>JAMXBC010000004.1:110232506-112950080 GCA_024138005.1 Lumnitzera racemosa
CGTCGATGCTTTATGTAGATTATGTTTATGGTAGATACTGTGAGGCCAGTTATTATCATAAAATGGTTTATACGGTGGGACTGTTGTGACTCTATGACTTTGGGGTGTAATAAGGTATACGTGGAGAAGTGAGTTAAATTATGACTTAGAATATGTATCATCAAAGTATAAGTACTAAAAAGACGTATTTGTATTATAGGATATCCGAAAATGAACCGACCTGCAATTAAGTGATTGGGCGATCGAGAATTTCAAGTAAGTTGGGTTTATTACTTCATCGGATTGTGTACTATTTTAACATACTCGAAGACTTAGGATATGTAAATTAGCTGACTGTTACATTTGATGTAGAATTTCTTGGGAAATTTTGTAGAATGTACATGTAATTATATATGTTAACCTAAAGTTCTTGATAATTACTGTAGCTTTAGCTAAATTCTTAATTGGACTGTTTACTTCAAAACGAGGAGTCGTTGACGCCTTATATAGATTATGTCTATGGTAGGTACTATGAAGCTAATTACTATTGTAGAATGGTTTACACGGTGGGACTATTGCAACTTTGTGACTTTGGGTGTAATCTTAACTAATCACTTCGGTAGCTTCCTAGATGGTGTAGAGAGCAAAGTAGCTCGGTAGATTGGACTAAGGTAAACACTGCTCCTCGACGCTTAACTTACCTTGGACAACTCGATAAACCATCTAAGAAAGCCTTTGGGTTCGGGAGTGCATGATTGGTCCTTGATCCCCATCATCCCCTCTGAGTTGTTTGAGATTTGGGATTAAATCTGGTTTAGCTCTAGGTTACTCATCCTCAAGAGTGTAAGGTTAAAGATTGGCAATGTTGAAGGAGTCTAAGACTCCATATCCTTGAGGTAATTTAATCTAATAGGCATTAGGATTGATCTTTTGTAGCACTTTGAAAGGTCTGTCGGCTTTAGAAGATAACTTACTCTTCCTTAAGTTTGGGAATCGTTCCTTGTTAAGATGTATCTAGACCAAATCACCTGGTTGAAATTCTCTCTTCCTCTGTCCTCAACTTCGCTTCTCGAGCTTAATATTAGCTTAAGTCAATTGCTCTACAACCTTCTGGTGCATAGCTTTGATGGCTTCAACTCTTTCAATGGCTGGCCAATCATCATCAAGCTTTGGTTAGGGTTCTTGGTCCATCGAGAGCTTGGGGTTAAACCCATAGGTGACTTGAATGGAGATATGCTTGTTACGCTGTGGGCAGTGTTATTGTTGGCAAACTCAATGATTAGTAGACATAGATCTCAACCAGCTGTGTTTCGTTCAATAGAAACCCATGGCAAAGTTCCCATGATTCTACTGACAACCTCAGTCTGTCCATCAATCTATGGATGGTAGGATGTATCGTACAATAGCTTGGTTCCCATTCGCCTCCATAGTATCCTCCAAAAGTGGCTCATGAACTTTGTGTCTAGGTCTGAAACAATGATTCTAGGTATTCCATGAAGTTTAACTATTTCTTGCAAGAAAAGGAAAGAGATAGCCAAAGCATTGTTAGTTTTAGGGTAAGGCACGAATTGTGCATCTTACTGAATTGATCCATGACTACTATGATAGAGTCCTTCCCTTGGGACATCTTCAGCAATCCTAACATAAAGTCTATACTTAGCTCGGACCACGGTTTGGTTGAGACGGGTAAAGGTAGATAATTTCCTTGCTTAGCTTGGCTCTTTGCCTTTGGCCAGTTGCACACTTATCCAATATGGACTACACGTCTCTCATCATTCTCAGCCAAAAGAATCTCACAGATAGTACTTCATGGGTTTGACACTGGCTAAAGTATCCTATCAATCCTCTTCCATGTGCCTCACGTACTAGCAATTTTCTCGTGGAATAGGTCGAGATACATAGCCTCCTCTTCCTGAATAAGTATCCATTTGCCTTATGATAGTTGATGTCTATCCTTCCTTACATCAGGTATAGATAGGACCAAAGTATGGATCCTCAGCATACATATTCTTTATGGTTGAAAAACCAAGTAGCTTTGTTTACAGCTCGGTTAGGAGGGTATGCGTCTTGATAGAGCGTTGGCTACTACATTGTTCTTTCCATTCTTGTATTTTATGACATAAGAAAAACCCTCCATGAAGTTAACCCATTTGGCTTGCCTCCGAGATAACTTTAGTTGGCTCTTTAGATACCTTAAGGATTCATGATTAGTGTAGATCACAAATTCCTTAGGTAGCAAATAGTATTGCCATACTGTTTAGGGTTTGGATTAGGGAGTAGAACTTCTTGTTAAAGATAGAATAGTTAAGTGTAGCTCCTTAAAGTTTCTCGCTGAAGTAAGCAATAGGTTGGCCTTCTTGCATCAGCACAATACCTATGCTTTGTCCAAATACATCGTACTTTACTTTAAACACTTTGTCAAAGCTTGTTAGAGCTAAGACGGGGGCTATAGTTAGCTTATCCTTTACTTCCTCAAAACTCCATTGCTCCTTCTTTCCCCATTTGAGTTCAAAATTCTTCTTTGACAGTTTAGTAAATGGGGTCGTAATTGTACTGAAATTCTTTATAAATCTACAATAGAACGATGCCAGACCATAGAAACTTCTCACGTCCACAGAACAGGTTGGATTAGGCCATTTTATGATCGCCCTTATTTTCTCATCATTGACTTGTGTGTTACCTCCACTTACAACAAACCCCAAGAAGATCACCTTGGGTCGAAAAAAGTCGCATTTCTTCATATTGTTGTAGAGCTATTTAGCTCAAAGTTTTGCAAAGAATCTTCAAAAATGCTCCTGGTGAATCTCTAAGTAAGGGATGTATACCACAATGTCATCAAAATAAACTACGACAAACTAACCTATTAAGTGTCAAAGCACATAATTCATCAGGCACATATATGTGTTTAGCGCATTGGACAGTCCAAATGGCATTATAAGCCATTCATATAAACCATATTGTGTCTTGAATGTGGTCTTTCACTCATCACCTTTGTGCATTTGAATTTGATAGTATTCAAATTTAAGGTCGATCTTGGAGAACACTCTTGCTCTACTTAATTCATTTAGCCTGGGTATGGGATACCTATACTTGATGGTGATTCGATTGATCGCTCAGCTATCTACACGCATCCTCCAAGAACCATCTTTCTTTGGGATTGTTACGCCCCGAAATCACAGAGTTGCAACAGTCTTGCTGTGTAAACCATTCTATGATAGTAACTGGCCTCATAGTACCTACCATAGACATGATCTACACAAGGCATCGATGACTTCTCGCTTTGAAGTAAACAGTCCCATTTAAGTGTTTAATTACAAATATAGTAATTATCACAAAATTTTGATAAACATACATAATTATATATAAAGTCCACAGAATTTCTTAGGAAACTCTATTTAAACATAATGGTTCACTAATTTTACATAACAACTATCATTCTTTCATTCTTAAACTACAAAGGACACTCTAGCTACACATCTACTACTAAGTAAATCGATCCTCACACCCTTGGCTTCAAAAGAACTAACTATGGATAATTGTAAGGCGGCATAATACTCGAAGTATTAAGAAATCAGGACTTGCAAAATGATCTATAAGGGTATGAGCAACTACAGCTTAGTAAGTTGAATTGGAGACTCATGAAAGTATACAAACACAAACAAGATTATCAAGTAATTATTTTAATGCAATGCAATACAACAATTAAGTGTCATCACACAACGTAGTTCGGTCCGTTGCGAAATCAGAGAAATTTCATTTGCTTTAATCCGGGTTGAGGAGTTTTCATGTTATGCAGTAGCTCACAACCAAACCCAGGCTTGTGCAATGGAGACATCGCTCCTCCCGCGACTACCTTCGAACCATTGACTTCACCCTCACCGCGACCTCCTCTCCTGTCACTTAGTTTGGCTAAGTATAAAGAAGGGACTATTATGCAATCCTACGCTATTCCTTTTGAAGGGGTCGGTATTTGGTTGGAGAATCCTAATGATCCCCTAATGGGTTGCAATGTATGACATTTTTTGTCATTAGAGTCGGATAAGATTAAATTTCATTTAGGGTGTTCAAACAATTTCACACCAATTCAATCAATCACAAAATCAATCATATTACAAATTTCAGCATGAATTCAGATGCATCAAACACATGTGTAAACTACTTACAATCACAACCATATACAATCCTAAGTCTCCGAGTACCATAAAATAACACTCTAATACAGTAAGTAATGACCCAACTTACTTAGAATTTCTCAATTGCTTGGTCACTTAATTGCAAGCCGATTCGTCTCTGGGTATCCTATAATACAAATAGGTCTTTTTAGTACTTATACTTTAATAATTCATATTCTAATTTATAATTTAGCTTATTTTTTCCACGTATACCTATTATTTACTAATGATTCATTTTACCCTATTTCGGGGTTCGGTTCCTAAATTAGATTCTAGTTTTGATTCTGAAATCTTAAATATGCTCGAATCCTAATGTGAAATTAATCACATTAAGCTCAAGTATTCTAATATCCTATTGGGTCTTAATTTAGTATTCTAAACTGTTTGGTACATGCTAATCCTAATTGGGGTACCGGATTTATACCCGATGTGAGAAAATCTTATATTTTTTTATACGATTAGCTAAAATTAAATTTTGTTTCAGATTTATTATATTCTGATTTTTATTATTATATTATCTAATTAAACCTAATTTTTCATATTGATTAATTTTCCAATTCTACATATTCCTAATTTTCTACAATTACCATATAATTCCTTCATTACTTACACTTAATACTCCAAAGGCTAGGATTAGGTTTCCACATAAAAGATTAACATCCTTAACCCTCTAATTACTATTTAAATCAGTAACTAATGTCTTAATCACCTAATTAACCCAAAATTACACAATTTTTTAATCATTTTAGGGCTAAAAATTTACCTAAAAATTTCAAAAATTAAATTAAAAAAATGGCTTTATAGCACTGTTCTATATCACTTAAGTATTCTACAAAAAAAATTTAAGCTCCAAACTACACTCCTAAACCTATTTATTTGTAATCCTAATCATGCTCGATTTTGCTTAATTTCTTAGGAACCTTATATTTTTAGACATGATTACACTTAATCATTATTTTTCCCTAAATATACATATAATAAAACCGTAGAATAATAAATTTCATAATTTTCTAGGCAAAGTAAATAATTTTACAAAATTATACAAAATCGGAGTAGATGAGAGACTAACTAGGTCTGATGGCTTTTGGCCCTCCAACACTGGTCTAGGTATGTCAACCGGTCCAGGTGGTGGGTCTAGAGTGAGGTGGTGGTGGTGGCTCGGTCCCAGGTGATGGTGGCACGTGAGTTTGGCTCAGTAGCCCTAACTGTACAGTTTTTTTTTTTACTCTAGTTTTTCTCTTGAATTTCGATGCTCTCTATTTTTCTCTAATTTCTAACTATCTAGAGGAGGTCTATAAATTTTTTCCCTATTTATAGAGTTTTGTGGTAATTAATGTGCATTAAATTAGACAAGCCATTGCCTAAATCCCTTAGTTTTTAACTTTTGTGTTGCTTGATTTTGATTAAGCAATTTTTTTCTTGACATCTTGACTTGCCACGACCACATCCACCACATTCCTGATTTCTCTAATTTTTTCTTAATTAATTGATAATTTTCTTTAATTATTTAATAAGTTTTTAGCCATTTTAAGAAATTTCGCGTATTTTTATCTACACGTAAATACATGTGGGGTACATGTGAACATTCCTAATTATTATTTAGGTCATTCTATGATTTTTAGTATACATATAATCTATCTCTAGTAATTTATTAATTATTAGATTACACTTTTTGCCTTTTCGATAATTAACAATTATTATACTTAAAATTTGAAAATTTTATAGTCTCTTATTTTATTACTTATTTTCTTAAATTCAAGTTTACTGGGTCATTTTTACTAATATTTCTATCCATAGTTTATAATTTAGGTTTGATCGGATCCTTTAACCGACCGCCCTAAACTTTGTGTTCTAAGTTCAATCTTATGGTCACTTGGCTTAACTTTTGGGCTTATAAGGACTAACAAGGCCGGCACGACATAAGGGCTAAAGGACTCGCGTGCATTCTCCTTCTTCATTAGCTCATCTACTTGCTTCTACAACTTGGCGGCTTATTCAAGATTTAACCTATAGGTAGGCTTGTTTAGTAATACGGGTCCTAGCTGAGGGTCGATCGTATGCTTGATGCATCGAATTAGGGGTAGACCTTTCGGTAGTTCCTTTAGAAACAGGTTAGAAAATTCCTCTAGTAAGGTTTTTACCTCGGCATGTAACTCCTCCTGCTTGGGTCTCATCTCTAGAATTCTTCGGATAAGCAGATAGGTTGGTCCTTTGAGCTCCATCTCCCTTTTCAGTTTAGCTTGGGTCATTAGGGTTCGGCTAAGTTGATACTGCATGACCTTTACTTTCTCGGAAGTCATAGGACTCAATTTCATCCTCCTGCCTTCATGCTCCACAGAACATGTATTGCTCCTTCCATCATATATAACTGCTTGATCAAACATCCACGGTTGTCAAAGTAGAGTTTGGGACGTACTCATGGGCAGCATATCACAAAGTACTTTGTCTCAATATTTGCTAATGTAGATTGACACGGATATTTGTTTGTTTACCTATAGGGTTCCTTTATCGCTAATCCAATGAAGCTTATGAGGTTTCGGATGAGGCATTGTTGACAATTTTAACTATTAGACACTTAAATGCAAAGCTTGCATTGGTACAGCTCCTATTGTCAATGATCAATGCATATAAGGACTCATTCACCTTACATATGATATGGAAGAGATTTTCCCTTTGTTCGTCTTTGGGTATAGGATTAATGCTCATCCTCCTCCTCCTCAATACTAAAGTGGTCGGCATAAAGTTGCCTTCCTCACTATAGATAACTTCCTCTTCGGATAGCTCGATCCATCCGTCCTCTTTTAGCTCCTCTACTTATTCATCAATATTGTTGACCTCAACAGTCAGCTTGCCTTAGATTACCATTGTTCACCTGTTTGGACACTGAGTGGCCATGTATCCAAATCCTTGGCATTTGAAACACTTGATCTTACTCATCTTCCTCCTTAAACTTTGGCCCTTCTCGAACTTCCTAGGGGGTTCCTTCTCTTCGGCTTGGGTAGTCAAAATAGGTTGGGTCTCAGCAACCTTACTTGGTTCTGTTTGCACTGGTTTGCTTAAAACAATTCGATTAGTGCCTGGTCGGCTAGCTAGTGATCGGAACCTTCCTGCTTAGAGCCTTTTTATCCTCTGGGCGACTCGGATTGAATCATCAAGCATTCCAATATTCAGGGTTTTTAGGACATCCCCAATCTCATGCTTTAATCCACCAATGAATCGAGATACAGTTCGATCCTCTAGCTCTACAACTTCACATCAAATCATTAACATTTTGAATTCCTTAACATAAGTGTCTACACTTGACCCTTCTTGTCTGAGCTCTTGTAGTCTTTTGAAGGAATCTTACAAATAATAGCTTGGTACAAACCTTCTCCACATAACCATCTTCATTTCATCCCAACTCCTAATATTTCGTTCTCGTTCTCCTTCTCTTCTTCGAGTGGCTTGTAAGTTCTTCCATCATAAGGCAGCATAGCTAGTGAACTTTAGCCTAACAAGTATAACCTTTGCATTGTCGGGTACGTCGTGGCATTTAAAATGCTTTTCAATCCCATCTACCCAATCTAGTTAGTCCTCAGCATCATTACTTCTAGAAAAACTCGAGATACGCATCCTTAATCCTTTAACTCTAGGGGCTCGTACATTTCTTTCTTCAGGCTCGTAGTACTGCTTGGCTTCGTCGTCTCCTTCAATTTCTTCCTTTATCTCTTCAAGTGTTAGCCTTCATTTCGTATCCCTATCAATTCCTTTAGGTTAGGGTGGTCGGGCTGGGGCATCAACTTGGTTAAACTGACCATTACCTCGGCCTTGCTATTTACATTCTTTAGTGAGGCTATTCTTAGCTTGCTGCTTGTCTTTTTCATAACAGTCACCAAACAAGCTACCAAGTCAGTAAG
The DNA here is from genome assembly GCA_024138005.1 of Lumnitzera racemosa. Taxonomy (NCBI): domain Eukaryota; kingdom Viridiplantae; phylum Streptophyta; class Magnoliopsida; order Myrtales; family Combretaceae; genus Lumnitzera; species Lumnitzera racemosa. The sequence continues at coordinate 110,240,554 of JAMXBC010000004.1, forward strand.
CCTATCCAAGCATTCACTTACTAACTGAGGTGTGAAGTTTCCTTCTTGCCGTTGGCCACGTTGAGTATTACTTTCTTGGTTTCCCAAGGTTCTTTGATCACTTAAGTCTGACATTGATAGTTACTTCACAAAAATTGACATCTAATAATACCACTTGAAGATCAATAACTGATACTCCAATTACTACGAAAATTACACAATAAATGAACAGTCAACTACACTTTGTTTTGCATATTGAAAACATGGGAAAATAGAGTACAGAACACTTCTCAATTACTAAACTCTAAAGTTAACAATAGAACCGTTATCTGATAAGAGCAGTAACAAACCACTCAAAGAATATAGTAGTAGAATTCGGCTTCGAACGTAGCTAGGCTTTGATACTAGGATGATATAGACTCTCTGGATAAACACACGGGCCCAATATTATGCATAACCAAATGGTATGTCCAAGTCGTGAGATGGCTCGAAAAGTAAATAATAGTCGAAGGTTAAATAGGGGTTCTTGTGCAACGACAATGGATATGACCTACCAATGCTTTATACAAGCTCGGGTCACATTTGATATGATGTACAAGTATGGTCGGAGGTTACTCACTACTAGTCTACGCTCAAATGAGCTAGATACGAGTAGCTCAAGAGTAAGCAAAAAGGGTACTTAGCTCAAGAGGGAGTAAAAGTTCAGTGTATTCTATGTATGATTCATTATGTGACTATTACATTATGCGAGTATTTATAGTACCCAATTAGGATAAGTCTTAAATTAAAGAAAATTACAGAAATGGATCCCTACTTACTAAACAAAAGGAAAATAATTTACAAGAAAAGCATGTAATCGTGTAAAAAGAATATCCTCTATTAGAAAGGACAGTATAGTTGCCAAAAAGGAAAATGTGTAAGTGTTTTACTCATCTTGTAGTCCTAATAATACTGTGAGCCAAGCAGGGATGGTCCTTAATTAGGTCTGGTCAGTGTCGATGGTTTGGCAGCTTTGATTGCTGGGGTTGGACAAGGGTTAGCTCAAGGATGGCCCACATTTGGGTTAGCCTTGGGTGGTTAGCTCCTGACAATTATTAGCTTAGCTTCGACACTGTAGAGATGGCTATTTTCCTAATTTGGTGCTTGGATTAGGGTGTTGCGGAGGGGTCGGCTTCGCATGTCGTCTGATCACCTTAGCAGCTTCTTAGATGGTGTGGAGAGTAAAGTAGCTTGGCAGATCGGATTTAGGTAAACATTACTCCTCGGCACTTAACTCACTTTAGACAACTTGGCGAACCATTTGAGAAAGCCCTCGAGCTCGAGAGCACGTAATCGGTCCTTGATCCTAGCACCTTCTCTTCTATACGTGGCTTGTGTATTCTTCCACTAGAGGACGGCATAACCAGCAAATTCTAACACAAAAAGTCTAATCTTAGCATTTTCAGGTACTTCATAGAATTCAAATTGCTTCTCAATCTTATCTACCCAGTTAGATAGTCTTCAAGGATATCCATTCTCAACCCTTTCACTTTAGGAGCTCAGACATTCATCTCTTTAGGTTCGTAATATTCTTTTGCTTCATCACTTACTTCCTCATCCGCTTCTTCAATTTCATCAAGTACTAGCCTTAGCCTGTACCTAGCAACTTTATCTATGCCTCAAGCTTGAGGTGATCAAACTGGAGCATTAGCTTGACCAAATTGACCATTGCCTCTCTCAGGTTGTTTACGTCCTCTATATGGACCATTTTTAGCTTGCTGCTTATCTTTATTTATGACAATCACTAGACTAGCCATTAGGTTAGTGAGCTTGTCTAGTCTGTCACTCATTGACTGGGGTGTGAATCTTCTTTATTGACTTCGGTCATTTTAAGTGCTATTCTCTTGATTATCCAAAGTTCCTTGAATACTAGAATCAGACATTGTCGACTATCTTATGAGATTGACAGTTAAAATACCACTTAAAGCTTTCACCACAATAACAACAATTGAGCAATAACTAACACTCCTACTGCGATGCCAACTACACATGATAGACAAGCAAACACTTACACTCTGTTTCACATACAAAAAATAGGGGAAAACAGAGCATAAAATTTCTTCAACACAACTCACCTTTCAAACTCCTATGACAACCATATAATGTCTAAAACACATGTGAGAAATCAATAGCAAGTTACTTAGAGAACAAAGTAATAGAAACTAGTTTTGAACATAGCCTAGCTCTAACACTAAGATGATCCGGTTCGACGTGAATGAACATATGATGTCCGATATTACATAAACTAAGGAGATAGGTCTGAACCTTAGGACAGTCTAAAGGATAAATAATAGTTGAAGGTTAAGCAGGGTTCCTCCTACATCGACGGTGGATATGACGCACCAATACCTCACATGAGCTTTGGTCATACTTGATATTACGTACAAGTGTGACTAGAGGTTACTCGACATTAGTTTATGTTCAATGAGCTAGTTAAAAGTAGTTGAGAGCAAGTAAGATACACTTAGCTTACGCAAGAAGAAAAGTGTCTACATGTCGATTCTATTGATTGTTACGGATATAACATTACACGAGTATTTATGTGACCCAATTAGGGTAAGTTATAGGTTAGTGTAAATTACAAAAAAAGATTTCTACTAGTAAAAGAAAATGAATAATTTATAGGGGTAATGTTGCAAATAAGAAAAAAAGAATATCCACTGATAGAAAAAGACAGTACAAATGTCAAGAAAATCAATGCACATATCAGCTGTCCATTCCGTGGTCCTAATGATACTGCGGGCCGAATAAAGTAGGTTTTGAATAAGTCAGGTCAGGCCCGGCAGTTTGACAGCTTAGCTGCTTGAATGTTCGGGGCTGAAAAAGGGTCGTTTTAGAAGGTGACTTATTGTTGGGTAGGCTTCGGGAGGTTGGCTCCAAACAAGTGTTAGCTCAGGCTTAGCATGCATTAGGTTAGCATTATATTGATTCGATACTTGGCCGTTGGTAGAGGTGTTGTAGAGATGTTGGCTTGGTACACAGTTTGGTTACTTTGATAACTTCTTGGATGAGGTGGAAAGCAAAGTATCTCAATAAGTCGAACTGGGGAATGTACCGTTCTTTTGAGTTCAACTCTCCTCGGATAGCTCAACGAGCCATATGAGCAAGTCTCAAAGCTTGGGAACACATGATTGGTCCGTGATTCTTATCAGTAATGAATTCATTTTATATGATTTTAGTTGTTTTGACATACGTTTTATAAATTATATTCACTTAAAAATTAAGATTTCCTAAGTAGTTTGCTAGTTTTATTAGTTGTTTTAGGTTATGGAATCCTCTAGAATTTGCCTCTAATTTTTGCTAATCTTAGAGTATCTAAGAAATTATCCTTTGATTTAGATTATGAACTTCTCCATATTCATATTTCACTTTTAAAGTCACCTCTAATTCCGCTTTTGAGTAAAGTGTTTAGTGTAGTATTCATTCAATAATTCTCTAAATTATCCTCTTTATTTAACTAATTTGCTACAACCTAAGAATATTCACTTTTCCTCTAACTTTAGCTAGGAACAACACAAAGTAACACTATATTCATCAATGTATATGTAATGCCCCATAACCTAAGATGCCATAACTCCGCCATATGTCCTTAGCTTCTACTAACAAGTTAGGCATCTAGGAACTAGCAACTTACCTAAGATCCATAGATTAATTACATGAAATTTGCCAATTCACAATTGATAACCTTAAAATTACTATTGGAGTGGGATGTTGACCACTTAACTCCATAGTCAAAATAATAACATAATAAAAAATATCATCACTCCATAACTTAAATTACGAAAGAACTTTAAATCATAACCTAGAGTCTTACAGCTCCAATAATAGTTAAACTACTAGATTTAGCAACAGGAGCCATAGGCGACTTCCAAACCACACAAGTCTCCTAAATAAGTAATTATGAAGGAAATAAATACAAATCCTTTAGTCCGCCCCTACAACTAACTTTGATGCCCTAGCTCCATCCTCATAATAATAATACTCTCTCTTCTCATCATAGTATAGATAGTTAAATCCACAATCTTTAACATAAACCCCATCATCTACCTCGTAACTTGTCCCTACAATTGAAAAATAGCAATCCCTGTAGGGTGAGTCAAAGCTTAGTACAAGATACTATACACATGTGCATGAAACACAAGTACCAATCAAGTACACACACACAAATACCTTTATCCAATACAGCAAGCAATAGTCTTAATGTTTCATTTACACCTACAACCATCATAGTCTTAGCGTCCTAAAACTTGGGGTAACTCACGACCCCTAACACGCATTATATATAGATATTACATAAGTATTAGTGTTGGATACTCCCTGATACCTGAGTGCCATAAACTAACTTAGATTTACTTGGGTCATTTCAATATGGGACTTCATAACCAGGTGTCTCATCAACACCACTGGACTCGACCAGTAGGTGGTTGAAGCCACGCATAACTAGCAATACAATTAAGTCTAAGTTTCAATTAGTTCGGTTTATATTCACTAACCTAACACATACATTTAACAATCACATATCCCGTACTTAGAACTCCTATTTCAAAATGATCCAACACTACATATCCTCTAATACTTGTTTAAGATATAAAAGCTAGCTTAGAATTTAGTAAATTTGCAACTTGATATTTCTTTCTCCTTAACTCCACCCTCTACTCCATACTCTGAGCTTCTAAACCGCACTCTAATTTCATGTACACACACGTACATCACACACTACCACATGGCCACAACTATACTTAGCCAATCACATACACTTTATGATGCCCATACATATATACATAATGAAAACTATACTTGAGACACACATACTGACACACGATACACATTAACCCACACCTTACATACACTTATGATTCACATCTTGAACATTAACGCACACACCTTCGACTGTATGGACATACATGAAACCGCACATCGCACATCGCACATTACATACACCCACATAAGATACAGTGCATGCATATTGCACATCCCAACACCACTCGGCGATACCAACGAGATGTAATTTACATCATAATGCATCACCACTACTATGTTAACAATATTAATACCTCCATTCTAAAAACTTAAAGGAACCCTAAAAGCATAAATTGGAAAATGTAGAATGAAGATAGAAGGATGACTTACTTGATTACAGAGGAAAGATTTACTCTTGATGAATTCCTCTTTCAATGATACGAATCTTAATAAGGGATTTAGGGTTAAGATGAGTACTATAAGTTTTTTGGAAAATAACGTAAGTTATTTTGAGAGGGAGTTATGACAACTGTAAGGTACGATTAAATGATTTAGCGGTTAGTGCAAATTTTACTTGGACCAAAATGCTCATGGCATTAATATGTAATTATGTGCCATATTGATACTGGATCTTTTTCCATGGCAATTTTGCCCTTCGCACTTGATATCAATTTATATGCCATACCAATGTTGAAATCTTTTCTCATGACAATTTTGCTCCTAGTACTTGATATTTAATTACATGCTATATTAAAGACTAGATATAAAAATTACTCATATTCTTTAATTCGCTTAAATTACTAAAGACTAGCTTCATTGCTTCCCAAATTCCTCCATTAACATATCACCTGTAATATCCTATAATTTCGACCTACTAACTTTCGAATAGCTCATATCCTTTATAGAGAAATATATACTTACAAATTAGATCAATATGTATGAAATGATTTATACTAATATTACTAGTGATCACAAAAATATGGATATTGGCAATAGAATAATGAATATAATGATATTATTAGTGACATAAGATAATATGTAAAAGTAATTGAATTCGTATAAACCTAACTAGCTAGATATCTTCTCTTCGTTAAATTGATTGGAAGTATTCATGAGTATTGAAATGTCGAAATTACACCTAGATTTAGATATGCAATTATATAAATTAATAATGAATTGATTGAAAAGTTTAGTACTTGGGATACACTCTAAAAATTATTATTTATAACATCCTTGGAATTAAGTTGAGTTTCCATGACTAGGTAATAAAAAAAAAAGGTAATTAAAAGAAGTAACTATATATCTTTAATATTTTAAATTAAGCTTATTTATATGTAATTTTTTTAGAAGTATTAAGTTTGTCGAGTCTAATAGCTATAATATAGAGTTTAGTCGTTTTAGATATAGCTTAGGATAAATCTTTTAGAACCAATTACGTGATCATAATGATTAATATTAGTGAGTAAAATGTCGTATAAGATGTATATAAATAAGTCCCAAATAATTAATATAACTTGACTATATATTATATGTTCCTAATATTTTTACTAATAATTATATTAAAACTTACTCGAAATAACAACATATAGAAGAAAAAATTTTGCGATTGTAAAATATTTTTTTACTAATAATGTTGGAAGTGAAAAGAAAGAATATTCTTTGAATATTGTAAAAATTAGGATAGGTATTGAACAAAATATAATAAATTTACTAAAATGTCTTTAAAAAAATATTTAATATTTTATCTACCTTAGTTAGGCCGCAAAATTACAGCTTACATATGGCCTTATGCCGTTTATGAGGAGCTAGAAATAGAGAAAGAGAGATGGGGCGAAGAGAAGAGAGAGAGAAAGAGAGGAAGTGGGGAAGAGAGAGAGAAGAGGGGAAAGGAGATAGAGAGAAAGGATAAGAGAAATTGAGGATACAGATGGAAAAAATAAAAGAAAAGAGAAGGAAAAAGAAAGAAAGAAAGAAGAAGAAGAAGAAGAAGAAGAAGAAAATATAATTAGAAGATTTAAATTTTTAGATATTCGATATTTTCAGGTAACTTTATTTTTATAATTATAAGTGTTGTTTTTTAATTGATATTTAATAGTTATAGAAAAGACATATTTGTAATCTCATTATTTTCCTAAATAAATTATTTTATTCGTATCATTTCATTCTTTTCGAATTTTAAACTTATAATACTAATAACTGTAAGATTTGTACATTATTAGCACCGAGTGGATCTCTAGTAATAATACTTTATTAGAATTATTAAAATTGAACTTTATATTTTTAGAAATTTAACATCATTATTTCCATAAAATTTGAGTATATATGATTTATTATATTTTGTTACAAAATTGTGTGAAAATATATTTTTCATTACATCATACTATATCAATATGATATTAGTTGCTATACAACTTTATCTATATACTAGGATTAGAAATATCCTTTAGAGATAATCTTTTAAATGAAACACGTATCACATATAGTCAAGTTCATACAAACTCTATAACATTGACCTTATTAAAATTGAATCGCTCTAGGTAATAAAACATATGTTTTTTTTTATAATATTACTTAAAATATCGTCCTACGATGATCTTTCTATAATTAAAACGTAATATGAATAACAATAAGTACGTTTCAATACAATTGAAACGATATAATATAGGTAGTAGTATAACTACGTATATTAGATATTATTAGGTAAATTGTTATAACATATTGAATAAAATAAAATACTTAAAATAAATATGTGTATATATATAATGTGTATATATATATATACGAAACTCTATTGAATAACTGTATGAATAATATTTTAACTAAATACTAAATAAAACCCTAACGTTTTCGTAAATCTTACGAAAACGTAATATGAGCTTTGATATATATAGGATTTCTATGTGAGTAAAGCCCTGATGTCCTAGATTTGTTGGAATGAGCTTTAGTACAAGTAAGTGAGATCAATGCTTCATAACATTCTGGGGTATTATTTTGAAATATCTAGAGACTTTGGTATATATTTGCTTGTAATTGTAGTTAGCTATTTATGTGTAAGTATGTAATACTTGTAGTTGATTTTCGATTTGTTGTGATGGGAGCTAATCTTTATGTTATTGTTGTTCTATGAATATTATTCTGCTTAAATTGTTTGAGCTTGGTTGATCACCTTAAAAATGAACTAACATAAACTCGGCTTAATATCTAACCTAATATGCATTGCAACTTACTAGGGGTAACTGGTTAAGATTCTTGGGCCAACTTCCTTCAATGAGGATAGCTAAAATGCTTATTTCCGCTCTCTTAACCAAATTAAATGATAGAAGAGAAGGTTACGATAAAGTTGAGGACCATGGTTTGAAGGTGGTTACGAAAAGAGGGTATTCTCCATTGTACATGTCTCGATTTAGTTTCAATTCGTGAGTGCGTAACCATTAAGCTCTTTAATTAAGAGTAGAGTTGACATAATTTCTCTAATTTTACGACGGACCGAATAACACCGTATAATGGCATTTATTTGTATACATAGTACATTTAACTAACTTAGTTGAAAATCTTATTGGTGATGTGTCGAATGCATACTTTTGTCTTCGCTTCACTTACTGAGTAAGTTATCGCTCATTCCTCTATAATTTGTTTTACAAGTTCTAAATGGATTACAATAACCTATCCAAAACCAAAGCACTAGTAAACTAAGATAGGAAGTGAGGCATAACAAGGAATGGTTAGTTATTGTCCTTAGTATTGACTTTCTTAACTTTTAAGGAAAACTATATATGACTTTTCAAGGGACTTGGTACTTTTCAATATTTTAAGCCTGTATATGAAATGATAGGTACCTGTAGGATTTACTACCACTTTTTTGTAAGGTCAAATTTTAAGTTTATGGTAAATAAATTTGTTCAAAAGATTATTTGATAAGTTTATAATATAAGTATCGAATTGGATGCTTCAAAGGGGTAAAGTCAAGTACGCTTAGTATGATCTAGGTTTAAAATAATAGCTATAAGGTTAACTTTTATCTTAGAATAGTTTACATGGTGAGATTGTTATGACTCCACCATTTCAGGACATGATATCACCCTTCATCAATTCTTCAATTTTTATATTACCAAACTACTCATATAAGGCAAAATCCTAACTTCTTATAATGTCTGACATTAAAACTCAATCCAACAACTCTAACATGTTATAAATACTCTACTAAATGACCAAACTCAGAATTTAAGTGGGGTCTTTTAGAAAAATATACTAATTTTCACTAAAAAATAATTTCATTCACAATTTGAAGCTCAAAAATCCAAAAATCCAATAAAAATAAAAAAAATGGTTTTGTGAAAACTATTTTCATAGAAATTTAATATAAGTATGGGGAAGTTTACAAAAAAATTTTAAGGTTAAAACTACATCCTTAAACTAATTTGTTTCAATATCAAGAATAGTTCGGTTTGATCGATTTCTAGAGGACACGAATTATAACTACAAAATTTATGTAAAATAATATTTTTCTTATATTTGAGACATAAAAATATGTAGGAATACATTTTTGGAGAATTTTCTAGATATTTTTACTAATTTATAAAAAATTAGACTCAAATTGGACTCTTATTGAAAATTTCTACTCCAGCTACCTACAATGACCGCAACCTTGTCGATAGGGCTAGGTGTTGGCTTCTCTGTCAGTTGGTGGTGGCAGTTGCTTCCCACTAACCCCTTAAACCCTCGAACTCCTTTAAGCTCTAAATTACACACAATTTTTGTATATTTTTCTAAATTTGCTTCTTCAATTAACCTTAATTTTTCCATATCTCCAATTGCATGTAGATTGTTACTGAGAGCTTTGAGGAATTTTTTAGAGCATTTAGAAGTGTTAGAATGATTTTTTTTCTCTCTCTCTCTCTCATGAAAATCACTTTATATACTAATCTAATTTGCATGTTAAACTTGATTTATTCACTAAGACCTAGCCTAAGGTGTTTTTCAAACTTGTCTAAGCAATTCCCAACTGTCTCATGCTAATTAATCATTTTTATTAATTTTCTTAACTCATTTTAGCTTAATATGTGATTAATCAGGTATTTTAGTTAATTATAGGTACATATTTATGCATAAAAATTGCACCTAGTGTATACATGTATATATTCTTTATGTTATTTTATGTCACTTAGTAATTTTATTATATATATAATTTATCTCTACAAGTTTAGTAATTATTGATACCTATTCTACGTGATTATATTAAATATTAAGTAATATAGTAAAATTATATTAGTTTAGTTATTTTATTATATTTTTGAGATTCAAGTCCACAAAGTCTCCTTAATTAATATCTTAAGTCCCCTTTAAATTTTTAAGTTAATTGGGTTACTTTCACCTGTTTGATACCTAATGGTAAAAGAATAGGCCATACAATAGTGATCTTTACTTTCAGATTCCATACATCCATCCTAGATGCAGTTGTTATTACTTATTTTCTCAGTTTAAACAAAGAGCTGTATTAGAAACTCATAGGAAAAAAACGTTATACTACAGTATTATTACGAAAACTTTTTTAATATTCCTTTTCTATCAACTTTTGATTTTCCATGACCCAATTTTCTTTTCCTTTATAATCTCAATTGGGAAAAAGGTTCCTCCATGACTCACTTAGTGCGGGCGAACAATTGAAAGTACAACAAATAAAAAGACGAACTTTTAAGGCACTACAGTAGACACCCCATATAGTAGACATAGGCACCCATATGTTAAGGTGATGAGAAAGATCTCCATAATAACTAAAAGCTCCATCCGCAGAACTTCCGACCGCCTGGTATGGGAGCTGAGTGTTCAACTAACGCAAACCAAGGCAGCCAATCCTCCAATACTCATATGCAAATATGATAAAAAGGAATATCTTTCGATGTGAACATGGATATAAAAGTATAAAAATATGTAGATGATTGATCTATTTATTTTTAACAATACCTTCTATTAAAGATGTAATATATAGAAATAATGAAATTTTATAGTTTTTCATGTGGTCCGCTATTTTTACATATCACAATCTTAGTGGAGGGTACTTTTAAGATGATAGATTAATTGCGTATCAATATAATGACTCTTTTTTTTTATCTCTCATAGGAAGGAGAAAGTCCTATGGTGCCTATAGTCTCTTTATTGATCGCGGGTACTTACAGAATACTAGTTAAGGATATTAAGAATGAAATTGTTATACTTTTCATAATATACATATTTAAAAGTAGGTGCATGAAAAAGGGAAGAGTTTATTTATTTGCTATCTTAACTAGGGTGTGTCATGGTACCCGTGAGCATATAATATATATTATTATAATACATATGTTGTGGAAAAATGCAAAATTAGACAACTTTTCTTTCTAAGCACTTAACTTTTATATTTCTCCTATTCGAATTCTCATTGTTTTGAGAATCTTATATTGGGGTCCTTTTGTTAGCTCCTCCATTAATATATGATACGTTTGATTAAAAAATCATATGCTTCAAATTATTATTTGGGAACTCTACACAAAGTTTTTATTTTATTTTTTTGTTTTTAATGACAATTTAGTTCTTTTATGATTTATTCTTTTAAACTGAGGCTGTTGACTATATTTCCCCAGGATTTTTCCTAACTCCATCAGCTAATTCTCTATATAATTCTAGCTTGGAGCCTACAAGAACAAACGAAACGTTATTAGAATATGAAAAAAAATATCACATTACATAACAGTGATAACAATGCATGAATATCTTGATCCGTCCCATGACCATCCTTATTTGCAACCATGCACTAACTTTCAATTCTGTAGTATACAGTGTATATCCAATTTGAATGTGCTCCATGAGACAAACAAATCATGCTAGTATATCAAATCAAGCACTTTGATATCAAGTTGTGATAACAGTCTTTGCCCTTAGGGTTGGACCATTTCACGTGGGAGCACTTCTCCAATAGGCAGAATGTGACAAAGCCCAAGTACTTGCATTTCAGTTGCCACCATGCGAATGCAATTTCTCCTCCAATCAGGAGATGGCAGCTTGTAACCCATGAAACAACATGGTTACAGGTATATGATGCTTGATTAGTTGTGCGCAGAATCGACAATTAAAGTATAAAAAAGAATTCCTTTCAATTTGTGCATCATGTATTTCGTATACTAGTCAATGGCACACTGCCCCTCGAATAATCCTCAATCATTTTTATCAATTTGTTGTATGAAAATCTTCGTTCGTTCGATTGGTCAGAATGGCCAAAAAGAAAAAGAAAATAAAAATGTCGCATTATTGCGTTATATTCATTAGTGATGTTTCTTTGATGAGCATTATTAGAGTTTGACATATTATTTTAACATTATATAAAGATCACACATATGACATATTACATGGTAATTTCAGATAAATTTCGGGGTGAAAAACCGAGGAGGTACAAGGTAGGAACTCATTTCCCATATGCTCAAGGCTGGAAGTATAGGTTCTTAAGATTTAGAAGTACAACCTATCTTACCACTTCTTAGAATCACCCTTGAAACATCCACCACGTAATTGTAACATTTCCCCCCACCCCTTCCTTACTTCTTTTATTTATATTATTATGACCACTCTGAGATCACGATATTGACATCGGAAGCTTTTGAATATTAATTATAAACAATGCAAACTAATGATTTCAATAAAAAAATACATGTAATATTAACAAAACACAATATATATATATATATATTAATCAACTATCAACTTAAATTAAAGATGTGATATAAGTTTAGTTGCTTCACTAGATGCTAGCTAAAATTACAGATTATAAGTATCTTGCTTCGATTTTCCAATATATGGTAGCCTATATACATTGAAAAGTTTTAGTGTACCGTATAACGTAGAACCTATAATATAAACATTAAAAGTTTTAGGTATCAAGATATGTATCCGGTCATTTCATGAATGGGAAATATAAGTTCCAAATATTTAATACCCTTTCCTACCTTGTAAAATATTTTACCCACTTTGAAACCTACCAAATCATGTGGGTTTCAAATTCAATAGGTTCCAATGCTCAATTGCTATATAAGTTGGTTTTTTGTAATGCCAAATCAATTATATATATATATATATATAGATATATGATGATGGTGATGATAATGTGCATTAAAAAAAAAATGAAGAAAGAAAAAGTATATAAAATCGTTATAATTTTTGATATGAATACTAATTTTCTGTGAATAAACTTAAGAGTGTAAATAAATCAAGTTGGTTCGCAAACTATTTAAATTTTATTTGAATTCGATTCTTAGATAGTGGAGTTGAGCTCAACTAATTACTTGAGTAGCAAATCAAGTCGAGCTCGAGCTTAAGAGTATTAAGCTCATTAAGCTCACAAGTCTAATTAAGTTCGGTATAACTTTTAGTTTATTTTTACTTTTTAGTTAAGTGATTTTAAAATTATTTATGAAAAATCCATAAAAATTCAAGCTTTGTTGAGCTAATCGATCAAACTCGAGCTGAGCTTCAGTTTTGAGTTTTTAAGTCAAGCTCGAGTTTGAACTCAATATTGTAGTGGTTGGAACTCGGTTTGATTATACCTCTAAATGGACCAAGTTCAAGCATCCTATTCGCTAAGTTGTAATATATGATATTGTTGGAATGAAAAAAAAAAAGAAAGGAAGAAAAAAAAAGGAAGGACCTCGAAAGAAACCAATCAACACGATTCGTTACACTTACTAAGACATAGTAATAATGTTGCAATTGGCAAACAAGGTGGACCGACAAGCTAAACACTAGCCCTTTGCGTGGACGTAAGATGTGGTTCCCATTTGATCACACGACCGTTGAAGTTGACGACTGACTCAAGCATCCCCAGAGCACCTAACGTCCTGTTTGCAACCTGTAAGGATCATAAAGCACTGACTAGGATAAAAAAAAGCGAAAGATGTTAAAGAGCAAGGATTACCCCAGCAAGAGCTAAAAAGATTCAGTGGTGAGTAGAAAACACTTGTGATGTTATTGCCACCAAGCAAGGCGGGCCCTCCTCCAAAAGTTCAGAATCATATCAATTTCCAATTGTCTCTGCTCCCCATTGCTACTACGAAATCTGCCATCGGACCCGTCAACCAATACCCGACATACAACAGGTTCCAACCCCACCCCCCCCCAAAAAAAAAAAAAAAAAAATCACAAGAAATGTGAAAAGTAAACTTTGAAGTCTTTTGGAATTTTTACAATTCAATCTTTTTTTTTTTCCTTTTACCTTTAGGCAATAACATTGGTGCTTATTATATGGTATTTTCACTAATATTTATCATGAATGGAATGTCATTATTTTTTTTTTTTAACTTGCAATGTTTAAATAGATAACTATAAAAAACTTCTTACTTGTAAATGTTTTTCTTTCTTTTTACGTCCCACTAAACCTTCTCCCTTTCTTGTTCTCCTTTTGCATCTGTTGCCGATTACTTCAATAGCTTTGCCAAACCTACATCACATGCAATTGGCTTTGACATCATTCTTTGCCACTATCATCTCCATTGAGTCGCATCGTATCGGATATATTAAAAATTTTCAAACTCGTGATTTTATCTAACATTAAAAAATATGTGAAATTGAAACGTAAAATTGAAATATAAAAATGTAAGTATTTATAACCTATGTAGAATAGTTTTTAAAAAAATCATATATATATTTATAATAGTTATAAAAAAAATTCAAAATACACGAAAGAAATAAAAATACCATGTTCTTTTTCAATAAAAAGATTCTTGACTATAATGTAATACATGTAGAAGAAAGACAAGTAGAGTTAAAGATAAATTTTTTTTCTATCATTTCTCTTTAAAAGAGTGATAAATTGAACAAAACCAAATATTTCAACATATTTTAAGTTATTGATGGTACAAACTTAAGTATATAGTTCTTATAAATTTTGCTATTAAAGCTAGAACTTAAATGAAGGTTATGAAGATCGAATAGAGGAGTAGATGGAGAGAGAGAAAGGAAAAAAAAATGGAATAAGATAAGGAAGTTAATTTAATGTTCTAATAGCTAATGGAAAGTAGAAGCCTTGATGTATTATTTTATTTTTCAACTTACACATATAGAAATAGTAAACTCGATTAAAACATAATTTTCTACTAAGTTTAACGTATAAAATCAGTAAAAAATGTTAGTTTGTACATTAAAACGATTTTATACTTGGATTTACTTGAAAGAACCTTATAAAATTGTAAACTTGTAGAATTACGTTACTATAATCATAATTTTGATGACTATGGTTATATCAACTATTTGCTCACTATTGATAGTATTAGTGGTAGTTGTCAATAGCGAGCCCCCTACTTTGAAAAAAACTAGTGTTATAACCTTGTTGTTGATGGCCTTAGTATAGTTGCCAACAGTACGTCCCTTACTTTGAAAGAGGGGAAAAAAGAAAAAACCTAAGGTTACAATCACATTGTAAATAGCCTTAATGGTAACAACAACTTCTGTAGTTGTTGTCTATAGTGGATCCTAAATACAGGAGGATATGGTGTTGATTACATTAGCACATCCATCCATCACCATTCTCCATATTTCTTTGTAATGTAAGCATAAAAATGCAATAGATGTCTACTTGTAAGTTTATAAGACAAATTCAATATATATGTAACTTGTAAATAATCTATAAAACAAAATTGATTATTTTATTGTAGTTATAATAAAACTATTATTGATGCATGAGGATGTCACCAAGTGATATGGTGATGCACTTTAGTAATGTGATGATAAAACCTTTTTGTGCAAATAAATAAATAAAAATAACTATCAATAAGTTCAAGGAATACTTCATGTACATAATTTTCCACAGTCCAATGGTTATTGTCTTCAACTATAATTCAATGACTTGCATAACTAATTTAGCTAATTAATGGTCAATAAGCCCAACATCATATAATCGACTACTGTAGGTGTAAGGATCCGTTAATACATATTACATGCGTATACAACATTTGGCATTTCATGTGACGAGGATGAGTGATTCTCTTTGAATAGTTCTTGATACCAATGTTAAGGCTACCTAACATGCTCTTATGCTACTAAAATAGATAATATAGAGGTAACTTCATAGAGTACAAGCTCTTTAAGTTACTTTCTGGCCAAATGCTAAAGGAAGTATCCTTATAAGAGGTACTAGTAGGCATTTATATGGAAAAATAGTCTTAGAATATCTTGATAATTAATGTTTCTAATGAACTGTGTCATGTTTATAGTAGAAGTGAGCTTTGGAAGTAGAGACTTGGGCCTAAGAGTTCAAAGGCGCCTTAGTTGTAAAACCCCTTAAATATTAGATAATAGAACTTAAATTATTGAGAGTCCTTTTTAATGTAGTGGCTTGAAGTATATTGGAACTCCAAAGTTAAACGTGCTTAAATTAGATTAATCTTAAGAATGTTCCTAAGAAGCTGTTACACTATGGGACAAAATCATGCAGTGTTGAACGCCAAAGCAGATAATATATTGATGAGAGAAATTCTAGTCAGGTTGTTTCAAGGGTGGTATGAAAGCAATCCATACTGGCCAGAAGGCAGAGTCCCTACTTGGTTATAGTCTTACACTTATACAACAAAATTAATGAAGGGAATGGACTGTAAAACCCTTTAAATGCTAGGTGATGGGACTTTAATAATTAAGACGTCTTTTGGTATTGTAGCTTTAAATACGCAAGAACCCTAAAGTTAAGTATGTTAAGTTAGATCAATCCTATGATGGGTGACTTGTTAGGAAGTTACTGTACTGGGGCAAAAAACCATGCAGTGTTCCATGTTAAAGTAAGTAATACCTTAGTAGAAGGAATTCTAATCAAGTCATTATATTAGTGAATATAGGTTAAGCCTAAGAGTTTACGAGGGATTTTGATTAATACTTGAGTCATATTGACAAAGGCTATGACTCGATAAACTAATCCTAACAGTCCCTATTCTTAGCTGCTAATCCACAACTTTTTAGATCATTCCACATTTGACCCAATTATACGAATCCTATCACCTATCTAAGTTATTAACAATTTTTATAAACCTCGCAAATTTAGCTCGAATTTTGTAAATCACTTTAGGAGTCGATAAGGCCGAGTAAGATAAAAATTTTATTAAGTTATAAATTTAAATATATTATAAGTAATAAAAACCCTAACATTTTAAGCGAAACTTAAATTTTATACAAAAACCTTAAATCCTATGTATGCGTAAATACCTAAAATTGAACTCGAATCTAACTAAAACCCTAAAGTTACAACTTTAAGTTTATAAAATAAATAAATATAACTTAATAATAATATAACTATAGTCGATCGCAATTATTAACTAAATGGTGTACAAACCCTAACGAAAACATTGAATTAACTCGTAAATATTGTAAGCGAAATAGGTACTAATTAAATTAATAAATTTTCATAAAATCCTAAAATTAATTTATAAATATTAATTTTATGATTTTTGTATTTGGAAAAACTACATATATTTATTTTCTTTTTCTTTTTCTTTTCTTTTTTTCCCCTTCTTCCTATTTCTTCTTGCTGCTACATTTTCCCTCTAATAGCCTACATTTTTTTCACTTTTCTTTTCATCCTTCAGATGTTAACTTATGTACATAACACCAAATGAAATGATTACATGGTCTTATCTTAATTAATGCATAGATTTGGTTACTTGCTTTTGTTCTTTTTTTTTTTCCTGCCATTTTCTATACGTCGGGGAAACTTGGAAGCATACCAAATCGAAAAAGAAAAAAGAGAAAAAAAAAACAAAGCAAAGCAAAACAAAAAACACATACACAATTCAACAAATACTAAGAAGAAAAGGAAGAAATTAAGGGGAGCTAAATAAATTATTTTACTAAAGAATTGAGGTGAATTATTTAATTATTTTTGTATATATGTATATATACGCTATAATATGTACATGTATATTTAGTATATTTTTTTATGTATGTATGCACGAACATATATGTATTCTATACATAGTATAAAGTATGTACATGTATGTGTATATAATATATATACTATGTATTTCCTTATGTATATGTATGCACACGTGACTAAGTATATATATATATATATATATATATATATATAAGTACTTAGTATTTTTCTTTCTAAGGATACATATGTATGCATAAATGAGTACATATATGTATATGTACTTAGTATTTATTTTTATTATATGATGTATATATGTAAATATACATATATGATATGTATATACATGTAGTATGTGTTTTTATATTTATGTACATATATATGTTATTTCTTTATGTATATATAGAGATATATGTGGCGTGATTATTTATATGTATCTATACACATAGTATTTTATATTATATGATATATATAGGTATATGTATATAATAGTAGGTATATGCATGTATATTTATACTTGGTATTTTCATATTATTAAAATTTTCTATATATATATATATATAAGTGCTGAAAGTGACATGTATATATAATATTATTAATTGTATTTAGTATTTTTGTACATATATACATGTATATAATCCAACCGTATATGTACATATGTATATAAAGTATAAATATGTGTATATTATATTTGTACATAATGTATAATTAAGATTAAGATAATTTAATACATAAGTATATTATAAGTATAAATGTACGTATATGAATAGTACCGTATATGTAGAAAATATAAGTATATTTAAATAGTATATATAATATACTATAATATTAATTTAATAAATAAAGTAAGTTAATATATATAAGTGTACTATAATTTAGGAAAAAGTAGAATAAATAAGTAAATTAGAAAATTTAATAAAATGTAGTAATAAATAATAATATATAATTATACCATAAAATATAAGTAAATTAGAAAATTTAATAAAATGTAGTAATAAATAATAATTTATAATTATACCATAAACTACAAAGAAATAGGGAAATAATAGAAAATTATGAAAGATGCGCAAGTGTGATATATGGCACTCCCATATGCTGTCACGTCATCACTTATATATAAATTAAGTAATTTTTGTAATTAATAATAATTAATTAATTAATTAAATAATGAATCTTAAATCTCAAAAAATAAGTAATTACAGTAAAATATACCCAAAATAAGAAAATTACAAAAATATATGATATAAACAATTATTAAATTATAATTATACTAAGAAAAACTTAATTTGATATTTTATAACTTTTTAAGTTAAAATAATGAAATTGTGATATTTTTATATCATAGTCAAAACTGCGAGTCACAATGTCCAAAACGGACCCTGTATGAGAAAGTACATTTGAAAATTATCGAAATGGACTATAAGTTCACAAAGATCTGAGTTAAATAAAAAAAGTTATATACTATTAACGAAAAAGCTTAAACTGAGTATTTCATAAGAATGGATAGCTAATTTAAGTAGTTAGCATAAAATATATGAATAGCTTAGTTATTCTACTTAGATACTCATTACCTTTTATATTATCTAAATGTCAAGTAATCCCGATATGGATACCGACTTGCTAAGTGGATTATTACGATCGATGATAAACTTAATGACTAAGTGAATACTCCCGATGACTCCATACTTGTTTTGTGCTTATAGTTAGTGCACGTAAATTAAATATTAATAACTTGATACATGGGATTCAGGTTATGCATATGTCTAATATTGATTGACTACTGTGCAAAATACCGTAAAATGTGATAATTGAAAATTTGATTACATGATTGATTGTTGCATGATTTGAACGATTTATTAATAATATTTGATCACCTCATAAATTGACTTAATTATATTCAACTCAACTAAAATGGATTATGCATAAGCATGAACATTGCATATAATGTCATGAACATCGCATATAATGTTCTGGCCGTCACCTCACGCTATTGGTAATGAAGGGCCTTAGAGAGATAGATTCTCACATGATTTGATTATTACAGTGCAGGAGTATTGGTACAACAAGATCCTATCCTTGGCTTATGGGTTTTACTAGCACCGAAGACACTAACCTTGGATGGTTGGGGGTTGCGTCTAGAGACTACTGCTGTAGGGTATGAGTATAGACTACGAGGGCCATCTTACCTCTAGACTTGGGAATTTATATACTACTGACTGTTGAGAATAAAAACCTATTTTGTGAAATAGGGAATATCTATATATATTTATATATGGTTAAAAACTCAGGTGCTAAAACCCAGTTATGATTAGTGTCGATGTATCTCCAACTTTTACTTTGGAGAGTGTTAAATTCAATGTTGTATGTAGTACCGGTCAACTGCATATATATTGTTTGGTATATTGTTTGTTTATGCATTCATATGTTTATTAATAAATCATTTGATAACCTGCTTGCTAGTATAGTATGAGGGATAACTCATAAAACTCTTGTAGCTTACTCCATAATGGTTTTCTTTTGCAAGTTGATAGATAATCGAGCATGAGTTAAGAGCTGAGTATTGAGTACTAGCGTTGAGATACATAGAAATTAAAATCTATGAACAAACTATATATTTTGCTTGAGTTATATGTTATTACTTGCGTATGTTTAAGTTTTAGAACTTTATTATCTTATCTTAGCATTTGGTAGGGGATACCAATTCTCTGCGGTTCTAGTGGATTATGGAATATCGGATATCTATAGTCACTTATATGTTATATTAAGTTAATTAAATTAAAAATCGAAAACTTTAGTGACTAATTGTTTAAAATCTTGCGATCTTTGACTTGCAAAGCAATTTTCAGATTATTGGTATACACATGATATGAAAATTTTAGACAATTCTACTGGTCTCCTCTTTAAGGTCACAATAATTCTGGCCAAAGGAAATTTAGTAGGCTTAGTCTATTTGATTGGGGTAGGGGGTATGTCTATTCCACTTGTCAAATTTCTTAGTGGTTAACCTACTATCTATTTACTTCTTTTCCTTAAGAAAATTACTAAAATGTAGACGTAAAGATTTGTCGATGCATTTTTGTATATGTACATATGCTTGTCTTTCTCATGACAAGTATTGGTGATCCACTTTGAATAGTTTTTAACATTATGTAAGAAATGGATATAGATTAGATAGGAGAAAAAGGTAGTTTCGGTAGGCTCTTATACTCTTGTACAAGTGATAGAGAGGAAGCTTGATAGAGTTTGAGTTCTTTGAGCGATTTTTCAACTAAATGCTAAATAAGATTCCTTAATGAGAGAGTAATAGGTATTTATAAGGAGAAGTGGTGAATGACTACCATCAGATTACTTTAATAATTAATAGTCCATATTGATTGGGTTATGCCCATTGTAAAAGTGAATTTGGGAACTAGTTTAACAGGCATTAAAGTTCAATTGGAATGAGTTGTGCTCTAAATTACAAACTAAAACTCTTTAGATTACTCTAAATTGAGCTTTATTATATGAATCTTATTACTTATCTAAATAATTAGTTATTATTACAATAGGAATTCTATTGGGTTTATCTTAATTACTACATAGCAATATCAATCTAGCCTTCTAATCATTATTATTCAACTATAAGTTAATATCCTTGTATAGTTAATTTGGCACAAAATTAATTGTTTTCCAATTCTAGTAAAAACCTATGAATTGTTGGCCTTAAATTTATTGGAAATGAGAATAATAATTTCTTATTTGAAATAATGAAAATCATTTTTCTATTTTCCATTGATATTCCTTATAATAACTAATCACTTTTTTCAACTATTAACTATGTCCTTCCTTCACAATAACTTGTTGCCAAAAGTTACAAAGAATCGACACTTTTTGAGATTATTATAATAAAATAACTCTAGAATAATGATTATAATAAGTACCAAGAAATACTTAATGTGAAATAAAGACACCTTAACGGCATGTTTAATTCATGGAAAGGAATAGTACGGGAATGAAATTGCAATTATGAAGGAATGGAATAGATGGGTAATAAGAGATTAATAGCCAATTATTGTGTTTACCAGAAGGTAATGAAAATCGCAAAACACTATTTATTTGCAAGAATTCAATGAGGAATACACAATGAATTGAAGGTGAAATTCCAAAAATACCCTTAGGTAAATAAAAAAAAACATAGAACATGAGTTAGAAATAAAACCCTATATCAGTAAAAAGAAAACCCCATCCCATCTTCTTCATTCCTAATTACTATACGAAGCCCTTACTACGAACAATCCAGTACCATACCATCGATAGCCGATTGTAGTGACGCATAATCCAGATCTTAGATGCTCCCTCATTACACTTCACATCCCTTCACCTACAAGGAGCCCTAATCAATAGAACTTCTATGTCAAAGCCCTGCTAGAAAATCGCCCAACCTGAAATGAAGACTATATCAGAAGAGTAAAGTTAACTTGATGTTGTTTTCTCAAAAGAAAAGTAGAACGTTCATCCTATGGTTTTCTTTTTCGGAATAAAAGACGTTACGATGAGACAAATATTCAATTTTTAGCACTTGGAAGGCAAACTAGTGCGTGAAAATTGTTGGATAGGCAGATAAATGTGAAAGTTTGAATTAGTTTTGCATTTTAGATTTTTTTTTAAAAAGAAAAAGGTTCATATTTACTTTGTTTCTTGTTTGTTCCTATTCCATGCCTGTGATAAAGGACCCATGAACTACTATAATATGAACTACATCTACGGAGAGAAGAAAATAATAAAATAGAGGACATTTTCAAAGAGATTTTAGTAGTTGCTTTTTCCTTTGAGGTTGTTGAGCATAGTAATGATTGGTGTGGGTTCTGGTGTACAACTTCAAAGCCATCATTTGTTTGGTGAAGCTCAATGAATGTTGGTGAAATGGGGAAACCCTAGATCGATGTTTACAGTGGTTGTGATGAGTAGTCAAAATGCTTGTTTGTTGATTATTATATAAGGGGTAGAAGTTGTACTTTATGAATTGTATAGAGGGCATTTGTAGAAAAAATTAGATGATGGGTTTGGAGAATATAGATTCTTCACATCTAATAATGAGTCTCAATTCCCACTTTTCATAAACTGTAGCATTTCGAGGAATCCTCATTCTATGGAGCCTAGCCACAACTAAACAAGGAAATGTAGGGTTGGTTAGGGAATAGAGGGGGAATAGCAATTTCATTCCTCCCTACTGAACATGCTGTAAAAGTTGAGGGATAAAGTGAGATTTTAGCTTGTTGGATTGGACGGATAGCAACAATGGATATGTAACCCTCTTATCTTTCTTATTGATCTAAATGATGATCCTATTTCACCAAAAAAGGTTTTCAAATTAAAGTTTCCCTTACATTTAATAGTATGCTTACATACCATATGAATTAATTGTTGGCGAATAAGAGTAGACCAAAAAAAAAAAAATCGATCAAACCCAATCCAAATAGCTAAATGAATCAAAATTTACCCTAAAATATGCTTTCTTTTTTCTATTTTGGTTTTTAGAACTTTAATTAAAACCAAATTGAAAAATTTATGTTTGGTTTGGAAGAGTGAATCAAACTAAATTATTTTAATAAACAAAATGATATTTTACTAGTGATATGTTATAATATTTAAAAGAAATTGAAGATTGTACTTATTAAAATGTGTAACGACTAGTTTACGTTACACTGAGGTATTGTCCACTTTGATTTAGCACATTGCATTGTTTTGTTCTTAGCGTAGTTACTTCCTAATAAACCATCCATTGCTCTTCCCTAAGCATGCTTAGTCTTAAAGTTCCAATAAACTTTGAACCATCACACCAAAAGACATACTAATTAATAAAGTTTTCCTTCCCCCTTCTTCTTTAGGGAACGGATATCCTTATTAGTTTTGTTACATAGTTCAAAACTATACAAGGTAAGGATGACTTTATAAGTGCTCCTACACAAGCTCAAGAGGATCCCCATGCTATGGCACTTTGCCTTATGCAGTGAATTGTTCTGATATAACTTTGCTATGACCTATTTGGAACTCATCACATAGAGGTATTGTCTGTTATGACATAGTACACTGCATAATTTTATCCTTCAGTTTAGTTGCTTCCTAAGAGGTCATGTGTAAAACCTAGTAAAAAAAAAAGGAAAAGGGTTATATAATAATAATAATAATAATAATAATAATAATAATAATAATAATAATAATAATAATAATAATAATAATAATAATAATAATAATAATAATAATAATAATAATAATAATAATAATAATGTTAGAAATTTAAAATAAGGGAAGGAATAAGATAATAGAATAAAGACTTAGAGACATTTGTCTGGCAACTAAATAGATATCAAGTTTTAAGGGCAATATTGTTATGGAAAAAGATTTACACATTGGTATGGCTTGTAATTTACTAGGTATAGCATGGGTAATATTGTCATGGGAAAAGATTTAGACTTCTCTCTATCTCATATTTCTCTTTGCTGCTTCTTTACTAGGTAATATTGCTTCCCATATCTCCCCACCACAACAATAAATTATTTTTCCAACAAAAGCATAAACTATACAAAACTCCTTTCGACACTCAAAGCCAAAATTCGAATTTGAGGGTTAAGGCACAATAAAACTGACAAATCTTCAAGAAAACGTAGGGATATGACAACGTTGAGTAAGCCCTTCACCTATCTAATATAGAGATTCATTTTTCTTTAAGGAGATGTTATGAAAATCATAAAGATTTTCATTTTTGCAACTTCATGCATTTATAATTTGAGTGTAGGGTATTTCTTATCACAAATTATATGTAAGTATTGTTTTTGCTCTTTTTCTTTAAAGAATTCTTAGTTTTGTGGTTTTCGCATAAGTTTAGTGAATGTGGTTGATGAGGTGGATGGGAAATGATGGTGATATGGTTACAATGTAAATTGCGTATTGTAGGCTTTACCGAGTCGGTGTGGGAGTATATGGTATTGGGGTATGCGGTGCAGTGGTGTATGTAAGTCGTGCATGAGTATGGGACTGTGTATGTGATGTACGACCGTGCCTTTATGTGTGTTGTGCGGATATGTGTGTTAGTATTGGGTATAGGTGTGTGAGTGATCGTACGTGTGTCGGTGTATGCGGTAGGTGTGTGTAGGTTAGTGTTGTTATGTATAGATTATGAGATGTTGAAAAGTAAATAAGAGATTACGGAAGGGCATATATAAGGTGGTTTGAAAGCTAAAGGATGAGGTAGAAGGTCGAGTTAAAGGTGGAGAAGTGTTGAGTTGAATTGTGAAGAATTTAATAAATGTTAAACTTGATATTTAATATTTTTGCACATAAGCTAAAAGTTTTGAAGAATTGGATCTTATTTAGATAGGAGTACCAGGTACAAGATATATGTTTGTTGATTATGTGTACTAGATTAGTATACATTAACTGGGCTTAAATGAAACTTGAACTTAACTATTTGCTGCTTGTGCTTAGCGTTAACCATACACTTGTTGGGTCCAGTGGTGTTTGTGAGGCACCTGATGATCTTTGTGTGATGCTGTCCTCGATGGAGTCCCATACTGAAAGGGCCTAGATAGATCTAGGATGGTTTTTGGCATTTGGGTGATTGGAGAGGACCCAACACCAATACTTATATAATATTTATATATTGTGTGTATAGGAATCATGAGTAACTCCAAGTCTTAAGACATTGAGACTGTATTGTTGGTGGACTTAAATGACAAGATTTAAAGTCGGTTATTTGTTGCATTTATGCTAATACTTTTATGTGTGCTTAACTCATTACATGTATGTTCATGCGCATGTGTATGGTATCATATATTGGGCGTTAGCTTACCGTTTGGCAAATTGTTGTTTTTCAACTATAGGTTTAAGGTGTGAAGTTTATGGTGGTTATTTTATAGGGGATGTGAGTTGTGATTATTTGTATTATGATGAGGAGGGTGATCTCTGTTATTATGGTGATACAGCAGAGATAGTATAGATTAGCGTTTAAGAATGAACTATTGAGGATCATATATTATTGTTTCATGTTATATATATTTAGAGATTATTGATTGTTTGGAGTTACTTGTAATGATGTTACTTTAGGTTGTTTGTTTTAGAGTTATATCATATTTAAGTTCATTTACTTGTAACAGTTGGATTTGTTTACTATTGCGCTATGTGGAAATTTGGTTGTTGACATTCCACTTTAATTCAAATTTGAGGTATTAAGTTGTGAGTTGGCAGATTTTATGTAATTAGTTTATCGATCTTAGTTAGGTTTCAAGTTCTTAGACGCTTGACATGTTAGTGGAAGTTAGGGACATATGGCGGGATGTAACGTTCGAGGTTCTGGGCTATTATATCATCCATTACTCTCTCTAAGCATACTTTACTTTAAAGTTCCAATAAAATTTAAGCTATTAAACTAAAAGATGCCTTTATAATTAAAGTTTCGTCATTTTCTATTTGAGGGATATTACAAATGTATATGTATTTAACCATAGTTTATCAGAAAATATTTATGTATTTATGTATGTATTGGTCAACTCTAATTTATACTATCAACCTTTTAGATAGTGCTAATTCATGTTATTATCAATAGAACTTGATACTTTAAAAGATGAAATTACATGTCATGTAATTAATATTTCTTATATTATAAATTATAATTAAAATCAGTGTAATCAAATCAGGATTTTATTGTTAGAAAAATTTCACAAATCTAATCACAAAGCCATAAAAACCACATTTAATGTTTTGGTTTGGTTAGCAAAACAAAAAAATATTTGGTGTGGTTTGTGGAAAATCAAATCTACTCGAATTTTGTGCATTTTCTAAACAAACAAATACAAATAAAATTTTAATATGTGATTATATTTATAATATATAAATGGTAGTACTTTGGGGAACTATCAGTAATATTGTTAGGTGTGTAAATATAAGTGATATTCACCTACAATTTATCTATATACAGGATGTATTATAATAGAATAAATTTTTATAGTGGCAGTTGAGATTTGCCTAAAAAAAAAAAAGGCATGACATTTCCCTTCTAAGGTTTGGTTGCCCATCGTCAAGTGGGCCTCGTAATAGTGAATCTATAATGATATGTAATTAACTTGTACAAGCTTGTTTAGCCCAAGTACGTTATTTATTTATTTATTTAACTTTTAGTAAAATATATATAAGTTCTCCGTACTTTCCATATTCATTTCAGCAAGATAGGAACTTGTACTTTCCATATTTCATTATTTGTT
Organism: Lumnitzera racemosa; assembly: GCA_024138005.1. Lineage (NCBI taxonomy): Eukaryota > Viridiplantae > Streptophyta > Magnoliopsida > Myrtales > Combretaceae > Lumnitzera > Lumnitzera racemosa. The sequence continues at coordinate 110,267,419 of JAMXBC010000004.1, forward strand.
TGATCTAATTTTCGACAACTCCTTAAAAAAAAAAAAAAAAAGAAGTTTTCAGCGTTTCTAGGTATCTCATTAATTGCTAATTCCAGTGGCAATAGGGACCAAAAATTAGTGACGGTTGATAAAAATTGTTAAAGGTTTCTATTTAAGAGAATTCTACTTGTAGTAATATCTACTCCAATAATTGTTTCTTTTAATTGCAACTAAAACTTGTATCATAGGAAAGTATTTCAAATTTTTCTATGTAAGAAATTGCCTAGATATGTACTTTACTACCATTATATGTCAAACAATTTTAAACCGTCACTACTTACCAATTGTTTAAAAGTGCTAGATATACTATAGTAGTGAATTGCATTTGCAATTTTTTTTTTTTGGTTGCAAATCCCATAATGCCCACGTTATAACAATAATAAAAAATTGCTATATCACCTATTCATTAAAATTACAATTACTATTATAATTTGATGATTGCGATGATTGCATATAAACTATAGTTCCAACAACTCCAATTTTTATTGTTTATTATTTTAATCCAAATATCTTTGTCAATTATTAGGACATATGTAATTCGTGAATTTTATACATAATTCTAAATGTAATTTTACTATGAAATTTATTTAATAAGGGAGAAAGTAATTTCAAGAAGATGAGGGCAAGACAATAAGTCATAGAAATAAGGTTTTAAATTTTTTTTGAAATCACACAAATACTCCTTTTTTAATTTGTATGCTATTTAGACTCATGGGTATATGTCTATGAAATTTGTCAAGGGTATTTTTGTAAATAGGAATCTTTTAATTGTGTATCTACATAATTATTAGCATAACAGGAATTGACATGTCATATGATAAAGGATGTACATGTAGCATATAACTAAGTAAATTAGAGCTTACGTATGGTCAATGTAGTTTTTTCTACAACGATGTGAAGTAAGAGTGTTACATATGAAACACATGAGAACATATTTGATGGAATGTAATTTTTTTCTTTATAATGAGATTTGTAGAAGGTACTTTGCAATTATATAAAGTATTCTCGTTAAATGTGCATACTATAGTATTGTATGCATAATTGTATGTGTTGTAGATAATTTTAATTATTTTTTGAGTTGCCCTTTGTTCACATGTATATATAGATATCACACACAATACACATTTATATATTGTGACGAAAAAGGGCAAATCAAAGAGTTACTAGATTGCCCTACTATGTTGAAATCATACAATAAAATTGAAGTTCTTTAGAATCAATTTAAGGCTATTGATGCTGATGCAAATATGATCATAGGCAATACAACACCATGGCCTTTGCAAGTGCAGATTTTCCACTCATGAAACTTCTAATTGTGTAATTGCCAATTTCATGTGTGTGAATTGAGGTTAGTAATTCTTTGTGCCACTTTTCTTGATTCGTTACCTCTTTACACCATGCCATCTCAATTAGTAATAATGGATGATAGAATCACTTTCAATTCTTTTAGGGAAAATTACATAAGATGACATTAATATTTCAAAAAATTTAAATTCAGGATCACCATTTCGGTAAATAGTTAAAATAAAAGACCTTTATTATAACACTGTTAACTTTAATTGACGTAATAGTTATATGCTATGTAGTACTCTTGTGGTGTTGACTTGGAAGACATGTAGCATTGATGTAGCAAATTAAATAAGAAAAAAATAGAAAAAAAAATTGAAATTAATAAAAATTAAATAAAATGAAAAAAATAGAAAAAATATAAAAGATTAAAATAATTGAATGAAATAAATAGTATAGTTAAATATAATATGTATGTAATATATATAATATTATTATATATAATATAATATGTATATTATATGTATGTATTATGATATGTATATTAAATATTATATGTATGTATATAATATAAATAATAGAGAAAGTAAAAAAAATTAAATATATATATATTATATTACATATACGTTATCATATACATATATTATATATATAATTTATAATATATAATACATATTACATGCATATTATATTTTTCATATGATGTATATTATATATGTATTGCATTATACTATTATTTTATTTGATTCTTTTGATTTTTCAATTTTTTTTTGCAATTTTTCTTTATTTTTTAACTAATTTTATAATTTTTTATCATATTTTTTCTATTTCTTTATTATTTAATCTATCACGTTAGTGCCCTATGTCCTTTACGTCAGCACTACACTAGTGCTACGTAGTATATAATTGCTTTGTTAAGTAGAGCTAACGGTATTATAACAGTAATATTTTATTTTAACTAATTGAAATCTTGATCTCTTATTTGAACTTTTTTAAAATGTTGATATTTTATTTAAACTCAACCCTAAACATTAATCCTCTCCTATATAATTTTCCTTAATTCTTTATGACCAGTTTGCCTCTATTAAAATCATTGCACGTTTAGCAAAGAAATCTTTGACTTAGCATCATCAAGATTATGATTGAAATTCATTGGAGTCTCTTTGATCCCTTAGAGATTCATTCTATGTTTTGCTAGCAATAATATTACAAGGTGAGATTACTCCAACATTTCTAGTGTTAATATGGCTTTGATTTTATCATGCATGTAGGAGCTAAGCTTCGACTAGTTAGTAATAGTTATACAAGAATATTGCTTTAACCTTTCATAGAAGAAATTATTTTTAATCTTGATGATTGTATGTACGCATTAAGTAGATTGCTTCTACCATGTGGCTACAATTGATTGTGAGAAGATTTTCTTTAACCTTCTCTAGAAGATATCGCTTCAATCTCAAGGATTGTAACAAATACATTTATGCCAACTATAGTTATTATGATAAGATTGTTCAATCATTTATAGGAGATTACTTTAATATTGATAATTACATGAAAGATGGTTGTGTTATCCATGACTACTGTAATAAGATTGTTTCCATTGTTTACAGATGAGGTTGGTTCTATCTTGATGATTACAAAAGATGTTATATAATGTACCAAAACATCAATGATGTATTTAAGTATAAATATGTTGCATTACATTTGAAAGCAAGATACATACAGGGGGATCATGATCCCCTTGTCTCACTTCTATGAGTTTTAAAAATGTGAGTACTCTAAGCCAAGTGCTTACCACTAAGGCATAATAAGCCCTCATGTCATGGGGTTGATTTTATTATATAGAATTGTTGACTTAATTAATGGCACTCTAACCTTTGTATATTATTGCCAAGTTATACAAATGCACAACGAAGTAGCCATGTTTTAATTGTCTTAGAGCATGAAGGCCTATGACCCTTTATTTATTTTTTTGTATTTGGTGAGAAGTAAAGATAATGATCAAGATGTATTATTTCTATGAGGATATGTGACAATGTGGGGTGCACTATAGCCACATTAACTATATAAAAATGAAAAAGAATAATGAAATGCATGGAATCAAGTGGTTACACAATATCAGTTTTAGGACCCTCCTCAAGCAGTTTGACCACCTCGCTCTTGTCTTGATCAATGATTATATGTAATAAAAAAAGAGAAAAATGTATCCAGTATAGTGGGACATATAAAGTGTAAATATGCACATTATATTGACATGGCCACAAGTCATGTCTAGTCGACCACCTAGCAAAACATTATGTCTACATGCCCATCAATCAAATTTGCCCTAAGGGCATTTTTAACCCTCTGTTTTAAGTTTTTGGCCTTGAATGTCAATCATTTGAGATTATTTTCATGTTTCCTTGTGTATGTCAACTAGTATACCATGTTGTTATATTTTATAGATATATACAATATACAGTTTATTAGTTTATCATGTGTGCGAATACCTTCATATCTAGCTGTAAAGTGACATTTATGTACTTCTCAAATCTTCTAGCTAGTAAATGGAACCATGGAATGACTTGAGTGGAAAATGTGTAAGAGCACTTGGATTAGGTCGTTTATGCTTTTAAAGTGAAGAAACTAACAAATTTGTTGGAACAGAAAAAGGACTCCACACGCTATATGTATTGATGTATGCACATGCAATATTTAAGTATCGGTTATGCTTAGACACATAATAGCAAGAGTGGATAGTTTCTAAAAAATTAATATCTTTATTGCCACGTGTGCAAGCATAAACATACCTCATGTATATACAAGTTGCTTATATTATCTAAGTGAATCTTTTCTTCTTGAGAAGTTTTCCTTTTAACTTATCGATTTGTTTGCTTGCAAGCATGTGATGGACCCGCACTAAATTAAAGTAGATTATTTTCCATGAAGAAGATTAGAGCATGTGTTATCGTTGTCTCCTTTGTCGGGGCCATGACTTTTTCAATTGTCAAAGGCCATTCCATGTGGAGCATGTCTCATCTTTATTGGGATAAAATATAATAATTCGATACTATAGAAAAAATAAAATTTTACTAATATGGCCAAGCATGTATATGTAACTGTTTATTCCCCTCTCGGTACATTGGATGTGTCACCTTATCTCTTAACATTTAGGCAAATTTCAATTTTACCTAAATGAACGCTTAAACTTTAAAGAAGTGCAAATACCACTATAGAAAAAAGAGAATAATATGGATGCAAAATCTGCATTATTATTAAGCATAACATATGATAGCAATTTTATAATCATTTTGAGATTATATAGTAACAATTTTCAAATCAAATCCTGATTATTGCAATAGCTTTGTGCATTAGGCACATTTTAAAATTTTCGATATGGTAAAGGACCAAAAGTTGTGAAGTGTCTTTTATTCTCTTTTATTTTTTAAAGCGTAAAATGTTAACTGGGGCAAAATAACATTTGCTTTAGAAATTCAGAGAGGTGTTTGCGCTTGTCTCAGAATTAAATGAGCATAATACATAAGCAGAAAAATAACGAGGGGATAATGCAGTTCGTTTTCATTGAATAGTAGAAAATTACTAGCATATTTGATGGAAGCATGTATTTTAAAGTTAATATTGCCACACTTTCCATGGAAATACGTTTACAAATATGTTGCGTGATTCCTATTGTGAAGGATGCTTTGCTAAGTTTAATTTAATTATGGTTTAAATTCTTCATATTCTTTATCCGAAAGCGACTTGGTTTTCTAAAACCTAACATGAATTGGAATGTTTTACTTCATCCGAGTTCAATAATCGAGTGCACGTGTTGTAGGGTTGCCTCTAGTCTGTGATGCATTTACTGACCTAGAACTGTTCACGTTTTTCTACAACAACAAAAGTGAACGAGTCAAGCCAAAATTGTTGGAGTTAAAAGGGGTATGAATATTAATCTTTAAATAAGATCACCTGCATTTAATTATAGGTGTAAACCTGTTATATTATTCATGGACAAGTTACTCAATCTTTACTCAAATTTGGTTCAAGACAGTGGAGTCAAACTCAAGTTTGAATTTAGGCTACTTAAATAGTTAATCAAGTTGAGTTTGAACTTGACAATATTTAGCTTGACTAAGTTGTAAGCTTAATGGAGCTCAAGTCAAGTATGGTTATTTATCAAATTTAATTAGTTGCATTATAAATGTCATTATGATTAAAAATATATGTATTCTTGGATAAACAAGCTCAATGAGTCGAGTTTGAATTTGTCAAATGACATTTCAAGTTAAACTTAAGCTTAAAATTCTAGCTTAATTGAGCTTGAGGCGAGTTTGAGTTTAAGATTTTGAGTGGAGTTCAAGTTAAGCTAAATATTGTACATCGAATACAAACATGGTCTTCAAACATTATATTTCAATGCAATGCAATGCAAACAAATAAATGCAACATCGCACAATATTAATTGGTCCATTGTGAAGTTATAAAAATTACATCAACTCGAAACTGAATTGAAGAGTTTCAACTTGACTCAAATTAGATCGAACCTAGGATTGTGCAATTACTCCAACAATTTAAGCCTTTAAGAAAGGAAGGTCGGGGGCGAGGTGGGGGTGTGCGGTCGAAACCACCCCTTTAGATGAACTGATGGGGCGGTCAAACAATTGAAGCAGCCATGATGTGTACCTTATAGGTATGATGCTGCCATAGGCTTTAAAGGGAGCAAAACTACTGTATTAGATATAGCCCCTATAAAATATTATCAGGTAGGCCAAGAACACCCCATAACCTTCAAACATATGTTCATATTCAGCATTATTGGGAGCATATAGTCATCCTTAAAACTTTACAAAGCGGTCTTCATCACCCTAAGAAACTACTATTGGGAAGGGCATAGCTGCCTTAAAAAACCAATCAACTTTGTATAACATATTTTTATGATGTGCAACTAGCGGCCTTCTAAGGGTTTTTTTTTTTTAAAATTGTATATACATAAACATAACTAGGAACTTGTGTGAAATATTAAAATCATCACTTTGAATCTAACCAATCCCAGTTATAAAACAAAGTAACTAAATCTATATCAAGTGGAAGAGTATACCACAATAATGAAATAAAATTAAAATATCTTCCATTGTTGTCATTAAAAAAAGATTTCATTGTCTACCTTAAAATTTTATTTTCCACAATTCAAAAGGTCTAATACATGTCATTTTTTTGTTAGCATAAAGAAAACTACCAAACAACATAAAATCTCCTTTTTAATCTTTTTTTTTTTGGTAATTATCTCATCTTCAATCTTCCTTTGTCCTTAACATGTCAATCTTTTAAAAGTCATCATCTTCTTTAACCTACAATTGAAAAAAAAATATATATATATATATATTATTAAAAGGGAAAAGTATAAAAAAGTTCCTAACATTTATGTGTATATACCAATTAGTTTTTAACCTTTCATTTGGTCCTCAACGTTTTAATAAATTTACAAAAAAAGTTCCTTCGTTAATTTTTCTGTTATGTGTGAATATGTTGAGGACTAAAATAGATCAAATGACAATGTTAAGAACCAATTCATATGTATAGGTAAACATTAAGGACTTTTTTATACTTATATGAACTAATTATATGCTAACACGTGTCCATAATAACAAATTATTTAATAGAATTTAATGGAAAGCCTTATTTTATATGAGTTGAAAAAATTGAGAACTAAAATGAACTAAATGAAAGGTTATGGACTAATTTGTAAAAACATTAAACATTAGAGACCTTTTTGTACTTTTCTCTTGTTTAAATAATGTTAACTTGTCGATTTTACTTTAAAAAAAAATACTTACATAAGGTAATGGCCAAGCAACTGTTATGCTAACAGAATCTCTAATAGTTTTTATCCAATTGTACGATCTAAGAAGACATTCATCTTAATTTATTGAAACACAAACAAGAACGTTACGAAAACCAAGACCTAATGGTTCTTCTCCTACTTTCCACGATGGATCAATTTTTTGGTCTATCCTCTTTGCAATTTTTTCCCCATTAAATATGCTTTTCAAAACAACAAAATCCCCTTCCTACTTAAAAGGAAAAAAAAGGAGAGAAATAAACGTAAGTTACAATACACATTAGATATGTGCTCAAAGATAGTAGGAAACACTTCCTGATTGTTCTGAAGCAGTAATCACAACCAGTAGCTTAACTAACTTCACAAACTTCTAGTCTAAAGTATATATGCTCTCTTAATACAATTCCTAGGGTACCACTCTTATAACATGCATTATGTATACTTAACACCTACACATGCCAAACCGATACCACTACACCCCTATATAAGAAACACAAGACACAACACTATCTACAATACTTAATACTATGTAGTATCATGTTTAGCTTCATTCATTAAGTAAATTTAACTAAACATAATATTTTAGATAAGCAAAATACTAATAAGTGAGAAATAGAAAGTCTAAATAAGCACTTATATTTTAAGTATAAAACCTTAACTTAGGATTTTGTACTCTATAGAGTAACTGTAGCAACTAGGAAGGACCAGGGGCTGAATTTAGACAGAAGGAAGAGTTAATAACAATTTGGATTTTGGAAGAGAATGCTGTGAACAGACATGATGCACTATCACTTATAACTCATTAAATTGAGTATATTATTCAAGCCAATGAATATCATTCGATCATAATATTTAAATCAAGATGTTATTCTTGCATTATCAAATATTAGGTCATGATGTACTATCACTATAATATATTAACTAAGTCCATGAAATAGTTTTAAAAATTTTGCATACATAAGCACATATTATTTGGTTAGCTAAACCTACATATTCAACCCCATAAATACTGGCTGCTACATATTTGAATATGGAAGCTTGATTCTTATAATGACTATAGAAAAAACCAGCTTAGTCCTATTTGGTTTTTGAGTAAATATAACAATTGAAACATGCATCTTTGTACATTATTTAAAAAAAAATAAAACTTACATTTTTAGCAAGATAGAAATTAGAAATAATTTAAATATATGGAAAAAAATTCACATACCTATACTAATATATGTTCGAAATTTGGTGTTGGGGGTGTATACTAGACATTTTGTATTGGTGGTCTATGCTTAGAGCCTAAAGTCTAGGGTTTATGACAAATACTTGGTATAGATGGCATATCATTTAAACTTGGTATTAATGAAGGCATTGAATGACTTACTGAAGGTTGAGATGAGTTATTGCTTAGTTCATAAGTTACCTTAAGAACGATCTCATCTCACTCATTTCTTGTTGCACTTCAACTACTTTTGATTTATATTCCATTGCCATCTTGAAGCAAGTTGCTTGACAAGACATTTCACTATAGACATCATTCATTTTTTTCCAGAGCATTATTTCCTGAATCCTTAGATATTAATTCCTTCATAGAACTCTATAAAATAAATATAGTTGAATTAGAAATACAAAAATGTTAATTTAGATATTATTTACCTCAATATATTAAATAATTAATGACTTACAATAACTTTAGCTGCTGTCGAATTTGCTCAAGTCCCATCTACCTTTGTATAGCAAGCAGTGAACATATGCTTGCTACATAGAGAATGGCCTAACTTTTCTCTCTATAGGAGGAGAGTGTAAGAGCAAATTATTTTAGGTATAAAAATAAACAGAAGTTACTACTCTAATCATATTAAGTCAAATTACAAAGATAAATTATGTGGAAAAATTTCCAAATAAAGAATTAATAATAAATAATAGTGAACTGCAATGCCCTAATACTTACCTCTTTTTCATTGACTACCACAAAACTTTTTTTCCCTTTACAATGAATCATTTGTTGCTGTGTTCTATTCTTCTTGTTCTAATTACTTACTTCCTACAATTGCAAGGAAAAGCTTAGTTAATTAACCCATATAGGAAACAATAATTATGTAACTGAGGTCATGAGATTTAGTACCAGCTTTCAACCAATAATGAATAAGATATTTCCATTATCCTTTAGTTACTCATTCATCATCAAGCAGTTTACACAACTCATCAAGAGGTATGTGTTACGCTTCAAAACGGTAGAATCGTAACAGTCTCACCGTAAAAACCATTCTAAAATAGAATTTGGCCTTATAGCCACTATCTTAGACCTGATCTACACAAGACGTCTACGATTGACCCGCTTTGACGTAAACAGTTCGTAATTTAAATAAATAATTTACCTAAGAAAGCAAGAATATATATATATATATATATATACACACACTAGAATTCAGTTATTACAATTAACGTTTACAACGTTTCACCGTAATCTATTTCCTAGTTAATATATTATTCTAAAATGAAAAATTCTAAGATAAGAGCTTTGACCGTAAAATTATATATCTGTTTTTCAAATGTTTTTCCTCAATCTCCAAGATCTAGCAGTTGCTGGCTTCAGAGTAGTTGTAAGCCACTTCTTAGCCAGCAATTGTAATGACGTCTATAAGGATGTGAAGAAACCACAGCTCAATAAGTTAGGATAAAGTACTTAAAACTATATCACAAATAAGGTTATCAACCAAATCATTTGGTGCAATGCATGTTTAAGTAAATGCCATCGCACAATGTTGTTCGACTTATCATGAGATTAGAGAAATTGCGCCCGCTCTAATCTGGGTTGAGCAGTTGCCGTTAATGCGACAGCTCACGACCAAACTCAAGCTTATGCAATGGAGACACCGCTCCTCCTGAAACTATCTTCAAACCATTGACTTCACCCTTGCCACGACTTCCTCATCTGTTACTTAGTTCGATTAAGGATGAAGAAGGGACCCATTATGCTATCCAGCGCTATCCCTTTCGAAGGGGTCGGTATTTGGTTAAAGAATCCTAGGTTTCTCCTAATGGGTTGCTATGTAAGTTTGATTTATGTTTACAAGTCATATCTTTGTTAAGTTCAGTTTAAGGTGATCGATCACTTCATATAATACAAGCTAAAACAACAAACAGAATCATAGTATTACTTATAATTAAGCACATGTACACAACCAACTATCTAACAAGCACAACTAAGTATAATCTTAAATCTCTAAAATATAGCAACATATTAATCCCAACTTACCTCGACTTTTCGCTCACTTACTCAAGGTTCAACTTACTCAGGCCATCACTAATTGTCCTTATAATAAAAACGTGGTTTTAGTTTTTCATATAACTATTATAGGTTGGTTTTATCCTATAACACTTATTATTATCTTTAGCTTAGGGTTTAATATGTCCAATTATCTAGGTTCTCAAATCTTTTACAATTATTCTAGGTTTGGGGCCAGGTTTGGGTTCGATTTCCGCATCGATTTCTATATTAGGTTTTAATTCAATTTTTAAGTATTGTTTTATACTCCTAGAAACTTGTTTCAACTCATAATGTGAAATTAATCATATTACTTCGAGATATTCTAAATACCATAATTACCCCTAGTTAGTATTTTATTACACCCGATACACTTAAATCCTTATTAGTATATTGAATTTACTTTTGATGTAAGAAATCTTTACATTTTTCATATAATTACATAAATTTAAAATTTCTATCAGATTTGCTATATATCCTTATTATTTATATAATATCAATTTTTACTCTAATATCTTCTATTTATTATATGTCCAATAATTGCATATTATGTACTACCACTTATTATGTACATAATACACATCCAATATTTCTATCACTCTAATTACTATCTCCCAACATCAATTATCATTTCAAAATGTCTAAATTCATCTTAAATCATATTTTACACCTAATTACTCTAATTTACAAAATTAACTTAAAATTTACTATTTTTTCCTATTACTTATTTACTACATAATTAGCCTAATAATTACATCTAACATCCTCAATGTTACAAATATCATACTTCATTATATTTCAACATCCTAAAACATATAATTATTTACTAAATCAATAATTAACTATTTAATTACTTAATTAACCATAAATTACTCATTTTATGCCTCATTTTAAGGCCTAAAAATTATTTAAAAATTTCAAAAATTAATTTTTGAAAACGGGCTTCATAGTACTATTCTATATTATCTAAGTAGTCTAAAAAAAAAATTTTGAGCTCTAAACTACACTCCTAAGGTCATTTATTTCTAAACCGAAACATGTTCGGTTTTGCATAATTTTTTAAGGACCATATATCACGGGACATATCTCTATCAAAATAATATTTTTCCTAAAAACTACATACTAAAATATTCTGTAATAATGAAATTCATAAATTTTTAAGAATATTTAGTATTTTTACAAAATTACACAAAATCAGGCTGGAAATCGAACTCACCGATTTCGGTGGCTTTGACCACCATTGGTGGACATGGGTGTATCGAACCATTTGGGCACTACCACCATCATGTGGTGGTGATAGCCGTTCACTCTCAGTTGCTTGTCGGGTCTAGGTTCTCCTTAAAAGCCTCAACTGCATAAATTTTTGCTAAATTTTTGTAAAACCCTAATTTACTCTCAATTTCACCTGTCTCTAATTTTCTAAGCTTCCTAACATCCAAAATGAACTTCTAAAAAATTTATGGTATTTATAGAGATCTTGAGGAATTATTGTGCATTAATTTGATTGAACAATTATCTTATTTTCTTTTAATTTGCCTTTTGTGTTATTCTAATTTAATTGGCTAATTTTTTCTTATTTTCCCCAACTATCATGACCTAAATCTAGATCATTCCTTTTTCTATTTTTATTTATTTTTCCTTAATTAATTATGAATTTTCTTTAATTATTTAGTATTATTGTAGCACATTTTGCCGATTTTAAGTAATTATGTGTATTTCTACTTACATGTAAATTCTTATATAGTACAAATAAATATTCCTAAATATTATTTAGGTTATTTTATGATTTTTAGTATATATATAATTTATCTCTAACGATTTGATAGTTATCAGAATGCATTTTACGCTTTTTACGCATTTTCGATAAATAACGAGTTACATACTTAAAACTTAAAATTTGAAAATTTTATATTCTGTTATTTTATTACTTATTTTCTTAAATTCGAACTTACGGAATCATTTTTACTAATATTTCTAGCTTTACTTTATAATTTAGGTTTGATTGGATTTTTCAACCTATCAGAACTCCGAGTGGCTGGTTGTGGGGCTTACAGTATGCTTGGATCAAAATAATTAGCTTTCAAATGGCACTTCCATGCCGTCTACTTTTTACTAATAGAATCCAAAATATATTTTCTCCCCCACTTGAGATGTCAAATTTAAACTAAAAGAAAGTTTATCATTACCAAGATTTATCACAAAACAATAAATTTTTGAAAATTTTAGCACGAAAGTAGATCACTTACCTTCACTGTTTCTCTTGCTAAAGTTCCTAAAAAAATAAGCTAAATCATTTGCACTTTCATCTTCATTAGGTTATCCATGATCATTGAATGGTATAGTAATTCATTTGGCTCTACGATGGCCCCAAAATTTTTCCATGTAAGTAGGACCATGCATCCCTTCCTTCTATGTCTTGCCATCTATGATGTTTAGTTAAAAAAAAATTTAAAAAAATGTAACCATAACAATATTTATATAATAGAGAAGAAGTAACCCTAATTATAGATTAATCAATTACAAAAGGTAACTTACATAATGGAAACTTATGACTTAGTCGAGGCATTAAGGGGGTAGAAGTGCTTGATTTGATGAAGTATTTGCATCGCCTTCTCGAGCTGGTTGATAAGAATTTGGTGGATTTGGTGGGATATTTGCTAATCCTTCTTAATCCCATTGACTTGAGTTGGTTTGATTTAGTGATGTATTTGTTCTTTCTTTTTCAATAGGAGGATTCTTTATTAATAAATGACTTCCCATTCTTGGTCTCTTAGGAAATTGGTAAATATGAAGAAGATAACAAAAAAAAAAAATACTGATAAGTGGACAGGTTAAATAAATACATAATAAATAAAAGAATACATCTATAAATACATTTCATTGGCTTATGGAGTTACTATAGTAATTGATTAGTGATTGTATGCATCTCATCAAAGTCATATAATATCCATTGGTATTGCTCTTGTTTTCAAGTCTATAAGAGGACATCATACTTGTACTTTTACCACATGGAATTATGATAGAAAGCTTTTTTAGAGAGTGATGTCGAAATCTGAAGTTCTGTGTTTAAAAGCTTCTCAAACATGTTGCTTATAATTTTCCAAGCAACTTTTGATGCATATAATCTACTTAAACATTTATTATTGTTTTCTAATTTTTGTCCCAAAATCATAAATATTCAAATTGAGATTATACAAGATTCTACAACTGCATTTACCAAAAAAAAAAAGAAAAAAGAAAAGAAGAAAAATGCTAGAGCTATTGTGCCTAAGGAACAAGAATGGAAGCAAAGCAGATTATTGAATACAATATGTCGTTCCAACTAAGTGCACATAGAGCATTTTTCTATCCAACAAATACTTTATCTTAGTCAAGAACATTTTGCTTCTCCAAATTGTATGATATTTAATATTCCTAAAGCAAATATTACCTCAAAGCTAACATCTTGGGCTAGATTTGTAAATTGGTCATTCGTTCTATGTCTCATTGATCTTGTTTTTGTGATAAGTTGCATAAATTGAAGAAATTAGCTAGGTCAAACATGTAATATGATGAAATCATATCAATTATATCTAAAGTTGTAGAGTAGGTATAACCATATTATACCTTAGAATGACTTAATATAGTTTGACTAATGTTGTTGGATTTCGAATATTGACCTTCATCTTGTTTAAAGCTTTGGATGTCGATAGTTGATCTCCTTTTTTTTTTGTCCTCATTGTAAACAACTTCATATCAATTATAGTAAAAAAAAAAAATATGGTCTAATAAATATAGTGTTCAAACATGATAGATAAATATTAAACAAGACATGAAATAATTGATTCAAGAGAAGAACATAAGGGAAAAAACACATGTTTTTCTTAATAAAGGTCAACTCTTATTCTTATCATCCATACATATAATGTCGCCATGAACTTCTAATGTGGTTTCATGTATATCTGTTCAAACTTAACTTACTTCTTTAAACTCTTGAAATTGGTTACTATGGATCTCACTTTTCAAGTTTGACTTTACATTAACTACGGGATCCATACCCATATCAAAAGAGTCCCTAGTAATTACTTTGACAACAACATGCCTTTCATATAAAATGCCTGTTGTGCTTATAATGCTAGTATTTATGGCTTGTTATTACATTGTCGTGAAAAATTAACAAGTGTAAAACTATGAGCATCATACTTTATTTTTCTTCAAGCCACCTACTTACAATAAAAAAAGATAACTTTCTTATTTCCAAAATAAAAAAGCTCAATAATCCCATAATAAGGGACGTCTCCAACAATAGAAGAACTTTGTATATCTCGGACACAATTCTTGCTTAGCTTCTTTTAACAATTTATAAAATGTTTTAGTTTCTTCATTAGGTTTAACTTCCCTCTTAATATCCATTATACCTTCATCATTGGCTACATCATGAACTCCAAATACTTTATGTAACATTATTTGTGTATCTTCACCAATAGCTATATCATTCTCAATGATAGTACTCTGTTCGCCATGAGTATTTTATTCACCATGAGCTATAGGAGGAACAAATAACGAGCTCTCTTGTGTAACACCCATTGTTCAAAACCCCTCATGAAATCATCACAAATTAAATTTACATAGGCATCCTCCAATTTTGGCTACTTGACATTCCTAGAGATTTTACACGAACAAATGATCTTTCCATCGATACCATTATTAGCAAACCTTCTTAGATAGCGATTTAATCTAAATACGTACTTTGTACTACATTTTGATTGGTAAATCTAATTTCTATCCATCTTTACATGAGAAAGTTTAATAAATGAAAGGAACAAATTGAGAGAGTCGTAAACATAATAATTCATATACAGTCGTACTTATTCAATGTATTTTATTTCCATACAATGATCAATGAATAGTTCAATTATTGAATTAACAATTTTTTTTAAGAAGAAATCTCACAAAGGAAAGATTACTAAATTTCTATATTTTATCCATGGTGTTCTAGTTATGCATAATAACATAACATAAATGTAGTGAAGGATAATACATATTGTGATTATACATACATATGTTATTATATTGTATACTATATAAAACAGATAGTAAATGAAATATGCTTTGTAATACTTATTATATAATTGTACTTAAATTATACATTATAGATAGCTTATATCTATATAAAGTAATTGTTACTTAAATTAGAGGAAGTTGTTACAATTATTTTCCCTAATAAGCAACAATTTTTTTTTATTGATTAGTAATATCACAGATAATCGAATATGGTGATAATTTGTTAAAATAAAATCGTTATTACATTCGCATATAATAAAGTGAAACAGATGTGTAGGGAGCAATGTCTTTCCAATAACTAGCCATAAATTTAATTTGTTTTATTTATAATGTTGCTAATACAGAATCAATTTCCTTTCTATTTATATATATTATACACATGTATTTATTTATTTAATAAATAAATAAAGGACATCGTT
Source organism: Lumnitzera racemosa (assembly GCA_024138005.1). NCBI lineage: Eukaryota > Viridiplantae > Streptophyta > Magnoliopsida > Myrtales > Combretaceae > Lumnitzera > Lumnitzera racemosa. The sequence goes on from JAMXBC010000004.1 coordinate 110,283,272, forward strand.
AGTATAAGGTTAAGCTATATGATCCTTTATAAATTTGTTTTACTTTTACTTGATTTTAATTTCATCTTTTTTGGGAAACAAAGCTTTTTCGAGTAATGTTTTACATTTAGCTTTCTCATACGACAAACAAATTTACACTAACTTCATTATCATCAAATAACATCACTGTAGCAACCAAATTCATTAAGTAACTGATAAAAAATCATGAAAACATAGTAAATAGTAAAGTGTCCCACTTACCTTAATCACTCTCTAGTCACAAAAATCCTTTGAAGCTCTACTAAAATTGGCAAATCCTCTTATAATATAATGATGTTAATCAGTTACAATCTAGAAATTGTAAAAAGAAATAAAGGTTCGAACAACTTTGTGGATAAATACCTTACTATGAATGAAAATGTGAAAGTTTCTCTTCTATTGTTTAAGTTAATTTCAATTGTTGTAAACCTAAAAATATGGATCATGAATTAATTAATTGAACCAAAATAGATTATATGTTTTCTATTGAACTAATATTTCAAATTGGAGAGAAGAATAAAAGAAAATGGAGCTTATTTTCAAGTAGAAACTTCTTACAAGCAAAAACTTCTAAGTTAACAGCTCTAAGTAACTTCAATTGAACATGCATGACAAACCATGAGAATAATTATCTCTTAAGCTAAATTATTACCAATGTATAAACCGTGACATAACATATCTCTTCAATCTATAAGAGCACCCAATGGTTTACAAATTATAACAACCTATATAATAATATATGCAATGAGAATTATAAGAGAAAATTGAGTAGCTTTGTCTATGATGCAACATGAATGAAATATGAATAAAATCACATATTATGAACATTCCTTTTGCTTCTTTTGAATGAATTTATATTGAACCAAGTAATGAGTTATTCACTGTCACTATGATACAAATTTTTACATTAATGAAAAGTTGAAATGCTTGGGGTACCATTTAGAAAAGAAACTAAAAAGTGTAAAATATGGAACTTTTTTCTAGTTTCATTTTCCTATTCTCTATTTTAACCGTTTTTGAAGAGATTGAAAGAGAAATGAATGGAAATATATCTTTTTTCCAATCGTTATCACTTAAATTGCCAAACACAAACTAAAATATTAAATATCCATTCCCTTCATTATTTTTAATTATCCCTCCTGTTCAACAAATAAAATTGATTGAGTCATATAATATCATTTGATATTTATAATCATGCTACTTGTAAATGACATTACCTCCATCCAAAAGCATTGAATTTTTAGAATAAAGTAATAATGACCCTTCTTCTTATAGTTTCTTCATGACAAGCATTAGCACATAAAACTCAAAGTTGATTAAAAAAATAGGTTCCCTAGATACTTGCAATGTGTCCAGCCTACACCAACCTAATTCTTCCATCATATCACATCCATCCACTTGTCAATATAACAGGAGAAAAAAGCTGGCTACTATGTGTTGTGTTAAGACTATAGTTCCTTCCACTTCAAAACGTAATTACACAAGTTGTTATTTCTAATCTTAGAAAAAACAATAGCAATTGTAGTAGAGTATGGCAATGCCATAAATATCTTCATTAGGAGGCATTTCTTGCTCTACTGTCTAATATAGAGAAATGGATGAGGATATATTATGTAGACGTCTAGGCTTGGAAATCCTCATTCAAATTTCACACCATTGCTTTTTGAACATACCTTCATATCCCAATACCTAAATGGATTCTCTCTAACATCTCAATAACTTTATATTAATTGATTTAAGTTAAAATGAAAGACAGATACAAATATAGGCCGAATTAAGAAAACATATTTTGGGTGAACATGTGAAACAAAAATCAATTTTTCTAAAAGGGGTACTACCATAAACTGGATAAGTGAATATAACATTTGACAAAACAAAATTGAGAGAAAGTTTAAACTAACAGACCTTAACTTTAGGGAATATAGGGAATATGTCATTTGTAGCATAAGCATAATGATAGGTTGAAGTTATAATAGTTTATAAATCACAAATGTTCTAGTATATTTTCAGAGATGATTCAATAAAATCTTAATTAATTATTTCCACTTAAATACCTTTCTAAATGAGACAACAAAGCTCTAATGCAATAAATATTATTGAGAGAATATGGGTTATATTCATTGAGACTATGGTAAACAAAAATATAGGTTCATGCCATATTTAAATGGAAAAAACTACACATTAACCTAAATCATCCATTAGCATCCTCATCCAGTCATAAGTGTTTTTGTCAAGGAAGTTAGCAAAAATTATAAAGAAAATAAAAGCAAAGACATGAAGAAGCCATGTGTAATAAAATACAAATCTACAAATTAAAATAAAGAAACAAGAAGAAAGATATATGACAAAAAAAGTATCGTAACATATATGCTTGAGCAAAATCAAACTTATAGATTTAGATATTGATGGAAATAGGGTGAGTTGCCTATTCTTGAAACCCTTATTTTTATGTTTCCAATTTCTTCTAGAAGATTCTTCGAAAAAAAAAAATGTATTGTTATGCTTTATTGCAATGCTTTAGGGCTTTTGTCAGTAATTATAGTGAAAAGCTATCCCATTGCATTAACTTAATCAAATTAGTTTTAGGGTTTTAATATTGACATGACAGACATTTTAATAGGTGATATAGAGAACGAAAACGGTTATGTGTAAAGGAAAGAGGGTCAATGTGAAGGTTGCATAAGTGAGAGAGGTGGAATGTGTAAGATAATGTATCAAGTATAAGAGAGAGAGTGAGAAGAGAGAGAAGAGAGTGTGTATTCTAGACTTGAAATTAAAAACAGAGGGAAAAGAGAAGACTAGCATAATGTTTATTCATTTTCCTTATTTAATTGAAAAAGGTCGATTTAATTTTTAATTAAAATTTTATTTCCCTCTCGCTTGTTTAGATGAGCCTGCCCTTACCAATATTTATTGGGCTAATGTCATAATTTACACCTCAACTTTATCATTTTTTATAATTATACACCTAAAGTTTCAATTTATTGAATTATACACCCAATTGCAAATTTAATTATCGTAATTATACCTCAATTAATTCCAATTTATATTGTTAGTCCATTTAGCGCACAGTCATAAGAGGAGTAAGGTCCACAACCAATCACTCAGGGTTTTGATCAGCTGAAAGATCCAATCGAGCCTAAATTATAAGTAAAACTAAAAATATTAATAAAATGATCTCATAAGTTTGAATTTAAGAAAATAAGCAATAAAATAAAAGGATATAAAAATTTCAAATTTTAAGTATATAACTCGTTCTTTATCGAAAATGTGTAAAATGTATTCTGATAATTAACGAATTGCTAAAGATAAATTATATATATACTAAAAACCATAAAATAACCTAAATAATATTTAGAAATATTTATTTGTACTATATATGAAATTACATGTATGTAGAAATACGCGTAATTATTTAAAATACGCAAAATGTGCTAAAAAATAATAAATAATTAAAGAAAATTCATAATTAATTAAGGAAAAATCAAGAAAAATATATAAAAATGAGGGAAAGTCCAGAAGTGGGGCATGGCAATATGATATTGAAGAAAAAAAATCAACCAATTATAATACAACAAATAGAAAGTGGAAAAAAGAAGAGATAAGGTAATTGTCTTGTCTCATTAATGCATAATAATTTCCCTAAAGATTTATAAATACTCTAAATTTTTCAGAAGCTCATTTGATTAGTTTGGAGAGCGAGAAAAATGGAGAGACGCAAAATTGAGAGAAAAATTAGGGTTAGGAAAAAAAAATAAGAAAACTGTGTAGTTGGGGCTTATAAGGAGAACCCAGACTCGACAAGCAGCTGGTAGTGGACGGCTACCACCACCACATGGTGGTGGTAGTGCCCAGGTGGGCCGATACACCCATGGCCACCGATGGTGGCTGAAGCCATCAAAATTGGTGAGTTCGATTTCTAGCCCGATTTTGTGTAATTTTGTAAAAATAGTAAATATTCTTAGAAAATTATGAATTTTGTTATTCTAAAATATTTTCGTATTTTTTTTATAAAAAATATTATTTTGATGAAAATATGTCTTGTGATATATGGTCCTTAAGAAATTATGCAAAATTAAGCATGTTTTAATTTAGAAATAAATGACTTTAAGAGTATAGTTTTGAACCCAAAATTTTTGTGTAGACTACCTAGATGATATAGAATAGTTCTATGAAGCCTGTGTTTAAAAATTAATTTTCAAAATTTTTAGATAAATTTTAGGCCTTAAAATGAGGCATAAAATGGATAATTTAGGGTTAATTAAGTAGTTAAATAGTTAATTACTGATTAGGTGAATAATTATATGTTTATGGTGTTGAAATATGATGAGGTATGATACTTGTAGCATTTAAGGTTTTAGATATAATTATTAGGTTAATTATGTAGAAAATAAGTGATAAGGGAAAAAAAGTAAATTTTAAGTTAATTTTGTAAATTAGGTGTAAAATTTGATTTAGGATCATTTTAGACATTTTGAAATGATAATCGATGTTGGGAGATGGTAATTAGAGTGTTAGAAATATCAGATGTGTATTATATACATAATAGGTGATTATACATAATATGTAATTATTGAAAATATAATAAATAGAAGATATTAGAATAAAAATTGATATTATATAAAGAATCAGAATATATAATAAATCTGATAGAAATCTTGAATTTATGTAATTATATGAAAAATGTAAAAATTTATCACATCAGGAGTAAATTTGATACACTATTAATGATTTAAGTGTATCGGATATAATAAAATACTGACTAGGAGTAATTATGGTATTTAGGATATCTGAGAGGAGTGATATCTCCATTACACAAGCCTGGATTTGGTTGTAAGCTGTTGCATTAACAACAACTCCTCAACTTGGATTAGAGTGAGCTTAATTTCTCTAATCTCATGACGGGCCGGACAACGTCGTGCGATGGCATTTGCATGAACATGTATTGCACCTAATAAGTTGGATGATAACTTTGTTATGTTTATAGTATAGTTTTAAGTCCTCCATCCTAACTTACTGAGCTATGGTTGCTTACATCCCTATAGATGTCATGCAAGTGTTGGCTAAGAAGCGGCTTACAACTATTCTGAAGCTAACAACTGTTGGATCTTGAGGAATGAGGAAAAATATTTGAAGAATATACATATATTTTCAAGGTCTAAGCTTTTATTTTAGAATTTTTCATTTCTGAATAATGTAACAACTAGGGAATATATTACGGTGAAAAGCTGTAAACGTTAATTGTAATAACTTAATTATAGTGTGTATATATATATATTTTCTTACTTTTTTTAGGTAAATGATTTACTTAAATTATAAACTATTTACTTCAAAGCGGATTAATCGTAAACGCCTTGTGTAGATTAGGCCTAGGATAGCGGTTATAAGGCCAACTTTTATCTTAGAATGGTTTACACGGTGGGGCTGTTATGACTCTACCACTTCATGACATGACAAGAGGCTTGCTCAACCTCCCATAGGTGGTTGTCGGCCACCCTTTGCCTTATGGCCATGGGTGACCATCTCTTTGGCATATTATGCCAATTGGACTAACAATATGAATTGAAGTTAGTTAAGATATAGACTGTGACAACTAAATCTTTAATTGGGTATATAATTAGACAAGTTTAAACTTTATGTGTATAATTGAAAAAAGTGATAAAATTATGATATAAACCGTGACATTACTCTAATATTTATTACTACAACTTAAGCCATTCTACCCTTAAAAGCCTATCCTATTAGGCTAAATTTGTTGTAGTAAATGGAAAATACCCTCCTTAGACTACATTTGAACCATACCCCCTAACCATACTGCAATATCCTCTCCGTCATTTAGTTCGATTAAGAGTGGGAAAATGACCGTTTTAGCTATCCTTATCGAAGGGTTCAGTATTTGTGAGACTTGTACTTGGTAATTAGGGATCGAGTAGGTAAATTTAAGATATCGATGTAACTAACTTGATTAATTTACGTATAGACTCAGGACATTAGTCGAAGAGATTCTGTGGACTCGGATATTAAAAATATAAGAAAATAATAATAATATAGCTAAAATAGTACAATTTAACTCTATTATATATTAATCATCGTCATCATGTAAAATAGACTTCGTTAGTTCATAAATTTTTAGAGATAAGTTAGATATGTAATAAAATTTATTTTAGACATAAAATAACATATATAATATACATGTATGCGTCGTGTGTAATTTTTAAGCATATATGTATACCCGTATATAGTTAAAATACCTTAATATATGTGATTTAAGCTAAAATGACTAAAGAAAATTAACAAAAGCTATTAAAAAATTATAAAAAATCATCATGGCAGCTGGGATTGAGTTTTTAGGTCATGTGGATTTCTAATGCCAGCTAGAGAGTTATGGAAGTTCATCAACATGCAAGAAATGGGGAGATTTAAGGGAAAAATGCAAGATGAGAGAGAAAGAAAATCATATGAACTTCAAACTGGTTTAGAAAATTAGGAAAGCTACTCCAACATATTGCAAATGCAAAGTAGGGTTTGGGGAAACTAAATGCTGAATTAGGAGATTAAAGGAAGAAAATTAGGAAAAATTACAAACAAGGAGTGCAATTTGACCATTAGATGGTAGAAGCAGTTGGAGGATTGCTGGAGTGTGACCACCACCACCACTACTAGGAGCCACAACCATCGCCCATTGTTTCTAATAAAGGAGGAGGGGGTTGTTGGCAGTTAGAGCTTCAAAATTCGGTGAGATCCCATTCCCATCCAATTTTGATAAATTTTGTAAAAATATAAAAATTGTCTAGAAAAATATGAAAAGAATTATTATGACATATTTTTGTATATAGAACCTAGGAAAAATATTAATTTGTATAAATTTAATAGCTAATATAAATGTCGTTAAGAAATCGACAAAACCGAACAATTTTCGAAGTTGAAATAAATTGAGTTAATGCTATAGTTTCCACTTCAAATTTTTTTCTACAAATTATTGTAAGTTAATACTAAATTACTATATCGAAGTTTTTCATGATATTATTTTCCATATTTTTATTTGATTTTTGAGCTAAATTGATGCTTAAAATGGCATATTTTGTGGAAATTATGTGTTTCTTTTGATGATCTTACATAGCTACTGAGTTTTTGGGGTTGAGTGTTACAATGAGGAATAAGGGAAGCTAATAGTTAGCCTTAAATATGGAAGTTAATATTTGACCAATTTAAGGGAATTTGATATAATTGATGATTTGTGATGGAATAAAAGAAGTTATGAGATGTAATAAGAACTGTGGAAAGGGTGTTTGAAGTGTTATTGTTGATTATCAATTGATGTGATGGTTATAACTAAAAAAGGAAGTTAGTAAATTAGCTCAATTTAAGACATTGATAGAAGGTAGAGGAAGATTCAGAAGATTTTTTATAATGAATAATGTACTAAATTGATGTTCAAAGGATAGGTTAAAGGCAAAAATTCTCAAGTACATGTGAAAACAGGAGAGGCAAAGAATTAGTCAAAGGATGTTAATATTAAAACTCCTATAAAAAAACATGGTCAGGGGATATCTCAAAGGATTTTTAAATAAATAGTTTAACATAGGAAAGTTGAAAGGACATCTCAGAGGATAAAATCAATATAATAAATAACCCTTGAATAGTTTAGAGACAAACTCAAAAAATTTCTGACTAAAGGAATTTACTATGAATTCACTCAAAATTAAACTCAAAGGACTTTAGCATAAAGAAAATCACTATAAATCTATTCAAATGATAACTTAGAGGATTTGGCTGATTAGGGTTGTAAAATCATTAATTGATTAAGAAATCATGATTTATAAGTGACATTAACTTAAAAAATTTATGACTAACCAATAAAAAAAATAAGAAATCAACTAATGATTAAGGAATTGAGGCATGAAGACTAATTTATTGTGTATTTCTAGGGGTAATTGAAGAATAAAGAGGCAACTATTAGGAATAAGGTGTTGGTAAACCGAAGTAAGTTGGGATCTGTGCATTGTGACATATTGAAGTGTCATGTCAGGATACTTGGAGAAGTAAGAGTACTTATTTGTAGATGTAATTAGTTTGTATGTATGTGTGCTATGTGTGTGCTTAAGATACTGATTGATGACTGAGAGTTGAACTTTGAGTGCTTTTTTCTGATTGATACGTCATGTCTTGAGTGTATGAATTTGGTTACTCACCTGATATATCAGACTAATCTTGAATTGATTAAAGACTTAACTTAACATTCATGATAACCTATTAAGAGTCACGATTAGGATGTTAAACTAAGTATCGACACTTCGATGAGGATAATAAAAATTGCACTTTTCATTCCCTTAGTCAAACTAAGTGACAAGAGAGGAAGTTACAACAAGATTGGGAACCGTGGTTCGAATGTTGTATAGGGAGGAGAAGTGTCTTTATTGCACAAGTATAGATTTAGTCTGATAGTGCCATATTAAACTCCTCAAAATCTAAGTAAGAGTGGATGTAATTACTTTAACTTCACAATGAACCAAGTAAACATTGTGAGATGTGATATCATTTGTCTATTGCATTTGCATTTAATTAATGAATGAACAACCATGTTTATAATGTACTCTTATGACCCCATCCCCTCTTATTGAGCTAATGTAGCTTACATCCCAATAGATTGTTTTATTGGTATAGAGTAGTTTCAAAAGTTCCCTCGTTACAACTATCCACGGATTAGTTCTAATGAGTCGAGGAGTAAAGTGATAAAGTCTAGTGATTGGAATAAATCCAAAGCCTCCTTTTTTTTTTTTCTTTTGTAAGAGGATTATAAGGTCTTCCTAAGAGGCCTTATAGTCTTTGTTGGATAGCTTTTATATAGAACTGTAATGTAGGTTTTATTGTAGAGGTGTAAAGTTTTTTTGAAAACTTTGCACTCCGGATGTATAAAAGATAATGTAATGAACAAATATATCTCTAAGTAAAAGAGTATATATGTTGTTAAGTATTACTTCATAGGTTTAATATGCTACAGTTACCCATCTGATTGCTTTAAAGTTAATTAAGTTGTTGTTCGCCTTATTTGAACTATATCTATGTTAGCAGCTAAACAAATAGCTTTTAGTCTAGGTTGGTTTATATGGCGGGACTATTACAACACCTAGAGTTTCGGGCTTGATAGTATTTAGTTTGACACACCTAATTATTCCGCTAATTGGTTGTTATATATGTCTAGTTAGTTTAAAAGCTAATCTTTAGTTAATTCAAAAGCTAATCTTTAGTTAATTCTTGTTAGGGGCAATCAATGAATTCACAAGCCAAAGCAAACCAAACATAATCATATAAGCTACATTCTAAATCCACAATATAAGTGACAATCACACACAAGACATACGCATATTCAACTAAGCTATAATCACAACCAAATGTACTCCAAGTACTCAGACATAGTACTCTAACACACTACGATGCATGGATCCTAATTTACATGCACTTCACTGCTTAACTAATCTTCATTGTCCCCCTAATGGTCATCAACTATCCTTATGCATACACAATAGATTAGATTTAATCCGTAATCCTTGAATTAATAGTAATTAATTCATTTGATGTGATTTTAATTGTTTTGATATAAGTTTTATAAGTTATATTCACTTATAAATTAAGATTTCCTAAGTAGTTCACTAGTTTTATAAGTTATTTTAGGTTACAAAATCCTCTGAATTTCCCTCTGATTTTAGCTAATGTTAGAGTATCTAGGAAATTATCCTCTGATTTACCTTCTAAACTCCTCCATATTCATATTTTGCTTTTAAAGTTGCTTCTGATTCTACTTCTAAGTAGAGTCTTTAGTAAAGTATTCATTCAATAATTTTATGAATTATCCTATGTATTTAACCAACTTGGTGTACCCTAAGAATTTATTCACTTTTCCTCTAACTTCAGTTAGGAACAACATAAAGTAACACTTTATTCATCAATGTATAGCTTCCTTGCATCCTAAATTCCTCATTTAACATATCATCCTTCATCAATTCTTCAATTTATATATTACCAAACTGCTCATATGAGGCAAAATCTTGATTTCACATAACTTTTGACATTAAAACTCAATTCACAAACTCTAATACGTTATAAATACTCTACTAAATGATCAAACTTAGAATTTAAGTGTGGTCTTTTAGAAAAATTTTCACTAAAATAATCATTTTATTTACAATTTGAAGCTAAAAAATCAAATAAAAATATAAAAAATAGTTTTGTGAAAAATATTTCCATAGAAATGTAGTATAAGTATAGGAAAGTTTACAGAAAAATTTTAAGGTCAAAACTATATCCTTAAGCTAATTTATTTTAATATCAAAAATAGTTCAGTTTGATCAATTTCTTAGGAACGGAAATTATAACTATAAAATTTATGTAAAATAATATTTTTCTTGTATTCTACGCATGAAAATATTTAGGAATAATTTATCAATAATCGGACTCAAATTGGGCCCTCATCAAAAGTTGCTACTATGATGACCACCACTTGGTTGGTAGGGCTAGGAGCTAGCTTCTCTATCACTAGGTGGTGGTGGTTAGTTCCCATTAACCCCTTTAAACCCTTTTAAGTTGAGAATTGTACTCGATTTTTGTATATTTTCCTAAATTTGCTTCTTTAATCAACTAAATTCAACCTTAATTTTTTCAAATCTTTAGTTGCATATAGATTGTTGCTGAGAGCTTTGTGGAATTTTTTAGAGTATTTAGAAGTGTTAGAATGATTTCTCTCTCTCTCTCCTCATGAAAATCACTTTATATACTAATCTAATTTCATTCTAAACATGATTTATTCACTAACACCTGGCCTAAGATGTTTCCCATGCCTCTTTAAGCAATTCCTAGCTATCCCATGTTGATTAATAATTTTTATTAATTTTTTTATTGATTTCCTTAACTCATTTTAGTTTAATTTGTGATTAATCAAGTATTTTAGTTATTTATGGGTATATATTTATACATAAAAATTACACCATGTGTATACATATATATATATATATTCTACATGTTATTTTATATTGCTTAATAATTTTATTACATATATAATTTATCTCTACAAGTTCAATAATTATTGATACATATTCTACGTAATTACGTTAAATATTAAGTAATATAGTAAAATTATACTATTTTAGTTATTTTATTATATTTTTGAGATCTAAGTCCATGGAGTTTTATTAACTAATATCTCGAGTCCTCTCATAAATTTCTAAATTAGTTAGGTTAGTTTCATTGACGCGTTAAATTACCCAACAATACCTAATTGTAAAAGTACGAGATTTACAATAGCCATCTTTATTTTGAGATTCCACACATACATCTTAGATGCAATTGTTATTACTTATTTTCTTAGTTTAAACAAAGAGCTATATTAGAAATTCATAGGAAAAAACGTTATACTATATTATTATTACGAAAACTTTTTTAATATTCCTTTTCTTCCAACTTTTGATTTTCCATGAACCTATTTTCTTTTCCTTTATAATCTCAAATGGGAAAAAGGTTCCTCCAAGACTCACTTAGTGCGAGCAAACAATTGAAAGTACAATAAATAAAAAGACGAACTTTTAAACCACTAAAGTAGACACCCCATATGGTAGACATAGGAACCCATATGCTAAAGTGATGAGAAAGATATCCATGATAACTAAAATCTCCAACCGTAGAACTTCCGACCGCCGGGTATGGGAGCTGAGTGTTCAACTAACGCAAACCAGGGTAACCAATCCTGCACTACTCATATGCAAATGTGATGAAAAGGACTGTCTTTTAATATCAAAATATGCGTAGAAAAGTATGTAAACCATTCATTTATTTATTTTTAACAATACCGTCTATTAAGAATGTGACATGTAAAAATAGTGAAATCTTGCAATTCTCTACGGAATCTACCATTTCTATACGGAGGATATTGTTAAGATGGTAGTCCAATTGCTCGTTAATATGACGACCCTTTTTTATCTCTTACAAGAAGGAGAAAGTCTTATGGTGCCTATAGTCTATTTATTGATCGTGGAAACTCACAAAATACTAGTTATGGATATTAAGAATGAAATTGTTATATTTTTCATAATATACATGTTAAAAAGTAATTGCATGAAAAAGGGAGGACTTTATTTATTTGCTATCTTAATTAGGGTGTATCACGGTATCTGGGAGCATATAATATATTTATATATAATAATAATAATAATAATAACATATATTATTATAATACATATATTGTGTAAAAATGCAAAATAAGTTCTAAACACTTAGAAGACTTTTTCTGTCTAAGCACTTAACTTTTACATTTCTCCAATTCGAATTCTCATTGTTTTGAGAATTTTATATTCCGGTCCATTTGTTAGCTCCTCCATTAATATATGACACGTTTGATTGGCTTTTTGTAGTTAATATATTATTAGATATATTTAGTAAAATTAGGTAATAAAAATATTAATATAAATTTGATCTCTCTGTCTCTGCAGTTTTTACTAAACATTGATGCCATCTACCTAATTGTCTCTAACTCATAATTTCTTTCTATTTTCATTTCTTTATTTTTTTTCTAAAAAAAAAACAATTTTGTTATTCTGTATTCTCACCCACTGTAAGAACATATATAGATGTTTCGGACAATATTATATATATTTATTCTTTTTCCTTCTATGAATAGTGGTGAAATTAGAGTTGGTAATTTGGAATTTAGAATTCTGATATGATACAACATGATTTACATAGGTTAGTGAATAAAAAAATCAACATAAGACATAAATAAGTCAGTTTCATTTAAACATGGTTGAATTCGTGTCCAAGTTTGGTTAAGCTTTTAAACTCAAACACTAGACACACTTTTTATTCTTTCGTATTTGTATTTTATTATATAAATCATTTCTTTTCAAGTAAGAGATCTTAATTGAAGGTATCAGATTGACCACTTTTAGCCATGTATTCTTCTTGTTGCATTGTAATGTAAATGTAAAAAAAATTATAAATTCATGTAAAGATTCTTTTACTATTTCTCTTAAAAATCCAACAGATAATATGATAAATTTATAAATTAACATTTGTAATAATACGAATATCCATTTAAATTATGATCCTTAATTTAGTGATTTTATGTAATTTTAATTTACTGATGTTAGATGTTCTTCTTGTTGCATAATAGATTAAATGGGTGAAAAATTACAAACCCATGAGTAAATTCTTTGACCTTCTTACTTGAAAATTGTTATGACTTTAAAGGAGGCCTAGTAGGATTGTTTAAAATTTTTATATCGCATGTGCACCCATGATACAAAAACCGCCCTATAAGTCAGAGGTTGTAAAACTCTAAAAAAATTAGTCACTAAAGTTTTTTTTTTATTCTTAATTTAATTAACTTATTACAACATATATGTGACTATGGATATCCGATAACCCACAGTCCATTAAAACTGTAGAGAATTGATATCCCCTACCAAATAAGATTAGGTAATAAAGTTTTAAAACTCAAACTTACGAAAGTCATAATGTATAATTCAAACAAAATATACGGCCTGTCACCTTGACATTGATACTCAACACCCGGCTCTTAACCTATGCTCGATTATCTAGCAATTTGCAAGAGAAAATTATTGGGAAGTAAGTTACAAGAGCTTAGTGAGTTATTTCTCATACTATACTAGCAAACAGGTTATTAAACAGTTTATTAATAAATATATGAATACATGAACAAGTAGTATGCCTAACAGTATATATGCAATTGACCGATGCTACATACAACATCGGATTTAATGCCCTCCGAAGTAAGGGTTGAAGAATTATCAGCACCAATCACAACCGGGCTTTAGCACTTGGGTTTTTAACCATATATAAATATATGGAAATTCTTTGTTTCACAAAACAGGTTTCTATTTCCAATCGTTAATAGTATATAAATATTCAGGTCTAGCGATGAGGTGGCTCCTGCAGTCCACATTTACACCCTATAGCGATAGTCTCTAGATACGACCCCCAGTCGCCCATCATTAGCATTTCCAGTGTTAAGTAAACTCGTAAACTAAGAGTAGGATCTTCTTGTACTAGTGCTCTTGCACTATACTAATCAAATCATGTGGGAATTCATCCCTCTAAGGCCCTTCATTACCAACCCTCATGAGGTGACAGCTGGAACATTATATGCAATATTCGTGCTCTATGCATGATCAATTTAATTTTAGCTGAGTTGAATATGATTACGCCAATTTATGAGGTGATCAAATATTATCAACAAATCATTCAAATTATGCAACAATTAATTGTATAACCAAATCTTCAACTATTACATTTAATAATATTTTGCATAGTAATCAATCAATATCAGTCATATGTATAACTCAAACCTCCATGCATCAAGTTATTAATATTTAATTCATGTTCACTAACTACAAGCACAAAACAAGTATAGAGTCATCGGGGGTACTTACTTGATTATAGATAATGTAAGGGATCGTAATAGTCTAAAAGTAAGGCGATCTCAATCTCAAGATCACCTAACATTAGGAGAATATAAAAAATAGTAAGTTTTGGAATTAAATAACTAAACTAGTATGCTAAGTCAAACTATTTACTTAACTTAGTTATTGATTTACACGAAATCATCGATTTTAGCTTTTTATCAAATCACATATAACTTTTTCAATTTTGGTCAGATCTTTATGAACTTATAGTCCATTTTGATCATTTTCAAGCGTACTTTCTAATAGTAAGGTCTATTTTGGATTATGATGTAAAAATATTCCAAAATCCATTATTTTGACTTAAATAATTATAAAATATGGTTTTAAGCTTTTCTTTATATATATATATTTTATTTAATAAATATTTAATTCATATATTTTGTAATTTTCTTAATTTTTTTGAGTTTATTTAATTAAAATTTAAATATTTTGTTATTTTTAAGGTTTAAAACTTAATTACTTAATTTTTTTCTATTTAATCATTTCTTAGTTAGTTAATTATTTTATTATCATTTTTAATTACGATTTTTAATTAAATTAATTATATGTTGATGTGGCAACATGAATAAGTATCACGTGTCATTTTTGAAAATTTTGCATTTTCATTTTTTTTTCTTATTTTGTCTTTTTAAGTAATATGTACATAAGTATAATACGTATTATGTATATAATGATATTTATTATTATATTTTATTAAATTTTGTAAATCAGTTATTTTATATTTTTTTAAGGATCACGATATACATACTCATATATACTACTTTACTTTATTTATTAAATTAATATCATAGTATATTATATATGTGGTATTTAAGTATACCCATATTTCTATATATATAATATATTATTAATATACGTATCCTTATGCATATAAATATACTTATGTAATATACTAATATAACCCTAAATATATTATATATGCCATTCATATGTTCACACCTGTATGATGTCTACATATATATACTTGTATTTTTATGTTTTACACACATATATGATCATATTTGCATATATGTATATATATATATGAAAATATGTAATACATAATATCATACACAAATACATATACATA
This sequence comes from Lumnitzera racemosa, assembly GCA_024138005.1. NCBI lineage: Eukaryota > Viridiplantae > Streptophyta > Magnoliopsida > Myrtales > Combretaceae > Lumnitzera > Lumnitzera racemosa. Next base: position 110,298,830 of record JAMXBC010000004.1, read on the forward strand.
CATATAATCATGTCCATATATATATATATATTGAAAATACCCAATTTAATTATTATTGTATACATACACATATATATACCAAATATATACCATATTGCCTATATACTATGTTATACTAGTATTTTTATATTTTTCTAGATACATACATATATATATATATATATTCAGTCACATATACCTATATAACGAAAATACATAGTATACATACCATTATACACGCATATGTATATATGTATATCATAAAATCAAAATACTATATATATAAATATATACATACATAATTACGTATATATATATATAAATAAATAAATAAATAAAATAATGAATATATACATATGTATATAAAGGAAATACCTGGTACATCTATTTATGCTATATGCGTATACATACATATACTATATCCTAAAATACTAAATATAAATATATATATACATATATATTTGTACATAAATCAATTGTAGGAAAGTACATATTATAGGTATTATTATTTGTACAAACATATATATATTTACATATAATTAAATAAATAAATAAACCCTTAATATACATGTACATACATGTAATATACATATGTACAAAGAAATTAAATATATACTTACCTAACTTTTTAATTAATTGGAACAATATTTCCCTCTTCTTCTCCTTCTTATTCCTCTTCTTCTTCCTATTCTTGTCTTCGGTTTAGTTTGTGTGTATGTAATTTGCTTTTGTTGTTCGCGTTTTTGGCTTCTTCTTCTTCTTGTTTTTTTTTTTTTTTAAAGTTGAGCATGAGAAAATAAAAATAAAAATAAAGAACAAAGCAATTTGTAAAGCAAATGGCCAAATCCTTGTATTAATTATGATAGGATATGTAATCTTAGCTTTTGATTTTGTGTTACAATTTCTCAACACTTGGATGGATAAAAAATAATCGCATGGGCTGCTATTCCAACAAAAATCTCACATGGAGAAGAAAAGAAAATAAGAAGAAGGAAAGAGAAAAGAAAGAAAGAAAAAGAAAAATAAAAATAATTATATATAGTTTTTCCAAATGTAAAAATAATAAAAATAATATTTATAAACTAATTTTGAAATTTTATGAAAATTTATTAATTTAATTGGTACCGGTTACAATTATAATTTTTACGAGTTATTTTAATATTTTTTAAAAGTTTTACACGATTATGCAATTTAATCGATAATTATGATTGACTATGATTATATCACTATTAAGTGATATTTATTCATTTTATAAGCTTAAAGTTATAGTTTTCGAGTTTCGATTAAGTTCGGGATTGATTTTGAGTGTTTTTGCAAACATCGAGTTTAAGGTTTTTGTACACGATTTAGGTTTTGATAAATTTTTCTAAGGTTTTTATTACTTATAATATATTCAAATTTATAATTTATTAAATTTTTATTTTGCTCAGCGTTAACGACTCATAAAGTCATCTACAGTATTAGGGTTCGATTCTACTTTTAAATAGTTAAATTTGCGGGGTTTACATTCTTCTCCTCTTTCAAAAAGTTCCGTCTTCGAAACTTGATTGTAGTAACTTTATTTTCCTAACACCTTTCAAATCATCTTTCAGCTTATATTTCAAATCCAAATATCTAATCAAACACTTTATACATCATCATTAGGTTCTTTACAGATATATAATACATTGTTCTCACCTTATATTAGTTCTACTTCTCAAAATGCTTTAAAATATTTACGTATTCCTCTTTTGACTTTCAATAACTTGACAAAAGACATTATCATCTCCTAATACTTTCTACAACAGTGTACTTGATAGATCAAATTGTCATCTTTTAGGTAGTTTACTTCGCAAGGCAAGAAGTAAAATCATGTTCACAATCTCTACAATTATAGCATGCCTCACTCGTCATAGGACATTATTGAATCTTATGTTGTCCTTTTTCTCTACAATTCATGTTAATTATAATTTTTCCATTGATAAATTGTGTTCAATCTAAGATAAACAAGAAATAGTATAATAACATGAATTGTCAGCCCTAATATAAACTGGTCTAACCTAGACACGAGATACACGAGGTTATGAGTTTAGTTTTCATATACTATTAGTAAATGGATTATGCAATGGGTTTAAGTTTTCTGGATATAAACCCATTTAGATATGAAAATAAGATATGATACAAATCATAAAAATGATAAAAAAAAAAAACTGATACTCATGATAAAGGTATATTTTTCATGTTTTAATGTGCAAATTAGATAGAATTATTATTGATTTTATAGCAATCATTAAGAAATGGTACATAATTATTTTCATTTGGATATTTTAGAAATTGAAGGATTCAAAGTGGAAATACGAATAATTTTGAGGAGTTTTATGCAAACAAAGAGGCTCGAAATGAGCTATGCCACGATTGGAATTCAACACAACAATCCTATCAGTCGGCATACACTTACACCGGTGACTTTGGATCCTACGCCACCAACCTTGAAGTTTACATAACTAGCCTTGAAGCATACACCACTGGCCTATCAACCGGCCTTCATTAAGAAGAAGCCTTACATGAGCCAACCCTAGTTTTTTTGATAAATAGTCTTATATTTGACTATTTGAGAGACTTGTTTTTTTGAGACATACACTTTTCGTAGACTTAGAGATTCGTAAAATAGTTATTAGATAGTTCTTGAAGAATTCTTCTATAGAATCACTTTGATTATTAAGAAGATTTTGCTTTAGAGACCAAGTTTTGGAATCATAATTAAAGTTTATATTTTCTAATTATAGAATTGATGACATCTATTTTAATTATATTTATGCAATTTTGTTAATTATTCATGCTTTCAATTATGAATTTCCTTACAATTTCAAGTAGTAGTTGCGCTTTTATTTCAAATTCTACGGTTAGATAAATTTATTTGTGGGAATTGATAAAACCCTAGATAGTTAAGATGATGATTGTGTTTGTGTTATAGGATTAATAGATATAGGGATGATTCATGATTGCAATTTCTATCATTTTAATTATAATTGTTTAATTGATTATAATTGTTAAAAACCCTAGTGATACGGGAGTTGATATAGGGTTTGTTAGAAATTCTTGGTTAATTTGATTAATTAATGTGGAAGTAATGTTAATTGAATTAATTAGAAATTATCTAGAGATTAATACTATGTTCGGCAATTGATTATTCACTAAGACATTAAGAATAATTGATTTAGGACATTAAACAATCATAGTATTAAGAGATATACGATTGTAATTTAGAGTCCACTGTTAATTGGAGATACGAGAGCTCATTGATTAATTATGAATTTAAATCCTTAAGTTTTAAGGCATAATAATTTCACTTGAATAACCATATAGCTAATAATCTATATAATACGATAATAATTTGATTTGCATAATCTAGGGTGAATTTTGTTTATCCCACAATTCTTAATTGATTGCTTAGTTTTAGAAATTTTATAGTTATTTTCTTTTTCATAGTTTTAGTATAATTATTAGATTAGTTAATTTATTTTTTGATTGCTTGAATATCAATAAGAACTATCATGGGTTTAGTAATATTATAGTTCTTGAGGGATCGACAACCTTATTTGCTCTATTGCTCTGCATTACTTGATTCTGACATAGTATACTTGCTAGAGTATTCGCATATATATATATATATATATATATATATAGTTTAAGCGAATCAAGTTTTTGATGCTATTGTTGGGGACTAGAAATATTAAACCTTTTAGTTTTATTGGTAATTTAGGTGCACTTGATTGCGTATGTTATTTTTTTTCTCTTTGTAGGTATTTTATGCGCAGGAGTAGAAGTGCTAAAATTCTATTATTAGATTCTGAAATAGAGTGTACTTTGCATCAATTGAGGTGAGGGAACGTAAGAAAGATAGAAGAGATGGCAGGTAACAAGGATAATAATCAAATACAAGGAGTTCCATGAGCATTACGAAACTATACAGTACCCACGGTGATGGGTTCAACTATAAGGAGGCCCACCATTCAAGCTAACAACTTTGCATTGAAGCCGTCCCTCATTAAGATGGTTCAGACGAATCGGTTTGGAGGATACCTTAATGAAAGTCTTAATGAGCATATTACAGGATTCCTCCAATACTGCAATATAGTTAAGATGAATAATGTAACCAATAAGGTTATCAAATTACAGCTCTTTCCTTTTTGGTTAAGGGATAATGCTAGAGCTTAGTTTCACTTACTATCTCAAGAGTCTATCGCCACTTGGGCTAATCTTTCGTCGAAGTTCTTAAGAATATTTTTCCCACCAATTAGGGCCACAAAACTAAGGAACGACATCACTAACTTCACTAAGTTTAGTGGTGAGTCGCTTTATGAGGCATAGGAGAGATTTAAAGAGGCAATCAGAAAATACCCATATCATGGGTTGCCAGATAATCTCTTGATCGAGATCCTTTATCTCAGTTTGGATGAGATACCAAGGTCCCTAGTTGATGCTATAGTTGGAGATGCTTTAATGGGTAAGACCTATAATGAAGCAATTGTACTGATAGAAGAGATGGCCTCTAGTGCACATAACTAGCAAAATGAGAGAAGCAAGTTCGGAGTGGTAGCAGCCAGTGACAATAACACTATATCTCAATTAACAACTCAAATTGCAACTTTCACTACTTAGGTAAGTAAACTCACCTCAACACAGTCTTTTAATACTAATCCTATTGTTTTTTGTGAGTTATGTTCAAGACCATATTTGACTCTTAAGTGCCTAACTGGGAATCACCTAGCTCCAAACCAGTAGAGAACAGGTGAATTTTGTCAACAATTTTCAACGTGGCAATTAAGGACCATATTTGAATACATATAATCTTGAGTAGCGTAATCATCCAAATTTTTCATGGAGAAATGAGAACCATTCATTTCAACCACTACCTGGATTCCAAAAGCAAGGTCCTACTCATAATGCTCTACCTCAACAAAATCAATTTAGAATGGAAGAGCTCTTGTTGAGCTATATACAAAAAACTGACACCATGTTACAGAATCAACAGACGAGTATTCGGAAATTAGAGAATTGGATTAGTCAGATCTCTCAACAGTTGAGTAACAGACCATCAAGGTCTTTACTCAGCAATACTGAAGAAAATCCCAGAGGTGTCAACGCTATTATGCTGAGGAGTGGAAATGCAGTGGAGAGAGTTGATGAACAAGTTGAAGAAAAGGTAGAGATTCTAAAGGAAGGAAAAGGGAATCAGGTGAAAGAGGAACCAAAGCAGAAGTCACTAGAAGTGAAACCGTGTGTTCCTCCAGTCCCTTTTCTAAGAAGACAGAAGCAATAGCAACTAGACACTCAATTCGCCAAATTCCTAGATGTCTTGAAGAAGTTGCAAATCAATATTCCTTCTACAGTAACACTTTAGCAGATGCCTTCGTATGCCAGATTCATGAAGGATTTTCTCACTAAGAAGAGAAAGATTGATGGGAACAAATTGGTAATGCTTATAGGGGAGTGCTCCATGATCCTTCAGAAAAATTTATCCACCTTAGTTAGAAAATAAAGAGATCAGAGGAGTTTAACTGTTCCTTATACTATAGGAAATTTGCACTTTGATAAGGTTCTTATTGATTCAGGTGTAAGTATAAATTTAATGCCCTTGTCTATTTTCAGGAAGCTGGGACTTGGAGATTGCAAGGAGACTCATGTTACCTTGTAACTTACTGACAAGAGTATCAAATACCCAAGGGGTATTGTTGATAATGTCCTAGTGAAGGTAGACAAATTTATTTTCCCAATTGACTTTATAGTCCTGGAGATGAAAGAGGACAAAGAGGTACCAATGATCCTGAGCAGACCGTTTCTTACAACAGGTAAGGCACTGATAGATGTGCAATGGGTAAGCTTACTTTAAGAGTTATGGATGATCAAGTAACGTTTAATGTTTATGAAGCCATAAAACATTTTGATGATTACACCTGTTACACTATTGATATTTTTTATGAGATTACCTATGAGTCTATAGAAGAGAAAGCAGGAATGGATACCATGGAATCAATTCTTATGGATTTGGATGATTGGAGTGATGATGACGAGCCTAAAGAAGAAGGCAGGAAACAAGTGTTAGAAATCAAAGCTTGATACTATGAAGAGTTAGGCACCAGTAAGAAGAAGCCAGTCCCAACATTGACACAACCCTTGGTGCTTGAACTTAAACCTTTACCTAGTTATTTAAAATATGCTTATCTTAGAACAAATGATACTTTACCAATAATTATCTCATCTTCTTTGACAAATGACTAAGAGAAACAACTTCTAGGAGTTTTGAGAGGGCATTAAGAAGCCATTGGGTAGACTATTACCGATATTAAGGGAATTAGTCCCTTAATTTACAATCACATGATATTGCTTAAGGTGGAGTGCAAACCTATGGTATAATTATAGAGATGACTTAACCTAACTCTCAAGGAGGTAATGAAAAAAGAGGTACTCACATTGCTGGATGCAGATATTATCTACCCTATCTCAAATAGTAAGTGGGTTAGTCTCATTCAGGTAGTGCTAAAAAATAGGTAGTACGACCATGGTAAAAAATGAGGATAATGAGCTAATCCCTGTTCACACTATGACTGGGTGGAGAGTTTGCATAAATTATAAAAAACTGAATGATGCCACTCATAAAGACCACTTCCCACTCCCTTTCATTGATCAGATGTTAGAAAAAATTTTAAGGCATGATTACTATTGTTTTTTAGATGGATATTCTGGTTACAATCAAAATTATATCATACCCAAGAACTAGGAGAAAACCACTTTTACATGTCTTTATGACACTTTTGCCTTTAGGAAAATGCCCTTTGGTTTTTGTAATGCACCCATTACTTTTCAAAGATGTATGATGTCTATATTCTTTGACATGTTAGAAGATTTTATTGAAATATTTATGGATGACTTCTTTATCTTTGGGAAGTCATTTAATTCATGTCTAACTAATTTAAGTTGTGTGCTCAAAAGGTGTAAAGAGACTAATCTACTTTTGAATTGGTAAAAATGTCATTTTATGGTAAGAGAGGGAATAGTCATAGATCACAAGGTGTCAAAAAAGGGGATTAAAATTGATAGAGCCAAAGTGAAGATAATAGAGAAGTTACCACTACCTACTTCAATTTAAGTAGTCAGGAGCTTCCTAGGGCATGCTGGCTTCTATTGGAGATTTATTAGGGACTTTTTTAAAATCTTTAGACCTCCTTGTAATTTACTTAAAAAGGATTCTACCTTTGTTTTTTTATGACAGTTGTTTACAGGCATTTAATCTATTAAAGGAGAAACTTACTTCGGCACCAATAATCCTTGCACCCGATTGGGAGCTTCCTTTTAAGATGATGTGTAATGCTAGTAACTATGCTGTAGGAGTAGTACTTGGGTAGAGGAAAGGTAAGTTATTTCATGTTATATACTATGTGAGTAGAACCTTAAATGAAGCACAAAGAAACTATGCCACGATAGAGAAATAACTTTTAGTGGTTATATTTGCTTATGACAAGTTTAGGCCTTATTTCATAGGTTCTAAGATCATAGTTTATACAAACCATGTTGCTTTAAAACATTTGTTTGCTAAAGCTGATGCTAAACCTGGGTTAATTTGTTGGATCTTACTACTACAAGAATTTGACCTTGAAATTAGAGATAAAAAGGGAACTGAAAACGTAATTGCTGATCATTTATCTCATTTACAATTTAAGTATTTAGAACCACCCATTAATGAAAAGTTTCCCGATGAACAATTGTATGCAGTAGAGATCCAAGGGTTACCTTGGTATGTTGATATAGTCAATTACCTGGTTAGTAAAATCATACCATACGATTTCTCATTTCAAAAGAAAAAGAAGTTTTTACAAAATGTGAAATTTTATTTCTGAGATGACTAGCATTTGTTTAAAAGTTGTGCTAACCAAGTAATTAGACGTTGTGTACTTAAAACATAACAACTTATCATAATTCAAGACTATTATTCTAAAGAAGCAGGAGACCATTTTGGTATGAAAAGAACTGCAACTAAAATTTTATCTTGTGGATTTTATTAGCATAGTTTGTTTAGTGATTACAAGAATTATGTTATGTTTTGTGTTCAATGCTAAAGGACTAGGAATATTTCTAGGAGATATGAATTACCACAAAATAGTACTTTTGTAATTGAGCTTTTTGATATGTGGAGACTAGACTTCATGGGTCATCTCCCTTTATCTCTTTCAAACAAATATATACTTCTGGCAGTAGATTATGTATTGAAGTGGGTAGAAGCAGTTGCTCTACAAACTAACAATGCTAGAGTTGCAATTAAATTTTTCAAAAAGAACATTTTTTCCAGGTTTGGGGTACTAAAGGCAATTATAAGTGATAGGGGGTCGCATTTTTGCAATCAACAGTCTCAAAAATTTTAACAAAATATGGAGTCACTCGTAAAATTGCCACCTCATATTATCCACAAACTTCTGGACAAGTTGAGGTGTCTAATAGGGAAATAAAGTGTATCCTAGAGAAAACTGTCTATGCATTTAGGAAAGATTGGTATTTAAAACTTAATGATGCATTATGGGCTTATAGGATAGCTTTTAAAACCCCTATAGAAATGTCTCCATACAAAATTGTTTATGGTAAGTTATGTCACCTACCTGTACAGCTCAAGCACATGCCTATTGGGCCATAAAATACCTTAACTTTGATTTATAAGCTGCAGGTGAAAAGAGATTGCTCCAATTAATGCTAAGATCTACAAAGAGAGAGCCAAGCGATGGCATGACAAGAACATTTAACAACGGGGAGTTCATACCTAGTCAAAAAGTGTTATTATACAACTCTCAATTGAAGCTATTCCCAGGTAAGTTAAAATCTCAATGGTTTGGGCCATTTGAAATAGCTAATGTTTTTCCTTATAGTACAATTGAGTTAAAGGCAGGAGATAATCGCACTTTCAAGGTAAATGGTGATCTCCTCAAATACTATTTTGAAGGAGAAAACATAGATAGTAACGCCATTATGGTGGTAAGTGAGAATTCACAGTAAGATCAGAAAAGTCGAGCTAGCGACTATAAACTAAGCGCTTCATAAGAGGCAATCCATGTCTAACCAAACTAATTACTTTTTATCTTATTTATTATTATTAATTTTTTATTTTTTTTTATTTATAAAAGAAGAAGAAGAAGAAGAAGAGTTGGCCATTAGCATCAAGGCTTCCTGCCTAAAAGGAAAAAAAAAAAAGATAAAAGCGCAAAAATTTGAACTTAAGGTCATCAACCTATTAGTTAGCTTACTCATATATGCTAATAATGTACGCTGTCGGTGTATATAGGAAAGAGTCGGCATGTAATGCTTTTTAAAGCATGATCATCAGTTTTCTCTCTCTCTCCTCACTCATTTTCTTCCCGATTTCTCTCTCTACCTTCTCTCTCTCGAGTTTTCTCTCTAGATTTCTCTCCTTCTCCATCACTCTATCTCCCATACACATTTTTTTTCATCACTCCATCTCACATTCACTAACTATCTTTACTTTTTTTATACTTATTTTCACTTTTTCAATTTAGATCTAGGATTCACTATGCTGTCTAAAAAGATGCAACCTCAACAAAAGAAATAGAAGACGACAGTTGCTTTGTCTTTAAGAATTTCAAGTAGCGATCTACTTTTACATCAGGAGTATGCTAGGGAAAGAAGGAAGAAGTTACAACGAATGACATTCATGAATCAACAATATTTGGATTGGACTCTTTTGCAAGAGTATGGTATAGACAATAGAATCCTGTAGATGGTTCTTGATAAAACATGGTTTCGATTTTTGAGGTAAAAAGACCCACTTTTAGAAATATAGCCATTGTTTTTTATCCACTTTGTAGTTGGAGAGAAGTGGGCAAATGTCTACTTTCACATTTTAGGTTTATAGAGAAATTCATGTAATTGAATTGAGTCAAATTGGTTATTTTCTAGGTTTATATGATGAGGAGGAAGTCAATTTGCCTAACTCTTGGCCTAATGATATGCTTACTGAGAGATTTTTCTTTCAATTGATTCATCCCAGGTAGGATGATTTTATATCTTCAAAGTTGTTCACCATGACTTTCTCAACAGTGGAGCATAGGTTACTGCTTCAATATCTTAGTCATACTCTTAGCTGTAAGAAGACTAGCCATAGTAAGGTAATCGGTTTTGATATGTTTTATCTATACCGTATGATTTCAAGATATTAGATAGATCTGGGAATAGAAATAGAAAATTTTATCTATAAACAGATGGATGATACCAGGATACAGATTATCTTTTGTGGTAGGTATATTATAGCATTATTGAAAGTTATGGGGTTTTTTGAAAATTGGAGGGGAACAATGGTATTCCATGTAAGCCTATTTCTGTTACACTCTTTAGGAGTTAGGAATTAGTTAAGATAAATAATAGGTCCTATCCTATTGATGAGGAGGATATTCCTAACAATCCTCCTACTACTAGAACGTCTACTTCATATCATCCACCAGTTGGTAGTTTTGAGCAGTTGAGTGCTGAAATTAGAGAAGTCCGGAATAAAATTAAGAAAGAAAGAAAAAGAATAAGAAGTTCCAGACTACTATGTTCAATATGATGAAGTTTGCTATTTCATGTTTCCAGCCAGCAGTTGTAGAGCAACTTCATTACGAGACTTCTAGTGCAGAGAGTAGTAACACCGACTGAGACAGTTAGATATTTGTGTGCTTTTCTAATTTTTTTTTAAGTTATTTTCTTTTGATTTTATTTTCACTTGCTATTAGGTTATTTTTGTTTAGTAGCCATCTATTTCGGTAACTCTGGATCATGAACTCTACTATATACTCTTGAGTGTACTTTTATGCTATCCTTGCTATTTCGTATTTCTTTACATTAGATGAGACAAGTCAAATTTCAATTCTATGCTAGTAATGATCTTATGCTCGGAATTTTCCTTGTTGTTGGGAACTTTCCTTATTGCTGAAAATTTGAATCTAGGGGAGTACTAGTTTTTCATTTCTTATTGCTGCAAATTTTTATTTCTTCTTGAATATTGAATAGAAGACAATGTGGACACCATCTATTCTAAAGTAGGGGGAAGGAAATATAAGAAATGGATTTTGAATTAAATTGAATATCAATTTTTATGCTCGTTTTTGTTTACAAATAGTTATACTTTCCTATCAGCTTGAGCTTTGCTTATTCTTAAGTATCTAGTAATGTAATGTTTAGGCCAATTTTTTTTTCAAAATTTTGAATTTTGAATTTCAAATTTCTTGTTTGGAATCTAGAGATTATATAAAGAAAAATTTGTTGATAGCATCTATTACGCCCTGAAGTGGTAGAGTCGTAACACTCTCACCGTGCAAACCATTCTAAAATAGAAACTGACCATACAGCTACCACCTTAGACCTGATTTACTCAAGGCGTCCACTACTAACCCACTTTGAAGTAAACAATTTATAAATTAAATAAGTTATTTACTTAAGAAAGTATGGAAAGATATACATACACTAAGATTCAAGTATTACAAATAATGTTTATAGGGTTTTATTGTCCTATACTTCTTAACTAATACATTATTTGAAAATGAAATATTCTAAATAAAAGCCAAGACCTTAAAGATATATCTATGCTTCAGATGTATTTCCTCACTCCTTAAGGTCTAGCAGTTGCTAGCTTCAAGGTAATTGTAAGCCGCTTCCTAGCTGGTACCTGTAATAAAGTCTATAGGGATATGAGTAACTACAGCTTAGTAAGTTGAAGTAGAGACTTCAATCTTAGAACAAATAAAAACAGGGTTATCAATCAAATCATTAGGTGCAATGTATGTTCAAACAAATACCGTCGCATAACTTTGTCCGGCCTGTCGTGAGATTAGAGAAATTGCAACGACTATAATCTGGGTTAAAGAGTTTCCGTTAATGCAACAACTCATGACCAAACTTAGGCTCGTGAAATAGAGATACCGCTCCTCATGCGACTACCTTCGAACCATTGATTTCACCCTTGTTGCGATCTTCTCTTATGTTACTTAGTTCAACTAAGGATAAAAAAGGGACTAGTTATGCCATTCAGCGCTATCTCTTTCGAAGGGGTTGATATTTGGCTAGAAAATCCTAATGCTCCCTCAATGGGTTGCTATGCTTGTCCGATTTATGATTACAAGTCATATAGTTGATTAGATCTAGTTTAGGGTGATTAATTGCTCCAAACAAATCATACAAATACAAGTCAAATATCAAATCAATATCAAATCAGCAACTCAAAACAAGTACATGCATATAACCAACTATCTAATAAGTACAATTCAAGCGTTTGAGTACTGCAAATAAGTACTCTAACTTATGGTGAAGCATTAAACCCAACTTACCTCGACTCTTAGCTTGCTTACTCAAGGTGGGAACTCACTTGGTCCATCGCTAATGATCTCTATAATACCAATGTTGTCTCAGTTTTCATATAATTGTTATAGATTAATTTTTATCCTATAACACTTATTATTATCTTTGGTTTATGGTTTAATATGTCTAATTATCTAGGTTCTCAAATCTTTTACAATTATTATGGGTTTAGGGCTAGGTTCGAGTTTAGTTTTCTCATCGATTTCTAAGTTATGTTCTAGTTCAATTTCTAAATACAAATTTATGCATGTTTTTGGTCTCTAACCAATGTTTCAATCCGTGTGGTATATCCTAATCTTAATTTCACTATCGAATTTATTTTCGATGTGAAAAAATCTTATATTTTTCATATAATCACCCTAATTTAAGTTTTCTACTAGATTTTATATATATAACTATTAGTAGTATAATTTCAATTTTTATTCTAATATTTTCTATTTATTATATTTCCAATATTTACATATTATGCATTATTACCTATTATGTGCATAGTACACATCTAATATTTCTATCACTCCAAATATCATTTCCCAACATCGACTAACATCTAAAAATATATATAAATTCATCCTGAATCAAATTTTACTTTTAATTACCCTAATTTCCAAAATTAACTTAAAATGCACCATTTTTTACCTATTACATATATACTACATAATATCCTAATAATTACATCTACTATCCTAAATACTACAAATATCGTACTTCATCAGATTTTAACATCCTAAAACATGTAATTAAGTACTAAATCAATAATTATCTATCTAATTAACTAATTAGCCCTAAATTACCCATTTTATGCATTATTTTAAGGCCTAAAAATTATATAAAAATTTAGAAAATTAATTTTTATAAAAGGGATTTATAGCATGTTCTATAACCCCTAAGAAGTCTACACAAAAATTTTGGATTCAAAACTACACTCCTAAGATCGTTTATTTCTAAATTGAAACATACTTGGTTTTGCATAATTTCTTAAGCATCATATATCACATGATATATTTTTATCAAGATAATACTTTTCATAAAAACTACATACAAAACTATTCTAGAATACCAAATTTTATAATTCTCTAAGTATATTTAATATTTTTAACAAAATATGTAAAATCGGGGAAAAAATTAGACTTATCAAAACTGATAGCTCCAGCCATTGCATGCCACCAAGGCGTTGTCAACCACCCTAAGCATTATCGCCATTGTGTGGTGGTGGTGGTCTACTCACAGATGCTCATCTGGTTGGGGATCTCTTTATAAATTCCAACTACACAGATTTTTATTTCATTTTTGAAAACTAATCTTAACTCTGTTATTTTGACCCTCTCTATTTTTTTTACTCTTCTAACTTTCTAAATGAGCTTTTGTAATTTTTTGGGTATTTATAGAGCTCTATGAAAATTATAATGCATTAATTTAACTAGACATTTCCTTTATCTTTTTCCAAATTACCTTTTTTGTTGTGTAAATTTAATATGCTAATTTTTTTCTTTCTTTCCCCAACTGTCACAACCTTGATCTGGATGATTCCTCATTTTTTTTTATTTTTCCTTAATTATTTATGCATTTTATTTAAAATTTTAACATTATTTTTAGCCTATTTCGTATATTTTAAGTAATTACGCGTATTTCTACCTACATGTAAATCCATTTATGATATAAATAAATCCTTTTAAATTTTATTTAGTTATTTCATGATTTTTAATGTGTATGTAATTTATCTCTAGCAATTCCTTAGTTATCGAAATGCATTTTACGCATTTTCCGCATTTTCGATAAATAACGAATAATATATTTAAAATTTAAAAATTTTATATTTTCTTATTTTATTACTTATTTTCTTAAATTCGAGCTTATGGAATCACTTTTACTAATAATTCTAGCTTTATTGTAAAATTTGGGTTAAATCGAACAATTCGTTCGATCGCCCTAATTTCTGCTAACCAAACCCCGAATAGTTGATCGTGGGTCTTATAGCATTAGATTGTGATTTGAATAATTAACTTACTAAGGTGCCCTACTCACTAATGTTGAGATTTTTGTACTCAGTTAAAATTAATTAGTTAATTCTTTATGAACCTAATTTACTTAGTTTTTGGCCTTAGAATTTGAAGTTTAAGAATCGGTTGAGTCTTTAAGTGAAAAGTAAACAGGTTTACTTCTATATAAAGTTAGTTAGTATATGGTCTTTTTGGTTATTCTAATGGCACTTTAACACTTAGTGAAAGAGATAAGTGAAGCTTTGAACTTAATGATTCCTATAAAAGAAATTTGAAAAATTTTAGTGAGCATTCAAAAAGTGATGAAATAAAAGCCTTTACTCTAATAACTTAAGAAATTGAGTTAAGAGTATCTTAACTTAAATGTTAGAGGAAGGAAGATATCGTAGGGATCCCTTTAAAACCTAGTCACTTGGGTGATGAACTTAAAGTGTGCCAACTCAATGCACTCACTATAACAAGAAGGGTAGAAAGGCAAAAGTTTAGTATCTGAACTAAGAAAAAAAAATAAAAAAGAGAAGAAGAAAAGAAAAGAAAAAAAAATGGGAATGGAAAATGGAAAATTTGAATACAATTCAAGAAATGAATTAAGGCTTGTAATAAAAAAGGAAGAAAACCTAGGGATAGAGCATATACCATATGCCTTGACCACTTTGTTACTTTGTTTGTTGAAATAATTAGAAGGATAATATGTTTGTTAATAGCTATGAAGTTTAAATGGGTGTTTTTTCTTTTAAGACTGAGTACTTACTTTTGAAATAGAAATCCTCAGTTAAACGCTTGGATTGAAATTTGTTTTCTCTAAAATGGCTGGTTAATTTCAATTGTAGTAATCTGATTGTTACTACCCGAAGTTGTAGAGTCGTAACAATCCCGTTGTATAAACCATTTTATAATAATAACTGGCTTCATAGTGCCTATCATAGACATGATTTACACAAGGCGTCAACAACTCCTCGCTTTGAAGTAAATAACTTAATTAAGAATTTAACTAAAGTTACAATAATTATTAAACTTCAAGTCAATATATACATAATTATATGTACATTCCATAGAATTCTAGGGAAATTCTACATTATAATATAACGGTCAGCTGGTTTACATATCAAATGTCAGTCTTTTAATCTTAAAGATACTTATGTGACTCTAGATTTAACTTAACTATTAGGCAAATTGGTCTTCACACCCCCAGGCTTCAAAAGAGAACTAACCTCCGGATAGTTGTAGGGTGGCATATTAGTTAGAGAAATTAGAAATTAGCACCTACAAAAGGATTTATATAGGTATGAGCAACTACAGCTCAGTAAGTTGAATTAGAGACTCATGAATGTATATAAACACAAAAATGGTTATCAAGCAATTATTTTCATGCAATGCAACAAACAAGTGTCATCACATAACATAGTTCGATCCGTTGTGAAATCAGAGTAATTTTTATGGCTCTAATCTGGGTTGAGGAGTTTTTATATCATGCAACAGTTCATAATCAAACCTAAGTTTATGCAATGGAGACGCTGCTCTTCTTAAGACTATCTTTTGAACCAATGTCCTTATCCTCACTACGACCTCCTCTCCTATCACTTAGTTCAGTTAAGGATGAGAAAAAAAAAACCAATTTGCTATCCAATACTATCTTTTTCGAAGGTGTCGCTGTTTGGTTGGAAAATCTTAATAATCTTCTAAAGGGTTGTAATGCATAACAATTTAGGGTTTTAAGGTCGATTAACATTAAGTTCAATTTTGGACAATTTCACACCAATCTAGTTAGTACAATCATCAATTACAACAAAAATTCTAATACGAAGTCAAATATGTAAGCACATGCATAAAACTACATACAATTACAATCATACGCAATTTTAAGTCTCTGAGTACCCTAAAATAGTACTTCAAATACGGTAAAGTAATAAACCCAACTTACCTGGAATTTTTAGTCTTTCAATCACTTAATTGTAGGTTAGTTCGTCTCCGGGTATCCTATAATACAAATATGTCTTTTTAGTACTTATACTTTGATGATATATATTATAAGTTATAATTTAACTCACTTCTCCATATATACGTATTATTTACTGTACATTAGCTTGAGGTTCGGTTTTTGAATTAGATTCCAGTTTTGGTTTTAAAATGTTTTTAATTACGAGGAATCCTAAATACACTCGAATCCTAATATGAAATTAATTACATTAAGTCTGAGTATTCTAATATCATACTAGGTCTTAATTTAGTATTCTAATCTATTCGATATGCTTTAATCCTAATTAGGGTATCGGATTTTACTCTCGATATGAGAAAATCTTATATTTTTTATCCAATTACCTAAAATTAATTTTTGTACTAGATTTATTTTGTATTGATATTATTATATTATCTAATTTAACCTATTTTTTTCATATTTATTAAAATCCCAACTTTACATATTCCTAAATTTCCTACAATTACCACATAATTCCCACATTAATTACAATTAACACTCCAAAGATTAGGATTAGATTTTCACATCAGAGATTAACATTCTTAAACATCTAATTACTTTCTAAATCAATAATTAATCATTTAATCACTTGATTAAGCCAAAATTACCCATTTTTTCATCATTTTAGGGCTAAAAATTTACTTAAAAATTTCGAAAATTAATTTAAAAAAAATGGCTTCATAGCATTAGTCTATATCACTTAAGCATTCTATAGAAAAAAAAATTGAGCTTCAAATTATACTCTTAAGCCTATTTATTTTTAATTCTAATTATGCTCAGTTTTGTCCAATTTCTTAAAAACCCTATATTTACAGACGTGATTAAACTTAATCACTACTTTTCCTTAAATATACATACAATAAAACATCAGAATAATAAATTTCATAATTTTCTAGGTATAATAAATAATTTTAAGGAATTTTTCAAAATTGAAGAAGATGTGAGACTCACTTGGTTCACGAGATTTCTGGCCTCTAACACTGGTCCAACTGTGTCAACTGGTCCAGACAGTGTTTTTGGAGTGGGGTAGTGGCGGTAGTGGTGGTTTAGTCATAAGTGGTGGTGGTGTGTAGGTTCGTCCTTCTTACATTATCTACATAGATTTGGGAAGAATTTTTCTAAAATCTTAATTTCTTTCTTAATTTTTTTCCAATTCCAAACTAACCAAATAAGCTCTATAAATTTTCTTACTATTTATAAGGCTTTGTAAGAATTATTATGCATTAATTAAGACAAGACAAGGCTTATGTCTCTTCCATTTTTTTTCTTTTTAAGTGTTTGTTTTTATTAGTTAATATTTTATTTCTTCTCTCCTTGCTACCATGACTTGATCTGGTTCATTCCCCACTTTCTTAATTTTTTCTGATTTTTTCTTAATTTTTTAAATAATTTTCTTTAATTATTTAGTAAATTTTTAGCTAATTTCAGGCAATTTAGCTAATTTCACGCATTTTTACTCACACGTAAATACATATGGGGTACAAGTAAACAATCGTAAATATTATTTAGGTCATTTTATGATTTTTCGTATATATATAATTTATCTCTAATAATTTATTAGTTATCGAAATGCATTTTACGTACTTTCGATAAATAATAAGTAATATATTTAGAATTTGAAAATTTTATATTCTCTTATTTTATTACTTATTTTCTTAAATTCAAACTTATAGGATCACTTTTACTAATATTTCTAGCTTTAGTTTATAATTTAAGTTTGATCGAATCCTTTAACCGATCGTTCTAAACTTTGTGTATTAAGTTCGATCTTATGGTTACTTAGCTTATCTATAGGGCTTACATTGATCACATATTTTAGTTTGGTTTAAGTGATGAGCGTTATAAGTTAGTGAGTTTGAAAGTGTGAAATATTAGATGTCTTGGATAAGATTTCTTTAGTTCTGTTTATTTTGCTTGAGGACAAACAAAAGCTCAAGTATGATGGAGTTGATAAAGGCATATTTGTCATATTTGAATGTGCAAATTAGATAGAATTATTATTGATTTTATAGAAATCATTAAGAAATGGTACCTAATTATTTTCAATTAGACATTTTAGGAATTAAGGGATTCAAAGTGGAAATATGGATGATTTTGAGGAGTTTTACACAAACAAAGAGGCCTAAAATAAGCTATGACACAATTAGAATTCAACATAATCGGTCTACACTTATACCGGTAGCTTTGGATCCTATGTTACCGGCCTTGAAGCTTACATCATCGGCCTATCAATCGGCCTTCATTAAAAAGAAACTTTACACGAGCCAATCCTAGTTTTTCTGATAAATAGCCTTATGTTTTATCATTTGAGAGACTTGTTTTTGGGAAATACACACTTTCCTTAGACTTAGAGAGTCATAGAATAGTTCTTCAATAATTCTTTTATAGAATCGCTTGGATCATTAAGAAAATTTTTCTTTGGAGACTAAGTTTTAGAGTTGCAATTGAAGTTTATATTTTCCAATTACAGAATTGGTGACATCTATTTTAATTATATTTATGCAATTCTGTTAATTATTCATGTTTTCAATTATGAATTTCCTTGCAATTTCAACTAATAGTTGCACTTTTGTTTCAAATTCTACGGTTGGCTAAATTTATTTGTGGGAATTGATGAAACCCTAGATAGCTAAGATGATGATTGTGTTCGTGTTATAGGATTAATAGATATAGGGATGATTTATGATTGCAATTTCTATAATTGTAATTATAGTTATTTAATTGATTATAATTATTAGAAACCCTAATGATACAAGAGTTGATATAAGGTTTGTTAGAAATTCTTAGTTAATTTGATTAATCAATGTGGAAGCAATATTTATTGAATTAATTAGAAATTATTTAGAGATTAATGCTATATTCGGCGATTGATTATTCACTAAGACATTAGGAATAATTGATTTAGGATATTAGACAATCATAGTATTGTGGGATATACAATTGTAATTTAGAGTCTACTGTTAAATTGGAGATGCGAGAGTTGACTGATTAATTAGGAATTTAAATCCTTAAGTTTTAAGGCATAATAATTTCACTTGAATAACCATATAACTAATAATCTATATAACACGATAATAATTTGATTTGTATAATCTAAGGTGGATTCTATTTATCCCACAATTCTCAATTGATTACTTAGTTTTAGAAATTTTATAGTTATTTTCTTTTTAATAGTTTTAGTATAATTATTAGATTAGTTAAGTTACTTTTTGATTACCTAAAATTGATAAGAACTATCATAGGTTTAGTAATATTATAGTCCTCAAAGGATTGACAACTTTACTTGCTCTGTATTATTTGATTCCGACCCAGTGTACTTGTTGGAGTATTCACAATTTATTGTGTATGTATATGTATACATATATGTATATACACACTTACACAATAAATTGTGAATACTCCAACAAGTACACTGGGTCGGAATCAAATAATACAGAGTAAGTAAAATTGTATTCACAAATTATTGTATGTGTATCTCTCTCTCTCTCTCTCTCTCTCTCTCTCTCTATATATATATATATATATACAATCAGTATTGACTACGACAGTATAGTACCATTCATGGAATTCTATTGTTTTATCTAAGTACTAATAAAGATGATAATCATTGATTAATATAGAAACAAACATAAATTTATATGTAAAATATGAATGAAACCACCACAAGCGGCAGTGTCAAGGCTAGTGGGGCTATGATGCATATATGAGATATGAAACCTCATCTTTCATGATTGTCTTGTCCCTAAGGGCAAAGGTAATGTTTGGATGACACTCAAATTGAACTGGTCCACTACTAAGACTAGTTATGAAAATTGATGTATCTAAGCCTAATTTAGTAAGAGGTTTCTTTCAATTTCAGCATTCTTATTTACATAAAAAGCAGAACAACTCCAAGGTGATCTACTTTTTCTAATTAATTTTTTATTGAGTAAATAATTTATTTCATTTTTACAATGATTAAGGACTTCTTGATTCATTTGTGAAGGTCTAGCTTTTGTTGGAATACTTTTCTCATTAAAATCATTTTCATATGGGAGATCTACAATATGTGATTTCCTATCCCAAAATGTATTTGGGAGTGTGGAGCAAATTGAATATTTTATTTCTGATTCTATTAGAGAAATTTTTGATTTTATGCTTTGATTGTTGAGTTGATCTTCAATTCTTTTGAATTCAAGATCATTTTTTAAGTACATTAAATGATTTTCTTTATATTGTATTAAACAATTTAATTCATCATTTTTTAATTGATTTATATATTTGATTTATGGTTTGGTTACGAATTCAAACACAATCTCTTTTTTTTAGATACTGTGTTTTGATTCCATTTTTATCTACCACAAATGGTTGAATTTGATTTATAAATGGTGTTTCCAAAATGACATTTTTATTCAAATTTTTAACCAATATAAATGAGGTTTTATAAGAAGCATGATTTTTTAATATGTCAAAATTTGATAATTTATATTTGATGTAATCTGTTACCTGATGCAGAACTTAGAGATTGGGTGGTTTTTTCAAAATATTTTGTTGGAATTAAGCCTTCTCTAATACAATTCAAATCAGCACCAGCATCAAATAAAGCAAGTGTTTGTAAAACAAATTCATTATTAATCCTAATTGAAATATTGATTATCCATTTTCTTGAAGTGATTTGAACAAGATGCATTAAATAATCATTGATTTCATTTGATGAAGTTTCTTTTACTTCATTTGAAGTATCTAATTCGTTCTCTTGGATTATTTTTTGATTTAATTCAATTAATTCCTTTTGAAATTTTATTTGCATTGATCTTAATTCTTTGATTTCTTGTTTTTGAACATTGATTTCTTTTTGTAAATCGCTGATTGTTAATACTTCTTTACTTTTCTTTTTATTTCTCTCGAGAATTTCATTAAGATTATATGGTAATTTTAGAGTGGGGTTTGTGTGAATTTTGAAGTTATTAATATATTCAAATTTCTCATTGTCATTTGTCATCTGATCAATTTTTTTAAGAATTGCTTCTTCATTATTAGTTAGTACATTAATTTCTTCTAATTATAATGAAATGGAGTCCATGTCATTGACTTGGATCCCATCACTATCATTTTCTGATGAGGATGATTCTCTGTTCTTCAGTGAGATAATTATCCCACCAACCTTTTAATTGTCCTGTAAAGCCAGAAATTAGAAGGAATGCTACTTGATAATCGGTAACATTTGGAACAGTTTTATTAGTATTTGAAAACATGATCATCTGATTAAGAACATTGAGGATTCTTTGTTCTGAGTATCCATCTATATTCCATTCATAGGTGGATCCTATTGAGTATTTATTCTGATAATTATCATTCTTTTCTTCACTTAATATATCAGGGGGTATTGCTCTCTGATAATATAATTTTTAAGGTTCTTTCCAATTGATCTTATTAATTTCATCATTGTTTTTATTAATATTTAAAGAGACATTAGACATCGATTCATTTATTGATTCATTATCTGACTTATCTGATTCATCTATTGATCCATTATTGATTGATTCATTGTCCAGAATATGGATTTTCTCTGAAGGTGTATCTTCTATTACTATACCTTTTTTGATTAAAGTTGGAGTATCCATATTTAAGAAATTTATTGGTTTTATTGACGAAGACTATTCTTTTATAGATTTGTTTTTTAACATTCTTTTTCTATCTTCTAATGCTTTTAAAAATTCTTGACTAGGATTTTTAGGCATTTCAAATGGTTTAAACAAAGGAGTATTTTTATTGATTGAAATTTTTTCACTTACCTTATTAATTTCAATATTAATTGTATCTTCCATTCTATTTAATTGTTCTCCTATAGTATGTAAATGTTGATTAGTATAATTGTTTTGATTTATTATTTTTTTGATTCCTGATCCTTCTTCTTCAATAGCATTTTTAAATGGAGTAAGACTGATTTCTGTATTTTTATGAATCAATTTTATATTACTTAATGGTGGATGATTTGATTCTATGATTTGTCCATCACTTAATTTCCCTGTAAAACAATTATTAATAACATTGATTTCTTTAGATTTCAGATAATAATTCTCGAACCATTCAAAGAAATATATCTGAGTACCAATTTCTTCCATGAAATTATAGTAATCATTTTTTATTTTTATTTTTATATGACCAAATGTTTCAAAGTACCAATTTCTAATTTTTTCATTCTTTCGAGAATTGAAGTCTTGATTCAAAAGTATTTTATTTGGTACAAAGGATTCTTCTAAGACATTTAATTCTGGGAATGAAGGCTCTCCGTGTTCTGGCTCATTAGGTTGGTAAACTGGTTGGGTTATACCTGACCTATCATGAACAATTCCTGAAAGGGATGGATTTTCTTGAATATTTGGTTGTCTAACCTGTTGATTATCAGTTTGAATTTTCAGATCACAGAAATATCATCACCAACACCAGTTGGAAAAATCCCTTTCAATCAGAGATCAGGATCAATACCAATGGTTGTAATATATAGAATATATTTCAAATTAATGAAAACTGCTTTTGGATCAGAAAACCCACTTCCTAAAAAACCTATATACAATACTGAACCATCAAATGTAGTACAACATCTTGATGGTAAAGTTACCATTCAGTTTAATAGGAAATCATTTGATCAGCCAAGAAGACCACTAGAAATAAGATCTATGTCATCTTCTTCGAGGAGATCAGTAGATCTTCCCAATCCTAATATAGTTTAAGCGAATCAACTCACGGGTTGACCTAATCAATGGACAGCTATGATAATAGAAAGATTTCCCTATAGGATAAGATGGTGATAGAGACTTATTACTCATGGCAGGTATCTAAACTTAGGGTTCGGTTAAACCTGGCCTAGAACCGGCTCGAACCCGTCGAGTCAAGGCTTAGTCCCCCTTGAACTGAAACCGGCTCAATTTCGAGTTAGTTCATTTAGCCTGACGGTTCGACGGACCGGTTTTTAACTTGTAAACTGCCCAATTTTTTTTTTTTTTTTATACTTGGGAAAAAATAATCTTTTATCTTTATTTTTTATTTGAAAAATAAAAACCACTAATAAATCACAAGAATTTAAACTTTTGATTATTTTACTCTATTAATTATTGGGTACTAAGATTAATGATTCATACTCTATTAATTGTTAAATAGAATATTAATAATGTGCATTTTCAATAATGTATAATTATTATTTTATATCCACAATTAGTAAATTGAGTAAGTAAACCTCTTGTTATATAGAAAACATTTCAAGGAAAGCTTATCAATATAATTAACGTGGGATATGATTTGTGATAGACAATGCTCATTGTACTCTTTTATTACAAGAAAACTTCAAAAAACAATATAATCTACGTGAGAATTAAATTGATATTGTAAAGAGAATAGCATCTATCTAATATTTATAATACACTCGGCATTTTATATATGGCATAAATATATTTCCTATGATTTTTAATGGTATTAAATTTTAAATATATTTGTATTCTTATAAATAATTAAAATATATTATTTACGAAAGTAGTTACTTTTTCAAAAATTAAATAAAATTGTATGAAACTTGTGATATTTTATGCTTCGAATTTTTTTTGTGTTTTTTTTTTTTGGTTGAAAAATGCTTTTAGTGGTTAAGGTAATATATTTTCTACCATAACTGTCTACTTTTATTAATATTAAAATATACAAATTTTAATAATTTTTTTTATAAACTCATATATATTATTCAGTTTTGACATCAACTTCTAAATATAAGTAATCATATATATTCAATTTTATTTTATATTTTAATAAGAGAAAATACTTAAATTTAATTTATAAAAAACTTTTTTTTTTAATTTCCAAGTCTAAACTAGCGAGTTAAATCACTGGTTCCTTCAACTAGGGCTTGAACTTATTGGTTCAATGGGTCTAACACATTAAATCACGCTGACCTACTAAGTACGATGTGTTAAGCTACGATTCAAGCCCGTGACTCATGAGTTTGGGCTAGTTCCAGTTCCAATTCACAGGTCGGATTCGATTCTTTCCTAAGTCTACATATATCATGATGCACTACATATTTGCTTAAAAAATTATATGCTTCAAATTATTAGTTGGAAATTCCAGACAAAGTTTTTCGTTTTTTTTTTCTTTTTTATGACTATTTAGTACTTTTATAATTTATTCTTTTACACTAAGTTTGTTGAAATCTTATGGCATGATTATTGATTTCTTAATAGGAGGAACTAGATTTAAAACTCCACCCCTATAAGTTATAATATAGTTAAAAAAAAAATTTATTCTTCTACCTTTGCTAAAGTTTTAAGATTTTTTTTTTCCATTCAAATTTCAATTTGCCCAATTAACTTTACTTAATGGTTTTAGATCCATTAAAGTTACTTTTCTAAAATTTTCTCAAAGTTATTCTTTTAAGATATAGTTACATGTAATCAAACTTTCACAGTTCTGGTTTGTCTACTCATAAAGATACCATAAATGCTTTAGGGTGCCTTTAAGATATATTTTTTGATACTACTATTCAATTACCACTCTTTACTCAATGGATACAAGGCACCTATGCTTTGGCCCTTAGTGCAATAACCCCTAGTGTAATGGCCCCAGGTGCAACGGTAAGTATGAGTTTGACTTAAGTAAACCTTTTAGGTTCACCTTCCTTTGGGATATAGGGTAATTGACTATATTTTCCTAAGATTTTTCTAACTCATTTAACTAATTCTCTATATAATTGTAACTTGAACCCTATAAGAACAAACCAAACGTTATTAGAATATGAAAAAAAAAATGACATTACATTATATTACATAACAGTGATAACAATGCATTGATATCTTGATCCGTCCCATGACCATCCTTATTTGCAGCCATGCACTAACTTTTAACTCTGTAGTGTACAGTGTATATCCAACTTGAATGAGCTCCATGTCACAAGCAAATCATGCTAGTATATCAAATCAAGCACTTTGATATCAAACCGTGATAACAGTCTTTGCCCTTAGGGTTAGACCATTTCACGTGGGAGCACACCTCCAATAGGCAGAGAGTGACAGAGCCCTAGTTCTACTTGCACTTCAAATGCCGCCATGCCAATGCATTTTCTCCTGCAGTCAGGAGATGGCAGCTTGTACCCCATGAAACAACGTGGTTGCAGGTATATGATACTTGATTAGTTGCGCAGAATCGACAATGAACATATAAAAAAGCATTCCTTTCAATTTGCGCATCATGTAATTTGTTTTCTAGTCAATGGCACAATGCCCCTCGAATAATCCTCAATCATTATTATCAATTTGTTGGATGAAAATCTCCGTTTATTCGATTGGTCAAATTGGCCAAAAGAAAGAAAAATGTCGCATTATTGCATTATATTCAGTAGTCATGTTTCTTTGATGAGCATTATTAGAGTTTTTCTTTTTTATCTTTTTCTTTTTTTTTTTTTGAACAAGCATTATTAGAGTTTGACATATCATTTTTAATATCATAGAAAGATCAAACATATGATATATTACATATTATAAATTTTGGGGTGAAAAACCTTGGAGGTATAAGGTAAGAACTCATTTCCGATGCCCAAGACTGCAGGTATAGGTTCTTAAGATTTAGAAGCATAACCTATCTTACCACTTCTTAAGATTTAGAAGTATAACCTATCTTACCACTTTTGAGAACCACCCTTGAAACATGTACCATGTAATTGTAACATTTCCCTCCCTTTCGTACTTCTTTTATTTAAATTATTATGACCAATCATACTTGAGATTATGATATTGACATCGGAAGCTTTTGAATGTTAATTATAAATAATGCAAACATAACGATTTCAATAAAAATACACGTAATATTAACAAAACACAATATACATATCAATCAAGTATCAACTTAAATTAAAGACGTGATATAAGTTTAGTTGTTTCAGTAGATGCTAGCTAAAATTATAGATTATAAGTGTCTTGCTTAGATTTTCCAGTATATGGTAGCCTATATACATTGAAAAGTAGTAGTATACGCTACAACATAGAACTTATAATACATACAATAAAAGTATACACAATAAAAGTTTTAGGTAGGTTTCAAGATGTATATCTGGTCATATCACGGATGGGGAATACAAGTTCTAAAAATTTAATACTGATTCCTACCTTTGAACACTTTCTACCCACTTTGATACCTACCAAAACTTGTGGGTTTCAAATTCGATAGGTTCCAATGCTCAATTTCTATATAAGTTGGTTTTTTGTAATGCCAAAATCAATTATATATATATATATATGATGATAATAATGTGGATTAAACAAAAAAAAGAAGAAGAAGAAGAAGATAAAATCATTGTAGTCTATTTACATGAACATTAATCTCTTGATGGAATAGACTTAAGAGTATAAATAAATCAAACTTATTTGTAAACAATTAGAATTTTATTTGAATTCAATTCGTGGAAATTTAAGTCAAGCTCGATTAGCTTCTCAAGTAGTAAATGAAGACAAGTTCAAGCTTAAGAGTATTAAGCTCGTCAAGTTTGCAAACCTAATCGAGTTTGGTATAAGTTTTAATATATTTTTATTTTTTAATATAAGTGAGTCCGATATTATTTATGAAAAATCTATAAAAAATTAAAACTTAATTGGGTTAATAGGTCAAACTTGAGTCAAGCCCATATTTTGACTTTTTAAGTTGAGTTCGAGTTTTAGCTCAATATCGTAGTAATTCAACTCGACTCTATTATATCTCTAAAGGAATTAGATTCGAATATTTTCATTTCTAAGTTGTTACGTATAATATTGTTGGAAAAAAAGTAGAAAACCTTTGCAGGAAACCAATCAACATGATTTGTTACACTTACTAAGATATAGTAATAATGTTGCAATTGGCAAACAAGGTGCACCAACAAGCTAAACACTAGCCCTTTGCGTGGACATAAGATGTGGTACCCATTTTATCACACGACCGTTGAAGTTGATGTCTGACTCAAGCATCCCCAAAGCACATAACGTCCTTTTTGCAACCTGCAAGGAATATAAAGCACCGAAGAGGATTAAAAAAAAAAAAAAAAAAAACGAAAGATGTTAAAGAGCAAGGATTACCCCAGCAATAGGCAAAAAGATTCAATGGTGAGTAAAAAACACTTGCGATGTTATTGCCACCAAGCAAGGCCGGCCCTCCTCCAAAAGTTCAGAATCATATCAATTTCCAATTGTCTCTGCTCCCCATTGACGCTACGAAATCTTCCATCGGACCCACCAACCAATACCCGACAAATATAAAGTTTCCCAAAAAAAAAAAAAAATCACAAGAAAAGGGCAAAGTAAGCTTTGAAGTCTTTTGGAATTTTTACACTTCAATCTTTTTTTTTTTTTCTTTTACCTTTTGGCAACAACATTGGTGGTTATTATATGGTATTTTCACTAATATTTATCATTCATAGAATGTCATTAAATTTGAGTTGCGCTTTCTTTTTCTTTTTCTTTTTTCCCTTCTTTAACTTGCAATGGTTAAATAGATAACTATAGAAAAAGGTTTTACTTGTACAACCGGAGATTTTAACCCGTACAACCAGTAAATTTTTTCTTTTACGTCCCACCAAAACCTCTCTCTCTTGTTCTTCTTTTTTGTCCATTACTTAAATAGCTTTGCCAAACCCACATCACATGAAATCAGCATTGACATCATTCTCTACCACTGCCATCTGCACATGTGATTATATCTAAAATTATTAAAAGGTCTATGAAATTGAAATGTAAAATTGAAATACAAAAACTTAGATATTTACCATCTATGTAAAATAGTTTTTTAAAAATTATATATATACTTATAATAAATATAAAAAATCTCAAACTACATTATAGAAATAAAGAAATGAAGATATTATATTATTTTTTCATAAAAATTTTTTTGACTATAATTTAATATATCTGAAAGAAGGACAAGGAGAGTCAAAGATAATTTTTTTTTTCCTGTTGTTTCTCTTTAAAAAAAGTGATAAATTGAAGAAAATAAAATATATCAACATATTTTGAGTTATTGATAGTACAATCTTAAATATATAGTTTTCCTTATAAATTTTTTCTATTTGATTTAAAACCTAAATGAAAGTTATGAACATGAAATAAGGAAGTAGAAGGGGAGAGAAAAAGAAAAAAATTTGGAACAGGATAAGGAAGTTAATTTAATGCTTTAATAGTCAATGAAATAGTAGAAGCTCTGATATATTTTCTTTTTTTTTTTTGTAGTACATTCAACTTACATATATAAAAACAATAAACTAGGTAAAAAATATAAATTTATACTGACTTTAATAGGTAGAATTGATTAAAAACGTTAGTTTCTATACCAAAACAATTTTATCCATAAATTACTTAAAAGAGCCTTATAAAATCATAAACTCGTAAAACTGTATTAGTATAATCACAATATTGACAATTATAGTTATATCAATTATTTGCCCCCTATTAATAGTCTTAATGGTAGTTGTCAATAGTGAGTCCCTTGCTTTGAAAAAAAAAAAAATAATGTTACAACCTTATCATTGATGAACTTAGTGTAGTTGCCAATAGTGAGTCTCCCACTCTAAAAGAGAGGGGGAAAAAAAAACTTGAGATTGCAACCTCATTATAAATAGCCTTAATAATAACAACGACCTTAGTAATAGGGGAAGATATGGTATTGATAACATTAGCACATCCATCCATTACCATTCTCCATATTTCTTTGCAATGTGAGCATAAAAAGGCAACTTGTAAGTTTATAAGACAAATACAACATGCATGTAACTTCTACATAATTGGTAAAACAAATTTGATTAGTGTACTGTAGTTATAATAATACTATTGTTGATGCATGAAGATACCATCAAGAGATATGGTAACGCACTTTAGTAATGTGATAATACATCCTTTATCTACAAAAAACCAATATAACTATCAAAAAAGTTCAATGAAACTACCAACAGTATACTTCATGTACATAAATCTTCTAAAGTAAGTGTAAACCCCTCTCTAATGGTTATTGCCTTCAACTATAATCCATTGACTTACATAGCTAATTTGGCTAGTTAATGGTTAAAGATGTCAAATGTTAGTAAATATGGCCTAACATCACTTAATCAACCACTGTAGATGAAAGGATTCGCTAATATATGTTACATGCGTGCGCGTATCTCGAATTTCACATAACAAGGATGAGTGATGCTCTTTGAATAGTTCTTGATACCAATGTTAATGTTACCTAAGATGCTCTTGTGTTGCTAAAATAGGTAATGTAGAGGAAGCTTCACAGAGTATGATCTCTTTAAGTGATTTTTCGATTGAATGCTAAATGAACTCTACTTATGAGTGGAAATAGTTGGCATTTATATGGAAAAATAGTCTTAGAATACTTTGATAATTAACAATTCTGATGAACTGGGTCATGCTTATAATAGAAGTAAGCTTTGGAAGTAGAGATCTAGAACCAAGAGTTTATAGGGATCTTAGTTGTAAAACCTCTTAAATATTAGGTAACGGAACTTTAATTATTGAGACGTATTTTGGTGTGGTAGCTTAGAATATATCGGAACTCTAAGATGAAACATGCTTAAGCTAGATCAATCTCAAGATAGGTGACTTCCTGAGAAGTTATACTAAGGGAAAAAATTGTTCAATGTTTTACGCTAAAGCGAATAATACCTTAATAAGAAGAATTCTAGTTGAGTCATTATAGGGGTACATCAAAGCAATTTATACTAGTCCAAAGGTAGAGTCCCTACCTGCTTATGGTCTTACACCTATATAACAAAACTAACAAGGGAAGTAGAGACGTAAAATTTCTTAGTAATTAAGAAAACTAAGCAATCCATATTCGTTAAATTTCTTAGTGGTTAACCTAGCTATGTGTCTACCTTTTTTTCCCTAAGGAAATCACTAAAATGTAGATGTAAAGATTTTTCAATGCATATTTACTTATGTATGTATGCTTGTCTTTCTTATGATAAGGATTAGTGATCCACTTTGAACAATTCTTAAGATTATGTAAGAAATGGATATAAATTAGATTGGAGAAAAAGGTAGTCCCGATAGGCTCTTATACTCTTCTATAGGTGATAGAGAGGAAGCTTGATAAAGTTTGAGTTCTTTGAGCAATTTTCTAACCTTAAGGAGAATTGGTGAATGACTACCGTTGGATTACTTTAATAATTAACAGTTTATATTGATTAGTTTTTGCCTGTTGTAAAATTGAATCTTAGAACTAGTGTAATAGGCATTAAAGTTCAATTTGAATGAGCCGTACTCTAAGTTACAAACTAAAACTCTTTAGATTACTACAAATTGAGCTTTATTATATGAATCTTAATACTTATCCAAATAATTAGTTACTATTACAATAGGAATTCTATTGGGTTTAGCTTAATTACCGCATAGCAATATCAATCTCCCCCTCTAACCATTACTATTCAACTATAAGTTAATATCCTAAGATAGTAAATTTGGCACAAAATTAATTGTTTAATAATTTCTTATTTGAAAAAATGAAAATTATTTTCCTATTTTCCATTGATATTCTTTATAATAACTAATCACTTTTATCAGTTATCAACTATGTCCTTCCTTCACAATAATTTGTTGCCAAAAGTTACAAAGAATCGACACTTTTTGAGATTATTGTAATAAAATAACTTTAGAATAATGATTATAACAAGTACCTAGAATTACTTAATATGAAATAAAGACATCTTAAAAGTTGAGGGATAAAGTGAGATTTTAGCTTGTTAGATTGGACAAATAGCATTGATGGATATGTAATCCTCTTATCTTTCTTATTAATCTAAATGACAATCCTATTTTGCCAAAAAGGTTTTCAAATGAAAGTTTCCTTTACATTTAATAATGTAC
Organism: Lumnitzera racemosa; assembly: GCA_024138005.1. Taxonomy (NCBI): domain Eukaryota; kingdom Viridiplantae; phylum Streptophyta; class Magnoliopsida; order Myrtales; family Combretaceae; genus Lumnitzera; species Lumnitzera racemosa. The sequence goes on from JAMXBC010000004.1 coordinate 110,330,002, forward strand.
TTACATACCATATGAATTAATTGATGGTAAAGAGGAGTAGAAAAAAAAAATGATTTCTTCTTTCTATTTTGGTTTTCAAAACTTTAATAAAAACCAAATTGAGAAATTCTTGGTTTGGAAGAGTGAATCAAACCAAATTGTTTTAATAAACAAAATGATATTTTACTAGTTATATGTTATAATATTTAAAATAAATTGAAGATTATACTTATTAAAATGTGTAATGACTAGTTTGTGTTATACTGAAGTATTGTTCACTTTGACTTAAGACATTGTATGGTTTTGTTCCTAGCATAGTTACTTCCTAATAGATCACTCATTACTTATCCTTAAGTACACTTAGCCTTAAAGTTGTAATAAACTCCGAACCATTGCACCAAAAAGTGTATTAATTAATAGAGTTTTCCTTCCCCCTTTCTCTTTAGGGAACTAATATCCTCGTTAGTTTTGTTACATAGTTTTTGTTGCATAATTCAAAATTACACAAGATAGGAATGACTTTATAGGTGCTCCTACACTGGCTCTAGAGGATTCCTATGCTATGGCACTTTACCTCATGCAGCACAAAGCTCCTTTATTCCCTTTAATGAATTGTTCCAATACAACTTTGTTACAACCTAACTAGAACTTGTCACATAGAGGTATTGTTTGTTGTGGTGTGGTACGTTGCATAATTTTGTCCTTTAGTTTAGTTGCTTCCTAAGAGATCATCCATTGATCTCTCGAGCATACTTAACCTTGGACTTCCATTGAATTCTAAGTCATTAAACTAATTAGAGTTTCATCATCTTCCATATGAGGGATATTACAAATGTATATGTATGTAACCATAGTTTATCAGAAAATATGTATATATATATATATATATATGAATGAATTGGTCGACTCAATTTTTTACTTTATCAACCTTTTAGATAGCGCTAATGCATGTTATTATTAATAGAACCCAGTACTTTAAAAGATGAAATTACTTGTCATGCAATTAATATTTCTTAGATTATTAATTATAATTAAAATCCATGTAACCAAATCGGGATTTTATTGTTCTAAAAAAATTCATAAATCTAACCATATGGTTTAGTACAAAACAATAAAAACCACATTTAATGTTTTGGTTTGGTTAGCAAAACATATATATATTTGGTGTGGTTTGGGGAAAATCGCATCTAATCAAATTTTGTGTATTCTCTAAGCAAACAAATATCATTAAAATTTTAATACGTGATAGTGTTTACAATATATAAATGGTAGTACTTTAGGGAACTATTATTATTATTGCTAGGTGTCTAAATATAATTGCTATTCATCTACTATTTATTTATACACATGATGTATTATAGAATAAATTTTTTAATGGCAGTAGAGATTTCCCCAAAGAGTGCATGATGTTTTCCTTCTAAATGTTTTGGGTGCCCATCGTCAAGTGGGCCTGATCTTCGTTTAGCCCATGCACTTTATTTATTTTTTTAACTCTTAGTAAATTATATATAAGTTCTCTGGACTTTCCATATTCGCAAAAAAGGCGCTTGAACTATTCATTTCAGCAAGATAGGAAGTTGTACTATCCATATTTCATTATTTGTTTGATCTAATTTTCCACTACTCTAAAAAAAGAAGTTTTCAGCGTTTCTAGGTATCTCATTAGTTGCTAATACCAATGGGCGATAGGGACCAAAAATTAGTGACGTTTGATAAGAAATTTTTAAAGGTGTAAATTTAAGAGAATTCTATTTGTAGTAATATCTACTCCAATAATTGTTTCTTTTTAATTGCAATTAAAACTTGTACAATAGGAAAATATTTCAAAATTTTCTATGTAAGAAATTGCCTAGAAATGTACTTTACTACCATTATATGCTAAACAATTTTAAACCGTCACTATTTACCAATTGTTTAAAAGTGCTAGATATACTATAGTAGTAAATTGCATTTGCAATTTTTTTTTTTTGTTTTAAATCCCATAATGCACACGTTATAACAATAATAAAAAATTGCTATATCAGCTATTTATTAAAATTACAATTGCTATTATAATTTGATGATTGCAGTAATTGCACATAACCTATAGTTCCAACAACTCCAATTTTTATTGTTTATTATTTTAATCCAAGGAGCTTTGTCAATTATTAGGACATATGTAATTTGTGAATTTTATATGTAATTTTACTCTGAAATTTATTTTCCAACATTTCGTTGTATTAGTTAATAAGCGAGAAAGTAATTTCAAGAAGATAAGGGCAAGACAATAAGTTATAGAAATTAGGTTTTAAAAATTTTTGAAATCACACAAATACACCTTTTCTAATTTGTAACCTATTTACACTCAGGGTATATATCTACGAAAATTTTCAAGGGTATTTTTGTAAATAGGAATCTTTTAACGGTGTATCTACATAATTATTAGCATAACAGGAATTGAAATGTTATATGATAAAGGATGTACATGTAGCATATAACTAAATATATTAGAGCGTATGCATGGTCAAGGTAGTTTTTTCTACAACTATGTGATATAAGAGTATTATAGATGAAACACATAAGAACATATTTGAAGGAATGTAAATTTTTTCTTTGTAATGAGATTTGTAGAAGGTACTTTGCAATTATATAAAGCATTCTCATTAACTATACATACTATAGTATTCTATGCGTAATTGTATGTGTTATAGATAATTTTAATCGTTTTTTGAGTTGTCCGTTATTCACATGTATGTATAGATATCACATATAGTACACATTTATATATTGTGTCAAAAAAGGGTAAATCAGAGAGTTACTAGATTGCCTTACTATCTTGTAATCATTCAATAAAATTAAAGTTCTTTAGAAACAATCTAAGGCTATTGATGCTGATGCAAATAAGTTCATAAACAACACAAACACTATCACTTTTGTAGGTGCAGATTTTCCATTCATGAAACTTCTAGTTACATAATTGCCAATTTCATGTGTGTGAATTAAGGTTAACAATTCTTTGTGCCACTTTTCTCCATTCATTACCCTTTTACACCATGACATCTCAATTAGTAATAATGGATGATAGAATTACTTTTAATTCTTGACGAAAAATTACATAGGAGAAGATTAACGTTTTAAAAATTTTCAATTAAATATCAACATTTCAATAAATGGTTAAAATAAGAAACCATCATTATAGCACTGCTAACTCTAACTGACGTGGTAGTTATATGCTATGTAGCACTCACATGATTGTAAGTACGCAATAAGTAGATTGCTTATACCAAGTGGTTATAGTTAGACTATGAGAAGATTTTCTTCAGCCTTTTATAAAAGATATTGCTTCAATCTCAAGGATTGCAACAAAAGCATTTATGCCAACTATAGTTATTGTGATATAATTGCTTCAGTTATTTACAGGATAGATCACTTTAATGTTGATAATTGCAAGAAAGACGGTTATGTTAGCCATAACTACTATAATAAGATTGTTTCGATTGTTCATAGATGAGGTTTATCTCAATGATGACAAGAACGGCGTTGTATCATATATCAAAACATCAATGATGTATTTAAGTATAAGGATCTTGCATGTCGTTTGAAAAGCAAGATACATGCTTTACCTAGGGAATTCACAAAGGGACCATTATTGATCTTGTTGTCTCACTTCTATGAGTTTTAAATGAGAGTATTCTAGCACTCCAAGCTATGTGCTTACCACTAATGTAAAACCCAAGTTAAAAATAAAAATAATAAATTAGTTTAAGGAATTAAAGAAAATAAGTGATTTTTATATCGAAGCATTGGTATGGCATGTAAATTAATATTAAGTGCTAAGGGCAAAAGTATCATAACAAAATATTCAAATATTAGTATAAAATGTAATTAAGTATCAAGTATCAAGGGTAAAAATGTCATGGGAAAAGACCTAAACATTAGTATGGCATGTGATTACATATTAATGCTAAGGAGCATTTTGGTCCGAGAAAAAGTTATACTACCAACTAATTTAATCAACGGTAACTTACGATACTTTCTAGGGAATTTACAAAATTCATCTTAACCCTAAATCTCGAATCAAGAGTCATGCCATCGAAAGAGGAATTCGTTAAGAATCAATCTTTCCTCCTTAATCAAGTAAGTTATCCTTCTATCTTCATTCTACATTTTCTAATTTATGTTTTTAAGGTTCTTTTAAGTTTTGGGAATGGAGATATTGATATTGTTAATATGGTGGTAGTGATGTAGTTGTGATGTAATTACATCTTACTGGTGTCGTGAAGTGGTGTTGAGATGTGTAGTGTGCGTGTACTATTTCTTATATGGTTGTGTGTATGTCGTGGAATTTCTGTATGTGTATATGTGTGAAAGTTGTGGTTTCAGATAGTATGTGTGAGCACACGTGAATTAGAGTAGCAATGTACGCTATGTGTGTGCATATAGGACGACATGTTGGGAGTTATGTGAGTGTCAGTATCATGTGTATATGTATTGAGGGTAATATTGAAAGGCTATATAGAATACGGTTTGGAAGCTTAGGGTATGGAGTTAATAGTAGAGTCAAAGAGAAAGAAGTATCGAGTTGTGAAATTATTAAATTCTAAGCTAACTTTTATATCTTGGATACGTACTAGAGGATGCGTGGTGTTAGATAAACTTGAGATAAGAACTCCAAGTATGGGATACTTGTTTGTTGAATGTGTGTGTTAGGGTAATGAATATATACCAAACTAGATTGAACTTAGACTTAATTTGTGTGCGTGGTGTGGCTAGTTGTGTTTTGCTTTGACCACCCACTAGTCGGGTCCAATAGTATTGGTGAGGTACCTGGTGATCTTTACATGACACTGTCTCCTATGGAGTCCCGTACTAAAATGATCTTGGTAGATCTAGGTTGGTTTATAGTACTTGGGGTGTTAGGAAGTACCCAATACCAATACTTATGTAGTATATATATATATATATATATATATATATATTGCTTATTAGGTGTTATGAGTAACCCCAATCTTAGGATACTAAAATTATGATGATTATAGGCCTAAATGAAACATTAAATTTATTGCTTGTTACATTTAATAATGGTATTTGTGTGCATATGTGTTTGACTGATACTTGTGTTACATACGCATGTGTGTGGTATCTTGTACTGGGTTTTAGCTCACCTTACAGAGATTATAATTTTTCGGTTGTAAGAACAAGTTACGAGGTGGATGATGAGGCTTTCACTAAGGATTACAGATTTGATTACATTTACTATGATAAGCAGGGAGATTATTACTATAATGAGGATGGAGACGAATTATCATAGTTTAGTCATAGGAAAGACAAGAGAATTTGTGTTTATTTTCATTATAAGACTTGTGTAGTTTTGGAGTTACCTGTGACTTATGTTACTAGATTTAGTGGTTTAATTGTTTTTGAAGTTGCAAAACACCAGTTAATGATCTAGAGTTCTTTCATGTTTTATGGAGTTGAGTAGATGACATTTCATTCTTATTTAAGTTCAATGGTTATTAAATGGTGAATTGGAAAATTTCATGTTATTATCTTATGAATCTTAGACAAGTTGTGAGTTTCTAAGCACCCGATATGTCGGTAAAAGATAGGGTCACGTAGCGGGGTTGTGACATCCTAAGTTCCAGGGCGGTATTGTTACAACCCAAAGAGGTTAGTCATGACAATTGACATATATCATACAAAGGATTATTGATTGAGTTCCCATAAAATCGATAACTCTTTATGCAATATATAAAGCTACAACTACAACTAATAACCAAGAGTTGTACATATGTAAGCAATATCATTTTATGATAATAATAATAAGCTAATTAAATATAAAACACATCTATTTATGTAGAAATTTGTAGAAAAGAAGTTTATAATAATATTTAATATCAACTGGTACCATCTTACTACATTATAAGATTCGAAATCTAAAAATACTATCATCAGTACACTCCTATCACATCTTACTCCCATATTAACCCCTAATGTAAAACTAACCTCGGGTATGTGATGACTCGACTCTACAAACAAATCGGCTAGTGAAAGTAAACTATAAGGGTATAAGCTAACTAACTTAGTGAGATAATCCCCTTAACCATACAACAATTAAGTTATACATAAATTAAATTTAATCAAATGAATGCATGACATTCAGTATACCAAACAAATACATGCAAGTAACCAAGTACTGCATGCAATTTGGATTTAATGCTTTCTAAAGTCAAGGTTGGAGATACATCGGCATAGTCAGATCCGAGTATCATACTAGAACTTATATCATAACGAAACTTTGCGTTTCATATTCAAAATGTAATGGTATATCTATTCTCAATTTAAATCAAAATTGAGTTCTACGTATGATTGTGAGTAGGTTCACACAACCCTCATTCACCCTTAAATGGAGGCCTCTAGATTTAACCCTTAGCCAGGAGGTTGGTGCCTCCAACACCTAATAATATCACGGGCCAAGGTAAAGTCATATCGTAAATGTGTACCGTATGAAATTTATAACAACAAATAATCAACCGAAGTATGGCTTCTCGCTACCTCCGTGTGATATAACAGCCGGAATTAGTTATGCAATGCATGATTATGTATGATTCAATTTAGTTCTTTCAAATTGAATAAAATTAGGTCTTTTTATTCAGTTATCAACAAGGTCACAGATTATTAGTTCTTATCGAATCTATGATGTAACAATCAATATGTGATCATACTTTAAAGTAAATTCATTATCAACAAAAAATATTATATATAAGCATAACCCAGCCTCACACAATATTCAATTATTAATCATAATTTATATTTACTAATTACAAACATAAATAAGTATAAAATAATTAGGAAAAACTTATTCAGCCATGATCGACTCAAGGATCGTAATAGTCCGATGGCAGCTAAGAGTCAAAGTCGAGATTACTTGAAAATAAGGAATATAGAAATAGTAAATTTAGGAATTAAAGCTAAACTAGTATTGTAGCTTGTATTGTTTACTTAACTTAGTTACGTGAAATCATCAATTTGAGCTTTTTATCGAATCACATATAACTTTTTCGATTTAGCTTAAATCTTTATAAACTTATAATACATTTTGATCATTTTTTAGCGCATTTTTTTGTAACAAGGTTCATTTTGGATGTTATTAATCACAGTTTAGACTATGATATAAAAATATTACAAAATTTATTCTTTTCTTGTATTTTACAGTATACATATATATATAAATACTTATTATTATATTTTATTAATTTTTCTAATTTACTTAATTATCAATTCTTTTTCCTAATTTACGGTACTATTACATATATTTATTTATTAACTTACTTTATTTATTGAATTAATATTATCATATATTGTATATACTATTTAATTATATGTGTATTTTTATGTATACGTTACTATTCATATATCTACGTTTATATGTATACTATTCATATATATACATTATGCAATAAATTATTTTGACTTTAACTATATATGATATGTATAAGTATAATATAGATGTATTTGTATTTTATATACATATACACTTAGACGGTTGTATATTATATATAAATGTATAAAATACATAATATAACTAATACTATAGTACATATATGTAACATCTTCCCCAAATACATGTGCAAATATATACAGAAAATTCTTGTAAAATGAAAATACCAAGTATAAATATACATACATATACCTACTATTATATATGCACTCATATATATATATATATAATAAATACTATATTTATATATACATTTACATATATTCATGCCACATATATATATATATAATCAATACTATGTTTATATATACTTGTATAAAATCACGCCACCTTTATATATATATATAGATAAAAAAATGACTCACTTTTTTACATAAATATAAGAATACGGAATACATGTATATATATATCATATACGTATACTTATACTTAAACATCGTATATTGACATAATTACTATGTAATATATAATCCTATATTTTCACGTGTACATGCATATATATTAATACCTAAATAGTAAAAATACTAATGTATACATACATACTATATGTATTCTTATGTATACATACATACATACACAAAGAAATACATAGTATATTTATATTATACACATACATATTTATCTACTCATGCATACATATATATACATATAATTAAATAAATAAATAAACCCTTAGTATACATGTATGTACTATATAATATACATATGTACAAAGAAATTAAATATATACTAACTTAACTTTTTAATTAATTGAAACAATATTTTCCTCTTCCCTCCTCTTCTTCTTCTTAGTCTTTGAATTTTTTTTTTTTTCCTTTTGCTTTTCCTTTCCTAGTTTGGATTGTGTATGTGTAAACTTGGTTTTGCTTCTTTTGTTTTTCTTCCCAGCTTTGGTTTTAAACTCCAGATGAAGATAGTAAAAAAAATTAAGTTAAAAGCAAAGCAAATCCTAATTCTAAATCTAACATTTATGGAGATGGGATAAGGTAATCATATCTTATTTTTTTTCTTTCTTTATGAAATCAGCACCTGGAGCTTCTTTTGAAAACATGGGCTGTTGTTTTACCATAGTTGGAAATTTACGTAGAGGAAAAAAAAATTAAGGAGGAAAAAGAAAAATTAAATTAAATATATGTGATTTTTTTAAACATAAAAATAGTGAAAATAACATTTGTAAATTAAATTTGGAATTTTATAAAAATTTATTAATTTAATTATTATCTATTATAATTAAATATTTACAAGCTATTTTGATGTTTTCGTTAAAAGTTTTACGCGATTATACAATTTAGTCAATAATTGTAATTAATTACAATTATATCACTATTAAGTGATATTTAATTATTTTATAAGTTTAAAGTTATAAGTTTAAGATTTCGATTAAGTTCGGGTTCAATTTTGAGTATTTACGTATATAACAGATTTAGAGTTTTTATACGCAATTTAGGTTTCAATCAATTTATAGGGTTTTTATTATCGATATTGTATTCAGTTTATTAATTTCATGAAAATTTTATTTTATCTAGTCTTATCGACTTATGGTATAGTCTAAAACACTCAAACTTAAATTAGGATTCTGACTACTAATTATACAGGATTTACAGTTACAACTAAGGCATGTTTCCTTATGTCATGGGGTTCATTTTATTATATAGAATTGTTAACTTAATTAATAGCACTCTAGCCTTTGCATATTCTTGCTAAGTTATACATATGCACAACAAAGTAGCCATGTTTTAATTGTCTTTGAGCATAAAGGCCTATGACCTTTTTTTTTTTTTTCCTTTTTTTTGTTTTGGTGGGAAGTAAAGATAATGATCAAGATGTATTATTTTTGTGAGGATATATGAGAATGTGGGGTGCACTATAGCCACATTAAGGTGTATAAACATGAAAAAGGAATTATGAAATGCATGGAATCAAGTGGCTACACAACATCAATTTTAGGACCCTCTTTAAGCTGTTTGACCACTTCACTCTTGTCTTGATCGATGATTATATGTAATAGAAAAGAGAAAAATGTATCAAATAATAGGACATACAAAGTGCAAATATATACATCATATCAACATGGCCACCAGTCATGTCTAGTCAACCACCTAGCAAAACATTATGTTTGCATGCCCATTGATCAATTTGCCCTAAGGGTATTTTTAAGCCCCTGTTTTAAGTTTTTGGCCTTGCATGTCAATCATTTGAGATTATTTTCGTACTTCTTCGTATATATTAACTAGTGTACCGTGGTGTTATATTTTGCAGATATATAAAATATACAGTTTATTAGGTTATCATGTGCACGAACACCTCCATATCTAGCTGTAGAGTGATATCTATGTACTCAAATCTTCTAGCTAGTAAATGGAACCATGCAATAACTTGAGTGGAAAATGTGTAAGAGCACTTGGATTAGGTCGTTTATGCTCTTAAGTGAAGAAACTAACAAATTTGTTGGAATAGAAAAAGGAGTTATTTGGTAAAACACATCAAGTGTATCGATATATGCACATATAATATATAAATATTAATTATGCTTAAATACATAAAAGCTTTAAAAAACTACTATCTATATTGCACATGTACAAACATAAACATACCATGTGTATATGTACATATTGCTTATATTATCTTAAGTGAATCTTTTGTCCGTGTGGAGTTTTCCTAAACTTATTAATTTGTTTGCTTGCAAGATCGTGATGGACCCGCACTAAGTTAAATTAGATTTTTTTCCATGAAGAAGATTAGTGCATGTGTCATGGTTGTGTCCTTTGTAGGGGGCATGACTTTTTCATTTGTCAAAGGCCATTCCATGTGGAGCATGTCTCATCTTTATTGGGATAAAATATAATAATTCGATACCATAGAAAATGTAAAGTTTTACCAATATGGCCAAGCATGTATATGTAACTGTTTATTCCCCTCTCGGTACATTGGACGTGCCATCTTATCTCCTAACATTTAGGCAAATTGCAATTTTTCCTAAATGAACGCTTAAACTTTAAAGAAGTGCAAATACCATTATAGAAAAAAGAGAATAATATGGATGCAAAATCAGCATTATTATTATTATTTTTATCAATACTTGTTGCAAGCATAACATATTATAGCTAGCAATTTTATAATCATTTTGAGATTATATAGGAACAATTTTCAAATCAAATCCTGACTATTGCAATAGCTTTGTGCATTAGGCACATTTAAAAATTTTTAATATGGTAAAGGACAAAACGCTGTGAAGTGTTTTTTATTCTCATTTATTTTTTATAGCGTAAAATATTAACTGAGGTGAAATTACATTTGTTTTAGAAATTTAGAGAGGTGTATGTGCTCATCTTAGAATTAAATGAGCATAATACATAAGCAGAAAAATAAAGACGGCATAATGCAGTTCGTTTTCATTGTATGGTAGAAAATTACTAGCATATTTGATGAAAGCACATTTTTTAAAGTTAATATTGCCACACTTTCCATGGAAATACGTTTACAATATGTTGCGTGATTCCTAATGTGAAGGATGCTTTGCTAAGTTTAAGCATGGTTTAAATTCTCCATGTTCTTTATCAGAGAGCGACTTGGTTTTCTAAAACCCAACATGAATTGGAATGTTTTACTTCATACGAGTTCAATAGTCGAGTGCACGTGTGGTAAGGTTGCCTCTAGTCTGCGATGCATTTACTGACCTAAAACTGTTAACGTTTCTAAAACAACAAAAGTGAACGAGTCAAGCCAAGCTCGTTGGAGTTAACGAGTATAAATGTTAATCTTTTAATAAGATGAATTGAGTTTAATTATAGGTGTAAACAAGTTAAATTATTTGTGATCAAGCTACTTGAGTTCGGTTCAATCTTTACTTGAGTTTGGCTCGAGACAATAGAGTCGAACTCGAGCTACTTAAGTGATTAATCGAATTGAGTTCAAGCTTGATAGTGTTAAGCTCGATTAGCTGATAACTCTAATCGAGCTTAAATCGAGTATGATTGTTAATCAAGTTTAATGAGTTTCAATATTAATATCATTATGATTAAAAATATATATATTAAGATAAATCAAGCTTAAATAATCTCAATAAACCCAGTTTGAGTTTGTTGAATGCTATTTCAAATTAAACTTAAATTTAAAATTCTAGCTTAATTGAGCTTTGATCGAGTTTTAGTTTAAAATTTTAAGTGGAGTTTGAGTCAAGCTCTATACTGTATATTCTCAACTCAAATTGTTTATGGTTGTGGTCGTTCAAACTTATAATATATCAAAGGAAAAAAAAAAAAAAAAGAAAGTGAATGAATCGTCACTTATTCTTCTCCCATGGTTTTTTCAATCCTTATTGTGTTTTCTTATAAATTATACACGTATATAACACGTGTTGAACAATAACCCACATAGTTTTTGTTCCGATAATTGCTTCTGGCATAAAGCATATGCTAGCCAGTAACCATACGGCAACAGGAACCATAGTTGTAATAAATCGCTACGAAATTTCTGTCCATTCAATTCAGCGGCTCCAATAACATCCCGAACACGCAGCTTTGAAATCTAAAAACGATATAACCATTTCAAGAAGGGTGTTCTAATAAACAGACAGGTGAAATTATAGATGTAGTCATTGATTGTTTTCTTGACTTTCATATTGAATTTTCATTAATAAAATTTTCTTTCAACTTAAATCAACAGAAAAGAAAAAAATGTTATTCAGCTTTTCAGTATCTGACCAATTTAGCAACTCCAATTAGATTAATCATCCAATTGCTAAGGGGATGAAATCAAGATACCTAGATTATTAGCATCTTAATCATAAGTAATATTTAAGTTGAGCCAGTGAAATGAATAATTTGATCCATTCGACTAAAAGTTCCCAACTAATATTAACATAATATTAATTACCTCATCCAATTACCTGATCCTCATAACAACTATGACTTCTCCCCATAACCCATATAAAAATTGCAATCTCTATTATTAGTTTTCATTATTACTTGAGGTATTATAAAACCCTCCTGCCATAACACTTGACATTCTAATAACACCACCTTACAATTGAGCCATGTCATATACACATTTAGTAGTGTGATTTAGTTTATTCCTGCTACCCTTTCCGTTAAAGGCGTTAACATTCTAGAAGTTTAGTAGGATATGCTCCTTGTTCAGGTCTCACCTTAGTGGAACTTTTGTTTGTCTTTGAATTGCTATTTAGTTTTAGATTCAAAAGCCCACCAACTTTACCTTAGTTAGCTCTTGAATTCATACCGATGCAACTAAGCTACTATGAGGTGAGCTTCATAAAGCTGAACCCATCCTAATATCTTGTTAAGTATCTTGAAATCCATTTTAAACCCTATAGATTGATATAAAAACATACTTAGGCCCACCCATAGCTTTATCGATTTTTGAAAATCCAGTGGATAAGATAAGCTAATGTAGTTTTATTAAAGTACTTTAATATTCATATTTCTATGGAAAAGGTAAATATTTTTAAAAGCTAAATTATTTACATACAACAGTAAAGTAAATAAACTTAGATTTGACAAACCATCAAGTAATCAAGTAAATATTCTTATTATGAGTTTAAATAAAATTGGACGAGATACAACAATATAAAATATTAGATATGTTAGGATTATGAGACTTCTTATTAGATTTACATTCTCTCTTAGAATAACATTTCATTGAAACTTAGCCAAAACCTATGGTTTTTCAAAAATTCTCTCAGTAGTTAAAACCCATTCCAAACCTTATTGGAAATATCCTATCTGCTTTTATTGAGTTTGGTGGATCAATGAGCTTATAAGACCTAACCTACATGCATTCACAAATCATGCATCTACTTGTAAGGGGTCGTTTATAATACCATTTGTAATGTCCTATCTAATCACAGTCAACTAATAAGTAATCCATATACTTTATGCAAATCTTTAACCAATATTGAGATTGTATTTACTATTATGGAATTACAGAAAAGTAAATATCCAATTGAAATTGTAGTAGAGATTACCATGAGAGAACCTTCAACAAAGAAATAAAAAGCTTTAATAGAGAGGAAGAAAGTTTAACAGTGATGCAGTAATTCTATTTTTCATATTCTAGAAACCATATGAGCATAGTTTACATACAACTTATAGTAATGTAACTAACTTAATCACTAGTCATTTGTATATGTGTAAAATAAATAGAAAAGCTATTCTATACTTGACATCTTACCCTCAGGTTGGGGCTTCGCAAAGACTTAACTTAGAACAAGTAGCAACAAATTGAGCTTTAGATATAGCTTTGGTAACGAAGTTAGCTAATTGAAATTTGGAAAGAGCAAATAAAGTGCACAAAAAACCACTAGCAATGTAGCCACGTGTAAAATGAACATCAATGGAAATATGTTTTGTCCTAATATGAAAAAAAAAGGACCAGTAGCAATCATCTATGTTGCCTTATTATCCAAACAAAGGGAAACGGGAAGTGAAATAGGAACCTTTAAATCATAAAGCACATATGATACCTACAATGATTCGTTGGTAGCAAAAGCCATGCTTTTATACTTCGATTCAACACATAGCAATTGTTTTCTACTTCTTTGCCTTCCATGAAATGAGTGTGTTGCCAAAAGAAGTATAATAGTCACTAATGGATTTACGATCATCAAGATACGTACCCTAATTGGAATTAGAATAACCTGAAGGATTAAGAGAGTTATCAGCTCAATAAAACAAGCCCTTGTTGATAGATCCTTTGAGATAGCGAAGCACATGGTATGCTACCTTCAAGTGATCAGAACATGGCCGAGACAGGTATTTGCTGAGTTTGTTCACTACAAATGAGAAGTCTGGTCTTATCAATTTAATATACAACAATCTACCAACTAGCGAACAATAGATAGAGGGATTTGTTAAAGGAGTACACAAGAATGTGAAAGCTTTAATCTAGATGGAAGAGGGACTACAATAGGCCGTGCAATTGTCATACCAACATCATGTAATACATCAAAAATAAACTTCCTCTAATTTAAGAGAATCCCTTTAAATGTGTGAACAAGTTCAACCCCCAAAAAGAAACATGCTAAACCTAAATCCTTAATCTTGAGAGCATGATGTAAATCATACTATTAGGCATCAATAAATTTAGAATTAGTACCTATGATCAACGTATGGTCAACATACAAGAGAACAATGATGAGACCAACTTAATTAGTCCAAATAGACGAAGAATAATCGTTTTTAGACTATTCAAAACCATGACAAAGTAAAAACTTAGAAATCTCTACATTCCATTAACAGGGCACTTGCTTAAGACTATACAAAGATCTTAAAAGTCCACAAACTTATATGGGTTTAGCCTTAGAATAACCTTGAGAAGACAACTTATAAATCTCTTCATTTAAGTATTTATATAAAAAAGTATTGTTAACATCTACTTGAAAAGGTAGCCTACCATAAGCAGTTGTGCTAAAGCAATCAAAATATGAACCGTATCAAGTTTTGCCATAGGGGAAAAAGTATCATGGTAGTCCTTTCCTTCAACTTAAGTAAAACTCTTAACAATTAAGCAAGCTTTATATCTCTCAATCGTACCATCAACTTGATATTTTATTTTGTAATCCCACTTAGAACCTATAGGTTTCTTTCCCAGTAGCAAATTTATGAGTTCCTATGTATTAGTTTCCTTAAGAGCTTGTAGCTCTTTATCTATGGCATCAACCCACAATTCATCTTGTATCACTTATGAATAAGAAATAGGTTCTTTAGAAGTTAACACATCAACAAATGATGTCACATAGTCAAATGGAAGAGTTGATAATGACATAAAAGTGAATAAAGGATGACAAACAGATAAAGAAAAGGTATTGGTAAGATGCGGCTTAAAAACAACATTGACCGTGTAAATGTAATCATCAAGCCAATTAGGAGGTCTCACAACTCTAGTAGACTTTCTAACGAGAACAGAAAGCACAAGCAAATCGACATCAAATGTATGACCAGAAGGATGAGAACTATGTGCAATGGTAGATGAAGAAGGTAGTGAATTAGTAGAATCTACATATGACAAAGGAGTAACAAAAACATCAAACACACATTGATCAAAATCAGAGCAAAGGAAAGGCATTTCATGACAAACAAGAATAGAAGTCGAAGATGAATTTGCTTCAAGTTCTTGAAATGGAAATCTATCTTAAAAAAAAAAAAAAAAGCATCTCTATTGCATACAACTTTCTTAGAGCTTAAATCATAAACATTATATCCTTTCTATTGTGTAGCATAACCAAAAAACACACAACAAATGCCTTTGTTATCAAATTTGTCCTTATGAGGAGACAAATTTTCTATGTAACACAAACATCCCATAACTCTTAAGTGCTCATACGTAGGAGGTTGCCCAAAAATCACTTCATAAGGTGTTTTCCAATCCAAGAGAGCCATAAGCATTCCATTTATCAAGTATGTGGATGTTTGTAAACATTCTCCCTAAAAATCTTTTGGTAAATTTGCATGTAATCTTAATGCCCTCAAAGTATTAAGCAAGTGAGGATGTTTTCTTTTATCCTATTTGCTTTTATTGAGTTTAGCCAAATTGATTAGCTTATAAGACTCAACCCATGTGCATTCAAGAATCATGCATCTATTTGTAGTGAAATCATTTCCAATATCATTTGTAATGTCTTATCTGATCATAGTTGACCAACAAGTATTCCATATGCTTGATGCGAATCTTTAACCAATAATAAAATTGCATTAACTATTATGAAATTATATACTAACATTACTTTTCCTCTATAATTATGGACTTCCGTGATCACTTTAGGTATAACGGTGTAAACAACGGTGCTACCTTCTTAACATTTCTATAGAACAAAGATGACAGCATATTCTACACATTTTAAATGTTATTGCTCGTGAGCGATGATAGAAGAGTTTCCATCGAGAAACACTTTTACATTTTAGTGGTTAGAGAAGTACTAATAGAGCCATGTCTGTGCAAACTCAAGGCATCATGGCTTCATTTAGTTTATTTATCAAAATTAAATTCCATGAAATTAAGTTAATTAATATTTTTCAAAGAATTAAGGTTGTTATTACAATGAGAACTTAAAAATTCTTAAATATTATTGTATTAATCCCTCTGAAGTGCGGTATGGATGATCGAAGTAGCAACCCGTAGGTCCTCCAACTCTCATCCCCTCTGGTATATATAGTTGGAAAAAGAAGAAAAAAACTTTTGTAATGTTATATAAGGAAAATTTACTTTATTAATAAAAAACATTCATAAGGACGCAGCGTACTCCTCCTCCTCCTCTTCTTCTTCTTCTAATTAGAAGCATAATCGAAACATGCTTATATAATTATTATTTCAAGGATCACTTGGTCTTGAGTGTATCTGATAAAAATCCCAATTATGTGCCATTTCGTACGAATGTATTATGTCCAATTTGATATCACACTTAAATCGTTAGAGTTACGATGTAACAGCACGTAACTTGTAACTCAAGAGTTATATATATCATATAAAACCTGGTAAAAATTTTATTCGCTTCTATACGATTTAAATATATTTATTAGAAATGATATTTTAAGGGGAAAAAAAGATCGATACAGTATATCCTATACATACATTGAATATGATATCATCAAGCTTATAAAATAAAGAATAATACTTTTGAGTACATCTGGTAGTGTAGGTACGTTTATACTATATACCTTGTTTTATCGGATTAGGTTTTCAAATTTTATCGAGACCTTAAAACATATATAACCGTACAAGACGTTGGTCGACTGTTTCACTGCATCCCAAATGATTTCCATAACCCTGGTTAACTTTTTTCCCCTCCAAAACCTCACCAGTTCACTTTAGGGGATAATGATCGATATGCTGTCATCAACATGGAATCATCTTCCTGTACCTTTTGGTTTTGGTTTCTCGTACAAGAAACTAACCAGTTTTACCTGCCCCCGGCTTCCTCGTCCTGTTTCCATGATTTCCGCCAAATAAAGCCCAAGATCCCTCCTCCATAACAGAAAGCTAAGGGCGTGGCTGTCCTGGCCCGGCCCCATGAATGCATGGTAATACTTATCCTAAATCTGTAACGAAGGAACACAACAAACCCAACAGCATGATCCGCTAGGCTAAGTTTGTCACCAATAGCACATCATAGATTATGTTTTCACCGTCACCATGTCTCCTGAATTATTCGCGTCGCTGGTCAAGTTAATTTTGGCTGTATGTTGGAAATTTAAGTATTGCCATCATAATCATATGCATGAAATCCGGAGATGAATCGGATATTATATGCCATGTGTATGGTATTGACGTATGATGAATAAATATGAATGATATTTAAATACATGATAGTAATAATGGATAATTTTTTAAGAAAATTGCGGTCTATATTTATATATGCTGTCACTTGTTTAAATTCTATTGATATTTATCCATCATTTGTTATGTAATTATTCATACTTTATCAGTGTATTATGGTTTTTTTCTTTAATTTCAATAAATTAATACAGTCTGCAAAACGGGAAAAGACCAACGAATCAAAACAACCAATCAATATGTTGGAGCATTAGATAGCCTAATTTGTTTTCAATTACAACAGCTGTTTTGAGGTTCAACATTTGATTATGTATAGTGGAAACGTAATAATCTTAAAATTTTTATTCCTAAAACACTAGGATCCACATCTATGTTGCATTCATTTGAATATTTAGAGCTTCAAATGATTACTTTTTGCTCTTGAAACTCGAATATAGATGTTCTTCCGCAGTCTTCTTAACCTGCAATATCTGAAATATTACTCATTTATTTATTTATTTTACAAACGTCATTTTCTTATTTGTAACAAGTGTAACGGTTCCATTTGTCATAAGAATTTCTAGTTAGTTAAAGTTAGTTGCATAGCGTGCTTAATATAAATAGCAGAAGTTTTCATTTCTGTAACAAGAACTGATTGAGCTATCATCACATTAACATTCACATTTGCTTGCACAACAACTTACAAACAGTAGCTTTCATGGAGCTCAGTTCACATCCGGAATCTTGACTACTTTCAGATTGTATAGGAGCAAATTCATAGGCTTCCTTTGTGAAACATGTCACGAGGCAAGAATTTATAGACTTCCTTTCACTAAAAAATTCATAGACTTCCTTTCCAGCTATTGCATGTTGATATTTGGAGGTCTTATCATGTTCCCTTGGTTACTAGTGCTCAATACTTCCTTACAATTCTAGTTGATTATTCTCAATTGTACATGAACTTATTTGCTTAACAATATAAGTCTCAAGTAGTTATAAGCTAGTGTTCATTAATTGCAGATCAAGCAATGTGAATACCAATATTACAATAGTTATATCGTTTCTATTAATATATATTTTTACATTTATGTATACATGTAGTCTATTTTATAGAGGGTTATTTTTATCCTTCACTATGTTCCTATTTAGGTTCTCTATACGCTATAAATACATCGTAATCACCCTTTGTATTTTACAAGACATCAATGGTACAAACACATTTCTTACCTTGTACATGGTATCATAGT
Source organism: Lumnitzera racemosa (assembly GCA_024138005.1). Classification (NCBI taxonomy): domain Eukaryota; kingdom Viridiplantae; phylum Streptophyta; class Magnoliopsida; order Myrtales; family Combretaceae; genus Lumnitzera; species Lumnitzera racemosa. The sequence goes on from JAMXBC010000004.1 coordinate 110,348,974, forward strand.
CAGGCAAATCCCAAAACTTGATTAATTTTTTCTGTTTCTTCGCCGAACTCCTTAGTCGACCTTCTTTGACATTACAGTAGGTACTTCTTTGTTTTTATTTCAAATCTCTTGTTTTAACTCATGGCCATGGAACAAATCAACATTAACACTAATCTCATGACAATTAAGTCTTCATCGAAAAGCACCTCCATCTTATCCTTTATCACCACCAACCACCCTTCCTCAATCTCCATCATTGACATCTCTAAAGCCATGATCATTGACCCAACCATCACAATCACATCAACTATTCAACCATCGCTATCCTCTACCATTACTCATCAGTTGCTACCCGATACATGTCCAACATCCCTCCACATTCAATCTAACGCCTTCATTACTCCTCCTAACCCTAACATATTGTTCAACTACTCCTACATCTTAACTAATCCTTTTCTCTCGTTTACCATCCCCCAATCCTTTCCTTCGATTTTCCCTTTAACAAATTATACCACACCACTCCTCCAACCTCCTTATCTAACCTCTTTGTCACTTTTCGTAAACGCTTTTTCCCACTAGATCCTACAGTTCTAGTCAATGTATCATCTCCTATCATAAACATAACATCCAATAATATTTCAAATTTCATCACTATAAAACTAAAATTTGACAATTACAAATTGTAGTCCTCCCTCTTGTCATCACATTTTATTTCCCCGAACCTCTATAATTATGTTGATGGTGCCATCACAACACCCCCATGCGATATCGTGCTTCCTATTAGCACCTTACCTATTTAAAATCCTGACTACAATAATTGGATTCGATTAAATCACCTAGTTTGTGCTTCATTGCTATCTGCAATCTCTACCGAAATTCTTATCGAGGTTCATGACATTTTACCTACTTATGATATTTGGTTGACACTTCATCGACATTTTTTTGAAAATTCCTTGACCTATGAGATGGAATTACAGTAAAGGCTCCTCAATCTTCCCATACACAATAATTCCATATCAGATTACCTGAGAGAACTTAAATGTATGGCTGATTGGCTCACATCCATTAATTGACCCTTAAGCTCACTGACCCTTATTACCCATGCTTTTTGGTGGACTCCCCCATGAGTATAATGCCTTAGTTACCATACTAACCCATTCTCTAATTCTTCTAACCTTTGAGCAGGACTATGCCAAGTTGTTAAACTACGAGCAATGGATCAAGTGCTACCATGCAGATGATGCCAATGCTTTACTTCCTATAGCACTTTCAATTTAGATTGCTCCTTCTTCCTTTCAGGGTTGAGATAATAGCCATGGTTATTCCAACTCCAGGAGGTATGCTAGTTCACTTACAACTCCTCAAATCTCAAGTCTCCTTCCTAGCATGACCAGTCCACCAGGCTCACCTATCAGATATGCAATAGGCTAGGATACTCTGCCCTATAGTGCTACCATCGATATAATGAGTCCTATGTCCATATACCCCAATTTTTTGCTGCGCTATCGCTTAGTGAAACCTACGATGCTGTTTGGTATCCTAACTTAAGTGCTACGCACTACATGATTCCTGATGCAGATATATTCACTGACCTTACACCATATGTTGTATCTAAAATGGTCGTACCCTACATCTTACCAATGTCCTCCATGTTCTCTCTCTCACACATAATTTATTGTGTCACCAAATTATGTTAAGACAACTTTTGCATTGTTAGTTTTAATGATTCCTCTTTTTTTATCAAGAACTCTCAAACAAGTTAGCTTCTCCTCCACTAACCAAGTAGCCGTCAACTCTATCATATCATGTTGTGTCCAATTTGATCCCTAACATATCTACTCACATCCTCTGTTCCTAGAGAAATTTGGCAATCTCGATTATGTCATCCTCACATCGAAGTCCTCACCAAGTTAGAACGAAGTCAGTCCGTTCAGGTTTAGCCCTACTCCTCATCTTCCAAGTCCTATCATGACTATGGCATAGGAAAATTCACTCATCTTTCATTCGAACAATCGTCACACTGAGGAAAGAAGCCCTTAGAGTTGATTCATTCTAATGTATGGCAGTCATCTATTAGATCCTATTTAGGCTATTGTTACTATGTACTCTTTGTTAGTGATTGTAAAAGATATTTATGGATTTCCCAATGCATAGTAAAAATGAAGTTATGTCTTATTTTAAGCATTTCAAATGTTTGCTGGAAAATTATTTCTCCCATCAAATCAAAACCTTTCATTGTAATGGAGGTGGTGAGTTTATTAACAAGGCATTTAAAAACGTTTTTTGTATGATAATGGCATACGCCTTGAACTATCTTGCCTCTATACTCCAAGCAAAACAAGGTTACTATACATAAACATGGCCATATTATTGATTTGGCTCATACTATCCATCTCCATGCCTATTACCTCCCTCCTTTTAGGTGGATGCTACTTTCACTACTGTTTACACCATTAACTACCTCCCTTCAGCTACACTCAATTCTCAATCACCCTTTGAAGTCCTTCACAACATGACACTCGATTATTAAATTTTGCATAAGTTTGGCTACCTATGCTTTCCTAACCTGACTAATCAAACCTCTAATAAACTTTCTCTTCGCTTTATCCCCTATAGCTTCCTTAGCTACTCAACTCACCAAGGCTATTGCTGCCTTGATCCGACCTCTAATTGTTTTCCCATAAGCCGTCATGTCATCTTTCACTAATCTAACTTTCCCTACCAGAAACTGGTTTCACCTTCTACCCTTACTTCTAAACCTTTTTCTCCTCTACCTACCTTCTCCTTTACGATACCTATCCTTATACCCCTACCCGACAATGAAACCAACCTCCCTCCCCTCCCCTCCCTAATCTACCCTTTCTTTTAGATCCTTTCCCCCCCTGACCTTAATCTACTATGACCTCGACTACTCTACCTTCCTCCCCTTCTTCCACTACTTCCTTACAACATTGTCGACTGATCATTCAGTACCATTGTCGTTCAAAACCTCCTACACCCCTCTCAATTAATCCTCTTGCCTCATAACCCTTCCCTTCCCTTCCTCTTAACTTGTTGCTCCTTCCTCCTCTATCCATTCTTCTGAAGCTATGCCTGAATCTATAATTCCCTCTTATCCTCTACAAACAAGGTTCAAATTAGGCATTGCCAAACCTCGATCTATTTTCAACCTACATATACACTCCTCCCTCTCTGAACCTTAATACTATACTATAGCCCTTTATAACCCCACTTGGGTAGCCGCTATGTGGGAAGAGTTCAACTCTTTTTTTGAAAACAACACCTTGACCCTAGTTAAACCCTAACCCAACTGAAACAGTATTGGTAGCAAACGAAAATTTTGCTTAAAATACAATGTTAAAGGACAAGTTAAGCACCATAAATCTCAACTTATCACCCATGGCTTTACTCAATGGGAAGGTATTGATTATACTAAAACATTCAATCCTATCATCAAACACACCACCATTTGCTTCATTTTCTCTCATGTTATCTCATTAAGTTGGGACATACACCAGTTAGATGTTAAGAATGCATTTCTCCATAATCGTCACAATGAGAAAATTTTCATGAAGCACCTTAGCTTTGTTCATCCCTACTACCCTTACTTTGTTTATCAACTAAATAAGTCCTTATATGGGCTTAAACAGGCCCTACATGCTTGGTTACATAAGTTTAGCACCTTTTACATACAATTAGGCTTCTATCAAAGTAAAGCAAACATATCCATGTTCATCCTCCATAAGAGTCATGGGACTCGTGACACTCTAGTTCTCCTTCTATATGTTGATGACATTATCTTTACAAGTAGCAACATACAGCACCTCACTCATTACATATTCATTCTCTCCTATCAATTTGCAATGAAAGACCTTAGCCCCTTGTACTTCTTCTTAGGCATTTATGTTACATGGACTACCCAAGGTCTCCACCTGTGTTAAGCCTAGATCCTTTAAGACCTCCTTAAATGTCATCACATGCATTTGTCTAAACCAGCCAAGACTCCTTAATTACCTTAGAGCTATTTAACCTCTCACAACTCTCCTACACTACCAAATCTTATTGCATATCATGAGATTGTTGGTGCAGTCCATTACCTTATAATTACTTATCCAAATGTCAACTCTACTATAAATTAGTTGAGTCAATCATGCACCATCCCACTAAAATTCATATGTTAGCAGGAAAGCATGTCCTTCGCTATTTGCGTTGCATACCCACCTTGGGACTCCTAATTATGCATACATCATGTACTACTCTTACCACCTTTACTTATGCCGACTGGACTAACTATCCAAATAATGCAATTCTATGACAATTTATGATATTTACCTTAGGCACAATCTCATATCTTGACAATTCAAAAGATAGCCTACAGCATCCAAAAGTTCTATTGAGGCTAAATACAAAACTCTTGCTTGTGCAGTTGCTGAATCTACATGAATATCTCATCTTGCTTATGAAGTTAGTGTTCTCATTTAGTGACCTATCATCCTCTACTATAACAACCTAGACACAAACTATCTTTCCACCAATTTGATTCAGCATAATCCAAAAACTTATCTTCTTAAGCCTTCTTTTTATCTTTGTTTCAATCTTACACTGACTCCACCACCGTAAGATTAAGGGAACGTATTAATATACACATTTTTATATTTATGTATACATGCAGTTTATTTCATAGAGGGTTATTTTTGTCCTTTATTATGTTCTTACTTTAGGGCTTTTTGTATGCTATAAATACATTGTATTCACTCTTTGTATTTTACAAGATATCAATAATAAAAACACATTTTTTACCTTTTACAATTTCTTCTTACAAAAAATGAAAAATTGTGTTATTTAAACTAACCAACTAACTAAAAATCTTTAAGAGTAATAGAAGTTTGATGTGTGCCACAAATAAGAAAATACCATATAACACCACTTCATATTTGTGAATATGTGGTGGCTAACAAGTTACAAAACCCTAAACTAGCAAGAGCTTTTTTTTTCTATAAAATAAAATAATTATAAGCGGCAAATACTTAGCCCCTTACTTATCTATGTGGCTAACTATGTGGACTCAGTGGTTTTATAATGGGGGGCCATGTTTTTGCCATTGATTTTTTGGCTAATGGCCCATTCAACGAAACTCGACTCAATCCTTTTACTACTCCCCACACTAGTCATGTCATCATTGCATCGGCAAACAAAAGCAACAAAAAATTGATCAAGTGTCTCGTCATATAATCAATAGCATTTCTCCTTTGTGCCATGAGGCAGAACACCTACAAGCAAGAAATGGATGGATTTGTTGCTGTCAGCTAAGTTGATTTATTACTAGAACAAAGTGCATTAAGAAGCATAACAAAGACAAAATCATGAAAGTTATTCGACACCCAAAGCAATTCTTTGGTCATAATATCCATGCTACATGTGATTCTCTACTTCTACCATAAACGTATTAATAATCTATTACTTCTTGGTTTCCTATAACAGAGAAAGCTCTAAATTCATTAGGTCATGTATGTGAATTGTGACTTATAAAAACACTTCCTATTTCTTTCTTTATATTTTTGCTTCTTATTTATTGATTTTCATTTTTTTATATTTTTATATTTTCATTTCTTTCTTTATTTTTTGAAACTTTCACTATTTTTCATTTCATCATATAAGGTTCTTACTTCTTAGTTAGCATAATTTAATAGGTTGTAGTTTTTATATTAAAGATCTTGAAATTGTTTAATCAATGGTTAAGGCCATTCCATTAATTCATACTGAGGTTTTTGTTATATTTCATCTCAAGTCACATTTAATATATACATATGATTCCGAGTTAGTTTCTTCAATGAGTTAAGGTTCACATGGCCTTATTCTTAGAATTCTTGGGTTTCAGATTACCGTCTTGCATAGTAATGTCTATTATGTGATACTCTATTTCAATTTATTTTATTAGCTAAATAGTTGATCGAGTAAACTCTAAGTCAATTTATAATTCATTTTGTAAGAATTCAAATTTAAACAAGGGGTACTCCTAAATTATTGACCTACTAAACTTCTAAAATGTAGCTTCATATCTCTATAGTTTATAAAAAAATATGCTTATATCCATTTTTTTTATCAAAAGAACCATAAATAGTGAGGACTTTTAAAGTTTTAACAACGATGTAAAGCATATATATATATATATATTTTCAAAAAACATAAGGAGATAAAATCTTACGATAACAGTTTGGCTTTTCGCTTACCATAATTTGTTGTCATTTTCAAGCTTTTCTATTATTGTATTTTTTTTCAATTTCTTATATATGGGGCAAATGGAATATCTGCAAGTGTAATGGGACATACATAGAATCCCAATTTTTTCATTTCGGTTAATTAAGATTGAACTCCATAAAATTAACTTTATAAATGAATAAGGGTTCAAATTTACTTGTTTTCAAAATTAAAATTTACGAAGCCGTTAAATTTGACCTTCATTGAGAAAATTTTTAATTTTCCCCAATTACTATGTTTATTTAGCAAACATAATCCTTTATTGGAAATTTATGATATTAATTTAGTCCATAAGTACTCATAGCTTTGAAGAAAATATTAGCTATTATTGAGCTAGCTTGTTAAAATTTCATGATACCAAAGGCCATCACCTTTCAACCACTAAGGTTGGTTATCAAGTGTGGTTCATCCTTCATAGATCAACCTTATGTTGGTTAAAAACTTAGTCTCTAGGCAAACTCTAGACAAGTATGCATCGGTTCTAATTGACTATCATAAGCTCTAAATAACTAGCACTTTGCCTTTAGAGTTAGGATATGAATCATAATCCAATATTGCTCCATTTACATTAGTAGTAAGAATTTTATTAAAGACCAACAATCCATGGCTCACTAGGTTTTCAAGAGTATATTCTCACCTATGATTGCAAACACTCAACAAGAGAATTTTAAGTAATACGTAGGTTAGGAAAAAACTAACTAAATTAGGCCAGCATGAGAGCAGCATAGCATGTCCTATGTGGTTATTGTTGTATTTAGTTTGTTGAAGCTCATCCCTTATAAATCATTTTTAGATGTTGGTTTGTTGATGTTATCTTGATACGCATTTGCTAGGGATACACAATGATGTTAGTAAAGTGTTTTGATGTTAAGTTTTACTACTGTAACTGTTTAGCTATTGGATTTTAGTTATAATTGTAGAAGAACTTGATAAACGTTAAGGTCGTTGGATATTTATGAAATCCTTTTGGTATTATTATTTCTGTACTTCTGAAATGAAAACATTTTCCATAAATTGAAAATGAATGAATGGTTTCTAAAATTATAATCAGGTAATAACTCATTAATAGGTATTTTAAAGATCTTAGTAGCGTTACTTAGTTTACTCAAGTGAACTACGTTTCAAACTATCATTCCCTTTAGGTCTTCGGACATCAAGTCCTGTCTAATGAACATTCTCTTGTACTCTAAAGGTGACAAAAGACAAGACGGATGTATAACCCATGAGATGAAGTGAAATTTTTTAGCACTACCACTACAAGAAGAGTTGTTGCCCCATCCAACGGCAATTAGGAAAAGGACATTAGTAGGAGAGCTCTCTACTAAGTGAAGTTTCCCTTACACAATACCTGTTGGACGTTGTTCTCATGTGGTGCTTACATACATGATACTCACAACATAATGATTCTTCGGAGGACGCTCTTAGAAATGGTATAATTTGTCTAATTGTGACAAGTTATAGGATTAATGGTGGTTTCCCATTAGCATACATAAGCAAATGTTTAACATTTTCGTAAGTGTGAATGTGACCACCTCCTAATCCTCTAGTTATGACACCTAAAAAATTACAAGTAATTAAGAAAAGTCATTAGCATCATGACAATAGATCAATTAAAGCAAGGTATGTGATTTAGTCGATATCCAAAAGGTTAATGCCTCATCTTTCATTTTCAATCTTTGATAAGTGAAATAGTGGTGGCTTATGGTAGCCATCTTTGAATGCAGACCTTAGTTACGACTTATGAGTGTTGACTCTTTCCTAATAAAGGACATAGAGTGGTTTAATCTTAGCTCCTAACTACTGCCTCTTCAATAAAGGGCCTAGGTACTTTCTTCTATACCATGACTTCCAGGTATGAACATCTATCTCTTATAGAATCAACCTCCAAAGTGGTTGAACTTTATGAGCCATAGTGATTTCTTCATCAATATGGCTGGATCAACATGTGTAATGTCTCCATAGCTTAAGAGCTAACACTACAATAGCCAATTCAAGATCATACACCAAGTAATTGCTCTCATATAAGCTAAAAAAGGAATGATACTATTACCTTTTATAGCCAGAAGGCTCAAAGTAATCCTTCCAAAGCTTAAAGTCATTGATTGTGCTTTAGTACATTAGGACATGTAAGCTTAAGAAGGAATCGCTACCTTTTTGACTAAAGACTCAAAAGGATGGAAACTTTCCCTTACTCCACTGGGATGCCACATTAGGATAGACATACTTAAGGGTAGTTACTTTATCCCTAATAGAAGATTTAGAGTGACAAGGCCAATGGCCATCAATCATAGTCTCTTTAGTAAAGGTGCAACCTTATTGCTATTTTACTACTACAAAAGGCTCAATGTTATATGTAACTCTACATAAAGAAAAGTTGAGACATTGTCTATAAAATTTCAATTAATGATGCGTATGATGCAGTAGGTCAAATATGGCCTCAACAACCTAATAGTGTATGGCATCAATTGTAGCCAACTTAAATTTGAAACCTCACTTCTTAGAGAATGAATAAGGGATCAACCAAAGTAATTGTATCCTTATAGCTAGAAAAGGACTTTATGAACAACTCTCCTCACTAAGGGCTAATAAGCACTCAATTATAATCATGTAATGATCAATGTATAAATTATTATGTAAACAATGAAGCTATTAGCATAAATTAAGAACTACCATAAGACATAATGCCTTTAGTAACATTGTTACTCACCTGATTAGTCATTTAAATGTGGAAAAGGAGTTATTGCTATATCTAATGCCATGGAGAAAGAAGGCCTTAGAAAAATATATGGATTCAAAAAATATGTACAAAGGTTGATTCAAATTAGGAATTATACAAAATGGGGACCAAGAATTAAAAAATAAACAAATAGAGCACAAATCTAATTTCCATTGTCCTAAGTTAATTAGCTGATTCCAAACAATAGCAAAATAATGTTAGTAGTAGCAAATACTAATAAGTATAAGCAACAATTAAATATGTTACTTGGATAGTAAAGTTGCCAAGCATATGTAACATTAGAACATTGTTACCGATTGTCTGACAAGTATAAGCAACAACAGAATCCCATTTCTTGGATAGTAGAATATGTAACATCAGAATACTTTTAGTGGTTACTTAACAAGTATAAGCAACAACAAAATCCCATTTCTTGGATAGTAGAATTATCAAGCATGAATAACAATGAAATATAATTATTGGCAACAAATACAACTACTCTGCCCCTAGAAGTGATGAGCAACAACAGAATATTTGTTACCATCACTTAGGTGAAGAGAAGAGGGATGACTACTAAGGCAATGGATATTTATGTTTATAGGCATGAAAGTGTGATTCGAAATATCAACAAATTGCAAGAATGGAAGAATTAATTTTAAAAAATAAAGTTAAATGTTTTTTCTTGTGAAAGTATAGCCAAAAAGTAACTTATATAACACAAATAAAGGAATAAAGTAAAGCAAATCAAGAATTTGCTTGCATGCCAATTTGTAAAAAGGGAAATAAAGCCAAGAATAGAAATTGAATATGATCGAGCATGGTTTAATTACATATATAATGAAGTAAAGAAAAGGTAAATGATAAAGGTTAAAAAAAAAGGAAAGAAAGTAATCAAGCACGTCAGAATCAGGGAAATACATTGTAAAGAAAGGAAAAGAATAAAATGGGAATAATTCTATCGTGTTCTTAAGTCCAAATTAGAGCTTATATTGAAGGACGAACTTCTATGTCTAGGGATCTTTTTTCCAAGTTTGCAGCTAAATACAAAATGAAGGAATAAGATTTATTTTATTTATTCTTGAAACAAAAAGAAAATGCATAAGAATCCGAGTAGAAAGTTATGGTGAAAGTAACAATGGAAAATCATATACCTACTCATATGCATACATTCATAAACACACAATACACATACATATGCATAAGAGGCCAAACATAGTTTAAGTAAAGTAAGAGGAGATTGAGAATGAAATAAGGGAAAGTATATAAGAAAAGGGAAAAGGAAAGATTTTGAGAAAGAAGGGTAAGATGTAAATTTCCATGAAAACATAAAGGAAGAAACGTCCCTTTCAGATGAAAGGAAGGTTGAAGTAACTTCTTTAGATTTCTTGTCTTGAATTCATGACTTACATGGTAAGAACTAATTGGGAAAGACATGTTCTCACAAGACTTCTAGACATAATGACCCTTAGATATGAATACATTTTTTCACATTGAAATTTCTACTTACAAGACATATGTTTGAGGCTTTTGCTAGTGGTCTTAGAAGATCAACTTAGCAATAGCTTCATATAAGGACTCTCCATCAATTGGCGGAATGCTGTGATGTCAATCCTCATAACCAAGTTTACAAGTTGTTGAGAAGATTTATTTAATATTTGTATGCATATTGCTATCAAACAATAAAACTTTGACAAGTTTAGGGTGATGCGCACAATTGAACAATGCCACTAGCTCATATACTAAAAGAATATACATACATTGCACCTCTTGATAATAACCTAACTATTCAACAACATGTATGTGACAAGTAACACTATAGCTATCTAATAATGGAAATAGAAGCCTAAACCACTCTACCCTTAGAAGCGATGAGTAATAATAAAATATTTGTTACCATTACTTTGGTGAGGAAAAGAGGGATGACTACTAAAGGTAATGAATATTCATATTCATTGGCATTATTGAAATAAAAACTATCTAAAATATTTATGCATATTGCTGTTGTATAATGCGACTTTAACAAGTTTGGAGCAATGCACACAATTTAACAATGCCACTAGCTCAAACAATAAGAGATGTTACATACATAAATACATACATATACACCAAGTAATTGTTCTTATACACCAAGTATAGACATAGATCATCCCTGATAGTATAGACATAGATCATCCCTGATAATTAGCCTAAAATATAGCCTAAATGGATTGTTTATTGCATTTAGTTAAGTTGTACGTATGAATATGCATGGCATCTATATGTGTGTGGTGCAATATAATTATCTTGCTGGACATTTGCTCATCTAGAAATTATATTTTGGTGATAAGTCTTAAACTTAAACTTTTAGAGACTGTAGAAAGACTTACATGTTCTTATTGAGAAAAGAATACTTTACAAACTAGCCATATACTTTAAGTTCCGGGCATGATGTATAATATCATTAAGGAAAATATACTAATCTTATAGTATTCACTCGAAAACACCTGCCTAACTTAGATTTAGGAGTGACAATTGATATTAATGCCAAAAATATCTACAAAGTTTATGATTCGGTTTTGACTATGAATCTTATCACACAATATATGTTGATATATTATTGAACATGTAATGAACATGAGTTAGGTAACACTTTATGTTAATTTGTAATCCTTAAATTTAACTAGAAAATATTTCAATAGCATTAACATACCTAAGCTAGTCCATTAGATGAAACAATATTTTATGTTGCAATTTGTTAACCCAACATTGAATAATAGTCAAACAACATGTAATACCAAGTATTTCTATTTATTATACCTAGAAGTTCTTAATAGTCATTAACTTTCTACTCATACTTTGCACTTATAAATCACAATATTTTTAAATAAAAAATATATATAAGGTATAACTATCCATTTCCACATCTAAAGAATTACCCTCATAAATAAACGGTGTTCATGTCACTTCACTTATAAACAGTTCTAATATTTCCCTTACACTTGTACATGATTTAATTTATTTGCATCATTTTCTTCTCTAAAAAACCTCATCATTATCTTAAAAAAAGCCTACTCAAGAACTTTTTGTTTAGGTTTTGTTAAAGTATTCTCGAACCATAGGCTTGCCTATATAGATTCAATTCTAATACCATTTATAATATTTTAATACTATTTATCATGTTCTAGTCTAATAATAATCAAAAGTTTAAGTTGGCATACAAGATTGACATTTTTATCCATTTAGATTTTAGCTTGAAAAAATTCCAAATAGTAAAAACTATCATCATTTTTTGTTACCTCAAGCTTCCAAATTAATATCATATTCTTTTTTTTTTCTCTAAAATTCACATTGGATTTTTAACTTACCATTCTTTATAAGGATATAAATGGGGCGGGTTTGGAATTGCTCATAGGAACCTAGAACTTATCTTGCTACACTAACAAGGTTCTTAAACCCATCCTAAAACCTTATAGGGTTTTTAACCCTATACCTAGAACTTACCTGGTTACCTTAATTGGATACTCACTTCCCAATCCACCATATCTATTTATAAAAAATTTTTCCAAATGATTATTTTTTCCTCCATTAATCATTATGTGCAAAATTGATTTACATTATTTACTATAAATGGTTAACACAATAAGGATTAATGAATCTATTTGTCACCATCTTCATCTTATATATCTTAGCATGGAATCAATGAAGCAAATAATAGTATCATTATACAATAAGTTTAATAATCTATATAAACTTCATCTTGACTTTTTTATATGTTTTGATTTTAAGTATCTGATCAATGGTTTTATCAAATTTGTTATTTACTTAATTATTTTTCTATAGTATATAATAAATACATAATCATCTTCTCCTATAGAAAATAATAAATATGATCAAAGTTGTTATCATCTATATTTTTATCTTTTTATTACCTTAGATGTTAGATATTTTCATTAATATTATATTATTAATTTATTTTTTTATTGGATAACGAGTTTTCTATAAGGTTTTATTAAAATCCTATAACCTATCCCAAAACTTTAATAAGTTTTTAGCCATATTTCATAACTTATCTCAAAACTCTATCTAATGGTATCTTATAAAGTTTTTAGGGAGTTAAACGGGTTGAATATCTTATAACTACCTGTTCTATTACATCCCTAATTCTTCATTTTTCAAGGCTTACGCATTCGAGAATGCATAGCTATGGCCCAAAGCCATTCTTTATCGCTGATTCCGAGCGGCAACTTTGGACTTCTGTTTCGCTCCTCTCTTGCTAATAGGAATGCACACGAGATCTTTTTGAACAGGTCCTTCTTGTCACTAAGCCACAGCATTATATCGATGGCTATGCTATTGGACCCTTAGCATCAGGTTTAATTCTCTTATTTTATTTCCTAAATATCTTATCTGTTTGCAACCAGGAGGTATTGGTATTTTGGATATTTTCACTCAAATTAAAACGTCATCGCTTGGTGCTTTCCACTATCACCCATTGTTAATTAGTAAAATTTGTGTTATTTACATGGTAATAGTCCATAGTTGTTGATGGTCATGTAATAGATTTTATTTTCAAATTGTTTGGAATTTGTATCTATAAGTTACATAACGAATCAATTCTAAACGTACTCAACCTTTATCTTGAGTGTCAATTTTTTCATTCTGGTTTTTGAAAAACATTACAAATATATAAGAAAGATATAGATCGATATTTTTAGTAGATTTTAAATATTACACGAACTATTGAAACCTCTAGTAAGACTTTTCATCATCACCTAATGCTATATAGCGTAAATACTATATTCTCTATAACAAAACTGATAAATTGTGAAAAAAAAAAAAAAATTGTTGAGAAACTTTACTGAGAATTATGTGTTTGATGAGGACTATATCTCTTACTCTTATATTATTTGAATGATAAAATTTTGAAAATATTATTGATTCATTTTAAATTCTTAAGAAAATTTCTCACTGTTTATTATTATTACTCTTCCCCATAATAATAGTTGATTGTCATCAGTACCATCTCAAAAGAATAAATTATTAAAACAAAGAAGAGGAAAATTGAAAAACATCCCTATGCAAAACAAGCATAACCCTAAATTGAAATTATGAGAGAGTGGAGAGAACAAGTTGGTAATATTGCTGACACTTCCCCCATCTATTATCCATGGATAGGGCCAAATTGCCATTGGGAAAAGCTTTTTTGGCATTGACAGAAGAAGACAAAGTTCCTAGAACCAACGGAGCAATATTCCTAATTTTCAAATACCCAAAAGCACCTATCATGTTATTTGTAAATAACACTAGTTTGGTGGTCCTTTCATCTTACAACAGTTTTTAACTTATGAGATGGAGAGCCCCTATAAAAAGATTCCAATGTTTGTGAACTCATCACCTCAATGAGCGGCTTTGGCTTTTCTTTTATCTCAACTCCTAGACTTATTACCTCCTCTTCCTTCTCCTTCTCCTTCTCTTCCTTTACCTCCTCCTTCTCATCACTCCTATCTTACTATATTTTTCTCCAATAAAATTTCATATATTCCCTCATTAACTAGATACATACCCTTTTTGTTCCTAGTTATTAAATGCAATGGCAGTTGACTGCTTCACCAATAAAATCTCAGCCTCAGCCTCGTCCTCAGCCTCGTCCTCGTCCTCGTCCTCGCCCTCGTCCTCGTCCTCGTCCTCGTCCTCGTCCATGCCTCACTCCCAAAACCACCACCATGTAACTGAAACCCGAGGAGGCGAAAAACAACCATTAGTTTTCGACGCTTGCGTGCTCAGGAACAAATCAAGCATACCGAAACAATTCATTTGGCCCGACGACGAGAAACCGTGCGTTAATGCCCCGGAATTAAAGGTTCCGTTTATCGACTTGGGAGGATTCCTCTCTGGAGATCCCCTTGCATCCACACAAGCATCACGGCTTGTTGGGGACGCATGCAAGAAACATGGTTTCTTCCTCGTAGTCAATCACGGGATCGACGCGAAACTAATCGAAGATGCTCATAAGTACATGGACAATTTCTTTGAATTGCCACTTATTGAGAAGCAGAGGGCACAGAGGAAACTTGGTGAGCATTGTGGCTATGCTAGTAGCTTTACTGGCAGATTTTCTAGTAAGCTTCCATGGAAAGAGACACTTTCTTTCCGTTATTCAGCTGAGAAATCCTCCTCCAATCTTGTCGAAGACTATTTCCTGAAAACCATGGGGGAAGAATTCAAGCAATCTGGGTACAAGACCATGTTCTTTTCTCTTCTCTTATTCAGTTTACATGCATCTGCTAATTAGTATACAAAAACATTTAATAATAATAATAATAATAATAAAAATAATAAAGGGGATCAAAATTAAATAAGTTTTCAATTTTTATGGCCATCATAGATGCTCGAGCTTATGGATACTGAAGAAAAGTCAAAATAAGTGTCGAACATTCATTATGGTGATTCAACTCAAAATTAAATAAGCTTTTACATGATTCTACAGCAATCATATCTCGATAGATAAGAGAATGGACTGAACGATTTCATCAATGGGATCGAAAGCCCCCGATGAATATCCTAAGATACGTCTTTAGGTGGAATCCTCATAATCATCTTATTTCATGTTATGTATATCAATTTACATGTATAAGATTTTATTATTGTATGATTTATTTAGCGAAAGAAATTATTAATTATTTCGGGACGGGTTTTGTTTTGTTTTGTTTTAGGAGGGTGTACCAGGAATACTGTGAATCTATGAGCACACTGTCTCTAGGGATAATGGAGCTGCTAGGGATGAGTTTGGGAGTAGACAGGAACCATTTTAAGGAGTTTTTCGAAGGAAACGAGTCAATCATGAGGCTTAACTACTACCCTCCATGCCCGAAACCTGACCTCGCTCTAGGAACAGGTCCTCATTGCGACCCAACATCCTTGACCATCCTTCACCAGGGCCAAGTTGGTGGACTTCAGGTTATTGCAGACAACGAATGGCGTTCCATTTCTCCTAATTTCAACGCCTTTGTCGTTAATATTGGTGACACTTTCATGGTGAGTGAATATTTTTTACTCTCTTCACTTCAATTTATAATATTATATATATATATATATAAATACATACATACATACATATATATATATATATGACAATGAAATTGAGTGACTCAATTATATCTTTAGTAATAAAATTTGGAAAGAATTGTAATATGACCGAAATTGAATAGTTAATGAAGAAAATTTTCTTGTAGGAACAAATGAAGCAATAAATATATTTCGTCTACTAAATATATTTCTTGCTTATTATCAATTGCAAGCTAAACTACCATGTTATATTGAAAGTCAAAATTTGTCGGATATTATCAAGATCTATTTGCAAATCTTTGTGTTTGTTTAATTTTATATGTACTATTTCAAGTTGCTGAATGTTATACTTAACTGAACTTTTGTTTATCATATTTAATCAAGCTTTTATTTATTAAATTTATTATCTCCATTATCCTTACAAAGATTTTACAACTAATGTTCATCAATTGAAAAGAACGGACATACTTAATGGATAAGAGTTAATGAGTTTGATAAATAAAAATTCTATTCGGTAGTAAAATTTCCCAGCTTAAAAATTTCCAAGTATAAAATTTCAAATAAAGAAAAAAGGTCAAGAACAATGGTCTCTTATTGATTTGAAAGAAAAATCACATGGAATCTTTCTGTAAGAAGATATAATCTAAAAAGTAGTAAGAAGAAATAACGAGTTCTTGTGTCTAATTATTGCCTTTTTTTTGTTTTAAATCAGGCACTTTCGAATGGAATATACAAAAGTTGCCTACACAGAGCAGTGGTGAACAGTCAAACTCCAAGGAAATCACTGGCCTTCTTTTTGTGCCCAAAGAATGACAAGGTGGTAAGCCCACCAAGTGAACTGGTGGGCACTTGCTGTCCTAGAGTATATCCAGATTTTACATGGCCAATGCTTCTTGAGTTCACTCAGAAGCATTACAGGGCTGACATGAACACACTGGAAGTCTTCACCCACTGGCTTCAGCAAGAAACACCTGAACCTGTGAGACAAGATGTTCTTAGGACAAAATAGTACACTTTTTAGTCATGGAACATCATCAATCGTCATATCACTTGGACTGGAGAAGACAAATACAAAGTTAGAGCAACAATCCATAAATCTTAATTACGCTTATGGGTTTGAGTCGCTAGGTTCTAATAAAGACTTGGTTCGGCTAATTTTTGTAATCTTTTTTTCCCCCACTTTTATAATATAGAAAGCTTATTGTATTATTGCCAGCAATAGCATTATATTTTCATGTAAATCCGTAACAAAGCATTTACATAAAATATACGGGTGTATCATGAACTAACTCGGATGACAATTTGATCCATACCACGTCAACGTGCTTTCCCCCACACTTTATGGGGCGGGATGAGCTATAAATAAATGGGATGGATATAGGGATTCTTTTAATCCGTATCATTCGACGCGATACTGAGCTTAAGTTCGTGCCCTGTTTAAAGATCCTCACCCATTGCATTCGATATTAGCTTTTAATATATGGTTCATTAATTTTTAATAAGCATTTTCAAA
Source organism: Lumnitzera racemosa (assembly GCA_024138005.1). Classification (NCBI taxonomy): domain Eukaryota; kingdom Viridiplantae; phylum Streptophyta; class Magnoliopsida; order Myrtales; family Combretaceae; genus Lumnitzera; species Lumnitzera racemosa. The sequence continues at coordinate 110,366,484 of JAMXBC010000004.1, forward strand.
TTAATTTGATAAATTTATATTTTTTCAATATTTTGATAGTTAACAATTGTATATAGTCTAATATAGGAGTAGGGATACAACTGGATGAGTGATAATAAAGTTTCTAACCCATCCAATCTAATAAAAACCCTATAAGATATTTCCTAATAGGGTTTTGAAATTTTTTTAAAACATATTAGGAAACCTGCTACTCAATAAGAAGTAATTTAAATATTATATATGATAGAAAATAAAAATTATCAATCAAAAAACTAATAAGTTCTTGAATTTTAAATTTTCTATTAAGTATAAATATGATGTTATTATGTTTGATTGTAGTAAACTTAATATCATAAAATAAAAAGTTGATCATTTCGGGTTCACACTATTGTAAAGATACTAATATATTTTGATATGCAAGTATCAAATTTGCTTTATCTATAAAGCCAATTCTTTTATTTATGATGTATTTATTTATTTTATAACACTCTAGAACCGAAAATATCACACATGTCCCTAATCATTAATGATACGTTAAGCATAACATCTGACTAAAACCTCCAAATAATATTATAAAAATCTCCATATAATCTTATATAAATAAATCTTTAAATAATACTAAAATAATTTCTAGTTAAAAAATATTGATACCGAATCAATTAATACTACCACATAAAACTAAATAATCTTATCAATTAATTTCTTGGGATATTCTTCAATATTATATGATGTCCTCACTCTTTTCATTCCCAAGACAATAATAATTAGCTCCATAAGTTATTAAAGTCAAGTAGTACAATCGTAGGTTCTACATCTAAAAATATAATAAAGTGAGTCGAAACTCAGTACACAACGCACAATCATAAGTGTGTGATTAAACGATGCATAATCACATGTGTAGAAATGCAAAACAAGTAATCTACACAATTCATTCATTTATTTTTTACTTTTAAGTCAATCACACAAACACACAATAATGGTCCTCACGACCCGATCACACCACAATTTGTATCATAACCTAGCATTTGAGCATACTTCTTTGAGTCCTTCTATAACCTAACGTTGAGTATGTCTCTTTGGACTCCTCTACAAGAACTTAAATCTATTCCAGATCATTTTCATGTGAGACTTTACAAGGGACAACATGTCACACAAATCATTAGGATCGCCTCCTATGGATTTGCCACTACGGGCTCCTAAGACAAACTAAACACAAGCAACAAGAGATATATAAGTCGAATATACATGTAATTCATATTTAATTTTTGTTATCCTAATGCTCACATATAACAAGTGTCACATACCTAGATATTTTGAATCTATTACCAATGAATCAAGCTTAGCTTTAAATCTTAGAAATAATAAATATTCATTAAACTTCTTTGAATATTGAATAAACGATTTCTCCTAGTTAAAACTCACTTTTAAGCTATTTAAATCTCCTTAAATTCACTTAATGATACTTTAAAAGGCTTTACTTTAAAACTAACAAAAGCATAAAACAAAAAGAAAAAAAAAACTCAACTTAAAGGAGTAAAGCCTGTGATATGGTCAAGGACACGATCATGTCTTTTTGGTCGCGTAACTTACTAAGTTACACTTTACTACTGCAACGAATATGACTAGAGATATGGTTGTGTCTTTCAATTGTGTAACTTTCTAATCTACTAGCCTATTACAAGGAATACGATTAGGGATACAATCGTGTCTTCTGGTCGTATAACTTTCTAGTCGAAATCTTTTCTTTTTTTTCTCCTCTTTTGCCTAAAACCTTTCTAAACCTATTTTATCCTCCAACATCTTAACACATTGATCAAATACATCCTTAAATTCCTAAAAACAATTTGACTCCTCAACAAAAACCTTATTAGCAATACATTAGGAATTCCGCATCTCTAAACCACAAATTTATATTCAATACTTACTCCATTAACATCAATCTTTTCCATTACTTTTATCACTTTAACTACCAAATCATCACCATAATCTTCTTAAATAAAAGATTATAAGAAAAATCTACAATGTAAGAGATACTTTAGCTTGATTTTGATGATTCTTTCACGTTCTTTATTTTCCCACAATCGATCAATGTATAATCCTAAAATATCAATATGTATCACTTAAATTTAATCGAAACCTAAATTCTATAATTGACTCTATATTTATCATTGGAAGTCTCCAAAAATTATGTAAGCCTTATCATTCCTTTCTTCAGATGAGTTATACTATCAAAAGAAATTTAAAATCAATATAACTTTTTTCTCTAAAAACTAATAAGTTTTAATAAAATACTTGACGTATCTTGAGGCTTTACTACGTTTATAGTAGAAGTGTATTATTCAATAACCCCAAGAAGTCTGAATAAGTTTTTAGAAAATAACGTAATATATATTATGTACTAGCTAGGTTAAGGAACTTTCATACTTCCAACATTATCCCTCATTAAACCATTGCTTAAGACCTTAATATCCCTTACTTATAACTTAGTCATCATTTATTCTATTTTTATGACTATTATTTTATATCCCCCTTTTGTCTTCTAGGGTATTACATTTTGTCAGCAAGAAAGCATTTTTTCCCCTCAGTGTAGAGCGAAACTATATAAATGATAATTATAAAAATATTCATATTATAATGTATGTCATTCTTTTATTTATATAGTATTAAAGCATTTTTTTTTCTCGATAGGAAAGCAATGAGATTTGATGAAGAAATAGTTTAAGGTTTTCTTTACTCGTAACAAGAATGAGAAACTTACTATTTGTTGAAATAAATTCTAAGCAATATTTAGTTCAACAATCCATTAATAATTTGTTGTACTATTTTGTATCTATAGATTTTTAGTGCTTTTCTTTTCATAATTTTTACATTCTATGCCTATTTAATTTATTTAATTAAATTTACATAAGCTCCCATTAATGGGAAAAAAGAAGAAGAAGAAGAAAACAGTATCTGAGCTTGAAAATTGAGTTTCCCAACTTGCTTATTAAGTGGGTTTTGGATGATACCCTAAAAAATTTATAGGATTTTGAACGGATTTTAAGATACTCTACAAATAATGAAACGGATGTTAAGATTGCGAAATAAGTCCCAAACCTACCTCAATTACATCCCTATTTAAAAATGATAATGAAGTTATGAGATGACACTTCTACTTTATAATTTCTTAGAGTTAGTATTGTTATTTGCTTATAATAGATTAATCGCACTATCATATATAATTGGTTTTATTTTAGGACATATGTGTAAGGTATGATTAAAATTTGCAGTTTTCTTATTAATTTATAGTTTTTTTATTTTTTTTTTTTCCAACATGCGTGCTTCATGAGTAATTCTCAACCAACATGAGATATATAACAGGTAATAATTGTCTCGCCTACACTAGCTCCGTGGGTTACAAGGGAGGAATAGGGGTCCAAGATAGGATAGGACAAGAGAGCCCTATCCTATTACTATCTTTATGAAATTAATGAAAGGTTGTCCATAAGAAAAAAAAGAAAAAGAAAAAGAAAAAAAAGCTGTTAGATATTTAGAAAGAGTCAGTTAGCGGATTCTATTGCTATTGTCAATGGCACATAATTTTCAACTGACGCTTGTAGAAATAATGTCTATGCTACAGTGAAATAAGCTAATAATCCGAGAATCCAAAGTACAGTATTATTATGGCTTGTCTCTTCTCTTGCGTCTCATTTAATCCATGACGAATTATAATATGATGAAGATGGATTATTGTTATTTGGAATGACCTTTTTGACACTGACAAGATATCTATCACAACTTAATAATTTTATTTATATCATTTTTTATTTTAATGAGATCGATTATATCTATCATCTTATTATTTATTTTTTTGTTTTTAAATTCAAACTATTAAATTTATAATTTATTTAATCATTTAGATTTAAAGATAATCAAATTAAAAATAAATATAAAACCGTACAAAAATTCTCCATTTTATATACTATTTGAAAGAATGGCGTGTGTTTCATTTCAGTTGCCAATACCACAGCTACATATTTTCACGTATCTTACGAGTACATACCTGGCGAAATTCAAGTAAAGTGAAATCTTTCCATATAAATTTTAAATTGAGTGATTTTTAGAGTCTATTAGTTTATATTTTTTCAAATTTAAATATTTAAATTTACAATTAGTTCAATAATTCTAATTAAAAAATATATATAAATCAAAAGTTAGATAAAGTGTTGAACTAATTTCATAAAAAATAATATCAAAACGGTTAGTTTTAATATATTCACTTGAGTAGCGACTATTTACAAGTTTTGTGGGGCCATATGGTGCACACACGGAGGCAACGGTGAATTTATTTGCTAGTTAGTGACACGTGCATTTAAAAAAAATTAAAGGGAGAGAAAAAACCAAAAAACCTGTATAATGCCCACTAATTTAGTTGCAATCCGATGGAAATTCACTGGTCAAACTCATAATTTCGCATCACAGTGTACAAAATATGAAACCGTAGTTCTCTTCTTTCCCTTGCGAGGAACCCCGAATTCAGCACATACTTTGATCATCTTCTTCTTCTTCAAATTGTATTGTATTAAATAAATTTCCAATCATGTGAGTGAGACTTTCAATAAAGTATGATTGATGGCAGTATAAAAATTAAATTAAGGAGTCAAATTTCTTGAAATCTTTCATATCACTATGAATATTAATGCCAACAAGTTTGAGCCAAATAGAAGAGAGAAACGATGGGTTTTGATTCACTGGAACCACTTTCATGCCCGCTGAAGTATTGCACCTATTGCTTAGCATGAAGTTTGTTTTCTTGGATCTCTTAAGTTGTAATATTTCATAGTGGATATTTAGATCATTCCTTACATATAGATTTATATAAAAATCGATTTTAAATCATGAACTCAATAGTTGGTCGGGTCTCAAACTAGTGATTTGAGATCAAACCAACCCCAAATTAAAAAATATATATATAATATACATATATACCATATATATATATAATATAAACATACTATGTATATACTATATATAAATATAATGTAACATAAACAAGTGTGTATTATATATAATATATTATTAATATACTATATATATAAACTATATATTATGCTATATATAATATTAATATATATTATGTATTGAGAGAAATTCGATTCACAAAAATGATAGTTGATATATTGACTTAAAATTTTAGATTTAGTTAGAAAAAAAATGCATAAGTTACAAATTATTTATAATAACTAAGAAAATTTTGAAAAAAAAAATATATGATTGAAGAGCTGCGAAATTAACTCTTAAACTGCGGATTCAATTAAACTAGTCCGAGTTTATCCTCTTAAAGGATAAAACTTGGTTCACTCTTTAACCAATCCATGAACTGCCGCTTTAGAATTAAGTTGAACTTGTGCATAGATCTACTTACGTATATAAAGGAACATGTTTTGTTTAATAAATTTCTATCTCTTTATTTATTTATGAAATGTTTAGAATTTTCAAAACACCGGACATATTTGAAAAAAAAATGCCCACTTCGACTAAGACAAAACTTCAGCCATCTAAAGAACCCACACTCTAACTAAGAGCCACCACGTTACCCTCTTTGAGACCGCCTCTCGGAAACCATTGGCAGATAGGAGTTTGGCCAAGATCGTTGAGAGTATTTAAGTACTTGTTCAAGTTGAAGGAGTAGAACAAAAACGACCTCTCTAGCAAATAAGTCGTCGACCAATCTCCTTTTGTCCATACTAAAGGACAAAGTGCTCCCGTCCTTCGAACGTGGAAAAAGGTGTGGTATCAACAATTTCAATGAGCTCGCAAGTTAATTTTGCCGACATTTCATGGTAAGTAATCTGCCTGAATAACTCGTTAAGAAAAGCATGGGTGTTTAATAGTGATGATCCTTGGAATGATCCTAACTCACCATATTTAGTCATAAGCAAGGTAGTATATGGGAAAATTATACACCAAATAATGGAAACTTGTGGCAGTTGAGTTCAAATAAAATATAAAACTTTTTATTGATTCAAATAAAATATAAATACCGTTAAAATATTATAAATAAAAGGAACATTATAGTCAAATAAAGGATGAAAAATTTACATTTGAAGATAGAAATTTTTGTATATTTACTTTATAACATACATATTATCAAGATTTGACATCGTTATACTATAATCGTAATATTAATACCACTTTATATAATATTCATACTCTATTTGAATCATAACAAATTTCATTATTTATTTTAACCACTGAAAATTGGATAGTTATTGTAAATGATTTTGGTGGTCAAAATTGGATGGTTTTTTGGTTCTTTGATTTGATGTGTGTGAAAGTGTGGGAGTTTAGTCGCATAATGTGCACAAAACTATATGATGAAATGTCGGTAACCGTCCCAACCTTATGTTACTGAGTAGGTTTAATAATGATCATAAAATATGTTTCATGTAATAAATTCTCAAAACTTACTTTATAGGATGGAGGTACGAATATGAAGTCAAAATATCAATTATCCATACTATAACTTATACCATAAAGTGTACATGATAGAAATTTCATGATACCCTATATTTATCATAAAATCTATACTTTAAAGCATACATGGTATAGATTTAACAATACTATATATTTACTTCATAATAATAACTGAATAATTAATACTATTTCATTCCTTTTAGTTTTAAAGAAAATTATAATAAAATCGTAACCTATAATAAAATCCTAAGACTACACATTAATTGCATCTCTCTCTTTCTTTTTATTTTTATTTTTATTTTATTTCTTTTGGGAGGTGTAAAATACTCTTTTTTCTTTTACTATCTCATTTTTATGCTTCCTTCTTCCTTTTTTACTAATTTTAACCTAGTAAAGTCTTAAAAATAACTTACTTCTTAACTTATTTATGCTACTTGAAAAAAAAAAGAAAGGAAGGAAGTATGATAACTTCTTATACATACGAATGATAAAATCATTTATTATCGCTACGAGATCTCTTTCCTTTTAATTTTTTATTGGTTAGTTTAGTAATAGTGAAGTTATAAGTTTGATATTGTATTCAATATAATGTTTTAAAGGTATTAAAAAAAGAAAAAAAGAAAAAGAAAGCTCCAAACGGTATTCTATACGCAGTAATACCGAGGAGCCACAAGTTATTGATTTGTAGATGCAGGTCAAACTACTCATATCAGTAAGGGTATAGAGGATAGATCCCACCGTCACGAGCATCACACGAGTATGATATCTCGTGGCAATCCTGTAGTAATGATTCAATACATCAGTATCCTTTTGCTGGATTTGTTTGTAAGCTAGCGGTATTTCATAAGTATTAATATGTCCTCGGGCTAACGATTTGAAGTTTATTATTAATTTCTATATTTTTTTCATTAATCTCGTAATTAGGATAATATTAGTTAATATTGTCATATTCATGAATGTTGTATCAATTTTAAATATCAATAATTTGAAGGGTAGCAACCAAATTAATTTACATATAAATTCACCACACATCGCTGAACCGGCGAATCCATTTCATGGATAGCATAGTATTACCATACGCTTTCCGATATAGAACTCCACTCGTGTAGTTTTTCATAGATTCACAATTTATTTAAATTAATTTTCTTCTTCTTTGCAGCCTTTCGTCTATGAAGTGGGTATTATTTTGTGTGGATCATGCATTTTCAAAGTTTTTTTTTTTTTTTTCCCCAACTGTGTGGCTTCCCAGCCAATGCATATTCAAAGGTTTAAAAGGCATGGTTTATCCAACATCAAAATTTTTTATTCAAATAGTGTTTCCATCAATCACGTGTTTATATTTGTGGGAAATATATATTGTCTAAAGATAAACAAGTACATGATAGATAAGATACAAACTCTACCCATCCTATTCAGTAAAATATAAGTTCATAAATTTTGAAACCGAATCTTATATTATAGTATTTTAGAACCACTTTATCATATTAGAAGGTATATTTTATAAAACTTATAAAATATAGGATAGTGTGAGAGAGGAACCTAAAGTTAGAGAGAAAAAGGAGAAGAATAAAGGAAATAATGACAAAAGTAAAGTGAGTGAGCTAGTATTAGATTTAGCTATTTAGGATTATTAACTATGATCTTATGCTCTTTTTTTCCCTTTTTACTAGAATATTTATTAGTCGAAAGTTATAATATTATTACTAATAGTATTTATTAATTTTTTTTTATGGTTATAGGTACCCTAAAACCTATACCATTTATACATCTAAGTATAAATTATAAAATGGGAATGGGATAGAAAAACCCTATACCATACCTTATTATGGAGGAGTAAATTCAAAAAATTTTGTATCATACCATTTATAACATAATAGTATAAGTATGGATATATATTTACTATACCTATCCTGTCTCGAACATTTTGCTATCAATTGTTACATGCACAAATATGGGTAATTGAAATAAACTTTTATAATTATATAGCATGTGATTGGTTAGAACATGCTTGAAACAATGAATTAGGAATATCAAATATTTGCTCAATATAAACACGAATATCCAAATGGATGAGGATAAATTTGATCACCTCTTCTTTTAAAATTGTAATATAATAATAACTAGAGGAAAAGAACAAAAGACAAAACAAAACTTACCCCTTACGTCTAACACGTCCGTCTAATTTATCCATCTGTGATATGATGCGTTAATGGTTATCCATCGGCTTAGTTATCCACTTTGTTTTATTTATTTATTTATTTATTTATTTCCTTTTTATCAATACGTAAATCTTAAATATCGTAATGAATAATATTTTTAAACTTTCCATTTGACAATAAGGTCTCAACTAGCAAAACACTAAAGTAACGTTTGATTGTTATGATTAATTAGGACAAAAAGAACTACATAATATAAATAAAAGGAATATAGGATAGTATAGTATTGATTGTTATGATTAATTAGGACAAAGAGAACTACATAATATAAATAAGGACAATATAATATTATTGTATTATATTTGGTTTACATAGTACTTAATACAGATTTTTATAATTTCTTTATTTATTATACACAAGTAGTTGACTTAACATCATATTTTGATATTTATACCCTCAATATTATTTAATATTTATTTAATTATATATGTTTTTATTTAAAAAGTACAATTTTTAAATATCAGGTAATATTTGTATGCTAAATAATATCTAATATTTGTATAATTGCATTTATATCCTAAATACTGGTATATTTATTCAATTAAATCAACTTTTGTACTATATTTTATATGAGATAAATTTCAAATATTTTGCCTAATAACTAAGCTCAAATTACAAATTATATATTGGATAAAATATTTTATCTAGTCTAGTTTCAAGAATTGTGTACAACCAAATGATATCTAAATAACCAGGTAAACTAGGAAAGGAATTCATTAACTATTAGAAACCACATATTTTGTATATAAAGAGTATAAATATCAATAAGATATTAACATGCATAATAATTGAATCAATATTTTTCAAAATAAAAATAATTTGTAATTTTTACACGATATATATATCAAATATTTTATTAGTATGTTTATATAACACGTGACGATAAATCTACTATAAATATTATATGTTACAGCATAAGTTTCAGTTTTAGTTTCTCAAAATTTGAATAAATAGAGTAAGAGAGGTGACCTTTGACCTATTGTAGAACATGCGTAGGAACTATAATTTGTGTACACTATATTGTGTAAGAATAGTAATGTGTAAGATATATTATTCAAAAACATTACAAAATATCCTCAATAAATATAACTTTTTGCATAAGAAATATTTAAATGATGCAACCATCACATTAAGCTACCTCTTTAGTTAGAAATATTATGTCACTCTACCCTCTCACTGATTGAACGATCAAGAAATGAATGCTTATATATTGATAATAAATGAAATTGGAATTTCAATTTATTTTTAGTTGAATGTAATGTCAACTTTGTATAAGATTATTAATTTTAAACAGAAAATCAATTTCATTATTAAAGTTACATTGTATAAGATAGAAGCATATATGTTACATCATATGTAAATAAAAACTTATATAGAATATATAAGGTAATGGCTCTATTGTAGTTTGAAAAGGTTATAGGATATCATCTTATTCTAAGTTTGAATGCTTATATCTATAAGATATGGAGCTTCCTAACCTTCCATTTCTCATCATCCTTTTTCATAATATTTGGTCTTTTTCTTATTTATAAACCGTATGTTTATCAAAATAAGATATCAAATGGATAAAACTACCGATATTTTTTTTTCCTTACAAAATTAGTTAATATATTTTACCCCTTACTTTATTTAATTTTATAAAAACGAGGACTAAAGTTTAGATTCTCTAATAAATCGATTGTATATTTCTTCAAACTGCTTTTTTAAAAAAAAAATGTAAACTTTATTCTTCCAATCCAATCAGCAATCTACTTATGATAAAATACAGAAAAAAGACAATTCATCTAATGCAACCAAAACAAACCAAATAAAGATCAAATGGTTTTCAAATATCATATTTCAAGCATATATTAACCAAAGATAATAAACAACATGTTGAAAAGAAAAATGACAATAAAAACAAAAAAACCTAATGGGTATTCCATCCATCCTATTGTTAGGGATAACATGTATCTTTTACATAATCTTTGAGGAATGGTAATAATTGCTATGTATAGAGGGTCGTTTCAATAATTGGGTTTTTAATCCAATTTAATGCTATGAGCCGATATCTTAGGCTAATGACAGCGTCTACAAAATTGGCTCTATTAGAGATGTTTTAGGGAGATCTGACTTAGTAAGCCTAAAAGGGGAATTGCCAAACTAAATATTCTACTCTTAACCTTACTCAGTTATCTTATGAGCAAAAAGAAGATTTGGAAACAATGCTTTTGGCCCTATTTAGGCTTTATTTAGTCATATTATGCCTTAAGGAGACTCAGTTAGTCTTTAAGCAAAACAATAATGATAATAGGCCTTCTTTAGCTGACAAAATCCTTAAGTATACTTGGGCCCATATCTAAGCCCATGAAGGCTAAAGAGAGGTTAAGCTTCAATAAAGGAACTTAATCTTAGTCGTTTACCTTAAAGCCATTCGACGGACAATATTAATCCCTATACTCTATAAATAAGAGGCTTCTTCTCTCATTTGGTTAATTTAAAATAGTGGTAAGCTTAAGACAAATACCAAGGCTCTAGTGAGATTACTCTAAAGAGAGTCCAACAAGCAATTCGATCACAAACGATCAAGAACACTAAGTTTCATCTATGTCACACGCATACATTCGAGATACCAAATTTGCCTATTCTTTCTCCTACGCCTCTAACTAACAATGTCGATAAATGTGTCATCAAGTTAAGACATCTTCTAGGTCAAGCAGCATACCCATTGTACATGATCGGCTAGCTACAACAACCCCACCACACATTATTTGGCGATTCCACTGGGGAAGGAGAGACTTGACAGAATGGGACCTACACATAAGAAGACTAGAAATGATGAACATACCTGGGAACATAAGAACCAACACAAGAAGGTTAAGCAAGCCCAAGTAATGCAAGATACTAATATGTCAACCATTATACAACCACTAGGAATCCTACTAGCACTTAGAACCATGTAAGCACCTAGCACCGTGCAAGCACTTGAGACTATGCAACTATCTGCAACTAATGATTTACCTATACTACGCGCCATATAAGAGAATACTTACATGATCAACCAACTCTTTACCAATTCCTACCAAGCAAAGCAATTGTACTACTACTTATACCGGTGTAGCTAACATTGCCACTAAAGATCCTTATGCACATAAATTCAACCAACATCATTGACAGTGCTCCTCACTCATGAGATCAAAGCGATCCCACTGTAGGCTTGGTAACTGTAATGTCTTTCTACAGAGTCGAAGTTGAAGTGACGTCATCCATGAATAATTGAAATAGTCATATCATGGTAGTTGTTATTACTTAGTAGAAGCATATACTCCTGAGCACACAACGAACACAATGCCCATTCTGCAACACCACTCACGAGATTGAAGTGATCTCCATTATGATGGGTCGAAGCGATCCTATAGTAGACTTAGCAGCCATAACACCTTTTCGTAGAGTTAAGGTCGAAGCAACCTCATGTATGAATGGGTGAAGCAATCAAATCATGATAGCTATAGTGGTTCAGTAAAACCATATGATCCTGAGTATACGGCAGGTGCAATGCCCATTTCTACGACGTTATTGATGAGATCAAAGTCATCTCAACTATGATAGGTTGAAGCAATCTCATAGCAAGTTTAGCAGCCATAATGCTTTTCTGCAAAGTCAAGGTCAAAGCGACCTCATCCATGAATGGATGAAGCAATCAAATCATGTTAGTTATACTTGCTTAGTAAGAGCATACGCTCTTAAGCACACAACGGTAGTCATGCCCATTTACATGACATTAATCATAAGATCGAAGCGATCTCAACTATGATGGGTTGAAGCGATCCTACAGCACACTTAGGAACTATAGCAACCTCATCCATGAATAGTTGAAGCAATCAAATCATGGTAGCTGTAGTTTCTCGGTAGAAGCATAGGCTCCTGAGCACGCATGGGTGCAATGCCCATTTCTGTAACATTGCTTACGAGATTGAAGCGATCTTAGCTGTAATGAGTCAAAGCGATCCTGTAGTAGGCTTAGCAGCCATAACGCCTTTCCGTGGAATCGAAGTCGAAGTGACCTTACCTATGAATGATTGAAGCAATCATATCATGGCAGTTGTATTCACTTAATAAAAGCATAGCCTCCTAAGCACGCAGCAAGTGTAATGCCCATTTCTGCGACATTACTCTCAAGATCGAAGCGATCATATAGTAAGCTTGGCAGCCATAAAGCCTTTCAGTGGAATCAAGGTCGAAGTGACCTCATCTATAAATGATTAAGGCAATCATATCATGACAGTTATATTCACTCAATCGAAGCATATGCTCTTGAGCACACAATGGGTGTAACGTCCATTTTACAACATCATTTATAAGTTCAAAGCAATCTCTATTATGATAGGTCAAAGTAATCTTATAACATTCATAATGCCTTTTCATAAATGTCATGGTTAAAGGACCTTATCTATACATGATTGAAGTAATCACCTCATCATAGCAATTCTCACTTTATAGAAGCATATACTCTTAAGTACATGGAGAATACAATACCTTTATGTGAATTCATTTAATCATAAGGTTAAGGCAACCTCAACTGTGATGGAATAGAGTGATCTGACAGTTGGCTTGACAATTGTACACCACTTAATCTAATGACGATATTGAAGCAATATTGGCCCAATCATTTGAATAGATCTAACATAGTTGTCAACAAAGTTGAAGCAACTCTATGATATACTATACTCGGTGATACATGAAGTATACGAGCAAGTGCAAAGGGATTAACATGATAAGATGAGGTGGTATCCTATGAATCATGAGTCGCTGCCTGACTATGTTATGATGCGCCATCAACTGGGGGAGAAAAACAATACTTCAACATGACGTGCCAATTTTAAATAACAGACATCTTACCATGATAATAATTCACATAGCACTGGAACTTCTATATAATGCTCTTAAATGTGAAGCTAGAGGAACAATCCTGTGCTTGTTATGGATTAATACATTCAAGTTACAATCATACTTAACGATGCAAGGAGGACAATTCTATAGTGATAATAGTCAATATACGTGAGTCTCCTATCCATGTAAGTTTGCCTATTGATAAGCTCTTTATAAAGATTTTCATCTTCAAAGTACCAAGATCATTCATAATGCTTGCATGGCTATGTAAAGATAAAAGTATTGATGATCATGAGCATTAAAGGGATATGAAGCATGCGGAAAACAAAAGTAGCAATAATCTATGTATGCAATAGGTAGAATTGGACCTATGACGAGTTGATCTCGGAGAACCTGGTCTTAGTATCAAAAGGAACTATTCTATTATGGGTAAGGCAAGGTGATCCTTATTCATGAATTTGAAACTTATTAAGATTCACTTGCGACCAGATTGTTATTATTTGAATCCAAGATTGATATATCGCTTGTTGAAATAAAAAGAAAAAAAAAAAGAAAGGGAAAACGACATCAATTTAAAGTGGCCTAATTTGTTCACAGTCACCCAACAACAAGTTGGACATACACCATCAAAAGGCAATTTGAAGGAGCATCATGAAAAAGAAGTACTTGCATAAATATTCCATAAATACTCTAACACCTTGAAAAGGAAAAATCTTTTAAAAGGAAATTAGACATGATTTACATAAGGATTACATGTAGTAATATATGAGGACGAAATTTTATACCTTTGGTTTCTTCCCTTTTCATTCTTCTTCCCCATCAAGGAAATATAAGCATAAAGCACCATCACCATGACTTGGAAAGAAGAAATATTTGAAATAAAAGCTATTCAAGGTAGCAGCTCATCTTATAGTCATTGTAGTTTCGTATACATGTTTGAAAAGGAAAGAAAAAAATTCTTATGCCCCTTATTTCAAAATAATAATAAATAATAAATAAAAAGAAGAGATGCTGCAATATGTCCATATCACCGTTGTCATTTAGAAGAAGTTGAAAAAAAAAAAAAAGGGTTTTTACTACCAATAAACTATAAGGTCATTTTCTTGACCTGCTTAATGAACATTAATTCTTTGTTCTCCATTCATTTTATTCGCTCACTCTTACTTGTTGCCAAGATAACTGGAGTCATGCAAAGTCATCCTCGGGATGGAAAAGAACTCGTCAAGTGATACTTGTATATATATAGCCATGTAAAGAGACTTAAAGATAAATATTAAAGGATTTAAATCTTCGATGAATATAAAGAATAGAAGGAAAAAAATTGTATTCAAAGATGTATATTTGTTGATTTGGAGGTAAGATATCATGAGAATTAGCCCCTCTAATGAAGGAAAATTTGATGTTATCTTTATTCCAATATGAATTTGACCAAGTGAAGATATGCTACAGCAAAAGAGATGACTTTGAGTTGCGTAATAATAGATTCTTTATATATATATATATATATATATTATATAAATTAAAGGGTCTAAAAGCTTCACTCCATTCTAGTTACTTTTGTTAAATTCTAGTCACACTCCGCTTAGAGTATGTGTATGTGTATATATAATCAATGTGATCATGGGAAGATGAATCTTGGAAAGGTTTACATTCATGATTGAGCGAGGATGGATAGCTTTGATTAATTGTTTAGAGTTGATTCGAGGATGGCATAAGTGATTTTTGGTTAGTTTGAATAAGATTCAAAAGAATTTTGGCTTGATAAGAAAAGATATTAGTTGATTCTATTATTATTACAATAGGTGATGGCATCCATTAATCTTATGCTTCAACTCTGAAGCTTAATATATATATATATATATATATATATATAATAGAAGCTGAGTGAAGCACTGTTACTGGATTCAATTCTTGATGCATGGTGTACTTATTCTCCACAACACCAATGAGCTTCTTAATATACCTAATGCATCTTAAGTTACCAATTTTCAATTATTGCTTTAGCATTGTGAAACAATTGCATGCCACGAAGAGTCCTCAGGATAGCATTAAGTATTATTTTAATGTCTTTCTTATTTTAATCCAAGGTTAAAGAGCATATAAAGGTTTTCTATAAAGTCAATGAATTCCACAAAGTGCTATGCCCCATTATCATTATATCTATAATCCATTCTAAGAGAAGCGATTGAAAAAAAAAAAAAAAAGGCAACCAGTGACTTTGATCTAAAAGTTCGTTTTCATACAAAGAGATATTTGAAGAATTTTATCACTAGTTACGTTATGTGGAGATTTTACATGGGGATTTATCATATAATCAAGGAAATATTAAAGAAAATGAAGTCTCATTCCTAAACATTCTCAAAGCTACTAGTTCATCTCAAGAGATTGAGATTAAGGAAAATTAGTTAAAGTTAAGACAGCATTGCTTTATGGGAGTCAACCAAATGAGATAAATAACGTACATATTTGAACCAGAGTTAACTTATGAAAACTATATAGTATTGAAGATTTATTTAGTAAAGCTGCCATGGGGGTAACATTGAACCAACATGCCTAAAGCTATGCGTGTAATCATATGGTGTCACAAGCTTGTGCATGATAACATTGCTTTATGGGTTGAAATATCCTTCAAGTCCTAAGCTTCTACAAATGCTTTAATGGCTTTGTTTTCTCCACAAATAGTCATTGAGGAAGAAATACTGAGAGAAGCTAGCTACACTAACTCTATGTAATGGATGCAAATCAATATCATGGGATTAATAAATTATTAGCGTGATACAAAAGCATATCAAAGTATGTGTTTTGTGTTAGTAAAACAAATATTAATATACCATACCCAGCTCGTCATTGATTCAAAATAAGCATTAATTCCATAAATATTGGAAATAATCAAGCAAACAAAGTCAACATTCGATATGTCTACATAACAATTGGAGAAACAAGTTGTAGAAATGCCTAACACCCCTTGAATGTGTCTAAGGGACTTTTGTCAAGGAGCAAAATGTAGAGTATCATTTCAGTAATTGGGCTTTTAACCCAATTTAATGTCATAGGTTGATATCTTGAGCTAGTAACAGAGTCTATGAAATCAGCCCGATTAGGGATGTTTTAGAAAGATCTAGCTTAATAGGCTTAGAAAAGGGATCGTCGGATTGGAGATTCTACTCTTGGCCTTGCTCGATTACCTTGTACGCACAAAAAAAAAAAACTCGAAAACAGTGCTTTGGGCCTATTTAGGCTTTATTTGGTCATATTAGGCCTTAAGAAGACTCAATTAGTTTTTAAGCCAAATAATAATGACAATGGGTCTTCTTTAGCTGACAAAATCCTTAAACATACTTAGGCTCATATCCAAGTCCATGAAGGCTAAAGAGAGGATAAGCTTCAATAAAGGAACTTAATCTCAACCGTCTATCTTAAAGCTATTCGATGAACAAGATTAATCTTCACACTCTATAAATAGGAGGCTTCTTTTCTCATTTGGCTGATTCAGAACAATGGTAAGCTTAAGACAAACACTAAAACCCTACTGGGATCACTCCAAAGAGAATTAAATAAGTAATTCAATCAAGAACACTGAATTTGATCTACAATCACATGTGCACATTCAAGATATCGAGTTTGCTCGTTTTTCTTCCCATACCTCTTCCTAACGATGTCCTTCTACGTGTCATCAGCTCAAGACGTCTCTTAAGTTAACTAGAAAACTTGTTATATGTAATCGAATAGCTACAACAATCCACCCTACACGTAACGGTAAATCTACTACAGATATTATACGTTACAGCATAAGTTTCAGTTTTAGTTTTTCAAATTTTGAATAAATAGAGTAAGAGAGGTGACCTTTGACCTATTATGGAACATGAGTAGAAACTATAATTTATGTACACTATATTGAGTAAGATTAGTAATTTGTAAGATATATTATTCAAAAAAATTATAAAATATCCTCAATAAATATAACCTTTTGCATAAGAAAAATTTAAATTATACACATTAAGCTACCTCTTTAGTTGGAAATATTATGTCACTCTACTCTCTCACTCATTAAACAATCAAGAAATAAATGCTTATATATTGATAACAAACAAAATTGGAATTTCGGTTTATTTTTAGTTAAATGTCAACTTTGTTTAAGATTATTAATTTTAAAGATAAAATCAATTTCATTATTAAAGTTACATTATATAATATAGAAGCATATATGTTACATCATATGTAAATAAAAACTTATATAGAATCTATAAGGTCTAGACTCTATTGTAGTTTGAAAAGGTAATAGGATATCATCTTATTCTAAGTTTGAATGCTTATATCTATAAGATATGGAGCTTTCTAACCTTCCATTTCTCATTGTCCTTTTTTGTAATATTTGTTTTTTTTATTTATAAATGGTATGTTTATCAAAATAAGATATCAAATGGATAAAACTATAAATATATATATATTTTTTCACACAAAATTAGTTAATATGTTTTACCCCTTACTTTATTTAATTTTATAAAAATGGGGACTAAAGTTTAGATTCTCCAATAAATAGACTGTATATTTCTTCAAACTACTTTTTTAAAATATGTAAAATTTATTTTTTCAATTATTATTCTCCAATCAGCAATCTGCTTATGATAGAATACAGAAAAAAGACAATTCATCTAATGCAACCAGAACAAACCAAATAAAGATCAATTGTTTTTCAAATGTCATATTTCAAGCACATATTAACCAGAGATAACAAACAACATGTCGAAAAGAAAAACGGCAATAAAAATAAAGAACCTAGGGGGTACTCCGTCCATCCTATCGTTAGGGGTAACATGTATCTTGTGCACAATCTTTGAGGAATGGTAATGATTTCTATGAAAAAGCAAATCATCTGTTTATTTCCAGCAGCACTCATGCTCGGTTTATCTATCTATCTTACTACCAATTACCTTACCTGCATACTTATTAACAATTAATTAAGTTATTTATTTATTCTTTTTCCAACTGCTCTGAAGCGAATTAATTTTCTTACCCCAGGTTAAGACTTTCTATGTCTTAAGAGTCAATGTTCCTACACAGAGGCATCCCGACATCTCAAAATGCATAAGTACCATAAAAATGGGACAAAGGAAATATCCTTTAGTGTCAATGTATATGAGATTTTTATACTTTCTTTTTACTTTTCACAAATATATATTTATATGGAGATTATTTTCTTCCATTTTATATATTCAAAATTTCCAAAATCGTCATTCAGAAAATATATCGTATTGAACATTATTGGGGTGCAATTTAGGATTTGATTGTAGTTCGATTTGGGGGCTCTTCTTGATTTATGGTATTATGAAGAGGAATGAGAGAAAGATGACAATTTAAGGAGGACGGTTTGAGATCATGTGCATCTCATGTGTTTTTAGTTTTTTTATTTTTTGAAGGTATAATGTTGTTTGGAAGGAATAAAACTCAGGTTTATAAAGTGGGGAAAAAAAAATAATATAGACATGTGAAGTAAAAAGTGCCAAAACTTAAACATATTTCCAGTAATTAACCCTATTCTTTTATTAATTAAGGCATCATTAATTGATGTTCTGCTTGTAATGGCTATTTTGTATCAAGAATTATGAGACAAATGATATCTATTATCGGTGAGTATGTCTTTTAAGGATCTCTTAAATTATCTTTACACGACATAATATCAAGAGGGAGGTTGACAATTATGTAGAGACCAGCATAAACGATGATTAGTGGAAGTTCTTAGTTATATCTAAATTTGTATTATATAAAGAAGGGCCTAGATTTGTTATACATACATTTAAGGATCTCTATTTATAAATTATTCTCGATTAGGGCCTCCATCTATATATTATTACTACCATTTGATCCGATATTACTACCATTTGATTTGCTAACATGGACATAACAATATCTGACTCTCCTTTTTTTGTTCATTTTAAGTAATTTTGCAAAATCTTCTCTTCTCTTAATAGTTTTACCATGTTAACTAAATTGATTTGTCCTTAACTATACCCCAAAATTCCTAAATTAACCTAAGAAGGGAAAAAAAAAAGTACAACATGAACCCTAGCCCTAAATTCAAATCAAAACACAAAAGAATAAAATAAATAGTATTAGTTACAGCCTCAATTGATGTGTTGATACCTTGATTGTATACCCATATTAAATCCACAAAAGATTAAAAAAAAAAAAAGGTCAACTTCTCACACCCAAATGATGGAAGTAACAAGGTTTTGAAGCTATTGCCCAATATGTCTTGTAATTTTATGGATGCTGTATCTTTTTTGGACACTGGTTAATGTTGTGAATACGTGTACTCTTTTCTGGCAAAAAAAAAAAAAAAAAAAAACAAGGTTAAGAAGTTGAGTCTGATAACAAAAAGCTCAACTATATGAATTAGCATTATTTTCCCTTGATCTGAGAAGATTGAGAAACTTTTTTTCTAGTAAAGAAGAGCTACAATTTGGTAATTGGAGATTCAAATTGAGGTCATAGTTTAAGGTTTTCATTTCTCAAATTTAGGGCACCTATGTGATTATGGGATTTCAATTTTGAAGTAAGGGTTAGGATTAACTTGGGTAAAAAACTGTTAAGAGAGAAAAAATATTGAAAAAATATGGAAAAGAAGAAACGATTGAGGGAGGGAAAATGTGAAGTAGCAAGCTCAATTAGGCATACTATTATATCCACATCAAAAAATTTAATAACAAAATGTGTCATACAAACCGTAATGGCGGATAGGTAGAGTTTCAAAATACAAACAATTTATAAAACGAGGCTCTTAAATAGATATTCAGTAAATCCAATCCCTTCTTTACATATACGGAATAAATCTGTACGCATTGTCTATATATTTCGTCCAACATATCAATGCACGAAGAATCATAATGGTACATTGACTGGAACCACCGCTCCGAGGGAACTCGTGTTCAAATGTTCATGCATGATTAATTCCTCCAAAAGAAAAACGAGTCCAACTGATCTTTCACGGGCTCCGGTGGGATTTTTCCTTTATTGACCTCTTAAATTATCCTTGCACGACATAATATCAAGAGAAAGGTTGACAATCAGGTATACCAGCATATGTAAAGAAGGGTTTGGATTTCTTATACATGCTTTTAAGGATCTCCGTTTATAAATTATTCTTAACTAGGACCTCCATCTATACCAATACCATGAGAGTGAATATGTATTAGCATTAAATTTGCCAACATGGACATGACAACATATCTGACTCTCCCTTTTTGGTAATTTTTCAAACTTTCCTCTTCTCTTAATTGTTCTACCAAGTTAACAAAGATTATTTGTCCTTAACACCCCAAAATTCCTAAATTAACCTATCTCATAACTTGTGGCAAAAAAAAAAATGGCAAAAAAACACCTATCTCATAACCACACAACCTTTCCTCAAAAATAAGGGGAAAAAAAAAACATAAACCTTAACCCTAAGCCTAGACAAATAGTCTTAGCTACAACCTCAATTGATATTTTGATACATTGATTATAGAAATAAATTAATAATTATGTATTTTGAAGCGTTTACTATGTGTTTAAAATGTTCAATGATTAACTAAGATGGTACTCATATCAAATACGAGTATGAAAAGGAGATTTATAGTGTTCCATAATGTTCACGGTCAAAATTCACGAACATTGACTTAGTCATGATCTTTAATGGGAATTGAAAAATTTATAAAAGGTTCATGGTTAGAGTTCATGGCTACAAACTTGGTCATGATTTTCAAAGGAGAAGTGAATATTAATTATCAGATGTTCACGGCTAAAGATCATGACCCTTTACTCGTGATACTTATGTCAGCAAAATTGAAAAACGTACTACTTGAAAGAGTTGTAACTTTTAATCAAATTTTCATAGGTTACAATTACAAGAGTTGTATCACTTTATAATTAAGGGTTTTGGATTAATTTATAATTGAATTAAACCTAATCTTGTGAATATAATTTGATCATTGAATCAATACATCTCCTGGTGGAAGGTTGTGCATTCTCAATATGTACATTATAAATAAATATTGCACCTTTATATTTGCTTCTTCTTTTTGCATGAATTTTCATCGATTTTTCTATAGTCTCTCTCCCTTCAATTCTATACAAAAAAATAAACACTTCTAATATATATTTAAATGTGGTCTATTGTACAAATTTTTATTTTCTATACATCAAGATTTAGTTATATTTTCAGAGAATTGCACATACAAACTCTCATATTTGTGAAGTAGTATGCTAATGTAGTATAGTATTGTAGTCAGTATTTATTTTAATACATCCGTTTTAAATCTATTGTAAATCAATTCATAATCCAATTAGTTAGTTGTAAATCAACACGTGTACTTAAGATGAGAATTGGATAGTTAGTTAGTTTTATTAGCTATAATATTAACACATAACAGAAAGGAGATTGAATGAATAATTCTTCTTTTCAAAATCAAATTACTCTATTTTATTGTCTTTACGTATTATGTTCCTTTGCATTAGAACATTACGCAAGTCTTCAATAGAGAATGGAAGTTGGATTTCTTCATATGGTATTAGAGCATCTGATAACATAATTAACTAATTTCATTGATTTTCTTGCATTTAGTTATGTTCTTAATTGTTTCATTGCTAAGTGATTTCTATTGGAGTATTTCTTCATATTGCACATATGGTTGCACCTGATCAATACTTGAATGATCCTTTACATGTTTCGACATCTAACAGTCTAGGAAATGTATTAGGAAATATAATTTTCAATGGAACAAATTTTATGGCTTGGAATAGATCAATACGTATAGCACTTAGAGCGAAACTTAAGCTAAGGTTTGTGGATGGCACAATTCCAAAACTATAAGCTAACTCAAATGATTTCATAAAATGGACTAAAGTAGAATATATGGTTCGATGTTGGATATTGAATTCTATGATTCCAAAATTGTCTCAAAGCTTTATCCTTGCTCAGTCATTCAAAGAGTTATGGACTAAAGTATCTGAGCAGCATGGTCAAATTCATAAACCATTAGTTTTTCAGTTACAACATGAATTGTCTAATGCTAGACAAGGAAATTAGTCAATAACTTCTTACTATAATAAGCTTAAACTGTTGTGGGAGGAATTGAATGTGTTGAATCCCTATTTTAGTTGCACCTGTAGTAGATTGGAGGATTGCATCTATGATTTTGTAGATAGGTTAGTTAAGTTTGATGCACAAATGAAACTCATGTAGTTTTTAATGGGATTGTCAAAGGATTAAGAGCCTGTGTGTAATCAAATTCTTGCCGCTAATCCATTGCCATCTATTAATTAAGCTTTTTATCTTATGTTACTAGTCGAGAAATAGTGGGAAGTCACAAACTCATTCCCAACAGCAAGTGACCTAAACACTGCATTTGCTATATCTAAAATTAATAGCAAGAAAAATTTTGGAGAGAAAAGAGAAAATAGGCTTAGCAAACCTTTTTGTAAGAATTGCAAGAGGGACATTCTATTGAATCTTATTTTGAGATCATCGGGTACTCGGATTGGTATAAAGGGAAGAAAGGCAAGAAAGGCATATTAAGAATGAGGGCTATTGTTAACAGTTGTCAGCAGTCTGATTATTCATTCGATTGCAGTACTGCATTTGATAATGAAATTACTTATGTTAATTCCAAAACTGTTGATCTGTTAGTTGTCCAATCTATTTGTCAAGAAGTTCTTAAAACTATGAAAGGAAATCACAGCCTTGAAGCTAAGGAATAGGACAATAATACTACAGCTGGAGCTATTGTGAATTTTGCAAGTACATGCAATTCTTCATCTCTTTTTGAAGCTTTAAGTAATAAATTTAGTTCTTGGATTGTTGATACTAGGGCTAGTAATTATATTACTCCTTATGAATGTCTTCTCAAGAGCAAGCAATATCTTAATCATCCTATTAATATACATTTACCCAATGGTTTTTCTACACTAGTTCATATTGTTGGCTCCATTGACATTACTCCTTCATTGCATCTTCACAATGTGCTCTTTGTTCCTAACTTCAAACACAATTTATTGTCTATTCAAAAGGTATTGCATGACCAACATCTTTTTGCTCAATTTGACACCATAACTTACTCCTTTTAGGACTTGAAAACTAATCAAGTTGTTGGAACAACAAAAGAATATCATGGCTTATATTTCTTGCATTCAGAATCTATCGTCAATTGTGATGTTCCTAATATTTCTTCTATAGCTCATAACTTTGGTTCTTTGTCTTTTGCTAGCACATGTAATAATGAAGCACTAACTTTGTTCCATACATGTCTAGGGTATACTTTTCCATCCAGACTAATTCATTTGAATAGTTGTAAATAGGGCTAGGCAAAAAAAAACTATAAACCGCAGATCAAACCGTGAATCGAATCGAACCAAAAAATCTGTTTTTTGCAAACTGTTTGGTTTACAATTTGATTCAGTTATATATAAACGATTCACGGTTCAATTAAAAGAAGTGAAGCAAACCATACCGTTTTGAATCAAACCAAACCGTTAAGTTAAATAAAAAAAATCATATAATTATTTTGTATTTTTTTTCCATGAATCTTCATAAATTTCATCATATTTTTCATATATTATTATTCTTTATCATAAAATTGTGTCAATTATTAAGATTAAGTTGAATAAATTCCATTTGAAATTTTATATTTATTAGAGATAAAAATATTTAGTGAAAATTTAACATAAACGATTCAAATCATGGATCGAACCGATTTTAATTAGGTTTTAAAAATTTATGAACTGAACTATATGGTTAAGTTTGACTTTAAAAAAAAAAAAAAACAAACTATTATATTAGATTCAGTTCAGTAAAGGAAGGCGAACTATACCGAACTAAACCACCCCCACCCTTAGTTATAAAGAATTATCTATGAAAGGTTTCTTTTGTGAAATATGTCAAATTGCAAAGTTTCATAGATTTCCTTTTGTTAAAAGTACGCATGCATCAAGTTCTACATTTGAATTACTTCATATGGATTTGTAGGGGCCTTATCATGTAACCTCAAGGATGGGGGGAACATTTTTTTTTACAATAAGGGATGATTTTTCGAGGGGTACTTGAACTTACTTATTGAAGCATAAGAATCAAGTATGGAATACTTTACATACCTTTATAGCATATATACAAAACTATTTCCATGTGATTCCTAAACATATTCGGACAAATAATAGAGGGGAATTCATTTCCAAGCAATGTGTAGAATTTTTCCTTTCTCATGGTATTGTTCATTGACGAACCATTGCATATACTCCTCAACAGAATGGAAAAGTAAAACGTAAACAACGTCATTTGTTAGATACTGCCAAAGCAATACGATTGAATGCAAGATTTCTACACGAATTTTAGAGGCATCGTATCTTAGCTGCTACCTATCTAATCAATAGGATGCTGATGGAAATTTTACATTGGAAAACTCCACATGAAGTTCTTTTTAATAAAGTCCCTAATTATTCTCAACTGTGTATATTTGGTTGTTTGTGTTATGCTGCCAAACTTTCTCTTCCAAGAGACAAGTTTGATCCTAAAGGATTCAAAGGTGTACTACTTAGCTATTGTGCTAGGTGAAATGACTATAAAATCTATGATTTGGAGACACACAAGGTTCATGAAAGCAAGGATGTAGTATTTTGCGAAGATAAGTTTCTTTTCAAGGATCTTGATGTATGTTTACTTCCTACTTCATCAACTTCTTCTTCCCCTTTATCTTTTGCGTCTTCCTTCTCATGAGAATCTTTCTTCCTCTCATCCACTACATTTTAATACTTTTTATCATGTTACTACTGCATCTTCTTCTAATTTCGATTCACATGTTGTTTCCATTTCTTATACTGATGTTGCTTATCCATCCGCTTTGCATTGATCTGCTAGAATTTCTCAAACACCTTAATGGTTAAATGATTACATTTGTACTATCCATACTGTTCTTCCTTCTTCTTTACTTATGCATGTTTCTTCCACAAATACTACTAGAAATTCTATGGCTTCCTTTGCTGTTTGTTATCCCCTTTTCCATTCTCAAGATTTTTGCTTGTTATTCAAAGGAGTATACGTCTTGTTAGCCCATGTTTTAACAACTAATGAACCTACTTCCTACTCATAATCTACTTAAGATCCTTTATAGGTTAAGGCTATGAGTAAGGAACTTTAAGCTCTTCAAGACAATTATGCTTAGGATTTAACTTAATTACCTTAAGGGAAACGTGCTATTGGATGTAAATGGGTATACAAAATCAAGTATAAAGCTTATGATATATTCGATCGCTATAAAACTCATTTGGTTACGAAAGGGTATACTCAAATTAAGAGAGAAGATTATCATAGCATGTTTTCACCAATTGCTCAGTTGGGTACTATTCTCATACTTATGGCTGTTGTAACTGTATATAACTAGCCACTTCATCAAGTCAACATCAACAATGCTTTCTTCCTTGGTTCTATCAATTAAGAAATTTGTATAGTGCCTCTACCTAGACATACCAAAGTAAAGCCCAGACAAGTTTGTCGGTTGTTGCGGTCCTTATATGGACTTAAACAAGCCCTACGTCAATGGAACTTAGAAATTTTTAGTTTCTTGCTTACACGTGGGTTTCACCAATGTCAACATGATTTTTCTCTGTTTATGCGTGATAATGTTAATGGTTTTATTGTGGTTCTCCTCTATGTTGATGATATGATCATTACAAGTGCCAATATGTCTTCTATTTCTAAATTGAAATCTCAGTTGCATGTTGTTTTGGTATCAAAGACCTTGGCCTTGCTTGTTTCTTCTTGGGCATTAAGGTTTTTCGTAATGATACCACTATTTTTTTGAATCAACATACGTATCTCACAAATATCTTAGTTGATACAAGACTCGGTGCAATGAAACCACTTTAGTTTCCTTTTCCTTCAGGTCTTAAACTCTCCTTTGCGGCTAGAGCTCCTCTTGATGATCCAGCTCTTTATCGTTGCATTGTTGGACATTTATTATACCTTACTTTAACTAGGCTTGATATCTCATTTGCGGTTCATCGATTAAGCCAATTCTTAGCGACTCTTTGTGTAGGTCATCTTGAAGCTACTATCCATGTGTTGCAGTATCTAAAGGGTATTATCAATATAAGGTTTTTCTATTCTACCCAAAGTTCTTGTCTTTTACATAGATATTCTAACTCAGATTGGTGTTCTTGCCCAATTGATTGTAAGTCAATTAGTAGGTATTATGTGCTACTTGGAGATTCTTTAGTCTCTTTGAAGACTAAGAAACAAGCAATAGTTTCTACATCTTCGACAAAGGCTAAGTATAGGAGTATGGTTGGTGCCACTACAGAGCTTCTTTAGGTTTCTTACATTTTACAAGACCTTCGTGTTTCTATTCCTTTACTAATATAGTAGCATTGTGACAACAAATCAGCTCAACTTTTGGCTGATCACCCTTGCTTTCATAGGTATACTAAATATATTGCCATTGATGTCCATTTTACCCACGATCATATTTCCAATGGGTTTCTTCATATAATTTATGTGCCATCCAAACAACAAGCTGATGATTTTCTTACAAAACCTTTATCTAAGGTGCAGTTGATCTATACTTATTTCAAGTTGGGCCTTTGTATGGTTCTACCTTAAGAAGGGGTGTAAAGTAGTATATTGAATTAGTATACTAATGTAGTTAGTATTTATTTTAATACTTCTGTTTTAAATCTATTGTAAATCAATTTGTAATCCAATTAGTTAGTTGTAAATCAGCAAGTACACTTGGGATGAGAATCAGTTAGTTAGTTAGTCGTGTTAGCTAAAAATATCAGCACATAATAAAAAGGAGATTGAATGAATAATTCTTCTTTCCAAAATCAAATGGCTCTGTTTTAGTGTCTCTACGTATTCTATTCCTTTGCATCTGAACCTTACGCAAGTCTTCAATATAGAATGGAAGTTGGATTTCTTCATAATATTAACCCGGTCAATACCATTTTCCTGACTGTGATTCTATACCCATGTTAAATCCACTAATTATTGCTTGTAAGTCTTGATACCCGAATGATTGATGGAACAAGGTTAAGACATTAATTCTAATAACATAAAGCTCAACTATATCAATTAGGATTTTTTTCCTGATTCGACAAGATTGGGAAACTTTTTTGGGTAAAGAAAAGCTATGATTTGCGAATCTGAGATTCAAATTTAAGGTCATCATTTAAGGTTTTCCTTCCTAATCAATTTTAGGGTATCTGTGTGATTTTGTGATTTCAATTTTGAAGTTAGGGTTAGGACTAATTTGTTAAAATTATTAAGTAAAAACGTTGAATAATTATAGAAAAGAAGAAACAATTTTTTTGCGGTGAAATGGTAGTATGTAAAAAGGAGAAACAATGGAGAGAGGGAAAATATGAAGTGGTGAGATTAATTGGACATATTGTTGTGTCTGTATGAACAAATTTAATATCAAAGCGTGCCACATTAACAATAATGGCAAATAGACCGAAGCTTATTTATAAAATGAAATCCATAAATAGTTGTTTGATAAATCAGAACCCTTCTTTACATATACGGAATAAATCCGAACCCTTTCTCTATATATTTCCTGTAAGATATCAATGCACAGAAAATCAAGTAGTGCATTGAATGGAACCACCTCCGTGAATATACTCCTGTTCAAATGTTCATGTATGATTAATTCCTCCATAAGAAAAACGAGTGCTACTGATCGTTCACGGACTCCGGTGGCATTTTTTGATGCAGTTAAACAATTTCGCGATTAACCTTACTTCTACAGTGACGGCATCATCCAAATTGAAAATTTTAGTCTTCATCAACAGGTGGACCTATGGATAGAATAGGGTTAAAACCCCAGAATGCATCCAAAAGAGTGGTGTTGGCCCACAAATTGAATAATTGCAGGGAGGATCAGGAAGCTAGAGAGTCCCGGTGAGGCTTGACAAAGCTTTTGTTGTAACGTAGTCCCGTCCTGTCTGCAAGTTCTTTGGTTTTTTATATATCTGAGGATTTGGATGTTTGTGGAATATATAGAAATACCAGAGGAATTCTTGGGACATTGTCGTAATGTTTGTCGTCTAATTAGGGCAACATTCTTCTCTTTTGATATTTAAATCGCAACATGAATTTTGAATATTTGGTAAGTCCCGCAAGTCCCCACGCAATCTACTACATCACTCTTATAATTAATGATACTTAATAAATTGAAGATGTAATTAAGGGTTTCCAAAGTTAATTAATTAAATCAATTTTACAACTCAGACTCGTCCACCCGTTTGGATATTTTATATTTACTTTATATTATTTGAGTCGAGGCATTGGATATCGACATGCCCTACAATGAGGGCATCAAATGGATAGGATTTATATATTTAATCTATACAATTTTTATACTTACTTTATATGCACTTAACTATTTTAGTTTTAAATTTTTAAATTAAGTAATTATCCTTAAATTTTGAAAGGTGCGCTCTCAAATCACCTTCACGACTATTTTACCCATAATAAAAATTAGAAAATAAAATAAAATGTATGTTACATTAATTATAAAAAAAATTATCATATGAAAATTTAGAGTTTTCCCTTTTGTTCCTAATGTTATATTATTTTTAATTTTAGTTTTTCTTATCGTTTTTATTATGGGTAAAATGGTCATGTAGGGATGTATAAATGTTTCGAAAATTTTGGGGTCTAGACTTAATCTCAAATAAGAGAGGATTAAATACAAATAAGGCAATATTAGAGGATATAGCAGCTTATCGAAAGTTTCCTTTTTTAGTGGTGTAGCTTTATCATTTTACGACTTGCATCAATCAAATAAATAAAATTGGCTTAAAAAAGAATAACCTTTTACGTGGACTATACAGTTGTCTATGGAAAAATTAGAAATGAAAAAGAAAATTGCCCAAGAAAATTTGAAAAAAAAAAAAACCATGAAAATTGCCTTCAGTGGGAGTCTATATACTAAAATTATTATATGATTTCTTCATCACATATTCAAATACAACTCAACTTCCATAGGTAATAATCTTTTTAAAAATTGAACTTCCATTTGATTACACAACTAGTTCCTGAGTTAATTTCAAAATTATTACCTAAATTTTGAATTTCTTTTCAATTTCACACATAAAATTTAAAATTACTAAATAACTTATTGAATTTTTACACATCAAATTTATTGTCCTACCTTTATCTTGTACTCTTCAACCAACAACCATTTGTCATGTCATCTCATAAAAGTAGTAAAGCTGAAGAGTAAAGGTTGAATTAAATATGAGATTTAGCATATTTAAATTTTTTATATAGATTTTGATAAGTAAAAATTTAGTTAAGTATATGAAAGATAACAATTTGAAAATTTATGAGTAAAACTAAAAAATATTTAAAATTCAAACAGTGATTTTGGCATTATTCCTTAACTTTTCACAACTTCAAGGCTAAGTAGAAAAAATGCTCCATCTACACTTGCAGTGACAACGCTGGTATAATCGGCTTCAAGCGTAAGTAAATTATTGGATATAGAATCTCATTTTTCTGAGTGTTATAAATTTTGAGCGAAATCCCCAATCCAATAGCGCATGAAAAATCCTTTAATAAGATAAGAGCAGGCCTGAATTAACCATTCCTTGTAAAAACATTGAATAAATCGAAAATGGAGTAATCTGTTAAAATTTATGAGAAACTACGCTTGAGTTCCTATGTTATCTAAGGCTTAAATTTTTAGATTTGGAGAGATTATTGTATTCATTATTTAACATGTCTCACCACTTATGGGTTAAGACTTTATTTAAAGTAAATGCACCACTATTTTGAACTGAGCCTTGATTGACCGTCTACATATTCAGATCAAGCACATTATCCTTTGATACACTTGTAAATGGAAAAGGAAAAAGAAAAATTCTATTTTTAAGTTTAAACATTTAGATCAGTATTTTGTGGATTGCACCCTTTTGTAAAAAATTGTTTTGATTTACTATAGATCTCCCCCTCTCTCTCTATAGAAAACATTGAATGAACACATCGGACTATAAGCATATATATAATATCGATAAAACAAATAAATATAAATTGGGATCCCGAGAACTAATCCAAAAAAGGATACATTTCCTATACAACAACGCGTATCATCAACCAAGGAAAAACTCCTATCCAATCACAGAATGAAACCCCCAACTCTAGTTGAAAAAGCACCATATAGGGATGACAGAAAGGGGGAAAGAAAAAAAAAAAAAAAAAAAGCAATTAAAACAATCCAATTGGAAAAACAAGACCTTGCTGCAGCTTTTACTCATTAATAGAGAGATGACAGCGGATCATCGGACTGAATCTAGACTACCTCTTATTATATTAGTTGTATAGTGAAAATAGCTATTGCATTAGATGATTTGGGGCGGGCGGCCTAAACATGATGATTGTCCTCCCAGGATTTTGATAGAATAAGAAACCCTATAATGAGAGAGAGGAAGCTCTGGAATACTGTATAGCTGGAAATTGATTTTTCAATCCCGCCTTGGAATTTAATACGTTGATATAACTATAAGAATCCCGCTCTTAGCATATGCAAGAATAATTTATTTCATGCTTTTTGAAGGAAATTCATTCATTCAAAGTTTGGTACTAAATAAAACTCTTCTAGCAGTACTAGAAAAATCTCAAGATTTTTGTTCTATCCATTCAATGGTATAAAAATTTTAAGAGAAGAATCTCTTAACTAAAATCCAAAACTAACACTTTCTAAATCAATACCTAATCACTGCTATTGTTACCATTAGCATTATTATTGCCATCATATCATCACTATCTTGATCTTATGATCACTAGTACCACCACTATTATCGATACCATCACCACTACAATACCACTTTTACTACTACTATTGTTATCTCAATAATCTTTATACACTATCTCTAGCACAAGTATCATTTAACTACTTCACTACTGCTACTATTAAAGCTTAACCACTACCATCATTACCTCAATTGCTACAATTGTTAAATTACGAACAGCTCTATTACACTTTACTATTATTTCCAACCGCTAACTTATCATTACCATCACTACTATGAATGACTAATGCATACCTCGATTAACTATTGTTACAACACTAGTGGAAAGGTATTAACAATATCGGCAATATTATGGTGGTGGTGATGTAATGGTAATAGTTGCGATACCAACAAAAGCAGTGGTGAAATGGTCATGTAAAGGGGAAATGTAGGTAAAATGAGTATATATAAGTTAAGTAGATAATACAACTACCAAAATCATTATTACGGTATAGTACATATATGCATAACGAACAATATATATATAAATATATATATATAAATATCTTGTATCGTACTCAATACACCAACATATATAATATAAGAGACTTATATTGTACTATAGTCCATGTGTTCTACTATACTGATTTTGTACTATATGGAAACCAAATGCTACGTTACAAGAAATTTAATTTAATTCACACAATTGGAAAGAACAAACAAAAAAAATACAAAGTTGGTTACCACAAAAAATATAACGATCTTGAGATTTAATCGTTTTCCCTTCTTTGTCCTGAAGCTCGTTTATAACAGAATGATGTAAATTTGAAATACAATCTAAATGGTTCGTTTAAAGTTTGCTAATGTGTGGTTGACCAAAGATTTCAAAAAATAAAAAAATTCCCCCTATATATGTCAATCTTATCCCCCAGTAACTGAGTAACATATTTATATATATACAGACACACAAACACACTAGAATCACGTGGGTGGCCTTGCACTTCCAAATTGCTAGAGGAAAATTTTAAACACCCGCCAAAATGTTCATCCATGAAAGTTATTGTAAACATATAATACACTTGTTTGTTTTGGATATAAATTTGAGTTATATATCGTATATCTGTGTAATTGATTCATTGCAATTCTTCTCTTTGAATCTTTGAGTATAATTGTCGTAATCCTAATATATAGGATACTAATTCTTAGAGACAATTGCAAGTACACCTTCAAAATTATTGATCAAATTTGAATTGGTCTCCTAAACTTGTATAGCCTAACTTTATTTTTCCATACCTTTTAAAATATGTAAATACCTCTCAAAATTGTTAAATCTCCAAAATCATCATTAAGAAGGATTATAAATAATAACGGTTTTTAAAGTTTTAGGAACGATTTGAAGTATATACATATATCTAAAAGTTATAAAGTGAAAGTGTAGCCGAGGATTTCAAGAGAATTTTGATGGTATGTTTCTGTTTTAGCTAATTATTGTACTCAATAATAATTCGTCCATTAAGAACGGTTGTTTTTCTTTTGACATGATATCTGGTCAGCATCCTCACGGGAATTCATACATAAAGCAAAATTACGATTGCAAAATGGCAAATTGCTCTTACGTTTACCAGCCACTTTGAACCACTAGCCTCCCTTTTATAACTTTAATATTGTCCTAAGTCATGTCATTATGGAAAATAAAACAATCATATTGCGCAATATCTTTTTTGTTATTTCCCCCTAAAAAGCGGTAGATGCCCAAAACAAGAACACGTCTCGAATAGGAAAAACAAGTGGATACTATAAAACGTTTAATTATAATAATGTCTATTAGTTAGCTTCTTTCCACTTGAAGATAATTAAGATATAGTTTAGTTTCTAAGGTTGGTACCTGTACAGAAAAATCCACGCACAGCCGCCACAAGTAAGGACGACGACAGTCCCATTACCCGTACTCTCTTCCAAAAGGCCCGCATCACGTGGAAACCTTCGCTGTTATTTGTATCTTCCACCTCATATGTCCTGTAATCCAAACACCTTTTCTTTTGAGCCTTGAGGTATTCATGGTGAGAGAAAGATGCAGGCCATCGTTCCTATCCTCCATAAATTTATTACGCAGAAGGCAATCATGAATGAAAGATATTCGAAAAATTGAAAAACTTAACATATGGATTCTTGAGAAGAGAAGAATCATAGTGATCTCCATAAACCCCCAAGTCCCATAAATGTACATAAAGTTGGATGTACATTATATCTCACTTAAATCGTCCCATCTATCCTCTTGAAAAAGGTTTGGTTTCAATTCCATTCAAATGTAGAAAAAGCATGTCATGTAAAGATGTCGTGGAATTTATTGCGAAACCTATTGATTTTATTCCATTATCATAAAAAATTAAAAAAAAAATAGTTTTTAAGAAAAACTCTTAAGATATAATAACAAATTGGGATATAGGATATTCAACATTGTTCATTTTATAATAAAAAAAAAATAAACTTAAAGTAAAAGGAAATTACTAAAATAACTTTTCCAAAATCATATATCCTTTGATTTTGATTAACTAGTAGTTTCATTCTAATTTTTTAAACAAAGGATACTCACTCTTTTGAGCTTGAATCTCAAAGTTTAGACATTAATGAGCAATTTGAACTATCCATGTAGTTGAAAGCACCAACAACCGTCTAAGCACAATGATGCAATTACCTGAGACGCGCTCTACCACTAAGTTAATAGCTCGAATCCTCATTAGAATTCATCTGTTTTGAAATGTCCATTATAAATAGAATTAAATCTATCCAAAGAAAGAATAATAAAAGTAGAGTTGTTTGCTCTAGCGGAGTTTAATTGCTAAATTATTTGCAACCATGTTGATTTCTTTATGAATACGACAAATAGAGCTATTTAGATTGCTATAGTTGTTGATATGTAAGGTTTAAAGATCCTAAATTTGATTCCCGATTGCTTTATGCTCAACTAATCCGCCACTAACTCAAAATCAATTTCAATTTCTAGATCGTTAGTAATCCGCTGTTGTCCAACAAGAAGCATTCCCAACAACACTCCCTTCAGAGTTGCTCATTCTATACTACTTGTACCCACATACTAACCAATCTAATCCAAACACTACTTAAAACAGAACATAATTATTTCTAATTTAATCTTCTTACCATCCAACATCGGTTTTTCTTGGTTTGATCAAAAGATTACAAGGGTTTCTATATTAAATGCAAAAACATCATCTCCAGCATAAATTTTCATTTGAATGAGATCCATTACCAAGATTCTGATTTAGTTATGAATAGGGCCCATATATAGACAAAGTTAAGGATTTCTGTCCACGGACACCACCTGTTTCTTCCTCCTTTCATTGTCTGTACCATTATTCTTGTTGTTTAGCCTCTATGGATCTTTTTTTATCATTAACTTACAATAAAACATCTTTCATGAGCCATACTACTTGTCGGATGCAAGATTCTGTCAGATGATAATTTGACATTTACCGAACCCCAATATCTGGAGTAAATACACGGCTCAAGTCGATCGATTATTTTGTTTGACCATTACATTCACTGCCTGGAGACTAGGGGTCAGGACGGTAGAAAACTAATCTTAAAACCCTACCATATTGCTTTTAAAAGGTAAATTATAAATATAGCCTATTATATATATATATATATATGTATTTATTTATTTATGGATACTTAATTTTTCCACTTTTTTATTTTTTTATTTTTTTCCTATTTAATGTGATATTATAACTTGAGAAAAAAAAAAGTCAGACATAATATATCTTGTTAAGAAACCAATAGTTTACCTCACTAAACTATAACAATCTTGAAAAAATTATATTTAAGTCTAATATTTTGCAAAACTAGCTATGGGTGCAACGATTGATGCTCTTATTGTCTTAAAGCATCTATGGTAGATACAAGGAAATATATTCAAGATGGAGCAAAGATTCCAAGAATTGACCCGGGGGGAAATGAATTTCTAGATTTAACAATTTCATGATAGCCAAAGGACTCAGAATTCATCACCTTTCAATAAACAATTCTCAGTTTCACAAGGGTCAATCATCGTCCAAAAATTCATATTTTATGAAAGATAATTTGGCAAGACAAAATCAAACCTAAATTGCATTGAATGGTCAAGATCCCATTAGGTGGATTTTCAATGCATAGCAATTTATGGATTTCAATAAAGCGCCAGAGGATCAAAGCATTACTATTGCTTCTTTTTCTTTTGAAGCTTCGGCTTTAAGTTGATATTAGTAGATGTACAAAAATACACAATTGGGTGGATGGGCTAAATTTCTTGATGACATACAAAACAGATTTGGTCCATTTGGTCCATCAAAGCATGAAAATCCCCAAGGAGAGTTAGCTAAAAATTAAATTGATTCTAGCAACATCTATTCAAGAATATCAAACCCAATTTGAATCGCTCTAATAAAGGGTTATCAAGCTTTCTAAATAGTGAAGAAAAGTTGAGGAGATAGAGCATTGAGAAGAAAAAGTTCCTCACTTTTAAACATTTCATCGGTAAGCTAAAGAAGAAGAAGAAAGGGTTAAAGCCCACTGAGTCATATAATTTAACTGTAACATAATACGCTTTTAGAGTCTTCTTTTTATTTTTTTTTTTAAATATTTAGTGTTAAGGATGGTGGATGACCATCCACACCTTAAAGAGTTTTGCGACCCTCATGAGGCAGTATGCAATCACCCATTACTATGCTAACTTTATTTTAATTTATATTTTTAATCTATATTGAATTTGATATTTTTTATTTTAGATACTTTTATTGCAATGCGACCACCTGATATAACATTAAAGGTGAATATTATATCTGATACTTGAATTTTACCTATTTTAAAAATTAACTTTCTAAAGTGCATGAGTGTTAATTCCTTACCCTCAAACGTACTTATAATCCTTAGACTAGGTAGCTGATTGTAAAATAGGTAAAATTCAAGTAGTTAAGTGTAAAAATAAGCAAAATCCGTATAGTCAATCGTAAAAATGAGTAAAATTTAGATATTAAATTAACACTTTTAAACTTCGATAATTACGATAAAGTTAATATAATATTTACCTATGAAACTAAAAAGTAACTATATTAGTGTAATATACATTTTGTTGATGAGTTATATAAATATATATATATATAGATATACAAAGTTTTGTTTGGCATCCCTCGTGAAAAACTACAGACTTATAAGGGACAATAAGTGTAGCCTCTTTTTTTTCTTTTTATTTTAACTCCATATAGTTCGTTGGTTATGCGTCGATAATTAACAAGTCACTTAGCTGAAGATCATGGGGCATCTTGACAAATGAAAACTTCGAGCACCCTAATTAAAATTATAACCCGTTGATCTCATTATCTCTCATTAATTAAATGAATAAAACAAACCACACTCTCTTGACTCTTGAGTCCAACCAATTACATTCCAACATTTATGTTTTGCCACTTCTGTCGATTGTTTTAGTGTTTGCTGCATCAATTAAAAATGTTCTGCTTTTCATTAAATATGACAAAAAAAAAATGCGTATCACTAATGTGGAGTGGTAAAAATCATCTTCTTATATGGGACTGCATGATATTCAAAATATCATTTTAAAAAATGAAATAGGAAAAACAAGCATCATAATTATAATATGATTAAATGCATGATATATATCCTCCTAGCTAACATCTGCTCTTAAGGCACATGGAACAAACATTCATTTGACTAGTCCATCTTGTATATGAATTAATGATAATAATGGTAGATAATTTTGGAAAAACTAAAATTTATGTTGACATATATCAAAATTTTACTAATTTTGATACGTCATTAATTAATTTATATAATCTATTAGTATCATTAAATATATTCCATACTAACTTCTTCTTTTTTTTCTTTCCAACTACCTTATATTACAGTTGAGGAAAAAAAATCAAATCTGATTCATCCCATATAAAATCAGTATTCATGAAATAAAATGTAAGCTAAATATTATAAACCCTATATATCCGTTAGTAAAAGGCTAAAATAATACAATTATCCATCTGAGACCTTATTAATCTTTCATTCCATAATCAAAAGAGTTCGATTATTGGAAAAAGGAATATATCGGATTCGGTATTCGGGTGGCAGAGAGGAGTATCGACATGATAGGCTGAACCTCTACATATATCGCAGCCTCGGCCTCAGTTCTTCTCGTCTCTATCCTTTTACTTTCAATATACTTACTTTCTGCAAGGCAAAATTCAAATTCTAGGAATAACGACGCTTCTCTAACTTCAAATATGCTTATTTATTTGAATGCTCTGCGAACCATCATCTCAGTGGAAACATTCTCCTCAGCGCTTTAATACTGATCATGGTTTGTCGTTTTCAGCACTGACCCGTCTAACTACCAAAAGTAGGCACATATCTATTAATTCAAGAACTTGGTGCGGTCCGGCCCGCAGAGCCAAGGTTTGGGGTTGGCTTTTAGATTTATTGGTTCATGGGTAATCATGAAATACCCATTTTTTTTTAAGTTAAAGTATTAAAATAATTAAATTTTAAACTAGAAAAGTTAAGCCAAGAATCTTATAGTCTTTAACAAACTTGACTTGTAATATTAATAATATAAGACCAAAAAATCTAGAGGTTAAGAAGAATTTTTAAAAACAAAAGTTAGTCTTATGTTACTAAGAGTGAAATTGTTTTATTGGCAGAAGTTTTTATATACCTAATCAAACATACTCATAATGCATATATTATTCATTGTATTCTTAATAGCAACATATTAAATACTATAAATGAGTAATAAATTTTTTTCCTTATTC
This sequence comes from Lumnitzera racemosa, assembly GCA_024138005.1. Classification (NCBI taxonomy): domain Eukaryota; kingdom Viridiplantae; phylum Streptophyta; class Magnoliopsida; order Myrtales; family Combretaceae; genus Lumnitzera; species Lumnitzera racemosa. The sequence continues at coordinate 110,404,573 of JAMXBC010000004.1, forward strand.
ACATGGAATTAATTTAAGTTTTCAATATTATTTATTATTTAATTTGTTATTTGCAATCTTTTGATTACTTTATTCTGTATTTTATTTAACTTTTTTATGTTTTCTTTTGTTTGATGAATCAAGACCCATTGGTTACATAAGTCTTGGTCAATGACCTTAGGCCCATCATCTTCATCAATCCTTACCCAAGTTGGAATCATGGAGATGTTGAACCAATAGGTTTTTATGTGTAATTTTGATGAAAACAAAACATGGTTGATTTGATTATGAACCTTTTTGTAAATCTTATAAAAACATGGTTAATTTGATCAAGAACTTAAATTATCTTTATAACACTATGTTTTGCATGATATCTCTGTAATATAACTTGATTAGATTGAGTTTGAAATTCTTGAAAGAAATAAAAGGGAATAGAACTATTTGTTGCATCTTAGTGTATATTGTTCAACTATTCTTATATGAACCGTCCGACTGGTTTCTACAAATCAGTAGCAGGTGATGGACCGTCCGGTTGGTTTTCATTAGACCGTCCGGTTGGTTTTCCTTAAACCATCTGGCTGATTGCTGCAGATCAGTAGCAAGTGATGGATTGTGCGGCTTCGACCGTCTAGCTGATTGTTGTAAATTAGTGGCTAATGATAAACCGTCCGACCAATTGTCCCTAAATCGTTTAGCCGGTTGTTACAGGTCAATGAGCTATGTTAGACTATGCAATTGGTGACCTGAAGACCGTCCAAATGGTGAACCTATTTAAATGGATCATTCTACTAGTCTCACTTAAACCATCTGGCTGGTCCACATAAAAAAGAGTCGTTACAAAGCATTAAATGAAGAGAAAAGTAGACCAACAATTGGATTTTCTTAAGAGGCTATAAATATAAATTGTTGGATAGTTAAAGGATAAGAAATAGGGCTAGAAATTTGCATTTATTCCTTTAGTTTACTTACCCTTTGCCTTGTGTACTTAATTTGCTAAATTATTTGTAAAACCCTAATATAGTACAAAGTGATTTATACTTGTAAAAACTTTAAGAGAGTACACTTTACTTGAGATTAAGTCTGTTCTAAGAGTTATTGTGATTGAAAATCTTATAAAATCAAGATTAGGCGAGTTGTGAGTGTGAAACTTATATAATCAAGTTTATGTATGTATAACTCTTGGAGCTTGGATTGAGAAATTAATAAGAATGGTGTAAAGTTTTCGATTAGAGACATTGTGTGTCCATGGAGAGTGAGTGGCAGTCCAAACTCTACGTTAAATTCGACCTTGATTTATCTATATCCCTATCTCTTTTATTTTCTGCACTTATTATTATTTTATCACTTTCTTGATTATACTCATTATTACTTTATTGTTTCAATATTGCATTCGTTTAGTTACTTAAATAAAAAAAAAAATTGGTATTAAATTAAAATTTAAGCATTAAACTTAATTCATCACCTGCCACCCAATAACACCCCCCCCCCCCCCCCCCCCCAAGTTCCTAATGTAGTTTTTCAGGAGGTAGGTCCGATTTTGGACCCATCAGGTTAGTTCACGTGCAGGTCCTAGCTCCGATTTGCACTATACCTGATATATCTGTTATTAAGAGATGGTGTATGGTAACAACAATAACAATTACTATTTGGTTTGTACAGTTGACAATAGTGGAAGGTGGCATAAATGATTTTCTCTTAAATTTTTCTTTCTTCTTCCATTAATATTTTAGAAGCAATTAATCTCTCTTATTACTACCTATTGTTAAATCCACTCATTATGATTGTTTCTTGCTATTATTATGTTTATATCGTATGTTTGTGAAGGGTACATCATATAAGTTTAAGAAGTTTGTTGATAGTAGAGTTTGCTAAGGTCTTTTAGGTAAGAATATGATCTACTATGAGCTGAAGCTGAGCTATTTTGCCTTCATGCAACCTACAATTATTAAGACTAAGCCTTTAAGTTTAAACATCCAAATTGTAACAAAGAGACATGAACATTTCAACAATTTTCAAATGACATAAGTACTCATCTGCCCTCTATCCCTCACATTAATCACATACTCTAAATAATAGAGCGCCACATGTCCTCGATAATTGAACTACCTCTCCATTACAATTACCAATGAGCTTTGCAAATACTCAAGGACTATGAATAGTATACTCTCTTATTACTCTAATCTTAAACCCTTTATATACTCTCTGACATTTATCTAACTTAAGTATTAAAGTAGTTATACTAGATAGTTCTTGAACCTTCTTAACCTAACTTTTCTTGTTCTTATAAATCATTACCTATAACTTAAATTTAACCAACAACAAAGTTCAAAACCTTGAGGTTTATAAAAATCATTTTTTTTTTTTACCAATTATATAACAATTTGGGAAAGAAAAAATTTAAACTATAATCTATCTCATTGAAAGATTAATGGTAATACCATTATATTATAATAACCTTAACTATTTATTCCTATTCTAAAACATTAAATGAAACACACACACTAATTCGGTTGCATCATTAGGGCTAAAATAACAAGTGCACTTTATATCCATGAAGAGTCAGAAACAGAAATATTATTCAATCCAATATATTGACATAACAAAATTTCACTAAATAATAAACACTTATATGACCCAAAACATTTTCTTTTAATCCTAGCCTCTTTTTTTTTTTTTCCTGCCATGTGCTCGTTATAATTAAAGTATGGCTAGTCATGTTATTTACAGGGAGACTACTGAGTCTTAATCACGAAAATAAGAATTAATGGACAATTAACCTGATGAACAGGAGTTGTAAATAAGGTCTACTTCTAATGGAATAATCAACGATTTTATTTATTTATTATTCCTTTTTTGTGGGATTTTAAAAATGATTTGAACTTATCACCAGATAATTACGTGCCAAAAAGGGATAACTGTTAGTGAATCGAAGAAAATCTAATTCCTTCGCCATCTTTGTCTTTTCTGTTGGATGTATAACAGTGTGATGTCGATATTGCCAGAGATTTCGTCGGAGCAAACCGACGAAGTGTCTTTTAACACGTACGCCTGCTCGCCACAATCACGCATGAATCATTGTCGGTACTGTACTGCTCTATTAAACCGATTCTGGTGTGGAAGAAATTTACATGGTGGCAGAGATATATGATATGTGCACCGTACAAGTATGGATGACAACGGAAATTTGGAAGATAAAAACATGATATACCTACATCGCTGGAGATTTTCTATTTTGGGAAAAAGTGCCAAAATTCCTTATATATATATATATATATATTTTTATTATTAGTCTTCGAACTTATAAAATTCCTATATTTAGTGTTTCAGCTTTTTAAACATATTTGTCCAGCTTTGATTCTGTTTAATATGGTTCCTTTTTTCCTTTTATTCGGGCATTAAATTTATTTATTTATTTACAACAAGATTATATATTAAAATTTAGAGAGGGAGATTTTAATCTAATTTATCTTGTAAAAAATATTTATACAATTAAATTACAGTAGTCTTGATGAACAATTCATAATCCCAAAAGAGAATCACAACGTGTTATTAGAAGAAAATACGAGAGTCGGAAAGGAACGAGCATGGTCCGGTTCAATCCTTTTAAAGCCTCAAAACCAAACTGTAAAATTTATACATTTAGGGGGGCGGGGGTTGGGGAAAGTTCAAACCATAACTGTTAGAGAAAATCAATCGTTAAATTTATCTCGATATCTGCTATAGTATAGATATTTGTTGTTTATCTATTTACACCACGATGATATTACTGTTGGGCTGGACTACAATTTCATTGGACTGGGCCTACAATATTTCCAAAGGGGCCCATCAGAAAGCCCATAACTCATGAAAGATGAAAAATACAATGGAGGACTTCGTTGGTCCACGTGTTTACGTGAGAGTGTACTCATCAATCAACCAAGAATCACTTCCTGAAGTACGTGATGGTGATTTATGATGGGCTACAAATGTTAAATATTCATAAATATCAGAGTTTTAAAAGAAAAAATTAAATGACAACAAAATCAAATGACATAACTTTCAATAAACTACAACTTATCCTTTTTTCCATTAATGATATGCTTATTTTTTTTTTTTCATTATTTTAATTCAAATTAACATATAGATGAGTTTCTCTAATTACGACTAACGAATGTAAATAAATTTCCTCACGCATATTCGGAGCGTAAATTACAGCATGGCATACATTGTCACTTGGCAACGCGAACCCTAATGTAAGCTTATGAATTTTTTTTTACAAAAGATGTTGGCCTTTTTTGAATGCCCAAAGCATTATAAATGTACACAACCAAGCAAGGCCATTGTGGCATGTCAACTTCACTGTAACGTGAATTATAGGGAAAAAAAAAATAGTGGGGGTTATGGGGGACCAATTGTTGAACATGGAAAAATGGTCCACACTTTTTTTTTTCCCAAAAAAAAAAAAATTAATGAAGGAGATTGATGCATGCAGGTTCTTCAACTAATAAAGAGTTAACCACAAACTTCCAGCAGATCAGAAAGATTGCTGGTAGTTGGACGTACTCTTTTTTATCCATTTACATACAGCAGCAGCCCCTCCTTATTTTGTTCTGACGATTTAATCTCTTTCTAGATATACAGTAACATGGCAAAATCTTCACCTTTTTAGCTTCTTTGATAACGAAGGGCCCATCGGCACATACTAACACTATTAAGGCTCCTTTCTCTTCCAATATGGAAATCTTGAATATTCCCTAACATTATTTATTAATATAAAGAAAAGCATAGATTTACCTATAATATCATCATGTACTTTTTTTTCTCTTTCCCCCTTATTTGAATCCTCAACGTACTATTATGGTAGGTAATGATGCACCAATATAAATATACTATATTATCTACCATCATAATATATTGAGTCTAACTTACTTAAAATAGTTAATCATAGCCTAAATAAATGAAATGCGTGAAGTTGACCACCTAACAATGTAACTCGAGGGAAATTAGAATTCAATTTTTCTTATTCCCTATTATATGAAATTAAGTAATAGAAATTTCTTAATTTAACTAAAAAATCACAATTACTCACAAAATTTCAATTTTTTTTTTCAAAAATAATCTTATATTAATTTAACGATAATCACCACCATCGTTGCTATTGCCACCACCATCGTCGTTGTTCTCGCTGCTGGTGCTACTACCACCATCATCGCCACCAACACCTTAACCATCACAATACTGCTACCACCATCGTCTTCATCGTCACCACCGCCATCATCACTCCCATCGCCCGCCATCGTCGCTCCTACCGCCCGCCATCGTCGCTATCACTACTATCGTCACTACAGCTGTAACTTGCCCCTCCCCCCTCCAAGCCACTACTCCAGCCACTACCACTATTACCATCGTTCGTAATTACCATTGAACATTACCATTGCCTCTATCCCGCAGTCGATTTCTACCACTACTATTTGTTACTTTAAAATTACTTGAAAAAGAAAATAAATCAAAAGTAATTTAATCATTAAAGTTCTATTACGTATCTGTTTTTAAGTTATTTATTAATCCAACTAAACAAAATAATAGATATTATACCCTTATTACATTACTTAAGAATTCCAATTACATTCCTCCCTCATTCCATTTAGTGAAGTAAACGAGTTGTAATAGTTTTGATTTTTCAAACTCTTTCTTTTATTATGGCCAAAAAAGGAACTCTCTCGTATTTTTTTTTATTTGTTATGATTATTCAATTAATTTTAATATGTTATCTATGATGTAATATTATTTTATTAAATTGATTATTATAGATTAACTAAAAATAGACGAGAGTCAAGGATGAGAGAAAAATTAACAGAATTGATGTGATAATTTTGTAAAAATTTGAAAACATTGAAAAAAAAAGCGTGAATCAAATCAAATTGGAAAAGTAGGTGAATATTGAAGACTAAATGAATACATTTCTTTTTCTGACATTAGAGCGGACAGGAACCAATCCATTTTGCTTTTTTATTCTTTTCGAGTCAATAAATTAGTTTAAATTTGACTATCGATTTATTATGTATATATATATATATATATATAATCTCCATACATGTATATGTATAAATGACTAATAAGAAAAACCTAAATTTTTGTTACTAATAAAATTAAATCTCTTAAGAGATATTTAAGTTAATTATTACGAGATAAATTTCATACAAATATAAAATACCCAACAACATTATTTTATCTTAACACCTATAATCATTATAATACATAAGTACTATCGATGTTAAGTTTATAATATTTACCTAGAATACGACGAACATATCGATTCATCTTTTTGTTATTAACTTCTAGTTGTTTTAGTTCATGAAAGCTACATCGGGAATCATAAGTTGAAATGGAATGAAACCATTGAAGAAATATATTTATAAAAAAAAAAAAAAAAAAAAAAAGAGAGAGGGGTAAAACAAAGTCTCGAAGTTGAAAGAGGGGGAAGGAAAGAAAAAAGTATTGCGCGAATTCATTGTCGGTTTTTGTCAAATAAGTTTTACCATAGTTTCACCCTACCAAACATATCATGTTACTAAGTCCGACAGTAGTACGATGGTTTATTTATATTGATAAATGACATTTCAAAAAGAAAAAAAAAAAAAAAATTGTCACTACTAGTAGTTGCTTGACCTACTTTCCCTCTCCATTGTCCTCCTAGTTCTGTTTTTAATTTTTTCCATTTTTCTCCATTCATGATTTTTAATTTTAATATGTTTAAGTCTTGTTGCGGTATTCCAGTTGGCCCATGGAAGTATATATTATACAAGAAACGAGAGAAATAAAACATACCACTATATGTTATCTAGACTTATTGAGAATAGATAAAAGATTCAATATGTATTATATATCATATATGATATATATATATATGTAGTATATAAATATTAATACAAATATTAATGATAAAAATAGTTATTCATTATTATATGTGATTTTTATATAATATAATATTAATATTTATATATTATATAACATATAGCATGGATTACCTACTAAGTTGTTGCTCCTCTTGAAAATAAAGATTTACATATGGGTACTCCTTCGATACGCTGAGTACACATTTGCAAACCTCATTGCACTTATTTTTTCAATTGTTGAAAAAGAAAAGCCCTGGGCTAGAAAGCCCAAATATCAGAACGTTTGTAAATAACAACGACAAAGCTCATAATATCTTAAGGATAGGCTCGAAATTTAGTCCAGCCCAGTTATGCCACAAAGCCCAAAACATGAATGCTTCGGTCTTATCTAACATGAGTTGTTGATCTGTATGGTTTAATCCGAACGGTTCAACCAAATCCAACAATGAAACCAGTCTAATTTAACATCGGTTTAACTAATAAATGAACTTGGTTCATCGTTTTAACCCTTGATGCTTTCGTAAGTTCAAGTTAACCATCCAGATCGAAATTGATTTATCAAAATTCACACATACAGATAGCTAAGCATGTGGGTGGTTGCTGTGTTAAGTTAGCCAAGAAATCAGACAGAAGAAATTTCACAATGTTATGTATGGAGTTTTTTTTTTTTTTTTTTTCCTTTTTTTCTTTTCAATTCAGTCTTCCAGTGTCATGTGCGGTTGTAAGGTTACTTCCTAATATGAAGAATGCCAGAGGATATGAAATTAACATTGTTGTTTTTAGTGTTAAAAGAATAAATCAATTAATTAATAAAAAGAGGTTGATAAAAGAAGTTTCAACACCAAGACCTTAATCATTATGTGATTATCTCTATTTTCAGTCAATTTTCTTCGTTTTTTTTTTGTTTTATATTTGCTGTTTAATAAGGGAAATCTTTAAAGACATGTTAGGATATGAATTTCATTCATGCTTTTGTTTCTTTTTTTAGTTTTTGGTTTATAATGAATAATTAAAGCATTTGGCAAATATATATATATATATAAAAACATTTGAGTAGCATCCGAAAACTAGCATTTCTTAAATTTCTTCCTTTGAACAATTTGAAGCTATTTATGCTTAAATAGGGAAGTGAGGATAATCTTAGTTAATGAAATTGAGTTTTACTATTATATCGTAAGCATGTGTTGCATTAATTGTTTAAATCAAAATTGTTATTAGATACGAAAAATTCTTGGTAGTGTTTTGTGTCGTTGCTTAATTTGGACAAGTTGGCTTACAATTGTGCTCGTAACATTATCATGTGCAAGATGACTCTTACGTTTTAGCCTCTAGACAGGAAGTATATATATATATATATATATATATATATATATATATGTATAGACACACAAATATATATAGTTGATTTTTCTAATTCATTTACATTTTTTTTTCTCCAGTGAGACATGAAAGCTTCGTTAATAACTAGCTACAGTCCAAAAAAATTACAAGGAAATATAACTTGAAAAAATAAATCTGCAAGTAGCTTCAGAAGGAAGAATGAATGGTGTAATGACTAATCATAAGCTATCCAATCTGCTATTTAGGTAGCATTTCTTTTAACAAAAATAAGGCATTGTAGTCTTGGGTAAATACTGCAAAAGATCGATTATTCAGCCCAACTCCTCCACCATCTACTCAAAGATGATATTTTTCTTCTATTCATACGTATCCCAAAGCCCCGAGTCAAACATACATAGTCCGGTGGCATCACATTAAGGCATGTTTCGTCGATTCAATGTCGCCGCAAAACGGACAGCTTAGGCTTATAGTGGCTCGCCTTTTGCAAAGATTCTCCATACATAGCCCACCTAAAGAACCGGCGGATTTTTGGTAAGGTATTCACATTCCATATCTTTTTCCATTGTCTACTACTCATTGAAAAAGATGATGACGCAATACATTGATAATCATTTTCCTTTTTCCAAAAAAAGGAAGCGGTATACTAATTTTACAATAATCTCACCTCGGTGATCATATGGCCATACAGGCTAATTGCTGCTGTAAAAAACAAAGGTATGGTTTTTATAGCTCTTCTTTTTCACTTAATAATTGTCCGATACTTATGACGTTCCAAACACCACTATCTCTATCAGTGATACCATAGCTAAATAGAATGTAAATGAAATCCAGGTGGGTTATAAAAGATGTTAAGTAATTGCATACAAGGTTAAGTGGTTAATAACATATTAATACTAATTAAAAGCTTTTGACTAAGTAGTTGATATAGATCTATTAATATTTATTAACCTGGTTATTAATAATTTTAGTCATGGGACATTACAAATGATTTTATAACCAACCATTACTAGTACGTGTCCAATATAGGAGAGATTGAAAAAAGAAAAAAATCTAGATCCAATTGTAAGGTTTTATGGTAATGGAGAGAATAGATCATGATACCCATGTGAAATGAATGTGAATGGAGTCCCATATAAATTGTTAGAGATGTTGAGTAATGGGATATAAGGCCAAATAGTAAATAATATTGATAATAACTTAAAACTTTAAGACTAAGTGGCTTAAACAAGCTCATTAATATTTATTTACTTGGTTATTAACTATTTTTGCTCTAAGACATTACACTATCCATCAACTCACACACTTTCAAGTTTGGATCAATTCTATCCCCTTAACATAACTTATGTGTATTAGCAGTAGGAATCCATCTATCTCACCTAACAAAAACACTTGAACCATCTTGAATCCACCAAATAAGATGTTTCTACCTTCCAATATGGTACTCCAGCCACCTTTCTTCACAAACCAAAACTCATCTTCTGGAAAATAAATTTCCCTTAACGCCCTTGCCCATAACGCATTTGGACTTTTCTACAACCACTAAACCTATTTAGTTAGAAGACTATATATGTAAATCCTTAAATCCAATGCCTCCTTTCTCTTTCACCTTAGCAAACTTCCCCCAACTTACCCATTTCACCTTCTACTTATCTACTTTCTAGGCTTATAAAAAAATAGCTAATAAAGAATTTACTTGATTACACTATTTCATAGGGAACTAAAAAATTCCCATGAAATGCAAAATTGCACAAGGAACCGCCTTTATAAGAACTTCCTTACTAGCTTCATTTAATAAACAACTTTTCCATCCTTACAAATTCTTCACAATCCTTTCCTTCACATACTGCATAGCTTAACATTTTGATTTCTCCCATATCTAGACAATCTACGATACTTTCCCAAGGCTTCTATACTAGAAATCTACAAAATCCTTCCTTCCAACTGTTTACACTCTTCCAAAAAATTCGGGTTGTAGTACTAAAATTTATCTCTTGACCTAATAGACTATGATACTCCAACAAAATATTCTTCAGCACTTACACCTTAGCAACATTTATTTCCATAGAAAATAAAGAGTTGTCTCTAAAAAAAAAATGCATTAAGATAGGATAATTAGATTTAACATTGACCAAAATTTACACCCACTAAAAGTCCCTTAGACAATACATCTAATACCAATATAAAGAGATATGATGAGAAAAGATCACCTTATCATATACCCCTATCAATTCTAAGAGGGTTTTTTGGGTTGCTCAATTTAATTAGCTTTTAGATCTATTTAGTCCATCAACTCTTATTTTCTATGGTCAAGTCAATTATCAATATCAACATTTTTTTCATCAAATCATTTTTGAAAAATGGCAAAAAATAGCTTTATGATTTATTCATATCTAAGAGATAAACAATTACATTGACTTATTTGACAATAAAATCCTTATTATTTTAAGTGTTCAAGAGTCTATCACCAATACATAATGAATCATATTCTAGTAAAATAATTTGTCAAAGTTTTGATAACATTTAAACTACGCCAAATTGGCCCAACCCTTTATCTACCTCTAACTTGGAGTTAAGAGTAAGCGAATACAAGATGGGTAAGGTATAATGTATCCTACCCTACAGATACAAATTTGAAAATTTTTGCACTCAAAACCTATCATACGGCACTTAGGAATCACCCTGTACTCTCTACCTTATAAACTCTATAAGGTATAGGGTACAAGGTACAAGATATCTTATAAAATCTATATATTTTTTTAATTTATCTTCTTTCGAAATATTGTACAACCAAATAATTAATATTAAACTTGTAACTATACTAATAGACCAATATTTGAAATATTATTATATTTGTAACGCGTCTAACAGTAACAATATAAAACTTTAGTAGGTAGAATATTGAATAATCCCTACAATTGGAAACGATCAATCCTTAGTTAGGTCATGCTAAATTATTTTTTCCATCCTTTCCTTTCAAATCATCAAAATAATTTTTTATCAAATTATAAAATTGTTATACATAGAATACAAAAACATGGTTTTATCCACAAAAAGAAAAATAATAAGAGAGAGGAATAAGATAGTAGACACAAGAGTATGTAATCTTAAAGTTTTACTATAATTTGGTATAAAGTACCCTAAAATTTGCTTCTAAGGTGGGTACAAGATACCTTAACATCATACTTGTACCCTACCTTGTAGCAGTAAGTTTGGGGAAATTGCTATTTGAAAGCTACCTTATTGCCCTCTTTACTAACCTGAAACTTATCCAATGTAATAGAGTCCAAGTAGGTACTCGATATAGTAAGGTTATCGACTCACCCTTACTTGGAGCTCTATAAAATGAGTCGACCATCAACACTTTAGTTTGATGTTTTCTTAATTTTTCTTTCCCCTTTAACATTTGTTAATTACATTTTGCAATTAATTTCAATTAGATGACGTTTCTTTCTCTTCGTTAATTGTATCTCCATGAAAGTTCATTTGACAAATAAATTAATACATGTAATACTGATTTTCATAATAGCTATAATGTATTTTGTTATTTATTTAAGATAGTTTATCTCAGTAAATCTTCAAATTCTTGGCAACCTAGTTGTCAAGCCAAACCTACCCACAACCAACCTGGAACTGTCAATTCACAAGTCGGCTCAAGGCTAAACCGGGCCCAACTCTTGAGGTCATAAGCCCAAGCCAATAGGGCCTAACTAGTAATTGACCCTTGATTTTTTTTTTAAAATTTTATAATTAATCCCTTTTATATATTTTTTTTTTCATATTCCCACAAATAATTTTTCATCTTCTCTTGTACTTCTATTTTTTTTTCCTATATTATTGTAATGTTTTATGTGTACATATACTAACATGTAAATGATTCATCATTATATTTAGTTTAAATTTTATTCCATTTCAAAATAATTAATTTGAAATGCGAGATTTTGATATTAGTTTAATGTTAAAATATCGAGTAATGCTAAGTAAAGTAAGACAAGTCATAAAAGATAAAGAATTCTCATTTGAATATCAGAAATGGGAATATGTATTATATAAAAAAGAAGTAATGATGATTGATAGGGAAAATATGCATATAATAATGTAAAAGAAAGAATATGTTAGCAAAGAGAAAAGTAGAAGAAGATGTTGAAAAAGAATATGTTGGAAGAGAGACATTATCTACGCTTGTGAAGCCTAACGATTCTTAGGCCAATTTAGGCTTGCCACACTTTGGATCAGGCCGACTCTGGATCAGTTCACAATTTAGAATTAATCCATGCATGGGTCTACTTGATATATGAAATTTGGTAAGGAGGAAAATTTATTTGGAAATAACAGTAAAAAAAACAAAGAACAAAAACTACTATCTAAAATATGTGTATCATTGAAAGTGTAAGCCCTAAAGCCAAGCCAAGTAACCGTAGGATTGAACTTAGAACCCAAGGTTTAGGGCGATCGGTTAAAGGATCCGATCAAACCCAAATTAGAAACTATTGAAAGGAATATTAGTAAAAATGACCCTATAAACTTAAATTTAAGAAAGTAAGTAGTAAAATAGGAGACTATAAAATTTTCAAATTTTAAGCATAATAACTGCTAATTACCGAAAAGGCGAAAAGTATCATGAAATAACTAAGAAATTACTAGAGATAAATTATATGTGTACTAAAAATTTTAGAATGACCAAAATAATATTTAGGAATGTTCACGTGTACCCTACATGTATTTACGTGTAGATAAAAATACGCGTAATTGCTAAAATAGGCCGAAAACTAAGTAAATAATTAAAGAAAAATACAAAATAATTATAAAAAAATCAGAAAAAATCAGGATAAGATAACTGCAACAAGGTCAGGTCGTGGATTGAAAAGAAAAAATTAACCAATAAGAATTTGACAAACTAAAAGCCTAAAATCAAGAAAATGGGGCAAAAATCCCATCAAATTAATGCACATTAATTACCACATTTGTCTATAAATAAGGAAAAAATTCTCAGAAGTCATTTGGCTAGTTTGTGATCTGAGAAAAATTGAAACACAACAAAAATCGAGAGAAATTCCAGAAAAATAAAAAGAAAAAAGAAAACTATGCAGGTTAGCAAGGTGAACTAAAACCACCACCCACCACCACCTGGGACCGAACCACCACCACCACCCTACAGTAGACCCACCGCCTAGACCGGCCGACAACATTGGACCGGGTTTGGACGGCCCAAAAGCTTCGAACCGGTTAGTCATTTATTCACCCGATTTTTGTAAAATTTTGTAAAATTATTTATTTTGTCCAAAAAATTATGAAACTTGTTATTCTGAGGTTTTATTGTATGTATATTTAGGGAAAAATATTGGTTTAGTTTAATTAGATCTGGAAATATAGGGTCCCTAACAAATTGTTCAAAACCGAGCATTAGTAAACCGGAAAATAAATAGGCTTAGGGATGTAGTTTGGAGTTCAAAATTTTTTTGTAGGATGCTCATTTGATGTATAACAGTGCTATGAAGCCATTTTTTTTAAAATTAATTTTTGAAATTTTTAAGTTAATTTTTAACCCTAAAATGATGGTAAAATTGGGTGATTAAGGGTTAATTAAGTGATTAGGATGTTAATTACTGATTTGGATCTTAATTAGAGGTTTAGGGAAGTTAATCTCCGTAGTGGAACCTTAATCATAGCCTTTAGGTACTAAGTATGGTTAATTAGGGCAATTAGGTAAGTAATATAATAAATTAGTAATATGTGAAAATATAAATTAATAAATCTAAAAAAAATAAGGTTATTAGATAATATTATAATTGAAATCAGAAAAATAATAAATCTGAAATAATATTTAATTTTAAGTAAATATCTTAAAATGTAAGATTTTTACACATCGGGAATAAATCCGATACCTCAATTAGGGTTAGCGTGTACCGAATAGTTAGAATACCAAAATTACGACCTAATAGAATATTTGAATACCTAAACATAATGTGATTAATATCACATTGGGATTCGAGCTTAATTACGATTTAGGAATTAAAACTAGAATCTAGTTTAGGAACCGAACCCCGAAATAGAACACAACGAATCATTACTACGTTATAGGTATACATAAGGAAAATGAGTTATATTATGAGTTAGAATAATAATCCATAAAATATACGTACTAAAAGAACCTATTTGTATTATAGGACACCCAGAAACAAATCAGCTCGCAACTAAAGGATCGAGCGATCGAGCAGATTCAAGTAAGTTGGGTTATTGCTTATTGTAATAGAGTACTAGTTTCGTAGTACTCGGAGACTTAGGCTTGTATATGATTGTGATTGTAAATAGTTTGCGCATGTGCTTGATGTATCTGAATTCGTGCTGGAATTTGTACTGTGAATGACTTTGTGACTGATTGAATTGGTATGAACTTGTTGAACACCCTAACCGGCATTTAATCTCAATCGACCCTAATAACCGAAAATGTCATGCATTGTAACCCGTTAGGGGATCATAGGACTCTCCAACCAAATACCGACCCCTTCGAAAGGGATAGCGCAGGATTGCAAAATGGTCCCTTCTTCATCCTCAGTCGAACTAAGTGACAGGAGAGGAGGTCGCGGCGAGGATGGAGTCAATGGTTCGAAGGTAGTCGCGGGAGGAGCGAGGTCTCCATTGCACAAGTCTGGGTTTGGTTGTGAGCTGCTGCATCACATGGAACTCCTCAACCCGGATTGGAGCGGGTGAAATTTCTCTGATTTCACAACGGACCGGACTATGTTATGCGATGACACTTGATTGTTGCATTGCATGAAAATAATTGTTTGATAACTCTGTTTGTGCTTGTATGCATTCATGAGTCTCCAATTCAACTTACTGGGCTTTAGTTGCTCATACCCTTATAGATCCTTTTGCAGGTTCTGATTTGTGAACACTTCAAGTACTATGCCACCCTATAATTATCCAGAGGTTAGTCTTTTTGAAGCCAGGGGTGTGAGAATCAAGTTATTTCGCAAATGTGTAACTAGACTGACCTTGTAGTTAAAGGTTGAAGACTGTTAATTATTCTGTAAATTAGTAAACTGTAGTTATTATGTAAAACTTCCTGGGAAGCTCTGTGGACTTATTTATAATTAGCTATGTTTTATAGAACTTTGTGATAATTATCATAATTGTAGTATCATTATTACTCGAACTGTTTACTTCAAAGCGAAGAGTCGTCGACGCCTTGTGTAGATTATCTCTATGGTAGGCACTGTGAGGCCAGTTACTATCATAGAATGGTTTACACGGCGGGACTGTTGCGACTTTGCGACTTCGGGGCGTAACAGAAAGTACACAAAGCAAGAGTTCAAAAGCTTGCCATCGCAAGGTCTAAGAAGCTCTTGTTGGTATTTAAGGATACAAAGTGCATAAATTATTATTGTTATCTAAATTATTTGTTGTAGCCAATGGTTATTAGACATATTAAAAGGTTCAACTATTGAAAGGAAGACATACATGGAAGCCAACAAGAGTGAAGGACATACTTTGACCCCTCATGAAGGGAAGTATAGCAGTGTTAGTTGTAGGGCAATACTCCCAACTCCCCTACTAACAAAACATAGCTGGCCTAGTGCAATCTTGTAATATGGACAATAGTCCTACAGAACAAGGGTACCTGAGCCTGCATTGTGTATACTATACTGTACTACCTTTACAATATATTAAACCCTAAATATTTGAGTGTATTGGATAAAAGCATGAGAAAGAGGACCATTTGAATATTTAAAGCCTTTATCGTATCTTTATCAGATTCCCAAATTTCTTTCATGATATCATCACAATCTGAATTGTACAGTCCCTGCATTCATCGAATATATTATATATTCATGATTGATTAGAGTTCTATGGAAACTTAATTTCATAAAATTACTTAGCTTATAAATATTAGTAGTATGATAAGATCATCTTTTTTATATTCTAGCCAATAATGTACTCACAATGTATGTGCTCAAACCTAATGGTTGGCAAATCATCATCAATATCAATCATGAAACTAAATTAATAAAACCATTTAATACATACATATAAAGATATAATTTGTTCAATAATTTAAAGTTGAAACCTTGTTCAAAATAAGAATTTCTAAAAAGTCAAAAGTTTAAATTATGATTGAAATTAATACCACTATTCTAATCTTTTAGTGAAATGAGAATAAATTTGTAACCATATCCATTAAAATAGAAGGAGATGCAGCATTGGTAAAATGTAAATAAACCTTAAAAGGAGTATTAAATAGTATAATTTCATGAAATATATTATTTTAAAGGGATATGGAGTCCAAAAGATGAGGTATTTGCTTAATAAATAATAAGATAGACCGATTTTCTAATTCATTTAGTAAAGTGAGAATGAATTTGCAGCTATATCCATAAAATTATGAGGAGATGTAGCATGTGTGAAATATATGAATCTTAAAAAAGAGTAGTAAATAGTATAATTTTATGCAAAATATTATTTTAAGGGTTGTGGAGTCCAAAAAAGATAATATTTGCATAATAATAAATATATACATTATCATAGATAGATAAGCACCAAAAATTCAAGTGTCTAAAATAAAATAAGTCAAATATATTGTATGCTAGAGACAAAAACTACTATAAAATTTAAGATCTTTTCTTATTATTGTGCTCTTGTTCAATAAATAGTCTCTTCACCAATGTGTAGAACGTGATTTATAAGATAATAAAAATTGATAAAGTAAATAAAATGGATGCCAATTGCCTTGAAACCTAATATATGGAAATTGGTCTTTTAGTAAGATAGACTAGGTTCAAAGCACCCCCACCTAGTTGTAATCATTGAAAAAAAGAATAAAATTTACTGGTTTACTAAAATTAAATTTTTTGGAATAAGAAGTATGTACTTTTAATTGCAAGCACAATTGAGGGAATATATTAGTAAAGAGCAATGTTGTTATTGCCGCATCAAGAAATTGACCCTATAATGAGGATGGGTCAAAGGTCCAGAGGGTGAAATCGAGGTCATACCATGTTAATAAAATTATTATAATATAATCCATATTTATGTACAAAGCAATAGAATTTTCTACATTGATTTTTTTATGGGAAAATTGATGCATTTTATGGAAAAGAAAAAAGCAAATCAATTATCCTTAAATATTATCAAAATTATAAAATACCTCAATCTTCTAAAATTAGCTCATTTATAGTTCTAGAAAATGTTGTTGACCTCAAAAATTTTATTTTCAAATGCATCCCAAATCAGTTTTTTACGTAAATATATACAGACAATTATCTTCTGGGCCTATCTATCTTATGTGAACGTTTTCTTAACCTTAATACTTCACAAAAAGGGTAAAACTAGGTTATAAATCAAGTTTAAAAATAATTCATTGTATACTAATATAAAAGATTGACTTGGAAGTGTTTAAATGAAAAAATTTGTAAACAGTTTTTAAGGGTTGTAAGTGTAGCATTTTTGAAGTTCAAAGAATTTCTATAATTTTTACGAAATATCACTATAATTTACCAAAATAAGAATGAGTTTCTTATGTTTTTTGTTATTTATAATCATAGATTATTCAATATAAGTACATCGATTATAGGAATCAGCTGGGTTTTCAAAAATTTTGTTGAATGAAAGTGGAGAAATGAGTGAAAACAAGGCTAGAGCAATGGAACAAGATTACATTACACTCATGAAGGATGAATTGATTATAAGAAAACCTTTTCAACAATAGCTAGACGAGACTTAAGACTATAAGCTTTTTATTAGCTTTTGCTCACACAAAAGCCTTAAACATTTTAAAATGGATGGATAAAGTGTCGTACTAAATGACTTCATGAAAGAACATTTTTGTTCTCCCATAATAAAGCCTGATTTGATGATTAAGCAAATCCTGAATTTGTTTACAAATTAAATAAAGCTCTATACGGTTTGAGATAAATTCCCCAAACTTGGTACAATAGGTTAAATAATTTTCTAATTAAGATTGATCTTTCAAGAGGAATTGATGATATTATATGTTTACTAAGAATAAAAATTTTGAAATTTTAATTGTTAAATAATCTAGTATTCGGATCTAGTATTAGATCTTTTTGTAAGGAATTTTGTGAAATAATGTGTAACCCTCGTGGCTTCCAAGCATCCAATTTCAAGAAATTTGCGAAAGTTAGTTCGTTTGAGCACCGCTTTTATGACTTCGCAACGAGAGTTAGTCGAAGAAACTCCATGGCATAGATTTCAAATAAAAAAGAAAAGAAAAGTAAAACAATAATATAGCTAAAATGTCAACTATAATTATATTACTCGTTATTCATTAAAAATATATAACTTAAGTTCTAATAGTTGATGAATCCTTAGAAATAAATTATTTAGGCAATAAAATTAAAGAAATAATATGAAATAATATTTAGAAATATGTATATACACTAAATGTATTTTATGTGTATAAATATATGTACATGTAATTAATTAAAAATTTGAATATACAAATATTACTAAAATAATTAAGAAAATAGTAATAATTAACATAAAATTAAGGTGGTAGCTTAGAATAAAATGTTTATGGAGTGGCAACTTGTCAATTTAGCATAGGAATCGATAAAGTAAGATTAGAACACATAATAAGTATTATAAATTGGGAGTTAGGATTAGGGGTGTAAACAAGTTAAACTACTCGTGATCTAATCGAGTTTGGCTAGACATTTACTCGAATTTTACTCCAAAACAATCAAGTCGAGCTCAAGATACTAGAGAAGTTAAGTTAATCGAGTCGAGCTCAAGCCTCATAGTATTCCAATTAACTAGCTCGTAAGCCTAATTAAGTTCGAGCCAAAAATTAATAGTAATCGAGTTTTAATATTAATATTATTATAATTAGAATACAAAAAAATATTTTTTTAAATGAATCAAGCTTAAACAAGCCTAATTAAGTTAAACTCAAGTTTATTCAATATTACTTCAAGTTGAGTTCTAGCTTAAAATTCTAAAGTTAAGCTCCAGCTCCAGCTCCAGCTCTAACTCAGCACTGTATTGTCTCGACTCAACTTATTTACAGCCCTAATTAGGATACCTTATTATTAAGAATATTCTCAATCAAGCCCAGCTCATTCACAGAAGCAAACTTACACTTTCTATAATTCATTTGAGAGTTTAGAGTCTAGAAAAATTAGTGAGAGCAAATGAAAACTTAGAAAGAAAATTTAGGAAAAATTACAAAAGTTAGTGCAAATTGGAGTAATTTGGAGTTTGAGGGTTTTAAGCTATTCTTGGAAGTGACCTACAACTTCAAACTGATGGTAAAACCACCATTAGCTTGGTCAATATCATGCCTTTCGCCACCGATACTTGGAAGCTCATTCATCGATGAGCGTTCAATGAATATTCCAAGCAACATTGATTTTCAAAAAGTTTCTAAAAATACTACATAATGTTAGAAAATTTTAGCAAAAATAATTCCTAAGTTATTTTGTTTGTGGTTTTCATTTAAAAAAAAAAAGTTATTTTCTTGAAACTAAGTAGCTATCTATATATATCGACTTTAAGAAATGGATAAAATCTAACGAATTTTTATTCTATTTTCAAACACCTAAATGATTTATTTTTTATTACAAAATTTATATAACTTATCCATTATATCTCAGTTGATGCTATATAACCGTTTGCTATGATTTTGTTAATTTTTTAGCTCATAAATTATGGCTAAATTGGAATTAAAAGGAATTTATTAAATTTTCTTTAAGAAATTTACTTGGATTCTAACTTTAGTTGACTTAAGATGTAATTTAATGAGGAATGGTGATATTAGAATGAATTTTACAAATGGAAGTGGTTGATTTCAAAAATATGTAAGTTTCATGGTCAAAATTGTAGGATTTTTTAATATGTAACCATGTTATTTCATCTTCACAGAAAGTTATGATGTAGTTTTGCTTAGAATATGGGATGAACAAGAGTTAGAGTGGACATTTGGTTTAGAATATGGGATGAACAAGAGTTAGAGTGGACGTTTGGTTACTTATTTCTAACTGAAAGTATTATGCCCCGAAGCAGCAAAATCGTAATAGTCCTGACATGTAAACTTACCTATGATAGTGACTGACTTCATAATCACTATCATAGATGCGATTTACATAAGGCATCCATGACTCTTCACTTTGAAACAACTTATTCATTATTACTGATAAAATTTATGTATAAAATTAGAAACTTTAAATCATATTTACACAAATATACTTATATTGTCTTATGATCCCAAGAAATATTTACATGCTATGGTACTCTAATAAGTAAATATTACATGACCATCACATAAACCTAAAAGTTAATAAGAAGAACTCTAAAGACTAGATTAATCAGCTAGTTTGATTCTCACTCCCCCAAGGCACTTCAAACAGGAATTAACCTCGGGATAGTTATAGCACCATATCTCAATCAGTACCTGTAAGAAAACTTATAAGGGTATAAACAGCCAACGGCTCAATATGTTAGGATGGAGACTTAAGAATGCATAACATGTACAAACAAGGTATTCAAAGAATTAACTAAACGCAATACAACAAGCAAATGCAATCATACAACGTAGTTCGGTTTATTGTGAAATTAGAGAAATTTCACCCGCTTTAATCTGAGTTGAAGAGTTTCAACGTTTATACAATAGCTCACAACTAAACTTAGGTTTATGTAATGGAGGCATTGCTGCCCCTATGAATATCATTCGAACCATTGCCCTCGTCTTTATCGTAACATCTTCTCCTATCACTTAGTTCGATTAAAGATAAAGAAGGGACTATTATGTTATCTAATGATATCCCTTTCAAAGGTTTTGATATTTGATTAGAGAATCCAATCCATCCCTTAAAGGGTTACAATGTGCAAGCCCTACAATCAAAAGTTCAAAGTAAATACGTAAAGTTTAAGGCAATCAAGCAAGTTGTTCAATCGAGCCTAAACTATACGATGAAACTAGAGGTTTTAGTAAAAGTGACATCATATGTTTAGATTTAGAAAAATAAGTAATAAAATAATTAAATATCATAATATTAAATTATAAGCAAATTACCCGTTATTTATCAAAAATGTGTAAAACAATTTTTGATAACTAACAAATCAATATAAATAAATCATATATATGCTAAAAATCATAAAATAACATAAATAATATTTAGGAATATTTACTTGTACCAAATATGTGTCAACCCTAAACCAAAGAATCGTAACAGCCCTATCGTATAAACCAACCTAAGTTATAAACTAACCCCCTTTAGTTGCTAACGTAGGCATAGCTTATACCAAGCCTTTCCCACTCCACAGCTTTAACTCATCCAATTCAATATCAGTTTGGTATCAACTTGTGGTATAAATTTCTAAAATAACTTTTGAAAGAAACTATGTAATGTAAGAGTTTGAGAAGAAAATAAGTTTTATAAAAAATTTCAAAAAAAGATATGATAAGAGTTTATAAAAGCCCATAGGTTTATAGAACATCATATCGAGAAATACAAATGAAAACTAGAGGGCCACTAATAGAGATCTATAAGTTTCCATATAAGTTAATTAATTCAATAAGTAATTAAGAACATTACCCATTAGTCTTGAATTGCACTCCCCGACCCTATTCTTTAGTCTTTTTGGGATTTGGTGTAATTTTGGAGATTCTACTAGGAACTTGTAAAACAACTATAGAGAAGTAAGCAACAACTTGCTCAATAAATGAGAAAAAGACAATAACACATATCAATCATCATACAACTAGGGTTTTTAAGCAAGGTTAATTAGATACAATATATATTCAAGAAAATGTCACTGCACCATGTTAATCAGTTGTTGTAAGAGCAGAGAAATTGCACCCACTCTAATCTAGGTTTTGAGGAGTTTCACATCATGCACTTCACTGATTAGTCGCTAAACCGGGAGCTTATGTAATGGAAGAACATACTCCATCCAAGACTACCTTCAAACCACAATCCTCAACCTTACCGTAACCTCTTTTCCTGTCACTTAGTTCGACTAGAGGTAAGAAAAGGACCATTTCTGTTATTCTCATCGAAGGATTCTAGTTTGGGCTAAGAATCCTAACCGTTTCTCTTAGTGGATTGTAATGCAAGTCAAGTTAGCAATTAGGTCGAGTTTGTATTAGATTACTTTTGAGGTGATTAAGTAATTTCATACAAATCAAAGCAAGTAATAACATCACACAACCAATTTATATAATCCAACACACCATAATAGAAGTTCAATGTTCAAACACATGTACTGTACATATATAGACTAATAACTTACAATCACAAACAAGATACATACTAAGTCTCAAAGTATGCTCAAGTGATACTTCAAAGTACGATGAAGTACTGATCCTACTTACTTACACTTATGGATACTTACTCCTGACTGTTATCTCCTTGACCTTCAAGGATCCCAAAAATATAAAATAAATTAATTTTCAAGCTTTGATTTATTAGTTATTAGTTTGTTTTATATGTTTTTGGTTGTTTAGTCATAAATTTTGTAAGTTAGATTCCCTTTAAAAAATCATGATTCCTTGACCAATTAATGTTTTTTACAAATTACCCTAATTAGTTGAATCATTTAAGTTATCATGTGAGTGGATTTATAGTGGTTTTCTTTAATCTAAATCATCTAAGCTATGCGTTGAGTAAAGTCTAGTACTTTTCTTTAGTTTAAACAAATCATCTGAGTTTCATTTTGAGTAAATTTACAATAATTTCCTTTAGTTAGAAATCATTTGAGTTTCCCTTTAAGTTATTCAAGGGTTATTAATATACTGATTTTATTCTTTGAGATATCCTCTAAACTCTTTCAGGGTAAGTCCTTGTTACGAAATCTTGTGAACTACCTTTTGACCCTATTATTTATAAAGTTTTACTAACAACATCCTCTAACTAATCCTTTACTTCTTTTGTTTTCACTTTTGCTTATTAACTTTGCCTTCGACTTACTCTCTGAGCATTACTTTAATGCATTATTCATTATCAAAATCCTCTGAATCATCCTCTATCTTTTATCAATGTCCTATACTTAGTTTACTTCCTAACTTTCTTCATATTTACTGTTATGAAATTAGTTTTTAACCACAAGTAACAATTGAACAAACCTTCCTTAACTTCATTTCTTCCCCATTCCCATCACAATTTATCAATTGTTTCAAATACATTATATTAGTTAAATATCAACTTTCATATTTGAGTCTAACTACTATAAGCTTCACAATTAGCCATTCGAGGTTTTGATTGGTTGAAAGACCCGATCGAGCCTAAATTATAAAGTAAAACTAGAAATATTAGTAAAATGATCTCATAAGTTTGAATTTAAGAAAATAAGTAAGAAAATAGGAGACTACAAAATTTTCAAATTTTAAGTATAATACTTGTTAATCATCAGAAAGGCGAAAAGTGTAATTCAATAATTAATAAATTACTAGAGATAGATTATATGTATACGAAAAATCAAAGAACGACCTAAATAATAATTAGGAATATTCATATATACCTCACATGTATTTACATGTAGATAAAAATACGCGAAATTACTTAAATTGGCTAAAAACTTAGTAAATAATCAAAGAAAATTATTAAATTAATTAAGAAAAATCAGAAAAAAAAAATCAAAAGGGTGTGGATTAATGCAAACATGGTCATGGTAAGTCAGAATCTGAAAAAAGAAAAATTATCCAATTAGAATTAAGCAACACAAAAGCCAAAAATTAAGGAAATGGGGCAATGTCATGTCTAATTAATGCATATTAATTACCTTAAAGCCCTATAAATAGCAAGAAAAATTCAAAAGCTCATTTGGACAGTTAGAAATCAGAGAAAATTAGGGAGAGGCAAAACTTGAGAGAAAAACCAAAGAAAAGGAAAATTATGTAGTTAGGGCCACAAAAGAGAACCCAGATCCGACAGATAGCTAGAAGTGGACAGCCACCACCACCACATGGTGGTGGCAGTGCCCAGGTGGGCCGACACACCCATGGTCACCAATGGTGGCCAAAGCCACCCAAATCAGTGAGTTTGATTTCCAGCCCGATTTTGTGTAATTTTATAAAAATAGTAAATATTCTTAGAAAATTATGAAACTTACTATTATGAGGTTTTATTGTATGTAGATTTAGGGAAAAATAATGATTTAGTTTTATCACATCTGAAAATATAGGGTTCTTAACAAATTGAGCAAAACCGAGCATGATTAAAACGAGAAATAAATAAGCTTAAGAGTGTAGTTTAAAGCTTAATTTTTTTCTGTAGAATGCTTATGTGATATAGAACAGTGCTATTAAGCCATTTTTCTAAAATTAATTTTCAAAATTTTTAAGTTAATTTTTAGCCCTAAAATGATGAAAAAATTAGGTAATTTTGGGTTAATTAGGTGATTAAGATACTAATTACTGATTTAGATAGTAATTAGATGTTTAGGGATGTTAATCTCTGATGTGGAAACCCAATCTTAGTCTTTGAAGTATTAAGTATAATTAATTTAGGAAATTAAGTAGTTATTGTAAGAAATTAGTAATATGTGAAATTGAAAATTAATAAATCTAAAACATTAGGGTTATCTAAATAATATTAGAATAAAAATCAGAATAATACTAAATCTGAATTAAGATTTAATTTTAGGTAATTGTATAAAAATGTAAGATTTTCTCACACTAGGGATAAATCCAATACCCCAATTAGGAATAACGTGTACCAAATAGTTTAGAATATTGAATTAAGACCCAATAGGATATTTGAATACTCGAGCTTAATGTGATTAATTTCACATTAGGATTCGAGTATATTTAAGACTTAGAAATCGAACTAGAACCTAATTTAGAAATTGATGCGGAAACCGAACCCGAACCTAACCCTAAACCTAGAATAATTGTAAAAGACTTAAGACCTAGATAATTAGGCATATTAAACCCTAAACAAAACATAACAATAAGCGTTATAGGATAAATTGAACTTATAATAGTTATATGACAAACTGAAACCACGTTTGTGTTATAAGGATGATCGGCGATGGCCTGAGCAAGTCAGACCTCGAATGAATGAGTGATGAGTCGAGATAAGTTCGGATTAATACGTTGCTATATTTTGGAGGCTTAAGATTATGCTTGGTTATGCTTGTTAGATAGTTAGATATGTGTATGTGCTTGATTATGAGTGATGCTATGATTTTGTCTGTTGTCCTGGCTTGTATTGTATGGTTTGTATGAAATAATTGATCACCCTAAACTGGACCTAATCAAATATACGACCTATAATCATAATCGGACCTACATGGCAACCCATTAGGGGAACTTAGGACTCTCCGGCCAAATACCGACCCCTTCGAAAGGGATAGTGTAGGATTGCAATTGGTCCCTTCTTCATCCTTAGTCGAACTAAGTAACTGGAGAGGAGGTCGTGGCGAGGGTGAAGTCAATGGTTCGAAGGTAGTCACGGGAGGAGCAAGGTCTCCATTGCATAAGCCTGAGTTTGGTCGTGAGCTGTGGCATTAATGGCAACTCCTTAACCCGGATTAGAGCGGGCACAATTTCTCTAATCTCACGACGAACCGGACAACGTCGTGTAATGGCATTTGCTTGCATATGCATTGCACCTAATAAGTTGATTGAAAATCTTGTTGTGTTTATGGTATAATTTTAAGTCCTCCATCCTAACTTACTGAGCTGTGGTTGCTCACATTCCTATAGACGTCATGCAGGTGCTGACTAAGAAGCGGCAAACAACTACTCTGAAGCTAGTAACTGCTGGATCCTAGGGAGTGAGGAAAAACATTGAAGAATCAACACATATTTTATTATTTTTCATTTTTGAATAATGTAATAACTAAATTATAGTGTATATATATATATATATTTCCTTACTTTCTTAGGTAAATGATTTATTTAAATTACAAAATGTTTACTTCAAAGCGGGTTAGTCGTGGACGCCTTGTGTAGATCAAGTTTAAGATAGCGGTTGTAAGGCCAACTTCTATCTTAGGATGGTTTACATGGCGAGGCTGTTATGACTCTACCGCTTCGAGGTATGACAATTACCCACTTATCACTTCAACAACTAATGTAACCACTCCAGATCAGTGCATACACTCCAAATTATGATTCAATCCAAATAACTAAATGAAATTATACAAGTAAACACATTAGTAAACCACCAAATCACCTAACTCGCACACTAATGGCTCCTCCCCTCTTGTCGATAGCGCTAGGTAATGGGTGTGGCCTCTAGTGGTGGTAGTGGTTGCCTTTCAACTTCACCTAACATTAGTGAACGACCGAATTACCTAACTCGCACACTAATTTTATTATTTTTCGTAGATTTTATTTCTTTATCAAACTAACTCACTTCGATTTTTCCCAATTCAATACTTGCATGTTTCATGTCTTAAAGAGGTTTCTAGATTTTTTTTCTAACTATTCAAGTATGTAACTAAATTTCTTTCTCTCTCCTCCTTAAACTTCCCTTCAACTACTCAACATAATCTGCATGTTGATAAATTTCTACAACTCCAACAACTGTCATTTGCTTCCATACCCCTAATTACTGAGTTACCAGCTATTCAATGATTTTTTTGATAATTTTTTAATGATTTTCGTAAGTACTATAGCCTAAAATGCATATATTGTGGTATTTTAACTAAATACGGGTATACGTATATCCTTAAAAATTACACACAACACGTACATAGATATTATATATGTTATTTTATGTCTTAAGTAAATGTTATTATTTATATAATTTATCTCTAAATATTTACATACTAACGAAGCCTATTTTACATAATTACGAAGAATAATATACAATATTATTAAATTATACTATTTTAGCTATCTTATTATTATTTTATCATATTTTTAATATCAAGGTCAACAGGGTCTCCTAGTCTAATATCTTAAGTCTATTCGTAAATTTTTAAGTCATTTAGATAAATTTTACTAACACCATAAATTACTCAATCAAACAACTATGTGAAATTACGGGGCTCAAAATACGTTTTTACAAATAGGCAAAAATACTCGAAATTACTTAAAATGCATGAAATATACTAAATTAATGCTAAATAATTAAAAAAAATTACATTAAGAAATCACCCAAAAAATCAAAGAAAAATAAGAAAAAGTAAGGAAATATTTGGATTTAGGTCGTAACATGCAAAGAAAAAATTAACCAATCAAATTAGGGCAAATAGAAAATGAAATGGAAGATGATAAGGGACAAATGTCATGCAAAAATTAAAATAAAAAATCAAACAACTCTATAAAAGCAACAAGACTCATCTAGAATTTATTTTAGTCAGTTAGGAATTAGAGAAAAATAGGGTGAGACTAAAACAAGAGAGTTAGCTAATTTTACCAAAAAATTAGAAAAGAAATTATGTACAATTAGGGCTTGTAAAGTAAGCCTACAACCTACGGCCACCTAGAAATGAACTACCACCACACCTTAACCCCACTGTCCCTTTCTACCGATACACTATAAAACCACCATTGATGGTCGTAAACTGATCGGACAAGTGTGTTCAATTTTGCTTAATTTTGTAAAAATATTAAATGTGTTTAGAAAATTATGAAGTTGGTATTCTTAAGTTTTTATAGATGTATATTTAGGGAAAAATATTAATTTAATGAATTTAGATTTAGAAATATACAATACTTAAGAAATCCCACAAATCCAAACTTATTTTGATTTAGAAATAAATAGCCTTAATAGTGTAATTTTGAGCTTAAAATTTTTGTGTAAGCTATTTAAAGGATGTAAAATAGTTCTATGAAGAGATTTTTCAAAAATGAATTTTTAAAATTTTTAGATAATTTTTAATCCTTTAAATCTTATATATAATTAGTGATTTTGGGCTAAATTAGTTATTAAATGTATAATTACTGACTTAATATATAATTAGGTATTTTAAGATGCTAATATCTGATATAGTATGATGTTATTAATATTTAGAGTATTAGATGTGATTATTATGTGTATTATGTAGTAAATATATGTAAATTAATAATATGTGAAATTAGAAATGTAATAAATAGAAAATATTAGGTTAAAATTGATAATATAATAAGAGTAAATTCAGTAATTAAATTAGGATTAAGATGTACCGTATGAATTAGAATACTAGTTAGGAGCAAAAAGTGATATTAATGTTATCCGAATGTAATGTGATTAATTTCATATTATAGTTCTAAATGCATTCTTAAGATTCATATATAACATTTGTAATAAAAAGCCGAATTATAACCTAATTCAAAACTGAATTCAGAAACTAGCTTCAAAAATATCATTAATAAGTAATATATATATATATATATATTTAAAAAATCGAATCAAGTCATAATTTAAAGCTTATATATTGATATCAGGCAAGTGCACCTATCAATTTTAATAGAGTAAATGTGAGTCCGAGTCGATCCCTTAGAAACTTCGAGTACTAATATTAACCGTAGCTTTATTATCTAACCGGAAAATTATGAAAGTTTGAATTAATTAAAAATACTAAAATTAACAAACTAACTTATTTATAAGACTTAATTAAGCAATTGAAAAAGCGATAAAATTAAGAACGACTTCAAGAAAGTAATAACGTATTTAGGAATTATTTTCCCTAGAGTTTAACATGTGATCACTTAAAATATATTCAATTCGGTTTCTATTATTCTTGACCGAAGGGATTCACAACTAAAGTTAATACCTTTCTCAAGTATATTAACCCTAATCCTAAATTATTCACCGGAATCTCTTCACTTAGTAATATAATTTAGAATTGCATTAATGTATAACGAATTCCCTCACAATTAATTAACAATCCAGAAAAAACATGGATCTTATCTCTAAGTATACATGTAATTCTCTCCAATTATGTAAAGATCTAATTACACATGTAATTTCTCAATCAACATGCATAATATCATATATTGATATTCTGGAAATATCAATTAACAATTAAACTACATAATTGAATCAAGCAAAGATAGAAACTTTATTGAAAATTCTAAATCAATCCAAGAATCACATGAAACCCTAGGTTCCATAATCCTAAATACACGAATTCTAAGCTATCATACTGAATCTAAAAACGAGTTCCTTCAAAAACGTAAAATAAAACATGGAAAACCCCTTTAATTGATGAACAATCTCTCTAATCTTGAAGTCGGTGTTGTTCTCGCCTTTTTCTTCTCTTTCTCCTCAAGTCTCTTGTCTTCTCTAATGTCTCTTATGTCTTTTGAAACCCTAATTTGTCCTTTTATAATGTATCAAAAGGTTTTCGTTTTCTTTACCAGACACGACTTGGGACATGACCATGTCCCTTGCCCGTGTAACTTTCTGCCCCTAGCCAATTTTTTCTGTATGGACTGTGTAACTTCAAAACTTCATAACTTCTTCGTTTGAACTCCGAATTAAGTGAAATTTGATTCCTTTTCTTCGTTTTCGATCATAAAACGCGTTCAAACCTAGAAATCAAAATTTCACTCAATTAAGTATCAATTTATTTAAATAAAACCAAAAATGTGAGGAAAATACTATAAAATCACCATATGAAATATGTTTAAAATCAGAGTTATCAAATTTCCCCACACTTGAGCATTTGCTTATCCTCAAGCAAATAAATCAAAACAAAACTTTCAAGACAAGAAACGCTAAACAAAATTTATCACTATTTAGGAAACCGGTGAACAAATACACTTGACCCGTAGAAAAGTAAGAAAATCATTCTCAACTAACTTGCAATAATAAAGTCTACCAATTTCATCTGACCATATTCGAATGCTCCAACAATACTTAATATTAAAGTTCACTAATTAATTTATGAAAATCAAAGTTTACTCGAGTTATTTAACTAAGAATTCTTAAACTAAAAATTGGATTTAACATCTTGCCAACCGAGAAAGAGTCATAAAAATTTTGTCCATTTGACTAAAGTGTATACAATTCTCTCTTCCATCTCACCAAGCACCATAATCTAAAACAAACACATTTTACATCCACTCATCCTCTGATCATTCCCCTATTTCATGCTTTTGTTGAGAGGTCTTTTTAAATTTACCTTATTTAAGCACAATTGTGTTGGTAGCGAGAAAGAATCTCGCTCTTCTAACGAACCAAGACCGTTCAATACCAACTTATTCCTTATATTGATAGTGGGAAAGAACCTTGCTCTTCTGACGGACCAAGGTCGATCCATATCAATTTTTTTTTCTTCTTTTTTTTCATTAGAATTGGCATTGGGACTTAATCTTGCTCTTCTGACAAACCAAGACGAATCCTTACCAATTTTTTTCTATTCATACACTTGTTATTACTTTTGACCTTCAATTTTTATGATTTTTCAGGAGTTTCTCAAAAGAAGAATTTCATTTGTTTGTTTGCTAAAACTTATAGGACTCTTAAAAATTTCTAAGAGAAGGGTATACATAAAAGTAAATTTAAAAATAACCTTGACTAACTCTCAAGTAGTGATGTTGCTCCAATCTCAAGTCTTTAAAGTCCTAAGCTAAATAACTCGTAACTTTGCCTTCCACAAATTTGACTAATCAATTTTAATAAAGTATAATAAGATCAATAATGATCAAGATGAAACAGTTAATTTGGCTCAACACTTGTTAATTACCTATTTCAAGTTAACTTAAAAATTAACTGGTTCAAATGTGAATAATTGGTCTCTTAAATAGTAACAAATTCATATATATCCTTTTCCCCACACTTAATAACATACATTGTCCTCAATGTATGACTAAAAAACATAGCAACACGAAATGTAATAAGAAAAAGCAGCCTAGAGAAAAAGGAAACATATGTACGAAAAAGAAACTAATACTTCCCTGCTAGTCGAAAAGAAGTGCAAAATGAAGAAGCATCATCATTATATAGCTGAGTTCACAAGCCTTGGCCAACCAAAAGAGAATACAAAAAAAATAAGAACTAAGAAGAGAGATCAGAATCCGTCTCTTCATTTGCCTCATCAGACGATGCCTCAGCCATCGTAGCATCATCATCGTCATCACGGGCGTCGACATCCTCATCACCCTCATCAGCCTCTTCAGCCTCTTCCTCGTCACCCTCATCATCTGCTTCCTCTTCCTCACTCTCCTCTGCATGGGTAGCCGACTCTTTCATTTTAAGAAATTTTTTCAATTTATCCTGGCGGATATGAAGTTTATCCACACTTTCCCTTATATAATGAACCTCAGACAACAACAAATCAAATTTATCTTCAAAGTTGGCTGAAGACGTCTGGCCCCATGATGTGCTGCTGCGAGAGTGTCGACCGTGACGTCTTGTTGGTAGGAGGTTCATGAGTCGAAAAGAATTGAGGCGCATAGGAGTGACTTAGCTAATCAAAGTAAGTGAGGGCCAAGCAACAACCTTAGTTGGCATGGCCTGCACTAGTAAGGTAATGTAAGGGCCACAACAAATATGCCCTTTCTTACATGTAGAGGTGGCTTGATGGCTGAAGAGTTCGGCGATTTTGATGGCGAGATTGATGGGAAGTCTATGAAGGACACTGTATAGGCTTGACTAATTGAGAGGCCTTACTCCTAGCTGGATCGTAGGCATCGCCAACCGTAATCTCATTCCAAAACAACCCTACTGTAACGCCATGAGGAAAACGACACAAGAGACGTTGGAATTCTTCCGTCTGTGTATATCTTTCTTCATATAGACCAAGATATCTACCCAATTGAGCAATAGTCATGTGGAATGGATGGCCACTCAAGGTGAAGTGTAATTTGAGTTTTGGGCCCATGCTAGTAGCACTGTCTTTATTAAGTTTAAAAGTGCACAAAAACTCTAAGGTCAGCTCTATATAAATTAGAGCTTCAAAAGATAATAAGCGCTCCCAAATGGTACCATCTAAGAGCTCCTTCATTTATGTGGTGAGCTCTAATTGAGTGAGCACATCCCAATCCAGCCGAAGGGTCTCGCTAAAGGGCTTATTTTGAAGTAATTGATATCGTTGCACTTGGTAGTCTTCCTTAAATTGGAGCATTGGCTGCTCCATCGAGGGAAGAGTAACTAGTGGTTCAACTATTGCCCTAGATTGTGATGAAGAGGATGCTATAAATTTTGATTTCCTGCGAACGGTAAGCTTAGCGCGATTCGCCATTTGAATACCTGAAAAGAATCAACAATCCAAATCAAACATGTACATCCGTGTCGCACATAGTTAAAGAAGGTAGAGGAAAATAAGAGCAATAGGAAAGAATGTGAACAGAAGTCTCATTGGGGAATTTAAACAAACAGGTGGAGTACAGCTAGAAAACTAGTTGGTGGAAAAGAAATAAATAGCAAACGCATCCAACTAATTCTACTATACTACAATTATCATTGAAACACAGGCGTCCCAACATATAAAAGACGCTAAATGACCCAGAATTGTTTCTCCTATTGCTAACCCTAACTAGCATGAATGAATAAGGATGAGCAAATTAGCCAATAACAGTCGGAATTGAGAGAGCACAATGAAATATAACTAGATGTGGCAGCATTATTGCATGAAAGAGCAAGAAACACAAAGCAATGAGGTATGGCGTTCATGAATAATCAAAAGAAATTTGCAGGCCAAATGGAAAAAACGAGGATACACAAGAGTAAAATTGCAAATAACGAAATTGCCTAATCATGAGGAAGAGAGAACAAAATTAATTAGGAAACTTACTTGGATCAAAATGCGGAATGCAAGAATTGTGAAGAGAAGAGGGAGAATAAGAGAGAATATGAGAGAGATATGTTTGATTGTGAGTGTGTGAGAGGGTGTGTTTAATTTAAATAAACCAGGTGTGTGTAAAAATTGTGTGAGCATGGGTCGACACGGGCTGGGATACGACCGTGTCCCGTACCCGTGTAACATTTCGTGTGTGTCATGTGGAGTCTGGACAAACACGGGCTAGGACACGACCGTGTCCTATGCCCGTGTAACTTTCTGTTCCCGTGTATGAAAACTGGACGGATACGGGCTGGGACACGACCGTGTCCCTTACCCGTGTAACTTTCTGTACCCACATAGTGAAACCAAAATCTGGGCGAACACGGGCTGAGACACGACCATGTCCCACGCCAGTGTAACTTCCTGTGGGTGGGCAGTTTTGAAGGTCTGGATGGACACGGGCTGGGACACGACCATGTCCCTTGCCCGTGTAACCTTTTTTTTTTATAATTTACAGAGAAAGGAAACTTAAAGAAATAAAAATAATAAAACTAAAGAGAAAAAGCAACAATTAAACTAAAAGGAAAAGGCTATGACGAAAATAGAAGAAGCAAAGCAAAGTTAGATAAAAGGAAAATAAAATGAAGAAAACTTAATGAACTACAGTATAAGCAAAATTAGACATAGGTTACCTCCCAAGAAGCGCTTTAGTTAACGTCGATAGCTCAACGGGATACGTCTTCTCATGTTAGTTCTGTCGGATGGAGATAAAACTCCTCTCGTCCAACATGCTCTAAGTTGCCACTCACGTATAACTTCAACCATTGCCCATTTACCTTAAATGTGCCCTTCCCCGGGTGTGTAACTTCAACAGTCCTATACAAGAAAACTCGTGTAATTGTAAATGGTCCAGACCACCTAGATTTCAACTTATTTGGGAATAAATGAAGGCGAGAATTATACAAAAGAACATGATCACCTTCTTTAAATTGTCAACCTTGTTTGATTCGTTGGTCGTAGTACTTTTTGGCCCTTTCTTTGTATAATTTGGAGTTCTCATATGCATTCGCTCGCTATTCCTCTAGCTCGTTCAGTTAAAATTTCCTATGAGAACCTGCCGCTCAAAATCAACATTAGCACTCTTAATAGCCCAATAAGCCTTATGTTCAATCTCTACCGGTAAATGAAAAGCCTTACCATATACAAGTCGGTAGGGTGTGGTCCCTAGTGGTGTTTTGTAAGCGATTCTATATGCCCATAGAGCATCATCCAACTTTTCTGACTAATCTTTTCTATGATACTCTACGGTTTTTTCAAGAATTCGCTTAAGATCGCGATTGGCAACTTCTACTTGGCTACTACTTTAGGGGTGGTATAGGGTGGCTATTCTATGTGTAAAGCCATAACGTTTCAATACGTGGTCGAGTTGAGCATTACAAAAATGTGTTCCCTTATCACTTATAATTGTCCTAGGGGTGCCAAATCGAGAAAATAGGCCTTTCAAGAATTTTTTACTACCCTAGCATCATTAGTAGGTAGGGCTTTAGCTTCCACCCACTTAGAGACATAGTCAATAGCTACTAAGATATATTTATTTCCATTAGAGTTCGGGAAAAGACCCATGAAATCAATCCCCCACACATCAAATACCTCAACCTCGATGATGGGATTTTGTGGCATTTCATCCCTACGGGATATATTCCCCACTCGTTGGCAACGATCACAACTCTCAACATATCACTACGCATCTTTAAATAGGGTAGGCCAATAAAATCCTGCCTCTAGGACCTTATAAGCTGTCCTATTGGCACTATGATGCCCACCCGTAGGCTCCGAATAACAGTGGCTCAAAATTATCCATCCTTCGAGGTGTGGTACACACCTTTGAATGACATGATCTATGCATACTTTAAACAGGTAAGGATCATCCCAAAAATAATGTTTGACATCAGAAAAAAAAATTTTCTTTTGTTGGTGTAGAAGTCCCTTCGGTATGATCCTAGCAGCTAAAAAATTAGCAATATCTGTGAACCAAGGAACTTCCATATCACTTACTTGGGCGATGACATAGAGTCACTCCTCAGGGAATTCATCCTTGATCTCATTCTCGTTGAGCATTTCCAAGTTTGGATTCTCCAATCGAGATAGGTGATCTGCTGCTAAATTCTCAACACCTTTTTTTATCTTTGATCTCCATATCAAACTCTTGTAGCAACAAGATCTCCCTAATCAGCCTCGGTTTTGCATCCGGTTTTGCTAACAAGTACCTAAGGGTAGAATGATCAGTATAAACAATCACTTTAGATAGAAGCAAATAAGAGCGAAACTTATCAAAGGCGAAAACAACTGCTACCAGCTATTTTTCTAGTAGTAGTGTAGTTCTCTTGGGCATTCGTAAGAGTTTTGCTAACATAGTGAATTGGTTGAAAGTGCTTGTCTCGCCTTTGCCCCAATACTGCCCCAACTGCATGATCACTTGCATCACACATAAGCTCAAAGGGAAGTGCCCAATCAAGTACTATCATGATCGGAGCATTGGTAAGTTTCTCTTTAAGGATATTGAAAGCTTTCAAACACTCCTAAGAGAAAACATATGGGACATCCTTTTCTAATAACTTAGTCAAAGGGCAGGCAATTTTCAAGAAATCCTTGATAAATCGCCTATAAAAACCTGCATGTCCTAAAAAGCTTCTTATGGCCTTAACCGAAGTTGGAGATAGGAGTCTTGCAATCGCATCCACTTTGGCAGTATCCATCCCAATTCCTTGATAAGAGATCTTATGGCCCAGCACAATACCCTCTTGTACCATGAAGTGGCACTTCTCCCAGTTGAGGACAAGATTGGTCTCTTCACACCTGGTAAGTAACCTGTCCAAATTATTCAAACAAAGGTTAAATGAGTTGCTAAAAACTGAAAAATCATCCATAAATACCTCCATTATGTCCTCAATTAAATCATCAAAAATAACTAACATGCATCGCTGAAATGTAGCAGGTGCATTGCAAAGACCAAAAGGCATTATGCGGTAGGCAAAGGTGCCATAAGGACAAGTGAAAGTGGTCTTCTCTTGATCTTCTGGTGCAATAGGTATCTGAAAATAACCAAATAAGCCATCCAAAAAACAATAAAACATATGTCCAGCTAGTCGTTCTATCATTTGATCAATAAAAGGTGGGGGGAAATGATCCTCACGTGTAGCATCATTTAACTTTCGATAATCAATACATACACGCCAACCTGTTACCGTTCTCATTGGGATCAATTCATTCTTTTCATTAGGGACTACTATCATCCCACTCTTTTTTGGAACTACTTGCACTGGACTCACCCATGAACTATCAGAGATAGGATATATCATACCTTCATCAAGGAGTTTAATAACTTCCTTTTTGACTACCTCTTTCATGTTCGGATTCAAGCGTCTCTGGGGCTACACAACCGGCTTGTGGTCTTCTTCCATTAAAATCTTATGAGTACAAAAGGAGGGATTGATACCTCGAATATCGGATATTTTTCAAGCAATGGCCCTCTTATGTTCCTTGAGTACTTTCAGCAACCTTTCTCTCTGTTCTTTTTCCAAATTAGATGCTATAATTATCAGTAATTTGGAGTCCTTCTCTAAGAAGGCATATTCCAAGTAGTCGAGTAATTGCTTTAGCTCCAATACTGGTGGCTCCTCAATCGAAGGTTTTAACTGCACTTCCTTCCTCTTTTCAAACTCTTCAAATCCTTTCTCCATAGAGATAGGTTTATTTGCCTCCAGTTGGGCTACCACCTCGGATTTGACAGGATCTTTTGAAGCTTCCTCCATGCCTAATTGCAAGCAACTCTTTAACGGATCCTTAAGAAGAACTTCCTTCATATAACTTGAAACAAAAGTGTCAGTAACATCTAGAAGGTAGCAAGTATCATCCTGATCGACAGACTTTTTCATAGCCTCCGAAATTTTAAACATAATCTCTTCATCTCCTACTCAAAGAATGAGCCTACCATCACTAACATCAATGATAGCCCTAGCGGTAGCTAAGAATGGTCTACCTAAGATAAAGGGTAACTTAAAATCTTCATCCATATCCAATATCGCAAAATCAACTGGAAAAATAAATTTACCCACTTGGACTAATACATCCTCAAATATACCTTTAGGGTATGTCACAGATCTATCAGCTAATTGCAAGCTCATGCGTGTGGGCTTAGGTTCCCCTAATCCTACTTTCTTAAAAAATTTATAAGGCATTAAATTGATGCTAGCACCTAAATCAGCTAAGGCTTTGTCAATAAACAGATTACCAATATGACAAGGAATTGTAAAACTTCCTGGGTCTTTTAGCTTCTTGGGCAGCTTGTTTTGTACGATCGCTGAACACTTTTCATCCAAGATGACTGTAGAAAGCTCCTCAAGCTTCCTCTTATTGGATAACAAATCTTTCAAGAACTTAGCGTACTTCGGCATCTGTGACAGGGCATCAACAAGAGGTAAGTTAATATGCAGTTGTTTAAAGAAGTCAAGGAACTTACTGAATTGTTGGTCATTGCGATCTTTCTTAAGTCTTTGGGGATATGGGATAGGTGGTTGATATTCCTTCACCTTTGATGGCTCTACATCTTCCGTTGCTTTCGTCCCCTCCTTACTCTTGCTAGTCTCCTCGCTAACCTTCCTCTCAGCCTACAACTCCTTCCCATTTCGAAGTGTTACTGCCTTAACATGTTCCTTTGGATTGGGTTCTGTATTTCCCGGTAGCAATCCCTGCGGTCTTTCAGAGATTAGCTTCGTAAGTTGACCAATTTGGTTCTCAAGGTTGCGATTTGAAGCCTCTTGATTCCTCAGCAAGGATTTAATGTTGGATAAACGAGCCTCATTGCCTTAAATATATTTTGTGAGAAGTTCTTCCATGCTGGACTTCTTTTCTTGAGGGAGAGGAGGTGGGAATGGCCTTTAAAATCCAGGTGGGCCAAAGTTGGTCTTCGGCTAGCCTTGGTTTTGATTTGCCAATGAGAAATTGGGGCGATTCCTCCATCCTGGATTATTAGTGTTGCTGTAGGGGTTATTTTGTTGCTTGGGTGGATTTCCTAGATAATCAACCTGTTCCAATTGTTCAGGTGCTCCATACTCGTGCATACCAAAATTACTTACATCCGATTGCACTTGTTGAGGGCCAACCAAGAGTGCGTCAATCTTCTTACTCAATAAGTCCACCTTGGCTACCAAAGCAGTGGTCAAACCCACCTCATAAACTCCCATGGCCTTTTGCTTGGCTCTAGTGGTTTCCCACTGATAATTGTTCATCGCTATTCCTTCAATCATGTTTTGTGCTTACTCAGGTGTCTTTATGTTCAAAGTACCTCCTGCGAATGCATCAATCATCTGTCTAGTAGATAAATTGAGACCATTGTAGAAGATCTAAATCTACATCCATAATGGGAGGCCATAATGTGGGCACCTCCTGAGCAAGTCCTTAAACCGCTCCTAAGTATCATATAGCATCTCCGCTTCCAATTGAGCAAAACAAGAAATATCATTCCGAAGTTTAGCGGTATTTGCAGGTGGGAAATATTTCTCCAAATATTTCTCTACCAATTCATTCCAAGTTGTGATTGAATTTCGTGGTAGAGAGTTCAACCACTGCTTTGCTTTACCCCTCAAGGAGAAAGGGAATAGCCACAATCGAATGGCATCATTCATGGCTCCGTTGATTTTAAAAGTATCACAAATCTCTAGAAAGCTAGAGACGTGGGCATTGGGATCTTCATCTTAGAGACTGTCAAACTGAACATATTGTTGTACCATTTGTATAATGTTAGGTGCAATTTGGAAGTTGTTAGCCACGACAGTTGGCCTTGCGATGCTAGAGTCAGCTCCAATAAGTGTAGGCCTTGAATAATCAGACATGGTCCGAGGTTCATTACCATTGTTAGCCATGTGTGGTGGATCTTCTTACTCAATGAATTAAGTATTGGTCTCTCCACCCTCTTTCTTAATCTCAACGATTGACTCGTCTTCTATGGTAGCTACAATTTGTCTAGGTCGCACTCTCAAATTTTGAAGGGCAGTTCTCTCAATTTCAGGATCAAGTTCTACCAAATCTTCCGGGTTGCTTCGAGTCATGCACTGTAAGGGTAAGAAATATATAATCAATTGCAGCTCTAGCTAATAAAAATAAACAATGAAAAAAAAGAAAAAAAAATGGTTAAAGTAATAAAGCAACTAGTGTTCTTAATATCGAAAATCCCTAGTAGCGGTGCTAAAAACTTGATATCAAGTAAGTGCACCTATCAGTTTTAATATAGCGGATGTGAGTCCGAGTCGATCCCTCAGAGACTTCGAGTACTAATATTAACCCTAACTTTATTATCTAACCGGAAAATTATGAAAGTTTGAATTAATTAAAAATACTAAAATTAACAAACTAACTTATTTATAAGACTTAATTAAGCAATTGAAAAAGCGATAAAATTAAGAACGACTTCAAGAAAGTAATAACGTATTTAGGAATTATTTCCCTTAGAGTTTAACATGTGATCACTTAAAATATATTCAATTCGGTTTCTATTATTCTTGACCGGGGGATTCACAACTAAAGTTAATACCTTTCTCAAGTATATTAACCCTAATCCTAAATTATTCACCGGAATCTCTTCACTTAGTAATATAATTTAGAATTGCATTAATGTATAACGAATTCCCTCACAATTAATTAACCATCCGGAAGAAACATGGATCTTATCTCTAAGTATACATGTAATTCTCTCCAATTATGTAAAGATCTATTTACACATGCAATTTCTCAATCAACATGCATAATATCATATTTTGATATTCTAGAAATATCAATTAACAATTAAACTACATAATTGAATCAAGCAAAGATAGAAACTTTATTGAAAATTCTAAATCAATCCAAGAATCACATGAAACCCTAGGTTCCATAATCCTAAATACACGAATTCTAAGCTATCATACTGAATCTAAAAACGAGTTCCATCAAAAACGTAAAATAAAACATGAAAAACCCCTTTAATTGATGAACAATCTCTCTAATCTTGAAGTCAGTGTTATTCTCAGCTTTTTCTTCTCTTTCTCCTCAAGTCTCTTGTCTTCTCTAATGTCTCTTATGTCCTTTGAAACCCTAATATGTCCTTTTATAGTGTATCAAAAGATTTTTGTTTTCTTTACCAGACACGACCTGGGACATGACCATGCCCCTTGCCCGTATAACTTTCTGCCCCTAGCCAATTTTTTCTGTATGGACTGTGTAACTTCAAAACTTCATAACTTCTTCGTTTGAACTCCGAATTGAGTGAAATTTGATTCGTTTTCTTCGTTTTCGATCATAAAACGCATTCAAACCTAGAAATCAAAATTTCACTCAATTAAGTATCAATTTATTTAAAGAAAACAAAAAATGTGAGGAAAATACTATAAAATCACCATATGAAATATGTTTAAAATCAGAGTTATCATATATCATAGGGATATTGAATACTAAAAGAACACTTATATAATAAAGACACAAGGAGACAAGTTGACCTACATTAAGTCAAGTGAGCGAACCGAGGATTTTAGGAAAGTTGGGTTCAATACATCACTATATCTTGGAGTACTACATTAAAGTACCACAAGGTTTAGGATTGTATGTGATTGAGCTTGCAAGTAGTTATATGTACATGTACAAGTATCTCTTAATTACTTACTGAAAATTTATGTTGTATTTTAATGGTTGTTGTGAATTGAGTGGTGTGAGATTCTATGATTACCTTAAACCAAACTTAATTATAAGTAACCTAAATTTCTCAATTAGACATACATTGCAACCCTTTAGGGGATAATTAGGATTCTTTAATCAAATACCGATACCTTTAAAAAAGATGGCATTGGATAATATAACAGTTTTTTTTTTTCATCCTTAACCAAACTGAGTGATATGAAAGAAGGTCATGATAAGAATGAGAGAAATAGTTTGAAGGATAGTCATGAGGAGAAGCGGTGTCTCCATTACAAAAACTTGAATTTAGTTGTGAGCTGTTACATAAACATGAAAACTCCTCAACCTAAATTAATGACAACAAGCTGAACCACATGATGGCATTTGCGTGTTGCATTGCATATAATTAATTGTTTAAAAACCTTATTTGTATTTGTTATCCATTCTTAAGTCTTTATCTTTATTTACTAAGCTATTGATTACTCATACTTTTATAGATTTTCTTACATGTATTGACTAAGATGCTGTACTATAGCTATCCTAAAGTCAGTTTCTTTTTGAAGTGCTATAGGGGAGTTAGGATTAAGCTAATTAATATAACCGAGTTTTCTAAAGTTTTATTAGTAACTCTTAGGTTTTTAGGCTGATTATGTAATATGTTACATATTAGGCTACCTTAGCATATAGATATTTCATGAAATTGTAAGACAATATAAGTATCTTTATGTAAATATAATTTAAAATTTTTGGTTAATTTTATAAATATTCTCTATAATTATGAATAAACTGTTTACTTCAAATCGATAAGTCATAGACGTCTTGTGTAAATTGTATCTATAATAAGGACGCTAGAATCAGTTATTATCATAGGTTGGTTTGTACGGTGAAACCATTGTGATTTCACCACTTCGGGGCATAACACAATACATGTTTAGTTAAGGTATTTAGGTAAAATATGGTTAAATTTGGTTTAAGGTGATAAAAAATTCTCACATCACTCAATTCTCAATAAACCACCACAATACGGCGTTAATATTCAGTAAGTAATCAAAGACACACATGCACACGTACATATGGCTACTTACAAGCACAATCACATACAATCCTAAACCTCTAAATACTTTATTATAGTACTCCAAAATATAGCAATATATTGAACACAACTTACTTGAAATCCTCAATTTGCTTACTCAACTAACTGTAGGTTAACTCGTTTCCGTATGTTCTATAATATAAATACTCTTTTAGTATTTATACCCCCAATGACATATAAGCTTTAAATTATGATTTTCCTCGATTATTTAAGTGTGTATATATGTATATATAAATATATTACTTATTACCAATTTATTCTAAGCTAGTTTCTGATTTAGTTTCTTAATCCATTTCTGATTTAGGTTGTAATTTAGTTTTTTTATTATGGGTATTATATGTAAACCCTAAGAACTCGTTCCAAATTATTATATGAAATTAATCACATTATACTTGAGTATCCTAAATCTTGTATTTAGTCTCTAACTAATATTCTAGTCCGTACAGTACACCCTATTCCTAATCTAACTACTGAATTTGCTCCTAATGTAAGAAAAATTCCCATTTTTCATATAATTACCTAATTTTAAGTTTCAAATCAGATTCTTAATATACTCCTAATATTATAACACCATAAATTTTTATATAATACTTTCTACTTATTACATTTCCAATTTCACATATTATTCCTATATATATATTTGTCACATAATCTATATAATATCTACATCTAACACTTTAAACACCATCAATATCGTACCACATTAGAAATTAACATCCTAAAACACTGAATTAGATGCTAAATCAATACTTATACATTTAATCACTTAATTAAGCCCAAAAATCGCTCTTTATATATAATTTTAAAGGCCTAAAAGTTTTGAAAATTAATTTCAAAAAAATTTCTTCATAGCATTGTTTTAAATACTCTAAATAACTTACATAAAAAATTTGGACTCAAAACCATACTATGAAGGTCATTTATTTCAAAATAAAAAACAAGCTCGAGTTTTATGATTTCTTGAGCACTATATATTTCAATATCTAATTTCATCAAACTAGTATTTTCGCCTAAGTCTACATACATAAAAATCTCAAAATATCAAATTTCATAATTTTCCAAATACATTTAGTATTTCTAATAAATTAAACAAAATAGAATTAGAGAATTGACCTACCCTGTTTGATCAACTTCCAATCGCCAGCTGTGGCTCCAAGTATGTTAGCAAGGTGGGGCAGTGGTGTTAGGGTGTGATGGTGGTGGCTATTTTGTTCTAAGTAGTCATTGGTCGTGGGTTATGAGTAGTAGGTTTCCTTTATAAACTCTAATTGCACATAATTTTTGCTATTTTTTCTCAAATCTCTTAACTCTGTCTTTCTAATTTCTCTCTATATTTTTTAGACTCCCAACATGTCAAAATGAATTCTAGATGAGGCTTACTGATTTTATAAGGTTGTTTGATTTTTTTCTTTTAATTTTTAAGTGACATTTGTTCCTTATCTTCTTCCTTTTTGCTTTCTAGTTGGGTTATTCTTTTAGGCTAATTTTTTATTCTTAATCTCCAATATGCCACGACAAAAAATCTAGACAATTCCACACTTTTTCTTAATTTTTCTGATTTTCTTTAATTATTTAGTATTATTTTAACATATTTCAGGTATTTTAAGTAATTTAAATACATATATAGTACAAGTAAATATTTCTAAATATTATTTATGTTATTTTATTATTTTTAATGTACATATAATTTATTCTATCGATTCGTTAATTATCGAAATTCGTTTTATGCGTTTCCAATAATAACAGATAATATGCTTATAATTTAATATTATACTATTTAATTATTTTATTACTTGTTTTCCTAAATTCAAACTCACATAATCACTTTTATTAATATTTCTAACTTCATAAAATTTAAGCTTGATTTGATAACTTACTTAATCACCTTAAATTTTATGTATCGATCTCAAACTTCTAATTGCAGGGGTTATAGAAAGAATCGTGAGGATATGGAAATTTAGTTGAATATGAAGGAATTAAGTAGAATCAAAAGATATCTTAGAGGATTTACTAAGTAAATGTCATACTAAAAACCTATTTAAAAGCTTAATCAAAGGATTATTTGTGTAAGTTACGATTAGAATAAACTTAAAGATTCAGTAAAAAGATATTTTTAAGAACTTTAAGTTAATTAGACCTAGAGGATATTTCATAGGGTAATTCAGAAGGTGACTCAGATGATAACTTAGGTACAAGCCAACCTAAAATAACCCTAAAACCTAAAGATTTGAATATAATAACTTCTCAAACTAAGGTTAATGAACTAAATTCAAGGAATAATAAGTGTCATTTGTAATATAGGAACTTTTAAGGAAAGAAGGTTTTACAACTGCATCTAAGCTAATCAATGAGTAATCCAAGTAAATTAGGATCAACGTCTTATAGCATTTTGAAGTACTATTTCAGAGTACTTTGATGCTTAAGAGTACATTTGTTTGTAGTTATAATTAGGTATTTATGCACATATAATGTATGTCTTTGTTATTGCAAAGTAGATTGGGAGTTGAACTCCATGCAACTATTATTGTTTCATATTGCATTGGTTAATTTATTTGAGATTAAATTATCACCCCTTAATTGGAATGAACCAAACGAGACCTATAACTTAGCTTAATGCACATTACAACCAATTAAGGAAAATGATTAGAATTATCAGATCAAAAACAAACCCCTTCGAAAGAGATAGCATAAACCAGTCTTTTTTTCACCCTTAATTGAACTAAGTGATAAGTACAAAAGTTACAATAAGGTTGAGGTCACTAGTTTAAGGATAGTTATAGAAGAAGGGCGTACTCCATTGCATAAGCTTAAATTTACCTTGATTCATTGTTTTATGTTGAAAGCTCCTTAACACGGACTAAAGTAGGTATAATCTCTCTAATCTGATGACAAACTAGACAACACCATGCAGTGAGATTTGATTTGTTGCATTTCATTTAATTAAATTTTCAATAAACTTGTCTATGTTTTTCTTTTCTTTTTTTTTTAGTTCTTGTATCTCTATCTTGCTTACTAAGCCAGTTATTGCA
Source organism: Lumnitzera racemosa (assembly GCA_024138005.1). Classification (NCBI taxonomy): domain Eukaryota; kingdom Viridiplantae; phylum Streptophyta; class Magnoliopsida; order Myrtales; family Combretaceae; genus Lumnitzera; species Lumnitzera racemosa. The sequence continues at coordinate 110,449,215 of JAMXBC010000004.1, forward strand.
CTTATCCCTATAGATTCTATTACACGTATTCCTATAGATTCTTTTGTAAGTTTTGATTAGAGATTCATTTATACACTTATCCCTTAGTTAGTAGCTAATGAGGCTAAGGAATGAGGCTAAATGAAGGATGAAGCTAGATTTTTGTCTCTTTTGTAGGTACCTTCAATTAGTTGTGAAACTAATCAACCATCTTAAGTGACCCAGTAATTTCAAGTAATAGTCTATTATGTATTATAAAAAAGTAAAACCTATGGATCTATAAAATTTATCTTTTAAATATTAGAATCGTATATATTGTTATGTGTTGGAAACTAGTTGACAAGTATTATAACAAAACTGCTAAATAATTTTTCTACAAGTTTTATAACTAAATAGTTATTGATCTAAATGTTTTAAAGCAATTGAGCCAATTACGCATTGTATAAATCGAGCTTATAATAGTAGTTGTAAGGTCAACTTTTATATTAAAATGATTTACACGACAGAATTATAACAACTCTATACCTAAAGCGTAACATTACATAGGTTGATTTTGAAATAAATCTTATTAGTAAACTGACTTTTTTTCTTGAACTACAAGTGAAGTAGACTTCAAAAAGATCTTCTATACATCAAGGAAATCACAAGTCTTAAAGAAATATATTAAGGATAATACTAAATTCCGAGCCACATTTATGAAAGTTGATACAAAATTAGATTATGGTAACTCAGTGCAATATAGACATATAGAAGTATATTCAGTTCCCTTTCTATCTAATTATTCTCCGAAAAAATATACCTTTTAGCCTATGAATAGTACATGTTATCAATTGTATCTAAAATAATCACATTGAAATGTTGTAAAAAGAATTTGTAAGCATTTGGCATGTGCAAAATCTTTTGGTTTTGAAAAAAATCAATTTTGAACTAAAGGTTTTTCATATGTGGATTATGCAAATTATCATATTAACACAAAAAATACATTTGATACATTTTATTTCCTTAGTAATATGATGGTTTCATGATCATCTAAGAAATAAAATAAGATTATGCTTTCAATAGCTAAAGTAGCCTATGTTTCTCTAGGAAATCTCATAAGCACAAATACCGCAGTTGTCTCAGCAATAAAAAAGATCATAATTTTGATAACTAAAAATATCCAAATGTATTATGCGGCTACAGGGTTGAACAGTGGAGTGGTCAAGGGGATTTTGTCACGCCGCGAAGCGGCAGAGTCGTAATAGTCCTACCGTATAAACCATCCTAAGATAGAAGTTGGCCTTACAACCGCTATCTTAGACTTGATCTACACAAGGCGTCCATGACTAACCCGCTTTAAAGTAAACAGTTTGTAATTTAAATAAATCATTTACCTAAGAAGATGAAGAAATTTATATATATTCACTATAATTCAGTTATTACATTATTCAGAAATGAAAAGTAATAACGTATGTGTTGATTCTTCAATGTTTTTCCTTACTCCCCAGGATCCAGCAGTTGCTAGCTTCAGGATAGTTATATGCCACTTCTTAGCCAGCACCTGGACAATGTGTATAGGGATGTGAGCAACCACAGCTCAGTAAGTTAGGATGGAGGACTTAAAACTATACCACAAACACAACAGGGTTTTTAATCAACCTATTAAGTGCAATGCATGTGCAAGCAAATGCCATCGCACGACATTGTTCGGTCCGTCGTGAGATTAGAGAAATTACGCCCTCTCTAATCCGGGTTGAGGAGTTGCAATTAATGCAACAACTCACGACCAAACCCAGGCTTGTGCAATGGAGACCTCGCTCCTCCCGCGACTACCTTCGAACCACTGACTTCACCCTCGCCGCGACCTCCTCTCCTGTCACTTAGTTCGGCTAAGGATAAAGAAAGGACCAATTGCAATCCTGCGCTATCCCTTTCGAAGGGGTTGGTATTTGGCCGAAAAGTCCTAAGTTCCCTTAACGGGTTGCAATGCATGTCCGATTATGATTACTGGTCGTATATTTGTTAAGTCCAGTTTAGGGTGATCAATCATTTCATACAAATCATATAATACATGCCAAAGTAACAAACAGAATCATAGCATCACCCATAATCAAGCACATGCACACATTCAACTATCTAACTAGCACAACTAAGCATAATCTCAAGCCTCCCAAAATACAGCATTGTACTTATTCACTAAATCAGTAATTAACCATCTAATTATTTTATTAACCATAAATTACCCATTTTATGCCTTATTTTAAGGCCTAAAAATTATCTAAAAATTTCAAAAATTAATTTTTGAAAACAAGCTTCATAGCACTGTTCTATATCAGTTAAGTGATCTACATAAAAATTTTGGGCTCGAAACTATACTCCTAAGGTCATTTATTTCTAAACCAAAACATGCTCAATTTTGTACTATTTCTTAAGGACCCTATATCACGAGACATGTTTTCATCAAAATAATATTTTTCCTAAAAATTACATACAAAAATATTTCAGAATAACAAGTTTCATAATTTTCTAAGAATGTTTACTATTTTTTCAAAATTACACAAAATCGGGCTGGAAATCGAACTCACCGATTTGGGTGACTTCAGCCACAGTCAATGGTCATGGGTGTGTCGGCCCACCTAGGCGTTACCACCACCATGTGGTGGTGGTGGTGGCCGTCCACTCCCAGCTGCCCGTCAAGTCTGGGTTCTCCTTTGTAGCCCTAACTATACAGTTTTCCTTTTCTTTCTTTTTTTTTCTTTGGTTTTTCTTTCAATTTTCGACTCTCCCTAATTTTCTTTGATTTCTAACTATCCAAATAAGCTTCTGAATTTTTTTTTGCTATTTATAGAGTTTTAGTGTAATTATTGTGCATTAAATTGGACAAGACAATTGCATTATCCCTCAATTTTTGGCTTTTGTGTTGTCTTAATTTAATTGGTTAATTTTTATTTTGTGAATCCTAACCTGCCACGACCTGATTTGAATCATTCTTGATTTTTCCTGATTTTTTTCTTAATTAATTATGAATTTTCTTTTAATTATTTAGTATAATTTTAGCACATTTCGCATATTTTAAGTAATTACGCGTATTTATACCTACATGTAAATTCATATATAGTACAAATAAATATTCCTAAATATTATTTAAGTTATTTTATAATTTTTAGTATACATATAATTTATCTCGAGCGATTCGTTAAGTACAGAAATGCATTTTACGTATTTTCGATAAATAACGAGTTACATACTTAAAATTTAAAATTTTTTTAGTCTCCTATTTTATTACTTATTTTCTTAAATTTAAACTTACGGGATCAGTTTACTAATATTTCTAGCTTTACTTTATCATTTAGGCTCGATCGGGTCTTTCAACTGATCGAAATCTCAGATTGCTAGTTTTGGGATTTACAGATTTGAAGCTCCAGAATGTTTTCCTCCTTTTTCCTTTGTTTTTTTATAGAGATATTTAAAAGGGTCTTTAAAATTTGTTTTAGAGAAGATGAAGAAATGAGATTAAGGGAATGTGGGTAGTCAATTTTAGGTGTAAAGAATTCGAGGGACAAAAATCATCGTAAATGATTGTTTGTTATATATTCAAGTGGTGACCAATTGGTTTTTATGCTATTTGCCAAAAGTGGTTATGATTTGTTTCTCTAAAGTAAAATCGTCTATTAATCTTGTCTCATATAACTAATTGCTTTAATTTTTAAAGTTAATTGTACTTATCCTTGAGCTAATCATGATGCATGGATATATGTAAATGATTAGGATGAAGTTTAAGCTTAAGATCCTAAACATTAGCACATATGCTCTAATTTAAACATAGTTTTAGGCTTTTCCTATTTAATTAAGTTATTAAATTTATTGGACCTTCTTATCTAATTATTCGAGGGTTTTTAAGGTTTGAAATTAATTATTGCTATTCGATTACGATTTAGAAGTTAAACTAAGACTTTATCGCGATTTAGCGAATTATTTGTAATTAGCCAATAATTTAGCTATATAATTAGAGTTATTAATTAAATTAGGATATTTGACATTAAATTGGAGTTCCATAGTCAGTTTAGGAATAACTAATGTGGTTAACTTTTTGGAATAACTGCCGATAGAAAAAGAAAACAAATCAAAGAGAGAGAGAGTACTATTTCACTTTTTCCAAGATTGGACATGCTACATAAGCACTTGTATGGCAATCTAATACAAGAATTTGTTTGCCATATAAGACGTGTAGCTATAGAATTCTTACAACTTACCAGAGAATCGACATTTCTCACAAATCTCTTCAGGAATGTGAGAATTTCTTCCCTTATACATTACTTTCTTGCTTATTCACCTTTTTTTCTATTATATCATATTTGATACATAGAAACGGGTCGAAATGAAATTACAATTCTAAATTCCAGATTCTATTCTCATTCTCCTTGTTTAGAAATACACCTTAAAGCCAAAATAGTTGATTCTATAATTCTCACTTTAAAATGATGAAATCACGATTTCATTCTCACTCATTAATTATAATCAATTAAAATAATTTTTCTAAACTTTAAGGAAATTATAACATGCAATAATTAAGATAATTTTCAATAAATATTTTATTTAAACATTTAAGGTCATTACATTCTATTCAAATATATGATCATTATTAAATATAAGAAAAAATTTCTTATTCCATTCCATTCTATTTTGAACAATTTCTTCAAGTCAAAAGTGACATTAATACTTTACATTGGTTCCAACACATCAATGGTTGAGGGAATGTGTGGTGGAAAGGAGTTGATAAAGATGTCCTATGTTTATATTTCCACATAAAATGCATCTTTCACTAGTTGGAAAAAGGAAGCTTTCCTTTTAATATAGAAGTAAGCTAACTATATAAAAGCTATCAGAGTCAAATACCACGTAGAAGTTAAATATATATATATATTTCGGTGGATTGTAATTTTATATATTGATGTTTACTTTTATTATGTAATTTTGTTTATACCACATAATTTTGTACATAAATTTTTTTTGCTTTCAAGTGTGCCAACTATGTTAAAGTTATTGAAGCTATATACCAAGTAGTTTTACATATAAATATTTTTCTCTAAAGATATAAGTAATCTAACTCTCAGAGGCCGAGGATAATGGTAATTACCGTTGCCTCCATCGATTCACAATATGTTGATGTTAATATCTGCTATGTTTATTTCTAGGAAATGCGTGGTGGGAGGCAGTTGATAAAGACACCTTGTGATCACATATGCCATTTAAAACTAATTAGAAAATAGAAGCTTTACTTTCGATATAGAATTAAATTAGCTACGTAAAAGCTATCAAAGTTAAATTTCACGTAATTTCGTTTTTGTTTTTTTTCCTTCCAAAATAGCAGTAGGCTAATACGTAAAGGCTATCAAAGTAAATTACCATGTAGTTTCATATATCAATTTATTGCTTTCAAGATGTTATTTTTATGTATTTTTGAATAAAAAATTTTAGGAAAATTTCAAATAACCCTTATAAATTTTTATTTAGATGCAAATTAATTCCCTCGACTTTCGAAGCACGATTTTTTGCCCTCATAAATTTTAATAAATTAATAATATAAATTACATTTTCGAAAGAATCATATTATGGTTAAAATTTAAAAGATTTTAAAACATATTTTTTATAAGTTAAAGCGATACTTATATATTAAAATCAAAATTTCAAAGAATTATTTTCAATTTATAATAATTTTTTACCCATTTATCAAAGTTTAAGAAATCAAAAATTATATTTTTAAAGTTTAAAGAATCAATACCTAAATAAAAGCTATAAATTTTTTTAATAAAAGTTATCAAAGTTATATACCACGTAATTTTACAAACAATAATTTTCTGTTGGAATAAAAGTAAACTAACTGCGTAAAAGCAATCTGGGTCATATACTACACAATTTGCTCGACCACTTCAACTGGATCAACCGGAACTGGCCATGAGAATAAGGTGGTCCTTGCTTAAGCTTGTCATTCATTCAACCCAGATGAGCCCACTTGGATCGAGCAGCTCGACCGTAACCCGATGAACCTTTTACGACTATACTAAAAAGAATGAAAAAGTAAGAGAAGATTCAGCTGAGTAGAAGTTCCGGTTGAGTAGGGAATTTAAACGGAGACTTTCTCTCTCCTCTGTTTCTTTCTCTCTCTTTCCTACTGTTAACTTTTGAGTTTGAGTGAAGATGCGAGGAGGCCGACACGAAAACGCACTGGACGCGTTCAAAAGCGAAAAATGTTGGTTGGTGAGGTTTGAGCCTCATCTAACCAGCGGTTCATAACTTCTTTTATCTTATAGATAAAAGCAACTAGTAAAAACCTCGAAAAGAAGGACATTCTCGTAAGAACAAAGTCTTAATACTACCATAGTTTGTCGAGGTGGAAATGCACATTGGTGTTATCATGGAATAACCTGCAAAAGGTGAGGGATAAAGAGATGGTTTTCAAGAATTGGGCTGGTTTCAGCTTGTGAATCAGGCTGGGCAGCCTAATCGGGCCTTAATCACCCAGTGACCAGCTGGGCCTGAACAATCAGTGAATCGCAGTTTAACCAGTAGAAAAGACAGTTCAATCAACCAATTCAATCAGCAAAAAGAAAAATAATAATAATAAGTTATAAAATGCAAGAGAGTTAGGTGTTTAACCAGCTATTCAATAATAAGTGAAAAGAAAAATGAAAAAAAAAATAATAATAATAAGTTATAAAATGCAAGAGAATTAGGTGGTTTAAATGTAATCAAATTACAAAATAGGAATTAATCTTTTATTTTATGTAAGATATTGTTTTTGAGAGAGTGCAGCACCAAAAGCGTAAATTCATATTTATTTGTCTTTTATAAGAAAAATAAATTTTATTATTATTATTTTTTAATCAATCCCAATTTGAGTACTTGACTCTCAACTCTCTCTTATGCCGAGGTCAATCCTCAAGTCAAGTCTGGCAACATTGTTATATATCATATAACCTTGTATGTAGATTATTTGCATTGATAATGGAAGTAAACTAACTAACTATTATAAAAACAGCTGAGTTAGTCAGCATGTGGATTATACAAATACAGGTAGTTTTGTATATAGACTTTTTGCTTTGAAGTCAGAAGTAGGCTAACTGCATAAGAGGTACCAAAGTTGTAAACCGATTTTACATACAATTTTTGCTTTTATGATGGAAGAAGGCTAACTACATAAAAGCTGTCTAAATTATATAACAGATTTATATATTATGTATGAGAATAGTAAGTACCTTTCATCACCAACAACCTATTTTATTCAACATCTACTTGTTTTATTATCACATTCCTATTATTTTTATTATTCTCGTTGTTTTACTTGTCCAAAGGTTCATTAAATTAAAGTATCCAAAAACAAAAATTTTTATTAATTATTTCTTTGTTTGCAAAGTGAGTTCCATTCTATTTCCATATTCTTTCGAGATTCAAGATCTAATCACTGAATAAAAAAAGGAAAAATGGAATAAATTTATAGGTTCAATTCTTTATAATAAAACTTATAGTTGATAGAAATATTCCACCACATAAGTTTGACAAATAAGGTACTTTCATATGAAAAAAAAACCAAAAAAAAAAAAATCATTTCCTCCTTTCCTACCTATTCCAAGTCCGTAGTATTTTTATCAACCATAAATTGATAAGAATATCAGCTCCATTTTTGCTTCAAGGAACTGTGTATCGAAACGGAGTTACCGAATCAAAAGAATTTACTATACTATTATATAAAAATAAATAAATAATTTGAATCACATGTAACACAATCTCGTACCTAATGAGACTTTCTAATCATGTTCCTTTATCTTCTACCAAATCTATAAACCTATTCACTTTCTTTTAACCAAACTCTAATCTTGACCCTTTTCATCTTCTTCTACCAGACCATGAAACCCAAGAATTCCATAATGCTTTGACAATTGCTTCAAATCTCAAAACGGACGAAACCCAGATTGGTTCAACTCAAGAAACCTAATTCTGGATCGAAACTAATGATGGTGGTGGTGTTGATTTAAAGTTCTATGGTGCTGGAACAGCTTGTAGTGAGTTAGGTTAGGAAGATCTAGGTTATTTTATCGGGAATAAAAAATGGTCGTCAATGGTTATCGAATTGAGTTATAATGTTATATAACCTATATGTTACAAATGTACATAATAGACATCCTGAACTTATTAATGTGGAAGTGGAATGTCACTCATTGGATGAAAATAACTGATCAAAAACAAAATGTAACGAAGTTGGACAGACATGAACACTGATGTTACATACACCATATGATTGTCAAAGGTCTAAAATTCGATACTTAACACCATGGTTTTTCTTTCTTTTTTTTTAAATTTTAATTATTAAATACTATTACAAGAACTATAAAAAAAAAAAAAGATTAAAATAATATGTAAAGAGAGATCGAATTTAATCTCCAGCCTTAACATGGTTAACTACAGTTTAAAACCAAAATAAACGAGACTCCCAAGTATTGCTTTTGCAGATGATGTAATACATAGAATAGAATTGATTATGAAATTTATCCCATCTTAAAGATTTGTTGCAATCTGGAAACAGAAAAGCACTGTTTGAACAGTAATTGAACAATGACTTGATGTGATTTCGGAAAATGACCAACTCTGGGGTTACTGATGCCAGCAGTAGCCGCCAATTCCATCAATCAGAATCTCAGAAACAGAAAAAAGAATCCCCAAAGCCCCAACTCCCCCCTCCCCCTCCCTTTTTAAAGCAAGCAAAAACCATCCCCCATCTTTCATTTTTTAAGGTGCACCAGAAACTGGGACATCCGCACCTTTAGCTACAGTGTAAATCCTAGTACCACCCGCTTTTTAGTTTCTATTTCTAAAACGTTACCTCCTATAAATACTTCAGTTAATGAACACTCAAGGCAGGAAAAAATTTACAAAATGATAAAAACAAGAAAGAGAAAAAACCAACCATATGTGGGGGATTTTGATTCGATTGCTGCGAATGCTCGGTTTTATTATTAAAAAAAAAAAAAGAAAAAAGAAAAGAAAAGAAATGCCTAAATTTTTTATCACCGAATTTGCATTAAATGAAATTCTATTCTGATAACCATACCAAATTTGACTTCAAAACTATTAATGCCTATGAAAACGAAACCCTACAAGGCTACAATTACATCCGAATGTCTAAACACCATAGCTAAAAATGGGGTTGTTGATTAAATTATAAAAATGCAAAATATATGTCTCTAAATACTATCTAAACTAGACGTTATACAGCTTTGTTAATATAATTTTTGTAATAGAAATCAATCAATCAAATTAGAAACTAGTAATCAATCAATCATCTTTAAGACATCAATAACCGGCAGAACCAGATGCGGCAGCTGCCGACAAAGATGACTGAAGCTGCAATAGGTGGTGATAGCAGTCTGCCGCCGTTGGCCTATGCTCCGGATTCTGATCCAAGCACCTATTTTGCAACTCCCTCAACATCTTTGAAACTCCACCACCACCGCTTCCGCCGCCACTGCCACTACCCAATCCACAGCTCTTAACCAAATACCCTACACCCCATACGTCCACCTTCACCCCATGCAGACCGCGGCTCATTTCCGGGGCGTGCTGTCCTCGTCCATCCCCCGTGCCTCCGCCACCATGTGGGTACAACTGCGGTGCCCCCGCGGCCTCATCAAACCCACAAACGAACCATTCCCCTTCCCTCTCGTTCCTCATCACCTTATCCCAACTTAAATCTCTATGCATGAAAGAGACGTCGTGCAGCGCAACCAAAGCTTTGGTCACGTACATGAGCGCCTCCACTAGTTGCTCGAAATTAGCCGGTCTAGCTTTACATCCTCTAGGTTTGAACACCAATGCAGAATCACTCTCCACCGATCGGTACAAAAATTCAGCATGTGGGATTCTATGATCCAAGAAATCATAAATTTCTTTAACCGCTGCCCATTTCCTTCGGCTTGAGAAAAACCTAGTGACGGTGTTTGGTGTCATCTCCATGAAATTCTCATTCCCAAAATCAACCCTTTCGAAGTCACTGTAAGGTAAAAGCTTATAATTTCCAAAACTCGTACTCATACTGACATTGTGGAAGCAGCGATCTGCCAGCAATGCCAATAGTCCCGCAACACGGTAACACGGAACAAGAGCCTTAAGCCGCTCTGATGGAGAAGATAAGTCTAGAGAGTATAAATCAGTTCGGATTACATGGTCTTGTGACCGGCTTAACGCACAGAAAGTAACATTAAAACCGACCGCATAGTATCCCATGATGTAAGGAAGGTCGGTATAAGTCCAAAGCAGCTTCTCCGCAATGGATGAAGGGGGGTCCAACTGACCATCCCTTAATTGATCGATTTCCTCACCTCTCCATAAACAGTAGTTCCGTAGAAAGCCCGTCACGTTAGGCCATTGATCTTGCAACGCTGCCGTCTCGGGAGCTGATGCCGAGGGTTTTCGAACAATGACCATTTCAATGGAACAGAATTTGGCAACTACCCGGTTGATGCAATCATCCCAGAGGCCAATATACGAGTCGCGGCTCGTCGCGGTGGTGCTGCTGATAACAGGATTGGAACGTGTGATGGAGCTTACTATATCGAATATGATCGATCGCGAGTCGAGGTGTTCGTGAGTAGTGGTGAAGAATAGTTCTTTGCCTTGAGGTAAGTCTCTATACACATCTTTTCTTAGAGGGAAGAGCAAATCTTCCGGTGGTGGCTCTTGTAGGTACCATGAGAGCTCGAACAGGTTGGGGAGAGAGCTAGGAGGCGCCCGTAAACAACCCAAGTAGTATTCGGTTGGATCTTGGTACTCCCATGGCGGAATCGCTGCATAATTTCCTTGTATATGATCAATACTCATAATATGCATTTTATCTAAACTGAATTTAATCTACCCAGGTAAATTATAAAGAAAAGAATGCAGTAATACTCATAAAATGATTCGTATAATAGCTGACATTACAATATTATAGGAAGAAATTCACATTTTATGTAAAAGGGCATCAATATATGATTATTAATTAGTAAACTACTACATATTCAAAAATGGAATTATAAATAAAAATAATATACTCATGAAAATCGTTTACAAGGTCTACATTCTATGCTCAAGGAGACGAAACATAAATCTAGCTAGTGTACTTATAAAAAAAAAAAAAAAAATGTATCAGAAATCACCTCTAGTATGTTACTATACGGTGTATAAAAAATCATGGGTAATAATTTAATCAATCGTAAGCACAATTCGATGGATAAATGCGTATGTTATGCACAAAATTATCAAACAAATCATGTGTGAAATCCTTATTTTAAACAAAAATAAAGTGTGCGCAGCATAGAATGTGTGTATACTCAACTTAGTCAACGATAAAATCTTGACAATAAGAAAAAACATATTAATATTAAAAACGACGTTGAAGGAAGTACGTAAATATGAAGGTTGCGTAAAGGGATTACATCTTACGGAAGGTTCCATTAATGGAAGCTGGACTGATCTTTCAGTTAAACCTGGTAAGAGATAGAACCAAACAAGAAAATCATGAGATGCATAAAACTAAAACTTCCCGATAAAAACAAACTTTTGAAAAATGGAATCAAAAGGTAAATTTCAATATTCTCTGTATTAATAAAAACATATGGGAAGCTGTATTGTTTTCACGCGCAACGAGATTTTTACTTCTTTTATTAAATGGTGGAACGGTTGGGTTTTTTTCCCTTACCAGAAGAAGAAGCAACAGTAGAAGTTGACTTTCTCCTGCCAAAGACTTTAAGCTGTTGACCGGGCAAGAATTTATCAACAGAAAATCCCTTACATGGACCATCCTCAAAAGCTTCCATGGTGCAAGCAACCATTGAGTCATCAAAGAAAGTGAGCTCATCAGCGTTCAAGAAACTCATCGAGCCGTGAAGCTTCACTCTCCCTCTACGGTGTTCACCTTCTTCAGCCCACAGGCTCACCGATTCCTCCCATGTCATTCGTATCTTCCCGATTCGACGGAGTTCCTTCGACGAAGAAGAGGTCGAAGGAACCCCAACATCTAGGGAAGAAGAAGAAGGTTCCAACCCTATTAAAGTCCCCCCTCTACCTCCATGATAATATGCCTCCACTCCACTTGTCAACATTATTTGTTTCGTCCTAGCTGCAGTATTTGAGAAAATAAATAAATAACATTAACAAGCAATTAACTTGCAATAATAATATATCGTATCAAAAAAATTCACTTCCCGTACAAACTAATAACACATTGTTTAACACATGCTCCATCGTGTTATTTTCTGATAATGCTGCAGATGTCCAAATATGCTGAATATTTGGTCGACAATAGGGTGGTCCAGTGTGAATTTGGCGTGATACAAACCAATGGCAGACCGAGGTGGGGGGTTTAGATCTTGCGGTCGCCACTATGCTTTCCTCGGAAATTTTCGCAAATTTCCCTTAAAAATCATTAAAAGTTTCGAAAAACACATAATAATAATAATGTATCTTCTCCGTAGTTTTGCCCCCATGTTTATTTGTTTATTTTTCAGTCTATGGTGAATCGTGGCGCTGGATACAACAGTTGAAAAATACATGTCCCATACCGCTAAGTGGAATATCATCGTCCTTGAAAGGGGCAGGAGGAGGTAGAGCTAGCGGTCTAGCTGCTCTAGTGTCATCGCCGGCGCCGACGATTGCGACGGAAGAGGAGATTCTACTGTGTGTGGACACCCTCATTCGAGCCCCCATGAACTGGGACAACTCCTCGAAAACCTCTTCATCAAAAGAAGCTGGCAGCCTATGAATCTTTCTTTCATAAGGAGAAAGCCTAAAGTAACTCTTCCCAACTTGATCTCTTTCTCCTCCTCTTTCCCACTCATAAACTTTTCTAAACTCTCCCAACATGTTGTCCCATTTAGTCCCAGCAGTCTTTGCATCTCTATTCACACCATGCCGGTTCAAAAACTCCGCGACTTCGCGGTCCTTATCGGCTCGAGTCTTCCCTCTAGTGGATGGAACCATCACCACATCACCTGATCCGCTGCTCATATGGGCGGATTCGGATCCATCTCCACCACCTTGGTATTGAATCCTCCAAGCCCTTGCAAGCCAAAGCATTTCATGTGGTTTCCAGACGGGGCTTACATACTTCCCCTTGCGGAATTGGTGGTGCTGGTGGTGGAATTGTTCTCCCTCGGTTTTCGCGGTGTCGCTACCACCCGAGGCTGGGGGGATTGAACGGATGGGGGAGTGCGCAGGGGACGACGCGGTGTCGGAGGAAGAAGCTGCCGTGGTGTTGGCAGTTGGGTGGGGAGGGTTTGGGGTGGGGGAAGGGCTAGACTCGGTCTGGTGACCAATTACTTGGGTCGGAGTTACGGTGTGAGCCTTGGTTTTGGGGGATGGAACAAGTACTTTCCATTGACCCACACCAAACCTAGGTCTTTTAGGGTTTAGGGGTTCGAATTGCGTGTGGGGTTCAAATGGGGAAGAGGAAGTTGCACCACTAGGAATATATAAAGGAGCTGAAACTATGTACTGAGCAGAACTAACCACCGCTCCTTGGGGCGGTGGTGGTGGTGCGGTGGTTTCTTCATTAGGGGAGGAGGAAATTTGTTGGGCTTGTGGTGGTGGTGGTGGTGGCGGCTGCTGCTGCTGCTGCTGTTGTTGGGAAGGCTTCTTTGTAGTGTTGGTTTCTTTGTTGTCAGCCATATTGTGGGTTTTTTTTTTTTTTTTTCCCCCTCTTACCAGTTACCACATGGGCCCGGGAAACTTTAAGGATATGGTTGTTCTGGAACAGGACTAGTTTGAGTTTATATATATTTTGCTAAGAGTTTCTTCGAAATCGGATGCCCAAAAGAAAAAAAAAAAAGAGAGAGAGAGAGAGAGAGAGAGTGGGGTGGTGGGATCGTGGAGCAGAAAAGAAAAGGAAGCAAAAAAATAACAAGCAAAGCGAAAAGAAAGATAATGTAGGGGGTATAGAAGAAGTTGTGATTTGAATAAGACCAGTCATTTAACCGGTTAATACGACCACACATTGTAATTTGACGTGTCCTTTGACAACTAAGATAAGTAGCAGATTGCAGAAAGAAAGATGATATAGGGAGCGTAGTAGGGAAGGGACTAGAGGGATATAGAAAGAACAGAGAGAGAGAGAGAGAATATAAATATAATGGATTTGTTGTTTTTTATTACAGAGAGAAAGGGAGAGAGAGCGTAATGATTGTACTGATACTGAAAAAAGTGGCTCTAAAATTAACATACTTTTTTCTCTTAAGCCATTCATCAATCATGGCTCCTCGTTTTATTATGTAATAATACTAGATAACATTGACCAATGGAATTTCTCAAAATAAGAAAGGCAAGGACATTTTTAAAACAAACGTTTTGCTTCGAATCGGTGAAGAAGTAAGGAGGGAAACAAATAACGCAGCAACCAAAGTCAAGTCGGCCTCAACCGAACTTTTAAACGCTCAAATTTAGTTAATTTAAAAATTATCGTGTCAACTCAATAAAAGTTTTAATTGAGCTACCGAATTAAGGCTCGAGTCTATTAATTTAAATGAACAATTTTTCTTTTAAGCTTAAATCGATTCATTTACTAATCAAGATTAAGTGAACTTCAAGTTAAGTTGAACTTAAAGTAACTTGAGTTCAAATTTATTAACGAAACTAAGTATATAAAATAAAAAGAATATATAAATAAATTAACTAATGAATAGTCAATAAAAATTAGATTGTATATTATATAATATATCATAATACATATATATTTTTATTATATTACATAGATATTAACTTTTAAACAGCCTATAAGATTATGTAAGTAAGCTTACGAGCCTTAGTTAGAGCTCAAACTTAATTCATTTATATGAATTAAGTTTTATCTGAAGTTCAAACTAGGTTTACTTACTGATCAAGTTCGAGCTAAATTGAACTTAAAAATAGACATGCTCAAACTTAGCTAATTTATAACCCTATAATGAAATATGGGAGGATTAGAAGACACCTTTTCTCTCTTAAATGGAGAAAGGAGGTGAATGGATCTAAAAGAGAATTCCAAAACCCATCCTATTTTGTTCCCATCTAAAGTGGAGAAAAAGAGAGGAAAAAAACAAAGTTATTTGATTCCCTATTCTATACCTTGTTTACCCTTTTTTTTTTTTAATCAAGAGAGAAATATAAATTTAGGACTTAATCTTTTGATCTTTTCTGTATAAATCATAAACATTTTAAAATTTCTATTTGAATCATCAACGTTTGTAAAAGTTTTCAAACAAATTCTCTATCAATTTGCTGTTAATTTTTTCATTAATATTAATGTGACACTTTTTTATTGGATTAAAGAAAAAAATACAAATTTAAAACTCAACTTTTTATACATTTTTTGTTTGAGTCCTAAATGTCTCAAAATTTTTATTTAAGTTGTCAACATTCGTAAAAATTTTCAAAGAAGTCATCCATTAATTTACCGTTAACTTTTTCGTTTATGTGACACTTTCTAATTAATCTACATAATAAATACTATAAAAAATAATTAAAAATTTAGGAAAATAATGAAGACAATAATAAAAAAAGTAGGAAAATTCAATGAAAAATCAAATAACAAACATATATACATGTATAATATGATATAGTAAATGCATACACTTTTGCATTTAATATAATTTGAATAAAAAAATATATTTTAAAATTATAATATTTAAAGAAAGAAAAAATATATAAAAATAAAAAATATTCATTCTAACCACTCTAAGACCAAGAGATGACCGGAATAGGCGAAAGGAAGTGATGGGTTGCAATCTACATGCTAAAGTGGGTGGTCATCTACCCCTTAAATTTAATAAAATAAAGAAATGAAAATAAGAGTGGAATCTGATTAAGTTTCAATTTAGATATTTATATATCATGATTGTCCATTTCCTTTTGGCCATTCTAGGCCACTTAGAGGCTAAAAAGTAGCCAAAGCGATTTTTTTTTTCTTATTTTTTCAATTATTTTCTTTTCTTTATTATATTTTTTAAATTTTTTTTATTGAATTTATAATAAATATACATGTATATACATTTATTACATTATATATGTATATATATCTTGATTATTTTATTTTTCATTTTTTTCAAATTTCCCAAAATTATTACTATTGTTCTAATTATTTTCTTAATTTTTATATTATGGTAATTATTCAATAAAAATATGTAGACCAATCAAAAAGTACCATGTAACATATTTAACCTAAAAATTAATGATAAACCAACAAAGGACTTGTTTAAAAATTTTGCAAATATTGATGACTCAAATAGAAATTTTAAAACTTTTAAAACTCAAATAGAAAATATTAAAAAAAAGTTAATTCCTAAATGTATACTTTTTTCGTAGACTAATAAAAAAAATGCCACATGTCATGGTAACGAAAAAGTTAATTGTAAATTAATAATAGACTTATTTAAAAACTTTTGTAAATATTGAAAAGTCAAATAAAAATTTTGAAATATTTAGGACTCAAACAAAAAAAGTGCAAAATATTAAGTCCTAAATTTATACTTTTCTCTTTTATTATCTTATTATATTCCTTCATTTTGCATGTTTTATTTTCTCTCTTTTCATTATCTAAATACAAACACATCAAAAATCAAATATTCTCATTATTCTTTCTTCCCACAATCTTTTCTTCTTAATTTTATCCCTCATACTATATAAAGTATTGAGGTTAGATTAAAAAAAAAAAGTAAAAGAAAAAGGTATAAGAAAACATAAAATATTCTTTTATTTTAATAGATATTTCAATGCACTCATTAAACATTAAAAGAAATATTTTAGCTATACAAGCTAAGCATCAAAGCCTATAAAGTCCTACAACTTATTATACTCTACATGATTATGTAGGTTCTGTAGTGGGCATTATGTATTAAAAAAAAAAAAACAAGAAACATGTATCGTATACTTAGGGATTTATGTTATATTTATTAGGGTATGAAATTTTATCAATGCTTAACTATAGGTAAAGCTTAATAAATTTTGAAATCAAAACCTATCGTATAACATATTGGAAATACCCAAAAACCTATATTTTATAAAACCTCTAAAATATAAGATACTTTGTGAACCTTGTAAATTTTTTACATATTTTTATAACAATGAAAATCTAAGGTGAATTTTCAACATCTCAAACCTATTAAAGTTCCATAATATCTTATTCAGGATAAATTTAGTAAAAGTACCTGAACTTTCATGTTTTTTTATTTTAGTATTTAAACTATAAACTTTAAACTTGTTTATTTTAGTACTATAACTTTTTTAATAAGATTAATTAGCATTTCTATTATAACAATCGTTATCATAAAATAATAGGACAATAGTATAAGTACATAAATTTTTATTTCATTCCTATTTTAATAATCAAACTTTATTCTTTTTTTATTTTGGTACTTCAACTTTTAAAGTAAAAAAAAAATAAGTACTTATTATAGTAACATTTGTAAGAACATTATAAAAAGTCCAAAAAGAAACAATTGATAATAATATATTGTAAAAATTTATTATTATTATTATTATTATTATTATTATTATTATTATTATTATTATTATTATTATTATTATTATTATTATTATTATTATTATTATTATTATTATTATTATTATTATAAAAGATAATTACAACAATAACAACCACACTAATAGTAAATATAAAAAAATGAAAATGAATTAAAAATTAATGCATGCTTATGAAATTAATCTTGTATTAATCTCTTATATCTTCACACTGATCAGTTTGACTTAATATCTCTATTCTTATTTAATTTATATTAACTAAAGCAATTCTTTATATGCATTTTAATCCATTTTCAGTTATTATTATTATTATTATTATTATTATTATTATTATTATTATTATTATTATTATTGATAAATAATGATACATGCCATTTTTTATTTAGCAATATAAAAGTTCGAAAAAGTCGAATATCATTTATAAAACCCATATCAAATAAAATTTCAAGACTCAAGTCTATTCTTTGTTTTTATTTTTTTAATTTATTGTAATTATTCATTATTATTTATTAATTTTCATAATGTTTTTATAAAAGTTATAATAAAGAACACTTATTTGTTTCATTTTAAAAAGTTGTATCACCAAAACAAAAAGAATGAGGTTTGATCACTAAAATGCAAATACAATAAAAATTAATATACTTATATTATTATTCTATCATTTTATAATAAAAACTATTATAACGAAAATACTAATTTATCTCATTTAAAATGTTAAGGTACTAAAATAAACAAGTATAAATTTTAGGTATCAAAATGAAAAAATATAAAAGTTCGGATACTCCTACTAGCTTTATCCCTATCTTGTTTACTCAAATTGTATGAAGGTGTACTCTTAATAAGTTTAGAAAAAGTGTTATTATAAAATTTGTCTCATACAACATCCTCGACAAAAGTAATATTGCAAAGCAAACGTGATAAAATAACATATCCACTAAGAAAGCAAACTCACTACCTATCTATAGCTCACAATCTACTAAAATGTTTTGTTAACTTACTTAAAATCTACAACAACAAGTTTATTATAGTAAGTTTATAATTATAACAGCTAATGGAAAATATAATACGAAATGTAAGAGTAGCTATAAGAAAAAAATTAGTCAAAAGAGGCTGAAAATAAAAATTTTTAAATGGGATATGAGGGAGGTGGAAGAAATTAAGTAGGAAATTCTTTACAATTTCTTATGAAAGTTGGGTTTAAGTTATAGCCGGTATATTTATTTCTATTTCCTTTTAATTTTGATAGAACTCAGATTATATAAATATAATTTTTACGGGTGAGATAAGGTATTTTAAAACATTTACCCAATATATGTCTAAGTACAGTTTTTAGGGTCAATATAAGGCATGGAGGCATTGTACATGTACCTCATCCTATCAAAGAAAATTCCTAAAGTATCTTATGACCCTTCACAGCGAAAACCTACCAAATTGAGTTGAGTATTAATATAGGGTATAGGGTATAACAAATTTTCTTACTTACCCCCAGTTATCTAGTGTCTTCTTGTTCGTCCAATATTGTGTAGACAATCGTGAACTTCACCAATGAAAATATTGTTTATAAATATAATTGAATTTCATAAATAAAAAATAAAATGACTAAGTTGACTTTACATATAGCTTATTATTCTAGATTGAAACAATTAAATCCATATCAAAACCTCTAATTTAAGCCACTCATATATATATATATATTATTTTGTATTTTATTTTAATTCATTATATATACAATGTTTATAATTTACATTTTAAAGCCATATGGACTTTCCATTTGAATATCATAATATTGGATATAAATAGTAATGTTATTATAAAAGTAAAAAAGTAATTGAAAAATTTATAGATTCAATAAGCTACTTTGAAACTTATCAGTTTTATAAAATATCAGTCATAGTATGGTTTTGAAATATCATAAGATAAGTGTTAATATCAAATTTTAAACCTATACTTAATCTCCAACTCTACCCACGCAAAATGTGCTCACACCTGATTATATAGATTTTAACTAGTCTCTCCTCTGCTTTCATAATTCAAATCCTATACTTGCAAACTCTACTGCTAGCATAGAATCTTAATTAACGTTTATTTTTTTAAAAACTTGGGCAAATATGTAGAATAAAGGTAAAAAAACTAGAATTCCATCCTTCTAACTTTTTTAAAATGCTAATAATTAATGAAAATACGAAGTTTGGAGTGTACATGGACGGTTTGTCCTTTCTTTATTTGCTTATGGTGGGAAGATCAGAATTTAGACCCAGCAATTATGCAACTTGGTGCTATAAAGTATTAAAGTATAATGGAACCAAATTAAAAAAAAAATTAAATCATATTTTTATTTTCAGTCATGGTTTTCTTACTAAATTCTTAATAAAACATTGTAAAATGATTTTTACGAATACAGTGAAAGAAATCCCTTTGCGATTGTTTTAGAAATACAAATGTCTCCGACTTTCCATGTCCTCTGAGAAATTCTTTTTTTCTTTTTTACTGGGTGTACGTTAAAATAAATAAAGAATTGGATAGATATAGATATCTGAAACAACAATAATAATAATAAAAACATTCCTCGTAAATTCTAATTGGTGATAGAAAACGTGATAATAGATTGCATATTCATTGTCTACTACTCATTGCACATCTCCCATTGCAGATTAGGATTTAGTAGGTATTATTAAGTAGTAGATGAATATAAATAAAATTTAGATATATGATAATATAGTTAAAACTATTATAATTTAATAGTACGAATATTAATCTTTTAACGAAATAGATTGGTTCATAATTCCATCTCCTCTAATTTATGATATAATTGATTGAAAAAAGATATATGATAATATAGATAGTATTTAAAAATTATTTATTATCGTTATCATATATTTAAATTTTATAAAAATTATGTTCACCGTTTGTATATAGAGGTAATACGATGTATGTAGTACACACGGAGCTTTTCTTATGTATTTATGTAATACTTTAGGAAAGCTTTAGGTGGAACTTGGAAGTAAGGTATGGGAAAGAAAATGATGATAAACTAAACTTAAAAAAAATGGAATTTTTTTTTTTTTTTATGAATTGTTTGATCATGTTTTGGTTCAGTTATATACAAACGATTCACAGTTCGATTTTGGAAAGCAAATCAAACCATTTCAAATCGAATTGAACTGTTTTGTTAAACAAAAATAATTTCATATAATTATTTTTTATTTTTTCATCAATCTTTATAAATTTCGTTAAATTTTTCATATCTTTTTTCTTTTTTTTCTTATTTTTGGGTAAATTATTAATATTAAATCAAATGAGTTCTATATAAAATTTTACATTTAGAAATTTTCTTCTTTTTTTTAACTATCATTTTCTTATATATTTTTAAACCAAAAGTCTTACCTTAATACTTTTTACGTATCTCTCATTTCTTTTTCAATTTTTAGTATCTCTGTTTTTTTTATTGCTTTTTGATAGACATTTTTACTTTTCTCTCCTTGTTATTTATTTGTTAGAATATAATCTTTTATCCTCATTGAATCAAATTAAGTTTATTAAAATTTTATGCAACTTTTTACGAAGTATTATTATACATGATCAATATATGAGAAATTAATTGAAAATATATGAAAGTTCAATAGAAATAAAACATGTTATTAAAGATAAAAAATTTTAGTAAAAATTTGATGTAAACAGTTTGATCTGATTAAATTAATTTTAATTAGGTTCAAAAAATTTATGAATTGAATCGTATAATTAAATTTGATTTAAAAAAAACTATTATATTAAGTTTGATTTAGTAAAAAAAAAATAAATTGTATCGAATTGCACCCTTTATTTTGGGTAGCATTCAAATCAATGAAATCTTGTATTTTTTTTATTCAACTTTAAGCGAATGAAAATTGAAAATGTGGACGATGTGGACCGTTCGAATCAATGGCCCTGCCAGCTCTCCATCGACTCATGAGTCACGACTCACTCTTTGGGCCATGCCCTGATGCGCCCTTCTCTCTCCCTCTCTCTCTCCCTCCCTCTGTCTCTCTCTCCTTTCTTTCTGCTCTCAGAAATATCACCTTTTTCTGATGTGTAGATACAGGCGAAGCAGAGCTTCGATCTTCTTAATGAAGCATGCGCCTGATTCTCGTCTCAATAATAATAATGGGATATTAATTTCAAATCAACCAATTTAATAATTAATAAAACGAAGATGCTTTATACCATACTTTCTACGTTTCCCAAACAATCGTCAATTCCGCAGTATTTCCAGGTATTTTCACCAATTTTCGTGTCCTTGTAATTGTCATTTTCCTTATCAGTTTTTATTACCGAAATTCTCGTATTTTTTCACTTTATGTATTATTTTTGTCCCGTTTACATAACTTGAAATTTTATGCCTTTCACTTTACAATTCTATTTCCCATTGTATTATTTTCTCCACTCATATAAAAACCTAACAAATTAAAATTCTCATTAGACCTACTTATTGTTATCTTTTTCTAGGCTTTTTTTTTTTTGGGAAATAGTAAATCCATTCTCTAAACTATTGGACAGATACAAATGGATCCCTCAAATTTTTTAAGTATAACTCCATCTCCATATAACTTTTAAGAATATTTATATAAGCTCCAAAACATTGCTAAATTCCCATAACGTTGGGGTTCTTAAGAATGATTTAGGAGAATTTATGCATATTTTCAAAAATTATTGAAAAGTAAAGCTACATTTTGAAAATTTTCATGTTTATCCAAATATAACCAATAATTTAGAAGGTATATAGTATACCGTTATGACCTAAACGAGTGATATCAAAAGATCTCGGAGGCAAAAAAATTTTCCAAAGAGATTGGAAGATTTTATATAATAGTATAGCAACAACAAATATACGTGTTCATTCATTTGTAAACATACTAAATAGAAGAGACTTAAGTATATAGGATCAGTCGTAGACTTAAGCATACAAAATATTACATAGATCTAACATATAGAGTACCACATAGATCTAGTTAACTGAATTGTTAAGAGTAGTTAGTGTACAACATAAAAACATACAAAATCCATAAATGGAAAGGAAAAAGGCATCGAACCAAAATTGTAAACCATCTTCGTAAGGAGTTTCTCTAACATTCGAAGTCAGGGTTTGAGTTTTCATTTCACCATCACTTTCTCATTCTGTCTAATCTTCATGTTTCTTTTTCCATATAGTACCTTGCAAACATAGAAATAACATGAATGCCAATTCAATTCTCTCATATCATACTTTCATACTATTATCAAATGAAAGATCAGGCTTTAAAGATTATAAATATAATATTTGATTTCATCATTTTAATATCGTCATTAAGAAATTTGAAACCCTAAATCTATTATGAAAAGCAAGAGGAACTCAAAGAAAGAAAATGAGAGAGAGGGTCATACTTAAGAAAGGGTCATACTTAAGAAGAAGAGAGAGAGAGAGAGAGAGAGTAATTGTCAGAATAATCATGTCTAAGTATTTTTCTTGGATATTTTTACTATCTCGTATGTGGTAGTTTTGGAAAAGAACTAAGTAAGCTTAAGCCATCTCTTAGACAAGCCTATTATTGGTGCTTTTATTGATCTTACATAAAAATATACAACAAAAATGGCAAATAATACAAGAAATATTCAGTTGCAAGGGGAGTTGCATGCATATGCAGCCAAAATGACTAATATGGAGGAACATAATAATGCAAGAATGACTAAACTAGAGAATTCTTTGGACTAGATGTGAACCAATATTGAAAAATTGTTGGCAACATTGAATATATTTGGAGAAAATCAAAATGTTCCTTTGCAAAACAAAGTTAAAGTGGAAAATTCATCATCTTTTCGTAGCAATTCGAAGGAGTTTCATTTCATAAGTAGAAACATTAAAAAGACGGTTTATGAAGATTTTGTGTAGACTATAGGTAATAGGAATTAGCTTACAACTATCTCTAGGCCGAGGTTAACTTGTCCTAAGCTGATTCTAACCTATCAAAAGCTAAAGTTGACTTATTCCAAACCGAAGTCTAACTGTTCAAAATCGAGGTCAATCCATTTTTACTAAGGTCATGATGATACTAGAAAGCCGAAAGAAAGAAAAGGAGATGTTCGGCATCAAGTCTATCATTTGCCGAAAAGTCGAGAGATCACACTACCAAGGCTTCAAGGCCATAGATCTACTCAACATAGTATGGAGAGATTATTGCCGACTAATCATAGAACTCGATAATTGTGGGGCAACCTTTCAAGTATCTCGGTAAAGCACTGCAAGACTTCAAGGGCTCCTTCCCAAACCTAAACATCCAATTGCTGACTTCACCTAGTTCAAATCTTACTCCTTCCTTGACAACCCGAATGACTGCATGTCGACTTTGTCTATTAAACACACAATTTTGTATTTTATGAATATTTTCTTTATTTTAGTTATGTACCCATTCTTTAGGGTTTAAGGCCTTATATATTATTTACACTTTTACCACTTGGGGTTTAGGACTTATTATAAATAGTAACATTTGTAATTAGCAAGACAAATCATTAAAGTAAAGAATATACATACAATGATTGCACTTGGAACATTTCTCCTTTGAGCAAGGTTATTTTTCAGCTCTTAGAGCTTGTTTATTGAGTGTTGATTAATTCTTTAATCTTTCTTATGTTCTTATCAATCTTAACCTTAAGATTGTGGTGAACCTCTCATTTGAGCCAATTTTTAAATTGTATCCAACCTTCATTTGAATTCCAAGTAACATTTAGTATTCGTGAATTATATCGAACCTTATTTCAAGCTCAACCCTTGATTGTATATGTGTCTTAGTGCATGATATCCATACACATTCACTATCAAAACTCCCATTTTACTTCCCATTTTTCATACCCACTTGAACCCTAATTACCCATTCTAATTCTAGCTCACTGTGTACACTCAAAGCTATAACAATAAGGCATCGAATCAAGCTACAATCATGGATAAATTTCCTACTCCTACAATCAATGAGCTATTGGATGAATTAGGAGAAGCTTAATATTTTTCTAAAATGAATTTGAGAGCAAGATATCATCAAATTAAAATCTTAATGATGTACATAAAGTAGCATTTAGGACACACGAAGGACATTGAGTTCCTCATAATGCCCTTTAGATTATCAAATGCCCCATTAACCTTTCAAGCGGTGATGAATATTGTTTTCAAGCCATATTTGAGGAAGTTCATTGTTGTAGTTTTTGCTGATATACTAATGTATAGCAAAAATTGGGCAAAACTTAGAACTATTTGGAGAAAGCCTTGATATGTTTGAGACAACACACATTTCATTTTAAAAAGAATAAATGTTCTTTTGGTAAAATATAAATTGAATATTTAGGTCAATAAAGGCTTACAACTGGATCCAAATAAGATTAAGACGATAAAGAATGGCTACAGCCAAGTTCCATGAAGCAGTTAAGGGGATTTTTGGGTATTATGGGCTGTTATAGAAGATTTTTCAAGAATTATAACAAGATAGCATCACAATTGACAAACTTATTACAAAGAGCCACTTTTGCATAAACTGATGAAGCTACAATCGCCTTCAACACTCTTAAGGAGTCGCTAGTGTCTACTTCTATCCTTACTTTACCATATTTTTCCAAATCATTTATTATAGAAACAAATGTATCTGGATAAGTCTAAGAGCAATTCTACATTAGGGTTCTAACCTTATTGCCTATTTTAGTAATAAGTTTAGTACTAAAATGTTTAAGGCAACAGCTTATGTAGGGGAATTGGTTGTTGTGGTAGAGGTAATGCGTAAGTGATGCCTGTACTTACTAAGACGTCACTTTATCATTTAGAATATATCAAAATTGTTTAAAGGAGATGCTTACACAAGTCATATAAACCCCTAAATAGCAACAATATCTGATCAAGTTAATAGGGTACGACTATGAAATTCAATACAAATCAGGTACTGACAATAAGGAAGTAGATGCCTTATTAGGATAATTTTCTAAGGAATTTGACTTCTTAGCATTAACATTACCAATTGTGGATTTTCTGACCTTGTTAAAGGATGAATTGGCTAAGAATTTAGAGCAGCAATGGTCAAGAGAGAAGTGCTAAAAAGGGAAGTTACTATCACCATAGTTAGTGTTCAAAGATGATTTGCTTTCTTATGGCCATCGAACTTTTATACTGACATCATTTTCTATGATTCCTATATTAATTACAAAGTTTCATTCAACTCCAATAGGTGGTCATATGGGAATCCTTAAGACTTTTAACAATTGCTTGCCTCGACCTTTACCTATATCTTAAATGGTTTTTGAGGATATTGCTATGGATTTTATAACTAAATTGTCATTATTTAAGGGTTATTCAGTTAATTAAGTGGTGATTGATAAGCTAACCAAGTATTCTTAATTTGGTCCATTGCCTTCTAACTATACAGCTAGCAATGTAGCTAGATCGTATGTAGATATAGTGATTAAGCATCATGGCCTTTCAAGATCTATTGTCTACGATAGGGACGGGGAATTTGTAAGTTGCTTTTGCGAAGAGATTTTCAAACAAAGTGGCATGCAATTATGGATGACTTCTGCATACCACCTATAAACAGATGGCTAATTAGAGGTTTTAAATAGGTACTTGGAACATTAATTAAGAGCATTTGTAATGGATGGCCCTATAGAATGGCCTAAGTTTTTACCTTAGGTTTAATTTTGCTTTAACACAATCTACACAAGTACTTAAATGACTCCTTTTTTAGCCCTTTATAGTCAAGATCCACCATAATTTATTGACTATGTGAAAGGTTTAAGCCATGTAGAAGCAGTTGATCAAGAGCTTAGTAGCATGGATGAGGTATTGAAATTATTAAGATAGAATTTAGAGGAAGCACAACAATGCATGAAATCATTAGCAAATTCTAAGAGAAATGATAAGGAATTAAAGATTGGTAATTGGGCATAGCAAATTTTAAGAGAAATGATAAGGAATTAAAGATTGGTGATTAGGCATATGTTAAGCTATAGCCTTATAAAAATACCTCTCTTGCAAATAAGTTATCTTACAAAATGGCTAGGAGGTACTATGGTCCTTTTCAAGTGATTGAAAGATTAGGACCAGTAGCCAACAAACTTAATCTATTGGAAGGGTTTAAAATTTATCCAGTATTTCATGTTTCTCTTTTAAGAAAAGCCAAAGGTATAGAGATGAATCAACGATCATTACCACTAGAGGCATTAGTCAATCATCTTATAGTTAAGCCTCTAGTTATTCTGGACATTAGATGTATTCTCAGACAAGATTGTACTGTCCAATAGGTGCTGGTTCAATGGAAGTTGCTAGACCTTAAGATGCTGCTTGGATTGACATATAGGAGTTTATTAGAGATTTTCTTAACTTTAACCTTGGAAACGAGGTTAATTTTGATAAGGCGATGACAACTGTTATGACTGAAGCTAGTGATATCAGAATATCTAAGAAGTAAGAGAAATTTCCTAAGAGATCGGGAGATTTTGTAGAATATTATAACAATAATGAATATACATGTGTTCATTCATTTGTAAGCATATTGAATAGGAGTAGACTTAAGCATACAGGATCAGTCATAGACTTAGGCATACAAAATATTTTATTGATCTAATATACAGAATATCATATAGATCTAGTTAATTGATGTTGTTAAGAGTAATTAGAGTACAACAAAAAAAAATATATAAAAGCCATAAATAGAAAGAAAAAAAATACATAGAACTAAAATTGTAAGCCATCTTTTTAAGGAATTTCAATCACTTGAAGTTAAGATTTGAGTTTTCATTTTACCATCGCTTTCGCTTTCACTATCTATTTGATCTTTTTGTTTCTTTTTCCATATAGTATCCCGCAAACATAGAAACAACATAAGTCCTAATCAATTCTCGCATATCGTACTTTAATACTATTATCAAAAGAAAGATTAGGCTGTAAAGATCACAAATATAGTTTCTGATTTCATCCTTTTAATATCGTTACTGAGAAATTTGAAACCCTATGTTTATTACAAAAAGCAAGAGAAACTCGCAGAAAGAGAGAGAGAGAGTTGTACCTGAGAAGAAGAGAGAGAGAGTGATTGTCAGAATAATCTCGTCCAAGTGTGTTTCTTGGATATTTTTACTGTCTTGCACGTGGTCGTTTTGGACAGGAACTAAATGAGCTTAGGCTATCCCTTAGACAGGCTTATTATATACCTACAATCATCCTTCCTTTAATGTTGTTGATATAGTTCAAGTTGTACAATAAAAAAAATAGTAATCATAACATAAGTATGGAAATTGATGAAGCATAAAGATTATGTAACGGGAACGGGGAAAAAAAAAAGTGAAGCAAACATACAAAGTCCAAAAGAAAAGTGCCAAAAAAAAAGCAAAGAAAAAAGAAAAAACCTTGCTTGTTTCTTATACTTAACCGTATCTAGATGTAGAAGTTTTTAGTTTTTGTACTTCGCAATATTGTGCCTACCTCTACAAATCAAGGGGCTATTTATGCTTGATATTCAATGAGGGCTTTATCTTTTTCTATATATTTTTTAAAATTCATATATAAAGCAACTTCTACATGATTAGCAACATGAATAATGTTACCGGCATGAAAGAATAACTATTCAGACTTATTACGATCTTATTTCATTACTCTTTAATAACTATTTTATTATAACTTTTTTTTTCTTTTATTTAGAATATGAATTTTATTGACTAAAGCACGTTAAAATACAAGCACATATCACATGGTAATCGTGCAAAAACCAAAGCGTTGAGGATCAAAAAATCCAATTTGAAAATAATTACAATAAAATCCCAGACTTTAGCTAAGAAGAATCTCGTATAGGGCGGCAGTCAAAATTAAAAGAAAAAGAAAGCAAAACAAAAGAAGGGGAAAAAAAAAAAAAAAACCTATTGGAATAACCTAGTAGATACTTAAATAAGAGTATAGCTTGAATTTTGTTTGTAAATAGAAGGATTCAAAATGACCTTTTTATTGTAGCAGTCACGCATAGCAAAAGAAGTTATAGCAACCGATAATTTCGAGACAAAGTAACTAAAAGAAAATGGTTTACGCATTCGAATTCATATTTATCAAGAAATCCTTAGGAGTCTTAGTCATTTTAGCTAAGTGAAGATGACATAAAACCTTTTATTGTCTTTTAAAATAAAATATAGGACATAAGAAATAAACACATTAAATGTATGAGTGACTGCATATGTGCCGATAAAATTCCCCCAAATTGTATCACGAATCACTAAGGGAGCAAATTACTTAGCTCTTGGTTTTATTAAGTCTTCTAAAGCCACATGGGCTAGTAGAACACATGCAACTATTTCGTATTCAATTTCGGAGTATTACCTCGGCATCATTATCACTTTCGTACATGTGTCCATGATGGAAAGACTTATTTTCTCATAATTATCCTTACTAAATTTTCAGCACACGTGTATATAGTTAGCAAGATCTAAGAAAAGCAAAATACTTGGGTGTTTTAAAAAATAAGTCACCATCGAAGAGTAAGTCTTGCCAAAAAGGTTAATGTATTATTTTGCACTTTTGGTGGTCTTGTATACATTCTGATAGTACATTATACCTATCAACTTTTCATATTTTCTTATATCAGTATACTTCTTAGTTATATTATACGTGATTTTGATATTTAACCGACGACTTGCGTGTAGTATCATTAAGGCCACTCGTACCTAATATCACTCAAAATACTCTCATATATATTACGAAATAAAACGAATAACCGAAAAGGGGTGACGACAGTGCATGTTACAAAAACCCAGAGTGTAATGTATGATGGAGTGGAGTCATTACTGGGAAAGAAAAATAACAATGTATTGCACAAGGAAGTAGAAGATCTTAGTGCAGGCACATGTATTAAATCAGTCTCATTTACTTGTGGATTATAATTTTCATGCTGAGAGACATCCAGTATCCGAAATTTTCTTACATGTGATTTCTTAAATGGATAATATATTACTAATGTAACTAGTATTTATTAACTCTAAAATTATGATTATCAAAATTGTGATTCTACTATTTATTTGAATACATAGAATTAATATAATCATATAAAACTGATAAAATCATAAATATATAGAATTATATATGAAAATTCATAATTTTATAAAAAATTTGTATATAAATAATTTTATACCTATTTTATCGAAGAAAACCATAATAAAATCATAAACTTATAAAATCATATTTTTAACTCGCGATTTTGATAACTATAACTGTAAGTTATTGTATTTTAGCGCATGAACTTAGGACGTTAGTTAGTTAGGCTTGTTACAGGTTCATTCGTATGCTATAAATACAATACACAATAGAAAGGTATAATGAATGGATCATTTTTTTCACATCATATTGCTTTGTTTTGTCCTTCTTTACAAACTGTTTCTCTCGACCAAAGCATCATGAAATCAGGTTAATGGTGATTAGAAGCCAAATTTTCTTTACAAACTGTTTCTCTCGACCAAAGCATCATGAAATCAGGTTAATGGTGATTAGAAGCCAAATTTCCTTCACCCAATATTAGAGAATTTTGGTAATAGATATGCATGATTTTTCACTAATCTTCTTGCATTAGTCGTATTCTTGATTATTTCATTGTCGAGTGATTTTTGTTGAAGTTTTTTTTTTCCGTATTTAACATATAGCTGTGCAAGATCAATACTTGAATGATCCTTTGTATGGTTCGACATTTGATAGTCCAAGAAATATATTAGGCAATATAATTTTCAATGGAATAAATCAATACGAATGTACGTAGGGCAAAACTTAAACTAGGGTTTGTGGATGGAACAATTTCAAAACTAGAAGCTAATTCAAATGATTTTGTAAAACGGACTAGAGAAGATTATATGGTTCACTATTAGATATTGAATTATACGATTCCAAAATTGTCTCAAAGCTTTATCTTTGCTCAATCAACTAGAGAGTTATGGATTAAAGTGTGTGATCAGTATGGTCAAACTAATCGACCATTAATTTTACAACTAAAACATGAATTGTCTAATGTTAAACAAGGAAATTAGTTGATTTCTTCTTATTACAACAAACTTAAAAGGTTATAGAAGGAATTGAATGCATTGAATCCCTATCTTAGTTGTACTTGTGTAAGATTGAAGTACTGTACCTATGATGTGAAAGACAAATTAGTTGAATTTGATGCACAAATGAAACTCATGCAATTTTTAATGGGATTGTCGAAGGATTATGAGTTGTATTTAATCAAATTCTTGCTAGTGATCCATTGCTGTCTATTAGCCAAGCTTTTTACCTTATATTACAAGATGAAAAATAACGACAAGTTACAAACTTACTCACAATTGAAGGGGTTTTGTGTTATGCATTTGTTGTATCCAAAACTAACATCAAGAGAAATTTTGGAAAGAAAAGAGAAAATAGGCACATCATATCATTTTGCAAAAATTGTAAAGTAGAAGGATACTCTATTGAGTCTTGCTTTGAGATCACTGGGTACTCAAACTAATATAAAGGGAAGAAAGGCAAGAAGGGCATATTAAAGATAGCAACTACAACCAACAATTATCAACAATTTAATTGTTCATCCAGTTCCAATACTTCATTTAATCATAAAGTTGCTAATATTCATCCAAAAACTATTAACCCATTTGTTGTTCAATCTTTTTGTTCAAAAGTTTTTAAAGCTATGAAAGGAAATCAAAGACTTGAAGGAAGGGAATTAGATGCTAATACAACTGTTGGAGTTGTGAATTTCATAAGTACAATCAATTCTTTATCTCATCTTGAAACTCTAAGCTAAGTAATAAATCTAGTTCTTCGCTTATTGATACTGGGGCTAGTGATTATATTACTCCTTATGAACATCTTCTCAAAAGTAAACAATATCTTAATCATCCTATTATTGTACACTTACCTAATGGTTTTTCTACACTAGTTCATATTGTTGGTTTTGTTGTCATTCCTTCTTTACATCTTCACATTGTGCTTCTTATTCCTAACTTTAAGCATAGTCTATTGTCTGTTGAAAAATTGTTGCATGATCAACATCTTTTTGCTTGATTTGGCACCACAACTTGCTCTTTTAAGACTTGATAACTAATCAAGTTGTTAAAACAGCTATAGAGCATCATGGCTTATATTTCTTACATTCACAACCTATTGTCAATTGTAATACTTCTAGTTCTTCTTCTCTAATCCATACTTCTACTTCATCTGATAGTTCATTTCATTCTTTGTCTCTTGCTGGTACTTGTAATAATGAAAAGTTGACTTTGCTTCATGTTCAATTAGGGCATACTTCCCCATTCAAACTTGTCCATTTGAGTTGCTGCAAAGAATTACCTATGAAGGGTTTCTTTTGTGAAGCGTGCCGAATTGCGAAGTTTCATAAACTTCCTTTTATTAGAAGTATTCATCCATCAAGTTTTATATTTGAATTAATTCATGTGGATTTGTAGGGACCTTATCTTGTTTCTTCAAGGATGGGAGGACATTATTTTTTTATAATAGTGAATGACTTCTCAAGGGCTACTTGGACTTACTTGTTGAAGCAAAAAAATTAAGTATGGAACACTTTGCAAGCCTTTATATCATATACACAAAATCATTTTCATGTGATTCCTAAACACATTCGGAAAAATAATTGAAGGGAATTTGTTTCAAAATAATGTGTAGAACTTTTCCATACTTATGGTATTATTCATCAAAGAATCATTGCCTATACTCTCCAATAAAATGGAAAAGTAGAATGTAAACACTGTTATTTGTTGGATACTACAAGAACTATATGGTAGCATACGCGGTTTCCAAAAGAAATTTAGGGTGATTATGTCTTAGCTGTTACCTATTTGATCAATAGGATGCCAATGAAAGTATTACATTGGAAAACTCCATCTCAAGTCCTTTTTAATAAGGTCCCTAACTATACTCACTTGCATTTGTTATGCCACCAACCTTTTCCTTACAAGAGATAAGTTTGATCATAGTGGATTCAAAGGTATATTACTTGGATATTGCACTAGACATAAAGGATATAAAATCTATGATTTAGAGACACATAAGATACATAAAAGTAAGGATGCTGTGTTTTGTAAAGATAAATTTCCTTTCAAGGACCTTGATGCATACTTACTTCCTACTACATTTATTTCTTCTCCTCCTTTTCCAGTTACACCTTTTTCCTTCTCGTGAGAATTCCCCATCTTATGATTCATCTCATGTTACTAATTCTGATCTTGTTGCTACTGCGTCTTCTTTTGTCTCTAAATCGCGTGCTGCTCTTATTTCTTGTACCCATATTACTTGTCCATTTGCTTTATGTCGGTCTACTATACCTTCTCAACCTCCACAGTGGTATTCATTCTATTCTTCCTTCTACTTTGCTTTCGCATGTATCTTCTATGCATGTTATTAGAGATTCTATGGCTTCGTCTATCATTTGCTATCTTCTTTTCCATTCCTAAGATTTTGCTTATTATTCAAAGAAGTATATGGTTTCTTTAGCACATGTTCTAACAACCAAAGAACCTACTTCTTACTCTTAAGTTGCCCAAGATGATTTATGGGTTGAAGCTATGAGTAACAAACTTAAAGCTCCTGGAGATAATCATACTTGGGAATTAACCGAATTATCTCAAGGAAAATGTGCTATTAGATACAAATGGGTATACAAAATTACGTATAAAGCTGATGGTAGTATCAATCATTATAAAGCTCGCTTAGTTGCTAAGGGATACACTCAAATCGAGGGTAAGGATAACCATAGCATGTTTTCACTAGTAGCTCGCTTGGGTATTGTTTGCATACTTATGGCTGTTGCAGCTGTATACAATTGGTCACTTCATGAAGTTGACATCAACAATGCATTTCTTTATGGTTCTATTGATAAAGAAATCTTTATGGTGCCTCTACCTGGGTATACTAAAGCGAAACTTAACTAAGTTTGTCAATTTTATGATCCTTATATGGGCTTAAATAAGCCTCAAGTCAGCGGAACTTAAAAATTTCAAGTTTTTTTATTAAGCATGGGTTTCAACAGTCTTAACGTGATTTTTCTCTGTTTGTACAAGATAATACTAAAGGATTTATTGTAGTCCTCTTATATGTTGATGATATAATTATTATAGGCACTAATATGTTTTTTTTTTGAAGAATTAAAATCTCAATTACATGTTGCTTTTGGTAAAAAAAGATCTTGGCGTTGCTCATTTCTTCTTGGGCATTGAGGTTTTTCTGTAATGATGCTGGCATTTTTTTGAATCAACGTAAGTTCCTAACTGATAAATTAGTTGATGTAGGACTTGTCACTTCTTGAAGTGGTAGAGTCATAACAGTCTCGCTGTATAAACTATTTTATGATAAAAGCTGACTTTGTAACTATTATCTTAACCTGATTTACATAAGGCAAGTTCAACTAACTCATTTTGAAATATACAGTTCATAAATTAAACATGTTATTTACCTATGAAATCATTAAAAAATATGTATTTACACTAAAATAATTTGAATAGTAGCTTAATCATAATTTACATGAGTAATATATAAATTAATACTAAAAACTTTAAAGATAAAATCCAAACTTGAGAGGGTAATTGATCTTTGGTTTATAACTTCACTCCTTAAGATCCAACGGTTGCTAGCTTTAGGGTAGTTATATGGCCACTTCTTAGTTAGTATTTACAACAACATCTATAGGGATGTGAGCAATCAACCACTCAGTAAGTTAAGACGAAGACTTAAAACTATACATCAAATATAAACAGGGTTATTAACTAAATTAGTTAGATGCAATGCATGTACAAGCAAATGTCATCGCACGATGTTATCTAGTCCGTCGTGAGATTAAAGAAATTATACTCACTCTAATCTAGGTTGAAGAGTTTTCATGTTTATGCAATAACTTACCACTAAACTCAGACTTGTGCAATGAAGACACTGCTTCTTTCATGATTACCTTAGAACCATTAATTTTATCTTTACCGCGACCTCCTCTCTTATCACTTAATTCGACTAAGGATGAAAAAAAAACCAATTATGCTATCACTTTCAAAGGGATTGGTATTGGCTAAAGAACCCTAAAGGTTTTCCCTATTGGGTTACTATGCAGGTCCATTTTGAATCATAAATCATATATTTCGTTAAGTCTAGTTTAAAGTGTTCAATCATTTTAAACAAATTACACAAATACAAACTAAAACAATAAATCGAAATCATATCATCAAATTAAAAAACAAGCACATACAAGTATACGCACAATCAACTATCTAACAAACTCAATTATCTAATAAACACAACCAAGTATAATTTTAAGCCTCTAATTACTATAAAGTAGTACTTCAAAATATAGTAACGTAATGATCCTAACTTACCTAGACTCCCCGCTTGCTTGCCCAAGATGTGACTCGCACAGGCCATTAGTAATAATCCTTATAATATAAATGTTATTTTAGTTTCCACATAACTACCATAGATAGGTTTTGTTTCATAATTCTTATTATTATCTTAAGTTTAGGGTCTTATTATACCTAATTATTTAGATGTTTGAGTCTTTTACAATTATTTTTAATTTATGCTAAGTTTTTATTCAGTTTCCGAATCGGTTTCTAAATTAAGTTCTAATTTAATTTCCGATTACAAATTTTATACGCAAACCCTAGGAACATATTTCAAATTATTATATGAAGTTAAACACATTTCACTTAAGTATCATAAATCTCAATTTTAGCTCCTAACCAATGTTCTAGTCGGTACGACATATTATATTCCTAATTTAATTATCGAATTAGTTCTCCGTACAAGAATAACGAACATTTTTTATATAATTTTGTAAATTCACCTTCCAAATCAGATTTATATTATATTCGTAATATTATAATACCATTAATTTTTATCTAATATTTTTTATCCATTTAATTCCTATATACACATATTATGCATCAACACATATTATACAACATAATACATTATTATGCATTATTACATATTATACACTTATATCACCTACCTAACACTTCAAACACTGCATATGTCATCCAATAACATCTCAAAATTTCTAATTATATCCTAAATTAAAATTTTTACCTAATTAACCCTAAATCACAAAATTAACTTAAATATATCATTTTACCTATTACATATATACAACATAATATACCTAATAATTACATCTAACACCCTAATGCTACAAACATTATACTTCATCAGGAATTAACATCCTAAAACACTTAATTATATACTAAATCAGTAATTATCCATTTAATTGCTAAATTAACTCAAAATCACCCATTTTTTTATATCATTTTAACGTCTAAAAATTTTAAAAATAAATTTCTGAAAAATCTTTTTATAGCTTTGTTTTAAATACTCTAAATAGCTCACAAAAAAATTTTGATCTTAAAATTATACTATTAAGGTCATGTATTTCAATATTGAAAACTAGCTCTAGTTTAGTCATTTTTTAAAAGCAGTATATCCCGAGCCCTAATTTTATAAAATTTATATTTTTCCTAAATTTATATACAAAAATATTCTAGAATACCAAATTTCATAATTTTCGATGTATATTTGACATTTTTACTAAATTAAACAAATTTGGAATGAAAATGGAAACTCATCGTTTGATCGACTTTCAACCACCAGTGGTGGCTCCACCCTTGCTGATAGCTCTAAGCATAAGGTCCGAGGCAAAAAAATGCTTCGAGGAGTTGAAAATTACTAAAATGGGAGTCACAGATATAAATTCCTAAACTATATCATCGATTGGTAACTTGATTCCCTTTAAAACTAGTTACTCTAAATAAAGTTAAAATTAAGCTGGTGGTGGTAGCTGTTCCTCCCTAAGTGGTTGTCAGATGTGGGTTCTTGTTATAAGCACTACATGTACACTATTTTGTCTAATTTTTCTAAAATTAGTTTTTTCTCTCTTCTCTCCTCTTCTTAATTTTTTTTGGATACTTAATTAACCAAAATGGGGTTTAAAGGGTTTGTTATGTATTTATAGTAGGATTTAGGTTTTCTCTTTAATTTTTCTTGTGACATTTGGCCCTTATCCTCTTCTCTTTCACTTTCTAATTGTCTTAATTTAATTGGTTGCTATATTTTCTTTATTTGCTAGCATGACATGCCTCATTTTTGGAATTCGCTTCACTTTTTCATATTTTTCTTTAATTATTTATTATAATTTTAACATATTAATGGTATTTTGACTAATTTCAAGTATTTTTACCTATACGTAAATACATATATGGTACAAATAAATACTTCTAAATATTATTTATGTTATTTTATTATTTTTAGTAGGTATATAATTTATATCTATCAATTCGTTAATTATTAGAACTCGTTTTACCTGTTTTCGATAAATAACGGATAATATACATATAACTTAATATTATAATAATTAATTAGTTTCTTCTTTATTTTCCTAAACCTAAATTTACGGTATGACTTTGACTAATAATTCTAGTTTCGTAGTAAAATTTGGGCTCAATCGAACAACTTATCCAATCGCCTTAAATTTTACTAATCAAACACCTTATTGCAGGGTTTACAGGACTTAGTATAGTAAAACCACTTCGGTTCCTTTTCCTTCAAGTCTTAAACTTTCATCTACGGCTAGAGCTCCTCTTTATGATCTAACTCTTTATCGATACATTGTTGAACGGTTGTCATATCTTACCTTAACTAAATTGGATATATCATTTGCGATTCACCAATTTAGTCAATTTTTGGCAACTCCTTATATAGGACATCTTAAAGTTACTATACATGTCTTATAGTACCTTAAAGGTATTGTCAATATGGGACTTTTCTATTCTACTAGAAGTTTTTTTATTCTATAAAGGTTTTCTGACTTAAATTAGGGCTCTTTCCTAATTGACCATAAGTCGATTAGTGGGTATTGTGTGTTACTTTAAGATTCTTTGATTTCTTGGAAGACCAAGAAACAAACAACAATTGCTACATCTTCTTAAAGGCTAAGTATAGGACTATGGTCGCTTCCACGAAGGAGCTTCTTTGGATTTCTTATATTTTGCAAGACCTTTATGTTCCTATTTATTTGCTAGTACTATTGTATTGCGATAACAAATTAGCTCAACTTTTGGCCGATTATTTATCTTTTCATGGTTGAACTAAACACATTACCACTGACGTTCACTTTACCTGTGATCACGTCACCAATGGTTTTCTTCAAATAGTTTACGTACCTTCAAAACAACAAACCGTTGATTTTCTTACAAACCTAATATCTAAGGCATAGTTAGTCTTTGCACGATCTAAGTTGGGCCTTTATATGACCCCACCTTAGGGGTAGGGGGTTAGCACAAAGAATTAGGATGTTAGTTAGCTAAACTTGTTACAGTCTGATTCATCTACTATAAATACCAATACATAACAGATAGGCATAATGAATGGATCATTTTTCTCACATCACATTGCTTTGTTTTGTCCTTCTCTACAAACTATTTCTCTCGACTAAAGCATTATGAAGGCAGATTAATGAAGATTGGAAACTGAATTTCCTTCACATGACCAACTCTTCTTTTTTTTTTTTCACTATAATATGCTTTGAAATGTGTACTTCACACCTCTTAAAATTTACAAGATAAAAGATGAAAAAAAAAGGAAACTTGATAATATTGAGGTTATTGTAGTCTAGTATTGTAAATACTAGTATCTCAATAAAATGAATCAAATCTGATTTGCCCCTCTTAAAATTGTAATAAGATAAGTAATTGGTTAGAAAAAAAAAAAGAAAGAAAGAGAAAGACACACTTGATGATAGAATATGCTCTACTCTGGGATTGTTTCTCCATTACACTCATGTTGTTTACTCTCCAAACATTAAATTAATATAGAAAGATATAAAAATATTCAGATTTGTTATTTATATTAATCATTCTCAATCTCCATTTAGGTTGAGAAAGTATATTCTTCTATATTAAATATATAATAAGATTATTGCTAAAGTTGTTGATATTGACTTTGATATTATGATCAATTTATTTCAATACATATCCTTTCACTAACACTCTCTTTATTATCATGATTCATTCTATTGTATGATTTCCATTGTCACATTCAATAGTTTTTAGGAAAAAGTTCTTTGAAAAAAACTAATTTATTATAATCTCATTTTTTTTTGTATTATGCAAATAAATAAATTGAAAAAGGTGTTAAAACTTTTAAGAAGCGTAGCCTCATCCATTTCAATAAATTGGGGTTAGAACATAAGAGCTAATCACTAAATAATGAGAATAAAGGTAATTACATCAAGAGGCAATATTCTTCTGGAGTTGTAACAAAAGTTTACAATTGTAAAAATTATCATAGTAACTTCCTTAACAATTGTGTACTTTTGGTAAGACATGATGATGGGCGTGAAGATACTGCATTAATTGTAAGCTCTGCAATCAAAAGTTCAAAGTCAATATATAAAATTTAAGGCGATTGCGTAAATTGTTCGATTAAGCCTAAATTATACAACGAAATTAGAAATATTAATAAAAATAATCCCATGAGTTTGAATTTAGGAAAATAAGTAATAAAATAATTAAATATCATAATATTGAATTATAAGTACGTTACCTGTTATTCATTGAAAATACGTAAAACGAGTATCAATAACTAATGAATTGAAAGAAATAAATTATATGCATACTAAAAATCATAAAATAATATTTATAAATATTTACTTATACTATATATGTATTTATGTGTAGATAAAAATAGTCGAAATTACTTAAAGTACTTAAAATGTGTAAGAATAATGCTAAATAATTAAAGAAAATCATAAAAAAAATCAAAGAAAAATAAAAAAGAAAAAGTATGGAATTATGTAGTGGCATGTTAGGATTATGTAGAAAAAAATTAGCTAATTAAATTCACTTAAATAGAAAGTAAATTAGAAGAGAATAAATGATCCTTGGCCATCTAAAAACCAAAAGCAAACCTTAAACCCCTCTATAAAATCAAAAATCACTCCCCACAATTCATTTTAATCAGTTAGTCATCTAAGAAAAATAGAGAGATAACAAAATTAGTAAGTTAGATAATTTTAGGAAAAATAGTAAAACTTTAGTGCAATTAAGGCATATAAGGAGATCTTGGACTTGACGGCCACATGGAACCGAATGGCTACCATTACCATACCCTACCCCCCTTTACCTTGCCAATAACCTTAGCATCGTTGCAAGTGGATAGAATCCACCTGATCAGGTGAGTTCGATTTTGTTAAATTTAGTAAAATTATTAAATTATTTAGAAAATTATAAAATTTTTTACTCTGAGGTTCTTATGTATGTAGATTTAGTGAAAATATTAGTTTGATGAATTTATATCTAGAAACATATAATGCTTAAGAAATCTTGAAATGTGAGCTTATTTTTTATTTAAAAATAATGATCATAAAAGAGTAGTTTTGAGCTCAAAATTTTTATGTAGGCTATTTAGAGCATTTAAAACAGTGTTATGAAGAGTTTCAAAAATTAAATTTAAAAATTTTTATGCCTTAAAACAATATATAAAAGAGTGATTTTAGGTTTAATTTAGTTATTTAGTAACAATTTGATGAAAATACTGATTTATTATATAATTAAGTGTTTTAGGATGTTAGTTTTTTATGTCGTATAATATTTATAGCATTTAGGATGTTAGATGTAATTATTATGTGTATTATGTAGTACATATGTGTAAGTTAATAATATGTGAAATTGGAAATGTAATAAGCTGAAAATATTAGGTTAAAATTGATAATATAATAATAATAATAAAATATAATAAATCTTATATGAGACTTAAATTTAAGTAATTATATGAAAAATATAATTTTTTCTCATATTACGAGTAAATTCAATAGTTAAATTTAAATTAGGATGTACCGTATAGACTAGAATACTGGTTAAGGGCCAAATATTATATTTAAGATACCCGAATATAATGTAATTAATTTCACATTATGATTCAAAACGAGTCTTAAGGTTCACATATAACACCGTAATTGAAAACTAAATTAGAACTTAAATCTTAAATGGATTTGGAAACTAGCTTAGAATAGATTGATAATAAGTAATACATATATTTAGAAAATTGAGTCAAAACATAATTTAAAGCCTATATGTCATAAGGATATAAATACTAAAGGAGTATTTATATTATAGGACACGCGAAGACGAATTGATCTACAGCGAGTCGAGTGAGTGAATCAAGGATTTTAAGTAAGTTGGATTCAATATACCGTTGTATTTAGAATATTATATTAAAGTACTTGAAAGTTTAGGATTGTATATGGCTATGCTTGTAGGTAGTTATATGTACATGTGCTTGCTTATCTTTAATTTCTTGCTGAAAATTGATGTTGTGTTTTGGTGATTTGTTGTGAATTGAGTAGTATAAGATTGTTTGGTTACCCTAAATCAAACTTAGTTATAAATGACCTAAATATCTTAATTAGACATGTATTGCAATCCTTTAAATGACTGTTAGGATTCTCCAACCAAATACTGATACCTTCGAAAAAGATAGCACTGGATAGTGTAATAATTTTTTTTTTTTCATTCTTAGTCGAACTAAGTGACAGGAAAGGAGGTTGCAGTAATAATAAATGCAATGGTTTTAAAGATAGTCATAGGGAGAATGGTATCTCCATTGCATAAACCTAGATTTGATCATAAGCTGTTACATAAACATTAGAACTCCTTAATCCAGATTAGAGTAGGTGAAACTACTATAATTTCACAACGGAGTAGACCATGTTATGTGATGGCATTTGCGTGATTACATTGCATTTAATTAATTATTTGAAAACCCTGTTTATGTTTGCTATGCATTCTTAAGTCTCTATCTCGGCTTACTAAGCTGTTGGTTACTCATACCCTTATAAATTTTCTTATAGGTACTGATTAAGATGCTACATTATAACTATTTTGAGGTTAGTTTCTTTTTAAAGTGCCTTAAGGGAGTGAGGATCAAACTAGCTAAACAATCGAATCTTTTACAGTTTTATTATTAACTCTTAGGTTTGTGTAATGGTCTTGTAATATTTTACCTATCAAACTAATCAAGCTACTATACTATGTAAATATTTCTTAGGATCGTAAGACAGTATAAGTGTCTTTATGTAATTATGATTTAAAGTTTCTAGTTATATACATAAATTTTATTAGTAATTATGAATAAGTTATTTACTTCAAAGCGAAGAGTCATGAACTCCTTGTGTAAATCGTATCTACGATAATAGTTAAGAGGTCAATTGATATTATAAATTAATTTATACGGCGGGACTGTTGTGACTTCGTCGTTTCCAGGCATAACATTGATCTTAATAGAAAGTAACTTTTATTTTTGAAAGGAGTAAATAACATTCCCCATTATGCATAGTATTCTCGATAATTGTAAACTATCATCACAAATGTCCAAATCGTGATTCTACATATGCAATTTTACGATTTTAGAAAACTTTTTTGAGTTAATACGGGTATAAAATTGTCTTTTTATAAAAACTTATATTTTTAGCTAATTCTATATATCAAACTCTGTAAAAACTTATATTTTTAATCAAGTTTACTAATGTTACATATATAAGTTAAATAGGCCAATATATACATATCTTTATATATATATATATATATAGATTTCTACTCCCTTATTTGATATTCATAATTTTCAT
Organism: Lumnitzera racemosa; assembly: GCA_024138005.1. Lineage (NCBI taxonomy): Eukaryota > Viridiplantae > Streptophyta > Magnoliopsida > Myrtales > Combretaceae > Lumnitzera > Lumnitzera racemosa. The sequence continues at coordinate 110,491,364 of JAMXBC010000004.1, forward strand.
TCGAATTCCAACTCTAATAGAAAAGTTTATAAGAAAAATCATATATTTAAATTTATACTATCAATAACTTAAATTGAGTTGAAATATTTGATTTTCTTTAATTCATCATATATTTAAATCCTTCTTTTTTTATGAAAAAACACTTAATTTTTTCATTACTTTATTTTAATCATATATTTCAAGTTTCTTATAATTACTATAAGTATATCAATAGTTTTTTAAAAGTTATTTTATATAGGTAGTTTCGATTTTAAGTTTCAATTCTACAAACCCCCTACCAATTTTAGGTAGAATTACAAGTTTGATAATCTTGGTATTACTGTTAAAAGTTGTTAAAGTCTAATTAGTTGATCTAATAATGCTATTTGTTAAAACTAGAAAAAGCAGGGCTAAAGTGAATGCAACTAAGATCCATGTTTATCTTTTAGTGTTGTGACATGTATGCCTTGTCTTATGCTTATATATAAGATATGGCGTCATGTTAGTTTCATTTATGCATAGATGGATGGCATTGATGAGAATTTTCATCAATAAATTAGCTTGAAAAAGTGATCATGTTTCTTAATAATAATGATGGAGTGAGTAAATGGTGGATTCGTGTAATTGCAAAATCCTAAAGTTGTGACTAAGAAATGGATCATCTCCATTTTCATCGATTTATAAATTACTCGAGGTTAAACCTTTTGGTATCATTGAGGTTAAACCTTTCTTTCTTTTTCTTTAATCATCTTAATGTAATACATCAAGAAAATATTTTCCAAAGATAAGACCATTTTGGGCATTTCAATATTTCATACAACTCTACTCTCTTAACATGCTTGTAATCTCTAAAAACCTAGTTTTTACCAAATAAAGACTAATTCCTTCCTCTTATGGTAGCAACTTAAGGTACTATCCTTTAAACCCTACCATAAGAGAAAAACAAAGGTGATTAAGATAAGATTTTTGGAGATTTAGCTCAAGAAATTTGTATCAAGGCTCATAGCACAATAAATCTCCTTTTTTTTTTGTCCCTACCTTACTCTTAGGTATTTTTAAGTGGAGATTCATAGTCCTTGTGTCTAACAACCATTCTAAGAATTGAAGGTAAGTTTTATGGAAGAATTCTTAAGTTGAGCTTGATTTATAGTTAAAAATTTAATTCTAGATGAGTTGCACTTAGGTTTAGACAAGTTTTGAATCTAAAGTTAGAGGTTTCATGCAACTATTGGTAATTTAGAGCTCTACTAATTTGACTTCATCAAGTGTTCGACATTTTGTTAGATAAATTATTGAACTACAACTCTTAGTTTTGATTCTTGTATTGGAAATCTATCATTAGAGTTGGAAATTAGGGATTGAGTTAATGGATCATCAGTTTAACGTGCCTTAAGTTAGGATTAGAAGAAGTATAGGTTTAGACAAGGAAATGGATGAAAGTGATTTTTGGTTTGAAGTATTCTATTATGCAATTGCAGAACAAAAGCAAGGCGTCCAGATGCCTTGCTAGATGATGTTCGAATGCGTTGCTAGACGACGTATGGATGTTAAGCCATTGTAAGTGGCAGAAGCTTAGCATCCAAATGCTATTTATTGTAGCATTTAGATGCCATGTCTTGCTTCAATCTCTTTTGTTTCTCAAACTTGTTTTCAACCATTTCTATCTCAATCGACCCTTTGCTTAGCCTTTTCACTTCCAAACGACTTAATCTTTATCTCGAGATTAGAGTTGAAGTTGGATTAAATTGAGTAATTCAATCAAGGATCTAGTAACTTAATGGAGATAGAGATGAAGATAAGTTATGCATGGATCAGTTAGTTATATGCAAGTGTCTATTTTGAATTAGAGTATAGGGACTAAGATGAGTATGTTTCCTTTAGGTTAAGTACTTGGAGTTTCTTCTTTTGCATTCCTTTGTTACATCGCTTACTTATTAATGACTCAGGTATGTGGGGCTTAATTGTTTGCTTATACTTATTAGGGCTTAGTAAACAAATCAACTAATTTATATTTAGCCCAATTTAATTTATTTGCTTAATTGCTCATTATGCTTGACCTGCTCACTTTTGGGGCTTGCAGTAATAAATTCATAGAGGAGCAACTACTGATTATATGCAAGATTTCCCTAGAATTCTAGGATTTATGGTATCTACACTATAAACTCATATGTAAGTGACTTAAAGGAAACCTTATATTTATATCCACCTATATATATAGACAAAGATCATGGTGTGATGGGGTCATGAGTACCCCTTTATTGGTTGTTAGCCTAAATAAAGATAATTAATTTATTATTTACTCTATACTTATTATAATTTGCATTATATGCATTTATATGACTTGGCTTGGCATCTATGTGTGCTTGTTCATCCTATACAAGGCTTTGGCTTGTTCTTTTATTCTTTTTCAAGCATAGAGAGTAATGATTATCTTATCTACAAAGAGCCTTTTATGGACAATATACAAGAGGAGGAGGATGTCGAGTATTTATACTTTTATGATGACTTAGATTGAGATTACTTATGTATCATTGGACTCATGTTATATTTAGGAGAGACTTGATATCGTTGAGGAGATAAACTCCTTCATTTTGTTTGTGGCTATGTGATATACTGAGAAGATTAGACACTCTTCATTCTATTTTGACACTATTTATGGTTTTGAGTCAATGAACTCTATAGATTATAAAGTTGGTGAGCTTTCAAATTTTGATGATGTGAGTGGATGATGTTCCCTACTCCTTTTAAGGATTTTCTTCTATAAGTGGTAAAGTTATACTTAAGTTAAATGATTGTGGTTTAGAAGCTTTATCATACTTCTGGTTAGTAGGGATATGTAATGTCACTCCCCGAAGTGGTAGAGTCATAATAATCCTACTGTGTAAATCATTCTAAAATAGAAACTAGCCTTACAGTCGCTATCTCAGACCTGATTTACCTAAGGCGTCTGCAATTAACTCGCTTTGAAGTAAACATTTTATAAATTAAATATTATTTACTTATAAACTTTAAGCAAAATACATACTTATATTAAAATAATCTGAGTATATTTATATGATTTAGCAACGTAGTCATTATCTAATTGAGTAATTTGTAAATTAATGCTAAAAGATTTAAAATAAATCTAACTAGAAAGTATACTTAGTCTTCAGTTTACATCCCCACTCCCTAAGATCCTACAATGACTAACTTCAAGGTAAATATAATATGCTTCCTAACTAGCACTTACAATAAAAATTTATAGGGATACGGGCAACCACAGCTCAGTAAGTTGGGGTAGAAACTTAAACCATATAACAAACACAAACAAGGTTATCAATCAAATTATTATGTGTAATATATGTTCGAGCAAATGCCATTGCACGATATCGTTTGGCCCACTATGAGATTAGAGAAATTGCACTCGTTCTAATTCGAGTTAAGGAGTTTTCGTTAATACAACAGTTCATAACCAAACCCAAGCTTGTACAATGGAGACATCGTTTCTCTCGCGATTATCTTTGAATCATTGATTTCATCCTTACCATGACCTCCTCTCTTGCCACTTAGTTTGACTAAGGATAAAGAAAGGACCAATTATATCATTCAGCGCTATCCCTTTTGAAGGGGTCAATATTTGATTGAAGAATTCTAATATTCTCCTAATGGATTGCTATGTATGTCCAATTTATAATTCTAAGTCATGTATTTGATTAGATCTAGTTTAGGCTGATCAACTGTTCCATACACATTATACAAATACAAGTCAAACAGCAAATCGACAGCTCAAAACAAGCACATGCATATAACCAACTATCTAACAAGTATAATCAAGTATAACTCAAGCCTCCGAGTACAATAAATTAGTATTTTGAAATACGGTAACATATTAATCCTAACTTACCTGGTATCCTTGGTTGTTCACTCAACCAACTGCAAGTCAACTCGTCTTTGTGTGTCCTATAATATATAATAGAAATGCATTTTTAGTATTTATATCTTGATTATATGTATACATATATATACTTTAGGTTATGATTTAACTTAATTCTTCCCATATACATAATAGTTATTATTAATTCATCCTAGGTTAGTTTGGGGTTTGGTTTCTAAATCTGGTTTTGATTTAGGTTCTAAAGTGGTTCCAGTTAAGGATATTATATGTAAAGCCTAAAAATGTGATCTAAACACAAATGTAAAATTTATCACATTAGGCTCGAGTATCCTAATTATCACTTTTAGTTCTAAATCAGTGTTTTATTTTACCCAATACACTTAAATTTTATTAATGTACCAACTTACTTTCAATATGAGAAAATTTTACATTTTTCATATAATTATCTAAATTTAAATCTCTTACCAAATTTTATATATATTCCTATTATTAGTATAATATCTTCTGACATTTTCTATTTATTATATTTCTAATTTTTACATATTATGTATAATTACCTATTATGTACATAATACACGTTTAATATATCTATCACTCCAAATATAATGCTAACATCAATTAACATCTTAAAATATATAAATTATCCTAAATCAGATTTTACTCCTAATTACCCTAATTTAAAAAATTAACTTAAAATACACAATTTTACTTATTACATATATACTACCATAATTTATAAAATTAATTTAAAATACACAATTTTTACCTATTATATATATACTACATAATACCCTAATAATTACATCTAACACTCTAAATGTTACAAATATCATACTTAATTAGATTTCAACATTTTAAAATATATAATTATATAATAAATTAGTAATTCTCTATTTAATTATCTAATTAACGAAAAAATACCTATTTTATGTATCATTTTAAGACCTAAAAATTATATAAAAATTTTGAAAAAGAGCTTCACAGCAATGTTTTATAACTCCTAATTAGTCAATACAAAAAATTTAGGCACAAAACTATACTCCTAAGGTCATTTATTTATACACCAAACAATACTCGGTTTTGTGAGATTTCTTAAGGATCATATATCACGAGATATATTTTTATTAAAATAATATTTTTTCTAAAAAATATATTAAAAAATTCTAGAATACCAAATTTCAAAATTTTATAATCATTTTTAATATTTTTAACAAAATATGTAAAATCAGGGAAAAAATTAAACTCACCAAAATTGGTAGCTCTAGCCACCAAGGCCTTGTCAACCACCCTAGACGTTGCCAGTACTGTGTGGTGGTGGTAGCCGTCCACTCCCAGGTGCTCGTTTGGTTGTAGAATTTCTTTAAGGCCTTAATTGTATAGATTTTTGTAATTTTTTGGAAACCTTAATTTCCCCTCTCAATTTCAGTGCTTTCTAATTTTCTAAGGTTTCAAATTGACCAAATGAGCTTTTGTAATTTTTTGGGTATTTATAGATGTATTGGAGAATTATTGTGCATTAATTTGATTAGACAATTAGCTTATCTTTTTCCAAATTGCCTTTTTTGTTGTGTTAATTTCATTGGCTAATTTTTTCCTTCCTTTCCCCAGCTGCCACGACCTTGATCTAGATCATTCCTCATTTTTCCTAATTTTTCTTGATTTTTCCTTAATTATTCATGCATTTTCTTTAGTTATTTAACATTATTTTAGCATATTTCGCGTATTTTAAATAATTACGCTTATTTTTACCTACATATAAATACATATATGGTATAAATAAATACTTCTAAATATTATTTATGTTATTTTATGATTTTTAGTGTGCATATAATTTATCTCTAGTGATTCCTTAATTATTGGAACGTATTTTATGTATTTTCAATAAATAACAAGTAATATACATAAAATTTGGAAATTTTATATTCTTTTATTTTATTATTTATTTTCTTAAATTCAAACTTACAGGATTATTTTTACTAATATTCCTAGTTTCGTCTTAGAATTTGAGTTGAATAAAATAATTTGCTTAATCACCTTAAATTTTATGAATCGAACTTTGAGAGTTGATTATGGGACATACATGTAATGAGTTGTAATGCCCAATTTGGGTCCTAAGGTGTTACAATTTAAGTAGTATTAAAGTAAGGTTAAGGATCATATAAGGGTTTATGATGAAGGATCACATAGAGAGCTAGGCTATTAATTTAAAGACTTAGGAAAGCTAATCTAGGAATCTTAAGTGTTTAATCATAGGGAACTAGGGAATGAATTTTCTGGTCAATAGGGTGTTGATCATAAAATGGATAAAAGTGATCTTTGAAATGGAAATTTCCACTTAGGACATGCAATAAGGATAATCTATTGGTATATTGGATTATTTGTATTATTGCATAACGTTTGTCTAGTTATACTTTTATTGAATTACAAAGCAACCTATCCTTTCTCTTACTCTAATTTTACTAACTAACCTCTCAATGTTTGCTTGCTACTTTTCTCCTTTTCTTATAGTATGCCACCTAGACGTATAACTGGCTTAAGTTCTTCTTCAACTAGGGGACAAGACACCCTACGAGATGCTTTTCCTACTAGACCTCCTTATTTGAGAGACAATGGGATGCAGATTGGTTCAAGTCTTTAGGAGACACTAGAGCCTTAGGGAACTAGACTAGGCAGGGTTAGGCTTCTTACACCATTATTATGCTGTTGAAGACGATGGATCATTTGATTGGAGTGTTAGCCTAGCAGACTATACCCAAGGAAAGGGTTATCAATTTAGACATGTTTGTTCAATAGATGAGTGACGTCAACCCAAGAGGGGATGACTACTTGGCTATTGAGAAGTGGATGGAAGATTTGGAAAGTGCTTTTGCTACCTTTCATGTTGATATGAACTCGCGAATAAATACACGAACCCAATGTCACGCATAACTAAAGGGGTGAGTCTAAGAAACAAGATAGCCTGAAAAGTAAATGATAGTTGAGGGTGAGCAGGGGTTCCTGTGCATTGATGATGGATATGACGTACCAACGCTTCGTACAAGCTCATGTCACATTTGATATGACGTATAGGTATGACTAAAGGTCACTCACCACTAGTTTATGTTCGAATGAGTTATATAAGAGTAGCTTAAGAGTAAGCAAGAGGATACTTAGCTTAAGAGAGAGTAAAAAGTTCAATGTAATCTTCTGTGTATTCTGTTGCGGCTATTATATTATGTGATTATTTATAATACCCTGTTAGGGTAAGTCCTACGTTACAAAAAATTACAAAAATAGATCCCTATTTGCTAAAAAGAAGGAAAATAATCTACAAGGAAATTACGAAATCTTATGCAGTGAATGTCTTCTGTTAGAAAAGACAGTATAGTTGTTAGAAAGAACAATGCGTGTGCATTTTTCTCTACAATTTTGATAGTATTGTGAGCCGAGCAGGGGTGGGCTTTTATTAAAGTATGTTTGATGTCAGAAGTTCGATACCTTGACTGCTGGGGTTGGACTAAGGTTAGCTTAGGGATAGCTCACAATAGGGTCGGCCTTGGATAGTTAGCTCCTAGCAGTTATCAGCTCGACCTTGGCACTGTGGAGATTGCTGTGTTCAGATTTTGTGCTTGGCGGAGGGTTTGGTTTGGTACATTGGTTGGTCTCCTCGTTAACACCTTGGTTAGTATGGAGAGCGAAGTAGCTTAGCAGATTGGACTGGGATAAGCACTGCTTTTTGGCACTTAACTCATCTCGGATTACTTGACGAACCACTTGAAAGAGCCCTCAGGTTTAGGAGCGTATAATCGGTTCTTGATCCTTATCACCCCCTTCGGGTTATTTGAGATTTAAGATCAAATCGGGCTTAACTCTAAGTTACTCGTCTTTGGGAGTATAAGGTTGGAGGTTGACAATATTGAAAGAGTTTGAGACTCTATATCCTTCAGGCAACTCAATCCTATGGGCATTAAGGTTAATCTTTTTCAAGCACTTTGAAAGGTTCATTGGCCCTGAGAGATAACTTACTCTTCCTCAAGTTTGGGAATTGCTCCTTGGTGAGGTGTATCTAGACTAAATCGCCTTATTGAAATTCCCTCTCCCTCTGTCCTTGGCTTCACTTCTCAAGCTTAATATTAGCTCGACCTAGTTGCTCTATAACCTTCTGGTGCATGGCTTTGATGGCCTTAACTCTTTCGACAGCTGGTTGGTCATCATTAAACATTGGTTGGGGTTGATCCCATAGGCGACCTCGAATGGAGACATGCTTGTTACACTATGGGACGTCCTATTGTAGGTGAACTCAATGATTGGTAGGCACAGATTCTAGTCGGCCATGTTTTGTTTGACAACAACCTATAGCAAGGCTCCTACGAATTTGTTGACAACTTCGGTTTGTCCATTGGTCTATAGGTAGCAGGACGTACTGTATAACAGCTTGGTTCCCATTTACCTCTACAACATCCTCAAAAAATGGCTTATGAACTCAGGGTCTTAGTTTGAAACAATGGTTTTAGGAATTCTATGTAGCTTAATTACTTCCTGTAAGAAAAGAAAAGAGATAGCTGAAGCATTGTTAGTTTTGGAATAGAATACGAAATGTGTCATCTTGCTAAATCAATCTACAACCACCATGATAGAGTCCTTCCCTCAGGACGTCTTTGGTAATCCTAACATGAAGCCTATACTCAATTCAGACTATGGTTTGGTCGGGATTGGCAAGGGTTGGTAGTGTTCTTGCCCAGCTCAACTCTTCGCTTTTTGGTAGGTTGCAGTCTTTTCTAACATGGATTGGATATCTCTTTTCATCCTTGGCCAAAAGAATTAAGAGGATAATACCTCATAAGTTTAGCGCTGGCCAAAGTGTCCGATCAATCCCCTTTTATACGCTTTGTGCACCAGCAGTTATCGCATGGAACAAGTTAAGATACATAGCTTCCTCTTCCTGAATAAGTATCTGTCCTCCTTGTGATAGTCGTCCAACGTCCATCCTTCCTCACAACGGATGTAGATAGGACCAAAGTGGCATACAAATTCTTGATGGTTGAAAAACTAAGTAGCCTCATCTACAATTAGATCAAGAAGGTATGTCATCTTGATAGGGTGTCAACCACTACAATGTTTTCTCTATTCTTGTATTTTAGGACATAAGAAAAACCCTCCATGAACTTTACCAACTTGGCTTATTTCCGAGATAACTTCGTTTGACTCTTTAGATATCTTAAGGATTCATGATCGATGTAGATCACAAACTCCTTAGGTAGTAGATAGTGTTCCCATACTGTTAGGGCTCAGATTAAGGAGTAGAACTCGTTGTTGTAGACATAATAGTTGAGTATAGCTCCTTAAAGTTTCTTGCTAAAGTAAGCAGTAGATCGACCTTCTTCTATTAGCACTATTGCAAACCGTAACCAATAATAGACATGATTGGTCACTATATGGGTCTAAACTTGTAGAAAGATAAAAAAGGGTTAATAGGAAAGTGTGAAAGGGCAAAAATGACAACTGAAATAATAAGCAAAACCTATGAACAGCTCTAGAGGATATTATGTATTAATGGAACTTTTGAGAACTCATGGCACAATTTGATATGACGTACAAATCGGTCCGGTAAGGTTACTCGTCACCTAACCTTACTTAAGAGAAAGGATAAGAGTGATGCCGAAAGTAAACAAACAATGTTTACGCAAGGAAGGAAAATACTCAAAAGTGTATTAATGATGATCTGATCTCTGTTACAAGTATAAAGGGTATTTATACCCATAAGTTAGGGCAACTTGCTTAAAAAGGAAAAGATAAAAAAGGTATTTCTTAAGGAAGTAATATACAAGAGACAAAAAGATAAAAATGAATATATAAGAAAAACAATCATTGGTGTAATGGATTCTGTACATGATACTGTACATGTGGTGATGCTACATTAGTAAGCTTATTAAAAGAAATGGACAAAAAATTACCGACATATGGCTTGTCCGAATAGGGATGGCTTAGTTAGTCCAGAGTCTCTCTTTCCCGGCTTCTTGGCAAGGACGATGCCGACTAATTGGTTGACTCGGGTGCTAGTGAGTAATCTTCAATTTGGCACATTACAAAAAAAAGGGGTAGTCATACGGCTTGGCATAAAGGGTAACTCAGCAAGGAAGTGCTCAGCCTCGGCAGGGAAGTACTTGGCTTCAGTAGGAAAGTGTTTGGCCTCGGCAGGAAAGTATTTGGCCTTGACAGGGGTCGGTTAGAATAGAAGGATTCATCATGCCAGTCCCTCTAGTCCTTGGGCTCGGCTGCGAGTCAGAGGTCTGGTAACTTGATTCCTATCATTCCTTTCGGATTGTTTGGATTTGGGATGAAATCCGATTGGTGTTTGCAAATAATTTGTTCCTCCTTTTATTCAGGAATTATTCCTTGTTGAAGTGCAGTCATACCAAGTCTCCTAGCTGAAATTGTTTAGCTATTTTATCCTTAGTCTTTTCTCGCATTCTTCTAATAGCTTGATTGATATGCTGAGTGACTTGGTCAGAAAAGGATAGTATGCATGTGTTTTACTTAGTTTGCAATTCTAAAAATATTGTGAGCTGAGTAGGGGCAATCCTTTGATCAAGTCTATTTAGTGTTGACAGTTTAGCACCCTGATGGCTTGTACTGGACAGGGTTTGGATCAAGGACAACTCACATTTGGGTCGGCCTCGGCTGGTCGACCATTTACAATTGTCAACTTGGCCTCAGCATTCTAGAGATGGTTGTTTTCCTGATTTGGTGCTTGGATTGGGGTATAGGGAGGGGTCGGCTCCATGTGTGGGCTAATCACCTTGGCAGCTTCTTGGATAATATGGAGAGCGAAGTAACTCAGCAGATCAAACTAGGGAAAACATTGCTCCTTGGACAACTCAACGGACCATGTGAGAAAGCCTTTGGGTTCAAGAGCGGGTGATCGGTCCTCAATTCCTATTAAGTAACGGTAAAATGTATGGTCAAAATAGTTTGTTAGATTGTAGCAGTTGTGGTTCGCTATGAGTAGAAAGAGGCTTTCAATTGAGACCACTAAATAGTTACATGAAAGACCCTTAACAATGATATAGCTTAAGAATGGGAAGAGATCATTTAAGCTTGTAATCAAATATGTGAGACATAAATGGAAGGAAATCTATAGGAACATCTAAGGCAATTGGTGTTTAGTGGAGTAATTAAGAAGAGGTTGGAATGTTGTGGTGATTCTTGATAATGGAAGTACCAGTGGAATTAAAATTTAAAGAACTATGATACATAAACTAGAAACAAGAGGCTCTCCTTTCCCATGTAGTTTTAAGGTTCTTTTTTTTTTCTCCTTTCCTTAACATAATCTAGAGGCTAAAATTCTTGGTACAGCTACTATTTTCATTGCATGACTATTATAATAAGAGGTCCTTTAGGTTTAGATTGAAGATTTGCAACCATCTCCCATCTATTAATAAAGTTATATCAAAGTTTTATATTTTTGTTTTCTATCTTGTCTCTCATCTCAATATGGTATTATTTCCAATTATAGATTTGGGTTTCATTCCATAATTAGATGAAGATCTTATCTTGGTTAATAATAAGAGTATAATGCAAAAGGGAAACACTAGAGTAGCAAAAGATTATCACATTTAGGACACTTTTGTAAATATATAGCACATATATAGACAAAATAGTAGTTTTATACATATTCACTAGTGGGTTCCTCATTACCTTGTTTACTTCATTGAATTACAATCCCTATGAAATTACAATCCTTAGAAACAGGAAATTGGGATTCCTAATTTGAACCTAAGAATGAGGATTCTTAAAGAAAATTACTCTCACTATCTTTTCTCTTCTCAACACAAAACCACCACAACACCTACGATCATTACTTATAACTATATAAACACCTTGTCAAACACCTACTAGTGTTGCCACCATCACCATTCCCCCCCACCACCACAACACTACTTACTCGCAACTGTATACCTACTTGCCACTATGTTGAGATAGAAAGAGACCGAGACCAAAGAGAGAGACAAAGTGATGTAGACATGATACAATGACAATATTCCTAATTACGCTTAAATGGGTATAACTTTTAATCGAGGGAGAATTTTTCTTATTATTTTATATTTTCAAGGATTGATTTTCAGGTACTATAGTAAGGCAATTCTAATATACTTAATTGATGTCGTTTTAGGTTTAAAAAATACCCTTTAAGGCTGTTACTAGCTCTTTTATTTCTAGGTGATATTTTAGAAATATTTTAGGTATTTTAAATGTTCTTTTAGATATAAATAGGCTTTTTTCGTCCTTTTTTGTTTTCTTTACAAACGATTATTTAAGAATAATAGAGATTCGATTTCTTTCTTTGCAAACATTACATCGTAAAGGAAGAAGACTGGGGTAGAATGAAGGTACATGTATTACTGTAGATTGAGATTAATGGTGTAGATTGAGAGAGAGATTAACACTAAAGAGATCTAAAGATTGAGACCACAATACCATCTACTCACCACCTATATCTTCCCCATACAAACTAACCAATCTCACCATTGAGACTAGAGCAGAGTTACATCTATTCTATACCATTTACTTGTTACTAAGGATGGAGAGATTGAGACTAAAGAGATAGAAAGATTATGGATTTTAGGGTGTTCTTTTAGGTTTTTTGGGTTTTAAAGAAGTCAATGATGAGGTAGGCTTGCTCAAAGGTGGTGTGATGAGGTAGTGGAATTGGTGGTTGGTGGTAACTAAGATGAGCATAGATAATGGTAGCTTAGATGAGGGAGATAGTAGTAGGGAAAGATAGCAATTGAGAGAGAGAGAGAAAGATAGAAAGGAATAACATAAAGGCTGCAAACACACTTAGCAGTTGTCTTATGATAATGGCTTTTTCAAAGCAAGCATATACACTTCTAACTTCATTGTCGCATCACTATGCATTGTAAGCCCAACAACTAAAAATTTGAATTCAATATATAAAATTTAGGGCGATCGAATAGAGTATCCGATCAAGCCTAAATTATATGATGAAATTACGAGTATTGGTAAGAGTAATATTGTAAGTTTAAATTTAAGAAAATAAGTAATAAAATAATTAATAACATAATATCAAATAATAAGCATATTACTCATTATTTATTAGAAATATGTAAAAATGAGTCTTAATAACTAACGAATTGCTAAAGATAAACTATGTATATACTAAAAATCATAAAATAAAATAAATGATATTTTGGAGTATTTACATGTACCTCATATATATATTTACGTACAGATAAAAATAAGCGAAATTACTTAAAATACTTAAAATATACTGAATTAATACTAAATAATTAAAAAAAATTATAAAAAAAATCAAGGAAAAATTAGAAAAAAATAGAAAAGAGTATGGATTTGTCTATAATCAGGTCATAGCATGTTAGGATGGGAAAGAAAAAAATTAACCAATTACATTAGGGCAAATAAAAGCAAATTAGAAAAAGATAAGGTCAATTATCAATAAAAAATTGGGAGGAAAAAATTGAGGCAGCCCTATAAATACCCCAAACCTCAATTGGAGCTCATTTAGGGTTTTTTACAAAAATTGAGAGAACTCAAAAAGAGAGGATTAGGTTTTTTTACAAAAATTAGAAAAAAATCTATGCAATTAGAACTTGTAGAGTAAACCCACGACTTACAGCCATCTGGAAACAAACCACCACCACCACCACCACCACACCTTACCACCACTACCTAAGGTTGTCGACACCCCTAGGGCTACCACTTATGGCCAGAAGATGATTGGATGGGTGAATTAAATTCTAACTCAATTTTGTTTAATTTCATAAAAATATTAAATATATTTAAAAATTTATGAAATATAGTATTCTGAGGTTTTTATGTATGTAGATTTAGGGAAAAATTTTAGCTCGATTAATTTATGTCTGGAAATATATTATGCTTGAGAAATCCTATAAATCCGAGTTTTGTTCGATTTAGAAATAAATGAACTTAGGAGTGTAGTTCTAAGCTCAAAATTTTTGTGTAAACTATTTAAAGGATGTAGAACAGTTCTATGAAAATATTTTTTAGAATTATATTTTCAAAATTTTTAAATGATTTTTAGGCCTTAAAATGATATATAAAATATGTGATTTTAGGTAATTAAATGGATAATTACTAATTTAGTGTATAATTAGGTGTTTAAGGATGTTAATATTTGATGTAGTATGATACTTGTGGCATTTAGGGTGTTAGATGTAATTATTATGTGTATTATATAATAAATATATGTAAATTAATAATATGAGGAATCGGAAATATAATAAATAGCAAATATTAGGTTAAAAATTGATAATATAGTAATAATAATAAAATACAAAAAATCTAATATGAGCTTAAATTTTAGTGAATAATATTAAAAATATAAATTTTTATCACATCGAGAATAAATTCGGTTATTAAATTAGGATTAAAATATACCGTACAAACTTGAATATTGGTTAAAGGCCAAATGTGATATTTAGGATACTTGAATATAATATAATTAATTTCATATTATGGTTTGGGACGTATTCTTAGGATTTACGTATAATACCTGTAGTTGAAACTAAATTAGAATCTAAATCGGAATTGGGTTTGAAAACCGATTCCAAAACTAACTTAAAATGGATCGGTAATAACTAATATATATATATATATGGAAAATTTAGTTAAATCATAACATAAAGTTTATATATCATAATGATATAAATACTAAAAGAGCATTTATATTATAGGATATGTGGAGATAAGTAACCTGCGGCAAGTCGAGCGAGCTAACCGAGGACTTCAGGTAAGTTATGTTCAATACTTCGCTATATTTTGGAGTACTATTTTAGGTACTTAGAGGCTTATGATTGTATGTGATTGTACTTGTAGGTAGTTATATATGCATGTGTTTGTGTTTATTTGACTTCGTATTGAAAATCTATGTTATGAATTGAGTAGTGTAAGATTATTTAATCACCCTAAATCGAACTTAATTGTAACCAACCTAAACACCTTAATGAGTCATGCATTGTAACCTTTTAGAGGACTATTAGGATTCTCTAACTAAACACCGATACTTTTAAAAAAGATAACGCTGGATAGCATAATAGTATTTTCTTTATCCTTAACTGAATTAAATGATATGAGAGGAAGTCATGGTAAAGATGAGGGAAATGGTTCAAAGGATAGTCATGGGGGGAATGGTATCTCTTATGCATAAACTAGGGTTTGGTTGTAAGCTGCTACATAAATATGAAAACTTCTCTACTTAGATTACAACGGTTGAAATTACTCTAATTTTACAACAAACCGAACCATATTGTGTGATGGTATTTACTTTTTGTATTGTATATTATTAATTGTTTGAAAACCTTGTTTGTATTTGTTATGCATCTATAAGTCTCCAACTTAACTTAATGGGCTGTTGTTGCTCATACTCTTATAAATTTTCTTATAGGTATTGATTGATATGCTGTGATATTATTATCTTGTCAATTTCTTTTTGAAGTACTATGGGAGAGTGAGAATCAACTGGTTATACGATCGAGTTTTTTAGTGTTTTGTTACCATTCTTAAGTTTATGTACTAGTCTTATAATATGTACTTATCAAACTACCACAGCATATATGATTTCTTGGGATTATAATACAATATAAGTATAATTATATATATATGACTTAAAGTTTCTGGATTTTTATGTAAAATTTAGCATAAATTTAATTGAGTTATTTACTTCAAAGTGGGGACTCATGGATACCTTAAATAAATCATATTTACGATAGTGATTGTAAGGTTAGTTGCTATCATAGGTTGATTTATAAGACGAAACTACTATGACCCTGTAGCTTTAGGGCATAACATGTATAAGAAGCAACAGTTTGTACAAACCCAAATCAATTGACAAATAAAGAAATCACGTTAATGAAAATAAAGGGTTTGGAAGAGAATAGGCTGCATTAAGGTTTTAAGTTGAGGAAGTCCTTTTATACTACATTTTGAAACCTACATTCTTTTGAGTAGAGTATGAATGGTGCATTTTGAAATATTGATAGCAAATAGTCTTATTCTACTGGTTAGGCCAAGAGTGGTAACCAAATTTAACAATTTAGTGCTCTTGATGAGAGTTAAGGTTGTAAGTAGGGGTGTAATCGAGTCGAGTTAAACCAGTATAGTATCGAGCTTGAGCTCGAGCTCGATTAAAAAACTTAGAGCTCAAACTTGGTTTGGGTTCAACTGAGCTTTAAATTTTAAACTTTAGCTTAACTCGAAGATATATTTGATAAGTTTGAGTTTAACTCGAATATTTCGAGTAAGCTTGAATATTTATTAATTTTTCTTAAATAATCTTGAATTTACTTATATTTAAAAAAAATTCAAAGTAAATTAAAAATTATACTAAGCTCTATTAGGCTCGCTGACCTAATGAATTTAGTATTTAAAGCTCGAGCTTGAGCTCAAACTCAGCTTGATTTATTACTCGAGTAGTTTAAGCTTGAGCTCAACTTGATTGTCATCCAGTCGAAGTCGAGTAAAAGCTAAGCTAAACTCCAGTAGTTTGCAAAGTGACTTGGTTTGTTTATACTTGTAGTTGCAAGTACCAAATCTACAATACAAGCTTTGGATATGGAGTTAATTGGGAACATATTCTTAACTTTGCAACATTAACAAAAACACTATAAACAAACTGCTATAGATTAGAACAATTGAAAGTGATCTAAATCCAATCTCTTAGTACATCATCCATTCATATTAACCTCGCTAAACAATTATCATGCTCACCAACTCAATAAATATCTCAACATATTGAAAGCATTTTGAAAGAAATTGAATTGGAAATTCTCAAATATTGTCAAGTAAATCCTATAGGGTGGATTTTCAAAGCTAAACAGTTGTTAATCTCCATAAAGCTCGTTAACTTTAAATAATTTCCATTGCTACATTTGTTATGGAAGAACAAGCATTATAGTGATATGGACAGATGTATAGAAAGCAATAATCAAAGTCTATGAAAAAATTCTATGCGTAAATTAAATATAAGTTGTGGACCTTTTGAATATGAGGTTATTTGGGGCCATGGTCTCCAAATGAAAATAAATAATCACTGTAGTCAAGTATCAATCCGAGTCTGAATTACTTCTAACAAGACTGTAGGATTACTTGAGAGTTTTCTCATGAGTCATTCATTTTTAGGTTGACATGAATGATTCAAGATGGAGGACAAATTGCTAAACCAGTTATGATAAATGCAAGTTAGCTCCCTAAGGCAACCTTTGTGCAATGGCTGAGACCGGGTTTTTTTTTTTTTTTTTTTTCGTTAGTTGAATCAACAGGCAACATTTTGTCTTCACCCGTAAATTTCTTAGGGTAGTTTTGGGGAAATTCTTTGTAGCGCAGGTACGGATCGTCTTCACTTCCCGTGAACACGGCAAATCGTAGCTGAGTCTTGCTAACAGAAAATAAAAAACGCTGCAGCATTTAGCCGAGTCATGTTTCCTCAAATAATTCTAAAAGCTATAAGTTATAGTTATCCTACATGTACGTATAAAAAAAAAAAAATAAGGTTGTAAAATGCAGCAATTTAGAAGAGGAAAAAATAATTCACATGAGAATATCGATTCACGTACGTCATTATTGTTTCTTCTTCTATAACCTTCATTTGGTAGAAGTGAGCTTTATTTTCATAGAAGCCCAACTCTTGTCACAAGAGCAAGATGCTTCACATCTTGCACCAGTCAAGACTTTCATGAATGATACAAATATTCAAACATATACAATTGGATTAAAATAGAATATGGACATCAAGAATAGATTGATGAAGATGATGGTTACATAAAATTAATGTTGATTTCATTATAAGCACCTGAAAATATTTGAAAATTTAAGCATTAATATTGCAAACGGTATATAAATTTTATTAAAATATATAATTTATTATTTGTATTTTAAAAATTCCAATTTGCAATCTAATTAAAAATTTTATAATTATTTTTATTACATGAACTAACTTTGTTAAGTTCAATTATTGACATAGATATATGTACGGACTAGGAGATGATCCAAGATCCATGTTTTGAAGTGGATCATAACCTATTTCATCTTAAGTGGTTGTATTGGCTACCCTAAGACCAAGGTGACTTTGGTGGGGTAGGGTGAGGTGGGGGCTTGTAGCTATTTGGCAATAGAAATTATTAGGAAAGTTTCAATTAGATAATAAATTGATATTTCAAAGTATAAATAGTGAATTGTATATTTTGATAAAATAAGGTATTATTTATGATATTAACTTAAAATTAAAAAAATACATAGAGAATATTTAGAGTTAACATGTATTACTTTCACTTTTATAATCTCTTTTTAAGTAGCTATTTATACTGGTCTTCATTTTCCATGAACTATTTTTTCCCTTATCCATTTTCAGTTAATCACTTGTTTAAACATCCATATCATTGAAGAATGATATGGTCGATCCCAAAGTTTGAGCAAATGATTAAAGAATAACCGAAAAAGGTAGAGAAAAATTAGTGCAAGGCGACTAGGCAGCGATTATTTATATCTATCCTATAAAAATAGCGTAAGAAAAAAGAGATAGTAAAGATCGCAAAATATATTAACTCTAAATCTTTCCATGCATTTTCAAATCAAGTCCTTCCCAACACCGGTATTGAAACCAACATTGAATGAAGTAATCATCGTCTTAACCTGTCTTTAATTCTTGATGTTTGCATTTTGCTTAACTCCAATCCTATGATTGAATGTATGTACCGTTCTTGATTGATGTGAATGTTCATCATCTGGATGTAGAGATTAGGAATTAAAGAAAGATGGGACAATAATTTCTTTAATTTAACATGTACAATAGTGTTGCACAAAGAAACACTCACGATGATTTCTATAGGTATGTATGAAATTTTATAATGTGTAAAAATATCCATACTACAACGCGGAAAACTTGTAGATTGTAGTAACTTTATTAATTTCGTTGAATAAATTATATATAAAGGTATCAATTTTAAGGATAATTTTAAATAAGAGATCGATATTTAAAAAAAAATTAAACAAATGATCATTGTTTCGTCAAGTAATTTAAGTAAGTAATTTCGATTAACTCATAATTAAACACCATCAAATTAATTTGATATGCCATTAAGTGCCCAATGATGTTTACATGACGCTTATATATTAGTTTAATTAAAATAAAAAAAAATTAATAATATAATTATTAAAAAGAATTGAAAAAGTAAAAGAATTCTAAAGCACATGTAACAACATATCTCATATATATATTATATTATATTATATAGTATAATTAATAAAAAAATCGGCAAAAAAAAGGAAAAAAACCAAAAATGTAAAAAGAGAGAAAAAAAAAAAAAAAAAAAGCAACAACTAACCACCTCAGGCATTGAGTGGCTACCTCCTCCCTTAGGGGGCTTGCACGAACACCACCATCTCCTAAACCCCTCGGCCTGGCCCGGTGGTGGGTGGTCACCGTTGCCCTTCTTTTTTTATAAAAAAAAAAAAAAGAAGCTTTGAGGACCTCAATTGCGACCGAATCGGGTTTTCATAAATTTCTTGTCTTTCTGGTTCTTTTCCTCAACTGGATTTTGGGAACCATGAACTAGGTGTGGTTTATTTTTCCTTGTAGTCACTCATAGAGTTGAATCTCAAAATCCTAACTTTTGGTTTGTAAAGGAAAAATAATGAAGTTTTTGGGTCTTGTCTCATAAATTTCTCATCTTTCTGAGTTCTTTCAACTGGGTTTAAGAAATTTTCAACTGGGTATTGGTTATTTTCTTGTCGTAGTCAATCACTTAGTTAAATTTGAACTTGCGCTGGTTCACGAAAGTAAAAGGGAAAAACGTGTGGTTTTTTTAAAGAGATGAATCTAACTAATGGGAAAGGATCCATGCAGGTGGTCGCCGGAAGTGGCTCTTGGAAGTACGCCGATTTGGTCACTGACCAGTTTTCGGCCAATTTAAGAGTGTTGGTGGTTGATGATGATCCAACTTATCTTATGATTTTAGAGAGAAGGTTTATATGATTTATAAGTTCTTTTTCTTTTTTCTTTATTTTCAATTAAATTACTACATAAGTACTAACTAGCACTTGCAATTTAGAGGCTATATAAGCGCTAGCTAACACTTAACAAACACGTCAAATTGACTTAACGATATTATAGCTGTGAGTTAAAGGACACTTTACTTGAATTATTTAATGAAATATTAATTTATTATCTGAATATTTTGAAAAGTTAATCTCATAAACTTATCCCCAATTTTCTTATCTACTATTCCTCTTCATTAAGAGAGCATCAATTCATAAATTATTAATTTATGTTAATTGCGTTATTATAAATGTAACGTTAGGAAAAAAAAGAGAGGAGAAACTGTAAAAATTTTTAAGAAAGAAAATTGCGATTAGGATCGATCATGAACTTGTGAACCAAAACTGTAGGATCAGGTTAGAATTAAAGAAATTCTATCTTTCTCAAGATCCATGGATTGAAGCTTCACAAGAAGTTGTAGAGAATATAATTTTTATTCTATTTTGTATATTGCAAGTATAATTGAATGAATACAACTTTCTATTTTCTATAGTATCTATACTAGCAAAAATTAATATAAAAAACTAATTGCTACATCGAGTATATATGGATAAGTAAGAAAAATATAGTTGGAAAATAAATAAAATACATATATCTGTCATCGCCCCCTTATGTTGACAATGGCTCAAGAGCTTGTCATGAATTGAGGACGGTTTAGTCATGACAGATGCTGTATATTATATAAAGAACCCCTGATTGATTATCTTTCTAATCGTGAACTCTTCACACAATATATAAAGCTCTACAACCATTAGTTTCCTAAGAACAGACAAATTCACATGACATCATCACATAAGCATTTTTATATAAAATTTAAACTATAAAGTTTATAGTAAGCAGTAATTTAGTACATCTAGGTTTATATTACTAACAAAAAAACAATACATAAGTAAAAGTCTACATAGTTAGTTCTTTCATCACACCGAATAGCCTGGTCTTGTCCAGTTCCTCAAGTTAACATGTGGCATCCCCCGGCCAGCCTCAATAAATAAGCCATTCTGCAGTAGAAATCTAAGGAGGTATAAGCTTAAGCTTAGTGAGCAAAACCCTTAACTACACCACAAATAAGTTATAAATATATTATATTCACGCATATGAATGAATTGACAAATAGAATGCTAAACAATACGTATAATTAACTAGTCAATATACGTAACTTAGAATTAACTCCCTTTGAAATCAAGGTTGGAGTATACATAGCACCAATTAAATTCGAGTATTATACTAGAACTTACTTTATTACAAAACTCCACGTTTCGTACTTAAATCAAACAAGTTCTTTATTTTCGTAAAAACCAAGTTCTGGTATAATCGTGAGTGGACCCTTACAGTCCACACTCACCCCTAAACGGAGGCCTCTAGACTTGACCTTTAGCCAAGTGGTTGGCACCTCTAACGCTTAGTATTTCCTCGAGTCAGGGTAAGGTCATTTTATAAGAGTGTACTGTACAGAATCGATAAATTTATAATAACAATCCTCGAATGGCCTCCCTTTATCTCCGTATGATGTGATGGCTAGAATTATGTTTATGCAATGCATGTTGATGCATATACCAGTTTCTTCTTACGAGCTGAGTATAGTTAAGTTTATAAGCCCTAAAGTTAAGTCAAGAGACCGTAGGATTGAATTTAGAACACAAGTTTTAGGACAATCGGTTAAAGGATCCGATCAAATATTATTAAAAATGATCCTGTAAACTTGAATTTAAGAAAATAAGTAATAAAATAGGAGACTACAAAATTTTCAAATTTTAAGTATAATATTTGCTAACCATGAAAAAGGCGAAAAATGTAATTTAATACTTAATAAATTACTAGAGATAGATTATATGTATACTAAAAATCATAGAATGACCTACATAATTATTAGGAATGTTCACATGTACCCTATATGTATTTACGTGTAGATAAAAATATGCGAAATTACTTAAATTGACCAAAAACTTAATAAATAATTAAAGAAAATTATTAAATTAATTAAGAAAAATCAGAAAAAAGAAATCAGAAGGGTGTCGAATGATGCAAATATGGTCGTGGCAGGTCAGAATCTGAAAAAGAAAAATTATACAATTAGAATTAAGCAACACAAAAACCAAAAATTAAGGAAATGGGGCAATATCATGTGTAATTAATGTATATTAATTACCCAAAACCTCTATAAATAAGGAAAAATTTTAGAGAACTCCTTTGGACAGTTTAAGATCAAAGAAAAATAGAGAACTTAAAAAATTCGAGAGAAAATCTAGAAAAAAAAATGAAAAGGAAACTGTGTAGATAGGGCTAGTGAGTCAAACTTACACCTCACCACCACTTGGGACCGAGCCGCCACCACCACCCCACTCCAGCCCCACCGTCTAGGTCGGCCGACACACTTGGACCGGAGTTAGACGGCCAAAAAGCATCAAACCGGTAAGTTCCTTATTTGCCCCGATTTTGACTAATTTTACAAAATTAGTTATTTTGCTCAGAAAATTATGAAACTTGTTATTCTGAGGTTTTATTGTATGTAGATTTAGGGAAAAATAGTGATTTAGTTTAATCACGTTTGAAAATATATGGTTCTTAATAAATTGAGCAAAACCGAGCGTGATTAAAACGAGAAATAAATAGGCTTAGGAGTGTAGTTTGGAATTCATTTTTTTTTCTATAAAATGCTTATGTGATATAGAACAGTGCTATGGAGCTATTTTTCTAAAATTAATTTTCAAAATTTTTAAGTAAATTTTTAGCCCTAAAATAATGGAAAAATTGGGTAATTTTGGGTTAATTAAATGATTAAGATACTAATTACTGATGTAGATAGTAATTAGATGTTTAGAGATGTTAATCTCTGATGTGGAAACCTAAGCCTAACCTTTGGAGTATTAAGTATAGTTAATTTAGGAAATTAGGTAGTTATTGTAAGAAATTAGTAATATGTGGAATTGAAAATTAATAAATATAAAAAAATTAGGGTTATTTATATAATATTATAATAAAATCAGAATAATAATAAATCTGAAATAAGATTTAATTTTAGGTAATCATATAAAATGTAAGATTTTCTCACATCGGGGATAAATCCGATACCCTAATTAGGAATAGCGTGTACCAAATAGTTTAGAATATTAAATTAAGACCCAATAGGAGATTTGAATACTTGACCTTAATGTGATTAATTTCACATTAGGATTTGAGCATATTTAGGATTTAGGAATCAAAACTAGAATCTAATTTAGGGTTTGAACCTCGAAATAGAGTAGAAAGAATTATTAGTGTATAATACGTATACATGGAAAAAAAAGAGTTAAATTATAACTTAGAATATGAATCCTTAAAGTACAAGCACTAAAAAGACCTATTTGTATTATAGATTACCTAGAGACAAATCGACTTGCAACTAAGTGATCGAGCAATTGAAAAATTCCAAGTAAGTTGGGTTATTACTTATTGTAATAAAATACTAGTTTTATGATAATCGGAGACTCAGGCTTGTATATGATTGTGATTGTAAGTAGTTTATGCATGTGTTTAATGTATCTGAATGCATGCTAAATTTGTAATGTGAGTGATTTCATGATTGATTGAATTGGTGTGAAATTGTTTGAACACCCTAAATGAAATTTAATCTTATTCGATTCTAATAACCAAAAATATCATGCATTACAACCCGTTAGGGGATCATAGGATTCTCCAACCAAATACTGACCCCTTCGAAAGGGATAGTGCAGGATTGCAAAATGGTCTCTTCTTCATCCTTAGTCGAACTAAGTGACAGGAGAGGAAGTCATGGCGAGGGTAAAGTCAATGGTTCGAAGATAGTCGTGGAAGGAGCGAGGTCTCCATTACACAAGCTTGGGTTTAGTTGTGAGCTGCTGCATAACATGGAAACTCCTCAACCTGGATTGAAGCAGGTAAAATTTCTCTGATTTCACAATGGACCAGACCACGTTGTGCGATAACACTTGATTGTTGCATTGCATGAAAATAATTGCTTGATAATCTTGTTTGTGCTTGTATGCATTCATGAGTCTCCAATTCAACTTATTAAGCTGTAGTTACTCATACCCTTGTAGATCCTTTTATAGGTCCTAATTTTTTAGCATTTTTAGTATTATGTCGCCCTACAATTACTCAAAGGTTAGTTTTTTGAAGTCCAGGGTGTGAGAATCAATTTACTTAGTAATGATGTGTAGCTAGAGTGTCCTTTGTAGTTAAAGATGAAAGACTAATAGTTATTATGTAAATTAGTGAACAGTTGTGAATATGTAGAATTTCCTGAGAAGTTCTATGGACTTACATATAATTATACATGTTTATTAGAAATTTGTAATATTTATCATAATAGTAATTAAAATTTTAATCGGACTATTTACTTCAAAGCGAGGAGTTATTGACGCCTTGTGTAGATCATGTCTATGGTAGGTACTGTGAAGCCAGTTACTATCATAGAATAGTTTACACGGTGGGACTGTTGCGACTTCAGGGCGTAATAAAGTTCAATTATGATGTGGCCACCCAATAGTATACAACTTAACACATAATAACATATACAAGTATTTCCTAACCCCACACAACAATCAATGAACAATATAATTTAAGTCTACTATCTACAATCATATACAAGCATGTAATCATAGGGTAAATATTTACTCGGCCATGACGACTCGCTCTAGTTGTAGTAATTAATCGGGAGATCCTTGCCTACGTCAAGATTACCTGATCATTACGATATAATAACGATAATAAGCAATTGAATTAACTAGTAATTTTAGATATTTATTTATCTAATTCTACTTAAATTACTATTAATTTTTATCCAATTAGGCTTTATCACTAATCGTATGTAACTTTTTCATTCTGTTTTTTATATTTATGAATTTATAGTCGTTTTCAGATGTATACTCATACAGTGATGTCCATTTTGGATGTTAAAACCCGTGTTTTACGATATAGACTAAATTTATTGAAATTCTAACTATTGAAGCTTAATTATTCTTATTGGTTAGTTTTATATTCTATTTTAGTAGTTAATGTTTTCATTAGCCATTAATTCTTACACTTAAATGATCTTATGGTTTATTATCTTAGAGGTTTTTGTTATGACTTATGTCATTAATTGCTTAGGTCATGGTTTATGTCATCATTTGATTATGTTATTACTTACATCATTATTTAATTATGTCATTACTTATATCATTATCCATTATATATGTACTCTTATCCCTATATATTCATACACTTTGTACATATTTTATATTTATATTTATACTTATACTTTTAACATACTAGTATGTATATTTGTGTACTTATATGCATACTAATATACATACATATATACACATACGGTAATATACGTATTTTCGTATGCTTAATGTTCCATCTTAAGAAAACTTCACAAATTTTATATTTTTGTACTTTAAGGATGTATTTAGTAAGGTATATGTATGTATAGTTAGTATATAACTCTTTTTAGGTTATGTACATAATGGATACTTATGTATAAGGGTCTTCTTACATGTATTTACCAAGTGTACTCTTATATACACATACTTAAGCATTTGTACATATGTTCTTCTTTTATTTACTAAGTATTCCTATACTTCTAAGTATAAAAATTGAAACTTTATTCCTTCAACAACATATATGTATATATTATATAAACTTCCTATACTAGTCTAACCTATACATCTAACTACTAAATAAGATAAGAAATTACATAATAATATATCTTTCTCTTACTTGTAATATAAAAAGGAAAGCTAGTATATATATGTTATTGCTTTATGTTGGCAAATAGAGTTGTGAAAGTGAAATTGGAAAAGTTAAAAGTGACAAAGCAAAGGGGAAAGCTCACGGTTTGGGGATGGAGAAAAGGACTTGGTTTTGTGTTGTTTTATGTTTGAAAAGATGAAGAAAAGTGGGGTCTAAGTGAGGAGGGGAGTAGATGGCAAAAAGGAGGGGTAGAATTGGAAAAGAAAAATGAGTAGAAAGTTAAAGAGAAAGGAAAGAATTCTTTAGATGATAATGACATTTTGTTAACTTTTTAATTTGTTGACTTAGTCAGACTTTGACTTAGTCAACATTTCAAATTTACATATAATCTAAGTGTACATAATGAAAGAATTAGGTGAAACTAGGAAGAAAATTAAGAAAATGAGAGGAAACATGGGGTTTAGTGAAATAATTAGTAAGGATAGGTAATGAGATATTCCTTTAGGTATCTATATCTTATATAAATCATTTGGTATGCCACCTAATGTAATTATCATGAAAAGTGCCATTTAGGGTATTAATACTTACTACATGTAACATAAGCATTAACTAAACTTTTAACTCTGTATAATATAAACCTATTTATATACTTAGAAGATGAATGTGATCTATGATGCAATATCTTAGTTTCTAAGGGACTATTTTAGTATTATATGTATTTATGAATGATCGAAAGTTATCTTTAATCTTTTATTAATGACTTGGTATAATATTAAGGTTATATTATCAATTAGGATTTGAGGGTAAATTATAGTGAATTAGTACTTTCATATCCTTAAAGTTATAGTTTTAGGATTATTATCATTTTCGGATGAAATCTTTAGTATTTATATATGTTTAGGGTAGAAAAATTTTATAAAGTTTTGATTAGTTATTTTAGGGTTTTCACTTTCATTAAGCTTGTCAACTATTAGAAATATCTAACACGTTTAAATTTATTTTAGATGTTAGGTTGAAAAATATAGGGGTTTATAGAGCTAACTTGAAAGAAAGCAACTAAAGTTGATGTGCAGGGCTTAGTTAAGATGTCAGCCAATTGAGAAGATGAAGATAAATGCTGAACTTGTAAGAAGCTAGAAGCAATATAATCATGAATGAGCGTCGACATCAATATGTTTGGTTCGAGCATGTAAGCAAGGGTTAGATGTAATAAGCAAAGTGGACTTATTGTCACAAGGGAGATACATGGGTAACTTGACAGAAATAAACAAGTTGTGAAGAATAAATGAAGTCCATAAAATATCTTTTACAAAAGCAATAAGACTCCTATACTCAACTTTGGTACTAGAAGTAGCTACTGTTGGTTGTTTTTTAGTTTTCCATTCGACTAAAGCAGAACCAAGCATAATAGCATAACCTGTGATAAACTTCCTATCTAACTTATTAGCAGCCTAATTAGAATTTGAGTAGCCATGAAGAATAAGATCATTAGTTGAAGCATAAAACGGTCCCAATGAAATTGTGCCCTTGAGATACTTCATTACATGTAAGGTAGCTATAAGATGAGTTGTCCATAGATGAGACAAGAACCGACTAGGATAGTATACTACAAAGCTAATGTTTGACCTAGTAATAGTGATATAAGACAATAGCCCAATTAGCTTACCAAACATTGTTGTATTAACTAGTAAATCAGTAGCATCATCTTCCAAGTGTAAACCACTTAGAAGTGGAACAACTATAGGTTTAGCAGTTGATAATCCTGTCTCAACAAAGACATCTATGATGAACTTTTGTTGATTAAAATAGTAACTAGAATCCATCTTGCATAGCTCTAAAACCAAAAAATATCTTGTAATTCCAAGGTCCTTAATGGTAAATGCCTCATGAAGTTGTTTAACAACAATAATTAAAACCTCACTAGATCAAGTAATAAGCATGTTGTCCACATATAACAAGACTACAACCAAACTACTGTTGTTAAGCTTAGTAAACAAGGAAAGATTATGTTTTGATTGGTCAAAACCATGTGAAGTTAAAAACTTAGAAATTTCTAAATTCCATTGTCTAAAAGCCTGTTTTAAACCATATAAGGACCGTTTTAACTAACACACTTAGCCATGAGTTGCCTTAGTGTAACCTTTTAGGGGCAACATGTATATCTCTTCATCAATAAACCCATAAAGAAAGGTGTTATTGATATCGATTCGATGAAGAGGCCAAGAAGATGCTAAATCCATAGCAATTAAAATACGAACTGTACTAACTTAGCAAATAAGGAAAAAGTATCATGGAAATCGCCACCCTCAACTTGAGTGTAACCTTTAGTAACTAGTCTTGCTTTATAGCATTCAATACTACCATTCAACCTATATTATATACCCAATGACAACCAATAGCCTTTTGCCTTTTGATAAAGAAGTTAATTGCCATGTATTGTTACATTCAAGAGCTTTTAATTTTTTATGCATTGCATCTCTCTACTCTTGATGTTTGGCAGCTTATGAATAGTTATTAAGCTCTTGGATAGCTAATACGTTAGCAAAGGAGGCTAGGTAATCAAGTCAAAAATGAGAAAAAATGGTACAGTCAAATAAAGGATATTTGGAATTAGTCATTGAAACGGATGAAGTAGTAGTGGGACAACTATTGAATTGTGAATGCACTGAATGTATAAGATCGTGCAACTAGTTAGGTATTTTTATTACTTTGGAGGACCTTCTAAGATTTAGAGTATTACATGAAGATGAAGTAAGGGAAGGAACAACATCAACAGAATCGAGAGCATGATGATCAAACACTCTAGAAGGTTGACGAAAAGGATTTCCCATGGAAACATAATCAGTATGATTAGGCTCAAAGGAAATAGAGGGACAAATAGGAGACTGGGAAGTCTAAGGATGAAGACAAAATGGACGCTTTGAATGGAAATATATGTTTAAAGAATACAATATCATGACTTACAAGAATTTTGCATGTATTGAGATTAAATAAACGATAACCTTTTTGCCCATTTGCATAGCTTAGAAACACACATTTAGCACTTTTAAGATCAAATTTATCAGATGTAGGGTTAATGTTAACAACAAAACATAAGCGTCCTATAGTTTGAACATGATCATAGTTCGATGGTTTATGAAATAAAATTTCATATGGTGCTTTCCGATGGTGTAAAGAAATAGGCATTTTGTTGATAAGATGAGTAGCAGTTAAAACACAGTCTCCCCAAAATTCTTTAAGTAGATTGGCATGTACTTTAAGGGTACGAGATGTATCTAAAAGATGTCGGTGTTTTCTTTTAACTAGCCCATTTTGTTGTGGTGTATAAGGTGTAGTGCGTTGAATTCCTAGGCTATGAAAAAGATCTTAACACTCTTTTGAAAGAAACTCTCCTCCAATATCTGTATGTATTATTTTAGAAGTTAACAAAAACCGATTTTCAACATATTTGAAGAACTGATGAAGAATAGAATAAGATTGACTATTATGATGCAACAAGTATGTGTGCATGTTGACCATGAGAAATCATGAACAATGGAAAGGAAATAATGTGCTCCAAACAAAGAGGGAGCTTTATATGGTCCCCAAACATTAGCATGGATTAATTCAAATGCAAAAGAAGCGATACTAGAACTCAAAGGAAAGGGAACTCGATGAAACTTTACCTCTTGGTAAGTATTGCAAACACAATCATCCTACTTTGAGTCTTTAAAAGTAGGTAAATGTTGGAGTTTACTAACTAATGGATGCCTTAGTCTATCATGTAGCAAGTGATCAACATCTTTCTTATTACGAGAAACAATAGAAGAAGACAATAACTGTGTATTGAAATCACCTAGAGTACTAGATACATTAAGCTATTTAAGATAGAGTACGTAAAGTACATTCTTTGCATTTGCTTTGGCTACTACTTAACCAGATGTCTAGTCTTGAAATGAACATGAGATGGAGTTAAAGTATGCCATCAAGTTTTGATCAGTCACTAATTTGTGCACCAATAAAAGGTTGTGTGAAAATTGTGGAACCAAGCATGCCATCAAGTTTTGATCAGTCACTAATTTATGCATTGATAAAAGGTTATGTGAAAACTGTGGAACCAACAAGACTTGATGAATGGTAAGCTTTTGGGTAAGGTGAAATGAGCCATATTTGTTGGTGTTTAAAATAGTGCCATTTGGTAGTTTAATGGTTGTAGGATGTGGAAGCCCTATGATGTTATGTAATATATCAAGATAGGGTGTCATATGGTCAATTGCACCAGTATCCACTATCTAACTAAACTAATTACTACTCAAAGTAGATAAATAAAGAGATAAGCATGATGCTATAGTGTAACGATGATATGTACTTGCACATTGAATTGTGTTTTCTACCATAGTTGAGTCCTCTTTCTCTCTTATCAACTGTAGAACCTATTGACAAAAAGTCTGCACTAAATTACAGTCAAGATTACCTTTCCCTTATTGTTCCATAATATGCTATGGTTCCTCATCAAAAGTAGTGTCAACAACAGAAGATCTATGAGATTTCTTAAAATATGAAGCCAAAGCATTGTTCCTTCCTTTAGAATCGATCCTCTTACCCTTGAACCACTCCGAATATCCTACTGATTAAAAACATGTCCTAATCGTATGTCTATCCATTCTACAATGCTTGAAAATAAAGCTTTTTTGTTCTTCCTTTAATCAATAAAGTTCTTGTTACTGTTCACCTTACTTGCAAAGAAAGCACTCATTTCAACTTCTGGATTCAACATTCCTATTACTTGCCTTTGTTTTTCTACTTATTGGACCAAGTAATAGGCTGTATTGATTAAGGGCAAAGGTTCCATTAATAGAATGTGATTTCATACTACTTCATTTGCCTCATTGAGCCTCATTAGGAACTGAATTAATCTGAAATGCGATTCATACTCATCAATTCTTTTTTCATTGTACAAGTACAATATACCATACGACTACGTTCACACTTTGGAAATGCATACAACTCATAAAGTTCATCCCAACACTTCCTAAGTTTATTGAAGTATGCACTCACTACATGATTTCCTTACCTCAAGTTACTTATCTTATGCTGTAACTGAAAGATAAGTGGTCCACTAGCCACTCCATAGTATTCTCAAACTTCATTCTACTATTCACATGTTGACTTTGTATGGAGAAAATTTTATGCAAAATTATTTGTTATTGAATTTAGCAACCAACACCTAACCATATAATCCCATCTTTGCCATTTAACTTCATTAGCAGTATTATCCTGTTGTTTAGTAACTGTACCATTGATAAAGCTTATTTTCATTTTAGCTCCTAACCTTAACTTGATTGATTTGCTCCAAGATACATAATTACTATCATTAAATACTAAATTCCCAATCGGCATACCAAAACTATCATATTTGGAAATATAATATGGATCATTGATCAACTTAGTAATATTATTCATGTTTGATCCGAACAAATTCAACTATATCAATCAAAACTACTATTGTTCAAGATATTCAGCACAAAAGGAAAAAAAAAAAAAACTAATGGCAACTAACAAACGAGTAAACTACACAATTGGATTTACAGTACTTGAAACCATTGTCTCTGATACCATAAACAAATTTTATCTTTCTCAAAATCCGTGAATTGAACCTTCACGAGAAGCTTCAGAAAATATAATTTTTATCCTGATTTATATATTGCAAGTATAATTGAATGAATACAACTTTTTGTTTTTTATAGTATTTATACTAGTAAAAACTAATAAAACAAACTAACCGGTATATTAAATACATATAGATAAATAAAAAAAATACAGCTGGAAAATAAATAAAATACATATATCCGTCAAGAACATGGATCGAGTAATAAGATACTCTTTTTCTAATTCTCGACTGTCTTGGCTTTCAGCGTACATTCGCGATAGTTGTAAAGGTCTTTGTCAAGGATCGTTGACCTCTGAATCGATTTCAATAGCTATTACAACTTTTAGCTAAGGAAAAACGCTGTGTACGGAGAATACTGACGTAATGATCATGGGCCTCATCTTCCAAGGCCCATGGGCTCGCCATAGGTTTAAATAATTATACAATATACATCTATTGATTTACTTACTAGAAAACCTAACACGGGTAACAAAATCTCACGACAATACACTTCTCTCCTTGCTTTGCAGTTCGTATTTCTTATAACAACCGCTAATACGGATGTTAAGTATTCGAAAAATCATATATCAAAAGCTTATATATTTAGTAAATCAAAATTCAAATTATGATTTATAAATAACTAACCAGATCTCTAACTTATTTTTATTTATGTTTTTTTTGGGGAAGGGGATTAATTTAGTAATTTTCTGTATCAAGTCCAAACTTCATTTTTTTTCTTTAAAACTATTGATTTATGTGTTTCAATCATTCTTCCTTTTTTTTTTAAATGATAATTAATTTGAACTTTTCATGCTATGTTTTCAACTTAAAAAAGTTAAAATAAAAATCGTTAAACAAGGTGCTTTTGCAAATATACTTGTCTCTTTGTAGATTTTTTTTTAATGCTGGTTAAGAATTTATTTATTAATTTATATATGTAAAAGTAAAAAAGTTCTTCAATAACTCTACTACCACATTCTGTATAAAATTTTTTAAAGTAAAAGAACTGAAGACCAGTGATCAATCATAGGATCTATTCCCTAGCTAGCTGGGGGAAACATCACAGATTGGAAAACCAACATTTCCTATGTCCCGTCTATCTGTAAAAAGTAATTTTAAGAATTGGTGTGTGGCAACATGCAGTATGTAGTTCTCTCTCTCTCTCTCTCTCTCTCTCTCTCTCTCTATATATATATATATATATATATATATATATTTGGAAATAGGATGGGAAGACTACAGTACATCCCATCTCATTGGTCTGTGATTTCAAATTTACTCTACTGCAGCCCAGACAATTTTCCTTTCCAAAACAAATACAACCAAAAGCATTATAATATAAAGATAAACAGGCTCAACAATAAAAAATAGAGAACATTGTTTACTTTTACAATAAAAAGGATGAGTTAACTTTTTTTTTTTTTTAGTTTGATGCGATGTAAATTATGGATTATATTATGATCGACAATCCGTAATCATTGTAGTTGATTAACTATGAAATTAAAAGAACATGAGTGGAATTGTAAAGGATGTTAAGCAAGATGAAGGTATAACACTATGTAAAAAGATATAAGGATATTAATGTACTATGTCTATTAGTAGCGTATAAATATTAATAATATTTAAATACTTAATAATAAAATAACTTATTTTTTTAAAAAAATATTAATTATATTTTTATGTATTAAAATTTCATTAATACTTATATACTGTAGTACCATTGAAGCCTTTCTTATAGGACCATACTTTTTGCATATTTTAAAATTATTTTTATTAAATATTTTTTTAAAGTATCGTGAAATGAAGATCATTTTTAAGGATTTTCTACAATTAGGTCCTTCTTTTTTAAAGGAATGGTTTCATTTTTCATTTTACTTTGAATTTATATTCTTTTAGATCTGGATTATTGAATAAATTGTGAATTCAACTGAATAAACAATAGGATGAAAGATGGAAGTATAGTATCTCTTCATTTTCAATAAAATGCATAGACGGTAACGTTTTGTGATGGTTTGGATCATGTAGCATGTAATTTGGGTCATATATATATATATATATGTATATATTTATGTGTGTGTGTAATAACTTGATTTTAATATATAGTGTGAGAGTGATGTTGCATGCCCTAGCCTCTCTCGTAAATGATGAATATATATATATAAATAATATATGATATGATATGCATTGTCAAAGGTTAATACATATATATAAAGCAACTGCAAGGCCCATACATATATGCAAAGGAAAGGATTATGTGTGTCGTTATCATATTTCTATATATATATACATATATGTATATATGTAGTCTCTTTCAATTGCTTTATTTTAAGCAAGAAAAGAACTGGATCACTGGGGGGGGGTGGGGTGGTCTCTGGTGTCTGGTCTGGCCTTCTTGAATTTCACAAACCGTTAGCGAGATGGCGTGGAGACACGGAATGACAAGTAAATGCCATCTACTACTACACTGCACTGCTTGCTTCTATCGCCTATGTGTTTTTAGGGTTTTAGGCCGGCTGATGACTAACTTTTTCTTGCAGCTTTTCTTTTTAAGAATCTCTATCTCTCTCTCTCGCTCTCTTGCTTGGGTCTCTGTGCTTTTTTGTGTGTGTTTTTGTGTCTTTAATTGTAGCCATCAAGGTACAGAGAGAGTGTGTTGATGCTTTTATGAGTTAGATTTTAGCATATGCACAGCTTTTATTATTAGGATCTGGACACTTGTAAAATTTTCAACTCTTATTTAAAAAAAAAAAAAGCCCTTTACAAAAAATAAATGGATAAAATCATCAAAAATTCGTTATTTCATTTTTTTAACAAGTACCTTAAGCGATAAAGGTAGAATTATATGATTGGGAACTCGGATTTAGTTTAATTAAGTCAATATTAGAATCTTCGATTAAAAAAAATCTATTTGTTATTATAATTACATTACATCATATATATATAAAAGGATTTTGTTGATTATTATAGCCACAACATTTTTATAAATAATTCACATTTAACATTAATTGTAAAAGTAAATGTTGCTACACCAAGTTACATAATTTGTATTGTTTACTAAGGTTATTGTCTTAATTTCATAGGTAGATATTTTTCCTTAGGCTTGAGAGATGGGTCTAAATCCACAAGAGAAAACACGGTTAATGGGTGCTGGAGAGTTGTTTAGCACAACTATTTCGATGTTTAAATCAGTAAATCTATAAGATTAAAGTGAAAACAAGAGTAAGATGGCTTGTATGTGTACATAAAGTGTTTGACCTATTGGATTTGCCCATATTTGTAGGCTTCATGAAGAGAATCTTGTATAGATATGTATCTTGCTTAAATAAGTAAGTGTATCTTCAAGAAAGATATATATATATTCCTAAATAGGCAAATGACGGGGTCGTGGTGTTCTTTGGTACCTGAGGTCTAAGCTTATCATGAGAATTATCGAGGTCCGAGGTTACCCATGGCATAGACACCATAGGTATCATTAGGGCAAGAGGATTGAGGTCTTAACTTGATTGAGTTGAAGTCCTAGGGTTGGCTAAAGTTAGCTCAGCTGTAACCAATCTTCTACTTAAGTTGCCTTAAATCAGTTATAAACCGAGGTTAGTTGGTTCATGGTCTATGAAGGTTGAAATAGGCTTGGGAGTTAGTGGTACAAAATTTCCCATCAATAACTAATAATTTATACAGTAAAACCATAATAACTACAAAATGACAATCTAATCATTATTTATGGTATACTATTGATGTTATTAATTAGTGTGAAAGAAAAGGTGGGAAATTATACATGGGGAATTAACATTTGAGGTAAAGTTCAAATAGAAGATCGAATTTTTAAGTGGTTTAAATAGATGATCAACATTATGTTAGATGTTTTAAATAAAGGATTGAATTTTCAACTAGTTAAAATGGAGAATCAACGTTATGATAAGTAGCATACATAAATTATTAAATTTGAAACAAAACTAGAGTTTTAATTTTTCATTTGAACCATTTATTATAACATATTGATTTTTTATTTTAATCAATTAAAAATTCAATATTCTGTTTGAATCTCATAACAAAGCATTGATCTTCTATTTGAGCTACTTGAAAATTCGATCTTTTACTTGAACTTAGGCTCAAATATTGATATTCTGGTATGTAATTTTTTTGGAATTAAAAGTAAATTAAAAAGGGAAAAAAAAGTAAAAAGAAAATATCATTCAAATAATGGATGTATTTAAATAAATAAAATAACACTAATGAGATTTAATTTCAAAACTCATGTATGTAAAACTTAATTGTGTTTAACAACATAACTTAACTTGTTTATGAGTACCTTGGCACTCATCTTATTATTATTATTATTATTATTTGAGTTTGTGTGTTGCGGTGCTGTACCTAAATGATCAGTGAGAAGTCGCATGTCCATATAGCTAGTCATAAGACCCTGTCCCCCAATTTCGTAGGGGTTCATTGATGAAGTATGTGCTGCAACTTGAAATAGGACAGCTCTTTGTGTGCACAGTAGACATGCACCTTGGGATTTGTGACTGCAAAAAAGGCTGATTTTCATGACAGTGAAAACCATTGCCAACATTTATCTCTTCACTCTATAAAATCAAAGATTATCATGTTTCATATGATGATGTCCAACTTAAATTTGACATTGTGTTTGGAATTTTGATCATTCTTCTGCATCTCCATTGAATTGTTTTGCCTTCGCTGGTGTTAATTTTCCTCTTAAATCATGCAACTGGCACAAAACCTCCAAGCTTAGAAGCATCAAACGATTTAATAAATTTTTCCACCCTACTATAAGGGGAAGAAAATTCGAACAAAAAAAAGGAGGTGAGAAAAGATTATGTTTAAATATTTTGTGGTGTGAATGTACAGTAGAGCAAATTTATGGGTATATTATTTTAAGCTCGTAATTTTATTTAATGTGTGCTTTTTCTATCTTTATTTTAAAAATGCATATTCAAACTCCTTACCTTATAAGAACGTGTTCATATACCATATTTTGCCACCAGATTTTTCCTATAATATAGCTTAAATAAATCGAAAAAGATTTTGAAAAAAAATGAAAAAAGAAATAATGCTAGATCCTTAGAACTCAACCCCAAGGCGCTCAGATGGTCTATTGATGCATAAGTTAAGCGGCTTCATTAGCTAGCTAAGTTGATTTAACCTTTTGTTATCCTTAGTTAGCTTAAAAGAACCATTCATATCCTATCTAGTCGAATGAGTAAGTTTGTCGTAATTATGCATTTAAAACAACATTGTTAATCACATTCTTCTTGTCATTTCCCCTCTATCTTCTTGTCCAAATGGTGCATGTCCAGTATCACCTTGTCCACACCAAAGAGATTTCATAATTACTCATTAGTATAGATTCATTAACGATACTTATGTCTTTGCAAAAAATAAATCCCTATGCAGCGTTACAAAAGGCTAATAGGACCCAGCAAAACCAATTTAACACACTATACTTATGGTGTAGACAGCTGAGTATAAGATGTGGGACGTTCCATTTTGTAACCTTTATTTAACTTTTTATAAATTAAATTTGTCTAAGTTTTTTTTTATTTGTCTTTTTGGCTAATAATATTATAACTTAGGAGGAAAGGAGATTCGAGTATTAATGCTATTAAGGTAGGATAACCTTGACTAAATTTATATAAGCTTGATAAGGAAAACAGTTATGCCGCATTTAGTGTTGTTTACTGCAATGAATGGAAATAATAATGGAATGACTTATTATTTGCGAGAGCGCAAACCAGAGATATTACGTGATAATAAAGATGATTTTAAGGGATATACTTAAAACACAGAAAATTTAATAATTGTGACTTTAACACCAACGTATGAGACTTTTAATGTACTTATTTTCGTTTTTATTTAGTTCCCCGTTCCCTCATTATTTATGAGCTAGTAGTCATCCGAATGTTTTGTTGCTTTATTTGAGACTTCCTAGACATATACAGATATAGGAATTAAATGTAAAACAGGAAGGTCATGCAGCAAGCGCCTGCCCAATTTCATCACGAGAGTTAAATTATGATGCATTCTTCCCCATCGACATAAAGACATGGGAGTGGGTGGTGCATGTAGTCGTATGTAATAAGCTGTCCCTACCCTACGGTAATCAATGTAAATTACATAATTTTATTGGTTTCAACTCATCTTAGGGTTAGGCTTTCAGAAGTTGCTGGCTCTTTCCAAGACATGTTATATTTAAACATATAAAGCTAGCCTAGGTCATACACTCGTACTTGCTTTATGATATGGGGTGCATGCTATTTTTCGTGACATGCTTAATTTAGTACATCATGCGATACGCCGCAGAATTAAATTTTGATGTGGTAACAGTTCAGCTTGAACCAAGGTAAAGGTATCATATTTAATTATAACTAATTAATGATATCCCGCCGTTAGTTTATATAAGTTTTAAAAACAACTTTCCATAATTGGATATGTTTAGGGCATCCATTACAGCTAGATAGCTAGCTAAGGTAGTCTCTTTATCTCCAAATTAAACCCGATAAATAATTCAGAAAATAAAAAGTTCATATTTCTTATTTGTGGAATTGTCCATAATAACAAAATGGTAAGCCAATTTGCTATCGGTGGTGAGTTTGTCTGTCATTGTGGCTGGAAATTAATCTTCTTGTGTTTTTTTTGTTCTCTCTATCTGTAAGAATTGAGCTACTAAACGATATATAATATATTCCTTCAATTTTCAGCAATTTTGTGGGTTAGAATTGCGAAGCCACCCTAAATAATAAGCATGTCTACCCATGGAGTGAGAATGAAATGAAAGAAATCTCTATATGGCTTGAATAATATCTCAATGAATTGTAAAATGCCCCTGATGTGACAAACGACCCAAGCAATCAGATAAAACGGTCACGTAAGTCTCCAATCGAGCAATGCGCGAAATATTACATGAAAAATCATGATTCATGGCTCAACTGAACACACGGTGGGATACATGGTGTCTATTTAACCTCTTGAAAAGAATACATGGAGTGTGTTTGTTGTTAAAGGTAAGTCTACGCTGTGTATATGTTTATTGATGTAATGGAAGATATGGGAACTCAATGACACAACATGTGTCTAGTTTGTTAGGTGGTGTATCTTTCTAAATTACTCCACACATCGTATTCAAGAGATAAGGGCTCACAATTCGTTTACTACACAACTTGTAATATCTATACTAGACCGTGTGTCTTTGGTAATTTATTGTATTTTATTTATTTAATTACCTTGTAGCTTTTTCTTTATTTATACTAACCCTAGGGAACACTATTTATAGACCTATAAACATTATTGTAAGTCAAACCTTTGATTAATGAAATTGTTCATGAGAGTTTATCTTTGTATTCTATGTCTTATCAATTCTTAATGAATTGTGGCGACCAATTCCTCTTTCGTTTTATTCATCCATGAGTTATATTGAATGAGTGATTGAAAACCTCGCTAGTGAAGTGTTAATCAATGAGTGATGCATATCTGGTAGTCCGATTGCAGAATGTGGTGTTGGCCCTACAAGAAAGCCCTCCATGACTAAGGAAAGGAAAAGAGAGATTGTTTGTATGTCTAAATATAGGAAGGCAAAGGATGTGAGCGTTGGGATTCTTGTATCTATGGCTCCATGGCCTATTTATAAGGAATTGATCTTACTTACTTAGGAAACGTGGCAAGCTTGAATTAGCTTGTACATAGTTGATGTTGTGGAGATGTGTATAATACGGGAGAAGATAGCACTAATTTGTTGGTTGGTATGCTTAAGGGGACATGGCTATCACATTCGTAATGTGGTTAGTGGTCATAGTTAGTGTTGCTAAGTGCCTAAGTTAAAGTATAAGAGTCAAATGGCATTTAATGAAGAGAGAGAGTAGCAACAGAGGTATTAAAGTCTCCTAGCTTTGTCTTGAGTACTTGGCATGAGTTCAAGGGTTGGGCCTAAAGTTGTACACCGAGCTTAGATCTAAATGACCCAAGGCTTAAGATGATTGAGCCCACCGAAGACATTAGCAAGAGCTTCCAAGGTTTTTGAGAAGGTCAAGATGGAGAAATGCTTAAGGTAAACTCATGTAAGTAGTATTGGTATTCGGTAAACCAGATAAGGCACTTTACCAAACATTGTCTAAGGAAGGGGGCACTTAAGCAAGTAGTTGGACTTGAGTCAAATTATAATATTGGTTGGATTGATTTTTAGATTCATGAGTTATATCTTTTCTAGAAATGGATCAAAACCAATTCAATTATTAAATTAGCGAGTCATATTTATTTCAATATTTGTGCATATCCCTTTTTATTTCCATTTTCACAAATACAAAGACCCAAAAATATTTCTATTTCATTATTTTTATTTTTAAAATCCATATAACACAGTTTTGATTGGTTGTGCAACACTAATAGATAGCTAGATTTTTCATTGGGCCTTAGTTTTATCATTTTGGTATTGAGCTACAGTTTGGTGCTTCATTGCGGTAATTTTTTTAGATTTCATTTGTAAACTATAATGTTGATCGAATTCTGTAGATTTGGTTAGTATAGAGGTTGTGGAGATTTAAGGTTATTTCATTGCTTGAAAAAAAGAAATTACATAAAAAAATTGAAGTGCATATGAAGTTATGTAGGGTTGGATTGGAGTTTTAAATTGCGTATGTTATGTTTAATTTGTGTTATTGGAATTTTCTATGGGATTATTCATGAGATGGCATTTTCAGAAATTCTATTTTTATGATTGGATTAAGTAAGTGTCATACCCCAAAATGATAGAGCTGTAATAGTCTCGCTATACAAACCATTTTAAGATAGAAGTTAATCTTATAACTACTATCTTAGTTTTGATTTACACAATATGTCTACGGCTAATTCGCTTTGAAGTAAATAATTAAAAAATTAAACATGTTAATTACTTACAAAATTATGAGAATACATACTAAGATTTAAATAATTCAAGTAATACTTACAAGAATTAGTAACCTAATTTTACTTTACTTAAATAATACATAAATTGATATTAAAAGATTTACAGATAAAACCCAATGCTTTAAGAGTGTAATTGATCTTCAGTTTTATATCTTTACTTTCCAAGATTCAACAGTTGCTAGTTTCAAGGTAATTATAAAACTGCTTCTAAGCTAGAACCTATAACAATATCTATAGGAATGTAAGTAACCAATTAATTAGTAAGTTAGGACGAAGACTTAAAACTATATATCAAGTAAAAATAGGGTTATCAACTAAATTAGTTAGATGCTATGCATGTACAAACAAATGCCATTGCATAAAATTATTCGGTTTGTTAAAAGGATAGAAAAATTACACTCGTTATAATTTGGGTTGAGGAGTTTAACGCACATTTCAATAGCTCACGATCAAACTCAAGCCTGTGCAATGGAGACACTGCTTCTCCTGCGACTACCTTTAAACTATTGATTTCACAATTGTCGCGACCTCCTCTCTTATTGCTTAGTTTGACTAGGAATGAAGATGGGACCAATTATATTATCCAGCATTATCTCTTTCAAATAGGTCGATATTTTACTAGAGAACCCTAAATGTTTTCCTTAATAGGTTGCTGTTTAGGCCTGCTTTAGACTTACTAGTCATATATTTAGTTAGGTCTAATTTAAAGTGTTTAATCATTTTACATAAATCATATAATTACAATCTAGACCATCAAACCAGAATCATACAATCAAGCCATAAACATACAAACATAGGTAAGCATATAATCAACTATCTAACAAATACAACCAAGTATAATCTCAAGTTTTTGAGTACTATAAAATAATACTCCAAAATATAATAACGTATTGATCCTAACTTACTTAGACTTCTCGCTTGCTCACTTAAGGTATGACTCGCAATAGGCTATCGTCAATAATCTCTATAATACAAAAATCATTTTAGTATTTAGATAACTACTTTATATAGGATTTATTTTATAATTCTTATTGTTATCTTCAGTTTAGGGTGTTATTACATCTAATTATTCAGGTTTTAAGTCTCTTACAATTATTTTTACTTTGAGCTAGATTCTGATTTAGCTTTTAAATTAGGGTCTAGTTTATTTTTTTGGTTATCCTTTACTTATGTAAGCCCTAAAGTCAAGCCAAGTAACCGTAGGGTTGAACTTAGAACCCAAGGTTTAGGGCGATCGGTTAAAGGATCCGATCAAATCCAAATTATAAACTATTGAGAGGAATATTAGTAAAACTGACCCCATAAACTTGAATTTAAGAAAATAAATAATAAAATAGGAGACTATAAAATTTTCAAATTCTAAGCATAATAAGTATTAATTACCGAAAATGCGAAAAGTGTAATGAAATAACTAATAAATTACTAGAGATAGATTATATGTATACTAAAAATTTTAGAATGACCAAAATAATAGTTAGAAATGTTCACGTGTATACCACATGTATTTACGTGTAGATAAAAATACGCGTAATTATCTAAATTGGCCAAAAACTGAGCAAATAATTAAAGAAAATTATAAAATAATTATAAAAATATCAGAAAAAATCATAAGATGATAAGCTGAATCAAGATTAGGTCGTGGCAGGTTCAAACCAGAAAAAGAAAAATTAACCAATAATATTTAGACAACCTAAAAGCCAAAAATCAAGGAATTAGGGCAAAGTCTTATCAAATTAATGCAAATTAATTGATAAAATTGTCTATAAATAGGGGAAAAAATTCCAGAAGTTATTTGGTCAGTTTAGGATCTGAGAAAAATTGAAACACTGAAAAAATTGAGAGAAAATCTAGAGAAAAAAAAAGAAAACTGTGCAGATTAGGTAAGTGAACTAAACGAACCACTCACCACCACCTGGGACCGAACCACCACCACCACCTTATACTAGAACCACCGCCTGGACCGGCCGACAACCTTGGACCGGGCTTGGACGGCCAGAAAGCTTTGGACCGGTTAGTCTCTTCAATGACCCGATTTTGAATAATTTTGTAAAATTAGTTATTTTGCCCAGAAAATTATGAAACTTGCTATTCTAAGGTTTTATTGCATGTAGATTAAGGGAAAAATTATGATTTAGTTTAATTAAATCTGTAATTATAGGGTCCTTAACAAATTGTTCAAAACCGAGCATGACTAAACCGGAAAATAAATAGGCTTAGAAGTGTAGTTTGGGGTTCAAAATTTTTCTATAGGATGCTCATATGATGTAGAACAGTGCTATAAAGCCATTTTTTAAAAATTAATTCTTGAAATTTTTAAGTTAATTTTTAGCTTTATAATGATGGGAAAATTGGGTGATTTAGGGTTAATTAGGTGATTAGGATGTTAATTACTGATTAGGATATTAATTATATGTTTAAGGATGTTAATCTCTGAAGTGGAACCCTAATTCTAGCTTTTAGGTATTAAGTATGGTTAATTAGAAAAATTAGGTAAGTAATATAAGAAATTAGTAATATGTGATATTGTAAATTAATAAATCTAAAAAAATAGAGTTATTTAGATAATATTATAATAGAGATCAGAAAAATAATAAATCTGAAAATAACAATTAATCTTAAGAAAAAGTCTCAAAATGTAAGATTTTTTACACATCGGGAATAAATCCGATACCGCGATTAGGGTTAGCGTGTACCAAATAGATTAGAATACCAAATTACGACCCAATAAGATATTTGGACATTCGAGCTTAATGTGATTAATTTCACATTAGGATTCGAGTATATTTCAGGCTTAGAAATCAAAGTTTAAAATCTCATTTAGGATTTGAACATCGAAATAGAATACACAAATCATTAGGACGTAATGGGCATACACGGACAAAAATGAATTAAAATATAACTTAGAATATGAAACCGTAAATTTTAAGTACTAAAAAGACCTATTTGTATTATAGGACATCCAGAGATAAAATCAGCTTGCGATTAAGGGATTAAGCGATCGAGCAAATCCAAGTAAGTTGGGTTATTGCTTATTGTAATAGAGTACTAGTTTTGTAGTACTCGGA
This sequence comes from Lumnitzera racemosa, assembly GCA_024138005.1. Classification (NCBI taxonomy): domain Eukaryota; kingdom Viridiplantae; phylum Streptophyta; class Magnoliopsida; order Myrtales; family Combretaceae; genus Lumnitzera; species Lumnitzera racemosa. The sequence goes on from JAMXBC010000004.1 coordinate 110,534,590, forward strand.
GACTTAGGCTTGTATATGATTGTGATTGTAAGTAGTTTACGCATGTGTTTGATAAATCTGAATTCGTGCTGAATTTGTATTGTGATTGATTTTGTGACTGATTGAATTGGTATGAAATTGTTTGAACAACTTAAACGGAATTTAATATTAGTCGACCCCAAATAATTAATAATGTCATGCATTGCAACCCGTTAGGGGATTATAGGATTCTCCAACCAAATACCGACCCCTTCGAAAGGGATAGCACAAGATTGCAAAATGGTTCCTTCTTCATCCTTAGTCGAACTAAGTGACAGAAGAGGAGGTCGCGACGAGGGTGAAGTCAATGGTTCGAAGGTAGTCGCGGGAGGAGCGAGGTCTCCATTGCACAAGCCTAGGTTTGGTTGTGAGCTGCTGCATAACATGGAAACTCCTCAACCCGGATTGGAGCGGGTGAAATTTCTCTGATTTCACAACGGACCGGACTACGTTGTGCGATGACACTTGATTGTTGCATTTCATAAAAAATAATTGTTTCATAACCCTGTTTGTGCTTGTATGCATTCATGAGTCTCCAGTTCAACTTACTGAGCTGTAGTTGCTCATACCCTTATAGATCCTTTTGCAAGTTCTGATTTCTGAACACTCAAAGCACTATGTCGCCCTACAATTACCCAAAGGTTAGTCTGTTGGAAGCCAGGGGTGTGAGGATCAAGTTACTTAGTATAGTGTTTAACTAGAGTGACCATATAATTAAGAATGAAAGACCAGTAGTTATTCTGTAATTTAGTAAACTGTTATCTGATGTAAAACTTTCTGAAAAGCTCTATAGACATATATATATATATATAATATTGTACATGTTATTAGAAATTTGTACTATTTATCATAATTGTAATTTAATTGTTAATCGGACTGTTTACTTCAAAGTGAGGAGTCGTCGATGTCTTGTGTAGGTCATGTCTATGGTAGGCACTGTGAGGTCAGTTACTATCATAGAATGGTTTACACGGCGGGACTGTTGTGACTCTGCGGCTTCGGGGCGTAACAACTTATAACTCTTATAAACGTCTTTTAACCTTTTTCTCACAATTTATTTGAGTAAAAATAACTTTTGGTTTAGATTTTGGTCAACTCTATAATATACTTCTATTAGTCCTAATTTTGACTTTGCTTCTAAATTAGTTTCTAATCTAAGAATTATCTACATTTTAACATAACCACTTACATACATGTGTATAAATTTAAAATTCTTAGTTTTAGTTTAAGACTATAATCATACTCAATTATTCAAGTCTATATTTCTTATAACCAAGTTAGTCCTAAATTAGTTTCTAATACAATTTCTGAATCTATTTCTGAATTATATTCTGTTTTGGCTTCTAGTTACCGTTTTTATTTGTAAACCCTAAGAATTCTACTTGAACCAATATGTAAAATTCATCTAACTATAATTGAGTATCCTAAATCTTTGTTTTGGCTCCTTAACTAGTATTTTGGTCAATATGGTACACTATATTCTTAATTTAATTACTGAATTAGCTCTTAATGTGAAAATAACCTACAATTTTTTATATAAATTCATCATCCAAATTAGATTTATATAATATTCATAATATAATAATATTATAAATTTTAACCAAGTATTTCCTACTTATTTAATTTCCTACATACACATATTATGTATTATTACATAATCTACTCTTAAACACTTATTTAACATTTCTAACACTATAAATATTATCCTTCATCATCCACTAACCTATCAAGATGTCTAATTATATCTTAAATTAAAATTTATACCTAATTAAGTCTAGATCATGAAATTGATTTAAATATTCCCTTTTATCTACCTGTTTACTACATAATATGCATATTATATACAATAAGACCTTACATTAGTAACCAACATTTAAGGATACCTAATTACATGATAAATCAGAATTTCTAAATTAACATTAAATTACAAAATTAAGTCCAAATATTGCCTTTAATGTATGACTTTAAGGCCTAAAAATAAAGTAAAATTTTAGAAAATTAATTTAAAATAAAAACTCTCCATAGCATTGTCATGAATATCCTAAATAGTTTAAACAAAAATTTTGAAGTCAAAACTATACTATTAAGACTATTTAAATGTAAATTGAAATCAAGCTTGGGTTTCAGGATTTTTTAAGTATTATATAGTTAGAAACCTAATTTTATCAATTTAACATTTTTTCCTAAATCTACATACATTAATATCTCATAATATCAAATTTTCTAATTTTCCAAATACATTTGATATTTTTAATAAATTAAACAAAATTGGATTGAAGAGTGGACTTGCCTATTTAATCAGCTTCTAGCCATCGATGGTGGCTCTAAGGTTGTCGAATGTAGGATCTCCTTATATGCCTTATTTGTACATTATTTTTGCTATTTTTTCTAAAACATTCTCCTCACTCTTCTTAATCTCTCTCAATCTTTTTTTTGAATTCCTAAGTGACCAAAATGAATTGTGGAAGAAGGTTCCTAAATTTATAGTATTTTCTAAGGTTTTTCTTTTAATTTTTGGTTGTCAAGTGTCTTTATTTCTTTTTGTTTTTATTTTCTATTTGACCTAATTTTATTGATTGTTATTTTTTCTTTAAATCCCAACATGCTATACCTCTATTTTAGACAATTCTATATTTTTCACAATTTTTATTTAATTTTTTATGAATTAGCATTATTTTAATATATTTCAAATATTTTAAGTAATTTCACGTATTTTTACTTACACGTAAATACATATATAGTACAAATAAATATTCTTAAATATTATTTAAATTATTTTATAATTTTTAGTGTATATAAAATTTATCTCTAAAGAATAATTAATTATTGGAATTCATTTTTCATAGTTTCAATAAATAATAGGTAATATACATATAACTTAATATCGTAATATTTAATTATTTATTTTTCTAAATCTAAATTTATAAGATCATTTTTACTAATATTCCTAACTCTGTCGTAAAATTTAGGCTCAATTGAATAATTTAAACAATTACCTTAAATTTTACTAACCGTTTCTAAATCAACCAATCGTGAGTTGATAACCAATTTTTGCAATATCTCATAGTAAAGAGTATTGTTATCCCAAATTGAGAGCTATCCAGTTAACTTGGTGTTATAGGTTGTTGATAGATTAGGCTTAAAAATTATTCATCGTCTAAATCCATAAAAGTTTGTTTGCTAATATTATAAATTTTCATATTTGCATAGGGTAATCTTGGAAATCAAAATATTGCGAATGGTTTAATCCTTTGAATAACACATATTGTCTACATGTGGAAAGTCTAATTATGTTATGTCCTGCATCCACTGAGGGAGTCTAAGGGGATTTGGAAAAGGTCAAGGATTCAATGCGACAGTGGAAAGATAAGAAGCGGTCTTATCACAAAATTGTGAAAACTATGAGTTGTATTCAACAAGATATCAATGTTATAAAACATAATGCATATAACGAAAGCTATACAAGAAAAGGTGTTTAGAGTTCAAGCACTATGCTGTTCAATGTTTAAAATGCTAAGTTAATGACCATGTTGAAAAAGAAGGTATAGAGACCATGGAGATTAAAGAAGAACTTCCATAGGAAAGTACCTTCCTTGTGATAATAGGATAGAATTTGGTTGTCATTGAGCAAAAGGATTATGGATTGAAGAAGATAATAATCTAAGCCATCTTTATTTGGAGTTTCACACCGTTAAACTTCAATTAACCCTGTTTTAATACGTTGAGTTATTTGATATTAATATCTTATTTACTTGAGAAGAATCGGAATCGGAATCATATTTTTTCTTTATTTCTTATTACGATGTTCATTTTATTTTGTATCTTAAAATTGCAATTTGGTAGAAATTCTTATTACTTAAAATTAAATAATAGAAATTCTTTAATTCAACTAAAAAATTATAATTTTTTATAAAATTTTACATTTTTCTTAAAATTTTCTCAAAAAGGACCTCATCTCAATTTGATGGCAATATAATTTCATTGTTGTACAGCCAATACAGAGATTGTTCATGATAAGTAGAAGGAGAATGAGTGGAAGATATTGTTTCAAATTTATTTGAAGTGCAATACTTTCTTTATTTTAGTTTTTCAGGTTTACTTTTTACCCATGACATCTACCATTTGAAGATTTTGTTCAATCTTTTCTAAAAGGAGGGAATGATGTGATCAACGACCCGAGCTATTAGAAAGAACGGTTTTGTATGTCTTTGACCGAGCAATGTGTGAAATGTTGCATGAAAAATTATGATTTGCGATTCAATTGGAAACAGATGGTGTATTTAACCTTTTGAAAAGAATATATGGCTTGTGTTTGTTATTAAAGGGAAGTCCGCACATCGTATATGTTCATTGACATAACGGAAGATACGGGCATACAAAGACACAGCATGCATCTAGTTTGTTAGGCGATGTATCCTTCTAGATTCATTCTTATGGCGTGATCAAGAGATAAGGGCTCATAATTCATTTACTACACAGCATGTAATATCTATCTTAGGCCGTTTGTTTCTTGTGATATATTGTATTTTATTTATTTAATTACCCTGTATCTTTTCCTCATCTGTATTTACCCTAGTGAGCACTATTTATATACTTGTAAACACTATTGTAAGTCAGATTTTTGATTAAAGAAATTGTTCATGATAGTTTATCTTCGTATTCCATTTCTTATCAATTCTTAATTAATCGTAGCGACAAATCCTTTTTTTTTGTTTTATTTATCTGTAACTTATATTGGGTGAGCGATTTAAAACCTGTTATTGTGATATCATGAGTTATATCGAATTATGATATCAATCCGATTAATTTCTAAATTGCCAAGTTATATTATCTTTAGAAATCGATCAAAATCTAGTTCAATTATTGAATTAACGAATCATATCTAATTCAATATTTGTTCATATCCTTTTTTTATTTCTGTTTTCGTAAATACGAAAATCCAAAAATATTTATTTTTGATTATTTTTATCCCTAAAAATCCACAAAAGATATAACTTTAATTTGATAGATAGCCAGCTTCTTCATCGGATCTTGGTTGCATCATCCTAGTATCATGTTCTAGTATGCTATTTGATGCTAATATGATATATTTTAATATTTTCTTTATCACTTGCAAAGATCTAAATTTTTTAAAATTAATTACTAAATTTGAAAGTTTTGAAATTTTACTATAAAGTCCTGAAAGATTTTGTAAAACTTAACCATGAATTGGCATCATCTTAATTTTTTATCTCTCATTTTCCCTCTATTTGTAAATTATAATTGAGATTATCTAGAATTTTGGAATATCCAATCATATCATTATAATATATATATATTTTATAATTTCAACTGTTAATTATATATAATAATATATATTATAGAAAATGTGAAGAAAATAAATTAAGATGATCGATTTTCCTATCATTTCCCCTCTAAAGTTAATTAACAATTATTGACCAATCTTTTTTGTTTTCTCGATGGACTATACGTGCTTCTCCTCAGCAGCTAGATCATCGGTTGTGTATTTCCTCTCCCCTCGAAGCCGATCAACACTTTAACAGTTTTTATGTTTTCTTTTCGTTATTATGTTTTTCCCTTCTCTCTTTTCTTTTTTTCCTTTTTCTTTTCTTTCTCTTTTTCGGGCAAGCAATCACTATGATTGTAATAGTTACAACCTGGGAAGATTATAATTATGCCAAATTTAGTCCAATTAGGAAGATTCTTTCAAATTAATATCCGTATAACCAGGGAAGATCTAGGTGAGGGCTAGAAGAGCTCCCGAAAACTCAAAATAATAATAATAATGAGGAAGGAATATATATATATATATATATATTATATGATTTTATTCCATTGGTTTCCACCATTACATATGGTATGAAATATTGTGCTATAATTAATGGGGGGAGGGACAAACAGCAAGGCAACAAAGAGACAAGGATTAAAATGACTATACACGTGGGGCGTAAAAGTGTGTGGAGATCAGTCATTGTTCGCAAGGAAGACTAGTGAGTCGTGATATGGCCGCATTAATGTACGACTCTATGGGTGCATACATACATGGAGATACATTGGATGATGGTGACCGACATAACATAAATATGAATTGATTGCATAGGTTCTAATTATGAGTTTTGTATCAAATGTGCTGTCAATATCATGGGCCCTTCATGCGCAAGAACGACTCTTTCTGCAAGTGCCATTATCTAGCTGCGATAAAACCATAAAATAAATAATTTAGATTAATTTTTATGATTCAAATTAGTTATTCAATTTAATCTCAATTAAATTATGATTATACCTAATTCTATTATTTAATTTTTGATCTTTTCATATATTCAGATTAACTATTTAAATCAAATTTAACAATATTGAGCCAAGATGGCAATGGTGAATGGAAACCACCGAGGTTCTTGTTCCCTTGCAGAAAAAAACTCTTTAGAAAAGGATGATCGTTTTAAAAAAAGGAAGAAGAGGCTATCAACGGAAGTAGATGTTGATTTGGAACAATTAGAATCAGATTACAGAGGGAAAAAGTTTTCACACAAAGATTCTGTTCTTACTAATATTCCTGATGCATATGAAAAATGTTTTTTTTTTGGCGGTTATGAAAATTATATGGAATTTGACGTAGAAGATGATGAGAATGTTTCATTAGAGCAGACAAATAAGGATTTTCCAAAGGGTGTTCGAATATTCTCTTTCTCAAAAATCGAAAAGTCTACTATTCGAGCTCCATGGAAGAATACCTTAATTTTAAAGCGCTCGGGGCTAAATATTGGATTCAGGCTTATGGAATTCAAATTAAAGAATTTTTGGAAAGGTTTGACATCTTTTAAGTTAGTGCATGCTGGAGGGGGTTTCTTTTCAGCAACTTTTAATTCATCAAATGATTTGAACTGAGTGATAAATAATGGCCTTGGCTCCTTTTTAGCCATTAAAAAATGGATACCAAATTTTAAGGCCTTAATGACAAAATTAGACTCTATTGCAGTGTGAGTGAGAATTCAAGAAAGTAGGAATGCTATTACTAGGACAGACCATACAAATAGGGGTAATAAGTCATTCCAGGTCCACGCATGTTGAAAATAGTTGTTATAAAATTAATCGAACCTAAAATGGATGAAACACCAGATAGATGAAGACTAAAAATTGCTAAACCAATTGTTCCTCTAGAATAGCTGGTAATACCACTTAAAGTTACCTAGGAGTATTATTGGCCAATTGCTATAAGGAAAACTGGTGAAGCGATTAGTCCGGTTCTTCAAGTTGATACATACACTATAGGCCTTGAAAGGAGTAAATTTGCCATAATTTGCATCTAGATAAGCAAAAACACCCCTTTAGTTCACACTATTCTTATTGAAGGAACTCCATATAATGTGTAGTATGAAGGCCTACTGGATTTATAATTTGTGTGGGTGTGTTGGACATAATAAGTTATTTTGTCCAAGGGAAATGTTTGAGAAGAAAGATGCTTCAGGAAATGCATCAACTAGTGCTTCTACCCCTAATCATTATCATGAGATGAAAAATCCGTTGGAGACAAAACCTAACAAAATACCACACTAATCTAATCTGAGCTCTTCCCCAAGACCATTGAGATTTTGTCCAAGGACAAGATCAGCAAAATGAACAGTATGGAGATTGGATTAAAGATGAAAGGAAGAAGAAAAATGTCATGAAAAATGAAAGTGATATAGGAGGAAAATCAAAAGCCAAGGAATATAGTCGTGAATCTATCTCGAATAAACAAAGGCATATGAAAGGGGAAGAGAAACAAAGAGGGGTTAGTGAAAAGAGTCATAATAATGGTTTAGTTATTGCAATTCCCAACAATGTGCGGCTGGTTACAGCAATGAGAAACGACGAGACACAGGAAATGATGAGAGAAATGCTTGTGAGTGACAGTAAAGCGATGGAAAAGAAGCACGATAGTAATAATATAGTGCCTTCTTAAGTCCTTTTGCAGGAAACAATTACAGATTCCAACATCTACTTCTCCTCTTCAAATTCCACTATTGCTAGGAATGGAAAAATTCGAAAATCCTGGAAGCAATGGGCAAGAGAACGTGGATCAAAGATACCAACTTTGCTTCAATATCCTCATCCTCCACTCGACTGCAAGTATGCCAAACCTGAGTCCAAATGCTTTGGCATGGGCTTTTCCTCTACCTCAGAACATAATGAGGCGGTAATCGAGCTAATATCCAGAGAAAGGATCCAGCACAATTAGGAATGCCCCCACACTGCTCCAACAATTCGATTCGAAGAGACTCGACGTTAGGGAAGACTGCATGTGGTCAACTCAAGACAAGTAGCCCTATCGCGCTGAAGGAAGGAATTCTATTTGTAAGGACGTTCAGATAGGCATCTCAGTTGTCAATGTCGAAATTCGATTTTTACCTCTAGTAGTCATAGTTTAGGTTTTTTTTTTTTTTTTTTTAAACTAGGACCTAACTCAAAAATAATAATAATTATAATAAAAATTAACAAATAATAAAAATATAAAAAATGAGAAAAGAAAAAATTATAAAGATTTTTAGAATTTTTAGAAAATAAATTATTTTATGATCAATGGTTTTAGTAATTATTTTAGAGAGTCACGTAGTTTACATACAATTTAATTGTATTGAAAAATTAATATACAAGTTAACAGCCTAACAAATAAAACATTTAAGTATTGAATTAGAGTTAATTTGAAGTCATAAGTTCGAATCTCGCTAGGTACTTATGTGTTTTTTATTTTTCTATCTTATTATTTTTCACAAAAAAAATGAGTTGAGCGTACGGGTTTCATATCTAATAAATTTTTTTTAATCTAATCCGATCGGATTTGAATCATTATAAAAGATTCAAATATAGTTTGAATTTTATCAAAGTGGATTTGAATTGATATATATGGTTCGGAAAATGTAGTAGTTGCAGAACTTGGGAACCTTTAGAACCCACTCTTTAGATTACATGAAATCTTTTTCAAAAATCACAAGAACCCATGATGTGGCAGATCTAAATGAAGTTGTGAAGTTGTAGTTGTAATCTTTTCTTGTAAATAATTTCTGTAAAGCTTAGAATTGTTTGTGATTGTAATTTTGATTTTTTTTTTTTTTACATAGGCATGGTTAGGTTAAGTTTAGAGCCTTTTGAAAGAATTTATGTCTACCCACTACATTGGCCTTGAAGGCTACTCTAGATGTGGTTTCAACTCTTTAGCCCAAATAAGCAGGAGTTTATCAAGAGTAAAATTAGGCCCATCCTTTCTCTGTAGAAGATTCCTATGAACATCACTTTAGTGCAGGCGTTAATCCATCTATGGGAGCCCAAATTCGTCAGTTTCTGTTTGAGTCCACATTAGTTAAGCCCAATTCTAGAAGAATACTCCCAATTGTTGTAGGCCCTTACTATCACGATGATATCTACGTCCTGGTCTTGGAAGCTGCAGCACCAAAGATCTTCAGCAAATTGTTAGGAGTAAGAAAAACTGAGATAAACCGAGTTTTAAATTAGGGAAAGACCATTCGGTTGGAGGATGTCATGGAACGGTTTTCCATTAAACTAAAGCATAGAGACAAACGAGAGGTTTTTTGTGCAAACTTAGAAACATGGCACATGCACCGAGTTAATGCTTTTATATTGGTGGTCTTTAATACTATCTTGTTCCGTGATGATAGACATCGAGTCCACTTAAGAGTTGCAAAAATTATAACTCAATTTCTTAAAGGGAAATCATATGTCCCGGTCTTCTTAGCTGAGAAAATCCGGTCACTAAACCATCTCAAAAAAAAGAAACGAGGAGATCTAAAGATCAATATGGTTTTAATTATAGTCTGGTTCTACTTATAGTTTAGTTTGTCAGCCACATAAAAAGTTACCAACTCAATTTCAATTGGGCTGAGTTTACCAGGCAATATGATCTCATTAAGTCTTTTGAAGAAAGAATTGAGCTGCTAGAAGATATAGCTAGCCGCTACTAAGTTTAATAATTTCGGAGCTTGAAAGCGGAAGAGACTGTTGACACCTAGGTAGTTTGCAAGCAAGGAAATGATAAGAGGATGTGAAGATTTCAAAGTAGTAACCCTAATTGGCTTCAACCTTTGCACTGGATACATCCCAGCCAGTTGACTCATTAAAGACATGATCCCTAGACCATCATTAGAAGCTATCTCATTGGACTTTCATGACCTTAGTATGTTGATGGCTGACAAAGTGGCCAAACTTCTAAGCATCTGAGCTCTTTGGTACACAAGAAAGATTACCCCTACCACTAAGGGGATAGTAGGTAGGAGCTAGATAACTAAAGGACTTCTTTATCACTAACTAAAGAAGCTAAAAGATATGGAAGACAACGAGGAGAAGAGAGAAGTCCAAGTCGAAGCTGAACCCGAGAAAATAAGTAAGAGAGACCAAGAGTTGGAGAACTGTTGCGAGGAGTATCACTAGAAGATAAAGGCATTAGAAGCACAACTGAAGAGGACCAAGGGCAAGAAAGAGGAGGCTCCTAAGATTTGAAAGAGGAAAAAGAATCAAGATGAGCTCACTAGCCATAAGAAGATTAGAATTTAGACTTTAGATATTGCACTCTTTTGGTGTTTTCTTTCTTTAGGATTCTTTTTCGAACAAAATAAGTGATGTAAAGCTTCACAATTGCAAAAATTAATAAAAATTAGTTAGGTTTCGCCACATCAAAGGTCTCATGCCAATTCTTAATTTTCATTGCATTCGTATGCCATGCATTTGCATTTATATATTTAATGATTTTCTTTTCCTAGAAAAATGTAATATATGCTAACTCTTTATTGAGTTTTGATCAGATAGCTCCCAAACGTTAAGTCTTTTGGAGAAGTTCGATTAGAACACGTTCCCAGACTAGGATGGCCACCACTTAAGGAGATGATAGAGAGCCCGAGATTATGATCCCTCTGACTTGAGGTTCCGTTCCATAGAAAGGGTTATAGAGAAGATGGCAGAACAAGTGAGCTTCCTAACAGAACAAATGAGCTTCCTAACAGACAGTATCACTTTGTTGCGAGCTACAGCACTAGCTAATGAAGAAAGCTTCAAGGCCTGTTATGGGAAGAATATACAAGCTCCCAAAGTAGAGCATGAATATCCAAAAGACCTATTTGAATTAAAAGGAGTTTACTTGAAAGTCAACCTGACCTTCGAACCTGATACATAGGTGGCACCAAGATTGGTTGACTAAGGGCTTAGCACAAACAACTTGAAAGAACTGGAAAAGAAACTGACACAACAGATAGCTGAGAAGATGAAATCACTTGTAGGATATGATGGATTCGAATAGGCAGGGATTACTAAGTTTTCTACATATGACATTGGAGCTTACTACGAGAAGTTTAAGGTACCAGAGTTTCAAAAGTATAACGGGATGGGATGCCCCAAGCTCCATACTAGGTTGTACGTCAGGAAGATGGGTAAATACGTCCAGTGTGATTCACTCATGGTACAAACGTTTCAAGATAGTTTGATGGGATTGGCCTTTACTTGGTACACTTAGCTCAACCTGAACTAGATAAATATATGGGATAAACTTACTAGGGCTTTTTATGAGCAATATAAGTTCAATGTAGAAGTGGCCTTGACCATGATGGATTTAGTCGCCTTGCGGAAAAAGTATAATGAATTGTTCAAAGAGTATGCTCAAAGGTAGAGGTCCTTAGCTACAAGAATATCTACTCCTACTACCGAGAAGGAGCTCACCTCAGCTTTCATTAACACCTTGGAAAGGCTCAATTTCTCCCATCTCATCGGGCAAGCCTTGTCCAGTTTTGCTAAGTGATAGCAGCAGGGTGCAAGATTGAAAGTGCTATCTATTCTAGCAAGCTTTAAGAACTAATAGATAAAAGGCCACTGTTGTTTTCTTCTGGTCTTAGACTAACAAGCATTAAGCTTAAAGAATTTATGGTCAGCATGGTAAACTCAAATGTTAGACCAAACACTCAAGTCGCTTTCAAAATGAATCTTCCTTCGACTCAAAAATAGTTCAGAGACCGGCCTAAGGCTAATAGGACTTTTAGACAGTTTACCAAAATATCAGTTCCCTTAAGTTAAGTCCTTGAGAAGTTGTGAAAAGATAATCTGATATGGTATGAACTACCTAGTGACCGATATAAGTTGAGAATCTTTGACCTTACAGTGAAATGTGAATATCATTATGGGCAAGTAGGGCATTAGATTGATTTGTACTGGAACAGGATTCAAGACCGAGGAATAGGATTCAAGACTTAATAGACGAAGGGATAGTGCAATTAGATTTTGGAGAAGCCCCAGCTCCCAATGTTAACAATAATCCCTTACCTAACCATGGGCTGATGATTGGTATAATTTTTTATGATTACTGTCACGCCCCGAAGCGGCAGAGTCGTAACAGCCCCGCCGTGTAAACCACCCTAAGATAGAAGTTGGCCTCACAACCGCTATCCTAGACCTGATCTACACAAGGCGTCCACAATTAACCCGCTTTGAAGTAGACAATTTGTAATTTAAATAAATCATTTACCTATAAAAGTGAGGAATTATATATATATATGTTATCATTCAATTATTGCAGTTAAAGTTTACAACATTTCTCTATAGTATATTCCCTAGTTATTACATCACTCGGAAATGAAAAATAATTCTAAAATAAAAACTTAGACCTTAAAATATGTGTTTATTCTTCAATATTTTTCCTCACTCCCCAGGATCCAGCAGTTGCTAGCTTCTGAGTAATTGGTTGCCGCTTCTTAGCCAGCACCTGCAGGACGTCTATAGGGATGTGAGCAACCACAGCTCAGTAAGTAGGGACGGAGGACTTAAAACTATACCATACACGCAACAAGGTTTTCAATCACTTATTAGGTGCAATGCATGTGCAAGCAAATGCCATCGCACGACGTTGTCCGGCCCGTCGTGAGATTAGAGAAATTGCGCCCGCTCTAATCCGGGTTGAGGAGTTACCGTTAATGCAACAGCTCACGACCAAACCCAGGCTTGTATAATGGAGACCTTGCTCCTCCCGCGACTACCTTCGAACCACTGTCTTTACCCCCGCCGCGACCTCCTCTCCTGTCACTTAGTTCGACTGAGGATGAAGAAGGGACCATTTTGCAATCCTGCGCTATCCCTTCCGAAGGGGTCGGTATTTGGCCGGAGAGTCCTAAATCCCCTAACGGGTTGCTATGCATGCTCGATTATGATTACTGGTCGTATATTTGATTAGGTCCAGTTTAGGGTGATCAATCATTACATACAATTCATACAGTATGTACCAGAGCAATAAACAGAATCATGGCATCACCCATAATCAAGCACATGCATACATTCAACTATCTAACAAGCACAACCAAGCATAATCTTAAGCTTCCCAAAATACAGCATCGTATTAATCCCAACTTACCTCGACTCCTCGCTCGTTCACTCGAGGTCCGATTTGCTCAGGCCATCGCCGGTTATCCCTATAACACGAACGTGGTTTCAGCTTTTCATATAATTGTTATAGGTTCGTTTTATCCTATAATGCTTCTTGTTAGGTTTTGTTTAAGGTTTAATATGCCCAATTATCTAGGTATTAAGTCTTTTACAATTATTCTAGGTTTGGGGTTAGGTTCAGGTTCGGTTTTCGCATCGATTTCTAAACCAGGTTTTTAGTTCGATTTTTAAGTAGCATTTTATATTCCAACCCTAGAAATTAGTTTCAACCCATAATGTGAAATTAATCACATTATTTCCCGATAACCTAAATACCATCATTACCCTTTATCAGTGTTTATTTTACTCGGTACACTTAAATCCATATCAGTGTACCGAATTCACTCCTAATGTGACAAATTTTTACATTTTTCATATAATTCCATAAATTCAAGTTTCCTATCAGATTTATTGTGCATTTTTATTATTCTCAAAATATCAATTTTTATTATAATATTTTCTATTTATTATATTTTCAATAATTACACATTATGCATTATTGCATATTATGCACATAATGCATTTCTAATATTTCTACTACCCTAATTACCATCTCTAAACACCAATTATTATTTCAAAATGTCTAAATCCATCCTAAATCAGGTTTTACACCTAATTATTCTAAATTTACAAAATTAACTCATAATTTACTATGTTTTTCTATTACTAATTTACTACATAATTAACCTAATAATTACATCTAACACCCTAAATGCTATAAGTATCATACTCCATCAGATCTTAACATCCTAAAACATGTAATTATTACTAAATCAGAAATTAATCATTTAATTACATAATTAACCCTAAATTACCCATTTTATGCCTCTTTTTAGAGCCTAAAAAAATTATCTAAAAATTTCGAAAATTAATTTTTGAAAAAGGGCTTCATAGCACTATTCTATATCATCTAAGTAATCTACAGAAAAATTTTGGGCTTGAAACTACACTCCTAAGGTCATTTATTTCTAAACCGAAACATGCTCGGTTTTGCACAATTTCTTAAGGACCATATATTACGGGACATAATTTCATCAAAATAACATTTTTTTATAAAAACTACATACAAAAATATCCCAGAATAACAAAATTCATAATTTTATAATTATATTTACTATTTTTACAAAATTTCACAAAAATCGGGCTGAAATTTGGACTCACCGGTTCAGGTGGCTCCGGCAACCGTGGACCGTCGTGGCCTTGTCGGCCGGCCTGGGCGCTGCCACCACCGTGTGGTGGTTGTGGCCGTCCACTTCCAGCTCCTCTTCTGGTGTGGGTTCCTTTTAAAACTCTTAATTGCACAGTTTTTCTTTTTTTTTTTTTTTTTTTTTTTTTTCTGGATTTTATCTCGAATTTTTTACTCTCCCTAATTTTATCATTTTTCAAACTGTTCAAATGAGCTCTGTAAATTTTTTCCCTATTTATAGACATTTTCTGTAATTAATATGCATTAATTTGATAAGACTTTGTCCAAATTCCTTGATTTTTGGCTTTTAAGTTGTTCAATTTCTATTGGCTAATTTTTCTTTTTCTTATTCTGACATGCCACGACCTGATATTGATGCATCTTATCCTCTTCTGATTTTTTTCTGATTTTTCCATAATTATTTTATAATTTTCTTTAATTATTTGCTTAGTTTTCGGCCAATTTTAGTAATTACGTGTATTTTTATCTACACGTAAATACATGTGGGGTACACGTGAACATTCCTAAATATTATTTTGGTCATTCTAAAATTTTTAGTATACATATAATCTATCTCTAATAATTTATTAGTTATTATATTACACTTTTTGCCTTTTTGGTAATTAGCAGTTATTATGCTTAAAATTTGAAAATTTTATAGTCTCCTATTTTACTACTTATTTTCTTAAATTTAAGTTTATGGGGTCATTTTTACTAATATTCTTCTCAATAGTTTATAATTTGGGTTTGATCGGATCTTTTAACCGATCGCCCTAAACCTTGGATTCTAAGTTCAATCCTACGGTTATTTGGCTAAACTTTGGGGCTTACAATTACACCGTCAACGTCACTAGTTCAAATAAGAAGCCTAAGGTTTTCGAGTTTTAGACGAGCGAGCAAGCTCCAAAAGTGAAGAGGTACACGTTTCACATACTGTTAGCACTAGAAAATTACAAGGCTACCCCATTTAACTATCATGTGGTAAATTAGGAGAAACCAGGTCCTCTGGTAGGGGGGATTACTCAATCAAAAAGGATTTACCACCCAAGAGAAGAGTAGGAGAGGAAGACCATATCGGGGGAATCGAATGATAAAACGATGGCTGAATATGTTGAAGGGCTATCAGCCTTTACCAAGATGATCAAGTTGAGGGAGTATAAGATCATGGAATAACTCAATAAGACTCGAGCACAGATATCATTAATGAGCTTGTTGATCACATCCGAGCTACACAGGGAAGCTTTGTTTCACACTTTAAAGGAGGTAAAGGTCTCTCATGAAATTTCAATTGAGAAGATGGGACTAGTCACTAATTTCGTCTTTGTTATGGATCAAATTTCTTTTTCAGCAGAAGAGTTAGGCAAAGAAGGGAATAAGCACATAAAAGCACTTTTCATTATGGTCGGAAGTAATGATATAATCATTACTAGAGTACTCATTGATAACGGATCATCACTGAACGTCTGTCCACTCACCACCTTGGATTTGTTAGGTATTGATAGGTCTACAATTAGGCCTTCTACCACAACAGTTAAGGCCTTTGATGGTTTTAGAAGAGAGATTATAAGGAAAATAGATTTATCCATAAGTATTGGCCCTTAGCACTTCACTATTTGATTCTAGGTCATGGATATCCTATGATCTTTCAACTTACTCATGGGAATACCTTGGATTCACACAGTACGGGCCATACCTTCGAGCTTGCACTAAAAGTTGAAGTTTATATCAAATGGCAAGGTGATTACAATTTTGGGAGATCAAGATTACGAAATTTATAAGAAAATAGCCGTACACTATATAGGAAGTGAAGGGCAAGAAGAGTTGGGCTTATAGATATTTGAAGAAGTAAGCATGATTAATGGTCCTGAGAAGGAAAAAGACAGAGGAGTATAATTTAAGGAAGGCCAGATTGGCACCTATGGCTTTGGTTACAACCCCACCCTGGCAGAAGAATTCTAGAAGAAATAAGTGAGGGGCAAGAGAGGTAACGGATTATACCATGCCCTGATGAAAATCTCGCCACTAGTTGAGACATTTATACGGGTAGAAACTCAAGCTCTGGAATCTGCTAATGGAAGATCAACAAGCTGGCTACATAAGTCCTAGCACCGCCTAAATAATTGGTTCTCTATCTCGACGAAAGGCAATAAGTCTTCCCTGAGGTAAAGGGTGAAAATGTATTGTTAAACCTTTCGTTCAAAAATATTAGTTAGTCCTTTTTCTCATTTATGATTCACCTTCATTCATTCATTCAATAAAATCTTAGTTCTTTTCTTTCCTTTGCTGTGTTTCAATTCTCTTTTGCTTACATATGCTTTTCTTTATGCACTTTACCCAGATCCATTGAACTAAGCGAAAACCAGGAATACCTTGCATAGGTAGAAAATAAGAATATCAATATCACTTTTAGCCTTATTGGGTTAGTCGTTGGGAGCGATGTCGATGACCACAATGATATATAAGAAGAATGGCAAAAACGTAAATTGGATAGAATTACTATTGATGAACCAATTGAAATAGTTAATGTAGGGGATGAAGATAATTCTAAGAATCTAAAGATCAGAAGGAATCTAAAAGAGAAACAAAATACAGAAATGATTACATTGTCGGCTGAATATCAAGATGTGTTTGCTTGGTTGTATGGGGACATGCCAGGGTTGGACCCATCGATCGTGGTCTACTATTTACCTACACAAGAAGATGCCCAGCTAAAAAAGTAAAAGCTAAGGAGATTTTGACCTAATGTCTTGTTGAAAATCAAGGAAGAAGTTAAGAAACTATTGGAAGTGGGATTCATTGAGATATCCGATTACCTGGAATGGATAGCCAATATTGTTCTAGTGATGAAGAAGAATGGGAAGGTTAGAGTGTATATAAACTTTCGAGATCTTAACCAAGTAACACCTAAAGACAACTTTCCATTGCCTCACATTGATGTCTTGGTGGATAATACGACCGGAAATCATCTATTCTTATTCATGGATGGTTTT
The DNA here is from genome assembly GCA_024138005.1 of Lumnitzera racemosa. Classification (NCBI taxonomy): domain Eukaryota; kingdom Viridiplantae; phylum Streptophyta; class Magnoliopsida; order Myrtales; family Combretaceae; genus Lumnitzera; species Lumnitzera racemosa. The sequence goes on from JAMXBC010000004.1 coordinate 110,552,233, forward strand.
TCGAGACACAATCAGATTCGAATGTCTGAAGAGGATAAGACTAAGATGACTTTTATTACAACTTAGGGTATGTTTTACTATAAGGTGATACCCTTTGGGCTCAAGAACGCTGGGGCAACATATTAGAGGGCAATGGTTGTAATTTTTCATGATATGATGTATAAAGAGATAGAAGTGTATGTTGACGATATGATTGCGAAATCTAGGGAAGAGGAAGATCATTAGAAAACTTGAGGAAGCTATTTAACAGGTTGAGAAAGTTTCAACTGAAGTTGAATTCAGAGAAATATACTTTTGGAGTGACATTAGAAAAACTACTATGCTTCATAATTAGCCAAAGAAGCATTGAAGTTGATCCTGATAAAGCCAAAGTCATAATTGACATGCCTCTTCCTTGCACACTCAAGGAAGTACGAGGGTTATTGGGTCATTTGAATTATATAGCTCGATTCACATCTTAACTAATAGATAAATGCTGCCTTCTGTTTAAGCTATTGAAAAAGAATGTGAGGGTCAATTGGGATGAGGAATGCGAGGAAGTTTCATAAAAGTTAAAGACTACGTCATGAATCCACCAGTGTTGGTGGCTTCTAAGCTTGGAAAGCCATTGTCTTTATACTTGACCATATTGCCCGAATCTATAGGGTTCGTGCTTGGTTAGAAAGATGAAAAAGGGAGGGAGCAAGCTGTTTATTATTTGAGTAAGAAGTTCACAAAAGGGGAGCAAAAATACTCGAAAGTTGAAAGAACCTCGGTTTGGGTCATGCATCGACTCAGAAAATACATACTTTACTACCAAATCGAGCTAATAACACAACATGATCCCTTAAAATATTTAGTAGAAAAATCGGCCCTCATTGGAAGAGTTTCAAAGTGGTAGATGTTGCCGTCAGAATTTGACATCAAGTATGTGAGCCAAAGCTCAATCAAGGGGTAGGCCTTGGTAGATTAATTAGCAGAAAGTCACTTTGAGGATATCCCTTAAGAAGCATTAGTTAAGTTGCTTGATGAAAGTATCCTGGGGGTAGAAAACGATTCTGATAGCGAAGTAATTGAAAAATCCTCATGTTGGAAAATGTTCTTTGATGGAGCAGCTAATGTATCTGGATGTGGAATTGGGGCAATTCTGGTGTCCCCTAAAGGTACACAAATCCTGATGGCCATAAAATTGGCTTTTTTATGTACTAACAATATTGCAAAATACGAAGCATATATTTTGGGACTTAAACTCACTTTGTTTAAGGAGATACGGGAATTAGAGGTGTATGGAGATTCTTCATTAATCATAAGCTAGGTTTTGGGTGAATATAAGACGAAATACCTTAAATTAGTGCCTTACCATCATTACTTGGCCAAGTTGATATTCAAAACCAATTTTTTGATGCTCTGGCTACCTTGGCATCCATAATCCAGATATCGGGGGGAGGAGAAATTCGACTACTTAAGATTGAGGTTGAAGAAAAGTCCGCTTTCTACTTGGCAATGGAAAGTTCATATAATGAAAAGCCTTGGTATCATGATATCAAAACATTCTTGCAACATGGAACATACCCTAAAGAGGTTGAGAAAAAGGATAAGAAAATGATAAAAAGATTGGCTACTCAGTACTTAAAAAGTGAGTCCACTCTGTATCGACGATCGTTTGACAATATGCTTTTACAATGTGTAGATGAGAAAGAGGCAGAGTTGCTAATGAAAGAAGTACATGAGGGAGTATGTGGCCCCTACATGAATGGCTATATGCTTGCTAAGAAAATCATAAGGATGGGATATTATTAGTTGATTATAGAAGGAGATTGCATCAAACATGCTAGACACTGCCATTTGGGTTAGATCTATGCGAACAAAGTAAATGCTTCGCCTCAAGAGTTGTATACATTATCTACACCATGGCCATTTTTGATGTAAGGAATAGACATCATTGGCCTAATCACTCCAAAGGTATCTAACGGGTACCGATTTATACTGGTGGCGATTGATTATTTCAGTAAGTGGGTTGAAGTTTCATCTTACTCTAGTATGATGAAGGGAGTAGTGGTTAAGTTCATCAAGAGAGACATACTGGCTCGGTATAGGATACTAGAGACAATTATTACCGATAATGGTACGAACTTGAACAATAAATTGATGTCAGAATTGTGCCGATAGTTCAAGATCATTTATAGAAATTCCACTCTTTATCGACCTTAGATGAATGGAGCAGTGAAAGTGACCAACAAGAATATCAAAAGAATTATTGAGGGACCCAGTAAACGCTGATACATTAAAGATGTATTACCCTTGAAAGATCAATAGAATTTTAGCTTAGATTATGAAACACAAACAATCTTAATATTATTGTGGTCTCATTTTCATTTTCAACAAGCAAAGTTGGAATTCTTAGTGCTTGTCAACATTGGGTAATATCCCTAGTTCCTTTCTCGTTCCATTAAAAGTCCCTATTTCTCGCTCTATCTAAATAAACCTTATACACCAGAAACACAAGAAAAATAAATACTTATTTTGGAATGATATCAATTGATAAAAATTCTCTTGATACTTTATTACGGTTCACCCTCCCCCCTCGAAAAGGGAGATTTGTTTCTATTTTTCAGGATAGGGCTAAGTTAAAAAAGAGTAATGGATGGTAGATAAATAGTGACTCGCTTGAGGGTGGAGGCTTATACGGAGAATCAATTAAGTTGGGCCAGAAATTTAAGACGTGACATCTTTGCTCAAGAGATAAAGATGCTTCATTTGTTAGAGTCGCCTTCTTGAATGCGTCTTTAAGCATAGCATACATACATTTGTTTTAAGCTTAAATTACTTTCCAAAAAGAAAGAAAAAAGAAAAGGAAAAAGAGAAGAAAAAAGAAAAAGAAAAAAAAAAGGGAAAAAAAAGAAAAAGAAAAAAAAAGAGAAAATTTTTAGAATAAGAAGAAATTGAAGAAGAGCAAAGAGAAGAAGAGGAAGAAGAAAGGATCAAACCGTTGGTTCTAATTGGATTGCTCATGAAAAGATTCGACTATTTTGAAACTATCGTAAGAGCCAGGTAAGTGGTTATGAGTTTTACAAAACATTGCATTTGCATTTATTCTCTCCTTAAGGATGATAGTTTGATTTAATTCTTAAACTCTTAGGATCTAGCCAACTCGAAGGGTGCAGTCTTAATCTAAAGTTTCTTAAAGCTTCCAGCTAGCTCATAGATCGTGGATTAATTCATGTTCCTTTTTAGGGATATAGCTAGCTTATGGAACGCTATCCCGATTCAAGTTCTTACCTAATTTAAGGCTTTAGTTAGCTCAAGGAGTGCTTTACTCACTTTGGTTAGTCAGCTCATTGGAATATGAGCAAGTTTTCTCAATTCAGTTTAGGGCTTTAGCCAGCTTAAGGAGTGCTTTGCTCACCTTGATTAGTCAGCTCATTGGGGAGTGCTTCATTTACCTTGGTTAGTAAGCTCATTAGAGCATAGCCAATTTTTTTTTTATTAAGTTTTAGGGTTTTGGCCTGCTCAAGGAGCGCTTTGCTCACCTTGGTTAGTTAGTTTATAGGGGCACGATCAAGAGTTAGTTTATAGGGGCACGATCAAGTTTTCTCATTTTTTAAGGCTTTAGCTAACTTAATGAGAGCTTCTCTCGCCTTAGTTAGTTAGCTCATCAAAGCACGACTAAGTTTTCTCATTAATTTTTAAGGCCTTAGCCACCCCTAAGAGCGCGTCGTCCGCCTTGGTTAGTCAGCTTATTAGAGTATGGCCAAGTTTTCTCATTAATTTTTAGAGCTTTAGCCAGCTTAAGTAGAGCTTTAGCCAGCTTAAGGAGCGCTTTACCTGTCTTGGTTAGTCAGCTCATAGGGGAACAACTAAGTTTTCTCATTCTTTAGGGTTTTAGCCAGCTCTAGCGACACTTATCCATTTTGTTTAATTTAGGGTCTCAGCCAGCTTAAGGCGCGTTTCGCTCGCCTTAGTTAGTCAACTTATAGGGGGCATGATTAAGTTTTCTCATTTTTTTAGGGTTTAGCTAGCTTTAGGAGCGCTTACCCATCTCATTCAATTTAGGGCCTTAGCCAGCTCAAGGAGCGCTTCGCTTGTCTCAGTAGTTAGCTCATGAGGTGTATGACTAAGTTCTCATTATTGTCTTTAGGCTTCTTGCCAACCCATAGGGGCACTACCCTTACTATTCTTCCTTTCAAGCTTATCATTGTCAAATTTTCAACTAGCTAGTCATAGTGTTCCTTAGGATAAGTCATTTTGAGGCAAAAATGGTGTCTCTTTTATCTTTGTGGCAAAGTTTTACTCAAACTTTACTATTAAGAGGGATAATTGTAGACACTCGATTTTTGCCTTTAGTAATCATAGTTTTAGTTTTTCTTCAAAAGGGTCCTAACTCAATAATAATAAAATATAAAATATAATAATAATAATAATTAATAAATGATGAAAACACAAAAAATGAGAAAAGGAAAGATTATAAAGATTTTTATATTTTTTAGGAAGTAAATTATTTTACAGTCAATAATTTTAGTAATTATTTTAGAGAGTTACGTAGTTTACGTATATTTTAATTGTATTGAAAAATTAAGGTATAAACCAACGATCTAACGGATAAAACACTTGAGTATTGAATTGGAGTTAGTTTGGAGTTAGTTTGGAGTTACAAGTTTGAATTCCGTTAGGCATTTATGTGTTTTTTATTTTTCTATCTTTTTATTTTTTATAAAAAGTGAGTTGAGCATGTGAGATTCATATCTAATAAAATTTTTTTTAATCTAATCTAATCGAAGTTAAATCATTATAAAATATTTGAATTTAGTTTGATTTTTTTCAAAATGGATTTGAATTGATATATATGATTCAGATCTAATTTGGTTTTTGTAAAATTAGATATGAATCAATAGGAAAGATTCGATTTAATTCGATACGATACGATACGAGTTGTTTTGAAGCTTATAAATATGGATCGTGCGAGATAAAACAACAAATTTTTTTTTTACACATACACACACTCGCAAAAAGGATCGAACATGCAATAGTAGTAGCACAACAAACTCCAGATGTTGAAGTCATCCAGCACAACCTTCACAACAGACGCCAATCTACTGTCCCTCGCTTGAAAACTCGCACGCCTGATCGCAGGTCAGCATCCAACTCCACGCACACCCCTAACCAATGGCTAAACACTCATATGCCCAAAGCTATTGCATACCGAAGCATTGAATTCTCAGACACCAACTGGTCATCAACGTAACCACAACCCCTACCACGTCCGAGCTCCTCTGTCGACGACCACTGCTACTCCGCAGTCGCAACCCCCAACGCCAACTATTTTCCAATGCTCATTGCCAAATACACTATCGATCGCCAAGCACGCCGCCACTGTCCACGGAGTACGTTGTAGCACACTACACTTCGTTACGCTGCTATCCACGTCGTGCTACTGTCCAGGATCTGCACCACAACTCCGATCAGCCACACAATAGTCCGTGACTGTAGCAGCTCGTGTACATAATCACTATCCACCGAGCACTGCACTGCATGTTCGGCTTTATAGCCATACTCAACAAACAGCCCACCGAATAGCACAGCAGTGCTAAGATTGATCAATCCACGCTCCACCACAGCAGCTCTAAGTTTGCTGTTTGTCCAGATCAGTCTGTACGGTAGCTCCTGTTACGGCCACACTTTCCCGATGCCAACATTGCTCAGTCCCTCCACCATCCCATACGAACAACAGTAGCAGCACGTACAAATCTGACTGCAGTTTTCCACTCACGCCGCTACATACGCAGAAGTACTTGTCGTCTATCGTTGCTCCATCCATCGTTGCTCCATTCGTTACCACTCTGTCCGTTGCTACTCCGTCTATGCTAAACTCTATCCATGTTGACAGTGATTAGCGCCCACAGTCGGCCGAACATCTCATAGCAGGAGTGGGCAATTCCTTCAACAGCCAAACAATTAGGTGCTGTCCTTGTCGACTTTTTTTATTTATTATTTTTATAATTAATTATTATTATTGATTAGATCTTTAGTTATTTAATACAGTATGTACGAATATGAATATATTAGTTTTAGGGGATTTTTAGTAGTTTTATATGTGAAGTATATTATATGATTTTATTAATTTAGATAGATAGTTATTAATACTAGAAATATAGGTATGGATATATATTATATAGGATTTTTTTTTTAAAATTAGGTTTTTAGAATTCTTCACATAAAAAATTATTTTTTAAAAATAAAAATTAATAAAAACTCTTTTAAAAAGATTACAACATTTTAGAGAGCTTTTATAAAATAAAATCACTCTAGAATTAGGACCTCTTTAATTTTTATTTGAATAAATTGAACTAGTAATGACGTAAACTCAGTCATTTTTTAAAAAATTAAAATAAACTAATACATTAAAGATTTTGAAAAGAACTATGATCGTTTAATTGTGGCTAGTAGGTATGTAGGTATTTTTGGGACAACGATAAAATATGTATAAATTTAGGTTCTTTTTTCTTTGAGTATTTATTTATTTTTTTTTAAAAATATTATAATTTGAAGAATAAACCTAATGTCGGTAAATAGATAGTAGTGTCCATTAGCGTTTAATAGGTTAGACCCCGAATTTGAAACCCTCTAATTTTTCATTTAAATTAAAATCAAAGACTGATAATTAAATCATAATCAATCTATCCAATTGATTATGATTTCTTTTCTTTTTCCCAACTTTGATCGGGTAGTGACTCCAAAAATTTTTCTAAATAAAAAATCGGAATTTCCTAGTTTCTTTAGTCGATGATTAATATTAAATGAGTTTGGGTTTAGTATTAATTGGAAAGTAGAAAATGAAATTGAATAAGAAAACAGAATTTCAAGCTCGATAGTCTATAATAAGTCTTCTAATGAAATAGAAACCAACTATCAAGGGACTAGTGAACGCCCTTTATCGCAATCAAATGGTGGTGATCAACCTACCAAGAATTGTCATGCCCCGAAGTGACAGAGTCGTAACAGCCCCGCCGTGCAAACCATTTTAAGATAGAAGTTGGCCTTACAACCATTATTTTAGACCTGATCTATATAAGGCATCCACAACTAAACCACTTTGAAGTAAATAGTTCGTAATTAAAATAAATCATTTACCTAAGAAAGCAATAATATATATATACATACATTAGAATTCAGTTATTATAATTAACGTTTACAACGTTTCACTACAATCTATTTCTTAGTTAATACATTATTCATAAATGAAAAATTCAAAACTAAGAGCTTAGACCTTAACAATATAAATCTTTTCTTTAAATGTTTTTCTTCACTCCCTAGGATCCAGCAGTTGCTGGTTTCAGAGTAGTTGTAAGCTACTTCTTGGCCAGCACCTTTAACGATGTCTATAGGGATGTGAGCAACCATAGCTTAGTAAGTAAGGATGAAGGACTTAAAACTACACCACAAACACAAACAAGGTTATCAACAAATTTATTAGATGTAATGCATATTAAAGCAAATGCAATCACACGATATTGTTCGGTTCGTTGTGAAATTAGAGAAATTTCACCCACTTTAATTTGGGTTGAGGAGTTGCCGTTAATGCAACAGCTCACGACCAAACACAGGCTTATGCAATGGAGACACCGCTCCTCCTGCGACTACCTTCAAATCATTGACTTTAATCTTATCACGACTTCCTCACCTGTCATTTAGTTTGACTAAGGATAAAGAAGGGACCCATTATGTTATCCGACGCTATCCCTTTCGAAGGGGTTGGTATTTGATCGAAAAATCCTAATATTCCCCTAATGGGCTGCTATGCAAGTCCAGTTTATATTTACAAGTCATATCTTTGTTAAGTTTAGTTTAGGGTAATCGATCACATCATACAATATAAGCCAGAACAATAAACAGAATCATAGCATCACTTATAATCAATCACATGCATACAACTAACTATTTAACAAGAATAATCAAATATAATCTCAAGCCTCCAAAATACAGCAATGTATTAATCCCAACTTACCTCGACTCTTCGCTCACTTACTCGAGGTCTGACTTGCTCAGGCCATCGCCGATCATCTCTATAACACAAACGTGGTTTTAGTTTTTCATATAACTATTATAGGTTGGTTTTATCCTATAATGTTTATTGTTATCTTTTGTTTAGGGTTTAGTATGTCCAATTATCTAGGTTCTCAAATCTTTACAATATTCTAGGTTTGAGGCTAGGTTCGGGTTCAGTTTTCGCATCGATTTCTAAATTAGGTTTTAGTTTGATTTTTAAGTACTGTTTTATACCTGAACCTTAGAAACTCGTTTCAACTCATAATGTGAAATTAATCACATTACTTTCAGATATCTTAAATACTATCATTACTCCTAGTTAGTATTTTATTCTACTCGGTACACTTAAATCCATATTAGTGTACTGAATTTACTCTTGATGTGAGAAATTTTTACATTTTTTATATAATTACATAAATTTAAGTTTTCTATCAGATTTATTATATATCCCTATTATTTATATAATATCAATTTTTATCCTAATATCTTCTATTTATTATATTTCTAATAATTGCATATTATGTATTATCGCTTATCATGTACATAGTACACATTTAATAGTTCTATTACTCTAATTACCATCTCTCAACATCAATTATCATTTCAAAATGTCTAAATTCATCTTAAATCAGATTTTACACCTAATTACCCTAATTTATAAAATTAACTTAAAATTTACTATTTTCTCTTATTACTTATTTACTAAATAATTAGCCTAATAATTACCTCTAATACCCTAAATGTTATAAGTATCAAATTTCATCAAATTTCAATATCCTAAAACATATAATTATTTACTAAATCAGTAATTAACTATTTAATTATTTAATTAACCTTAAATTGTCCATTTTATGCCTCATTTTAAGGCATGAAAATTATCTAAAATTTTTGAAAATTCATTTTTGAAAAAGGGTTTCATGGAACTATTTTATATCATTTAAGTAGTCTACAAAAAAAATTTGGGCTTAAAACTATACTCTTAAGGTCATTTTTTTTTTAAACCGAAACATGCTTGGTTTTGCATGATTTTTCAAGAACCATATATCAAGGGACATATTTTCATCAAAATAATATTTTTCCTAAAAAATATATACTAAAATATTCTAGAATAACAAAATTCATAATTTTATAAGACTATTTACTATTTTTATAAAATTACACAAAATCAGGTTGGAAATTGAACTCACTGGTTTTAGTGGCTTTTGCCACCGTTGGTGGCTATGGATGCGTCAGCCCACCTGGGCATTGCCACCACTGTGTGGTGGTGGAAGCCGTCTACTCCCAACTGCTCATCGGGTTTAAATTCTCTTTACAAGCCTCAATTGTATAGATTTTTTATGATTTTTTTCTAAAACCCTAATTTACTCTCAATTTCACCTTTCTCTAATTTTCTAAACTTCTCGACATCTAAAATGAGCTTGTAAAAAATTTGGAGTATTTATAAAGTTTTAGGGAAATTATTGTGCATTAATTTGATTATATAATTTGCCTTATCTTCTTCTAATTTGCCTTTTGTGTTATTTTAATTTAATTGGAGAATTTTTTTCTTATTTTTCCCCAATTTCCACGACCCAAATCTGGATCATTCCTTTTTTCCTGATTTTTCCTAAATTAATTATGAATTTTCATTAATTATGAATTTTCTTTAATTATTTAGTATTATTTTAGCACATTTTGCGTATTTTAAGTAATTATGCGTATTTCTTCCTACATGCGAATTTATATATAGTACAAATAAATATTCCTAAATATTATTTAGGTCATTCTATAATTTATAGTATACATATAATTTATTTGTAGTGATTTGTTAATTATGGGAATGTATTTTACGAATTTTTGATAAATAACGAGTTATATACTTAAAATTTAGAAATTTTATATTCTTTTATTTTATTACTTATTTTCTTAAATTCGAATTTAGATGATCATTTTTATTAATATTTTTAGTTTTATTTTATAATTTAGGCTCGATTGGATCTTTCAACCGATTGAAACCCCGAGTGGCTAGTTATGGGGCTTATAGTAATCCCTCTGATATTGGTCCTTTTGGAAGGGGTGATAAACCAAAGCTTGTTCCCACCATGGGATTGGTGAGTAACTCTTATTGTCAACAAGTCTTACTATGTTGGATGCACAAGGAAATAGTCCGTTACATACAAATGGGTTATGAAGACATGGTACTGTAGCCTTGATTTAGAATGAATAATTCTCTTCTAGACTCATCAGTCATGGCACAAGAAGGTATGGTTATAAGACGAAGGTCATTCAAAATACTCCCGTAAAATGTTCATGGAGCAAATTCACTTGCTCACAGGAAGGCAATTCAATAATTGATCAACTGGCATGAACCTAACATAGTTTGCTTACTTGAAACAAAGTTGGAACATGGAGCTGCAATGAATTGCAAAACTTTTTCGGATATGATCATATGTTGTCTATGGAAGCAATGGGTTAGAGTGAGGAAGTTATGGTTTTGCGGAAGACAACAATTGCTATAATCAATGAGATACATTTGGGCACTCAATAGATTTCTATCCAAGTCCAGGTACCTAACTCAAACTTATCTTGGTTTCTGTCAATTATATATGCTAGCCCCCAATTTAATAATCTTTGTCATATGTGGAATTCACTTATTGAAATGGCTGATAATATTAGAGGTCTTTGGGCTCTTATTAGGGATTTCAATGATATTTTATTAAAAAAAGAGAAATGGAGAGGGATTAGTTTAAATCGGATGAGGGTTTCGAGATATCAAGAATGAATTAATCTTTGCGTTATGAGTGACTTGGGGTTTGTAGGAAAGAAACTTACGTGGAACAATAGAAGTAAATCCTTGTATTCTTTAGGATAAACTTGCATTGATCTGGCTTAGGCAAATATAGATTGGAGAACCCTATTCCTTGAAGCAAAACTGTTCCACTTAAGTAGCCCACGTTCTAATCATATTCTTCTGCTCCTCAATACTAATCCTTCGAGTGAGTTACTCTATGGAAATGATAGGCCTTTTAGATTTTATAGATATGCGGTTAGACCACCTAAGCTTTCTCCCTTTTGTAAACTCGATTTGGTCTTTTCCCTCTTCAAATCTTGATAAGACTTTCAAAAATGGAATCGCAAAGTGTTTAGAATAACTCAAACAAAGAAAAAATTGATTACCCAACAATTAAAGTGTGTTCAAGATTAGATTTTTGCTAACCCTTCCAATCTTTATTGAATAGAGAATGGTTCTTCTAAATGGAGTATGACAAAATCATACATAAGGAGCATAGACTTTGGGTTACAAAATCTAGAAAAAAATGGTTTATAGAAGGAAAGAAGAATTCTAAATTTTTTCATTTAATCACCCTTGCAAGAAGGTCAAAGTTACACATTTATGGTGTTTTTTATGGAGTTGGTAACTAGGTTCAGGGAAGAGAAAATTTGGAATTGTTGTAATAAATTCTCACTTTCATTTATTCCATTCCAAACATATTTCATCTCCACTTGCTATAAATACAGACTCTTTCAGGAGGATTATTTATGATATAAAAGAGAAGTTGATGGTAACAATAACAGATGCTAAAATTTTCAATGTGTTCAAAAGCTTAGGACCTAGGAAAACTCTTAGAGAAAATGTTCTACGTGCCATTTTCTTCACAAAGTGTTGGCATATTGTTGGCCAAAGCATCTTCTAATTTGTCAGATATGTTTTTGAGGCAAGTTGTATTTCCCCTAAAATGAATAAAACCCTCCTAATGTTTATCCTAAAACTAGCTAGTGCAAATTCTCTCAAAGTATTTAGACCAATTAATTTATGCACAACGATTTAGTTAGTAGATTGAGACTTTTCTTGAATGAGATTGTTAGCCTAATACAAGGTAGTTTCATACCCCGAAGACATGTGTCAAATAATGTTATGTCATAAGAAGAGAGGAGAGATGGGATGGATGATTCTAAAACTTGATCTCTAAAAAACATACGATTGTCTTGAATTGAGCTTCATTCAACAAGCTCTTCTGACTCTAAATTTTCCCTCAAATTGGATAGAGTTAATTGGTTCTTGTCTGTCAACAATCTCCTACTTTATAATCTTAAACGGAGGAAAATTACCTTTCTTTGAGTCAAGTAGGGTATTACGACAATGTGATCTAATCTCACCCTATTTATCCATTTTGTTTATGGAATTCCTTAGTCGAGCTATTTAAAAGCGGCTAGAATAAGGATAGTAGAAACCAATTAAATTGAGAGGGACTTCAATTAGCTTCTCCCGTCTTTTTTTTTTTTTTTCTTTTTCTTGTGGATGATCCTATCCTTATGGGGGAAGCTACGGAAGAAAATTGTAGAATTATGGTTAAAGCGATGAAGGAATTCGAAAACCCTTCAGGTTAAACGTTGAGTTTGGACAAATCAAAAGTCGTTTTTTTTTTTTTTTCTGCTAACGTTGCACCGCTGAAAAAGGAAGTTTTTATCTAATATGTTGCGGATTAAACATGAGAATGATTTTGGTAAGTACCTAGGATATACTTTATCCAATGTAGGTACCTATGGGACGGCTAATTTCAACGTCCTCCTAGAAAAAATTTGGGCCAAACTTTCGGATTGGAAAGGAAGTTATTAAACCTCCTAAGTAGAACTGTTCTTCTCTCTTCAGTAATTGGAAGAATAGTAAATTACTATATGCAAGCGGTAGTTTTACCTCCAAAAATTGTGAATGAATTGGAAAAGATAAGTCAGAATTTCTTATGGAATTCTACCCCAGATCAAAAGAAAATTCATTGGATAAATTGGAAAACTATTAAGAGATTGGAAAAAAAAAAAATGTTGGACCTAGGCTGCAAGACATTCGAATTAAAAATGAAGGTTCCATTTCCAAACTAGCTTGGTAAGGACTCCATCAAGATAAGGTTTGGGAAAAATTAATACAACAGAAATATAGGAATATAGTTAAGAGGTAGATGAATTACAACTGGAACTAAGTTGGCTAAGAGAATAGTTTCCCTAATGGCCTGGATTGAGGAAAATTCAAGAAGAAATGTAAGAGATGGGAGGAATATCCTATTCTAGTACCATAATTGGGCAATAGAAGGCATACTAAGAAAATTCTTCATTTGGACCTATGCTAATGGAGCACAATAAGTTAACGATGGAGAAAGCTTGGATGGGTTTGACCAATTGGAATGAGAATTCAATAGGATTTCTTATTGACAAAAGCCTAGAGGACAAGTTGGGAAATGTGTTCTTATCATAAAATTCTTCCTTTGGTGACTCTATCACATGGAAGTTATCAAGCTCAGGCTTCTTTTCAATTAAATCAATTTGTTGGAAGTTACAAGAGGATATTGATCAATAGGTAGGAGGCACAGACTTATCTTAAGTGTGGAAATTACAATCTTTATCCAAAATTAAAATTTTGATTTGGCGAGCTATATATGGAGGATTGCCAACAAAAGAAAATCTTACTAGAAAGGGGATTGCAAGCTTAGATCCAAGCCTATTTTGCCAAGAAGAAGTGGAAATTGTATGAAACATTCTAAGGGATTGTAAGGAAACAAGACAAAAATGATCTTGTCCACCATGGGCGATACTCTTCTCCTTCAATTTGTGGTCCATTTAGTTGCATAGGAATAACATCCTTTTTTCCCTAGGCTAAGAATATCATCTGTCATGGTATGAGTATGCCAAAATATCAATTGCGGATTTTTGGGCATATAACTTCTCCATTATAAAGTAGTTTGGCTGGGTTTCCTCTCCTTTTGAATGTTTCCAATTTTTTGTGAAGAAGGGATGGTCAATTCTCTTTTAGATGCCTTAGTTAATCCTTTAGCTAAACAAGATGGAATTGGGGGACTTCTTCTGAACCTATATGGTCAAATCTTATATTTTTATACAAAGCCTATCGCCTTTACTTCTTCAATAAAAGCAAAGATGGTAAGTATCACAATTGGAATGGATTATGCTTTAAAGTCTAGGTTTTCAAATCTAATTATTCTTACAGACTGTCTTGAAGCTGCTCATCTTTTACAAGATTCATCTTTACACGAAGATTATCTTTGTGATTTTGTTGTTGCTTGTAAGGCCAACTAACAGAAGTTTAACCATCTACAATAGCAAGTCATCAGTTGGGAGAACAACTTTGTTGTTGATTGTTTAGCCAGTGAAGGGGTTATTTCTTCTTGTAATATGGATTTTATAAACCCTTTGTTTTTTTTTTTTTTGTGTTAGTGGGGATGGTTTGTGGTTTCTTCTATTTTAGAACTATGTAATTAGTAATTTCATCCCAATGTCTCATAAGCGTTGGGCTTTAATATAAATAAACATCTTATCTTAGCAAAAGAAATTATGAAATAAATAAGGCAAAGAAACAACATTTATTACAAATACCTTTAGATCTTATATATGATGTAATAAAAAAACATACTAGCACTTCAAACTATAAAAGCTTATTCCTGAAAAGAAACTTACCGGTTTATCTTAATTTTCATAGAAAATGAGGTTTATTCGATAAGGAAACATACCATTGGCCTTCACAGGTACAACCTAACATAGTCATTGTTCTTAGTAGCAGGTATTTTAGCTATACATATACATTGCAACAAGCTTATTCATTAGATGACATGTGTCATAAAAAATAATATAAAATAAATCATAATTTTCATTTTTAATAATTTAAAATTTTCATCAAAAATAATAAAAGATTCATAAATGAGGAAAGATATATTCATTACTCTAAGATTCAATAATGCCATTAGGACAATGTATAGTAAGTTTCTAGCGTAAAGGATAAAAGAAGACAAAGGAAAAATAGTATAATCCAAAAAGGGTAAAATTACATATCACAATATTAGCCTAAAAGGGTAGAAGAAATAAAAGAAAAATAAAAAGAATATTTTAGATGCGAGTGCATTGCTGGGAATTAGAGGACATATATTGAAGTAGGATAGGCAACGCGAGTCAAGCTGAGTTAATTGGTGAGGTCAACTTAGTAAGTAGCAAGTTAGCTAGTCATTTGTTGAAGGGCAATGGCATAGCAGATTAGGTCAACTTTGCTAGAATTTAGGTTGATGGTATTAGAGTCAAGTCAGAGATTAGTTATGTCATGAGTAGGATGTTCAATGGGGTGTACTCCAAGAAGTGATTAAGGCCTTGGAATAGAATGAAAACCTCATTCTTGACTAGTTACTCGATTAGGATTCTCTATACAAGGTTTTGGAGCTCACATGCTTTGGACTAGTAATAGAACTCGGACCTTCATTCTCATCATACTCTAGTGTAACTATTATTAAAAATTTTGGAAGTATGTTAAGTTTCACTCTGTAAAATAAATAATCCACGTAAGATTTGCCAATATTTACCTCAAAGTTTTCATAAGAGTAAAAGAAAGTTGCATACCCATCTCCATTCTTGGGCTTCATTCTTAGAATAAAGTAATGGTACATCTCATAGTTATGTTATCCAATGGTGCATGATCTATTAGCAAAATGAGACGATACTACAAAACCTAAAATGTAAACTAATCTAATATGGAGTTGTTATAATTCGGTTTAGTGTGAAAACCAAGAAGAATTACCTTGACCTTCCTTGTAATCATGTTACGCAAATCTTATAATGGGATTATCCAAGCTTTTATGCTGGAATATAAGAAACATAACAAGCTACCCTAGTGATGTGTCAATCAGAACTCTAAATGCTTTTAGTTAGGAAATTCACCTAACACTATAGTTTTCCCCGAAGAATCTACAAATTGAGCCTCTTATTAATCTTCTAATTAGCCTACTCTATAATAATGCCTTTATAAATTAGAAGAATCCTAATCCATCAAGCGATAGAAACATGAACTTGAGATTGATAATTTAAGTAGTAAATTTTAGGGAAGCCCATGCTAATGAACAAGCATCAAAAGGGGCAAGGATTAACACATTTGGACCAACTTAATTATAGGTTCATTCGACTTGATTTTAATTAGGCTAACCATTTCTTTAATTTGGTCAACTTAATTAGGTCAACTTAATTAATGAAATCTAATTGCTTACATCTAAATGTTGAAATATAAGGACCCGTGATAATTGCTTAATTGATAGAAAGATGGTATTTGTTAGAATATTGAAAGTAGCTAAAAGAACAAGTTAGGATTAGTTTTGAAATAAATTTTATCGATTGATGACAATTATTTGCTAAATTATAGGGAACTTATTGGAAAGTCTATATAAAGCATTGTAGATTTATAAGGTGAAAGAGATTGAGTATCAATGTTGTTGCTTGATCTTTTGTGGATCTAGGTTTAGATCAATGACCTTAAAATTATATGGCAGCTAAATAAATGTTTTAATGATTGAAAATGGCAATCACGAACTGATAACTATAATATCCAATAGGGATAGTGATATGTGAAAATGTGATTGTATAGATTAGGTGCTAAACTATTATGTGCTAGTAGGTGAGTTGTTGACTAGCTAGAGACTAGTAAATGGATTATTGACTAACTAGAGACAGTGATACAAGTTCATTTCTTGAATTAGATTGTACTAAGAATGCATTGGTAAAATGGGACATCTTTCTAGACTAATGACAAACAATAGTTTGATTTTGCTAATGCAATCAACATCCAGACTCTTGTTTGTGTAGAGGAATTTGAACCGGTCTAAGTATTGGAACGCCTAGACTATGCTATTTGTTACATCTTAATTGAAATAAATGATTCAGTGTTTTTTGCATTTATTATATAAGTATGTATGTGAAATTTTTTAGTGTAGATTCTTACTCACCTTTTTATGGATTATTATTATTGTTATTATTATTCAACCAATTGAATTTTGGACATTAACATTTGGAGAGCTTAGGATCAAACCTCGGACATTCATGCGAAGGTAAAAATTAGTGGCGAAATGATCATACCTTTTGAGTTTAAAGCATCATAGCTTAAGTGGTTTTGGATCTAAGGTTAGAAAGCTGATAACTCATTAAAAATGGACGCATGGGAAGTGAAAAGTAATAAAATCATAATAGTGTAACCTAGTTGAAAATTCGGTCTAGGTTAATTATGTTAAATAAGTAAATTTTAATTATATGAATGAGAAGAAGTAAATAGAAATTTATGTGAAAATAAATTTCCATGGAGGAGAATTATCATATAAATCAATGTTTTAAATCGGGTATATTGAATCCCTTGTTGGCAATTCTAAAGTAACATACTAGGAAAAGAAAGTGTGAAATGAGAAACAAAACATTAGAATGGTGAAATTTGGTTTGTGGACTAAAAGATCCAAAATACAACTCTATCATATCGATCGCAACGGCAACAATAATAATAAAATGTCATATTATATAAAGAATTTGATCATGACAAAAAAGATATAGAAAAAAAAATCATATTAATAAATCATAAATAATAGACGATAATATTCTAAGAGTGCCACGCAACCCCCAAGACGCCCAACAATTTTACAAATTCTAGATCCCAAATGCGAACGAAAAATCATTATGATAGTCAAATTGTCCCTATTTTACTAGAGAGGATAACCTATTATTATTTTAAAAGATGAATGAAGTGTATATGTATAGATATGTACTTCTAAGAATAATAAACTTCGACTGGGTTGTGACTCCTGTGTGTCGTGAAAAGTTCAAGGGTTGAGTCATGAGTTTGTTGGAGTTATCTTCGAGTTGCGAGTGCAGTCATTGAGTAGAAGTCATAAAAATAACCGGAAGTTATTATCCTAACAACAATAGGTATCCAATACATATATAATTGGTTTATCTTACGATACCACTACGAAGGAAATAAAAGAAGAAATGATGTTGAAATTATCTCATAAGTATGGAAGTTTTATACACATTTCATTTTCCAAAATACACTCAAAATTTTATTCTATAATCAAAATTTAAAATACATACAGATATACACACACGCATCGTTAATATATAAGAAATGTTTTAGCAAGTGTAATAAGAAGAAATTAAAACCCAAAGAAATCCTATGACGGATAGAAATATTTGTTGCATGGAAGGATTACAACCTTCATATTAATTTATATTTGGAATGTAATGGTATATCGTATTAAAAAGCCATATATATATATATGTATATATGTATATATCTCTAATAGCTTCAAACTGTAATCTGCACTGAAAAACAAAACAAAACTTCTGGCATGTCGCCATCAATCGTTTGTTTTTACTATTCGCCGTCTTATGGATGATGCAGTACAGTGGATTGCATATAGCTTCCAAATTAAAATTTAAAAGGAGAGAGAGCGACAGAGAGAGAGAGAGAGAGAGAGAGAGAGAGAAAAGTATCTATTCAAAGAGAATCACTAGATCCCGAGGAATGGAAGATATTGCATGAAGACAAAAATGACAAAACCGGAGACTTGGTCTAGCTAATATGATCATCCCCCTCATTTACTTTAATTACACAACTTGTTTAGAGTACAAATTAAAGAAGCAACAACATATTCAAATTGATCATGATACACACTTAATCAAATCATCAAAATAAAATAAAAGCATGTATATATATATAAATTTACTGTAAAATTTGAATTGATCCATACGATTAAATTAGTCCGATTTAATTATAAAATTAATTCTATTTAATTTCGATTTAAATTTTTAATGATATCTAATTCATTCCTTAACTCTTAATCCTCTTACATGTCCCATCAATTATTTGAGCTGAATTTACCCACACTCCTAGATATATTTATCTCCTGGTTGTCCCAGCCCTTACCTTTTCTTATCAAACTTCTCCACGACATACCCTTCATAATCTATATCCTTATCATGATCTGCAACAGCATCGTCTTCACAAATCATATCATCGTTCTTGTTTAAACTGGCATGTCTCCTCTCTATCTTTCTCTTCCCCATACCACCCTTCAGCCATTTAACAACCTCCACCATGCTAGGCCTATTCTCCGGACTAACATCCGTACATCTCATGGCAATCATCACCATCATCTCGAGTTGGTCATGGTTGTATTTGCCCTTCAACCGCGGATCCGCTATGTGATCGAATGCACCCTTTTGGACGTAGGGCGTGACCCATTGAACGATGTCGCGCTTCACACCACCAGGAAGCTTCTCTAATGGCTTTTTGGCACTAACGATCTCGAGAAGTAATATTCCGAAACTGTATACGTCGCAGCTCTCGGAGACCTTTCCCCACATTGCGTATTCAGGAGCTAAATACCCAAGTGTACCCTTTACCCTAGTGGTGAGATGTGTAACACCATCTGGTATCAATTTGGCGAACCCGAAATCGGCGACTTTGGCTTCAAATTGTTTGTCTAATAATACGTTGCTTGCCTTGATATCCCTATGAATAATGTGAGGGTTGGCCTCGTGGTGCAAGTACCTACATGAATCACAATAACAAGGAACATGATTTACGCAAATAACAAAGAACATACTTACTTGTGTTATATCGACATACATACAAAGGGAGGCTTTTCTTTAAATAAATCACAATCACTGTGCGCCAATAGCATTGAAATATTAGACAAATCACTATACACCTAATAGCCTATATACTAAAGGCGAGAAAAGATTTACTAGGTATTATACGCTACATATTATATACATGTAACATATACATGTAAATAAAATTATAATATCTGCAGCGTAGAAAACACGGTAGTATTATATTGGAAACTCCATTTGACTACCATGTTTATGGAAATTTTATTATTAATTATACATGACTATGCTTGTGAAAATTTCATTGTTATTTATGTGCTGTGTAAAGACTGCTTGAAACTTATATGCAAAAATTTAATCCAAAAGGTACCTTGCTTTATACTGATGGATTAACAATAATGCTGGGGAAATGACGTAGTAGTAAGATACATACTTTACGGTATTTTACACAATAAATTGTAGAAATAGTATAATGTCCAACCTATTATACAAACAAAAATTGTTGTAGGTACTTATTGCAACAAGAATAGCCGCAATGGTATAATAACTACCATATTATTGACAAACTGCTAACAATATTCCGTCCCATTATTATTTTTGCTCGTAGGGAACTGTTCTTTTCCTTACAGCCAATGCTTAAATGGTATGCATATACTTGTTTTATCCTGAGAAAGGGGTTATTTTCATTAAAAAGATCATAAAGCAAAAAAGCCAAGAAGAAGGTGGTTTTGAATTGATAAGTATCTGCTAATAATTTAGCAGCTTGTTAGAAGCACTATCCTTCTTTTAGGCTACAAATCCAGCAATGGTTATGTTAAATCGTGTCTTAAGATACGTATTACAACCATTAGTAATTGTGGCAGCATTAGCGAGCAAATTAAAGATTTAACTAATCACCCGATCACTTTACTGAAGTTTATGCTAGAATTACTTAGCTAGCTAAGTTTTAGTAGACCGGATCATAGTATATATGAAGATTATGTATATGTTAGAAGTTATATATATTGCAAGAGAAAGAGCCAAGTTATTTATATGATAGTCTACTTGCATATACACTAAAGTCGTGCTCCATTTCCAGTAATTTTTTTCTAAATTTTCTCGATTTAGTTGCTGCCATGTGTAATCAGCAATTAAAATTATAAGGAAGAAAACAATTGTCACAAGACAGTTCTAAGAGTCCAAGTAATTGTAACTATTTATTTTGAAATTGAGTAAATTCGTATGGAAAGAAAACCTCGATATATGAAGCTAGAATCAAGAAAAGACATTGGTGCTTGCTATTTCTATTAATTAGCATTCTTAATTAATTAATAGAAAAAAGAAAAGCAAGTGAGCTTGCTATACTTACGTTAATCCTTCGGCGGATCCAAGAATTATGTTCATTCTCTTAGACCAATCAAGCACACAATCAGCAGCTAACTGGCCATGGAGGTGGGTTATCAAGCTATGATTAGGCATGTAATCATAGACGATGAGCCTTTCGTCTCCACCCGCATAAAATCCCCTTAACCCTAACAAGTTATTGTGTCTAACCCTTCCAAGAATCTCCACTTCCACGGCGAACTCCATCTCTGCTTTCGCGCTCATCGCCTTCAGTCGCTTCACCGCAATCTACAACCATTTTCAAAAATAGAAATTATTAAGATAAAGATTATATAATTATGTCATAAAGTTATTGCAAAATTCAATATTAAGTAAATTAACTGAAGAAAATGGACGAATTCAATTGCCTCTACGCCTTTACTTGTTCGGCCCCAGTATACGCTTCCGAAACCACCCTCTCCGATTTTATTGTCGTTGTGGAAGTTGTTCGTTGCTTTTAGAAGTTCTTTAAGCGAGTAGATCTCCCATGGATAATCCTTATTCGTAGATACACTACAAAATACAAACCCCAAAGAAAAAAAAAAAAAGAAGAAATGAACCCGTAAAATATGTAAGAGTACATAAATTCAATACGTAAGCAAGAAAATAGACAAATTTTTTTTTTTAAAAAAAAAAAAGCAAAAACAACGTCCATCAAAATTAAAATCATCATCGTAATTAGGGTTTACGTATATTCCCGTCAACAGGACTGTCAAGTTTATCGTCTAATTTTTGAAATCCTATATATTAAACTCCGTGATTATCTCAATAGCATGTATATGGAATTCACCCACATGAAAATTGAAATATGTACCTGACTTGGGGTTTTTCTTCCTCGTCCGGCAAGCAATAACAAAGACATCTTTTGATCATATTCTAACAAGTGAAGAAAATGATTATTAAGAAGATGAAGTTTATGTTTGGAACGGTGTGAAAATTCTGAATGAAAGAAAGAATTAGACTGATGATCAACAAGCGATCAAGAGAGAGGATTTCAGCAATTGATGGCACTAATACTGATATTTCAAGGAAAGTGAAGAGGGTTTTACTTTTAAGACAAAAGACAGCCTTGGAAAAGTCAAAATAACATTTTATTGAAATTAATGTTACCAACAAAATATTATTTTCACAAATCCTCAAGCCGCTGTCGTTTAACTGTTTGTTAGCTTGAAGCTCCTCACCCGGCTCCAACATCCTAAGCAACCCTTTTTGAACCTTACACCAGTGGTGAGGTGTGTCTTAAAAATTTGCTTTTTTCAATTTTCATTATATGATGTGAAATTTTATGATTAAGTGTTTTATATAATTGTAGGAGGTTGCAATAATAGTTTATAAGATCATAACAGTAAATATCTTGATAACATAAATTTGAAATTTTTTAACCAAATGGTTGAAATGAACCTATTAGTATTTATTTGATTGGCTATTCATAGTTTTTGGTATTAAGTGTTATAAATGGTATTAGAGCAAACTTCCTATCAGTAGGTAGATGATTTAGGTTTGGCTCCAGTGTGTGTGGCTCCTTATATACTTCTAAGATGATTTATAGGTAGGAAGTGGCTCAAATCATACACAGAAAAGAGAGAAAGATCTGGACCTAATTATAAAGTCTCGTAATGAGGACGTCATAAAAAAAGGGGGGAAAGATTGCAAGACTCTATGGTTAAGTATCTTATATGAATTGTGAAACATTGTGGGATTAGTTTATAAGGCCATAGTTGTAAATACCTTGACAATACAAGTTTGAAATTTTTGAGCTAAGTAATTAAAATGGGCCTATTAGTTTTTGTTGACTTGGTTATTTACTACTTTTAACTTAGGATGTTACATATGGGATATTAGAAAGTTATTATTACAAATGAGTCGAGTCAAGTTGAGTTTCTGAAATCTTAAGTTTGGCTTATTTAAAAATTATTCATATGAGGATGTCATATGTTTAAGGGAGGAGGGAGATTATGAGACTCCATGGTTAAGTATCTGATATGAATTGTGGGAGGTTGTGATATTAATTTATAAGGCTATGATTGTAAATACTTTAACAATACAAGTTTGAAACTTTTGAGTTAAGTGATTGAAATGGACTTATTAATGTTGACTTGGTTATTCACTGCTTTTGACTTAGGACGTTACATATGAGATTTCAGAAAGTTACTACTGTAAATGAGTCGAACCAAGTTGAGTTTTTGAAATCTCAAGTTTAGCTTGTTTAAAAATTATCCATATAAGGACGTCATATGTTTAAGGGGTAGAGATTGTAAGACTCCATGGTTACGTATTTCACATGAATTGTACGGGGTTGTGATACTAGTTTATAAGATCGGGGTTGTAAATACCTTAATAATACAAGCTTAAAACTTTTGGATCAAGTGATTGAAATGAGCCTATTAGTATTTGTTGGCTTAGTTATTCACTACTTTTGACCTGAAACGTTACATATGGAATTTCAGAAATTTATGACTGTAAATGAATTGAGCTAAGTTAAGTTTTTGAAATCTCAAGTTTAGCTTGTTTAAAAATTATCTAACTTAAATTCGAGCTGAGCTTTTTATCGAGCTTACAATTGAGGTCGAAGCCCAATTAGTTTAGATAAACGAGCTTTATCTTGGGCTAAGCTCAATTCGTTTACTAATCGAGCTTGAGTTGAGTAAACTTAGAGTGAGCCGATCTTAAACATATTTGCAAACCTAAATATACAACATAAATAAATATATAAATACATATATTAACGAATAGTGAATAAGGATTAGGTTATATGTTATATATTATCTTATAACATATTATATATTATATAGATATTAGTCATTGGATTTTAATAATATATAATATTTGTAATATACATAAAACTCGTAATTCTATTCACCAGCCTAAACTAGTCGGTTCACAAGCTTAAGTTAAAGCTCGACTTATTTACTAATCGAAATCGACCCAAGCTAAATCTAAAACAAGTTAAGCTTAAGCATCTCTCGAGCAGTTCGGCTTATTTGTAATCCTATGGAAAGTTAGTCTTCCTTTACCATCCTTTATGCCATTTTTTGTTGAATTTTATTCAAGAATATTATATATAATATAAATAAATTTTAGAAACCTCATTTTTAAATAGACTAGATGATGTGTTAATGTAAGAAAATATTAATAAAAATTTTAACACGTGAAAATATAATTTTTTAAACCTATTCACTATCACTTGCATGTATTCAAATATTATTGATATTTATGTATCATCGATATAAACACGTGCCTTATTAGTATTAATGCTCTTTTTTTCCATATTTAAGAAGAATCTCAATGATAAACTATAGAGGTTATTAAATGGAGAAGGGTCCTTCTAGATTCTTGTAAAGATAATAAGTTGATGTTTTAATAAATTAATTATAAAAATATATATGGGATTTCACCACTTTCTCACTTTACATACCTATATCATTTCCCATCTTCCTTTTTTTTTTCTCAACTATGTTATAACTTTTAAAGAGAAGTGATTCAAATCCTAATCCATTCAAATGGGAGACTAGGGATAATGTCACTGGTTACAGCTCTCTTCATTATATTATTTCCTTTTATCAATTATGAAACATTAGTTGTTATAATTATTTGATTTATAGTGTTTTCATAATTTAGTTATATATAGATACATATATATATATATATATTTGTGGTGGCTTGAAGGAGTTATGTAACTAAAAAGAATATTAATATAAGTACATGAAGTAACGAAGTGTGAAAAGTTGAGTTTAAAAAAAATTAAATAATTTTATCAAGATAAAAAAGTTAAAGAAATTACGTACATTTGATATATATAAATTTTTTATAATTACCATTCTTATTTTAGTTTCATGATGAGATTAATTTGGATTATATGGGCGGGACAAAGGAAAAATAAAACAGACCATAAACAAACCAATTTTCCTATTATAGATAAAAAGGAGCATATAACTTTTGACCACTAAAAACTTTTCTTTATTATAATATATTTTTAGAAAGGAAATTTTGAGTCCTATAATGAAGCAATTGACAAGCCCAATTAGGGTTGTTTTGAGCCCAAAAAACACACTTTAAAGCTTGTAATATATCCTTTTATTATTTAGAATTTTATTTTCGAGATTTCTTTTAGTAGCCTTGGTAGGGTTTCATATATATATATATATATATTCATAAACAATCTATCCCGAGAAATAAAAAACTTTTCAGTTTTTTCTATATTTTCTTTTATACATATTGAGTCATATATCATACATTCATACATACATACACACATGCACACTCAATAAATTAAACAGTCCAAGACATGGTATCTTCTCACGATATTAAATATCTCTGGATAGTGACAATTTCTTGTCCTTACATACGGTGTTTGCTAGCCGATTAGTCCATCGTTCGGTCTTCCTCTACATGGACCATGTCGTGTCGAGCATTTGATTTAGAAATTTTGGATGACACGATTTTGACAAATAGATCAATCCGCATTAGCAAGGGGAAAAGGTCAGATTTTTTTAATCAATATTATTAGCTGTAAATGATTCATGCCATAGGATTAGACCAAGACAAATGAACGACATTATGTAAATATAAACTTGTCATAAATAATGATGAAAATGTTTATTCTTACCCAATACTAAAAGACATGAGATTGTGTGATGTTTCTGTCCACGGTTTAACACTTCTTAATGTTCAAGGAAGGGATATATATCTGAATAATATTTATTTTTTCATGGTATCAATATACTTTGGATCGAAATCGTTGAATATATTATATAATTTAAAACATTATTAATCTTCTATTTCTTTCTAATCTCCTGTTGCTCGCTGTGCTCTCCCATTTAGTGGACTTTGTCATTTGAAAAGTCCTAAAAGTTACAAGAGTGAGCTACATTGATGGGTAAATATACGACTGAAACTCCATAAGTCGAAATTTTTCTGTTTTGTTTTTTGGACAGCTACTTCATAGTATGTCTCATGCTTAGATTGCTTTCTACTAAGCACATTCACTATTAGGATTCTAGTAAGCCCATGATAGCTATATCAAAAGTTCCTTAATATTCTAATAGTATGTTTAATACAATTCATGAGGGTAGAATATTGTGAGAAGTATCAAGCACCTGTTATATCTTATTTATTTCACACACCTATACATACACATGTGAGAGTTAGTTTAAGGTAGTTAATTAGTTGTGGCAAGTCGTATATATACCAAGTCTTCTATAGAATAATAAACTAAGGCAATATACATTCTTTTTCATTTGGATATCTTCTTCTTCCTTAATTGTCTCTCAACATCAACAATAGAACACTTATTTTATATGGTATTAGAGTAGGTATTTATTGCTTACTGAATTGATTGAATGAATTTCTAATTGACTATCCACATACTTTATAGTGTTGTTATGAAGTTTCTTTAGATATGAATAATCAAGGTGATTTAGGTAGAATTGAAGTGTCACATGTAGATCCATTGTTCATCTCCAGATCAGATAGTCCTGGAATGATCCTAAGTAACATTGCGTTTAATGGAAATAATTTTCTTGCTTAAAGTTGTTCAATTTGGATGGCGTAGAGGGGGAAACTTAAACTAAGGTTCATAAAAGGAACCGTAGTGAAACTTGAAGAAAATACCGATGATCATATCAAATGGCTTCGTAGTGATTACATGGTGAGGTGTTGGATCTCAATTCCATGGTCAATGAGTTGTCGCAAAGCTTATTATATGTGCAATCTACTTCAAATTTGTGGAAAGAGATTGTCGACCAATTTGGGTAATCTAATGGTCCACTCGTTTTCCAATTACAACATGAATTAACAAATGTTAAACAAGTAAATATGTCTATGGCATCATATTATAATTGACTCAAGAAATATTGGGGTGAATTACAAACTTTAAGGCTATATTCGACATGTAGTTGTGGTGTATTAAATCAATGCACAAATGATTTGAGGAATAAGTTGATTAAGTTTGAGAATCGAAGTAAACTGATTCAATTTCTTACTAGATTATCTGATTGCTCTGAAATTGTAAGGAATCAAATATTGGTAATTGATCCACTTCCTTTAGTTAATAAAGCGTTTTATCTTGTGCAATATGTTGAAAAACAAAGTCAAGTCTTTGCATCTTTATCTTTAGAAGAAGTATCGGCTTTCAATGTGAAGAAGGGAAATTATGTTGACTCTTCTGATGTAAGAAAAGATAACAAAAGAAATTTGCTTCATTGTAAGCATTGTAAAGGAACTGGACATACTGTAGAGAGATGTTTTGAAGTGATAGGCTATCTTGAACGGTATAAAGGAAAGAAAAATCGAAAAGGAGCTAGAGTTGCACATTGTGGTAGACTTAATGGTGTTACATCTGCATGACTTGATAGCATACTAGAAGTTTTTTACAATACTAATTGTTCTGGTTCTAGTGTTTTTAATCCACAAATGTTATAAGGATTTTGTCATGAAGTCCTTAAGATCATGAAGAATAGTCAATTGACAAACAAGGAGAAAGATGATGTAGTAAGGATAGTTCACTTTGTAGGTATTGTTGATTCTTAGACTTCTTGTTCTTCCTCTTTTATGACTCACTTGAATGCTTGTAATGATAAGTTGACTACTTGGATAGTAGATATGGGTGCTATAGACCACATTACACCTTTTTAACTAACGAACATAGACTCAACCAATTCAACTACACTCGCCTGATGGTTCAACCACAACTGTTCACATAGTTGGAACAATAGTGATAAATCCCCTTCTTGTGCTTCATGATGTTTTATTCATAGTTGACTTTTAACATAATATGCTAGCGATACACAAATTACTTTCCACTCAATCACTTTGTATCATCATTGATAAGAATGAATGTTCTTTTCAGGACCTAAGATCTAATTCCCCTATTGTACTTGCAAGAGCTTCTCAAGGATTATATGTCCTATGCTTAGGTAGTCCTTGTTTGCAAGATATACCTGTGAAATAGTTTGCTTTATCCTTTCAATTTGATCATGTAATAAACATAACTTCTATTGATTTGTCTCTATTTCATGCTTGTTTAGAAAATTCCTCTTTATCAAAACTTAAACATCTATTATATTTCCAGCTAGGGAACATAAAGGAATTTTTTTGTCAAACTTGTAATTTGGCTAAGTGCCATAGAATACCTTTTCCTAAAAGTTTGAATGCATCAACTTTTGTCTTTCAATTACTTCTTGTAGATTTGTAGGGGCCATATCATGAGGAATCTTTGATTGGTGCTCAATATTCTTTAACACTTGTGGATGATTATTCAAGAAGCACTTAGATATATCTTTTAAGGTCAAAGACACAAACTTGTTCTATATTGCAAGAATTTTTTTGCTATATTCAAAATCACTTTCACATTACACCTAAGTTCATTCAAACTGATAATGAAGGTGAATTTATTTCTAAGAAATGTGCTTCTTTGTTTCATAAGTTAGGAGCATATCATCAAAGGACCAAGAGTTACACACTACAACAAAATGGGTAAGTTGAACGCAAACATAGACATCTAATTGAGACTTTTAGAGCATTAAGACTCCATGTCAACTTACCTAGGTTCTTTTAGAGTGAATGTGTATTGATAGCTACTTACCTTCTTAATTGAATGCTAGTTTCATCTTTGGGATGGAAGACTCTTTATGAAGTTTTATTCAATAGAAAACGCCAATATGAGCATTTACGTGTGATGGGGTATCTTTGTTTTGCAACTAATCTCAGTCCTTTCAAGGATAAGTTTGATGTTAGGGGGATCAAGTGTTTGTTTTTGGGATATGGAAATGATACTAAGGGATACATATTGTATGATTAGAAGCTGAGAAGATTATTTTTAGTTGAGATGTGCTTTTTTATGAAAGGCATTTTCCTTTCCTTGATGGATTTGCTTCTAGTCTTGCTATTCTTAATGTTTCTTCACCTGATCAACACATTACACTTGATTTTGTACAATGCCCTATTGGTTTTGCTTCAGTTTCAAATCCTTTGTCCATTACATTTTTTCCTATTATTTCTAATCATAATACAGTAGCTTCTTAACTTCTTGTGCATCGTTCTTCTAGAGTTCGCACCACACCAGCTTGGTTGAGTGATTATGTCCATAGTATTCAATTTGTTCTTTCATCCTTGACTAGTACTATTTCTTTTCCTCATTCAGTTCCTTCAGTTTAATATCCTCTCTTTGCTTCATCTAACTTTGATTACTATCTATCTAATTATACGGTATCTTTAGCAAACATATTAACTATTAAGGAGCCAATTTCTTATTCACAAGCCTCCTAAGATGAGCTTTAGGTTGAGGATATGAATAAGGAATTGGATGCCCTTAAGGATAACAATACTTAGGAACTTATCACTTTGCCTTATGGTAAGAAAGCAATAAGAACTAAATGGGTTTTCAAAATCAAATATAAAGCCGATGGTAATGTTGAAAGAAATAAGGCCCATTTAGTGGCTAAAGGATATACACAAGTCGAGTGAAGATTACAATGAAAACTTTTCTCTAGTAGCTAAATTAAGCACTATACGGATGTTGTTGACAATTGATACTGTTCATAAATGGCCAATATTCTAAGTGGATATTAATAACACTTTCTTACATGGGTTCCTTAATGAAAAGATATATATGTTGCCACCTCAAGGTTATTCTAAGGCAAAGCCTAGGCAAGTTTGTTGTTTACTTCGGTCTCTTTATGGTCTTAGGCAGGCTTCTTGACAATGGAACATTTTCTCTCAATCTAAGAGTGATTACTCTCTTTTTACATGGTCTGATCATGTTAGGTTTGTTGTTATTTTGCTTTTTGTGGATGACATGTTGATCATAGGGAATAATTATGGTGCTATAATTGAATTGAAACAAGAGATGCATTTAGCCTTGCTCATTTTTTTCAAGGAATGGAGATCTGTAATTCCAACTTAGGTCTGATTGTTCATAAGCGTAAGTTTGTTACTGATTTACTTTATGATACTAGTCTAATTGCATCCAAGTCTTTGCATGTTCCTTTGCCTACTAGTTTATGCTTAGAAACAAATTATGGAACTCCTTTAGATGATCCAACTGTTTATAGACAACTTGTTAGGTGACTATTGTATCTTCCTTTGACACATCCTGGCATTTCCTTCCCTCTTTTTAAGCTTAGTCAGTTTTTGTTTAAGCCTTACACTAATCACTTGTGGGTTGCTTATCATCTCTTGCGCTATTTAAGGGGAACTATTTCTCTTGGCTTATTCTATCCATATAATAATTCCTTTACTTTAGTTGGTTATTTTAATTCTAATTGGGGAGCATGTTGTTGTTAGTGGATTTTCATGATTAGAGTTGCCCTACAAAGGAAGGAAAAGCTTTCAGTATTGAAGCTAGTCTGGTACGACTACTCTAATGCCTAAGTTAGTAAGTGTGAATAGGGGAAGTTAAGAGTCGTGAGGAATTATAAGATATCTCTTATAGAGTTCCTTTAACATATTTATAGGTGATTGTCATGTCTGAAGTAGTAGTTATCAAAATATCTATGGGTTGATTAGACACATTCCTTAAAATGTAGGGAGAGTAGGTAGTTATGTAATATAATTGTACTAATGATAACTATTCACTCCATTTTCCTTGAATTCAAATTAAGAATAGATCTATATTACTTGACAATATGCCGAGAATGTAGATAACTTGGCCTGACGATAGATAAATGGATGAGTGAGTGAAGCTTTGACTATCAACGCGTAACAAGTTGAGTGAATGAAAACTAACTATCAATATTTGCCCCCTAACTCCCGCGTTTAAGGATTCAACAAAGGGAGTAACATATAATATAATAGATACTAAGTGGGAAGCAGTTTCTTAGATGCTGAGTGAGGTAGGAAGCAAGATGGATCGCGTCCTAATCGAAAAGTTGCAATTTTCAATTTCTTGCTTGTCAAAAAGACCAAAAAGGTAAAAGGTATGACATTTGTTACCTCGATCATCATTACACTATAGGCCTAATATCTGTTAGAGACTTATTAACCATTGGATTTCTATCTCGAAACACACATCAACAATTTGTGCCATTATCTAACCAGCATGTCATTACTGTTAGAAAGACATTTGTAGTTACAAGGATAAATTATCCATATTTAAAGGACTATTCAAAATCAAAATGGATTTCTTTAGTCGCATCCACAAGCTTTCATTTACTTTCTACTTTACTCTCTCTCAAATTCTTCAAATTTTGTGACATTCCTCATTATCAATCAGGTATGGTTTGCAATATAGTTTGTCAACTTATCCTTTCGAATTCCGAAGCAACGGAGACTGAGGCCACACCCCCCCTCTTCACTTTAAAAAAGGAACGAGACAACATTTTCTTTAGGTAGTTTGGTTGATAGCGTGGTAGAGTGGTATGATAAACTCGCCTGAATCAATTCCTTCACAGTAGATACCTACCCAAATGATAAAGAGGGAAAATCTATGGCTAGGTATCTATATAATAATATAGTTTATTTATGTGATTTGTTAAATGGAGTAGTCAATGCCACCAACAGGGTCCTTGTTTCGAAATACAATAAGTATTGGCAAGACATTCTAAGGGCATGAAATCTTAGGAGGCCGAGAGAAGAGGAAAGAGTGTGTTTTCTAAAGGAGCGTAAGTTCCACATCTACCTCAAATATCTTGATTTTAGGCTGCGCTTCCCTTTCTTGGCATTCATTAAGTAGTTCTTTAATTATTTTTAAGTTGTGCCAAGTATGTTTTCACCAAATACATATCGACTTCTAGCGGTTTTCGAAATAATCTATGAAGAGGTTGAAGTCAGGGTTACAAGTTAGATTTGTAGACTCAATGGACTGAGCCAATCCATACAAAGGTCATAGAGCTGATGTTTAATGATGTTACTGTAGTAGAGAAAATTCAAGAAATGAGGAAGAACAAAATGTTCTTCTAGGACATCGGAAGAATAATAAGGTGTTATGAAAGCAGAGAGCTGATCTTCTTCAAGAAGAAAGGTACGTTAATGCATAACCGCCATGCTTAGTATTGTTATAAAAGGAAAGTCGTTCTCGTAACTTGGGGGAAGAATTGTTGCCTTTGAGCCTTACTCAGCACGGAGTGTAAGTTTTTTTTTTCTCACATTAATATTAATGTGTTTACTTTATATTGTAGATATGGGTGCTAGTTAGGTGAACCCCATCAAACTATTGGCCCAAGCTAAGGATAAGAAGTCAAAGGCTGACAAACGCGTAGCCTTTGTCATTACCACTTCGCTGGCTACTATGAAGAAAGTAGGAAAGGAAGGTGCAGCGAAGTAGACGATGGCTTAAAAGAAGACCTCCTAACCAGTTGAAAAGCAGAAAGGGAGAGAGAAGTCTAGGTTAGCTTAAACTGCATAAACTGAGGCACCTCTAGCTGAGAATGTTCCATCTGTTGTAGAGTCGAAAAAGGGTAGCAAGACAACCCAACTACAAAATGATGCTGAAATCACCACTATCGCCCAGAGGTGATCATTAGTCATGGAGGTGGCACTGAGTACCAATAAGAGACTTGGGAAGGAGCTTGTCGGCTAACTACCTGCCAAGAAGTCCAGACAGTTAGACAAGAGGACATAGGAAGCAATGAGTAACAAAGCTCTCAACATCAACAGTGCCGAATTCGTCCCTAAAACAGAGGTCGATGAGTACTTCGTCCCATATTGAAGCTACACCATTTTGCATACTAACTCGGCCTTACGCAAAAGGATGAAATCTTTAGCCTTGATGGAAGACATTATTCTTCTCAAGGACAAAGTGCTCAAAAAGAAAGACATCGACAGGGTTGGCCGTTGTAACAAGGTCGATAATGTAGCCAAGTTGTATGATGTAAGTATCTAAAGCATCCTCTCAACTGCTAAAGTTGTTCAATTGCTAATACCCTTGTTTGTTTTCAGATAAGCAGTTATGTTTTGACAGCTTTGGATAAGGCTGACAAAGAGATGAAGAAGATAATAACAACAGTATTCATGTATTCTACCAAGTCATCTTTAAAATACTTGTTGTAGTAAATGAAATTGTAGCAGAAAATCAAAGATGCGTACAATGCATTTAAAGCCCAGACTACTGCTATTGAGAATGTAAGGATAAGGATTGAGATGGAGGCCAAAAAGGACCAAGAAGAACTAGCTACCGTGAAGCTGGCATATTCCTTTGTTACCGATGAAGTCTTGAGCCTTAAGGTTTAGGTTGAAGAGCAGTATAAGGAATTTGAAGGCCTAAAAGAGGAGTTATAGAAGAAAAAAGAAGAGTGCTAGGGTCTAAGTCGAACTCTCTGCACCATGAGCAAAGAGAAAGATAAGCTCAGGGTACAAATAAAAAACCTGGAGACCAACAGCACAAAGTTGCAAAGTCGTGTTACTTAGTTAAAAAAGACTATGAAGAGAGGACCCTCCATTGAAGATGTACTAAATATCGTCACTTCCAACCAGCAATATGAGAGATTATTGTAGAAAAGGTTGTTAGAGGGGGTCTAGGTGGCGAGAGGGGAAATCCTTAAGTTTCATCCCGATTACGATCTCTCTTGTCTTGATTTTGCCGATGTCTATGACAAAGTTAGCAGTTGCGATGAGGATGACGATAAAGAATTGAGTGCCGAGACTGTTAAGAAGGGTAATAATGAAGCTTATGCAGAAGATCTAGGGGAAGACGAAGAGCATCTATCAAAGGAAATCCCCTATGAACAAAAGGAAAAATCAACTTGCTCTAAGACCTCAAGCTTCGAAAAAGAAGTATGCTCTAAGAGAGCCTTAGTCTTTGATCTAAAAATTGCTTCCGATCACTCTGATAGTAGGTTGTAGGATTACCTTGTACTTGTTATTCTTTGTATGTAACTCTCTGGGCTGGTTGGTTAAGAATTTGTAATCTCATTGTAATGAATGAAAAACACCTTCGGTATGTATGATTTTTTCTATTAATATACATGTTTTGCTTCACGTATTCTTATTCTTCAGCATGTTTTATTTCATACGCTAAGTATTTCTCGACATGTTTTACTTCACATGTTAAGTTATTTTGGCATGTATTATTTCACATGCCCAATTCTTTCAACATGTAAAATTTCACACGCCTTCCACGCATCTTTTATAGACACTGTCTGTTAGCCATTTGAGATGTGGACTAGCAGTATTACTAGGCTGTAGGATTAATTTATAAAGTTCATTAAATACAATAGGCTATAAATTATGTCAGTTCGTTTACTGTGTAGTTTGAACTTATTAACTCGTCAATCATAAATAGATTAAGAAAAAAAAATAAGGCTTCAAATATAATTTTCATAAATAAGTATGCTGTCACCTTACAAAATAAGTGGACATCAACATCATCTAAGCAATTAATTGAAATAAAGTTTCAAATTCTCAACATTCTATACTCGATGGATGATTAATCCATCTAACCTTTCTAATCGATAGGTCCCCTCACCAATAACTTCTTGGACTCTCATACGATCCTCCTAACTTGCGCTAAGCTTTTCTTGACTCTCTCGTACACCAGTTGCTTCTATGTTTCGATAGACCAATTCCCCAAGTTAAAAAACCTTATGCTTTACTTTTTTATTGTAATATGTAGTTGCTCTATGCTAGTACGCCACAACCCTTGCTCTTACAATATCTTTAATTTCTTCAATGGTGTCCAAATTTGCCATTAATTCAACTTGATTAACCATCACATCAAAATTTTGTGTTCTTATATTAGGCAGATCTAACTCAATCGACAAAACTACTTCCATGCTGTATGGTAACTGGAAGGGGGTTTCCCCTATTGTGGTTTTGTGGGAGGTTTTGTATCCCCATAAAACATCCGGTAGCTCATCGACCCATCTCCCCTTTCCTTGATTAACATTCTTCCTCAAGCCATACAAGATGATCTTATTGATAGCTTTGACTTATCCATTCGTTTAAAGGTGTACTATAGACGTGTAGTTTAGGCGAATGCCATATTTCTCACAAAATGTTCGAAACTTATTGTTGTCAAACTATAGGCCATCATCTGTAATTATCATAAAAAGAACTTCGAATCTCGATATTATAGAGTCAAAGACAAATGCTTTGACTTTCTATTTGGTAATCCTCACTATTACCTTTGCTTCTATCCATTTTGTAAAATAATCCACAACAACAATGACAAATTGTCGCTGGGTTGTAGACTTTGGGAAGGGTTCAGGAATATCCAACCCTTATTAGGCAAAAGGCCAAAGACTAGATATGAAACATAGTTCGATTGAAGGTACATAACTTGGTGCCTTATGCTTCCAGCACTGTGGACAATGTTGAACAGCTATCTTCATGTCTTCTTTCATGGTTAGCCAATAATAGCTCGATTACAATGCAGGGACATAAAATGTTTATACTTTTACGTAGTTACTGCATATGCCACCATGTAGTTTAGATAACACCTATTAGGCATCTCTCGAACGAAAGCATTAAAGATAGGGTTGTGACATGTCGCGTTTGTACAGCCGATCATCTATTAGCGTGTAATTCATAGCTTTATAAACCAATCTTCATGCTTCTTTCTTGTCATCAGGGAGAATACCATCTCTCAAATAATTTACAAGGGGATCCATTTAAGATTCTTCTTTCCAACAAGGAGCCAATTCACAACTTTGTGAAAGAGTAGATAAACTTTTATGTCTATGGAAGAAACTTGACAAAAAGTTTGTCGCTCAAGTCGGGGAATGCCATATAACCAATTTTGACAACTTATTAGCTGCAATATTCCTACTTCTTGGAACCTTATGGATTGAAAAAGAATGAATTCTTCTATAAGGGTTCGTATCACCAATAGGTACTTGTTCATTTCCTCTTCCTTTACTGCATAACTTCCCATGACTTGATTCACCACCAGTTGTAAATTAGAGAACACTTCGAGTTTCTCGGCACCAATCTCTTTTGCTAGTTTCAATTCGACAATCGAAGCTTCATATTTTACTTTGTTGTTGCTGGTTAGAAATCTAAATTTTAGAGCATAATTAACCTTGATATTGTAGGGGCCTTAAAGAATAAGGCCTGTCCCACTTCCTTCTCTAGTAGAAGAACCATCTACATAAAGGTACCATACTGGTTTCTTAACAATCTCCATACTATCTTCCTTACCAGTGAACTCGGTCAAAGAATATACTAGCACTTGAGCTTTTAATGTCATTTTGGGTTTATACTGTATGATGGCAATCAAGCTACCAGACCACTAACTCTCAGTTAAGCTCAAGGACTAGAGGGAATGGCAAGACGAATCCTCCTATTCTAGCTAACTCATGTAAAAGCCGAATATCTCCTTGTTGACTTGTTTTGCTTCCTAAGTCAAATGATTACCTATTCCTCACATGTTGTGTATCGAGAAGTAGAAGGTTGAGACAACAGCCTATCGTCATTCTCACTCATGCTTGGCCAATTGCTTACTCGGCCATACCCTTGCTGAGATGTCGAGAGA
Source organism: Lumnitzera racemosa (assembly GCA_024138005.1). Taxonomy (NCBI): domain Eukaryota; kingdom Viridiplantae; phylum Streptophyta; class Magnoliopsida; order Myrtales; family Combretaceae; genus Lumnitzera; species Lumnitzera racemosa. Next base: position 110,588,417 of record JAMXBC010000004.1, read on the forward strand.
AAGAGTTCAGATTAACTAAGCTACCCCTGCTCGAATAAGCAAGCTGTTCGTACCATTTTATTCATACCTTCCAACAGCATCACCAATATAACATCACTACGTATACAAAATCATATGTAGAATCCAATGATTGTTTTCCTTATGTATTCATTTTTATCTTTTTGTATATTGTACCTTACTTCCTTAGTAAAATGCCCTTTTATCTTTTCCCTTTTGGGCAAGTTGCCCTAATTTATGGGTATAAATATCCCTATACTTGTAGTTGTAAATGAGAATCAGATTATTATTAGTAAACTTAAGTATTTTCTTTCTTGCGTAAACACTACGTGTTTACTTTCAGCATTACTCTTATCTTAACCCTTGAGTAAGGCTAGGTGGCTAGTAACCTCATCAAACCAATTTGTACGTCATATCGGATTGTGCCATGAGTCTTCGGAAGTTCTATTGGTACGTCGTATTCTCTAGAGTAGTTCGTAGGTTCTTGCTTACCCTTCATTCACATTTGTCCTTTCACACATATCCCATCACTTTCTTTCGAGCTTTTTACAAGCTCAGTCCCATCCATCGACCGGCCTTATTTATTCTTGGTCACGGTTCATACCATCTTGGTATCAAAGCAGAGGTCTCTTGTGAGCTGTAGTTGGTTCTTTTTTAAGTTCTATTATACTCTGTTCTATGTAAGTGAAACAAAGCAAGTTACTGTGTTCATCTAAATTGTTATATTTATTAGTTGTTAATTCCTTGAAGTGTTTGTGTGAACTTTGAATCTGTGAAAAAAATGACCGACTCGAATGTGAATGTTGGTACAGGAGATGATAGTAGTAGAGTTGTCCACCAAGGACACTAGTCTCAATGAACCCCGAGAAGCACTGAAGAGAGACTTGACGAGGTGGCAAAAGTCTTGGTAGATTTGATTTGAGTTATTCATGCAATGGTTTACTGACCCACTAAGACCGCGCAAAATATTACACAAGCTACCCAACTTGTTAGAGGTCAAAACCTAACTTGACTAGTTCAAAGTGGAGGAGTAAGTGGACAAGCGAGGAGAAGGATTGATTTAGCAGACATGGGAGATGATGAAGAAGAAGAGTACTTTGAGGAAGAGGGAATAAGCCAGCCTATCAGATGAAATTTGAGACATTGTTTGAGTACCTCAAGATTCATTGCTAGATTAAGAGGTGATATTCGAGATATTGTGGAACTCCAACGCTTTACCACAATGGATGAAGTCATCAGAATAGCCTAGTGAGTAGAAAGGCAAAGAAGGAGTCGAGTACCGACGAGGATGCCGACTAGTTGATCGGGATAAACAAGTCACCAAGCTCAGTCAAGTAACAAGCCAAGTTGAAAGATGGATATTTGAGCCAATTAGAAGGCTGACCAGATAGTGAATTGTTGACCCGAACTTATGAAAAGGGACAAGGGTCTAGTTAGAAGACGAGCTAGATCAAGTGCTTAAAATGACAAGGGTTTGGACATATGGCTACTCAGTGCTTGAACCAAAGGACAATGGTCATCAAGGGAGAAGTCCTGAAGCTAAAATTAGACAGTATAGATGAGGAACCCGAAGAGGAGGAGGTCCCCACTGAGAAAGAAAATGCCGAGAAAGAACTGATTGACAAGGATGTGTTTACTAAGGACTTGGACCAGTTACTCATGGTTGTCTGACATACTATGAACAAGGAACCCTCACGAGAGGAGGAGTAGAGAGAATTTTTTTATACCACCTGAAAGGTGAATGATTAGGTATGTGCCCTTATTGTAGATAGTAGAAGCTGCACCAATATGGCATCAGCCGATCTTTTTTCAAAATTAAAGTTGATGACTGTTGAGTATCCAAAGCCATACAAATTGTACTGGTTGAGTGAGAAAGGAACACTATATGTCACTCGGCAAATACTACTGCTGATCACTATAGGGAATTACTCAAACCAGATTCTTTATGACATACTGCTTATGTATACTTTTTACGTGTTGCTAGGTAGATTGTGGTTGTTTGATGAGAGAGTTATGTATGATGGCTATAAGATCACATACATGTTGGAGAAGGATAACCAAAAGATCACACTGAACCCGTTGTCGCCTAGAGAAGTTAATAAATTGTAGACAAAACTTGCCCGTGGATCGAGGAAGGCTCTGGTGATGAGTGAAGCTGAGCTTTAAGAGGCCGTCAATGTTGATGAGCCAACCATCATGTTAGTTAGGCACCTATTAGAAATGAAGGAGTAGGATAAACTACCCTAGGAAATCATAGAGTTGCTTGATGAGTCTACCTGTTCCCAAAATAGTTACCTGAGGGGTTGCCCCTAGCTCAAGGCATAGAGCATTGCATTAACATAGTATTCGGTACTGCACTATCGAATAAGCTAGCCTATTAGATGAATCTTGAATAGGCTTCTGTACTACAACGTCAAGTCAATGAGTTGCTGGAGAGAGGATACATCCAAGAAAGTCTCAACCCTTGCACTATGCTAGCACTTCTAATAATAAAAAAGGATGGAACATGATCAAATATAGGTATTCGATCTTAAGGTTAGAAGACATGTTAGATGAGTACAGTAGAGCTAAGATCTTTAATAAGATTAACTTGAAGTCTGGCTACTATCAAATCTACATCAAGCCAAGAAACGAATGGAAGACTGTATTTAAAACTTAGCACAGTCAATCTGAGTAGATGGTTATGTTATTCAACCTGTTGAATGCCTTGAGTACTTTCATGCAATTGATGAAACATGTGTTAAGACATTTGATTAGAAAGTGTGTCGTAGTGTACTTTGACAACATATTGATTTGCAGTGCCGATATGTTGAGTCACTACAAGCATCTCTAAGAAGAATTGGATATCTTTCGTATTGAGAGACTATTTGACAATCTCAAGAAATGTTGCTTTTGCTAGAAAGAAGTGGTATTATTAGGCTATGTAGTCAGTGGGGGAGGCTTACAAGTGGATAACGAAAAGATCCGAGCAATTATAGAGTAGTTGACTCTTACTACTTGTGCCGATGTAAGAAGTTTCCATAGACTGGTTTCATTATATAGGCAATTCATCAAGAATTTTAGCACCCTTACCGTGCCTCCTATTGAGCTTATGAAGAGGAACACTAACTTCTGATGGGAAGAAAGAGAGGAGAGAAGCTTTGCTGAGGTAAGAGAAAGATTGACCTTTGACCTGATGTTGGTTTTACCTGACTTCGAGAAAATATTTGAGCTGGAATGTGACACATCAAGCATTGGAATAGCCGCCGTCCTAATATAAGAAGGCTGACCAATTACCTTCCATAGTGAGAAGCTTAGAAGGCCATAGTTAAATTACTTCTTGTATGACAAGGAGCTCTTAGCACTAATTTGAGCACTACAAGTATGGAAGCACTATTTACTGCCGAGAGAATTTATCATATATACTAACTATGAATCACTGAGTTACCTCCAAAATCAAATGAAGTTATCGAAGTAGCAGGACAGATGAGTTGAATTCCTTGAAGGATTCAATTTTATGATTAAATACAAACAAGGAAAGAGTAATGTCGTTGTAGATTCTCTTTCAAGGCGACATGCACTTTTAATCGAATTATAGACTAGGCTGTTGGGATTTGCAAGTATCAAAGATTAGTGATGCCAACCATGCTCAAGAACAGACAACACCGGTTGCTGAAAGCTTGAAATGGGTTAACGGGGGAAAGGTACGAAAAGGGTAAAAATGATGAATGAAATAATAAGCAAAAACCTACAAACAACTCTAGAGGATATGATGCACCAAAGGAACTTTCGAGGACTCACGATACAATTCGATATGATGCATGAATTAGTCCAATGAGGATACTCGCCACCTAACCTTGCTTAAGGGAAAGGATAAGAGTGATGTTAAGAGTAAACAAGCAGTGTTTAAGAAAATAATTAAGTGTATTGAAAGTAATATGGTCTTACATCTACAAGTATAAGGGTATTTATACCTGTAAGTTAGGGTAACTTACCTAAAAGGGAAAAGACAATAAGGATATTTCCTAAAAGAGCAATGTACATGATATAAAAGGATAAAAATGAATGGACAAGAAAAACAATCATTGATGCTACAGATCTATATATTATACTATACGTACGGCGACATTGCATTGGCAAGGTTGTTAGGAGATGTGGAAAAAAAGTACGAACATATGGGTTTATTTGAGCAAAGTTGGCTTAATCAATCCAATCTCTCTCTGTCGCCTTCTTGGCAAGGAAGACGTTGAGTAATTGGTTGATTCGGCAATAGAGAGTAATCGTCAACTCGGCATACCACAAAATAATGGGCGGTCATATGACACGGCATTGGAGGTCACTTGGTAAGGAAGTACTTGGCCTTAGTAGGGATTGGTTGGAACATAAGGATTTGTTGTGCTAGCCCTTCTAATCTTTAGGCTGGGCTGCAGGTCAGAGGCCTTGTAACTTGATTCCCATCATTCCTTTTGAGTTGTTGTGGATTTAAGATCAAATCCAAATGGTGGTCGCTCAATTCTTTGTCAGAGTGATATGGACTGAGGTTGGCAATATTGAAGGCGTCAGAAAACCTGTAGTCCTTAGGCAGTTCCAATTTATAGCCTTTGTCCCTAATTTTCTAAAGGATTCTGAAAGGTCCTTTCACTCTTATAGACAATTTGTTCTTTCTTTTGTTTGGGAACCGTTCTTTGCTGAGGTATAGCCATACCAAGTCTCCCTTACCAAGTCTCCCTATTGAAATTGTTTGGCCAACCGACCCTTGGTCTTTTCTCACATTCTTCTAGCAGCTTAGTTGATGTGTCGAGTGACCTTATCATAGATGTACTGAAGAGATTGTACTCTAGCTGAGGCGTCGAGGTCCTCTTGCGCGAGTGTGGGTACAGGGGAGTGGTCAAGGGGTAACTTGGGATTGAATCCATAGACCACTTCAAAGGGGGTCTACTTAGTGGTATCATGTATGGTTTGGTTATAAGCAAACTTAACCACTAGCAGGCAGATATCCCAATCAACTAAGTTCTTGCTTATTGTAACTCGGAGCATTAAACCTAAAGTACGATTAACCACTTCTATTTGGCCGTTAAGTTAGGGGTGATAAGAGGTATTGAAGAATAATTTGGTTCCCAGCCGACACTACAGGGTTCTACAAAAATGGCTTAAGAACTTCGGGTCTCTATCAGAGATTACACTTCTTGGCACGCCGTGTATCTACACAATCTCTTGTAAGAAAAGAAAAGAAAAGAAATAGTTAAAGCGTTGTTAATCTTAGTGCAGGGAACGAAGTGTGCCATCCTATTAAACCAATCTACGATGACCATTACAGAATTTTTTCCTCGGGCAATTCTCGGCAATCCGAGAACAAAGTCCATGCTTAGTTCAGTTTATGGCTTCGGGTAAGGGCATTGCTTTCCCTGGTCCAACTCTGCACTTAGCCTTTTTACACACAATACAGCTCTCGACTACCCGGTGCACATCTCTTCGCATTCTTGGCCAAAAGAATCGGCCATTCAATAGTTCATAGGTCCTTCTTTCTCCAAAGTGTTTGGAGAATCCTCCGTTATGGGCTTCCCTAATTAATAATTCCCGTAGGAAACAATTTGGCTTGCACAGTTTCTCTCCTTGGAACAGATAGCTATCCTCTACATAATATTCGTCCACTATTCTCCCATCCACGCATCTCGAAATTATTGGCCCAAAGTGTGGATCCCTAGAGTACTATTCTTTGATACTCACAAAACCAAACAGCCTAGTTTGTAGTTCTGGTAAGAGCGCATGCCTCCTTGAAAGAGTATCTACAATTACGTTGCTCTTTCCTTACTTATACTCAATCATAAAATTGAATCCCTTAAGGAATTCAACCCATTTTGTCTGCTGCTTGGATAGCTTAGTTTGACTTCGGAGGTATTACAATGACTCGTGGTCAGATATATAACAAATTCTCTTAACAATAGATAGTACTGCCATACTTACAGTACGCAGATTACTTCCAAGAGTTCTTTATCATATATAGAGTAATTTAACTGGTGTCCTTGGAGCTTCTCACTTTGGAAGGCAATTGATTGGCCTTCCTGCATTAGGATAACGCCTATTCCAATGCCTGACGTATCGTACTCTAGTAACACCAAGGAAGAGGTCAACCTCTTCTTAATCTCAGCAAAACTCCTTTCTTTCCTTTCTTCCCATCTAAAGTCAGTGTTTTTCTTTGTTAATTCAGTAAGTGGCGCAGTGAGGGTATTGAAGTTCCTGATAAACCTTTAGCAGGAACTTTAGTAAAAAGAAGCTAGTTTATGGAAACTTCTCACATCGACATAAGTAGTAGGGGTCGACCACTCAAAAATTGCTTGGATCTTATCATCATCGACTTGCAAGCCTCCTTCATTGACTACATAGCTCAAGAATACCACTTCCTCTTGGCAGAAGCAACATTTCTTCAAATTACCAAATAGTCTCTTGGTACAAAGGATATCTAAGACTGCTTAGATATGTTCAAAGTGACTTGGCATGTCAACACTATAGATCAAGATGTTGTCAAAGTACACCACGACTTACTTCCCGATGAGATGTCTCAGTACATGGTTCATAAGTCTCATGAAGGTGCTCAAGGCATTCGATAAGGCCGGTCACTGAATGAGTCCAAGCCTACAGAAAGCTCAAAGTAGGTTAATGTGGGAAAGGTACGAAAGGGGTAAAAATGACAAATGAAATAGTAGGCAAAAACCTATGAACAACTCCAAATGATATGATGTACTAAAGAAACTTCCGAGGACTCATGGTACAATTCAATATGATGCATGAATTGATACAATGAAGATACTCACTACCTAACCTTGCTTAAGGGAAAGGATAAGAGTGATGTAAAGAGTAAAGAAGTAATGTTTACGTAAAGAAGAAAGTATTCAAGTGTATTGAAGGTAATATAGTTTTATAGCTACAAATACAAGGCTATTCATACCATAAATTAGGGAAAAGATAATAAGGACATTTTCTAAAAGAGCAATGTACACGAGATAAAAGGGTAAAAATGAATATATAAGGAAAACAATCATTAGTGCTACAAATTCTATATATGATATTATACATATGGCAATACTGCATTGGCAAGGTTGTTAGGAGATGTAGACGAAAAGTACGGACAGATGGGTTTGTCTAAGTAGGGATGGCTTAGTTAGTCTGAGTCTCTCTCTCTCTCGACTTTTCGATAAGGAAGATGCTGAGTAATTGGTCAATTTGGCAATAGAGAGTAATTGTCAACTTGGCATACTACAGAATAATGAGTGGTCATACGGCATGGCATTGAGGTGACTTGGTAAGGAATTACTTGGCCTTAGTAGAGGTTGGTTAGAATATAAGGATTTGTCATAATAGCCCCTCTAATCCTCGGGCTCAATTGTGGGTCAGGGGCCCCATAGCTTGATTCTCAACAATCAGTGTTCTAAGGATCTACACTTTAGACCTATAATCATATGATGCATTGATGGAAGGACAATAGATGAGTATCATGTAGAGGATGGTTACTTGTTTCAAGGTGGAAAATTATGTTTGTCGACTTATTAACTACGGGAACTATTGATTAGGGAATTCTACAATGGAGGACTCTCCAAACATTTTGGAGAAAGAAGAACTTGTGAACTGTTGAATAGTCGATTCTTCTAGCTGAGGATGAGAAGAGATGTGTACCGAGTTATCAATAGCTGTGTCATGTGTAAGAGGGTTAAGTGCTGAGCCAAGTAAGAGAAAAAAATGCATTTACCTATCCCGACGAAGCCATGGATTGAATTGAACATGGACTTTATTCTTGGACTACCACAAACTATCTAAAGCAAAGATTCTATAATGGTTATTGTGGATTGTTTCAGCAAAATGGCACACTTCGTGCCCTACTCAAAAACTAATGACGCTTTGGCTATTATTTTTCTTTTCTTGCAAGTGATTATGCTTTGGACAAACAAAATTGGTTAATCACACTTTGGGATCACTACTTTGAGTTGCAGAGGGAAAGAACTTAGCTGATTGGGATATTTGCTTGCTAGTAGTTAAATTTGCTTACAATCGTACAATATATGACACCACTAAGCAAATACCCTTCAAAGTGGTCTTTGGTTTTGATCCCAAGTTGCCCCTCGACCACGATGTAGGATGTTGAGTACAATCCTTTTAGCATATTTATGACAAAATCACTAGGTACATTGAACAAGCTACTAACAGAATGTGAAAGAAGGCCAAGGGTAGGACGGCTAAACAATTCCAGCTAGGGGACTTAGTTTAGCTGCACCTCAGCAAAGAACGGTTCCCGAATAAGAGGAGGAATAAATTATCTGCAAGAGCTAAAGGACCTTTCAGAATCCTCAAAAAGATTAATAATAATGCCTACAAATTGGAGCTGCCCGAGGACTATTAGGTTTCTAACACCTTCAACGTTGCTGAATTCAGTCTATATTACCCTGATGGAGAGCTGAACAAAGACCATTTGGATTTAATTCCAAATCTAAAACCACTCGAAGCGAATGATGGGAATCAGGCTACCGAACCACTGATCTGCAGCCTAGCCCGAGGACTAGAAGAACTGGCAAGACGAATCATCCAGTTCCAATTGACCCATGTGGAGGCCGAATATCTCCTTGCCGACCTGTTCTACTTGCTAAACCTAATGATTGCCTATTTCTTACATGTTGTGTGCTAAGAAATGGAAGGCCGAGATAGCAACCTATCTTTATTCTCACACATGCCTGGCCATTTGCTTACTGGGCTGCACCCTTACCGAGATGCTGAGAAAAAGAGTTCGGATTGACTAAGCTACCCCTGCTCGGATAAGTAAGCTGTCTATGCCTTTTTATCCATACCCTTTAACGACATCACTTATACAGAATCATATATAGAATTCAAGGATTGTTTTCTTTATATATTTATTTTTACCCTTTTGTATTTTATACCTTACTTTCTTAGGAAGATGCCCTTTTGGGTAAGTTGCCCTAACTTATGGGTATAAATACCCCTATACTTATTGTTGTAAAGGAGAATCAGATTATCATTAATGCACTTAAGTCTTTCTTACATAAATATTACTTGTTTACTTTTAGCATCACACTTATCCTAACCTATGAATAAGGCCAAGTGGTGAGTAATCTCACTAAACCAATTCGTATGTCATATTGAATTGTGCAATGAGTCTTTGGAAGTTCCATTGGTATGCCATATCCTCTAGGGCTATTTGTGAGTTCTTGCTTACCCTTAATTTGCATTTGTCTTTTCACACATCCAGTAGGCCTTGTCTATTCTTAGTCACAATTTGCACTATGGTACACCATAGGCACTTAGTTCTATAGCATATTTCATCATCTTGCCAGAAGAGTCTAGTCGTAGCTATGCCTGCCACAATGGCTAATCGATGAAGACTATGATTTGGTGAGCCTTGAAATACAACTTTAATTTCCTTGCCAAAAGAACTACTCTTGGAAAAAACTTCTCAATTTTCATGTATTGATGCTCTAGCCTTTGCAAGACATGACTTATGTAATAAACGGGTCGATGCTCCTTGCCATTAATTTGGACCAATACAGAAGAAGAGCTCAGTAGCTGACCGATAAGTACAAATATAAATTTTCTCTAGGAATGGGTATCGAAAGTATTGGAGGTAACGCATGGAATTCTTTGAGATCGTTGAAAGCTCTTTTGCAATCACTAGACCATTTGAATTTTTTGGGATTTTTTAATATTTTAAAGAATTTTGTACACTTATCGACGCTTCTTGACATAAACTATCTGAGGGCGGTTATTTGTTCGGTAAGTTCCTATACTTCTTTAACCATATGGGGGGATTTCATATTTATTATTGTCTCAATCTTTCTCGGGTTGGCTTTGATGTTGCGTTGAGTAACCATGTATCCTAGAAACTTTCCTGAAGTTGGACCAAAAACACACTTTTGTAAGTTAAGCTTTATGTTGTGTCTCTTGAGAGTGGCAAATGTCTCCATAAGATCAGCAAGATGTTGATTCTTTGTTATGCTCTTCATAATCATGTCGTCAACATATACTTCAACATTTTGATGGATCTATGGTTTGAACATCTCGGTAACAGGTCTTTAGTAAGTTGCAAAGGCATTTTTTAGCCCAAAGGGCATCACTATGTAACAATACATTCCAAAATTGGTAACAAATGATGTGTAGACTTTGTCTACTTTGTTTATCTTGATTTGGTTATAATCCGAGAAAGCATCCATAAAAAAAAAAGTAACGCATGTCCAACAGTTGAATCTACCATCCAATCCATTTTTGGCAATGGGAAACAATCCTTGGGATAGGCCTTATTGAGATTCGTGAAGTCTATGTACGTTTGCCACTTACCATTAGACTTCTTAACTAGTACACGATTAGCTAGCTAAGTTAGATAAAGCTCTTTCCAAATAAATCTTGCCTTCAATAACTTTTAGACTTCTTCTTCTATGGCTGCTTGTTTTTCTGGTGCAAAATGTCATTTCTTTTGTTGGATTACCTTCGCACTCTGATCCATTTGGAGCTTATATACCATAACGTCTCTTGAGATACCCAGCATATTCGAAGGGGACCATGCAAACACGTTGGCATTAACTTACAAGAAGTCGATCAAACTTTGCCAAATATCTACCGACAAGGGTTCCCCTATCTTTGTTCTTTTTCTGGAGTCATCTCCTAAAGAGATTTCTTCGGTGTCATTCTCAGCACTTTCTATGCCAACTAACTTGCCTTTTGGATAAGTTTCTACTTGAAATACCTCTTTTCGTCTTAAGACTCTCATGTAGAAGGACCTTGCCAACTGTTGGTCCCCTTTGCACATGCCAACTCCTATAGGAGTAAGCAATTTGGCTTTCAGATATGTAATTAAAGGGACGATGTCGAATAGATGTTGACACAGCCATCCCACAATCATGTTGTATAGGGATCAATATTTGGCGATGAGAAAGTCTACTTTATCCTCTATGACATATTGCTTCATCTCTGATTTGGATTGGCAAAGAAATTACTTCGACTACTCGAATAGGTTTATTGTTGAAGACATACAAATCATATTTATAGGATCTTAGTTGTGCCTTAATCTTGGGTCTCATTTGGTCAAAAGTGTACTGAAAAATGATATTTACTGAACTTCTAATGTCAATAAGAATTTTTTTGACCTTGAAGTTGGTAACTCTTGAACTGATGACAAGTGCATTATCATACAGCCTCTGAATGCCTTCAAAGTCTTCTTCTATGAAAGAGACTGTGTTGTCGATCTTAAACTTCTTGCCTTGGATGTTATAAACATAATTTTTGGCATTAGTCAGACTTAAAGAGCTTGATTGGCCTATAGTAAGTCCATTGACAATAGTATTGATTACTCTATTGGGTACTCTACTGGAACTTCCATCCCTTACATCTCTCTTGGCAATAGTTGGTTGAATGTCATTCTCATGTTCCTCACATCTCCTCTAAGATGATTTCTCAATATTCTTAGAGTTATGCACTAGGAACTTACGCAAATGCCCATGTTGAATTGTATTCTTGATTGCATTCTTGAGTTAGATGCATTCATTTGTATTATGGCGTTTGTCACGATGGAAATCACAATACTTATTAAAATTTATCCTTGAGAGATTTCCTCTCATTCTTTGTTACCACTACAAAATGCCTCTTTGTCTATGTACCTCCATCAATATGTTCGAAATTGGATGATCGACAGGTGTATAGGACGAATACGTCGGAATCCTTAATTTCTTTCTCTTGGCATTGGAACTTTGCTCATCATCTATCCTAAGTCTATCATTTTCACTTCTCCTCTTATCATTTTTCCTATCTCCTTTATTCTAATCGGCTTCTCACCGAGCCTTTATATTATCTTCCTATTGAATGTATGAGGTGACCTTGGCCTTGAACTCAGCAAAAGCGAAAGTTTTCGGCTTATTCTTTGTGAGAGACTTTAAAAAGTTTCCATGAGGCTCGACTCCATCGATTACGACATTGAGGGCTACGCTCATATCCAATTTGACTCATTTGATATTTGTTTAATTGTGTTAAGGATTGAAGAATCCTTAACAGGAAGCTTACTTATAAAGAAGTGTTGAAAAAATACTTTTACTAGTTCTTCAAAATAGGAAATGGTGTTTGGTTTCAAATGTTTGAATCATGTACTGACCATATTCCTCAAGGTTGAAGGAAAAGCTTGATAGGCCACTGCATCACTCAAATTGGTAGCTTGACTAACGTGTGGTAGTACTCCAAATGATCTTTAAGATCTTTCGTCTCGTCATAAGTTTTAAACTATAGCAGCTAAATGTACCATGGTATTACTTCCTCCAAAATGCTCATGCTAGCAAGGCTGCTGACATGTAAGGGGCCAGCATGGTGCACCTGTTGCAGTTGCTTACTTTTGTCAATTTTTTTGTATGTAAGAGTCGAGGGTCCCATTACATCCTAGGCTTGCTCTTTTGGTAACTTGGGTAAATAAATTGAGTCATCATTGTTCTTAGCGTCGTAATAGTAAGGAGATTAAGAATCTCTTCATGTTTTTTTGTTTAGTTCTTGGTTTTCTTTGGCCAAGGCGAGGCAAAGTTACTCAAGCGTAGCCAAACGTTGCTCATCAGTATGCTTGCTCCGTCCTTTAAGCTGTTGCGAGGAAGTGCCAGCACCTATGCTCTTAGTCATTCCAGTTTTTGCCATGTGAGTATGTTTGAGAAAAACAAACAGCACCAAATGTTATTACTGGATTTTGGTGACTAGAATTGTCTTGCAAAGAAAGGAAAAGCTTTCGATATTAGGGCCAGTCCAATGTCTAAGTTAGTAAATGTGAATAAGGGAAGTTAAGAATAGTAAAGAATTATCAGATATCTCTTATAGAGTTCCCTTCCCATATTCATAAGCGACTATCGTATCTGAAGTAGCAGTTATCGGAATAACTATCGGGACATGTGAAAGCTTCTTGATTAGACACATTCCCTAAAATATAGGGAGAGCAAACAATTATGTAATATAACCGTACTATTGATAATTGTTTGTGCCACTTCCCTTGAAATCAAATTAAGAATGGATCTGTGTTACTCGGCGATATGCCAAGAATGTAGATTACTCAACCTGCCGATGACAAATGGATGAGTGAGTGAAGCTTTGAATATCAATGTATGACAAGCTGAGTGAACGAAAACTGAATATCAACACATCATATGGATAGAAAGTCAGTTGGGGCTTATTGTATCTTTCTTGGCAAATCCTTGATTTCTTGGAAAACTAAGAAGTAGCACATGGCTTCTACTTCTTCGATGGATGTTGAATATCGTAGCATGGCACATTCTTCGAAGGAGTTGTTATGGCTTTCATATATTCTAAAAGACTTGCAAGTGGATGTTCCTTCTCCAGTATCTTTGTATGTTGATAACAAAGTAGCTCAATCTATTGCAAACAATCCTTATTATCATGGGCGAACTAAACACATAGATATTGATGTTCATTTTATTTGAGATCATATTTCAAGTGGTTTTCTCAAAACGTTATATGTTCCTTCTAAGCTACAACTTGCTGATGCTCTTACCAAATAAGTTTCTGAGTCTCAGTGGTTATTTTTCTTTTCTAAGTTGGGCCTTTGTGAGGGACAAACTTGAGGGGTATCTTATTTATTTCACATACATGTACATACATATGTGTAGGTTAGTTTAGGGTAGTTAGTTAGTTGCAGCAAGTTGTATATATACTAAGTCTTATATAGAAAAATAAGAAATTTTAATTAGTTTACAAAACCATAGGAATAGATTTTTTTTTTTATTTTTCATAGCATATTTTCATATATATTCATGAGAGATCAAAATAACTATAAGGAGTATATATTACTTCTATATTACATTCTTAGATAATTTCAATTCTATTCCTATCTTACTTCATTTTGTTAATCAAATGTGCCATAAAAGTACCACCATGTCATATTTAGAGGTATTACAATTATTATTATAACATATTTCTAATAGAAAATGCAATGGAACTCTTAAAGTTTAAGATTAGGCATGCTCAATAGAGGATATTTTCACAATGAGTGGCTTCTTAAGAAGAAGTTTAAGATTAGTTAAAATTACTTTCTATTTGTTTATTGTAAGGTGCAGTGGCTTCTCTTGATAATATTCCGTGATATGAGTGGAGTAATAGTGGTCATATGGACTAAGAAGGTTAGGGAGATGTGAAGATATAAGGCTTGAAATGATGAGTTTGAGTAGATTTCCATACTTCGAATATTTTTGGAAGTGCTAAGCAATTGCTTGGTGGATCAACTTTAGGGGTGATTTTAAGTGAGGTATTGGTTTTAGGGTGGTTATAGTGGCAATGAATGCAAAAGAGGCAGGGAATGATACGCATAAGTAGCATTAGTTAGAGGTTTAAGTATGTGTGTTACGAGAAATTACAAGGAAAATAGGGGAGATGACCTTGGCCTATTTATATAAGACAAGGAAGGAGAAGTTGTACTACATCATTAAGAGAGATGCTAAATAATGTGTATAAATAATATCAATTGACTAGGAATAAGCTAAGGAAGTGATGGGGTTTATATGAGATAGTATTTAGGAAGTTCCTAAGGAGGCCTAATAGGATTGTTTAATATTTTCATATTATATGTGCACCTATGATACGAAAATTTCCTTATAAGTCAAAAATTGCAAAACTTTAATTAGTTAATCACTAGGGGTTTCAATTTTCAATTTATTAATTTAACATAAAATATAAATAACTATGGATACCTAGTATTCTACAGTCTATCAGAATAGTAGAGAATTTATATCCCCTACCAAACAACAAGATCGGATACTGAGATTTCAAAATTTATACAACCTATGGAAGTTACACAATCTAAGTAAAAGAATGAAAATTACATTTAGTGTCCCAAACCAACTGTACATTCTATCATCAAATTTTATCTTCTAAAACCTATCTCAGTTCTTATCCCAATCAGAGCTATCAATCAATCTATCATGTCCTAAGCCTGAAGAGTCATAATAGCTACGCCTATAAACCAAACTAAGTTAGAAACTAGCCACCTATGCTGCTAATGTAGATATAGTCTATATTAGCCAATTGCGACTAAACCAGCTTTGAAGTAGTCAGGTGGGCACCTATAGTATTTAGCATTTGTAGAGTAACTCTTTGCAAAATATAACTTGTTATAGCATAGAGATAGTTCTGACCTTTTATGTAACTATATATACATCAAAAACTCAAAAGTTTCAAAAAGGCTATATGACTCCATAGGAGGACTTAATTGCATATACTTAATATAGCAATGAGCTAATGAAAGCTATAAGGCCTCCTAAAAAGACTTTCATAGTTTTCTTACAAAAAGAAATAAAAACAAAAGGAAAAGGTTAATCAGTTCATTAGTCTTCACATCTTCATTCCTTGGTTCGTTGTAACTAACATGTGTGTGATTTTAACACAACATCTCCATGTACTAATCAACACTTACAAAACAGTTTATTGGGATGTAAGCACAACTAGCTCAGTAAGATAGGATGGAGTCATAGGAGTACATTAACAATCATACTTGTTAAATCATTAATTGGATACAAATGTATCAAGAAAATGGTAATTCATCACACAATATTTAATGGGTCCACTGTGAAGTTAGAGTGATCGTGACTACTCTAACCCAAATTGAGAAGTTTCAATATGATACTATCAAACTAATTCTAGGTTTATGTATTGCAGAATACGTTCCTCCCTAGACAACAATGGAACCATGGTCACTAACCTTGCTACAAACTTCTCTGCTGTTACTTAGTTTGACTAAGGATGGGAAAAGACCATTTTTGTTATCCTCATGGAAGTGTTAGTATTTGGTTTAACATCCTAATCATTACCCCTAATAGGTTATCATGAATGTTCGATTAGTATTTAGTCAAGTTAAACTTAGTCTAATTTTTAAGGTAAACAACCAAGTTCAAAACACACCAAACATGATATATTGAATCAGAAAATAGTACTTAAAAATCATCTCCTAATCACAAATTAGTATCATAAGCACATATATAGCACACGTACGTATATATAATCCAGCTACGACCACAAACAAGTACTCTTAATCCTTCAAGTATCTTGAAATGATACTCTAACATGCCATGAAGCATCGACCTAACTTACTTGATGTCGATGTGAGTTAACCTTGCTTCTTGTGCTCAATCCCTTTACAAGTCCTTAAACAATCAACATAAATATTTCAGTTTTTAGCTAAATATAAAGTACATGATTTCTTTTTAATGTTTAATTATGTATATATTTTTTATTTAGTTTAGGTATGTTTATAAAGTCTTTTATTAGGTTTTAACTTGTTGTTGAAGTCTCTGAACAATAGTCTTAATATAGTTTTTGTTCTTAAACCCTATGATGAAGTATTCAAAAATAGCTTTACTAACTAAGAACTCTCTAATCAACCTTCTGATGTTATATTAGTTAAGTTATTCATGCTAGCCAACCTTATGATTAAGTCTTTCAACTTAAGCTGAGTCATTCTTTTACCATATCAACCCTATTCATCCTATGAGTTCGCTCTAAGCAACTCATTCTAGCATCACATTTCTAATCATAAAAATGCTAAAACATGATCATACATCAGGTCATACTATGTAACACAATACTACTAAAACTTTCAAATTCTCATATTCACATGTTAATGCATTAAGCCCATAATTAGTAACTTGTGCATATCTCAACTCCAATTTAGTCTACACAACTCCAGATCACTCACTTTAGTAGAATATAAATCAAGTGAACTCTAAAATTGATACAAATGGTTTTCCTCAAAGCTAATTACACAAAATCTCCAAAAAATAGCATTTTCCACCTAATTTAGAGTTTCAAAAATTCATAAAAATCATAGAAAATATTTTTGTCCAAAAACTCTTAATGGCATCCTTACATGCAATATGGGGATGTAAAATGATTGATCTCGAAACTACAGCAGTTGGGTCATTTAAAATGATTTTGAAAATTACTTGATTTTAGGCGATTTTTGAAGGAGCTCATATATTTGCTTAAAAATTTTACAAACTAGTATTTTTCTTAAAAAGTACATATAAAAATATTTTAAAATGATTTTTATCTTAATTTTTAGAATTAAATTAGTGTTTCTTTAAAATTAAAGAAATTTGGTAGAAATTCGACTCACTAGAAAAATGGATTTCCGGCCACCCTAGTGTCAGCCCCTCTAGGTGCCACCACTACTATTAAGTGGTGGTAGTAATGGTTTGCATCCAGCATCATTCTAAACCTATGTTCTTGAAAATAACTTAGTTTTCCCAATTTTCTTTATATTTTCCCTAAATTTTCCTTCAGTGATCTTCTCCTTCTTAAATTTTTCCTAGATTTCTCAAAGCTTAAATGAGGTTCTGGAGAGCACTTGGGTAATAATCCCAAAGTGGATTAGGGAAAAATGAGTTTCTCCTTCGATTTTTAGCTTAGATACCTACCTTAGTGTTTATATAGGAGTCCTCAAATTATAGTTCTTAATCAACACCTATCCCAAAAATGTCTTATGCTTAAAACCTTTTGAATTTCGTTGTTTGGTAATCTTTTATTATTTTTTTGATGCATTTTTAGCTAATTATGTTTATTTTGGGGTATTTTAAGTATTTATAAGTAGATATTTATATATATTAATTATACCTAAAGTATATGCACTTTTTTTATACATTATTTTATAGCATAAATAATTTATCTCTAAAGTTTGCTTATTTTATGCTACCTAAATCATGCGTTTATGACTTATAAAATAATAGAGTATAATTTGGTGAAATTAATCATTTTTAGTTATAATATTATTATTTTATGATATTTCTACATTTCAAACTTATGAAGTATCATTGTTTAACTCATAGGACTCACTTGAGAAATATTAACTCAATTAGGCTGCTTTTGTGTACGCCCCAAATTTTTCGCTCAAAATCCGATAAGTAAGACTACAAGGCTCACACAATCCGTAACAGAAAAACTTTTAGAGAGTAAGCTATACGAGCTTAGTTAGATATCTCTCATATTATACCGACAAACAAGTTGTTAAAGAATTAATTAAACAATCATATGAATGCATAAACAAACAGTATACTAAACAATGTATGCAGTTGACCAGGTGCTGCATACAACTTCAAATTTAACGGCTTTTGAAGTTAAGGTTGAAGATTCATTAGCACGAATCACAATTGGGTTCTAGCTCCTAGGTTTTTAAAAATATATTGAATTTCTGTATTTCATAAAAGAGATTTCCATTTCTAAAAATGTAGTATTAGACAAATTTCCAAGTTTAGTGGTGAAGTGGCCCCTACTGCCCATACTTACTCCCTATAGCGGTGGTTTCTAGACTCGACCCGCAATTACCAACGGTTAGCATCTTTGATTGCCAAATAAGCCCGTAAACCAAGGGTAAGGCCCTATTGGACAAGTGCTCTTGCACTATACTAATCATAAATAATCTATTCACATAAGATCTCCATCCCAATAGGACCCTTCATTACAATCCGCATAAGGTGACGATCGGGATAGTAAATACAACGTTCGTGATTATGAATGATCTATTTGATTTAAGATAAGCTGAATATATTTAAGTTAAATTATTAAGTGATCAATCAATATTAACAAACCATCCAAATCATGCAGCGATCAATCATATAACCAATTCTTTAGTTATTATATTTAACAATATTTGCACGATAAACAACCTATATTCAATTACATGCCTGTCACAAACCCCAAGCATCAATTTATTAACATGTATATAATTTAGGTGTATTAACTACAAATACAAAATAAGTATAAAGTCATCGGAAGTGTTCACATGATCAAATTCATTACAAGTCATAACAATCAATGAACAACTTAATCTACTAATCAATGTCTCTTGATAAATAAATAATAAAAATCTAATGGGTATCTAAATGTAGTGCTAAATGGCCTAATTATCTAACTATTTCTTATGATTCTTGTTTTCTTTAAGGTTTTGAATTACATGTAACTTTTTCATTTTATCTTTAATCATTACATTTCCATAGTCAATTCTTATCGCATTCTGGTGTACTCCTTCAATGGTGGAATCTGATTAAAATTTTCAATGATATTTCACTTTACTTAACTTATCTATTATGGTAAGTAGGAAATATTATCCTTTCATATGAGTAATAATATACAACTTGGTAAATATAATACGAGTTGGAATTATCTCATTATTTGTATATTTTTGGATTGATATATTGTTATAGTATAATTTAATTGTAATACCCATGAGTAGTGGAGTAAATAGTAGTGTCACGATATAAGTTAAAATTAATAATAGAGTTGAGTAAAAAACATTGAAATTATATTGTTAACTAAATGACTTGATCATCAAAACTTTAGCCTAATCATAATGTAATATTATTCTAAGAACACATCAGGCATGTATGCATACATAAATGTTCATTTTAATTCTTTTAGGTCTATGATCCTATATTATTGTTATCATTATTATGATCATTATTATTATTGTGATCCTTATTATTGTAATTGTTGTTGTTGTTTTATATTACCATTGTGGAGCCTAAATTTTGGTTTTTTGTTTTTCTCAACTTGGTTTAAACTAAACTCTATGCCTATTTTATTTAAACCCTCAACATAAGTTAACAAAAAAAAAGGGCATCTTGTGATTTTGTAAAATTAGAGTTGTCACTCAATGAAATTGGATAAAAAAATTTAAAACTAATTAAATGGATTAGTTGTAATTTAGCTACTAGTTCACATTTGAAAATCTTTTAAAGAAAAAAAAAACTTTTAAGAAACTGGATTTGTGAGCTAACTTATTAAAACTCAAAGGTTATTATATTAAATTACTAAATTGGGCCTTAACTTTCAAAATACTATTTCAATTTAAAGAAAACAACTTTTTTTTTTATAAATTTTCAATATTTTAATTTTTGAATTTTTCTTCCTTTTCTTATTTTTTTTTAATTTTTTAATGTTTTTATATACTAAGAAAAAAAGGGAAAATAAAATGGTTATTTTTTTATAGTCACCTCAAAAGTATTTACATATCTACTGTTTGGAATCAAATGTCACAATTCTTTTTTTATAAAAATTTAGTAGTTTGGTTAATTTTGATTTTGAAAGCAATGATGGGTTCATTGACCAATTTATTTGATTTTGGAAACATTCTAAGAAAAAGGCCTTAATATTATTCATGTGTTTGATTTTGAAAACATCCTAATTTGGTGTATTTGAAAAAGAAAATAATTGTTTCTTCTTTTCTAGAAAAATTCTAAAATCTGAAATTTTAAAAAATGATTTATTGGCTTATTTTAAAAAGAAAAGTCCTAAAAGTTTATTCATGAAAACAAGTTTATTTTTTTTTTAAGTCTTACTAATTTATTTTTCAAGGGAATATTTTTTTTTTTTACTTTGTTGGAAGCATTTTCTATTTTTTATGCTTTTTTTTAAATGACTTTATTTCCCAAACGTACCGGTGTCACTTATTTGTTTTTCCTAAAAAGAGTTTTTTTTTCTACTTTTTGAATTTTTTTTATACAAAAGTACTAATAGAAATCATGAAAAAAACACTTAACAATACAAAAGAACTTTTTCTTTTGTTTGAAGAGCCTTAACATTTTTTTTTAGAAAACAATTTTTTTTTCACTTTTTAAAGTAAAACTTATTTTATGTTTTTATATTCTTATTTTATTATTTAAAAAATGGGCCCTATTAATCCTAAGAGCAATGATCACCCCATAACATCCCTAAGAAGTACGCAATGCCCTTAATCCTAGTATTTATTTATTTTTTATAAAAAAAATTATTTTTACTTTTGTTATTGTATTATTTTTTAATTTTCATTTTTCAATTATTTTTTGGGAGCCCTACTCATCCTTCAATGGTGGTTACTCTACAATACCTTAAAATTACACGATGCCCCTATATTAATTGCTTATTATTTAAATAATTAACAATGAACATAAAATAAACAACTTTACTTGAGTCGATAAGCTCAAGAAAGAACTCTAGCCATACAAATAAAGCCTCGCCAAATTAGGATGTAAGACAGATCCAACAAAAGGCTTTATCACACCACCCATTCAACTGGGTGATGACAAGCATATTGCCTTATAGTTGATTAGCTTTGTTGTTCTCGACTATTGATCCCCCTACAGTACCATCCTACGATGCCCCAACCTCAATAAGTTTGATGCATACATCCGCTAGAAATGTATCATAATGAAATTTGCTACCTCTACAAGGGCCAGATATGCACACAATGACCAAAATTTGTTTAGAACACTCTAACTTAGCAACATCTTGCATGATAAGATCATGTATATCAAGTTTGCCCCTAATATGACACAACCCTGAAGGAGGGGAACCAGCAGAAAAAACAGAGGTTGCTCAATACGGTGACCACCCCGACCAAATCACTTGACCTCCCAATCCTTAGAAGAGAAAGAAAATATCACCACTTCCTTCACTCCAACATCCCTTATAGAAATGCCCAATTTAGTCAACATACTTAAGGCAACACACCACTTCAATGTTGATCCACAAGTTCAACCTATCGAATAAAAATGTAGACACTTTGCACCCAAATAGCAAGCCACAATCAAACAAGAGGTACAAAAGCTACTGCGAGCAAGATTCATAAGAGAAGAATGCTACCCCACCTAGCTCGAAAATACAATCCTCGTAAAGAAATCAAGCAGCAAGTGGCACATATGTATCGACTACATTGACCTTAACAAAGCTTACCCTAATGATTGTTTTCCTCTCCCCCAAATCAACCAGCTCATCGATTCCACATTAGGTAATGCCAGACTTAGTTTCATGGATGCCTACTCAAGCTACAATCAAATATGCATGGCCCTCGAAGATTAAGTTTATACCTCTTTTATCATTGACTTCGGAATGTGTTGCTATAAAGTTATGCCCTTTGGACTCAAAAAGGCCGGAGCTACTTACCAAAGGTTGGTGACAACTATCTTTAAACTCCAACTCGATAGGAATTTCAAAGTCTACATTGACAATATGATTGTCGAGTCTGATTTTTCAATTTTTGTTTAAAACTAATTTCTCATTTCCTGATTAATACTAAACCCTAACCCATTTAATATTAATCCTCAACTAAAGAAATTGAGAAATTCCAGTTTTTTTATTGAAAATCATTTTTGGAGTCGCCATCCGACCGAAGTCAAGAAAAGGAAAAGAAACCATAATCAATTATGTGGATTAATTACAATTTGGCTACCAGTCTTTAACTTCAAATTTAATGAAGAACCAGAGGGTTCCGAATTCGGGGGCTAACCTATTAAACCCTTAATGGGTACCACTATCTATTTACCGAAATTAGAATTATTCTTCTAATTGTAACATTTAAAAAAATAAAAAATAAATAAATAAAATCAAAAGAAAAAGAACCTAAGTTTCTACATATTTTATCATCGCTTCGAAGGTACCTAGTACCCGCTAGCCAGGATCAGACAATCATAGTTTTTTCCGAAAACTTTAATATGTTTGCTCTTTTTATAAAAAATAATTGGTTGAATTTGCGTTTTTATTAACCATTTTATTTTTATTAAAAAAATCCCTAGAAGCCTAATTTTTATTCCTAATTATAAAAAAAAAAACCTAAAAAACTAATTTTTGAAAAGTCCCAAATTAAGATTTTTATTTTAAAAACAACTAAGTGATAATTTTTTTTATTTTCAAGAAAAACCCTAAAGATTTTATGAAATATGCAATGTTCTACATGATGAAACTTTTATATAGAAAAGATGCTTAAAACATAAAAAAGAAAGAAAGGAAGAAAAAAATTTCTTAATCATAGAAAAGATGCTTTAATCATAGAAAAGATACCTAAATAATAGAAAAGATATCTAAATTATGAAAAAGATGTTTAAACAAAAAAAAATCTAAATGATTAAAAAGACGTCTAAATCATAGAAAAGAAACTTAAACGATGGAAAAGATATATAAACTATAGAATAGAAGCTTAAATTATAGAAAAAATATCTAACCATAGACAAGATATCTAACCATAGAAAAGAAATTTAAACTATGAAAAAGATGTTTAAACTATAGGAAAAATCTAAATTATACAAAAGATATCTAAATCGTAGAAAAGAAATTTAAACTGTGAAAAAGATGTTTAAACCATAGAAAAAAAATCTAAACTATAGAAAAGACATCTAAATCATGGAAAAGATATCTAAATCATAGAAAAGATGTTCAAATCATAGAAAAGATGTTCAAATCATAGAAAAGATATCTGAATCATAAAAAAAAAAAACCTAAACTATAGAAAAGACATCTAAACTATGGAAAAGACATCTAAACTATGAAAAAGACATTTAAACTATGAAAAACAAGCCTAAACTATGGAAAAGATGTTTTGCCATAAAAAAGAAGTCAATTAAAGATTTTTTTTATTTTATGAACATCAAAATGACTTTTTTTTTTTTACCTAGAAAACCCTAACATGCCTAATGCAATTTTTCTAAATTAATACAATATGCAAAGAACAAGATTTTGTAAAATATGAGATTTTATAAAAATATTATTTTGAAAATATGAAATCTAAAAGAAAAATAATAAAAAATAAATAAACTAAAACTTAACTTAACATATGTTTACTAGACACTAATGCTATAACAAATTACTAGCAATTAAAGACGTGATAAAAATAAAATAAAAAATTAGTACAAGTCTTAAAAATAACTATGCATATACTAAGTGAGATAAAAATAAATAAATAAAATAACCTATAGACAATAATTAAAAACCACTATTACGTACCTGCAAGGCAAAGTACACAAAGCTGATGAAAGGGAACAGATTGGATCCCCAGTCCTATCATGCGCACAACTATAGAATTGGTCTAAGGAGTGAGTTCGAGAGTATTTTTAACAAATGTGTAATTGTTCTTTTTTTTTAACAAAAAAGGGTCCTAATTCTTAAATGTTATTGTTTTATAAAAAAAAAAAAAATTTGCTCTAACAATCCCATTTTCAAAAAGGGTCTTTTATTAATTTTTATTTAAAGAAAAACAACCTTCTATGTGATAAATCCTTAAATAAAACCAAATCTTAAAATATGACTAATTCTAACAACTACTAAACTAATATATATAACTATCTATCAAAATAAATTAATTCTATATAATAAAATTGCACAAGAACTAATACTAAACTCCTAAACTAACATATATATATATATATATTATATCACTAATAGATAATGTAATAAGGCATATAATAAAAATAAATAAATAAATAAAACAATCTTCTAAGGTCTATATATCTCTATATTATCATAATATACCTAATCCATATTAAAGCTAATGCTAAAAGAAATATCTCAAACTAAGAAATACACATATATACATATATATATATATATATATATAGCACAGCATGTTAAACCACGAAAATCCTAAAAGCAATAATATAGTATGATAATAATAAATCAGAAATAGTAATAATAAAGAAAAAACTTAGATAGAAACCGAACCTGATGATGCCCAGCTACAGCATGCGTATATTGTTGTCCGGAGCAGCGTTGGATCAATCGGATGTTTGCAGCAGTGATGGATTTACTGCTGTGGTGGCTTGCGTGAAGTGTATGGCTGGATGTTGGAACTCGGTTTGGCTTGCTGCCGCAAACGTTGGTATGGCAGGTTAATCTGAAAGTTGCGACGGTGCTGCTGGCTGAGCTTGCTATTCGGCAATACGGTGAAGTTGTGTGCAGGAGCTAGGACGTGGTGGACGTAAGTTTGAAGGGTATATGTAGCAGGAAACGTGGTGACGTATCGAAGGCAAGGAGGAGAATGAGCGTGGGCGACTATCGAGTTCAGTTGCTGTGGTTGTTGCAGCTGCTGTTGATGGTTAGGCTGTTATGGGGTTGGAGAAAAGGGTCGAAGATTTGCAATAGAATCTGGTGCTAGATCACATCTGCTCGCTCTATTGCTATGGTTACTGATAACGTCAACGATGAATAGTGGATGGACGAAGGATGAAAACCGTATGTACTCAGTGACTGATTTGATTATATTGTGCAGCATGTATTTCACCGTGTGCTGCTGTGTGTGAGGGTCGCACGTCGTCGACAGTTTGTATTCGTGTACTATTTAGCCAAAAGAATAATTCTGTTGTGTTGTTCATGTGCAGTAATGTCATGATCGATTGGTTACCGCCAAACGGAGTTATATTGTTGTCTTTTTAAATCCAAACCATATTGTATCAATTGTATCTAATTAAACTAGATCCAAATTAATTCAAATCTGACTCAATAAAATCAAATTAGATTCAAATGTTTTTAATTAGATATGAATCCCGTTTATTTCTCTCGCTCTTGTAAAATATGTAAAAAAAAAAAAAGACATAGATGCCTGGCGAAACTCGAACCCCTAACCTCAAATTAAATCCAACCTAAATACTCTGATTCTTATCCGTTAAGCCATTAGCCTGTGCATTGACATTTAGTTCAATTATACTTAAACTATTCGATTCCCTAAGATAAAATTTTTAACTAAACTAAAACTAAAACTAACACTAAAACTAATTATTCCTAACATAAATTACTTTCTAAAAATCTACGAAATTTTTATGATTTTTTCCTTTTCTTCTTTTTTTGGTATTTTCATTATTTATTAATTTTTATTATATTTTTTTATTAATTTTTTTATTTCTTTGAGTTAGGACCCTTTTTGTAAAAATAAAACTTAGAACTACAGAGAGGCAAAAATTAGGTATCTACAATGATCATCAAAAATACGAACAAAGCCAACCATGCCATAAACCTATGCGAAACCTTTAACACACTACGTAAATACTAGATGAAGCTAAATCCTTTGAAGTGTGTCTTTGGAATAGGGTTTGGTAAGTTCCTAAGATTCATGGTCACAGAACACAAATCCAAGCAATTTGAGACATGCAAGCCCCATAGAAGATCAAAGACATCCAATGCCTTACGGACAAGATTGCCACGCTCAACCAATTCATCTTTTGTAGTGTTAATAAGTGTTTTAAGTTTTTCAAAATACTGAAGAACCCATTGAAATTTAAGTGGATAAACGAGTGTGACACTGCTTTTGACAAGCTAAACAAATTCCTAAAGAGCCTACCCATGCTCTCAAAACTAGTTCCTAAAGAAGAGCTTTACCTATACCTTACCTTAAGCAACAAAGCCCTCTCCTTAGTGCTCATTTGAGACCATGGATGCGAGCATGAGCGCGTTTATTATGTCAATCATATTCTTCAAAGCCCCAAGATAAGATGCACCTAGATTAAGAAGTTCGCCCTTATAGTAATCATTGCTGGTTAGAAACTCGGACCTTACTTTTAAGCACACCCCATCATCGTCCTCACCAACCAACCACTTCACACACTTCTACAGAAGCTAAACACATCACACCAAATGGTTAAGTACTCCTTAGAGCTCAATGATCACGATGTTCAGTTCTGCCCACAACAAGCTATTAAGGCATAAGTTCTCATTGGCTTTGTTGTCGAATACACTGGAGAAGAGTGTGTACACAATAACATTAACATATTGGTGTGGACTTTCTACGTTAATGGATCCTCCACTCGAATGCTTACAACACAGCCAACTACACTATCATAGATGATGACCTCAATTGGCGTAAACACAACTTGCCTCCCATCTGCTACTTAAAGATAGAAGAGGGCCTATAAACCCTAAAAGATCTGTACGCAGGCATCTACAGTTATCACATTTAAGCCCAAGCCTTATATGTTCGAGCCCCTCACCTCGGATATTACTAGTCAAGCATGAAAGAAGACTTAAGGACTCTAGTGCAATAATATCACAGTTACTAGAAGCACGCACCCATCAACCGTATACCTAGCTCAAAGCTCTATTCCATCACCTTTAGCAAAATAGGGGCTTGATGTTCTTGGACCCTTTTCGAAGGCATTCGAAGGATGTCAATTCATTTTGGTTACCATGGCCTACTTTACTAAGTAGGAAGAGGCATAAGCAATTGCTAGCATCATCACAAAAGCAACTAAAGGTTTTGTCCTGATGAGCATCCTTACTAGATTTAAGGTCCTGATAAGAATCAACCCCCTAGATCGATCACATGTAGCCAAGCTAGAGGACTCTAGGGACTCACCTAGGGATTATTATCTCAAAGCCTCATCTAAGATAGGAATGCCTACCCCAACCTCTATGTTTCCCACTACTATCGACCTAGCTACCAAGCTAACACATACACTAGACTTGTCGAATAATTGTGCTATGATGTCATATCTGAGCGAACAACCTCTAAAGACTATTCAAGTCGAGCTCCTAAGCCATCTACCAACGTCCAACCCTAGCCTAAATTGAGTACTTCTTAGCAAATAACTAATCGAGCTCTGACTTGATCTAGATCAGGTCAGCCCCTAATTACAAACTCCCACTTTTGTTCATTTTATCCAATTTGTACTACAATTCGGAATGACCAACCACCATATGACACGAGTCCTCTAGTACAATATTCCAAAAGGATTCTTTATTTTTCTGTATAAAATATTCTTTGTCTCTTTTACCCTTTTTAATATGTTTTATGTATCCTATTTGTAGAATACTATTTTATCTTTTCATACATGTAAAGTAACCCTAATGGGATGAGTACATAAACCAGCACTTAATGTATGTAGATAACATCTTCATTATCAGAATTTTATATAAGTTTCCCTTTGAGCAACCATAGTGTTCTCATTATCCTTCAACTCTTATCTAGTCCCTTTAATAAGGAGTAGTGGCGAGTGACCTTTCAATTTGAACTGGTGAGTCATATTCAACGAATTGTAGGCTGAGTAAAATCAATTAGTATGTCATATCCAATTAGTATGTCATATCCAATTAGTAGCTGCTTGGACTTTGCTAACTTTTCCTTATTTCCTTTTATTCTCTCTTCATTTTGGTGTTTCTCCATATGTCTGACCCTAGAGATGCATCAAGTCCCCTATGTCCTTATCATAGACAATGGCAAACAATTTGATAATGCGCCTATGATAAGCATTACATCTAGCTCCACTCCACCTTCGTCGTTCACCTTCAAACTAATAAGTAAGTCGAGGCCATTAATAAGATTGACCTTAGAAGCCTGAAGAAGAAGGTGAAATGTGCAAGTGTTTAGTAGGCGGATCAGCTCCCCATGATTCTTTTAAGGTATCAAACTATGCATAGGACGACGACGAGCGAAACTCCTTTTCACCTCACATTCAAATTAGAAGCTATGATCCCCATCAAACTTGAGCTCCCAACAAGTAAGACTCAAAACTTCAACATCGGTGTCAACAAGTTGGCCCTCTTAGCAAGCTTAGACACGACTGATGAAGTAAAAGATGTTGCACTGGCATAAGTGGCCGCGTACTAACTAGGTAGTGTCGAGCCCTATTTCGATTTCCTTAATTTATCTTTGTAGACACCTAATTTTTGCCTCCTTTTATTTTTCAAATTTGGTTATAGGGTCCTAAATTAGAAAAAGTTCACAAAAAATAGAAAATTAAAGAAAGCTCCCAAAAAATAGAAATTCTAGAAAAACATAAGAAAATAGGGAAATAGGGGAAAAATCACAAAAAATAAGAAATTTAGAAAATACAAAAAATAAGAAATTATGAAAAAAAAATCACAAAAAAAATAAATATATAAATAAAATAAAATATTTTAGAAAATAACATTTTTTTAGATTAAATTTTAAGTTTAGAAGTTAGGCCATTGAACCTGAGCTTAGATTTAAATATAGCCCAAGTTTACCGAGTCCATTATTGCACATATGGACAAGGCATAGGCCAACAGCCTGACAGTTAAGTATATGGACATAATACTAGTATTAAGCATGAGGTCTTAGGTTCAAAACTTAGTAAAGGTAAGGAGGTCTTTTTTTTTACTTTTTGTTTTTCTTACATCAGAGACTGCCATGTGTCAGGATTTGATTGTGCCACGTGTCAGATTGGATGACCTTTGCTAACGTAGTACCATGTCAACCGCCACGTGTCAACTGTGATACGTAGCAGGTCGAGGTTTGTTGAGTTAGCTGACGTAACGCCACATCAGTAGTTTCCCTTTCTTTCCCTCGGTTTTCCTCCATTTTCTCCCAATTTTCCTCAGCTTTCCTTCTCAAGAGCAGCTCACTCCCTCCACTTTATCTTCAATTTCTACCCAAATTCCACACACAAGCTCATGGTTTCTTACATTAATCTCGCACTAGACATGGCCTACTATGAATCGGTACAGAAAACACAGCCAAGTTCGGTCAATTACGCATTCAAATTGAGCTTTAAAGATTGGAAAAAAAAAAATGAAAATTCGACCATTCCCATTAACTTCAATCCAAGCTTTCCTTTGTCGCTGGGTTGAAATTCAAGTATAAATAGGGATGTCAATGAGCAAGAGAGGCATCCCCGAGCTTCAGAATCAACTCTCAAGCTCTCCTTCTCTCTCGCGATTCTCTTTCTCTCTCTAGCTCATTCTCTCTTTCTTCACATCTCTTTTCTCTGAGCCCACCACCACAACCTAATATGACAACCGTGACCCGCACTCCATTAGCTCCCAAAAATGACTTCCCTCGACCTCCACCATGCCCCTTAGTAACGCCAGCCAAGCACCACCGCCGACCACCACCTCCGACAACCGCCAAACAACCATCTCAGGCCACGACACTCAGCTTACCCCCCCCCCCCACCAAATTCCCAATTCAAAATTCACAAAAAACTCCTCACCCCTTCACTTTAGCCACTAGAACTGCCCGAATAGCTTTCTGTCACTATTGTTCCTGCTAAATGCATTGAAGCTTGACCCAGAACTAGTGGAACCAACCCGACCCGATTCAACCCGTTTAACCTGCCTAGGTCCAGCCACGCATTCAAATTCGTCCGAAGCTTTTTTCTTTTATTTATTTTTTTTGTTTTATTTTTTTATTTATTTTGTTTAAATGTAATAGAAAATAATAATAATAATAATTAAAAAAAAAAGGAAAAAGAATAGAAAAAAAGAAGAATAAAAAGTATTTTATGTTATTTTTTTGGAACAAGAAGAACCAAAAAAATATAATAAAAAACCAACAATAATAAATAAATCACAAAAATAATAACATAGAGTAAAAATAGAAAAGTTATTTTTCACACTTAGAAAATCAATTTTTTTTAAATAAAAATAAAACAAATCTTTTTTGAACTAGAGCATTTGAGGTTTTCAAAAAATAAAATCTAACTTAGGACCTCTTATAATCTTTTTTTTTTTCAAATCAATTCAAAATGGGTAAAAATGTAAACCCGGCGGTTTTTCCAAAATTAAAATCAATCAACCCACTATATTTTCGTTAAAACGAACTACAGAAATCTAATTCCGAACAGCAGGTACCTAAGGACCCATACGTAAGTACAAGGCGACTTAAAATATGGAAAGTTTTATTTTTTTCATTTTTAGATATTTATGTAAATTAATTAATTTAGTCGTATATATCATAATTAGATTTTTTTACAAATTAAAAAGGGTATATTTGAAAAGCAAAGTTAAATTCGAAAAGTTAAAAGTGGTACCCGTTTAAGGTTTAAGAAATTATCATCCGGATCCAAATGTGTAGTTTTTAAGAAACCGTATTTATAACTTAGCTTTTTTAATTGATAGACCAATAATTAAATTATAACAAATCCACCCAATTAATTATAACTTAACCCCTTTTTCCCGACTCTAGTCGGATGGCGACTCCAAATCTTTTCAAGTTGAAAAAAATGGTTTTCTTTAAACCTTAGTCGAGGGTCAATATTAAATGGGTAAGGTTTAGTATTAATCGGTTTAGAGAAAACCTAATTTTATAAAGAGAATTAAGAGGGTGAAAAACCAGGCTTAACAATCTTATATTAAGCTCAACCCGCTTCATATAAAATACTCAACATAAAATTAAGGGAACATTTTTTCCTTAAAAAAAAGGTTTTGAAAAAAAAAATATTTTTAAAAATTTGGAGTCACCAACCATTTAAACTGATAAAAAGTGAAATTAGGGTTTTCAGGGGGGCAAAACCCTAATTTGGTCAATGATCTGCAAATTTTCTAAGAAAATGATTTTTTAGAAAATTAAACCAGAAAAAACCAGGTTCGGAGGCTAACCTATTAAAACAAAATTTCCATATAAAAGCTAAAGAAAAATTAATAGGCTTGATTTTTATAATTTTCTAAAAATACTAAAATATACCTAAATATGCAAAAGATAACTAAAGTAAATTTTTTATTATTTTTTTATTACGAATTTTTCAAGAAAAATAAAGAAAAGTTTTTTTTGACACAGTTGCCTCAAAGGTGCCTACATACCCGTTAATCGGGATCAAACCAATGTAGTTCTTTTTTTTTATAAAATATTTAATAGGTGGATTTCTTTTATTTTTTAAAATCGAGCCAGATTTACGTTTATTTAATCATTTTAAAAAAAAAAAACTAAAAAAATCTAATTTTCATGAATCTAAGAAAAAACCCTAACTTACTAACTATTTTTGGAAGAACTCTAGTTAAAATTTTTATTTAAAAAAAAAACTCACAAACTGTTAAAAAATATCTCTTCTAAATCCTATATAAAAAATATCTCTTCTAAATCCTATATGCAAAATATGTTGAAGATACAATCTAAATACCTATCTTTTTTTAAACCTCAACCGCAAGATATGTATCTCATACGTATCTTTTTTTAAATCTCAACTGCAAGATACGCATCTAAATACGATCTAAATACACTTATTTTTAAAAAAAAAAACACAATTTTACTAAAAAAAAATAATTGAGCTAAATTTATTAAAATTTGATATTATCTAAAAAAACACACAATATGAAAATAACAAAAACTTACACTAAAAAAATAATTGAACCAACTAATAAAAAAAATTTATTTAAATCGTTCGAGTCGCGCATATATAACGTGTTTTTTGTATCATGCTTGTGCGCGGTGGATCTCGTGTGATTGCAAAGTGGCTTATGTCATGAACAGTGTCAATGGCGTACTGTGTTGGGCGACAAGCGATCACGCGTAAGGAAGTGCGACTAAATTTTTTGAGTCGATCAGTGCAAGTGGACGTAAATCCATGTGTTGCGTGGGACGTATGTGGCGTAGCAATGTGGAGTGGCCTTCAGTCAGGGAGTTAGGCGTAGACTTGTTGTGTGTTCTATTGTGTGTGCTGCGTGAGGATTGAGGGGGTCAGCGATGAATTGGATTAAGGGCAATGTGTGTTTGTATTGTTGGTTGAGAGGATCAACAGTGAATTGGAATTTGATTGGGTCAGGGGGCATTAGCTGTGGACGTCAGTTGCTATCCTAGCTGTTCGGTTATTTTTTGTATGTGGATTGCGGTTATATGGCTGTGGCAA
Source organism: Lumnitzera racemosa (assembly GCA_024138005.1). Taxonomy (NCBI): domain Eukaryota; kingdom Viridiplantae; phylum Streptophyta; class Magnoliopsida; order Myrtales; family Combretaceae; genus Lumnitzera; species Lumnitzera racemosa. The sequence goes on from JAMXBC010000004.1 coordinate 110,620,729, forward strand.
TTACCAATTAGTGAATTGTGTGGCTATCGGCTTGTAAAGTTTAGTCGGGTAGTCGGTGAGAGGTCGTGCAGTATAAATTTAAGACGTTGGATGTGAGTTCGTCAATTCTTGAAGGTTACGACAGTTCGGTATGGGACATAGCAAGGGGTCGATGTGAAACAATGTTGTAGGAGGCTACAGGCTACTATATTTGTTAATGTGATGGGCTAATTATACGAGGATAATTATGGAGTTGTGTTTTCGTATGATGTAGGGATTGTATAATGGAAAAACCATCCAAACTCCACCGTCAACTTCTATTTATAAGACCCACAACTGAATCTTTCGTACCGTTTTAAATATAGATTTAATCTTACCAAACCTAGATACAGAAGATATGATAACGATTCTTTGAAGATTTGACTTGGTTTCTAGAAACCTACTTAATATGAGCTTTCGATTTTTCGGGCTTAATTTGATTTAGCCCAATAATCTTCTTACTAAATCCTAAGCCTATTTTAGCCCAACATAAATTAGATAAAAAATCTATTTTATATTAGACTGAACTAAAATTATTTTAATAAAGCTCGATCCTTTAATGACTTAAGAATTTATTAAGTTGATCACTCACCATCATCCAATTCACACTAAACAATCCGACTCGATTCTACTCGATACTATTTGATACAACTCGATACAATTTAACTCATGTTGACTTAACTCGATACGACTCAATATGATTGGACTCAATTCGATACGATTCAACTCAACTCGATACGATTCAACTCAACTCAATACGATTTGACTTGACTTGATTTGACTCAATAAGTTCGACTCAACTTAATAGGATTGACTCAACTCAACTCGTTATTGACTCGACTTGACTCTCTTTCTTATATTTTTTATTTTAATTTTAATTTTTTATTTTTTAAATTATTTTCTTTTTTTTTTTGTTTATTTATTTCTTAACCTAACTCAACTAAAATAAAACGAAAATAGAAAAAATAAGGTGTCTATAGTTGCTCCTCTTTATGAGAAGTTCGATTAGGACTACACTACAAAAACAAAAAAAATACCCATTTTTGCCAGACCCTACTCTGAACTGATCGGCTAAGCTACATTTTATCTTGATGAAGGATATCAATCCGAAAGGTCAATGTAAAGAATAAACTACCCATCCTGAAAGGACAATCCAAAAGAACTATGGTGCCTATCTTAGAAGGATAGGACAAAGAAATTGGGTATCAAATTGATTTGTTTTGGTTTAACGGACAATTCGAAGAGGATAAATCTCTTTAAGATTTCCAAAAAACTTGTTTTGATTTGGTGGATGATTCAAAGAGAGTAGATCTTTTCAAGATTTAAAAAAAACTTGCTTTGATGGATAATTCGAAGAGGATAGATCTCTTCAAGATTTCAAAAATGTTTTGATGGATAACCCGAAGAGGATAGATCTCTTCGACATTCCAAAAAAACTAGTTTTGGTGAATAATCCGAAGAGGATAGATCTTTTCGAGATTCATTTTACTCGAAAGGATAGATTTTTCAAAGACAAGATAAGATGACATTCTATTAAAAACAAAATGAGACAGCATTCTCATGAGCAGGCGATCTTTTAAATGATTAGACGATACTCCTTTGAGCATGTGATCCAACAAAAGATAGGATAGCGCTCCTTTAAGCAAGCAATCTTAGAAAGGAATAGAACAATGCTCCTTTAAGCAATCAATCTTAGCAAAAGGCTAGATAGGACTCTACTGAGCAACTGATCCTAAAAAGAACTAGATAGCACTGTAGGCGATCCAACCAAGGAATAAGACAACACTCCTTTGAGCAAGTGATCTAAGAAGGAATGGGACAACACTCCATTAAGCAAGTGATCCTAAAAAGGATTGGATAGCGCTCCTAGAAAGGACTGGATAGTGCTCCATTGAGCAAGTGATCCAAGAAGGAAGAAAATTTTCATGTGTTTTGACAAATTGTTCTATGACTTGAATTTAAGGGATTTTGATGATTCCTTGAAAATTTTAACTCTCTTTTTTTTTTTCAAGAAATTCAAAAAACACTCTTCAATAGAAAATTGTGTTACTAATAAGTAAGAAAGCCTCGAAAATTCTAAAGATCACAAATAAGGGGTTGGCTTACCCCTTGCCTGTTGATCACTCATTCTTGTTTCCTGAGGCATAATTCATGATCTCTGAACTTTTTTAGAAGCACTGATTTCAAATTTGTGATAAATGACCACTCATGTTTTTGAGAAAGTACTCAACTTGTCATTCAATTTTCTACTAAAGGAATAAACATCATTACTTGAAATGTTTAATCAAAGTGAACTTCCTTATACTCTCACAGGTTTATTTTCACTTTTGGCATCATCTCCAAAAATTGTAGCCTATCTTGTAAGTAGTAGACTTTAGTTAATCAATCAGGTCTTTTTCGGGTTTGCAATGCAAGGCTTTTGGTTAATGGTTTAAACAAATGGATAACAATGTGCTTTGGCCAACTTTGAAAAAGTTATATAACCATTCATCTCGAGTTTACAAGCTAAGAACCTAAGAGAAACTAAATATGGGCTTGCCCCGATTTCAAAAGCAAGTTTCAGTTAAGATAAGTCCATTTCTTTAATCAAAAGAGTTTCATCAAGGGTGGTATAATGGGTGGGATAATACAGTAAGGGCTTTGCTTTTGGGTTTAGGAATTAAAAGTATTTAGTCTTTAGATATCCTCCGGTTTCATCAAGGTGGAATAGTGGGCGGGATCATAAAATGAAGGCTTTACTTTTAGGCTTAAGAATTTAAAATGTTTAGCCTTTAGATATCCTCTACGAGTTCGAACTTCAGGCTTATTGGTAATTTAGCTCATGCTTAAAGGTGATCACCTTGCTAATATTTTCAATTTTTTCTTTTTCTTTTTCTTTTTCTTATTTTTCTCCCTCTCTCACTCTTTTTTTTTTTTTTCAAGGAAGTCACCTTCCCTTATTAAGTTTTTTCTTGATGAGATTTAAAGCCCTAAAATCATGGTTCAAAGAGTATAAGCTGGGGAGAAGTGTATATAGCTTTGGAGTGTTTGGGAAAAAATCCACGAGCTTGAGGTGTTTGAACGAGTGTATAAGCCTGAGTGAAATGTATATGGTTTGAAAATCTTTTTCATTCTAAAGAAATTGAATTATCTATAACAATATTTGCCCGTGAATTAGAAAAACTAGGGCAAACATATACTAGTCTACTCCTTTTCTCCAGATTGATAACCCTAACCACCTGATTACCCTAGTATGGGGTGGTTCTTGGCAGGGTTAATTTTAAGAAAAATTTTCTCAAAAACTCAAATGAATTTGCAAAGGATAACCGTGTTTAAAGATAATGAAATGAATGCCTAATATCATTTTGATACGTGTATCAAGTTTAAGCCAGGCCTCCTTTAAAGAATGAGCCTAATACTCACATCATGACAGTTCTCTCTCATATGCGTCTAGGGTTAGTGTTTAAGACATGGGTTACCTCTTTTCATCCTAAACCTTTTAAGTAATGTATTATCATTCTCTTGGGTGAAAATTTTTAAGTTTCGAGTTCACATTTTCTTTATCCATTTTTACTCATTCGAAATGCCCCTATTTGAATTGAACTAGCTTCATAGTATACAAAGACAAGAAGACATATGAAAACTACTTTATTCAATAGCTCATATCCATTATAAGCTCCAAAATGAAAGATTATTTGAAAAAAAATGTAGGAACTAAAATTCTTTTCCACTTCTTGCCCCTATTTCTGTGACTTCTTCAAACTTGGCTCATTTAGTTGAATTAATCTTTCAGAGATATACCCAACTACTTCAAATGGTGAGTCACCTTGTCAGATGATAGTAGTAGACCCTTGTCAGATGATAGTAGTAGACCCTCAATGCCCAATATTGGAGGTTATTTGTTTAGTGCCCCTAGGTTAAGGGTACCACTGCCCATAGACCCATCAGTCTCTAGAAAATTTGGTTAGATAACCTTAGCATCAATCAAATCTTGCACCTTATGCTTCAATTTCCAATAATCTTCAATGGGATGCCCTACCTAGCCTACATGATATTCACATCATTTGTTAGGCTCAGGATCCCTTGGCTTATATTTTTTTGATGGGTTTTCACATGCTAATAGTCCTACATCTCTCAATTGCTTAAACACTTGGGCCATTGGAATATTAAACTATGTAAGTGGCCTCCTCTTGTTGGAGATGGGCTAATCTTGATTTTGGGATTTCCCAATTGGCACATTCGCTCATGACTTCTCTTTCCCTAAATCATCTTCATGCTTGGGCTATGACTTCTTATTCTTACCAAGATCTAAGTTTTCAAACTACTTGAGCACATCACCCATTGCCATTTTTTTACTCGCAAGTCTTTCTTCTAATATCACCAACTTTTCTTCTAAGGCTACAACCCTATTTTTTACATAATAGTAGTAACATGCCCCTTGGCTCAACCATTCAAATTTGTCTCTAAAAACCTTTCCAAACCTTTTATCATATTGATAGTGGGCTTATGAACCTGCAAATGTCTAGATTCGTCTACCTCAAATGATATGTCAATTGGCACTTAAGCTTGGGTATAAGCTATGGCCTCGACTTGTTTCGAATGCTTGCTCTGAACCCCTTTTACTGTAGCTATTCTCTATTCAAGAGCTTCAAACATCTTGATTTTTTACAATAAGTGATTATGAGATTCAAGTTAAACTAGATCACTTAAAAAGCTATCTTTCAAAGCTTCCAAGAATCCCTTCTTGTTAGCAATACTGCACTCTTTAAAAAAAAGTTTTTAATTTTGAAAACCCCTTTTTTTTTAACTTTTATTAAAAAAAATTAATGTTAATTTTACGTTACAAAAGCCTGATATTGATGCTGACGATTCTAAAATAAAAAATAAAAATTGAAAACATTGGGACTGTCAACCAAAGACATAAGATTATTAAATTACAGGAATAATATAGAGAAGCGGAAATCATCTTACAATTAGAGACTTATTAAACAGATGACACAAGGGTAATAACTCATAGAGAAAACTCCATTAGAACGATGACAACTTATGGAGAAAGCTCCATTAGGACAACTTCATGGATAAATAGAAAGAATGAGAAATTAGACACTTACAAAATTAATGACTTTGAGGTAAAAAATAATTTATAATGGGAATCTAATGGTTAAATCTTTTTTTTTATCTTTTTTATTTTTTTTATTCTGTAGTTCTTAACAGTATGATACATGTGGGGTATTGTAATAGAAATCGACTAAGTAAAAAAAAAATTATCATGAAATTGGTTTTTGATTATAAAAAAACTTTTTGAAATTTCCTTTTTAAAAAAAAAATTGTTAGAAAGCCTTTAGAAAAAATGACAGTTTCGTAATAACTTTTATTATGGTTAATTTCCATAATTACATGCCTCAAAAAAATCTACAATTTAATACTGAAGTTTTTTCTATTCATTTTTTTTCTTGCTTTTTTTTTCTTATTTTTCTTAATTTTATTATTCTTTTTTTTTTGTTTTTTTAAGGAATCTATAGAGAAATAAAAAAATAAGCAAAAAACTACACAATCGATAAAGATTTTCGTTTAATAAAGCTACAAATTTATTCAAATCATAAAATTCAACCTATACAACAGACTAAAATAAAAGAAAAGAAAATTCCTAACTAATCCTTTAAAAGAAAAAACTCAAATCCTATATGAATTGGAGGCTAGTAAAGCTAAACTCACACAAGGGATATGGGTTGGCCCAATTTTCTTGCGATTGTGATCTTGCTTGATAGGTAGAAGCTAATTCAACCAATCTTTTAGGATAACCTCAGGAAAGGAGTATTTATTCAACAGGATCTCATGAACGGGCATGGATTGACATTATCCTGACTTTTCATATCTATATTACATAAAAACATGAAATTATATGATTATTTATAACGAAACCATTAAATTTACAATAAAACTAGATAAGATATTAATAATTTTATAGCTTTTTAAAAAAAAATTAGAAATTACGTAGCCTTTTACTCACTAAGAGACAACAAAAATAAAACACATTTAGTACCGGAAATAAAATATTCACATAGAAACGAGCATAAAAAAATCAAATATAAAAAAAATGCAATATGTTATACGCATATGTAATGCAATAGGAGTTGGTAATTAATAAATTATAAGAAATATTATGAACCTATGGTCAAAGAGCACCCTTATATATAAGTAAATCCAAAATTAGATTTTAAAAAAATGAATCTCGCAAATACTTATATATTAAGGTTACTGGTTTTTTTTATTTAATTTCTCCTTTAAAAAATCAAATTGACTGTAGATTAATCAAGTTTTTCCTATAATTTAAAAATAACTATCCCTTTTTCGAAAAAAATAATATAAGAAGATGAAGTCTACGGGTCTCAAGCTCTGTAGCTCCAAGGGTTTTTGGAGAGAAACTTAGTGGGTTACATTGAAGTTTAAGTAGGCTCTCCTATCACCGCTAGGTGAGGGTACATACCCTAGCCCCCTAAATCCCTAACATGAGCTCATTGGACCGAGTTTTTCTTAGGGCCTGCATCATTAAAAACCAATCGATTCAATTATAATATGATAAAAATAATAATACAAAAACTCATCAATTAATTTTTAAATTTTACATAACTAGCCTACTAAGTTTTCCTAGTGGAGTAGTCAATTCTATCGAACCCTATTTCGATTTCCTTAATTTATCTTACATTAAGCCCAACCCGCTTCATATAAAATACTCGACATAAAATTAAGAAAACGTTTTTTTCTTTCAAAAAATGTTTTAAAAAATTTGGAATCACCAACTAATTAAACTAGTAAAAGTGAAATTAGAGTTTTCGGACCCTAATTTGGCTATTAATCCACAAATTTTCTAAGAAAATTATTTTTTAGAAAATTAAACTAGAAAAAAACCAAGTTCGAAAACTAATTTATTAAGACTAAGTCACCATGTAAAAATTAGGAAAAATTAATGGCCTTTATTTCTATAATTTTCTAAAAATACTGAAATATACCTAAATATGCAAAAGATAACTAAAGTAAACGTTTTATTATTTTTTTATTACGAATTTTTCGATAAAAAAGAAAGAAATTTTTTTATACAATTATCCTAAAGGTGCTTACATACCGGCTAGTCGAGATCAAATCAACATAGTTCTTTTTTTATAAAATATTTAATGGGTAGATTTATTTTATTTTTAAAAATCGAGCCAGATTTACATTTATCTAACCATTTATTTAAAAAAAAAAACCTAAAAAATCTAATTTTCACGAATCTAAGAAAAAACCCTAACTTACTAACTCTTTTTTGAAGAACTCCAATTAAGATTTTTATTTAAAAAAAAAACTCACTATGTATCAAAAGATATCTCTTCTAAATCTTTCATGTAAGATATGCTAAAGATACGATCTAAATACCCATCTTTTTTTAAATCTCAACCACAAAATACTTATGTCTAAATCTCAACCACAATATACGTATCTTAATACAATCTAAATATGCTTATTTTTCAAAAAAGAAAAACACAATTTTACTAAAAAATGTAATTGAGCTAAATTTATTAAAAATTGAGATTATCTAAAAAAAAACACACAATATAAAAATAATAAAAACTTGTATAAAAAATAATTGAACTAACTAATAAAATAAAATAAATAACTAATAATAAAAAATTATTTTTTTATCCAAACCATTCAAGTCGCGTGTATACAACATGTTCGTGTGTGTCATGCTTGTGTACGGTGGATCTCTTGTGATCGCAAAGTGGCTTATGTCGTAAACAGTGTCAGTAGCGTATTGTGTTAGGCGACAAGCGATCACGCGTAAGGACGTGCGGCTGAATTGTTGAAGTCGATCGATGCAAGTGGACGTAAATCCATGTATTGCATGGGACGTATGTGGCGTGGCAATGTGGAATGGACTTTGGTCGGGGAGTTAAGCGTAGACTTGTAGTGTGTTCTATTGCGTATGCTGTATAAAGATTAAGGGGGTCAGCGATGAATTGGATTGAGGGCAATGTGTGTTTATATTGTTGGTTCAGGGGGTCAACGGTGAATTGGAATTTGATTGGGTCAAGGGGCATTTGCTATAGACGTCAGCTGCTGTCCAGGATGGTCGGTTGCTGTTATATCATTGTGGCAGTTATCAGGTAGTAAACCGTGTGGTTGTCGGCTTATAGACTTTGGTTAGGTAGTCGATTAGAGGTCGTGTAGTGCAAATTTAGGACATTGGCGTGTTTGAGACGGCATTCAAGTGATGGACTATTTCTAGATGTGAGTTCGTCGATTCTTGAAGGTTGCAGCAGTTCGATGTGGGACATAGCAAGGGGCCAATGTGAAACAATGTTATGGGAGGCCACAGGCTACTGTATTTGTTAATGAGATGGGCTAATTGTACGGGGAGAATTGTGGAGTTGTGTTTTCATGCGATGCGGGGATTATGCAAATGGAAAAACCATCTAAACTCCACCATCAACTTCTACTTATAAGACCCACAACCAAATCTTTCATATCAGTTTAAATATAGATTTAATCTCAACAAACCTTAATATGGAAGATATGATAATGATTCTTTGAAGATTTGACCTAATTTCTAAAAACCCTACTTAATTAGAACTTTCTATTTTTCGAGCCCCATTCAATCCAATTTGATTTAGTCTAATAATCTTCGTAATAAATCCTAAGCCTATTTCAGCCTAACATAAATTAGATAAAAAATCTATTTTATATCAAACTAGACCAAAACTATTTTAATAAAGCCCGAATCCTTTAATGACTTAAGAATTTATTAAATTGATCACTCACTATCACTCGATTCGACACTAAACAATTCAACTCAATTCTACTTGATATTACTTGATACGACTCGATTCGATTGACTCAACTCGATTCAACTCGACTTTACTCGACTCAATATTGACTCGACTTGACTCTGTTTTCTATATTTTATATTTTTCCTTTTTTCTTTTAATTTTCGTTTTTTATTTTTCATTATTATTTTCTTTTTTATTTATTTATTTCTTAACCTAGCTCAACTAAAAAAACGAAAATGGCAAAAATGAGATGTCTATAAATGATTAGATACTATAAAAGGAAGGTTAGATGCAATGTCTTCTAACTTGAAGACCTTATACAAGTTTAAGAAGACGTGGGCAACGACATCTATAGGTTAGAGACCATAGATGGGCAACCTATCCCCAAAACGTGGAATGCAAACAATCTCAAGCCTTATTTTCTATAACATGTACTAGCACTTATATGTACTTAGTGAAATTTCAAAAAAGAAATGGAAAATAACTCTTGTATCCATCCAACCCCATTGCATACTCCGATATCCCGGCTTAATTATCATTAGGCCTCACTTCTTGTCTATCAAAAAGCATAAATACACTAGACTAAGTCAAGTCAAGTTGATTCTTACCCTCAACGTTTCAGCACTCTAGCCGATTCCTACATCCAAGAACTCTTAATCTTGAGCCCCACCTCGAGCACCTGAAAGGTATCTATTCCCAATAGGTATCTATACACAAACCTAGTCTATAAAGCTCATTTTTTCAAACTCAGGCCCTGTACACTCGATGCTCTTGACCAAGTATGATTTAGACCAAGGTTCCCGAGCCTACACCTAATATTGCATAGCCAGACTGAAGGCCAAGAACTACTTCACTCTTTAGATTACGAACAAACATAAAAAACTTGACCATAAAAAGGAGAGAAGTATGAATAAAACACATAAATAACAAAATTTGAACAACGAAGAGTAAGCAAAATTACATTTATAACATTGGTAATAATTACAAAGTTAAGGGGTCAACATCCTAACCCATGTACATCAATAGACTAGCATAAAAAAGAAAGAAAAATATAACTATGCCTCATCACCCCTAAGTGCCCCTCCTCCCTTACCACGTAAGCTAAAACAAACAATCAGTATAGGTGAGCATTCAAGAAGACTTAGACAAAAGAAAAAAGGGGTAAAAATGATACGACAACGGAGAACGTTTCAAGGTGGGTCTAAGCTTATAGAAAGCTTGAAAAACAAGTATAAAAATGCACAAGAATGGAAAGTAAACAAGCAAACCTCGATCAACTCCAAGGATACAACACACTAGGGAACTACCAAAGACTCCAGGATCAACTCGATATGATGCACAAGCCAGTCCAATGATGGTACTCGCCACTTAACCTTACTTAAGGGTTAGGATAAGAGTGAAGTAAGTAAGAAAAATAGAGAGCAATGCTCACAAAAGAGTAAAGTATATTCAATTTCAGGTTATCTCTTGTGGCTACCATTACAAAGGGTATTTATACTCGAAAAGTTAGGGCACCCTACCTAAAATGGAAAAGACAAAAAAGTATATTGCCTAAAAGAAATAATGTATAAGGAACAATAAAAGATATAAATGAAAATTCAAAGAAATTAGCCATTGGTGCAACAAATCCTTTCACATTGGGGCTGGACACGTGGCGATCGATCACTAAGGTCGCTTCTAGTAGAAGTAGACAAGTTGTATGGTTAAGCTGGTAATTACCAAGTAGAGGTGTTGAGCAGACCTACGAGTCCTTTCAAGAAGATGTGAGTTCGAACATGCTCTAGGCTTCTCAATACTAGTACTACCAAGTTGTTAGTTAGTATGGTCATGGCTAAACAAACATGTGAAAGTATCAAGCCATCAATATAGCATATTTCAGGTTAGCACTTAATCACTAACAGACAAGAAATTACTCAGCTCAGCATGTGGAGTTAGTTAGTAATGAAGATCAACTCAGTCTTGCAGAAGTTAGCTGGAATAATAGAATCCACTTCGTCAATCCTTCAACACCTCGAGCTTGGGCTCAAGTTAGAAGTCCGGTTGTTTGATTCTCATCATTCCCTCTGAGTTGATTTAGATTTGGGATAAAATCTAGCTAGTTTTCACTCAATTCTTCTTTAGGTTGATAGGGGTTGAGGTCAGCAATATTAAAGGTATCAAAAACTTTAGAGTCTTAAGGTAATTCCAGTCAATAAGCATTGACGTTGATCCTTTAGAGTACTCTGAAGGGTCATTTGTCTCGAGCAGACAATTTATTCTTTTTCTTGTTTAGAAACTTCTCCTTAATCAAGTATAGCCATACTAAATCACCTAGCTAAAACTATGCTAACTTCTTCCTTTTACTCTTTTCTCTTAACTTCTTAGCAACTTAATCAATCTATCGAGTAACTTTCTCATATATCTACTATAGAGACTATATTCGGGCTCTTGCATCAAGGTCTTCTTGCTCAAACATGGGTAATATGGTGTAATCAAGGGGTAACCATACTTTGAAGCCATAGACGACTTCAAAGAGTGTTTGTTCAGTAATGTCATGCACCATACGGTTGTAAGAAAATTCCACCGCAAGCAAATAGACATCCCAATCAACTAAGTTCTTCCCCATTACAACTCAAAGCAGTGATCTCAAGGTATGGTTGACTACCTTTGTTTAGCCATCGATTTAAAGATGACATGAGGTGCTGAAGAGTAGTTTAGTCCTCGTATGATGCTAAAGAGTTCTCTAAAAATGGATTAGAAACTTTGGATCTCTATCCGATGCCACACTTATTAGCATGCTAAGCAAACAAACAATCTCCTGTAAAAAGAGAAAAGCAATAGCTAAAGTATCGTTAGTTTTGGATCAGAGAATAAAGTATGTCATCTTATTGAATCTATCCACGACAACCATCATAGAATTTTTTCTTTGAGCAGTTCATGACAATCTGAGAAAAAAGTCCTTACATAACTTAGACCAAGGTTTGGTCGAGACGAGTAAGGGCATTGCTTTCCCTTGTTCAACTTAGCGTTTAACCCTCTTATACGTAACCCAAGCCTTAACAACTCGATGTACATCTCGCCACATCTTAGGCCAAAAGAATCTTTCGTTCAACAATTCATATATTCACCTTTCCCTAAATGTCTAGAAAGTCTACCAGAATGAGCTTCTCTTATTAACAGCTTTCATATAAAATAGGCTAGCACACATAGCTTATAACTTTAGAGCAAATAACCATTTCCATATGGTAGTCATCTATAGTTCTTCCATCTACACATCATCTAAATATAGGACCAAAATAGGGGTCTTGAGGATATTACTCTTTGATGCTCGCAAATTCCAAGAGCTTGGTGTATAGCTTAGCCAGAAGAACATGTCAACATGATAAGGCATTAGCAACCACATTAGACGTGCCTTATCTATACTTGATCACAAAGTTAAATCCCTCTAAGAATTCAACCAATCATACTTGCCTCTTTGATAATTTGGTCCGACTTCTAAGGTACAACAAGGACTCATGATTTATGTAAATAACAAACTCTTTCAATAGTTTATAAGGGCTTTAGTAGCTTTAGTAGCTTCTCGGAGCTTTAGTAGCTTCTCGGAGCTCGACTCTACTTTAAATTAAGGCCTTCTTAGATCTTCGAGCAAGTTTAGCTTGCAGCTTGCTAACTTGACTCGGCATCATAAGGTTCAAAGTAATCTCCCTACCATCTTTCTAAAACACATATGTGTTCTTAAATCCATCATACATAACCCTCCAGTGAAAAACCCAAGGTCGGCTTAGCAACACATAAGATGCATACATGGGTAGTACATCACAAAGAATCTCATCAGAATAATTCCCAATGGAGATCAACAATAACACTTGCTAAGTTACATATAGTGCTCCCTTCTTGTTCAGCTAATGCAATTTATAAGGGCTTGGATGTGAAATGGTTGACAATTTGAGCTTTCGAACCCGGTCAATAGATGCAACATTTATATAGCTCCTACTATCCACTATGAGTGCACAAACCTACTCATTCGCTTTGCAAGTAATGTGGAATAAGTTCTCTCTTCATTCCTCCTCAATAGATGGTTCTATACTCATCACCCGTCAAATAACCAGAGTTAATTTTTCTAATTCTTAGCAAACACATCTTCTTCAACTAGCTCATCATTAACCTCAACCTCTTCTTCCAATTCTCTTTTCTCCTCCAGTTCCTCATCCATGCTATCTACTTCAAGCTTTAGTACATCTCCTTTAGTAATCATAGTTCTTCAATTCGAACACTTAGTAGCCTTATATCTAAACCCTTGACACTTAAAGTACTTGATCTGGTTCGTCTTCCTCCCAGATCCTTATCCCCTTTTCATAAGTTTTCAGCTACACTTCGCCATCAATTGGTCAACTCTTCTATTCCACTATAACATTTGTCCTTCTACTCTACTTAGTACTTTGCTAAGCTCGATAACTTTCTCGAGTAGATTGGCTTAACGAGATAAGTTGGTGATAACTCTGATTTTAAACATATTTCACATGGTGATTTTATAGTATTTCCCTTATATTTTTGGTTTTCTTTAAAAAAATTGATACTTAATTCAGTAAAATTTTAATTTCAAGGTTTGAACGCATTCTTGGATCAAAAACGAAGAAAAGGAATCAAGTTTCACTCAATTCGGAGTTCAAATGAAGAAGTTATGAAGTTTTGAAGTTACACGGTCTAGGACATGACCATGTCCCCAGGCTGTGTCCATGCAGGGAAATTGGCTAGGGGCAAAAAGTTACACGACCTGGGGATACAGTCATGTCCCAGGTCGTGTATGGTAAAGAAAACGAAAACCTTATAATACAGTATAAAAAGACATATTAGGTTTTCACAAGAGACAAGAGACATTAGAGAAGAGAAAAGACTTGAGGAGAAGGAGAAGAAAAAGGCGAAAACAACACCGACTTCAAGATTAGAGAGATTTTTCATCAATCAAAGGGGTTTTTCATGTTTTATTTTATGTTTTTTATGGAACTCGTTTTTAGTTTTATTATGATAGCTTAGAATTCGTGTATTTAGGATTATGGAACCTAGGGTTTCATGTGACTCTTAGGTTTATTTATAAATTTTAATAAAGTTTTTATCTTGTCTTGATTCAATTATGTTGTTTAATTGTTGATTGATAATTCTAGAGTATCAATATATGATATTATGCAAGATAATTGAGAAATTGCATGTGTAATTAGATCTAGGCATAATTGGAGAGAATTACATATATACTCAGAGATAAGATACATGTTTCTTCCGGAAAGTTAATTATTTGTGTGGAAATTCATTATACATTAATGCAATTCTAAATTATATTACTAAGTGAAAAGATTCCGGTAAATAATTTAGGATTAGGGTTAATATGCTTGAGAAAGGTATTAACTTTAATTGTAAATCCCTCCGGTCAAGAATAATAGAAATTGAATTGAATATATTTTAAGCGGTCACATGTTAAACACTAGGGGAAATAATTCCTAAATACGTTATTGTATACTTGAAGTCGTTCTTAGTTTTATTGCTTTCTAAATTGCTTAATCAAGTCCCATAATTAGTTTAGTTTGTTAATTTCAGTATTTTTAATTCATTCAACTCATCATAATTTTCCGGTTAGATAATAAAGCTAAGGTTAATATTAGTACTTGAAGTCTCTGAAGGATCGACTTGGACTTACATCCTCTATATTAAAACTGATAGGTGCACTTGCCTGATATCAGTTGGCTTATTGGAGGTCGACTTGGCTCAGCTCATTCCTCCTCTGTCTTTCCATTTGCTATGCTATTCTTATAGCCTCATCCAATGCAGTAAAATGTTAAAGTTCTACAACATCTTAGATGTTGCCTCTTAATCTAGTGAAAAATCTAGATATTGTTCAGGCTGATAGTTCATCTACCTCACATCGAATCATGATATTTACAACTCCTGAACATATTCATAACTAGTTCGGCTTTCTTGTCTTAGCTCTTAAAGTTAGGTAAAAGTATCCTGCAAGCAAGTATCCGACATGAATCTGTTTGTAAGTATCTTCTTCATCTTGGGCCAATTGTTTGCTTCCCTATGTCCACCACATTGCAATATAACTTGAGAACTCTATAGTAGCAATCCTCACTTTCTCGCAATTTTCATACTACTAATAACAAAAAACATACTCTACCTTGTCTTCCCAGTCTAGATAGTCATCAACGTTTTTAGAACCATTGAAGCTTGGAATCTGAAGCACCACATGATCGGCATCTCGAGGTGCTCGAGCTCACTCATCTTCCTCATTGTACTCATTTTCTACTTCTTCATCCATATCACCTAATTTAATTCTTCTCCATACATGTCCTTCTACTCCTCTACCTCCATCTTCTTGAGCTAGGATTTTTCCTCTCGCAGATCGAGTGGCTTTAGGAGTATTCTGCATAACTTCAATAGGTTAAAAGGCCAATGCATGAACAACTCTGGTGATATTAGCTATAAGGTGGTAAGTATTGACAATTGGCCTTTAACCTAGGGCACTAGAGGCTTGAGCCCACTAAAGAGCTCAACCAATGTGGTACCGAAGCTTCTTCAACTCAAATAAAGAATAGCTTAGCACATGATTAAGCTTTGCTAGCCCTGTTTGGGTTCAACCTCAAGCACTCTAAGACTCCTCTCTTATAGGTCCTTCATCTCCACTCTCCGACCATAGAAGAAGAGTTCACCTCCCTTTTCGATAATAATCTTTGAGGAGCTCACCAACTAATGTAGCCAAGCTCTTGTTCCTCTTCCCGTCTCTTTCTCTCTCATCATTAAATGTTGAATGAATGCATGACATACAGCCTATAACTAGCTGTCAAGCTAGAGCGGCCACCCTCTGTCGATGTGATAGGTCGATCCCCCAAGCTTCTACCAACCTGTAGAAAAAGTAGAAGTCATTTCTCGTACTAACAGCACTAACTCTTTAGATTTGCACCAACCAATTCCCTTATGCCGCGTGTCTAAGTAGGTCATATCTTTTAACTTATAAATAGGGGTGAAGTCACCAGGTCAGGGATCCGTTTGACAATCTTGAGAACTCTCTCAACTTATTTTCTCCTTCTTTCATCGAAATCCCAATACTCTTATCACTAACTTAAGCATTAGAGGGCCCTCACTAGCTATGCCATAAGGGGCTTCTTGTAAGTTCACCACCATGCACGACTGACAGACTACCAAGAGTTTACCTAAGAGTCATTTCCGTAATATACAGCATCACTACATATATAGCCTTCATTGCTAAATTTTTAAGAAAAAGAAAATATATACACATACATACATCCATATATATATATATATATATATAAGCGATATTTTCAAAATACATACAATTATATATGTAAATATACTTATTTTTATATATTATTATTTTAATCTCAGAAAATAAAAATAAAAAGTATATACAAAAAATTCCTAAAAATTTTTATATCCCTATACATGTAGGCACAAGTGTATATGTATGTGTGTATATATTCTTACATTTATATTTTCAATATACATATATATATATATATATACATATTTTGTTACATGTAATTTATGTAGAAGATCAAAACATATTTAGAGGGTTAATATATATTTAGTTTTCAGCCTAAGTTGCACAAATACATATTGGAGAAAATTTTTACTAAGCTTTTTAAGGAAACTCATTTTTTACAACATATATTACATTTTCAGCTATTTACGAAAAATTAAATTTACGTGTACATACAAAACCCTTGACGTTTATTCATAAACTTTCCTAGTACACAAAGAGATACAAGGAATATATACACAAAAGTAGAATACAAATGAATTAGCAATTACATGGAAAGAAAATATTACAAAGAAGGAAAAAAAAAAAGAAATTTCTAAAATTACTCTTGAAGGCTTTAGGTAAGACGATTTCTAAATGCTCCTTGGGTAGCTTCAATCCTCATTTTGTTCCTCTTATTGTGCTCTCAAGTTGTCACTTATAGGTTAAAAGAAAGTGAGATGGAAGGTGTATTACGTTAGGAGTTAAAGTAGAGGAAAAATGGAAGAAAATGAGAAAAGAAGAGAAAGATATGAGAGGAAGTGGTGTCAGTCCAATTGGGAAAAATTTGGAGGATATTTTGGTGTGTTTTGTTTGCTAAAAATGAAGGGAAAAAGAGAAAAGAAAAAAAGAAGGGGAAGGGAATAGCTACCACATTCAACAGTCAAAGGGAAAATAGGGGAAGTTGATTTTTAATTGTGTACTTGATGACTTGTGTAAAGTATGGGGGATGTCTTTTCCATTTGTTGGCAGTCGAGATTTGTAGAGAAAAGGGAAGATTTTTTGTCCTTTTGTCCATTCATGTAAGGGTAGGTTTAGGGTTATGTCATAATTGGTGGTGTACGTCTAGTTAATTAGGGTGGGGTTTTATCTTATGGGAAAGCTAACTAGTTAGTTAGATTAGTTACATTTTAATTTACATAATATCTAACAAGTGCATTAGTAAAATACATAATGTAATATGTATATATAACATTACATATTGGGGGAAAATAATATAAATAACTATTTAGCTTATATATATATATTGCACCACACAACAAGTTTACAAAGGGTTACATTTGCAATTTTATTAATTTATTGTTTTAATTGGTTTAGTTTATTTAATTATTATTGTTTACAATTACCTATAATCGTTCACTAATGATTTTACACGATTTCATGCGATTTAACAAAATTTTGCGTATTTAGTGATAATTTTATCGAATTCAGGTTTTATTAGTACCAAGGTAAATTTTTAGGGTTTTATAATTTTAGGGTTTAGGATTTTAGGTTTTTATTAAGTTTAGGTTCGATTTTTTATAAGTACACACACGTAGGATTTAGGGTTTTCTTATATGATTACAATTTTCGAATTGTCTATTAGGGTTTTTCATATTTATTTTAGGTTTCAAAATAAAATTTAAATCAGTTTTAAATTTATGAGGTCTTGTTGACTTAAGAAAATACGTACAGCATTCGAGCTTGACTCTATATCTAAAAGGTTAATTTGTGGGGTTTACAATTTGAGGGGTTTACAATTTGATACTAAAATTAAGGCATAATAATGTCCTTTTTTTCCTCTTAAATTAAGTTTTACGTATGGTTGATGTCATGTTAACTTAGGGTACAATTTCCTGTCAAAAATAAGTTCTCTTCCTTCTAATTTTTAAATAGGGATGTAATTAGGGCTAGTTCAGGAAGGGTTTTATGAAATACGAAATCGCCCCTTTAAGGTCTAACATTTTCTAAAATTTTATAAAAACCCTATAAGGTCAAAAACCCCTTCATATTTATAAGATATAAACGATATTATAAGGCAAGTTTACATAGAGTTCAAATAGGATGGAACCTATAATGACAAGTATTCATAAGGTTCAAATGAGTTCACAAGGCGAGTTTACATAAGGTTCAGATGGGATGAATGAGAGAGTAAAGTGGGAAAACAATAAACTAAGACTAAGGCTAGACTTATTGATACAAAATAAATGAAATTTGAAAATTAAATGAGTTATATTGTGTAGAACTTATTTAAGGCATGCATGGTGCATAGGAATATATATATTTTTATTAATATATTATTTTTTACTAAGTCAATTTTTCCATCAAGTTTTTTTAGAATCCCAAAATCTAACCCTAAATCCTAGAGGGTTTTAAATAATCTCTTAAAGCTCAATTCTATAGGGTTTTATCAGTTTTAATGGGTCAAGTACGTTATAACGACCCACTCGATTATATCATTAGTTTCAAATAGATATATAAAAGCAAAATTCTCCACCAGATATACCCTTTGTAGCATTCTTTAATAAAATTTTATGGGTAAGCTTAAGACTAATAAAGAAACATATACTTATGCTAGAAAAGTTGGTGGTGTGTGTCCCAATTTTAGGATATCAATATTTATTCATGTCATTCTGTCATTTAGAAGTTCCATATTTTGGAATTTGGACTTTTGCACTAGCTTTTATGCTTGTTGTTAGTGATTTTCTGCCTAGTTTAGATTAGGTTTCCTTAGGCCTATAAAACCATAAAGACATCAAAATGGGTGCTAAAGTTTTCATTAGCACAACTACTCTAATACTTACATAAGCCTAAGATTAGTAAGAAAAAACCCAATAACTGTGATAGAGTATGTAAATAAATCATCTTTCAACTCTCCAAAAAAGGTCTTCCCTCAAATACTTGAATGGGCCTTATTTATTGTTGCAGTTTAATTAGGTAGATTTTACTTAGGTAACTAGTTTAAGGCTTACCAAATCTCATCAAGTAAGGTGTGGGTCTTAATGTGATGGCCTAATGATGGTCTTACTCGAGTCTATTCCATAGGCCTTCCCATTGAATTAAATATATTTCAACTCCTAAGCCCCATTAGGGATGGATTACTGATAGGAACAGGATGCTTAGGTGTCAAGCACCTTCTAGTCATCCCATTATTGTATTACAGCTCCATTGCCTCTACAAGATATGAGGCATTCTAACGGGGTGCTTGAGGATCAAGCACCTTTTATTTGTTCGAAGCACTTCACTTTGTATATTGGGCTTGGATGGTCTTATTGGGCCTTATAGCTTATTTTGATCATAGAAGCCTAAACTAAACTTTGGCCATCAACAATTAGAGTGCTAATTATATATTTTTTAATTTCTCAAAGTAATCCCCTTTATTTATTTATTGCATTCTATTTTTAATCATATGTCTATGTAGTATTTTATCATTCATATTATAATTTATAGTTTGGAATTTTATTGTTGATACTATGGGAATCAATTACATAAATATTTTCATGGACTTAAGATTTCGATCTTTAACTAAATAGTTTGATGGAAATGTTATACACAGATTTTTGGTAAAACTACACAAAGCTTACAATTATAAGTATATTCAATGGAGAGTATTCTTAGATTGAGTAACCCATTAAGAAATAGATGCACATGAAGGATGAAATTGTGGATGTGTTATGCTAATGTTTTTAATATAAAAAATAATATGATAAAAGTGGGAGCCCTGCTTCTCTATATGGAATTTTTTTTCTCCCTATGTCCTAAAAATAAAACGAAAGGTGTATAAAATAGGTAAATTAAAGTGCACCTTGCCTCTAGGCACCAACATGACATCACAAGATACTTTATAGTTTCCAGTGTGAAGGGGATTTTAGAGTTTCATATTTGTAGAAAGTTTGTGTGCTTTTAGGATTTAATATAATTTTAGAGCATCTTTCTCTTCGAATTCAATCGTATATTTCTTCTCTTACCTCCTTAAACTCAGTTCTAATGGTAATAACCAAAAAGAGCGTATATGTATTTGTAATGCTTAGCCATCTTAACAAATAAGTGTAAATTTTCACTGCATATTTTTCACAAGAACTTGCTTGTTAAGTATGTTGCCCTATGATTCAACCGAACACAGAGATTTTTCACACACTATTTTTTTTTTTCCCCCTTTTTTAGGGTTACAAGCACATTTTTTTCTTTTTTTTTTCAATTATATTATATATTATAATATGTAAGAAGGGAGAATCGAATCTAATCAAACTCATTGTCTTGACAGATATCCTCATCGGTTATAGAAGTGCATTCAAGAAAAGCTATCAAACTTACATAATTCTTCCATAATACATGTCGTTAGTGTCTCGTCTCATGAAGTAGAAGGATGCTGGGATTGATGAGCCCATTTGGGCTCCTGAGCAAGTCCTAAGCCCACGAAGCCCACTAATATATATTTAGTTTTAGGAAGACCTTTTTTAATTTTTTATTTTTCCGTCGCATGTTTACCCTTGATCTTCAGTTGTTGACTCGTTGTGCAATTCCATCAATGCAGATTTATATTTATTGTTTAAACAAGGTCCTTGATATAGAAAACTACACAGAAAGTTAAATGACAATGTATGATCATTATATTTTATGTCATATGCTGTTGAATTTAAGATCTATAACTATCCAATCTAAAAGTCATAATTTATTAACTATAATGTTGTGGAGAGTGAAGGGAAAATTAGATATTGATAAAATAATGTAATCTACTAAATACGTTGATGTATTCGACTTATTGAAAGTAAATGATATCTGAATAACTCAATAGTATAATTGAAAAATAATAAGAAGAGAAGCCGACATGACAAAGTAAAACGTGTTCGGTTGTTTGACAAAGGGAAAATTTGCAGGCTGGCAGCTACAACTCGAAGATCAAAGAAGGCAACGCTCTAAATATTCCATCTCAACTGACGAAAAAAGAAAAAAAGGGCTGAGCCTTGGGGTACTTGAAATTAACCATTGAGTTTACGTTTTTTAAGAACTAGTTGATTTTTAAAAATACATGAAATCTTCTACAATGATATGAATAAACCGTATATGACACTAGAAGAAGAAGAAGAAGAAGAAGAAGAAGAAGAGCATCAAAATTGTAAATAAGAAAAAAGGATCTGTAGATGGTTATGATGGGATGTAGAATCTGTTTAGGGTTCCATATTTAGTGAATGGCAAGTTTATTTGCCAAATTGTCTTGATTATTAATGGTAGAGTAATTCCAGTGGGGAAAGGAAAAGAAGGAATATTATAATGTAGCGTTATATATATATATATATGGGAAAAATTGAGCTTGGACAAAAGGATAATATAATGGGAAAAGAAGATAATTTTGACCAAGCCAAAAAGTTTGAAAATTTATTTTACCATGCATAACATTTTTTTTTTACCATGTACCGTATATTTTCATACATTCATATGTGATATTCACACTATAGAAAACATCTATAAATACATTTTGAATTCTCACATTTAGAAATCATAACATCTCTCAATCTCTCAATCTTACTTATTGAGTTAGAGAGAAAAGTAAAAGAGAAAATAGTGAATTTAGAAAAAGAATATTAATATTTTCTCCTTATATAATACAACGAGGTTATAATATTAACTTTCTCAAAATGAATTTCATTCTATCATTGTCTGTGGTGTTTTGCCCGAAATTATTTAAAGGTTATTCATGTAAAATTTGTATATTTATTTTATTCATGGTTACTATTATCAAATTTATTGCCCTAATCTTCTCTAGTCGGGCAAGAACTAAATAAAATTTCATTTAAAATTAAGTCGTTGCAAGAACTAAATAATATATGCTATATGTTAAACAAAGTTCCGTTTTTCATCATAATTATATCTCTGTGTATTACTTTGGGCGACCACATAAACTTTCGGACATTCAAAATCTGCATATATGCTTTTCGTCGAAAGTAGAACTGGTTTGATTTGAGATCCAATTTGCACATTGTAACTTTAAGAACTAAAAGCAAACGCTTGAGTTTGTTTAGGATGAATAAAGCGTTGTTAGATCCCATGAAAATACAAACTACACACGAGCAACTTTCACGTGAAAAATACTCGAAATCTTTGATGTTAATGCATATGTTGATTGATGAATTATAAATAAATACCAATAAAATTTTAATAAGTAAAAGTAAATTTTCAAAAATTAACTATTATTACTATCGTATATTAAAATTTCATTAATATTTTTTTTTACTATTTATTCAGATACATACCTTATTTTGTACCGATTTTCTTTTTTTTTTTTCCCCTTTGAATGGTCTCTTGAGATAAATTCGATTCAATTTCCCCCTTCCACCCCACCAACAACTACCCACCCCAACAATTGTATTATATATTAATTGAGAGAGAGAGATACACGTGAATACATAAAAACATACATATATTCCTATTTACTTATCGGGATCCAGAAGCGGCAACTTCTTCATTAAAAGTTCCAACTTCATATCGATATCAACTTATCAAATATATACCGAGGGCCATATATATATATATATATATATATATATATATAGATCATACAAATATATATAACATTTATTTACTGTGTAGATGAGGTTTCATAACGTAAAAATACTTTTATTAATCTGTCACCTTTGACACAGGTGTACAACTTACCCATTGATATTATACAAACCATGAAAGGAAAAATAGTCATCGAGAAACATGATATATATATATATATATATATATATGTGGATGTCATATTTCAGAAAATACTGGACAAACAGGTTAATTCTCGTCATAATTTAGTTTCTACAGCTCTCTAATAATATTAGTATTACTGAACGTAGACGCTAGCAACTAGATTAGCTTTTAGTGACATGAATTATTTTTGCCCGTTGGGAATCGATAACTATCAACCCTAGATCATCGAAAATATTAAAATTAAAATGAATTTTTTAAGTTAAAGATTAATGATTAAGATTTTCTAGAATTGTTTAAATACTTTTTTATATTGTTACAGCTTCATCTTCTTTCTCATAATATTAACCATTAATTTCATCTTCTAAATTTCATAAAAAAATTAGTAAAAGTAAATTTAGAAAATCCATTTCCAACTTCCAGCATGTATACTTCCAATGAACAAAAGCAAAATATTTGATGAATAATCAAAGTTTTACATTTAAAGAATAATCACACTTCACAAATAAGTACTATTAACATTTTTCTTTCAACAAATATAGAAAGGAAAATAGAATCATCCATATAGTTAGGTAGTAATGTGCTCTTTGAGCACATCAACTATACTCCGACCTCAAATCCTTAGTGAGGAACATTATAAAAGTGCACAAAGAGTTAAGCAAAACTTTAGGCTTTGGTTCATCGTACTAGAAATGCACATTGTGTGGAATTGAGAAATGATGGGAGATATAGATAAAGAAAGTAAAAGGATTAGAAGTGGGAGGAAAAAAAAAAAAAAAGAAGCTACCATTGCACTTATTCTGAAGGGAGAGAAAAATCAGGCATTGAAAGTGAAAAACAGACTAAATGATGATAAGATAAATTTCCAAATTTAAGAGTATATCTCCAACTAGCAAATCGCACACAAATTATCTACTTCGAAAAAGTGATGACGAACATAGAGTTTGTGCATGCTGTATCAAATGAGTTTCACTTTCTCTCTATATAATTAAAACTCATCAAATGCATCACTTGATTATATAGAGATGATTGAATGAGGATACTGGAATTTGAACTTGGAACTTCTTGCTAATACCACGTTAAGTTTTGAAAGATATTTTAATAGTATTAATACACTAGTATATAAGTATTTATAAAATTTTGATACGTAAAAATATAATTAATATTTTTAGAAAAAGTATGTTTCTTCACATACATGCATCATAATTTTATGGATATGTATGTACTACTTATCGATCTACGTAGTATATTAGTAGAATTGAATTTTTTTTTCTAACTTTTAGTTCTACAAAACATTTCATACAATATACACATAACCCAACCATGCAATGCCCCCCTCACATTAACAGCTTCCTTGTAAGCACCCTTTTAAATACCATACCAGCCACTAAATTTGGGATTAATCTCAAATACCTTCTCATATGTGATCCCTAAGAAAGTGCATTCTTTTTCCCCTTCCCTAAGAGATCATGATTTCTTCCAAGTGAAGGAACTTTGTTTCGCAGTATCTTACTTTGATAACCCCTTAAACATATGTATAGGGCCTTGCTTGGTTAAATCTATGTTGGAATTGAAAACCTTTGGAATTGCATATGTGTGCTTGCAGACAGACACGCATGATTTCAACTTGCGACTTCCATATAGATATTAAGGGAGCCTCCTCAAGCCATATGGAATTCGATCCCTTCTTTTCGGTGAAGCATAAAGTATCTCTATATCTACAATCATGTATAGATTCAAGTGGAAATAGTAGTTTTTCAAGACACAACAACAAAATTAAACGATTCCCACATCCTAACGAGTTGCGAAATGAAATTAGAGATGTACATACTCTTTCCATCAAACGTGAGAAATGATCCACACGAGGTCACATTAGGATTATTCTATGATAATGGTCCTCACTGGGATCTAATAAGCAGTTCCGCTAGTTTCCTTCGCAATCGAGCTACGTCAAGGGCTGTTTGGCGATCATCACATGCCTGAGGAGGATTACACCGGAAATGAAGTGTTTATAAGCCTATATTTGTATAGATGTAATCAAGAATGAAATCCTAAAAAAATAAACCTTAGCAAAGGTAGTGTCGTTACGAGTACCTCGGATTGAATGGTGTGTAGAAGACTTCCATTAGTGCTAGTAGAAACACAGCTAGCAATTTCAAAGCCTTCCTCGTTAAGTGCTTTCAGGACTCTTGATAAAGGCAAATTTTCATCTCCACAGCCACTAGTAAACACAACCTCTACTCCTCCCAAACAAGGGCGCACCGCGAGCCGGCTAAACATCTGGGCATCCCAACCACTGGCTTCGGCCCCGAGGGCACTCCAACTTGATATATTTTTCAGCCTGTCTCTCTTGACTTCGAGTTCTCTGATCTTTGCTTGCTTATGATTTATGTATTTCGAAGCCTCATGCATTTGATCCGATATTGAACGCTTTCCCTAAATTTTACAAAACAAACCCTAATGTCACATTTTCATAAAATCTATAAGGAAACAAAAAAATAAAAAACAAAGAAAGGAGATCGATACCCTAGATCAACCCTAGTTTAACCTAGAGAGCAGAACTTACAAATCTCTCCTTTTTCTCAATTTGTGCATGTTAACCTTATTCTTAGCATATTTAATTCAAACTTAGTTTCTATCAAGCATAGATCAACCTAATTAGTTCTACCCAAAATGAAAAATACCACAACTTGGTTAAAAAAAAATATTTCAAAAAAGGGATTTAAAGCTTTTTTTTTTCCTACCACCTTCATGTACTCAAGAGGTATGGACGACCGGAGCATCGCGTAGAGCGAATTCATTTCTTGCCTTCTCTGCCGTTCAAGATCTCTATGCATCTTTTTCTTGCCATCCTGGTCACCTTCTACTTTGTTACCATCACCATGATTATCGAAAGCTTCGCGTATCGGCATGAAATTCGACTCCGAATAGGATGTGGAAATGACATTAGGAAGGAAACCGGTGAGGTCAGGAACTTGATTTTGTACTGGAGGATGATAACCAAGGACCAGATCTTGGGGGTTTGTGTCTTCCTGTTGGAAATTATTGGAGAAAATAAAGAGGGGGTCATCGGTACTACTACTTGGGTATAAAGGAAACATTACTGCATATAATAAGATGATACACCAAGAGCTGGCACTTGGAAAATAATGGTATATGGGGGAGGAAGTAGCTAGGAAGTTAGAAAATGCGTTTGTTGAGATAGAGTGTGATGTGTAAATCTCTGATGATGGCCCAAGATCCCTGGAAATTATTTTAGGATTTTCTTATACGTTGCCAAAACAAACACGGCTTGTTCCCATATTCACACGTGGGGATACTATAGTGATTATATATATATATATATATATATATATATATATCGGTACTAATAAGTAAATGTAAATGAAAATTTGACATGTGATAAAGAAAAAATGTATATTTAAAAAAAATAAAAATAATAATTATATTTTTATATATCAAATTTTTATTAATATTTTATATTACTAATCAATTTATATAACGTATTGATATAATTGAAACCTTTCTCAACACTATATTACTATATTATTCAAATGTAAGAAAGATAAAGATGATCTTCCGACACTATATTCGGTTGTTATGGAATGGTCCTTGTTATGATCCGTCTCCATTATTCCCCGGATATTAGACCTTTTTTATGGCCAAATAAATAAATATCCATATATATATCTCCAAATCGATGTTTTATATTTCAGTGTGTTCTTAAACAAATGTAGCTGTCTCGATAATGGATTATATTCACATGTATTTGCTTTACATACCAAAACTTTAGAGGCAAGTAGAATATATGTGGGACAAAAAAAGGAATACACATTACTATATCCCATATCATATACCTATTGATAAGTTCTAACTAAATGTAGAAGTATAAAAAACCAAAACACGTGTAAAATGTTAACTAAAAGAAAAAGTGAGAACAAATTTTTTTTTTTTCTTTTTTCTTATACTAGACAATGTTGTATCCGTATTACACTAAAGGTGGAAAAGAAAAAAAAAATCCATAAAATTTAAGACATTCAATAAAAAATAATGATCATAAAAGAGGAAAGAATAGGTATTGTATAGTTATATTTATAACAAAATGGATGTTATGTAAAATAGTGGGTTGTTTGTGTTGTGGTTTATAATCATCTAAGAAACCAAACTATCTATCTCTAAATTCTTATCGGTAGATAATTGGGCTCTGCACATATAGAGCCTGCAAAACAATTCGCAGTGAGAGAACACTAAAGGGTAGTCTAGCATGGCCACTTGAATATTTAAGTTAGTAGTGGGGTACTAGAGAGTAAGAAGCAATATAGGTAAGTATACAAGCTTGATGTGTAAAGTCTAGAAAAATTTAACATTGGGTAATAACCTGATGTTTATAGTAGAGTAAAACCGGTAGTTAGAAGTCAGTTGGTGGGAGAGATATTCTCCCATAAGTATAAGAAAGTGAGGTTGTCATACTTTATATATCCCACTTATTCAGGATGTAACTGTTTCATTCTTATCTTATGTATTCTAGCCGTTACAAGGTTTACTAGACTTGGTCCATATAAACCTAAGGCTTAGGCCCATAGGAATTAACCCTAGACCACGAGACGTATTGGATACAATCAAGTCTGAAAGGCCCATGTCTAAAGTGCCATATCAACACTTAACCACCCTCCCCTCCACCACTACCCTGCCCCCATCCCCCAAACGTCTCATTGCCGAGGTAAAGGTAAGGAGAAGGGATATGTGGGCTGCTCAAGCATGATAAATCTTACTCAAAGGAGTCCGACCAAGCGCTATGAGGCTAACGTAGTGAGTACATAAGTCCGGACTTGAAGCTAGCCAAGGTGGAGGTGTCCAGAGCAGTGGGTACTCAATCCGAAAATATTCAAGGTGAGATGAACAGGAATGGTCAGTAGTTACTCTAAAGTGAAGTACTGAAGATCCGAACGAGGCTTAAGTTAAGGTATTAGAGTAAAACACCCTTGCAACTCACTAAGCAGGGGCTTCAAGGTTACAAACCAATCCATCCGAACAATGCTCAACAAGAACTAAGCAAATGCAACTACGTCGTGTCTTTATCATGTTAACCAAGTAGAAACAAAGAACAGTGCTCAACAAGGACCGAACAGATGTAACTATGTCATATCTTTATCATGCCAACCAGGTAAAAGCCAAATGGGCCCTGAAGAAGCTTCTTATCAAATGAACTTTTTCGAAATGTGATTTTTGCCCTCCTGTAATTTATGCATTGAATGCAACATGACAAGTGTCGTGTTATAGCAAACTAGTGTACAGCTCCATACCTTTTACTCCTTAAAGGTGACCATCCGATCAAAATGCTTTCCATGTGTCTATTATGCAGCATTCTAAGGGATTTGTGCATATACAGATCCTTATAACCACCTGTGCGGCTTCCCAAGCGGTTTGCCTTTAAATAGGAAGATTACAAAGAAAAACCACTTTTATGCAATCCTCTTGTTTAGTTATTACAAATTTTGCATTCACATTCAAACTTTCAGACTTTCTTCCAAAAGTTTCCCAAGGTCTTTCTTCCTTCTTCGAGTATTGTAGCCATATCGACTAACAGAGGAAAGCAATATTCATCTTCATCGCTACATATTTCTAGTTCTAATTCTACAAGGAATAACCCCCCCTCAAACGCAAGAGGACTAGGTCTTGTCGCTAGCACAACTTAACGAACCTACGCCAATAGCTATACATTTGATCATGAATAGCAAATTCATTATCGAGGCGATCCATGGGTAACAAATAAGGTTGCTACACAAAGATGAATAGATTGCCCTACTATCAGGGAGACGCTTCGTAGAGTTTAAGAAGTACCTAGAGTTTAGGCAACTCTTCCCTCCAAGTCACTTTAAGAAAGATTTCTTCAACTACCACCGATGCAGCTCGTCGCAGGTCCCTCCCAATGGGTGGAGGATGCTAAAGGCTTTCCAAGCACTTTATGAGTACCTGGTTGTAAAGGCTACTCCTGAGCTCTTCGATTACTTTTATATGTGGAATAGCGTTAGGGGATGGCCTTACCTCCAGCTGTGCCCGAGCAAGAAACTGTTCTGAGGCCTTGTAAATTCGGTGAAGAGCTTACAAAACAAATACATGGTAGCTGAATTGCCCGAAGAAGTATACTTCTAGACATGATGGACTGAGATGGTCCAAACCGTAGGTGAGAAGGGGCTTGGACCCAATGACACCGAGGCAGCCTAAGAGATCCTAGCCTTTATGGCGCTAAGATACAGTTAGGAGGTTAATGCTGCTAAGACCATAAAGAGGTATTTCCGGTACCTGATCTCCGAGCTCTTCCCTAGCATGAAGAATGCTGTAATGGAGAAATGAGCTAAAGATACAGGTATTTCCAATACCCAATTAAGTTATGTTAGTGTTGAGGTACTTCCTTCGGCGCCTATAAGATGGGAGGACTTCCTTAATTGTGCCGGTCATGGCAATGTTTTGTGAATGGTATTTGTAGTTTCTTTTGGTTTATTCTTGTTTTCCTTTTCTAACTTTCAGTTGAATTTCTTACAGGCAAAAATTTAGCCCTATGGATGCCTTATCCCTCTGTGGAAGAGTTGATAAGCCAACGTTAGGTGCAAACCAAGGTAAACACGCCAAAAGGAAAGGCAATAAGGCTAAATCCAAGGCTTAAGAAGACCAACAAGGCACGACCGAAGTCTGTTCCTAAAGGGATTTCCTTTGACATCCAGGACGAGCCCGTGGATGAAGAGCGTTTGGGTATGGCTTTACTTACTCCTACCCTCGCCTCCTTTACCGAACCCACTGTCGTAGGTAATGAAGGAGTTAAGATAGAGGGGCCTAGAGTCCAGATGCTTTCCCCTCCAAAGGTAAGGGGGAAAGAGATTGTTAAAGGGGGCA
Source organism: Lumnitzera racemosa (assembly GCA_024138005.1). NCBI lineage: Eukaryota > Viridiplantae > Streptophyta > Magnoliopsida > Myrtales > Combretaceae > Lumnitzera > Lumnitzera racemosa. The sequence goes on from JAMXBC010000004.1 coordinate 110,650,372, forward strand.
CCCTTCCTCAAGCGGCTGGCCAAAAGCACAAGGCTCCCGAGATGGTCGGGCAGTCAGGTCCTAAAGCGAAAAGTAGAGGCCCTTGGCAAGGGCAACTTTGAGTCAAAGGAAGTGGAATAAGTAGCCTATGGCTCATCCTTACTAGAGCATTGACAACGTGGCGGACGAATTTTTTAAGTCCTTAACAATTTTAGGCTGATGGGGATAAGGCCGAACTCATTCTAGGAAGTGTCGAACACTTCTCGGGACGAGAAGCTCTTGAGGGGTGCCCCCAAGGTGGAAATGAAGAAGGTCCAAGGAAAGCTCCTCAAGCCAAAGTGGGAGGCTTGTGCCAATGATTTGATGCTGTAGTATCAAACGCTTAGCTACTAGGCTTCACAGGAGTCTTATACCCCCGATGACTAGGCTATCCTCGAAGGGCTCTCCCAAGAAGGTAGGGACTACCCTATATAGATAGAGGGCCACTTAAGCACGTTGATGTGGTAAGTAAGTTTTCCTTGCTCTTGTGTTATTGTGCTTTATTTGTTATTGTATTAATGGTAGACTTCGTTTTCAATTTGCAGTACCATAACCAAGTGCTGCTTCAACTGAACAAGTCTGATGCCGCCCAAAAAGAGGTAAAGGGCTTTCGAGAGGGGTTATGCTAGCATAAGAAGTATTTGCGAGATGCAAAGACTTCTAATAATGAATACTTGAAAAAATTCACCAAGTCTAACAGGCGCCTGCACCGCTTTATTATGTAGGTGGCGAAACTTAAGGCAAGGCTCAAGGATGCAAAGCGAGAGAAGGAGATTGCTAAAAAGGTAGCCAAGAAGGCTAATGACCTGAAGGCTTGGTTAGAGGATAAGCAAAAGACAAAGGCTCGCCTCTCTCAGTGGGTTAGACGAGGAGGGCGAAGGCAGGGCTTAGCTTGAGAAAGAGAACCCCGAGCTGAAGGTGTCAATGGCCAAGTTGCAAACCAAGTTGGCAACGAAAGCATCCAAATGTAAAGGTATTAAAGCTACCTCGTTGGAGCTAACCAGTTTGAAGGTCGGATTGGAGCAACAAGTCCAGGAGCTATAAGGGAAAGTTTCGGAGATGGAGGAGATCATCTGCAAAATGGAGACTAGGGAGGTCCTTAGTGACGTCGCTGCTAAAAAGACGGTAGGTGATTGGGTTCTGTACGTATAGGGTCTGCAAAACAACTTACAGTAACGGAACACAGAGGGGTTGTCCGACGTGACCACTCCAATAATTATGTTAGCAGTGAGACGCTTGGGAGTAAGTAGTAATGTAGGAAAGTATGCAAGCTTGATGTGCAAAGTCTCAAGAAATTTACCATTAGATAGTAACCTGATATTTATAGCAAAATGGAACCAGTAGTTAGAGGTCAACTGGTAGAAGAGATTTTCTCCCGCAAGTGTTAGAAAGCAAGATCGTTATACCCAACGTGTCTCACTTATTTAAGACATAGCTGTTTCATACCTATCTCGTACATTCCGGCCATTCGAGGGTTTATTGAGCTTTGTCCATACAGGCCTAGGGCTTAAATCTACAGGGGTGAGCTCTAAGCCACGGGACATGTCAGATATAGTTGGGCTTAAGAAATCCATGTTCAAGATGCCTTGTCAATACAAACAATTCCCAATCTTTAAATAATATAAATATAAATAATTGAATAGTACATTCCACACTACCGTAAAATTCTGTACCACATTAATTAGAACCTTCATGAAATAATCATTGAGGGGAGGGGGAGAAAAAGACATCGATTAAGTTCATCTACATTTCTCATCAGTTATTCTAAACCTTGCAAAGAACTCCAGAATATGTAAAAGGTGAAGCAAATTTTGGAATCTTTCCGATGCTAATCTTTGATCTCATGGCCGACAACCTTTAGTTTTAAGCTTGCTAAAACTCCTCTCATCTACTTTTAAATAAGTAAACCTTTTTCTTTGTTTTAATCTGTTCGCATGGAAGTTCTTTTTGGGAAACTGTTGTTAATATATATTGATATAATATACATTGCTCTTTCGGTGTCTCTCTAATTCTCGATATAGTGTTATATATTGTGGGGGGCTTGAAATATTTCAGACAAAATTTAGATATTTGCTTTATTCATAATATTTGTGTGCATTTACAATAATAAAACATTTAGATATTAGCAGCATTGCTCCTTTTGTACCCTCTCTTTGACCATGTTTGATATAGTAGTGGGATAAATATACTTATAAGGGGCTGTGGCAGCAGCATTGCCATTGATTTTCCTGGATTTTTTTTTCTTTTCTTTTCGGTAACAATGGATTTTCATTTACTTAAAACATTGAAATATGTACCGATACAAAATTGCACCCTTAAGAGCCACCGTTGCGAAACAAAAGCGCCATGGATTGGGCATTGACGATAGGAGTTCTAATCTCCTATCGTAGAACCATATCCAACTACATCATCTTCTAACAGGGGAATTAGGGATCGAGAGGAGGACAGTCAAAAATTACAAAAGTGTGCACGTCCTACGACCAAAGTTTCCTCATTTGATTTTGAATTGTTAACAGTGGCCAAGGTTTCCGTGGCCAATGGTATTGATCACTGCTCCCACATTAAAAAAGAGGAGTTTAGTTTTTGTCCCATAAAATGTAATATATAGATATATAGTTAACACAAAAACTAAATAATTGGTAAATAGATTTTCACTCTAGTATCAACTTCTTCGCTTCTTCAATGGATCAGGACTTAGCGCTTGCATTGACCTGGCGGTTCATGTGTTTGATGATATACCCATCAAACAATTGAGGATAGCCCCAATCATAGAGGATATGGATGTGAGTTGAATAAATATAGCAATAAGGAAGCTTTTGGAGGAAATCAATTATTAAAGTGGAGTCCTTAAATTGAAGTCGGTTTTCTGTTAAGAATTCAACTCCTATACCTTCTTTTTTTCGTTCAATTTTTTTCTTTCTTCATTGCCGGCAATTCAATATAGAATTCAAATATTTTCTATTGTCTGCAATTCCTACGACTTTTTCTTCAATTTAATTCTCTTTTTTCTTCTAATGTTTACTCGATTTTATTATAAGTTTACAATGTATCGTAATATTTAGAGTCAGAAATTTTATATTATTTTATAGTATTTATGTATTAGTATTGCGTATGAAAATTTTAGATAGATAAATTGATAATTAATCGGTGCAACCTATAACGACCATAAAATAATATATTAGAACTCATGTCACCAAATCACTAATAAATGGCAAAGTTTATAAGGAAGGAGGTTTCTTAAAATTCTGACTTGGCACTTTAGAAAAGCGTGTGTTTGATACTTTGGGTCTTCTTGCAATGTGGGGATTTCCATCTTTTGAAGGTTCAATTTTTAGTCCCACATAAATTTGTGTAAATAAGTATGGTGTTTATTTAGTAGTTAAGATAACCATTGGGTTTGGATGGGTGGAAATACGAAGAAATTAAAGAAAATGAAAGGAAGTTGTCTGTTTGGTTGGGATAAGAATGACATAAAATGAAAGGAAACCAGTGGAATTGTTCCATTATAGTCTCCCATTTCTTTCTTCCCAAATCTGGAGAGAAATAAAAGAAAATGGATGGGAAGCAAATGACATTACAAAAATACCCCTACAATTAGAAAGCAATTGATTAGAAGAGAATCTAAGAAGGGTAATTTTAGTATAGTAATTGTTATGTTCCCATACATTTCCATCAACTTCTCTCCCTTTCCACTCATTACATCTAAACATGAGTAGAAACTATATTTCCTTCGTTTTCCTTTCCACAAATTTGTTGCCGTTTATACTCTTTTGAAAAGTTTCAAAACACAATCAACATCTTATTTTCATCCCTATTAGGTAGTGGATTTCAACAAATCTAGACGTTGGCACGTGTTGGTTTGTAGCCATGAATCAATCTAGAACTTACATAATCAATATAAATTGTCCATCTCAAAGTGATTAAAAATTTATTGAAATAATTTTCTCAAAACAAATTTCCACATTTAGTACCACTAGAAGTGCTTTCTAACCTCAATATTAGAATTGACAAAATATTAAATGCATCGCTACTTTTCAATTGATAATGATATTTTCTCTTTTTGCACCCCCAATCCCACCCCGCCCAAAAAGAAAAAAAAAAAAGCATAGCTACTTTTCTACTTCTAAATTTAAACTCTATATTACTATTTATTCAATCTCCTATTTCAACATGTCAAAATTTTAATAAAGACGAGAGAATGATAACTTTAATCTAACATATATGACTAACACCACATAGACTTAGGCTAATGGTGATTACCGTAAGAGTTATATAAGTACATACAAAACTTTTTAATATACGGAAAATATTAGCATTACTAAATGATATTACTATGTATATTTTAATGATTCTTGTTCTATTCCCATACTATTTTTCACATGACTATAGATGTAACAACTTATTTAACAAAAATCCTTTGCATTTTCATGAGATAATCCAAATAAATTGATTGTATATTTTTAAAAGGATAAATTACAAATATACCCTCTTATAGTTGCTTCATGTGCATTTGGCCTTTTATTTTTTGATATTGTGCACTTAGACACCAAAATCATTAAAAAGAGTGCATAGGGGTTTTGTCATAACGAAGCAAGAAATCTATTAGACTCTATTTTACTACCTTGCCCTTAAATAAAATAATAAAAGAAACATTAATATCTAAAAAATATATAAAATAAAGGTAAAATAGTCATATAAGAATTCTAATGCATCTTTTTTAAAGATTTCAGGGTATAAATGCACAATTTTAAAGATAAGAGTAATGATATAATAAAGTCAAGCTGAACCAATAAAACATTAGGCCGGAGCTCTGGCTCGACTCAAAAACTTGAAGCTAAAGCTCAGCTCGAGTTCGACTAAGCTTTGAACTTTAAACTTGAGCTTAACTCAAAGATACATTTGGTAAGCTCAAGTTTGGTTCAATTAGTTCGATTAAACTTGAATATTTATAAATTTTCCCTAGATAACCTCAAAGTTGCTTATATCTAAAAAAAATTAAAAGTTATACTAAGCCCGATTAAACTCGCAAGTCTAATGAACTTAGTATTTTAAATCTCGAGCTTAGCTCGGTTTACTCCTTGAGCATGAGCTTAACTCAACTATCACTAAATCGAATTCAAATAAAAATCAAGCCAAATTTAAGTAGTTTGCAAACCAACTTGGTCTATTTACAACCCTAAATAAGAGCGCTAAAGCATACATGAAACAAATATAATGGGATGTTTTTGCAGTTTACCATTTTTAATATGTTACATAATAAATGTATGCTTTATTTAGGTAACAATGTACAAAATAAGGACAAGAAATTTTTTTCTTCAAAATAAAAAATTGTCGAGCTAATTCATAGTCACTCGTCGATTCCAAAAACAACACAAAACCATGAAGCTTTGCCCCAACCCCAACTCCCAATTCGCGCCTTTAATGAACCATAGGAATGATTCTAGCCAATTTGAGCTAGGCTAAGCCTATGCTCATATCTATATCACCCATCTTTTTCAATTAGCCTAAAAAATTAACCCTTAATGGACATTAGGCCCCAATTAAACTAAAGGTTGGGTTGAATCCAGCTTAGACCCGTCGGATCATAGGCCTAAAGGCCCTTGAACCGTTTTTTTTTTTTTTCCACCTCTCTCGAAGGGTGTTATTTTTTCAAGTGGAACCTTATATAACAAATTTGCGTATTAACCCATTTTAATTTAAAATATGGAAAAAAAAACTTCTATTTGATAATTAACATTTGTACAATATTACATCACATATTGATATTGTATCATACATTAATAATTATGTTATATACGGGATATAATAAGGATGCACTTATTATATTTCAAACGACATGCAAAATTAAATTTTTTTAGTCATTCTACGTTAGCAGTTGCCTACATATCCTTTATACAAAACCAAACCATTATAGTTCTAATATAATTTTTATATTTTTTTTTAAATTTAGTTTGTTAGTCAGTTTTTACATTCGAGAAAACCTCTCATGTTTACGTAATTAACCATTTCAATTTTTTTTTTTTTTGTAAAAATTCCTACAATTAAACTAGTTTTTATTCCAATACTTTCAATTTTCAAAATATGACATATAACATTAACTCCTAAATTTGAAAATTTGCTAATTAGGGTTTTTTTTTCCTTAAAAAAACTTAAGTGTCAAATGCGTAAAATCGAAAGAAAAAAATTGCAAGTGCTAATGACTATCACCTTGTGGGCTGCTTCATTATAAAGTGGACCTGCGACTTCCTCCTAAGGAGTTAAAGTCGCTAAAGTATTCATTTTCCTTAATGAAAGTCGCCATTGGCTCCTGTTTTCTATGGTTACCTTCCACCAATCTTCGTTGCAAGCAGTAGCGTCCACATTGATAGGCCTCAATGAGGCATGATGGTCATCAAGGATAAGTCTAACAGTACTAAATATCTAATCTACACCATTGTTAAGGTTGGGGCAACAAGAACATGTCGAGTTATATAAGATAGGATCGGATATGTTTTTTTGTGCAATTTCCATCACTTAAGAATGTTGAAGTCACAGATACTGATATTGTCGATAAACTCAAAATTGAAATTCAAATAGTGTTATAGCTCTGTATGTTGTCCTCTAGACTTATGGCGCTTTAACTTTTGTGCTAATTGCTTCCCTCCCCCACCCTCTCCTCTTCCCCACCACTAATAGTTGCTTATTATTAGGGGAAGAGATGGAGTGACCACAGCTTACCCACCATATGTGTAAAAGAAATGATGGAATAACACGTTCATTTCATCCATCGCTCGATGAAGCTCATTTGCTGTACCTATAGCATATATAGTATGCGTATCGAAAAGGTTATCAATAATCTAATAATACATATTCAAATAGTCGTGAAGAATTTCTATTCCACATCAAGGGTCTAAAATAATAGCAATAAGGTAGATGGAAGGAATTTCCCAATAATACTACAGCGCCACTTCTCCATCATCTCAACAACATACATTTGCAATATTAGGTCCTCACGTGCATCGAGCGGAGCTGCAACTATGTTGACGGCCTCCACTATGAAATAATGCATATTAGGCCTATACACTTAGGAAAAAGTGCTAATAGCATCGTGAAAAACTTGGAGTACTTATAATAACTTATCACAAATATCCTAGCCTCTTGTGTGAATTTCAACTTAATGAATATGGTGCATGCAAAACCTATATAGCATTTCTTTATATGTAATTGTACTTTGCAACATATCATATGTTGAATTCCAACAGTGTTTTACATCTTTTTTAAATTTTTTATACCTTTTACCATTTTCTATGCAAAAGTCCCTCCAGATTCTATGTAGAGAAGGTTTTTCTGTAATAGTTTTAACGCATACCTTATCGAAGTCATTTTATATTCCAGAGCTTCCATAACTTTTTTAACACACAAATTTAAAATGTGGCATACACATCTTATGTGGAAAAATGTTTCACACAGATCGGGTTGGCAAAGATTTTGGAGTTTACTTATCGATGCATTGTTTGCACTAGCATTATCAAAACTGAATGAAAATATTTTACATAACAACTGATACTCCTCCAGAATGATAGATATTATCCTATATATTAACTGTGCTGTGTATCATTCGTTGAAGAGCCTAAGGGCCAATAACCTTTTATTTAGTTGCCATTTATTATCTATCCAATAACAAGTTACTTCCATATATAAATTTTCTTACCACCTATCGGTCCATATATTTACACTGATACTTTTATATTTAAGGAGCTAAATATTGCGGCCAGCTCTCTCTTACCTTTGTGATACAACTGTTACTTGGCCTTGTACATCGTTTTAGTATCGAATGAACATACGTTTGGATTTAATTCCTCATGTTCTTACTAGATACAAAACTTGCACTTACTTGTGCTGAGAGAGAGATGTACGTTAGCGATGTGTTGTGCCAATGTCATTTTCACTTCTCCACATTATACCTAAACAATGTTGAGGATTGGGAAATACTATTGCATGCAATTTACTGTTACGACTTATCAATACCGTACTCTCCTGAATGCTTCCTTTACAAGTGCCTTATCAGTATATCACACCCATTGCCCTTTCTCCATGAGTAGTTTCCAATGCAGTAGTTTCATTGCACGCATGAATTCCCACATTCATCTGCAATTTTAGTGAAATGTTTCTAAAATATGTCAAATCTCCTAGTGTTACACCCCGAAGTCACAAAGTCGCAACAGTTTCACTGTATAAACCATTCTATGATAGTAATTGGCCTCATAATACCTACCATAGATGTGATCTACACAAGGCATCGATAATTCGTCACTTTGAAGTAAACAGTTCAATTAAGTGTTTAGCTAAAGTTGCAGTAATTATCAAGAATTTTTAGATCAACATACATAATTACATGTACATTTCACAGAACTTCCTAAGAAATTCTATATTAACATAACAGTCTACTAATTTACATAAAAACTATCAGTCTTTCATTCTTAAACTATTGAAGAGACTCTAGTTATACATCCACTACTAGGCGAATTGATCCTCACACCCCAAGCTTCAAAAGAACTAACCTCTGGATAGTTGTAGGGAGGTATAATACTCGAAGTATTCAGAAATGGGGACTTACAACAAGATCTATACGAGTATAAGCAACTACAGCTCTATAAGTTAAATTGGAGAGTCATAAATGTATACAAACACAAACAAAATTATCAAGCAATTATTTTTATACAATGCAACAAGTAAGTATCATTACACAACGTAATCCTGTCCGTTACGAAATCAAAGAAATTTCACCCGCTCTAATCTAGGTTGAAGAGTTTTCATGTTATACAACAGCTCACAACTAAACCCAAGTTTGTGCAATGAAGACATTACTCCTCCTAAGACTATCCTTTGAACTAATGCCCTTATCCTCACCACAACCTCCTCTCCTATCACTTAGTTTGACGAAGGATGAGGAAAAGAACAATTTGCTATCCAGCGCTATCTTTATCGAAAGTATCGGTATTTGGTTGGAAAATCCTAATAATCCCCTAAGGGGTTGTAATGCATGACAATTTAGGGCATTAGAGTCAAATAAGATTAAATTCCATTTAGGGTGTTCAGACAATTTCACACCAATCCAGTCATAATACACAATCAATCATAACACAAATTTCAACACAAAATCAGATAGTCAAACACATGTATAAACTACTTACAATTACAATGATACACAATCTTAAGTCTTTGAGTACCATAAAATAGTATTCCAATACAATAAGTAATAACCCAACTTACTTAAAATTCTCGGTCGCCCAATCACTTAATAGTAAGTCGGTTCATCTCCGGGTATCCTATAATACAAATACGTCTTTTTAGTACTTACACTTTGATGATTCATATTCTAAGTTATAATTTAACTCATTTCTCCATGTATACCTATTATTTACTAATGATTCATTCTATCTTATTTCGGGGTTCGATTTCTAAATTAGATTCTAGTTTTAATTCTACATTATCTCTAACTACGAGGAATTCTAAATATGCTCAAATCCTAATTTGAAATTAATCACATTAAGCTCAAGTATTCTAATATCACATTGAGTCTTAATTTAGTGTTCTAAACTATTCGATACACTCTAATCATAATTGAAGTATTGGATTTACTCCAATGTGAGAAAATCTTACATTTTTTATACAATTACCTAAAATTAAATTTTGTTTCAGATTTATTATATACTGATTTTTATTATTATATTATCCAAATAAATCTAATTTTTCATCTTTATTAAATTTCCAATTCCACATATTCCTAATTTCCTATATTAATTACACTTAACACTCTAAAGACTAGGATTAGGTTTCCACATCAGAGATTAACATCCTTAAACATCTAATTACCATCTAAATCAGTAATTAATCATTTAATCACCTAATTAACCTAATTTTTCCATCATTTTAGGGCTAAAAATTTACTTAAAATTTTTTAAAATTAAATTTAAAAAAAAAAGCTTCATAACACTATTCTATATCACTTAAGTATTCTACAGAAAAAATTTAAGCTCCAAACTACACTCATAAACCTACTTATTTCTAATTATAATCATATTCAGTTTTACTTAATTTCTTAAGAACCCTATATTTGCAGACGTAATTAAACTTAATCACTATTTTTCCCTAAATCAACATACAATAAAACCTTAGAATAATAAATTTTATATTTTCTTGGTAAAATAAATAATTTTAAGAAATTATACAAAATCAGAGCAAATGTGAGACTTACCCGATCCGATGGCTTTTAGGCCTCCGACACCTGTTCAGGTGTGTCAGCAGGTCCAGGCAGTGAGTCTGGAGTGGGGTGGTGGTGGTGGTGATTCGGCTCCAGGTGGTAGTGGTGTGTGGGTTCGGTTCACTTACCCCTTCTGCACAGATTTGCTTAATAATTTCCTAAACCTAATTTTCTTTTCCAAATTTCTGTGCTCTCAATTTTTTCTAACTTCTAACTGTCCAAATAAGTTCTGTAATTTTTCTTGCTATTTATAGAGCTGTGTAGTAATTATTATGCATTTAATTGGACAAGACATTGCCCAAATCTCTTCAATTTTGCCTTTTATGTTGCTTTTTTTTTATTAATTAATTTTTCTTCTTCACTTCCTAACCTGCCACGACCTAATCCAAGTCATTCCCTATTCCTCTTATTTTTTCTTAATTATTTAATAATTTTCTTTAATTATTTAATAAGCTTCTAGCTAATTTAAGTAATTTCGTGTATTTTTATCTACACGTAAATACATGTGAAGTACATGTGAACATTCCTAATTATTATTTAGGTCATTCCATGATTTTTAGTATACATATAATTTATCTCTAGCAATTTATTAGTTATTAGATTACACTTTTCGCCTTTTCGATAATTAACAAGTATTATATTTAAAATTTGAAAATTTTATAATCTCTTATTTTAGTACTTATTTTCTTAAATTTAGGGGTCATTTTTACTAATATTTCTATTTATAGTTTATAATTTAGGTTTGATCGGATCCTTTAACCAATCACCCTAAGTTCAATTCTACAGTCATTTGGCTTAACTTTAAGGCTTACACCTAGGTCTCAGGAGCTTACCTAAATCGCCTTATTGTAACTCCTTGACAACATCTCCACTTGCATCTAAACCTTCCTCACCCTCCTTAAGTTCTTCCCACTGGTATAGAGTTTGATACTCAAAACTAAAAAGAATTGTAGAAGACTCCAACAAATCCTCAAAACGTTCACTAGTGAAGTTATGGTGAACACCATAGTCGTTGACATCGAGGGGTTGCTCATTATAGGGCTTTTTTTTTTTCCTTTTCCATTAGATTCTTTCTTGCTAAAAGAAGATTTGTGCAAAAAACAATCGATTCGTATTTTTGGTGTTTTACGTGAAATTGTAACTAAAAAACAAAGAAGGAAGCAAAACACAAAGTATTACACATGTACATTGAAAATTTCTATATTGTGTGTAGTGGAAATTATGGTTTTTAAGAAAAATATTTCTAATAGAGTTTAGCAAAAATTATTCTTGTAAACGAAAATAAAGTATATTGTCCGAAGTAGGTGTGATTCTGTAAATAAGTATAGCGATCAGAAATGAATTTCAATAGAGAAAACTTCAACTATTGCAATAAATATTGTTGCTTAAGAAATAAGTTCAAAGCGAATGAGATGCATTTAGTCTGTAGAATGATTTTTTGGTGAGAGTTGAATGACTAATGCTACCAATTTATAGCCCATAAGTTTGGGTTTAAAATTTTGAAATCAACTTTTCAATTTCAAGATGTTCATTCTATTATTTTCAGAACAATTGAAAGTTTGTAGATACTCAAAACAGTTTTCTTTTCTTTTCAGAATTGACAAAACAATTTCAAATTTATTTGTCATAATGCATAGGAAGAATTCGAATTCTCCATATGTCCATACGTCGTCTGATACGCTAAAAAGTTACAATAACAAAACAAAAATAATTCATTTACTGTGTTTGAAAAGCTTTATTGTGTGTATGTGTGTCCATTTTCAATGCATTGCATGTAAAGAATTGAAACAAAGCTGTCCATCTTCATTTCTTTGTCAACAAAGTGTACAAATATGGTTTACATCTGATTTCTCATCAAACAAGCCTTTCCTTTTTTTTTTTTCACATGACCCAGGTCGAACCGGCAGGTTAAACCACCGGTTCACCAACTCGGGCTACTGACCCACCAGTTTAGGCGAGTCGATAGTTGTGACCCGTATGGACCTGCCTCAACCAGCAGGTCCAATAACAAGTCAAACCCAACCTAATGGTTCCAAATCAAGTCGATGAACCATCAGGTTGATTTCAGTCCGGTTTCTAGGCCGGACTCAATCCTTCTTCAAGTCTAGCCATAATGTGTTTTATTCAATTATATAAATGTATGGAAAAGATAACAAATAAATTTATTTATTGGGTCTAAAATCTTCTCTATTGAATGTACTATAACCTATATCGTCTACATGGATAATATAACCGACCGGTTTCGTTTAAATTTATGTTTTAGGGGGCAACAGCCAAGTGCAATTACTTGTTTGGTTAGAAAGTATTCATAATAAGTAGCAAAGGAATATTAGGAGCAACTTTATTTCCTTTATCATGGAGGGAGATGTAAAATACTCTTGAAGAGCCATAGTAAATATATTTTAAGATAAATTGAAAATTTATCCGTAAACTATTCATCAATTATTGATAGAGTCTTCTTTTTTTTTTTTTTGGGGTATTTGATTTTATCTTATATAACTTCTACAAGTATATAAATAACTTTTAAACTGTTGCCGGAACTTCAGAAATTACTATAACTTAGATATCATTCGATTATTATATTTTTATAATACAATACCAAACAAATTCTTAATCAATTGTTTGATTTGTACATTATTCAAAATTTCTAGACAAAGAGCCTTAGGGTACTAGAAAAAAAAATAAAAAATTTATACCATTTATTTAGTGGTATAAAAATCTATTTCACATAATACAAAATAGTTTTTAAACTCTAAAAATAACCCTCCATTAAGCTATCAAATCAAAATATCAAACTTTATTCTATCTGATATTATAAATAATTAATTTTTTAATCACAAAGATTCACATCAAATATTACATGTAACAAACGTAATATAAGAATATTGTATTGCTTATTCTTCTTATACTTAGCACTTTTCAATTCTTTTATATTGTCTAATTTCGATAATCAAACATTGCTTTGGTAGTTAAAACGGTTATAACCTAATGATATCTTAGATTCTTTAAGATAAATGATAGTTCGAATCTCTTCTTTTTAAAGTTATAATTTAGTTGGATGTGAAAAAAAAAAAAAAAAAAAAACTAACCTTAGTAAGGTATATTTTCTACCTTGAATAAAGTCACCCGTCAGTTCATATGTCTTAAATTTTTTTTTTTCTCTTTCATATATAATTAAAAAAATGATTAGGACCGAAATTTTGTCCGTTTTATATTTACTTTCATGGGGTTGGTCCACCTTTTTACCCTTTCCGCTTCTTTCCTCCCATGACGCAGACGCACCACCACGTGGTCGAATGTAAAATTAAAACGTTAAAAGTGGACACGTGCCAAATTATCGTTTCAGTCAAGAATGAAAGGACCTAAATAGTAGATAGAAAATCTGAGCATTCACTGTCAAAAATTAATTCATGCTTGAATGCACTGACATTTTTTCCTTCTAGCATTAGGTACAGGATGAAAAAACACCAGCCTAAAGGGATAATATTAAAATTATTATCTGAATTTTTTATTTTTCTTAATTTTACATGTTAAGTCTAAAGCTCCTTATGTCGTACTCAAATGGATTTCTCTTCTTCTTCTTTTTTTCCGTTGAACCAAATGAATTTTTCTTGTCAAAAGCTTATTGCGTCCATCATCTCACGTTTTAACAAATGTTCATTAATTGAAGAGTAGGAAAGATGACCGAGATAGTGAATTTTGCCAATGGAAGTTCCATTCCATGATGGATTTGGCAACTATAGATTTAGATGTAAAATTGAAAAATATTAAAAGTTCTAAATAATGATATTTACATTTATCCATTACAAACACATAAAAGCTCTAATGAAGAATGAACTATGTGGTAATAAAATATTGAAGATACTGTCATTCTCTTTTCTTTCTTTTTTTTCAATTTACTCGATATTTCATCTATGTTATGAGACAAGTTCAAACGGCTACTTGAATTTTTGAGTGTTTTTTCAATTTGACAAATAAAGTTTATCTTATTAAATTTAGGAAATGTTGTAAAAGCATAACTGCTGTTTTGGTATATTTGCATACTTATAAATGTATTTTGTCTTTTGAGAAACGGTAGCTTATACTTTATCACTGTAGATTAATTTAGTTAGAAGGGACATGCTAACTTTCTATTCTTCATAATCATTCATGTAATAAAGTAACATTATTAAAAAAAAATTAATTTAGTACCACAATAGAGATGATCTTGAAATGCACAATGTAGAAAATGATTAAAACCTTAAAATCCACTTAACCAGTTAGTCTTAAATTTTAGAGTGGCTAGCGAAGCACCATGTACAATGGTGGTGACGATCCACCTTTTATCGTTAGATCACATAACTCATCACCCCTAATTAAATTAAGACAAAAAAAAAAAGAAATGAGCAAAAAGCCTATGATGCAACCATAGCTCGTCAATTTCAAGTGTATAACCCTTTCATTTCTAATTTTAACGGTACGCATCTACCATTCTAAAAGGTTCATGTGATCCTCATAAAATGGTAAGTCTAATGACGCACAGTTGTTTCTAGCTTTTGGCCCATCACCCATGGCCTTAAGGTAGCCTACAAAATGCCTATAAGGTTTAAATGAATTTACCTTTTTTTTTCTTTTTTTAATATTTGTTGCAATTTTTTATTGTTTTTATTATATTATTTAATCAAATATTACTACTAATACTTTAATTATTTTAGATCAAAGAGAAGCCAAATAGATGTCCCCTAACTAATATTAATAGATACTGATGAAACAACATAAAACATAAGTAATGTATTTGTCAAACAGCATAAAACTCATCAATTGTTTGCAAAAGAGCACTAAAAAACAAATTTTCCCAAAATTCACAACTCCATCATTTACACATGTACTCATTAATTAATAAGTGCTTGTTATGTGAACATTTTAAAAATAACGTAGTAATTTTAACTAATAAAAGATCAATTGTTATAACAATTGATGTAGACTTTAATAAGTACTTGTTAGATTCGGTTTAACAATTATTGTAGAAGATATTGTAATGTTGTAGAAGAAATCAATGTTAAAGAAGAGAAAGCGAAAGTTAGGAAACAAGAAAAAATCCTAATTAGGTAAGAGAATCATTAGAACTTCAATAAAGAGAATAGTTTTGTATTAAGTAGTGATTGTTTAAAGTGCGATTTTAGGAGATTTGATTAGATCCTAAATGTAGTGTAAATTGCAGTTGCCACTAGGGTTAGCAAACAAGGTACGTTCATGATCTTTGTTGCTATTATTGTTTTGATTTCATGTTTAGGAACACATCTAACTGTTCCAATATGTTAATTTGATAAGAAGGATCAAAATTAAGAATAATTTAGAGTACTGAATGAGCTACAGTAGAATCAAGATGGATTTGGGGGGCAAGGGGTGGGTTTAAAATCCTAAAAGGAGAGAAGAATGTCAATCAATAAGATTACCGACAAAGATTACAGGTTTAATCCTACCCATGAACCCTACAGCAAGTCTTAAACTAAAGAAATTGAGGATGGAGGTGATCAGGATCATAAACTTGAACCTTAGATGTAATCTTATGATTTAAGTTTATAGAAGGATCATGGTCCAAGATCACGAGTGTAATCTAATGGGTTGAGTTAAGAGAAGGATTACAATCTAAGATCACAGGTGTGATCATCTAATTTCCCTTTTTCTTCTCATTTCTTGTTTCTTATCCTTCCTGACCTTAACCTAACTTATTCTAAACATGCTTAAAAGTCTAAATTTATCATAAAACCTCAAGAACCTAGCGAGATACTTAAGAGAACCTAGCTAAAATGAGATAGCATAGAAACGGGATCTAAAAGGAGTTATTCTTGTGTGTACTTCAAGTGTTAACACCAAAAAGACCCTTGAGTTAGATGCTTCCAATTATTTTTAGGACTTCGATACTTAGAACCTTCAATTGTTGTTTGTACTTGTGTAGTATAACTATTATTGAATTAAACTAACCAATATTTGGCAAAAGTTTTTATTATTACTTATACTTGGTTGGGCTCAACAGGTCATAATACTTGTGTCCTTATGGAGACACTTATCTTAGGGAATGGTTAATTCCAAACCATGAATTGAAACAAAACCGACCTACCAATTTAGTGAACTGAAACCAGCGCACTTGTAGCAAGCTTAAACCGACTAAAGACCTGTTGATTCATAAGGTTCTAAGCAATTCAAGCCATCAAACCCGTTTGAATAGAAAGCATAAACTAGATCTCTTTTTTTTTTTCAATTTACAAATATATTTATATATATTATATTAACATATATTATACATACTATTATGTATCCTACATATTAACCTATTTTATATATACACATCATACATATTAACATATGTAATATATTATATCTGCATATAATATACATAGTATATAAACATATATATATATATTGTGCAAACTGTAAAAAAAAAAAAAAAAAAGTTATTGGAGATTCGGTTTACAAGCCCAAAAACCAACTTGTAAACTGGCATGCCTCATGAATTGATTCAATATCAATCTTAGGCCAGCTAATTACAATTCAACAAAATATTAAACTGTAACCTAGCGATTCTTACCAGTTTTGGCTTAACCTTAAGTCTAGGTGACACCTTATTGATCCTTAGGCGACGTCATGCCGAGTAGAGTGTCCCCGAGAAATTATTCGAGGTAGAAAAGTTGGTATGTAGGGGTTATAGTACCAATATCTAGAAACCAAATAGGTTAAGGGAATCCGAGGTCACAATGCCATCATTCCAGTATCATTAGACAAGGGCCACATTGCTAGTGTCCTAATATGGGAACTACATGTAGGGTTTGAGGTATTCTGAGTTTGGGGTTAATTGCAAGTAATCCTAAACTATGCTGTTTGATGGATTAATTAAAAAATTAACTTGTTGTTTGATACTTTTTATTGCATCATCGTATATGTAATTATGAATGTTGCATGTCATACGTATGTACTTATGGGTTTCCATACTAAGTGCTAACTCATTCCCCTGCTTTTTCAACTACAAGAACTTTAGACAAATAAGTAAACTGTGACAAGAATAGGAACCTGTACCATTGCTATCAAGATAAAGATATCCAAAAGTTTTATTATTATTAACATTTGTTATAGTAGAAGAGATAGAAATTATCAAGGAGACTTCTTCGATCATGTGACGGTAGCAGTTTAATTATATTCATTTTGGTTTTATTTATTGAAGAGATTTAAATGTGAATTTTAATTACATTTGATTATTATTATTATTATTAAGAGAATTTGTAGGGTTATTTTACTTAATATTAGAAATTTTTTATTACTTGTTTACATATAACGTGTCAATAAACTATTATATTGTATTTGATATGCAGGAATAAACCTAAAATGGAATCGTGATTCTATGCCGGATTCCCTTTCTCATGTTTGCATATATTTTAAGAAATGGAAATCGTGATTACATGAAATCAACGATTCCTACTTTAAGGTGGGATGTAATTCTACCTTTAAAAAGGTGGAATCGTGATTCCATTCCATCTTAGTTAATAAGCAATTACATAAAGAACCCCATTAAATGTATAAATAGCATGGAGAGAAAGAAAAAAAGTATAGAAACCAAGAAAAGCTACCATCATTACAACTAAAAAAATTACTATGCACCATTTCAATTTGCAACAAAAAAAAAAAAAGCTTTGCCTTCTAAATGTTATCATATATAATTTTTTTAAGCATATATATTGTTATATGAAAATATATGTATTACATATATAAATGTTATATATATACAAGTTTTATATGTATATATAACATATGTATATAGATCATATGTCTTATATATAATATATAGTTCTCTATATATATAACTACATTATAGAATCTAAGCACATATTAGTTATAAATATATAAATTTTATATACATGTTTTGTAATAACAATATCAATTATATATAACATATAGTTCTATATATACGAATATAACTATATTATAATATATATAAATCTATGTTATATATAAATTTACAAATGCTTACATATAAATTTATAAATATTAGTTACGTGTAATAACTATATTGTTTTGCGTATAGATTATATATTTTATATGTAATATTCTATATATATAATTATATTGTAACATTTAAACATATACTAAGCATAAATATACAAATGTTATTTATATAATTGTAATAGCAATACAGTTTATGTATAATATACAGTTCTATATATCATCTATAATTATATATGTATAGATACATATATATAAAACATAACATATACACATACACATATTTACAAATTGAGAGCATTTTTATCAAATACTACCATATACTCATTCCATTCCATTCATAATATAATAAAACCAAACATAATTATAGAATGGAATTGGTGATTCTGTTGATGTTTCGAAACATAGTAATGGATTACATAGTAATGGATTGCTCATTCCTTTCGTAATTCCATTCCATTCCAAGTCTTTCCATTATGGATGATTCCTACATACCAAACATAACATTAGGGATATACAACGATTTCTGGCGCCTTAAGTATGGAATATTACTATTGGTTATTGTATATGTAAATTATTTCCGAATAAAAATGTGATTCTCTAATAACATCATGTGAAAATTCTAGAAGGTCGATGACTGGTTCATGCTTCTTTGTAGTTAAGGGTAAGCGCGATTCGATTCAATACAATTCGCTTCCTTTTATCAAATCGAATCTAATATAACAGTTCAGTTTTTTTAAAAAAAAAATTGAACCTAACCATACAATTTGATTTGTAAATTTTTCTAACTTAATTAAAACCGGTTCAAACAATTTATGTCAAATTTTCACTAAATATTTTTATCTCTAATGGCATGTTTTTCTTTCTATTGAACTTTCATATGTTTATAATTAATTTTTCATATATTTATCATGTGTAATAATACTTAGTAAAAAATTGCATCAGATCTTAACAAACTCTACTTGATTAAACGAGAGAATAAGAGATTGTATTTTAACAAATAAATAACAAAGAGCAAGAAGTAAAGATGCTCATCAAAAAGTAATACAAAAATAACAAAAGAGACATATTAAAGATTAAAAAGGAAATGAGAAATACATAAAAGGTATCAATATGAGACTCTTGATTTGAAAATATATAAGAAAATGACAATTTAGAAAGAAAAGAAAAATTTCTAAATATGAAATTCTAGATGGAACTTACTCAACTTAATTTTAATAATTGACCCAAAAATAAAACAAAGAAGAAGAAGATATGAAAATTTTGATGAAATGTATAAAGATTGATAAAAAAATACAAAATTAACAAAATAATTGTATGAAATTTTTTTTGTTTAATCAAACGATTTGATTCGCTTCTCCAAACCAAACCGTAAACCTTTTTATATATAACTAAACTAAACAGTAACTAAACAATTTATATAAAAAAAAATTCTATTCAATTCAATTGACAGTTTTTTTTTTCTCAGCCTTATTTGTAACGGTGGACGCGATTCAATATAGTTTAACCCCCTTCACCGATCTAAACCTAAAATTAATAGTTCAATTTTTTTTATAAAATGAATTTATCCATACGGTTTAGTTTATAAATTTTTCAAACCTAAAAGTAAATGGTTCAGTGCGGTTCAATTTGTAGTTCGAACCATTTTTTTAAATAAAATCTTCCAAATTCATTATTGCTCTTTTAGTCTTTAACCCAAAATTTAACCGGTTGTTTTCCCTCCAATGTTTCCTACATACATTTTCATCCGAAAGATGTTATCATATAGCATAATCCCATCAACTTAAATTGAATACAAGTGTGGAGTAAAACAATTCAATTTAAAAAGACTTGAAGACAAGTTGGAACAAAATCATCACAATTTCTGTATTAGTTGTCAATTTAAAAAGACTTGATGACTATAGACTATACACTCTAGAGAGAGAGAGGGAGAGAGAGAGAGAGAGAGAAAAAAAAAAGGGGGGGTGGGGGGTGGGTTGGGGGTGTAGGTAGGTAGGTGGGGTAGTGGTGGGGGTGTTTGGAATTTCAAAACAAAAGTGAGACTTTAGACTAATTGAAGAACATATCTAAATCGCTTAGAGTGTTTTCTATTTTGGAGAAGAGAGTAAGAGAGATAAGGTACGATCATCAAGGTTAGGGATGGTTTAGGCTAAGGTTAGAAAAGAGTCTAGAGTCACGTGAAGTTATAAGCTAGTACTAGCAATCAAATCATGTGGTTTTGAATTTTTTTTTTTTTAATAAAAACGGTGCGATTCAGTTCAGTAGGACAAATCGAACTATAAACCAAATAACCATCACTGAACTTAATCGATGATCGAACTATATAAAAAACAAAAAGAATCAAATTTTTAATTTCAATTAATGGTTCATGATTTTTTTTGTCCACCTCTACTTCTTTGGAAGTAGATAAAATGAAATTGTAAAACAGAGGAAAAAGGAATGGGAGGTCCCATCACTCAAAAAGGAGTAGACATGGTAATAAACAGGACGTAAAAATAGACTTTTTATTTTTTGGTATAATAGTACAAGGTTAATACCTTATTACCTTTGGTAAACAAAGCAATAATTGCGTTGAAAATTCCGAAATCTAGATTGATATGTTACCACATCATTCAACATAAAATTAACCTTTGATTGATTACTTAGAATTAAATAATGACTCAACAAAGTCATTATAAAGAAGACAAAAGAAATGTTATTTATTCAATGTTAAAATAGATAATAAAGCTTGCAATTGCAATCATTTCCTTCATACCACGTCCTTGGCTTTTTTTCTTTTTTCTTTTTTTTTTTTCCTTTTCCACGCTTTTTTTCCAGTTGAAGTTCACTCACACTGAGTTGGAAAAAAGGGAAGGAGAGAGAAAAAAATAAAAAGGAAGGAATTGAAAGAATAAAAAGTAAAATTTCAAAAGAACAAAGGATAGGGAAAGAATCATTCCTCTAGGCCCATCTTGCTCTCATTCCATCCCATGATAGAGAAAAATGAGAGGGAAAATGGAACTAGAATTGTAATTCTAAATCTACACCTCTTTTACTAGCAATCTCTTCTTCCTTTATTTTTTTAGGGGTATATTTATAACGTTATGTTACACTTTATTTTATCTTCTAGTAATAGTCATAATTCCTTTCATTTATCTTCTCTCCATTACACAAACACAATAAAAAGAATCTGATACCTCATTTTCTTTTCCCTCACATTCTTTCATTCTATATTTATTCCTTTTTAATTCCGCCCATCATACTAAACATAGTGACCCATATACATTAGAACAATGCATGAACCATCATATGTGTGCCCAAGAATAATGTGATGTGATGATTAATTAATTGGAAATTTTTAAGCACATAACAGTGTGGTGTTTGTTATATTTAAAATTTTGTCGTAGCAAAAGGAACTGTCACTAAGTTCGCAATTTCTTACATTTTTAATATCAACTCCTAACATATGTGTACTTTGTCCACATTCGCTACATTTTGGGAAAGGCTACAAAAACTATATTAAGGTGGGATATAGCGTAGTGTACTCAAATAAAATAAAAGGCTACCCAAAGATATAAGGGTAATTATGGATCATTTGATTAGAATGAAATTCATATTTGGGATGATATATTTCATTTAGAAAATAAGCGTATGTGTTTTGTATTGACTTTGTCTTCATCAATATAGATATAAGTTTTCTAACATTACATATCATATAAAAATAGATAAAGATATTTAACTTGTATAATCTCTCTGCAAGAACGGTATTCACGATAAATGAGTATTTATGGCCTCAAGCGCAATTACGGATTTTACTTCAAATGAAAGATCATAAAATTGTAGCTAGAGGATCCTCCGATATCTTTCCGTGTATATGAAATAGGAATATTAGAGGAATCTTGTAATATTTTATACTTTGTTTACCTTCCATTGTATAGAACATGCTGACCTCCTACAAATGCGGCCTCGTTCTTCATATATTTTATGCAATTCTCCATGCTCCACTCTCTCTTTTCTTAATTATTACATATTACAACTAAGGGAAAAAGAATTCGAGCCCACTTCGTCTCATTAGAAGACTAATATTCAGCCATTTTTCTCGCTCTTTGTTAATACGATGATTATTGTTATATTCATTTTGACTTATACAATAGTAAAGTGTTAACACCCGTGTTCTATTATAAATTATAATGTGAATATAGGTATAAAATATGGTAATAGGAAATCAATGAAAAACATGAAAGATAATAAAAATGAAATTTATTTTAGTTATTTCAAGAGAACCACTCTCTAAAATAAAGAATATTTTCTTGATAAAATCCTCTTTATCGCTTTATATATATATATATATATATATATATATTCTTATTCATAGAAATACATCTCATATATTAATTTGTTGTAAATAACTAATTTTTCTGCCTAATGCAATAACTTACAATCTTGCCCAATTCTTTACCCACTTCGATGTACAATTTGGTTTATTCTTGTCATTCGCAACCTATAAGTTATATAAGAAGCATACTAGGAATTTCACCCTAGCAACGCTCTCTATCCTCTTAGATCTCTTCTCTAAATCGGGCTATAACAAGCTAACCAGCTTCTACCTTAGTTCGTCATCAAATCATCCATCCAACTATTGATATGGGATTGATTTTAATGCTGTTTGTAATGGCCTAGTTTAAAAATAACAAATAGTCAAGCAATGGATAGTCATGAGTATTTTTCAACAACTTGACTCAAAAATTTTAATTAGTGTTATCTTAACATAATCTACCTTGGTTTTGTATACCATTACTCAAATTCTTCCACAATCATACAAGACTTCATTCACATAAGGAACTATGATGACTCTCCTTATAAGCCTACTATAAATCTACTTATGGAGTCCATATAAATCTAGAGTCAGATACATCCGTAGAAGGCCCTGATTAACAACAACAAGGTCATCCAACTATTTCCCGGCTAACCAATCTTCTTGTGGATTTCTCCAAAACGCCAAAAGCTCAGTAAAGTTCCTTTACAAAGGAACTCTAAGGTCATCTTTGTTGGTGAGTTTTCTTAGAGAGTTCGTTAGTGTTATATTGGCAAAAACCTATTTTTTGAGTTTTTTTTTTTTTTTTTAGTTTTTTTATGGGTGTCATATCAAACTTTTATGAATAAAATAAAAATAAGAAAAACCTCTAGCAACTGTCTGAAGGAACTTTGGAAAATTAAGTAAATTGGTTTATTGGTTCGAGTTGCTAGGCTTAAGTTGCCTAATGTACTAAGCTATTCCAACAAAGATGGCCTAAAAGTAAGGGCCTAAAGTTTTTTTTTATTATTTTACCTGCAAAAGTTTAATTTGACGTTTATAAAAGTTTCAAAATATTGTTAGGAATTTTTTAAAGAGACCCATTGATAAGGTAAAAAATTTCTTAATATATGCTTACACAACACACTAAGAAACTCGTTAATAAAAAAGCTCTTAAGAAACTATCTACTTTATCTCTAAAATTTTTAAAAAGAGTTCCTTTAGCATTTATTTATATTACTCATAGAATTCACAATACAAATATTAGACGAAACTAACACTTAGGACACCTTTATTAGGAAAAAAGATTCAATAATACTAATATATCACGTAAATCGATAAGTAATATGTAAATATCAATAAAATTTTGATACGTATTAGGAAAGGAACGCACTTTTTATAAAAATATCGATGATATTTTAACATATCAATTATCAATTTACGTGATGTATTAATACTATTAAAATATCTATCCGCTTTAACAAAGACGTTTAATATGATTTTTTAGAACACTGAACATCTTTTTAGGTTCGCTTAGCAAAGGAACCCAAAATGATGAAGGAGCTCCCTTTATTAATTAAGAAGCTAATGAAAAAGATCCTTAGGATCCGTTTTTACGTCAAGAATCTTTGATTAAGTTCCTCTGACACAAGCAAGTTAACATTCCACTCCTTTTATAACTTATAAAAATGCTAAGTGCTAGGAAGACTTCCCACTCCACTCCTGAAAACCCCTTAAATCTGTTGATCCTCACTCTGGCCTTGCTTTCAGGCGATTTAACACCAGCCTTTTGAAAATCCATACATGCTTAGAAGTTAGCCCTAAAATCGGCACGGGAAGCAGTAGAACATGCAATATGCAACATGCTTGTTCGTATGTGTCCTAGCATCAAATATTAATAATAAAATAGACGACACCCCACGTGAGCAAATTATCACATTGATTATAGAACTAATTAATTTTAAAAATACTTCCGACAATATTTGATGCCGGCAGCAAGCCAACAAATAACAATAAAAGAAATAAAATATATATCAAAGAGGGAGATGAAGATGTATATCTATTTATTAATGTGATCGTGGAGAATGCTTTAAATTTTTTCTAAAACATTAAAGTAGAGGAATAAAACCCTAGCTCAATCTCTTAGACAATCATTTGATATCTCCCTAATTATGCTACATATATACGTAGAGTACTTAAACCAGATATGATTGGATAACGAAAGCAACAAAATGATACCATAACACTACTTTAGGACCCTGATAATGTGTGTACAGACTGTCTTTGATGCTGTCTTAGAGAATGGACGGTTATCCAGAATCTCGTAATCTTTTATACTCTTATCCCAAACACACGTCATTCCTATTATATATAAGGTACCATAAAATTAGGGAGAAGACTATTCAGATGATGACATTGAATCATCGAGTGATATTATAAGTCGACGAACTAGTGTAGACAACTAGATAAAGTTCATATTTCTTTTGCTAGGTGGTATGGTCCATGTTTATAACATTATTAGGGCGGTAACCAAGTGAAGTTTGAAAAATATATAATGCAAAACTCAAATTTAAACTCAGGTTTGAGATTTTCATATTTGAGCTCAATTTGAAATAATACTCAATAAGTTTAAATTTAACTTGATTGAGTTTGTTCAAACTTGAATTTTCTAAAAATATATATATATATATATATTGTTTTTAATTAACATAACATTAATATCCAAAGTCAATTAACATCTAAAGATCCACTTAAGCTTGATTACGCTTACAAGCTCATTGAATCAAATATTATGAATTTTGAACTCGATTGGATAGTCTACTCAACAACTCAAACTCAACTTGATCGTTATCGAGTTGAACATGTGTAAATTTCAAACCTAACTCTAATGGTTAACATATAAGTTTGATTAATTTATCTTATATAGCAATCCGATCAAAGGTTCTCTTACTTAGGTATTATCTACTTTAATGTAAAACATCATACGGTTTTGAGGTCACCCATTCCAAGTCACTATTAATAAAAAGCGTTTCAATTATTACAATTCTATCAATACTAGTTTTGTCTCTTATTGCAATGGTTTATTAAAAGATAACCAATTCTAAAATTAACTTACCTTAAATAGGCTTAATTTTAGAGTTTCGATTAATTTCAAACCATTATATCAAACGATATCTTAATAATTTAATTTAAGGATATTTCATCTTATGATAGGAAATCGATTAGTCATGACTTCTTTATTATTTTTTAGGTGTACATGATGATTTATAACTAATGAAAGCACACGGGGAATTAACAAAACATGCATGAAACACGTACAAGATATGAAAATCGACAGGCAGTGTGGATGGACAAGATCTTTTTTTCGACAGTAATTAATAAAAGCCAGCTGGCGACCAAGGTCAACCTTTTTAAGATGTCAGGCGTACAAAAGTGCATTATTCCCAAAAGATGGTTTCTCATTGCGCAACCCGATTTTCACGTTACAACCGCACCTAACTTTTTCTTAAAATATACATTTGAAAAGTTTTAGTATCCATGTTCACGATAATAAGTTAATAACCATTAGGTAACGTGTGCACCACTCTGAAAATGATAATCTTCGAAGAGCGAGGTTGTTCATACGCCATGTTCTTAACGAATGATGATATTAATTAGTTGGTTGAAAAATGGAAACATTGAAATGGGACAGAAGATTTTCATGAAAAAAAAAAAAAGAAAAGAAAAGAAAAAGAACAAAGAAAGAAAATAGGAAGATGATTGAGCGTTTGTGAGTTCAAAATATTAAGATTTTATCGTATGTAATCAACACTTCAAAGATTAGGAGGAAAAATTGACGGTATCAATTGTCTTTTTAAGTTATCGATGGATTTCCTGGAATGAAACAGCACTTGGTATCCTATTAGATGTTTTGACATTCGTTCCGATTCTATAATGTCTTTTAAAATGCGTTCGAAACCGGATCGATAGCTTATAGGACATCCGAAACTCATTTGCACCCAGCCGATAAACTAATATAAATTAATATAATTAAAGTACGTCAAAAATAATATTTCTATTTGAAAAATAAATGAATACCCTAAAAAACTAAGAGATTTGAATGAAAACACAAAGTAAATTGATTTGAAATCTTACAACTGTCAACAACATATTTCTATAATTAAAATGCATATTTTAAAGCCTATTAGGGTTTGGAGTTTTTTTTTTTTTTTTTTTTTAATCCCTATAGGAGTATAATATAAGTATTTCATATCTCTTATATATGTATCGAGTTCGAATACTCAAAACTCAACCGGAACCCTATAAAATTTGATAAAAGCTATTGTATGGTTTGATAGGTTAGATATCCCATACAACCCAACCCACTTGCATCTCCACTGGAAGGCACTTTACGTAGATGTTTTTCTTCTTCTGATCATTTACATAATCTGCAACAGGGTTTCATTTCAAATTCAACACATGTAAAATGTTGCCTTGTTTTTTTTTTTTTTCACGGAAAAAGAAAAATGCCCAATCATAGAAAAAGGTATCTTATTTTAGCTTTAAGGGCCTATTTTTTTCACCCCACTTTTTCCTTTGAATTTACAATTATATCCCTCATGATTGCAGTTACATTTTCTAAACCGAAAGATTACCTCTTTTTTTTTTTCTCTGACTTTTTGTCCTTCCTCGATTGTTTTTACTTTCTCCTCCACTGCATGTGGAAATATAAAATTCATGCTTCGATCAAAATCAAGCTCAACAACATCTTGTTACTTGATTTCGCCCAGTTGAAGAAGTCCTTTTATTTTATTGATCTTCATCAACATCGCTCCCTTTCCCCCACTCTTACAAAATGATGTGATGATTCTTTCGTGGCCAAATGGCACCATTTTGATGACTTGGTTTGTAAAATAACGTAATAGGCTAAAGCTATCGAATAAAAATGTCATTCATATAAGAACCTTGATTAAGACGCTTATGGTATATTTTTGTTTCCAACGAAACGTTCTTTAAGGTTTAATTTTATTTTTTTTTTCTTTTTGCAGTGTTTTTCACAATTTAATCGTTACAATTTTCCATTGAACTGAAATTAAAGATTGTAATAAGTAATGGCTTTTATTGGTCGAAAGAGAGAGAGAGCAATGCTAGCGATTGATCGAGATAAATGACGTCGTCTTTTAAAAATAAGAAGTCTTACGTTTAATTTGATGTTAACTTCTTCACTCCAGTATAACTATCAGAATGGATTCTTCTATCACCCTCCACCACTAAAAAATATTAATAATTCCATGGGAGTGGACTGCATTTAAGAGAATGATCGTGTTCGAGGTGCCGGATACCATCACGACTTTGGGGCACCATAGGACGAATGAAACCCGGAGTAGTGGATGAGTGCTAGTTGAACGTTGAAGACGCTAAATGATACATTTCATAAAACAAAAAGCACCGGTGATCGTAAAATCAATTCGTCATGGGCCTAAATACTTGGTCAGGACTCAGTTTGGGTTTTAATCATTTAATTATTTGCATACTGGATATATATATAATACAAGGCAGCAGAAGCCCAACAAGGCTCGCAATTACTAGCCATGACTTTGAATGCACGGAATTTTCATGTTTCCTTCATAAATCTCTATACTTCATTCACTGCCATTCCAACATCTTTTCTACCTTAACACTGTGTTTGGATGGGTAGAAGACTAGAAATCAGTGCATTTCAAAGGAACCGGTGGAAATCGAAAGAATGTGTTTGGCTAACTTTGTGGGGGAATGGAAACTGGATGAATTATTTCCAGTCAAGATGCAATTTTCTTTCTCTCCAATTTGAGCAGAAATGAAGAGAATGGAGTGAAAATATTAGAAAGTTACAAAATACACCAGAAAAGAGAGGAAAATAAAAAGAAAAAGGGCAAAAAACAAATTTTTTTACACATATAGGCTTCTTCCTCTTCAAAAGCAAGACTCCTCTCAAGACATATTCTTCTCTTTTTGTTCCTCTCAACACATCATTTGTCTCAAGTTTTTGCATATTAGGTTGATTTCACTCTATCAAGGCCCATATGAATGAGTATGAAGGAGCAAGAGGCTCAAGGTATCAAGGTCCTATTTCTGTAATATACTTTTACTAGTAAGGACCTATTCTTTTGTATATATTATAACATTAAAGAAGACTTTTTTCCACTTTAGATTAAGTCTTACTATTATTAAAAATTTCCATTTTAAAAAAGTATTACCATTTCACCAGTTTTAATATCTCCTTATATCAGGCCTAAGAAAATCCAAAAAGGTTTTTACATAGGTGTGAATACTTTTCTGGATTAAAACTTTCACTCACCACATTGATTGATTATAACCAATGACACCTGTTATATATACATTTCCCATGTGCACACGCACATTGTAGCCTTATAATACAGTTAGAATTAATAAAAGTATACTATTCATTTTTCCATTCATATCCTTATCCTTATATTACTGTTGGTTTTCTTTCTTGTTCATATTACTTACAAATTTAGGCCTTATTGGCTAGGATTATGAGCAAGTTAGGCTTACTTACTACTGAAGATGTATAATAGCAAACAACACACGATCCATTGTGCGCTAGAGAAAGCTCCGAATCGTGATAATTAGTATTAGACCTTAGGTTATTCTAGCAAGAACAACCATGACACAACAAGAGGAAGTAAGCAAGAGACTAAATAACCAAGGGGAAATCCTCAAGAGATTGTCCAAGTGGATTGATGATTTAGTCACACTATCAATAAGAGTGGCTAGAGTTGAGGCCAATCATCAGGATATGAATGCTAAGATAACTAAGGTAGCTAAGAATTTTGGTGTTACAATACAAACACTCAAAGAAGAAATGCACATAACTACCGATGAGGCAAGACAACAATTGAGAACTCAAGTGGAAGACTTGAGAAGACAGGTTAACCGAGATTGTTAGAGAGTTAAGAGCACAAGTAGCTATCATGTCGAAGAGATACGGAGGTGGAAAGTTAGTTAAGTTAGGCAAACTCAAGGGTGGAGGAGCCTCAAGTCCAAGCAGTAGTAGTAGTAGTAGTAACATTGGAGGGGGTCTGAGGAAATCTTACAACTCTTCCTAGTTTAGAAAAAAGTAAGGCAACCAATAGAGGTAAGAAGCCCTCATTCTCATGTTTTATGTGTAATGACCTACACAAAATAGCTGAATGTC
Source organism: Lumnitzera racemosa (assembly GCA_024138005.1). NCBI lineage: Eukaryota > Viridiplantae > Streptophyta > Magnoliopsida > Myrtales > Combretaceae > Lumnitzera > Lumnitzera racemosa. The sequence continues at coordinate 110,680,057 of JAMXBC010000004.1, forward strand.
CACATAGAGCTACACTCAATCCTATGGTACGAAAGGCAAAAAGCATATGCTAAGATGAATAGTCAAGGAGTTATGGTGAGGATCAACCTCAAATGAGTGTGTTACACATATTGTCAACTATTGGAAAGAGTTCCTCAATGCTATATAAGCTTAAGACCGACAATGAGTTGATGTATGTCGAGTTAAGTATTGACAGCAAGAGTGCTAGTGTAATGGTAGACTCCGGTGCTATACATACCTTCATTGATGTGCCTGAAGCAAAAATGTTAGGGTTAGGGTTAAGGCTGGTGCTTGCTGAAGACACTAGTACTAAGGAACGTCCTGTCCGAGGAGTTACAAGAGGAGTAAAAATGAGGGTTAGGGATTGGAGTGGAAATCTCAAGTTTACAACTCTTCCATTGGATGACTTCAGCATAGTCCTTAAAATAGATTTCTTGACACAGGCTAAAGTTGCTCCCATGCCCATAACAAATTGCTTGTTATTCATCAGTGAAAAGCCATGCTGTGTGACAGTTCAGAAGAATAAGGCAAGCAACAATGGCAAGGAAGGGAAGAATATTAAGGTTATGATGCAATTAGTGCTCCAACTGAAGAGAGGGCTTAAACATTAAGAGCCGACTTTCTTAACTGTCCTTACAGAAAAAGAGGAAGCAAGAAAGATTGCGATATCAAGAGTAATAGAGAGTGTCCTTAAGGAGTATAATTATAGGATGCCTAACAAACTCCTAAAAGAATTACCTCCCAGGTGGTCAGTGGACTATGAGATTGAGCTGATTCCTAGTGCTAAATCACTCGCTAGAGCTCCTTACAAAATGTCGCCTCCCGAATTTGTCAAATTGAAGAAGTAATCGGATGAGTTATTAAAGGTAGGCTTCATTCAACCCTCAAAAGTACCATACGGGGCTACTGTTCAATTTTAAAAGAAGTAGAATCAGAGTTTGAGATTATATATTGACTAACAGGTTCTCAATAAGCTGACGGTGAAGAATCATTATTCAATTCCTCTAATTGCCGATCTATTTGATCAACTAAGTAAGGCTAAGTACTTTACAAAGCTGGATTTTCGTTCAAGCTATCATTAAGTTCACATTGCTAAAGGTGATGAGCCTAAAACGACATGTATAACCCAGTATAGCGCTTATGAGTTCTTGGTGATACCCTTCGATCTCACTAATGCTCCCGCGACATTTTGCGCTTCAATAAATAATGTATTTCATGAATATCTCAATAAATTTGTAATTGTCTACCTAGAAGATATTGTTGTGTATAACAGGACTATGTAAAGAATTTACGAATGGTTTTTAAGAAGTTGTAAGAGAATCATTTGTACGTGAAGCACAAGAAATGTACCTTTTCCTAGAAGCACATCAACTTCTTGGGTTATGTTATTGAAAAAGGGTGGATATGAATAGATATGACTAGGGTGGAAGTAATCAAGCAATGGCCAGTACCTAAGAGTGTAATAGAGTTACAGTCTTTCCTTGGACTCGCAAATTACTATAGAAGATTTGTCGAAGGATATTCCTGCCAAGTTATACACCTTACAAATCTGTTGAAGAATGACCAAGTACGGTCATAGGATGAGGGATGTCAAAGTGCCTTCGAAAAGTTGAAGCGTGTAGTGATGGAGGAGCCAATCCATGCACTTCCCAACATGTCTAAGCCTTTTAAAGTCCATACAGATGCCTTAGACATTGCATTAGATGGAGTGCTGATATAATAAGGCCATCCAGTAGCATATGAGAGTAGGAACCTAAATCAAATGGAGCGCAGGTACTCAACCCAAGAGAAGGGGTTACTTGCAATCATTTACTATCTAAGGACCTGGAAACACTATTTGCTAGGATCAAAGTTCCTAGTGAAGACAGATAATTCTACTACTAGTCATATATTGACTCAACCGAAACTCTTAATCAAGCATTGCAAAGTTTGATATAGAGATTAAATACCGCAGTGAGTGGACTAATCAAGTAGCAAATACTTTGAGCAAGGGAGATGATTTAGCTTCCCTAGTGTAGATTACACACCAATTGGTGAATCGAATCTCGACTTCAATTTAAGAATAGATCAAGCAGCATATAGGTCAAGACCTATTGGCCAAAAATCTCAAGTAGTTAGTTAAGGAAGGGAAGACTCATAGATTTTAGGTAAAAGGCAACCTCATCTACATAAAGGGGCACTGATTATATGTCTCGAAAGTAAGCAACTTGAAAAGGGCACTCGTAAGAGAGTGCCATGATACTCTGTAGGTTGGATATCCCAATTGGTAGAGGATATTAAGCTTGTTAAAGCAAGGTTATTATTAGCCGAATATGAAGGAAGATGTGATAAGTTATATGAAGATTTCCTTAACCTACCAACAAGACAAAGTTGAGAGGCAAAAGATTGCAAGCTTGTTGAAGCCACTTCCAGTGCGATCTCGCCCTTGGTAAAGCATCTCCATTGACTTTCTCACTTCCTTACTAAAAGTGAGGAAGCACTCATCCATTTTTATTATTGTTTACAGGTTCTCTAAGTATACCACTTTCATTCCCACCGTAAAGAGTTCAAGTATAGAAGAGACAACCCAGCTTTTCTTAAAACATGTAGTGAAGTTTCAGGGTATACCTTGAATATTGTAAGTGATAGGGACGCCAGGTTTATTGGAAAGTTTTGGACAAGTTGTTCTACCTCCTGGGTTCTAAGCTAAGCATAAACTCCAACTACCATCTATAAAGTGACTGGCAAATAGAGAGATTCAATGGTTTGCTAGAGAAATACCTTCGGCACTTTGTTACTGCCAACTAGAGGAATTAAGTTGACTTGCCGGTATCGTCTAGTTCTGTTTCAACATTCAACTTAGCTCTTTCTCCAATAAGAGCTCTATAGAGATCATCACGAGTTAACAACTATTGTTACCCCATACAGTGGTCGTACCATATTAGAAATATCCAAGAGCTTATCGGTTCACTAGAGATTAGAAGCAAAGTTCAAAAGTAACAAAACTGTACCTTGAGAAGGCTTCTAAGAGGATGAAGAAATGGGAAGATCAGAACCGCTGACCCAAAGAGTTCAATGTTGGAGATCAAGTCCATATAAAACTTCTTCTAAAACAAGTCAGATCATTGAGGAACAAGGATAGAAGATTGATCCAAAAGTACATTAGTCCAATTCCTATCATCTCAAAGATCGTAAAAGCAGCCTACAAGGTCAAGCCTCCTACGAGGTTAAAGATCAATCCAGTTTTTCATGTCAATGTATTAAAGCCATACTAGCAGACACGAAAGATCTATCTCGCAATATCTCCAAGTGATTGCACGTTAAGATCAAATTCAACCTGAGTCAAGCTGTGAGAGACAACCTTGAAGAGCGAAGAATCAAAGATCCCACCACTAGAGAAGAACATAGAAAGTATTTAGTCAAGTAGAGAGATCGAGGAGAAAAAGATACTAACTAAGAGACTAAAAATGACCTCAAACCCTTATCCAAGAAAAAGTTAGCCTTATTAGCCAAAAGTCCTCCAACACCAGACTCAAGTTCTAATAAATATTGCTGAAAACGTCAATAGAATTAAGTGAGAGAAAATGTCAAGGTCTTATTTTTGTAACGTACTTATATTAACATGGACCTATTATGTTGTATATATTGTAATATAGAGAGGGACTTTTTTATATTTTAGTTAGGACCTTACTGTTATTAGAAAGCTTCACTTTTAAAAAGTGATATTATTTCACCAGTTTTAATATCTCCTTCAGTTAGACCAAAAAATATCCTTAAAGCTCTTTACAAGGGTGTGAGTACTTTTCTAAATTAAAACTCTTACTCACTACATTAGTTTATTAAGACTGATGACATCTGTTATATGCACATTACTCCTGTGCAGGCACACATTGTAGCCTTATAATACAGTTGAAATTAATAAAAATATACTATTCATATTTCCATTTATACTCATATCCCTTATATTATTGTTGGCTTTCTTTATTATTCGTGTTACTTATAAGTTTAAACCTTATTAATCAATATTGCATGCAAGTTAAACTCGCTTACTATTGTAGAGGTAAGATAATATACGTCACATGGTCTGTTTGTATACTAAAGAAAGCCCCGAAGTGTGACACAAGACATATGAAAGCTCAAACAAGGAAAAATGAAATATTTTCACTTATTTTCTTTTATTTCCACTTTTTATATCCAAATAAAGGTAAAAATTCTTTTTTTTTTTTTATTTCCTTTGTTCTTCTTTTTTTCACAGCTTTTCTTCTAATCTCACTTTACTAGAAAGTTGCCAAACATAATGTAAACCTACTCGTGATTCTGTCACTACACTGATTCCATGTATGGTTTTACTTATGTTTTTACAGCATTGCTTATGTACTTACTGTTTGCATTATTTCAAGGGAATGGATGAAAAGAATACCATGTTTGGTTTGAAAAAATAATGACATTATATCACTTAATAGATTGGAAAAAAATGTCTCATCACTTAAAGGGAAAAAAAGAAAAAAAAGAACCTTCTAAAATAATTCTTTCATCCGCTAAAAAGCATGCACAAAATATTTGACCTCCTAACACAATAAAGCTGGCAAGCAAGAGAACTAGGGAGGGCAAATATCTAAATGCTTTCAATTGAATCAACCATCAAGGCAAGTCAAGTTGGTTCGAGGACGTTGCTCCGCATAACTTATTGCCTGAAACACAGTAGATGAAAGCAATCTAAACTTACCACTGAAAGATGCGAAACGACCGTATCCAGGCTTAGGAGCGAGAAATCTGATAACAAAGGTGGGGCTTTTGCAGACTAGATAAGGGATGGACTTGCTAGTTTCGTTATAATAAAGTTCACTCGACTGAAATATACAGGAAAAAATAAGGCTCCGATACAACCGTGTGTTGAGATGGCGATTTCCCATGCTGTTTCTTCCTCCCAAGGCTTATGGATGTTTAATGAAACAAGAACCCCAAAGAGGAGACAGCAAAAAATTCCCATCAAGGGCAGACCAGAAACAAGGGTTGTACAAAATCATGTACCGCTACTTTCTTCTAAGAGTATGAGTAGTGAGCAAAATCAAATTGCCAAATGCTTGTTTCGCTCAGGTAATGATATCCTATATATATATATATTAGACTAGAAATTACTGCTTCAGCTTGATTCCAGAAACATGCAGATGTGGCATATCAACTAGTATTAGCACCCACAAGCAAAACTTCCATCAACTATTTCATCTGACACCTCAGTTCATCTGACAAATTCAAGCCCATGATGCAATCAGAACAAGAGAAGGGGATAGGATAACCAAAGATGGTAGGCATTAGTTGGCAAGCAACATGAAACAGGACAATTGCAAAGTTATCCCAACAAAGGAAATTGGGGGAAAAAACAAAAGACAAAAGGAGAGATATGACAACAGCAAACATATGTATACTGACTTAGCAGGAGAAAGCTATCTCCCCTTGTTTAGATTAAGGGATTTCCTTCCACTTTTAGCTGTATCCCAAAATTCCTCAGCATAAGACGCACCATTAGCTACTAATTACACCAAGACTTTTTGCAATCACCAGTCATTATCAAGAACACAAAAAGTGAGCCTATGATTTAGAAATAAGAAACAAAATAATAAATCATAAAACAGCCAGAAAATCCCGCTTCTATAAAATGCAACCATGTTAGCCAAGGATACACAGTTAGCATCAACATTGCCAATCTGTTCTGAAATGGCAGTATGTGGCTCATAGGCCCAAGTCTGAAAAGGCATATGTGTAAAATTGGGTTAGCAATTAACATGAAATGAAATGTTATGTAAGGGAAATATTGCAATGATACTCTGATAGCCCCTTCATTATGGTGACTAGAAATACAGGAAAACTGCAAAAAAGGAGGCCAAGCACAGCACCAGTATAGATGAAAGGCTAGAGAAGGATGCTTGATCACATTAAATAATAATTTAATTTAAATTTTATTTACGACGGCCATCCAAAAAAGATGAGAGAATTGCGATCTACAGTCAATATTGGGAAAAACTTCCCTGTCATCAGGCCTTCCTATGTGACTTGAAAGGAAAACGAGATGGAGGTGAAGGTGAAAATTCAACTGGCAATTGTGGTGGCTCCAATACCCCTGTAAGCATCTCCACCACCTCTTTCATGGACGGCCGCCGTACTGGTGATTTTTGCAAACAAAGCAATGCTACAGTAATGCACAAAAGCGCTTGCTCTCGATCCAAAAATTGAATAGCCTGATCAACCAAATCAAGAAGCTTTCCAGCTCGGGCAAGATGACGAGCCCAGGAAATAAGATTAGCTCGCTGGAATTCTGACATAGGTGAGCCTGTCACCTGAAGGGGTCGACGTCCTGCTACAATGACCAATAATAATACCCCAAAACTGTATACATCACACTTCTCCGACAAATCCCCACCACCACCGTATTCAGGGGCAATATAACACATAGTTCCTCTCATACTTGGGGTACTACTAACACCACCACTCCTAGGAATCTCCCCTGAGTCATAGCTATTACGACGAGCTCTCCACAGATCACCACTCAACCCATCTAACCACCAGTCCATGCTGCTTTTACTACTCCTCCTACTCCTGTTCTTACTCTTCTTCTTTCTCTCTGAATATAGATCCTCATCCCCAGGCCACCAATTGTCTGCAACACTGTAGTCATTATCATCAACGTTTCCCATTTGCCTTTTCTTCTTTTTCTTCTTCCTTGCAAGTTCTTCACAATATTCCTCCTTCCACCACTCCCTAGCTGGCCTTCTCTTCTCCTTCTTCACATTCTTCTCTTCATCCATTGAGACCCACCAGTCCAACCGTTTCCGGTTTTTCTTCTTGTCTTGCTTTGGAACCACCCCATTATTGCTAGAAGAACCAGCAACTAACCAGTCACTCTTTGGTCTCTCCTTCTTGATCTCAGTTCCAATCCATTCCATCACATAATCTTTCACCACTCCACTCTCTTGGCTCCCATTATCCTGTTTCCACCACCAATCTCTCATGGAGACGCTCTTTGCAATACCCTTAAGACTCCTCTTCCCACTATCTACACTAGCCTTATCAAAATTCCCCTCAGGGGATGTAAGAGCCATCGCCACAGTCTGCGGGGATGCCATCACTGCATCAGGTGATGTCTCCGAGATTGGTATCTTAACATAACTCTCGGGAGACTGCTCCACAGCACCGCCATTGTTAAATTCCTCAAATGCAGTAGTAGCCACACTCTCGGTCTCCTCGATCACAGATCCAGTATCCTCCACTCCAACCACGAAATTACTCTCGGACTCAACCTTCTTCACCTCCGATCCACCTCCACCACTGCCATTCACTTTCCTTAAATCACCCTCCAAGACTGTAATCTCACATTGATTCTCCGATTTCACCCTCGCAAGACCAAAATCCCCAATTTTCGCAGAGAAAAATTGATCAAGCAAAATATTACTAGGTTTAATGTCTCCGTGAATAACAGGAGGATCCAAAGAGTGAAGATACTCAATTCCTCTAGCTATATCCACGATTATAGAAAACCGTTTCTTCCACTCCATTAGCTCCGAACACTTGCGATGCAACAACGCGTCTTGAAGATTACCATTGGGCATCAATTCATACACAATAAGCATACGACGCCGTTTCTTATTGAAGGAAAACCCTAGCGCAGGTAAGCAATAAGGAGAATTCAGTATACCTGCGAAGAACAGCTCATTTTGGAACTCTCTCTCCCCTTGCAGAGATCCAGAATCCATCAGTTTCACGGCGATTGGTTTGTTCGACGAAGGCAGGGTTCCGGAGAAGACAGAACCGAATCCACCTTGACCGAGACGGCGAGAGGCAGCGAACGAGGAGGTTGCGCGGCGGAGTATGGCATAGGAGTAGCGGTGAGGTGGCTTGGAGTCCGCCGGAGCTGTACGCTTGCGTGTGAGCTTGCGGAAGACGATGATTAGGAAGAGGAGGCAGGAGAAAGCCGCTGCTGAGGCGGCGATTGGAGTGAAGAACTTCGCCGGTAGGTTAGGGGGGTGGGATTGGGGTATACGAGTTGGTGTTGGTTCCGGCGATGGAGGCGGCGGAGGAGGCAGCATGGTGAGGAGAGAGAAAGTAAGGGTTTACTTTTCAGTCAATATCTGTGTACATTCATCTTCCGCACAGCTCTAGAGTGTAGACCTAATTTTTCTTCGAACTTATCGAAGAGAGAGAGAGAGAGAGAGAGAGAGAGAGCAGAAATGGTGGGCTGCGCAGAGCAGTGGAAGGGAGTGTGATCTGGTTGGTGGAAGGGGAGAAACGGTTTTGCGGTGCGGTGAGCTTTGGATACTGCTGAATAGATTAGACATTGGAAACAGTTGGGTTGGAGGCAATTAGAATGCGTATTTACTGCTTGTTTAGTCTTTACTTTACCATTTAGTTATTTAGTTCCATTCCCTGTAGGTGTTTTGTTTTCCGGACATTACTTCTTTATTGTTGGGTTCCTTTCTTTTTTTCTTTTAATAAAAATTCTTCTATAGTCTCACCTTATTTTTTATATATTTAATATTTGTCATCCTCATGAACCCAAACATATAAAAAATTATAAATTATCTATTCAAACTATACTCTTTTAACAAAATGTGATCCTTTTTTACTAATTTAATTAACATTTTAGTAGCTATTACTTATTAGTTAAAATATTGATAAATGTTTTCTTTTCAAGGACAAACTTTTAGTTCCAGACCTAATTCTTCCATTGAGATATCGGTGACCCTATTATTAAATTACAGTCATTTCAATTTTTAACACAGATTGAATATAAAATTAAGTGAATATTTTCATTAATTTTTAACTGTTGATTTTGTTATTAACACATTAATTTTTTTTTTTAATAATTTTTCTAGCTATTATAATTTTTGACTCCTCACATGGGGTTTTTTTTTTAACAGAAACCAAAATGTATACCTCTGGATTGGAAATTAGGACACGTTTTATGTGTTGACTGAAAATATCAGTCAAAAATCCTAGTGAAAGTGAACGGATTGGATTATAGATGTGAGAAACTAACATGGAACTTGGAACTTCTTTTTTCCTTTTCATTTCTTTTTTTCCCTAAAGTTATGTTAGAACTTATACCAATTGTTTCCATATAACATTTAATTTACCCAAATCCACAAAGAATAGCCACCGGAATGATATTACAATTAAATTTCTTTCGCAATGTTTTGGTAGGTACTTTATGGACAAATTATTATATATTTTTCAATAAGGAGAATTATAATAAAATGGATTAATATTGGAGAATAAATTCAAATAAAAAATCAATATTTTACAAAATAATTTAAATAATAAATCAACGTTTCACAATATGATTCAAACAATTTTATAAATTAACTATCATGAAATCTTTTTTTAAACCGTTTTATGAAATGTTAATCTCTTATTTAAAATTTTTGAAATGATAATCATTTATTTGAACTTTTTGAAACGTTAATCTCTTAACTGAATTTACTTACAAGCATTGTTCTATTGTAGTTCTCCCATCTTATTAAGGATTAGTATTCATATCATAAGGTTACAGTCATTATTATTAAACCCATATTGACTCCACAAGTGCAACTCAATTAGATTAATATTTTTATAAAATTAATCCAAATCACTGCTTTGACTTTTATTGACAACAATTTTGATTTGACCCAATTGATTCAACTCGATTCCTTTAAGATCCATCATGTTTCCTTTTTTTGTTACAATACACTATTTTCTCTTTTTTTTTAAGAAATGTACAATTTTACTTAAAAATACATGTAGATCAAAGAAAAATTAAAAGCAAATACCAAAAAACTCTTAACTATCAAATCTTAAGAATGTTGTTAATTATATTAATTTATAAATAAATATATAAATTATATTAGAATATTCTTTCACTCTCATTCAATTTTGATTTAACCATTTTAACCCTTTTCTTATTGTTATTATTGGACCAACTTCTAGATTTAGATCTAACAATATCCATCACAATAACCTTCGCATCTGCATCATACATTAATGTCACGTCACATTAAGTATGAAAAAATTATCTAAAATAAAATGAAGTGAATTTAATATCATTTTATTTCATTCTATTCAGCGACCATCTCTAAACACAGAAAAAGATCTCTCATTTTGATTCACATTCCAGTTCAATGTAATACATTACATTCCAGTTCAATGTAATACATTTCTCAAATAAAATTATTTATCAAAAAAGTCCTTAATTATTATATGTTATAATTTCTTTTAAGTTAGAAAAGTAATTATAATTAATGAAATGAGAATGGAATCAATGATTCATGATTCTCATTTCAATATATAATTCTAAACGTATAAAATGAAATCGATAATCTTGATTTTAAAATGTACTTTTAAATATAAAGAATGGAAATAAAACTTAAAATCCTAATTTTATTCCAATCTAATCTTAAGAAAAATTGTGAAAGAAGAATAGTAAGTAGTTATTATTTGGCATGAGTGCTTCATTAATGACACTTATTTCCAAGGGGCCTACCCCAGGGATAGTGTTGAAATAATAAGTAATGGTCGGTGGGGAGCAAAGTTTCCTTCTTGATGCTTCATGATGCCCATGACAAAGAAAGAAAGTAAGGTAAGAAAAACAACAGAGTACCCATTAAAATCAACGCATTCATGGTCATCATAAGCTCACGACTTGTTCACTTTAGGTTATCTAATCCAATTACAGCTCACCTTCACTAAGAATTTCTCTCTCTCTCTCTCTTTTTTTTTTTTTTTTGGGATCTTGTGTATCCAGCTAACCGTAAAATAATCTTTTATCTACTGCATCATATATAACTGCGATTGATTTTTTTTTTTTCCTTTTTTTGGAGATTAATTAATTTTATTGAATGTTGAAACCAGAAGATTTAATTCTTGGAAATAAGCGTCTATCTCCATTTTACTCTATATTTTCTCTAATATTTTGATATCGTATAACTTAAATGGTTTAAACATAGTTCTTCCGAAGAGTTCGATTCCATTTTATAATTTTTTTTAATATATATAGTTAATAGAAAAGAATAAAGATTTAAAATAACTAACATTTTATCTAGGAAAATTAGAAAAACCTTCCTAAACAAAGGGTTTAAATTGATCTAAATTTTAAAAATACTTATTTATTTTTTATTTTTCTTGAAACTATAACACTAATTTGGATTTCCAAAATAGAGACCTATGCCCCTTAAAAATTGTTAACACCACAAATTTTCTTCTACAAATATGTGAACCGAACTTATATTTATTTGTTGTATTGTTGATTCTCTGTAATCTGTTATAGCTTAATTAGTAGGATTTGCTTATTTAGTTGTTATTAGTACACGTCAAATTAAATTGCTAACTAGGCATAAGTTAGTTAGCAAATATAAAGTCATATAAATAGTCCCTTGCATCTTGTAACAGATTATAAAACTCATTTTCATCTTCCTCATAAGAATGAGATTTCCTTTCTTATAAGCATACGAAAACTCTCTTCTACTATCATCTTGAAGCCATAGCAGCAAATTCATATGGCATCAAAGCACTAGGGAGCTTCGTCTGGATCAATCAAAACATATTATCGATGAGGAAAATCATTTCTTCTATTTTGTTTGAAGAATTAGGCATGGTACGTAATCTAAAAGCAATTATAGGATATTAGAATATTTTCAATTCATACATCTTATCGGGATCAAATAGTCCTACAATGAACTTAGGAAATATTGTTTTCAATGGCTTAATTTTGTTGCTTAGAGCAAATCTATTAAAATGGCTCTAGGATCAAAGCTTAAGCTAGGGTACATGGACGGTTCAATTAGAAAACCTAAACCTAATTCAGTGGATTTTATTAAGTAAACTCGTTGCAACTATATGATCAGATGTTGGATCTTAAATTTGATGTATAGCGATTTGTCCCAAAATTTCCTTTTTATATGATCAGCCTCTAAGCTTTGGAAGGAAATTATTGAGTAGTATGATCAATTAAATAGCTTGCTAATCTATCAGATTCAACATGCAATTACTAATCTCCGTCAAGGCAATTTATCAATGAATATTTACTATAATAAGATGAAAAAACAAGAATTATATCCCTATACTGTTTACACTTATAGATGACAAGAATTTGTGCTTATGATTTTAAGGAGCGTTTAGTTGAATATAATCATAAAGTAGGGTTATGCAGTTCTTAATGGGATTGAGTGATGATTTTGAGGAGGTACAACTACAAACACCAATTCTTGTGAAGTTACCAAATGGAACAACTAAATGTTTTGACACCGATGGAGATGTTCAAATACAACCAAATTTCATTCTTACAAATGTTTTCCTTGTTCCAAACTTTACTTATAATCTACTATCAGCAAGTAAAGTTCTTCAAACACAAAACCTTGTTGCAATCTTTGATGCATATTCTTGTCTTTTTTAAGACCTAGTAACTAAGCAACAAGTAGCATCTACTAAAGTATTTCCTGGGCTCTATGTTCTAGCATCCCTGCCAAATGTTACAGATAATCTAGGTACAGCTATAGTGTGAGGTCCTACAAAAATTGGTGATCAACTTACAATCGATTAGTTCAAAAATGGTTTGTAAAATTTAAGACAACCACGTAAATTATACAATCAAATTCAAATTTTACAACGAAACTAAGAATATTAATAAAAGTGATTACACGAGTTTGAATTTAGAAAAATAAATAATTAAACATTAAAATATTGAGTTATATGTATATTACACGTTATTTATTGGAATTACGTAAAACAAGTTTCAATAACTAACGAATTGATAGAAATAAATTATATACACACTAAAAATCATAAAATAACATAAATAATATTTAAGAATATTTATTTGTACTATATATATATATATTTACGTGTAAATAAAAATACGTAAAATTACTTCAAAACTCAAAATATGTTAAAATAATACTAAATAATTAAAGAAAAATAAGAAAAAATAAAGAGAATTCCAAATATAGGGCATGGCATACAGTAATTTAGAGAGAAAATAATAACCAATAAAAAATGCCAAATAGAAAGTACAAAAGGAAGAGATAATGGACATGTGGTAATTAGAAATTAAAATAAAATCCCTAAACTTATCTATAAATTCAGCAAACACACATGAAACTTCATTTTGGTCAGTTGGAAACTGGAGAAAAATTTAGAGAGGTTAAGAAGAGAGGATAAAGGATTTTTACAAAAATAGTGTGTAAATGGAGCTTAAGAGGGGAACCAACACACAAGGATCACCTGGAAACAAACGGCTACCACCACAGGATAGGAAATATATTGCCTGGTGGAACTGACAATGGTGGAGCCACCACTGGTGGCTAGAGGTCTTTCAATTGGTGAGTTTCGATTTCCCTTTTGAATTTTTTTAATTTACTAAAAATATCAAATATGCATAGAAAATTATGAAATTTGATATTCTAGAATATTGTTCTATGTAGATTTAAGGGGAAATATCAATTTTATAAAATTAGGTCTCGGGATATACTACCCTTAAGAAACAACAAAACCCGAACTAATTTTCGATATTAATATAAATGACATTAATAATATAGTTTTGAACTCAAAATTTTTGTATAAGCTATTTAGAGGATATAAAATAGTGCTACAAAGAGATTTTTCAAAAATTTATTTTTGAAATTTTTAGATAATTTTTAGGCCTTAAAATAATATACAAAATAGGTGATTTTGAGTAAATTTAGTAATTAAATGGATAATTACTGATTTAGTATATAATTGAGTATTTTAGTATATTAATTTCTGATATAGCTTGATGTTAGTAGTATTTAGGGTGTTAAATGTAATTAGTAGGTGTATTATGTAGTACATATGTAATAAGAAAAATAGTACATTTTAAGTTAATTTTGTGATTTAGAATTAATTAGGTATAAATTCTTATCTTAGGATATAATTAGGTATTTTGATATGTTATTAAATGATGAAAGATGATATATATAGTGTTAGAAGTATTACATATGTGATATAAATGTATAATATGTAATAATATATAATATGAGTATATAAGAATTAAATGAGTAGAAAATATTAGGTAAAAATTAATACTATTATAATATTAGGAATATAATATAAATCTGATTTGGAAGGTGAATTTACAAAATTATATAAAAAGTGTAAGTTTTTCTCACATCGAAAGTTAATTCAATAGTTAAATTACAAATATAGTATACCATACTGATCAAAATACTAGTTATGAGCTAAATACGAGATTTATGATACCTAAGTATAATGTGATTAATGTTACATAATGGTTTGGAATGAGATTTTAAGGTTCGCATATAAAACAAGTAATCGGAAATTGAATTAAAACCTAATTTAAAAATCGATTTGAAAACTGAATCAGAACCAACTTAAATTAAGAATAATTATAAAAGATTTAAAAAATTGAAAAATTAGGTATAATAAAACCCTAAGCTAAAGATGACATAAAAAAATACAGAATAAAGCTTATATAAGATAGTTATATGAGTACTAAAATAACATTTATACCATAGAGATTATCAGCGATAGCTTATATGAATTGCACCTCAAGTGAACAAACGGGAAGTCTACGTAAGTTGGGATTTATGCATTACTGTATTTCAGAGGCTTAAGATTGTACTTGAATATGTTTGTTAGATAGTTAATTGTATGCGTGCCTATATGTGCTTGTTTCTGAGTTTAATGATATAATTTTAGTTTACTATTTTGGCTTGTATTTGTGTGATTTATTTGAAGCGATTGAATGCTTTAAACTGGACCTAACTAAATATATGACTTGTAAGTCTGCATAGCAACCCAATAGGGAAAATGTTTAAAGTTCTTCGGCCAAATACTGACCCCTTTCAAAATAGATAGCGCTAAATAGTATAATAGGTCCCTTCTTCATCCTTAGTTGAACTAAGTGATAGAAGAGGAGGTCATGACAAAGGTGAAGTCAACGGTTCAAAGGTAATCACAAGATGAGTGGTGTCTCTATTGCACAAGCCTAAATTTGATCATGAGCTATTGATATGTACATTAAACTATTTAACCCAGATTAGAGCAAGTGAAATTTCTCTAATTTTACAATGGATCAGATAATGTCGTATAACATCATACGATGGCATTTGCTTGTACATGCATTATATCTAACTAATTTGATTGATAACCCTATTTATGTTTGATGTATAATTTTAAAGCTCCGTCCTAACTTACTGAGCAATTGATTGCTCACATCCTATAGATATTGTTATAGATACTAGCTAAAAAGCAACCAAATAACTACCCTGAAGCTAGCAACTATTGGATCATAGGGAGTGACAATATAAAATTGATGATCAAATACACTCTTAAGTTTGAATTTTATCTTTAAAGCTTTTAGTAATATTATATATATTACTTAAGTACATTATGATTAGATTACTAAATCTTGTAAACATACTCGGATTATTTTAATGTAAATATGAGTTTTTTTCAATTTCATAAGTAATTAACATGTTTAATTTATAAATTATTTACTTCAAAGTAAGTTAATCATTAACACTTTGTATAAATTAAGTCTAAGATAGTGGTTATAAGGTCAGCTTTTATCTTCAAATGGTTCGCATGGTAAGACTATTACGACTTTGCCATTTTAGGGCGTGATAATTCTAAGTTGGTATCAAAGCGTAGTTCTAATAAACTCATTTTGAATTATAATAATTAAAAGAAGTAAACATTATAGGAGTACATACATTGAGAGTGAGTAGTAAAGTATTGTACCATAAATTATAAGATAAATAATGACTATAACACTGAACTAAAATAAACATTAATTGAACTTAAATCCAATTATGAAATTGCATGGAGAATTGATAGTTAGTTGAGGTCATCCAAGTAAAATGGAGGAGAGTTTTTTATCCAATACAAATCTGTGATGTGAGGATTGTTGTTAGAAATGGTTAGTTAAGATATGTTAGTACCGTGGATGTGATTATTGAAAAGCTTGATAATGGGTTGTGTTGTAGTTAATGAGATACATAAACCATAATAGAGATTAATTTGAGCCTTTTAATATAATAGGACATTGTAATATGTGCTGTTGATTAAAGATGGATGGAAAGTAAGGGATTACAACTTAAGTAATACTAATGAGATATTTTTAGTAAAGGCAGAAGAAAGATACCTTATCCTGTTAGTATGACTCATAAGACGATTATCCTAAGCGGATTATTGATTAATTTCTATATTTCCTGGATTAATTGGAGTAGATTATATATCAAATGAGAATATGATATATAAGATGATAGTTGATAATAATATTGAGAACTTTGATAATGATAAGATATATGGAAGTATAGAGTACTGAATCAACAAGTGGGAATGATATTGAATTAATTAGAAGATAAATGTGGTAAAATCCTTTTAAACGAAGAGTTGTTGCTGGTAATTTAAATGATGGATATAATATAATAGTTGTTTATATTTTGTTAGGAGTTAGAATTGATCCTATATTAATTATTTATATACGTGGACATCCTAATGATCTTTTAATAGATATAGTTGCACTTCTCAACGGATGTGTATTCTTTTAGGTATGTATGTATGCTATAATGTTTTATGTACATGTGGTTAAGGGTGTAAAAAGGATCAGATGTGTTTTAGGTAATCAATATTGAAAGTCTTTTGCTTTTGCATATGTAAGATTGGTTGTAGAAACTATAAAATTAGACTATAAACAGGTTATAAACCCGTTAACCCTTAATGAATCATGAATTGAAAACATATATCTTTGAAGTTGTAAGCAAGTGCAAGTGTAGCAAAATAAGTATGAAGTAGAATTGTCAAATTAATTATAGTCGAATATATACCTAGGCACCTTAAAATAATAATAGTAGGATGAGTAATGATTGACGATGGAAATGGAAATTGAAGTAAAAGTTATAAAAAAATTATATGAAGAGATTTTTCAAAAATTTATTTTCGAAATTCTTAGATAATTTTTAGGCCTTAAAATGATATACAAAATGAGTTATTTTGAGTTAATTTAGTAATTAAATAGATAATTACTGATTTAGTATATAATTAGGTGTTTTAGGATGTTAATTTCTTATATAGTATGATGTTGTAGTATTTAGGGTGTTAAATATAATTATTAGGTGTATTATATAATATATATGTAATAAATAAAATGGTATATTTTAAGTTAATTAGGTATAAATTTTGATCTTAGGATATAATTAGACATTTTAATGTGTTATTAGATGATGAAGGATGATATATATAGTATTAGATATGTGATATAAGTGTACAATATGTAATAATACATAATATGTATAAGAGTAATTAAATGGTAGAAAATATCGGGTAAAAATTAATGATATTATAATATTAGGAATATGATATAAATCTAATCCGAAAGGTGAATTTACAAATTATATGAAAAATGTAAGTTATTCTCAAATCGAGAGCTAATTTAGTAGTTATATTAGGAATATAGTGTATCGTATTGGTCAAAATACTAATTAGGGGTAAAATACGAGATTTATGATACCTAAGTGCAATGTGATTAATGTCACATAATGGTTCAGAATGAGATCTTAAGATTCGTATACAAAGCCCATAATCAAGAACTGAATTAGAACTTAATTGACAAATTGATTCAGAAATTGAATTAGAACCTAACATAAATTAAGAATAATTGTAAAAGATTTAAAAACTTGAAAACTAGGTATAGTAAAACCCTAACCTAAAGATAACATAAATAAAAACAAAATAAAACTTATATAAAATAGTTATATGAATACTAAAACAACATTTGTATTATAGGGATTATCGGCGATAGCTATGCGAGTAGTACCTTGAAGTCTAGGTGAGTTGGGATTTATATGTTACTATATTTCAGAGGCTTAAGGTTGTACTTAGATGTATTTGTTAGATAGCTAACTATGCACATGCCTGTATATGCTTGTTTTTTTAGTTCGACGATATAATTTTGGTTCACTACTCTGACTTGTATTTATATGATTTGTTTAAAATGATTGAATGTCTTAAACTGGACCTAACTAAATACATGACTTGTAAGTTTAAAACGAACTTGCATAACAAACCAATAAGGGAAACATTTAGAGTTTTCCAACCAAATACCAACCTATTTGAAAAAAATAACGCTGGATAGCGTAATAGATCACTTCTTCACCCTTAATCGAATTAAGTCATAGGAAAGAAGGTCGCAATAAGGATAAAGTCAATGGTTCAAACGAAATCGCAGAAGGAGTAGTGTCTCTATTGTATAAGTCTGGGTTTAACAATAAACTATTAATATGTGCATTAAACTCTTCAATCGAGATTAGAACGGGTGAAATTTCTCTAATTTCACAGTGAACCATATAACGTCGTACGATGAACCATATAACACTGTACAGTGGCATTTGTTTATATGTGTATTACATCTAACTAATTTGGTTGATAACTCCATTTGTGTTTGATACATATTTTTAAGTCTTCGTCCTAACTTACTAAGTGGTTAGTTACTCGCATCCCTAAATCTAACAACTGCATATAACTAGTTACAAATATTATTATAGGTGCTAGCTAAAAAGTGGCCATATAACTACCCTTAATCTAACAACTATTGAATCCTTGGGAGTAAGAATATAAAACCAATGATCAAATGCACTCTCAAGTTTAGATTTTATCTTTAAAGCTTTTAATATCATTACTTAAGTAGATTATCATTAGGATACTAAATCTTGTAAACATACTTGAGTTATTTTAATGTAAATATGAATTTTTTTCAATTTTATAGGTAATTAACATGTTTAATTTATGAATTGTTTACTTCAAAGCGAGTTAATCATTGACACCTTGTGTAAATCAGGTCTAAGATTGTAGTTATAAGGTCAGCCTCTATTCTAGTTTGCTCAATAAAACTGTTACGATTCTACCATTTTGAGGTGTGATATATAGTGTTCGAGAATTTTACAATTTCCTTTTGTAATAATGATCTAGCATAATTAGTTCATGCTAGATTGAGGCATACCTCAATGTCTAAACTCAAACACTTAAGAATTTATAGGGATTTGAACCTATTTGATTTCTTTTATAATGTGTGCAATGAAGCGAAGTTGCATAAGCAACCATTTATATGCAATGATCATAGATCTTTACATTCATTCCATTTGTTATGGAGGACCTTATCACATTACTTCTCACACTAGAGCAAACTATTTTCTAACCACTTTAGATGAGTTCAATAAGTGTACATGGACCTATATGATCAAATATAAGTCTCAGGTTGTAAACATGCTATGTACATTTTTCAAATACATTCAAAACCACTTTTAAGTCACACCAAAATTTGTCCGTAGTGATAATGAAATAGAGTTCATGTCACATGCTTTAAAAACCTTATTTGATTCACTTAGAATTGTTCATCAATGAATAATACCTTACACTTCTCAACAAAATAGAAAGGTTGAGAGGAAACATAGACGCATATTAAATACAACCTAAGCCCTTCAAATTCAAGCACATTTACCTAAAGAGTTTTGGAGTTAGTGTATTGTTATTACCATCTATCTTATAAATAGGCTGCTTATGGAACTATTAAATTGGAGAACACCATATGAGTTGCTTTTTGGTCATGAGCCTAATATAAATTATTTATGAACCATGTGATGTCTTTTTTATGTACCTTATCTTTCATCTTCAAAGGATAAGCTTGATCTAAGGGGGTTAAGATGTGTTTTTCCGGGCTATAATCATGGGCAAAAGGGGTATCGAGTGTTTGATTTGTCTAACAAATAAATTCTCATTAGTCAAAATGTAGTTTTCCATGAAGATTGTTTTCCTTTCTAAAACACACCAAACTATACACAGTCCTTTCCTTCTCATGATATAGAGATTCAGCCACATTTTCCCACTAATCCTTCTTTATCACCAATGCTTATGCCTACTTCAAAGTTACCTTTGCAATCATCTCCATTGAACATGCAACCTATTTAAACAACCTCTCATATACCTTTCCTTATGTATTCTACTAGGACAAACTGTAAGTCCTACAATCAGTTACTCAGAATTCGATTCGTCGAATTTAGGGCGATCAAACAAACTGTTTGATTCGGTCCAAATTCTACGACGAAGTTAAGAGTATTAGTAAAAATAATTCCGTAAATTTGAATTTAAGAAAATAAGTAATAAAATAAGAAAATATAAACTTTTCAAATTTTAAGTATATTACTCGTTATTTATCGAAAATGCATGAAATCCTTAAAATGTATTTCGATAACTAATGAATTATTAGAAATAAATTATTTGTATACTAAAAATCATAAGATAACTTAAATAACATTTAGAAATATTTATTTATACTAAATATGTATTTACTTATAGATAGAAATACGCGTAATTACTTAAAACATGAAAAATAAGCTAAAATAAAGTTAATTAATTAAATAAAATTCATAATTAATTAAGGAAAAATTAATAAAAATCAGGAAAAATGAAAAAATCTCTAGAATTGAGGCATGGCAGCTTGGGAGTGAATAAATAAAAGCAACCAATAGTAATTAGCTAAATAAAAAGGAAATTTGGAAGAGGATAAGGACATTTGGCAACTAGAAATTGGGAGAAAAAAAATCAAACCAGCCCAATAAATACCCCAAAATTTTTCAAAAGCTTATTTAGTCAGTTAAGAGAGTAGAAAATTAGAGAGAACTAAAATATTGAGGGTTAGGGTTATTAACAAAAAATTTGTGCAATTAGGGCTTTAAAAAAAAAAACCACACTCGATAGCCACCTAAAAACGAACAGCCAGCACCACACCATCCATCACCACTACTTAACTTGGCTAAGACACCTAGGGCCGCCACTGGTGGCTAGAATCCCAATGGTCAAGTAAGTCCAATTCCAACCTGATTTTACAAAATTTATTAAAATTATTAATTTTGATAAGAAAATTATGAAATTTGTTATTCCAATGTTTTATCATATGTAGATTTAGGGAAAAATAGTGATTAAGTTCAATCATATCTGTAAATATAGGATATTTAAGAAATTGAACAAAACTAAACATATTTAGAATTAAAAATAAATAGACTTAAGAGTATAGTTTGGAACTTAAAATTTTTCGGTAGACTAATAAGATAATATAAAATAATGCCATGAAGCCCTTTTTTAAAAAATTAATTTTCAAAAATCTTAGATAATTTTTAAGCTTTAAAATGAGGTATAAAATGAGTAATTTTAGGCTAATTAGGTAATTAAATAGTTAATTACTAATTTAGTGTGTAATTATATGTTTTAGGATATTAAAATATGATAAAGTATGATATTTGTAGCATTTAGAGTGTTAGATATAATTATTAGGACATTGTGTAGTGAATATATAATAGGCCAAAAATGGTAAATTTTAAGTTAATTTTGTAATTTAAGGTAATTAGGTATAAATTTTGATTTGGGATAAAATTAGATATTTTGAGGTGTTAGTTGAGGTTGAGGAATGACATTTGAAGTGATGGGAATGTTAGATATGCATTATGTACATAATAGGTAATGATACATAATATGACAATTTGAAAATATAATAAATAGAAAATATTGGAATAAAAATTAATAATATAATAATAATAAAATTACATAGTAAATATAGTAGAAAACTTAAATTTAGGTATTTATATGAAAAATGTAAAATTTTCTCATATCGGGAATAAATTTGATACACTAATAAGAATTAAAGTGTACCAGATAGAATAGAATATAAATTTAGGATCAAAAGCGATAATTAGAATACTCGAGTTTAATGTAATTAATTTCACATTAGTGATCGAATCACATTTTTAGGATTTATGCATAATATTCGTAAGTAAAACTGATTTAAAACCTAAATTGAAATCGAATTCGAAACTCAAATCCTAAACTAACTTAGAATGAATCAATAATACATAATAATATATTAACAGAAATTTTAGTCATAACATAAGGATATGAAAACTAAAAAAGTATTTATATTATAGGAGATGCGGAGACAAGTCAACCTACGACGAGTTGAGTGAGCGACTTAAGGATTTCAGGTAAATTTGGATTAATACGCTGTTGTATTTTGAAGACTAAAATTGTACTTGATTGTGCTTGTTTTGAGTTGATAATATGATTTTGAAGTGCTGCTTTGACTTGTATTGTGTAATTTATATGAAATAATTGATCACTCTAAACTAGACCTAACCAAATATATGATTTGTAAATATAAATCGAATAGGCATAGCAACCCATTAGGGGGGATATTAGGATTCTCCAGCTAAATATCGACCCTTTCAGAAGGAATAGTGCTGGATAACATAATTAGTCCCTTCTTCATCTTTAATCGAACTAAATGACAAATAAGGAGGTCGTAGTAAGGGTGAAGTCAATGGTTTGAAGATAGTCGTGGGAGAAGCGATGTCTCCATTGCACAAGCCTGGGTTTGACCATAAGTTATTACATTAACAGTAACTCCTCAACCCAGATTAGAGCGAACGTAAATTCTCTAATCTCACGACGAGCCAGATAACGTCGATGACATTTACTTACACATGCATAGTATTTAACTAAGTAATTTGGTTGGTAACCTTGTTTGTGTTTGCTGTATAGTTTTGAGTCTCCATTCTAACTTACTGAGCTGTAGTTGCTCACATCCTTATAGACGTTATTATAGGTACTAGCTAAGAAGCGGCTTATATCAACCCTGAAGCTAGCAATTACGAGAGGAAGTAAGGATGTAAACTGAAGACCAAATATACATTCTAGTTAGATTTATTTTAAGGCGTTTAGCCTTAGTTTACAAATTACTTAATTAAATTGTGACTAGATTACTAAATCTTGCAAGATACTCAGATTATTTTAATGCAAGTATGTACTTTTCTTAAGTTCATAAGTAAATAACTTATTTAAATTATAAATTATTTACTTCAAAAAGGGTTAATCATGGATGTCTTGTGTAAATCAGGTCTAAGATAACGGTTATATGGCCAGCTTCTATTTTAGAATGGTTTGCACAGCGAAACTGTTACAACTCTGCCACTTCGAAACGTGACACAAATGATAGTCTCAATGGTTATCAAACTATGTATAGTCTATATTGGTATTGTCTAATGCTAATTCTCATATGATAAATGTACTTGTTTCACATACTACCCTTTCCACCAAACATCCTTTGATTACATCCTTCACTTTTATCAATATCTACCTAGTTATGTGGCATCTTTAGTTAATGTGTTAGCTATGCTTGAACCTTATTATTATTCATAACCCATAAAACATGATAAATGGAGAGAGGCTATAACTAAAGAGTTGATGCACTTGAATTAAATGAAACATGGGAACTTACCAATTTACCTAAAGGTAAGAAGCCAATTGGGTCTAAATGGGTATATAAGGTCAAGTACAAGCCTGATGGTAGTATAGAATGGTTTAAGGCACAACTAGTAGTAAAGAGATATACATAGATAGAAGGTTAAGATTATCATGATACCTTCTGCCCTATTGCTAAACTAGGTACTATGTGTATACTATTAACTATTGCTTGTACCCAAGGATAGCCTTTTTCATCAAATTGACATCAATAATTCCTTCCTTCATAGGCATATTAATGAAAAGATACATATACTTCGTCCTCAAGGGTATATAAAGGTTAAGGATGGTTAAGTGTGTTAACTTAAGAAGTCCCTTTATGGCTCAAAGCAAGCTTCTTGCCAATGGAACTTTGAAATTACCAAACATTTGCTCGATCTTGGTTTTACACAATCAAAGAGTGATTATTCATTAGTCACTAGATCAGATTTAGATGGTTTTCTTATTGCTTTAGTATATGTAGATGACTTGCTTCTTACAGGAACAAATTTAAAAGCTATTATTGAACTTAAACAACTTCTTGATAGCAAGTTCACTATAAAGGATCTAAGAGAAACAAGTTTTTTCCTGGGGGTCAAAATTTGTAGAACCAAAGAGAGTATCCTTCTTAATTAGCATAAATATATACTAGATTTGCTTCTTGATGCAAGTTTAACTAGGGCAAAGGCAACTGCTTTCCACTTCTTACTATTTCTCGACTTAACAATTCTACTGGTGAATTGATTGACGATGTTTCTTCCTACAAATAACTAGTTGGGTAACTTTTGTACCTGACCTCACATGGTTAAATGTGTCATTTGCTCTCAATCAACTAAGACAATTCTTGGCCGCACCATGGGTACCTCATTTGCATGCTTTATTTCGTGTACTCAGATACTTGAAAGGATCCTTTTCTTTAGGATTGTTTCACCTAGTTACTAATGATTTATAGTTGATGGGATATTCTGATTTTGACTAGGGATCTTATCCTCTTGATAGAAAATTTGTTGGTGGTTATTGTATTCTACTTAGAAGTGCTCTTATTTCTTGAAAGAGAAAGAAACAAGCTACTATAGCAACTTCCACAACTAAGTTAAAGTAACGTAATATTGCTGCTACAACTAAGGGGTTTATGTAGATTTCTTAGATCCTTAAGGATTTGGGTATGGATGTTTTCCCATAACACTTTGTTGTGATAACAAATCAACCCTTATAATTGTACCAAACCCTTCTCATCACGATCAGCCAAAACATATAGAGATTGATTATCATTTTACTCATGATCAAATTCTTCATAGATTTTCACAAACTTCATTTGTTCCTTCTTACCTTCAACTAACAAGCATGCTTACGAAATCATTTGGAGAAGCTTCTCTGCAATTTACTTGGTCTAAGTTGGAGGTTATGAACTGAACTTATATTTATTTGTTGTATTGTTGATTCTCTGTAATCTGTTATAGCTTAGTTAGTAGAAGTTGCTTATTTAGTTGTTATTAGTACACATCAAATTAAATTGTTCAATAAGCACGAGTTAATTAGTAAATATAAAATCATATAAATAGTCCCCTGCGTCTTGTGACAGATCTTACAATTCATTTTCATCTTCCTCAAACGAACGAGATTTCTTTTCTTACAAGCATACGAACACTCTCTTCTACTATGAGCTTGAAGCCATAGCAAAAAGTTAACAAAATCTTTGTATAATTCCAAAAAAAATTTAGCCAATTCCCTACTTGATTTGATCTATATTAACTGCTGAAATATGTACTCACTTTAAAAAATCCTAAATTAGATTACCAATTGATCTTAAAAGATTATTACAATTATTTGCTAACTTCAAAGATACATTTGCATTGCATCTGAGGTTAAATTTTATGTTGCTTACTTTTTTTTCCAAGGACACGACTATTTTAAAAAGTTATGCTATCATTGCAATTTCATTTGTCTATAAAGGATATCAATATAATTTTATTTATTGATTATTATTATATATAATAGCATGTGAATCGATAGAAGTACGAATAAAGCTATAGAATAGAAAAAAGAAATTATCAAAAATTTTCTATTGATCAATATCTATATTATTAAAGTGAATGGATTCTTTTGATATTTTACTATAATCATTTATATAATTGAAACAAGTATATATATTGGTATATTGGAATGGGAGTAACAACAATTAGTGTATACGAAAATCTTAGGTGCAATTTTATAAAAATATGTGTCTGTTGTATCTTGATAGATGATAGCTATTGTATAAAGACACTTGCATTTTTCCAAAAACCTTATAAATATTATTTACAATTTATAAAATATTTGCAATGCAAATGCAAAACTTGTCAATAGTTTTTCAAAAGAGAAGATTACTGAGTTCAAATCTCGTAATAAACACTTTTTCGGATCATCTAGATAATGCAAGTTATTATTATTCGATGCATGAATCATAGTGGATGATTCATGCGTCCAAAAGTAACCCATCATAATTATATTATGCCCTTCTATCATAAAATTAAAAAGAAAAAAAAAAGAAAGAGAGACAGAGATTGGAAACGGAAAGGAAATGGTATACAAAGATAGCTTTGGGTCATTGTGCAGGATAATAAAAAAAAAAAAAGGGAGAGGTTAAGTAGTTGATATTATCATTTTGTCAGCATATTGCATGTTCAACGCTGTGTGCTTGTGAATCCACATCGTGGGCCATCCACAATATACAGTGGATCAAGTCACAGTCTCCCAGTCTTCTTTTCTTTCGATGAGTTTTGACATTCGACATTAATAAAAATTTTCTTGAAAGGTAGTTTTCAGATTGGCATGCTGTTCCAATATAATGTTATCTTTGTTTGTTTATTTCCTCATTTGATAGAGACTCCTCCTTTGCCGCTTTTGTTAAATCCATAAGAGAAACTACAAATTGGGTTGCTTCCCGTCGGTTGTACTTCATAATATCTAGCGATATTAAAAGAATCTCGCTAACGATGATGTCGTCAATTACTTATTTAGAATTTTAAAAGTTCCTTACATATTTTATAAAAAAAATTAATACACTAAAAAGGGATAAAAATAAATAAAAATATATATATTGTTAATCAATTAAACTAGGAAATTATAATAGAAAGAAATAAACGTTTACGGATAAATTTGAAAGTTTCGAAAAATTTAAATAAAATATCAATATTATAAAATGATTTAAATAAGAAATGGATAAACAATCAATATTTTATAAAGTGATCCAAATAATTTTAAATTTTATAATAATTAAATTTTTTATTTGAATTATTTTCTAAAATATTGATTCTTTATGCAAATTTATTTCCAGAGAACGATCCTCTCTATTTTAATTTTCTCCCATTCCAACAAATTTTTCCTTTTTTAACGGTAGAAAGGTTAAATGGCACTTTCCTAGGTCTAGGAGCGTATTTGACTTTGTGCAGTCTTTTTTTAATATACGAAACTTCCCACTAAACCATGGCTTATAGGTTTGAGTAAACCAAGGAATATTTTGTTTAGGTTTCTTGGGAAAGCGTGTCCCAACCGTGCAATGAAAAGGAGAATTCTTTAAGTCGTTATTTATTTTCTAATTTTGCTACACTACTTTTGAAAAAATTTGTAGTTCTTTCCACCAAAATTAAAATCGTTATTGGTAACTTATTTTTTAATATAATGACTAAATTATAAAAGTTGACAATAAATTGTAAATGTGCGGATTGACGAAGATTGATTAGGTGAAATTAATTGAAATGGGTTTGATTTTTGATGGAGGACTTCGGAGACGTGGGGGCACTGCGGTTGTGGGGTCAGTTTTGTTACGATAGTGGAAATGCAAATCAAAAGCAAGGAAACAACTTTGTAAGAAATGGATACACGCCTAAAAGCTGGTTTGACTATGCTCTTTGCCGTAACCAATTGAGAACGCAACGCTCGAGTTTATAACTTTACGGTGCACTGATTTCAACGCCTTTCTTCCCCCCCCTCCCCCCGGAGTCAAAAACATGGTGTCCTCTCAAGATCCGTCGGTAAAGTGTAATGGACCCTTATAGATCGGGACAGCTCCGAATTCCTTGAATCCAATTGCAAAACAGATAAGGATAGAGCAACTATAGGTTGTCTAATGGGACCATTCCGATACCTAAATTAAATATGTTTGTATAAAAAAAAGTAATTCAATAAATACGAGTTAATATCATTTTAATATGCGAAAATAGATTAAAATAGAATTGTAATTCCAAGTTTCATTCACTTTCTTCATATTTGAAAGCACATTTAGAAATTAAAATCACAATTTTATAAAATCAATTATTCGAGCTTCAAGAAGGAGTTCGATTCCATGGAATCTCAATTTTATTCTCCTTACATTTGTTATTATTAACCACTTTACTTATTGAACTTTCAACTTAATTCTAACTTTCAATAATTAAGGATATTATTGAGAATTACTACTACATATCCATTTCATTTCATTCCATAGACATTTTCGAACTTATCATTTTGCTTTTCATTCCAATCCATTCTAACCTATTCCGTTCCAAATTGTTCTTATGTATTAAACGTGACATAAGAGGGAAAAAATGGAGTGTTAATGAGTGTGAGAATGATCTTACTTTCAAAAGAAAAGAGATCTAGTATTTATATGTTGGGCCCTAAACTCTTGTTAACTCGTAGTGCATTGCCCTAGGTTTTGGGGCTCGAAATTGGCAAGATTTTTTAGTGATGAAAAGGAACGATTATCTTTAAGCCTTGTGCCTATCCTTTCTTAATAAATGTTTAATAGTGCTATATAGTTCTGACTTGCTCAGGTCATCGCCGGTCATCCTTATAACACAAACTTGATTTCAGTTTTTTATATAACTATTAAAGGTTCGTTTTATCCTATAACGCTTATTGTTATGTTTTGTTTAGGGTTTAATATACCTAATTATCTAGGTATTAAGTCTTTTACAATTATTCTAGGTTTGGGGTTAGGTTCGGGTTCGATTCCGCATCGATTTCTAAATTAGATTCTAGTTCGATTTCTAAGTATTGTTTTATACCCGAACTCTAGAAACGAAATTAATCACTTTACTTCTAGATATCCTAAATACCATAATTACTCCTAGTCAGTATTTTATTATATCCAGTACACTTAAATCCTTAATAGTGTACCGAATTTACTCCTAATGTAAGAATTTTTTATATGTTTCATATATTTACATAAATTCAAGTTTCCTATCAGATTTATTATATACTTTTATTATTATCGCAATATCAATTTTTATTCTAATATTTTCTATTTATTATATTTCTAATAATTGTGTATTATGTACTATTATTTATTATGTACATAATACGCTTATAATATTTTTATCACTCTAATTACTATCTCCCAATATCAATTATCATTTCAAAATTTCTAAATTTATCCTAAATTATATTTTACTCCTAATTACCCTAATTTACAAAATTAGCTTAAAATTTATTATTTTTCCCCATTACTCATTTACTACATAATTAACCTAATAATTACATCTAACACCCTAAATGCTATAAGTATCATATTTCATCAGATTTCAACATCATAAAACATATAATTATTCACTAAATCAGTAATTAACCATTTAATTACTTAATTAATCCTAAATTACTCATTTATGCCTCATTTTAAGGCCTAAAAATTATCTAAAATTTTTGAAAATTAATTGTTGAAAACGGGCTTCATAGCACTGTTCTATATCATCTAAGTAGTCTACAAAAAAATTTTGGGTTCAAAACTACACTCCTAAAATCATTTATTTCTAAACCGAAACATACTCAGTTTTATATGATTTCTTAAGGACCATATATCATGGGACATATTTTCATTAAAATAATATTTTTCCTAAAAACTAAATACAAAAATATTCTATAATGACAAGTTTCATAATTTTCTAAGAATATTTATTATTTTTACAAAATTATACAAAATCGGGCTGAAAATCGAACTCACCAATTTGAGTGGCTCTGGCCACCGTCAGTGGCCATGGGTGTGTCGGCCCACCTGGGCGCTGCTACCACTGTGTAATGGTGGTGGCCGTCTACTCCCAGCTGCTTGTTGGGTCCGGATTCTCCTTTATGGCTATAACTGCACAATTTTCCTTTACTTTTTTTTTCTTTGGTTTTTCTCTTAAATTTTCGAAGCTCTCTATTTTTTTTACTTTCCTAATTACCTAAATGAGCTTCTAAAAAATTTGGGGTATTTATAGAACTTTGTGGTAATTAATGTGTATTAAATTGGACAAAACATTGTCCAAATCCCTTAATTTTTTGCTTTTGTGTTGCTTTAATTTAATTGGCTAATTTTTTTCTTATTTTCCCTAGCTGTCATGACCCAATTCTGAATCATTTCTTATTTTTCCTGATTTTTATTTATTTTTTCTTAATTAATTATGAATTTTCATTAATTATTTAGTATTATTTTAGCACGTTTCGCGTATTTTGAGTAATTACATGTATTTCTACCTATATGTAAATTTATATATAGTACAAATAAATACTTCTAAATATTATTTAGGCCATTCTATGATTTTTAGTATACATATAATTTATTTCTAGCGATTCGTTAATTATCGGAATACTTTTTATGCATTTTCGATAAATAACGAGTTTAATATTTAAAATTTGAAATTTTTATATTATTTTATTTTATTGCTTATTTTCTTCAATTCAAACTTGCGGGATCGTTTTACTTAATATTTCTAGCTTTACTTATAATTTTGGCTCGATTGGATCTTTTAATCGATCGAAACCTTAAGTGGCTGGTTGTGGGGCTTACAGGCTCCAAATGATCAACTTATGTTTGAGAACTACCATCAATACATAGGTTCCTAGATGAATGTTTAGATAAGAGCAAGCACCAAGCTATGTCGAACCACCTCATTCTATTTTTGCATTAGACATGTTATGTCCCTCTTAAAGCCCATGCAAGTGAAAAAAAGATTTATTTGTACTAGTACACTACGTGCTTAATGAGCATAAACAAATAGTAATGATATTTGAACACATACTAATGATAATAGGTTCATATTTTTACATATTAGGATTCTATTAGTATTCGTCCACCACTCATCAAAGTACATAGCGTACTAGTACAAAGCCTTTATCTATGCTACATCAAATTTTGTTTGATTCCATACTAAGCTAGTCCTTCTTGGCTAAATGCACCTGTTGGATTAACCCATCATGATTTTGTGCTAGCCCTTAGGCCAATAAGGTATGCATTTATCAATCATTCATAAACTTCAACATGTTATTTAGCTTTTCAATGTTAAAATCATATTATTAGCATAACAATTAAAATCAATAGTTATACACAATGTCCGATAATAATATCATCTACAAGCATCTCTTGTGCTTGTATAGGAATAACAATCAACAACCCATATGATAGCTATCATTATAATGAAATATCATCCTATATGTGGATTCAAATATGACAAACCTTAATTAAGCTTGATCCTCATCATAATCTACCACATGATCCAAAGATTGTTGTGCATTATGTATAATTGGTATTATACCTAAGTTTCAAGCAATTGCTTATCATAAACACTAAGATGGTTGCAGACATCTTTTCATTACAATACAGGCTATGCTTTAAACCATATCTTACAATTACAACCTTAGGTCCCATGACTCCATGTCGAATGGAACTATAGCTCTGTCGGTTCCCATAGCTCTGTCGGTTCCCATCTGACATGACATTGAAACACTTTTGATCTTCACTATAACATAGACTTGATGTTTACGTGCTCTCACATGAATGGGCACATTCTATATGGTAAGTCTATGTTGTCCCCATAGCTTTGTTCTTCTTCTTGATTGGGGGTATTTATGGTTTAATTTAGGGGTCAAACCACCAAACCACATTTTAAACTATTCGATTTAAACACTTTGATTGACTGAACCGCTTTTAACCATTCAAGATTGTAAACTGAACTATTTCAAGTGTAGTTTGGTTCAAACCAATTTTCAAATCACCATGTTTTTTCGATAATACTAATAGCCATCAAAGGTCTCGACCAATATTGATGTCCAAATTGAGGAACACTACATAAGAATTAAAGTCACATAACAATATATCATGGTGACACTACATCTTGGGTAATAGTGAAGGTATGTACTTCTGCTAGAAATGAGAAATCAAAAATGACCATGAAGGAAAAGAAGTTGATTATAAAGATTGAGAGTGAAATGAGATATGACAAAAATAAAAGGTTAATGAGCTTAAACTAAAATGTTGATAAGGTTTAGAAATTAAAAAAAAAAAATCATTTATCTTTTTTTAAATAAGAAGCAGTTTAACTCGAGTTTAAACGATTCAATTTGATTCAAACCCCTCAATTGAATTATGAACTATTTGAACCCTCTCTAAATTGAATCGTGAACAAAACTGAAAAATAAAAGATCCACACTTTGCGGTTTTGGCATAATTTAGGTCAATTTTCAATTCAATTTCATGAATAGGCCTACTTCTTAATTTTGATGTACTACTCCATGCAAGCTGTTCTTCTCAATTTCATAGAATATTCTCTTCTCCTTGCATTCCCTATACTTAGCATTATCGCTTTAGGTTTATATAAGCAAGTAAGGGTATATTTATGATAGTAATGGCCATCTAATATTTGATCTTAAAGTAATATGGGTTTGATTAGTAAAAGATGTATATCTGCAATGTTTCTACCAATTAACACATTTGCTTTTTAAACCCTATATCAAAGAGATATTAAAAAATAAAAAATAAAAACATTTAGAATTATTTCTATGTGATTAGATAGAAATTTTACAATAGAAATAAATCAAAATGGAGCAATCGGCCAATTATCTAAATCTCTCTACTACATGACTCCAAGTTGTAAAAATATAAAAACTAAATCAATAAGAGAATGGTGGTATATGACTTTATATGTATACATCTATATCCCATTTAAAGATCCAAAATCACAAATCTTCATTTCATCTATAACATCATAACCAATATACTCACACAGAAGTCAAAACACCAACTTAAACAAAAATGATATAATAATTTTTTGAATACTACACTCAAACCAAAAACTGTTAGCAAGATTTTATAATTTTAAAAACAATCATATTCCCTAATAAATGCGAGAACCCACTTAATGCCAAGTTGACCAATGCTTTATCTCATATTTACTGGACATAAGAGATGGCATATTACAATATAACAATACAAGGAAATTTATTTATAATTCTTTCCTTATTGAAAGTCAATAAGTGTGAATTAATGTAATTTGGATGCTATTAATAAAAATAGTGCAAAAACTATGTTATGGCATTATCTACCCATTTAATAGTCCCTCAAAACACAACACAATATTGCTAATGAATTTTACTATTCGAAAGGAATACGTAAATATCTTTTTAAAGTTACTAAAAAACAATGTAAACAATGCAATAAAGAAACAACACCATACCTGAACTCTACATTAAATCATGTTCACATATCCCTCTCAAGAATTATTTTTCGTAATAAAATGACTGAGATTAGAGGTCATAAGTAGACTAGTCTACAAGCTTTTGGTTTTT
Organism: Lumnitzera racemosa; assembly: GCA_024138005.1. Taxonomy (NCBI): domain Eukaryota; kingdom Viridiplantae; phylum Streptophyta; class Magnoliopsida; order Myrtales; family Combretaceae; genus Lumnitzera; species Lumnitzera racemosa. Next base: position 110,712,922 of record JAMXBC010000004.1, read on the forward strand.
CAAATCTCCATGTTAAATAAAATATAATGTAAAGTAATAAAAACTAACTACATAGATACCAAACATTTAATGGAGTTATGGAATTCTATAAGATCCAAAGTTAGTCTATTAAAATCTTTTCAAACTCATATTTTTCTCCTCTAATAATCTGCATCAAGATGACAATTTACACCACCAAGACAATCATTCAAAAAATAAGCATATCTAAACATATGATAACAAAATTAAAAAAAAAAAGTTTTAAACTTTAATTCTTAGATCTAAACATCAAATCATGGATTGTGAAACAAAATAAAAAATGAGAAATTTATCACCTCAGGGCATAGCCAACTTACCTATTCTATATATGTATGTCTATATGTACTTAATCATTACCTCTTAATTGTCACTTCAATAACAAAGAAAAAAAGAAAAACACATATCACACAATTTTGTATTACCAAAACTTTTACACCATAATAATTATAATATTTAGGTGAACTAGACTGAGTGTAGTAAGAAAGTCATTAATAAGGGTATTATTTTATGGAAGTTAATAGATACATAATTTACATAAAAAGTATCAAATAGCATTTCCTCTACAATCTAAATGTGCTTAATCTATATTATTTTCATGAGTACTAAAGGTAAAAATATCATCTTTAAACACAAGTTTAATAATTTTACCAAATAAATAAAACCTTAAATCCATACACGTCAAATTATAAAAGTACTCCATAAAAACATTCTAATAATTACAAAATTTAGTCAAGTCCTAATACATTTATTGAGTTAATTGACTTCGTTTGTAAGCAATGTTTCATTCAAACAAACACCCAACAAATACAGACCAAGAATATACATATTTGCACAAAATTATGAAAAGAAAGGAGAAAGAAAAGTTTAGCTAACACTGTGTCACATTAGGCTAGGAACAAAAGAAACAATGAAAGACTATGAAAGGCAAAAGGTTAGAAGAGACTATGAAGAGTAAGAAAGGAGAAAAGAAGAAGACTAGGGTTTTGAGTTTCAAACAAACAACATAAAAAACTAAGTCATTTTTTAAAAGTCATTCTTTAAAATAATTATTAAAAATTTAAGAATTGAAAATATAAATAATTAAAGTATATTTCTAAAAGTAAAGAAAAAAAAGAGAGAATTAGGTTTTAGTTACTATTTTAGGTTTTTCTATATTAATGGTAGATAATGAAAAGGAAAAGCATAATTTTAGGAAAATATATAAAAAAAAGGAAAAATTATCCCTAAAAGCCATATACATATATTTTTGTATCAACTTAAAGGCATATATTTTTGTATCAACTTAGAGACAAATTTGCAAGAGAATTACGATTGTATAAATGGCACCTAAAAAATTTACATCCTCGTTATAAAAATGGAGATGGCTTAAAGACCACTTAGAGACAAAGTTAATTCTAATGCAAATTTGTTAGTAATTTATCACAAATTCCACTAGTAAAACTTTTATAAATTAGTAAAAATTCTTGCATTTTACATTATTGCAAATCCGTTGTAAAGTCATTGCTAATTAATTTTTTCAAAGATAAAAAATTTCCCTCGTAGAATTTCCATCTCTAAAGACTGGTTTTCTTGCAATGGTAGTATCCATTAAAAAGAAAGATTTCTATCATCTAGGCTATGGCTAGTTGAGGTAGTGTCATGTGATTCTTCTAAGATCTTAGTTGATGTCTTTCTTTTATAGACGAGCGAGGTGTTCGAACCAAAACTAGCTGGTCAAGTTGTTACCCTCTAGGCTAATTATGGGGTTACATAGAGGACCCCGGGATCCAACAAGAAATTTTGAATAATTAAATAAGAAAAATATAAAACTGTAAATGTTAAAGGAAAAAAGGACTTTAGAATAAGCCTACCTAGGCTTGATGAGTCCAAGACATACTTAACTCGATTACAAGCTAAGCTAATATATAGTCATCACATAGAAAATTGACCTAAAACCCAACGAGGCAAATAACCCTTTATGTCTATTCCCTTGCTCTTGTTCTTTGTCATCAAAGTCCTTTGAGTAAACTTGCATTTCCGAATCCAGCATCTAAGTAATGATACGGTTCAACTTAGGAGTTCAATTATATTTTTTATGAGAGAAAACAATTTAATCAAGCTCCGATAGATATTCATAACTTTGAAGTGTTTTTGAAATAATTTGCTTAAGGGATTTGTTAATTTTGTGATTTGTACAAACCTATTAACAGGACCTCAAGAACTTATTGGCAAGCCCGAGAGTAATTAGTGCGATATGCACAGATATGTCAAGAGATGCTCTAAAGCTTATTGACTAGCTCGGCAGCATGTCTTACCAAATCAAATCTTTTTGTTACAACCTAGACCAATTATAAAGTGTGCTAATGTGCTCCAAAGTTTATGGTAGAAGAATAATCAATTTGAAAAGTTGTTGCACTTACATAACATGTTCTTAAAGGTACACAATTTAATATTTGCTATCTCCTTTGTGCATTGCTTATATATTAGTAGTACTATTCTCATAAGTTTGCTATTTCAATGCATTTATAGACAAATTCTAATGATCAAGTTGTTCTTGTAATTTCTTTAATGTTTCTATAAACAATTTGATCTAACCCTTCTTGTTTTTCTTATTGCTTCTCTTCTTATTCCTGTAAGGCACTTCTAATTACTTCTTCTATAATATGATTCTCTTGTTTTAACCATAGCCACCACAATAGTAGCTCTAATACCAAATGAAGCATGCAAATGGGAATTTTATGTGAATCCAGTAATTGACAACACAAGATTGTTCCAATTTTAAATGTAGAGCCCACCAGCTTGAATTTAAGTCAAATCAAACAAAAGACGAATATTTTTTGTTTTTTATATTTTCTAATTTTCATGCTTATACACATATATTCTCCCATATGTGGTTAGTTATAGTATTCCCTGGATGCATGTGCCTAAGTAATACATCTTCACATGTAGTAGTCGTTGTAACTACTAGCTAATTTACCCATTACTACTTACTGTTTACAATTACCTTTCTAAGAAAATAAATAAGTCGTAGAAATAATTAGGCTTAGCTAGTTGAACCTGGATGTTGCTCTGAGGATGGTCGAGATATTGGCCTCAACATTCATGGTTAGACAAGACAAATTTTGCACTTTACTTTTAGTTAAACTAGGTTCAAGAATTCACCTTCTCAAAACCAATTTCTCTTCTCCTTTTAACACCCTTAAACCCTAGTTTTTAAACCTTCAGTATATCTAGCTGCAAAATGAAACCGTCAATTCACAAATCGAATCACATTATAAAACAAGCACATTTTGTAATTTGGTCCTTATGGTTTATAGTTTGATTTAGTCTAAAGTAGTTTGACTCATCCTACCATGTTGAATTGCTTCAAATAATCTATGAGTCAAACAAAACTATATTATAAGAGGACCACATTTTTTAATTAAATTATGTTTGTTTCAATTCGATGAACACCTCCACTCCACATTGAAATCTCTTTTATTTCGCCCAAGTTTCGACTTAAATATAAATATGGGCATTGTATTTAGGTCTTCTAATTGGAATGCGGCATGAATTCAAGAAAGTTTCCCTTGTATAGTTGAATTTAATAATGTATTAGGTTGATGTGGGCACTTATGATCAATTACTCTAGAAGTGGATGGAAAAGAAAGGACACCACATACGGTTAAAAAAGGGAAAAGAACAAAAAAGATAAAAGTAGAATCTCTAGATCCCCTTCATTTTTGGCACAAAAGCCAATTCACACAAATATCGAATCCCCACAAGAAAGAAAAAAAAAAAAAAAAAAGATTTGTCATTCTTACATTGCATTGCCGTTACATTGGGCAACACACATGTTCATTCGTTATCAAGTCAACAGCATATTGGACCACCCTCTTCCTAATTTTTGTTAATGCCGTATAAGCTTTTTGTCTTACAATTGGGACCCCCTCTTCTTCCTTTAATAGCTTGGGGATCTCACACACAACCTTCTAGACAAACAACGTGCATGGATATAGTAAACAATACCTAAGAATACTCTAATCAAATGAAACCACTCAAGGCGAGGCCTGAAGTATCTGTAAGTATTGTTTAGTCAAAGAAATCTAATCTCACATGGTTTAATGTGCAATAATAGGAAAGTAAGATGAGAAGTAAACAACTGGGTTTTACCGATCTTGATCGACTACAACGAGTCTAGCACATGTGATGAGTTGTTCTCATATGGATACCTATAGATGTTTCTATAAATATATACATATATATATATATATATATCTGTGTGTATGTATATATGCTCTATAGGAAATTAATATTCTAAGTAATTGGTTTGATAAATATTCTAATCAAAGAGTTTGAGGCCGATGATTCATATTTGTATATGACTATAAAAGGAATTGTGAACGAAAACATATATCTTGAGCACTTAAAAAAACAAATTGCCATCCAACAAAAATCTTTATTGAATTACACATTTTCATACCCAAACAAAATATATATATATATATATATTATCCATCACCTATATCATTTCATCAAATAAATTCATAGTATATAAGATAAGTGTACATTAGATTTTATATTTGAATCAGATGGAGCCACATTTAATAGGCTCATTGATCTGTAAAAGAGTTAAGGTTGCATATTTATAAACTAATCCAAACCATTTTGACCAAGCATAAAAAATTTTCCATATTTAAACTCTTTTATAACTATATTACGTCAAGTTGGACACGATGCATTGTTTGCCGAGTTAGGGCTAGCAATTACAGAGTGAATTGAGTGTGAGTTCCTAGTTACATCACATCTCATTAATACAAATTCTCAAATTTTAAAACTAAAACCTACCTTCTAATATGCAAAAACTACTTTGAAATCTATGCTAAATTCTCAAATTTTAAAACTAAAACTTACCTTCTAATATGCAAAAACTACTTCGAAATCTATGTGATTTTAGCAGTGTAGGATAACTCGACAATACTTGTAAAATTTTTATTACGTCTCATAATATAAATCCTTTATAGGTGAGTTGTAAAATAACCCGACAATTTTTCTAAATATTTGTAATTACTACCTCCATCAATTTGATAATCAATAACAATTTAACACAATGTTTTTCGGTTACATATTTCCAATAAAAGTATACATCACGAACCTATTATCTGTAACTCAAACAATTTATAATGGAATAATATTATAAAATTTCAATATATCCTAAGATCTAGATCCACCCATTTAAAATAAAGGGTAGCACTTGTTTTTTCTTGTATTTTAGGGTTTTACTTTTGTAATAGGTAAATTAAATAGATTTGAATCTTAGATGTGTGTTAAGTTAAAGATATTATATTTTCCCATATTCAAATTGATTTACATATTTTATAAGATAAGTATAGACTATAGACTATCCTGAGCAAACCTTAAAGGATAGCTTCAAGGATCAATACAAGGCATGGAGATGTTGTACTTGTACCTAGACCCGATTATTGGGCTGAACTGGTTCGAAATCGTCAATTTATGAGCCGATTAAATAGGCCTAACGGTTCAAAAGCCAGTTCACTAGTCCTTGACCCGACTCTTTTTTCTTTCCATTTTTTTTGTTAATTTTACTATTTATATAAATATTTTTTATTAATTTTAATAATGTCAAATTTCTTATTAATTTTTTAGTCGATTTTTTTCGAAATAATAAGTTTTAACGTTGTATATACGATTAATTAATATTTCCAATTAAAATTTTGCTTTGTTTCAAAATAATAAGTTTGTCTCACATAAAGTTAATATTAGCATAATATTGAAATAACGAGTGATGTCCAATAAAGTAAGAGAGATTGAAACAGATAAATAATTTTTTTTAATCATGAAATTATGAATTATAGTAGAGAAATAAAATATAACACTACTATTAATTATAAATGGTTGTATAGCTTTATTTTTTTCTTAAAGGGAAATGAAAATTTTTTGTATTTGATTAAAAAACCGGCCGACGTAAGAATAAAGCTTATTTCTACCGACCTTGGAGAAACGGTGTCCGAATAACCTATTTTATGATTTTCAAGGCAGTAAAGTTATTTGATCACCTCCACCGTAATGCATACCTGTCAAAATTATACTCAGTATATTTTTTTTTCAATTGTGGCATCGCTGCTCCCATTCACGAATTCAAGAATATCTTACATACTTCGGCAAAAAAAAATTTTTTAAAAAAAAAAGAATATCTCATACACGATTTTATCGCGACAAGGAAAAAAAAATAGCAAAAAATAGAAATAATTCCAAAAACACCAATAGATCATGAGAAAATAATCCCTATAATACTTCAAAATCATCTCATTAAAAAAAGTAATTTTTATAATTATATAAAACTTTTAAATAAATATGTGTTAAAACTAAAATCATCTCTTTAAGAAACAACTTGAAATCGTCTTTATACCATATTTCTAAAAATACTTTTTTAAATATGATATTTTTAGTATTTTTTTTCCTTTCCCCCGATTTTATCACAGCCCTTTGTGAAACTGCAGCCCTCTTTTCATGGAAATAAATAAATAAAACATAACATCTAAAGCCTGAAACACAAACTTAAAAAGAGTCTAATTAAGTCTTTAGCTACCATAAAGCATTAAACAGAAGTCCAAGAGAACGGTATTTTGAAAGCCCTTTTTCTTCATGAAAGCCCAAGTCCAATAACATAACAGATGGTTTAATATGAATTTTTTTTCTTTTGGGCCCAAAATACAACGTAATTTGGACATCCATATTGATAAGCAGAAAAAGATCTATATCTTTATTTAAAATGCTGGACCATGTACACAATTGAATTGCTGATGATCATTCAGAAAATTCTCTAATAGCACTAATTAAGTTACAAAATGTTTTACATGGAAAACATATAATGCACTTGATAGTAATGAAAAAAAAAAAAAGAAAGAAAGAAAAACCCAGGAAAATCAAGCAGTAAATTGAATATATCAAAAAATAAGATATTTTCAAAACTATAGAGTCTATTTTTCATAAATCATACTAGCAGTCCATATATAACCTATATATGAATATTAAAAAGGCTAAGGCTGTCTGTCATGCAAACCATGATCGACTGGTAGTTGGTCCACATCACCAACCGTGTCTTGCCCCAAATCTTCTAAAGCTCTAGATTTAAGTTTTGACTTCGGATTTTTACGACCTTCAATATGCTATACCTTGCTCTACTTTGGCAACAACACAATCTGTTACGATTCTACTCTACTGCTGTAAATTTTTCAAGTTCTGTAACTCAATACAGATCATATGCAATTCTAATGCTTTGACTTAGGTAACCCGTCTCCTAACCGAAACACAAATGACAATGACAAAATAGTAATTTATTGCTCGTGTATTAATATAATTTTATTTGATTTTAGAACATACCCTTTTCTAATGTTTAAACAAAATATCTAATATATATGTGTATATGTATATATGCAACTTATAACTGGGTATTTGAAACATTTATTAAAATTTTAAATTTAAAAAAAAAAAGAGAAAAAAAAAACATTATGTATTTTCATAACAAAAAAAAAAAAGTATTTCTTTTTCGGTATTCTTCTATTGCTATAATTTCATAATATTCAACGGTATAAAACCTTTTCTCCTTTTGTTTGATTTACATATTTAGTTCTAATGCATAACAAAAAAGATCTCAGAGCACTATACAAAATCTTAACATTTTGTATCATAAAACTAAAGTACAAAAATCTATTTCGCTCGACAAAATCAAGCATTATTTCAAATCTCAAAAATAACCTCACCGTCGTCATAATGATAATAAAATTCATCAGAAGGTTTTTTTTTTTTTTTTTTGTTTTCTTTTTTAACTGCGATTACGAATACAAATTTCAGTAACGCCTACTAATTAGATTGAAGTGATGTGTTTGGGAAGTAAAATTCAGAGTGCAACCCAAATGTTCGATGAAATGTTCGAAAGAAAAGGAGTAATCATGCTCAAAAATTAAAACGGCTTGCTCTATTCTATTTACTTTCTTTTAAAAAGCATCATTAAATACTACTAACGCCACTCTAACTTGAGTTACAATACAGATGAATACAGCAATAGGAAATCTCTGGTTTTGTTCATCATTTAATTTGATAGTCCCATATGAAAAATTAGTGGATTGGATCCATATCAAACGATTCAAAACACAACATCTAAATATTATCATTCCGTGTAACGAAACCAAAACCACACGAGCAAAATTTAGAGCATAAATATACTGATAATAAAAGTTCGTAAAATGGATACTAATAGCAGAAGGCAGGAAATCAGTTGAATCCCGTTTACAGTCATCAGTAACGAAAAAGCTCTTACTGCAAGAAGTACTTCACAACAATTCCACAATTTCCAGTCGCAATCAGTTTGAAGTACAGTGTTGTCGGCTCCTTGACCGCATGCAATCTTCACTCGAATGACAAATAGCAGAAATCAGAGGATCGGATCTTTAAGAACAGCGAAGGATACAGCAGTTGGCGCCCCCCATTTTCAGGCATCGACTAATTCCTCGGAGAAATGTCATTCAGACGGAAACAGCCTTTTTCCGGAGTGATGCTCTTGCAATTGTGCTCCGATTCACGGAGGAATCAACGGAAACAACTTCTAGATGATATTCATGCATTACACGAGGTACTTCAGGGTTGGAGATGACAGGTGATTCGATCAAAGAATCAAGACAGACAAACTCGTCCCATGGGGCCGGAATTTGATTCTTCATAGAAGAATCTAGTGATATTTTCCTGCATATCCCCTGAGATAATATCCACGCAATCATCTTGATTGCTCAGAGAGTCGGAGAGAGACTAAATTTTAGGTGATATCCATGCATGATCAAGGGTGAAAAACATCGTAAGAGTTCAGCAAAATCAAACAACAGAAACAGAAATTTCAAAAAAGGCAAAAACTAACTGTCAAAATCAATCACGAGAACTTACAGTTGTTTTGATTCATCAATAGAATCAAGACACGGAATTTTCCAGTAACGTTCATATATGAACTTAACATAACCATATTAAGATCATACGTAACATCGTAAAAAAGGAGAGTTGAAAAATGTAACCTTTTAGATGATTTTCGTGCATAAAACTTACACAAATTCACTTATCACTAGGTGATATTCGTGCATGAACCTCCTTATGTGATTTGAACAAAAGAAGCCCATATATAAATCCCTAAACGACATTCGTGAATAACCCCTTCCGTGATTTAAACAAAAACGCTCCGGTATAAGCATTAGGTGATATTCGTGCATGGTTCTTAAGCAATTTTGATGCTTAAAAACCAAAATAACAGCTTTTAATCTATATATTTATGCAATATTTACACAAATAAAAAGCTGATTTCAACTCAAGTAATGATTGACGAGTCCCAAGAGCCTTGGCTAACGCTTCATCTTGGTTGCCATGTTTGCCACTGGATTAGGTGAAAATACGAAATAGAGGAAGAGGTGGGAAGGAATGAAATTGGATACCACAGCCTCGGCCTCTTGATGAGTCGCCTTTCTTTTATAGTCATTGTCCGATAGGGAAGGTGCTCTCAGGCAAGGGCCCTACTTTGGTTCTTTCACGCCTAATATAGGTAACCCTCCAGAAGAAGCATTTCAAGTTTCAACTATTCTTTCTTTCTTTGTTTTTTTTTTTTTTTTTTATTCTTCCTTATAAATAGATCATATATAATTTAAATATTAAAAAAAATGTCCGGGAACTTGATAAAAATCAAATAAGAAAAATTTTTATTTATCTATTTTTATGCTTTATCTCATTTTATGACCATTAAGGTGTTCATTTGGATATTATTTGAATTAGAATTATTTATTGAACTCCAGCACATACTGTATGATTTTTTTAAGAAAGACGTATGTTTAACGTAGTGAATATTGCTGTTCTTTTATAAAAGCACTTTGAATAATACAAATACATCAAAATTATTAATTTCACTTCACCCTTTTTATTATGTGGTTTAATATTATTAATCCCATCTAGATATAACAAATAGAATAACTTCATAAGTAGTTTTTCTAACCACTTTTCTATGTAGAAATAGAAACTATGTGTTGAATAGGGAAAAGGAAAAAAAAAAAACCTCAAAATTACTACTTTCTATGAAATATTTTAAAAAATATGACATTTAAAATCTCTTTTTCAATAAACATTTTCATCTCATTTAAGATGAAATCGAATCTCTTCTTGAAAAATTAATTTCAGTTCGTTTTAAAATTATGGTAATTTTGTGAATATTTTCTAGATATTAGGATTTTTATAACTTTTCTATTTTCCTTTTTCCGTGTTGAATAATTACAAATTCTTTTTAACGTCATATACACGAATCACATGTAGACATCCTGGCCATACCACTGTAATTGGCACAAATTGAGGGTATATGGCAACAGGCCCCACTTAGCAATAAAGAAAGAGACGGTGAGTTCTACGAATTTCTAGACTTTGGAATCGTAAACTTGTCCAAGAAGTTTAAGATTCATCCACCGTTCGTCGGTCACTGACCCCACCGCACCCCATTCTACCATTATATTACTATTCACCCGCACCTTCCCCACGCTTGCCCCCCTCCCATTACAGGTCATGTAACGACCAGGACTCGCGTTTGGTTTTCTTTTTTCTCCCTTACTTTCCTTTCCTTTCCTTTCCTTTCTTTCTTTTTTTTTTTTACACATTACTAGTTGATGAAAAGGATCAGTAGAACTAATTCAATTAGATTGGTTATATTTATTAAACTTTCAAAAAGTAGTGGTTCTATTTTTCATATTCGAATTTGAGCTATTGTCGCACGTATGATTTCAAAGTTTTTCTTTAAGTTTGAAAGGGTTTAGCCTTTTTTTTTCCCCTTGCATATTGATATTACTGAACTTAATTTTATGAAGTGAGATCATATAAGCTTTATGTATATGCTTGAAAAAATACAATAAGATTAATATAATGAAAGACAATCATAACATCAACATAACTAAATAATGGATGAAAAAATAAGGGGAATGAATTTTGTATGAAGCTAGGAATTAGGATAGTTATTTAGACTTTAATGGAATTTCACAACATTTCAATTTAAATAAATCGCTTCTTTCTTGACCCAAAAAAAAAAAAAAAAACATGGCTTCTTTTACCATATAGGGTCTGTTTAGTAAAATTAGGATTAAAGTAATTCTATAAAGACAAAAAAAAAAAAAAAAAAAAGAGTGGGACAAAGTCCAAATATATCATCTCAATTGAAGGAAAAGAAAGGGAAAAAAAAAGAAGAAAGAAAATCCGTCAAATATGGCACCAAGGAAAGAAATCCTAAAAGTACAGGTACCTCGAATAAATTCGTGAGTTGAAATCACGTTATGAGTTGAACTTACGTACTCTCGTTCAAGATCGGGTTCCTGTCTCATTGTTTTCCCCTCCAATTCTCAAAAAATTGCAAGTTTAACGAAACTGGGTAAATTTCTGTCCCTTCAAATGACTAATGACTATAGTTTAATTACATCCCTGTATTTGTTTGTCTTCGCAGGGAAAATTTTCTGTATTGTAAAAAACTGTATTTTAATTCCAGAAGATAAAATTTTTCTTGACGGTTCCTTGCTCTTTTAAAGTGGAAGCTAGATGAAATTGGACAAAAAGAAGGGGAAAGTTTTTCCCAGCGAAATCCAAGGATGGTAAAAATAGCTGGTCTTCCTTGATCACATAGTAAGATACGACGACAAATAAGGATACATGGTGGATCCTACTCCTCACATTTCGGGGAAGAAGCAAACGAAAAACAAAACTATAACAAGGAATGGCTCCATCTCTTGCCCACCCACGTAAATTAATTACCTATAAATTAATAATAAGAACAGTTTCCTATAAATTAATTAGAAAAAATAATAAAATTCAAAGGAAAAAAAAAAAAGCACTAAAATATTCCACATGGGACCAATCTAAGTGTGTGCCCTAGATTTACCCAACATAGAATATTTACCTTGTTACCCAAAATTTCTAGTCGTATTGACCGGTTAGAGCTTCTCATATTGAAGTCTTCCAACTTGACATAAAAATTCCTCACCATCTTTTGATGCCATTACCGCGACCTCTCCCATTCCCACCACCAGAAAACCTGTCATTTCTTTGACCACCTCCCCTGCCACCTCTTCCACCTGAAAACCTATTATTTCCAAAACTATTGTTAGACCCACCATAGCCGCTGCCACCACCAAATCTTCCTCCTCTCGAACGATCTCTCTCTTGAAGGGATGGCAATGCTTTCAACACCTCCAAGCTCACATTTGCCGCATTTTCCTGACCTGTAAAAACCACTGAAATGCTTATGGAATGTCCAAAGAGAAACTTTGTGATCCATAAAATGTACAAACAGAAGCTGCGATGCTGGTTAACAGAAAAGGTGTGTCTCCAGTCAAATCTTATCATCGATTTGCTTGTAGCTTTTAACACCGATAAAACACAAAGGTAAGTATTTGTCTCAATAAAGATGGCAGAACATTCTTGATTAACATCAGACACTGCTGACACTCAGAGAGAGAGAGGAGGTGGTTTTGGGGAGGGGGGGGGGGAAGGGGGGAAGGCGTGGGCGCGGTGTTGGGTGAGAGAGGGGCAAGGTCTTCCCATGAAAATTACCACAGAGAATCTTTCAACTCACCATCTAGAAATGTATCTAAATCTTCAGTTGCAACATCAAATACAACACCACTGCCATCAGCTGTGAGAGTAAGACCCTTCACAGACTCGACCTTCTCCTCAGGCAGAAATCTCCTCAATATATTATAAGCATACCTGAAATATATTTCATGAGAATCGTACATCCTATAACAAAAGGAAGAACTAAAGCAAGGCAATGATTAAATCATACTGCAGTGAACACCCCCCCATGTCAATACATTAGTGTGTGAAGCATCCTTTTTTACCAGTTTATATTAATCTACCCTATCAATACAACAGCTCTGCTAATTAAACTACTTACGAAGGTGTATAAATGGGTCTTCCAGTCTCAAGAAGTAAAGTCACATGGTCCTCCATTGATGTAAGGAGTGACCTACTTTTTATCTCAGTATATCCCTAAAACAAATAGACAAAACAAAGTCAGATCAACAATTACAAAACATCACAAAGCAGAACTTAAAAGGAATTCATCTTTTAATACAGATATATAGACAGAAGAAACTCACAGCAGCCTTCGCAAGTGCTTTTGCAAGTATATCCACTGGTGATAAACCAGATGTATTCAGAAGTTCTTCAGCAGCACTTTTGAATGCAGGGATTACACTGCAAAATTTAAATACATCAGTAAAGAATAGAATTCCAGGAAAGATGCTCCTTAAGTTATTAAAAGATGAAAAAAAGAAAATGATAGAAAGATGGCCTCCAGATTGATCAAATAATACCTATCAGAAATTTGAGTTATTGTCTCGGCAGCTTCCAAGCCAGCAGCTTTGGCAACGTCACTGGGCTGAGGAGCAGTTATGTGCTCAAACTTGACACCAGATTCCTTTTCAATCTTTGATATATTTGACCTTCTTGGGTCATAGAGCATTACAGCTACTCCAGTATTTCCTGCAGCAAACAAAATCCCTTTAGAAAGTTGTGCATGCTTGCTGGATCACAAGTGAAAAAGGACCAAGTTTCAGCAGTTACCAGCTCTTCCTGTACGACCAGACCTATGAATATAGGCTTCAACATCACGGGGGGGCTCACACTATAGAAGGAAAAGCAATGCAATAAGAAAAACACTGATCAATCTGCACTTAATGGCATGTAATAACATGGATATCCTCCAAAACAAACCTGGATGATTAACTGCACATCATTGATGTCCAGTCCTCGTGCAGCAACATTTGTAGCCACTAATGTCATAAACTTGCCAGATCTGAACCCAGCAAGAGTGACCTGCAATAAGGATGCACAGATTATAAAAGCACAAAGGTAAACATTACAAGCAAACATGCTCTCTGATCATATGGCCAGAAGCACATGCAAAATTTAAATCAAATCCTTCTATAAGAAGATTCTGCTTAACATATTTATTCATATGTGCATAAATTAACATATGAATATCCTGAGGTACATCAGTCTTAAATGAGTACAGAACAATCAAAAATCACAAATGAGTTCACATGTCTACATTTGGGAAATTACTAATGCCCTGCTTGTCAAGAGAAAAGCTTTTTGTTCTGCAAAAAGAAAATCAGGCAACATGCTTGCTGCAAACTGGAAAAGGTTGTTCTAAGGAAAAGGCAAAAGATCGGGTCAAAAAAAACAAAAAAAAAAACTTTCTGTAAATTCAACTTAAATGTAGATAATACCATAAGCCATGTGTGCTACTTTTCTATATATTGGCATGTAGTAACAAAGCAATATACCTCTCGTTGAGCTTGTTGGATGTCACCATGTAAAGCCCTTGCTCCAGGCAACAAGCCAGCAAGTTGAGAAGCGGAATCCTTTGTTTCTGTAAAAATAATTGTACGACCTCCACTGCAGAAAGAACATTGACCATTATGACAATTACACTTAATCAATAGCAGGAAATGCAACTAATCATGCATTGGCTACTTGAGAACCACTGACCTGCTATAGCAGCGAATTATATCAGGGATAAGCTGGGCCTTTGCAATGCTAGAACATGGAATAATGATATGCCTGACATTGGTGCTAGCTTTCATTTTCTCATTACCAACAAGATCTACAGTTTTCTTACTTGATTTAAGGAACCTCGAAGCAATCTAATTTAACAGAAAAGTGTTGTCAGACAAGCTATGACTGAATATTACAAACCATTTTAAATAAAACATCTAACACAACATGCATAAAAATTCAATCAGATAAATAGACATACGTCCTTCACCCAGTTAGGTAGTGTGGCACTGAAGAGAAGTGTCTGAACTTTACTAACATCTTGCACCTTGCCTGCAAATTTTAAGAACATAGATATAACTTTACTTGATAGCATCATATCAAATGTCTTAACTGCATAGCTATCTCATGTAATGTGCCTTTCAATGGCAGAAGTGACCTTTAAACATTAATTCTCACAACTAAAACTACTATCATTCAACAAAAGGCAAGATTTGAAAAAGTTAATTTACCATCCAAAATATCTAGTCCACTATCAAAAACCACCATAATGAATAGCTACCTGCTGTGCTTCACTTTCATAAACACTAGAATATTTAAAACCCACTAGAATTTGAACTAAAACAATGACCTCTAAGTGTTAATTCACACACCTCACAATATTTTTATTCAACAAATAACATGAGTTTTTTTTTTTTTTTTTGTGTGTGTGGGGGGGGGGGGGGTGTGTGTGTGTGTGTGTTGGGGGGGGGGGGGGGGGGGGGGGTGGGTGGGGAAAAGTTATTGTACAAGTGCACAAGTCCTCTATCAAAAGCTTTGCCTAATAAATAACAATCTGCTGTATTTCATTTTTATAACCACAAGACATTTAAGGAACTAGCATTTAATTTGCAGAAAGTGGATTGCTTCACCCATTTTACCAATCTAATGAAATCTCTTAATATACAGATATTCCTCAATCATTCATCAGAACAGGATTTTTACGTACCAAGAATCAGTTCGACATCCTCAACAAATCCCATTCTAAGCATCTCATCCGCCTCATCAAGGACTCGAAACTTCAAAGAACTCAGGTTAATGTTTCCCCTCTCAATATGGTCCTGATGGGACCCAAAAAAAAACGAAGAAGATTATCACATATATATTTAAATAAAATACAACCAGATCGTGATCAATGTAAAGGATGGAATGTTACCTTGACACGGCCAGGAGTTCCAACCACTATGTCAACACCTCTCTTCAGATTCATCTCTTGAGCTTGGTAGGGAGCTCCACCATACAAACAACATGATGTTAAGCCCACAGCTCCACCATAATCTCTAAAGTCAGCAAACACCTAAATAAAGAGGAAGTGAATAAGGTACAATCTCTGGCAAATAAGTTGATATCAGGAGGAAAAGGATCACCATACTACCTGACTAGCCAACTCCCTAGTAGGTAGAAGAACCAAAACATTAGGTGGCCTTCCATATCCAGTATTTCTCAATTCTTTTCTTGGTCCATTAGTCAATGACTCCAGGATAGGCAAAACAAAAGCAAGGGTCTTTCCCTGATACAGTTCATCATTCAAGCAAGCAATAATTAACTATGGAAAACATGAAGTACCATTGTATTATCAACAATCAATCAACAAACTTAAAATGATACTCCACAACCTTTCAGCATACAGTAATGCAAAGTCAAGTTTCATATGTAGAAAAAGATAGCTGCACTTCACCTTTTTGGAGTACCATAATGTTAACTTGACAATATGAATTAATTTCAATCTTTTTTACATAAGTTTTTGGTTACGGATCTTTTTTCCATGAGCCCATCATCTATTAGCCACTGATATTGTCATAATATGGTTCACTTTGATTTGGAGTTTATATGGTTTCCCACTGAAAGCCAATATGCTGCTTTAAAATTTCTCAAGCCAAATCTATTTCCTAAAGGCACAAAACCAAACTCAAAACTTCAAATCAGTCCACAAAAGAAAACTCATGGATTTATGTTTCTACACATCAACGGCGTGTATGGCAATCACCTAATTGCACTACTTTTGTACAATATCCTATAAAGTTTCTTACATACAACAAAATTATTTATCTGGCAAAATGAACAAAAGTATTTACCAACATCGAAGGCCGACAGAGGACAGTCACACATCCATCAGATATGACTGCATCGCGGCACAAATTGCCACGACTAACCAAGACTACAAAATAAATAGACTAATTGTAACGCACTGTCGACTTCATAAATTTTAAACAATTCGAACGTCACATGTAGTACGAATTACAACATACACTTCTTACTACGAACTTCTATTCCACTTATCAATTACAAACAATAAAAAAGTATCTAACAAGATCAAAATAATTCGTAATGCCAAAAGCAACATAAAACCGAAACCTTAAAACTCTGAAGCAGATTAAATAATTCATACCTGACCGGTTCGTGCGCGGCCGACCAAATCAGAACCATCTAGAATCATATCAAAAGTCATAGCTTGAATTGGAAACAGCGACTCAATCCCCTTCTCCTTCAACTTCAATCTCAATTTTTCCGATATCCGAAAATTAGACACCGAATTCGGATTCTCCTCCTCCACTTCTTCTTCACTCAATTTCGCCTTCTTGTTCTTCTTCTCCTTCTTCTCTTTCTTACTACCATCGACCACTGGCTCGATTAATTCAGAGCTCGTGTCGCTCTTCTCATCGTCGTCAGTCGTAATCTCCATCGCCTTCCGCTTCTTATCTTTCTTCGAGACCTTCTCGGGTTCCAACTCGTTATTCTTCTTACTTTTTTTCTCCTTCTTCGCTCCTTTATTATCGGAGTTGACTTGCTGAGAGTCATCGATTTGGATTTTCAGCTTCATCTTCTTCTCTTTGGCTTTGGTTTTGGAGTCAGGTGAAGAATCAGCGATGACAAGAGAAGGCATGGAGAAAGAGAGAAAGAGAGTGTGTGTGTGTGTTTGCGCGTAGTGGTTTTTAGGGTTAGGGTTTCTGCTTTCTCCTGTAAGTTCCTCCGAATGGTGTGGAAGTGGAGGTGCAAGAGGAAGCAGGAGAAAGAGAAAGAGAGGACAACATGGACTAGGGTTTCGGGGTTTTATGTTTAAGCAGTTGAATTAATTAGGGACGTCGGATGGTAATCTGTTTTTCCTTAATTGATTTCATGCCGTTGGATTTCAAGGTTTGTGCCAAGAGTCGACACCCGTGATATTTTTATACGCCCGATGGTAATCTCCTTTTCCTTAATTGATTTACCGTTGGATTTCAAGCTTCGTGCCAAGAATTGATCTTGAGAACTTGCTATAAAAGTTTATTTATTTTTTTTATTTAATTAATTGTTCATAAAAATTATTAATTTATAGTATATTTTAATATGATTGATGGTGCATTATCGTAGAAAATCTCGATCCACTTGCAAATTAGGAGTCTTGCGACGTCCAATCTAATAAAAAAAATTTGTCCGAGCGAGACTTTTATTTTTTAAAAAACAGAGAGATATTGTAATGGCGAACTTTGATTGCTAAAAAGAACGTCCCCAGCTAACTTAAGGAACAATTTTTGTGCTAAAAAATTTAGCATGCGGTGACTTTTCGGACAAAAAAGTTCACCACTAGCTAATATTCATTAATTAAAAAAATTAAATATGTATAGCCATACAAATAAGAATTTGAAAAAAATTGCATTGTGTTTTTCTTAAAAAAAAAATCACTTATAGGCTAAATGTACTTGTAGTTTATATAAAATTATTCTTTCCTAAGAATATGTTGTAATTTATGGGCATTATATTACTAGCCTATTATCCTTTGTGAATGTAATGTTATTTTTAAATATGTTTTGTAGTTAAAAAAAAAAAAAAAAAGCTTACCTAATGGTATATTATATTTGCGGTCACAACCCCAAATAGTGATATCATAACAGTTCTATTATATAAATTAAGATAGAAGCTGACTTTGTAAACGTTATCTTAGAAGTAGGTCACATAGGGCTAACATGACTCGATCAACCTAAAACATCCAATAGGGAATCTATTATAAGCAAAACCTATAACATTTTCTTAAAAATAAACACAAGAAAACTTGTAGCACATAACTTATATGTAAGCCCCAAAATTAGCCATTCGAGGTTTCCATCAGTTGAAGGATCCGATCTAGCCTAAATTATAAAGTAAAGCTAGAAGTATTAGTAAAATGATCTCGTAAATTTGAATTTAAGAAAATAAGCAATAAAATAAAAGAATATAAAAATTTCAAATTTTAAGTGTATAACTCGTTATTTATTGAAAATGCGTAAAATGCATTCCGATAATTAACGAATCGCTAGAGATAAATTATATGTATACTAAAAATCATAAAATAACCTAAATAATATTTAGGAATATTTATTTGTACTATATATGAATTTACGTATATATAGAAATACACGTAATTACTTAAAATACGCGTAATGTGCCAAAATAATATTAAATAATTAAAGAAAATTCATAATTAATTAAGAAAAAATAAAAAAATCAGGAAAAATAAGGAATGATCCAGAATTGGGTCGTGGCAGCTGGGAAAAAATAGAAAAAAATCGGCCAATTAAATTAAGACAACACAAAAGCCAAAAATTAAGGGATAAGGCAATTGTCTTGTCCAATTTAATGCACAATAAATTGCCTAAAAGTTTATAAATAGGAAAAAAATTTAGAGAACTGCTTTGGACAGTTAGGGATTTGATAAAAATAGAGAGACTCGAAAATTGAGAGAAAAACCAAGGAAAAAAAAAGAAAAGGAAAACTGTACAGTTAGGGCCACAAAGGAGAACCCAGAACCGACGAATAGCTGAGAGTAGATGGCCACCACCACCACACGGTGGTGGCAACGCCCAGGTGGGCCGACACACCCATGGCCACCAACAGTGGCCGGAGTCACCCAAATCGGTGAGTTCAATTTCTAACCCGATTTTGTGTAATTTTTTAAAAACAGTATATCTTATTATAAAATTATGAAATTTGTTATTTTGGAATATTTTTGTATGTAGTTTGTAGGAAAAATATTATTTTGATGAAAATATGTCTCGTGATATAGGGTCTTTAAGAAATCATGCAAAACCGAGTATGTTTCGGTTTAGAAATAAATAACCTTAAGAGTGTAGTTTCGAGCCCAAAATTTTTGTGTAGATTACTTAGATGATATAGAATAGTGTTATGAAGCCCGTTTTCAAAAATTAATTTTCTAAATTTTTAGATAATTTTTAGGCCTTAAAATGAGGCATAAAATGGGTAATTTAGGGTTAATTAAGTAATTAAATTATTAATTACTGATTTAGTAAATAAGTACATGTTTTAGGATGTTGAAATCTGATGGAGTATGATACTTGTAGCATTTAAGGTATTAGATGTAATTATTACGTTAATTATGTAGTAAATTAGTAATAGAAAAACATAGTAAATTATAAGTAAATTTTGTAAATTAGGATAATTAGGTGTAAAACCTGATCTAAGATAAATTTAGACATTTTGAAATGATAATTGATGTTAGAGATGGTAATTAGGGTGATAAAAATATTAAAAGTACATTATGTACATAAAAGGTAACAATATATAATATGTAATTTTTAGAAAATATAATAAATAGAAAATATTAGGATAAAAATTGATATTATACAAATAACAAGGATATACAATAAATCTGATAAGAAACTTGAATTTATGTAATTATATGAAAAATGTAAAAATTTATCACATTAGGAGCAAATTCGATACAGTAATACGGATTTAAGTGTACCGAGTAAAATAAATACTGACTAAGGGTAATGATGATATTTAGGAGATCGGAAAGTAATGTGATTAATTTCACATTATGGATTGAAACGAAATTTTAGGGTTGGAATATAAAACACTACTTAGAAATCGAACTAGAACCTAATTTAGAAATCGATGCGGAAACTGAACCCGAATTTAATCCCAACCCTAGAATAATTATAAAAGACTTAAGACCTAGATAATTAAGCATATTAAACCCTAAACAAAACCTAATAATAAGCGTTATAAGATAAAATGAACATATAACAGTTATATAAAAAGTTGAAACCACGTTTGTGTTATAGAGATGATCGGCGATAGCCTGAGCAAATCGGACCTCGAGTGAGTGAGCGAGGAGTCGAGGTAAGTTGGGATTAATACAATGCTGTATTTTGGGAGGCTTGAGATTATGCTTGGTTATGCTTGTTAGATAGTTGGATGTGTGCATGTGCTTGATTATGGGTGATGTTATGATTCTGTTTGTTGCTCTAGCATGTATTGTATGATTTGCATGAAATGATTGATCATCCTAAACTGGACTTAATCAAATATATGACTAGTAATCATAATCGGACATGCATGACAACCCGTTAGGAGAACTTAGGACTCTCCGGCCAAATACCGACCCCTTCGAAAGGGATAGCGCAGGATTGCAAAATGGTCCCTTCTTTATCCTCAGTCGAACTAAGTGACAGGAGAGGAGGTCGCGACGAGGGTGAAGATAGTGGTTCGAAGGTAGTCGCAGGAGGAGCAAGATCTCCATTACACAAGCCTGAGTTTAATCGTGAGCTGTTGCATTAACGGCAACTCCTCAACCCGGATTAGAGCGGGCGCAATTTCTCTAATCTCACGACGAGCCGAACAACGTCGTGCGATGGCATTTACTTGCACATGCATTGCACCTAATAAGTGATTGAAAATCTTGTTGTGTGTATAGTATAGTTTTAAGTCCTCCATCCTAACTTACTGAGCTGTGGTTGCTCACATCCCTATAGACGTCGTGCAGGTGCTAGCTAAGAAGCGGCAACAACTACTCTGAAGCTAGCAACTGCTGGATCCTGGGGAGTGAGGAAAAACATTGAAGAATAAATACACATATTTTAAAGTCTAAGTTTTTATTTTAGAATTATTTTTCATTTCCAAATGATGTAATAACTAAGAAATATACAATAGAGAAATATTGTAAACTTTCACTACAATAACTGAAGTATAACATATATATATATATATATATATATAATTCCTCACTTTTATAAGTAAATGATTTATTTAAATTATAAACTGTTTACTTTAAAATGGGTTAGTCGTGGACGCCTTGTGTAGATCAGGTCTAAGATAGCGGTTGTAAAGCCAACTTCTATCTTAGGATGGTTTACATGGCGGGGCTGTTACGACTCTGCCGCTTCGGGACGTGACATCATATTTACATAACAGTATTTATATCACAAATTTACATTGTGCAAAGTACAAACTTATCAAAAAACTAGTGGCCGCTCAAGATGAGTAGTTAGTTTTTTTCAAACATAACACCAAAAAGTAATCAATTTTTAGCAGTCTTCATACTTTTCCTCACTCCTAACCCTTTTTGAACTAACAAGTGATTAGCTGTAATACTATATCTTCACTTCTAGTCAATACCTATGATAATATTTATAGAGATGTGAGCACAACTAGTTTAATAAACAAGATAGAGACAAAAGAGTACTATACAAAAACAAACAAAGTTGTTAAATATAATGAAATACAATATAATCAATAATTTGCAACATCACACATATGAGACTATACAACTTATGTCTACTTTAATTTAAATTGAGGAGTTTACTATAACTTAAGTAAGACCAAATTCAAATTTATACAATAGAAAACACTTTCATCTAAAGATTACCGTCAAATCATAGTCCTCGACGTTACCACGATTTTTTCACCTATCACTTGCTTCGACTAAAAATAAGAAATAACCATTTTAGCTATTTCTGTCGAAGGAATAGCTATTTGGTCAATACACCTAATTATTCCCCTAACGGATTGCTATGTATGTCCAATTAAGTTTAGTTTCATTTGAGGGTAACCAAACAAGATCATATAATACAATACAATACTATAAGATCACACATAAAAACATGCAGAGAAGTTCAACTCCTATCACAAAATAAAATACTAATCGCACATGAACATTCGTACAAACAGCTAATTTACAACCATAAACAAAAGTATTCTTAAGGTTTCAAATGCTTTAATATAATATCCCAATAAGCAATAAAGTCACAATCTCAACCTGTTTATACTGACACTCACTTCGGTAGGTTTGTATCGTCAATATTTTGTTCACTTGAAAATCCTACATATATTAAAACCTGAATTTAATTCTCATAAGATTTACAAAAACGTTAGGATTCTATCAAATTTTTTTGTGTTATCATATAACTTGGTTGAAATACTATTTAAATAGTTATTTTAATGAATATATATACATAAATATATATGAAGTATATTATTCGTATATGATGAAATATAGTTATATTTATATATGTACTTAATTAGTATAGTTTTTTTATATTAGCTAATATTAACGATATATGTAATTATACTATTATCTATAATGTATTGTTTCGATTTTATAGAAACGTATCTTTAATCAATAAAATTATGTTTCGATTATGGAAAAGTCATCATAGTATAATAATTTTTATAATATTATAAAAATACCTATTTTATTACCCAATAAGGTCAAAAGTGCTTACTTTTGCACCTAAGAGCAAAAAAACAAGACAAGTTATGCCCATGCACCTTACGGACACCAAGGGAACACGAATTGAATAAGGTGTACGCCTTAGTGACCAAAGCACAAGGCACAAAAAGCGCTAAAGCATGCGCCTTGTCCAAAAGCACACACCTTGTCTAATAAAGGGTATTTTATTTAATACTCATTAAAAGAAAAAACTTCATAAAAGTAAACATATAATATATGTTCAAAAAAATAAACAATACTTTAGAATCTATTATATTTTCTACTTTCCACCATTGTTTTTCTCTTCCTCTACATACAAAGCAAGACAAACTCTATCGCACTTACTAATCTCCACTTCACTTTGGAAGGTCAATAATATGTTCTTCTCAAAATATTCTTCTTTTTCTTCATAACTTTGTTATTATTTTAAATGTATGACTAGCCGTTGGTCTTTGTTTACTTATTATTTTAATCTTTTAAGGGTTTGACTAGTAGTTTTGTTTCTTTACTGTGTTATGTTGTAAAAAACATGAGGGACCATCGAATGTTTTATGCTTTGATAAAACAAACATAAAGAGACCACCGACTATTCTTCTTTGCTTGTGGAATGCTACGATTACACGATATTGAAACAAATTGAACAGCTAGGGTTTCTACATTTTTTAATTTAAACATGTGTCATTGTTTGAAAAACATAATAGTTTTTTTTTTTAAAATAAGAACACTTGGCAAGTTTGACCTTCGATAACGGAACAAAACATTGTTTTTTTTTCAATACTTTTTTTAGTTTTACTAAAAAAAAAGAAAAAAGAAAACATAACACATTTTTTTCCCTTAATTTCCTTTCTTGTAATTTTGTTATTTCTTTTGTTTAATAATAACTATAAGTAGTAAATTTAAGTCAAATTTGTACATAATACATGTATTAACTTATGTTTTCCGATTTTTAATAATAACTACTTTATTTCTTTTTTAATACTTTACTGTTCAATTAAAAACAAAGAAACAGTTTTTTTTTTATTTCCTTTCATTTGATTATTTTCTTTTTCTGTTTAATAATTAAGTAATAAATTTAAGTCATATTCTTACATATGGATGTATGAGTAGATAACATAACTAATGATAATCTTTTTCTATTTATTTTGACAAAGAATCATATTTTGGATGGATACGGGCAATTTTAATAGGAGTGGGACTGAAGGTAAGCAAACCGATCGAAGATGGAAATATAATTTTTTGGTTAATAAAAATTATACCGATTTAGTGACTTGCATGTTTTGTCATAAAGTTACTAAAAGAGAAATTTATAGAGCTAAACTATCTCAAATAGGAGACAATAAAGACACACAAAAAAAAAAAAAAACTAGTTGAAGTACCCCTTAGAAGTAAGAAAAGAATTGGAAGATTTTATGAATGAGAAGAAAAGTTGGAAGAGTATTAAGACAAAGTGCTAGACTTTAATGATACTAATGATGTGATTGAACTAGATGTAGTTGAAGATAAAAGAAAAGGTGACGAAAGCAAAGGGAAATTAATTAGTTCCATGCCATCTTAGAAAAAAGGGCTTATGGATGATTTTGTAACAATGAGGTCGAAACATGTTATTAAGATGAGAAAGAAGGAGAAATTGCAACAGACCACAATGAATGATGTGGTTGAAATCGTTGGTCAATATGAACCAAATATGAAACCTCTAAGCTATCATGAGTTGAGGGGTTTCACTTCTCAAGAAGGAACTAAAATATACCGAAGGATTGTTTAGAAATCACAAGAATACTTAGAAAAGGCTTGGTTGTTCAATTATGCCGTATGATTGGTTGAGTCAAACTCATTGAAGCCTGATCAACTTTTTAGTCAATTACCCTATGGGAACAATGTTTGTAAGATCCGTAGATGTATCATCATATATGAAAATCAATGAAAAGTTATTTGCTTTATTAGATAAGTTTGTAGATAAGATAAAGAATCAAATGTTGTCCAAGTAATAACTGACAATGGATCTAATTACATTTTAGTAGGTAAGTTTTACTTTCAAGTCTCTACTAATGTTCTACTTATTACAACTTGAACATGGCACGTTCAACTTGCTACATGCTATGTTTATTGTTTACTCATGTTAATATTTACATTTTAATAGGGAAGCTATTAGAAGCAAAGAGGCTACACTTATTTTGAACACCATGTGCTACTTATTGTTTGAATTTAATGTTAGAGGACATTAGTAAGATTCTTTGAGTAACAAGAACAATTGAGAGAGCAACTAGCATGACTAGATTTATATATAGTCATATGGGCCTCTTAAACACCATGAGATCTTTTACCAAAGATAGAGAGCTCATCCATCCCCAAAAAACTAGATTTTGCACATCATACCTAACTTTGAAGTTTCTTTATTGTTTTAGCTAGTAACCATTTTTTTTTAAATGGGTACATAGTTGAATGGTGATCATTATATGGAAGTTCCACTCCATAATTACAACAATTTGTTATCAAGATCTTAAGTTTTACATATAGTTCATCAGGATGTGACAGGAATTGGGACATATTTGAGTAAGTAAGCTAAACTCTATAGTTTTAATTTGAGTATAATTTCCATAATATAACATATGCTATAAAATTAATATTATAAATGTAATCAATCGCAAATACACACAAAGAGGAGAAACAAACTTGCTCAAAAACGTTTGAATGATTTAGTTTATATCAAGTACAATCATTGTTGATCCAATATCATTGGATGATATTAATAAGAGTAATGAGTAGTTGATAAGAGAAATGGGTATTGCTACATGTATTGAAGTAGAAGATAAACTAGTGTTTGAGGGTAATAATTTAACATGGGGTGGTGTTGCAGGAGCTACAAAAGTTGAAAAACCACTAATGAATACTCAATCTCAAACCCAAGTTAGAAAAATCTCTTAAGGGTCATCAAGTAAGGAATTCATTAAAGATGAGGAAGAAGTTAAGTGCGATGATTCGAAAGAAGAGGTTGAATAAAAGGCAAATAGGGGTGATGCAAGTGATGATGATTTATATGATGTTGAAGTTGAAGATAAGGAGTGACTAAACTTGCTAATGTCTCTTATTATGTTTACTATCTTGTAAAGAAAAATTACAATAGTTCTTGTTAGTAATATGTCTTTACGAACATGGTGTTACTTTTATGAAGCGTGAACATGGTGCTTTTTTTGTATTTGGCTTATTTAAATAGTTTTTATTAATAGTTTAATATAAATATAGTTATTTATTCAATATTAATGTTTATAGTTTTGTGAATGAAAACATTTTTTTTATAATTTTTGTCCCCTTATAATTTTAGTTTTTTTTTTTTAATAATAGGGTAAAGAATCCTAATTAAAAAAAATTAGGAAAACATAGAAAATTAAAAATTCTAGAAAAGTACAAAAAAGGAGAGAAAACTTAGAGAAAATACAAAAAAAAAAGAAAATAAAATCTTCAAAAAGTGCAAAAAAAAAATAGAAAAGCATAATAATATATTTATAAAAAATAAATAGAATAAAAAGCAAAAAAAAAAAAAAAAGAGAAGAAGAAGCAAAATAAGGAATTTCAAAATAGTTTTTTGGGTCTTAAATAAATAATAAAAAAAAAAGAGAGGGATCATTTAGGCTCGAGCTTGGATTTCATATATGAATCTAACTTAAGCCAATAACTTGATGGAAAGAATGTATGAAGTATAGAGAGGAGACTCGAGTTCGATTCCTTACATAAGGCTAGGATGCTTTTTATTTTTTCAACTCAATTGCTACATATCAACCTCTGATTAGCTGACGCGGAAAATTTTCCTTCCCTTTCCCTCTTTTTCCTATAGTTTCTAGCGCAAAATACACCTAGGGTGTCCATTTTAGGCCACTTTTGATCGAGTTTGTTTTGTGATTTCACCAAATTAATAGTGAAATCAAGAAGTGCACTCTAAGTACTGTAAATGAAGTCCAAATACATTCATTGAAGGGGTCAAAATGTAGATTGAAAATCTGGATCTTTTTCCAAGCTTGATTCCTTGATTTAAGCTATTTCAATGCAAATCAAAGCTTTCGAAATGTATTTCAAGTAAGAATGAAACTCCATTAACAAGTTTTGACTAATTTGTTGAACAAAATCAAATCAAATTCAATGATTTCAAATTAAAACCCATTCATTTGGTTTTTTCGAATTTAATTCGATTTTGTATTTTCCATGCTTAATTGACCTCGAATTAGTATAAAATGATGTTTAGGGAGGGCACTGGAGCAAAAAAAAGCATCATTTGAAAACATTCCATTAAAGCTTTAATTTGACCTAACTTTCTCTCTCTCTAAAAAACCCATTGCGCAACCCCTTTCTCTTTCTCTAAAAATAACACGAACATAGGGTGTTTTCAAGCAAAACCATTGATCTATTGAGTTCCTTAAACTATTAGCCTCCAATAGGCACTCCCCTACTCTTCGTCATGCCATCGAACATGAGAACCACCACTTGAGTTTCAATATAAACCCCTGCTACCCTCGAGAACCACCACCTGAGTTTCAATATAAACCCTCGCTACCTTTAAGAACCACTACAAATCATCGCCATGACTTACTTATGTCCAAAACACACACTTTGGCTAACCTTACCACCTTCGATAACCCTTAACCCGACCAATCTTTGACTTCTAGCAACTACCATCAAGTGTCGTTGACCTTAACCGCCAACTACTCTTCCCTGAACACCCTAAACAGCCACTGTTAGCCTCAGCATTTCATTTACGCCCCTAACTCCAACCTAAAATGCATGAAAAAGTCTTCCCCTACTCATTTTAGTACTTAGACCATCATAAAGAAGCCCCTCCAACTTTGTTGTTGCTGCTGCTCCTCTTTATGTGCATGTAAGGGTCACATGTTTACCCATGACTTAGCCCGAAGTTTGAGCCTGTCCTCCCAAAGATTCGACTCGTACCGCTTGTCCAAGTCCGGCCCTCTCTTCATTTGTTTTGTTTGTTTTATTTATCCATTTATTTAATTTAGTTTATGTAAATTCTTATGTAATTATAACTAAAAAAGAAAGAAAAAGAAGAGGAAAAATCCAAAAAAGAAAGAAAAAAAAAGAAAAGAGCTTTGTTTGGTTTTATTTTTATTTTTCGGTTAATACATAAATAAAAATAAATGAAATAAAATATAGAAAAAATTGTTTTATTACTTAGAAAGGTTCATTTTCCAAATAAACAAAAATAAATCAACTCATTTTCAAAATTAGGGCACTTTTAACTTTCAAAAAATAAGATTCCCGATTCATGACCCTTTTAGAAAATTTCCTTAAATAACTCAAGCCAAGTCAAAATGTAAACCCGACTCTTTTTTAAAAAATTAAAAACCAACAAAAAAATCTATATTTTCAAACCAACTACAGAAATCTGATCTCAAATGGAGGGTACTAAGCACTCATATGCAATTACTCGTTAGCAAATACATGGTGACTTAAAATATAGAAAATTTTCTTTCTTCATATTTTGTAAATAATCAATTTAATTAAATTAGTTGCATGTGATATAATTTGTTGTTTTTGTAAAATAGAAATTGAAATCTAAAAAGGGTAATTTTGAAAAGCGAATTTAAATTAAAAAAGTTAGAAGGGGTTAATAGGATAACCACTGGATCCAAAAATTTTGGTTTTTCAAAACCTTTTTTTCTCAAAATCGATTTTCGAAGTAAAGT
Organism: Lumnitzera racemosa; assembly: GCA_024138005.1. Lineage (NCBI taxonomy): Eukaryota > Viridiplantae > Streptophyta > Magnoliopsida > Myrtales > Combretaceae > Lumnitzera > Lumnitzera racemosa. Next base: position 110,741,674 of record JAMXBC010000004.1, read on the forward strand.
AGTGTCTAGGTTAAAACCGAACTTACTCTTTTTCCTGACTCTGGTCAAATAGCGGCTATAAGACTTTTTTTTAAAAACATATTTATAAATCTAGATTTTCCTTAATTCTTAATCGATTGTTAATATTAAACAAGTAGTGTTTAATATTGATCAAATTAAGGAAAATTAATAAAAACGAGAAAAAATCAAGCTCGACAATTTTCAATTATTAAGTCTTCTAATTTTGTTTTGATGATAAAAAAATATATGATAGATTATCACTAATATATTTATTGAGTGTGCAAATTATTTGAGTTAAATAATTTTAAGATATAAAGGCTTAGCTCTATTTAATTAAATATATTAGGGAAATATGTTCAATCTCATTCCAAATAAGTTAATTTAATATCCACGGGGATTTTTAAGGAAGTTAATTTTATTTAAGGTGTAATATTAGGATGAATAAATATGTTGGATTAATTACATTCACAAGGATCAATTTTGATTAATGGAAGTATATGACTTGGATTGTGGAATAAATCAACTTTAGTAGTAAGATTATTATTTTTCACATGAACAAGCTATCCTAGTATTAGATAAAGCCAATTAAAGTGGACGTAATCGTTGTCATGGATTTGCTTCAATAATTTTTAACATGGCATGTTAGTTATTTCAATTGGAATTATTGAGAGAAATATTCGAGATTTATTATAAATCAAAGGATAAGGTATGTTGGCTTCTAAATTCAAATAGGAAAAAATGAAGATACGGATAAGGTACAAAAATATGTGCAAAATTTTTTAAAGATATTTTTCTTAAATTTAAATTTTGAAGATTTGAAAGACATTTACAAGGGATTACTTTTCTAAATAAAACGGGATATGTACATCTATCGTGAGATGAAGTTTAAGTAGATATTTCAAGATTTTTGGTGAATATTACAAGGAAAAAATATTAGCCAAATATTTTGGATGATTTCTTAAGGATATTTTCAAGGACAAATAAATGAGATATAGATTAAGTTCAGAGAAATATCTTGAACTTGAATTCAAATTCAAACAAGAGATGATAAAGCTAAGAGATAAAAATACATGTAGATTTTTTGGAGATATATTTTTTAAATTTAAATTATGAAAATATGGTGGAGATTTACAAAGAATTTCAATTTCAAAATGTATAGAATATATCTAGCTATGGAAAAGATAAGTTTTAAGTACATATTTAAGCTTTTTGTAGAGTTTATCAAGAAAAAGTGCGACAAATATTTTTTGACGAATTTCATAATACTTACCTTTGCAGATTTGAATTTCAAAGTTGGAGATAAATTTGAAAAATAAATCAAATCCCAAAAATGTCTCCATATTATTTTTGAGATTTCTAAGAAGTAATGCAAAATAAGCCATGCTGCTAAAGAAGCAATAGATATACACTCAGTATAGAACTGAATCTCAAAAAACTCTCTCATGTAGACTGTCAAAAAATATTTCAAAAACTGAGCGAAAATAGATATTTCATTTCATTGTTTTTGTTGTTACGTAAATATTGTAAAGAGATATTTGATTATATTATCTTATTTTCCTTATAAACATTATTAATATTGTAATTAAGTGAGTATTTGGTTAAGGAATTGTTTGAGTCCTTTGTCTAGCTTAAGGAAAGCTAGTGAGATAGGACTGAAGAGTGACTGAATATCCTTATAAACCTCATTTTCATTTTTTTTAGTAAAAGATTAGATTAGTAGAACAATAACAGTAAGGAGGATTTAGTCCTTAGCAATGCATCTGGAAGATAACAATAGATAAAAGGTCGAAACTCTATAAATCATTCACATAATCTTCTTTCTCCCTATCCTATTTACTTTTTGCATTTTACTATTTGATTTATTATCTAGCACCTAAGTTAGACAATCAATTTTATACTACTTGTCACACCATTTAAGTTACTAAAAGCAGAGTTGTTTTAAAAATAAAAAAAGTTTCATTTTTACAAAAAATATCGATTCAACCCTCCTCCCCTTTTTTAATATCTTATACGGGACCTATATCAATATTTGTACTTCACTTCACGCAAGCAAGCCCTTTTTTTGCACTTCTTGTAAGGTCTTACAAAAATTGTTGATTAATTTACGATTGGTCGATTTGAAAACGGTTTGTAAAATTTAGAACGATCGCTTAAATTATTCAATTAAGCCCAAATTTTACAACGGAGTTAAGAATATTAGTAATAATAACCCCCATAAGTTTTTATATAGGAAAATAATTAATTATTATAATATTAAGTTATATGTATAGTACTCGTTATTTATTCAAAATATATAAAATGAGTTTCAATAAATAGCGAATTGATAGAGATAAATTATATGTATATTAAATATCATAAAATAACATAAATAATATTTAATATTATTTATTTGTATCATATAGGTATTTACGTATAAGTAAAAATTTGCGAAATTAATTAAAATACTCAAAATATATTATAATAATAATAATTAATTAAATAAAATTCATAAAAAATCAAAGAAAAATATGGAAAAGTGTGGAAATGTTAAAAAATGAGGCCTGACATGCTAGGAATTAAAGAAAAAATAACAACCAATTAAATTAAGATAAATAGAAAGTGAAAAAAGAAGAAGACAAATGATAAATGTCATAAGAAAAATTAAAGAAAAAACCTAACCCCTACTATAAATACATAACAACCTCTTCAAATCCAATTTTGGTCAATTGAGCATTAGAGAAAAATTAGGGAGATGAGAGAAGAGAGGAAAAACTAATTTTAGAAATATTAGACAAAATAGTGTGTATTTAGGGCTTATAAAGGAAACTTACATCTGACAACTGCATGAGAAGGAATAGCCACCATCACCATACAGCTAACCTTACACCTAGAGCTATCGACAAAAGTAGAGCCACCACTGGTGGTTGGAAGTCAATCGAATGGTGAGTTTCGATTTCTATTTCCAATTTGTTTAATTTAGTAAAAAATCAAATATACATGGAAAATTATAAAATTTGGTATTCTAAAATATTTTTGTATTTATATTTAGAAAAAAACATTAATTTGATAAACTTAAAGAAATGACTAAACTCGAGCTAATTTTTTTATTTAAATTTAAATAAACTTAAAGATATAATTTTGACCTCAAAATTTTTATGTAGACTGTTTAAGATATATATTATAGTGCTATAAAGAGTTTTTCTTAAATTTAATTTTTACTTAATTTTTAGGCCCTAAAATCATCCAAAAAAAATAATATTTGGGCTTAATTTTGTAATTTAATATTAATTTGGTAAAAATTCTAATTTAATATGTAATTAAGTGTTCTAAGATGTTAATTACTGATGTAATATGATATTTGTAGTATTTAGAGCGTTAGAAATATGTATTATGCATATTATGTGATAAATAATGGGTAAAAGGGCATAAATAAGCTAATATTTTCATTTAGGATAAACTATGCATAAATTTTGAGGTTGGATATAATTAAACATCTTGATATGTTATTAGATGATGAAGAATAATATATGTAGCGTTAGAAATATTAAATAGATGATATAAGTGTATAATATGTAATAATACATAATATGTATATATATGAATTTAATGGGTAGAAAATATTAGATAAAAATTAATGATATTATAATATTAGGATTATGAAATAAATTCGATTTGGAATGTGAATTGAGGTAATTATTTTAAAAAATATAGGTTATTCTTGCATTGGGAGATAATTTGATAGTTAAATTAGGAATATAGTATACCATACTAATCGACATGCTGATTATGAGCTAAAATAGTGATTGATGATACCGAAACATAGTTAGATGAATTTCACATTTTAGTTGAAAATGAATTCTTAAGGCTTACAAATAAAAATAATAATTAGAAGCTAAAACAAAACTTGATTTAGAAATTAAATCAGAAATTAGTTTAGAATTAGTTCGGTTATAGGAGATATATAATTTAAATAATTGAGTAAAATTATAATCCTAATCTAAAAACTAATGATTTAAAGCTTATATGTGTAGACACTTGATTTTTACCCCTAATAATTATATATATATATTTTAAATAGGGTCTTAACTTAAAAGTAAGAAAAATATAAAATAAAAATTGGAAAATGATAACAATATAAAAAAAGGAAAAATTATTATCATAAAGATTTTTACATTTTTTAAAAAGTAAATTATTTTAAAATCAATTAGTTTTAGTTGTAATTTAGCTTAAATAATTATTTTAGATAGTCGCACAGTTTAAGTATAATTTAATAGTATTAAAAATCAAGACACAAGCCAACGACTTAATATATAAGAATTGGAGTATTGATATTGGGGTGACTTGAGCTCATGGGTTCGAATCTCATCAGATACTTATGTGTTTTTTATTTCTATCTTTTTATTTTCTTACAAAAAGCGAATTGAATGCACAGGATTCATATTTAATCAAAATTATTTGAATCTAGTGAGTTGAATGCATGGGATTCATATCTAATCAAAATTATTTGACTCTAGTTTGATTTTTATTAAATTAGATTTAAATTTATATAAATTATTTAGATTTAATTTAATTTTATCAAATTAGATATAATAGATCGATTTAATACAATTTGGTTCTAGTTTTATAAAGAGGACAATCGCTAAAAGGGGGGAATTTTTTTCTTTAGTCTATCTAATTCCACTTTAGCCATCCTTTGCACGTTCAGAATTCACATACATACTCCACCATTATCGAACACCGAAGCACATCACACAAACTCCATCACCGTCGATCATTGATTCAGCATACACACTCTATCACACTCACCTACTGTTATCTTCCCAACAATCATAGCTTATGAACCATGCACACACAACACATCCAACTCGTCCCCTTTACGACACTCTGCTATCAACATAACTCCAGCAACACATAACAAGAATTAATAACTCGCGCAACGCAGCAGTCATCCCCGACGCCGAACACTTTGAGCAAAGACTCAACCTTAAATCAACTCCCCAATGTTCTTAGTAACAAACACAACAATCATATAACCCTATGATGCCGACAATGCTGTTGTCATGCCTCGAAGCGGCATAATCGTAATAGCTCCTCCGTATAAACCATTCTAAGATGGAAGTTGGCCTTACAACTACTATCCTAAACCGGATCTACACAAGGCGTTCACGACTAATCTGCTGTGAAGTAAATAGTTTGTAATTTAAATAAATCATTTACCTAAGAAAGCAAAAATATATATATATATACACTAAAATTCAGTCATTACAATTAATGTTTATAACGTTTCATTTAAATCTATTTTCTAGTTAATATATTATTCAAAAACGAAAAATTCTATGATAAGAGCTTAGATCTTAAAAATATATATCTTTTCTTCAAATGTTTTTCTTCACTCCCCAGGATCTAGCAGTTGCTGGCTTTAAAGTAATTATAAGCCACTTATTGGCTAGCACTTGCAACGACGTCTATAAGGATGTAAGTAACCACAGCTTAGTAAGTTAAGATGAAAGACTTAAAACTATATCACAAACAGAAATAAGGTTATCAACCAAATCATTTGGTGCAATGCATGTTTAAGCAAATATCATTATACGATGTTATCCGACCCGTCATGAGATTAGAGAAATTGTGCTCTCTCTAATCCAAGTTGATGAGTTTTCGTTAATGCAACAGCTCATAACCAAACCCAGGATTGTGCAATGAAGATACTGTTCTTCCTACGACTACCTTCGAACCATTGATTTCACCCTTGCCGTAACTTCCTCACCTATCACTTAGTTTGACTAAGGATGAAGAAGGGAACCATTATGTTATCCAACGCTATTCCTTTTGAAGCGATCAATATTTGGCCGGAGAATTCTAGTCATTCAGGCCATCACCGATCATCCCTATAACATAAACATGGTTTCAGTTTTTCATATTACTATTATAGGTTGGTTTTATCCTATAACACTTATTGTTATCTTTTATTTAGGGTTTAACATACTTAATTATTTAGGTCTTAAGTTTTTTACAATTTTTCTTGAATCGTGTTAAGTTTTGTTTTAGTTTTCGCATAGATTTTTAAATTAGGTTTTTAACTCAATTTTTTGTTAGAGATTTATATATACACCCTAAGAAATCATTCTGACCCATAATGTGAAATTAATCGCATTATTTTCGGATATCCTAAATATAATTTTTAGTCTTTAACTAGTGTTCTAATTTGTGCGGTACACTTGAATCCTAATTTAATCACCGAATTCACCTTTGTTAAGAGAAAATCTTACATTTTTCATATAATCACCCTAATTTAAGTTTCCTATCAAATTTATTGTATATTTATATTATTATCATAATATCAATTTTTATTCTAATATCTTCTATTTATTATATTTCTAATAATTGTGTATTACGTACTATTACTTACTATATACATAATATACATCTAATATTTCTATTACTCTAATTACCATCTCTCAACATCACTTATCATTTCAAAATGTCTAAATTCATCCTAAATCAGATTTTATAACTAATTATCTTAATTTACAAAATTAACTTAAAATTTACTATTTTTTTCTTATTACTTATCTAACACCCTAAATGCTACAAGTATCATACTTCATCAGATTTCAACATCTTAAAACATATAATTATTCACTAAATCAGTTACTTAATTAACCTTTTAATTACTTAATTAACCTCAAACTACCCATTTTATGCCTTATTTTAAGGCCTAAGAATTATCTAAAAATTTTGAAAATTAATTTTTGAAAACGGGCTTCATAGCACTATTCTATATCATCTAAGTAGTCTACACAAAAATTTTGGGCTTAAAACTACACTCTTAAGATCATTTATTTCTAAACCAAAACAAGTTCAGTTTTGCGCGATTTCTTAAGGATCATATATCATTGGACATATTTTTATCAAAATAATATTTTTCTTAAAAACTAAATACTAAAATATTATAGAATAACAAATTTTATAATTTTCTAATAATATTTACTATTTTTATAAAATTACATAAAATTGGGCTGAAAATCGAACTCACCGATTTGGGTGACTTGGGCTACCACCGGTTGCCATGACCTTATAAGCCGGTCTAGGCGCTGCCACCACCATGTGGTGGTGGCAGCCGTTTACTCCCAAGTGCTCGTCTGGTGTTGGTCCCCCTCTAAGGCCTTAACTGTATAGATTTGAGAAATTTTTTTGTAATTAATCCAAACACTCACTATTTTGATCCTTACTATTTTTCTCACTCTCTAAATTGACCAAATGAGCTTTTAAATTTTTTTTGCTATTTATAGAGCTGTTAGAGAATTATCGTGCATTAATTAGACAAAACAATTGCCTTGTCTTTTTTTTTTTTACTTTCTATTTGTTACATTTTAATCAAGTGATTTCCTTCTTTAATTTTCAGATTTCCAAGCCCCACTTCTAGAATTTTACTCATTTTTCTATATTTTTCTTGTTTTTTCCTTAATTAATCATGAATTTTATTTAATTATTTAGTATTATTTTAGCACATTTCGCGCATTTTAAGTAATTACGCGTATTTCTACTTACATGTAAATTCTTATATAGTACAAATAAATATTCTTAAATATTATTTAGGTTATTTTATGATTTTTAGTATGTATATAATTTATCTCTAGTAATTCGTTAATTATCGGAATGCATTTTACACATTTTAAATAATAACGAATGATATTCTTAAAATTTGAAAATTTTATATTCTTTTATTTTATTACTTATTTTCTTAAATTCAAACTTACGAGATTATTTTTACTAATATTTCAAGCTTTATTTGATAATTTAAGGTCGATTAGATCTTTTAACTGATCGGAACCCTAAGTGGCTGGTTGTAGGGCTTGCAACTGTTGTCCACGTATAGTCACTGTCTACCAAACTGCGCACAAACGATCGACCATTCCCCTCACTTAACTCTACAACCAAATTGCATGCACCACTCCAACGAATTCGTTGACTTCTCGACTAACAACTGCACCGAACCTTCACTGTATGCCAACCCAATGTCGTACCAACGCCAGCATCCGTACCACACTCGTACGCTGTTGCACGATACGCCGCGTCCACTGACCTAACATGTACATCGACCCATCATAGATACTGCAGTAATTGAACCAAGTAATAAACGCAACCGTACTATCTCTTCTTCAATCCACACAAGTCTATCGACCAGCAATCGTTTACAACTACACTATGGCAGTGACAACAACGCTCTACGCCGAAGTACATTACAGCATTCCAATAGCATACGTTATCAGATTTATAACTTCGACCGATCGTTGCTTTGTTCATGCCAAGCCCTTGTCACGACAACAGCTACATAGATCATCACAATACCCCGATCAGCACCGATTGCAACTCCATTCTCGTGTGGGCAGCACACGCTTGAGCACATGACTAAAAGTTACACACGCCTGTAGCACATTGACTAACCACACTACATCACCAGTCGTAAACAACTACGTACGAGCACTCCCATTGTCGCCTTACAGTTATGCGTGATCAGGTAGTTCCATTGTTGGTTAGTTTTTTTATTTTTTGTTCATTTTTATTTGATGATTATTATATTATTATGTTGTTATTGGTTCATTAGTTATTTAATAGTATATATATGAATGTCTTAGTTTAAGAAATTTTAGTATTAGTTTTTATATTAAGTATATTTCTTAATATTGTTAATTTACTGGATAAATAATTGTTCAGTAGTAATATAGATATAAAGGTATATAGATATTAGATAGGGGATTATTAGGATTAGTTTTATATTACCATTATCTATTAGTACACAATATATAATATATGAATATGTCAATATAGGGGTTTTAGCATTAGTTCTTATATAAGTGTATTATGTTAAATAATTTTATTTTAATATATAGTTGCATATATTAGTTTAAGGGTTGTTAGAATTGGTTTTTTTAGGATTAGGTTTTGTTTAATGATTTATCATATAGAAAGTAATTTTTTTAACTAAAAATTAATAAAAGACCCCTTTTAAAGATAGGATTCTTTAGAGTATTTTTTAAATAAAACAAAATCACCTAAGAGTTAGAGCCCATTTAGATTTTTTAAAAATAAATTAAATCAATAACAACATAAACTTGGTCGATTTTTAAAAATTTAAATTAATCAACACACTAAAATAAAAAAAAAAAACTACAACCATTTGATCCCAACTAAGAAGTATGTAGGCATATTCGAGGTGACGATAAAATATGTAGAAACTTAGGTTATTTTTTTTTTAGTTTTTTTATTTTTTCTTAAAAAATATTATAATTTGAAAAATAACTTAATTTTGGTAAATAAATAATGGTACCCGTTAGGGTTCAATAGGTTAGTCCCTGAATTCAAAACCCCCTAGTTCTTCATTTAAATTGAAATCAAAGGTCGATAGTTAAATTGTAGTTAATTCACCTAATTGATTACAGTTTCTTTTTTTTTTTCCCAACTTTAGTAGAGTGTCGACTCTAAAATTTTTTTCTAAATAAAAAACTGGAATTTCTCAATTTCTCTAGTCAAGGATTAATATTAAATAGGTTTGAATTTAATATTAATTGGAAAATAGGAAATGAAATTTAAATAAAAAACCTCAAAATTAGGCTCAACAATATGTATGTATATATATATATGTATGTATAAGTAGTTATGTTAAAATGTAGATCATTCTTAGATTGAAACCTAATTTAGAAGCTGAAATCATAATCAGAATGAGAAGCGAATTTAAAACTTGGTTGAACAAGAGAAGTAATTCTAAGAGATTTAGACCTAAATCACTAAATATAAGAAAACTATTAACTAAAGATAATCATAATCTAAATTACAGAATAAAACTTATCTATGGTAGTTATGTGAAAACTAAAACAACATTTGCATTGTAAGGATTATTAACGATGGTCTATATAAGTTGTACCTTGAATGAGCAAGCCGGAAGTCCATATAAGATGGGATTAATATGTTACTATATTTTAAGTACTAATTTATAGTATTCAAAGGCTTGAGAATGTACTTAGTTATGTTTATTAGATAGTTGACTATATAAATGCTAATATGTGCTTGTTTATAAGTTTGACGATATGATTTCGGTTTACTGTTCTCGCTTGTATTTATGTGATTTGTTTAAAATGATTGAACACCTTAAATTGGATCTAACTAAATATATGACTTAGAAGTCTAAAATAAACCTGCATAGCAACCCAATAAGGGGAATATTTAAGATTCTTCGGTTAAATACTAACCTCTTTGAAAGGAATATCGCTAGGTAGCATAATAGATCCCTTTTTCATTCTTAATCGAATTAATTGATAGGAAAAAGAGGTCACGGCAAGGGTGATGTTAATGGTTTGAACGTAGCCGTGAGATGAATGGTATCTCTATTGCACAAGTTTAGGTTTGGTCGTGAGATATTGAAATGTACATTTAATTCCACAATTTGGATTAAAGCAGATGTAATTTCTCTAATTTTATGATAGACTGGATAACATCATGTGATGATATTTGCTTATACATACATGGCATCTAACTGATTTATTTGATAACTCTATTTGTATTTGATATATAGTTTTAAGTTTCCATTCAAACTTGTTGAGGATCTTGGGGGAGTGAGGATATAAAATGAAAGATTGATTACACCCTCAAAGTTTGGGTCATAACTTTAAGTCTTTTAATATCAATCTATGTATTATTGAAATGAATTAAGATTAGGTTACTAAATTTTCGAAGCACTACTTGAGATATTTAAATACCAGTATGTATTTTTCATATTTCTGTAAATAAATAACATGTTTAATTTATGAATTATTTATTTTAAAGTAAGTTTGTCGTATACACCTTATGTAAATTGGGTGTAAGATAGTGACTATAATGCCAACTTTTATCTTAAAATGATTTGTACAGTAAGACTGTTACGACTTTGCTATTTTGGGCATGATACTTTTTATCTCAGGCGATTTTAAGGGATTATACCTTAAGTGCACTTTTCACCTTTAACAACCTTGTTATTAGCTAAAATTATCTAATTTTAGTAAAATTAGTATATTGGGTTTCTATGATCTCAACGATGCGTAATGCATATTCTATTTCAAAAAATTATTTCTAAATGATATCTATTATATATATATATATTCATGCAATAAATAACCTCACATTAATATTATATTATCTAAATAAGATATATTTTTATAAAATTTTTAAATAAAAGATGATAAAATACGTATTTTCTATTCATAGTACGTGTATATCTAAATTTGACCTATATAATATTATGAAATATAATAAAAATAATGTATAATCAAGTTTAACCAGAGTGAAGGTAATTATAGTTTAATCAAAGAATTAACACATCTTAGCTTAATATTGCTAAAAACATGTTCCAATTAGTAAATTAAGTCATTTAATTAAGAAAATTTATAATAAATAGCTAAAATTAGCAAATAAATCCATAAATTTTTGTAAGCTCAGAAAAATATATGAAATTCAACAACAACTTGTTTCATGCTATCAGATTTATCGCATATATATGTAAAATTACATTTTTGCCTCTAGATTATGATTAATTAAGTAAATAATATCATTTTTATATAAAATAATTTCCAACATGTCCTAATATTATTATAAGTGTCCAAAATTCATTATATGTTAATTTCATTAATTATTTTTATATAAATCAATATATTTCATAAAATGCCCATTTTAGTTATTTTTAGGGTAAAAAATACAATAAATACTAAACATGTATGAAACAAAAATTAGGATACATAGGATTAAACTAGATATAATAAGGATCTTATAGAAAATTTTTGAGCTCAAAACAACGTCATTTAATATATTTATTTATAATTTTAAATTTTGGATGAACAGTATACCTTCTTAAGGAAATATATAAAATAATCATAATTTTACAAAAATAAAAATACAATATGAAAGCATCCTAAAAATAACTAAGAATAAAATCTTTAAATTTTTTCTTAATTGTTTTAGTATTTTTTAGAAAATAGGAAAAAATGAGGTAAAGAATTGAATCTAGTGTTCATTAAAGCTCCAACTACTATTAGCCAATGGGGGTGTGCCGAATAGCCTAGGGGGTGTGCCGGACAGCCTAGGCGGTGAGTGGACTACGAGGTAGCAACGGGTTTTAATAGTAGATCATCATTTGGTTGGGGAATCGTCCTAGGTGAATTGCTCTATTTTTCTAATTTTTTTCTTAATTTCCTAAAAGTTTTTCTGAATTTTTCTTTGAGTGCTTGAAGTTCTAAAACGTCTGAAATAAGGTTTCAAGTCTTATTTATAAGTGTTAGTATCAACAGTAATTTTCTTAAGGGTTATAAACATTATTTTATATTTATTTTACTTTTCCACTTACATTTTCCTAAAGAAGAGGTATCCAACTCTTTGTATTGTACTTTTTTATTTAGCAACGGAGCTAATTTGGAGTTGTAATGGCTATTGCCAAGTTAATTTTTTTAGCAAAATTTTGATATTTTATATATATTATATTAATATTTAATGATTTTGTTAATATACGTATATATATATATCCTATATACTTGATACGTGTAATGAGCAATCATATTCACATAATAATGTTTTACCCATGATATTAATTTTTAAGATATTTTTTTTTCAACTTTGTAAATTTATCACTTATTTTATATATTTATAGGTTTTCAGATTAATTTATGAGCATATTTATTATATATATTTATAAGTATATATATATATATATTCATGTATTGTTTTATGTAATATTATTTACCCTTATAGCTTAAATAATTTATATTTAGTACCTCATTATATTTTAAGGCTCAATTTCAACAGTTCCGACAAGCTAGATATTTTATCAACTAACTACACTTTTAAGGTTAAAATTGGGATTTTGTAAAATTATTTTTAAAATTTAACTATACTAGATTACTTCTACTAACTTTTCTGACCTAATTGAAAAGGTCTAAACTTAATCGGTTAAGTTTTCTCGAAAAGCCTTGAATATAGGTATGGTTACTCTAAATACGATTTTGGGGGCTTACATTTACTTTTCTTAATTATTATTTAACTAAAATAAAATATTTTTTAAAAAAAAATATGGATAATTTTCCTCAAATATTTGGACAAATAGGGAATGGTTAGATTTTTTAATTTTTTGAACATTAATTAATTTGTTTAACCATATAAACAAAATTAAATATATATATATATTTCAAACTTTTCTATAGATTATAGATATAAATATGAGGCATTTATTAATGAAGGAAAAAAATATTTTTTAAAAAATAAATAAAGAAACAAAAGAGTTTATTTTTTATTTTTTTGAAAAAATTTATTTCCTAACATTTGTTGAAATAATTATTCATAAATAAAAACATATTATTAAATTTTTGTTGAAAAAATTAATTCCAAACTTTTATGCAAATGGTTAAAATGAACATGAGGCATTCTCTTAAATTTTATGAAATAAATGAATTTTTAGTTCTTCCTATTTTTTTAAAATATACTAACAAAATGAGGCATCATCATTGAAAATTTAGAAAATAAATAGAATCCAAAAAAATCATGATAATTACTCTAAAATAATTAAATTCCGAGTCATGTATAAATATTATTATCGAATTTGAATATTAGATGAATATTATTATTATTAAGTCAAAATGAGTTTCATCAAGTTAAGTTTGAGCTTGCTTAACACAACTTTGAGTCGAGCTCCAGCTAATAATTATAAGCTCAATCGAGTTAGAGATCAAGTTAGTTTTGGATATATTCTTTTTAGCAACATTAGGATACCGTGGGAGAGAATGTGGTGGATACGGTCCGAAATGTTTTTCCTACAGGTAATATCCCCCCTCTTAACTCACTAAAATTATTCTTATCCCAAAAATTGCATCTCCTTAAGAAATTAGTCATTTTCGCCCTATAAGTCTATGTAACTTAGTTTTGAAAATTATTTCAAAAGTTCTAGTGAATTGTTTGAAAACATTTCTTAGTGATGTAATTTTTGAAACTCAACATGAGTTTGTCTCCCATCATATAATTCGTGATAATGTCATTGTAGCTCATGAGACATTCCATTTTCTCCAAATAAAGAAGTTTAGGAAGAAAACTCTCCGTAGCCTTAAATTGGATAAGAATGAAGCCTATGATTGGGTTGAGCGGAATTTCCTATGTAGTCTTTGTTAGATTTGGCTTTAGTGATGTTTAGATAAGGTGGGAGATGACTTGTGTCGCATCAATGTCATATATTGATTGTTAGTTAATGGAAAAGTCATGAGTTAGTTTTAGCTTACATTGCATCAAGGCAATCCCTTATCGCCTTATATTTTCATTTTAGTTTTTGATGTCCTTTCAAGAAATATTGAGAAAGCAATTGGAGAGAATCATCTCCTGGGAATGAAGATTAGATAGGCTTATTCCACTTCATCACATTTATTGTTTGTTGATGATTCATTGTTCTTTGTAGAGGCTACTGTTAGTAATGTCCAGGTTTTAAAGACCATTATACAAGATTACTATCTTACATCGAGTCTGAAAATGTCTAGAAATCAAGTGCTTTTCTTTTTTTAGCAAGAATACATCAGAAGACCGGGTAAGGGAGATTTGCGATATTCTAGCGGTTTTCGTACTAATTAACCTAGGCAAGTATTTGGGTTAACCAACCATTTGGAGGAAGAACAAGACGAAAGCAATCAAGTTTATTAAAGATATAATCTAGTTGAATTTATGAAGTTAAAAAAGGAACTTAGTGTCTAATGTTGGTAGAGAAGTTCTTTTCAAGTCAATGGCAAGTACTATCCCAACATATTCAATGAGTTACTTTAGGTTCACTAATAAAGGGCATAAGGAAGTGAGCTTCATGATAGGATAGTATCGGTGGGGACAAACAAAGGATGAGATGAAGATTTAGTAGCAAAGTTAGAACAAGATCACCATCCTAAAAGGAAGAGGAGCCTTGGGTTTTAAGGATCTCAGTGATTAGCACAGAGAATTGTCATTAATCCTAAAGCTTTTCTTGGTACATGTACAGAAAGGAACATGTTTTCCACAATCTTCCTTTTTGCAGGCATCAATAGGATCGAGGGACTCTTGGGGATGGGTAAGTATATTGAATGGAAAATAACACTCGTTAATAAGAGCTTCGTGGCAAGTTAGTGACGACATGTCAATACGGGTGGCCACCGATAAGTGGATTCTAAGTCTAAGTGGGCCCAAACCTGATTTCAAAGTATAACCTGTAGATTCGGAACTATGAGTAGCAGACTTCATTGGTATAGACTCCCATTGTTAGAAAATGTGGGAGCTACGTAGATGGTTAGAGAGATTTTGAAGATCTCATCGCTCGTTAAAAGCTTCACTGATTAGATTGTATAGCCTTACGAGAGGTCAGGTAATTACTCTGTAAGTTCAACTTACAACTTTATAAGGTATAATTCTCATTAGGCTAATCTTGGAGTCTCTTCTTCCCACCAAGTCTCAAAAGCTACATGGTATTCTGTATGGCACAACCTCTTTCTTCTAAGGGTTAAACGCTTTATGTGGAGCACCCTGAATGATGTTGTACCTACTAATGTCAACTTGACAAAGAGACAAGTTTTGAGCGAGTTAGCTTGTAAATTCTGTAGACAGGATGAATCTATTGAACATGTGCTTCTTTATTGTCTATGGACCAAGATTATTTGATTTGCTTCTTTAGGCATTAGAGTTGAAGGCTCTTAAGAATACCTTTTAGACCAGTAGCTCTCTTTTACTCTAGAAGGTGTGGTAAGCAGTAAACAAGAAGGGATGGACTTGTTTGCAAAAATTTATACAATAATGTGGTGCATTTAGAAGGGGAGGTGCAATGCAATATTTAACAATAAAGAACCATATGTGAATAGTGTTTTGTATTCCGCTCAAATGGCGTTGTCTGAAATCAGTATATTACAGTTGAATCCTCTTAACAACTTTGTGACCGCATATGAAGCTAGCTTGAAGAGGTCCTAAAGGTTACTCACATATGTGTAGTAAAGTCAAAGTCGGGAAGATCCATTTATTTTCCAACACAGTAAACAAATATCAATTAATCTTCACCAGAATTCCCATGAATAGATTTTTTTTTTTTTTACATACGACAATTAGTCCTCAAGCCATGGAGATGGTTTATTAACAGTATGTTGTAGTTAGTTTGTCACATCCTTCCTCTACTATGCCCCAAAGCTTAGCAGCAAATGAAGTTCAATTTAAGGTGGATGATTTTTGCTAAGAAGTGCTAACTGGATCCACTATCAAGATAAATTCTGATGGCTCATTGGACTTTCAAATAAAAGAGGCAACTACAAATTTTTCTTGTAAGAACATCATCAAGAGCTCTTTATGGTAGAGGGTTTAGATCTTATGTGCCGAATTTTCCAAAATTGGTCAAAGTATCTACTATGTTGGAGCTTGTCTGATACGCAAAAAATAGAGGATAGGTGTATGACATTTTTGAATTGCATAGTATTGCAGATCGATTTTGGTATATGCGGATTGTTATGTATGGTTTGGAGGTGCTATTTCCTACTTTCAAGTTACTTAAGTTCCATTTGATTCGAATGCAAGCTAATCAAGCCATTGATTAAGTAGTGCATGATACTTGATGGAAGATGTGTTATAGAGATTGAGTTTTTGTGCCCTATCTTCACTCGAAATCTATTCTTACGTTTAATGCTTGTATGACTAATGTTCTCCCTATCCTCGACGATCTGAACTCTCTCTTACTATCTAATATCATATTCTCCTTTTTGGTGAAAAAACAAAAAGAATGTAATATTATAACTCCCATTCCCTACATATACTCTCTATTCTATCTTATTAATTATTTCCCTTTTACTCTCCTCTAATTCCCAACTCTTCCTCCCTCTCATTTTCTCTTCTATTCAAAACAGAAAACAAAACCCTAACCCTAATGATGTGCTTTTCACCTATATGGTTCTCTTTTTCTCTTTTGCCTCCTCTCTCTCTCTACGTTACCCTCCCAGTTTTCTATCTTAGCATTTAGCCAGCTCTCTTTTTCGCCATCTCAATTCTCTATCTCTTTCTATCTCTTTCATCCTCCCGATTCTCTATCTTACCCAACCCTCTCTTTTACCCTCTTGATTTTCTCTTTATTCCAACCCTTCTCTGTCTCTCGCTGAGTTATCTCTTGCGCATCTCACTTAACAATCTAATCTTAGCTCTTATTCTTCTTCGATCTACAAATCATACTATTAAAGTATGCAATTTGGATTTTTCCCTAAGAATTTTTTCTTAAAGTTTTACATTTTATGTTAACTTTTATCTTTTATTGCCTCTTTAACAAAGGAAGAAGATAACTAGGATAAGAGTGCGTAATGAAGAAGAGCGAAGCATAACACATTCAAGAATTTTCTCTTTTTTTAGTTGTTTAACAATGTTGATGTATTTTTTTGGTTCTTTTTTTTTTTTTAATAACGTTGCTATTATATATATATTTTTTAAATTTAATTGTTTTAACATCTTGCTTTAAATGTAATATTAAGATATATTTTTTTTCCTCAATTTAAATATTTTTACCGTTGAATTTTTTGGGTTCAATTACTATAATATCACTCTTTTATTTTAGATTTTTGTTCTAGATGTTTAAGTAAAGATATTATATTTGTTATGACCACGTTTCTAGATTGTTATTTTGAGTTTTCATTTTTGGAACTTTTAATATGTAAGAATATCCTTTTATTGAAGTTAAAATACTTTCCAACAAAATTCAAAATTCATGAATATAAACCATTTGGTTATTACTTTTATAACATTAATAATAATAACTGAAAATTTTTGTCAAAATTATTGTTAATTGCTAAAATTAAAACAAAAATAAGTTAAAAATAAATTCAAGGTTCGTGTAATTAAAAAAACATTAATTAAGCTATGTCGCAAACCAACTTCACAAGTGGGAGAATTCGACAAGTGTAAAGCGACTAATTTAAGCGGCGAACTTAGGTTATTATAGAATTTTTTATGATAAATAAAAGTTGCCAATAAGGTCTAACGATGACAATTTTAATGGTAATGCTTTTTAGGGAAATATTTTCGCTAATAAAGCTTTTATTGGTGAAAAAATAACTACTCTCGTAAAATTTTTTGTAAGAGTACGAATTTATTTTTGTAGTGATGGGAATGATATGGACTGCTCAGAACCGTGGTTAAGAAAATCAATTTTGATTTTTTAGAATTACTTTAAAAATTAAATATCTTATTGGACTTCACATCACCTTAAAAATTAAATATATTATTCAACTCCACATCACCCTAAAATATCATCGATAATGATTAAATTACTAATAAATCTTTATTATCATTCAACAAATATACATTTGTTCAACGAGTAGAACTCTTTCCATCAATTATGAAAGGTTATTCATGTAAATATATATCATTTACTACTCCTGCAATTGAAAAAGGCCATTTCTTTCAAAAATCCACCAATGAAAATGGTTGGAGTTTCTTCTATGATGATCACTTTGCTGCTTAAATAAATTTTGGATTAATATGAGAAAACGTAATGCAGATATAATATAGTGTTTGAATCACCTACAAACTATAAGGAAAGTTCCCTTTCTACTTAGGTCCTTACCCACGTACTTGATAAGGTTATAGTTTAGTCTAACTTAGATAGGGCCTAATGAGTCTTTGTCAAGAAGGCAATTAGTCAAATAGTAATTTATGGAAAAAGAGAATTCAAAATAATTACCATAAATCTTGATAAAAGAATAATAATTAGCATAAATCAACAATCTATTTGGTTTTAATACAATATACTCTAATATTGTTGATACTAGCTATTGGACATGGCGCAATAGCTTGAAGCCTAATGTCAGGGTAACCTATGACACTTCCCTAAAAGGCTTAGAGCCATGAGCTGACCCGATCTGTATGACTAAGCAACTGCTGCTTGGGTGAGAGACTACGAGCCTCACCATGACAATTAAGAACCTTGACCAAATCCTGAGCCATCACCACCCAACCGACTCCCTCTTGACCATCCTTTCCCCTGGTTTGCTTTAAACTTTACAAACAACAAGCCACTTTCATCATGAAGCTAGTGTGATAGTAAGCCTCAAATAAGCACAATGCACAACTTTCGAAACATGACCAGTTATTTAACTACCATCACCTATATAACGTTCATATCACATTTAATACAATATGATAACTAGCGGCTCAACCCACATCAACTAAGCATAGTCTCATGGTAAAGCATCGTATAATAGTAAGAGAGATGAGATGATCATAAAGTTCAAGCACAATCATTTTCTCTGGTTATGTTAAGGAGCCTTATTAGCTCCATCAAATCTTAAGTCTTAGAAATACCATCCTCTTTAAGTCCCTAAAAGGGAAGAGAGATCCCTAAGCCTATTGCTTAAGTTTAAGTAATAAAAAAAATCACACGCTCTGGCGCTTTTCATATTGAACTTAAACTTTTCTTCTCTCCCTTATAACTTAATGTTAAAGTAATCGTATCGAATAATTTTTGATATAGTGACTTATCCTTTGTTTACTCTACAAAAAGTTCCCTTGATCTTTTAAGTCACTTTGATAGGGCCCATTCTATCCTAAGAGTCTGCACTGACTCTTTGCCAATGAAAGTTGATATTCAAATATTTTATCTATGTCATTATGCTAGTCAATAGAATTTTTTCTAATTTTCTAATATTGATTATTGGAATGACCTTGAAAATTAATTAATTTAATATATTTATCAACGTTAGTATATACAATTCACTGGAAAAAAAAAACAATTGCTAGTATATACACTTTAGCAAAGAGTATCATATTACAAGAAAGGATTTATGAAAGGATCTCGTAAGAATAGATTTGTTATATAATTTTTTTTTTTCATATGTACCAAATGGCATAATTAAAAATTGACGTAAAACAATCATGTTATTCAATTCAAAAAATAGGAATGAATTATAATTTACATACTTGAACAGAGAACATTATAAAATATTAGACATCCTTCCTTGTAGCAAAAACATAGTTATTTAAAAAAGGATTAAAAAAACATTCCACCATAATTTCTTATAATACAATTTGTTCCTTCAAAACTTGTAGAACCAATTCCTTGTTTTAAAAAAATGTAAATCAAAATAATCTTGTGTAACCACACAAACCAAAAAATTGCACATAAACATCTTCCAAATAAATAAATAAATAACCATAAACAGGATTAGGAGCAACATCTTCTTTTTTTATTTGGGGGTGGTGGTGGTGGTGCTGGTGTTGGGGGAATGAAGCAACACCTTCTTCGTCTCCATCCATGCCTTCGTCGACATCACGGCCTCCTCCTTCTTTACCTTTGCCTCATCTTTGAGATACTCTTGCTTGTCTTCACTGGCTTCAATTTCATATGAACAAAACACAAAAGTTAAACAAGGAAAAAGAAAAGAAAAGGAGAGAGAAAACAACACAAAATCAACAGATATTTTGAAAATGATGTAGAGATTAGGGTTTTTGATTGACAGACTTTTGTCGTCGGAGATCACAACCTTTCCGATTAGTTTTGTTAACGAAAGAAAGTTAGTAGGAGAAAGGGAGAGAATAGAAAATGGTAATGGCAATGTTTGTAATTACATAACTATAATTGCATTTGGTCATACCCTTAATTCTCTAGAAAGCCAATTCAATTCTCAAAAGCAACCCACCTCAAATTGAGCGAACACCTGATTGGGAGCAAGAATGGCGCTGTCCAGACCCTGAGGGAGGGATTGAGGAGTCCATGGTGTCGGGGCTTCTGGGTTCAAAGCCGAGTTTGTCGAGTGTGTTCATTGGAGTTTTGTATGCGTAGAAGGTGGAGGTTGCGGAGTGGCTTTGGAGGGGAAGAAGAGAGAAAAAGAGAAAAATTTCAGTCGGTTTTGCGTTGGAAGAGTAACCGAAGTTTTCTGATATGCAGAGTGGAAAGGGAATTGGTAAGAAGTTACACTAGAATTTTTTGGAGATAAGATAGTTATTAATGTGATTAAATTGTTATTGACTATTAATTATATAATTATTGAGACACTGACTTTAATAAAAGTCTCGTTACTGTGATTTTTTAATTTTGTAGGTAGAGAGTGAAATAATTTGTTTTATTGTATGATAATGTAAGATGAAAGAAAAATAGCTATGAAGATAATATTGAATAATACTCTAACACTATCACTCTATTACTTAAATTAATATGAATACTATAAATAAAAACTAAAGAACATAAAAGAGGAGAAAAAAAGAGAGTTTATATATAAAAGCTTCATCTATCATTTACAATCGAAAAATTTTAAGTTAAATTTAAGCTAAACTATTAAAATTATATTTTCATCATGAACTTATCGATTTAAATTTGAATTGTTTATGTTAAGAAAGGCCTATTGATAATTATTAAAATCTTTTTTTATTTAGATAATATAAATATTTTGTGGAATAAAGGAGAGTTATAAAATCGCTATCTTCTGGCTATCTATCAGCCCGTGTCCACCCTCCGAGTCTCTATCCATTTATTTTTCGTAAATTTGAAAATATGGACAATAAAATCTCAACTAGCACCTACCTTTTCAAAACACTTTTTTTTTTTTTCTCCATTTTGCACGAAAGGGCACGCCGTTCTTGAGATTCAATTCAATGGACCGACCTACGCCATTGCTCATAATCTCGATACGAAAAGATAACATGCTACAGAGTACAGACCTGTAAGATGTATCGGGTCTGTTTGTTCGGTTCTTACCCTGATTGAATTTGAATAACTGAACTACTCGACACTCGGATTACACATGACACTCTGCTTGCAGGGATAATTGAAAAAATATTACACACCAGTACGTTTATATTTATATCATAATAATTAGGGTTATAAACAAACTAAACAACTGGCAAGCTACACAATCTTATTCAGTTTAAACTTAACTCAAACTCGATTAGCAAATAAACTGAACTTAAACTTAAGAAAAAGCTTATAATTAAACAAGCAGAGCTTGAATTTTATTAATTTAGGTTTGTTTATATTGTTTGTAAATAGGCTCGTGAATAAATTTGTTTATATTGTTAACAATTTTGCTTATAAGTTACCTCATAAATAAACTCGAGACTCAATTAAGTTCATTTGTCTAACAAACTCAACTTCAAGTTTAAACTTAAGTTTGTTTAAACTTATTTATTTAAATAAATTTAAACTCAAAGAGTTCGAGCTCGTCTATAAACTCATTTTAATCGAACTCCAACTTTTGATTTTCAAGCTCAGTAAAATCTTGAACTTAATAATTTTTAATTTTTAAACGCGGTAAAAACTTGAGCTTAATAATTTTTAAATAAGTAAAGCTTAAGTCTTAAAAACTCCGTTTACCTTATTTATAGCCCTAAACATAATGGTTAATGTCACGTAAGGTAAAAAGATAGAAACCTAGTCCTAAACCAGCAAAAGTCCATCAGCATATACACGATTGTCAGATCCAGCTGAATGCAGGTTTAATCACCTATGCCAATAGTTGACAAATTCGAAAGACAGGGTATTCATGTAAAGTGGGAGACCACAACCAGCAAGGAATTAGGGTGTCTGTGATGGAAGTTATGCCTGCATTGAGCAAACAACCCAGTTGATGTGTCGTCAGACAATCTATATAAATGGAAGATACACCTAACTTTACGTGCATCCATTTAGGCAGTTTATATACGGCCTTCTATTTCTTGAAGGGAAGAGTTGAAGTAGACAATTCACTCTCATAATGGGAATGATGCTTCCTGAATGCAACCTCATCGATATGGATATCTCGTGACAGGGTGGAAGTAACACTTTTTCTTTTTCTTTTTTTTTTCTTTTTTTTTTTTCCAGTTAACTACAATATTCATTGAAGGGTCTCAAAATCAAAAGAACAGATAGATAAAAGGAGACAAACAAGCCATTCTCATTGTTTCTTCAGAAGCAAAGGACCAACATTGTCTCCCGTAGCTTTGTTGTGCTTCACATGGCTTCCATCACAAAGAGGGAAAGTGCCAGATCTCCAGCACCTGCACTCAAAATGATTACACCATTGGAAACTCAATAACATACCATAAAATGATGAGACAACTACATGGAGTGTGAAGACAATATATAAATTCCATGATGCTTTCTTTAGATTCATGCCACTCACAAAGTACCTTTCAAATTAAGAATAGTCTGATGTAAGGAATTGTGATAATATATCACGTGTATATAGCAAGAATTGCTCATTTCATATGAAAAGGATCAATATTAATTCTTTGAGGATTTTCTTCGTAATGGGACGGAGTAGAACGAGATATAAAATACGTTAAAAAGTGATCTTAACTTCATCATCTATCAATGTGATAGGCAATAAAAGTGGATTTCAATAACTCAAAGATGGAACTGAATGAGCCAGGTGCTTGATCAGATACATATGAGAGTATGCTGAGTTTAGAATTAAGTGTGTTTAGAGCAATTAATTGCTGGGCATCGTATGAGACGGGATATTATTAGGTCTTCTATGGAGCACTAGTCGCTAACAGCCCCTACTTATATTGGTTTGTCTACAGAGTTGATTTACTGGAAACAACAGCAACGATGTGATTATGAAACAAGAAAGAAGCCCAGAATTCATTGAGGGATCCTGATTTATACTTTGAGCAGGCAAAAGAAAATTTTGATACCGCAAGCTCACCTATCCAAGAGACTCTGTAAAGTAAACTGGTTTCAGCTACCATACTACGAGTTAATTTATATATCAAAACCTTCTAAAGCATTCCTAATTGGTCCTAATTATCTGGATCTTTTTCTTATCTATGATTATGCAATATAGCAGTAAAGAGCACTTCTGACTGAAAGGAAGAAAATAAACTTTCAAAGGTACCCTTCCATTAGCCAATTTCTAAAGAAAAAACAAATATGCACGAGATGAAACTTAACGTCCTAAATAATTCTTATAGATGGATATGGTTACGAATTTGTTCTTGTCATCGTATGGAGAACTGGCAAGCTTGGGCTTAAGTAATAACCAACCAACAGGAAATATGTGAAGCCAATGCTGAGAAGGATTTCTTTGTACAATGTCGAATGGAACCAAAGAAAGGAGGAGGATTCTACAGCATAGTCATTTAAAAATGACTATATGGTTTATGTACTTTTGAGTTATAACGAATCACCTGAATTACATAAAAATAAGGTTCATTGGTAGTAAAAACAAAACTATCAACAATTTTTCCGAAAAAGCTATCGATAGATTCCATAGAGACTGTCGATGGCTTCATTTCCTATTAATGGATATTATTCACTATAATTTGGGTATCGTGTTGTAACTCAAGAGTAACAACAATATACAAATGATTGCACTGTAGAATTTTCCAAGAAAGAAGGAAAAATAAAAGAAAAAAAACAAAGAAAGAAAAATTATATAATTGTTTTTCTATTTCTTCCAAGGAGGACAGAATTATCTTTGTTTTGCAAAATATGGTTTGGGAAATTTTCTTACATTTGTAAAATGAGAGTATTACAATTAACAATTATCGGAAAAATAGTTATTATTGATTGCTTTTAACCGTAGATGACACATGAAAGATTTTTCTGAACTTGGTGGTGGTAGTCAACTACCTTGGCGAAAAAATATCACGTAAGAATCATTTTAGCCTCATTCTATTTGTAATTCCCACAGGTTGTTAACCATTGTCGAGGATGAGATACTGCAGCTGTTTCTGACCCCACTTATCGACAAAAGCCCATCGATCAACATCCTCTTGGGATCGTCAACAAATGTTATTGATAAAAGGATACAGAATCCTCCCAATTCTTTTAAGAGGTTTATCTAACAGATTCGCGATATGATTCAGAAGACGTTTCAAATACTACACACGGGTCACTGACACTAA
Organism: Lumnitzera racemosa; assembly: GCA_024138005.1. NCBI lineage: Eukaryota > Viridiplantae > Streptophyta > Magnoliopsida > Myrtales > Combretaceae > Lumnitzera > Lumnitzera racemosa. The sequence goes on from JAMXBC010000004.1 coordinate 110,766,514, forward strand.
ATAGGCACAACTCGAACCAACAAATGAAAAAAAAAAGCCGGGGTCATTCCAAGTCTTCCCTTCTCTTGATCGTTGGTCGAGTAACGAAAATATAGTATTTTCCCGGTCATTATAGATTGGATTAGAGAGAATCGAAATTGAGCACTGTACAAAAATTTAGGCAGTACTCAGAGGGTCTCATACACAAGATACAACAAATGATAATCGAAATGCACAAAGAAGGTATAATTAGTACGAAAACATGGTGCACGATAAATAGCATTTGAACCCTAAACTCGGACCAACCTGCAATAAGCAGTGAGTGGCTTGGCGAGTTCGGTCACAACAACGGAGTCAACAACTTTGTCTTCCTCCTTCCGGATTGCTGGGTTTATGGATTGAGCTCCCACAGCCTCTGCCCTCACCCCAACCACCCTTCTCGGGGACGCTGCCTTGCGGGCCACTCCTGCCAACGGCAATTGGCCGCAGAAGCCACCACCTGTGACGCTCGTGAGCGAAGCCATCTTGTCTTCTAGTGTTCTGTTCTGAAAGGCCGATGGTATCGAGAATAATGAAGAGTGAAATATTAGGTAGGACGAGATAGAGCGAATTGGAAGGGAAACTTGTGGAGAGCACGCTCCTCCTCTACTTTTTGAACGGCCAGTACTTGGGAATTGAATGGAGGGTACGTGCGACACGTCATAATTGTCTCGTAACATGTTCACGGGCCCACGTCATTATTTTTTTTTAATTCCGAATAACTATTCACCACATATATCGACGTTGTTTGCATTGCAGGCCAGAAAGTGATGGATCATGGGCCAACAGCCCTCTCATCCGCATACAATGGCCCAGATCTCCACCAAACTCTTCCAGCAATATCCATCCCGCTAACAAAAAAACATCCATCCGAATAGTAAGTATATAATGTTTAAGATATAAAACCATTATACAGCTAAAGGTTAGTTATAATTTTTTTTATATAAAATTTTGAGTTTAAAGTTACAGAGAAACATTAAACCCGCTTAAAATTTTCCCAAAAACGTATAAGCAATAACTTATCTCTCCTCGAGAAAAAGGTTTAATTTATAATTTAGGTAGATGTTGTGCCAAAACCTCCCCTTCTCCTAGATGTCCGTATCTTTTGAATTTGGTTTTACATCTCTAATATATTAACTTTGATTAAACCTACAATAAGTCATCATAATTATTAGATTAAACCTGTGATAACTTTGATTTAAGAATAAAATCGAAATATTTTGGTCATGATCCATCTATTTCAATTAGTTAGAGCATATTGCACGCCCGTTCTAGAAAATTCCTGAAAGAAATTGTTTAAGTCTTCGATTTTATTAGAAGTTAGCACTTACTTTTTTGATAGTTGAATTGGCTCTAACTTGAATGGTGATATGATAATTAATTGTATAAATTTAATCAATTAATGTTAAAAATAAAAATAAAAAATGCAGAAAATTAAAATAAAGAAAAAAAAAACACAAAAACGCTCAACTCCGAGGCCTCGACGACTCTTAAGCGTGTCTACGGAGCTTTGTTCCGATGCAGCTTCCAGCAAGACAGCTTCCTCCTCGACTTTCTCCTACGTTGTGCCTTGGGCTTCGGCAACACGAGCGTATTCTCCAACACACAAAACAACCCAACCTTTACTTGTACAACACCGTGATCCGTGGGTTACCGTTTCAAGTAAGCCACATCCATGTATTTATTCCTTGAGAACACTCTGGCTTGGGCTTTCACCAAACAATTTCACTTTTGCCCTCGTGTCGAAAGGTTTTGTGCATGGCTTTCCAATTTCTTTTCTTTCCCTCTCTCTCTTTTGTTTTTTTTCTTTTTCTTTTCCGAAAGAGAGATGAGGCCTTCCGATTTCAGCCTAACCGTATGTATAAGGCTAATTTTATATTGGGCTAAGCCCTTATTATTAGTTTATTATAAGTTCATTATTTATTCAGTTTGAATCTTTGGATTACATATGATCTCAAAAGTTCTAATTTGATGGATCCGGAATAAGAATAGCTCGATGTGTTCAATCGCTCTTACTTTTCTTAATCAGGCTTGTTACCCTTAATAGGATAGGTTACTTGGCCAATGGCTAGCCCGGGAGGATAACTCTAAGACTGGAATATGATTAATTTATTTCTTAATTTTCATGCATTTTTAATATTAACTAGCTGACTTACTTAATTAATTACGATGTTGATGTCCATGTCATTGTATGTAAATTGAAGCGTATACAGATAGTCACATCAGATTTTTAGATTCGACGCTACTAGTCAAAAAGTTGAAAATCATTAAAATTTAAAAAAATTTTAAGCCATTCATTCGATTTACTCGTCCTTATCCTTTCCATTCATTTTTTCACTACTTATATTACATATTATAATTTAAAAAATAAAATTTAAACTCGATTCATCTTATTAAAAAATATAATACATATCTATTAATTTAAAAAAATAACATAATTAAAAATTATATAAAAAAATTATCAAAATATTGATATTATCCTAAATCTTAAAAATGTGATATCTCTATTTATATTAATATCACATCTATTGTATTATGATGTATAAAATTTAATACGGAAATTTGAAACTATAATATTTTGATAATTTTTAAAAATTTTGACTATAAATAAATAAATTTTTTTCTCATTAAAAGATTGGTTATTTATATAAATAAACTGCAACGATATTATCAGTTTACCCATATACCATTTCTCTTGTCCTAATGACCACTCTATGAATCTCTTACGGAACCTGGGCTTCTTGTGGAAAACACATCCACTGGAGCCCACGTATTTACTGGCATAGTTAATGTTGTATACAGTACAATAACTATCACTTCTCCGGGCTCCTGGCTAGTGCCTACTGGTGTGGTGGGTTATCTCGTGACTACTGAGCCTGCATCCGATGCTGATATTCCCTGGCATTATTATTACCAGCAATCATAAATCCAACCTGCGCATTGCCACGGCAATTACTCCCCCATCTCGTCATTAATAATTGAATATTTCGATTTGATGCGGAATGTGGTACCGAACTCAATATATCTTTCTTTCTTTTTTTAAAAAAAAAAATATTAATGTTTCAAAAATCGAAAAGAAAATGTTGGACTAAAAGATCCATCTAATCCTAAAAGGAAGTTGAAAAATTAAAATTTAATATAAGTTGTGAATTTTATAGTTTTCTGCACATTCAAATTTGACATGGAGTGCACCCTGCACATATTCGATGGTATTTTATTAAAAAAATAAAGATAATGATTTCTTGAATAATATATTTTAATTTCTTCTATAGGAACGGTATCAAAACCATTACATGAACTGTAATTATTTTTTTCAATTTTTGAAACTCCAAGTTGTTAAAATGTTATATTTAGTCAATTTTGAGTTGTAGATACCTAATTTTTGCCGTTCTGAAATCCTAATTTTTATTTTTACAAAAATGGTCTTCATTTAAAAATAATAAACAAAAAAATTAAATTAATAAGAGATAAAAACAACAAAAATTGATAAATAATGAAAATACTAAAAAATAAAAAAAGGAAAAATTATAAAGATTTCGTAGATTTTTAGGAAATAATTTATATTAGGAATAATTAATTTTAGTTTAGTTGAAAATTTTAGTTTAAGGATTCAAATAGTTTGAATACAATTTAATGGTAATGAATGTCAAGAAACAGGTCAATGCTCTAACAACGGAGTATTTTGATGGATTTAGTTGGAGGTTACGTTCGAGTCTCAGTAGGCACCTATATCTTTATTTTTCTAACTTTGCAGAAGCGAGATGAAAATTAGTTTTATATCTAATTAAATCATGTAAAATCAGATTTGAATAAAATTTAAATCTAGTTTAATTGGATACAATAGATATGATAGGATTCGATTTGGGCTTTATAAAAGAAAAAAACCACAACGGGAATCAGAGGATCAGCTTCATCAAAAATTCAAAAGATCTTCATCCGTAAAATAGAAACAGCAGCATCTCCACGATCGTTCCAAGCAGCGGCAGCATCTCCATGATCGTTCCACGCGGTGACAGCATATCTACGAACAAGCTACACCGCAGATTAAAACTCCACGCCAACATTGCATAACGATTCCAGATGCAGTTCAGTAATAACACTACGGCAACTATGATAAACACACGATCAACGTGCCCTTGATCCAAGCTGCACCGATTAAATAGCATACGTCCATATCTTTCGTCGAACAAGCAACCAATGCTCGCAGCCCGAAATACGCCGAATCTCTAATAGCCAGTCTATAGCTAGCCCAACGCCACAGACGCACAACAGTTATCAGCAATTCACAAATAGCTACACATAATCTAGCCCACCTGCAATAGCAGTCTTCTTCAACAACCAGTTTCACAACAGCATATATAGCTAATTACGATCACCAACACGACGCAATCCACACACGTACGTCCATTATCCTTCACCAAATATCAAATCGGGTTTGATTATTGTTTATTTATTTATTTTTCTTTATTTATTCAATTATTATTATTTAGTTAAGTTTATAATATGGTATGTAAATAGAAATGTATATATATTAGTATAGGCTTGTTTTCCATAGTTTAGATTTTTTTTTTCATAGTTTAGATATCTTTTCCATAGTTTAGATGTCTTTTTCATAGTTTAGGTATCTTTTCTATGATTTAGATTTTTTTTTTCTATAGTTTAAAATCTTTTTCATAGTTTAGATATCTTTTTTATTATTAAGGCATCTTTTCTATGATTAGAAAAAAAAAATTTCTTTCTTTTTTTTTATGTTTTAAGCATCTTTTCTATATAAAAGCTTCATTACGTAGAATATTGCATATTTCATAAAATCTTTAGGGTTTTTCTTGAAAATAAAAAAATTATCACTTAGTTATTTTTAAATAAAAATTTTAATTTGGCACTTTTCAAAAATTAGGTTTTTAAGTTTTTTTTATATATATATAATGTTAGGAATAAAAATTAGGCTTCTAGGGATTTTTCTTAATAAACATAAAATGGTTAATAAAAACGTAAATTCAACCAATCATTTTTTAGAATAAGAATCAACAAATTAAAGTTTTCGGAAAGAACTACAATCGTCTGATCCTGGCTAGCGGATACGTAGGCACCTTCGGGGCGACGATAAAATATATAGAAACTTATGTTCTTTTTTTTTAATATTATGATTAGAAAAATAATCCTAATTTCGGCAAATAAATAGTGGTACCCATTACGGGTTTAATAGGTTAGCCCCCGAATTCGGAACTCTTTGGTTCTTTATTAAAACTGAAATCAAAAACCGGTAGCTAAATCATAACCAATTCACCTAATTGGTTACGGTTTCTTTTCTTTTCCCGACTTCGGTCGGGTGGCGACTCCAAAAATTTTTTTTAATAAAAAATCGGAATTTCTCCATTTCTTTAGTCGATGATTAATATTAAATGGGTTAGGGTTTAGTATTAATCAAGAAATGAGAAATCAATTTTAAACAAAAACCGAAAAATCAGGCTCAACATGAGTCCTTTTTATTACACCATAATTGTCATTATTTCTTAGAAAGATCTCACGTGTCATTCAATAAGTATAAAAAATAACCAATATAGTAAATTCAGTTAGAAAAGTTCAATTAGATATTACAGCCAGTAACTCCAAATTTCATAGGTAAAAATTTTAAAAAAGAAAAAAAAAGTAATTTTGAAATTATTCATTTAAGTATGGGAAAAAAGGTTAACTTAAGTTATGCGTCTTCATCCAACAAAATATTTTTGGAGAAGAAGTCATTATAGAGGAAGCAATAATTAATGAATGATAAGTACAATGACCTCTTATTTCAAATAATGACAATTAGGCAAAAAAAAATGTCATTATTTACCATTGATTTATGCAAATTTTAAGTTCTAGTTTTCTTTTTTAATTATTTTATGTAAAAGCAATTTTGTAAAAATATGGTATGAATGCACTCCTTTCGAAGACTTAAAGGTTCAAATACATTACAGCAAATACAAGAGATTATACTTGCAATTTATAAAAAAAAAAAAAGAGTAAAAGGAAACCTTTTAGTAAGTGTAGAGAATGAAAGGAAATCGTGGCAAATGGATTGGAAATACTTCTAACTTTATTTAAAAAAAAAAGGAAAATAAAAAAACATAGCTGAGAACTATCGTAAACATAAACATTGTATATTATGCCTGCTCTATACTCGCTGAAACACCCAAGATTTGTGATGTAACGATTTGGCCACATTCTCGTGTATATATGGACATGTTAAGGGTCGCAACCTATCTAATATTGGTTATAATTACTACCAAATGCGTGAAGAATAATCCTCTAAATATCAACATATAAAGAGCGGCTCTTATAAGTTCAGCTCAACCCACGTTACATTAACTAAATCCAAACAACAACATGAAAGTAAATATAGGTCCTATAATAGCTCAACCTCATCATAATACCATAATGAGATATAAGGATTAGATTGAATAAGATAAGAGTATAAATTTATTATATTATATTTAATTTATATAGTATTGAATATAAAATTTATATTAAAAAATTAATTATTATATTATAAAATAAATATTTTTTATAATATTTAATAAAAATAATATTAATTAACTCAATATTATAACCTAGAGATATATTTTTTAAAACGAAAAATATATTTTATTTTTATCGAATAAATTTTATTTTTATACTATAATGTAAATAGAATAAAATTTAGACTTTTTATCTGATCCATTAACTGAATTTTTACCTGATCATCATGTAAAATTATAAATCAAGCATGCGATATAATTCAACACCACAAAATTACATAACTAAATACTATCATAATCAACGTTATCCTTCCTACATCTACGATGGAATCGATACACTGAAAACACTAATACTCTCGGTTTTCTAATGTTAACTACACATGAAGAACACTTTCAATTTAATGCATTTATTATTATGTTCATTTTATTTCCAACCTAACACCCATAAGTAACGTGCAAGGAGATTACACACCTGGAACTGGAACACGCTTTTCAACGATTAAAAAATACTCTATAATATTGGATCTTGACAGCAATATAATACATGCTAATCGGTGTATATCGTAAGCCTGAATTTTCTTAATACTCATTGGGCCCTTGCATTTTTTTCAACTTATCTCTTCTTTTTAGCTCTTAAACTTGCGTTTGTACCTTAGTTTAGGTGCACTGTGTTTGGTAACGATGAAACTGGTGGAAATGAAATGAAATCAATGGATATCTTATGTTTGGTTATTTACGATGGTGACCGAAAGCAATAGAAATCAAAAGAAATAAGTGAAAAGATATTTACTTTTAAGACCAAAATTTTTGTCTCTATTTTTAGAGAGAAACTCTCCCTAATGGAAATCAATGGAAATAAAGTAAAAATATAAAAATACCCCTTAAAGTAAAGTTTTAAATACAAAGTGAATGATGTTTTTGTTATGTTTCGAAGTCGCGAAATCGTGAAATCGCAACAGCCCTACTGTGTAAACTAATTTATGATAGTAATTGATCTAACAATATCTATCGTAGATACGATCTACATAAAACGTTAATAACTTATCGTTTTAAAGTAAACAATTCAATTAAGAATTTAGCTAAAAATTATAATAACGATTAAAACCTTAAGCCAATAATATAGTTACGTGTACATTATCGTAGAATTCCTAGGATATTATATATTGTAACATAGCAGTTAACTAATTTACATATTATATATCGGTTCTTCATCCTAAAGATACTAATAAGACTTTAAATAAAACTTGATCATGGACTGGTTAATTCTTACTCCCTAGAACTTCAAAAGAGAACTTATCTCTAGATAATTGTAAAGCGACATAATGGTTATAATAATCAGAAGTCAAGACCTATAAGAAAATCTATGTGGGTATGAATTGGAAACTTATGAATGTATACAAGCACAAACAAGATTATTAAGTAATTATTTTTATGCAGTGTAATAAGCAAATGTCATCACATAACGTAGTCTAGTCCATTGCGAAATCAAAATAATTTCACCTGCTCCAATCCGGGTTGAAGAGTTTTCATGTTATGCAGCAGCTCATGATCAAATCTAGGTTTGTACAATAGAGATACTGCTCCTCCTCATTCTCACCACGACCTCTTCTTAATCACTTAGTTCGGTTAAGGATGAGAAAAAGTTTAATTTGCTACTTGGCGCTATCTTTTTCGAAGGTATCGGTGTTTGCTTGAAGAATCCTAATAATCTCCTAAAGGGTTGCAATGCATATTTTTTAAAGGTATATAGATCAATTAGTATTAAGTTTGATTTAGGAAGACCGGACAATTTCACACCACTACAATAACAACAATCATCACACACAACACAGATTCCAGCACAAAATCAGATACACAGGCGCATACATGAGATTACTTATAATCACAATTATACACAAACCTAAGTCTCTAAGTACTCTAAAATAGTACTCCAAAATACAATGAAGTATTAAACCCAACTTACCTGAATTCTCGATCACTTAGTCACTCAATTGTAGGTTGGCTCGTTTCTGTGTATCATATAATATAAATATACCTTTTTAGTATTTATACTTCAACAATACATATTCTAGGTTATGATTTAATTAAATTCTCTTTATATACCTATTATTTACTAACGATTAATTCTATGTTAGTTCTAGGTTCGGTTTTCAAATCAGATTTCAGTTTAGGTTCTAAATTGGTTTCAACCATGAGTTATTCTAAAATACCTTCAAATCCTACTGTAAAATTAATCATATCAAGCTCGAGTATCCTAATATCATACTAAGTCTTAATTTAGTATTCTAAACCATTTAGTATACTCTAATCTTGATTAGTGTACCAGATTTATTCCTGATGTGAGAAAATTTTGCATTTTTTGTATAATTACCGAAAATTAATTTTTGTACCAGATGTAAGCCCCCAAATTAGCCATTCGAGGTTTCAATCGGTGAAGGACCCGATCGAGTCTAAATTATAAAGTAAAGTTAGAAATATTAGTAAAATGATCTCGTAAGTTTGAATTTAAGAAAATAAGCAATAAAATAAAAGAATATAAAAATTCCAAATTTTAAGTGCATAACTCATTATTTATCGAAAATACGTAAAATGCATTCCGATAATTAACGAATCGCCAGAGATAAATTATATGTATACTAAAAATCATAAAATAACCTAAATAATATTTTGGAATATTTATTTGTACTATATATGAATTTACATGTATGTAGAAATATGTGTAATTACTTAAAATACGCATAATGTGCCAAAATAATACTAAATAATTAAAAAAATTCATAATTAATTAAGGAAAAATAAATAAAAATCAGGAAAATTAAGGAATGATCCAAAATTGGGTCATGGCAGCTAGGAAAAAATAGAAAAAAATCGGCCAATTAAATTAAGACAACACAAAAGCCAAAAATTAAGGGATAAGGCAATTGTCTTGTCCAATTTAATGCACAATAAATTCCCTAAACATCTATAAATAGGAAAAAAATTCAGAGAATTCCTTTGGACAGTTAGGGATTTGAGAAAAATAGAGAGACTCGAAAATTGAGAGAAAAACCAAGGAAAAAAAAAGAAGAAGGAAAACTATGCAGTTAGAGCCACAAAGGAGAATCCAGACCCAACGGGCAGCTGGGAGTGGACGGCCACCACCACCACATAGTGGTGGAAACGCCTAGGTGGGACGACATACCCATGGCCACCGACGATGGCCGGAGTCACCCAAATCGATGAGTTCAATTTCTAGCCCAATTTTGTGTAATTTTGTAAAAATAGTAAATATTATTATAAAATTATGAAATTTGTTATTCTAGAATATTTTTGTATATAGTTTTTATGAAAAATATTATTTTGATGAAAATATGTCTCGTGATATAGGGTCCTTAAGAAATCTTACAAAATGTTTCAGTGTAGAAATAAATAATCTTAGGAATGTAGTTTCGAGCCAAAAATTTTTGTGTAGATTACTTAGATGATATAGAACAGTGCTATGAATCCCGTTTTTAAAAATTAATTTTGAAAATTTTTAGATAATTTTTAGGCCCTAAAATGAGGCATAAAATGGGTAATTTAGGGTTAATTAAGTAATTAAATGATTAATTACTGATTTTGTGAATAATTATATGTTTTAGGATGTTGAAATCTAATAGAGTATGATACTTGTAGGATTTAGGGTGTTAGATGTAATTATTAGGTTAATTATGTAGTAAATGATTAATAAGGAAAAATAATTAACTTTAAGTTAATTTTGTAAATTAGGAAAATTAGGAGTAAAATCCGATTTAGGATGAATATAGACATTTTGAAATGATAATTGATGTTTAGGGATGGTAATTAAAGTGATAGAAATATTAGGAAATAAAAATTACACTAATAAGGATAAAAATTGATATTATATAAATAGTAAGGATATATAATAAATAGGCAATAATGCATAATATGTAATTTTTGAAAATATAATAAATAGAAAATATTAGGATAAAAATTGATATTATATAAATAGTAAGGATATATAATAAATCTGATAAGAAATTTAAATTTATGTAATTATATGAAAAATGTAAAAATTTCTCACATTAGGAATAAATTCGATACACTAATAAGGATATAAGTGTACCGAATGAAATAAAATACTGACTAGGGGTAATAATGATATTTAGGAGGTCGGGAAGTAATGTGATTAATTTCACACTATGAGTTGAAACGAATTTCTAGGGTTGGAATATAAAACATTACTTAGAAATCGAACTAGAACCTAATTTAGAAATCGATGTGGAAGCCGAACCCGAACCTAAATCCAAACCTAGAATAATTATAAAAGACTTAAGACCTAGATAATTAAGCATATTAAACCCTAAACAAAACCTAACAATAAGCGTTATAGGATAAAATGAACCTATAATAGTTATATGAAAAGCTGAAACCACGTTTGTGTTATAGGGATGATCGGCGATGGCCTGAGCAAATCGGACCTCGAGTGAGTGAACGAGGAGTCGAGGTAAGTCGGGAATTAATACACTGTTGTATTTTGGAGGCTTAAGATTATGCTTAGTTGTGCTTGTTAGATAGTTGGCTGTATGCATGTGTTTGATTATGGGTGATACTATGATTCTATTTGTTGCTCTGTCATATATTGTATGACTTGTATGAAATGATTGATCACCCTAAACTAGACTTAATTTAATAGACGACCGGTAATTATAATCGAACATGCATGGCAACCCGTTAGGGGAAATTAGGACTTTCCGGCCAAATACCGACCCCTTCAAAAAGGATAGCGCAGGATTGCAAAATGGTCCCTTATTTATCCTTAGTCGAACTAAGTGACAGGAGAGGAGGTCGCGGCGAGGGTGAAGACAGTGGTTCGAAGGTAGTTGCGGGAGGAGCAAGGTCTCCATTACACAAGCCTGGATTTGGTCGTAAACTGTTGCATTAATGGCAACTCCTCAACCCGGATTAGAGCGGGCGTAATTTCTCTAATCTCATGACGGGCCGGACAACGTCGTGTGATTACACTTGCTTGTACATGCATTGCACCTAATAAGTGATTGAAAACCTTGTTGTGTGTATAGTATAGTTTTAAGTCCTCCATCTTAATTTACCGAGCTGTGGTTGCTCACATCCCTATAGACGTCGTGCAGGTGCTGGCTAAGAAGCGGCAAACAACTACTCTGAAGCTAGCAACTGCTGGATCCTGGGGAGTGAAGAAAAATATTTGAAGAACAAACATTGATTCTTTAATGTTTTTCTTAGCCGTAAGTGATAACCATCGTTGTTTAACTGGTTGTTTTTTCTTTTTTCTTCTGCCCTTTAAGTTATTTGGGAGCCTTATACAGAGAGTTGCTGCCTCACTTCTGTATTACCAGGCGACACATTTGGAGTGGCCGGATACCATTCATATGTTTCCACATAATTAAGTGATGCTTTCTAGACCATGTTATTCGGCAGTTTGGTAGATATCAATACGTTCCACAAGAGGTCAACACTTCATGGTAGCTCTGCCAACTCGACCTTTGGGGTAAGACGGATGTTGACTGGATCAACATACACTCTTCTTACATCCAAGCTTAGGGACAAAGACATGGATTCCTAATACACATCTAGGGTCCTCGCGGGATCGACGAGAGCTACTAGCTGTGGTATAGACAAATCACCTGACGTTATATTACATACCATGGAGCTATCCTTAGCCAATTGATACATATATCTAAAATCGTCTACTATTTTATTTTTCACTCATTTATACTTGTTATCATATGTACCGACATTTGTTTTCTTTACTTATTTTAGGTGGACTCATTGAGGAGTGTCAGACTGACACTTAACTATTCTACAGCGCTTGGTATTACAGATGGGATACTTGATTTCGTTGAGCAGCATAGTAACCTTATACTCTACCTACAACAAGAGGGCGTACATGAGCCATCTCATATGGAATACAGCGAAGAGTAGGGACCACCTGTTGACAAGGAGATGCTAACTCTTCGTGTACTACCTAGGGGTAAAGCTAGAGTTCAAAGAAGCAGGGCTTGAACGGTACATTATCAGGCAAACCTCAATAACGATATCTCACCACATGCTCATTATTCAGTAGACTTATGGCATATTAGTAAGGGATACAGTATATACATTGGGTTAGATGTTACTTCCACTTCAGGAGCTAAATCCAACTTTAGGGTTGGATCCAGCTCATACATGACTCCTGAGTTCTAGTAATATCGTGATCTCGCGACTCTACCAGCTCCTTAAAAGTAACATTCCACCTCTATACAGTCATCCATAGGTGAGGACGTCACTTAGCTACATCTAAGCCATCCAACCGATCCAATTCCTCTTAGGGAACTTGAGTTCGACGATCTACCTTCTGAGCCTACTCAGACACACGATAAACGGGTGTTCACTTCTTTCCCGTACTATGAAGGCCTTTACACAGTCTTGGTGTTAGTAGATATGTTTAGTTTATTATTTTCGTTTTCGTTTTCTCATTTATATTTTCATTATATTGATGTTATCATCGTTTGATTATAAATTGTATGTATATATTAATTATTTGAAATACAATTCACTTTTCATCATATATTACAATTCAATGCATTGTTTATTTATCATAATTTTACAATTTGTAATTATTTTTTCTTTTATCCGACTTGTATGGTCATCGGATGATCATCCCATACGCTTATCTCTTTCTTACTTACCATATTTGTTGAGGCGTTGCGCCAATTATGATTTTATGTAATTGATTACTGTATCAAACTTTTCATTTGGTTTGTAAGTTAATAGTTAGAAGAACATTACTTTATCATTTCATTCGAAAGGAAATTAATAAATTAAATGGAAATTGAACTAAAAATACATTAAGTGCATGCACTTTCAATATAAATATTTATATTGAAGGCACATATACTTGATAGGTCTTCACTTCAAATTGTAATACTAAAAACGTATTAACTGGATATGTTTTCAGTTCAATTTTAATTAAAGAAGTTTATTGAAGGCACATTCATTATATACGTCTTTAATGTAAAAAATATAAGTAACTGAATGTATATTTGTTTTATGTAACTTTAATATATTATATTCATATTTTTAAAAAAAATTAATCATTTTTTACAATATTTTTCAAAAAAAATCCGTACTCCTATAAGCATACAACGTGTTTTCCCTCAGTAATTACATTCCAAAAAAAATTAATAAAACAGGATCAAAAGAACAACAGCACCAACGACAAAAACAAATACATAGGAAAATCCGTATAATTCGAATTCAAAAGAACAGTACTCTGTCCTGTATATTAAAAACGGTGGTGTATTTCAGAAGCCAATAAAGCATTTACTCGGGTCTCTCAAACTAAATGACAATAATACTGCTAATAATGATGAGCCGCTAATGTTAGTTAGGTGCAATAAAAAGGAGAAGATGCGTCGACCTAGCTCTAGAAAAAAAATTAATAATATTATAATATTACATAAATAGATAAAAAATATAAATATTAATAAAATTTTAATATATTTATTAATTTATCTATGCGGCGGTTGTCTAATCGGAGGATGATATGAAATGACATGCCCATATCCATTACAAAAGGCAAATGGCATTGAGTGTGTGTCAGAAAGAGCCAGTACGTTTTGTACAGCTGACGGCGTGGACCGGTACATGAGTCGTTTCATCGGCATCGGTTCTCTCTCTCTCTCTGTGGACTCGGTTACCCCCCAGTGCAGCAGTACAGCTAGACTGTGCTAGTGCTATGCTATACATATATACACCTGTCGCTCTTTCAACCAACGCCTCGGATTTTGCCAAGTGGGATGTGTTTCAGTTCCTACGTTTAGTATTGGATGCATTGCGGCCCACCGTGTACCCGTAGCGCGGTAACTGGTGAATCATAAATAAATAATTACTTAGTCTATTCACTTCTAATAATACTTTGTATAGAAAATATATAAAGTAAAAATCATCTTATTTATTTTACATATTATATTTTAAATAAAGGATATTATTAAAAATGAATAAATAGATAACCTATTTACTTCTTTCCCTAGTAATTCAATATGTGATATATATTTTAAAAGTTCCGATGGAAGTTTTAAAATCGTCCAATTTATTGTGATACATTCGATGAATGGCCGTAATGAACTTTTATTCAAATCAACGTAGGAGGGAATGGACCTCGGACAAGATAGTTGTCATATAGATTATACCTTTTTCTGTTATATTAATTAATAAATATTAGAGAGAATACACACATAATGTGTATATATAACAATAAAATGGATTTAAAAACTATGTGCGATAATTGCAGTAAACATTAGCTTTTATTTTTTATCTTTGCATGCGACATGTAACATGTTATCTGTTTCAGAGAAGGTTAAGAAGAAGCAGCTACTTTCTTCGCTATATTTATAACAATTGTGTTCTATAAATAATAGTTTCGAAAAACCATTATACGTACGACTCAAATAGCCAATTTTTAGTTAAAAAAATAAATAAAATCTGTAACGTGCGTTTCTTTCTTTCTTTCTTTTTTTTTTTTAATGCGTCACCTTTTAATTTTCAAATCTACAAGAAAACAATTTCCAAATTGTTGTTATCCCCATATCAACTAGCTTCATATCCTAAAACTTTTCCGGATGCAAGTTTTAGAGTTTAGTAAGAATGATTACTTTTCTTTTCATCTTAACGATATAAATCTAGTTTTGAGATGAAATCTCCGCCCCTTCTTCTCTCTTTCTTTTTTTTTTTTTTTAACAAATAGATAATATTATGCAAATTGTATATATTGTAGATATTGTTTAATTAACTCCGTGGAGCATGAATTTATGAAGAGATCAAAGCAACAAAAGTGCATTTACTTTTTAACTTCTAGCCATTTAGTGTCTAAACTTTTATCTTTTGCTATGTAATATTTTTTTTAATTTGATTTTAATTTAATATCTCAGTTAACGGTAAAGTTAATATTATTATAGCTTTTTTAATTTTAGTATTTATGCTTTAAATATTGTTGCATCTTTGTACTTTAAATTTGATGCATTTTAGAGTTTATTCACTTGTTAATTTATTTCAAGTCAATTTTTTTTATTTTCCTTGATTGATATATAATTTTTAAAATTAAAATAATTTGCTTATATCTTATAATTTCAATCATGCATGATTTTTGTATGTAATGTTTAATTTTTGTCAAATCTTATAATTTTAAATTCTTAATATCTACTTTTTTTGAAAAGAAAATCTATTGTGCATTTAGTACATGAATTAAGTAAAAATTGGAATAAAGTCTCATTTGATCTTATATCATGAATTATATAACTTGCCAAACAATATACCTCCATATTATAATATTTTATTTATTGTAGTATCCTAATATTGATTTTTATAGTTTTACAGTCTCATAATTTACAAATCAAATAGCATATATAATAGTTGAAAAGCTTAAATTATATATTACTTAATTTTATTTTATTTTTAACTCAAAAGTGCAAGTTGATTGTCTAAATTTTTGCATTTTTCATATATTAAAATTGACCTTACTTTTCTTAACTTATTATTTTTATTTTAGATGACCTTCATAATTGTGGACAATGTTTTGATTATATAAAGGTCAATTATATCGTATGAAAAATGTAAAGATTCAAATAAGTACACTTATAATATTGAGTTAAAAATAACAATATTTAGGTAATACATAATTTAAGATTTCAAACTACTATATAATTACAGTTATACAATATTTAGTTTGTAATTATATGGTTGTAAAGTTATAAAAATCGGTATTAAGACACTATCAAATATATAACAAAATATTATAATTAAACTTTATTGATGTTATAGTTAGACAATCATCAATTAATTATATCCACCACTTAGGAAAATTTAGAATAGCCAAGGCTTAGTGAATAAAATACTACTCAATAGTATCATATGCTCTTTCTAGATTTAACTTTATTATTATCCATTTGTTTTTTCCCCTTCCTTCTTACAAAGTTGTTGAGTATCTCAT
Source organism: Lumnitzera racemosa (assembly GCA_024138005.1). Classification (NCBI taxonomy): domain Eukaryota; kingdom Viridiplantae; phylum Streptophyta; class Magnoliopsida; order Myrtales; family Combretaceae; genus Lumnitzera; species Lumnitzera racemosa. The sequence goes on from JAMXBC010000004.1 coordinate 110,783,014, forward strand.
TGACCGAGATGATATAATCTGATGCTTTTCTATTAGGAATAAAACTTAAGGAAAATTGTAACGAAGGAAATGAATGCTCGAGTATAAATTTAAATAAAAGATTAATATTTCAAAATGTTCAAATAAGGAATCAATATTTTACGAAATTGTTTAAATAAAGAATTAATATTTCATATTATTTAAATTTTTTGAAATGTTAATCTCTTATTTAAAATTTTTAAAATATTTATTCCTCCCATTATAATTTTCTCATAAAACTTATACTATATGGGCCAAAGCATCCACGAATGCACTTAACAAGAATTTTTTGTGACAACCTTGTAAAAGGTTTTATAAAGACCAACTCCGCAGAATAGTTTAATGTGGTTGGCTCCACTTTGCTTTGGAATAAGGACTAATTATGTTTCATAAAGAACTCACGCAACTTCCTATAAGAATAAATGTTTTGGATTAAGAGTTCAATTGATGTCCCCATGAAGGAATAAAATTTCTTAATCAATTCTTTCAATAAATCATGCTTTTTATATTTTATTTTAATTGCAATGAAAATAGTAATTAGGGAACGATTGTTGAAAAGTATGGGTTAATATATTTTTAAGGGGGAGTAATACGCGAGATGTCTTCTATGTTTATGCTAGAAATAAATCAAGTCCTAAATTATGTTATGTAAGCCATCTATGTTTATGCTGAATTCAATCAAGTTTTTCAAATCTAAAATGAATCCTTTTAAGTCCGCCCAAATTTATGCCGAAATTCTATCGGATTCTTTGTAGTTTTAATAACCCATGTAGGTCGTATGTTTATGTAATTTCATCATTTTAAGTCCTTTACACATCTAATCATTCATTGTAAGAAATATTAAGTAATTATACATGTGTAACAACGTAAAAATGGAGAATTAAGTGACTTAGTAAAAGGAAGCAAGAATGACTTAATTAAATTTTGGTATAATTAAAGATAAAAGCAAACAATCAACACAAGATACTTAATTGAATATTGGTATAGAAATAAATTACCTCTAATGTATTTATTCCATTTTCAAGGTAAAAAGATTTAAAAAACATATTTTATAAACGTAGGAGAATTACAACGAAGAGAATTAATATTTAAGAACATATTTAAATAAGGGATCAACGTTTTATAAAATAGTTTAAAATATAATTAATATTTTGATAAATTTAAATAAATGATTTATATTTCATAAAGTAGTTTAAATAATTGTATGGATTAATTTTTATGAATTCTTTATTTGAACTGCTTTGTGAAAGTTTTTTATTTAATTATTTTATGAAACGTTAATTTTTTATTTAAAAATTTTAAAATATTAATTATTTTTGTTATAACTTTCCCTTTATAAATGTGATTAACTTTCATGTTTAAAGTTCTATTAAGCATTTAATTATATAAGAGACATATATATATATATATATAGAACGTTACTTTTATGTTTTAATTATGACATTAGTAACGATATAAACAAGAAGAAAAGGGGGAAAAGAGAGTCCCATAACAACGATGGCTAACATTAAATACTATATTAAATCCGAATGCTTTGATTGTCGGGCTAAAATGCAAAATATATTATTCCCTCTCGATCCAAGTAATCTGTTTTGTAATCCTCGTCAAGCCGCAAAGCAATGTCAAGGAAAGGAGCCGAATCCGAGTTTGGTTAAAATTCAACAAAGAATTCCTATTTCATTCTCATTCTCATAACTGCAACCATCAACCAAGTCCCCATATTTTAATTTGATATATCCGTCCTTGTCCACGTATGGACAAAGTAAATCTAACGGCTGGGGTTTCACATCGAGAACCCGACCAATGATTTATTATATATATATATATATATATGAAGAAAAAAAAAAAAGCAGGTCTCTTCCTAAATAAATCATTGTTTACTTAACTTTAGCAAAATCCTTTCTCGGGGATATGATATACAAAATAAATAAAACCGTACAATGCCCCATAATCTATCAATTGATTATGTGTTAAGTACATGTGTTTAATAAAAAAAAAAAAATCAACATATAGAGTATGTGAAAAATATGTAAAGAAATTTTTTAAAAACTACCAATACTATTAATACCATTATCGTGTGTTCATTCTATTGACAACCGTGTAATACCCAATAACTCTTATCTCATATAATATATGTAAGCTAAGTACATACCAACATTGCGTGTGATTGAAAATATAATGCATCGAAAATATAATAGGAGATAATCATGGAATTAACATCTCATGATATCAAGACTAAAATAAGGGAAGTGAGTTTCATGGATTAGGGTGGTTAGTATTGAAAAAAAATTATGAATTTTAAATAAATTAAGATAGTATCTAAATATATACACACACGTACATATATTAAGTAAATATATCATCTTTTGGAATTCACGACCTTTAAACATGTTAAATACATAAAAAAATTGAAACTTTTAGCCTCACCTGTTTTATTTATTTACATTTTCCCATCCACAATTTCTCACCGTCCCATTTGTAAGCTACACATAATTATATAGCTAAAAAGGCTAATTGTTTCTCTTTTCTGTTATCCTACCTCTTAATATGCTATACCATAATTATCTGTTACCAAATTACTCGTTTCTTTTTAAAAACAAGTATTGCAGATGCATGATTTTAATAGCATACACGTATATACATTTCTTTTTGACCTATGTATATATACACTTTTTTTTTTTAATTTAGTGTATAGAATACTCTTTTTTTTTCCCTTTTTAATCTCCCCTCTTTTGAAGTATCCAACATAAATCGTTTAAGCAAGTTACATGTACATCCATACTTCACCCATCAAAAAACGCTACAGAGTCTCACGGGTCATATTTAGCAAATGGAGAATGTTTAGATTTTGTGAATAAAAAGATAGAAAACAAAATCTCTGAATCATAAAAGAAAGAAGCAAAAAAACAGTATAGAGCCGAGAACTTCAAACGAAGGCCATTCCAACATATATCAGCTTTAAACGAAGCCCTAAGCTCTGATTGCTTCAGCCACCTCTAACCTCGACTCTAGCTCCTGCACATATTTTGTCGTTTTTCACTCGTGCATTTATCAGACACACTCTCTCCTCATTTAATTAAATTCCTAACTACGAAATTACTTACCCATGTTTAAAGCTTACATACACTAATTCAGGAGTAAATATTCTGTAAAGGTGTCACTGTCCTTCCTGGTATCAGTGTTTCGTTCGACTTTTGCCACTGTCCGCACGCCTGTGGGGTGGGATGGGATGGCATCAATGACCCAAATCAAATTTACTTTATTAAATCTATATCAAATGAAATAAATTGAGATAAAAGTCGCATGAAGTTCTAAAACTTTCAAATCTTATAGTTTTAAGAAGTTTAGAAATTGACAGATAAAGGTGAAAATCTTCTACGTTTATAATAGAATTCAATGAGGCTAATTCTTATTTTAAGTGAATAATTTAAAATATTTTATAGCAATGTTATAATTTAATTAAATCCCTTCATATTTTAAAAATACATATTTTATAGAAATTATCATCTTACTTTAGCTTCTGATAAAGTATTTAGGGCCTCTCAAGGAAAATCGAGCCTTATTCAATAGGTAGTTAAGTTTGAGAAAAGTTAGAGTTGCAAAATAAGTAAGAATGAGTCGTTACGTTATTTTTTAGTTTCATGTCTATCTTGTCATCGTTAATATTTTACGATGCCATACACTTAAACTAAGTTGGCTAATATAGGATGAGTCGTCAGACGAGACATCGCATGCAATGTAGCTAGATTGAAAGTAGCCTTCAAAGGAGTCACACTCTAAGGAATCGATGCACTTCTGCATACGCGCTCACTCGGATCATGTGCTCACCATGTTGCTTAGGCTAGCTAAGTTTTCACCCGATTTCATCATTGTTAGGCGGGTACACGAGTAATGACTGATTAGCTAAGGGCTAAGTTTAATCGGTATGATAATTGATAGAACTATTGGTCATGTAAGTTAAGCTAATGTACAATTCATGTTTGTTGAGGTAACAATCTTTGGGCTTAAGTCTTAAGCTCTTGGTCCATGTTTAAAAGTAAGAGTAGGTAAAAAAACTGTTCAAATCGAATCGAACTAAAATAGAGGGTTTTTTTTTTAACGATTTGGATTGCGGTTTGGGTTAGTACTCTTCAAATGGTTTACGGTTTAATTTAGGTGTGCAATTCGAACCGCATCTGTTAATCTGAACCAAATAATTTATTTTATAATAATAAGAGACCAATTATATATTATTACATAATGGTGTTACATTTACCTTATGAGCCTACCCCATTCGATATTCATTATTCACTTTACCTTTTTGCTAAAGCACAAACAAACCTTGGCCTCTCGTCACTTTAGCCTCCTTCTCTATTATGATTTCATTTACGTACAAACGACAAAGGCAAAGCATACTCTCATATCTTCTAACTTCTAATTCCTTCCACTTTCGCTTTTACTTCTTGAATTTGTTTGTGATACCTTAATTTATTTATGTGGGTAAACGACTAAATGATATTTTAGGTTGAAAAAGAAAAAAGAGATAACTTTGGTTTAATCCGTAGTCTAAACCAAACTAAATCGTTATTTAACGATTTGAAAATTTTTCCAATTCGAACTGTATGGTTTAGTTTAAAAAAAAGAAAAACCGAGTCGTAAATTATGGTTTAGTTCGGATTTTACATAAAACTGAATCAATCTAATCCATACTCACCCTATTCAAAAGCTAGTATCAAACAATAATGTTATAATTTAACATAATTTAATCCCTTCATATTTTAAGTGAATCACTTAACTTACATTTATGTTATAATATCGTATTAATCCTTCCTACAGAATAGAGAAAATATCCTAAGGCAAAAATAATAGGATTCAAACAACTTATTTAAATTACAAAAGGTTTTAATCAACTTTAGTCTAAATTTTAAGGGACTTAACACCTAAAAGAATTTTAATAGACTTAAATGACCTAATTAAACCATAAACAATTTAATCAAATTATGATACAAAGGACTTTTGACATTTGTTTTTTTATTTTTTTTAAGGCTTTCACCGTACACTTTGTCGATTAAGTATTAGACATCTTTACACGTGTATTGAAGTTTAATTTTTTTTTTAAATGGCAATTAAGTATTGTTATAGTTGTAAAATTATGATTAATTAGATGTTTGTGACTTTATTAAGTTTTAATGGATCATTTAGATACAGATTCTCTATAGATTTATGAGTTTAAGTGTATTCAATAACCTTGTAATTTAACTAGTTTTATACAATTTAACCAATTTTATATATTTATATGTTCCAAGTTCACGTAGAGTTATGATTTTAATAACTTTAAGTACGGTTATCAATTTTTTAGTCATTTTATTTTATCTCACATTTGGAAATGTTGACCACTAAATTGATAAAAATAAAAAAGTTTAGGACTTATTGTACCTTCAAAATACTTATGACCTTTGTCTTTTACTCAATATCATTACCAACACGTTTAGTTTACTGAATAAAATAAATGAAAAATGAAATTATAGTTGTTACAAAATGGAATAGATGGGTAATAAGATGTAAATGTCTATTACAATATTTATTTAAAGGTAATAGAATTAGCATTATATTGTTTGCTTGGATATGTCTATTGCATTTGGACTACTCATGTTCACCACCGAGAGGTCTTTATTCTCTCCTTTTGGCATAAACACTTTTCACAAGCAATCTGTATGGTCCATCAGGACCAATGACATTCCTTTGAAACAGATCTCAAACTCCGTCTTCTCCTCTCCTTTGAAAAACGATTAGATCAATATTATCGATAAAGGTATATTTTACTCATGTTTTAATGTGTGAATTAGGTTGAATTATTAATTATAGAAATCATTAAGAAATGGTATTTAAGTATTTTCGTTTAGATATTTCAGGTGTCAAAGGATTTAGAGTGGAAATACAATCGATTTAGAGGTGTTTTACACAAACGAAGGAAGTTCGAATCTACATGTAACACTTTGGAATTGGAGGCAGCGAGCCTATACTCTACACCAATAGCTTTTCAACTCAGCATTGTGGACCTTCATTGCCAACCATGAGTGAAAGATATCCAATCGAAAGCCATCTCTTGTTTTCTTTATAAATAGTCATGTAATTAATATTTTAGACAACTTTTACATCTTCTTTAGAATTAGATAGTCTTAGAAGCAGTTAGGAGATAGTTTTGAAGAAGTTTTTCTTTTGAATTTCGTAGATCATTGAGAAAACTTTGCTTTTGCCATGGAAATCATCCTCAGAGTTTGCAATTGAAGTTTTAATTTAACAAAATTATAGAATTGGTGATTTCTATCCTATTTTTATTTATGCAATTCTATGATTTATTCTTATTTCTAATTGTAAACTTCTTTGTGAATTCAATTGTTATTTATGCTTTTATTTTAATTTCCATGGCTAGCTAAGTTTTAATTGTAGGAAATTAGTAAAACCTTAGATAATTGAGATGATAATTGTACTCATGTTATGGGGTTAATAGATGTATGGATAATTCATGATTGAAATTTCTATGATTTCAATTATAATTTTCCATTGGTTATAATTGTTAGAATTACCATTGATACGAAAGTTGATATAGGATTTGTTAGAAATTCTTGATTAAACTGATTAGCTAATACGGAAACAACATTAATTAAAATAATTAGAAATTATCCAGAGATTAATGTAATGTTTCAAGTTAATTATTCATTAAGTTGAGACATTAGGGATAATTGATTTAGGACATTAGACAATCATGGCATCGGGAGATGTATGATTGTAATTTAGAGTTTACAGTTAATTGGAGATACAGAAGTAGACCGATTAATTAGAGATTTAATTCCTTAATTTTAAGGCATGATAATTTCACTTAAATGACTATATAACTATTAATCTATATAACATGATGATAATTTGATTTGCATAATTAAGGTAGATTATGTTTTTCCCATATCCTCAATTGATTGTTTAGTTTTAGATATTTTATCATAATTTTCTTTTTGACAATTTTAGGATAATTATTAGATTAGTTAATTCGCAATTCAATTTGATTGCTTAAATATTGATAAGAACTATCATATGATTAGTAATTTCTTAGTCCTTGAGGGATTGATAACCTTACTCACTTTTTATTACTTGATTTTAACTTAGTATACTTGTTGGAGTATTCGTAATATTTTTTTTATATATAGTTTAAGCGGATCAAGTTTTTGCCACTATTGTCGGGAATTAGAAGTATTAAACCTTTTAGTTTTGTTGGTAATTTAGGCGCACTCGATGACCTATGCTATTTTTTTTTTCTCTTTACAAGTATTTTATGTGCAGGAATAGAAGTATTGAAATTCTACCACTAGATTCCAAAATAGAATGCACCTTGCATCAGTTGAGGAGAGAAAACAGATGAAGGAAAGAAGAGATGACAGGTAACGATGATAATAATTAGATACAAGGAGTCTCGCGAGCACTTCGGGACTATATGGTACCTATGGTTATGGGTTCTGCCATAAGGAGGCCTACCATTTAGGCTAATAACTTTGAGCTGAAACCATCCCTCGTTTAGATGGTTCAAACAAATCAGTTAAGAGAATATCCAAATAAGAGTCCTAATGAGCATATTGCAGGATTCCTCCAATACTACAATATAGTAAAGATGAACAACGTTATAGACAAGGTTATCATATTATAGCTCTTTCCTTTTCACTAAGGGATAAAGCTAAAGCTTGGTTCCATTCATTACCATAAGAGTCTATTAACATATGGGCTGACTTCTCATTGAAGTTTCTAAGGAAATTTTTTCCCACCACTAGAACCACAAAACTGAGAAATGACATCACCAACTTTACCAAGTTTAGTGGTGAGTCACTTTATGAGGCATGGGAGAGATTGAAGGAGGTGATTAGAAAATGCCTACATCATGGCTTGCCTAACAATCTCCTGATTGAGATCTTCTATCTCAGTTTGGATGAGACATTGAGGTCTTTAATAGATATTGCAGCTAGAGGTGCTTTGATGGATAAGACCTATGATGAAGTAAATGCATTAATAAAAGAGATGGCTCCCAGTGCACATAATTAGCAAAACAAGAGAAGTAAGTCGAGTGACATTAGTCAATGACAATGACACTATATATCAATTAACAGCTCAAATTAGCTCTCATTACCCAGATAAGTAAACTCACCTCAATACAGTCTTTTCATGCTAATTCTATTGCTTTTTGTTAGTTATGTTCATGATTACATTTGACTCTTGAATGCCTATTCAGGAATTCCTTAACTTTAACTAGTGGAAAGTAAGTGAATTTTGTCAACAATTTCCAACAGCATAATCAAGGACCTTATTTAAACACATATAATCTAGGGTGGTGTAATTATCTAAACTTTTCATGGAAGAACGAAAATAATGCATTTAAACCACCACCTGGATTCCAGAAGCAAGATCCTACTTAGAATGCTCCACTTTAGTAGAATCAGTCTAAAATGAAAGGGCTCGTGTTGAGTTATATGAAAAAGAATGACACCATGTTACAAAATTAACAGGCCACTATTCAGAATTTAGATAATCATATGAGTCAGATCTCTCAACAGTTGAGTAATAGACTATCAAGGTCTTTACCTAACAATACTTAAGAGAATCATAAGGATGTCAATGCTATAATGTTGAGGAATGGTAAGGAAGTTAAAACAGTTGATAGACAAGTTAAAGAAAAAAAGGAGAACCTAAAAAAAGGAAAAGGGAAGCAAGTGATAGAGGAACTAAAGTAGAAGTCACCAGAACTGAAACTATATGTTCTTGCTGTCCCTTTTCAAGGAGGACTGAAGCAATAGTAGCTAGACGCCCAATTCACTAAATTCTTAGTGTTTTTAAGAAGCTGTAGATCAACATTCTTTTTGCAGAGGCACTTAAGCAAATGCCTTCTTATGCTAAATTCATGAAGAATTGGTTTACTAAGAAGATAAAGATTGATGGGAACGAACCTGTGATACTTATAGGGGAGTACTCTATAATTCTCCAGAAAAATTTATTTAACCTACCGAGAAAACAAAGAGATCATGGGAGTTTTACTGTCCTTTACACTATAGGAAATTTTCATTCTGATAAAGTTCTTGTTGATGAGGGTGCAAGTATAAATTTAATACCTTTGTCTATTTTCAGGAAGTTAGGACTTCGAGATTGCAAGGAAACTCATGTCACATTACAACTTGCTGACAGGAGTATCAAATAACCAAAGGGTACTGTAGAGAATATCCTAATAAAGGTCAACAAATTTATCTTCCCAATTAACTTTATAGTCCTGGAAATAAAGGAGGACAGAAAGGTACCCATGATCTTTGGCAGACCGTTTCTTGCAACATGTAAAGGATCGATAGATGTGGAATAGGATAAGCTTACTTTAAGAGTTATGGACAATCAAGTAACTTTTAATGTTTATGAAGTTATAAAACAATTTGATGATTATAAATCCTGTTACACCATTGATGTTATTGATAAAATTACCTATAAGTCCATAGAAAAGAAAGTAGGATTGGATATCATGGAATCAGTTCTTAAGGATCTGGATGATTGGAGCGATGATGCCAAGCCTGAGGAAGAACCTATGAGGAGCTAGACACTAGTGACAAGAGGCTAGTATCTTCATTAATATAACCCTCAGTGCTTGAACTTAACCAATTACCTAGTCATTTAAAATATGCTTATCTTGGAACAAATGATACTTTGCCAATGATTATCTCCTCTTCTTTGATAGGTGATCAAGAGGAACAACTTCTAGGAGTTCCAAGAGAGCATAAAGAAGCCATTGGATAGAATATTGCTAATATCAAGGGGATTAGTCCTTTGATTTGTACCCACAAGATATTGCTATAGGCTGAGTGTAAACCTACAGTATAACTACAAAGACAACTTAACCCAACCCTTAAGGAGGTAGTAAAGAAAGAGGTGCTTACATTGCTAGATGTAGGTATTATCCACCCTAGCTCAGATAGTATATGAGTTAGTCCCATTCAGGTAGTGCAAAAAAAAAAAAGAAAAGGTTATATGACTGTGATTAAAAATGAAGCCAAATCTCTACTTGCATTATGACTAGGTGGAGAGTCTATATAGATTATAGAAAACTTAATGATGCCACCCATAAAGACTACTTTCCCTTCCCTTTCATTGATCAGATGCTAGAAATTGTTTTTTAGATGGTTGTTCTGGTTATAACAAATTCATATAGCACTTAAAGACTAAGAGAAAACCACCTTTACCTGTCCTTATGGCACTTTTTCCTTTAAGAAAATGCCCATTGGTCTTTATAATATACCCACTACTTTCTAAAGATGCATGATGTCTACATTTTCTAACATGTTAGAAGATTTTATTGAAATATTTATAGATAACTTCTTGGTCTTTGAAAAGTTATTTGACTCATGTTTGACTAATTTAGGTTGGGTGCTTAAAAGGTATAAGGAGACTAATCTACTTTTGAACTGAAAAAAATGCCTTTTTATAGCAAGAGAGGGAATAGTCCTAGGTCACAAGGTGTTATAAAAGGGGATTGAAGTTGACAAGGTAAAAGTGGAGATAATAAAGAAGTTACTACTAGCCACTTTAGTTAAAGAAGTTAGGAGCTTTCTTAGGGTATGCTAGCTTCTACAGGAGATTTATCGGAGACTTCTCCAAAATCTTTAGACCTCTTTGAAAGGGATTCTTCCTTTGCTTTTGATGACAATTATTTGTAGGCCTTTAATCTATTGAAGGGGAAGTTTATTTTCGTTTCAGTGATCGTTGCACCTGATTGGGAGGTTCTTTTTGAGTTAATGTGTGATGCCAGCAACTATGCTGTACGAGCAATACTAGGATAAAGGAGAGGCAAGTTATTTCACATTATATACTATGCTAATAGAACCTTAAATGAGGCCTAAAGAAACTATGCCACAATAAAAAAAAAAAAAAGCTTTTAGTAGTTATATTTGCATATGACAAGTTTAGGCCTTATCTAATAGGTTCTAAAATCATAGTGTATATAAACCATGTTACTCTAAAATATTTATTTGCTAAACTTAAGTTAATTCGTTGGATCTTACTATTGCAAGAATTTGACCTTGAAATCAAAGATAAAAAGGGAACTGAAAATGTGATTGCTGATCATTTATCTCATTTAGAATCTAACTATTTAGAATCACCCATTAATGAAAAGTTTCTTGATGAACAGTTGTATGCGGCAGAGATTCAAGGATTACCTTGGTATGCTGATATAGTCAATTACTTGGTTAGCAAAATCATACTATACTGTTTCTCATTTTAAAAGAAAAAGAAGACTTTACATGATGTAGAATTTTATTTCTAGGATAAACAGCATTTGTTTAAAAGTTGTGCTAACCAAGTAATTAAACGTTATATGTTTAAAATAGAATAACTTAACATAATTTAGTACTGTCATTCTAAAGAAGTAAGAGGTCACTTTGGTGTGAAAAGAACTGCAATTAAGATTTTATCTTGTAGATTTTATTGGTCTAGTTTATTTAGTGATTGCACGAACTATATTATGTTTTGTGCTTAATGCCAAATGACCAAAAATATTTCTACGAGACATAAATTACCACAAAATAGCATTATGGTAGTTGAGCTTTTTGATGTGTAAAGAATAGACATCATAGGTCATTTTCTCTTATCTTTTTCAAACAAATATATACTTCTAGCTATAAATTATGTGTTACAATGGGTAAAAGCAATTACTTTACAAACTAATGATGCTAAGGTTGTAATTAAATTTTTGAAAAAGAATAGATTTTCCAAATTTGATGTACCTAGAGCCATTATAAGTGATAAGAGATCACATTTTTGTAATCGGTAGTTTGAAAAATTGTTATCAAAATATGGAGTCACACATAAAATTTCCACCTTAATCATCTACAAACATGTGGACAAGTCGATGTGAACCGTGACTAAGAACAGACAAGGTCAGTCGCTGAATGGGACCGAGTTTACAGAAAGCTCGAAAAATGATTAATGGGGAAAGTGTGAAAAAAGTAAAAATGAGAAATGAAATAGTAAGCAAAACCCATAAACAGCTTTAGAGGATATGACACACTAATGGAACTTCAAAGAACTTACAACTCAAATCAATATGACGCATGAATTGGTCCGGTGAAGTTACTTGCCACCTAACTTTACTTAAGGGAAATGATAAGAGTGATGCCTAAAGTAGACAAACAGTATTTATGCAAGGCAGAAAAAGTACTCAGAGAGTGTATATTAAGAATAATCTGATCTCCGTTACAAGTACAAAGGTATTTTTACGAATAAGTTAAGGTAACTTGCCTAAAAAGGAAAAGACATAAAGGGTATTTCCTAAGGAAGTAATGTATAAAATACAAAAGGATAAAAATGAATATACGAGAAAAACAATCATTGGTGCAACGAATTCTACATATGATACTATACACGTGACGAAGTTACATTGGTGAGGTCGTTAGAAGATGCGGACAAAAAAGTATGAACTGATGGGCTTGTTTGAGTAAGGATGGCTTAGTCAATCCAAACTCTCTCTCTCAACTTCTTGGCAAGGAAGATGCCAAGTAATTGGTTGGCTCGGTATTAAAGAGTAATCATCAACTCGACATATTACAAAAAATAGGTGGTTATATGGCATGGCTGTTACGTCCCGAAGTTATAGAATCGCAATAATTCTGCCATGTAAACCATTTTATGATAGTAACCGACCTTTTAGTATCTACCATAGACATGATTTACGCAAGACATCGATGACTCCTCGCTTTAAAGTAAATAATCCAATCAAGTGTTTAGCTAAAATTACAGTAATTATCAAAAATTTTTAATCAATATACATAATTATATGTAAAGTCTATAGAACTTCCCAAGAAACTCTACATAAACATAATAGTTCACTAATTTACATAACGACCCCAGATTGAGTGAAACTTGATTCCTTTTCTTTGTTTTCAATCCGAGAACCCGTTCAAACCTTGAAATCAAAATTTTACTCAATTAAGTATCAATTTCTTTAAAAAAAAAGGCAAAGATATAAGGGAAATACTATAAAATCACCATGTGAAATATATTTAAAATAATAGTTATCAAACTTCCTCATACTTGAGCATTTGCTTGTCCTCAAGCAAATAAATCAAAACAAAAATTTTAGGAAAAGAAACGCTAAACAAAATTTCTCCTTACTTAGGAAACCGGTGAATGAATGCACTTGACTTGAAGAAAAGTAAGAAAATCATTTTCAATTAACTTACAATAATAAAGTCAATCAATTTCATTCTTAACAATGTCATAATTTCACCTAACCATATTCGAATGCTCCAACAATACTTAATACTAGAGTTCACTAGTTAATTTATGAAAGTCAAATTTTACCCGAGTCATTTAATCAAGGATTCTTAAACTAGAAATTAGATTTAACATCTTGTCAACTGGAAAAGAGTCATAAAAATTTTGTCCGTTTGACTAAAGTGTACACAATTCTCTCTTCAATCTCACCAAGCGCCATAATCCAAAACAAATACATTTTACATCCACTCATTCTTTGATCATTCCCTTAGTTCATGCTTTTGTTGGGAGGTTTTTAAATTTACTTTATTTAAGAACAATTTCCTTTAATGGACAATTGTGTTGGTAGAGGGAAAGAATCTCGCTATTTTGACAAACTGAGACCGATCCATATCAACTTATCCCCCATATTGATAGTGGGAAAGAACTTTGCTCTTCTAACGGATTAAAGCCGATCAATACCAATTTTTCTTTACTATTCATACACTTGTTATTACTTTTTACCTCCAATCATTGTGATTTTTCAAGGGTTTTTCAAAAGAAAAATTTCATTTGTTTGTTTACTAAAAATTATAGGGCTCTTAAAATTTCTAAGAGAAAGGTATACATAAAAGTAAATTTAAAAATAACCACAACTAACTCTTAACTAGTAATGTTGTTCTAATCTCAAGTCCTGAAGTCCCGAGCTAAATAACTCATAACTTTGCTCTCTAAAGATTTGTCTAATCAATTCTAGTAAAGTATAATAAGATCAATAATGATCAAGATGGAATAATTGATTTGGCCTAACATTTCAAATTCCAACACTTGTTAATCACCTATTGTAAGTTAACTTAAAAATTAATTGGGTTAAATGCAAATAATTGGTCTCCTAAATAATAACAAATTCATATATATTCTTTTCCCCACACTTAATAACGTACATTGTCCTCAATGTACGACTAAAAAAGTATAATAGTAAGATATCAAACAATTAAAAAAACATCATAGGTGAAAAAAGAAATACATGTATTGAAAAAAGAAACTAATACTTCCCTACCTTGAAGCACAAGATACTCTAGTGGAGAAAGGGTGGCTAGTAGCACGATAATATTGCCCTCACGAGTGGAAGATGATGTAACAAATTTGGACCTCCCTTGAACGATCTACTTTTCACGATTTGCTATGGTCACTTGGATTGTGTTGGATTTGATGAAAAAGTTAGTTAATGAAAAGTGGAATGTAAGAAGAAGATGGAGAAAAGAGTGATTTCGTGTTTATGCCCATGTGTGTTTATATTTTAAAAGTGTCGTGTAATGCGTGGATACATTGTATAGGTATTGGGTGAACACGGGTTAGGACACAACCGTGTTATGTGACTTTCTGTGCTACATGTATGTTCCTAGGTAAACACAGGCTGAGACGCAACTGTGTCCCATTCCTGTGTAACTTTTTGTTCTCTTTTTTTTTTTCTTTTGTGCCTAGCCTAAATTCATGAATTTAAAAATAAAAAAAAACTTAAAGAAATAAAAATACTTAAACTAGAAAAATAAGACAAAGAAAACTAAAGAAAAAAAAATTTAAACTAAAAAGAAAAGCCTATGACTAAAATTGAAATAAATAAAAAAAGCAAAGCAAAGTTAGATAAAATAAAAATAAAATGAAATAAGCTAAAAGAACTAAAGTGTGAGTAAAGTTAGACATGGGTTCCCTCCCAAGAAGCGCTATAATTAACGTCGACAGTTTGATAGGATATGTCTTGTCATTCATGATTCTTCATCGAAGTGGAGATAGGACTCCTCCTGTATCTTGCTTTCGAACTTTCCATACAAGTGTAAATTTACCCTGAAGCCATTGACCTTGCCAATTCCATTTCATTGGTGCATAACTTCCATAGTTTCCCTCCTTATTATGCCACTTATCAAATTCATGTAGCCTAAACTTTTTCATTTTGTTCTCTTTTAGCTTAGATACAGTTGTCATTGAAAGTTTTGAACTTTTCACCACAAAGACATGTTCCAAATGATTTCTTGACAGTTTTGGTTTCAAAATTTATGGCTTCTCTTTGAAGGATCTTAACTTAAGATCCTTTGGCTTGTGGAGTGGATCAATTCCCTTCTTGTCCACGATGAATTCATAAACTTCTATTTGAGTTACCACTTATACATAATTAGGGTTGGTCACCAGATTTTCATCTCCCTTTTGCAAGCAATAACTTGAGGAATCTTTCGCAAGCGTTTCCTACACACATGTAGATATAACGAAATAAGTGGCATTAACATTGTGACATATGTTCATTGAGTCAAGAAATTTGTTTGTTGCTTCTGGAGTTTTAAAAACTATTTCATCATCCC
Organism: Lumnitzera racemosa; assembly: GCA_024138005.1. Classification (NCBI taxonomy): domain Eukaryota; kingdom Viridiplantae; phylum Streptophyta; class Magnoliopsida; order Myrtales; family Combretaceae; genus Lumnitzera; species Lumnitzera racemosa. The sequence goes on from JAMXBC010000004.1 coordinate 110,798,631, forward strand.
CGACCTGTAATATCAACTTATGCTCATTAACATAAAAAACAACCCTAGTAATAGCTAGGAAGGGTTGTCCTAAGATGATTGGAACCTCAATATCTTCGTCTATATCAAGTATAACAAAATCCACGAGAAAGATGAATTTGTCTATTTGCACTAAAACATCCTCTATAATGCCTCTAGGGTATGTGATAGACCTATTAGCTAATTGAAGACTCATGCGCGTTAGTTTAGGTTCTCTTAACCCTAACTTTTTGAACAATTTATACGGCATCAAATTTATATTAGCTCCTAAATTTGCCAAAATGTTATCTACTAACAAATTGCTAAGCATATAAGGAATAATGAAACTCCCTAGATCTTTTAATTTTTATGGCAGCTTTTTCTAGAGAAATGCCGAGCATTCCTCGTTAAATGTGATGGTTGTAAGCTCCTCCAACTTCCTCTTGTTCAATAGAAGATCTTTTAGAAATTTTACATACTTTGGCATCTACAAGATGACATCAACAAGAGGTAAGTTAATATGTAATTGTTTAAAAATATCAAGCAATTTACCGAATTCCTTATTTTGATCAGTGTAACTTTCCTTAAGGCGCTACGGGTAAGAGATGGGAGGCCTATATTCCTTCACTTTCAATGATTCCATACTTTCTTTTGATTTTAGCGGCTTTACATCTTCCTTACAGTTGACTTCTGTAAGCCCCAAAATTAGCTATTCGAGATTTCGATCGGTTGAAAGACTCGATCGAGCTTAAATTATAAATTAAAGCTAGAAATATTAGTAAAATGATCTCGTAAGTTTGAATTTAAGAAAATAAGCAATAAAATAAAAGAATATAAAAATTCCAAATTTTGAGTGTATAACTCGTTATTTATCGAAAATGCGTAAAATGCATTCCGATAATTAACGAATCGCTAGAGATAAATTATATGTATACTAAAAATCATAAAATAACCTAAATAATATTTAGGAATATTTATTTGTACTATATATGAATTTACATGTATGTAGAAATACACGTAATTATTTATAATACGCGCAATGTGCCAAAATAATATTAAATAATTAAAGAAAATTCATAATTAATTAAGAAAAAAAAAAAGAAAAATCAGGAAAAATAAGGAATGATCCAGGATTGGGTCGTGGCAGCTTGGAAAAAATTGAAAAAAATCGGCCAATTAAATTAAGACAATACAAAAACCAAAAATTAAGGGATAAGATAATTGTCTTATCCAATTTAATGCACAATAAATTCCCTAAAATTCTATTAATATGAAAAAAAATTCAGAGAACTCCTTTGGAAAGTTAGGGATTTGAGAAAAATAGAGAGACTCAAAAATTGAAAGAAAAATCAAGGAAAAAAAAAAGAAAAGGAAAACTGTGCAGTTAGGGCCATAAAGGAGAACCCAGACCCGACGGGCAGCTGGGAGTAGACGGGCACCACCACCACACAGTGATGTCAACGCCCAGGTAGGCCAACACACCCATGGCCACCGACGATAGCCGGAGCCACCCAAAGCGGTGAGTTTGATTTCCAGCCCGATTTTGTGTAATTTTGTAAAAATAGTAAATATTATTATAAAATTATAAAATTTGTTATTATGAAATATTTTTGCATGTATTTTTTAGGAAAAATATTATTTTGATGAAAATATGTCTTGTGATATAGGGTCCTTAAGAAATCATGCAAAACCGAGCATGTTTTGGTTTAGAAATAAATGACCTTAGGAGTGTAGTTTCGAGCCCAAAATTTTTGTGTAGATTACTTAGATGATATAGAATATTTCTATGAAGCCCGTTTTTAAAAATTAATTTTTCAAATTTTTAGATAATTTTTAGGCCCTAAAATGAGGCATAAAATGGGTAATTTAGGGTTAATTAAGTAATTAAATGATTAATTACTGATTTAGTGAATAATTATATGTTTTAGGATGTTGAAATCTGATGGAGTATGATACTTGTAGCATTTAGGGTATTAGATATAATTATTAGGTTAATTATGTAGTAAATGATTAATAGGGAAAAATAGTTAACTTTAAGTTAATTTTGTAAATTAGGGAAATTAGGAGTAAAATATGATTTAGGATGAATTTTGACATTTTGAAATGATAATTGATGTTTAGGGATGGTAATTAAAGTGATAGAAATATTAGAAGTGTATTATGTACCTAATAGACAATAATGCAGAATATGTAATTTTTGAAAATATAATAAATATAAAATATTAGGATAAAAATTGATATTATATAAATAATGAGGATATATAATAAATCTGATAAGAAACTTGAATTTATATAATTATATGAAAAATGTAAAAATTTCTCACATCAGGAGTAAATTCGATACAATAATAAGAATATAAGTGTACCGGGTGAAATAAAATACTAACTAGGGGTAATAATGATATTTAGGAGGTTAGAAAGTAATGTGATTAATTTCACAGTATGAGTTGAAACGAATTTCTAGGGTTGGAATATAAAACATTACTTAGAAATCGAACTAGAACCTAATTTAGAAATCGATGTGGAAACCGAACCCGAACCTAACCCCAAACCTAGAATAATTATAAAATACTTAAGACCTAAATAATTAGGCATATTAAACCCTAAACAAAACCTAACAATAAGCGTTATAGGATAAAATGAACCTATAATAGTTATATGAAAAGCTGAAACCATGTTTGTGCTATAGGGATGATCAGCGATGGCCCGAGCAAATCGAACCTCAAGTGAGTGAGCGAGGAGTCGAGGTAAGTTGGGAATTAATACACTGCTGTATTTTGGAGGCTTGAGATTATGCTTGGTTGTGCTTGTTAGATAGTTAACTGTGTGCATATGCTTGATTATGGGTGATACTATGATTCTGTTGGTTGCTCTGTCATGTATTGTATGACTTGTATGAAATGATTGATTACCCTAAACTGGGCTTAATCTAATATACGACCAGTAATCATAATCGAACATGCATGGCAACTCATTAGGGAAACTTAGAATTCTCCGGCCAAATACCGACCCTTTCGAAAAGGATAGCGCAGGATTGCAAAATGGTCCCTTCTTCATCCTCAGTTGAGCTAAGTGACAGGAGAGGAGGTCGCAGCGAGGGTGAAGATAGTGGTTCGAAGATAGTCGTGGAAGGAACGAGGTCTCTATTACACAAGCCTGGGTTTGGTCGTGAGCTGTTGCATTAACGGCAACTCCTCAACCCAGATTAGAGTGGGCACAATTTCTCTAATCTCACGACGGGCCGGACAACATTGTGCGATGGCATTTGCTTGCACATGCATTGCACCTAATAAGTGATTGAAAACCTTGTTGTGTATATGGTATAGTTTTAAGTCCTTCGTCCTAACTTACTGAGCTGTGGTTGCTCACATCCCTATAGACGTCGTGTAGATGCTGGCTAAGAAGCGACAACAACTACTCTGAAGCTAGCAACTGTTGAATCCTGGGGAGTGAGGAAAAAACATTGAAGAATCAACACATATGTTATTACTTTTCATTTCTGAATAATGTAATTACTGAATTATAGTGATTATATATAACTTTTCTCACTTTCTTAGGTAAATGAATTATTTAAATTATAAACTGTTTACTTCAAAGTGGGTTAGTTGTGGACACCTTGTGTAGATTAGGTCTAAGATAGCGGTTATAAGGTCAACTTCTATCTTAGGATGGCTTACATGGTGGGGCTGTTACGACTCTACCGCTTTGGGGCTTGACAACTTCCACTTCTTTCTCAACTACTTCCCCACCATCCTTCTTCTCCACTTATAGTTTTCTACCATTTCTCAAGGTTACAGCATTAACATATTCCCTGGGATTGATCTTGCCATTTCCTGGTAATGTCCCTTGTTGCCTCTCAGAGATCATTTTTGTAAATTGACCAATTTGCTTCTCAAGATTGTGATTGGAAGCCTTTTGATTTCTCAACGATGATTCAATGTTGGATAGCCAAACCTCATTGCCTTGAATATATTTCGTGAGAAGTTCTTCTAAAATGGACTTCTTCTTTTAAGGAAGGGGAGGTGGTAATAGTTTTTGAAATCTAGGTAGACCAAAGTTAGTCTTTTTCTGGCCTTGGTTTTGGTTTCCCCATGAGAAATTAGGATGATTCCTCTACCCCGGAATTATAAGTGTTGCTGTAGGGGTTATCTTGTTGCATGAGTGGATTTCCTAGATAATTTACTTGTTCCGGTTATTCTTGTGCTCCATAACCCTGCATACTAAAGTTACTTACATCTAGTTATACTTGTTGAGAGCTAACAGAAAGTGTATCAATCTTCTTACTTAATAGATCCAACTTAGTTGCTAGAGCAATAGTCAAGTCCACATCATAAATTCCCACAACCTTTTGCCTGGCTTTAGTACTTTTCCACTGATAATTGTTCATCACTATTCCTTCAATCAGGTTTTATGCTTCCTCTGGTGTCCTTGCATTCAAAGTACCTCCTGCAGATGCATCAGTCATCTGTCTCATAAATAAATTGAGACCATTATAGAAGGTCTGAATCTGCATCGATAGTGGGAGGCCATAATGTAGGCACCTCCTAAGCAAGTCCTTGAACTGCTTTCAAGTATCATATAGAGTCTCCACTTCCAATTGGGTAAAACAAGAAATGTCATTCCGAAGTTTAGCGATCTTTGCAAGTAGGAAATACTTCTCCAAAAATTTCTCTACCAATTGGGGAGTTCAACCACTGCTTTGCTCTACCCCTTAAGGAAAAAGGAAATAGCCTTAGTTGGATGGCATCATCTGTGGCTCCGTTGATTTTAAATGTATCATAAATCTCTAGAAAACTAGAGATGTAAGCATTAAGATCTTCATCTTGGAGACCGCCAAACTAAACATATTGTTGCACTATTTGTATGATGTTGTGTGCAACAATATATTATCCAACCAGAAAATTGTGATGGGTTGAATGAATTAAAAATATTAAAATTAACAAACTAATCTAATTATGAGAGTTAACTAAGCAATTTAGAAAGAGATAAAATAAAAAACGACTTCAAGAAGTAAAATAATGTAATTAGGAATTATTTCCCCTAGTGTTTAATATGTGATCGCTTAAAATGTATCTAATTCAATCTCTATTATTCTTGACCGGAGGGATTCACAATTAAAGTTAACACCTTTCTCAAGCATATTAACCCTAATCCTAAATTATTTACGGGGAATCTCTTCACTTAATAATATAATTCAGAATTGTATTAATGTATAATGAATTCCTATACAAAAGAACAACTTTCCGAAAGAAACATATATCTTATCTCTATATACACATGTAATTCTCTTCAATTATGTCAAGATCTCATTATACATGTGATTTCTCAATCATCATGTATAATATCGTAGATCGATACCCTAGAAATATCAATTAACAACTAAAACATATAATTGAATTAAGAAAAGATAGAAACTTTATTGAAAACTATCAATAAATATAATAGTCACATGAAACTTTAGATTCCATAATCCTAAATACAAGAATCTTAAGCTATTATAATGAAACTAAAAATGAATTGCAACAAAATCAAGAAATAAAACATGAAAAACCCCTTTTGTTGATGATAAATCTCTTCAATCTTGAAGTTAGGTGTTGTTTTCGCCGTTTGCTCCTCCTTCTCTTCAAGTCTCTACTCTTTTGAATGTTCAAAGTTATGTGCAAAATCCTCATAAGTCCTTTTATAATGTATTGTAAAGTTTCTTTTTCCATCACCAGACATAGCCCGAGATACTGTTGTGTCCTCAGTTGTGTAATTTACTAACCTTGGCACAAAAAATATTCTTGCATAGACACAACCTGAAGACACAGTTATGTCCAAAACTATGTAACTTTCTGACCAAAATTTGCCACTTTCTTCTATTATTTATGTAACTTTAAAACTTCATAACCCATTCGTTTGAACTTCAAATTGAGTGAAACTTAATTCCTTTTCTTCGTTTTCAATCCGAAAACGTGTTCAAATCTTGAAATCAAAATTTTACTCAATTAAGTATTAATTTCTTTAAAAAGAAACCAAAGATATATTTAAAATAAGAGTTATCAGTATTGTCTGGGAATATATGGAATGTCAGTAGGGATATGTACAATATTAGCTAGGTATGGTCTCCCATCCTCTAACCTAGCAGGTAAATACCGTGAGGGTATCATCAAAGTTACAAATCCCTATGTCTCCAACCATCTCTGCTCAAAAGCTGCAATGGCCGTATATCTATTATACTAAGGTCCTAAACTCATCTCCATCCATACCCACTCATCTTTCCAGCTATAGCACATCTTATCATAAAATTTGTCAATAATCTCATCAATTGTCCTAAAGATATTCCAATTAGCTAATTCCGTCAATAACCACTGTAATCTAACCCTATAGTCAATAGGGGATACCTCTCCATTCCACCTAAACTGTATCCAACTATGTATTAGTTCCCCCCTTCGATCCTGTAATTATAATTAAACCAATTAACATTTACTATGTTAAACATTATGCTTACCTATGTTTTCATATGCTTAATACAATTTTTTATCACCCACTTAATATTACCCACTCTCCATATTTTTATAATATATATTTCTTTTAAAGTATAACGCTTCAAAGTAAGTCTACTAGAACTACGCTCTGATACCAACCGAGAACTGTTACGCCTCGAAGTCATAGAGTCACAATAGTCCCGCTGTGTAAAGCATTCTATGATAGTAACTGGCCTCACAGTACCTACTATAAACATGATCTACACAAGGCGTTGACGACTCTTCGCTTTGAAGTAAACAGTCCAATTAAGTGTTTAGCTAAAATTATAATAATTATCACAAATTTTTAATCAACATACATAATTATATCTAAAGTCTACAGAACTTTCCAGGAAACTCTACATAAACATAACAGTTCACTAATTTACAATGTTTATGTAGAGTCTCCACAACCAAACCGCGACCTCCTCTCCAAGGTGTCGGTGTTTAATTGAAAAATCCTAATGATCCCCTAAAGGGTTGCAATGCATGACAATTTAAGTCATTAGAGTCGAATAAGATTAAATTTCATTTAAGGTGTTTAAAAAATTTCACACCGATCCAGTTATAACATAAAATCAATTACATTACAAATTTCAGCACGAATTCAGATACATTAAATACGTGCATAAATTACTTATAATCACAACCATACACAATCCTAAGTCTCCGAGTACCATAAAATAATACTTTAATATAGTAAGTAATAACCCAACTTACTTGAAATTCTCAGTCGCCTGATCACTTATTTACAAGCTGGTTTGTCTCTAGGTATCCTATAATACAAATAAGTCTTTTTAGTACTTATACTTTAATGATTCGTATTCTAAGTTATAATTTAACTTATTTCTCCTTGTATACCTATTATTTACTAATGATTCATTCTATCTTATTTCGGGGTTCGATTTCTAAATTAGATTCTAGTTTTTATTATGGAATCTTAAATATGCTCAAATTTTAATGTGAAATTAATCACATTAAGCTCAAGTATTTTAATATCATATTGGGTCTTAATTTAGTGTTATAAACTGTTCGATACATACTAATCCTAATTGGGGTATTGGATTTATTGTCGATGTGAGAAAATCTTACATTTTTTATACAATTATCTAAAACTAAATTTTATTTCAGATTTATTAGATACTAATTTTTATTATTATATTATCTAAATAAACCTAATTTTTCATATTTATTAAAATTTCAATTCTACATATTCTTAATTTCCTACAATTATCACATAATTCCTTCATTAATTACACTTAACACTCCAAAGGCTAGGATTTGGTTTCCACATCAGAGATTAACATCCCTAACCATTTAATTACTATCTAAATCAGTAATTAATGACTTAATCACCTAATTAACCAAAAATTACCCAATTTTTTTTAATCATTTTAGGGCTAAAAATTTCAAAAATTAAATTTTAAAAAAATGCCTTCATTGCATTGTTCTATATTATTTAAGTATTCTACAGAAAAAATTTAAACTCCAAACTACACTCTTAACCTATTTATTTCTAGTTCTTATCATGCTAGGTTTTGTTTAATTTATTAAGAACCCTATATTTTCAAACGTGATTAAACTTAATCACTATTTTCCCTTAAATTTATATACAATAAAACCTCAGAATAATAAATTTCATAATTTTCTAGATAAAATAAATAATTTTAAGAAATTATATAAAATCTGAGCAGATGAAAGACTCACCTGATCGATGACTTTTGGGCTTCCAATACCGGTCCAAGTGTGTCAACTGATCCAGGCGGTAGGTCTAGAGTGGGGTGGTGGTGGTGGCTCGGTTCCAGTAGGTGGTGGTGGTGGTGTATGGTTTTGGTTCACTAGCTCCTACTGTACAGATTTACTTATTTTTTTCTAACCCTAATTTTTCTCTTCCAATTTCGATGCTCTTTATTTTTTTCTGACTTCTAACTATCTAAAGGAGCTCTGTAATTTTTTTCCCTATTTATAGAGCTTTGTAGTAATTATTGTGCATTTAATTAGACAAGACATTGCTCACATCCCTTAATTTTTGCTTTTTGTGTTACTTGAGTTTGATTGATTAATTTTCTTCTTCACTTCCTGACTTGTCACGACCAAATTCACATCATTCCTTATTCCTCTGATTTTTTTCTTAATTAATTAATAATTTTCTTTAATTATTTAATAAGTTTTTAGACAATTTAAGTAATTTCGTGTATTTTTATTTACACGTAAATACATATGGGGTACATATGAACATTCCTAATTATTATTTAGGTCATTATATAATATTTAGTATACATATAATCTATGTCTAGTAATTTACTAGTTATTAGATTACACTTTTCGCCTTTTTGATAATTAACAATTATTATACTTAAAATTTGAAAATTTTATAATCTCCTATTTTATTACTTATTTTTTTAAATTCAAGTTTACAGGGTCATTTTTACTAATATTTCTATCTATAGTTTGTAATTTAGGTTTGATCGAATCTTTTAACCGATTGCTCTAAACTTTGTGTTTCAAGTTTAATCCTATGGTTATTTGGCTTAACTTTAGGGCTTATAATGACATGAAGGGTGACTCGACAAGGTAGTATTCAGCCTCAGAAGGGGTTAGTTGGAACAAAAGAATTCGTTATACCAGCTCCTCTAGTCCTCAAGCTTAGCTACGGGTCAAAGGTCCAATAGCCTGATTCCCATCACAAGTTGAGATGTCTTATAGGGAAATAAAGCGTATCTTAGAGAAGACTATTAATGCATCCAGGAAATATTGGTCTTTACAACTTGATGATGCATTATGGGCACATAGGACAGCTTTTAAAACCCTTATAGGAATGTCTCTATACAAAATTCCTTAACTTTGATTTATAAGTTGCAGGTGAAAAGATATTGCTCCAATTAAACTAGCTGGATGAGATTAGAGAAGAAGTATATGAAAATGCTAAGATATACAAGAAGAGAGCCAAGCGATGGCATGATAGGAACATCCAACAGCGAGAGTTTGTGCCTAGTCAAAATGTCTTTTTATACAACTCTTAACTAAAGTTGTTCTCAAGTAAGTTAAAATCTTGATGGTCTAGGACATTTGAAATAGCTAATGTTTTTCTCTATGGTGCAATTGAGTTAAAGGTAAGAGACAATTGGACTTTTAAGATCAATGGTTACCTCCTCAAATACTATTTTGAAGAGGAAAACATTAACAGTGATGCTACTATTGTGACTAGCGTGAACCCATTGTAAGAACTGGAAAAGTTAGGCTAACGACTATAAACTAAGTGCTTCATGAGAGGCAACCCATATCTAACTAAATTAATTTTTTTATTTTTATTTCTATTTTTGCAGAAAAAATAATTTACTTTACTGTTAGTCTGTTTCTTTTTAGCACTTACCTGAATGGGTAGACTTTGGATAATGGTTATTACTTTATACTTTTGAGTAAACTTTTATACTATAGTTGCGCTTTTATCTTTATTCATGTTTGTAGAAACAGGATTAATTTGAACTAGATGATCCTCGACTGGAACTCTCTTTGTTACTGAAAAATCGAAACTAAGGAAGTACCGGTTCTTTATTTTTTGCAATTTTTTTTTCATATTGTACATTGAATTGGAGACAATGTGGACACTGTTAATTCCAATGTGTAGGGAAGGGAATATAGAAAATGGATTTTGAATTGAATTAAATATCATGACATTTGATGTCATTTTTTTTTTTTATAAATGGTTATACTTTCCCATAAGCTTGAACTTTTTTCGTTCTTAAGTATCTGGCAATTTTCAAGACAAAATTTTAAATTTTCTTGTTTGGAATCTAGAGATTATATAAAGAAAAATTGTTGATAGCATCTGATTGTGATTAGTTTGAATAATTAACTTACTAAGGTGCGCTACTCACCATTGTTGTGATTTTTGTATTTAGTTAAAATTAATTGTCAAATTTTTAGGAACCCAATTCATCTAGTCTTTACTCTTAGAATTTGAAGTTTAAAAGTTGGTCAAGTCCTTAAGTGAAAAGTAAACAAGTTCACTTCTATGTAAGGTTAGTTAGTATATCATCTTTTTAGTTGTTCTAACGATACTTTAACACTTAGTGAAAGAGATAAGTAAAGCTTTATACTTAGTGATTTCTATAAAATAAGTCTGAAAAATTTTAGTGAGTATTCAAAAAGTTATTAAATTAGAATCTTTACTCCAATAACTCAAGTAATTGATTTAAGAGTATCCTATCTTGAACGTTAGAGTGATGAAGAGTTTATAGGGGTCCTTCTAAAACCTAGTCACTTAGGTGACGAGCTGAAGATATGCCGACTTAATGCACTTGCTATAACGAAAAGGTCAGAAAGGTAAAGTTCAGTATATAAACTAAAAAGAAAAGAAAAAGAGGAAAAGAAAAAAAAATAGGAATGAAACATGGAAATTTTGAATGTAATTCAAGAAATGAATTAATGTTTGTAATGAATAGGAAGAAAACTTAGGGATAAAGTAGATACCATAGGCTTTCGCGACTTTGTTAACTTATTTGTTAGGATAATTAGAGAGATAATACGCTTTCTAACAACTATAAAGTTTACATGGGTATTTTTCCTTTTAGGACTGAGTATCTATTTTTTAAATAGAAAACTTAAGTTAAATGCTTGGATTAAATTTTTTTTTCCCTAAGGTGACTGATTAATTTCAATTGTAGTACTTTAATCACATATTTTAATTTGGTTTGAGTAGTGGGCATTATAAATTAGTGAGTCTGAAAGTGTGAACTACCAAATGCTTAGATTTGTAATGAGAAAATTTGCATTTTCAATGATAGATTTCTTTAGTTTTATTTATTTTACTTGAAGACAAGCAAAAGTTTAAGTGTGGAGGAGTTGACAAAGGCATATTTTACTCATGTTTTAGTATGTGAATTAGGTTGAATTATTATTGATTTTATAGAAATCATTAAGAAATGATACTTAAGTATTTTCATTTGGATATTTTAGGTCTTGGAGGACCTAGAGTAGAAATGTGATCAACTTAGAGAAGTTTTACGCAAATGAAGGAAGGCCAAATCAATACGTAACACTTGGAAATTAAAGGTAGCCGGCCAATACTCTACACCGACAGCTTTTTAACTCAACACTGCTGCCTTTATGGCCAACCTTGAGTGAAAAGATCCAATCGAAAGCCAGGCTTTGTTTTCTTTATAAATAATGGTGTGATTGATATTTTAGACAACTTTTACGTCTTCTTTGGAATTAAAGAGTCTTAAAAGTAGTTAGGAGATAGTTTTGAAGAAGTTTTTTTTTTAATTTCATAGATCTACTTTTGTTGTGGAGATCATTCTTGGAGTTTACAATTGAAGTTTTAATTAAACATAATTACAGAATTAGTGATTTCTATCTTATTTCTATTTATGCAATTATGTGATTTATTCTTATTTTTAATTATGAACTTCTATGTGAATTCAATTGTTATCCATGCTTTTATTTTAATTTCTATAGCTAGCTAAGTTTTAATTGTGAAAAATTGATGAAACCCTAGATAGTTGAGATGATAATTGTAGTCATGTTATAAGGTTAATAGATATACGGATAATTTAAAGAACGTTAGGCTAAACTTAAGAGGGGAGGGTGAATTGAGTTTAAGGACAAATTTCAATTCTTTTTCGATATAAATGACTAAATGCAATAATAAGAGTAATTAAAGCAATATTAAAACATTAATAAATGCAGAAATTAAAAAGATAGGGGTAAAGAAGATCAAGCGTAGATTTAACATAGAGTTCAAATCGTCCCCTAGTCTCCACAGACACATAATGCCTCTAACTAAGGACTTCACTTTCACTTTATTGATTTCACAATCTAAGAGCTATACAAGCTTTCATAATCTCTTTTACATACAACTAACTCAAGAGTATCATTTTTTTCACTCAAGATTACAAATATGAGGACTTTCGAACACATAACTATGCCAATGTAAAGAGCAGGCCCACTAAGGACCAAAGTTTACAAAACAACAACGAAATGAAAGTATTGCCAAAGACCAAGTTCTTTAAACAAAAAGAGTAAAGAAATGATAAAAAGATGAAGTGCATGACTAAGCGGCAAGAGGATCATCGTCATAAGCTGGAGGAGGAAAAAGGCAAGATAGGCAATGGTAATCCAACTAAAAACGACGATAAAGTCCCTGAAACCTGTTATGTAAGTGATCATGAATGTCCTTTCGAAGCTGATTGTAGTGCATCTTTGAGTATTGATAAAAAGGTTGTTGAGAGGCTAGAAGAGTAGTCGGAACAAAAGAAGAGAACCCATAGTCAAATGGAGGCTGGTGAAAATAACCCTTAGGTAAAGGAGAGGTAATACGGCTGGAATTTACACCAAAGTGAGTATGAGCACTAGGATTGCCTAGCTCATCAGAAGAAGTGACAGGATCCTGAGTACAACACTTAGAGCCAAGATCAAGGGGAGGAAGGTCTTTCCTCCAAACCTAGTTGTTCCCTAATTTCTTCTAGATGCCTCGACAAATATTAATTAGCTCAAGATGCTTAACTCAAGCAACTCGAGGAGGGGTAGGAAATTAGACACCCTTTTTGATAAGCAGTTGTGTAACTAATCACCCAAAATAGAAGAAAGCTTGAGAAGGGTTATTAGTAACACGTTTGAAGCACTGAACAACGATATTAAAGAAGTTAATTTGCTTGTTCATGATCAAATAATATAGAATTCATAAGTCTTAAAGTATAACAATTGATTGCTGACCTCGATGAAGGCAATAACTATGAATCACAATATGATGGAGGATTTTGGTCTGAAGATCCAAGCGAATGGTTGCTAAATTTTTTGACTTACCCTAATGTCCACCAATATCCTTATATCTGAATACTCTTTCATAAAATTTAGCCCTATAATAATTTACATTTACATCAGTTCCTCTAACAATAGCACCAATAAGATCACAGATATCTTCAGGAGTAATAGTGATTAAGGTACCATAAACATAAGCGTAAAGAACACTACAACGAATTTCATCACTTCGATTCATTTTTAGTTTTTGCCAACCCTGATTGTCTAAAGAATCTAACATATTACAGTAGAAATATTTAAGGGCATCCTCATGTACCTCGGTAGGAAGATGAAGAATGTCCAGAACATGATTGGTGATGATGCTTGGAAAGCCATAATACGGAACTCGTTAAGCACCTTTGGGGGATAAAAGATACCTATATTAACTTCGAGGTTGGAAAACTTCTCAAATCGTTGGGCATGTTGGCGTAAGGGAAAGAGGTGGTGGTCAAAGGCTAGAGGGGCAAAGCCACAAGTAACATGCAATGAGATGAGGGTTGGAAAGGTATAGATGTATATGGACGTGTGTGGTAAGGAGGAGAATACGAGTGAAGGAAGCCAGCGTAATGGTGGAGGCGGGTTGATGATGGGTGTTAGTAGAGAGAGAAAGTGAAGAGAGAGAAGATTGATAAAAGATGAAGAGAAAGAGAAAGAGGAGAGAGTAGAGAGTTGATTAATGGAGGAAAAGAGATGAATTGAAGAGAGAGAAATGCGTTAGGGTTTAAGGAAGGAGAAAAGGGGGTTTTGTGGAAGAAGGATGAGAGAAAGATGGTATGACAAGACTTTAAGTCGCGCTTGAAAACTGACTAACTAGCTTGCTTGTATTTAAATGAGTCGGCAAGCAGGTTAAGAGAACAGAAGCAAAACAAATTGCTTCAAGAGTGGAGTATATTAGCATACCAGTAATGATATGGACTGGTTTACCGGTTATAAGCACATAACCAAAAAAAAAAAAATGAAAAAGGAGAGTAGTATACTGACTTGCTAGTACTTGGGAATGTGGGCATGCTAACTAAGAGAACATAAGCAAAATTAAGTTGTTAGAAAAGAAAGTATACCCGTAAGCCAGTGATTTGTATAACTAGCATGCCGGTTGTCTGCAATTTTGTAGAAAAATAGCAAAGACCACTTGTTTGAGCAAATTTACTAATCCAATTTGATTTATAGAGATTCAGTAAACATCTTAACACTTTAAACAAGTTTATTTGAGTCTGTTAAGACTTGAAAAACTTAATTTTTAACTAAATAGCCAAGGTTTATCCGAATCAAATCCATTGAGTCTAGTAATTCATAATAAAGTGAAAGTGCCCATGTGTGAGCAATTAAGTGCATAAACATTGAGTTTTTCCACACTAATAAGTCAAGCCAATTTCAAATGCATGTTTGAGTATGGTAGACACAAAATATAGCTTTAAGGCTTTATGAATCTTGAAATGATTACTTAAGTTCCTTAATCATGCAAGTGGCTAGAGAGTAAGTGGAGATCCTTTCTCAATGTTCAAGAAAAATTCATGTTTCAAATACGTTAAAAGACATTGAGAGATAGATTAGAGATACAATCAAGCTAAGCAAACTTCATATAAGCAAGAAATGCTCAATTTTGCATATAGAACCTAAAAAGGGTCTAGAGAGGTCAAGCATGCATGAAATTCAAATTAAACTTGTTTGACCACTCAAACATGCTTTAAGGATGAAAATAGACATGTAAGCTACCAATTTTGGGCACGGAAACTAATACATGATAATTTTATGCATATATAAACTTGGATCAGCATGAATGACTTCAAGTGTGCCCAAAACATGTTAAATGTGATATTTAATGCATAAAAGCCAAACGATCGTGTTTCTTATACCTTATAGTGTGATAGTTTCTGATCAACTTACTTAGCAAGTTAAGTTTATTCAAAAAGGCCATGTTGGTTCTTATGTGTTTAGCACTCATCTTGCAAGATCATTCTTCATTCTCTTCTTAAAGTGCAAAATATTTCATCACTCAAGGGTTTTGTAAAAATATCAGTTACTTGATTGTTAGTATCAACAAATTCTAAGCAAATATTATTGTTTTGCACATGATCACGAATAAAGTGATGTCTAATTTCTATATGCTTAGTCCTAGAATGTTGAATTAGATTTTTAGTCAAGTTGATAGCACTTGTATTGTCATATCTTATTGGAACGTTAATAAATTTCAAACCATAGTCAAGCAAAGTTTGCTTCATCCATAATACTTGAACATAACAACTATCGGCTACTATGTATTCAGCTTCAGCAATAGAAAGTGCTACTATGTTTTGTTTCTTTAAGTGTCATGATACTAATGAATTACTAGGAAAATGACATGTTCCACTAGTACTTTTCCAATCAACTTTGCAACTGGCAAAGTCAACATCAGAATATCTAATAAGATCAAGTGAGGTGAACTTGGAATACCAAAAGCCGATTTCAATAGTGCTCGTAAGATACTTGAAAATGCGTTTAATCTCATTAAAGTAGGATTCTTTAGGGCAAGATTGAAACCGTACACATAGACACACAACAAACATGATATCCAACCTAAACGCAGTTAAATATAGAAGACTTCCTATCATAACCCTATACATCTTTTCACAAATGTTCTTTCTATTCTCACCTTTGTCAAGTTTTAAGGTGATACTCATTGGAGTTGGCTTTGTCTTGCAACTTTCCCATTTTGAACTTTTTTAAGAGTTCTTTGGTATATTTGCCTTAGTTAATGAAGGTTCCATCTTTGGTTTGCTTAACTTGAAGGCCTAAGAAATAGTTGAGTTCTTCCATCATACTCATTTCAAATTCATTTTTCATACATTAAACAAACTCATTCACTAAATCGTGTGAGTGGCACCAAACATAATGTCATCAACATATATTTGAACAATTAGTATATGATCATCGTGTTGTTTAATAAATAGAGTTATGTCAAGTTTCCCTCTAGTGAATTTATTTTTTATTGAAAAGTTACTCAGTCTGTCATACCAATTTCCTAGATCTTGCTTTAGTCCATACAAGGTTTTATTAAGCTTATATACATGGTTTAGGAATTCATTATCTTCAAAACATGGCGGTTGCTTTACATATATCTCTTATTTGATGAAGCCATTTATGTCACGCCCCGAAGCGGCAGAGTCGTAACAGCCCCGCTGTGTAAACCATCCTAAGATAGAAGTTGGCCTTACAACCGCTATCTTAGACCTGATCTATACAAGGCGTCCACGACTAACCCGCTTTGAAGTAAAAAGTTTGTAATTTCAATAAATCATTTACCTAAGAAAGTGATAAAAGTTATATATGATCACTATAATTCAGTTATTACATTATTCAGCAATGAAAAGTAATAACATATGTGTTGATTCTTCAATGTTTTTCCTCACTCCCCAGGATCCAGTAGTTGCTAGCTTCAGAGTAATTGTTGCCGCTTCTTAGCCAGCACCCGCACGACGTCTATAGGGATGTGAGCAACCACAGCTCAGTAAGTTAGGATGGAGGACTTAAAACTATACCATACACACAACAAGGTTTTCAATCATTTATTAAGTGCAATGCATGTGCAAGCAAATGCCATCGCACGACGTTGTCCGGCCCGTCGTGAAATTAGAGAAATTACGCCTGCTTTAATCCGGGTTGAGGAGTTGCCGTTAATGCAACAGCTCACGACCAAACCCAGGCTTGTGTAATGGAGACCTTGCTCCTCCCATGACTACCTTCGAACCACTGTCTTCACCCTCGCCGCGACCTCCTCTCCTGTCACTTAGTTCGACTAAGGATGAAGAATGGACCATTTTGCAATCCTGCGCTATCCCTTCCGAAGGGGTCGGTATTTGGCCGGAGAGTCCTAAGTTCCCCTAACGGGTTGCCATGCATGTCCGATTATGATTACTGATCGGATATTTAATTAAGTCCAGTTTAGGGTGATCAATCCTTTCATACAAGTCATACAATATGTGCCAAGCAACAAACAGAATCATAGCATCACCCATAATCAAGCACATGCACACATTCTCTATCTAACAAGCACAACCAAGCATAATCTTAAGCCTCCAAAATACAGCATTGTATTAATCCCAACTTACCTCGACTCCTCGCTCTTTCACTCGAGGTTTGATTTGATCAGGCCATCGTCGATCATCCCTATAACACGAACGTGGTTTCAGTATTTCATATAATATTATAAGTTCATTTTATCCGATAATGCTTATTGTTAGGTTTTGTTTAAGGTTAAATATACCTAATTATCTAGGTATTAATTCTTTTATAATTATTTTAGGTTTAGGGTTAGGTTCAGGTTCGGTTTTCGCATCGATTTCTAAATTAGGTTTTTAGTTCAATTTCTAAGTAATGTTTTAGATTCCAACCCTCGAGATCCGTTTCAACCCATAATGTGAAATTAATCACATTACTTCCCGATCTCCTAAATACGATTATTACCCCTAGTCCGCATTTTATTCCATCCGGTATACTTAAATCTGTATTAGTGTACCGAATTTACTCATGTTGTGAGAAATTTTTACATTTTTCATATAATTACCTAAAATTAAATTTTGTTTCAGATTTGTTATGTCCTGATTTTCATTATTTTATTATCTAATTAAACCTAATTTTTCCATATTTATTAATTTTTAATTCTCCATATTCCTAATTTTCTACATTTACTACATAACACCTTCATTACTTATACTTAACACTCCATACACTAGGATCAGGTTTCCATACCAGAGATTAACATCCCTAAACATCTAATTACTATCTAAATCAATAATTAATATCCTAATCACCTAATTAACTCCAAATTACCCAATTTTCCCATCATTTTAGGGCTAAAAATTAATTTAAAAATTTCAAAAATTAAATTTAAAAAAATGGCTTCATAGCACTATTCTATATCATATGAGCATCCTACATAAAAAATTGAGCTTCAAACTATACTCCTAAGGTCATTTATTTCTAAACCGAAATGTGCTTGGTTTTGCATGATTTCTTAAGGATCCTATATTACGGGATATGTTTTCATCTAAATAATATTTTTCCTACAAACTACATACAAAAATATCTCAGAATAACAAAATTCATAATTTTCTAATTATATTTACTATTTTTACAAAATTTCACAAGAATCGGGCTAGAATTTGGACTCACCGGTTTGGGTAGCTCCGGCCACCGCGGGCCGCCGTGGCCTTGTCGGCCGGCCTGGGCGCTACCACCACCGTGTAGTGGTGGTGGCCGTCCACTCCCAGCTCCTCGTCTGGTGTGGGTTTCCTTTAAAATCCCTAACTGCACAGTTTTCCTTTTATTTTTTATTTTTCTGGATTTTCTCTCGATTTTTTCGGTGTTTTGATTTTTCTCAAATCATAAACTGACCAAAGGACTTCTGGAATTTTTTTTCCCTATTTATAGACAATTTTAGAAATTAATGTGCATTAATTTGATGTGATTTTGCACCGATTCCATGATTTTTGGCTTTTTGTTTGTCAAATTCTTATTGGTTATTTTTTTTCTTACTGACCACGACCTTATCTTGTTGCAGCTTATCCTTTTCTGATTTTTTTATATTTATTTTTTATTTTTCTTTAATTATTTGCTTAGTTTTAGGCTAATTTAGGTAATTACGTGTATTTTTATCTACACGTAAATACATGTGGGGTACACGTGAACATTACTAAATATTATTTTGGTCATTCTAAAATTTTTAGTATACATATAATCTATCTCTAGTAATTTATTAGTTATTTCATTACACTTTTCGCATTTTCGATGATTAATACCTATTATGCTTAAAATTTGAAAATTTTATAGTCTCCTATTTTACTATTTATTTTCTTAAATTTAAGTTTACGGGGTCATTTTTACTAATATTTCTCTCAATAGTTTATAATTTGGATGTGATTGGATCCTTTAGCCGATCGCCCTAAACCTTGGGTTCTAAGTTCAATCTTACGGTTACTTAGCTAAACTTTGGAGCTTACAATTTAGAAGGTACTTTTAGCATCCATTTGATATAGTTTAAATTCTTTGTGAGCCGCAAATTCCAAAAGCATCGTAATAGCTTCTAGTCTTGCAATCAGGGTAAAGGTCTCATCAAAATCTATCCCTTCTTCTTAATTATAGCCTTTAACAACTAACCTAGCCTTGTTTCTAGTTACTATACTGGTTTCATGAAGTTTGTTTCTATAAACCCATTTTGTTCCAATAACTAGTTTATCTTTTGGTTTAGATACTAAGTTCCATACCTCATTTGTTGCAAATTAATTTAGCTCTTCTTACATAGCTTGAACCAAAAAATCATCTTTTAGAGCTTCATCTATATTTTTTTGTTCAAGTTGAGATAAAAACACTACATTACTTAGATTTTTAAGTGATGCTCTTGTTTGAACCCTATTAGATAGTTCTTCTATTATTTGATCCTTAGGATGATTTTTCACAAATTTCCATTCTTTAAGTAAATCTAAGTTAGAGTTGTTAATGATTTCATCTAACTTAAAGAATTCCTTTTCAATTGAGTTAGATTGATTCTTGTTAAGACCAAGATTGTCTAAATGAGCACCAATGTTTTTTATTTCATCATTAGACTCGTTATATATACAAGTATCGTCAAATGCAATATGAATTGACTCCTCTACAATAAGCGTTCTCTTGTTATATATTCTATAAGCTTTACTAATAAGAGAATAACTAAGAAAAACACCTTCATTTGACTTTGAGTCAAATTTTCCTAATTGTTCCTTTCCGTTATTGAGAATGTAACAATTCATTCTAAAAGGATAAAAATATGATATGTTAGGTCTTTTGTTTTTCCAAAGCTCATAGGGGGTTTTCTTAAGAATTGGTCTAATGAAAACATGATTTGAGATGTAATAAACCGTATTGACGGCTTCAACCAAAAAATATTCTGGTAGATTATTGTCATAAAGCATAATCCTAGCCATTTCTATAAGAGTTCTATTTTTTCTTTCAATAACTCCATTTTGTTGCAGAGTTTTAGGTGTCGAGTATGTATGTTTTATCCCATTTTTATTACAAAAATCTTCCATATCAAGATTTTCAAATTCTCTCCCATGGTCACTTCTTATAGAGACAATAGAAAGATCTTTTTTCATTTTGGACTTTCTTGCTATAGTTTAAGAACACATGATAAGTTTCATCATTGTTAGCAAGGAAGAAGGTCTAAGTGTATATAGTGAAATCATCAACTATGACCAAGGTGTATTTTTCCCTCCCAAACTTAAAGTTTGGGTTGGACCAAATAAATCCATATGTAGTGGTTAAAGTGGCCTAGAAGTTGAGATGGCTTCTTTTGATTTGAAAGATGACTTAGTTTGTTTGTTATATTGACATGCTTAACATGTTCAACATGTTTTATCTTTATCAAAACTAATCTTAGGTAATCCTTTAATAAGATTCCTTTTGGCTAGTTTGATAAGATATCTATATTAGCATATCCAAATTTTCTATACCATAACTAACTATTATTGTTTTGAGCGGATAGACAAGTCTCAAGAGAGCATGAAAACATATTGAAGTCAATTTTGTAGATGTTTTCTCGTCTATACCCCTTAAAACGAATTTAGTCATTGTTAATGTTTTTAATAGAACACTTTGATGCATGAAAGATTACTTTATAACCTATATCATATAATTAAGTAATACTAAATAAGTTATATTTTAAATTATCAACAAGTAACACGTTTAATAGTAAGATCATTATTAATGAAAATATTACCTTCACCGATGACATGAGCTTTTCGATTATCTCCGAAAGTTACGCTTCCTTTATCCTTCAAGTCTATAGATGTGAACTTGGATGCATCTCCCATCATATGTTTTAAGCAACTACTACCTAAGATCCATTTATTATTGTGCCTTGAAGGATCCTACAAAACAAGCGATCACCTCTTTGATACTCACTTTAGTTTAGGTCCTTTGGGGTTAGTTGTTATGATGTAAGTTTATCTTTTAAGGACCCAAACCATTTTATTTTTATTGCATAAGGAGAGATTACGTCGTAATGCACATGTGTGAGTAATATGACTATGTCTTCTATAATAGTTACAAGTTTTATTTGATGCCTTAATAAAATAGCTTTTATATGTTCTATACACATTCTCCTTAATAAAACCTATTTCGATTTTGTCTAAGCCTAGCTGTTGTATTCTAAGGATTTTATCTAAATTATTTTCTCCATTACGAATTTTGCCATTGTTTTTCTTGAGTCGTTTAGGCCAGTTCTCAAAATTGAATTTTCAAATTCAAGTTGACTTAGTTTCTCTATCATACCTTCATGATTTTTTGCTTTAAGTTCTAGTTCTTTTAATTCCTTTTCAAAATTCTTCTTGACCTCTTTTAATTTGCTATTTTCATTTATCAATTTATTATTTCTAGTACTTATCTCTATATTTTCTTTTGTCAATCTCTTATTTTCAATTTTCAAATATTCATTATCTTTTTCTAAGCTTTCTTGTGCATCAACAACTTTATTGTATTTACTTTTAATAATATCAAACTCATCACCTACTTCACTCATCATTTACTTCAATACTTTTTTCTTCTTTTGCACTTTTATGAATTCTTTCAATAAGTTATCATACATACTCTTAAGTTTATCAAAGGAGGATTCATGTGAAGGAGAGCATATCTCATCATCATTGAGAGCTATGAAGTAAGTTTCATTATCGGAGGCACTAGAGTCCCCATTACTCTAAGTTGCTATCATAACTTTCCTTTTTGACTCTTTATTAGCCTTCTTAAGCGATGGACAACATTGTTGAATATGTCCCGGCTTTTGATAATTGTAACATTTGATAACTTCTCTCTTTTCCTTCTTAAACTTAGAAAATGATCCATATCCATCCTTATCTTTCTTAATTCTTTTATTGAATTTTATGAACTTTCTAAACTTCTTTGTCAACATTGTGATCTCATCATCGTCTTCACTTTCTTCATCACTTAAGTTCTCTTCCATGACTTTTAGAGCAATTGTCTTCGTTCTAGACTCCTCTCTTTATTTCCTTACCATCTCATGTGTCTTAAGTGCTCCAAGGAGTTGTTCTTTTGATATTTCATTAAGATCATGAGCTTTCTCAATTGCGATTCTCTTAGCTTCCTAATCTCTTAGCAAAGATCTAAGGATTTTGGAATTTATTTCAAGGTTAGTAAATGTCTTTCCAAAAATACTCAAAAGATTGATGATATTGATGAATCTATTATGCATCTCATCAATTATTTCATTTAGATCTATCTTAAAGTTTTCAAATTGTCCACACAATGAACTTATTTTTGTATCTCTCACTCTACTAGTTCCTTCATATGTGCTTTGTAATTTATCCTATATTCCTTTGTCACTTTTACATGCACATATTTTATTGAAATCATTTAATTTATGGTACAATGCAAAATATTCATGGCAACCACATTTAGATCAAGTAATTTCCAATCATCATTCGAGTAGTCTCTTTCTTCTTTTCCTTCTATCTTAAATGATCCTTGGTTAACCACACGCTATAGTAGTCTATTTTGTGTTTTTAAAAATATGGACATCCTATACTTCCAATATGGATAATTGCTACTAGTTTAGAGAGGAGGCCTATCTATTGCTTGTCCTTCTAAGAAGCCTAATGCATTAGATGCCATAATCTTTACTCTAATATGCGATTAAGTAAGTGATTAGAGACTAGCTCTAATACTAATTGAAGAACACTATGTTAAACTTAAGAGGGGGGAAGGGAGTGAATTGAGTTCAAGGACAAATTTCAATTCTTTTTTTATATAAATAACTAAATGCAATGATGGCAGTAATCAAAACAACAATAAAACAATAATAAATACTAAAATTAAAAAGATAAGGATAAAGAAGATCAAGCCTATATTTAACGTAGAGTTTGGACTGCCCCCTAATCTCCACGGACATACAATTCCTTCAACCGAAGACTTCACTTTCACTTTATTGATTTCACAATCCAAGAGCTACACAAGCTTACATAATCTCTTTTACACACAACTAACTTAAGAGTATCACTTTCTTTACTCAAGAATACAAATGTGAGGACTTTCAAACACATAACTATGTCTCTTTTTGTTTGATAGTAAATAAGTGTACAAGAGGCCAAGGAGAAGTAAATATAAGCTCAAGAATGTAAGAGAATATCTTTAAGTTATAGTAAAATATCAAATCTTGAAAGCTTTTGGTCGGGTAGTTGAGATTTTATAACAACTTATTAAATTCCTCCTATTTCCTTGCATTAAATGCTCCAACGGCTACTTGAAACTAACTCACCGGCATATCGGTACTTTTAACTATCGATAAGCTGGTAAAAATTACTCTACTAGCAAGTCGGTTCTTCTAGGTCAGTATGCTTTTCTTTGTGTTTTTGAAGGCTTTATATTGTCAGCTTGGTTTTTCCTTAAACCGTTAACCTAGTAGACCAAATATCACCTAAAAATTCTTTTAACACACAACAAATACATACGTTTTGCAATCTAACTTCAAGATAATTTGATCATCACTTAAAAGATTAAATTTCTTGTAGAGATAATTGATTTAATCATTAAGCAAACTAATTGAACTTATTCAATTATCCTAAAATAATTAAATGATACTTAATTTAATCATCTACTTAATTTGTTTTCTTTAAAAACAACATGTTTAAATATATAATTTTTGTTTTGTTCTCATCAAAATCAAATTAATAAACCTTAAGTTCGACATAATTCATGATTGAAATTTCTATGATTTCGATTATAATTTTCCATTGGTTATAATTATTAGAAACACTATTGATATGGGAGTTGAAATAGGGTTTGTTAGAAATTCTTAATTAAACTAATTAGTTAATGCAGAAGTACCGTTAATTAGAAATTATCCAAGGATTAATACAATGTTTCGAGTTAATTATTCGCTGAGACATTGTAGATAATTAATTTAGGACATTAGAAGATCATAACATCGGGAGATATATGATTATAATTTAGAGTCTACTATTAGTTAAAGATACGGAAGTTAACTGATTAATTAGAGGTTTAATTCCTTAATTTCAAGGCACGATAATTTTACTTGAATGACCGTATAGCTATTAGTAGATTATGTTTTTCTCACATTCTCAATTAATTGCTTAGTTTTAGATATTTTATCATAATTTTCCTTTAGGGTAATTATTAGATTAGTTAATTTACAATTCAGTTTTGATTGCTTAAATATTGATAAGAATTATCATATGATTAGTAATTTCTTAGCCTCGAGATATTGACAACCTTACTCACTCTTTATTACTTGATTCTAACCTAGTATACTTATTGGAGTATTTGCAATATATATATATATTATATAGTTTAAGTGGATCAATTACCTCTAAGAGTTTTGATTTACTTAGCTTCAACTCATGCTTGCATATTTTTCTTATTATGTGATGTGCCAAGTTTGCGCTAGTATTGTCTCTAATAAGGAAGGTTTTTGTTAGATTAGCATTTGAAGGGAGTACATCAGGGTTTTGGTTTAGATACTTGAGGACATTAAAGCCTTTATCGTATTAGCAAGGGAGTTGGTGCTTCGATGTTAGATGGTAGTTAACGAAGATCATGATGGTTAGGTTTCATTGTACTATATTTCCTAATCTAGTAGAGTTATAATAGTCCCGGAGCGGTAAAATTATAACAGTTATACCATATAAACTATTCTACGATAGAAGTTGACCATATAGCTGTCATCTTAGACCTAATTTATATAAAGCATCTACGACTAATCTGCTTTAAAATAAACAATTCATAAATTAAATAAATTATTTACCTAAGAAGGTATGAAAATATATATATACCAGGATTCGAATATTATAAATAATGTTTGCAGGGTTTCACTGTACAATATTTCCTAAATAATACATTATTAAAAAATGGAAGATTCTAAATAAGAACTAAGACCTTAAAAATATATCTGTTGTTTAGATATATTTCCTCACTCTTCGGGATCTAACGGTTGCTAGTCTTAAGGTAAATATAAATCGCTTCTTAACTAGCACTTGCAATAACGTCTATAGGGATGTGAGCAACCAACTGCTTAGTAAATTAGGATGGAGACTTAAAACTATACATTAAACACAATCGGGGTTATCAACTGTTACATCCCGAAGTAGTAGAGTAGTAACAGTCCCGCTGTACAAACCATTCTAAGATAGAAGTTGATTGTATAGCCACCAATCGCTTAGTAAATTAGGATAGAAACTTAAAACTATACATTAAACACAAATAGGGTTATCAACTGTCTCGCTCCGAAGTGGTAGAGTAGTAACATTCCCATCGTACAAACCATTCTAAGATAGAAGTTAATCATATAGCCATCATTTTGGACCTGATTTACATAGGGCGTCCACAACTCACCCGCTATAAAGTAAACAGTTCATAAATTAAATAAATTGTTTACTTATAAATTTAAGAAAAATAAATATTCACATTAAATTAATCTAAGTGTATTTACAAGATTTAGCAATCTAATCATAATCTAATCAAGTAATTTGTAAACTAATGCTAAGCTTTAAAATAAATCTAACTAGAGAATAAATTTGGTCTTTTTTATACATTCTCGCTCCCCAAGATCCTTCAGTTGCTAGCATTAAGGTAATTATAGGCCACTTCATTGCTAGCACTTGCAACAACCGCTACAGGGATGTGAGCAGCCATAACTCAATAAATTAGGACGGAGATTTAAAACTATACCACAAACATAAACAAGATTATCCACCAAATTATTAGATGCAATGCATGTTCAAGTAAATGCCATTACATGACGTTGTCCGACTCGTTGTGAGATTAGAGAAATTGCGTTCACTTGAATCCGGATTGAGGAGTTGCTATTATGCAATAGCTCATGACCAAATCCAAGCTTGTGTAATTGAGACACTGCTCTTCCCGCGACTGTAAGTCTCACAATTAGTCGCTCAAGGCTTCGATCGGCTAAAAGATCCGATTGAGCCTAAATTATAAGTAAAGCTAGAAATATTAGTAAAATGATCCTGTAATTTTGAACTTAAAAAAATAAGCAATAAAATAAAAGAATCGAAAAATTCTAAATTTTAAGTATATAACTCGTTATTTATCATAAATGTGTAAAATACATTCCGATAATTAACAAATCGCTAGAGATAAATTATATGTATATTAAAAATCATAAAATAATTTAAATAATATTTAGGAATATTTATTTGTACTATATATGAATTTATATGTATGTAAAAATATGCCTAATTACTTAAAATAAGATAAATGTGCTAAAATAATAATAAATAATTAAATAAAATTCATAATTAATTAAGAAAAAATGAAGAAAAATATAGAAAAATGTGGAAAAGTCTAGAGGTGGGCCGTGGCAATCTGATATTGAAGAAAAAAAAATCAACCAATTAAAATGCAACAAATAGAAAGTGGAAAAAAGAAGAGAAATGGCAATTGTTTTGTCTCATTAATGCACAATAATTTTCCTAAAGCTCTATAAATACTCTAAATTTTTTAGAAGCTCATTTGGTCAGTTTGGCGAGTGAGAAAAATAGAGAAAAGTGAAATTGAGAGAAAAATTAAGGTTAGGAAAAAAATAATAAGACAATTATACAGTTGGGGCTTATGAAGAGAACTCAGACACGAGGAGCAGCTGGGGGTGGATGGCCACCACCTCTACACGGTGTTGGCAGCGCTCAGGTAGGCCGACACACCCATGGCCACCGATGGTAGCCGGAACTACTCAAATCGGTAAGTTCGATTTCTAGCCCGATTTTGTGTAATTTTGTAAAAATAGTAAATATTCTTAGAAAATTATGAATTTTGTTATTATGAAATATTTTTATATGTAGTTTTTACGAAAAATATTATTTTTATGAAAATATATTCCATGATATATGGTCCTTAAGAAATCATGCAAAATTAAAAATCTTTCGGTTTAGAAATAAATGACCTTAGGAGTGTAGTTTTAAGCCCAAAATTTTTGTGTAGACTACTTAGATGATATAAAATAATGCTATGAAGCCCGTTTTCAAAAATTAATTTTTTAAATTTTTATATAATTTTTAGGCCTTAAAATGAGGTATAAAATGGGTAATTTAGGGTTAATTAAGTAATTAAATGGTTAATTACAGATTTAGTGAATAATTATATGTTTTAGGATGTTGAAATCTGATAAAGTATGATACTTGTTGCATTTAAGGTGTTATATGTAATTATTAGGTTAATTATATAGTAAATAAGTAATAGGGAAAAGTAGTAAATTTTAAGTTAATTTTGTAAATTAGGGTAATTAGGTGTAAATTATGATTTAGGATGAATTTAGATATTTTGAAATGATAATTGATATTGGGAGATGGTAATTAGAGTAATAAAAATATTAGATGTGTATTGTGTACATAATAAGTAATAGCACATAATACACAATTATTAGAAATATAATAAATAAAAGATATTAGAATAAAAATTGATATTATGATAATAACAAAAGTATATAATAAATCTAATAGAAAACTTAAATTTATGTAATTATATGAAAAATGTAAAAATTTGTCACATTAGGAGTAAATTCAGTACACTAATATGGATTTAAGTATATAGGGTGGAATAAAATACTAATTAAGGATAGTGATGATATTTACGATATCGGGAAGTAATGTGATTAATTTCACATTATAAGCTGAAACAAATATCTAGGGTTTGGATATAAAACAATACTTGGAAAATTGAACTAAAACCTAATTTAGAAATCGATACGGAAATTGAACCCGAACTTAACCCCAAACCTAGAGTAATTATAAAAAATTTGGAACCTAGATAATTGGATATATTAGACTCTAAACAAAAGATAATGACAAGCGTTATAGGATAAAACAAACTTATAATAGTTATAAGAAAAAACTGAAACCACATTTGTGTTATAAAGATGATCGGTGATGGCCTGAGCGAGCTGGACCTCGAGTGAGTAAACGAAGAGTCTAGGTAAATGGGATTAATACGATGCTGTATTTTGGAGGTTTGAGATTATGCTTGGTTATACTTGTTAGATTGTTTGTGGTGTGCATGTGCTTGATTATGAGTGATACTATGATTCTGTTTGTTATTCCAGCTTGTATTGTGTAATTTGTATGAAATGATTGATCACCTTAAACTGGACCTAATCAAATATACGACGTATAATTATAATCGAACCTGCATGGCAACCTATATCTTCGGCCAAATATCAACCCCTTCGAAAAGGGTAGCACGGGATTGTATAATGGTCCCTTCTTCATCCTTAGTCGAATTAAATGACAGGAGAAGAGGTTGCAGTGAGGATGAAGTCAATGGTTCGAAGGTAGTCGCGGGAGGAGCGGGATCTCCATTACACAAGCCTGGGTTTGGTCATGACCTATTATATTAATGGTAACTCCTCAACTTTGATTAAAGCAGGCAAAATTTCTCTAATCTCACGACAGGCTAAATAACGTCGCTCGATGGCATTTGCTAAAACATGCATTACACCTAATAAGTTGGTTGATAACTTTGTTGTGTTATGGTATAGTTTTAAGTCCTCCATCTTAACTTACTGAGCTATGGTTGCTCACATTTTTATAGATATCGTGCAGGTGCTGGCTAAAAAGTAGCATACAACTACTCTGAAGTTAGCAACTGCTGGATCCTAGGGAGTGAGGAAAAACATTTGAAGAATAAACACATATTTTTAAGGTTTAAGCTTTTGTTTTAGAATTTTTCATTTCTGAATAATGTAATAACTAGGAAATATATTACAGAGAAATATTATAAACTTTAACTGTAATAATTGAATTATAATGTATATATACATTTCTTCACTTTCTTAGGTAAATGATTTATTTAAATTACAAACCATTTACTTCAAAGCGGTTAGTCGTTGACGCCTTATGTAGGTCAGGTCTAAGATAGCGGTTGTAAAGCCAATTTTTATTTTAAAATGGTTTACACGGCGGGCCTATTATGACTCTACCGCTTCGGGGCGTGACAACGACTACCTTCGAACTATTAACTTCACCTTTACTGCGACCTCCTCACTTATCACTTAGTTCGATTAAGGATGAAAAATGGACCAATTATGCTATCCAGCGCTATCCCTTTTGAAGGGATCGGTATTTGGTTGGAAAATCCTTGATTTCCCTTAATGAATTGCTATGCAGGTTTGATTTACATTTACAGGTCGTATATTTGATTAAGTTCAGTTTAGGATAATCAATCATTTTATACAAATCATACAATATAAGTCAAGTAACAAATCAAAATCATATCATCAACTCAGAACAATACAATTTCAAGCCTCCAAAATATAATACTCTATTAATCTCAATTTATCTCGACTTCTTGCTTGCTTACTTAAGGTAAGACTCGTTCAAAACATTGCTAATGATTCTTATAATACCAACGTTGTCTTAGTTTTTATATAATTGTTATAGATTTGTTTTATTCTATAACAATTATTATTATCTTTGTTTTAGGATTTAATATGTCCAATTATCTATTTTCTCAAATCCTTTACAATTATTATAGGTTTAGGACTAAGTTTGGGTTCGGTTTCCGCATCAATTTCTAGATTAGATGCTAATTCAATTTCTAAGTAAAATTTTATATACAAACTTTAAAACTCATTTTGACCCCATAACGTGAAATTAATCACATTATTTCCGAGTCTCCTAAATATTATATTTACCCGTAATCATTATGCTAATGCATTCGCTATACCCCTTATCTTACTTAACTTCCAAATTTACTCTCAATGTCAGAACATTTTATATTTTTCATATAATTACCTAAATTTAAGTCTTCTACTAAATTTTATATATTTTTTTATTATTAGTAAAATATAAATTTTTATTCTAATATTTTCTATTTATTATAATTCCAATTTTTCATATTATATATTATTACCTATTATGTACATAATACACATCTAATGTTTCTATCACTCCAATTATTATCTCCCAACACCAATTAACATCTTAAAATATATAAATTCGTCCGAAATCATATTTTACTCATAATTGTCCTAATTTACAAAATTATCTTAAAATACACCATTTTTACCTATTACGTATATACTGTATAATACCTTAATAATTACATCTAACACCTTAAATGCTATAAATACCATACTTTATTAGATTTCAACAACCTAAACTATATAATTATTCACTAAATCAGTAATTAACAAAAAATAACCCATTTTGTGCATCATTTTAAGGCCTAAAAATTTTGAAAGTTCGTTTTTGAAAAAGGGCTTTGTAGCATTGTTTTATATCATCTAAGAAGTCTACACAAAAATTTTGAGTCCAAAACTATGCTCCTAAACCTATTTATTTCTAATTCGAAGCATGTTCGATTTTGCATGATTTCTTAAGGATGGTATATTTCTAGATATAAATTCATCAAAATAAAAAAATTTCCTAAATCTACATACTAAAATATTTCAAAATAACAATTTTCATAATTTTCTAATAATATTTAATATTTTTACAAAATTACACAAAATCAATTTGAGAATTAAACTAACCTAAATTGGTGCCTTCGATCGCTGTAGCCTTGTCAGTCGATTTGGGTGTTGCCACCACTGTGTGGTAGTGGTGGTTGTCATCCACTCCCAGGTGCTCATCGTGTTCTAGTTCCCCTTTAAGGCTCCGATTGCATGGATTTGAGTAATTTTTTGTAATTAATCCTAACACTCAATATTTTTGTTTTTCCTATTTTTTCACTATTTAAACTGACAAAATGAGCTTATATAATTTTTTGGGTATTTATAGAGCTCTAGGGAAATTATTGTGCATTAAATTAATTAGATAATTATCTTATCTCTTCTTTTTCTTACTTTTTATTTGTTGTAATTTGATTGGTTGCTTTTATTTCTTCAATTTCAAATTGCCACACCTCAATTCTGGATGTTTCCTCGTTTTTATTGATTTTTTATTAATTAATTATGAATTTTCTTTAATTATTTAACATTATTTTAGCCTATTTCACGTGTTTTAAGTAATTATGTTTATTTTTACCTACATGTAAATTCCTATATAGTACAAATAAATATTCCTAAATATTATTTAAGTTATTTTATGATTTTTAGTGTATACATAATTTATTTGTAGCAATTCATTAGTTATCGGAATATATTTTACGCATTTTTTATAAATAACGAGTAATATACTTAAAATTTAGAAATTTTATATTTTTTTATTTATTTTCTTAAGTTTGAACTTATGAAATCGCTTTTACTAATATTTCTAACTTTATTTAATAATTTAGGCTCGATTGGATCCTTCAGTTGATCACTCTAAATTCTACGAGCCAAATTTTGAGTAATTGATTATGAGTCTTACATCAACTAAATTAGTTAGATGCAATGAATGTATAAGAAAATGCTATTGCACAATATTGTCTAACCCATCGTGAGATTAGAAAAATTACATCTGCTTTAATACAAGTTAAGGAGTTTCCATTTAATGCAACAATTTATGATCAAACTCATGCTTGTGTAATAGAAATACTGCTTATCGCGCAATTACCTTCGAATCATTAACTTTACCCTTATAGTGACTTCCTCATTTATCACTTAGTTCGATTAAGGATGAATCAATTATGCTATTCAGTGCTATCTCTTTTGAATAGGTCAA
Organism: Lumnitzera racemosa; assembly: GCA_024138005.1. Classification (NCBI taxonomy): domain Eukaryota; kingdom Viridiplantae; phylum Streptophyta; class Magnoliopsida; order Myrtales; family Combretaceae; genus Lumnitzera; species Lumnitzera racemosa. The sequence continues at coordinate 110,830,567 of JAMXBC010000004.1, forward strand.
TATTTGGCCGGAGAACCTTATGTTTTCTCTAATGAGTTGCCATGCATGTCCAATTTAAAATTTTAAGTTATATATTTAACTAAATCTAATTTAAACTGTTTAATCATTTTAAACAAACGACACCAATACCAAACAAAGTAGTAAATCATAATCATATTATTAAGTTTGGAAACAAGCACGTATAGGCATATGCACAGTTAACTATCTAATAATCATAACCAAGTATAACTTCAAGCTTCCGAGTACTACAAATTAGTATTTTGAAATACAATAACGTATTAATTCCATCTTACCTAGACTCCTCAATTGCTTACTTAAGGTATAACTCGCATAGGCCATAACTGATCATCCATACAATACAAACTTTGTTTTAGTTTCCACATAACTATCATAGATTAGTTTTATCCTTTAACGCTTATTGTTATTTTTAGGTTAGAGTTTTAGTATACTTAATTATTTAGGTTTTTAAGTCTCTTACAGTTATTCCTAATTTAGGTTAGGTTTTGATTCAGTTTTAGAGTCGGTTTCTAAATTAGGTTAAGTCAGCTTCTAATTATGGGTTATATAAGAGCCCTAAAAACTTAATCCAAACTTATTTTTGATGTAAGAAAAATTTATATTTTTTATGTAATTATATAATTTTATATTTAATATCATATTTATTTTATATTAATATTGTTATAATATTATCACTTTTGGCATAATCATTTATACTCATTAATGTCCTATATTTACATATTATGTATTATTATATAATTCAATCATAAATCACTTATTTAACACTTCTAACACTATATATATCATCCTCCATCCTCCAATAACATATAAATGTTTAATTATATTTTAAATCAGAAATTATATCTAAGTAATCGTAAATTACAAAATTAACTTAAAATATATTATTTACCTACATATTTAGTACATATTATGCATAATATATTCAATTGACGTCTCAAATTCCAATAAAGGTATAGAAAATATATTATAATTAGTAAGTTATTGTTGTTATATTATGATCATGAAAAGTATTAAGATAGTTTAATATATATTATTATTCGGTATATCGATTTTAGGTCCGATTTTACTAAAAATTAGCTTAAATTAGGTAAATAACCAAATAAAATTATAAGATTCAAACTGAATATTCTCAAGATTATAACTAAGCTTTAGAAGTCATTACAAATCGGATTAATTAAGGAATTTACTTAAAACCTATTATTTCTTTCATATAAAAAACATGATGGTATTAATAAAATAATTTTAATAAATACTAAATGTATAGTTTATCTAAAATTATTTTTATCTAAATTAAATGTATCATACAGGGAATATATAAACAAAAAATTAGCTCGAAATAATATTATTACTATTTTTGAAAATTCATACAAAATTCGTTTGAATCAAGCCTATTCTTAAGAAACCTATATAAGAAATTCTAATTTTAAAAATTTGGCTTGATATTCTAATTTTAAATGCGAAAATACCTCGGGAAACCAAATTTCCTAATTTTCATGTATATTCGATATTTTTATGAAATTAAACAAATTTAGAAAGAAAATAAAAATTTGCTAATTGACAAGCTTTCAATTGCTAGCAGTAGCTCCACCATTGTCTACAACTCTAGACATGGGGTCCACTATCTATTGGTAGTGACCATTCCTCTCCAAGTGGTCGTTAGATGTGAGTTCCCTTCATAAATCTTAAATGTACACCATTTTGTTAAAATTTATTTTTCCTCTCTTCTCTCTTCTTCTTAATTTTTTTTTTTTTGATGCTCAATTGGTTATAATGGTGTTTGGTTGAGTTGTGTTGAATTTATAGCGTGGTTAGGGTTTTACTTTCAATTTTATGTTGCCAAGTACCCCTTATCCTTTATCTTTTTTACTTTTTAAATGGCCTAATCATTTTTGTTAAATTTTCATCTTCCATTTCTAGCTTCCTACACCTATGGTTTGGACAATTCTATGCCTTTTCATATTTTTATTGAATTTTATTTAATTATTTATGAATTTTCCTTAATTATATAGTATTAATTTAGTATATTTCGAGCATTTGAAGTAATTTGGTATATTTTTACCCACATCTAAATATATATATGGTATAAATAAATATTTATAAATATTATTTTAGTTATTTTATGATTTTTAGTATGCATATAATTTATCTCTATTGATTCGTTAGTTATTGGAACTCATTTTACGCGTTTTCGATAAATAATGCAAAATTTATATATAATTTGATATTATAATAATTAATTATTTTCCTAAATTCAAACTCATAAAATTATTTTTACTAATATTTTTAACTTCATTGTAAAATTTGAGCTTGATTAGATAGTTTACCCGACTGCTTTATATTTCACGAACCGAATTTCAAATACCTTATTGCAAGACTTACTGTAATTATGGAATTAAGAAAAGGAATTAGCACGGAATACAGATTCATAACAGTAGGAGAGGAGTTTGAATTCTTTCTTTGTAGAGAATATACATTGTGCATTATCTAAATTCTTTAGAGCCTAAGCACAATTAAACAAGGGAATGAGGATTCATCAGGGATTAAGGAAGGAATGATAATATCATTCCGCCTTATTGAATAAGCCATATGTACAACTAAGGGGAGGAAAGATTTGAATCCAATTGATCTTATTGAGAGATAAGTGTTTATATTACTTAATTACAATATCGTTTGCAAAATATTTATGACTTAATTGAGTTGATTTAGTATTTCCTGTAATACTTACCAATATATCTTAGCATAGACACAATTATAAGATAATAATATAAGAGCATCTTTACTTCTCATCCCCTATTTGACGTGGTGAAACCTAGTTATCTCTCTTAACAATAAACCGTGTCCCTAAATTTGGGGACGTTCCCTCAATAATGGACATCCTTAGCTCTTGTTTTCTTAGTTTTTAATTAGTTAAAGGTAGTAACTAAGGCCCATAAAAATTTTAAAAATAATGTGAAGGAATTTTTATGAAGTAACTTAGTGATAAAATGTTGAGTTCCTTAACTAGATCCACATAGCAAATAAATCAGAAATACTAAAACAAAAATAATAATTGGATTAGAGAAAATTTAATAGACTAAATAAGTTCAAACATAGTAACGTAAAAACTAAGATAATTTTACTTTATATATTTGATTATTAGATTTAGATCCTCTCATTTCTTTAACTCTTTTCACTTTCATCGATTTTCAAATTAATAATCGAAACTATCTAGATTTTTTTAAAATGCTTTATATTGTCATCATGATGTTATAATCCTTATTGTAATATTCATTGTTGACTATATATAAAACATCTTAAGATGATAAATTGAGGAAAAAAGAGTAAAAGTAAATTGAGACGACCAATTTTCATTCCATTCCATTATGAATATGTTACAACCAAGCACGATATTATAATGAATTCAACGATTCCATTGATGATTCTAAAATCAAAATTGAATTTATTATTTTACTCTTGATTCATTTCATTATAATTCGTTCCATTTCAAACTGTTATTACATATTAAATGCAACATTTGTTAATTGATTTGACTAATCAACACAATCTTGATGCGTTTTCAGGGTAGGATATACGGAGAAGGATCACAACGAGGCAAACAGAAAAAAAGCCAATAAAGTCCAAATAGTTACTGAATGATTATGATGTAATACTTTGATCTCACTCTGCTTACAATTTGTTGGATGTAACTCACTAAAACAAATTAAAGGGTAACTCACTATTACTTATCGTTAAATAGAATAGATAATAGTTAAAGGATAACGAGAACATTATGGTTACTCAAAGGAAATACGAATAATTTCCTTATTGAAGATCGATTAAAATTATTTGTATATAAGTAAGTGGGGGTTTATATATCCATTTACTACGGTTATTTTAATGTATGAAAAAACAAAAAGGGTATTTTTATAATTAAGTTACATAAAATATATTAAAAGGGGTAAAATAAATAAAGAATATTTAGTTCAGAAAAGTATGAATCATTATGGAATATTGTGTCTGAAGACATGAGTCACACAGTAACTAGATGTTGGAAATAAGGTACAAGTGGGTGAAAACGAAAGAAGAATTTACAATCAAGGATTGACTTGATTTAGATCAGATTGGGAGTTAATTAATCATTTTACAAAGAAGTTAGTTTGAATTCGGATTGGATATCTATGGTCGGTTTGGGAGCTCAACTAAGCTAATCTTGGATTGTTTTTTTATATAAAGCATAGCTACTAGGCATGAGGGAGTCCAGCATAAGTAAGGGCTTTATACTCAAATTAGCAGAAAATCAAGTTTGAATAAGAATCTCCATCTTGGATAAAAGTACTCTTCTCGTAAGTCATTAGAATCCTCAAGCTCAGTTACGTATGATCAGTTCAGGAGATTGATTCTTATTAAATCTAATCATAGAATTAATTAATATTTGAATTATGTCACATATGTAACTAATAACCTTTTCATTAGCTAATTATGTTATAACTTAAAAGTAATAGATTTAAACACTAATTTATCTCAAATAAAAAATCAATGATGTTATTATTCAATTATAATAATATTAATAAGTTTGTTATAAATAAATCTTAAAAATTTTATGGGAATTGGAAAAGGTATTGGGCATGGTAAATTTGGGGGGCAAACCAACAATAATCCAACTAACCCAGATCGTACCCGCCAAAATTAATCATGCAAATAAATGCACTTCTTGTTCGGCCAAAAATAAAGAAAAAATAAATAAATGCACTTCTTCTATTCTTGTCTCCATATCACATCAGATACTATACACTTGTAAGAAGGCGTGTGGAGGCGGTATCTTGATTCTGTCTACATTATTGGGAAACGGCAAAGACTGTACGAATGACGGCCAAAGGAGTGTCAGCTCCGCTCCAGCTTCCACCACTCACGTCCCGTCTCCGCCGTTTATTGTCTCCTCTTTTTGATAACTGTCTCCGTCTTTTCACTCCAGTCTCTCCTCTTCCTTTCCTTTCCATTTTTAATATTATTTATAATTTTTATTTTTTCGTTGTATTGTCTCTTTCTCCCACCGAAATTAGAAAACAAATACAGCACATATATTTCACTCTGGCCACCTAGGAGCTCCTTTTTATGCAAAGACAAAAGTCATACCAATTAGATTATATGATTTCTTTTTTCATTCGTTGAGGATACAGCAGTTGGATAAAAAGATGGGAATGGTGTTTCCATGTTAATAAATAGAAAGATAACGTGTAAATATTTAAAAAATCTTAATACGTGTTATTAAAGAAAGTTAATTTTTTTTAAAAAATATTAATTATATTTTTATATATTAAAATTTTATAAATATTTATATATTATTCATTGACTTATGTAACATATTAATATTGTTAAAATTTTATTTCGACGTAAAGTTTTTTTTATATAAAAAGAAAGATTCACTACATAAAATAAAAAGAAAACAAATTTATCAAAAGATTATACTCTGATATTATCAATGAGTATATGAAGTAAAATGTCAAAATCAAAATTTTCCTTAAATATTAGTAGCATGATCTTTCGAGCCAATGGGGAAATAGAAACATTTCACGTTAAAAAAGAGATAAAATTCTTATCCTCGAATTATCTTTTAATTATGTTTCTACTGGTTTACCTTTTTGACTTGCTGGGTAAAAAAAAAAATGCGATGCTCATAATTTTTTAATTTTATAAATCTATATTTTAGCTAGAACTGTCGTTCTGCCGAGTATCCTCCTGCTCACCGACCCCTTGGTTTCTAAATCGATTCAAATTTCAGGCCGTTTTAATTGCGTAGAAGGTTTCAAAGACTCGTTTACGCTTGAGGTTTATATATTTAGGAATCGAACTATTAAACGGTCACTGCAAAATAAGTTAATAAATCGTATACTTTATAAAAAAAACCCTATATATATTTGCAACATTTGTTGCATGAAGTAGCTCTGCTTGCGTATATAGATATCGAAATTTCACATGTAACAAAAAAAGATTCCAAAAATTTTTCCTAATCCATATTTCCAAACCAAATGTTTTCCGGATCTTCTTTTATTAATACACATGAGAACCAAAATATAATATACATATAAAACGAAACAATACGAAGATACAAATGAAAATAGTGATCGGAGTACGAGATTTGAAAATTAAAAATTTACAGTAAAAAGATTGAAGAAAGATATCCTATGTATTGTAGAAAATTATTTTAATTAATATTTTAGTAAATATGAATAAATTCAATTAGGTAGTTAAATTTATGATAGGGGTATAAATAAAATTCTTTTTAAAGTAAACTTTAAGTAAACACCGAATAAATGGGAAAAAGCCAAAATTTATGTAAATAAAAGAAAAGAAAAAGGTTATATTAGATACCGTTTTACACTCTGTCAGTATTTCTGCAACAAAAAATAATTGGGGATATCATTTAAAATAAGGTGAATTATTATCCTTCAGCAGGACACCGTATTCTTGTATAATGGAAACCTATTTTAGCGTTAGATTAATAATGGCGTGGGACGAGCCGGAGCCATAAATGGTTTTTAGGACCGCTCTAACTTAAATTTTCCTGTTGTCAGAGAGAGAGAGAGAGAGAGAGAAAGAGAGACAGAGGGGAAGGGGGAGGGTGCTCGTAGATTAGACATAGAAATAGACATAGACCAGTGTCTTTAATTCGCGATACACCAACATTAACACCTCTGGTATGTATCCTGTCCGGCTTCTGGTTCTGGGCTCTGTTCCTCTGCTACCTCCTCCTTTTTTCCTTACGGTTCACGCTAAACGCCTGCTCTCTCTACCTCCAGTCTTCTCTTCTACGCACTATAATACATATGCATACATCCTACTACATACACCAAAACACCCTTGCAAGAGCTAGATAAGTAGAGAGCCAAAGAAAGAAAGAAAGAAAAAAAGATTCTCTCTCCCAACCTCTATCCTAAACCAAAACAAAAACCCAAAATGTTCTTCTCGGTTACCCTTCTCTCCTCTCTCTTGTTTTGGCAAGAAAAGTTGTAGAAAGTTGGCATCTTTCTGGTTATTCTTCTTGTTGCTGCTGTTGCTCCTTTCTCTCTATCTGTTCTTTTTTGGTTGGTTTTGGTATGGAGAGTAATGGAATGAAGAAGATCCAGTTGGGTTTAGTTCTGGTAATGGCGGTTTTCACGATCCAGTTTATCACTACCACTTCACTACTCAGCGAGGAAGGTGATTTTAAAAAATAAATAAAACAGTTGTTGACATTGTGTTTGGCTTTGAAGCTGTACATATTTTATTATTTGTTGGTCAAGGTTGAAAGTATTTTTATAATGCAGGAACAGTGTTCTACTGTTCATGTCCCCCGTTCATTGTGTTCTTTATTGTAATTTTTAAATGGCTTACGAGTAAGTTATTACCGAACCGGTACGTGAGTTTCGTAGCGTCGTTTATGTGCCCGGAAGTAGTAGGTTATATCCCAAGCCGTGGTATTCCATTACCAAAAGAACAATTAGTTAGCTACTTCTGATGGAATATAAACAATGTGCAGGGAAAGCTCTAATGACTCTGAAGGCATCGTTTAGCAGTGTGGCCAATGTGTTGCTCGACTGGGACAATGCCCAAAACGATGACGTGTGTTCTTGGAGAGGCGTTTCCTGCGATAACTTCAGTGTTTCGGTCATGTCATTGTAAGTTTTTTTCTTATTAGCGTTCTATATTCATGAATATGCTTAGTTTTAGGATTTTTACAGAGATATGTAACAATTTTTATTGTTTATACAATGTTTTTAAGAACTTGTGATTTTATTTTATTCAAGGAATCTGTCAAACTTGAATGTTGGAGGAGAGATCTCCCCAGCTATTGGAGAGTTGAAATACTTGCAGTCCATGTATGTACATTGTTACTTCTATATGCTATTTAGCTAAAAAAAAGGGAAAAAAAAGTGGTTTACTCACTTTAGCAATACACCCAATCGAGGTGTGATATATAAAAGATAAATGGGACTATGCTGTTCTCGTGCGAGGAACATGCAATCCCATTGATCTTTCGTATCAAACTTTGAGGGTGTTGCTAAGATGGGTAGACCATACTATACCTAATCTATTGCTCCTATTTTGCCTACTTTTTCTTGGACTTTCTTTTTAATATTTTTGATAAATCAATTGGACTGGAAAGTATTTCTTTACGTAATTATATATATTATTCTTCATTCTTCTTGTTATAGTGATTTGCAGGGCAATATTTTAACCGGACAAATACCCGATGAAATTGGAGATTGCACTGCCCTTGTTCACTTGTATATATTTCTACATTCGTATTTCGTTCAAAATGTTTTATTTTTTTAGGAGTATTTTTTGAGTATCGGTAGAAATTAATGGTTGAATTGATTTATATTCAGGGACTTGTCTGGTAACTTCTTTTATGGAGACATTCCATTCTCAATATCCAAGCTAAAGCAGCTTGAGTTTCTGTGAGTTACAAGTGAATGAACATCCCGTAGTTTCTTACTTTTAAGTTTAATTTTGTTTTGACGTTTAAGTTTATGGTTGAATCAATATGAATTTATCTCTTTTTGGGTTTCACGCAGAAATCTAAAGAACAATCAGTTGACTGGACCGATACCTTCCACTCTTAGCCAAATTCCCAACCTCAAAAATCTGTACGTCCCTCACTCTATGTACTTAATTAATTTGGCAATGTATTTAATGCTATGATTTGTGCTGTTGCTTAAGTTATCGATTCTGTAGAACTTGATAATTACTCGATAATTGTGGCATTATAGCTTGTGCAAGGGTTCCGATCACAATGAGGCGTATGTAACTGGATTGTACTAAGAAAGGAATATTATAGGTGAAAGATATTTTTCAATGGATTGCTCATCCAGTATAGAATCTTCAAATTGGCTCTTGGCGGGTAATATATGTTGCTAGATATTTTTTCTATAGAATTAATCAATTTCTTTTGTTTTCATAACTCAGCGATCTTGCTCTAAACCGGCTTACGGGAGAAATACCGAGGTTGATTTATTGGAATGAAGTGTTGCAATATCTGTAAGCACCATCTTCTTGACACTGAAGTATAATATTTTCTGTATAAATTGTTGGAATTGTGAAATAGTCAGATAGCTACGTTAGGGAATTTATTTTTATTCGCTTTTATACTGTATATTATCTGTGACTAACTGTGATTTTCTTTTTCAGCGGTTTGCGAGGTAATTCTTTGAGTGGAACATTGTCCCCTGATATGTGTCAGTTAACCAGTCTTTGGTTCTTGTAAGTTTTATCTCCTGGATTTCTTCTTGTCTTTACGTCTGTCAAATTACCTTCTTAGCAATATCGTGCTTATTGTACCCTTTGATCTTATTTGATGCTCTCAGTGACGTAAGAGGCAACAATCTCACTGGCCCAATCCCTGATAGCATTGGAAACTGTACGAGCTTTGAGATCTTGTATGTCTCGATTTCCCTTTCCATGGGTCATTTGTACTTCGTTCTGGTCATGATAGACTACTTGTAACTCTGATTCTTGCACGTAGGGATATATCCTATAATCAGATAACCGGGGAGATCCCTTACAATATTGGGTTCCTACAAGTTGCAACGCTGTATGCCTTCTTCCCCAATTGTTACTTCGAAGGATGATCCTGCTCCTGTCTTTTAATATTTTGTTCTTTTTACTCAGAAAGTACATGCAGAATCGATTTTCTTCTTGACTGCCCCTTTTACTTTTAATAGGTCTCTCCAAGGCAACCGCATAACTGGTAAAATTCCTGAGGTCATTGGTTTAATGCAAGCCCTTGCTGTCCTGTAAGTATGCCATGACAATTCATATCCTGCTGTTTACAAAGTCTGGCTGAAGAATGCATTGTATGAATCTTGACCAGGAGATAACGTGCCTACTCTTCCTTCTATCAGGGATTTGAGTGAGAATGAGTTAGTTGGACCAATCCCCTCTATACTTGGCAACTTGTCTTACACCGGGAAATTGTAAGTCCAATTGTCTTGTTTCAGTGATTTAGTGCGTTGATTTAGGATAGGCCTCTATTGGTATGTAAAAAATGTCACCATTTGGTTATCTTTCACAAGGTGGTGCACAATAATACTCAGTTTCTTCCTATAGGAATTGAGATGGTAGACTTGCATTTGAGTTGCTCTAATTTCTTTGTATTTATATATTGATTCACCCAATCCAACATGTTTAGGTATCTCCATGGCAACAAGCTTACGGGAACTATTCCTCCAGAGCTCGGCAATATGTCCAAACTAAGCTATTTGTAAGATTTCTCTTTCCTTTTTGGTTGTGTGCAGATTACTGTTCGTTGTTTTCATGCATGTTAATTTCCTCATCATGAATGAACCAAGGAGATGTTCCCTGCAGGCAATTGAATGCTAATAAGTTGGTTGGAAGCATTCCTGCTGAGCTTGGTAAACTTGAGCAGCTATTTGAATTGTGAGTCCCTCCCCTCTGTGATTTTATACTCAAGTAGATTGTAATGATGCCAACGTGCAATCTGTCCTTCCATGTCATGTTTGTGTATTCTGGATCAGGAATCTTGCTAATAACAATCTTGAAGGTCCCATCCCAGATAACATAAGCTCATGCACTGCATTGAACCAACTGTGAGACCATTCATCTTTATTTGTTTCCGATTTTTGGATCCTCATTTGTATTCCAGATAACAAGTTGATATTGATTTAAACTGATCAATATGATATTTATTCTACAGTAATGTATATGGTAATCGTCTCAGTGGATCTATTCCATCTGGTTTCCGCAATCTTGAGAGTTTGACATACCTGTAAGTTGATGATCAACGTGCTGCGGAGTTCCCTCTGTTATTGGTTACTAGATATATTGGTAATGTGATCGATTTTCTTCTCAGAAATCTTTCATCAAATAATTTCAAGGGAAGAATACCCCTTGAATTGGGGCGTATCATCAACTTGGACACACTGTGAGTTTTTATTTATAGCTCACTTTTCATTAGAGTTTCTTAAACAGAGCTACTGAAGCTTATTTATGCCATCAGGGATCTTTCAAGCAACAATTTCTCCGGAAATGTGCCAGCTTCTGTTGGTGATCTGGAGCATCTACTCACCTTGTGAGGAATTAAATTGGTTGCTGTTTTATTTGTATATTTTTGTTTTTTCTGTTTTTCTTGAACTCACCCGATTCCACTCTGCATGCAGGAATTTTAGCCGGAATCAGCTCTCTGGACAACTGCCTGCTGAATTTGGGAATCTTAGAAGCATACTAATATTGTCAGTTCTCATCCCTTGCCTTTCTTTTTTGGTTTCTTAGCTAATATGTTGTTACGTGTATGTTTTACAAGTTCTTTCTACCTGAAGCTCACTTCCCCTTGTATCTCATTTAATGCTTATTTCAGGGACATGTCTTTGAACAATCTTTCTGGTACCATACCTGTTGAATTGGGCCGGCTGCAGAATGTTGCCTCTTTGTGGGTTAATTGTTCGTTAAATTCCTTTTCTTTTCAGTTGATTATAGTGGATAAAATATAATTTACTTTTATGTTAATCATGTTTACAGGTTACTTAATGACAATAATTTTCATGGTCATATTCCTGACCAAATGGCCAACTGTTTCAGTCTTTCTGTTCTGTGAGTTCCGTTGTCCATTTTCAACATTCCATGCTTATATATAGGCTTTTACTAAGCAAGTGGCTCTTGACCAGAAATGTATCCAACAACAACTTGTCCGGTGTTATACCTCCTATACGCAACTTTTCAAGGTTTCCCCCTAGCAGGTACATCATCATTTTGATGGTTTTTCTGCCATATCTTACTTAAATTACATTAAGCAAAATGGTTACTCTGCATACAGCTTTATTGGGAATCCGTTGCTCTGTGGAGACTGGGGAGGTTCCATATATTGTGGTGCTGCTCCAAAACCCCGAGGTATTTACTGAATTCCTTGTCATTTGAAAACCGTACCCAAGGAGATTAGTTGTTTGGTTTATGGAATTTTTTGTAAAAATTAATGTGCGCTCTTTTCTCAGCAATAGTTTCTAGGACTGCTGTTGTTTGCATGACTTTGGGGTTCGTCTCATTATTACTAATGGTTATGGGTGCCATCTTCAAGTCTTGGCAAGTGAATGGTGAAATCACGAAAATGTCCAACAAAAGTGGTCAAGGTATGAGGATGTTTGTTTGGTGGGCACTCGCTGTTTTAGTATGTCATCCATCTCCTCTGGCATTGTGATGTTTACGCGCTCCTTTTTTTCAGGCCCTCCAAAGCTTGTTGTTCTGCATATGGATATGGCTCTCCATACATTTGATGATATAATGAGAATGACTGAGGACTTGAGCGAGAAGTATATTGTAGGATATGGTGCTTCCAGCACAGTATACAAGTGTGTCTTGAAAAATTCCCGGCCTATTGCCATTAAGCGACTTTACAATCAACATCCCCACGACATGCGAGAGTTTGAGACTGAGTTAGAAACCATAGGGAGTATCAGACATAGGAACCTTGTCAGCCTGCATGGTTATGCACTATCTTCTTATGGAAATCTCCTCTTCTATGATTATATGGAGAATGGATCGCTATGGGATCTACTTCATGGTTAGTTTGCATGTAACCTACTATTTGTCTAATGTTTTCTTTAGTTTGCATGTACGTTCATACTCTAGTTACTTTCCAAGAATCATGCTATAGCTAGATCATCGTTCCTTTTCTTTCTTTAGTTTGCATGTAAGTTCATACTCTAGTTACTTTCCAAGAATCATGCTATAGCTAGATCATCGTTCCTTTTCTTGAATCCTCACTGATCTTTGGAAATTGAGGACTTTTTAGGCTATAATGGTTTAGAACTGGTATATGATTGCACTGTATTGCACCACAGGGCCATCAAAGAAGGTTAAGCTTGACTGGGAAACACGCTTGAAAATAGCTGTCGGTGCTGCTCAAGGACTTGCATACCTCCATCATGACTGCAACCCGAGGATTATTCACAGGGACATAAAGTCATCTAATATCCTGCTGGATGAAAATTTTGTCCCTCACCTCTCTGATTTTGGGATTGCCAAGTGTATACCCACTGCCATAACACATGCATCGACTTATGTTCTTGGAACCATTGGCTATATCGATCCAGAGTATGCAAGGACTTCTAGGCTAAATGAAAAGTCGGATGTTTATAGTTTTGGCATTGTTCTTCTGGAGCTACTGACCGGGAAGAAGGCTGTAGACAATGAGTCTAATCTCCTTCATATGGTATCTCTACTTCTTGTGTTTCCTGATGTTTAAGTAATTGTCATATAGTTGACTGAACTTACATAGAAAAAGTATTTACATTACTCTGTCGAGAGACTGAGTGGTGGTCGTAGAGCGAGTTATTGAGGTATCTGCTCCTTTTTATTTTTTATTATTATTATTTTATTTGCAGAAATGTATTGCCCTTGTAGTTAGAAAGTACTTGGCTCGTCTGTTTCTTATAAGTCTTCGACATGCCCCATTTGTAGATACTAGCCAGGGCAGATGACAACTCAGTAATGGAAGCTGTTGATCCGGAGGTCTCAGTCACATGCATGGATATATCCCATGTTAAGAAAGTTTTCCAGCTCGCTCTCCTATGTACGAAGCGCTATCCTTCTGAGAGGCCAACTATGCATGAAGTAGCGAGGATTTTGGCTATGTTGCTTCCTGCACCAGTTACAAAGGCTTGTTCGGGATCTGTCAAGACTTTCGACTATGCCAAGTATGTCAACGACTACAAGGGACAGCAAGAGTCACAAAATCAGTTCGAAAAGGACCCCGAGGATAACAACTCATCCGATGCACAGTGGATTCTGTTTCAGGAAGTTATATCAAAGAATTCCCTGTGACGGCTTTCGGCTGTAACTTTTGCCTACACATTGAGGAGACGTTGATATTATAGAGAGGGGAAGAATTAGGAGGTGTATTGATAGCTGGATGGAGTTTTGGTACTAATCTGCCCCCTTTTGGTGAGAGCTAATGAGAACTACTTTCTCCGTGTAAGCAGTCTTTTTGTGAAGAGCTTTTGATCATGGTTCTTCCTTCTGGGAAAAGTAGTACTAGGTCGACAATTATGTGGTACTCATGCAAAATCAAAGTTTGATATGTTACCTCAAATATAGACTTTGCTTTACGACTATGCAGATACTAATACAAAGATTGCTCGTTTTGCTGTCTGAAATCTATGAACTAAAGTTAATCTGGATTTTACTGTGATGCTCGCATATTCCTCCCAATGCTGCCTATTAATGTTGTGGGAAGTGAAAACTCTGACGGTTGTGGTTGTGACAGATTAAGTGCGTCCTAAAAAGCAGGCGATTGTAGTGGCGGTAGATGGCTTAAAAATGCCGCTGTCTTTGTTTAGTTGTAGGTACTGTGTCGTTGCTGATTGTCCGATGAAATCTATTCATGTATAACTGGGCTTTTACTGCACAACCTGGTAAATTACGAGTTGTTTTGTTTTTGTTCATTCGGGCATGTCCCGTTATAAATATGATTTTAAAGATCTTTATTGTAATTTAGTTCATTACACGGATAGAATGAGCTAATAGGGGGGATGATAAGATGCCCTAATTTTGTGACAACAATTCCGCCAGCTGTGAACTTGAAATATTGAAGATAAATCGGCAAACCAGTCTTAGCGTTAAACACGGTATTACTTAAAGCAACCATTGATCGGATGGTTTGCTGCAGTCTGAAGAGTCTTGCACTTGGCTGGTGGTCCCCATAAACGATCCTAAGAAGGAATTCTTGTACGCAACGAAACTACTAATTCACACTAAGCCAAGATCATCCTAGCTGTTGATTGAACCATCATCGAACAATCAAGGCTGTCATTTAAATTCATCAAACTGCCGACTAGAAACTATGGATAATTCATATAAACAACTTTTCTTACCGAAAGAGACTTGCACTGCTCATATAAATTTTGAATGCAAGCTTTTCATATGATTTATACATTGAGCAAGTTACCATTTTCTAGATATTGGCTGAAGCTTGGGCTGAAGAGGAGAAACATGTTCAGTCGGCTTGAAAAAGTGTACATGGATTCCAAGATCTGCCTCCTTGTGATGCCCATTTGCATTAAACTCATCAGTGCATGCCTTTGCTCCGCTAAGTCGAAAAAGCCAACCGAATATCATTGCTTCTGCCTTTATCGTCCAAAACTGTAATAAAATCCAACAGTTGAAACAAGGATAAAAACTTTTGGCATTGAGAAGATAAGGAACTGTATAATTTGTAGGTAGCATGCCAATAGCCAAGGGAAGGTTGTCATAACAAGAAGTCTGGCATCAAAATATAGAAAAGAAGAAAGAAATTTAAGTTGTGGAATGTTCGTACTAGAACCTATTCATGGTGCGTGTATTTTTCATTTCAGATATCAGAACTTCCCTTGCACATTTGCACTGCTTTCCACCAAACCGCTGTGATTTTTCCTTCATATTATTACCCGGTTGTATTTTGGATTCACAATTCGCCTGTAGAAAGTGAGGTATTTGTTTAGTTAAAACTACATTCTGAATGTACTCAAATGTGTTGCTTGTGCTTGTTAATAGCAATAACAAGGTATATTATGCTTCCTTTATAGTAACACGAAGATGCATGCTCTCATACCTCAAGTTCGACCTCTAGAACTTTCGATTCATTTTCTTTAAGAACCTAAAACCATTTCCAAGGAAAAGTTTTAGTTGACTAGTTAAAAACACTTAATGCCAGATCAGAGTGCAAAAAGAGCGTCCAAGGAGCCAACCCTCGTGTGCTGAGGCGGTCTATACTGGAAGTTCCTACTCTGCTGAGCTTCAGATCTCAAGGAAAGCTGGAAACAATTTACAAGGGTAAAAAGAAATACTTGTTTAACAATGTTTTAAAAAGTGAAGCGGACTTGAAATCAGAAATTACTTCTGATTTTCGGTTGGGTAGCAAAAGAAGGCAAGTGGGAAGCTGAAAATAAGTAAAGAAATATATGCATGATGAAATGATCCTTACCTTTTGAAATAAATCTATGGGTGGATGAACCTTCTCTAAAAATGATAAACTATCCTGGATGAAACATTAATCAGTGAGCAATGTTTTCACGATGACTTGAAGGAATCAATGTGGTTGGACAAGTTATTATGTTACCTTCTTGTTTGGTGGGCAAACTCTAGATTTGTTAGTTCTCTCACATTTTTCCTGCTCCGCATCGTCTTGTGGAGTTGATCTGTGAAAGAGAGGCAACAAGAATCTCACTACGCACCCATAAGCAAAACCAGGAACAAGGACATATCTGAGGCACTGTAACTGCTTGATGGTTAACAAAATTCGGACTAATCTTAGCTCTGGTTTCAAGAGTTTATATGTAATTTATTTCAGCAGAATTGAGGAGATGCGAGTCACTCCAATGCCTGCTTTTGAACCAGCTGGACTAGGTCCAGATATTGGTTAGGGATACGGCTCAATGAATCAAAACCATAAATTATTATGTCAAAAGATCTATAGCAATAACTTCCATTATGAAATCTTCAAGATACATGCATTATACTATTAATAGGACCAAAATATTAGACTTCTGCATCTCCACTTTGAGAAAAGAAATAGAACGATCTAGTATATACCTAAGATGATCTGCTGTTTCATTTGGTGAAACAGAGGGAGAATCTGATATATTGACTGCCTGACAAAACAAAAAAAACTTCAGTATTATATTATGCTGCAAATGTTGCCTTAAGATTTGGCAGAAGCATTAAGTAAATTATGATTTTTGGTTTGAATACGGCAAAAGACATATAAAGCATGACTATCAAGCAGACTGAAGCAGCAGCGCTGCATGCATATGCTAAAGACCCATCGTTTTTGTCCATGCCAAAATATTAACAAATAGTGCAATAGATACCAACTTTGGCAGCCACTTGGCACTCTTTGGAAGTATTGTATTTTGATTTTGTACTTTCAACTGACTCTGCACCGTTCCTGAGCCTGAAATTTTAGAAAACACACACCATTATACCTAAGAAATCAAACACACGAATAAGGATCATCGACCAACATCTTTGATCATTTATGCGAAGTTTAGAAGCACCTGTGCCTTTGTGCTCTTTGTGCTGTTTCCAGATGGGGTCCCTTTGGGATGGTTACCTTAGGTTTTGGTCTCGCCGAGCCAACATTTGGTTCAAACTAAGATGCGACAAAAAAGTTAGAAGCGAGTCGATCATAATTCATGGTCGGAAGGGAATATTCCAGAGAACACACCTCCGTTTTGGACAGCTTATGAGGGAAAGGGGCTCGGTGCTTCAAATGAGCTACCTGCATCAAAGGACCTTGTGTTTTGTAATAATGTTCGAAAGCTCTAGCTACCATTTGGTGGTTAAAACTGTGGCCACTCAATCACAAATTCAGGGTTATGGAGTACAGCAATTGCTGCAAAATATTCAATGACCTTTCCTGGTTTTTTCTTCTGTTTTTGTCTCTTTGTTTTTTTGGGTCGGGTGTTTGCAGGAATCTTAAGCTTTTGGCATAAAGAAACGAGCACAATCTCAGAGAGCAATGAGTTCCAAAACTTGAAACGTTTTGAACCATTTTGTAGTACATAGTTTAATCAACATCAATTATAGCATCTGCAAGGAACTAATCAGCTATTTGTTGCTAAGCAATCGGTGCCTAATCAGTGTCAAGTCGAATATCACATTTGCTATCAGTTAAAAAGAAAGACTAGTCATTGTGGAGCAATTCGTATTCAATTTGTTTAAAGAAAATCTTACATTGTCAATAGCGGTCAGAAGAGAAACAATTTTTCTATTCGATTAACGGATTCCAATTTTTGAGTACCTTTCGCAGGAAACCAGCCTCAAGCTTTTGACGTTTTGTTGCATAATTCTGAAGAATGGATGAACTCGGCAAACATTGTTTCCCATCTTTTGCCAGTGCTCTCGGGGATCTGTTAGTAAGATGAAGAAGAAGTAGCACTATAAATATATGCTCTTCCTTTTAATACTTTTAACAACACCAGGGCATCGTAGTGCTAGTAACACCGAGCTAAGCGAGCCCAAAAATATATGAAGAGACAACAAACTGAAAGAAAATTTTACATGTGCAGACTACACAGATTGTAGATAGATGAAATAGATAGTATCACCAGGCAAACAGCATATCAGTTTTTTGGCGAGTACCTCAATAATCTCCGGAACTGAATTTCTTGGTTATGATTAAGCTTTGCCAAGTAACTTGCTGTAGGCTTCAAGAGAGTAGAAGACCTTGATGAAGATGACTTGGACGAGGACTTTGTTCCAATTTTTGAAGACTCTGCATGGAACAAGAAATTACCCTATCAATCAAATCCTTGTATATACTAAGGAAACAATCATGAAACCAAATAATCTATACTAGAATATGATCTGAACCAAAATGTTATTCATTAAACGCATCCACCATGAAATAATTAATATATCGAAGATTGGATTCAGTCTACCAGGCTGCTTGGTCTGATTCTAGACCGAATTTCCTGGGAACGCTAACCAGAGCAACAAACAATGTATCAAGACTTGGGTGAAACATAAAAGGGGTCTCTTTAACGAGTACAATTAGTGCAATTGTTATAAGCAAATACGTGGAAAAAGCGAAAAAGGATTAATATTTCTGTGGGCACGCGGTTTGTTTATCATATAAGAATGGAATTCTCCTGCATCAACTGGTAACTAGTTTAGTATAATAGTTGGAGGTCTTCGATATGAATGCAGAGTCATTATTTAACTCTCTATTTAATTAATTCATCGCGATTGGAACAATACAATGTGCAAGATTGAAGCTTGAAACCTAAAAGAAAAACAACAACGTCTACAAATTTAATGTTGATTCAATTTGTACCATGGGGAAAGACTCGATACCTTTACTATTGATATCCGAAGATGAAATCCCAGATTCCTTGCTATGGTCTGTCCCGCTGCAGCTATAATATGCACCTTCATCGTCCTTATAACCCGAAGATGACGACTTCTCATGAGCATCTCTTGGATGAATCTCTTCATTGTTCCATCTCCAATTCCTATTCAACTTAACTACAAAAGCTGATCGAACAAACAAGTCTAATATTAATTTATAGAGCCTCACAAACAGGAACCAAAACCAATGCAAGAACAAACGAATAAAATTGACATATAACATAATGTCAGGATGTAAATTATACGATTTAGATCAAACATTACGTAGGATTAGTGTTACGACGTTCAACGTTAAATTTGATAGTAAATATGCGCGCATGACTTCATATCACGTGGAAATAATTCAATAGAGAAGAGTGCTTACGAGATGTTGAATAAGATGGTGCAGAATCAAACCAACGTTCGGCCTCTTGTGCCTCGGCATCAGTTTCAGGCCTACTGAAATCGAAAAACCGAACCGCATCGTATTCATAAACAGGATCATAAACTTCAACGGATAGAAACGATTCCTCCTCTTCTCCGCTAAAATACTCGCAGCCATCTTCTTCCATTCTATTGCTTATTACGCGCGTAAACGTTGATGGTGGATTTGTATGTGGCGTTGAAATTCAAGCTTCTTTCTTTTAGTGTTTGAATGAATCAATCAATTAATCGAAGTTCTTGATCCTACAAAACGTCAAGAAACAACTTGCTGAAACGAAAGTAAGCACGAGAAGCATGTTGTTTAAATTACGAAGGGCGATATTGGGTTGGAATTTTCTTCATTTGCTCTGTCCGCAGAGTGGCATACCCAAAAAAAAAAAAGACCACGCAAGAAAGGCTCAGCTTATTAAACCTGACCATAGCTGCAAGAGGGAAGCTGAGGTATGAGAATTAAGAATTCTATATTAAGATTATAATAATATATTAATAATGTTGGTTTTTATAGCGGGAAAGATATGAAAATTAAGAATTCTATATTATAATATTATAATTATATATCAATACTGTTGGTTTTTATAGGGGGAAAGGTCTTAAGAGAGAGAGAGAGAGAGAAGGCTTCGGTATGTTTTTTTTGAACCAGCGGTGGGTCCCTTTTTTGTTTACATTTCAATGGAATAGCCGATAGGTGCGGTCGTGGAGGTGTGCTTTGGTGACTTAGTTTGGCCTCCACCTTTTGAATACTAATTTTTTGGGGGTAAATTTTAATTACAAACCGTTATGTTTGCTTAATGTTATTTTAGCTCTTTTGTCTTTAAAACCATGCACTTGGAGTCAAAATATTCATTCTTCAGAGATTTAGGGTCTAAAGGTATAATTTTGAAAATAAGGAGACCAATTGCACATAAAGTAAATATAAGAGAATGCATTTGTAATTTAACTTTTTTTTTTTTAATTTTAGGAAGAAATGATGAAAACTAAAATAAAAAAGTCGATGAATAAAAAAAAATATATATAAATAGGTTAACAAATATTAGTAAATTAAGTAAAAAAAAATCTAAAATTTATTATGGTATAAATAATGTTTAAGTAATTTGAGGCTAGAAGTTAATATTACACGATTCATATCTTTTTAGAAGAGTGACCAAAGTTCAAGAAAGGAGAAAAATAATCTAAAAACGATGGTGTTGTAAAAAATTTAAGAGGTTTTCTTTCAAATTTATATCGTTGAACATCATAATTTTATAAGTTTAGTTTTGCCTGCTTTTTGATTTTTAATATATTTATTAACTATATATTTTAGATAGATTGAGAATAAAGATATATCTTCCATTCCATCTATATAGCAATATCATCATATTATAAAATTATGCTGCTTTGAGTTTGATTGAAAAGTAATTTCTAACCTTTAATAACTCAAATATTAATTGTCTCCCAATAAACTTTAGATTTTGCTTTTTCAATTATTTATTTACTAAAGTTTTTTTTTTTTGGTCATCATCTTTGGTTCCTAAAAAGGAAAAAAAAAAAAAGTAAGTGCAACTTCATACTTTTATGTTTATTTTATATGTACTTGACTGCTTATCTTTAAAAACCATGCATTTTGACCCAAAAAATAGTTAAAATCCACATTTTTTTTAAGGATTTAGAGGTCCAATTGCATGATTTCAATGATGAGGGGGCTAAGTGCATATTGAACAAACATAAGGGATCATCCATATTTTTATTCAAAATATTTTAGATGTAGGCTAGCAAATTTTGTTACTTTAACGATGTAGTTTTTTTTTTTCCCCATACTTATATTGTAATGAAACATGATGGATTTAGGAGTAATTATAATTCTAGTCCTGATAGGTTTTATAAATTTAGAATGGTTAATAGGTAATATTAGTTTTCGATTTTTCAGTTATACAATTCATCCTAGACTCTATTCTACTAAGGAAATAGTTATTGCAAGATATACATACATACATATATATATATAAAATAAATTTCAACGATGTTAATTAATGACTCCCCATCCTAATACATTGTATGATCTACATGTTGAACCAAAGTTCCTATTTGATTTTGATGAGCCAAAACTTTAACTAATGATGTCATTAAATC
The DNA here is from genome assembly GCA_024138005.1 of Lumnitzera racemosa. NCBI lineage: Eukaryota > Viridiplantae > Streptophyta > Magnoliopsida > Myrtales > Combretaceae > Lumnitzera > Lumnitzera racemosa. Next base: position 110,851,969 of record JAMXBC010000004.1, read on the forward strand.
AAAACCCAGCTTATCCTGATTTAAGTTTCAACTACTGTATATTGAACTTATTCGGACTTATTCTTATATGTGTTGAACTTGAAATTAAGTTTGAAAAGAGTATATGTATCTGTTACTTTGTGTTCTGTTTACTTTTGATAAGAGAAGTTGGAATGGGGTCTAGCGTCTGGATGCCATACGATGGATTAGCTACAGGGCATTTTTTTACTCCTAGAGTCCGAACGCTAAGAATAAGGAGTCCGGAGGCCATGTTGTTTCTCTAAAACCCTAAGTGCTAACATTTGGATGCTAGATGGAATAGAGTCTGAACGCCATGATAAAAAAGAAAGTCGTTGGCTTGCATTTAATCTGGGTATGGAGAAGAAATTTAAGAGTGCCTATAAATACATCAATTACCTCCTCAAAGAGACAACAACTAGAACTGAAATTTTTTGCTATATCCTCTTATTCTCTTACATTCTTTGTGCTCTTTTTGTCTCTTGTACATATATTTACAAGTTATTTGTGAGATTTTACATTGCAATGCTTAAGTGTTTCCTTATTACAAAAATATAACATAAAAAACATTACACTAGTGAGATAAAAAGTACATTGAGATTGAGTCTAGAGTTATTGTGGAGCGTGAGAAACCATGTTACTTTATTGAGTATTTAAGTTTGAGATTAATAAAAGTAAAGCAAAGTTCTCGATTTGAGGTAATTGTGTAATTGTGGAAAATAAGGAATAGTCTAAACCCTACGTTAAGTTAGGGATTGATTATCTCTCTCCTTTGCTCTTTTATTTTTCGAATTTATCATCATTGTCATATGACTTTACTTATTTATCTAGTTGCTCGTATTATTTAAAATAAGAAAAAATTAAAATTTATCATATAAACTCAATTCATCATCTCTTGAGTTTAATCCTAGTATTTCGCTACATTCCAAAATAGATTGTGATTCACTGAAATAGGTGGTTGTTAGCTACTTCTTTTTAATGGGTTGTACAATTTATTTTAAGGTAGTGTTTGGTTGTAAGAATTAAATTGAACAAAGAGAACTAGGTAGAACAAATATAAAAAGGACTGGACAGTACAGTATAAGTTTATTATACCATGTTTGGTTTGTACAGTATTAGATACAAAATTTATATTAAAAAATTAATTATTTATATTATAAAATAAATAATTTTTGTAACATTTAATAAAAATAATATTTATTAACTTAATATTATAATACGAAGGAGTATTTTTGAAAATATAAAATATTTTTTGTTTTTATTTAGTAAATTTTATTTTTATACCGTGGTTCAGATGAAATGAAATTTGGGTATTTTATCTAATCTATCAGTCTAGTTTTTGTCTGGTCATTAAGTAAATTTACAAATAAATTTTTTATCTAGTCCAGTATTACGAAAATTACGTAACCAAACGTTATTTAAATATCACTTTTTTAAAGTGGTAGTAGAATTTAATTTGAAGACCTTAAGGTTTGTAATTTTATTTGTTCTTTCTGTCCTATTTAATATTATGTTATTGTTTCACGGTGATAAATAATGTAGAAACACGGTAATTGACGAGAACTTACTCGCCCGATGGTATAAATATTGCTAAATTTTTTAGATTTCACTTGTTTATTTATTATATTTTTGGACTAGATATTTCAATCAGGACGGGAAGCATGGAAAGATGAGGTTTAAATTGATGGACGGTTTTAAACCAACAATGACAAGTCAATTCTTAAATATTATTGTGGTGATTTGAGAAAATCGTGTTAAGTATAGTAACAATCTAATTTTGGCATTTTATGATACATTGAGGAGCATTTTTGCATTCTTGCTGAAACTTCATGAACGTTTTTAAATGGGAAACAAGCAATTATTTTCTGCGATAAAACAGGAAACGATCCTTTGAGGACTCAACCGCATTGGCATTAATGCTAACGTACGATGAATAAACGTGAAAAGTACATCTTAACGGTCGGGAGTTTCAAAAGGAAATTATAAATTGATTTCTTTTATCTAAATGTAAAGAAAAACACATTAATTAATATCGGTGCTAAGATACAATGAACAAATGTGAAAGGTCGACCCAATTAATCTACGGGAGTTTCAAAAGAAGATTTCTCGTGATTGTTTTTATCAAAATAATTAAAGAAAAGATAAATTTTATATGTTGATCTTATAATAAAATGAATCACATTTAATTTCCTTTTAAATGATGCAATATATATATATATCTATATATAACAATTTGCATGGAAAAAAAGAAAAGCACAGTGATGAGCATTCACATTTAGGGGGCTTTAATTCAAGAAGCCGTTTGGTGCTCAAATTAGGTTGAGCACCTCATTTATTTTGTTATTTATTCTCTCTCTATTTTTTTTTTTAAATTTAAAGTAATTTTATAAAAAAATGATAAAAATGCATATTTTGTATGGTATAATTTACTTGAGTTTTGATGAAATTCTTATAAATTTTCTTAACCATAATATTGCAATTAGTTTCTGACCGTATCAATGTTGAAGTTTGGACTTTGGACGAAAAAAATTTAATTGTCCATTCTCCACCCCCACCCCCACCCAAAAAAAAAAAAACAATAATCCATAACTTACAAAATATGCATAAAACATTAGAGAGAAGTAAAAAGATCATTTTATATGCATGTAAATATAAAATATATTAAAATATAATCATAGACAGTTAAATAAAACAATTGCAAAAAATAAATGCGAATGCAGTTCAATTGCATTGTATATATTTCGTGAACATGCATTTTTATAAATATATAAATTTTATGATGTTGGAACAGATACCAGGTAGGTTCTGAATTCAAAATTCTTAAAGCTGATTTCTCATTTCCATCGTTTCAATTACCTCCTCACTTTGCTTCAACTATATGTTCATATGATGCTTTAGTATTTCAAATATGGAATAAATTTGTCCCATTTGTTTTTTAAAGATCTTTTGTCGTTATAAATTTCCTTATTCACCGTCGGATGACATGCATGTACCCACGAAATATGGTGCATTGAAAAGTCCCTTTCATGAGTTTGGATAAATTGTCCACATAAAATTCAAAAACCAAGCAAATCCAAAATCGAGAAATGTGGTTTTGTCCGTGCATGGAGTAGCTTTCTGGGGAATGGACAGCCTCGACTAATATCCGGCAGTTTCTTCTATTCCTTAAAACGACATCGTTTTCCTGTTACCGGCCAGTAGATCAACGTTTGTTTACGTGTGTAAGAGGATTGCGAAAATTTTAAGGTCGGAATTCAAATAGACTGTAAAAGATTTTGTTTGTATAAAAAATAAATTAACATCGTTAAAGTAGTGTTAGAATATATAGAAAAAATCGTCATGCCATTGTTGCAAAGTAGCACATGGTACATATATATCAACTTTGACATTTGACATGATATATTTATATATATTTATTTATTAGTTATATTATAATTTGATAAAAGATATTTAAATCTAACTCTTCTAATTAAAAAATCTATATTTATATTAATAAATTACGATGATTTTAATTATTTCATATGATATATGGATATTTTTCGCTTGGCACCCCCAGCTAATAATGTTTATATCCATTTTATACCACTAAAACCTTCCATTCTCCATTTAAATTGGAACAACCTTCTTTTTGTATAATTTTTCCCGTATTTTATTTAACAATACATGTTTCTACGTCAGTAAAAAGAAGTAGAAAAAAGATCAAATGAAATAAAAGCAGCAAATAGGAAAATGGGTACGGATAGAGATGTGAAATGACATGTCTCATTGCCTAAGCCTTTGCATGTGGATAAAATTTGGTAGACGACAAGAACATATATGTTCTTTTATGAACGAGGGACAATCCCTTATATTCAAAATATACAAAGGAGCGATATGTTGTGTTCGTTCTCACTTTTTAGATAATATTCGACTCAACGGGGGTTTTCAATTTTTATGTCTAAAGGTCAACTGCAGGCCCCTCAAGGAAAAGGAAAAAAAAAAAGAAAAAATCTATAAGGAATTTGTATATGATATATAGTAAGTACTCATCATGATTAAAAATTAATCATAAGTGTTGACATATTTATAAGGAAAAGAATGATTCAAACTTAATTTATTTCATTAAAAGACCCATATTTATATTACTAAAATATAAAGGATCTTGACAAGTTTTCACTTTGGTTACTTTTTCTTTTTTATTTTATTGTTATATTATTCCTATTTTTATAATTAGAGTATCCAAGTTAAATAGGTTCTTTCTGTTAAAAAAAAAAAGAAAAAAAGAAAAAAAAAAACAAAAGTCGTGTAAGTTGTCATAAATGGATTTATGAGCCAATGCTGCTCCAGGAGTAGCATTTATATAGATATATAATGATCTTTATTCCTTTTAAAAGATAGTGATGTTAGCGCAACAAACAAAGTAATGATATAAATTATAAGAGGAAGATGTTAGATAAAGATAGAGGGAAGGAAATCAAACATATTTTGAAAAGAAGTATTCATTTCATTCAAAAGAGAAAAGGCTTTTTAATATATAACTTATTGTTTTATAATTTGGTAAAGGGCTAAATTTACCATTGAGTTTTAAGCCCATTAATTAAATGAATTTGGCTCCTCAAGCTAAAGTAATAGGGCTTAAGAAGTTAAGCTTATAAATTATCAGGATGATCAACGGAGTTTTGGCATAATAGACTTAAAGTAAGGTTCGTTGGATTGATTTGTTTAATCCAATCTTTTTTAACTTAGCTTGCATTAATAAAATAAAACCATTTGGACTTAAGCTCATAAATGAGGCTCATCTCATGTCCATTATACGGAATGGATTAATTTTAGCCCTTGATTGTTATCATGATCCGATGGATGGGATCAAGGGCTATCCTCTATAAATACCCCTCTCCCTCCTTCATTTGGACTAAAGAGAACTGGCATTAACATTGTTACTTTACCAGATTTTCGTCGTGAAAGATCAAACACTTAAATACTTTAAGAAATACTACTTTGTTTTTTTATCATTAGTAGAGTTTAAGGCCTTTGAGTTCTTTTACCTATCATAAATGTGTTAGAGTGTTGTTAAGATTGCCTACTCCTTCTCCTCTTAATGCTTCTCTTCTGATCATCCTACATGAGTTACTCAAGTCATTTCCTTAGTCACATATATCATAACTTTATATGTGACACATATGTAAGCCTTGCATCTGTTACACCTACGTTTTTTAAGACTCCACAGGAGAGAAAAGACTTGAAACTCACATCATGGTACCTCCAAGATAAAGACAAGCTGATCCTACTTATAGGATTAATCAAGAGAAAGATGCTCCTATCGTGACTAATGACCAAGATCTACTCCTAACCGAAGACACTAATCAAGGAGACAACACATAGGAAGGTGTCCTTAACAATACGCAATTAACGTGTGAATTGTGAGAAACTAATCATAACCTAAGTGAACTTATGGCGATGTTTGCCTAATGTGCGCTTGCTTTGGCTATCTTTACTGCTGTACAATAAGGAACAACTACTTCGAATCCTTCTAATATAGTACAATAACACACCCCACTCAACCTTCTTGTTGTCAATGAGTAAGTCACTCATAGAGTTAAAGAGCAACTTTCTGCTGTGGAACCTATAGCTACACAAGATGCATTGCCTGAAGTAAGGAATCAAGGAGTCTAGATTGAAGGCTCATCATCCTTACATACTATACCACGTATCATAATTATTGACTCTATAAAACCAACACTCATAAATCCTATGCTTTCAAGTTCTACACTTGTGAACCTTATACATATGTGCCCTACTCCTGTAATGTCAGTGAGAGCAGAAGCATCTACTCAAAGAGGTTCATATGTAACCAAAGAAGATTTAAACATGTATTTGAGGGAGATACGAGATAAGTCTATGATTGGGATACTAAAGTTGAAGCTCCCATAATACTAACGTATTGTTGCAAAGTTATACCTAAGGATTATGTTAGTACAAAGTTCATGTTATTCAATGGTAGGAAGGGGAGTGCCAAGAAACACTTGCTAAAGTTCATTGAGGCCTTGAAGGTATATAGTCTAGATGATGATTTGAAACTAAAAGAATTTTTTAACTTACTCACTGAAAAGGCATATACTTGGTATGTTAATCTCTCTCTGGGATCAATGGATTCATGGGGGAGTATGTGTAAGATATTCTTCAAAAAGTTTTTGTCCATTGAAGAAAGAGTCACCTTTACTGATATGAGAATGATCTGTTGGAAGTCCAAAGAAGATCTCATAAACTATATCCAGCTGTTTAGGGAGTGTTTGCTAGATATACAAGACGTTTGTGATGATAGAGAATTGGTCAAGATTTGTATCCAAAGAATGTTCTTGAGTACATGGTTTAACTCGAGAATCTTTTGTTGGCTTCCTTTGTTGCGTTAATTAAAATGCACAAAGGACCAACAACTCAATAGCATGACAAAGAAGTGAAATTGGAAGATTCAATAAACATACCTCACCTATAAATGCAGCTTAAAGCGAGTCACCAAGGGGAGCAAAGAAATTAAGAAATGATAAGCCCATCAGCTCAAGGCCGAATTTGACATATTCTTGTCTCATGGCCAAAGTACATCAAATGCTTGACTAATAGCTCTACAATGGAAATATCAAGCTCCCAAGGGTCAAGCACATCCCTTCAAACAAAGAAAAGAATGATCATAAATATAGTAATTCCATTGGAGCGTCGGTTATCCTACTAAAGATTATTTCACTTTGAAGAAAATATTCAACTACCGAGTTGCATGTGGTAAGCTAATTATCGACAATGATCATGTTAGAAATAATCTACTTCCAATTCATAACAACCAAAGAGGTGCTATTAATGCCATTAGTTATGATCCCATCATAATTGAAGTGATTAATGTGCAAGCCTTTGGGAGTAAAGGAAAATAAACTAAAGTTCATGAAGAGGAGTACTTAACTATCATTATGACACTGTTAAAGACTGCAAATTTTAAAAACTTTTTTGACTTATTAGATTTGATGAGAACGCCAGGTTTATAGCAGCGGTTGTACTCACGTAGATCTATGAGGGTCAGTATGTGAAGTGTAGTGCAATTGGTGAAAAGAATGGCTAAGGCGCATAAAAAGGCTATCTAATTCACTGAAGCAGATATATGTGTGAAGAGCCCTAATCATAACTGCCCACTATATTTAGAAGATGTTCTTAATAGCTACCCAGTTAAGAGGACCTTCATCGATAATGGTTTTTCCTTGAATATAATGCTAATGAGTACTTTCGAAGTTGTTGGGATTGATGTTCAACGTTTGATCAAACAGCCTATATCAATAAACGGCTTTAGTCATGCTCCCATAGACTCTATAAGGTATGTCAACGTTGACCTTAAAGTTGAGCCTATTCATGGTGCTACTACTTTTCATGCGATCGATGCGCCTGTACAATATCATTTACTTATTGGAAGAAAGTGGCTACACAATCATAACTTGGTTCCTTCGATGTTACATCAGTGTATTAAAGGGCATTGGAATGGGAGTGACGTGTTTATTCTAGTACGAAGAATTGTTTTGAATAACACGAGTCATATTTAACTGAATTAGGTTTCTTCAATGAGTTCATTGAGGACGAGGAAACGACCATATCCAAGCCATCCAGTATTGCCTTGCTTATATGGGAAGAAGTCTAGGAGGGCCAATAAAAGAAGAGAAAGATGTGTGGTTGTTGGGGAGGAAGAAGAATAAACAAAACAATAAGATTGAAAGTTTTATTGGAGAAGATGGAAGACGTGTGTATCGCTTATGATGGTTTGAGGAGGTTTATCTTTCCTCTTCAAATCCCATATTAGTGTAAGAAGTCCAACCTGCTCTACAATAGCTATAATATCAAATGAAGCCTCGGGTTGAGGAAATAGAAGAATTAGATCTAACAAACCAAGAGAGTCGCAGCGGCTAATCTTCATAAGCAAGAGTCTTCTAGGAGAAATAAATGTTCATATTATTGAGTTGCTAAAAGAATATAAAGATGTGTTTGCATGAACTTATGAAGACATGTCGAGATTGGACCTTAGCATCATAATATATAGGCTGAATATGGCTTCAAGAGATACACTTGTGAAGTGAGGATAAGGGGTTTGGGTCTTCCACCCTAAAGTCGAAGTGCAAATCAAGCAAGATGTCTAGAAGTTGTTGTGAGTTGGATTCATTAGGCCGATTTAACATCCTACTTGGCTCACTAACATTGTTTCTGTAATAAAGGAGAATAGACAGATAAGAGTGTTTATGGACTTTTGGGATTTGAGCAAGGCTTGTCTTAAAGATGACTTTCTTTACTAAACGTTGATACTTTAACAGATACAACCGTAGGATAAGACCTATTCTCATTTATGGACGGATTTAGTGGTTATAATCAAGCTAAGATGGCAATAGGGGATGTGGAATGTACCGCCATTTGGACACTAGTAGGAAATTTTTATTACACTGTTATGCCATTTAGACTTAAGAATGTGGGTGCCATTTATCAAAGGGCAATAACCACTATATTCTATGACATGATGCATGACTTCATGGAGGATTATGTTGATGATATAGTCATCAAGTCTAGAAGAGTACCCGATTACATGATTCATTTACAATGGGTTTTTGAATGATGTTGGCTATACAAGCTTCACATGAACCCTCTTAAATGAGTCTTTGGAGTGTCTTCAAGGAAGTTCCTAAGGTTTGTCATTCATCGAAAAGGAATTGATATTAATCCTACAAAAGTGCAAGCTATAAGATTGATACCATCTCCTATCACTTTAAAGGAACTAAAAACTTTTATGAGAAAGGTCTTCAATATCAAAAGGTTTATACTTGCACTTACTGAGATTTCATACTCATTGCACTAACTTTTGAAAAAGGAAATTTCGTTTGAATGGGAGCAGGTCCATGAAGAGGTAATTCAAAAGATCAAGATGATCCTGACCTCTCTTCAGACTATGACCATGCCTATTAAAGAATTGCTATTGATCTTGTATCTTACTTTCACTGACAAGTTCATTGGAGCTTTACTTGTGCAAGAAATAGATGTTCAAGAGCGACTTGTGTACTATCTGAGCTCAACCCTTCAAGGGAGCAAGATCAATTACTCGGCTTATGAGAAGCATTGTCTTGAGCTGGTATTTTCCATGTAGAAATTATAGCACTATTTTCTTGCACATAGAATCAATCTAGTAACTTGTTTGGATCTGGTCAAGTGTTTATTGTCCCAACCAGTTTTATCAGGATGAGTTGTTAAGTGGGTACTTCTTCTTGAAGAATTTAGCATTTCAATGCAATCCCCTAAGACCATCATGTTATAAGCCCTAGCCGATTTGTTAGCATACTTCCTAGATACCCGAGAAGGTTCAACTATAGATATAATACCAACTAAGTTTCACGAAGATTCTTTGATAGTCAAGGTAGATGGTGAATGGATGCTTCAATTTGATGGTTCTGCAGGAAATTAAGGTTGGGGAGTAAGAATCATATTGACATCACCTAAGGGTCAAGAGATACCATTGGCATTTAAATTTGATTTTCGATGCACTGATAATAAAGCTGAGTACGGGGCATTATTACTTGGTTTATTGTTTGCATGAAAACTCGGAGCATTTCATTTTCGTATTTGAGGCAATTCAAATTTGATCATTAAACAGGCCATGGGTGAGTTTGGCTTAAAGGAACTTATACTTGAACCTTATAGGGTTGCAGTATAGGCTATGGTAAAAAAATTTAATTCTGTGCAGTGTGATCATACAACTCGATCAATGAATAGATATGCTGATTCCTTGGCCACACTAGCATCCAAAATTCCAAAGCAAGATGCAAGAGATAATGTGAATATCTAAGTAGTCAAGAAATTTATATCATACACAACTTTGAATTTTGTTGATGAGGATGAAGACATGTAAAATGATTGGCACATCCCACTTGTAGAACAATTGGTGCATTTCAACCTTGAAGAATTTTGTCAAAATTAATGGGATGTTATATTATAAAGGTCAAGAACATATCTTCTCTTGATGTGTTAGTTCTAAGGAAGCTCGTCTCAAGTTAGAAAAGTATCACCAAATCTGGTGCATGGAGGAAAGGCTACCATTGTATTGTCGTATTCAAGGTGCAAGCTATTATTGGCCATCGGTGGCTAAAGACGTGCTTCGAGTACAATTACATTGCCTTAAATGTTTTAAGCTCCTTGATCAGAGTAAGTGCAATTTTGTATCTAGTGCTGGAGACTGGAAGCGCTCGTATATTAACTATTTGAAAAACAAAATGTTACCTATGAATAGTATGGATGCTAAACTTGTAAAGCGAAAGGCTATGAAATATCTTATGCATAAGGATGACCTCTATAGAGTGTCTTTTATGGGAAAACCCTTAAAGTGCATTGCTCCTATTGAAATAGAGACAGTTTTGATTGAGGTCCATGTAGGACAGTATGGGGAACATTAAGGAGGAGGTAAGCTATATTATTACTTGCTTAATAGAGGATATTACTAGCCAACAATGGAAGTTGAAGCTTTTAATTTCACTAAGAAGTATGCTGCATATCAATAGCATGGTAATGTCATTCATGCTCCATGGTATCATAACTCTTAGCCTTTTTACACGTCGGTATTTGATCTTAATGGACCTATACATCCACTATTAAGAGGATGCATCTGGATTCTAGCAGGAATAGAATGCTTTACAAAGTAAGTAGAGGCAGTTCCTTTGAAGAAGGCGATGGGAATAACAATTGCAAGTTTCATAAAGGAAAATCTCATATGTAGGTTCTAGATCCCAAAACATATTTTATTTGACAATAGTACTCCTTTTATCAATTCGCATGCCTACTAATTGCTAGCCTCCTATGGCATTGACCATGTGAAGTTTGCACCCTATTATCCAAAAGGGAATGATCAAGCTGAAGTTATGAATAAGAATCTGTTAAAGGTGCTTAGTTACATAGTCCAAAATCATCACAAGGAATGGTACAATAAACTACCTTTACCACTTTGGGCATACAAGACGTCAAAGCAAAAGTCGATACGAGCGATCCCTTTTTCTCTAGTGTATGGAGATGAAGTAGTGGTCCCTATAAAAGTCCTAATTCCATCTACTCGTCTAGCTCTTAATGCCGAGCTTGTACCTGATACTTTACGAATGTTAAACCTAGAAGCATTAGAAGAAAGGTGAAATCTTGTGAAGCACAATTTGGTTAATTATTAGCAAAAGCTTGGTATAGCTTATAACCACCTAGTGAGGAAAAGATCCTTTCAATGAGGTCACATTGTACTTTAAGCAATCGATCATGTGCACTGAGGTACTCCAGCACCTAAGTTCATACCGAAGTGGGAAGGACCATTCATCATCGAAGAAGGTTACGATAGTGGGTATTGTAAACTTTGAAATCTGACAATGGATGCTATCATAACTCCTATCAACTTTCAATACATCAAAAAGTTTCATTTGTAAAGAGAAAATTACAGAAAAGTTAAATGAATGAAATTTACAGCTCAAATCATGAGAGCTAGTTTTGCATATCTCATTCTACTAGAAATTCTCTTATTAATACACATTGGGTGTTGCCAAAAAAAAAAGAAAAAGAGTGTTAATGCAACATATCTTATTAATATTGCTACTTGGTGAGCACCCATATGATGTTTTATCAAATAAAATAATGAGTCATATTATTTAAGTACGTATATGAAGTGTATTGTGATAGTCAAGTAGTGGGTAAACCCCCCTTGACTAATAATGAAACATCTACTAAATAATTCAATGAAACATCTGCTAAACCCTTGTTATCGGTCATTTATTTAAACCTTTCTTGTAAATAAGGGTATACTTTGAATGGGCGAATTTTTTCTCAAAATTTTGCCAAATTGCAAAATTATGTCTTAATATTGTCTTTTATCTCATAACGTACTACTAAAGGAATCCAATATTTTGTAAGCACATAATAGCACGAGCTCTTATGAGCTTGGGAAGTCAATAAAACTTAAGTCATACAGTAGAAACAAAATCAAGCATGAGAAACATCATCCTGTAGCATATCTCAGTCTACATCAAGCATACTCAATGGGAAAGGCTAAATGAAAGTAAGCATGAAAGTTAAATAGCTACTATGACTTGAAATGTCCAAAGTCAAAAGAGAAAGAAATAAGAGCAATGACAAGTACAAAAATGAGCAATCACTTCAAGTAAGAACCCCTAAAGAATACTATAGGGGAATTAACATCTAAGTCACCAAGACTCTTTTTCAACTTTAGGTTGATTTACTGGAACATAGCCAAAGCTTCTTTGTGTTGATTTCTCAAGTCCCTATGATCCAGCATCTTCTATGCTTCGGTGGTGATATGTTCATGTTCTTAACTCTGAAATTCAACAAGGATGCCTTAACAACACTATCAACTAAAAGCTTTAACTCTTCATCATTCAAAGAGTCCTAAGGTTTGCTTAACAAAGGAAAGGCCTCTCCAAGCATGGAAATTGTGGTATTAGCCAATGCGAAACCTCGACAAAAACAATCTGAATAGAATCTCCCCTCTACCTCATACAAATGCTTTAGTTTATCCAAGAGATGATGTTGGATAGAGAAACCATGAGATACAATGTTTGTTAAAAAACCTGCTACAAGTGCACTCGACTCTTCCCTCTCAACTTGTTGAGGTGTTTCAGTTGTTAGGGGAGGGAGGACTTTAGAACTCGCTTTAGGTAAAACGACACCACTTGAACGAATGGGGATACCATCTACACCTCTTGCATTCATAACATCTCCACCTTTAGTATTTGCCTCATCACCATAAACACCCACATGCAACAGGATATTCGCATATGTCCAGACTTCCCCTTCCTTATGATGATCAAATCTATCTATGCTCTCCAAGTCTTCAAGAAGCTATGATTTATCACGATTATCGTCATCATCTTGAGGTATAGGATCCATTTCTTCGCCATCACTACTCTCCTAGCTAGCTATAAGCCTTAGGGAACCTTCTCTCATGTCATCATCGTCATCTAGCTCTGGAGAGTCTTCCCTTGTATCATCACCATTATTTTGCCTAAATGAATCTTCATTTACGTTACTGACACTATTGTGTTCTATAGATTGCTCTAAGTCAACTAACTCAATCCTCACGTTCTAATTTTCAGTCTTAGTGGTATCATGATGGCTTCCAAGTTTGGACACCTTATCCAAACCATATCGATTTGGGAAAGGCCGAGTGATAGCAAGGGCAGACTTTGGTAAGCTAACATCATTCGACACATTGGAGGTCCTTTGATTAGAACTTGAGTTGCCCAGTATACGGTCAATTGGCACCCGATTGCTAACTTCCATATCCTGCATAAAGGAGCACAAGAAAAAGAGAATGTATAAAGAGTACTTGAATACCAAAAAATACTAGAGAACAAAAAATTGTAAGCCATAAAGCCTTAAAGAAGAAGTGTTGTAACTCAAAAGTGTGAGTGCGCTTGGTCTGCCTAATGACAAGTAAAAGAGAGTCATTGCCCTACATCTTTCTTTGCTTACCTTTAGAAGACTTCTCTTCATCCTTCGAGAGTAGCAAATAAAAGTCATACTTACGAAGGACTATTTCAAGAATATCATTTTTATAGTTGTAGACACATATTTCTTAAAATGCTCTAAGTAATTGCCCCAATATGTTAGCCACCCAGTATAAGTGACTCCAAAACGGTTAATAGAAGGGAAATACAACTGCCTCACCTCTAATCGGATATTCTTGAATCTACTAGGAGGTTAGTCTTTACAACATGTGTCAAAATCTCCATTTGATATGTGACTCCTGAGGGGAATAAAGCATGACTTTCTTCTTTAGAAAACAGCCAGAAGGCTTCTCCTAATTATGCAACGAAGGGATGCTCCTTGGTATACACCATAGTATGAATCCAGCATTGATAGCAGTAATTTTATCATGGGCATCCACCAAAATCACCAAACCTTGAGATCCTGAGGGATAGAACCCTTCAAACCATTGGAAGCTACTTTTTCTCTCAGTGAAAGGATGAAAGCTAAATTCCTTCTCGTTATCAATGATCTTGAACAACTTCGATTCCAACGTTCTAATAAACCATGCCTAAGCTTGAGGCTTTAGAGGATTTTGTTTCTTCACAAGTCTATTAAAGTATCTTTTGTAATGCTCACAAAGGAATAACTACAAAAATACAAAGTCAGCTTGAGATACCATTATATAACGTCCTTTCAAGAGCATCGAGGCTTCATAATAAAGATCTAAACTTTGGTACAAAGAACCCAAATAGAAAGGACCCAAAGCAAATCACTCTCCACCAGCGATATGAATAGCCAAATGAAAGAATTGTGGGCAAATTCCATCTTTCAGATCACCAAGAAATATGTACAAAGAAATCTAGCAAGTTAAGAATGCTTGGAGCTCATACCTACAAGAAAAGAAAAGAATGTACGAGTTAAGTATAAATAACGGTTCAAACATAAACGATGATAAGGCTACGAAATATATGGGTACTTATTCGCATTGAAAGTGAGAACCTTCTTTCCTTGTTCCATTTTCCTTAAAAAGATGCTTAAGCCATTGAGAGTATGTAACCTCCTTCTGAGTATTGATGGCAACTTTCAAGTCATCCTCTAAGGCCACTAGTGTTTTTAATAGGAATCAGCCTGTGATTATCTTCAAGCCGAGGTCAACTTGTCCTAAGTCGACATCAACTTGTTAGAAACTGAAGCCAACCTACTCTAACCTATGGACAAACTATTTGAAGCTGAGGTTGATCAACTCTTACCGAGATTGAGCTGATAATAGAAGGTCGAAAGAAAGAGAAGGAGCCATTCGGCATTAAGTTTGTTGTTTGCCAAAAAGTTAAGAGACCACACAACCAAGGCCTTTAAGCCATAGATCCACTCAGCACGGCATGGAGAGATTAATCAAGTAATCATAGAACTTGGCGATTGTGGTTGACGTTTTAGGTATCTTGGCCAAGTATTGTAGGACTTCAGGGGTTCCTACCTAGATTCGGACATCTAGTTGCTAACCTCACCGAATTTGGATCTTGCTCCCTCTAGGATAGCCTGAATGACTGCATGTTGACTCATTCTACCAAACGTATAGTTTTGTATTTTTGTGAATATTTTCTTTAATTTAATTATGGGCCCATTTTTTAAGGCTTAAGGCTTTATACATTATTTATAGTTTTGCCATTACGGTTTTAAGACGTATTATAAATAGCAACATTTATAATTAGCAGAATATACATTATCAAAAGGAGAATATACGAATGAGAGTTTACACTTGAACGTTCCTTTTTTGAGTAAGGATATTCTTGAAGCTTTTAGAGCTTGCTCTCCGGATTATTGAGGGTGCTTTACTCTTTAATCTTTCTCGTGTTCTTATCAATCTTAACCTTAAGATTGTGGTGAACCCTTCATTTGAGTAAGTCAATAAGTCACATCTAACCTTTCATTTGAAAACCAAGTGACATTTAGTATTCATAAGTCGTTTTGAACCCTATTTTCGAGCTCAATCCCTAATTGTGTTTATGTTTTAGTGCATGATATCTATATACATTCACCATCAAAACCTCATTTTCGCTTTCTATTCCTTGTTCTCATTTGAATCTCAAATACCTCATTTGTGGTTTCAAGCCTCGCTGTGTATCATCTTAGTATTAGAGCTTTAAGGAGATACATGTATGGTGTTCTTTAAAGTTTACCTCGTCGTTTGAACATCTATTAGTTGTCATTCTGTAGTGTAGCGTATTGTTCGTGTTTTTAGTAGTTGTAGTATTGTGCTATTGTTGAGCTAAGTAACATTAATTGCAGTAGTTGGTTCTAGTTGCTGTGAAAGTGTTTGTCAGTAGTGGTAGCTACAGAAGTCGAGTAGTGATTGTTTCTAGGTTACTATAATTGTGTTTTGTTGTAAATTGTATTATTCAAATTTCCTCTAAATATCACTATATGGACAAGAATGTTTGAAGATAATGTCAATAATAGTGGAGATAATCCTCATGGAAGCTTAAGGAGATGCATTGATAACATGGAATATCGGATTCAAAATCTCATTTATTTTATCTAGAATCTTATTGGTTTAGTTAGAGGCTGTAGACGTATAGGCCGAGATGGAAGAAGGGAGCAAACACCTACCAATAGAAGTGGCTCTAACAAGGTTAATGATAATGGACGACAACCATGAAGGGTTGTTGAACCGAGAAGGAGAGAAAACCAACCTGTCTTGAGAAGAAGCAATGACATGAGTGTTGACTCCAAGGTGAATGAAGGAGCCCAAAGAAGAGAGCTAAAGTCGAGAAGAAATATGGCTAAGTAGAGCTCCAACATAAGTGGCCGATTCAAAGTGAATCGATTAGTTAGGAATGCAAGGGATGAACCTTGAGCACATAGCCGAGGACATAAAAACATCAAGCTTAAATTGCCAACCTTCAGTAGAAGTAGCTAACCTAAAAGTTCCTTGACTGGATTCCCCCAGTTGAGAAGTTGTTTGAGTGCTATGAGTGTGATGACCAAACAAAGGTTAAGTTGGCTTCATTATCCCTTGTTAAATATGCAAGTTTTTTGTGGGATAAATTGATCACCAAGCGAGATGCCGAAGGAGAAGAGTCAATCATAACTTAGAGGCTCATGAAGAGGTTAATGAACCATTGCTTTATGCTAACCTACTTTAAGTAGGAGATGCTCCATGCCTTCCAACACTTAAGGTAAGGTCGAAACACTATTGAAGAGTACTTGCAAGAGTTTGAGACCTTAATGATGAGATGTACGATCGCTGAGCCATAAGACTACACTATTGCTAGGATCCTAAGTGGACTTCGGGATGACATTGTCAACATAGTGGAATTACAATTGTTCAACTCACTAGATGAGTTGGTTAATCTAGCATTAAGGATAGAAAGACGGAGGAGAATGAGGCACTAGAGGTCGACTAACTGACCTTAACCAGTCAGCCTTGAGCTTGAGAAGTATGTTGAGAGAAGACTAGAGAAGAAGATAGAGGGAGGTGAGTCTAGCCAACCTAATTAGGTTTAGACAAAGAAGGTAGAGAAGGAAAAGGTACCCGGCAACAAGGCCCGAGAAGTTAAATGCTTTAAGTGCTTAGGTTACAAGCATATTGCTTCTCAATGTCCGAATGAAAGGGTCATGATCTTGAAGGGTGAAGGACCCAAAGCTTAAGTAAAGAGTCAAAGTGACAAGAGTTTGGGAGATAAGTTAATAGAATAAAAATGTCTATGCTGAAAATTTGGATAAACTCTTAACTATGACGAGCTGACCTGAAAGCAAATCCCAAACAAAGGGAAAATTTATTTCATATTCGATGTCTGATGAATGGGAAGATCTGTTCCCTAGTTGTTGATGAAGGAAGCTGCACCAACGTCGTTTCTATCGAGCTAGTAGCAAAGATGAAGATGCTGACCTACTTGCATATCTAACTTTATGGATTGAAGTGGTTTAATGACAAGGGTATATTCCATGTGCATAAGAGAGCTCGAATAGCATTTAAGGCTGGGAAATACGAAGATGAGATTGACTTCAACATAGTGCCTATGAATGCATGAAATTTACTTCTTAGCTGACCTTGGGAGTACGACGGAAAATTGGTCCATGATGGCTTCCTTAGCACTTATACAGTTTGCAAGGGTAGAAAGAGCTATTGCTTAACCACCATAAGCATTGAGGAAATCCAGAGTTACTCAGCACCTATGGTGAAGAAAAAGGGGAAGAAAATTTTATTTGGCATCTAGGCTTGTGCTTGTTATTTAACGTCAAGGATGACTTCTTTTCGAACTTGCGGTAATGATAAGAATCAACCTGCGACTATCTTTAAGCCGAGGCTAACCTATCCCAAGCCGACATTGACCTATTAGAAACTAAGGCTGACTTGCTCTAACCCGAAGCCAAATTGTTCGAAGCTAAAGTCGATCAACTCTTGCTAAGATCGAGTTAATGATAGAAGGCTAAAAAGAAGTGAAGGAGTCACTTGGCATCAAGTATGTTATTTACTAAGAAGTTGAGAGACCATACAGCTAAGGTTTCTAGGCCATAGATCTACTTGGCACAACATGGAGAGATTAGTGCTGACTAATCATAGAACTTAGCAACTGAGGGTTGACCTTTCAAGTATCTTAGCTAAGCACTATAGGACTTTAGGGGTTCTTACCCAAACCCGAACATCTAGTTGCTAAGCTCGCCTAGTTTGGATCCTACTCCTTTTAGGACAACCTCAATGACTACATGTTGACTCTTTCTACCAAACGCACAATTTTGTATTTTTATGAATATTTTCTTTAATTTAATTATGGACCCATTCTTTAAGGCTTAAGACCTTATACATTATTTATAGTTTTGTTATTAAGATTTTAGGATTTGCTATAAATAGTAACATTTGTAATTAACACAATATACATCATCATAAGGAGAATACACGAACAAGAGTTTACACTTGAACATTTTTTTTTTAAGCAAGGATATTCTTGAAGCTTTTAGAGCTTACTCTTCGTATTATTGAGTGTGCTTTACTCTTTAATCTCTCTTGTGTTTTTATTAATCTTGACCTTAAGATCGTGGTGAACCCTTCATCTGAGCGAGTTAATGAGTCACATTGAACCTCTCATTTAAAACTCGAGTGACATTTAGTGTTTATGAATTGTATCGAACCCTATTTTTGAGCTTAATCCTTGATTGTGTTTGTGTCTTGGTGTGTAATATCCATACACATTTACCGTCATAACCCCATTTTCACTTTTTGTTCCTTGTTCTCATTTGAATCCCGAATACCTCATTTGTAGTTTTGAGCCCTGTTGCGTATCGGTTTCTCAATCACCTTCAGACACGAAAGCTTTTGCAATATGGATCAATCCTAAGTTACGAAGTTGTAACAACATAACTACATCTTTTAGGGTTATGGTGATCTCACCTCATGAGGTTATGAAAGTATGGGATTGAATACTCTAGCGAGCAATGAAGGCCCTCCATAAGCTCACATCATTTGTTTTGCCAATCAACTTTGAGGAAATATATATCGGAAGAAAGGTATTTACTTTCAACAATTTGCTTGCATACCTTGAATCCTTCAAGATATAGTCTACCTATTATACCCATCCTTTTATGGGTTACCAGGGGTGTAAAAATTGATTTTTAGATAATAGAAGCTCTTTCCTTTCATTCCTCAACCATAATATAGAGCTTCCTCAAAGGGCTTCCTTTCACTTGGCTTCAATTCTTGCTTGATGAAGTGTAATGGACCATCTATACACAACTGTGTATATGTACTTTGTTTTCTCATTTCAACCAAAAAATTGTCCTTTAAAATGGTCACATCTGTCAACTTGTCTCGAGAAAGAGGAATCTTGGGCACCCGACCTCTTGAAAATGAAAGCTCATCACTCTCCTTCTTCTTCTTAGTCTTGTTACTACATGACTTGTTCTGCTCGAAATCTTTACCCATCTTCTACCTGACTCTGAAAGTAGTAGTTACACTAAATATGCTTTCTACCACTTGGGGGTGGAGAAGAGAAATGAAACAATGGGGTGAACCAATTACTTATAAGATACAAGAAAACAGGGAAAATTGGCTTACGAAATTATTAAATGAAGAAGAAAGGTAATCAATCGATAGAAATGCAATAGAGAAGACTTTAGACATATTTAGTCTCTCGTAACCTAGGTGGATCCACCCAAAATAAGCGCTACCCTACCCTCTATTTCACGAACCAAAACACTTGATTCAGTTAGGGAATTTCCCTCATGCCGAAGTCTCTCTCTTATAATTTTGTAAAACTCGAATTTTTTTTTTTTTTAGAATTCAAATGATTATGAAAGATTCATTCTTATAGAATGTAATGATATTGGTTGTGTCAATTGTAGGAAACTTAAATATACTGTTTGGGTTGTTGTTTAAGCGTAAGGTATTCAAGAGAGTAAGTGGTAATGGTAGAGAGTCGAAGATGTTTGATGAAATTCCCGAGAGGAATACGGCTATAGTTTTGGGTTATTCTAAGCATGTGCAATTTTGGAGTGAGACAAGTGTACTTGATAAAAGGGCCGAATATGTGCTGTTGATGTTGTAGGTGTGAAAGTGAAGATAAAGTGGATCAGGTTTTTAATAGTATGAAGCAACAAGAAACACCTCTAGCAATAGAGAATTTAGATACGTTCCTTACCAGGCATCCCGGTTATGTGATAAGGAACAGAATTGCAGAAGATGTGAATAAGAGACATATGCATGGATAACTTTTTATACGAAAATCCAGCTACTCAAGTAAATGTAGATTGCCATTTATAAAAGATAAGATGCCTACGCGATACGTAGTAGGGTTCGAAACCACGAATGAGGTATTCAGGATTCAAATGAGAGCAGGGAACAGAAAATCGAAAATGAAAATGGGATTTTGACGTGAATATATATGGATATTATGTATTAATATATAAATATAATTAAAGTAGGGTTCGATATGACTCATGAATACTAAATGTTATTCGGGTTTCAAATGAGAAGTTAGACGTAACTCACTAATTAGCTCAAATAAAGGATTTACTATAATTTTAAGGTCAAGATTGATAAAAATACGAGAGATATTAAAAAAGTATACTCAATAATCCGAAGAGTAAGCTCTAAAAGGTTTAAGAATTTCCTTACTCAAAAAAGGAATGTTCAAATGTAAACTCTTGTTCGTATATTCTTCTTTTGATGATGTATATTTTGCTAATTACAAATATTGCTATTTATAATAAGTCTTAAAACTCTAGTGGTAAAACCGTAAATAATATATAAGATCTTTAAGTCCTAAAGAGTGGACACATAAGTAAATTAAATAAAATATTCACAAAAATATAAAACTATACATTTGGCAGAAAGAGTTGGCATGCGGTCATTCGGGCTGTCCTAGAAAGAACAAGATTCAAATTGGGTGAGGTTGGCAATTGGATGTCCGAATCTGGGTAAGAATCCCCGAAATCTTGTAGTGCTTAGCCAAGAAAGCTGAAAGGTTGACTTACAATTGCCGAGTTCTATGATTAGTCGGCACTAATCTCTCCATTACGTGTCGAGTGGATCTATGGCATTGATGCTTCGGTTATGTAGTCTCTCAAGTTCTCAGCAGATGATAAACTTGACGTCGAGTGGCTCCTTCTTTTCCTTTTGGCCTTCTGTCATTAGCTCAATCTCGGCAAGAGTTGATCGGCCTCGGCATTTAATAGTTCGGCCTTAAGTTAGAGTAGGTTGGCTTCAGTTTCTAACAGGTCGGTGTTAGCTTAGGACAAGTTGGCCTCGACTTGAAGATAGTTGCAAGCTTATTCTTATCATTACCGCAGATATGAAAAAGAAGTCGTCCTCAACATTAAACAATGAGTACGGGCCTGGATACCGAACAAACTTCTCTTCCCACTTTTCTTCACCATGGGTGCCGATCGGCTCTAGATTTCCTTAACGCTCGTAGGGGTCAAGCAATAGCTCTTTCCAACCTTCCAAACTATATAAGTGTTAAGGAAACTATCATGGACCACTTTTCGGTCATACTCCTAAGGTCGGCTAGGAAGTAAATTTGCTAAATTCATAGGTACTATGTTGAAGTCAATCTCATATTCGTATTGCCCCGCCTTGAACGCCATTCGAGCTTTCTTATGCACATGGGTCATACTCTTGTCATTAAACTACTTCAATCCATAAGGTCGGGGATGCGAGTAGGTCAACATCTTCATCTTCTCTATTAGCTCAGCAAAAACAGCGTTGGTGTAGCTTCCTCCATCAACAACCAAGGAACAGGTCTTCCCATTCACCAAACATCGAATATGAAATAAAATTTCCCTTTGTTCAGGATCTGCTTTCAGGTTAGCTCATCATGGTAAGAGTTCATCCAGATTTTCAACATAAACATTTTCTTCTATCAACTCGTCTCCTGAACTCTTGTCACTCTGACTCTCTACTTGAGCTTCGGGTTCTTTACCCTTCAAGATCAAAACCCTTTTATTTGGACATTGAGAAGTAATATGCCTTTAACCTAAGCACTTCAAGCATTTAACTTCTCAAGCTTTGGTGCCGGGTACCTTTTCCTTCTCTACCTTCTTTATCTCGACCTAATCAGGTTAGCTAGACTCACCTCTCTTCATCTTCTTTTCTAGCCTTCTCTCGGCATTCTTCTTAGGCTCAGAGCTAACTGGTTGAGGTTAATTAGTTGGCCTTTGGTGCCTTTTCCTCCTCTATCTTTCCACCCTTAATGACAAATTAATCAGCTCATTCAGTGAGTTGAACGGCTACAATTCCATTATGTTGGCAATGTCATCCTGGAGTTTACTTAAGAACCTAGCAATAATGCGATCCTATGGCTTAGCAATCTCACATCTTGTCATTAAGGTCTCAAAATTTTGCACGTACTCTTCAACAGTATTTCGACCTTGCCTTAGGCATTAAAAGGCATAAAGCATCTCCAACTTAAAGTAGGTTGGCATAAAGCGTTAGTTCATCAACCTCTTCATAAGCCTCTAAGTTCTAATCGTCTCTTCTCCTTTGGCATCTCGCTTAGTGATCAATTTATCCCACTAAAGACTTACATATTTAACAAGGGATAATGAAGCTAGCTTAACCTTTGTTCGGTTATTATACTCATAGCACTCAAATAACTTCTTGACTCGGGGAATCTAGTTAAGAAACTCTTCAAGTTGGTTACTTCTATTGAAGGTTGGTAGTTTAAGCTTGATGTTGTCAAGTCCTTGGCTATGTGCTCAAGGTTTATCCCTTGCATTTTTAGTTGGTCGGTTCACTTCGGATCGGCTACCTTTGTTGGAGCTCTGCTCGGCCATATTTCTTCTCATCTTTAGCTCTCTTCTTTAGGCTCCTTGATTCGCTTTGGAGACAACACTCATGTCATTGCTTCTTCTTAGCACAGGTTGGTTTTCTCTCCTTCTTGGCTCGGTAGCCCTTTGTAGTTGCCATCCATCATCATTAAGCTTGTTAAAGCTACTTCTACTAGTAGGTATTTCTTTCCTTCTTCATCTTGGCCAATATGTCTACAACATTTAACTAAACTAGTAAGCTCTTAGATAGAATTAGTAAGATTCTAAATATGATATTCTAAGTTATTAATGCGTCTCCCCAAGCTTTTGTAAGGACTATCTCCATTATTATTAACACTATCTTCAAATAGTTTAGTTCGTATACTGATATTTAGAGGAAATTTGAATAACACAATTTACAACAAAACACAATTACAGTAACCCAGAAATGACCACTACTTGGCTTCTATAACTACAACTACTAACAAATACTTCCACAACAACTAGAATCAACTACTGAAATTACCGTTACTTAACTCAACAACAACATAATATTATGACTACTAAAAACACAAATAATACATTACACTACAGAATGACAATTGACAGATGTTCAAATGACGAAGCAAACTTTGAAGAACATTGTATGTGTGTCTCCCCAATGCTTTGATACCAAGATGATACACAGCGAGGGTTGAAACAACGAATGAGGTATTCGGGATTCAAATGAGAACAAGGAATAGAAAGTGACTCACTGACTCGCTCAAATGAATGATTAATCACAATTTTAAGATCAAGATTGATAAGAACACGAAAGAAATTAAAGAGTAAAGCATACTCAATAATTCGAAGAGCAAGCTTTAAAAGCTTCAAGAATATCCTTACTCAAAAAAGGAATGTTTAAGTGTAAACTCTTGTTCGTATATTCTCCTTCTAATGATGTATATTCTGCTAATTACAAATGTTACTATTTATAGTAAATCCTAAAACCCTAGTGGCAAAATTGTAAATAATGTACAAGTTTTTAAGGCCTAACGAATGGGCCTATAATTAAATCAAAGAAAATATTCATAAAAATACAAAATTCTACTTTTGGCAAAAAGAGTCAACATGTAATCATTCGAGTTGTCCTAAAAGGAGTAGGATCCGAACTCGGCAAGGTTAGCAACTAGATGTCTGAGTCTGGATAAGAACCCTTGAAGTCTTATAGTGCTTAGCCAAGATACCTGAAAGGTCAGCCTACAATTGCTAAGTTCTATGATTAGTCAGCACTAATCTCTCCATGCTATGCTGAATGGATCTATGGCCTTGAGGCTTCGGTTGTGTGGTCTCTTAACTTCTCAGTAGATGATAAATGTAATGCTAAATGGCTCCTTCTCTTCCTTTTGGCCTTTTATCATTATCTCGGTCTCGACAATGTTTTATTAGCCTTGGCTTCGAATAGTTCGGCCTCAAATTAGAATGGGTCAGCTTTAGTCTCTGGCAAGTCGGTGTCGGCTTGGGACAGATTGGTGTTGTCTTGAAAACGGTGCAAGCTGATTCCTATTTCGTACGGGAAGTTTAGAGTGCTCAGTACTGTAGTTTGGTTCGAAACGAAAGGTTAGCGTACTTACTGTGCATTTGGGATACCTATCTGAAGGAAGGGCATCCTTGTGCAAGAAATAAGATTGCTAATTGAGAGATTTAGATAAGGGTGATTACTGGCTTAGACGATCCGCTTGACTAAATTGATGGGCAACAACTTAGAAGAATGGCTCTTGCTTGTAAGGTTCCTACAATAACAACAATGGTTAGAGCATTAGCAGGTACAGAGGTAATTAGAAGCTTGCAATAGAATACAGATGATGGGTTTTCATAATTTCTTTGAATTTGAAGTAGTAATAGGAAGTATTACGAGAAATTATGACAAAGGGACATTAGAAGCTTCGATGAAGCTTCTGCTCATGATTTCAAGTTTGGCGATAAAATGAGTTCTTGTCCACCGTTTGGGTTATGCTCCTAATTAAGTACTTACTAGAAGACTGATTGAAGAGCTATAGCTTGCCATCATGCATGCTGATAGATGAAGGGTAAAAAGAGAGAAAATACATAGGGGAGTTTGTGACATAATGGCTACTTTCAATTATATTCTTTGAGATGAGGATGTGTTAATGGCTGATTCTTGAAGAATAAAACTCAGCCATGATTGAAAATCCAACCTGTGATAGTGAAGGTAAGATAAAGAAGAAGAAGAAGAAGAAGACCACAGAAAGAGTAATAATAGAAAAAGAAAATGATTTGAACCCAAGTGATGAAAAGTAGTTGTTTTGTCTTCTCAAGGCTTATTAGAGTAGAGATAGTAGTAATGTGCTCACAGGAAAATGGCAAAAGCCTTATCTTTGGCTTGTTGGAAGTGATTTAGAGAGGACAAAATATCAAATGAAAATAGAAAGCCAACAAATCAATATTGAAGAGGGAAAACTCAAAGACAAGTATGGGAAAGAGATAAAAATAGAGAAAGCCCGGCAAGCAAGAACTACCCATACTTGGGGGTGTACATAATATACAGCTACAATAATTAATCAGCTACAAGCTTTTTTGAGACGCCAACCTGAACTAACAGATGAAACACTGTTGGTCCTATGTTTAGGACTCTAAGTGATCCAAATGGGTATTAATTAGAAACCATCGAATACTATATTGTACAAACATACATGAATGCTAAACCAATCACACATGAGATATACATTAGCTACATGCAACAAATGACATTTATTAAATTATATTTTGAGTGATTCATAATAGCACAAGCTTTTAGATGTGATAGAGTCTGTCACCTACTGTTACGCCCCGAACCCGTAGAGTTATAACAGTCTCTCCGTACAAACCAACCTATGATAATAACCGACCTTACAGTTCCTATCATAAATATAATTTACACAAAGTGTGCATGACTCCTCGTTTTAAAATAAATAGTTTAATTAAAATTTAAGCTAAAATTTACATTAAAAAACTAGAACCTTAAGTCGTATATATATATATATATATGTATATATATACATAATTACATCCACATTATTTTAAAATCCTAAGAAATTACGTATACTACAGTAATTGGCTAACTTACACATCACATATCAGTTCATAAACCTAGGCATTTTAAAGACTTAATTGCACAACCAGTTGATCCTCAATCTCTCATAGCTTCAAAAGAAACCGACCTTAGGATAATTAAACCATAGTATATCGGTCAGTTAAAACCTACAAGAAAACCTATAAAAGTATGAGCAATCACAACTCAGTAAGTTAGATTAGAAACTTATGAATGTATAACAAATACAAAGAAGGTTATTAAGAAATTAATTATATAAAATGCAATAAACAAGTGTCATCATATAATGTAGTTTGGTCCGTTGTGAAATCAAACTAATTTCACTCACTTTAATCTGAGTTAAAGAGTTTTTATGTTTATGCAACAGCTTATAACCAAACCTAAGTTAGTGCAATAAAGACACCACTTCCCCCATGAGTATCCTTCGAATCATTGCGCTCATTCTCACTACAACCTCCTCTCTTGTCACTTAATTCAGCTAAGAATAAGGAAAAGACTATTATGTTTTTTTCAAAAGTGTCAATGTTTGATTAGAGAATTTTAATGGTTCTCTAAAGGGTTGCAATGCGCATCTAATTAGGGTATTTAGGTTGGTTATGATTAGGTATAGTTTAAGGTGATCAAACAATTTCACATCATTCAATTCACATCAATCACCAAACACAACATAGATTTTAGCAAAAAATTAGATACACAAACACATGCATTTATAACTACTTACAAACACGGTCATGTACAATCTTAATCCTCCGAGTACTTTAAAATAGTATTCCAAAATATGATGAAGTATCAAGCTTAACTTACTTGGAATCCTTAGTTTGCTGACTCAACCTATTACAGGTTGACTCCTCTCCGTGTGTTATATAATATAAATACGCTTTTAGTATTTATATCTTGATGATATATATATATCTATACGTATCTATGCTCTAGGTTATAATTTAACTCAATTCTTAGTATATGCATATTATTTATTATCGATTCATTCTATGTTAGTTTAGGATTTAGTTTCTGAATCCAATTCTGATTTGGGTTCTAAATCAGTTCTAACTACGAGTATTATATGTGAATCTTAAAAATGCAATCCAAACCCTAATGTGAAATTAATTATATTAGGCTCAAGTCTCCTAAGTTTCACTTTTGTTCATCAATTAATATTTTAGTCTATACAGTATAATTTAATCCTCATTTATGTATCGAATTTACTTCCGATGTGAGAAAATTTTACATTTTTTATATAGTTACTTAAATTTATGTTTCATATCAGATTTATTATATATTATTATTATTATTATTATATTATCCATTTTAACCTATTATTTTATATTTATTATAATCCCAATTCCACATACTCTTAAAATGACATATATTACTACATAATACCCCACATAATCACATTTAACACCTTAAATATTACAATTATCATACCACATTAGATATGAATATCTTAAAATACTTAATTATACATTAAATCAGTAATTACTTAATTAATTATTAATTAACCCCCAAATTACTAATTATATATATATTAAAGGCCTAAAAATCATTTTAAAAATTAGAAAATTCATTTCTAAAAAAGGGCTTCATAGCACTATTCTATATCCCTTAGGTAGTCTATACAAAAATTCTGAGCCTAAAACTATACTCTTAAGATTATTTATTTATAAATTGAAACATACTCGGTTTTACATGATTTTTTAAGCACTACATATTTCTAGATGACCAATATTTTTCCCTAGATTTACATACAATAAAAAATCATAATACTAAAATTCATAATTTTCTTAATTAAATTGATAATTTTAATAAATTAAACAAATTCAAACTGAAATTGGACTCACTTAGTTGTTGGATTTTTGGCTACTAGGGGTTTTTTAGGGGTATTGGCTAATTTAAACAGTGGTGGGAGGGTGCTTTGGTGGTAGTGGTTCAATTCCAGCTAATCGTGGGTCGTGGATTTGGTCCAATTAACTAAATTGCATAGATTTTTTGTAATTAAAAAAAAAACCCTAGCTTTCTCTTTTTTCAGTTATCCCAACTTTTTCTACATTCCAATTGACCAAATAAGCTTCTAAAGAAGTTTGGGTATTTATAGAGCTCTACGGATTTTTTTGTGTTAAATTAAGTTAACATTTGGCTTATCTTATTCTAATTTTGACTTTTTAGTTAGGTTATTTTTATTGGTTAAATTTTTTCTTTCCTCCCTAACTTACCACAACGTTGATATAGAAAATTCCCTACTTTTCTAATTTTTTTTCTTATTTTTCATTATTTTTATAATTTTCTTTAATTATTTGGCATTTTCTCACATTTTTCAAGTATTTTAGGTAATTTCACATATTTTCACCCACATGCAAATACATATAGAGTACAAATAAATACTCCTAAATATTATTTATGTTATTCTATGATTTTTAGTGTACATATAATTTATCTATAATGACTCGTTAGTTATTGAAACTTATTTTACATATTTCTGATAAATAACAGGTAATATACTTAAAATTTGATATTATAATATTATATTATTTTATTACTTATTTTTTAAATTCAAACTTATGAGATCACTTATACTAATATTTCTAATTTTATTTTATAATTTAAGTTCAATCGAATCTTTTAACTGATTACCTTAAACTTTACGTACTAAATTCGATTTTATAGTTACAGGGCTTACACCTATAAGAATATTATAACAAGGCCCTACAAACCCAATATTTGATATAAACATATAATAAGGCCTATAAATATGCTCTCTATGGCAAATAAATTTGCAAGAGATAACTATATTTTCCATTACCAACAAACTCATATCATGCCATTAGGAGCATATTTCATTTATAGTACTAGAATCAAGTTTCCTTTTCCACTAAATCACTCCATTGTAACTTCATTCATGTTTAACTAAGTTCATGTTAACGACCAATTGAATCAACATAGTGACCTTAGCACCAACTCCATCTCCAACATATTTACAGTTTGAGCTATAAGGAAAGCAAAACCAACTCCAATATTAAAGAATGGATTTTCGATTTTTATAACATATCTAACAAACATTGTCTATAAAGTCTACCTAGAGCTTTAAATGAGGTTGATATTGATCAACTTCTCCTTTCTATTCATTTGGCCTAAAAATAATTGATAACATAAGAGCAATCGTCACAAGTTACTACAACACATCTAATTATTATGAAAATTGAAGACTAGAAAAATTTGAATGTCAGTTTTTCTTTATCTTTTCCTTTTCCTCCTAAATTCTTTAAAGGATCATCATTTGTTTACGTTTGAGCAAGATAAATTACTTTGTACCAGTCTCATGGCGATAAACTTTCCCACCTCTTGTGAGAATGGAAATTAAAGCGTTGTTTAGGTGTTTAGTTGATTTCAATCTCCTCAAAAACCCGGCTTAGGTAACAAGGTTGCATAGCATATGCATTAATGGAAAAGAAATCATGCATGTTCAATAGAGAAGCAAAATCTTCAAATAAAGTAAGACATGATTGTCAAGAGCGGGTTTTGGTAGCTCCAAAAAGAGAAAGATAAAAAAGATTATGACTACACACTACTACTCCTATTGAGAACTGATTCAATGGGTAGTACAGGTCATGTAGAAATATACATAGTGTATAACTATAAATTAGATTCGAATAAATGGGTTAGTTGTAGGTAGTTATCTAAAATCTTACTTCCCAATGTTATTATATGTCTAAATATAATCGATAGTTATACATAATATATACTTACACGTAACGTATACTATCTATTGAATCTTTTTCCCTATTGATAATTACTTTTATAGAGCTGCTTACTTAATACGAGTCACCTTTCATCCAATACTTTGATGTATAACTAACCATGTTAAAAAGTTAAACTTATTGATCAATAACCACTTGTTAATTAATTTCAAGCATTATTATATGACTTTTTGGAATTTAAATTTTTTTTTTTTGTTAAACCCAACTAGATACACTATGAGCAAAATCATTTAACTCATTACAATGGACATGTTTGAAAATACATTCAAATAAACATCAAGGTATGGAGATACGACCATAGACAACTGAAGTTTTAAACAATGCTATTAAACTTAGCCGGGTAGTTGACCCAAACATATGGAAGGGTTAATGGTTAAAGGGGTAGAATTGGATTTAACTAGGATTTAACGGGGGTCAAACTGAGGCTAGACTATACTGGTTTTATACCAAATTGAACTGTAGGGATTAACCTGGGTTTTATAGTGTTAGTTTTAAGTGCTTAATAGTATGGTCAAATGATATCTTGTCTTTTTTTTCTATAGAATTCCTTTAATTAATTAATTAATTAATTTTGTTAATTAAGAAAGCATTATATAATTAGTATAAAAGTCTGTGGGTGTATAGGTATTGATGCAAGGGTTACTTATGTATTGCATGTGAAGTCGCGCTATACATGATTAAGGAAATGACTTAAGTGACTCATGTGGGATGATTGGGAGAAAAGTGTACGGAGGAGGAGGAGGAGTAAGTGATCTTAATAAGGCTCTAACACTTTAGTAACAAGTAGGGGAGCTCAAAGGCCTCAAACTCCGTTAATGATGAAGAACAAGGTAGTGTTTCTTAAAGTGTTTAAGCGTTTGATTTTTCACGACGAGAATCCGATAGAATAACAGCATTAGTGCTAATTCTCTCTTGTCCAAATAAAGGAGTGAGAAAGGTATTTATAGAGGATGGCCCTTAATCTCACTTGTCGGATTGTGATGATAATCAAGGGCTAAAATTAAATAATGGACATAAGATAGGCCTCCTTTATGAGCTTAGGCCCAAATGGCCTTATTTTATTAGTATAAGCCAAGTTGAGAAAGATTAGATCGGACGAACCAATCTAACGGGCCTTTCCTTAAGCCTACCATACCAAAACTCCCTTAATCATCCCAGTAATTTATGAGCTTGGCTTATCGAGCCTTATCACTTTAACCTAATGAGCTAAATCCATTTAATCAATAAGCTTGAAGCCTAATATTGAATTTAGCCCTCTACATTTTGCCCCCTGACCAAACACCTTTGGACAAAGTTGAAGAGGTTTGGGTATTGAATGAGCCTTTTAGATGACTTAAGCGTGTGTATGCTATTGAATAGCTGCATCGTGACCAAATTCATTTAAGAATCATCTTAGTAGCATCTTTTAATTGTGTGTCATGCTTCAACTGGATCGGGTTGTATGTTACCCCTAAGGCAATATGTTGAGTATACCTTCTTCAATAAGATGCACAGATCTAATCACTCTTCTCACTTAATTCATTTGAATTGACTACCTCCTAAGTTAACTTTATTCTTGTTTGCTCGTGCTTTACTGGTAGCTTGATCATCATGTTTATCTCGTTAGTGTGAAACTCCATATGCCAATCATTTCTTGAACTAAAGTTTTGCTGGCTTGCATAAATTAAACCACAACTTGATCTGTTATTTCGCAAAACTAGCAGAATCGTACCTCTTTTAAGTTATATCGATGCACGATTATTCTTCTATTAATATGGTGTGTTCAGCTCTTAAGTTAGAATTGATCGTTCTTGGAATATTATAATCTCTAATTTCAATCTTCAAAGGCTTTTAGTAAACTAAGTAGGTATTACACTTTTTTTTTTTAAATTTACAAGTTAGTAAACATCAATAAGCTTTCCAACTTTCGATTCCCAAGCACATGCTTCATCACACCTATCATTCCTGTTATTATTATTATTGTTTATATATATACACATATATATATATATTTTAGCAGACATGGTCTAGAGTGGATAAGTGCATTCTATTAAAATAAATACATAGTAGCCAATAGTGAACCATGCACACTAAGTACTTCCCTATCTTGTTTTCTCATACATTATACCAGTTAGACAAAAGGACAATACATGGCACATTCCTTATACTCTCTTGACAGTTGGACATCATATGAATTCACAAGCCTTAGCAATGGTACCAGAAAAAGTTAAGATATTGAATATTATTTTTGTTAGTTTATTCCCATTAAAAATCAAACACATGTCCATTTCACTTTTTCCTTTGTTTCCTTTAAAGGGGACAACCTTACAATATGCAGCAACTATATTCAAGAGTGAGGAGGCAAACTATAAGGATCCCTTTCCCTTTCTTCTCCTTGTCCGGGGTGAGCTGTTTATGCCATTTCATCACACTTTCTTTTCTCTTCTTCTGCTTGTTCTTATCATTATATATACATATATATGTTAGTCTATTAATGCTACTTTCGATCTTACTATGAAGGTTGTTCTAGCTAAGAGCTCTACTCCAGAGGCGGTGGAGTATAAGAACTAGCGAAATTGATAGCCATTGAAGGCAAGTGAAATCACCTAGAGTCCTTAGTATGGTATTGGTGGTGTTTCGTTTGTTATGAAGGTGGATAGAGCCATTTTTTAAGGCAGGCAATATTACTAAATTTCAAGTAATGGATTTTGGACTTAAAGAATTAAAAGGCTTTAGAAACCAGTCTTATCATTTAAGGACATGAAAATTTATATAGTATCAAAGAGTTTAGGTTCGGAAACTAATAACCCATTTGAAATGTGAGTAAGGTGTGAGCAATATGATAATATAACTAAAAATAGATTAACTTAGATAAAATTAGGTCAACCTTGCTAATAGTAGGTCAACTCGATTAGTAGCAAGTCAATTGATTGGGATCAAGTTAACTTAGCTTGAATTATTTATTAAATGGATAAATATATATAAATAAGTTATAGAAAATTAAAACTTAGAAAGTGGTAACTATTGTAAGAAATAATAAAATAACTTCAAAATTAATTGTATGTCTGTTGTATCATACTCTCATCAATGGTATTAAGAAAATATGGTGTAAAACAAGAAATTGAAAAAAAAAAATTATGAAAAAAACTGTAAATAAAATATTGTAATCAAAATGTTTAAAACATATTTTATAAATCTATTATAGCAAATCTCCTAGCAATAACATTACTATAAAATAGATAAAGTTTTAATGCAAAGAAAAAAAAATAAGAACATGCCATTTTAAAGAAACCTTATAATAAGTGGTGCTAGGAAATAATTTCAAAAATTTAAAATATTGAGGCCACTTCCTTTCCTTTATCAAGCCAATCTAGCCTCTATTAGTCTATCCATTATTGGGGGAACTTATCCATTCCCTCCTACCTTACTCCTCTTGGGGTGACAAGTGAGAAAATAAATTAATTCTTTTATTTTATTTTCCTTTCTTTCTAATTTTTTTTTCCTATTTTCTTTCATAATAGTCATTCCCTTTATTCCAAACATAATCCTAGGCCACGTTTGGTATGCAAGAATGAACTTAAAGTGGAATCACAATTTCAAGTTATATTCCATTTCCTATGTTTGAAAGTGTTTTTAAAAAGTAGAATTGTGATCCCTTAGAATTGATGATTCTGGCTTTAATGAGAAATTCAATTTCGATTCCGTCTTTGAAAAAGTGAAATCATGATTCCATTCTATCATCATTAATTATTGTTAATTAAAAATTACTTATTAAACTTTCATATAATTATTGTTACGCCCCGAAGTTACAGGGATGCAATAGTCTCATTGTGTAAACCAGCCTATGACAGTAACTGACCTCACAGTACCTATCATAAATATAATCTACACAAGGCGTCAACGACTCCTTACTTTAAAGTAAACAATTTAATTAAGAATTCAGCTAAAATTTACAATAATGATTAAAACCTTAAGTAAATATATATAATTACATATACATTACCATAGAATTCCCAGGAGGTTATATATCATAACATAACAACCAGCTAATTTACATATCATATATCAATTTTCCATCCTAAAGATACTAGTAAGACCTTAAATAAAACTTTATCATTAACCGGTTGATTCTCATTCCTTAGAGCTTCAAAAGAGAACTAACCTCTGGGTAATTGTATCGCGGCATTGCAAATCAAAAGTCAGGATCTATAAAAGAGTCTATATGGGTATGAGCAATTACAGCTCAGTAAGTTGAATTAAAGACTTATTAATGTATATATGCATAATCAAAGTTATCAAGCAATTATTTACATGAAATGTAACAAGCAAGTGTTATCACATAACGTGGTCCAGTCCATTATGAAATTAGAGTAATTTCACCCGCTCTAATCCGAGTTGAAGAGTTTTCGTTAATGCAACAGCTCACAACCAAATCTTGATTTGTGTATGGAGACACCACTCCAAATGGGAATCAAGCTACGGGGCGCCTGACTTGCAGGCAAGCTCGAAGATTAGAGGGAGATGAATCTTTATGTTCCAACCAACCCTTACCGAGACCAAGTACCTCATTGCCGAATCACTTCTAATGCCGTATTGTATGACTGCTCATTTTTGTGTGGTATTCTGTTGCCGAGTCAACCAATTACTCAGCCTCTTCCTGGCCAAGAAGCCAAGACAGAAAGTTGAATTGACTAGGCCATCCCTGCTTGAACAAACTTATGCGTCCGTACTTTTTGTCCGCATCTAGTAACAACCTCACAAATGGAGCATCGCTACATATACTGTATCATGTATAGAATCTGTAGCATTAGTGATTATTTTCCTTGTATATTTATTCTTACCCTTTTGTATCATGTAACATTGCTTCCTTAGGAAATTTCCTTTTTGTCTTTTTCCCTTTTGAGCAAGTTGCTCTAGTTTGTGAGTACAAATACTTATGTACTTGTAGTTATAAGAAATCAGATAATCTTCAATACACTTTTGAGTACCTTCTTCCCTGCGTGAATATTGTTGTTTACTCTCAGCATCACTCTTATCCTTTCCCTTAAGCAAGGTTAGATAGTGAGTAGCTTCATTGGACCAATTCATTTATTACATCAAATTGTGCCTTAAGTCTTTAAAAGTTTCATTGGTGCGTCATATCCTCTGAAGCTGTTCGTGAGTTTTGCTTATTGTTTTCATCCTTTGTTTTCACCTTCTCATACTTTTCCCCATGGACTCTTTTTGAGCTTTCTGTAAGCTCTGACCCATTCAGCGACTGACCTTGTCTATTCTTAGTCACGGTTCACAACAGCTCCCCTTAAGACTATCCTTCGAACCAATGTCCTCATTCTCACCGTGACCTCCTCTCCCATCACTTAGTTCGGTTAAGAATGAAGAAAAGACCATTATGCTATCTAGCACTATCTTTTTCGAAGGTGTCGATGTTTGGTTGGAGAATCTTAATGATCTCTTAAAGGGTTATAATGCATGACAAATTAAGATATTTAAGTCAATTAAGATTATGTTTGATTTGGGGTGTTCAAACAATTCCATACTGATCCAATTACAATAGTCATCAACCACAAAACAAGTTTCAGCACAAAAGCAGATATTCAAGCACATGCATGAAACTACTTACAATTACAATCCTAAGTTTCCAAATACTCTAAAATAGTACTCCAAATATGTTGAGTATTAAACCTAACTTACCTGAAATCCTTAGTCGCCCAGTTAATTAGTTGTAGTTTGACTCGTTTCAGTGAATCCTATAATATAAATACGTACTTATACTTTGATGATACATATTCTAGGTTATGATTTAACTAAATTCTCCTTATATACTTATTATTTACTAATGATTAATTCTATGTTAGTTTGGGGTTCGATTTTCCCTAATCAGATTTCGATTCAGGCTTCTAATTTGGTTTTAACTACAAATAAATTCTAAATTATGTTTTGAACCATAATGTAAAATTAATCACATTAAGTTCGAGTATTCTAATAGCATACTGGGTCTTAATTCAGTATTTTAACCCACTTGGTACATTATAGTCCTAATTAGTATATCAAGTTTACTCCTGATATAAGAAAATATTATATTATTCGTATAATTATCTAAAATTAAGTTTTATACTAGATTTAATACATTTTAATATTATCATTATATTTTCCAATTTAACCCAATGTTTTATAATTATCATAATTCTAATTATACATATTATCAATTAATTCACATTTATTACATAATTCCCATGTTAGTTGTATTTAATACTCCAAGTGATATGATTATGTTACCACATAAGAGATTAACATCCCTAAACATCTAATTACCTTTTAAATTAGTAATTAGTCATTTAATTAGTTTAAAATTATTCATTTTTCTCATCATTTTTGAGCTAAAAAATTACCTAAAAATTTTGAAAATTAATTTTTGAAAAAGGGCTTCATGACACTATTCAATATCACTTAATTAGTCTTAAAAAAAAATTGAGCTCAAAACTATACTCCTAAGCCTATTTATTTCTAATTTTAAACATACTCAGTTTCATTTAATTTC
Source organism: Lumnitzera racemosa (assembly GCA_024138005.1). Taxonomy (NCBI): domain Eukaryota; kingdom Viridiplantae; phylum Streptophyta; class Magnoliopsida; order Myrtales; family Combretaceae; genus Lumnitzera; species Lumnitzera racemosa. Next base: position 110,888,069 of record JAMXBC010000004.1, read on the forward strand.
TTAAGCATCATATATTTACAGATGTAATTAAGCTTAATCAATATTTTTACCTAAATGTACATATAATAAAACATCAAAATAACAAAATTCATAATTTTTTAGAATGAATTAATAATTTTAATAAATTTTGCAAAATCGAATGAAATTTGGGACTCACCCTATTCTTGAACTTCTAACCACTAAAACTAGTCTAGGGATTATTGACCGGTCCAGGTATTGGTTTTAGAGTGGGGTGGTGGTGATGATGGTTTGGTTCTAAGTGATGATGGTGTATGGGTTCGGCCTATTGGCTCCTGTTACACAAATTTGTGAATTTTTTTTAAAACCTTAATTTTTCTCTCAATTTTCAGTACTCTCCAATTTTCTTCCACTTCAAATAGACCAAATGAGCTTTTGTAATTTTATTTCTATTTATAGAGGTGTAAAGTAAATCTTATGTATTAATTAGACAAGACTAAACTTATATCCTTTTCCATTTTGCGTTTTAAGTGTTTGATTTAAATTAGCCAAAATTTGTTTCTTCATTCCTGACTTGTCATGAACCACTTTTAGATTTTTCTCACTTCCTTAATTTTTTTTTATATTTTTTATAATTTTATTTAATTATTTAGCAATTTGTAGCAATTTTTTTGGCAAATTTAGGTAATTTCGCGCATTTATACCTATACGTAAATACATATAGAGTATAAGTAAATACTCCTAAATATTATTTAGGTTATTTTATGATTTTTAGTATACATATAATTTATCCCTAATGTAAGCCCTAAAGCTAAGCTAATTGACTATAGGAGTGAAATTAGAACATAAGGTTTTGGGCGATCCGTTAAAGAATCCGATCAAACCCAAATTATAAACTATTAAGAAAAATATTAGTAAAAATGACCCCATAAACTTGAATTTAAGAAAATAAGCAATAAAATAAAAGACTATAAAAATTTTCAAATTTTAAATATATAACTTGTCATTTATCGAAAATGTGTAAAATGCATTTCGATAATTGACGAATCGCTAGAGATAAATTATATGTATACTAAAAATCATAAAATGACCTAAATAATATTTAAGAATATTTATTTGTACTATATATGAATTTACATGTAAGTATAAATATGCGTAATTACTTAAAATACGCGAAATGTGCTAAAAGAATACTAAATAATTAAAAAAATTCATAATTAATTAAGGAAAAATCAGGAAAAATAAGGAATGATCCAGGTATAGGTCGTGGCAGCTGGGAAAAATAATAAAAAAATCGGCCAATTAAATTAAGACAACACAAAAGCAAAAAATTAAGGGATAAGGCAATTGTCTTGTCAAATTTAATGCACAATAATTACACTAAAGCTCTATAAATAGCAAGAAAAATTAGGGAGAGTTGAAAATTGAGAGAAAAATCAAAGAAAAGGAAAATTGTACAGTTAGGGCCACAAAGGAGAACTTAGATTCGATGGGCTGCTGGGAGTAGACGGCCACCACAACTACATGGTAGTAGCAACGCCAAGGTAGGTCGATACACCCATGGCCACCGACGGTGGCCGGAGCCATCCAAATCGGTGAGTTCGATTTCCAGCCCGATTTTGTGCAATTTTGTAAAAATAGTAAATATTATTAGAAAATTATGAAATTTGTTATTCTAGAATATTTTTGTATGTAGTTTTTAGGACAAATATCATTTTGATGAAAATATGTCTCGTGATATAGGGTCCTTAAGAAATCGTGCAAAACCGAGCATGTTTCGGTTCATAAATAAATGACCTTAGGAGTGTAGTTTCGAGCCCAAATTTTTTGTGTAGATTACTTAGATGATATAAAATAGTGCTATGAAGCCCATTTTCAAAAATTAATTTTTGAAATTTTTAGGCCCTAAAATGGGTAATTTAGAGTTAATTAAGTAATTAAATGATTAATTATTGATTTAGTGAATAATTATATGTTTTAGGATGTTGAAATCTGATGGAGTATGATACTTGTAGCATTTAGGGTGTTAGATGTAATTATTAGGTTAATTATGTAGTAAATGATTAATAAGGAAAAATAGTTAACTTTAAGATAATTTTATAAATTAGGAAAATTAGGAGTAAAATCTGATTTAGGATGAATTTAGATATTTTGAAATGATAATTGATGTTTAGGAATGGTAATTAAAGTGATAGAAATATTAGAAGTGCATTATGTACATAATAGGCAATAATGCATAATATGTAATTTTGAAAATATAATAAATAGAAAATATGAGGATAAAAATTGATATTATATAAATAATAAGGATATATAATAAATCTGATAAGAAACTTGACTTTATGTAATTATATGAAAAATGTAAAAATTTCTCATATCAGGAGTAAATTTGGTACACTAATAAGGATATAAGTGTACTGGATGAAATAAAATACTGATTAGAGGCAATAATGATATTTAGGAGATCAGGAAGCAAAGTGATTAATTTCACATTATGAGTGATTGAAAACCTTGTTGTGTGTATGGTATAGTTTTAAGTCCTCCATCCCTACTTACTGAGCTGTGGTTGCTCACATCCCTATAGACGTCATGCAGGTGCTGGCTAAGAAGCGGCAAATAACTACTCTGAAGCTAGCAATTGCTGGATCCTGGGGAATGAGGAAAAACATTGAAGAATCAACACATATGTTATTACTTTTCATTTCTGAATTATATATAACTTTTCTCACTTTCTTAGGTAAGTGAATTATTTAAATTACAAACTGTCTATTTCAAAGCGGGTTAGTTGTGGATGCCTTGTGTAGATCAGGTCTAAGATAGCGGTTATAAGGCCAACTTCTATCTTAGGATAGTTTATACAGCGGAGCTGTTACGACTCTGCTGCTTCGGGGCGTGACACCTAACAATTCGTTAATTATCGAAATGTTTTTTTACGCATTTCCGATAATTAACGAGTAATATACTTAAAATTTGAAAATTTTATATTCTCTTATTTTATTACTTATTTTCTTAAATTTAAACTTGCGGTGTCACTTTTACTAATATTTTTAGCTTTATTTTATAATTTAGGCTCTATCGGATCCTTTAACCGATCATCTTAAACTTTGTGTACTAAATTCAATCTTACAGTTACATGGTTTATATTTAGGGCTTACAATTATAACATATAATAGTTATGGATTGTTTATTTACAAATATTATTATATATGCATCCAATTTCAATCCATTCGATGTGCATTTTTAAAATTAAAAAATTAATTATCATTTTAGTTATTGTTTCATCCCATTCCATTTAATTCTAATATAGTATTGGAGTTCTTATTCTTTATTTGATTACAATGACTGAAGCACCCACGGTAATTAAATCTATATTTGTGACTATGATCTTGGTTTCATTGTAACTATATGGGTTACTTTATTATCAATGGCCTCTTAACATTTTTAGATCAAAACAATAAAATTGTGGCAACTACATACATGGAAACACATTAAAATGATCAACTTTTTAAAATACCTTCAATTTTTTCTACCAATCATATATTATTGATAGGTCATTCTAGGTACAAGCTCCCATGGCTCAAGCCTTAGTCTCAAGCGTCTCTTCCTATTTAGGTACCCCCGAGGACTACTTCAAGCCAAAGAGCTCGGTTCCCTTCAATAGTTTGACTTACTCGACCTCCCTTTGTAGGCTTACTCCAGCCCAAGTTAGGCACCTTGCTTTGGTCCTCTCGAGTGTGCTTTCTTAGACCTTACTTGATAGATCATCTTGCCTGATATGCAACGGGGCTCAAAACTATGAAAGAGGTATTCGGGATTCAAATGAGAACAGGGAATAGAAAGTGAAAATGAGGTTTTGACGGTGAATATGTATGGATATCACACACTAAGATATAAACACAATCAAAGATTAAGCGTGAAAATAGGGTTCAATATGACTCACGAATACTAAATGTCACTTAGGTTTCAAATAGAAGGTTAGATTTGACTCATTAACTTGCTTAAATGAAGGGTTCACCACAATTTTAAGGTTAAGATTGATAAGAACACGGGAGAGATTAAAGAGTAAAGTATACTCAATAATCCTAAGAGAAAGCTTTGAAAGCTTCAAGAGTATCCTTACTCATAAAAGGAATGTTCAAGTGTAAACTCTTGTTTGTATATTATGCTAATTACAAATGTTATTATTTATAACAAGTCTCAAAACCCTAGTAACAAAACTATAGATAATATGCAAGGCCTTTAGCCCTAAAAGATGGGCCTATAATTAAATTAAAGAAAATATTCACTAAATACAAAATTGTGCATTTGGTAGTTAGAGTCAGCATGCAGTCATTTGGGTTATCCTAAAAGAAATAGGATTCGAACTGGCAAAGTTAGCAACTAAATGTCTAGGTCTGGGTAAGAACCTCTGACGTCTTATAGTACTTGGCTAAGATACCTGAAAGGTCGGCCTACAATTGTCGAGTTCTATGATTAGTTGACATTAATCTCTCCATACCGTAGTAAGTGGATCTATGTCCTTGAGGCTTTAGCTGTATAGTTTCTCTGCTTTTCGATAGGTGACAAACTTGATGCCAAGTGGCTCCTTCTCTTTCTTTCAACCTTCTGTCATCAGCTCGATCTCAGCAAGAGTTGATTGGCCTCATCTTTGAACAGTTTGCCTCAAGTTATAGTAAGTCAGCTTTAGTTTCTAACAGGTTGATGTCGGCTTGGAACAAGTTGGCTTCGGCTTAAAGATCGTCGTAGGTTAATTCTTATCACTGCCTGACCTACCTACAAGTCAGCATAGCCTACTTAGGCCTATCCTGAGCACCTCTCAACCTTAATCTCTTTAAGTCCCTCGAATACTCCATCTAATGTCCTCTATCAGCCTAACTCCTCAAGCTTCAGGCCATTATGATCTAAACTCATCATGCTATGCCAATCTTGACCCCAAGCACATGCCAGGTGCTTATGGCATGATTTGAAGACTAGCATTTCTCTCGCTCTCTTTTTCTCTCCTTGTTAAATGCTCTTTAACATCCGTAGTACAAACTACATACTTCGCCTTCTTGGATGTGATAATCGCCCTCACTTTAGATGTGACAGCCACCTTTCCTAATATCTACCAATTGGCAAGGCAACCTTGTTCCCTCCCATATTACGTACGTATGTCCTGTACTAACCACATATGAGTTAATCCTAACCTACCACATATCTCTAGCAGGTGAGCTCCATTTCCTATAGATAGGTGATGGAATCAAAGGTATAAAGGATGAAAACCTTAAAACTCTTATTTGGCTCTTTTTAGACACACACTCTTAGGGATGCAATTGGATGGGTCATAATAGGGATCTCAACTCACCTAGCTCGATAAAAACCTTATAATATATTTCACAATATGGTTTTAAGACGGGTTTTAGGAAATGCCTAAAAACCCTATAGGGTTTTGGGATGGATTTTAGGTTTTTTAAAAAACCCATTGTAAGGCTTATTCCAAATAAAAAGTAACTTAAGTATTTTATATTATAAGAATTTAAAACTATTAGTCAGAAAACCAGCAAGTTCTTGAATTTTATATTTTTGATTAAGTGTGGACATAATATTATTATATTTAATTACAATAAATCTAATATAATAAATCAAAAGATTAATTCTTTTAGGTTCACGGTATTATGGAGATACAACTATATTTTAACACGTAAACATCAAATTTGTCAGTAAAGTCGATTTTTTATTTATAACTTGTTTATTTTTTTTGTCAATAAGAATGCATTCCCCCTAATTGTAAGAGGTAAAATTGTATGGATGATAATTATAAAAATGTTCACATTATAATGTATACCATTATTTTATTTATATAGTACAAAAACATTTTTTTTTTCTCTCTAGGAAAGCAATAGAATTTGATCAAGTAATAATTTAAAGGTTTTCTTTACTTTACTTGTAACAAGAATAAGGAGCTTGCTGTTTGTTAAAACAAATTTTGTATACTTTTTAATTCAACATTCCATTATTGATTTGTAGTACTACTTTATATTTATAAACTTTTAATACTTTGCTTTTCCTAAGCTTTACATTCCATACGTATTTGATTTGTACAATTAAATTTACATAACTTATCTTTAAGGAAAAAAAAAACAAAGGAAATTGAGTTCCAAGTTCGAGAATTAGATTTCCCAATAGGCTTATTGAGTGGATTTTGGATAATACACTTAAAACCTTATAGGGTTTTGAGACCACTTACAGGTAATATAATAGGTATTGGGATTACCAAACCCGTCCCAATCTTACTGTGAGATTCGTATTAGAATAACTAGGTTCAGAAGCCAATTTAGAGCATTTAGAAAAGTAACCTGATTAAGTTAGAAGCTTATGAGGGGCTTCGTGAGATTAGTCAAAGAATTGTCGTAAGCTCAGAATTTAAAAATATAATAAAATATTAAAAATATAGCCAAAACCGTATAAATCTACTATATTATTATTATTATCTGTAACGCATGAATTAAGTCTCGGAAAATAACGAACACATAGAAATAAATTATAAGAGTAATATAATTTATATTGTATATAAAATAATATATAAAAGATATGTATACACATTAGGTATAATTATTACATAAATATATACCTGTAATTGTCGAAAACACCTAAAAATGCTAGGATATTACCGAATAAATAAATAAATAATTAAAATAAAATTCCTAACACACTTGAATGCAAGTTGTTGAGCATAGCAAGAGTTAAGACAAGTGGTAACTTAAGGAACCAATTCGTGGACACCTAAACCATGCATTATACTTCTATAATTAGTAAAGAAAAATCAAAATTTCCTCAAAGTGAGTTATAAAAATATACCACTAGCTTCTTGAACAAATTTTATGCAGTTTTGAATTGAAAAAAAAAATAGAAGGAGAAAATAGAGAGAGAAAATGATGAAAAATATTGTGTAAAATAGGGGATTTAAGGGTTTTCTAGGAAATTAATCAACTTGAAGTGCAACTAGGTAGTTTCTTGAAGGTACGGTCAATAGTAGTTGTTGTCGATAAGCTCCCTTCCCCTAGTGGTAGGTAGAGCTTCGTACTCCTAATGAGTGTTTAGTTTCTTCAATTTTATCAAAAATTTTGAAAAAAATAGCAAACGAACTTCAAAAATTTCAAATTTTGTTTTTTTTACGTATTTTTGCATAAGGAATTCGAAATTTCAATTAAATTTTCAAAATTTTGAGTATAAGGTCCTTAAGAAAAATGTCTCGTGCAATAATTTTTTATCAAGTTTTTGGAATACTAATATATGTAGTTTTGACTTGAAATTTTATTGAAACACTCCTAAGATGTTATAATTTGATGTTGAGTGGTCGGATTTCCAAAGTTCAGTTGTTGAATTTTTGTGCAAAATTTTGTTTCTGTGTAAACAATGTGCTGAACAGGATATTTTATTAAAAGAGATTAATGAAATTTTCTAAAACCATATCCTAAATTTCCCCACAAACAGTAGTTAAGAGTGGTTTAATATGAATTTGGGAAGGATAATTTATAAGGAAAAGTGGGTATTCGGTGATTTGAGGTTAGATTTTTCAAGTGTTTAGTATACTTGTAAACTAATGGATGGTATGATGGAGAAAAAAAGTAGATGATTGAAGTTTGAGGTAATAATACTTACTAGTTATGCAGGGTGTATACTTCTACAAATGCAAAGCAAGTAAAGTTTATGTAAAGTAGTTATATATACTAATAGCAACAAGGTTAGAAACTTTGTCAAAAAGTAAGTCAAAAGGTCAGAAACTATGTCAAAAAGTAAGCCAAAATGTAATCTAATGGGAATATGTTAAATACACTAGGAAAATGGAATCATACCTAAGAGTGGCTTATATTAAGACTCTATCCTATTTCTTGAGATAAGCTGTAAGTCAAGAACTTCCTAAATAAGAATTTAACTTTTGACCGAGAGTCATAAACTTTGTCAAAAATTGGGTCAGAATGTTGTTTGGTGTTGGATATTCTTTATCGCACTCGAAGTTCGATTGTAGATCAGCTAATAATTTGTATATGAAGTCCACACCTTTATTAAAGTTAGAAGTCACTTGAACAATAGCCCATATTACAACATGAGGTCAGAACCTAAGTCAGAATTTCACTTAAAAAGTAGTTCGATGGAAGGTGGGAAATATAAGAACAATTGAAAGTTTGAAGATGGTTGGTACTGAATGTTAAATCATTGGGAGTGGAAGAATAGATTAGAAAGTCTCTTGATTATACTTTTTAAGAATTTATTAAAATCAGAACCTCAGTTAGAAACTGTTAGGTAACAATTTATATCTAATTAGAACCTTTATCAGAAGATATCCTATTTAACTAATATTTAATAAATACCTTAGAAAACCTTATCTAGCATAATTGGAAATATACTTAAATGTCCACAATGAACATATATGTTATATATTAGACATAAAATAAAGATGTCATGTTAAATTTTAGAAATAATAAAGAAAGACAAGACAAGAACAACATACGAAGAGAATAAGCATTAATATTCAGCTAAGTGGGATCAGTGATTTATCGCACTTTGAAGTATTGTTAAAAATGCTTGGAGACCTTAGTATATGTCTTATTTGTAGTTGTTAGTTAGTTACCTGTATGCATGCAGCGTATGTGCTTGAATACAGTTGTACTATTTGAGTGCTAGATTGATGTATTGATTACTTCATGATATTACATAGTTTGAACTGTTTGAATTTGCTTGATTACCCCAAAAGTAATTTAACATAAACTCGACTTAACCACCGCAACCCAATAAGGGTAACGATTAGGAAGTGTGGGCTAAACATGGACGCCTTCATTGAGAATAGCAGAAATAATCCTTTTCCGACCCTGAGTCAAACTAACTGATAGAAGAAGAGGTCGTAGCCAGGTTGGGATCAATGGTTTGGAAGTAGTTTTGGAAGTGTGGGATCAATGGTTTCAAACCAAATTCGCGAGTGCGCAACGTTAAACTCCTCGAAACCCGGATTAGAATGGGCGCAATTTCTCCGATCTGATGACGATTGGTCAACGCCATGTGATGACATTTGCTTGATCATACATTGTATCTAACTAAACTTGTTTGATAACCCTAATTGCTTCATGTCAGATATGTACTACTGTTTTTGTCTCACTTACTAAGCAAGTTGTTACTCATTCTTCTATAGTTGTTTTGCAGGTTTCCCTAGTAGACTTACCAGAATGCCAGATAACGGGATCAGGGAGTGATATTCAAGATTTATCTAGCTAGATTACAATTCTGTTTATCGGCTGTATTAACTTGTAAGGAAATTAATAGGGTCTCCTCAAGTGACCCCTAGTTTTCAATCAATAAAATTTATTTTATACTTTACAAGCTTGTAGATTTTAGTGAAATTTTAGTTGTAAAAATTAGTTTTTAGAATCTATTTTTAAAAATTAAACCACGAGTTAACTCATACCAAGTACTGAAAGGGGCACTTTCAAGTAATGGAGTAATGAACGCCTTGCGTAAGTTATATCTACATTAGCAGTTAAGGTAGTTCGCTTTTAGTATAAATTAGTTTACATGACGAAACTATTATGATTTTTTCATTTTGGACATAACACCCACCTAGGTTGCATCTCTACACACTCTCATTTCTTTCCCTCTTTTGCTAACTTAAGCATCGGAGGGCTCTCACTAGCTTAACCACATGAGTTTTTCTTGTAGGTCTACTATTGTATCTGATTGTTAACTCATCAGTTACTCCCTTTAAATGATCAACTATACATGTATATATATTCTCATACCAATATGAAGCTATAAGTTATAATGAAAGAAAGGGAGAGAGAGGGGAAACAATTTCCTTTTAGCCATTCTATCGATGAGTAAGTACCCAAAGGGGATTTAAAAAAGGAAAAAGAAAAGCAAACAGTAAATGTGCTATTATGGGATATAGCTGATAATCGGATTCTATTAAAGAGTAGAATGCATTTAAAGATAGATGCCAAGCATCCTTTTCCGGCCTAGCATCAAAGTATACAGCAATATATGTACTTTTCCTCCCTGAAAGGCAAAGCATCATAATAAGCAGATGCAACATACTTAAAACAAATTCATTATTGCTAACACGCTGTGTGTATTTATGATTGATAGACATAAATATTTTGTATGAATGATGATCGACATATAACAAAATACCATACACAATTATTAATAAATGTGTAATCATGGGTCAAACAATTTGTGATTAAAATTTATGTCTTTGTTCACATAAAAAATTTTACCCTCATATGTGCTAAAAAGAGCAAATTACATTAAAAACCTCTAAAGTTTTTTAATATTACATTGACATCCTAATCTATCTTAACTTTAGGTATTATTTCAACTTTACACTTAAAGTTTAAAGTTGTTAAATGATCATGCTTAATCATACTTTTACTTATTAAATATGCTACCTTACTTATAAATTATTTGTTCGCGCAACAAGCTTAAAGACAATGGAGCTAGCATGAAATTTTAATAACATTCAATAATTTAAAAAAAATTTAGTGAGAAATTTAATAGGTAAAAATTTGATTAAATATAATACTTAATAGTTTCAAATTTTAAGTGTAAAATTGAAAAAATACACGAAATTTGTATAGTTCTTTTTTTAATTGTACTTTATATCCTTAGACCCTTTAGCTATTAAAAAAATTAAATTAAATAAAATTATCTTGTTACCAACATAAACATTTCTATCATAATTACATAAATGCCTCCTCAAAGTTTTTATACGGAACCCCATTAACGCATGGTTGAGGCGCGCATCTGAAGCGCATGCCCCATGCTCAAGCAACGTATTTCCAGTGTCTTTCACCGTTATGACGCGTTGTTCAGCAAGGCTTTTTTTTTTTTTTTTTTTTCCTTTCTTTTAAAATTCGAACAAAAATAATATTTATTATATTGATATTAAGGAGCTTTTGGAGTTCCGTAAGAGTAAAGTAAGGAGTTTTTCTTTTAAAAAAGTTTTTTAAGAAATTGATATGTCAAGGAAAAAAATTTTAAAAATCCATACGGTATTAGACGGTCTTACATATCAGTAGGGTTAAGTTCACAATTAAAAAAACTGCGGGTGTTTATGTAATTTCAATTTTCATAGGTATTCCACTTGATCGATCCTGTTCAAAACTCAATAAAAGGAGGTCTATTATTGCCAGCTGCTGTACCTTTGAGCGGACATAAATAATGCTGGACTGGGCACCCCCATTGATAGGGCTAGCGCTCTTCATTCTCCTCACACCAGGGCTCATCTTTCAGATCCCAGGCAATGGCGGCAACCACGTCGGGTTCGGAACCCTCAGAACCAACGGCAAGGCCATGCTCGTCCACACTTTGATCTTCTTCACGGTATTCACCATCCTCATCTTGGCTATCGACATCCATATCTACACTGGACGTGGATGATGCTTGCTCTGCTTCACCGCATATGCAGATACCGCGTTTTTGCATTCTACTCGATCTATGCCTGTTCAATTCTTAACTTTGCAACAAATGATCAATAACACTTTACTGATTTCTCTGGTTGTTTAACTTTTTCCATGTAAATATGGGTTTTATGAGATCGGAAGTTTTAATTTTTGATAGTAAAATGATGTTTTTGCATTCAAAACAATTTAAGGTACCGATTCTCTGCTCTTTTCCTTGATTGAGTTGTTATGTCGTTTCTGTTGATTTCGCTTTGTGAGTTAGAAGGCCAAAAATAGGGGTCTTGATGGAGATTGAAATGCTCATAATCAATCCTAATAGCGATTTTAAATTATTTTTATATTTAGTATTATTTGTACGATCCCACTGCGCACTGCCCTTCACTTATAGAATGGTGGATGGAGAGGATAAGTGGAATATGGGGTTTTCGTATGTATACCAATCTAATTATATAAAAATTACATAAATATAAACTATATAATGAAAAATATATATTTACTATTTAAAATTGTATTATAAAAATGGCATCTTTCAAATATGCAATATAGAGATGATAGGGTATTTCAGAAATCCTATACTGTACATGAAATATTTTTGTAAATTATAACCTAGCGACTTTTAAATAGGATTTAGTATTAATATTTATATAATTAATTTTACATAATTCATATTTTTATAATTTTTTTAAAAGTAGATAGATGTTATATCCTGAGGAAAACTTATGAATAAACATCAAACATAATTGTAAAAACTAAAAACCACGAAGCCTCACGAAGAAAGTCTGGAGCTATGTGGGACTATGTCTTGCATCGGATGTTGCTCGAGAAGAAAGTCATGTATGTTCTTCCACATTGGTTGGTCGGGCTTAAGACTAGTTCCAGAGGCTCCTGCATTGCTCCTAAGTTTCGCATGATTAAAAAGCTTATATTAGTTAGGTAAGTTGAATTCGTAAGTTTCATATGATTAAAAAGCTTATATTACAATTACGTAAGTTGGAACCTCATAATTTGACAATTAAAGAGCATATCATCTATTTGCAATTATGAAGATAGAGTGACAATTTTGGAAACGGAAATCCTAATCATATCTAGAGAAAAACAGCAGGCGAAAACCAACATGGCCAAGGTTTGTCAAATTGGAGGAGGGGAAGAAGTGGGATTTTCGGATTAGACAATTTTTGGGTTAGGATTCTTTGGGATACCTCTAGAAGCACTTAACATGCCATTAGATAAGGTGCAATAGTAAATTAGCTACATTATGAATTTTTCTTCTACCCTCTTTTCCTCTTCCCAGAAAAACTTAAGAGTTCTAATCCTACTAAATGACTCTAGGGGCAACTGCCCTTGCTGGCTACCCCTCTCCACCCATATATCTTTTAATTATTTTTTCCCTTTATAGAGTTTTATACAAATACATGCTTTTAAAAAAAAAATATTACAAAAAAAGACTCATTTTAAAAAAAAAAATAAAAATGATATACTAAACATGTATTAAGTAAATTCGCCTTCAAAATTACTTAGTGATTTTTCCATTGAAGGTACATGCCGTGAATACGCCATTAGTAGCCTAGTTTAGTAGAAATTGAGCTGAAGATGCATCCATTTAATGAGCTTTCAATTCAAATTGTGATACTTAAGGCACATTAGTGAATATTTATATTAAAGGCGCATTTATTTGATGCATCTTCGATTCAATTTACGTTTAACCTACTAATTTCTTCCCGTCCAAAATGATAAAGTGATGTTCTTCTAACCTTTAACTTGCAAACTGAATAGAAAGTTTGATACAATAATCAATGACATAAAATCGCAATTGGTAGAATGCCTAACAAATATGGCAAGTAGGGAAAAAATAAACGCATGAGATGATCATCCAATGATTCTACGAGTCAGATAGAAGAAAAAATAATTGTAAATTGTAAAATTAGGATAAATAAACAATGCATTGAATTGCAATATATGATGAAAAGTGAATTGTATTTCAAATAATCAATATATATATACAAAATTTGTAATGAGTTAATGACAACATCAATATAATGGAAAAATAAAAGAGAAAGTAAAAACAATAGACTAAACATATCTATTGAAGTCTACGTTGTGTAAAGGTCCTTACGGTACAGAAAATAAGTGAATGCCCCCGTCTATCATATGTTTAAGTAGGCTCAGGTGGTAGATTGTTGAGCTCAAGTTCCTTAAGAGGAATTGCGTCAGCTGGATGGCCTAGATCCAGCTGAGTGACGCTCTCACCCATAGATAACTGCATGGGGGTTAGAATGTCACTTTTAAGGAACTGATGGAGTCACAAGATCAAAATGTTACTTGAACTTAGGAGTCATGTATGAGCTAAATTCAACCCTGAAGCTGAAATCAGCTCCCGAAATAGAGGCAACACTTAACCCTAAGGTATATGCTGTATCCTTCGCTGATATGCCCTAGGTCTACGAAATGACCGGAATGTAGTGAAATATCGTCACCAAAGTTTGCCCAACAACATATCGCTCGAGCCCTGCCTCTTCGAACTCTAGCTCTACCCCTAGGTGGTATACGGGCAGTTAGCATCTCCTCATCAATAGATGGTCTCTACTCCTTGCCGTGGTCCATATGGGGTTGCTCATGTACACTTTTCTACTGTGAGTAAAGGATAAGGCCACTGCCTTACTTAACGAAATCAAGTACCCCATCTATAATACCCAATGCTATAAGATGGTTAAGTGCCAATCTAACACTCCTAAGCGAATCCATTTGAAATAAGTAAAGAAAACAAATGTTGGTAAATATGATAGTAAATATAAATGAGTGAAAAATAAAATAATGGACGATTTTAAATGTATGTACCAATTGACCAATGACAGCTCTATGATGTGTAATATAATGCTAGGTGATCTATCTATACCATGGCCAGTAGCTCTCATCAACCCCTCAAGGACTATAGATGTGTATTAAGAATCAGTATCTCTATCCCTAAGCTTGGATGTAGGAAGAGTGTATGTTAATGCAGTCAACATCTATTCTACCCCGGAGGTCTAATTAGTGGAGCTACCCTAAGGTGTCGACCTCCTATGGAACGTATTGATATCCACTAAACTATCGGACAACACAATCTGGAAAGTACTACTCAATGATGTGGAAACATATGAGTGGTACCCGGGCAGTTCAAATGTGTCACCTGGCAATACAGAAGTGAGGCAGCAACTGTAGCAACTCCTTTGTATAAGGCTCCAAAACAACCTAAAGAGTAAAAAATAAAATAAAAATAAACAACCAGTCAAACAACGATGGTTATCACTTACAACCAAGAAAATAACAACAAAGAAGATAACTTATTATATCATACCTGTTGCATCGTCTACATGTCAAAAGATGTACAATACACATCTAAAACATGCATCGAATGTTAAGTCGCATCCTCACTACCCTCCATCTGGCTACCAATGGCTTATCTCTGTCGATAATAAACCCATATCAATTAAAGGGAGTGACATGTGAGAATCTATCCCAAGCCCAGACCTGCAGTAGAATCGCTGCCCTTCCTAGCTTATGCATGTCAGATGACGAGGCAGAGCACAGCTATCAATACAATCATGCTACATACGTGCTGCCCCAACTAAACTGCCCAACTACTAAGAAGTCCTCCAGTAATGACAGGAACATCGGGTGAATAAAAGCTAGAGGATTTATTTGCAAATATGCATCCCCCTATTAAGCTAAATATGTACGCATACACGTACTGTCAGACCATTTCGTTGTTTGTCCTACAGAGAAGTATCTGGAAATGCCCGTGCAACCACATCAAAGATAAACAAGTACCCCTCATCCAAGCAAGCCTCGTACCCAGCAGCCTCTCTCCTACGTTAGCCAAGCTCTCCTCATCATCCATCTATATTCGCCCCGCCATTGCAAACCCCTTAACTGAAAGTCTAAGCTTGACCTCAACATTCTGCAGTGTAATGGTCGCCTCCCCAGTAAGTAGGTGGAACATGTGTATCTCGGGCCTCCATCTCTTGACAAGTGTCATAATCAAATGCAAATTCATCATAATAAATGGGAGCTATGAAACTCCCCAAAACCCAACCTTTCGTATGTAAGGCTTTACCCTAGGATGAATAGGAATATCCCTCTCATCCTTACGTAACGATATCTCATTGCTCTGAACTCATAATGTATAGATCACCTCCTACAAGCTACCAATAACTTATGGCCATACTTTCCGTATAAGAATGTACCATTGACACATACATTAAATTGACAGTATTTAAAGGCTTCAACACGCAGCCCAAATATCTAGAAAACCCACTTGAACTGGGACTAATCGTGCTTTAGCGAACTACTCTAACCCCAATCCACTTGTGTCCCCGGGTTACTTAACTTCATTGCATTTAATAGTCTTGGTAACTCATTGTACAACCTCTCCCAATTATCATATATCATCTCAACAGCCTTTCGCTTAGCCTAAAAAACCCTTCTATCGCTTACTGTATACCCATACATAGTTTATACATTAACTGCAAGATCAGATATCTTAACATTAGGGTTGTTTTGTACACTATTGATGAATAATGTAGCCATTTTTTTATTGTTAAGCTGAAGATGATATTGGTTCATCATCGGGTTCATACAAGTGTGCAAACTCTCTACAATTATTATTTTGAAAATACCCTCTACTTTCTTCAAGCAAGCCCATAGCCTCTACTTATAACCCTATTCTTTCTTCTTATAATAGACCACATATACATTTGGTTTTGAAATGTTCACATGAATATTACAATGGTTCCTTAAGTAGAACGACTTCATCACATCTTTGAGATCTTCTTCATAGAAACACATACCGACCCTCAATTCATCGGGACTACCGATGTTGCTGCACATTTCATTTATTTCTCTCTCAAATGTTACGTAATCGCTACCATCATATCGACTATTGTAAAATGGGGTAGGATCTCTTACTAGCCTATCTACTAGTTCATTTATTAGCAAAAAGTCCTGAAACTGCCTGCTAAAGTCGTCTCCGCAAAATGGCTAAACCGATACACTGCTCCCGACAAAATATGGTCTCACCCGAGCTTCTCCTAAATTCTCTACGTGGTCATCTTCGAGGCCAACATTATCGTCATCACCATCCACATCTGCCTCATCCTTGACATTTATGTCCATGTACATTCTCTCTACATACGAATTATAAGACTCTTCATGTTCGATAATGGGAGCCAATACTTCGTCAAGCTACTCTTCTGTGATATTTGTAAGCCCCACAACTAACCATTCGAGATTTCGATCAATTGAAAAACTCGATTGAACCTAAATTATAAAGTAAAGCTAAAAATATTAGTAAAAATGACCCTGTAAACTTAAATTTAAGAAAATAAGTAATAAAATAAGAGACTATAAAATTTTCAAATTTTAAGTATAATAAGTACTAATTACCGAAAAAGCAAAAAGTGTAATCTAATAACTAATAAATTACTAGAGATAGATTATATGTATAATAAAAATTTTAGAATGACCAAAATAATAATTATGAATGTTCACATGTACCTCACGTGTATTTACGTGTAGATAAAAATACGCGAAATTACCTAAATTGGTAAAAAACTAAGTAAATAATTAAAGAAAATTATAAATTAATTATGGAAAAATCAGAAAAAAAAAATCAGAATAGGATAGAATGATCCAAATCAGGTCATGGCAGGTCAGGATCTATAAAACAAAAATTAACCAATTAGAATTAGACAACACAAAAGGCAAAAATTAAGAAATTTGGGCAAAGTCATATCTAATTAATGCATATTAATTGCCAAAAATGTCTATAAATAGAAGAAAAATTTTCAGAACTCATTTGGGCAATAAGGAATTAGAGAAAAATAAAGAAACTCAAACATTTGAAAGAAAATTCAGAAAACAAAAAAAAAAAAAGAAAACTGTGCAGATAGGGCTTTTAAAGGTAACCCACACCAAACGAGCAATTGGGAGTGGACGGCCACCATCACCACACGGTGGTGGCAGCGCCCAGGCCGGCTGACAAAGCCACGTCGACCAGAGGTGGTTAGAGACACCCAGACCGGTGAGTCCCTCCTCTGCCCCAATTTTGAATAATTTTGTAAAATTAGTTATTTTGCCTAGAAAATTATGAAACTTGTTATTCTGAGGTTTTATTATGTAGATTTAGGGAAAAATAGTGATTTAGTTTAATTACGTTTGAAAATATAGGGTCCTTAACAAATTGATCAAAACCGAGCATGATTGGAACAAAAAATAAATAGGCTTAGGAGTGTAGTTTGGAACTCAAATTTTTAATGCTTATGTGATATAGAACAGTGCTATGAAGTCACTTTTATAAATTAATTTTTGAAAATTTTAAGTTAATTTTTGAAAATTTTAAGTTAATTTTTAGCCCTAAAATGATGGAAAAATTGGGTAATTTTGGGTTAATTAGGTGATTAAGATACTAATTACTGATTTATATAGTAATTAATTGTTTAGGGATGTTAATCTCTGATGTGAAACCTTAATCCTAGCCTTTAGAGTATTAAGTATAGTTAATTTAGGAAATTAGGTAGTTATTGTAAGAAATTAGTAATATATGGAATTGAAAATTAATAAATCTAAAAAAATTAGGGTTGTTTAAATAATATTAGAATAAAAATCAGAATAATACTAAATCTGAATTAAGATTTAATTTTAGGTAATTGCATAAAAATGTAAGATTTTCTCATTTCGGGGATAAATCCGATACCCCAATTAGGAATAACGTATATCGAATAGTTTAGAATATTGAATTAAGACCCAATAGGATATTTGAATACTCGAGCTTAATGTGATTAATTTCACATTAAGATTCGAGCATGTTTAGGACTTAGAAGTTGAACTAAAACCTAATTTAGAAATTTATGCGGAAACCGAACTCAAACTTAACCCCAAACCTAAAATAATTGTAAAAGACTTAAGAACTAGATAATTAGGTATATTAAACCATAAACAAAACATAACAATAAGCATTATAGGTTAAAATGAACATATAATTGTTGTATGAAAAACTGAAACGACATTTGTGTTATAAGAATGATCGGCGATAGCCTGAGCAAGTCAGACCTCGAGTGAGTAAGTGAGGAGTCGAGGTAAGTTGGGATTAATACGATACTGTATTTTGGAGGCTTAATCCCAACTTACCTAGACTCCTCGCTTACTTACTCAAAGTTCAACTTGCTCAGGCCATCGCTGTAAGCCCTAAAGCTAAGCCAATTGACTATAGGAGTGAAATTAGAACATAAGGTTTTGGGCAATCGGTTAAAGTATTCAATCAAACCCAAATTATAAACTATTAAGAGAAATGTTAGTGAAAAATGGCCCTGTAAATTTGAATTTAAGAAAATAGGCAATAAAATAAAAGACTATAAAAATTTCAAATTTCAAATATATAACGCGTCAATTATCGAAAATGTGCAAAATGCATTTCGATAATTGACGAATCACTAGAGATAAATTATATGTATACTAAAAATCATAAAATGACGTAAATAATATTTAATAATATTTATTTGTATTATATATGAATTTACATGTAAGTATAAATATGCGTATTTACTTAAAATACGCGAAATGTGCTAAAATAATACTAAATAATTAAATAAAATTATAAATTAATTGTGGAAAAATCAGAAGAGTATGGAATGATGCAAATTTGGTCTTGGCAAGTCAGAACCTGAAAAAGAAAAATCAACCAATTAAATTAAGACAACATAAAGGCAAAAAATCAAGGGATAAGGCAATTGTCTTGTCTCATTTAATGCACAATAAATCCCCTAAAACCCTATAAATAGCAAGAAAAATTCAAAAGCTCATTTGGACAGATAAAAATTATAGAAAATTAGGGAGAGGCGAAAAGTGAGAGAAAAATTCAGTTTAGAAAAAAATTAGAAAAAACTGTGCAATTAGGGCTTTCAAAGGGAACCCAGATCCGACGGGCAGCTGGGGGTAGACGGCCACCACCAACACACAGTGGTGGCAACGCCCAGGTGGGCCGACACACCCATGGCTACCGGCGGTGGCCGGAGCGACCCAAATCGGTGAGTCCAATTTCCAGCCCGATTTTTGTGTAATTTTGTAAAAATAGTAAATATTATTATAAAATTATGAATTTTGTTATTCTGAGATATTTTTGTATATAGTTTGTAGAAAAAATATTATTTTGATAAAAACATATCTCGTAATATAGGGTCCTTAAGAAATCATGCAAAACCAAACACATTTCGGTTTAGAAATAAATGACCTTAGAAGTGTAGTTTGGAGCTCAATTTTTTTCTGGTGGATGCTCATGTGATATTGAACAGTGCTATGAAGCCATTTTTTAAAAATTAATTTTTGAAACTTTTAAGTTAATTTTTAGCCCTAAAATGATGGAAAAATTGGGTAATTTGGAGTTAATTAGGTTATTAGGATATTAATTACTGATTTAGATAGTAATTAGATGTTTAGGGATGTTAATCTCTGATGTAGAAACCTAATCCTAGTCTATGCAGTGTTAAGTGTAAGTAATGAAGGTATTATGTGGTAAATGTAGAAAATTAGGAATATGTAGAATTGAAAATTAATAAATATGGAAAAATTAAGTTTAATTAGATAATAAAATAATGAAAATCAGAACATAACAAATCTAAAACAAAATTCAATTTTAGGTAATTATATGAAAAATATAAAAATTTCTCACAACATAAATAAATTCAGTACACTAATACGGATTTAAGTGTACCGGATGGAATAAAATGCTGACTAGGGGTAGTGATCGTATTTAGGGTATCTGGAAATAATGTGATTAGTTTCACATTATGAGTTGAAACAAATTTCTAGAGTCAGAGTACAAAACAGTACCTAGAATCGAACTAGAATCTAATTTAGAAATCGATGCGAAACCCGAACCTAAACTCAAACCTAGAATAATTATAAAAGACCTAAGACCTAGATAATTATGTATATTAAACCCTAAACAACATATAACAATAAGCGTTATAGGATAAAACAAACTTATAATAGTTATATTAAAAGTTGAAACCATGTTTGTGTTATAGGGATGATCGGCGATGGCTTGAGCAAATCAGACCTCGAATGAGTGAGCGAGGAGTCGAGATAAGTTGGGATTAATATAATGCTGTATTTTGGAAGCTTAAGATTATGCTTGGTTGTACTTGTTAGATAGTTGGATGTGTACATGTGCTTGATTATGGGTGATACTATGATTCTGTTTGTTGCTCTAACATGTATTGTATGATTTGCATAAAATGATTGAATACCCTAAACTGGACTTAAGCAAATATATGACCAGTAATCATAATCGGACATGCATGGCAACCCGTTAGGGGAACTTAGGACTCTCCGGCCAAATACCAACCCCTTTGAAAGGGATAGCGCAGGATTGCAAAATGGTCCCTTCTTTATCCTCAGTCGAACTAAGTGACAGGAGAGGAGGTCCCGGCGAGGGTGAAGACAGTAGTTCGAAGGTAGTCGTGGGAGGAGCAAGGTCTCAATTACACAAGACTGGGTTTGGTCGCGAGCTGTTATACTAACGGCAACTCCTCAACCCGGATTAGAGCGGGCGCAATTTCTCTAATCTCACGACGGGCCGGACAACGTCCTGCGATGCCATTTGCTTGCACATGCATTGCACCTAATAAGTGATTGAAAACCTTGTTGTGTATATGGTATAGTTTTAAGTTTTCCGTCCTAACTTACTGAGCTGTGGTTACTCACATCCCTATAGACGTCGTGCAGGTGCTGGCTAAGAAGCGACAACAACTACTCTAAAGCTAGCAATTGCTGGATCCTGGGGAGTGAGGAAAAACATTGAAGAATCAACATATATGTTATTACTTTTTATTTTTGAATTATATATAACTTTTCTCACTTTCTTAGGTAAATGAATTATTTAAATTACAAACTGTTTACTTCAAAGCGGGTTAGTCGTGGATGCCTTGTTTAGATCAGGTCTAAGATAACGGTTGTAAGGCCAACTTCTATCTTAGAATGGTTTACACGGCGGGGCTGTTACGACTCTACCGCTTCGGGGCGTGACAATCGCCGATCATCCCTATAACACAAACGTAGTTTCAATTTTTCATATAACTATTATATGCTCATTTTATTCTATAACGCTTATTGTTATTTTTTGTTTCGGGTTTAATATATCTAATTATTTAGGTCTTAAGTCTTTTACAATTATACTAGGTTTGGGGTTAAGTTCGAGTTCGGTTTCCGCATCGATTTTTAAATTAGGTTTTAGTTCAATTTCTAAGTATTGTTTTATACTCGAACCCTAGAAATTTGTTTCAACTCATAATGTGAAATTAATCACATTACTTCCCGATCTCTTAAATACCATCATTACCTCTAATTAGTATTTTATTCCACCCGGTACACTTAAATCCTTATTAGTGTATTGAATTTACTCCTGATGTGAGAAATTTTTACATTTTTCCTCTAATTACATAAATTCAAGTTTCCTATCAAATTTATTGTACATTTTTATTATTATCATAATATCAATTTTTATTATAATATTTTCTATTTATTATATTTCTAATAATTGTGTATTATGTACTATTTCTTATTATGTACATAATACACATCTAATATTTCTATTACTCTAATTACCATCTCCTAACATCAATTATCATTTCAAAATATCTAAATTCATCCTAAATCAGATTTTACACCTAATTACCCTAATTTACAAAATTAACCTAAAATTTACTATTTTTCCCTATTACTCATTTACTATATAATTAACCTAATAATTACATCTAACACCCTAAATGCTACAAGTATCATACTTCATCAGATTTCAACATCCTAAAACATATAATTATTCTCCAAATCAGTAATTAACCATTTAATTACTTAATTAACCCTAAATTACCCATTTTATGCCTCATTTTAAGGCCTAAAAATTTTCTAAAATTAATTTTTTAAAACGGGTTTCATAGAACTATTATATATCATTTAATTAGTCTACAAAAAAATTTTGGGTTCAAAACTACACTCCTAAGGTCATTTATTTCTAAACCGAAAGATACTTGGTTTTGCATGATTTCTTAAGGACCATATATCACGGGACATATTTTCATCAAAATAATATTTTTACTAAAAATTAAATACAAAAATATTTCAGAATAACAAGTTTCATAATTTTCTAAAAATATTTACTATTTTTACAAAATTACACAAAATCGGGCTGGAAATCGAACTCACCGATTTGGTTGGCTCCGGCCACTGTCGGTGGCCATGGGTGTGTCAACCTACCTAGGCTCTGCTACCATGGTGTGGTGGTGGTGACCATCTACTCCCAACTGCTCGTCGGGTCTGGATTCTCCTTACAAGCCCCAACTACATAGTTTTTTCTTATTTTTTTTCTAACCCTAATTTTTCTCTCAATTTCACCTCTCCCCATTTTTCTCACTCTCCAAACTACCCAAATGGGTTTCTAAAAAATTTGGGATATTTATAAAACTTTGTGGTAATTAATGTGTATTAAATTGGACAAAACATTGTCCAAATCCCTTAATTTTTTACTTTTGTGTTGCTTTAATTTAATTGACTGATTTTTTTTCTTATTTTCCCCAGCTGTCATGACCCAATTTTGGATTATTCCTTATTTTTCTGATTTTTCTTTATCTTTCCTTAATTAATTATGAATTTTCTTTAATTATTTAGTATTACTTTAGCACATTTCGCGTATTTTAAGTAATTATGTGTATTTCTACATACATGTAAATTCATATATAGTACAAATAAATATTCCTAAATATTATTTAGGTTATTTTATGATTTTTAGTATACATATAATTTATCTCTAGCGATTCGTTAATTATTGAAATTCATTATACGCATTTTCGATAAATAACAAGTTATATACTTAAAATTTGGAATTTTTATATTCTTTTATTTTATTACTTATTTTCTTAAATTCAAATTTACGAGATCATTTTACTAATATTTCTAGCTTTATTTATAATTTAGGTTCGATCGGATCTTTCAGCCGATCGAAACCCTGAGTGACTAGTTGTAGGACTTGCATTTCTATCTTTGCAATAATAGAACCTACTAATGATTCCACTTAACACCATTTCCACCATTCCATAGTTCAACAACCTCCTCAACATAATACACAACTAATACTTTCTTTCCCAACCTAATGATAACAATTCCTATGCTTATCTCAAGCAACTATTTAGCAAGAATACCTATAACTATGAAAATAAAAGAATGAGCTACAACCTAGTATGTAATGGACAAGCGCATACGGATACCACATTAGTCATTTACTCACATTTAATATAAGAAATAACAGACAACAAGTTAACTATCTTGAATTTAAGCATACATACAGCAAAGGGGTACTCATTATCGCACCACTTCATGATCTCATATATATAGATAGATGGATATATAAATTTTAGTTGAATACATATATATAGATGGTATTGGGAACTACCATTGCGGATCCCAACATTCGAGAGTCTTATACATCTAGAGTCTAGAGCCTATGATACCTAATTCTAGTTGCGTCATCTCAAAGTACGAGTTCACCGAGGAAACCTCACATTAAGATTAGCATTTTGCTCCCTTAAGGACTTGTTACTATGAGCCCCTAAGATGAACTAAGCATAAATAATAGTCAATTCTTAAGGTCGAATATAAATTAGTCCACTTTGCACCTAACTTAGCAAGCACATTCATTAAACGTGCATCATGTACCTAGAAAGCCAAATTCGAACCAATTTCAAAGCCTAAATCAACCGATCGAAATCTAACAATTTGATAGTTAAAAGAATAAATTTATCTTAACCTTCTATGCTAATCAATCCAATTCGAGCATTTTAAGTAATCCAACCCATCTTTGGATAACACTCTTTAAAGGTTTCCTAAACTCTTATTGTATTCTAAGATTCTAATAGTAACTATAGCTAGATAAGGAGGTAAAGGTCTCTTAAACCCCATGAAATTTCAATAACCCAAAAGCGAAATCGAATGAAGGAGTCATTGGATAGTCCCTAGAAACACCCCAAACATGATAATAATACTTAAGTAAATGAATTAAATCCTAAGTGTTCGACCAAAACCCTAATTGAAGTAAACCCTAAAACCTAACTAAACGAGCAAAAACCTTAATACTTAAAAAACCCTAGAGCGTTATTGAAACCCTAAAATAACTATCTAACCTTAATTAAGTGATCAAATACCTTATTGTCACCAATAAATACTAATAGTAAGGTTGAATCGATCAATACAAGCGATCTGTAGTACTAAGAGATTTAAACCCTAACTTTTGAGCTTGTGCGCGAATCAAATTACCATAAACGAGCACCAAACCCTAAGGAAACCCTAAATACATGTGTAAGGCATTTAGAATATCTAAATTATAGTGTCAAAGTCCAACTAAATCCTAAACACATCCTAATTGCACTTAATTAGCCTAATCACCACTAATTACCCCAATCAAACCCTAATCCTTAACCAACCCCATTACATCTTGATTAGCTACAAGTCAAACATGATTAATGACAAAAAAAAAAAAAACTTTTATCTCTTCTTAAAATATCTTGTACTCTTATGAGACAAGATCACACCTAAATTAGCAAAAGGCACATGAAGTACATAGTCCCCATTTGGTACTTATCCTTATTTTCCCAAATTACTAACCACTTATCCCCTACCTCTCCTTACTTCCATGACCTGCTATCTTCTTTCTCCTCCCTCATTTTTCATTTTCTCAAATCCTAAAACACATCTAAAATCTCCCTTAAACTTCTTCTCAAAGATCAAGCCTAAACTCCTTCTCAAAGATCAAGCCTAAACTCCTCCTTCTTCCTCTTCTTGGCCACCATCGACTACCCTAATGCCAACCCCTATAACTTCATCACCAGTACTCCAAATCACTCCAAACCAAGTCCCACACCTCACACACACATTCCCCTTGTTTTTTTTTTACACACTCACACCCCCTTACACACATCAAGGCTCACGACACACAACCACAAAGGGAGGCCTTCTGCACTTTGCTCCAGTAAGAACTTAAGTTAGGTTTTTCCTTAGATTTCTTGCAAAATAATGATAGATACTAATATTTTCTTTCTTAAAACTTATTTTACAGCAACTCCATAAAAGTTATAAGGTACTTCAAGAAGGTCCACAAAGGTAAGTATAAGAAAAATTACCTTTAGTGTACTTACCTTTAGTAGAAGTTATAACACAAATAGGTTAAGTTATGTAGAGTAATGTAATTGTTAGTAGAAAATCTTCAAGTAAGTTGATGAGACTCTTGTCTTCCATACATGCCGCCCCATATATGTTCCCCTACAACACTTCCACACACTTTAATGAAGTGATTATGGTTTTAGATTAGTATAAACATAGGTTACATAAGTCAAAACACCATAAAAATCAAGTGTTGTATGAAAATAGAGGTTTTGACCCTAAAAGCAACTCATGGCTACCACTTTCTTTAACTTACTAGGTCTGAAAATTTTTGTTTGATAGCTTAATGACATGTTTATTTAGTGTTAAGTATGGTTTAGGACTTAATTAATCAAATTAAGTAGGCTAAAGTTTAGTTAAGGCCCTAAACTAAATTAGTTAGTGATTATAGGCTTAAGAATGGTGTTAATAACCCAAAGAACCATAATAGACAGATCTATAACCATATTAAAAATGTACTAAACTTAAGTCTAATGTTGAGCTTAAGTCCAAAAAAACAAGTGGGCTTGAGCCCAAGACCTTAAACAGTGAACTAAACATAAAAAAGCCCAAAATAACCAATTTAAGAGCTTATGTAGCTAGATGATTAGATTTGAACCTAGGATAAAAGGCTTAAGAAGAGTTATTTAGGAGGCCAGAAAACCCAAAGGCCCATCTAAGATACCTCCCATAGGCCCTTTGGTACACTAAAGCCCTAAACTTAGTAAAAAGACCCATTTAGACCTATAAGAGCATCACCAAGACTCACTTTAAAATTTTAAAGTATTAGGCTAAAAAAGCCCATTTAAAATACTTAAAAAGAGCCCAAAATTATTAAACATAAAGCCCAAAGTCAAAAACCAAGCCCAAGACCCAAAACTAGGCCCAAATCCTAAAATGACCCAACTCATTACTTGGGCCCACGACCTTGTAAGGCCTAAACCGAAAATTTACTGATTTAGAAACTTAAAAATAACTTCACCAAATAAAAGAATATTCGAAAATGACTATAAGATCACCGAAAACTAAGTTAAAACAAAGAAGATATGCTTAAATTACGAAAACAACAAACTCCAGGATAATGAGAGGTAAGCCTAGTTAATTAGTACAAATGGAATACTCATAAAACTTAATTATCTTCTTTAGAGGACTAAGAGTTTGACTTGAACACGGTAGAGGATTATTGGGACTGCTGAGCATCATGGCTGAGTGAGTACAATGCCCCCTACTTTACTTGTTTGTGCTTATAGTTAATAGAATACTTAGTTATATCCAATAACTAAAATTGTTGCATATTGGGGCAAATAGGAAATTATATATGTTTGATATGAATGACTTTGTTTGCAAAAATACCTTAAGTTGATATGAATGTTATATGCTTGCTACATTAGAGCTTAAGGTCTTAGAGTATCTATATATTATGATTGGTCACCTATGAATCGGACTAATGAATATTTGACCCTTAATTAAGCCGGACATGCATCACATCTTATAACATGATAATATGGGGGTTAGCATCATGCAATAGAATGGGGTATCATGCCTAAAGGATTCATATTATATTTTGTGTGTTGAAAGTTGTTATCATACAACGTACTTTGTGCGACATGTTCCTATCTCGACCTTTAGGAACTACTTGGCTTTAGAGAGTGCCGCCTTCTACTTGAAGACATTTCGTATTTACTGTTGAAGGTGATATTAATGACAAGACTTCGAATTGGATGTGGATACCTGAATCTTAATGTGTCGAAATACTTCCTAACTTAAGAAATGGTGGGCATTAAAACCATACTATATACAATTATATTCTATTGCATTGCATATGTTTGACCATGTATTCATACGCTTGTTAAATAACTTGGTTGATATTGCTTGTTATAGAGTAGGTAGGTTACTCACTAAGTAGTCAAGTTTACCCCCTTATAGTTTATTATTGCAGCAGGACTTATGGTTGGAGCTGGGCCGCAGGATACCCGAAGTCAGTAGCACCAGTTGGAATTGAGATGTGAAGAAGTTGAGAGCTCAAGCGAACCATTCGTTTATATATATATATATATATGAACTCTCTTTAATTTCCAATTATTAATTATCTTTAGTTTATTGAGTAGCGTAGACCACTTATAGTGATTTATCTTAGTACTGTATGACTAATTTAGGAAAAACTTGATATTCTTTCTTATTTATGTTTTGTTAGTGATCATTTAGATAGCTCAATTTTAATTTATACGTTTTGTTATTACTTAATGATAGTATCTAGGAAAAGGTCGTAATTGTGAGTGCTTTGTGTAGTACGTCGAAGGACCCCGATCGAGGATGGTGCTTAATCTTGGATCTTCACATATTACATGGCAATACTGCCATGACTCGACCCTCCTCTGAGTTATAACAGTCGAACTTTAGCTTCAAATTCCTCTACTAACTCAAGCTTAAGCTTATAATTTTCAAGATTAATAAAAGTTTGGTTTGGCTTCAATACAATAATTCTTAAACAAACTGAGCCTTAAGCCTTTAAAAGATTTGTACGATTCCACTAGACTTGTTTATGGCCCTATCATTTAATACTAATAAAGTATATGCATTGGTAATGCATGTAGCAAAACACGAAAGAGCTTAGAACTATTCAATATATGATGCAATCCATATTGAATAATTGGTCTAAGAAGAGTTACCCCTTAGATTTATAACTCCCTTCCTTTATTATATTTTAAATTAGCTAAACCTAAATTATTATTATTATATGTAAAATATGTAGAATCAAATAAAATATCTTAACTTAATAATATAGAAGATAAATATACAAAATTAAGGGTTTTATTTTAATTTTTAAATTACTCCCCTCCAAAATCTTAATTTAAAACTATATAAAAAATGAATCTAAAAGGGAAAATTGCTACATTAAAATATTTATTTGCAAATGCAACAAGGTCGTATGAAAATGGAGGAACTAAAATTTTTAGAAATAGTTAAGAGAGTTTAATTGGATAAAAATAAATTGCAAAATTAAAAGGGAAAAAAAAAACTCAACATTTATATACTTTTCTTATTTGAATACTTTTCATATTCTTTTTGAATCCTTAGTATCTTCCAAGTTTTATAAAAAATGACTTTAGGTAAGTCCATTAGACATTCTATCTACTCTTAACATGTGTCAATCTTTAGTTGGCCTTAGTAATTAACATAATAAAATGACATTATTGAATATATATAATTAAGTAATATAACTAAAATAATAAAAATTATAAATAATAAAAAATAAATCTAAAAAGAAATGAATAACCTCCTTAAGCTTAGTTGGCTACTCTAAAACTGGAGGTTGATTAACCACTACTTAGGGGTGTCAAGCTTGCATTTCCTTCTTTTTTTTAAGTTTTCTTTATTTTTGGTTTTTACATTTTTTAATTCTTTTTATTATTGGAGAAGGCTAATTTTGTATTAGGCTAAACCCATAACTAGTATATTATTTACTTGAGTTTAACTCCTTGAGTTAAGTGAGAGGACCTAGGGAGCTCCTTTCTTATGGGATGCTTACGAGATTTGACTTAATAGACTAAAAAAAATTATTGGAGTAGCTTGTCTACTCTTAACTTCTCTTAAGCAAGCTGATACACTGAACAAGACAAGCTGCTAGCCACGAGCACATAATAAACTCATTTAGATAACATTGAATGTGTAAGCTTAGTCCTTTGATTATTAATATGATTTAACGAACATCATCAAGCCCTAGAATCTATAAATATCCAGTCATACCTCTTCATTAGACACTTTTAAAAGCTCTACAAATCAGAAAAAACAATGGTATCCTGCAAAATCTTTGTTCTAAAAGATCAAAAGACTACTTAAATGAAGAACAAGTCAACACCCAACTAATAATAGTGAGGTTGATACTTAATAACTTTCTTAATTGTCACAAGCATGTTTAATCTACAAGTATGTTTAATCTACTAAGATTGCCATTCCTCCTCCCAATAAATTTTCCCTAAGTCTTCTCAATAAGTGTCATCCATACATTGTTCCTTTGAGGTCACATGTAGTTTGACATTTATGCAACTTCCACTTAACAATATTAACAACTTTGGCCTGGAAGTTATAGGAGCTAAAAGCACTTACCCCTGACCTGCTTTTTAAGTGAGTTAAACGAGCCAACGTACCGTTTAAAGGTACGAGTGGGTTATATGAGCTTAGTTAAATCAGCTCATTTCAACCCGTAGGTTATACCTTGACCTGCTTTTTAAATTACTCAAAAATATTAGGTGTTAACCTACTTTTTAACTAAGTCAAATGGGCAGGCTTATAGGTCAAAGTCCATTTGTACACTTCTAGACAATATTACTTAGAACCTTACCTTTATAATTATGTTACTTTATTAAATCTATTTAATAATAAATCAATTAAGGACAATTAAAAATATACCCCTAAAACCATTAATTAAGTAACAATAGATTAATAAGATTTTAAAGTATAGTTTTACATCCACATCACTTCTAAAAATGCACATATAACCTCATATGCTAATTGTTTATTTTCCAAAATTGTAATAGGTAAAATGATGCTTCCAAAATTTTGAGAAGTTTGCCTATCCTTGGAAAATAGTAGAGAGGAGAAAGGATTTAGTGAGTATTACATTTTACATATTATGTATATATAACGTGTAAATATTAATTATATGTCATGTATAAATTACATATCGTACTAAAGTTAAAACTATTTAAATTATAAATATTCGTGTCAATATTTTATTGATATTTATATATTTTATATGTAATATGTAATATCTATAGAATTTTTTTTTGTGTATATACAATTTGCCCAATTAATTATGAGGGCCAACCAAAAATTGATATGTATAGTTAGATTATTTAGCCAACTCCGCGTCTTTTGTAAAACTTTGAAAAACAATAGGCGCTCAAAGAAAAAAAAAAAAAAAGAATTCAAATAAAAAGTAAATAAAAATGGAGGCTTTTTTTTTGTTAGTTAATTAACGCAAATGGAAATTGCATTTGGAATTAATAATAAGAAAAAGAAGACGCAGCAGAGACTTTTTAGGTAACGTAATCCTTAGCCAAGCCATCCCAAAGTTGACAGCGAACAAACAAAAGGCATCCAAATCCTTTCCTTTACTCAGCTTCCAAGTTTTCCCGATGGAGATTACCACCATCTCCTACCCCCACATCTAAAAACTCCTCTATCTCTCTCTCTCTTTCTCTACACAAAACACAAAAGATGAGGCTGATAGTCCCATTACAAGGAGTAGTCCAAGGTCGAGGGGGCCTAATCATGGGCTCCCTAATCCCTTGTGCTCTCTTCTACTTCTTCCAATTTTACCTCAAACGACACCGTTCTCATAAAAAACGCGATTCCGATCCCAACAGTCCTCCTCCTTCATCATCCCTTGACCTCACCCGGACCCTTTCCAGGTCTAATCTCTCCACACGTGGCTCTGTCGGAGCCGCCCGTGTCTCCCTCAGAGCTTCTCCCATCTCCCAATCCAACCAATCCCCTTACTATGTGGGACTTGATAGGGTTTCGCAAGATCCCTATCACAGGTCCGATAACCCTGATGGTGTTATCCAACTTGGTTTATCCGAAAACCGGGTTAGTAACTAACTAACTAACTAAACATTTGTCTGATAGCACCATTACAATTTTACATTGTTTCTTGTAATTTAGTATTTGTAACGAGTAGATGTTATATTTATAATGAAGCAACACATATGCGAATCAGTATGAGCTGTTTAGAGGTATTGTGTTGGTAAAGTCATGTTTGGATTTCGTTTCCTTCTGAATTTGTGCCAATGTCAAAATTGTATGTGATCACTTATACATTGTGATTAATTAAGGTATGTTAATCCATGGTGTATTGGTGTTGAATTCAAATCAGTATCATCTTGTCCTGTTATCATATCATCTTCTATTATTATCGCACACCTGATGAACCCGCCTGTGAAATGATGAGGAATGAATAGTATATCATTTGGTCTGGTTATATAAATTTTTTATGATTATTTAAGCGGTTACTGAATCTCTTTTCTTTCCTTTTCTCTGTTGTCGGTTTGAATAGCTTTGTTTTGACTTGATTGAGCAATGGATGTCGGAGAATTCAAAGAATTGGATGAGCAGAGAGGACGGTGGTAGTTTGAGTATTAGTGGGATTGTGACATACCAGCCCCATGATGGGATGATGGAGATGAAAGTGGTAATTCATCTCGTTGCATAAAAATGCTTGCATCCTTTTCTTCAATACCGAGTTGGCCTCAATAGCATTGCTTCGTGGTTTGCATGGTTCAAGTATAGTTATTATAATTTGGATGTGAAAATCATTACTCTATATGATGAAAAGAGCTATATATGTGGATCTCATGTGCTCACGTAAATATTTGTTCCCCGTGGAGTTTATTGCTGTTAAGGTGCATTTGTTCCCCCGAAAAATGCTTAGTAGTTTTTCCATTTATTCAGGATTAGTGCATTGCAAGTTCCATCCTTTATGCAATTAATTATTATTATTATTATTACTATTTTTTTTTTACCTTATGTGGCTTTTGGTGGCCATAGAATCCAGTATGCCATGTGGACAAAAAAGGATTGATAAAGGCATTCTGAAAAGGTTAAGGACTAAGTTGACACTAGTAAAAGTTTTTTGACTCCACTTGGAATAATTCAAAAGTGCATACGATTTTGAATGCATTTATACCATGCTTTTATAGTCTAGTGTTTATAATGAGCTGATGTGATAGTACTAAACAAAGTTCAAGCTATTTAGATTGAGATGTCTCATGATAAGACTAGTCTATGTTGTGCTTAATAATTCTCCAAAAATGGACCTGCAGGCTATGGCAGGTTTTATGTCAGAGGTTATGGGAGGAGCTGTCTCATTTGATCCAGCACAAATAGTTCTAACATCCGGAGCAACTCCAGCAATAGAAATTTTGTGCTTTTGCTTAGCTGACTATGGAAATGCATTTCTAATTCCGACTCCTTATTATCCGGGGTACTCTTTGTTCTTAAGAGATCAATAATAGATTGAGTTTATAAGTTTTAATGATTGGCCAAGTCATTCAAGCCAACATGTTACAGAACTTGACTTGAAAATTACTTGCAGATTTGACAGAGATATGACATGGCGAACTGGTGTTGAGTTGATACCAGTTCATTGTCGCAGTGCTGACAACTTTAATTTAAGCATAACAGCACTTGATCAAGCCTTTAATCAGGCAAGGAAAAGAGGAGCGAAGGTTCGTGGAGTTCTGATTTCCAATCCATCCAATCCCGTGGGCAACATGCTACCACGTGAGATGCTTTACAATCTTCTGGATTTTGCTCGGGAAAAAAATATCCACATCATATCTGATGAGATATTTGCGGGTTCTTTGCATGGGAGAGAAGAATTTGTCAGCATGGCTGAAATTCTTGATGCAGAAGATTTTGATAAAAATAGAGTTCATATAGTATATGGAATCTCGAAGGATCTTTCTCTGGCAGGATTTAGAGTTGGGGCTATATATTCCTACAATGAGAATGTTCTGGCCGCTGCGAAGAAGTTAACAAGGTTTTCTTCTGTCTCTGCACCAACCCAGAGACTGCTAGTTTCGATGCTATCGGATGTAAGCTTTATTAAGAAATATTTGGAGACAAACAGGAAGAGGATTAGGGAGATGTATGATTTATTTGTGGCTGGTTTAGAAGAAATAGGACTTGGTTATGTGGATAGTAGTGCGGGTTTTTATTGCTGGGTAGACATGAGTAGCCTTATCCCTTCTTATGGTGAGAAAGGGGAGCTTGAATTGTGGAATAAGCTTTTGAATGTTGCAAAAGTCAATGCAACTCCTGGTTCAGCATGCCACTGCATCGAACCAGGGTGGTTCCGATGTTGTTTTACTAATTTAACAAAAGAGGACATTCCTATCGTCCTTAACAGGGTTCAAAAAGTCGCTGAAATGTGTAAATCTGGCAGATGAGGAAAGCTACTACCTTGCCAGGGAAAAGGGGGGAACTCCTAATTTGATTGTCCCGATACCTCATAGTTGTTTCTTCTAAATGGATCATGGTTTTCATATGGAGAGGTAAGCAACATATGCTAATAGTGATTATCAAGAATTATATGCTAACACTACTTGGGAGCTGAATAAATATTGCTTATGTAAAATTTTCTGGCATGTAGAAACAATCACTTCGATGGAAAATGAAACGATTACAACTCGGAGTTTGTTTAAAACTTTTCATCTCTGCATGAACTTCAATCGCTGATAACACATGCTAATATTACTTGCCAGTAAATCATATGCTAAATATTTGATTGTCTGAAATCTTCTGGCATAATAATCACTTTTCTGGAAAATGAAACTACTAGAATTTGGCTTGTTTACAACTTTTCATTGCTGCATAAACTTCAATCACTGATGACATGTGCAATTCAGACCTGCAAACATTTTGGTACTAATTCCAGAACCCAACATCTGAATGCACTCCTCTTGACGAATTCCTGCTGCAGGGTAAAGTTTTTAGTAGCTGTGCTGTGCTAGTTGAAATAATAAGAAATATTTTTCCATTGTTAGAGTGAGAGAAAATATAGGATCATGATCACCTTATTTCTTTATATCGTAAATTTCTGTTCAACGTTCTTTGCATTTTTTTTTCTTTTAATTGTGTGGACAAAATATTTATTTTCTTGCTGTTGTAAATAGGAGAAAAGAATTAGAAAATTTCAAATTACCATTGATGAATTCCTTGGTCTCATGTCGACAGCTTTTCTCCTGTAACTCCTCCTTTGGCTCATCATTATTAGCTCCCCGAGTGTTGTTGGCCTTCTAACCACCATGCTGCTGTTACTTCTAAATTTAAAGTGATTTCCCTTCGAATCTTCTTGCATTGAACGCACTCTATACGAGGGAGAAACTTTTCTCATAAGACCGGAATGTGGTGGATACAGTGGAAATAACCATTCCAAGAAGGAAGCACCAGTTGGGCTTGAAGCTCCAGTTGCATAACTGTTTGTGCTACTGTGTGAATCGGAATCTGGTGATGAAGAGAACTCAACATGTGGACTAGTCTTGCCTATTGAAGACTTTGTCTGATTAGGCACGATTATGGAGCTTAATGATTCATCTGTTTCAAAGCCAAACGCTTCAAAATCCAATCCCTTTGTCCCATTGTTCTCATTGTGTGCTCCACCATCACTACTGCCAGTTGCCTCATCATGGTAGTAGCCATTACCGTTGAAGGAAGAATAGGGCAGATTGATGGGGTTCATCTGTGGGAGCATTGGTGATGGGAAAAAGGGGAGAGGTTTTCCTGGCTTCTCTTCCCAAAGAAAAGGAACCGAGGCAACAAGCTTGACTGGAAGTTTGGTAACTGTGGAGATTTTGGGTGATGAAATTTCACAATTTGGCTGGAGAGATGGCGCAGAGCTAAAAGGTTCATCTGTTTCGAAGCCGAATGCTTCGAAGTCCATGTCAACAAATCCATCATCTTTACTCTGTCCTCTGCTGATGTCCACATCCTCGAAGTGATCAGGCTCACTGAAAGGATTATAGGGGAGATCACTGGGGATCGTGTGTGGGAGTGATGGTGGTGGGAACGAGTGCAGGGGTGTTCCTGGCTTCTCCTCCCATTCAAAAGGAATCGATGCAACAAGCTTGACTGGAAGTGCTGGAGCTGGGCTAGTGGTAACTGAGGCCATCTCTGGCTTCCAATCTTTCTTGGGAAATCCTGGCCTTTCCTCCCAAAGAAATGGCACGGAAGGTGGGTTCCTGATGCGTTTTCTGTATTCTTTTAGCTCAATCTCATCCATATTGAATTTTGATCTTTTAGGATGCTTGATGCCAGTTGCATGGTTTTGCATGCAATTATATATGGGATGTGGGCGCACGAGTGGATTAGAGGATTTGCCATAAACTGCCATCCTAATGCACCTATTCTTGATGATCTGCTCTAACTGTAACTGCTCTATTTTGTGGTTGTAAGTGATTAGTTCACCTGCTTTTTTTTTTTTGGGTTACCCTTTTTGATGACATTGGCGTAAATTAAATAAAATCTCGGACGTGCCAAATTAAATGGTTGACTGAACTTTCGTCTGGAACAAGATAATGCAACAGGAATTCTAGAAAAAGTCTATATATATATATATATATATATATATATATATATATACACACAGTTAATAGAATTCTTGATAGAGAAATTTTACTTATCGAAAACACACTGGAATACTAAATGGACGTTTGTAATGCTTGTTATTCTAATATAACATAATCCAGTATTTCTGACCGGAGGAGGAAAAAAAAAAATAAAAGAAAAGCACATTGAAATGCAAAAACATGTTATACCATTAAAATGCATCAAAAGAAACGAGGATTTAAAGATTCAGTCTGAAAATCGATTCATCTTTTATACTAAGATGGGTAATATTGACTGAAAAAACTCCACGTAGTCATGAAATGGAGTTCTTTCTAAGGCTCTAGTAAAGAAAAATCTCGTTTTGGGATGACAAACAAAAATGAAATATATGAACGACTGAAAGAACTTAAATTATAAAATAATCCTTTAATATAATTTTTATTCAATAATAATGGAATGACTGTTAACATTTAGACTTGAATTGAGACAATGTATAGTTAACGGTAAAAATAGCTGTCGCACTGCCGAGTTGGAGTTGGAACGACCAAAATATAATGTCCATCATCCTTAAATTCTTTTAGACCAAGAGGCTCAGGAAGGATAGAGGAAATCTACATGTAGCAATTAACTTCAACTTAATAGTATACACAAAAATAGCGTTTAATTATAAAAATTAAATTAAATTAAAAAAATAAACAAGATAAGTATAAAAAGAATATGATAGTATAAACTTATTAAATCATATTTGATTTGTATTGTATGTGATATAAAATTTATATTAAAATATTAATTATTTATATTATAAAATAAACAATCTTTTGGTAATATTTAATAAATATAATATTAATTAACTCGATTTTATAGCATCAAGAAATATTTTCTAAGAATATAAAATAATTTTGCTTTCCGCCCAATAAATTTTATTTTTATACTATGATGTATGATGTAGATAACATAAAATTTGACTTTTTTATTCGATCTATCAACCTAACTTTTTATCCTTATCCTTTTTAATACCACGTAAACTATGCGACCAACCAAATACTGTTAAAGAATAACCCAATATATATATTCTGATGCTTACTATTACACTACAGCAAACCACTTTGGCTGCAATTGACGAAAGTACATCTTCTTATCGTAAGATATTAAAAATTGAATTGGCCAAACAATACTTATTTATGAAATATTGCAAATATCATGGACGATGATATTTATGGCTTTCATGATTTCATTATTAAAAACAAAGTTAGCCAAAAAGCCATCGCGTTGTACTCATCCAATGGGAAAAAAAAAAAAAAAAAAAAACAAACAAATTCATCTCCTTGAAATTTAGGAGATGAGCGATATTATCATTTGCATATTATATGTTTGTAAACAACTATCTTAACTACTATCAATTTGAATTATTTTATTGGTCTTAAAGGAATCTATGTGCTACAATAGAAAATAATTTTAACTCCAAACATAAGCAAAGTGTTGGAATTACTTTAATAGTTGGATTTGGTTTATTGGAGTCTTTTTCTTCTCTTTTTTTTAATTTTTTGGGTCACTTAATTAGGCTTCTTCTTTTTTTTTTTTTTTTAATCAAACATATCGAATGATTCGTATCTAAGGACTCTATGTAAATATGATTTCATTAATTTAATCAGCCCTATCCAACTCCTACATGAGGACATTTTTCAAGAGAAAAACCTTTTTAGCTTAATGAAAATTTATTGCATCTTAGGGTGCGTTATTTTTGCAAGGAGACTACTTTCTTTAGCATTCAAATAATCAAAGTTTTACAGTAGTTAGTAATTTTAGGAGATTGGGTTTAGTAGTGGCTCTTAATGGCAATTATAAAAATACTTGATTATTACGAAGTTTTAATTGTAAGGGAAAATTGCGAAAAGGTGACCTGTATTTTAGGTCATTTGCAAATAAGTGTTTACGTTTTATTTTTTGACAAAAAGGTGACTCGGTTTTTTTTTTTTTTTTTTGGTTGATTACAGGTTTGGACGCATGTCTTAGTTTTATTGATGGGCAAAAAGTTAAGGAAATATTATTAAATATATTATTCATATAATTTATTTAATAGAATGAAAATACTAAGAACAGAAGAAAGAAAAAACACAGATTTTTCTGAAGATCTGTAGGTTTCTCCAAGCTGGCCATTGCAAACCCCTGTAATGATCAATTCTTCCGTTTTTCATGCTATGCCTTCTGGATCAAAGGTTCGAGCTCCATGCCTAATTTTTCTTCTTAATCGCATTTCTGTTCCGTTGAAAGTGTCGACAGAATCAACCCTTCGATCCAGAAACACTTGGAAGCTCAGGCCTCAGAAGTTGAATGGAGTTAATCTCTTTGTTCCTTGGCAGATTATTTAATATAAATATATAGAAAAACCATCATCTTCCTCCTCAAACAGGAAATACTTTATGCAACTCTTCTCATATACATATACGCATACCACGCTAGTTTAACCCTTGAACCACCGGTTCGTAAGTTAGACAATTAATTAAACGAAGCTCAATCGTTAAAGCAATAGGCCGGGCCGACACACATGAACCAAGAGGCTAGTTATGCCTCTTATTTTTCTAATTTTTTTCAATAATTTATTATTAATTCATCACATATTCGCATATTTGTTTTTTCCCTCTACATAATTCTAATACTTTATATAAACATGTAGTAACGCATAACCAGTTTACTTTTATTTTCTACTGAATTTCTTTTTTCTATTCTAAAATAATTGATATCATCCATACCGGGTTTGTTTTGTTTCTTTTTTTAAAAAAAAATGAAATTCAAATGGATCCCTACTTCAAGGGCTCACCAGGTTTGCTGCTTTTTAAGACGCGTAATTCATTGGTTGATTCAAGCTCCGAGCTGAGCTGGTTTGAAGTGCCATCAAGTTTGGTTGTTGTCAGTTCGAAATTAATCCTTGCATAAGTTTACATACATGCACACACACACACACATACCTGAAGCTATTTTTTAGATTTGGAAACAATGGAACAAAAGCCGATATAGTTCTTAAAGGGGCACCAAATTCACTATATGGACGGGAAAATCTCTGCATAAAAGCCATTCTCATCTAAAGAAGGTAAAAGCAAGAAAAAAAAAAAAAAAAGCACCTAAAACACTATTTTCACATTACAAAAAACAAAACATACAGATAACGAAAGGACAGAACCCATACCTGCCCATCGAATAAAACATTGAATGCTTTAATTATCTTATAACACTCACGACATGCCTACTAAGACTATCAGCTGTCCTCACATATCCGTCCACCTTTTATCGTTTGAGAAAAGCCACAAACACCTCGCTTATCTTTGAAGCCATGAAATTACTCTGTTTTCGTGCCATGTGTTATACATTACGTGCGGGATGTTCTTTTCTCTGGTGCTCACAAGAAGCTAGTGCCTTCTGCGAGGTCATTCAAGTTTGAGAGAATTTGTGCTCTAGTGGTTCCAATCTGATTCGCGATTTCCAGTTGTTCATCCAGCGACAGCATCTCATAACTGCAGAAATATCCATCACCATGCCATCAGATAACATATGATTCCAGACAAGTGTCAAGTAGAAACTGTCTTCAGAAAAGGAGGAGAAGACTTACTGGCACAGCAGCTCACAGTCAACTATGCTATCAGGTCCAGGCCGATGTGCCCTCCCATTGGAACAGAATTGGCGAAACGATCGTGGATTTAGACCAGCAACATGAGGAACAGCATCAACAAGTTTTCTCTGAAGTGACTGAAGCCTACGGAACGTGAGTTCATCAAGAGGTGCAATACAACCGATGCTACCATCCAATGTACCAAATAATAGAGCAAAGCGGTTTGTTTTGTCAGATACAGGGGAAGCACCACTTTGACCAGATGAAGTCGGAAGCATCTGCAACCGCAAAAATTTGGTCACATGGGCACCGACATGAAACTCTGCCCTTGATAGAAGCTTCTGGCCTTTCCAACTCTCTGAAATCTTGGGAGCATAATAGAATACCTGCTTTAAGCAAGAGAAACAAGCAAATAGCTAGTTGAGAAACATCTCTTCCAATGGTAGTCATGGAAAGACAGCAGAATTCATGAAAACAAGTACTCCCTTCAAAATTCTCTTTTCTTTTAGTAACAGTGAATTGTAGATTCAGATTTGGCAGAAGTTTCTCCTTTTGTTTTTTATCAGAAGTAACACAGGAAGCTTTGCTGCCCTTTTTCATTTTGCTAATGTGAAAAAATGAAGCAAAAGGTACTTCATAAAATCTGGTTTATTGCCACTGAGACTGACAAAGTCATTCCCTAATCTCATTAGTCTTGTCTGATTCATGCACAAGCATATGGCAACCATTCCCTAACCTGAACATCAGGCTTTAATGCCATTTTGACCAGAGAAAGGAGTCTCGCAGACAATTTCAAGGACAAAATGAGAGAAATCATGCAAACCAAAAAGGTGTTTTGTTCCCAATAACGTCAAAGTGACCAACTGCAACAGCAAAGAGTCAATTAAAGCCACATATACGGCAGATCATTTGACCTGAATATTCTTTTGCTCATCTGACACAAGGAGACTCAATGTACTTCCATCAATCAGAAACTCCGTAGCGAAACAGTCCAGAGAACCAAAATCCTTCGCAAGCAAGCTGAGCTGAGATCCTTGTTCTTTCCAACTAAGAAAATATATGCTTTTGTGAATGTCCCCAAGAAGAATGAAATTCTTGACCTGAAATAATCATCCGCAGAAAAACGATCAAGCTAGTAACATGGGGTACCAACTTCAATAAGA
Source organism: Lumnitzera racemosa (assembly GCA_024138005.1). Lineage (NCBI taxonomy): Eukaryota > Viridiplantae > Streptophyta > Magnoliopsida > Myrtales > Combretaceae > Lumnitzera > Lumnitzera racemosa. The sequence continues at coordinate 110,928,556 of JAMXBC010000004.1, forward strand.
TAACAGTCAAAACATTCAAGCTAATTGCATTCCATTTGAACAACATAACTATATACGGAACCAGGATAAAAGGTAAACTTACAACATTCAAGCTAACAACATATAGAGGAGGCACATCAAAGAATGCAACTCCGTTCAATTCGGTGCCTGTCCACTTGTGTAAGATGATTTTGGGACCTGAAGCTATCAAAAGATGACCTTGAAGCGAGGCTACAGCAGATATAGCACCCTTCAGTTCCTTTGAGTACACTTCTGTAACCTGAAAAAGGCACAGACAGACAGATAGAACTCAAGATATTGTCATGCTATTCTTGTGGAGAAAGCCCAAGCCTCCAAGGTTAGGAATAAGATGAGGGGAAAAATTGAACTGATTTAAATGCAACCCAACCAGGCCAGCTACTTACCGAAATTTGAGAATCATCAGCATTTTTTCCGACTGAAAATAGAAGGATGCGGCCTCTTGCAGCAACATCCTCTCCCTGCACATATGCAGTCCCAATTGCGAAAAGTGTATCATTGTCTTTTGTGGTTGTATTCTGCAATATTGTAAAAAAGTCAAATCATTTTGTCTAATGAAATGAAGAACGAGCTTGAATGGAAAGCTACTATTATTGGAGGAGGAGCAAAATCCATGTTTTAAAAAATGAGCAACTTCCAACTGCAAACTTACAGAAAGGGTTACAACTCGAACTGTTAACGCATTCTCAGAAATCTGCATTGGAATGGTAGCTCTTGTCTGCCAAGTTCCTCCAGATGGTTCCAAAATCCTGATCTCAAATTCATCAACCATGTATGTCTGGTTCATGTCTTCATGAACCAAATTCTGATTGTCAATCTGATGACTACCATCTTGGTCAACAAGAGATGAAAGGACTTGGCTCAATGGCTTTTGAACCTATCACAGGGGAAACGGTTAAGTATAATAGAACTCCAACATTAACCTTGCTCGGTGGTAGGTAATCTCAATATGGGTGCCACTCAAGAAACAGCTATACCAAAGGATAGAACCATGATGCATCTTACACCAAAGCAGACAATATCTTGATATATAAAATTCCAGTACTTAAAAGAATTAACCGGGCACCAGCTCTAGTTTCTTGAACTTATAGAGTAGTTTGAAAACATTAATCTAAAAAGTAGGAGTTTGAATATAACAAAGGAAAAAAAAAAAAGGAAAAGAAAAGAAAAGAAACAATTTGAACACCCAAAAAATAATAGGGTGCAATAGCTAACTTAAGATGTTTTATGTTACGTGTGTGTGTCAGGAGTAAATTATCATATACAAGGAAGAACGCACCAAATGGAAGCAAAGCAACATGTTGTTCAACACCCCATTGTTTGGAGGAGTTAAAGACGAATATACTGAGGAAATAAATCTATCATGTAAGTGATAGAGAGATGAGTCAAGAGCTAACGACTTGAGGATGAAGGCAGGGAAGGGAAGTTTAACTCACAGGAACACTAACAATAAGAGCGTAGAGATTTTTCTCGGCAAAGTATGTGACTTGATGAGGAGTCCCTCTTAATGGAATCTGAACAAATGGTAAATGGTCAGTACCATGGGCCAAAATGCTTAGCTGTCAAAATAGGGAACCGAATAATAAACAAAAAATTTAAAAAAAAAAACAAAGAAAGAAAGAAAGAGGAGAGGAAGCACCTTTTGTACAGGCCAGTAGTTGTCATAACTGGAAGATGAAGAAAGCTGGCAAATTTTCATGATGCCCTAAGAAACAAAAACATTGACATGGGAATAGGAATTGAGATGTTCAGCCTGGAATGAACAGCAAGAGCATAAAGATGCCAGATTCTTACCTGTGATGTAACATAAATAAACCCATGATTGCAGTTTACATTGTGAAGAACAGTGAAGGCCACTATCGATCCATCACACAGCTGCATAATAAGTTGAAACCAAAAAAAAAAAAAAAAGACCATTATGAGCTCATTTTCTTAGCATTTCTTGGAGATGTTCTACTGCACATTTTGTAAAAGGTGTAACCTTACTATTAATGCACACCTTTATTTATTGAGAAAAAGAAGAGGATGAAGGTAGAGGTTCATAAAATATTACAAAATATAAGCTGCCATCTAGCAGCATTGTTCACAAACAATCAACTATAATTCTCATATTATATTTGCATTAAGAAAAAGTTCTTTTGAATAAGGGCCCTAAGCAGAAGTTCTGCACCCTGATCATGTAAGAGCCTATGTCAAAATCCTATAACGTTGTTTCATTAAAAGATTCCAAATATTTTTCTTCCCTTAAGGAAAAACTAAGTGTCCAACCTGTGGATGTATTCGGAGCCGTTCCCTGAAAACCATGAACCAAGCAGGCCGTGATCCTGAAAGAAACAACCCTTGATGTCCTCCAATATTCTTAAAAATGGTGACCCTACGGCATGAAGACGTCTCTTCCCGTGTATATGAATCCAAAGGAACTCGCACAAACCTTAAATTCCTAAATCTTGAAGCACTATTGATGCTTTTACTCACAGAATTTTCAGGAGAAACTACACCCTCATTTTTAGTGCTCCCATCCAAGCCTTCAAATATATAGGCATGATAACAAAGAATTGTCCCATCATTCAATATTCCCAAAAGAAAAGGACGACTATGCTTTCCTGGCCATCTCTGCATGGCCAACTCAACCACCTTGATATTTTGCACATTCTCTTTTCTGCCTTGACTTGTTGGTTCACCAGATATTTTCAGCATCTCTTTCCTAGAATCACTAGATGATTCCCACCCAAAGGTATCAAAAAGATGCAACTTTCCCAAAACAAACTTATCCACCGAGAAAACACAACTGAAGTTAGGCACATCAAAAATTTCGAGGGCACCACTCTCATAGCAAACAACACAGTATATATCACCCTGATCATGTGGTGCACCATCAATCGCCTCATCAACGCCCGTACTAAGCCATGCATCAGTACTCGCCTTCCTAAGCCAAGGCTCGGGTCCTTTATCATGATATAATGTACAGGCAGATATAGGTTTTTTGGAACTATCAAAAGCAGATGGAGTCATAACTGATAGAGTACAAGTAGATGGATCTGCTCACAGACAGAAAACAAGTTTATTGAAGATATATTAAAAGATTGAAAGAAAATCACTGTCATGAATGTTGAATATGGCAAGCAATATTCGTTGATAATGGCATAGGCACATGTGACCAATGGTTTTTGTAACGTCACAAAAGAAACTCTATACCCTTTATAAGCTGTTTTTTTGGAAAATTGTAAATTCAGAAACCTGTTTCCTTTGTAAGAATGAGGATGAAAAAAATGAGCATTTATTCTTTACTTGTGAATTTGCTTTGATAATTTGGAGTTCACTTGGAAACTTCCTCAATTGATCTGTGCTATCACCTTTCAGAGATAAAACGAAAGATTTTGCTCCCTTTATTAGAGTTCTTCTCGGTGGTTTTGAGGGTGTGAACAGGAGAGAGGCAGCAGCAGTTCTTCACTATTTTTGGCAGAAAAAGAACTCTAAGATTGGGCCTAAATCCAAAGAAAGCTGGAGTATTTAGGAGTGTGGTTAGTTCAATCATTCCTCTTGATAGGAGTATCTAGTTTTGCGGTGTGGTGGATCTTTGTCTATGATTGTATAGCTTGTCTCCAGGGTAGTAGTTCTGTTTCATGTTGTTGCAATAAGAAGATTTAAAGTACCAAGCAATAAGAAAATTCATTCATTGAAGAACAAAAGTCCTAATTATTGTGAGCATTTTTATTCCATCACCTTCAAAATCAGAGGAGATGTCAAACTGTTACATATTGGGAAAAGATATAGAATTTACCGTGTGTCCTTGTAAGTAAGGGAACCAGTTTCATCAAAGATGGCTAAAGAAAGGAACAAATAACTAGTACTTATGAAAGAACATATTAGTAAAGGAGTCTAGATGATTCAGCTTATGCATCTCGACCATTTTTCACATTCAAAGCATTTATTAACTTCCAATTCCTTGCAAGTTGCAGTTCAAATGAGTTACACATGAAGCAAATATTCATAATATAAGAATCTGCAAAAGCTTACCTCCAACAAGCAGTCGGACACTTCCATCAGTCATCCTTAATAAGGCATATGGATCAGCAATGGACACAGACGACACCATGAAACTCTCAGATGCCATTCCAGCATCAGAGTTTGGGATGGCTAAGTTTAAATCTTGCATCGTGAATGAACCATCAAGGACTCGTACACCACGTTCAAAAACCTGGATAACTCGACGCCTTCACCCACAAACATGAAATCTTTTAACATGCATCAAGAAGTAGGTTCTTCATGATCAAAGCCAATGTGTTATCACAAAATTATAAATATGGTAAGAAATCATAAAAAAAGAAGCATATTTTTTTTATGTGCTAATAAAAAGTTTAGTCACAGCAAACTGGCCCTTAACAATTTGCAAAGAATCAAGAAAGGGATGGAAAACCAAAGGTTCCTTTTAAGGAACCTTCTCTCGATTGAAGAAACTTATTATTTAAACCAATTATTTCATGAATTTAAGATAAAAAAAAATTACTAAAATTCACCATAATCTTTAGTAAAATGTCAATTAAAAGAAAGACACAATCATTTTGAAATCGAGAAAAGGTAATCCTTATAAAGTAGGCATGGGCTTAGACAAGGAATAACTTAATCAAAGCTTACATGATACAACCTGTTATCAAAAACCCATAAATTTCACTATTGTTTTCCACTATTCTATCCAAACGCTTCATTCCATGCAATTCTTGCTTAACAAGCCTAGGATGAGTACCTCTCAAGCCCCGCACCCAACTTTCCAATTTATTGTTTCAGCTGTAGTAGTAAATTTTGAGTCATTTTTGTAAAAATAAAATTTCCAATTGGTTCACATTTGGAACCTTTAGCAAATCACTCACCATTCACGTGTCATCAAGCTACATGCTAAGCATATTTCTAAACCAGCTAAAATTGTTTTCAGAAATCAAGTTATGGGAATAGGAGAACAACATCACCAAGTGAAATTGAAGGAAAAGAATCACAATACGAAAAGGTGCAATGCATTTGCTGAATGTACCCAATTGTTTTTTTTTTACTAGGAACAAATTTATAATTGGACTAGCTAGCTTTGGGCATATAAACTACCGTATAAGACCCATATACTAGTTGACTTCAACATATGTTGTGTAGGTGGCCCAAGTAATGATCTTGATGGAGATTGAACTAGGACCTCATGCAAATTACCACGTAAATGTCCCAAGTGTTAACCAATAAACCAACACCCTTGGGATGGATCTCCAATTTTTTTTTTTTTTTATTTAACCTAAAGAGCATGCGATCTCTTGACAAAGCAATGTAATATTGCAATGCAAATTGACATATCAATGCTAACGAACAAGTACCTTCCAAACAGATTTCCCGCTGCAATTGTTCTTCCTTGGACATAATAGTCAACACTTTCAGTAACTTCGGTCAGATCATCAGCTATTTCAAGCACCTGGTGCAGAAAGTACAGAAAGAGGAAACTAAAGTTTAGGGAAACAGAGAGAACCAATCTAGTATTTTGTCCCATCACACATAAGGAAATATATGAAAGTGCTCCTGTTTCTTTTTCTTGTCTGTTGGGGGAAAAAATAAATTTTAAACATGATAGTGTTGAGTCCTCATTGAGCTAGGATGAATGGATTGAAAAGCTCAAAGCCCCAGCAAATAAATCAATACATATAATATATATATATATATACACACATATATATAAAGAACTCAACTAGTCCAGTAAGTTATTGTTCAGAACAAGCTATATATATATATATAGCAACAGCAACGGATGAAACTGAAGGAAAACAGTTAGTGATTTTATTTGATACAAAGAAAAAACTATTACCATCGTTCGAGACTCGAGGCTAATGATCAAATACGCATGATATTCATCATCATCATCAACTCCAAGCTTAGAAGAATCCACACCACGGGAACTTTTGTGATACACAGTCCAGATGCCTCTGCAACCTGGTAGTTCCACCTATGAATGTTTGTCGGGTAAGCAATGTGAACTAGCATCACAATTGTGGTTGCAGCATATAAATTCATAGTAATGGCACTTCAATTATTATTTTGAGTAAAGAAATAGAAATAGAAAGTACACTTCCATTGCTAGTTCTTTCTATTCTTTAGCAACTGCATAGATAAGACTGTCAAGACCGCTAAAATATTCCACACCCCACCCCCCCAACCAAAAAAACAAAAACCCCCTTTTCTCTCTCCCCTCTTTAATGATCTAAAGTCAGAACAGTTCAATCATAATGTTAGTACTTCCAATCAAGCACCTTCGATAAGGCATCAAATCCAATATCAAGTGTGTTAGTCCTCTCGGCTAAATGAAATTCGGAAGATGCTTTCCAACATGCTCCTTTCATTGAGTTCTCTAGTCATACGGAAATTTGCACTTGGTGGTCCTCTTTTCCCTTATACTTAACTACATGCTTATCTTTCGGTAATTGTTTTAGCCATCCTTACTGTTAATGCTAGAGATGAAAAGAGCTGAATTCAATATCTTGAGCAGCATAAGAGAATGATGAAACACACCTCCGTAATTACTTCTGGACGAATAGATTGCTGAAGAACGCATAAAGATCCATTCTTGCCATGACCAGAACAACATACCTGCAATTTAACAAAATAAAGGTATATGCATCCCATTATCTAAGTAACATTCAATTCAAAGTTTGCACCTTTACCATCCACATGGTTTCAAGAAAAACACTCTAGCCATCCATTACACTGTATCACAAATCATATCCATAAATATCGATATATCATAGCATTTTAATTGTTTCTTGGGTTGTCCTTTTCTTGTCTCCCTCCCTAGTTTTATCTTTGTAGCCTTTATGTGTCATAATTCCTAACAGTTACCCCTAACATACATCTATACATGGAGGAACCATCTCAATGTGCTTCCCCCCATCTTTTCATCTATGTATGCTGCTCTACCTTTTCTCCCTAATAACTCTCATTCCTATCTTATCGATTATTGTATGGCAATCCAACTTAGCAAATTGTCATCAACGTTACTCTCATTTTATGTTCTGTTCACGGTCTACTTAATAGCATTTAAACCAAGAAAACATCATTTGTCTCGTAGTCATTCAACAGATTTTACCTTTAAACTTTCTGAAATAATGCACCTCTCTAATTCATCCATCATGCTTGAATTCAGCTTGTAACATCTTTATCTATACTTCAACCCTTTTACAGTATTTTATCAAAAATACTTAAGACACTGATTTAAACATATTTTCATTCCCCTGCATTCACAAAAATCCAATCAACCTCCTAATGTTGACAAAATCAAACCACTTTTTCAAGGGACACACACAACCTTAATTTGACTATCCAACTCCAAATACATTAGCTACTCTACAAGATCCATACACCAGTTAGTATACTTTGTGTAATGTGAATAACCTCAAGAAATGTCCTCTTGGAGGGATTGTAACCCAAGACAAAATGCAAATTTCCATGAAAGTTATCAGGCATTATCCATTTGCCCAACCATGAGCTTCATATATAGTATTTTTTTGCCTACTTAATATGATACCTTCCCCTTTAAAGTTTCACATGTCACATTGACCAAAATTATGCAATCAAAAGACAACATACAGCATGTTATCATCTCCTAAATATATTAAGTAAGTTCATCCATGAATAATGTGAATAGAAAAGATAGGGGCTTATAACCAATCCTTGAAGTACACCTATCTTATAAGGAAATCTTGCATCAAACCTCCAAGTGTCATTACCATGCCACTCCATCACTATACATGTCTTTGGTCGCTTAGATGCCATTGCTTTTACACTTTTCTAGATCCCTCCGTAAGACCTCTCTAAAACTCTATCATATGCTTTTCAAGACCAATAGACATCATATTTGAGCTTTTCTACTTATATGTTTCTACAAGTCTTCTTACAAGATATATAGCTTCCCATGTTGACTTTCTCAGCATAAATCCAAAATCAACGCTAAGAGACATCAGTTTTTCTCTTTAGTCTTCTTTCAATCACCCAATGCAAAAGCTTAATGGTATGGCTCATCATTTAATGCCTCCATAATTTGCACAGGTTATGTATCTCCTTTATTCTTATATAAAAGAACCAAAACGCTTTCCCATTAGTCAAGCCTTTTTTTAGTGTTCAAAATCATGTTGAAAAGACCTAAGAACCATATTATACCGTTTTTTCTCAAAGTGTCCACATTTTGATTAGAATGTCATTTGGTCCAACCGCTTTCCCATTTAGCATCCTTGTGGTGAGGTTGTTACATTAGTTACAAGAGATTTCAATAACATAAGATATTATAGTTGATAAAACAATCCCGTCCATCTCTCATCAAGTATCTAGCTACTAATAAGAATCTCAAAAGTCCAAGTCTTCACTACACTGCTTTCTTGGCCTCTATTCTTGTAGGTGCTAGGTGCATAACTTTCTAGGTTTTCTTTATCTCTACAAATATTGATATGAAAAAAAGGTAGTCCTATTAGATTGAGAAATTGAGATTACAAACCCTAATTGGAGTTAAAAGGACGCATGCATCAGACCAAATGTGCTCCAACAACTTGAAGTTTCAGCTCCCAGTTCTCCAAACTGCAGGAATGAAATGGCTCAAATAATCCCTAACTCCTAGCTTGACTCTTTTATAATCCCTATATCACTAAATGTCATGTCACATAACTATATCCTATTGAACTAATAGTAAAAGGATCCAGACTCTGCAACTTGATTCTTTCTACCCCGCTTTCACCTCTCTAATTCACACTAAATGTTACATCATGTGACCATATCTAAAAGGACTAATAATAAAAGAATTTGGATTCTAAAACTCACTCTCTCTACCCTTCTTTCGCCTCTGTTTTACATAAGATTAGGACTGCAAATGAAACCAAACAAAACGAAACGAGCCAAGCTAAGTTAAAAACAAAGGCTCAGGCTCGGGCTCAGCTCATCTTATTTAAAAATTATCGAATTCGAGTTCAAACTGAACTTTTTAGTGAATCTGCAATTGAGACTTAAGCTCATTGTCTTGAGCTTAAACCGAGCCGAGCCGATCTGAGCCAAGCCTAAAGCAAACCGATCTCTAGCCTACTCACGAACCTAAATATATAAATAAATAGATTGACAAATAGTAAATAAGAATTATATTATACATTATATATTATCCTATAATATATTATACATATATATATATTGGGTAAGTTATTATATATTTATATATATTATGTAGATATTAACTATTAGATTTTAATAATATATAATATTTATAATATATATAAAACTCGTAAACCTACTCATGAGCTTAAACAAGCCTACTCACGAACGTAAACTAAAACTCAACCATTTACCAATTCAGCTCGAACCGAGCCGAGCCGAGCTTAAGCAGCTCACAAGCATCTTGACTCATTTACAACCTGACACAAGATATTATGTCATGTGACTATACCTTATTAGACTAATAGTGAAAAGGATTTGGATTCTACAACTTGACTCTTTCTAACCCTCTTTAACCTCTATGTTACACAATGCAACATCATCCTTTGGAGAACCATCTACAATATTAAAACTAGCTATCCAATTAAGGCTAATGCATTAATCATATAAGACAATTCATCTGCCTAATTTGGCTGCTTTTATAAATTAATAAACATTGATTTACACATACACAAAGAAATACACACTACAAGCGTACAAAACATCACATCATTACATATTCAAGCTATTCATTAGAATCAATATGAGATGTTACATCGAGCTATTATTTTGCATATAAATCACATTGACAACTCAACATGATCAAAGAAGTGTAATATGAGAACTATAATACCAAAAATATAGCTTGAACACCTTGAAGCAAATGAAACTACATTTATATCTTCCACATGGCTATGTATTTATTTATTTATTTATTTCAACTATGTGGGTGGTTGATTTGAATATAGTTTTGATGAACCAAGCTAATAAAGCAATAATTATAATTGGAAAATGTTAATGGGTGCCTCAAAGGCACCTTTTAAAGCTCAAAAGAATAAATGTTTTCACCTTTTCATGTACTTGCTTAAATGTGGAATATTTAATCAACCTTAGAAAATAGAAAAGTTCTACCTTAGTAATTCTAAACTAGTATTCAAGGGGCACTCATTAAAAGGGATATGTCTAAGCACGTTTTTTTTTTTTTTTTTGTGTTTATATTTTATCTATATCTATTTAAAATTTAGTGTTTGAAGTATCTTATCTCATCTTATTATCTTATTTCTAGTTCATAATTACGATAAGATTAATGAATGAAATATGAGAATTGAAAAATGGAAATTTACATATTTCTAAAAAAGAAGGTTTAAAATTCAACTTTATCGAGATTCGTTAGATATTTAATTTTATAAGAGTTGTATAGATGTACTCACATTTCCATCTTTTTGGTATTTTATTTTTGGCAAAAACAAAGCTTGAATAGATACCAAGAAGATGGAAGAAGGATGAAACAAGTTGACCCTAATGTAGTCTAACTTTCATCTTTTGCTTTTTCTTTTTCCATGAGCACACCATTAAATTTCCTCATCCTCACAGAACTTTGCTTCCTCATTCATGAGTTTTCACCGCAGACTTTAAAGCAGCAAGTCCACTCAATGCACATGTGTGCATCCAAAGGTCAAACACCACCTTGGTTGGTAGCATTAACTAAGGCACTAGATTGTCCTGTTTCTGCGCTAAGTGGTTAAGCCACATATCTACATCAATATTTTCTTGGGCCAGGTATCTTCATCCAATTAAAGTTCTTGCTTTAAATCACTATATTCTTTTTGAATGAAAATGGTTTTTTTTTTTCAGTTCATATATTTTGCATTCTTAGGATTAGTTGACTGAATTTGTTTCTTAAGAAGCTGCCAGGTAAGCTTCATGACATGGCAGTAAATCATACCATGAAACAAAGGCTACACAAAAGGATGTGGTGCAAACAAAAGAGAATAACTTTCTTTAGATGAATATGATGATCACGGATATTGTATTTGATTATGCAAAAAGATATACTGAGATTTTTTGGAGCAACATGTTATTCTATTATTGGGTATTCAGCACGTGGCACACATAGGACATCCATATATCCTCATATTGGAAATTATGAGAAAAATAACTTTGCAATGCTCATCATAGTTCAAGTTTGAACATGAAACTGATAACAGATGATGAAACCACTAAAAGTTCAAACTATATGCAAAAATACTAAAGATAATTAATGAGCACCACTAAAACGGGCAAACAGGCTGGTGAAGACCAGGTGCCGCCTGCCTTACCAACTCATAATTACTCTGTTTGGCAACTCCAGTTGCATTTGCATCAGCATTAATTCTTAACCCATACGCAAAGTCTTTTATGGGGCCGACATTGATGAATGAATCCCTTACTGCAAAAGAGAAGGATTTCTGCATATAAAAAAGGAATATAATAATTATACAAGAATTATGGCAACACAAGCAAAAGATGCAAGTCATAAAGTTCAAAGAAGAAAATTACTATAATCAACAATTCCCAGGATAACAACCCAAAAAAAAAAACTCCTCTTAGAGGTCTCCTGATCCCAAATTGACTTAAAACAACACCATCAAATATGCAGATAAAAACCATAGAATAATTATGCTGTCAGATCCTGAATGCAAGTTAGCCACTAGTTCTGCATGCTCTCCGTTCAAAAAAAGACTTCAGAATAGAACAGAACAAAGGCTTTGGGTGGGAAGAGATCCTCATCAAATTAATGTATTTCTCAAAGCAATAATATATGTACGTATCTCTCTAGCTATTCAAGCTGTTTCTGTCCTTGTGATTGCATAAAAGCAAAGCACATAAACATATGCAGGATATAAAACATCATACATATCTATACATATCTAAGTGAACAAGAGAATTTCCATTGGACAAAAGATTCGTTCCACAGAAACCCTGCTCTACAATTTTAAGACAGCTGCTTCAATCACAACTCTACTCTCTCCAGTAACATATCTTGAGAAGACAGGCAACGCTCCACATTCTTATCTTCTTATTATACATGAAAGAACTTTTGGAAAACAGATAAAAGGAGGAAACCACAAATGGTTAATGGAATAACATGCAACCTGTGTAGATTCAGCATTGCTTGGAGCTAAACCATGTACAGCAAGCTCCTCACCACTAACTATATCTTGCAAAGCATCAGAAGAGGACCTGCGCAACCTCTTTGCTGCAGGAGTGTCACTTTCAATATCCACAACCTGGAAAGCCCATTGCATTAGATACTCCATAAATTATTAAGAACAGTGGATTAACAGTCAAAATCAAAAAGAACAAGCATGATGATACACTTGTGTAAACCAATTAAAACAAATGCACATAAAGTATCCTAATGGAACTTAAGCATTAGATTGATCAACTTTCCCTTTGAGAGTTCTCAAAATGATTTTGGTAAAACATAAGGTTATAGAAAATAGTACTCTCTCTCTTACCTCATCCTTCAAGGCAGATGATGACCTAGATGATCCAAATACACAAGTATATTGCACAAGCAGACTATCACCCAACCGACTTCCAAGAAAAAATATTGACTTGCCAATGTTTGTAATACCCTAAAGCAAAATAACAACAAACACATTGTTGTGCCACACAATTATCAGCAAACACAAACTGAGAGGCCCCAGAAACTTAATACAAAGGCCTTGAGTTACATAAAGTCTTGGAGTCTTAACTGACCGAAGTAAGCACAGAGGCTTTTGACTTTGATAGATCAAGTCTCTGAACAACACTGCAAATAAATTAAATCACCATGATTCCAAAATGCAAGAGTAATTTTGATCAATTTATATCTTCTACTTTCGTTTGCTTTCCTTCAATTTTCCTGATTGTTAATTTTGCTCCTATCATTTCCTTCTCTTTTTATTTTTTTTCCATCCAAAAGCTTGTACAAGCGAAGTACACTTATAAATGAGAGATTTAGTTACACAGGAACCTCTTAGCAATTGAGATGCATGGACAGGTCCTAAACTATAACCATAGGAGAGAAATAAAAGAGTTAGGACAATCATGTACCGTCCATCATATACTAGCGTCAGTAGCAGCAACTCTCCAGTTTTTGTCGATATCAATACTACATCATCTAATAACCAAGTGGCACTGGCAGCATCAAGCTCAACAGTAAAACTTGATTTTGGCATATCTTGGCTGAAAATGAAAAATTCAATATGAATGACGGAAAATAGTAATTAAATTAAGCTGCTCAGGTCACAAAAAATAAGAACAAAATACAAGATATAGACCCACAAGCATAAGCTGAGGACAAAGTTAATTCAACTTTCATCTATCCTTCTATAGTTTATTTCACACTTTTTGCTTAATTTTTTTTATTCTTTCCTTCCTTTTCCTCATTAAGCCCATTGAGCCAACAGTATTGGCAGACAAGTTGTCCTCCTATCTTTTTACCAAAATGAATTTGTAGTTGTGAAGAACAGTGTATTTTCATGGTAAGCAATGAAACTTATGAAGCAGTAGAATTTAAGACAGAAAATGAACAGGGGAAAAAAAATGCTTTCTTTGATTTGAAGTATACATAATCTGCTTGCTAGATCATCACTTTAATGGCTAAATAAACAAAAACAACCATACATGCAAACAACTACATATGTAAATTCAGAGGGGAAGTAGAGTACAAAAGCAAGAATTTAACCTGCCATCAAATGAAACAGCATAACTATTCAAAGCCAACAAGCACGAAGCTGACTGAAAACAGAGAAAGCAGCCAAGTCACTAGCAGGGATGGTCCCATAACTTGGAAACAAAATACAACACCCAAACTTCTTTTCCAATAAAAATTAAGATAAAATGTTTTAGGACCAACCTTCTTCCTTGAATCAAATCAAAGCAAAGGGAAGCAATATATAATACCTGACTGTGGTAATGAATTGTGTTGGCACAAATCACCAGAACACCACCAATTGGAGATGGCACAGCAAGAAGCTTATAGGCATCATGTGGCAGATTCTGATGAGAGGATAGGACAACAGTTACAAACATTATAAGTTATATCAGACAGTTTATTGATTCCATCAGCGTGATGGCATGGAATTTCTTTTCGAATAAAAAAGAAGACAATGTTTCCATAGTCTTGAAAATTCAAAAAATGTGCCTGAAAGTATGGGAATTCAATAAAGTTCTCCAGCTAGCAAATCGAAAAAGAATTGGCAATAATATAATCAAAACTAACACTTCAGTGAACATAACGATCCAGTTACATGAATGATATGGATCACACAGCAATTGCAGAATTAAGCTTTAATATTCTATCACTCAACACAAACTAATAAAGTGTAAGTAAAGAACTTGTTGGTATTTTTAGGGTTTTAATGATTAATAAGGATATGAACGGCCTTTCTAAGGATATGACGCACCAACAAAATCCGCACTACCCTCGCCTCTCTGATATTACCCACAAGATTAACAAATGGCATTGTTTGCCACAATTCAAAGAATTGATAAGACCAAGATTGAGAAAATTCTTACTTACCCAAAAAAAAAAAGATCGAGAAGATTCTCAAGGGAAAATATTCAATATTACAGGCAAAAAGTCTCTAAAAGAGTCTAACAAAGTATTTATACGATAGTTAAAACAAACCTAAGGATAACCTAAAACAATAAGAAATAAAACAAAAGTTCATAGCAGTTCATGGATGGGGAACACAACCACATTCCTTGACGATGCTTCCAAAGACAACTCAAAATTTTACACCACAACGAATTGAAATTGAAAAATTTATGTCAATTAGATAACGCCCAAGTTCACAGCCATGAACCTGGCTGTGTTTCTCTCGTCTAGCATTGTCTGAATCTATATGGGTGAAACACGCCAATGATCTCTTACTAGCCACATGTGTTCTTCTCCAATGAAGCAATTGGTCTTCAATTCTTGGCCTACCACCTTCCCTTTGACCTCTAGCAAAGTTGTAGACTCTCCCAAAGCCACAAAGTGCAATAAGAATGAATTAACAAGCTATAATTCTTCATCAAAAGGCTCACCACGCAAAATCCCCATAGCTAAACTCTGAAATCCTTTAGCCTAAGCTCAAGTAATCAAACCAATGGGTAAATGATTCCCATCACTTAAGTATTGGTTGCATGCTATTATGATGTCAAACATGATGTAATTTCATAAATTTTTTTTGTTTATGGGAGCTATCTAAGCATCAAGAAACCCCAAATAGTCAGTTGCACATTGGTACTATGGAGGAAAATTCCAAACAACACATCTTGGTCTTGGAGGAAAATTCTACAAGCTAGACCCTTAGCTAATAAGATGCTCACTTAGATGATTGGGGATGATAACCTTCTCTCTTTCTAGTATGACAATTGGCACCCAAAAGGTCCTATTATGGACTGGATACATGAGCAAACAAGAGCTACCATTGGATTCTCAAAAGATAACCTTTTAAGTTCTTCAGTTTGGATGATGGAAGATGGCATTGACCTAGAGGAGAAAGACGGAACATCATCACGGCAGACATTGAGGATATGCACCCTTAAGCAAACATGCCAGACAGGTTGGTATGGAAGCAAGCAGAAACCAAACCCCTCTCCATCAGACAAGTTTATATTCTAGCCAGACAACGACAGCCACAACAGCCTTGGGCTCCTCTGGTTTGGCATAAGAAAATTGCGCTAGGCATGCCATGATACTATGGATGATTGTGTAAAAGAAACTATACACTCTTGACAAATTGTATCAATGGGGTATGACCATGGAAAAGACATGCTACCTATACTGCAATGATGATGAATCAAAGGACCACCTCTTCTTAGGTTGCACTTTTTCCAAACACATATGGGAAGAGATAGAGAAGACCTTGAATTGGGGGTCCTTGAAGCCTTCCCACACCTCTTCTATAGAAAATTTTTTGAATAATCTCTGTCTCAAGAGTTACAACGGAGACCCAAGAAAAGCTACTGCATCAGTGTGTTACTACGTTTGGAGGAAAAGAAATAGTAGAAAGGTGAATGGAATTTGCAACAATGCTAACACAGTCTTGAGGACAGCTTTAGCTTGCATAGTATAGATTATTCTGTTATTGTATATCTCTATTCGTAACTATTATCCTTTTGTTTTTTGACACTAGGAACAAATAGAAGTTTTATGTTTTATGTACACATCTTATGTCCATTCTAGTGAAATGAAATTATCTCCTTCACCAAAAAAAATCTCTTAAATTTCAGAAACCACCTGGATTTTCATTACACTGGCAATGCAAAGTATACAATGATGGATCAAACAAGAAGAAGAAGAAGAACTCTTCAGCTTGCATTTGCCAACAAAGCCAATCTTAAGTTTTTTGTTTCTTTGATAAGTTATGACCTCCTAAATTCAAATTTCCAGTTTTCCAAAATAATTTGTGCACAAAATAGAACATTTTTTGGTTTTTGATCCATGATTTGTAAAGAAAATAAAAGATATGGACGTTTCCCTTAGAGTATAATCACAAAAGAGACGAGCTATCTGCGTAATTCCTACTACCTATCACTACTTATATTGCATGACACTGCAAACTGCCTATAACCATTAATAATGACTAATAAAATATTGCTACATTATTATAGGTCCTAAATCATAATAAACCCTAAACATCTAAAATACTGAAAGATAATAAAATAATACAAAAATATCCTTAAAACCTAAAATAATATTAAATCTTGCACAAATCTTCTAAAGCCAAGCTTAGAAATCGATCCTTATCATCTTCCCCAAGCTCAATGTTTCGTCCTTGAATCTTGAACAAGGATAGTCACTTGGATTGAAGACTAAGGTGTAAAACTCAATGAGGATTAAATAAAAACATCCAGTGAGCCAGGCTCATGCAGCAAATCCTCTTTGAACGAGCATCTCCCATAACAGTACAGTATTAACTCGTTGAATATCTACTTGCTCAGAACAAACCCCTCAATATACTCAAGCCACACATCTCATGGCCTCAACAACAATCTTTGCAAACACATTCTGAATCCTTCTTTTTCCTCTTTTCAATACACCACAACTGCATTAATCACCTATATTCTTCTTCTCTCCTTTGTGTTTTTCTTTTTTCTTTTTTATCTGCATCAACAATACAAAGAAATGCTAGCTTACACATAACCTAGGCTCTGATACAAAGATAATATGATTAATTTTCAAAGGTAGAACTAATCAAATATGAAGAACAAATTGTGCACAAAATGAAATATTTTTGGCTTTTGATTTATGATTTGCAGAAGAAAACAGATATAGATATTTCTACAATCACAAAAGAAACTACTATTTGCATAATTCCTACTACCTGTAATTACTAATACTACCAAACACTGCAAACTGCCTACAACTACTGATACTGAATAATAAAATATTAGTAAACAATAATAAAAAGTCCTAAAGAATAACAAACCCTAAACAACTAAAATATTAAAATACAATAAGTTAATACAAAAATATCCTTAAAGCATATAATATTATATAATCATGGCTGCTCAGAGCACAAATCTTCTGAAGCCAGGCTTGGAAATCGATCCCTGTTCAGTAGTCATGAGTTCAAGAAGCAGAAACATAGCTCTGTGCAAAGAATGCAAGATAAGGTTGCGTTTATATTCTTCCTTTGCTGGTCAAGGAAAAATGGTTGCATTTTGCTCTCTCTCTCACTGATATATGTCCCCAGGTTCATGAAACTCTTCTACATGTTTACAAGCAACGCTCGAGACTTTCCAGGCTTTATGAAGAATAGTATCCTTTAGTAGTTGGATTTCCTTTATATTTTTAGCTACTAATATCTTTCTTGCAGCTACAGCATGTTAGTAGAGAGGTTAGAAACTTCTAGAATAAGTCATTGCACATACTCTAGTAATAATCATCACCAACAGCTCATATGAATAGAGAGACTAAATATTTTAGAGGACAGGAGAACTTGTAACAGAAAAGAGAAACCCTAGCAGAGCAGTTGGAGGATTCATAGCCGGATCCCGTGTACTGATTTCATTGGTTATCAATGAAATTGCTGATTTCTTTTAGAGAACTCATCTTTGGCCCTATCACTCACCTTATGCCCATATTAGGCAAGAAGCTTTTTTTGCACAGGATGCATCTTCAAGAGAAAAGGAGCTCTTTTTCAATTAAAAGATTAAGTTTGAGTTTCCTTTAGAGAGACAGAATCCGGTCATCAGACACTGACTCGCCTCCAACATATGTATTTAAATTTACCACATTTTCCAACTATTTGTGGCCCACTTCTCTAATACTCCTAGGACATTCCCCAAACTTTCAGCTCATTCTCCACACATCGTTCAATTTACCACATAGGATCTTGTTATATCTTTCTCCACAAGTTTCTTACCCTTCATATGAGCATAGATAAAAGAGGTCTTAAATCAAAAATAAAAGAAGAAGAAGAAGAAGAAAAAGAAAACGCCTGTGTTTTCTTTTCCAAGGACAAATCCCTTCTCAGCCCAAACTCAAAGCACTTATTGTTTAGACCTGTATTAGCCTAAGAGAGGACCCCCTTTATTTAAATATTTTATAATTACCAGACAGAAAAATGATAAAAGGAGATGGTGAACCATGAATTTATCAGCATTGCTTCAACTGAGAATGCATTATAGAAATCAACCTCTGAAACTTTCCATTAAAGAAAATATACTTTAGACTGTGCACTCATCTTTCATACCATCCTCCAACAGGTATTTGACTGACTATCTGCAGTATTACCGCCAGAAAGAGGACATTAGCATTAATCAAAAAATTACCCATTTTCTTGTCCTGGGAAGCCTTATAAGATGTTTTTATAGTGAAAGGGAGTTTGGGAACCCAACAAACCAAGTGGAACCAAACTAAATTGGACTTAAAAATACTAAATGTGGACAAACTCCAAGTTAAATTAGCTTCAGAAGTTCAATTCCTCATTAGATTCTCAATTCTAAAATAGAAGTACAGCTTCAAAATACAATGAGGTCACATAGCTGAACCAGATACAGTCAAAATGAATGTAAAATTGGGGAATGATTATTCAAAAACCAAGCTCAGAACATACAGCTGCTGACCATATAAGAGGATGCTGCTTCAAACTTGTGCTAATACTGAGTGCAGATACCATGCATGTGTGGTGTTTCCATGAAATACGTCCCGCACAAGTAAGCTCCTTTTCGTGAAGGATTACCATCACAGGTTCAATATAGCCTATATAAAGTTGAGAGCAACGTAAAATAAAGCCCAGACAAGTAAAAGTGCCTACCATAAGCAGAGGCTCCTTTATATGCAAATCACATTTATTATGATAGAGAAAACTAATTGGCATTAAGAAGCAAATATTGTGGTTAAGAAGAATGGGACATCAATATGATTGATGGATACCATATAATTTACATTTTTTAAAAATATAAAACCTTCTAATAAAGAAAGGCAGCTAGTATAAAAGAAAGATACTTCAAAATATATAAAGATAAAAGTCATAGTCAAAATGATGGGTATCCAGAAATTTCACTCCATTGGAGTACATTTTTGCAATCCATATCAGACACTCTTGGCTCAACTTCATCCTTAGTTCACTTGCTTAGTTTTTGCCATTCATATTATTTGAAGTCTACTGTTCCAGTTCTTTTTGTTTGTAGTCCAAAATACTACTGGATGTTAACTGTATCTGAGGTTACTTACCCAAAAGGGTCTACTATTCAGTTCTTATTTGTTTTTTGTCCCAAATAAAACTGGATATCAACCACATATCTTAGGCTATTTGCCAGCAGGAGAGGATTATTTACTGGATACTACCATTACTTTTTTACTACAAGAACACAGTATCCAAATTGTCCCCAGATTTAGCAATGGCTTTAATTCTAGCACTAGATGAGCTTTCTACATTTTCATAATGAAATATGGAGTCTTTCCCTAAGACAACTAAGGTTTCTAGGAGTTAAGATTACCCACCCATTACAGTCATAAGGAAACGCTTAGAAATTGTTTAAGAAAAACTCAGGCCATTTACCATGCACAAATATGAAATCTTTCACATGCTTCATGTCCATATCTTGCAGACTGATTATATAAGATGATTCTATGCGTGTTGAAATGGCCCCTCCAGAACCAAAAGTGTCATCCTCCCCAACCAAGCCAGAACCAGCCTGACCAAGAAAATTCCCATTTAACGTAAGATGAAATATATATACATAAATATGTAAAATGTCCACATACCAAAGATTCAATTCCTAAAGTAATGCTTTTTTAGTCACGCATTTAACTCCAAAGCACCTAAAGTTTCTGCTTTCTAGCATTTCAATATATTCCCCAGATGATGACCTCCAATAAACTGTTCTTACAGAGCCAACAGACATAGCCGAGGTGCAAATGTACAGTTAACACCCATTAAACAAAGACTTTATCGTGAATGCAATGATTTTACTTGCCAAAATATCAGATGAAAGGGCATTTTGAAATATACTTGGCACTCTGATCTTCCCTCTCTTTTTTTGAAATATCAAATATGCCGGTATGTCATACACAAGCCACAAAAGGATCTAACAGGAACATAAACAGCAAGAAAGGCCAGCCATGGAAGATCAAAATAAAATAGCCTGTTTCAACTGTTCTCTATCTATGCCTATAATTTGATCAGCAACAGAAACAATAAAAACAATGCGATATATTACATGCAATGATGGAATAGGATCCATATGAGAACCACACAAAGTGGGAATAACGCTTGAGCGCTATTCTTGTGATGAGGAATTAGAAAGAAACAGACTAGAAAGATAGTTAAAGCAGATAATAGATCAGAAATAAAATAAACCTGAGCAGCCTTAAGTATTATCATTTGCAAACCATAAACAAGAACGCCGCCGCACCTGCCTTGAGGATCAACCTTCACAAGAGGGCCCCTGCCAAAAGATTCTCTACCTTTTTTCAAATGAAGCCACTGCGGACCCTCGAAGCAATGCAAAGATCTGATCAAAAGACCAGAATTTTGAATGAAATTAAAGTATTAACAAAACATGGGGTGCAGATTGTTTCCCTTACAGTATATAAAAATGACAGCAATGAGAAACATCACATGAAAGACATTCTCTCATTGTGCAAAAGAACAAGGAAACAGAATCTGAACATTTTTACTGTGTCTAAGAAGGAGACTGCAAATGCACATCAAAACACCATGAAGGAAGAAACAATGACCAATCTATGCCATTCCACTCCATCAGAGACCCAAAGGCATGATCAGAAAAAGGAGGGGTTCAAAAGAAAAAGGAGGCATCCGACTACTCAAACATGAACCACCCCTTCAATTTTAGAAAAGCAATCAGCAATTGATTACATACTTAAAACTAGTTATTTTACATAGTCAAAAGTTGACAAAGATCAAATGTTTGACGAGGGAAATTTTCATATGAGTGGTTGAAATTACACCACTACTTACGTTGTGCGAAGCCCATGCACAGAGTCATCAAAGTCCAAAATAGATATTTTGGCATCTTCAAAAACTAAGACAATTGAATCTCTGTTCCTGGAGGCATTCCCACCTCCTGTGGACAACACTGCCATACTTTGGATATTGCCATGCAATCTGCAATGAAAATTTAATGTAGAGGACTCAATATATGTGTGTGTGTGTATATATATATATATATATAGATAGATAGATAATTTGGCGTGTGATATCAGTTACTAGGAGAATAATTAAATAAGAAATAGGCTAGCCAATAGACTAATAGTAATAAATCTTAACAAGTGATCTCGCTGCAAACCTTTTAAACTTAAAGAAGCAGATAAATTGATGTAAAAAATAAATAAATAAAGGAGAGACAGTGAATGAAAATGATGAGAAAGCACAACGAAAACCACAAAAGGAGCCAAATTGAAAATTACAATACTAAAAATGTCTTCAAAATAGAGACAATATGGGAACAAGTTTCCATTACTTAATTTTTCAATGGATTAATGGGTTCATCCTGGACAAGAAGAATGCTTATAAAAAGGGTTAGCTTATGGGTTTAGGTTTGTAAATACGATTAATAAAAGGATCGTGCTACAAAAGTTCAACTAACCAATAATGGCAATTTCATAAATCAAGCTAAGTGTACAAAGGAGTTTTTAAAAGGATATAAAACAGACAATGCTAAAAGCAAGCTACTCCAATGAGCACATTCATAAAATGTATAAGCATGAAAAAGGAAAATAAAATAGTTAAAAATTGTACAGAGGCATGATTAGTAGCTTACTTTATTTGACAATTTCCAAATTCAATATCACTTTTATTGTTTGCTTGTGCACACGATTTCAAACTTGCTTAAAGAAATCACACGTGAATGTCCTAAAATGCATTTTCAAGTACCTTGCGGCTACAAACACCATTAAAAACTTGGCTTCTGGTACCCCTAACTATTAACTATAGATTTTCTAACCATATGAAATTGTTAGATATCGACTTTGCAGGTTACAAAGTGAATAAGAAGAGTACAAGTGGCACTTTACCACTTCCTTAGTAATACATTGGTATCTTAGCATTCAAAGAAATAAAACTCCATAGAACCGTCAACCACCAAGGCTAAATATATAGCTATCAGTAGTTATTGTGCTCAAATTATTTAAGGTTTTCAATTACGAATCCGTTTAAACCTAAAAAATAGAATAAGATAAGATAAGATAAGGGTGGAGAAGGATTAGGCAAGGATCTTTTGATAAGGATCTACTTAATTCAACTTGAATTTGAACACGGAATACAATATATTAACATATTATCAGCCCCAGGTAAGGATAACATGCCAGACATCCATCTTAGAAGTTTCACTATTAAAGTTTAAGTGGTGCTAAATCCAACAAAGAGAAAAATAAGGTTACATATCTCTCAAGATAAAACATTTAAATCCTTTGAAGTGTCCATTTTCTCATTTTCTGAGAAGAAGTCATGACTATGATCATCAATTGTAAATTCTTTGCTTCCTCATATAACTGTTAAGAGTCCCTTGGGGGATTTAAACTTAGACCCCATGTTGTTTGAAATTGTCATTGGAATACTCACAACTTGATCCTACAGCATCCCCAGCTTATATTTCCCAAAAATCATCAGCAATGCATATGCGTATCCTCATAATTATCAACAAACATACATAGCCTCATCACATGGACAAACAAAATTCAATCCCAAACTTTTCCAATATTTGATTTAGTCATGTGTACTGACAAAAAAATCAATTGAAAGCTAAGGGTATGATCATTTCATGGAGTTATAATCTCTCGACTAGCAACCACAAGGGGCTCATATATGCAAAAACACAAATATCTCAACCTTTTTTCTTTCCTTTTTCCCAACAAAGACACTACCAAAACGAAATTCTTAACCTGTAATGGCAAACAAGTTCAAGCGAAGCACCAGAGACACCATCCATGACACCGCCACGCGGAGCTTCGGTACCAGAATCTTTGGAACCATCTTCTTGCACTCTCACTACATAAACTTCAAGAATGTTCGCGGCGGACACAATTAGGTTAGGTACGGGTCCAATGCCCTGCCGAATCGGGTGATCCGATTCAATATCGTCGTTGTGTATCAGAGGGATTTGACGTGCGAAATCAGCATGAGAATGCGTTATGAAACCTGAAGCACAATTATCGATGCCGGTAGGCCAGTGCATCATCTTGTAGGCAGCGAAGCTCATTTTTTCCCTTTCTTTTAGGGTATGAGGAGGAGAGAGAGAGAGCTTTTTTCGAAGAGAAATGGTAGTCGCAGGGAGAAAGTACGAGCCCTAGGGCTTTTGGAGGGTGAAGTAGATTAGGCTGATGCACGAAGCTAAAACCCTTGGCGGGAGCTTCCTAGTTCGTAGTGGCCAAAAAGGGTTTTTACGGTGTGCACGGTGTACGGCATTAATGACGCTATAATTAATTCAAATATTTATATCAGCAAACTTGCACAGAGATTCTACGGCTTGAAATAGTAACCAATTTAAATTATTAATTTAAGAAAATTTAAGAAAATTTAATCCATAACATCTATTTTACTAAAATAATAGGTTAATCTGTTATTTTGACAATAAGTGAATAATTGTTATAAATAATTAATTAGATTAGAAATGTAGATAAAAAAGATAACACATTAATTTTCTATTAAAAGTTACTTTAGCAAGCTTTATGATAATACTATATTAATAGTGTTATAGTAATGTTATAGTAGAAAGATCCTATTTGGGAAGAAGAAATGAATTCGGATTGATGGAAAGTTGGAGGGAAGAATTAAGTAAGAAAGAAAATTGAATAAAAGAATTAATACATATTCTTGCTTGGATTGAAGAAAAGAAAAAGGGAATAATGTGGAATAATTTTACTTAAAATAACATTAAAAAATGCTTTAAATTACTATATTGTCCCAAACAATGTGATAAAATTTTAAAAAGTAAAATATAATTGGAATTTTAACAACTTTTCATTCAAAATCACTCTAATTTGAAAAGGGAAAAAATTTTGTGAGCCCTAGGAAAAACTTTCTTTTTTAAATCCATTGCTCACATAGAGTGTAAGTGTATTGTACTAAGGATATCTCTTGTCTTAATCAATTAGGTGGATATTAAAAGTTACATAATAGGTTTTTATCGGAAACTTGCTACTATGGTGTAAGGTTTAAGTACAATATCTTCATATATTGTACTTATGCAAAAACCTATACTTTAATATTTACGGCGTAAAGTTACAAAGCACATTGTATCCACATGTATAAATTATTAATTAATATAATATGTATTAATAAATAAAAAATAAAGCTAAATGAATAAAAATAAGATTATATTGATTTTAAAAAGAAAATACTTAGACCCACTACATACTTTAGCTTAAAAGTAATAATGAAAATATTTAAATAGTAACTTTGAACTCTACGGGGCATTATTTATTGTCTTCAAGAACTTATATCTTTTTCATTTATGTAATCACACTCACGCTTTACAATTGAATTATTTTCTAATAAAGGAAGTCATTCAAAATAAGGTTTTATATAGTATCCGAAGTGTAATCTTATTTTTCACTTAGATGACTAGATTTTGCCATAAAAAAACATGTGAAATTGAAATATATAAAAATTAGAAAAATATATTTAAGTTCACATAATACTCTATGTCTTATAAAGATGTAGGCTTTAAGATGGTTCTAAGGTGTTATATGATGAGTTCTAATTTAAAGAATTTTGGAAGTTGTATTTATAGGGATTGGTCCGAGTAAAACCCCATATTCTCCTTACTATGTACCTACTTGTATTTACTTCATACTGTATGCTAACTCTAATAACTATACCATAAGATATATAGGATATAGTTTAGGGTACCTACCTTATAAAATTTATTAAATAATATATGTTAATTACTTAGTTTGCACCATAGGGTTTTAGGCTAAGCTACTAAGTCCATATAAGTTAACAATGTTAAATGGCTTGTAAAATAAGCAAATGTAAGCTAAGTATTGCCTACTTAAGTCGTTGGTCAAGATAAAGAGATTGTAGCAACAATGAAAGAGAAAGGGTTAAGGATTTAAGGATCGTCATCTTTTTCCCTTCAGTTGCCTAAAGGTATTTGTAAAAAGAAAAGGTAGGTTGCTATTGGATGACATCCACAACCCTATTCTTCGTGAGCTTCATGATTTATAGGGATTAAATTTTATGTTACGTTATGAACACTGTCGAGTTATAACAGTCCATTGTGTATATTAATTTTATGCTAGAAACTATCTGCTCAGTCATTAGCATAACCTTAATATACATAAAGTTCATACGACAAATCACTTTAAAGTTTTTACAACTCCATAGATATACTGACATTTATATTTATAACAACTTGTATTTACAATAAAACTAAGTATAAAGCATTTATAATAGTACATAAGTATGGAATACAACTCAAAACTAGGAATCCAACTATATTGCCTAGATGACTTAGTCGATCCTACAAAAACCAAAAAATTCCAAAACATAATCCTCAATAGTACTGGCTCACTCAGGCCCACGAATACCCTTTTTGAACACTTGGAGGTAAACATTACGAGGCATGATTATTCAAATCCTACAAGCAAATCTATATAGGAGTGAACAAATCACAGTTCAGTAAAGGACAAGAGGAAAAAAGCATATACAAGCGAAACAATATAACCAAGTTATCAAGAAATTATTACGTGCAAAGCGTAAACAAGTAACGTGTTATCTGCATGACATTATTCGGTCCTTCACAAGGTTAGAGAAATTTTACCCACTCTAATTTAAGTTGAGAGTTACGATATGATAGCCGTAATACTAATCATAAAGGCTATGAGACCCTCCCACGGCTAACTTCGAGCTTATGTAATAAAGGCTCCTACTTCACTTGCAACTACCCTTAACCCAATGCCCCCAATCATACAATGACCTACTCATTCGTCACTTAGTTTAACTAAGGATGGTGAAAAACCAAACCATTGCAACGTCGTCAAAAGCATTAGAACTTAGTCCAAAAAAACCTAACCGTCCTCTAATAGGATGTAATGTATGTCCATTTATAGTTTCAGTTCAAGTTTCAATTAGTTAGGTTAAGAGTGATCAACTAATTCATGGCATACCAAACATTGTCAAACAATACACCATAACGTGTAGCTCAATTACCAATCAGTATTTCAGTAACCAAGCACAAATGTAGCATATGCATAAATGATGTAAAGACAAGCGCACTCTATCAAATTGTAATAGTAGATTAAGTCTAAGTATAGATCCCTTAGGTACTAGTACTAGTACGATTACTAATACTCATTAAATCTTTATTATCTAATCGGCAAATTAAATTTCACGAAGAAATAAATCTAAATTACTGTTAAAACTAAATCAAAGATTAACTAAAATGAAATTAAAAAATTATCAACAAAGCAATTTAATGAATTTAAGATGCAACACTGTATCTAGATATTGTTTCCCCTATATTTAATATGTAATTTTTCTAAAAATAATTTTATTTATTTTTTTTTTTGCTGGGAGAATTCTATACTAAAGTTAATCAATTTCTCAAGCCAATTAATCATAATCCTAGAATCACCTATTAGAATCTATTCTCAATAGTACGACCTAAGATTGTATTATTGAATAATAAATTCTCTACACTTTAAATTGAAATCTAAAAGAATCTTGCAACAATTCTCATCAAATATGCTTAGATCTAATTTTATAAGAAATATCTCGATTGTCTTATAAGCTATCAAACTCTAGATTATTACCCACATAAATAATAACCTAAATCATGAAACAAACATAATTGAATCAAGAAAATAATAAAGAACTAAATTAATTAAACAATTAAAATATCACATAAATAGATATAGGTTTCACAAAACCTAGATACAAAGATTCTACTCGCTGCACATCCTAAAATAATAATCTAAAATCAAGCTATAGAAAATAATGGAAAAAATCATTATGAAATCTAAACAAAATCGAGTCTTGAAATCTTCATTTTTCCTCACTTTTTTGGCTGTTCTTGGCTTTGAAAACTCTTCTAAGGTTACGTCAAAAAGTTCTTCTTAAAATAAACCTTAACAAAACTATATATAAAGAGCTTAAAAACATTAGATCAGTTGGAAAAGGCACAACTGATGACACAATCGTGTCTTTTGGTCGTATCCCTAACTGTACTTTGCTTTTTCCCTTTTTAAATTGGAAATGACATGATCATGTCTTTTATTCATGTCTTAGGCTATAACAAATGAAAAACAACTCTAAATTCATTCAGAAATGACACGGTCATATTGTTTGGCTGTGTCGATCTTTAAACTCTCATAATTTGCTCATTTTAGCTTCAATTTAAGTGAAATTTTTTCTCATGTAAATTTTTTCAAAAGCTAGAAAACAAAGTTTTACTCCATTAAGTATTATTATCTAAAAATAAACTCAAATATCAAGAAAAATTATTAAAACTCATAAGTTAAAATATACACAATTAGGAACTCATCAATAAACCATTACTTACAACCACAAGCAAGCATATATTCCAGTGTTCATAAATCTCACTTACTTGTATCGAGGCTCACTCCACAAGTTTGGAATGTCAATACTTCACTCACTTGGAAGTCCTATATATATACCAAAGCTCATCTTCAATTTTTATAAGATTTAAAAAAAATATTAGAGTTTTATCTAATACTTATATATATATATATATATATATATATATATATACACTTTAAGTTATCATAGAAGCTACATTAAATTATCTAAAGTTACTTAATCATAATAAGGTTGGTAACGTTTAGTTTATCCGAATTCGACAATACGAGTTTCATTCAATAAATAATTCTTAAAGTTTATTTATACTCCTAGTATATAAGTAAAGCTATATAGCAAGTAATATCACATTGATATCATATTAGGTAAATAAAATATATTGTTATATAATTTTTTGATAAAATATGGTAAATCAAATATTATCGAATCATAGCATGCACATAACTTGATGTCTATAATAGTACGAAATATAACAATGAATAATCCTAACCGATCAAGGTATGTTTAAGCATGATTTAATCAAACAATTAACATGTTTTAATTAATTACTACTAATCATATATCTCGATAACTAAATTTATGCCATTTACCTAAAAAAATTCATAATAAATAATATCGATCATCAAATGATTATACAAAAATTCCTATAAGCTTAGAAAAATACATAGAACTCAACTAGCAGCTTGTTTCATGCAATTGGGTTTATCGCTATATATAATTACAATTTTACCCCTAAATCATAGTTGATTAAGTAGATAACATAATTTTTACACCAAATTAATTTATACCTATCTTGACATCATTATGAACATCCATAATTAATAAAATTCTAATTTCATCAATTACTTCACATGAAATCAATTTAATTCACAAATTATCCAATTTTTTACCATTTATGGCCTAAAAATAAAATAAATTAAATATATATAAAACCAAAATCGAGCTACATAATAATAAACTATATGCAATATGTATTCCATAAAAAAAATTTGAGCTTAAAACAATATCATTTAATACATTTATTTTAAAAGTTAAAATTTGGGTAAATAATACATTTGTTAAGTAAGTACATAAAATATTCATAATTTTGCAAAAATAAAATTACAACGTGAAAGTATACGAAAATAACATAGGACTAATTTTTTTTGCATAATTTTCCTATTTCATTTAACATTTTTTATAATTTAATGAAAAACAAAGTAGACTTTTTACTTGATGTTCATCGATAATGATGCAGTCAATGGCTGAAGAGGGGTTATCAATCGAAGGTGACGCGGGGTGCTTTGTCGATAGCTGAATGGGCATAATAGCATATCAACAGTGGGTTAGGGAACTAAGCTATGGCTAGGTTTGCTTTGCTTTTCTTATTTTTTTCTATTTTTCCTATATCTTCTTTCAAATTTTCTCTTAGTATCATAGGTTTTTAAAGTATATAATATGTGTTTTAGTGTCTTATTTATATTGTTTAAGGTATGCCACAATTTTGTTTTAATATTATGTAATTTATTTTAAAATTTTATTTTAAAAAACACATAGTAAGAGGTTTTTTTATTTATTTATTTTTTTATTAGCTGCTTATCCTTTTTAAGTTGTTCCAGGTCATTTTCTAATGAATCCAAGTCATTTTTTTTAGATGACATTTTAGGGTATGTATATTACACATAATGAGTCTTTGTATATATATAATCATGTTTTTAGCATTTTTTTAAGAAATTTTTCCTATTTAATTTTGTGAATTTATAGCTTATTATGTATAATTATATAATTTCAGATTAATTTATGAATATATTTATTATATATACTAGGTATATTCATAAAAACACACTTATATTCATATAGCATATTATGCTATATTATTCCTTTTTATATCTTAAATAACTTATCTCTAAGTTCTCATTGCATTTTAGACTTGATTTTAGGGATTTCGACAAGTTTTATACTATTTTGAATAATCGTACTTCTAAGACTAAAATTGGATTTTTAAGATATCGTTTTTAAAATATAATTTTATCAGGTCACTTTAACTGATTTTTTTAACTTAATCATAAATTTTGGATTTAATCAAATAAGTTTTGCTCGAAGGGCCTAAATCTGGGCATAATTACCTTAATGACGGTTCTAAGAGCTTACATTTTACAAGGTCAATGCATCATAGCTAGCTCTCATGTGTCACATATCTGTCCTTATCCTCTTCTCTTACGATCAAGCATACCTTGGCCTTAGGCTTAATAACATGGAGGGAAAAAATGTTATATTATTCCTTTTTATGTCTTAAATAACCTATCTTTAAGTTTTTGTTGCGTTTTATACTCGATTTTAAAGGTTTCGATAAGTTTTATACTATTTTGAATAATTGTGTTTCTAAGATTAAAATTAGGTTTTTAGAATATCATTTATAAAATATAATTTTATTAGGTCACTTCAACGACCTTTTTTAACTTAATCATAAATTTTAAACTTAATCAAATAAATTTTGCTCAGAGATCTTAAATTCGGGCACGATTACCCTAATGGTGATTCTAGGAGCTCACATTTTATGAGGTCGGTGCATCATAGTTACCTCCCATATGTCATGCGTCCTTCCTTATCCTCTTCTCCAAGGATTAAGCATACCTTGGCCTTAAGCCTAATAACTATTGAGGGAAAAAAAGCCATCAATAAACATAGTATGTATTAATAAATGAAAATGTTAAATTTTATTATGTCCCCTAAGCATTATGTACTAATATTTATGAAATCCGTTTCATCATCTTTAGCTAATGGATACTAAAATGCCTTTAAAATGATATTATAATTACAGATGAGTTGATTTCCAAATTATATGTAATATTTTAACATCTATGTATAATAATTTTCATTTCTATTTGTGACAAGTTCCACATATTTTGTATAATATCAAATAAACTTTATCTATAAATTACAATCATTTTTTTTTTATATTATGAGTATAATTATAAGTTTCCCTATTTCTATAAATTCTATAGGTTGTTTTTTTTTTTTTTTGCCACTATAGATTTTATATGTTTAAAAATGGGATTTTTTATAATATTACATATAGATGATGTTACGCTCCAAACTTGATGAGTTATAATAATTTCGCTATATAAACCACCTTAAGATAAGAGTTAACGTCACAATTACTATTGTAAACATTATTTACACGAAGCATACTCGATTTAACCAATTTTGACGTAGTCAATTGGGTATATGTTACTTATAAAACCTATGGTGCATCCTTGTAAAACATTTTTCTCTAGAAACTTGTAGTACATTACTTGACACGATACCGATATTACATTGAGTTATTTACATCAAAAGATATAGTTTTTCCAAAAAGAAATTTACAATACTGCAAGTCCCACAATTATGTATATATATTTTTATAAACCATTGGTAAAAAACTATAGTGTTGCCTAAGGAGTCCCACATAGTTTTCCCAAAGGGCATTAAAAGAAACATGAATTATCCAGCAGACTTTATAGCCTCACTCCTGAACTTATCGTATACTAATCTAAGGGTTGTTATAATGTTGCATCTTTGTTCTTTAATCACAACCTACAAGACAATCTATAATGATGCGAGCACAGTTAGCTTAATAAGAAGGATGAAGTCATATGAGTACAATTAAACACAAGGAAGGTTATTAAGCATTATTGAATGCAATGCAATAAGCAAATGAAACATCACACAATATTTAACCGGTTCATTGTGAAGTTAAAGAAATTATATCTACTTTAACCTAAATTGAGAAGTTTTAATACAATACTATTAGACTAAACCCAAACTTATGCAATGAATAACACATTTCTCCTAGGAGAAATTTCAAACCATGGTTCTCAACCTTACTGCGACTCTCAGTCTTATCAATTAGTTCGACTAAAGATGGAAAATAACTATTTTACTCATTTTTATCGAAGTATCGGTATTTAGTCTAACATCCTATGGTTACCTCTAATAGGTTGCTATGCATGTCAAATTGTATTTAAAGTCAAGTTTTAGTCAGTTCCAGTTTAAGGCTATGTAACACAACATGCCAAGTGGTGAATAGCTAAGCTAATAAATACTAATGGGCCAATTTGAATCACTTGGCCCAAGATTTTCAAGCTTCTGTTGATAAAATATTCACAACCATGACCATATAAATTAGTACCACGACTATATATAATCCATTTAAAATATTTAACTATAGAGTCTCACAATCTTTCTCCTTAAATATGCGATGTCCTCGTCGTGAAACCTTACAATTGAGCTTAAATTTTTCTCATTTTTAGTGTATAATTCGGGTCACCTACTACTTATATGTCATTTTGGAAGTATACTAAGAGTCACCAACCCAATGACATTTCTTGCCCGCCTTGAAGCTCTTCTTTAAACCGGAACTGAAATTAGACTCGAATCGTCCACTTATTAGTAAAGGGTTGGCTCTAATGCTATTTGTAATGCCCTAAGGTAAAAGCAGTAAATAAT
The DNA here is from genome assembly GCA_024138005.1 of Lumnitzera racemosa. Taxonomy (NCBI): domain Eukaryota; kingdom Viridiplantae; phylum Streptophyta; class Magnoliopsida; order Myrtales; family Combretaceae; genus Lumnitzera; species Lumnitzera racemosa. The sequence continues at coordinate 110,961,042 of JAMXBC010000004.1, forward strand.
TAAGCCAACAGATACTAATGGGCCCATTTGAATTACTTTGCTAAAAAGTTTCAAACTTGAGTTAACAAAGTATTTACAACCACGGCCTTATAAACTAGTACTGCAATTTCTCACAATCCATGTACGGCACTTAACCATAGGGTCTCATAGGTGATCAACCAATTCTCATAGCAAACTAACCAATACAATTTCAATCAAACAACATAATATAGAGTTCAACTCCCAGTCAACAAAATAGTACCTTAACTATAAGCATCATATGTACATAAGCAGCTAATTATAATAACAAACAATTGTACTCTTAATCCTCCAAGTACTCTAATATAATACTCTAACATGCTATGGAGTATCAATCCTAACTTACTTTGATTTACGTTGCTTATTAACCTTATTGATCATTCTCGCCCAATTTAGATATCTCTATAAATTCAATATATTCACTTTAGTTTTATTTTAAATTATGAAATAAAAGTATAATTAAAAGATTAAAGGTGTTTCCCATTTTAATTTAATTGAGTTTTTAAGCCAATTATCAAGTATGCTTCTTATGTAGGTTCGATTAGTTTCATTAAAAATGGTATGATCCTTATGTTGCACATTTAAACCTAGGTTATGAGTCTATTTATCACCATATATTCTAAATAAGGTGTATTTTGAGATAGTTTTTGTGGTAAGTTCTGAGTTTCTATCATGTATCCTAAGTATAGTAAGTTCTAAGATAAGTTCTTAGTTCCTACAATGTGCCATTCTAAACTAAACGCCATTTAAATTATTTTTTGCCTCACATTCTGATTTGCAATTTCCTCCAAAAAGAAAGAAAAAAAACTCACTAAATCTTTACTAATTGATTACAAGTCTAATACTATAGTAGCAAAACATGTCCAAACTTCATATTAACCATATTCTTCAAGTCAAATTTAAGTCTATTTCACCTTTTAAGCTACAGTATAGCTCATACTTACTCGTATCATCAAAGTTATCCACCTTTACCTGGTATTTCGCTACATTTTTTCCATTTCGTTTCAAGATTTGCACGCTTAACTAATCTCACCATGTTCTATTATTATCCAACTCATTCATGTTATCACAACATTATTTCATCACTTGAATACATGTATTTTTAGTAAAAATAGATATCTAGGCCTAGTTTCCAACAAAATCAATTTGAAACCAAGATTTTCCTTGAAAATTAAAGATTCTCATTAACTAAAATTATCAAGAACTATAATTTACTTAGTGTATAGCAATTTTATACCAAGTAATACCAACTTATTGTTTTTCAATATCTCTCAAAAATCAAACTTTACCATTTTGAAAACCTAATTGCATAGTGTCAAAATATATCATTTGAGCATTTTATACACAAAAATTAAAGTCCAAACTATGATGTTGAGGTATTTGAAAATGTGAAAGAAAATTGGTAGATGAGACTTTTTTTTTTTAAGGAATCCATATTTGCACTCAAAATTTGGAAAATCTAGGTTAATTTTTAAAATCCTTATGTAAAAATACTTGAAAAAAATCAAGTTTCAAAATTTTTAAAAATCTGTTATTAATTTTACTAAAATTTTGATAAAAACAAGAAGTTTTGACACTCACTAGTATGGGAATCTCTTAATACTATTAGTGGTAGCGGATATGTTGCTAGCACTTATTAGAGGTCTTTCATTTAAATTTCAATGGTGGTTTTCTTCCAAAATGCGTTTAAACAAACCCTTGAACACCTTATGTGTCAATTTTATACTTTTTTTTTTAAATTTTTCCTCTAAATTTTCTTTAGCTTTTCTTCCCAAAGCTCTAACTTTTTTCATGTTGGCCTGTTCGCTCATTAAAGTGGTAAGTGAGTTGAGTTTATAACATCATAAGATGGTTCGATCCATTTCTAATGTATGCATCAGAGCAATGAGAGAACCTTTTCCTTATATAAGAGGATTGAGAAGGACACACATCTAATATACCAATTATCGTGCTAACGATAAATGTCGAGCAGTCAAGTTTGAAGTGAATAACTATTGAAAATATCTAAGTAATATACCCACTCTAAAATGAGTAATCTCTTATTTTGACTTAATATAGCCAAAAGAGACAGTTGAACTGCTCCTAGGATATTTATAAATGATGTTCGGGGATGTTTGCTCTTTTATTCTAAAGACAAGTGGTGTTTTTTTTTGCTTCTTAGTCGATAGATGTCCATCTCTTAGCTTTTCTAATATGATTCCTTTATCCATGCTTTGCCACACCATTTCACAAAAATTTCCATTTTTCTATTTTTCAATTAGCTTGTTAGCTTTCTTTCAATTTTTTATGAATTTTTATGATTTTTTTATAATTCACCTAATTTTAATCATAATATTTTATATTTGTGCATATACGTATATATTAAGTACATTTATGTGCATTCATAGTCTAAATATTATTTTATAGTATTTTATATATTTATAGTGCCTAAATATTTTATCTCTAGGAGTTTGCTCACTATTGATGCTAATTTATGTGTTACTAATAGAAAATTGACTATAATATTCTACAAGTATACTTTCTAACTATATTTCATTTCCATAACTTACACCTACAAGGTCTCTTCAACTAACTCTTATAATGTACCCGTAAAATTTCAATTTAATCATGTTACTTTTGGGGATGCCTTAAATTAACCATTTGAAAATTAATCATGTGGCTTACATGTAACTTTTTCAATATCATGAATCCTAAGCAAATTTTTAGTCATAATATCCGTAAATAAGTATAGTTTACTTTAAAAAAATGAATGGAAATGAATTCTTATTCATTCGAGGTTGCAAAGAAGACAATGAACCTAGCAGGATGAGCTAGTAAAATCTAGACTCTTAAAATATATATATACGTCATAAATTAATAATGTAAATATAGAATTGAATAATAGCCGTCCTTTATAATCTTTCCAGTTTCGGAGTTGAGCTTCATAATACAAAGAAACCTTAGGAGCGATAAAGTATATCTCTTAAGTCAATAAAAAATAATATATATATATATATATGGGGTAAGAAACGGTAACTACCTATTATATGTATCCCACAAATATGCATATGATCTAATATAATTTATACCGGTACTCACATAAAACTCTAATGATACGTAAATGTACTTTAATAATCCGTAAACATCCTATTTTTACCTTATGCAGTCTTAGGGAAAGACCCTAATTCAAAAATAAAAAATTTTTAAAAAATCAGAAAAGTACAAAAAAAAGAAAAAACCTTAGAAAAATTAAAAAAAAAAAAGAAAGAAAGAAAAAAAAATTTGGAAGCTAGAACTTTTTTTTAAGGAAAATAAAATACTTTTAGGAATGTAGTTTTTAGAAAAAAAAAAAAAACTTATATTGAGGTCAATAGATTTGAATTAGTTTATTTTTTATTTGGGTAGTTTTAGGTGCTCTTATAACTTATACACGATTCGGTTGTAATAGATATCAGCGTACGAGCCAACGGCTCATATGGTTAAGCATTTGGTTTCAGTAAAGAGAAAGAGCGGGAGGTTTTAGGTTCAATTCTTTAATCTTTAAACTGCCAAGTGTCACGACCTTATTACATCATGTGTCTATCAAGAAACTTGGCGATGTCTTATTGGCTAGCATAGCTAACATGGTGTAAGCGATGTCTTATTAGCTAACATAGCTGACATGGTGTATACGATGTCAACATCGTGCGTTTCACCAAATTCTCCCTCTCCCTATGATGTCTTATTGGCTAGCATGGTTGACATGGCGTATGCGTAGCACGATGTCAGCATCATGCCTTACACCAAAATTCTCCCGAGAGACAAGTAGAAAGGGAGAGAAAATGTTGGGTTCTTATAATAATAGTGGACTGAAACAAATTAACAAGTCTGATAAGGATGCTACTGAATCTTGTGAAATAAAGGATTTATTAGACTCAAATGCGAAGAAACTCGATCCTTGCTAGATTTCAACAAATCAAACGGTTTAAAACAAATTTGAGGATACCAATTTATAAAACGGCATTCATCAGCCTTCAAAGAAAAAAATATGGCCACTGCTCTCACCGGTCCTTCAATCTACGGCAAGCAAACCCACAATTCCATCTTCTCCTTACCGTCGGCCCCCTCCCTAACACAGTACAGCCCCGACACCACAATCAGCAAGCCGAACCCACTTCTCATCCCCATCCTCGCGTGAACAATAACAGCAAACCCGGACCACTCTCACTCAACCCACATGCCAGACCACTCTCTCTCGACACCAGCCACTTACCGCCCACCAAATCTGCAGCAGCACCTAACCGGCCACCATTGCTGCAACTTGCAGCAGATAGCGAACACCGCAACCGGCTAAACACACAGTCATACACCACAATAGCCCCCTCACTCTCGGCCCCATCCTCATTCGCCGAACACACCAGAACCGACGCCATCCAACCCCCCACATCTGGCTGTCTGCCCAATCACTGCTCATCCCTGAAAATAGACCCATAAACCCAATCTCACTGCGCGCAACCGCCCTCACTACGATTTGCAGTAGCACCATTCACAGCCGCCCAAGCATAGCTGAACCCACTCGACCGCATCCGCACCAGCCCAACACCCTATAGCAGCTTCTCTCTCGTCTGACAACTACACCCAACTGTAACCACTCACCCAGTTGATGACCCTCGCGCACAAACTCACCCACCGACGACCCTTGCACCCTACATTCGACCGATCCACACAGATCCAACACCGAACCCACTCTTGACACCCTATCCCAATCACACTTCCACGCACGTACAGCCACCACTGTGCGGCACAGTAAAACCAATTCCAGTCGCGCCCGAAGCCCCATGTTTAGTATCGCACACCCGATTCACGATAGCGGCAGCACTCATACGTTGGCAGCCAAACTAAGATTAGCAACCGCTGCCACCGGCGATTCAAACATCACTAAGTTTCATCAATTGGATAATCATCGATATTCAACTTCCCACTTGATTTGTTGATTGTATCATGTCGTAAGAAGTCGGTTTACTTGTTTGCGTTGCCTTTAGTACAAAATCGGATCCAATCCGGATGGCCACTCCAACCCGCGCCCTTACCCAGCTTCCAGGTCCGTAGTTTTCCTTTCTTTTAGTCTGTTTTTTATTTATTTATTTTTTGCTTTATTCACTTAGGTTCTTTTTTTATAATAAAAGATAAGAAGTGTTTCTAATAATTGAAGAAAAATATATATATATTTTATCACTTAGAAAATTTACTCTCTAAAAATAAAATTAACGAATTCTTTTTAAAGTTAGGGCTTTTTAAAGATTTTTTTTTTAAAATAAAACTCTAGATTATGACTCTTTTTCTATTTTTTTTAGTAAATAAAATGATGGGTTAAAAACGTAAATTTAGTGAATTTTTTAAAAAATAAAACAAGTTAGCAAGTTAAAGTTTTTGGAAAAAATTACAAATTAGGAGGTTTGTTGCTTCAATTGATATAATGAAGAATTATTCCACCCTTTTAGTTAGAACTTTCGGAGGTTCTTGAAAAAAGATAATAAAAAAAATTATCCCTTAGAGTCGATAATAAGAAGAATGTATAAACCAATATTTCCATAAATTATGTTTTACAATCATAGCTTTTATATCTGTTTATGAAAATTCGAATCAAGATTTCTCCCTTTCTTTAATCTATGTCAAATCACAAAAAACAAACAAAAAAAACTATCAATTACGTAGGCATTTATAAGGTAATTTAAAAATATGGAAAGTTTTTTTTTTAATTTTCCCTTTGTAAATACATTTAATTTTCTTTGTATATGAATATAAAATTGTAGTTTTAATAAGTATTTTCAAATACAAAGCTAAATTCATAAAATTATCTAGTTTTAAAATCCTTTTATAAAAAATCAATTTTTACATGGTCAAATAGTTAAGTTATAGTTAATTCATCCTATTAGCTATACTTTAACTATTTCTTAATTTCGGTCAACTAGTGACTCTAAAGTTTTTTTTTTTAATTAAAAAAAACTAGATTTTCTTACATTTCTAATTGATGATTAATATTAAATGAGTTATTAGTTAATATTAATCAAATTAAAAAAAAATCCCATAGAGAAAATGATGCCAAATTACAGCTGGGGATTAAATGGTGCCCTCCAAGTTGCCGTGGCAATAATTAAGAATAAGAAAAGATGGTTGATAATAAACTTGGTAATTCTATTGTGAACACATATAACTTCTTTGTCCTAGTAAATTCATATAGGGACACCTGGAAAATAATTCCCCACTTTATCCACCAAATGGTCGTGATAAAAGCTCATGCATGGAGAGTTTCACAGGATTGGAACAAATAGGAATGTAAGAACGGTAAGAAAAGAATTTGTAGAACCATTAAGAATACAGTAAAAATAGTAGTAGTTGTCTACTGCGTTATATAGACAAGGGGTATCCAAGACATTGTCACTAAGCCGACCTACTTTAAGTGGAGCACCACCCGCATCGTCCGTCCGTTATAGCTACATTGCCACTGGCCACCGAAACAGGTGAGAATCCATTTTTTAGACGAACTTAAAGAAAATAAATAAATAAAAGAAAAGAGAAGATCCGTACTAATATTGTGATACGGGAATAACAAGAATAATTTTTCTCATAGTGATATAATCAATTGGGTAATTAATTGATTATTAAGTGTATAATCCTGATTGCTACTAACTGAAATACTAAGCTCTTTTCTGGAATAAATTAATTCAAGGTATGTACTGATTCTCCTAGGTTCGTGGAATTTGTTTTCTAGAAAATTAATTGATAAGCTATGCTATTGTTTTGAAATTTTTCCTTAAATAGCTTAATTAATGGCTATTATTGCAATTATGATAGTTGTGATATTCAATAATTACCGGTGTAATGATACTTTGGAATTGTTCTACGAATGCTGCTCTTGGTGTTCTACTGGGAAAAATGCCAGAATTCTATAGAATTTTATTATGGTATTTTGCAATATTAATTAATATGCCTATTGGTAATTGCAACATTTCGCTATGATGACCAATGCTATAGATATTATATTTTAAAAAGGAAGAGCAAGATGAATAAATAGTGATGGATAGATCATAGACATGCAACTGACTATTTGGCAAGATTTTGGAAGTAAAAAACATAAACTAAGAAAGTAGAATAATGAATATACATAATTATGCTATATTATAAAAGTAAAGAACACCATAAATATATTTGTATTTGGACTTTTATTAGATCTGGGCAAAATTTTACAAAATCATAAAGCTAGTATTTGCTGCTAATGAAAAATTTTATTATCTACCTTCATAGTCTCCTAGAAGTCTCGTTGATTCTTGGAGTTATAACATGATTTGTCGTATGAAATTTATGTCTTAATACGATCAAAGCTATATATTATATAAATTACCTTTTTTAAGTTTAACGATAGTTATACTGAACTGTATTTTATGATATAAAATCTATATATGTAAATATCTACATTATGTCTATAATAATAAATAAATAAACAAAAGAATTTTCTTTAGCTATCGCTATGTTATGATACTTACAAAATTCATATATATATATATATACATATTTATTAGTTTAAAAAATTTCTATTATTTGTTATAGTGACTCTAGCTATTGTACCATTCAAGAATATGTATATATATATATATATATAAGTATATATGTGTATGTATTATTTAGCCAAGTGCTTATAAATATGTCCGTACACTACACGCTATTTTTTCGAAATCATGATGCCTATGAAATATGTTGTAGATTAAAGCAGCTCCTTTGACTATACTATATTTGAATTTTATTGCCATATCAATCATACTTATAGAATATATTATAAGTAACTATGTATACGACTATATGATTATATATTGCTAAAAACTGGTTCCATGTTATCAATATTGCGACGATATTGTGAGTAAATAGATTTAAATTTTGAAATAACGAACCTCGAAGCTTTCATTACACTATATGGTTCTAAACACAAAACTTTAGAAACTATAATATTTATGATGTGTTTAGAAACTAAGTTATCATTGGGTCTTATTGTAAAGATAGTGATAGTAGGTCATTCGAGGTATCGAAGAAAGAAGGAATGGATAGTTCAGTAAACACAGTAGCTTTCGTGAAGCTACTTTTCAGAAATGACTCACCAATGAACACAACATAACATATTTTGCTTAATATGACACATAAGTTAATACTAGGGTCCATTCGCCGCTAATCTCGAACTACTCAGCAATATTGTCACGCTCCGAAACGGTAAAATCGTAACAGCTTCGCAGTGTAAATCATTCTAAGATAGAAGTTAGTCTTATAACCACTATCTTAAACTTGATCTATACAAGGCGTATACGACTAACCCGCTTTAAAGTAAATAGTTTGTAATTTAAATAAATCATTTACCTAAAAAAGTAAGAAAATATATATATATATACACTATAATTCAGTCATTACAATTAACGTCATTATTCAAAAATGAAAATTTCTAAAATAAAAACTTAAACCTTAAAAATATATGTTTGTTCTTCAAATGTTTTTTCTCACTCCTCAGTAGTTGCTAACTTCATCTATAGGGATGTGAGTAACCACAACTCAATAAGTTAGGATAGAAGACTTAAAACTATACCATAAACATAACAAGATTATCAACCAACTTATTAGATACAATTTCATGTTCAAGCAAATACTATTGCATGATGTTGTCCGGCCCGTCGTGAGATTAAAGAAATTGCGTCCACTTTAATCTAGTTTGAGAAGTTGCCGTTAATGCAAAAGCTCACGACCAAACCCAGGCTTGTGCAATGGAGACACCACTCTCAAACCATTAACTTCACCCTCGCCGTGATCTTCTCTCATGTTACTTAGTTCGATTAAGGATGAAAAAGGGATCATTATGCAATCCTGTGCTATTCCTTTCGAAGGGATCGGTATTTGGTCGGAAAATCTTAGATTTCTCTTAATGGGTTGCTATATAAGTCCAATTATGATTACAGGTTGTATATTTGATTAGGTCTAGTTTAGAGTAGCCAATCATTTCATACAAATCATACAATTTAAGCCGGAACAATAACTAAAATCATAGCATCACTCATAATCAAGCACATGCACACAACCAATTATCTAACAAACATGACCAAGTATAATCTTAAGCCTTTAAAATATAACAATGTATTAATCCCGACTTACTTGGACTCCTCACTCACTTATTCGAAGTCTAACTCGCTCGGGCCATTACCGATCATCCCTATAACATAAACGTGGTTTCAATTTTTCATATAGCTATTATAAGTTGGTTTTATCCTATAACACTTATTGTTGTGTTTTGTTTAAGGTTTAATTTATTCAGTTATCTAGGTTTTCAAATCTTTTACAATTACTCTAGGTTTAAGGTTAGGTTTGGGTTCAGTTTCCGCATCGATTTTTAAATTAGGTTTTAGTTCGATTTTCTAAGTACTGTTTTATATCCAAATCCTAGAAATTCGTTTCAACTCATAATGTCAAATTAATCATATTAATTCTAGATATCTTAAATATCATCATTACCGTAAATCAGTATTTTATTCTACCCAGTATACTTAAATCCTTATTAATGTACCGAATTTACTCTTAATGTGAGAATTTCTTACATTTTTCCTATAATTACATAAATTTAAGTTTTCTATTAGATTTATTATATATCCCTATTATTTATATAATATCAATTTTTATCCTAATATTTTCTATTTATTATATTTCCAATAATTGCATATTATATATTATCACTTATTATGTACATAATACACATCTAAGATTTCTATCACTCTAATTACCATCTCCCAACATCAATTATCATTTCAAAATATCTAAATTCATCCTAAATTAGATTTTACACTTAATTTACAAAATTAACTTAAAATTTACTACTTTTTTACTACATAATTAACCTAATAATTACATCTAACACCCTAAATGCTATAAGTATCATACTTCATCAGATTTCAACATCTTAAAACATATAATTATTCACTAAATCAGTAATTAATTAGTAATTAACCATTTAATTACTTAATTAACCCTAAATTACCCATTTTATGTCTCATTTTAAGGCCTAAAAATTATCTAAAAAATTAATTTTTGAAAAAGGGCTTCATAGCACTGTTCTATATCATCTAAGTAGTTTACAAAAAAATTCTGGACTCAAAACCACACTCCTAAGGTTATTTGTTTTTAAACCTAAACATGCTCGGTTTTGCATAATTTCTTAAGAACCATATATCACGGGACATATTTTCATCAAAATAATATTTTTTTAAAAAAACTACATACAAAAATATTTTAGAATAACAAAATTCATAATTTTCTAAGAATATTTACTATTTTTACAAAATTACACAAAATCGGGCTGAAAATCGAACTCACCGATTTGGGTCGCTCTAACCACCATCGGTGGCCATGGGTATGTCGGCCCACCTAAGCATTGCTACTACCGTGTGGTGATGGTGCCTGTCCGCTCCTAGCTACTTATCGGGTCTGGGTTCTCCTTAAAAGCCTCAACTGCACAGATTTTTACTAAATTTTCGTAAAACCCTAATTTTCTCTTAATTTCACCTCTCTCTATTTTTTTAAACTTCCTGACATCCAAATGAGCTTCTGAAAAATTTGGAGTATTTATAAAGCTTTAGGGAAATTATTATGGATTAATTTGATTAGACAATTGTCTTATCTTCTTCCAATTTGACTTTTGTATTGTTCTAATTTAATTGACTAATTTTTTTCTTATTTTCCCCAGCTGCCACAACTCAAATCTAGATCGTTTCTTTTTTAATTTTTCTTTTATTTTTCATTAATTAATTATGAAATTTATTTAATTATTTTAGCACTTTTCACGTATTTTAAGTAATTACGCATATTTCTACCTACATGTAAATTCATATATAGTATAAATAAATATTCCTAATTATTATTTAGGTCATTCTATAATTTTTAGTATACATATAATTTATCTCTAATGATTCATTAATTATCGGAATGCATTTTATGCATTTTTGATAAATAACAAGTTATATACTTAAAATTTGAAATTTTTATATATTTTTATTTTATTACTTATTTTTTTAAATTCGAATTTACGGGATCATTTTTACTAATATTTTTTGCTTTACTTATAATTTAGGATTAATTAAATATTTCAATCGATTGAAACCTCGAGTGACTGATTGTAGGGCTTACAAATATTAAATAAGAGTGTGAAAAAAAATATACTCAAACAGTAATGTCACGTAAAAACAAGAATATTCATTAATAACGATGTGTAAGATGATTACCCTACAGTAAAAAGGACTAGTTACAATAAGTTATTTAGGGCAATAATATAGTTAAGAAAATTACAAAAAGGGTAATGTATAAAGAAGATTCTTAGTACCAACAAAAAGAGGTAAATATGAAGAAAGATACAAAGGAATATAGTATTAATATTAGAAAAGTAGGAGACAAGTGGTAGCTTGTTAGTGGATTTCCGGTATCCTGCAGGGTATGGCTCGCAGTAACCTCTATAAGATTAAGATAAAGAGGATAATAAGGTAGGTAAACTTTTCACTATTCTTTTATAATAGTACCTCGAAGTAATCAAATCTCTTCATTTTTTGAATCTTAGGGCGTTATGGCTAAACTGAGCTGGTGTTAAGGTTGTTGTTGTTGTGCTGTACTAAAGGTCGTCAAGGTGACTGAGTGAGACTGCAACTTAGTAGGAGGGAAAAGGAGAGTTCAACATACAAGGATATTGGCTTTGGTACTCAATAGGTCAGTACTCAGTAAGTCAACAACTAAACAAGAATCCAAGCAGAGTAAAGTATGTTCGAGCAGGGGCCTTGGGGAGTTCTTCCATAGCTCTTCCGTGTACCGGAGCTCGTTATCGGTAAGCTAAGAAGATAAGATCCTTCTCGTGAGAGATTGTAAACCTTAAAGATAAGATCAAGTAAAGGGTCCAATAGTCAACACTCTATCGGTTACTCAAGGTTGTTGAAGATTTGCCTTCAAATCTTGATTTTCTTCTTCTTCTTCTTCTTCTTCACATAGGGTATCAAGTGGGCAATGTTGAAAGTTAGAGACACTTTGTATCCTTCGAGTAATTCTAGCTCATAGGTGTTATCATTGATGCTTCAAAGGATCTTGAAAAGGCCATCCAACTTGAGAGATAACTTATTTATTCTGTTTCATCGGAATCTCTCTTTATTGAGGTGAATCTAAACAAGGTCTCTTGGGCTATAAACAATTCATCTTCTACTTTGGCTTCCTTACTCTCTTTATCGAGCCATTATCTTGGGTAATTGCCTGGCAACCTTATTATGCAGTTTCTAAAACTCTTCGGTATATTGCAAACCCGACTGACTTTCTCCTTGAGAAGTCGAAATGGTAATCAAGTCGAACGGTAAGTTAGAAAGATGACCTTAAAAGGCAACCTTCCTATCAAAATATGGGTGAAGCGGTTGTAAGCGAACTTGATGATAGGTAGGTATAGATCCCAATTATGCAGATTCTTCCCAATAATAGTGACCACTTATCTTGTTATTTATGATTCAGGACAAAGCTTCAATAGTTGTAAATTCTAACTTCACAAGTTCGATTGAAGCAAATCAAGTGGAGCAAGTTGATTTCGTGGGAAATCTTATTCGGCCTCGCAATGATCTGTTCAACAATACTTATAATCCAGGTTGGAGGAACCATCTAAATTTTAGGTGGAGCAGCAATAATGGGCAAAATTCAAACATACAACCTTCCGGATTCAAAAGCAAGTTTCTCCTCCTCAAGCTAAACTAGGAATGAGTAGAAGAAATGTTAGTTCGGTTTATCGAGTCTTTTGAAGCATGTCACCAAATTACTGAAATGACTTTGAGAAACTAAGGGGCATCCATTCACAACTTGGAAAATCAAGTTGGGTAGATTGCAAAAACACTTTTTGAAAGGACTTTAGGATCTTTGCCAGGAAATACTTAGGCAAACCCGAAAGAAGAAGTCAAAGTTGTAACATTAAGGAATGGAGGAGTTGGGACTTCTCTAGTTTGAGGAATTGAGTTAAAATATCTGGGAATGTTAAACTTGAAACGTTAAACAAGCATGTATCATTTGATGTGTCAATTTTTGTTTGTTTTGTTTACCTTAGTGTTTGTTAAATTTAGATTATTTGTTGTTATTGTTTATTTGTTTGATGTTTTAGCTGTATTTGTGGACGTTTAAGGCAAAAGGACAAGAAATACCAAGTAGAGTCATGAAATTTCAAAAGAAAAGAATAAAATTTCACTAAGTGTAGAGACATAGATAAAATGATGGAGAGCCGACCTCTATTATGGCCATAGTAAGCATGTTCATCATATTTTAAACCCATCATAAGATAATTAATGGTCACGATAAAGTAACAGGAATTATCCACCTGTTTATCACGGGCATAATCACTTCTATTGGAGATCTTACACCCTTATTAATGGCAGTGATCAAAGGGATACACTTACAAAGTTTTACACAACATTGGTTATGGGTACTATCACACTTGTAACTAACAGGAGATGAATCATCATAGCTTATATCATGGCCATAATTGGCCAAAATTTTATTGTTACAGTGCTAATTATGGGATTCATCACGACTGTGATCGTGATCAATCACGAAAGATCCACTACACCTCGTATTACGGGTGTGATAAGCCTTTGGATACACAAGTATATAAAGAAAATTTCCTCTCTCTCTCCTTATTTTACACCCTCTTCAAAAATTCATCCCATGTTATTCTCTCTACCCTCATTTTCACTACTCCAATTCACTCCCAACACATACATGCCCCACTTTTATCTCTTGCATAAACTTTGAAGGTATGATCTCTCCCTTTTCCCTTAATTTTTAATCATTTAATCAGATTTAATTCATGCATATTTTAGGTTTATACATGTTGTGTTTAATGTCAATTATTAATATGTTGCGATCATATTTGTGGAATTGTTAATGTATCAATTAAGCTTAGATTCGTATGAAAATATGCTACAAATTGAAGGACTTAGTTAAACCTTAATTTCCATTGACAAAATGTCGAATTGGGGTTTTTTGCAATTTAGGTTTAGGTTGATTATTCATTTTTGTCATTAATCGTTGTATATTATGTGTGGCAAATGATTGGTTATACATACGTTGTGGTTTCGTCTGCCGATTAGTGATTTGTTTTGTCTATTTTGTTGTTCTAAAATGAAGATGTCGTTATGCTCATCTAGTAAAACAGGAAGACAATAATACTTAGTTACAATTGCGAGTTGTAAGTTGAATTTACAAAGGGATAGCTTATGTGAATCATACTTGGAATGGGCAAAGTTTAATCATACTTAGTTCTTAAATGTTTTATGGTTTGAATTGGTGGAAAAGAAGAATTGCTATGTTTTGGTCTTAATTGCCATCAAGATGTACATAATTTTTGCTTTTTTAGAACTAATGCTTATGTTTGTAGATGACACTTAAGAAATCATCTACTATTTCTCAACACAAAAGACCTAGAGTTGATCCTTCTCCTTCTCCTTCTCCTCCTCTCAGATGATCTAATTTAGCAAGTTCAAGTAGAGTAATCGCTTTGCTTGCTAGTATGACTACTGAATAGAAGGAAAGATTCAAGGAGTTTGCTGAAAAGAATATAATCAAAAGGCATTGTTTCATAGACTGGGATGTATTAGGGGAATATGGTTTGAAGATAGCTATGTAGAAGCCATTGGGAAATGGGCCATGGCTCAGATTGTTTAGTATTCAAGAGAAGACTTGCAGGCCAACAACTCTTACCTTCTTTTCCTCCTTTAAGATTAAATATGTGTATATAAGCACAAAAATAATGAATGAGGTTGAGTTCTTCACCTTAAGAAGAACCCACATTTAATATGATGACATTTGTTTATGCAACGAGTCTATATATAAGAGCAAAATTGGAGGATGACGAGTTTAAGGACCTACTAGTGTGTTTACCTAAGAGTACTTATCTTAATGATTTCTTAAGGGAAATCTCCAATGAAAGCAGTTTACAGGCAACCAAGTTGAAGGCCTCTACTCTGAAGACAACCAGTGTTAGAGCTTTTCATTATATTCTAGTGAGGATCATCTATGGGAAACATGAAAGTTTCAGGGTAGCGGGAGAACATGATCTAGTATCCTTATATTGTGTGCTTAAGGGATATCTGGTGAATATCATGTAAGCCCTACAACCAGTTATTCGAGGTTCGGTTTGTAGAATTTAGGGCGATCGAGTAAACTGTCTGATCTAATCTAAATTTTACGATAAAGTTAAGATTATTAGTAAAAGTGATCCTGTAAATTTGAATTTAGGAAAATAAGTAATAAAATGATTAATTAATATAATATTAGATTCTATGAAAATTGTTCGTTATTTATCGGAAATGCTTCTGATGAATTCCAATAACTAACGAATCGATATAAATAAATTATATGTACACTAAAAATCATAAAATAACTTAAGTAATATTTAGAAGTATTTATTTATACCATATATGTATTTACATGTAAGTAGAAATACGTCAAATTACTTAAAATACTCGAAATATGCTAAGATAATGTTAATCAATTAAAGAAAATGCATGAATAATTAAAAAAAAAAATTAGGAAAAATGAGGAGTGATCCAGAATTGAGGCGTAGTAGCTTGGAATTGAATAAATAAAAGTAACCAACGTCGGTAAGTTTCAATTTCTACCCAATTTTGGTTCAATTATTAAAAATATTTGGAAAATTATGAATCTTGTTATTTTAGGATATTTTAATATGTAAATTTAGGGAAAATTTTATTTTGATGAATTTATGTATAGACTACCTAGGGGTTATAAAAAAGTGCTACAAAATCCTTTTTTAAAAATGGATTTTCGAAAATTTTAAATAATTTTTAGACCTTAAAATGATATATAAAATGGGTAATTTTGGGTTAATTAGGTAATTAAATAGATAATTACTAATATAGTGCATAATTATATATTTTAAGATGTTGAAATCTGATGGAGTATGCTATTTATAGTATTTTGGGTGTTAAATATAATCATTAGGGTATTATGTAGTAAATATGTGATAAGTAAAAATGATAAATTTTAAGTTAATTTTGTAATTTATGAAAATTAAGTATAAAATCTGATTTTGGATGAATTGAGATATTTTGAGATGTTAGTTAATATTAAGAGATGATATTTGAAGTGATAGAAATATTATGTGTGTATATTATGTACATATTAGGTGATAATGTATAATATGTTAGTATAAGAAATTAATCAATAAGAACATATTAGGTTAAAATTGATATAATAATAATAATAATAATAGGAATATATATATAATCTAGTATGAGACTTAAATTTAAGTGTTTATATGAAATATGTAAAATTTTCTCACATTAGGAGTACATTTGGTAGTTAAATTAAGATTAAAATGTACCGTACGAACTAAAACATTGGTTAAAAATAAAAAACAATATTTAGAAGACCTGAAAATAATGTAATTAATTTCACATTATACGTTAAATTGAGTTTCTAAAGTTTGCGTATAAAATTGTACTCAGAAACTAAGTTCTTAGAAACTGTATTAGAACTTAGCTTAAAACAATAATAATTGTAAAAGACTTAAAAACCTGAATAATTAGGTCTATTAAACCCTAAATTAAAGATAACATAAAAGTATTGTAGAATAGAATTTATATAAAATAGTTATATATATACTGAAATAATATTTGCATTATAGGGTTTATGTCAACGACCCCTGCAAGTTGCACCTTGAGTGAGTAAGTAATGAATCTACGTAAGTTGAGATTAATACATTATTGTATTTCGAAGTACTAATTTATAGTACTCCGAGACTTGAAATTATATTTGATTGTATTTGTTAGATAGTGGTTGTGTGCATGTGCTTGTTTTCGATGATTCTAGGTTGTTGTTTGGCTTGCATTTATGCAATTTGTTTGAAATGATTAAACACCCTAAACCAGATTTAACCAAATATATGACTTAAAATTTTAAATTGGATTTGCATCGCAACCCATTAGGAGAAACTTATAGTTTTCTAGTCAAATACCGACCCCTTCGAAAGGGATAGTACAAGATAATATAATTAGTTCCTTCTTCATTCTTAGTCGAACTAAGTGATAAGTGAGAAGGTCTCGACAAAAGTGAAGTCAATGGTTTGAAAGTAGTCGCAAGAGGAGCGATAACTCCATTATATAAGCCTGAGTTTGGTTGTAAGTTGTTGCATTAGTGGAAACTCCTCAACTTAAATTAAAGCGAGTATAGTTTCTCTAATCTCATGATGGGTTAGATAACATCGTGCAATGGCGTTTGCTTGTACATGCGTACCATTTAACTAATTTGGTCGATAATCTTGTTTGTGTTTGATGTATAGTTTTAAGTCTCTATCTTAACTTACTAAGCTGTGGTTGCTCACATTCTTATAGACGTTGCTGTAGGTGCTAGTGAAGAAGCAGCCTATAATTGCCCTAAAGCTAGTAATTACTGGATCTCGGGAGAGTAAGGATATAAACTGAAGATTATATATACTCTCAAGTTTAGATTTATCTTTAAAGCTTTTAGTATTACCTTACAAATTACTCAAGTATATTATGTTAGCTTGTTGAATCTTGTAAATACACTCGGATTATTTTAATGTGAATATTTATCTTTCTTAAGTTCATAAGTAAATAATATATTTAATTTATGAACCGTTTATTTCAAAATAGGTTAGTTGTAAACATTTTATTTAAATCAGGTATAAGGTAGCGACTGTATGGTTAACTTCTATCTTAAAATGGGTTGTACAACAAGATTGTTATGAGTCTACCGCTTTAGGGTGTAACATGTCGGTATTCTAACTACGTTTGGAATTCACTAACAAACTTTCGACGAGAGTAAGGGTATTTTAAGAGGAAGTTTAATTACTCAGATTTTGAGGAATTTAGGGTTATGACTTAGCAGTAATAGGCCAAAAGGCTCTTATGCTGATCCAGAACTACTTCTTGGAATGTCTTTCAATTGGTGAGGTATTGCAAGAGTCTTCGAGCCCAACTTAGATGTTGAAGACCCCGATACTCAAGATTTATACCAACCGGCTTAAGTTTCTTAGTGAGAAATCTAAAATGTTTAAAGAGTAAGGTGGTTGAAATCAACGAAACTCAGAAGGGGATTGTTGGATTCTTTAAGAATATTGCCACAGTAGTAAGAGTAGCAATTCCCTTATGTTTTTCTCGCTTTTTAACTCAGGAGGATGTCGGTTCCAGTCAGACTCTAGTTCCCCTATCAGTAAATGCTCACATTGTTGCCTAATAAGCAGAAGGTGATAGGTCAAAATAAGAAGATTCCAATAATGAAGAAGATAGGTATGAGAAGATGAAAGTGACGATTTGGAGGAGACCTAGTATTGCATATCTGGGGTTGGACACACGAAGAGGTATCATAACAAGTAAGAATAAAGAAATAAAATGGGGGTTTAGCAAATCCATGAGCTATCTAGTTGGATACGACACTCTAAGAAGATTCTACACGACCTACAGTCCACCAAATATGACATACCGGTCCAAACTGAAGGGTCACTCACCGCTACTCCTTACTAAAAGGAATAGATAAGAGTTAAAGAGTGATGAGAAGACTAAGGCTACTCAAAGGATGCTTAAATAATCTAATGTTGATTAGTTGATTATCTATATAGAAGAAAGTGGGAGTTTATATACCCATTTACTAGGGTTACTTTACATATATGAAAAGATAAAAAGCGTATTCTACGATTAGGTTACATGAATCTTACGAAAAGAGGGTAAAAGAGATAGAATATTTAGTGTAAAAAAGTAAATAATCCTTTTAGAAAGATCGTGCTAGAGGACACGTATCATGTGGTGGATAGAAGTTAGGACTATGATACAAAGTAAACGAAGCAAGAAGTGTTGGTAGTCAAGGGCTGGCTTGATTTGGACAGGGCTGAGGATCAATTAGTTCTTCTAAAGAAAAGTCAGCTCAATTTGAGGTCGGATGCTTGTAGTTGGATCAAGAACTCGTCTCAGCTATTCTTGGGTCATCTTTTAGGTTAAAGCATCGCCACTAAACAGAGGTAGATCAGATACAAGTAAAGATCTGATGGTCAGGTCGGCAGGAGATTAGCTCGGGATAGGAATCCCCATCTTGGCCATGGCCTAAAGCTAATATCCTCTAAGCGAGTCCTTGGAGTCTTCTAGCTCGACTATGCATGATTGGTCTAAAGGGTTAATTCCTATTACCCTTCAATTATTTTTTTTTTATGCATAATAATCTAGAAAAAAGTATTTTGCATCAATCTTTCTCATATACTTCTACTTCTTTAGTTTAATCTTTCTAATGACAACTTTACACATTGCATTTTCAATTTTTCTTTTCTTTTTGTATAAGCTCTTCTACTTCTCTTCTTTTGTCCTTTTTTTTAGAAGAATAAAGACCAAAGATTAGTAGATGGGTCAGATTTTGCTTTTCTGAGTAACTAAAGCTCGTTCTTATTAACTTGGTTATAAGGACAAAGATTAGCAGCAGAGTTAGACTTTGCTCTTTTAAAGAACTAAAGCCTGCCTTTACTAACTTAGTCCTTATATGTCCTTAAGCACTTCAATTTACTTTATATTAAAGAGATTCTTAAAAAGCATCAACAAGTGGACTATTTCACTTACCCTTTTCATTTAAGATTAAACAAGCTCTAAAAGTAATTAAAGAATAAATATACTACTTAGTAAGTTTAGAAACACAACCATTTAACCTTGAACTAAAGACTTTGATTTACTTTTGACCTCTAAATTCATTCATTAAATGGTAAGTAAATTTGCTTCACTTAGATTTGATTTTATAATTTTGATTGGGTACATTAAATCCACAAGAAGTGAGTAAGACACAAAATTGACTGCCACTTTGCCAAATTTATAATCTATTCAGTCAATTCACAACTTAAAAACAAATAAACTGCTTAAATAAGAAACTTTTGATAAACGAGTCTAACTCTTCCCTATAATTAGAGAGAGACATTGCCTTTAATATCTCATGACGATAAGTACAAAATAGGCATAGAAAAGGAAAAACTTGAAAAATGAAAGACAATAAACAATGAAAACAGGACTCCCTTGATATATGAAGGTTGATGAATGCGTTAGGTTATAAATCATCAAAACAGACATCCTTCAAACACTACGAAAAATGGAACAAAAAAGAATCATGACCATTAAACAAACTAGGACAAACCAAAACAAACACTCGATGCAAGAGTCTTCATCAAAATACATTAATAAGGTTAAGCTCTCAAATAATTAGTGAGTTTGAATAAAAAACAAAGCAAGATAAAACAAAGAGAAAGAAAACAAAGTTAGTCATCATCGACTTTGGTTTCCTCATCCAAACAATCCTCTTCCTTCCTTAAAGACTCTTCTTCACTGCCATTCTCGGCCTCTTGTCCTATTACTTCCGATTGGGCTCCTTGGGTCTCCTTCAAATTATTACTTTCATCTTCCTTTAACCTGTTCTCCTTATTACCGGAGTCTTCTTATTCTGACCTATTACCTTCTTATTAGTTACATCTTAACTCTTTTTCGCAACCCCAATCAAGCGGCAACTCCGAACAATTTTCAAAATTATAGAAAACCAAACTTTTCTTAACTCTTAGTCGAAAGTTAGTATTAAATGGGTTAGGATTTAATACTAATTAGGTTGAAGAAAATAATAAAAATCAAAAGAATTTCAAGCTCGTCAATAACATATGGTCATTTTTTTAGTGACAATATCGTAGAATACCCTTATATATGGAAGAAAGGTTAAAGCATAGGTCCAAAATTATACCATATTAATTTTTTACTCTAACATTTATAATATACTCCTATTAAGTATCTTCCACCAAAATTTTCTATTATTTTGTTTATACAATGAAATGCATTAAGATAATAAAGATATTTGTATTCTATTTTATTTATAATCTTAATTTTAATAATGTTAAGGTTTTAGAATTTGTTTTCAAGATATGATACCGTTGCGATTACTAAATTTGCAAAAGCTAAAAAATTGTATAAATTTCTCAAATTTTTTATATTATAAACGTGGTCAAGTTAATTAGTATTTTAGAAAGTTCGTAGTTTACATTCATATGAAATGGTATTATAAACAAAAATAAGGCATGGGGGTTTGGGAATTTGACTAATGGTTTAGAATGATGTAAACAACTGAGATCAGGAGAACGTTGGTTGTCCGAGAAATGTTGCTATTGAAAGCCTTTTAGAAAGCATACTTTTAGATAACATTGCAAGGGAAGGGGATTCCATTTTATGTAAATGGGATGCTGGTGGGTTAGTTTTTGCAAAATCTGCCTATGAAAGGTTGTTTAAGGAAGAAATAGTTAGAAGAGTGAATACAAAATAAGTGGGGGCCTATAAAGATGTAAACAATTGGAATGAAGATAAAATTGGTTATCCAATAAATGGTAGTTATAGTTCTATTGAGAGTCTTTTGTGAAGCATGTTTTTATGTAGGAATATAACGGAAGGGATTCAATTTCATGGAAATGGGATGCCATAAGGGAAGTGTTGTGAACCGTGACCAATAACAAATAAGATCGGTCGCTTGATGGGTCAAAGCTTGTAGAAAGCTCGAAAAAGGATTAATAGGGAAAGTGCAAAAGGACAAAATGAAAAATGAAACAGTAAGCAAAATTTATGAATAGCTCTAGAGGATATGATGCGTCAATGGAACTTCTGAGGACTCATGACATAATTTGATATGACACACGAATTGGTGAGGTGAGGTTAATTACCACGTAGCCTTACTCAAGGGTTAAGATAAGAGCGATGTCGAGAGTAAATAGAGCGTGTACGTAAGGGAGGACGTACTCAAAAGTATATTCGGAATTATCTATCTTCTCACAGTTCTAAGTATAATGGTATTTATACCCATAAATTAGGGCAACTTACTTAAAAAGAAAAAGACAAAAGGGTATTTCCTAAAGAAGTAAAGATCAGGATGCAAAATGATAAAAATGAATATATAAGAAAAACAATCATTAATGCAACAGATTCTATACATAATACTATACACATGGTGATGCTATATTAGCGAGATTGTTAAAAGATGCGGATAAAAAGTACGGACAGCCGACTTATTTGAGCAGGGACGGCTTTGTCAATCAAGAGTTTCTATTTCTTAACTTCTCGGTAAGGAAGATATCGAGTAATTTATTGATATGGGCATGAGAGAGTAATCTTCAATTCAGCACACTATAGAAAATGAGTGGTCATACAACTCAGCATTAAAGGTGACTTGACAAGCAAGTACTTGGCCTTGGCAGGAGTTAATTGGAACAAAAGGATTTGTTATGCCAGTTATTACACCCCGAAGTTGCAGAGTAGTAACAGTTTTATCGTGTAAACCATTCTATGACAGTAATTGGCCTTACGGTGCCTGTCATAAATAAGATCTACACAAGGTGTCAACGATTCCTCGCTTTAAAGTAAGCAATTTAATTAAGAATTTATCTAAAGTTATAGTAAGTATTAAAACCATAAGTCAATATATATATATATATATAATTACATGTACATTACTGTAGAATTCCCAGGTGATTCTATATCATATCATAACAGTTAGTTAGTTTACATATTGTACATCAGTTCTTCATTCTAAAGATTCTAACAAGACCTTAAAAAAAAAGCTTGATCATATACGGGTTGATTCTCACTCCCCCAAAGCTTCAAAAGAGAACTAACCTCTGGATAGTTGTAACACGGCATAATTAATCAAAAGTCAGGACCTACAAAAAGATCTATACGAGTATGAGTAACTATACTTCTAAGCTAATTTATTTCTAATTTTAAATATGTTTGGTTTTATCTAATTTCTTAACAACCCTATATTTATAGAAGTGATTAAACTTAAGCACTATTTTTCCCTAAATCTACGTACAATAAAACATTAGAATAATAAATTTCAATTTTTTTTTGGTACAATAAACAATTTTAAGGAATTTTGCAAAATCGGAGAAAATGTGAGACTCACTTGGTTCGCGAGCTTTTTGGCCTCTAACACCGGTTCGGGTGTATCCGCCAGTTCAAGTGGTGGGTTTGGAGTAAGGTGGTGGTGGTGGTGGTTCGATTTCGGGTGGTGGTAGTGATATGTAAGTTCGGCTTACTTGCCCTATTTACACAAATTTGGGACAAAATTTCTAAAACCTTAATTTTTCCTCTCAATTCCGGTTCTCTCAGTTTCTTTCAACTCCTAATTGACCAAATAAGTTCTGAAAATTTTCTTGCTATTTATAAGTTCATGTAGGATTTTTTGTGTATTAATTAAGATAAAATAAGGCTCATATCTCTTTCATTTTGCTTTTTTATGTGTTTTTTTATTGGTTAATATTTGTTTCTTACTCCTTGACTTGCTACAACCACTTTTTGAATTGCTCTCTACCTTTCTGATTTTTCATTTATTTTTTATAATTTTATTTAATTATTTAGCAATTTTCTAACAAATTTCGGGTAATTTAGGTAATTTCGCATATTTTTACCTATACGTAAATACATGTGGAGTACAAATAAATACTCATAAATATTATTTAGATCATTCTATGATTTTTAGTATACATATAATCTATATCTAGCGATTTATTAATTATCGAAATGCATTTTACGAACTTTCGATAAATAACAAGTAATACACTTAAATTTTGAAAATTTTATATTCTCTTATTTTATTACTTATTTTCTTAAATTGAAACTTACAGGGTCATTTTTACTAATATTTCTAGTTTTAGTTTATAATTTAGGTTTGATCGGATTCTTTAACCGATTACCTTAAATTTTGTGTACTAAATTCAATCATATGGTTACTTGGCTTATCTTTAGGGCTTACACTAATCCCTCTAGTCCTCAAGCTTGGCTATGGGTCAGGGGTTTGGTAATCTGATTCCCATAATTCCCTTCAGGTTGTTTTGAATTTGGGATCAAATCCGAATGGTCTTTGCTCAATTCTCCGTCAAGGTGATACAGACTGAGGTGAGTAATGTTGAAGGCATAAAAAACCCCATAGCTCTCGAGTAATTCCAATTTATAAGCATTATCATTGATCTTCTGGAGGATTTTGAAAGGTCATTTCGCTCTTATAGATAATTTGTTCCTCCTTTTGTTCGGGAACTGTTCCTTGTTAGGGTACAACTACATTAAGTCTCCCGGCTGAAATTGTTTAACTGTTTTACCCTTGGTCTTTTCTCGCATTTTTCAGATAGCTTGATCAATGTGCCAAGTGACCTTGTTACAAATATGCTGAAGGGATTGTGCTCTAGTTGAGGTGTCAGGGTTCTCTTCTGCGGGTACTAGTACAGAGGTGTGGTCAAGGAGTAGCTCGAAATTGAATCTATATATAACTTCGAAAGGGGTCTGCTTAGTAGTGTCATGTACTGTTCGGTTGTAGGCAAACTCGGCCATTGGTAAGCAAACATCCCAATCAGCCAAGTTCTTGCTCATTGCAGCTTAAAGAAGTGATCCCAAAGTGCGATTAACCACCTCCGTCTAGCCATCAGTTTGGGGGTGGCATAAGGTACTGAAGAGTAATTTGGTTGCTAGCCAACACTACAAGGTTCTCTATAAATGGTTCAAAAATTTTAGGTCTTTGTTGGAGCTACACTTCTCAGTACGCCGTGTATTTGTACAATCTCATTCAAGAAAAGAGAAGTAATAATCGAAGCGTCGTTAATCTTGGTGTAAGGTATGAAGCGTGCCATCTTGTTGAACCTATCTATAATGACTATTACAAAATCTTTGCCTCAGGCAGTTCATGGTAGTTCGAAGATAAAGTCCATGCTTAATTCAATCAACGACTTCATTGGAACAAATGGGGGCATTGCTCTCCCTTACTCGGCTTAGCATTTGGCCTTCTTGCATACGAAACAACTTTTGACAACTTGGTGCACATCTCTCCTCATTTCGGCCAAAAGAAGTGGCTATTTAACATTTCACAGGTCTTCCTTTCTCCAAAATGTTCAAAGAGTCCTCTATTGTGAGCTTCCCTAATTAGTAGCTCCCTTAGTGAACAATTTGGCATGCATAATTTTCCATCTCAGAATAAGTACCCATCCTCTACATGATACTCATTCACTATCCTTCCATTGACGCATTGCGAAATTATAGGTCTAAAGTATGGATCCTTGGAGTACCGTTCTCTAATACTTACAAACTCAAACAGTCCGGTCTACATCTCTGATAAAAGTGCATATCTCCTCGAAAGAGCATATGTAACTACGTTGCTCTTTCTTTGCTTATAATTTATCACAAAATTGAATCTTTAAAGGAATTCAATCCATCTTACATGTCGCTTTGACAACTTAGTTTGACTTCAGAAATACCTCAGCGATTCATGGTCAGTATATATGACAAATTCTCTCAATAGTAAATAGTGCTATCATACTTACAATGCTCAGATTAGTGCCAAAAGTTCTTTATCATACACGGAATAATTCAACTAGAGTCCTCGGAGGTTCTCACCGTGGAAGGCAATTGGTTGGCCTTTTTGCATTAAGATGGCGCCTATTCTAATGCCTGATGTGTCGCATTCCAGCTAAAAAATTTTGTTAAAGTTGGGTAATACTAACATTGAGGCAAAGGTCAATCTTTCCTTTACTTCGGCAAAACTCCTCTCCTCTCTTTCTCCCTATCGGAAGTTGGTGTTTTTTTTTTTTTTTTCGCTAGTTCAGTAAGTGGCACAGTAAGGGTGTTGGAATTCCTCATGAATCTTCTATAAAACGAAGCTAGTCCGTGGAAACTTCTCACATCAATACAAATAGTAGGAGTCAACTACTCGATAATTGTTCAGATCTTTTCATAATCGACTTGCAAGCCTTCTTTACTAACTACATAACCTAAGAATACGATTTTCTCCTAGCAAAAGCAACATTTCTTTAGATTGTCGAATAGTTTCTTAACACGGACGATATCTAGGACTGCTTTAGATGTTCACAGTGACTCGACATGTCAACGTTATAGACAATGATATCGTCAAAGTACACCACAACATACTTCCTTATGAGATGTCTCGACCCATGATTCGTTAATCTTATGAAAGTGCTTGGAGCATTCGACAAACTGAAGCTGAAGGGCATGACCATTCATTCGTAAAGTCCATGTCGAGTCTCAAATGTAGTCCTTCACTCGTCTCCTAACCTCATGCAGATTTGGTGGTAGCCAGATTCGCCAAGTTCCATCCTTCTTTGATACTGGAAGTGCTGGCACAGAGTAAGGACTAAGACTTTCTCTTACATAGTCTCTCTCCAGCAACTCATTAACTTATCGTTGGAGCTTAGAAGCTTGCTCGGAATTCATTCGATAAGCTGGCTTATTCGGTAATGCAACACTGGGTACTAAGTCAATGTAGTGCTTTATACCTTAAGTTGAGGGCAACTTCTTAAGTAATTGTTCGGGGAACAAGTCGACATATTCATCTAACAACTCTTTGATCTCTTAGGGTAACTCACCCCGCTCTTTCATTTCCAATAGTCGCTTGCCCAACAAAAGAGTCAACTCATTAGCATTGATGGCCTCTCGAAACTTGACTCTACTCATCACCAGAGCCTTCTTTAATCCACGAATAAGTTTTGTTTGCAACTTATTAACTTCTCTTGGTGGCATTAGATTCAATGTGATCTTCCGGTCATTCTTCTTGAATATATAGTACTCTTGTAGCTATTATATATAACTCTCCTATTAAACAATCACGATTTATCCAACAACATGTAGGAAGCGTACTTGGGCAGTACATCGTAGAGAATCTAGTCAGAGTAATTTCCTATAGTGATCAACAATAGTATTTGCCAAGTGACATGTAATGCTCATTTCTCACTTAACCAATGCAACTTGTATGGCCTTAGATACGCAACAGTCAGCAACTTTAGTTTTAAACAAGATCAGCTGATGCCATGTTAGTGCAGCTTCTACCATCCACGATGAAGGCGCACACTTGATCATTCACCTTATAGGTGGAATGGAACAAGTTCTCTTTCTGTTCCTCCTTTCGCAAGGGCTCGACGTTCATAATATGTCAGACAACCACGAGTAACTTGTCCAAGTCCTTGGCAAACATATCCTCCTCAATCGGCTATTTCTCGGCATTTTCTTTCTTGGTAGGAACCTCCTCCTCCTCGGGTTCCTCATCTGTACTTTTTACTCCTAGCTTTGGGATGTCTCCCTTGATAACCATCGTCTTTTGATTCGGGCACCAAGTAGCCATGTGTCCAAACCCTTGACACCTGAAGCAATTGATCTGGCTAATCTTCCGATTAGATTCTTGCCTTTTCTCATAAGTTTGGGTCGGCACTTCACCATCAGGTCAGCCTTTTTGCTCGGCTCTGTACTCGACTGAGCTTAGTAACTTGCCTATTCAAGTTGGTTAGTTGGCATCCTAGCCGATACTCGACTCCTTCTTCGCCTCTCTACTCGCTGGGCAATCCTAACAGTTTCATCCATTACATCGAATCATTAGAGCTCTACGACATTTCGAATGTCTCCTCTCAACCCAATAATGAATCTTGAAACTGTTCGAGCTGGTGGTTCCTTCACTTCACAATAGATTATGAGCATTTGAAACTCTTAAATATACTCATCAATAGTTTGGCTTTCTTATCTTAGCTCCTGAAGCTGAGTGAAAGTGTCTCGAATATAAGTTTTCGGCATGAACCCATTTTTTAGCATTCTCTTCATCTCAGACCAAGTGTTAATCTCTCAGTATCCCTCTCAACTTCTCATGGCCTGAAAATTCTTCTATACATGGCGGAATATTCGAAGAATTCAACAGCAGTAGTTCTCACCTTCTCATAATCCTTATATTAATAATAATCAAATACACACTTTACCTTCTCTTTCCAATCCATATATTTATCAGCATTTTCAGATCCATTAAAACTCAGAATCAGAAGCTTTACATAGTTGGATGCTCTGGAGATTCATATACGCTCTGGAGATTCATATACGCTCTTCTTCTAAATACTCTTCTTCCTCTTCATCAAGCTCTCTTAGGTTTATCTTTCGCTTCATTTGTCCGCCAACTCCTCTACCTCGAATAAGTTGAGCTGTGTTCTGACCTCTAACAGGTTGAGCAGTTTGGGGAGTATTTTGTGTGGCTTCAGTGAGTCGGCAAGACAGCATATGAATAGCTCGGATTGGATCTACTAAAAGGTTAGTTACTTCATCAAGCCTCTCGTCAGTGCTTCTGAGAGTTCTCTAAGACTATCGTCCATGGTGGATAATTTCACTGTCATCACTAGTACCAACATTCATACTTAGATCTGTCGTTTTTTCTCATAGATTTAAAGCTTAAACAAATACTTCGGGAAATTAACAATTAACAATATAGCAATCAATTGAATACGGTAACTTACTCTGTTTCATACACACAAAACAGAGTATAATGGAACTTCAAGAATAGATAAGGTCGATTGCTAGATGAGTTTCGTAAAAAGCTCGAAAAAACATTAATGTAGAAAATGCAAAAGGGTAAAATGAAGAATGAAATAGTAAGCAAAATCCATGAACAGCTGCAAAGGATATGACGCACCAATGGAACTTCCGAGGACTCACGACACAATTCGATATGACACACGAATCGGTCTGGTGAGGTTATTAACCAACTAGCCTTACTCAAGAGTTAGGATAAGAGCGATGTTGAGAGCAAACAGAGCGTTTACACAAGGAAGAGAGTACTCAAAAGTGTAATAAGAATTATCTATCTTCCTACAGTTATCAGTACAATGGTATTTATACCCATAAGTTAGGGCAACTTAATTTAAAAAAAAAAAAAAAGATAAAAAGGGCATTTTCTAAGAAAGCAAAGATTAGGACACAAAATGATAAAAATGAATATATAAGAAAAACAATCATTGGTACAACGAATTTTACACATAATACTATACACATGGTGATGCTACATTAGCGAGATTAGGAAATGCGGATAAAAAGTACGAACGACTGACTTATCCAAGCAGGGACGGCTTTGTTAGTCTAGAGTCTCTTTTTCTTGACTTATCGGTAAGGAAGGTACCGAGTAACTGGTCGGCATGGGCATGAGAGAGTAATCTTCAATTCGGCGCACTACAAAAAAATGGGTGGTCATGCAGCTCGGCATGAAGGGTGACTCAACAAGGAAGTACTCGATCTCAGTGGGGTCGATTAGAACAGAAGGATTCATCGTGCCGGTTCCTTTAATCCTTGGGCTTGGCTGTAGGTTAGGGATCTAGTAGCCTAATTCCCATCAGGAAGTTTCTACAAAAGCTGCCTGTAAAAGGTTGTTTAAGATATAAATGGTTAAAATGAATACAAATTCAAATTGAATTTGGAGAACCCCTACTTATCGTAAAGTACAGTGCTTTCTTTGGAAATATTGGAATAATTATCTTTCCATTAAGGAAAAACTATTAGCAAGTGATTTACATATCGATTCTTTGTTGCTTTTGTGGATCTTTAATGGAATTTGTTAACCATTTTTTAGAAATTGCACAAAAATTAAGGAGTTATAGCATAGAGTAATTTGATAAAGTGAATTCAACTTTGCATAAAAGACTCAATTGGGTGGGGGGATAGGGAATTGGGTTAAGCTTAATGTATATTACCTAAATAATAAAAAAAAGGAAAGTAAATTGGCCTTGGTAGTAGAAGTTCAGTTTTATCTTATGGGGAGTATGGAAGAAAATAAATAATGGAATTTCTAATAAGAAAGGGAATCCAAATTGGTGGGAATAAGCTCTTATTGTAGTAAAAGAATGCTAAGCCACCATGAGAAGGAAGAAAATGGCAAATAAAGATGACCAAGAAAGAGTTGAATGAGAGCCATACTAATTGGTTGGCTAAAACTGAATGTCGAATGTGCATTCAATTGATGGCGGCTAGAGTTGGAGCAATTATTAGGGATATTGAAGTGGAGTTATTTAAGAGGTTTTTATAAGAAGAAATATTTTCCTTCGCCTCTAGAACTATAAATATGGAGTATTTTTTGGCGATTGGAACCTACTAGAGGATGAAGATTAAGAAATAAATATATTATTATAAGATGAGATTTGGTTTAGGCGATCAAGTGAGTTTAGGAATGCTCTAATGATTTTAGTTGTTTAGCTAACTTAATCTTAACATGTAGTGATTTGATCTAATCAAGGCATGATTTATAAATGAAGTGAACATGAAGAGAAGGGAATAATATAGCGTATGACTTGGTGTAGAAAACCATAATTGGAGGAGTTGATGAAGTTTTTAAACAATGTCCTCCTTTTTCTTCTTCTTATTTTTCTTTTTTTCTTTTTATTTTTATTTAATGTGTATTAAAATGATATGCAAAAACTTATTTCGGAGGTTATCCCCTAGTTGATGTTGTGTTTTATTTTAGGTGTTATTACTAAGGTTATGTCTTGGACGTTGTTGTTTGGTTTGACGTAGGCTTAAGTTTCCATTGTGGTTTATTTTTTATTTTCTCCTAAAATGGTGAGAGAAAACAATTAATTATATTACTAAGATTATTGTAGTATAGTAGCATAAACATTGATCTTCTAACAGGATGAAACGGGTTCAAATCCTTGATCTCCCAAGATGTAACATAGTTAGGAAAAAAAAAAATAATGATTGTGCCTTTATATTATTAATCTTTCCTTTTTGTTTCCTAAGTTTCATTGGTAGTCTTACATTATATCTTGTTTTATCTTACTATTAGGATCAAATTTTCTTTTATATTCCTTCACTTTATCATCTAACATTTAGAAAGGAATCCAACCTCTCGTAATTTCTTTTCCATTTATTCTTCTTTCCTATATACCTTCATTCATAATACATTTTCTTGTATGAAACAAAATGTAAAGGAATCGGAGAAAGAAAATGGCAGAATGATATGGAAGACAAGACAAGGAAGGAAAACAAGAATAAGTTTTGACATAATTCAAGCTTAAACCTCACATGCGAATGGCGTATTTATGGAATTCATCTAAAAGTAATTACAAATAAAAATTTTTGAGTCTTCGTGTTTTTTCATTTTGCAAAACTATGATATTATTTTTTAATTATACAATTTGAGTTTTAAATTTTTAGAATGTATACGTATATATATATGTATGTATACACTGAAACCCACAATGCCCTGTTCAATTTATACGCACATAGCATTGTCCTTTTTCATTTATAACCCTGACTCCCTAGACTATGGCTAATCTATTGTTAAAAAAATTATGAAAAAAAGAAAAAGAGAAAACCTGTAGGATCTAATAAACTTTGGATGTGAATAATGCCTATGTAATTGAAAAAATTAAGATTGTATATACAAAGTCAAAAAGCATAATGATAATCTACCTAATGAATGAATCTATCTATAACAAGATCTAGGTCTCCAGCATAAACTAAAAAAATTATTTTACAAATTGCTTCACATCGTTCTTTTAATAAGGTGATAGATTTTGATTTTGACCTTCCTTTTGGTATTTTGAGGAGAAAGTTGGTCCTTAAACTCTAATACAAATTTCATTCAATATTGTTAGATTTGGTCATGATAGTTGATTTAAATATACGAGAAGAGCAATAGTTGAAAAAATAAATTAGATTGGATTAGGAGTCGGATTAGGATTAGATCAGACTGGCTCCATAGAATGGTTAGATCAAATCGGATTGGATCATATGGGTTAATTTGTTAAGCCGATACCATATAACCCGACCTACTTTGTTTTGTTACCCTAGACAATTAAGTGTTTTCTGATGAAAAGTATTCGAAAGTCACTAACTCTCTCTCTCTCTCTCCCTCTCTCTGAGAATATCTAAACTCTTCTTAAGATAAGTTTGAAAACCCTAATCTCTCTCTCTTCTTGTTCACTCTATGTAATAGATGTTGAACAAGATTAGTTATTGACGTGTTTTGGGTATTTTTGTAGGTGTTTATGGTGGTTACTTCAAGCAGATTATGACTCCTAAAGGGTAAAACTCTTTGATTTCTAGACCGTAACTTGTCTTCTTTTCTTTATTCATCTACTTTATACACTTGTTTATATAGATTTGTTATTTTAATTAGTAGATTTGCTAATCTAGTTGTGTATGTTGTTATATTTTATTATGATATTTTACAACTACTAATTGTTGAATACAAACTAATACTTTATATATACTATTACCTTGATTGTATAATCTATACTTTATTATTATTCCAATACAAAATCTCTATATTTTGCTAGTCTCTTAGTCAATCTTTGATTTCTGATCATAACATCATTTAGGTTTGACAATTGGTTCCATTAGGTTGTAATTTTAATATTTCATTAGCCATTATTCTCCAATCTCCACCATATTATAACTAAATCTCTTAAGCATTAGGCTTTGGTTTGTACTCCACTTGTATCATTAATAGGCTTAATAGTTTGAAAGTATAGTTTAAACCCCTATAAAAAATTATTCATTTCTCTTATAAATCGAGTTTACTTTGAGTCTTAAGTACATGCACCTATAGAGGAGGAGGAAGAGGAAGAGAAGTATGAAATTGGCTTTTAAGTTATCAATACCAATTATATCCAAAGATCTTTTATCTCCTTTTCTCGCAATGGTAATGATTGCATCATGGTTGTTTTATATGCCTATATCATTTAGTTATGATTTAGATAAAATTTTCAAAAGAAAAAAAGATTAATAATTCATATAAAAATCATTCCCTCCCATTATTTATTTATTTTTTATTTTTTAAAATATGTTTATAGATTACGATTCATAGTTAGGCCTCATTTAGTTCGTTGAATGTAATAAAAGAAGAATGAAATCATTATTACTAAGGAATTGAATAAATGTATAATAAGTTATGAATGCATATTACATTGTTTAGTTGGTCATCTAATTCAACTGTGAATGAAAAAATAAAGTCTGAATAGGTAATTAAAATAACGATAATATCCTGATATATTCACAAAATAATAAAATGAAAGAAAATTAACTAGTTCCATCCCAAACTTAAGTCCTTAATCATAAAAAAATCCAAATTGAAACCTTAATCTAAATTAGAAAACCCTAATCTCAAATCAAAACTGTTATTCATGATCAAAATTCAAAATAAACTACAACATTACAACCAAATAAATTCAAAATAAATTTGAGAATAAACTTATGTTAAGGTTTCTTAAGATCTGCAATCTAAAATCTTATTGATTGAATTAAATTGTTTAGCTTTCTTTGAATTGTGTTGATCAACTCCCATTAAAATAAACTATTAATTAATTTCGATCCTGTCATCAAAGAAAAGAAGAACAAATTTGTATAGATTTTCAAGAGGAAGAATAGATTTATAATTTGTAGAGTTTAGTGATGCTGTACAGATTGATGAGAAAGAAGAACATATCAAAGAAAAAGATGAATGAATCTACAATCTAGTGATGCTAATTCATGAGTCTAGTGCTGGCAGTGAAGAGAAAGAAGAATAGATTGAACAATTTGAAGAGAAAAAAGAAGGACAGATCTACAATCCGATGGTGCTAATTGTAAGCTCATAAAATTGAGTTTAGGACAATCAAGTCTAAATTTAGGGCTTTTAGGGAAACTTATCCAATTGAGCCCAAACTTTATGACTAGAATAGAAAAGTTAGTCGAGATATTACAGTGAAATTAGATTTTAGAAATAATGACCAAAAATCTCAATTTTTCCCTTAGAAGTAGGAATATTTAATATAGCACTAAAATGTTTGGAATTTATAAAATCGAATTTAGATTGTAATGAGAACTTAGAGATAAGTTAATTGAGCTATAAAATGAAATAATATAATGTAATTTACTATATAAAAATACATGTAATTTTATGAGTATATCTGGTATAAATAATAATTATACCCTAAATTACGCAATTATATATATATTTTGTTGAAATCATAAAATTAACTTTAGAACGTATCCTAAAAATAAAAGATATGTTAGAAACTTAATTATATGAGTATAGTTATATATTGCGCGTGATATTTACAAGGAATATATGTAAGCCCTAAAGTTAAGTCAAAAGATCGTATGATTGGACTTAAAGCACAAGGTTTAGGACGATCGGTTAAAGGATCCAATCAAACCCAAATTATAAACGATTGAGAGAAATATTAGTAAAAATGACCCCGTAAACTTGAATTTAAGAAAATAAGTAATAAAATAGGATACTACAAAATTTTCAAAATTTAAATATAATACTTGTTAATCATCAAAAAGACAAAAAATATAATTTAATAACTAATAAATTACTAGAAATAGATTATATGTATACGGAAAATCATAGAATGACCTAAATAATAATTAGGAATGTTCATATGTATTTATGTATAGATAAAAATATGCGAAATTACTTAAATTGACAAAAAACTTAGATTATTAAATTAATTAAAGAAAATTATTAAATTAATTAATAAAAATCAGAAGGGTATGGATTAACCTAAATATGGTCGTGGCAAGTCAGAATCTGAAAAAGAAAAATTAACCAATTAGAATTAAGTAACACAAAAACCAAAAATCAAGGAAATGGGGCAATGTCATGTCTAATTAATGCATATTAATTACCCAAAATGTCTATAAATAGGGAAAAATTTCAGAGAACTCCTTTGGACAGTTTAGCATTAGAGAAAAATAAGGAGCTTAAAAAATTCGAGAGAAAATCTAGAAAAAAAAAAGAAGAAAAGGAAACTGTGCAGATACGGCTAGTGAGCTAAATCCACACCTCACCACCACTTGAGATCGAGCTACCACCACCACCCTACTCCAGCCCCACCGTCTAGGCCGATCGACACACTTGGATCGGATTTGGACGGCCAAAAAGCATTAAACCTGTGAGTCCCTTAATTGCCCCTATTTTGAATAATTTTGTAAAATTAGTTATTTTGCCTAGAAAATTATAAAACTTGTTATTCTGAGGTTTTATTGTATGTAGATTTAGGGAAAAATAATGATTTAGTTTAATCACGTCTGAAAATATAAGGTTTTTAACAAATTAAAAAAAACCGAGCATGATTAGAACGAGAAATATATAGGCTTAAAAGTGTAGTTTAGAGCTCAATTTTTTTTTCTGTAGAATGCTTATGTGATATAGAACAGTGCTATGAAGCCATTTTTTAAGAATTAATTTTTGAAAATTTTAAGTTAATTTTTAGCCCTAAAATGTTGGAAAAATTGGGTAATTTTAAGTTAATTAGGTGACTAAGATACTAATTATTGATTTAGATAGTCATTAAATATTCAAGGATGTTAATCTCTGATGTGGAAACCTAATCCTAGCCTTTGAAGTATTAAATATAGTTAATTTAGGAAATTAGGTAGTTATTGTAAGAAATTAGTAATATGTGGAATTGAAAATTAATAAATCTAAAAAATTAGGGTTATTTAGATAATAGTATAATAAAAATCAGAATAATACTAAATCTAAAATAAGATTTAATTTTAGGTAATTGTATAAAAATGTAAAATTTTCTTACATCGGGGATAAATCCGATACCTCAATTTGGAATAGCATGTATCGAATGGTTTAGAATATTAAATTAAGACCAAATAGGATATTTGAATACTTGAGCTTAATGTGATTAATTTCACATTAGGATTCGAGCATATTTGGGACTTAGAAATTAAAACTAGAATCAAAATTAGGGTCTAAATCTCAAAATAGAGTAAAAAGAATTATTAGTATATAATAGGTATACATGGAAAATAGAATTAAATTATAACTTAGAATATGAATCCTTAAAATATAAGTACTAAAAAGACTTATTTGTATTATAGGACACCCAGAGACAAATTGGCTTGCAACTAAGTGATCAGGCGATTGAGAAATTCCAAGTAAGTTGGGTTATTACTTATTGTAATAGAGTACTAGTCTTACGGTACTCGGAGACTTAGGCTTGTATATGGTTGTGACTGTAAGTAGTTTACACATGTATTTGATGTATCTGAATTCGTTCTGAATTTGTAATGTGAGTGATTTTGTGATTGATTGAATTGGTGTGAAATTGTTTCAACACCCTAAATGAAATTTAATCTTATTCGACTTTAATAACTAAAAAAATGTCATGTATTGCAACCCGTTAGGGGATCATAGGATTCTCTAACTAAATATCGACCCCTT
This sequence comes from Lumnitzera racemosa, assembly GCA_024138005.1. NCBI lineage: Eukaryota > Viridiplantae > Streptophyta > Magnoliopsida > Myrtales > Combretaceae > Lumnitzera > Lumnitzera racemosa. The sequence continues at coordinate 110,997,108 of JAMXBC010000004.1, forward strand.
TGAAAGGGAGAGTGCAAGATTGCAAAATGGTCCATTTTTCATCCTTAGTCGAATTAAATGATAGAAGAGGAGGTCGCGGCGAGGGTGAAGTCAATGGTTTGAAGGTAGTCGTGGGAGGAGCGAGGTCTTCATTGCACAAGATTGGATTTTGTTGTGAGCTGCTGCATAACATGAAAACTCTTCAACTCGGATTGGAGCTGGTGAAATTTCTCTGATTTCACAACGGACCGGACTACGTTGTGCAACGACACTTGATTATTGTATTGCATGAAAATAATTGCTTGAGTAAGGACATGATGTTTAGGTACTACCATTCCTAGGTTAGTGTGCTGCTATTTGAGAAAGTGAGAATCGAGGAATCAACTGAACCTAGGCTTTTAACTTTGTCTTTGAGTTTGAGGAAACTAATTGGAAATTTCTTAGGAGTCTACTGGTTTCTTAACTTACTGTATATAGATTGCAAAACCTATAATTTTTAATAAACTCTGATTGTAAATTTTACCTTTGGACGTAAAACATTGATATAAATACTGTTGTGGTACTAAATAACAGGTTGTATAGAATATGTATTTTGTAAAACCTCTACCACAGGTTTGGTTATTAACAAGTATTGGAATAGACATTTCAAGCTGGTTAAGTTATGCGACTTGTGTGAACTCTATCTACGATATCAGATGTGAGGTCAGCTTCTATCTTATATTAGTTTATACGACGGAATTGTTATGACTCTTTCTGTTACGACGGAATTGTTATGACTCTTTCTGTTCGGAGCGTGACACTAATTCACGAGTTGGTGGATGGCGATGAAGATAGATAGTGTTGATTCACGAGTATAGTGAATGGTGGGAGAGATAGAAGGTAGGAGAGATAGAGAGGAAGACATGTCCATAGTTAAAGAACATAATTCCAATTCATACTTAGAGCTAATAATGGTATGATTTTGTAATATGTTAATTTGTATGAAGATATTATGAGAAGAAAAAAATAATTAAATCCTAAATTATTATTCGTGACACCACATAAGGAGTCTTGATTCAGTAGTTTAAGGAATTGTAATTAGTATACTAAATACGGTAATAAATATTTCATAAAATATAAAGAGGGAATCAAATAACTATTACAGTGAAATAAACATAAAAGTCCATTTTCCGCTATGGATCGAACCATGTCCAAACTGGCAGGATGAAACTTGGACGAACCTCTAGAGGATTTTTGCTCACACTTTCAAAAAGATTGAGAAAGATATCAAAAGACAAAAGTAAAAATACTTATCTTATTTGTAAAAATAAAACGAAAACGATAAACCAACCGAAAGATTGCTACCGAATTCTAGCACGAATCTGTAAGGGAACGACGAGTGGAAGCAAGTTAAGAAATGGTGGTTATCGATTGGCTTCGGCTCGGGATTTGGCTCCTTGTTCTCGTACCGACAATCGCCGCTCCAGAAAAAATGTTCCGCCCCATAAAAGCATGAGGCTGGGACGATTTTTCTATGATTTTTTTTTTTATAGGATTCGTGATGTAATTCATGTTGTTTTTAATTTTATTATTTTTAAATTTAAATTATTGAATAAACTATAAATTTAATGATATAGATAAAAAATATGAAAATAAATAGTAAAATGATAGATACAATTGATCTTCTTATCAAAATAGATAATAAAAGATATATTTTCTATAGACCAAACTCTTTTTCTTTCATTATTTATATACTATTACCCTAATTACTAGTTACTTTTATAATAATTTTAAAAAACCTATACAACATGATTACAATATAATTATATCATCATTGATCTCTTATTTGAGAGGAATTAGACTCAGATATTTTATCTCTTGAGTTGCAACATAGTATGTAATAAAAATGAGAAAAATTATTATATATTTACTTAAACATAAATACAATACATATTATTCAAAACTAAAGCGTTAAAAAAAAAAAAACACTTATCGTATACTAATAGCTAATGAACTAATAATAAAAACATTGATTTCTTAAGTGGAATCTTCTCGGTTCGAATCCTAATTCTCCATTTTAACCATCGATAACAAAAAGTATATCCTTTTCATTGTTAGATTTAGAAACTTAAAATTTTTTTAGATTTTTTTTTACCAATAATTCTTTTAGGATTAAAGATAGCATATATATTTATGAGAATCACAAATATGGACCAATAAATAAACGGATAGGATTGCTTTAAATTTTAAGCTGATTTAAGGGGATAAAAAATTAAAAAAAAAATCAGATTTCACGAAAATTCGAACATAAATTAAATTATGATTGAACCGAATTAAATCACGTGAACTAACTTAAGTTTGATAATACTAGTTTAGATTGTAATTTTTCTAATGTATTTCTATGTACAAGTTTATGTTTTCATCATCTATCACTTCACGTTTTTATATGTTGATTTAGTTATTTTATGTATTTATTTTTCATTTCTATTTCTCACTTTGAGACAGTAAATACGTATCAACTTTTATTTCTCCATGATATTTAATTTAACAAAACTAATATTATTAATATATTTAATTAAATAATAATGTATAAATATAAAATTACTTGGACGGCTATCTCAAGGCCGGGGATTCCCGGAAGATCACTCAACACACCAGCGTTCACGGTGATTTTATAGAAAGGATAAACCCTAAATCTGATTTATGTTTACTGATTTTTCGTTTTTTATCTCTTATTATTTCTTTCATATTATTTTGGTCATATATATTTATTTATGTAATAATCTCATTTTATTTTAAAATTATTGTATATTAAGTAGAAGCTGGCACGTATCCTCCTCCAATTAAGGTAATAAATAAAGATAAAATAGATATATATATAAAGTATTAAAAACTAATAAGATATTATTATATTTTAAATATTATATATATGTTTTTTTGAAAAGCGGTAATTTTGGTCAACTTTAGATTCAGCCAAAAAGACGAAAAACATGTCAGTGGTTGGAAATTAGGCATGCTCTCTCACGGTAGCTTTACAGCTTTCCACATAATTTATTATACCCAATAAATTATTACTTGATATTTTAATATAGCCATTTTCTCAATTTCAATATACTTTAAATATTCCAATTTACTGCCTCAACCAATTAATAAATCGTCTTTATTGATTTTCCAAGACGGACGTGAACCCTTTTATTAATCATAATTTATACTTTCGATTTCACAATTAAAATATTAATTATTCATTTAAAAATTTTCATTATTTTATTATCATGACTTTATTACTTTTTTTTTTTCTATTTTACAATTTTTTCCTACTTTATTTATTTATCTCACCTTGGATTTCTTATGAGAAACCCTAATTTCAGATCATACCCACGATAAAGCAAATTTCACGTTTTGGTGTAAAAATATTTTCAATGCAGTGAAGCTTCTACTTGAACTCAAAAGCGAGTGATTTTAATTTTCTTTTTTAACTTTTTTTTTTTTTTTACTGTGAGTAAGGTAAATTTAGCTACTTCGATACTGTAACATTAGGATCTGTAATTTATGCTTCGGAGAACTGTATCCTGTCATTAATTTTGCTAAAATTATCTTACTTTTTGATTTATATTGGTTTAAATTTTGCAATTTTTGCTGTAATTTGATTTTAGGTTAAAAATTAGCTGTTTTTTCTGACTTTATCAATCCATTCAAGCATGATTCCATTGAATTACTGCTTAATTAGGGTTAACTTAGCTCAAGATTGAAACTTTAATAGATTCGATCAGTTGATTTTTAGGGTTTATAGGGTTTTGGGGGGGTTGGTTTATGTTGGTGTGATATAGAAAAATGGAAACTAAAGAGGAAATTAGTGCTTCTGGGATTACAGTGAAAGGTGATGAAGCTCCTGATAGCTATAGGGTGGCCCCAGTAATTGAAAATGCAAATCCTGTCCAAATTGGTGGGCTCACATTGATTATGAATCCACCTCCACCTCCACCTCCACCTCCTGCTCCGGCCACGATTGCCCCGCCTGCTGCGCAGGCCGCTACTTCAGCTGTTGCAGCACCCTCTCCGAGCTGGGCGGTTACTAGTTTGGACGGGAAGAAGAAGAGAGGTAGGCCGAAGAAGTATGGACCGGATGGGGTGGCATTGTCCCCGATGCCGATTTCAGCATCGATACCATTGACTGGAGACTTCAAAGGGTGGCAACAGAGTAGAGGGACGCTAGTTGAGCCGGTCAAGAAGAAGCATAAGTTTGAGGTCGAGAGTCCAGGTATGAAGTTTCTAAATTAATACCGGTCTCTGTTACAATGCAACATTGTTTGATGGCTTCTTTATTTTGTCTTGTTGTGGGCATCTGGGAGATTGTAAGGCTGTGGTTTGACTGGTTTTAATGATTCGGGAAGTACTAGAAAATCTGGTGACAGACAGAAAGTCAGAACTTCCTAGGAACTTTGGACGTCTCCCTGCTTGTTGTTTGGCTCCCCTTATTTCCAATCGAGCAGTAATAAGCGTGCTGAACATTTAATACGAAATTGTAATGAATTTAATTTATTTTTTTTTTAGCCATTTCCAAGATTCTCTCTTTTTTTTTTTTTTTCATTTTCAAGACAAAATCAAGCAAAACAATACCTGCCATGCCATTCGGAATTTTGCTTTCAAAATTAATTCAGTTCAAAAAATTTTTTCCTTTCCAGTATGCCCTAGGAGGTTTTTTTTTTTTTTCTTTTTTCCCTTTTTAAAAGAAAACTAAAATTATTTGGGTAATTTCTACGTCCCATAAAATGAAGAGTTTATATGTGGCACATATAAAGCAAGCAGAAATTGCTTGAATAAACCATGGGTGCTGTACCTTAAGATTTGCAAGCCCCGCTACCTTTTCATGTGGGTTCTACAAATATAAGGGACCAAAAAGCATGGTGTATACATACTGTGTCTATTCCGGTTGGGCAGGCAATATGGGGAAAAAAAATCTCCATGAAGCGAAAACACACTTCAAATGCATTTATAATGTAAAAAGTATTTTGTTCATAAATACCTGGAACGAGTACTTGCCGATAGAATCCTTGTTATTTTGTGCATAACAAAAACATTGCTGACTTATAAACTGCTTCTCACACCGGGCCGATTTTATTTGAATAATTTGCTTGAGCTACTAACAAATTAGGTCTGGTTGTCAATCTTCGTATATGAATATTCAAGACCTTAGTATCTTTACTAGGCACAAGGTGATGATGCCACAGTACAGTTGATATTTCTCATGCCTTCTTAGGGGTTATGTAGGTCTCCATAGTTTGCATTCACAGGGAAAAGAGACTATTAGCATTTTAAGCTGCCAATCAGGTGCTGGCAGCATTTTGTTAAATGCCCAAACAGAGTAGAGGCTCTCTAAAAATTTAATTGGATTCTCAAGAGGCCTTGAAGAACTCTGCCTAAGAAATGTTCCATTGTCAAGAGAATGAAATCTTCTCCCTTTTTTTTTTTTTTTTTTTTTCCCCGTGGAGATGGGCCTTTCCAAAATATGCTACTGAGTGGAATATGTAGTGTAGCTGCTTGGGTTTGCTCTTTTACTCAGTTTTGGTGCCTTGAGTGCACCCATTTCAAATTTGTGTTGGTCAAGATAAACTATGGATAAGATGAAAGTAGATATACACATATACTATTATCAGAGATCAGTATGCTGGATATATACTGTAGATATACACATATACTATATGAGAGATCAAGAGTGCTAGATATATACTGTAAAAGTAAACTTGTATATCCTCTTTTCTTTTCTTTTTTACAAGAGGACCGGGAAAAGTATTCTCTCTACATGAAAGGCTACTCTTTTTCGTAGACAAATCTCTATTTCCCAGTTCCATCTTCCTCAATCACCATATTCATCACAGTTATCTGTTCCTTCTATAACCCTTATTAAATGCTTTTGATATTTAATTAGGTTAGTACTGTCAATTGTGTGTATTCCAAGCGCCCATTAAACTGAAACAAATGATACAATTTTCAAAGGCTATATTCTGAGAAGACACAGATCGGACTCATAAAATAAATTAAAGATATAGACTAAAAGAAGAAAAATTAGCTGCTGCACGTTAAATTTGTTGTAAATATACAAATTAATAATATTGTTGAATTTAAGAATTAACTCTATGTACATCAAGTTCAGGATCCAGTAGAAATGTTTGTGAATGTTGATGTATACATAGCTGCATCTATTCCATTTTGACCTTCTCTATAGGCTTGGTCATACTGAAAAATAGCCATTGAAAATTTTATTGACACCTATGCTTTACATATATTTGTATAAGTTAGCTATGTATCCTTAAATTGTCAGTGTCTTGTTGTGGTTGTGATCCTTTGAGGATTTACACTAGATATCATCATGTGCAGGGGAGAATGTTGCATATTTTGTTGGTGCTAATTTCACTCCTCACGTGCTAACAGTTAACCCTGGTGAGGTATGTTCTCAATATAGTTTTATTATCCTACTCTATTGCACTCTGTGTTTCTCTATCCAATTGTTAAACTATTCTCTCATGTTCATATTAGGAACCTCCCTCGTGGCATTGTTTTTGGATATGATTGATGTTACGTGAAGCTTGGTCTAGAAAAGAATATAGATACCAAGAGTCAAGTTCAATGAAGACTAAATAATATTAAAAGTAAAATCTTCCTTCTGCCCTTTTGTCCCGAGATTAAATGATTCCTCCCATGTGTCACTGGGTTACCTTGACCCTCCTCTCCTGATGAACTCTCGGCTATTTGCCAGTAGAAACAAAAAGCAGAGAGGTTTATTCTCAAAATCAAAGACCATATTTGCTTGATGAAGTTGTTTTTTATGCGACTAAAGTTGTTTTTTCTTTTACTTGCTCAGTGGAGTAGTTATTGAGTTAGTATTAAAGACAACCCATTTCTGATTGGATTGGAACTTTGGATATTTTGCTAAGTGGTTTCTGAGAGACTCAATATCATTTACCCCCACTACAAAAAAGAGAAAGATAACCTCTTTTATAGGATGCTAAGAGATTTGTGACTGCCTCTATTTCTATCACTATTTTTTCTCGTTTATTAAAATATAGCATTGAGATATTTTTTAAGTCGGTTTTCTTAAATAGTGGCTTTCCCCATTTGTTAAGACACTGATTGAAATTTGAACCTTGTAGTGTGCTAGTCTTTCTCACACAATATGTAATTAATTCTTTAAGATCACCTATGAAGCCTTATAAGTGTTTGGGGCACTCATAAATTAACCCTTCTAAATTGGGGTGGCGATTACACTGAACTCTCATGCCATTGATTTGAGGAGGATAAAATATCTGCATTTTTACCCCCATTTGCAAGGGCAAATATGGTCAACTAGAAAGCAGTTTATGATCAAGTGAGGAAAATTTCTTACTTCATAAGCTAAACCAGAAAATGGAGTGAATTTCATGGATGTATATGTATAAACATTTTGTCAACTTTGTTACTTCATATTTCTTAAATTAATCACCATGGACTAATTGAAAACATTTTTATACCAACCCTCTTTGCAGAAATAGTAAAACATCCATGTAGTAATTAATTGAAAATTAGTATTAGAAGATGACTCTGATCAATGAATTGTTTGTTTTTGTATTTTAAATACAGAATTCAGTGGTTACTTCTAATTAACCTTTTGTTTGTACACACACACACCTGCCCCCCATCCCACCCCACCAAAAAAAAAAAAAAGATTCTTCTGAGTTATTTTTGATCCTTAGGATACTGCATGAAATGACATAAAGCTGGTAAAAATTTTGTTGTAATGCTTTTTATTTGTTTATTTATATATTTTATACTGTGGGAGTAATACCACTGTGCTTTCAAGAACCAGCTACCCATTCTTTTGGTTAATTTACTAATGTATTTTGGTCATAAAAGATAGATCTAGAATATGCCAGTTGGTTTTGGCAGCATACACTATTCTAAACAATTATTGGTAATATAGATTTTACATTTCATATCCTATCTGTATTAACTTCAACCTTCCTTGCCCTTTTGCAGGATGTCACGATGAAGATCATTTCATTCTCCCAGCAAGGATCACGAGCTGTTTGTGTTCTCTCAGCCATTGGCACTATATCAAGTGTGTCACTTCGTCAGTCTACTTCTTCTGGAGGTACTTTAACATATGAGGTATTTACATCTGTTCCCCTGTATTTTACGATTGCATAATTTGAAGGCATCTCTATTGGAATTGAATGAATATGCAGATTGTTTCTTTTCTTTGAATATCTTCTACAGAAACAAAGAAAATTTCTGAATTTCCTCTTTAAAATAGAAGTAAATGCAGGGAGCAAAGTATGAAAGTAATCTGCTAGCCTTTGTATATGTTGGTGACAGAATTTTGGTCAGTAACTGCTTAAGCTGCATGACTAAGTGAATAAAATGCACTGAATGACAAAAAAAGTGCATGTGCAATGAAGATATATGTCCTTGATCAATGAAGAAGACTGGTGCAGCTGTTCCATGAAGGAAATTATCAGCTTACCTTTATCTTTTGCTAAAGTCAGATTCTACTTGAAGAGTTTGTATAGTTCATAATTTATTTTGGTGTCAGACTAGCATTATAAGTTTGGAATGATCTTTAAGCAGTGATTTGTGTATTGGACCTGTTTGCTAGGTTTAAGATTTTATGTTCAGCTCATGGATATTTTTATAGGAGAAGAATTAAGGTACACAAGTACATGATCTGTAATACTATGGATTATGTAACTTTCTTAAATAGAGTATATAAATTATCAGGAGTTTAGGTACACATGGTAGCAATGTGAAATTTTCAGGCCTGTTCAGAAAAAATGTTGATTAGACAAGGAAGTGAACAGAGCACCTACTCTCATTTCTATATCAAATGACTTTCTATAGAATGGTTAATTTGTGCATAAATATCACTACCTATGTAGAATCTGAGAAAGTTTGTTTAATTTACTATCTTATATCTGTTGCTTAGAGAAGCTGATTAGCTTTCTCTCTATTCATTCAGGGTCATTTTGAGATACTCTCTTTGTCGGGATCATATATGCCAATTGAGAGTGAAGGAACAATCAGCAGATCTGGTGGGATGAGTGTATCCTTGGCTGGCCCTGATGGTCGTGTTGTTGGCGGAGGGCTTGCAGGTCTGTTAGTAGCTGCTAGTCCTGTGCAAGTAAGTATCACAAATTTTAGGGAGAAACTAAGTAACGTATTAGCCTTCTTTTACTCAAGCCTCATCTCAACTGTTTCAAATGGATCTGATTGTGAACGGTACAAGGGAGATTTTTTCCTTGCACAAGCATTTTATTTCTTAACCACAACTACATATTGCAGGTAGTGGTAGGTAGTTTCCTACCTGGTCACCAGGCTGAGCAGAACCCAAAGAAGCATAGAGTTGAAGCTCCATCAGTTCTGACCGCTGCTACCACATTAAATCCCATAATCAGAGAAGAAACTCGGGGATCATATGGTGTAACAAAGCCAATTATTTCAACCATCTCTCCCTTTAATGGTGGTAGCACTAACCCCATCCAAGATTCAAGGACTTCTATATCCGAGCATAAAATATACTTCACCAAGGAACACTCCAATGGCCTGAGTTGATCCATCCTAGGTTTCTCACCGTTGACATTTAGATCGTATGTTTAATTTATTTATTTATTTTTTTTTTTCACTTGTTTGAGAGTTAAAAAGGAAAGTAGGTTTTGCAGGCACTCATTTAGCTTTGCCTCCATCGTAACATGTATTGTTGAATGACTACTTAGGATATAGCACCAAAGTCCATTCTGACTATAGTTGTACCAGTAGCGACTTTGTATGTGGTAGGACTTCTAGCCATGTGGGTCTGTCTCTTGATGGTGGTATTGTTCACCACAAGTTCCTTGATGCTGTCCCACTTTGTTGTCTTGCTTATTAAATTTGTGGCATATGTAACCGAACGTTTGAGATTAGTGAATTTATTCGATTTAAGAAGTTCCTCTCCAACTTGACATATCTCTCGGGTGATTTATATATGTCGATTAATCTTCCTTCCATGAAATTGGACTATAACATTTCACCTTGTATATCTGTGTTCATTCAAGCAGAGAAGCCTACTACAAGAGGCAGAGTCAAATGTAATTTTTGGCAGATCTTGCTATTGCTTGGATATTTGAATACTTTTGGCTGGTCCAGATTTTTTAGAATAGACCCTTGTCCGTTGTCTGAGTAATGCTTACAGCTTTAGTTATTTTCATCTAAAACTATTCAATGGGGTATCTCGATATTTAGCAGTTGCCCAATTGACAAATCGAACCTCTTCTTTAAACCTAAAAATTTTGGAGTTCCTTTATTCTATCAAACTAATTTTCAAATTGCAAATTCAAAGGCGTATTACGCATTTCATTGGAAAAGAAAAATATATCCACCTTTTTTTTAATCTTTTTTTATTTTTTACCCCCCCCCCCCCCCCCCCCCCCCCCCCCCCCCAAGATCTGCTTTAAATTCTCGAACCCCGAATTCCAATTCCCAATCTGTCTCATCTCGTACATCTTCAGTTTTACATGTTGATAATAATAGCTGCTTTCATCAGTTTGACATGTTAATAATAATAGCTGCTTTCACCAGATTACCTTTGGTTGGTGGCTCGGGTGAGCTTCAAGTTAGTCGTGCTTTTGATAATTGCTATTTTTAAGAATATCTCTTAAGTAATTTTGCTGTATTCAAATGTCGGATTACTCCATTTCAAAGCAGTATGATGAAGTCCTTTTTGTCATAATTTCCACGCAATGGGAGTTTTATCTTCTCAGCAAACGATAATGTGTATTTTTACTTTCCTTTGATAATTGAGTTTGCCTCGCTGTATTTCGAGTAAATGAGTGAAAGAGAGGTATGCCAGAAAGAACGAAGGTCCTTTTCGTAGACGGAGAGAGAGAGAGGCATTTCGTAGATTTATACTACATTTAATGCTGTTTTCATACTTTTCCACGGAAGAAAGAAATTCAGAAAAAACATCTTTAAATCCCTACACATCCATGAAAAAATATTCTGAAGGCCTTCATATTTCCATGTTCTTAGCTCAAAGTTTTTTTTAGATTCAAAAGTCATCTCCAAGTAGTCTTTGGACAGTACAAGCATTTCGTTGTGGTTTCTATATAAATAACCAGCAACATCTTCTAAGGAAGAATATCCTGTCAAGCCAGAACAACTTTCACACGTTACATCAGTCGATGTTTTGCCGCAATCTGACAGAACAATAATCTGAGGAAGACAGAGAAGACAGAGAAAATAAAACCTATGCACCCCTCTTTACCGCATTATTTCTCACACTGGAAAAGGCAGCTAACATATGTTCTACATCAAAGCATGAGTTTAAAGGGCGACCAAATCATTAGCATTAACCTGAGCACTGTCTGCCTCCATAAAGCCATTCCTTATCTGGTCACCGATGTCCCTGACATGACCAGGTCCATGGGGAATGAAAACAGTGGTGTTCTTCGATGAATTACCCAGATCTTTAATCGTATCAAAATACTGAGTGATCATTATGAGATCCATCACCTCCTTCGCTGAGGTGCCTTGAACTTTGTGAGAGAAATCCAAGATGTTCTCTCTTAATCCATTGGTAATTGCCTGCCGCTGCTTAGCTACACCAACCCCACCAAGATACTTGGCTTCAGCCTCAGCCTCCGCTTTCTTTACCAACAGCACCTTTTCAGCTTCACCTTTGTATACACTAGCCAGCTGAAGTCTTTGAGCTGTGATCCATATAAAAAATGGCTACATTAATTTAGAGATCAGGATGTTCCCAAAGCCATTACCTAGAAGCTACTCCAATTGTCAAGAACCTTAGCAAAAGTAAATTCACAATAAACTATTTTATCCCTGGCAGAAGTGTCAGTGTTACTAGATGATAACATGAACCGGCAGTTATGATTTTGATTGAGATAATATGTGGTCTGCTAGAAGCAGGCAAGACTTCTTTGGGCCTCATAAACAGGCAACTTTGCAGGTCCAATAAATCAAAACTTCATGCCATCCAATATTGTGGGTTAATTAAAAAATCCTATCATCAGTGGTCCAAGCGCAAACAGGAATGGAACGGATAAAATCATTACCTGCATTGATCTCGTTCATTGCTCTGCGCACAGAGGGATCAGGAATGATATCAACCATTAGTATGTGCTCTATGCTGTAACCATAGGCTCCCATCACCTAACATCATCCATCAATATCATGTAAGGAAAGGCGGAAAATGCATATACATTTATTTAAAATTTTCTAATCCCTTGTAAACTTGCAAAAGCAAATGATGGTGCCATCAGTTACATTGACTAGCTTTAGTTGTTGTAACACATGTAAATGCACTTACCTTCTCAAGTTCCTCCAAAACAGCTTTTGCAACATCGCCCTTTTGTTCAAATAGCTCATCCAGGTTCATTCTAGGGACAAGAGCTCGAACCACTGTACAACAGACAGGATGAAATCTAGATAATGATTCGATGCATAACATGGAGAAGCAACTTCCAACATGGTGTGATTTTACCATCAAATACATAAGCTTGGATTTGCTCATTGGGATTTTGTAGTTCATAAAATGCATCATCGGCATTCATCCTAACCACTCTGAATTGGATAGAGCAAATAAGTTGCACAAAGACATTGTCCTGAGAAAAATATATGGCAATGGATTAGTGTATCCTTGGGAGTTAATGAGACCACAACATCAATAGCGGAAGCCTGAAACAAAACTAATAAAATGAAAGACCCTGCATCTCAAACTGTGTGCAAAATGCAATTGGATCGGACTAACTAATTTAGAGGTCATAAATTAATGCAGAAAACCAACCTGATTCAGATCATCCACCCCTACTTTAGGGCTAAAACTGCAGCCATGCATTCCAACATCCATTCAACACAATAAGACCAAAACTTAAATTAGCCAACAAAAGGGCAAAAATAGAAAGAAGAAAACCGCCTCATCACCTTCTTCAATGTGATCTTCAATAAACTAAACCTTTTCCTTATCATATGCATGAAATAACTACATCTTTAGAATAGCATATATACAATCGGACAGTTGTTATAACAAAATAAATAAATAAATCGTGCATATGTTCCACTTTAAGCTATTCCTAATGCATTTTTTTTTCTTTCTTAACTCTATGAATTTTTCTAGAATACACTTTTCTCAAGTATCAATCAAAAGGGTTTCGGATTGTCAATTATTCCACCAATTAGTAATCCCGGAAATTTGCTGTAATTTAGCTTTACAATACTCAATTCTTACTCCATTTGCTCAAAAGAAGTTGGCGACACTAGAGAAACCGTTTCTTCTCAATTTCCATTACCACTTTTCACATCATTCAACTACCCGGCCAAAACTCTCGCCTCCGACCATCATTTACAACTAAAATACGCAACTTATCACAACATATTTATATCTTTTTTTGGGCAAGTCACAATCTTTTATATTTAAGAAATGCAAAAATTAGATGATAGCTGCACTCAAAACTAAAAAGAGAATACGAACCTGATCGAACATGAACTCCTTTATATATAGTTTAGAGACATAATTTCATAATTCCTTAGCAAGGATCGGCCTAGAAAAGATTTTTCGTATTCCTTAACACGAAAGTAACGGACTTTTATCAAATAAAAAGAGAAAAAAGAGTACCTTGGTCTTGGTCTCGATGCGAACTTCAAGAGATTGGATCCTGGTGGAGAGAACACCGGCGAGGCATTCACCGGCGAGAAGGTTGAAGAAATGGAGTCCCGGTGGAGCCAATCTGTTGAAGCGACCCCATTGTTCCACAACCCCGATGCTGGCTTGGTCTATGCACGCGCACAGTCCACACCATGAATTCCCCATTCTCTTTACCGTGGAATGAAGAAATTATGGATTTGATAATTAATTTATTTGTATGCGTTCAGAGGTAAATGGTTGAGAAAGAAGACAGAACCGACCGTCACTTTAGGTTTTTTTTTTTTCTTTTCTTTTCTTCTTTCCTTCCTAAGGTCCAATATACTAGTTTTACTGGATCGCTACTGTTTTTACGAAATTAATAAATCTAAATTATTAATCTAATTATATTATAAATTATTTAAATTTGATAATTATTAAATAGTTAGTGAGATGAAGATTTAGATAATCATGTCAAAATAATTGATGAAACCATTTCAAAGAACCTTAGTTAATTTTTCTTTATAATCTCTTCCTCGATTAGGAATTTTTTTTTATGATTTTATCTTTATTTTTTATAAAATTGATGCTGCCGTTCATTTTACAATCGACTTATATGTTCTTTAAATTTAAATTATTGAATAAATTTTAAAGTTAATTATTCAAATTTTGAAAAATAAGAGTGAATAGTGAGATGAAGAACACAACCAATTTAATCAAAATGGTGGATGGAATTATAGAATCTATTTAAATAAAGAGGTGATGGTTTTAATGAGGATGATTGAGTTAGTCTAAATGTCTAGTTTTCTTTTTTCATTTGAAAAATAATTTAATCAACAATTGAAAAAACAAATAACACTTGATAATAAATTCAAATAAAATATAAAGAATAAACATTTCGAAAAATTTAAATAAAAAATTAATATTTTAAAAATTAGTTTAAATAAAGATATGGTAATTATAAAACTATAATATAATAGCTATTCGATAAAATTTTTTAAATCACGTTAATCTTTATTTGAATTTTTTTTTTTTACATTAAATCATTATTTAAACTTACTCAAAGATTGATTCCTACTCCCCTTTAACTTATGAGTACAATTACTAAGTTAATAATACAAAGACTTAAATAATAATAGATTACTTAAACCTATGCTATAGAAAATCTTGGGTAATAGATCAAGTTGGAGATTTTTTAGAAAATTTTTAGTGTCTCTTTCTTAATTTTAATTAATTTTTTTGTATTTTTATCATTATATTGTGTAATTAAATATATTTAATATATTATATATTTATATATACTTACTATTATCATAGTTTATTTTCTAAAATTATACTTTGAAAATAATTATTACCACAAATGTATTAAAAAAATTCAATTTTAGTATTTATTTTATGTGACTTTTTTATTACAAGAACATTATTTGAAAAATTTTATTCCCTCTGTAGTAAAAAAATTACACTTCTCATGAGAACTATTTCCAGCAGACTGAGAATAGAAAAATCAGTAAAAATAAAATTCTGAATTTATTTTTCAAGGAAATAAAGTAATAGATAATGATTTCTCCCCTTTTTATCCTGAAGTAAACCAATGTAAAAGTTTGTTTTTTCCTTTTTCTTTTTTTCAATATCCGGTTTGACGACCTTAGTAGAACAAAACACACCGCTTCAGCTTCTGCACATCTTTTAGGTAACGTTATGTTCTTATTAACAGATTGACCAAATCGTGTCATCTTCGCACGAACAAATCGTAGAACCCCGACTAAAACCCTAAAGCACCACCAAAATGGCAGGGCTTAAACCATTCTCTCAGAGAACCGGCGAAGGTGCTGGGCAGCCGGTTCTCGATACTGACAACGGCGAGGAGCTCATGCACGTTCAATCCGGCGTCTCCATTGTCATAGGAAATCGACCTCCCGAGTCTTCGGGCACTCTCTACATCTCTACATAGTACGAAAGCAACTTTTTTTTTTCTCCCCTTCGTCCCCCTATATTCGAAGTAAGACCAGAACTTTCTGGAAGTTAACATTTGAAGCCGAGGATCTGTATACTTTGTGTGATTTTTGCAGTCAAGTTATCTGGTTGAGCGATGTGGATCAGAGTAAAGGTTATGCTGTCGATTTTTTATCGGTGTCGCTTCACGCGGTGTCTCGGGACCCTGAAGCTTATCCTTCTCCTTGCATATACACTCAGGTGCTTGCTATTTTGTTCCTTCTTCTTCTTCCACCACCACCACCCACATCCCCAACATCAACCGACCACCCCCCTCCCCCCCCCAACTTTTCTGTCTACACTTTGATTATTTATTAGCGTATTTGTCTCAGGAGAGCATTTTTTGGGACTTTTCTGTCTCGTATATAATAATCAAAGTCTTAGAATTGCCAATGATTATGGAAGTAATTTCAAGATGTTGTGCTTATTTGTAGCTAATAGTGGATAATATGCTATTTCAATAGCGTTTCCCTCCAATAGCTGGTGTATCATATGTGATAATGATACAGAAGTAACATGATGGAACTTTTAAAAATGTAAAGGTTCAAAATTAGAGTTTCTCTTTTGCCAGCTGTTGATTGCTGGTTTTCATGCAACTGAGCCGATGGCGATGTTAGCTATGTTAAATATCGTGGTTACCCTTAATGTGTTCATATTCATTCAGTGTCAATTGTTGATATGAAAATTGACCCATTTGTATATTCAAACGGATAAAAACATGAGCATGCTTTGATTGAATGAGTGGTCTAATGTAAGGTAATTGGGAACACATGTGAATTGGTAGTCTTCTGTGTGCATCCAAGATTTAGCTTAGCTTCTCTAGTGGAAGTAATCCTCTCACTGATCATATGTTTTTGCATTGTACATAGATCTGTGAAGGTTTGAGCTTTAGTACTAGGTATGCTCGTGTCGATACTGAAATTCCTTTTGTTCTTACTTGTCTAATTAAAGAATAATCTGGGCTTTAAGCACACTAGAGAAATTGCTCCTTGCTTGGTGCATACTTCTTGAAATCTGTGCATACTGTCTTTATTGGGGGCATCCATGGTTTATTTTGGCAACATTAGATAATTGATTACAGTTTATCTGTTTCTTGTGTTCCACTATTCTTTTGGTTTACTTAAAGCACACATTTTTGATGAATTTTCTCATCAACAATTCTCATCCGTTCCAAAGATTGAGACACAAGAGGATGAAGATGAGTCTGAAGGTTCAGATTCAGAGATCAGTGAAACACTAGATTTATCAAAGATCACAGAGATGAGGCTTGTTCCTTCTGACCCAAATCAATGTACTCATCAACTTCCTTTCTACTTATTTGTTTGACTATGTCGTCCAAGCATTAATTTCTCTAGGAAATACTAAATGTTTCATTATCTTTTCCTTTTCCCCACTGTGTGACAGTGGACACCCTCTTTCAGATATTTTGTGAGTGTGCTGAGCTAAATCCTGAGCCCTCTGATGGTGAGTGCATTTGAATTAGTTTCTGACTTGACTTGATCGATTGATTATTTTCCTTGTTAATGGTCTTTATCTTTTTGGACTAGTAGAAGAAGATGGAGAAGAGGTGGGGCACAACTGGGTTTTCAATGTTGAACAAATGGAAGGTGAGGCATGATGTATGAGTAGGCATCAAGTGATCTTCATTCTTAAATGTACTGTGTCTTTGTTTTGGGATATTGTGACACTACATTTTTAAATTGCAATTGTGCTGGTTTTCCAGAGGCTGAGGACTCTGATTGGAATGTCTCACATAATCCAACAAGTACAATTGGTTATTCAAATGGCAATCATGACCTTGTCCATAATGTGCGCCAGGTGAGTGTACAAGTAATTATGAATGTCTCACATAATCCAACAAGTACAATTGGTTATTCAAATGGCAATCATGACCTTGTCCATAATGTGCGCCAGGTGAGTGTACAAGTAATTATGTTGCCATATGCCAAAATAACATATTTCTGTTCATATCGCTACACTCCCCTAGTGCTTCTATCAAGCTTCTGCACCTCTTCTCAAATATCAAATTTTTATTTCCGAAGACATTTCTGGAAAACTTCCGTAGCTATCTTTCTTGTGAACTCTACACCATGACTTCAGGCTCAATTGAAACTTTGAGGTTTTCAAGATAGCTAAGTTAAATAATTTCAGTCTAAGAAAGAAAGATGTTTCTTGTCTACATACACTAGGGTGTTGATGGTGATGATATGTAATGGCCTTTGTCTAATTTACTTGGACCCAGGCATAAGAGAAACTTCTTCTATGTAGGACATAAAAGCTAGAGACAAAATCTAGAGAATATTCTATTTCCAGCCTTCTTCCTTAAATTCTCTCATGCTGTCTGTATTTGATGAGGAAATGCTGGCTTAATATGATGCTTTATATGATGATCAGACAGTCGTAACTTTTCTATTGTATGTTGCTTCATTTATTATTGCATTCCAAATTATGGCAGACAATAGGACATCAATAATCTCAATCCTTTTTGTTCCCTCAAGGCAATTTCAGATTTTTTAAATGCTAATTTTCAGTTATTCTTCCTCAATGAAAACTTCGTTGGGTTCACAGAATGTCTGAGTTAATAGTAACTGTGGGTTCTGTTTCCGTGCTTTTATCTGTTTTTTTCCCCCCTCTTGTGTGTGGTGATGCTTGGGAGCGCATAAGTGGTAATCTTTTTCTTGGTTTGATGGATTCTCGTAATCTATTGTCTGCAGTTTTAGTTTCTTTTCAGGCTGCAATTTATCTATTCCAATGATCTTTGCTTGTTCTGCAGCTAAATATTGATGATCAACGTTTTGAAGATGCGGAAGAAATGGAACATGGGGGCAATGGAGGCCATCGGTGACCTTCCCATCTTTCCCGAGCAAATACCTTCTGTGTTTTTGGTTTTAATGTGTGTTTTGCTATAATTTAGTCTGATTCTAGTAGTATCCTCTTGATCTTCTTGCCTACACATTTGCTTGAGCTGTAAAATTAGCTAATTGAGAAGGAGTTAAATGCTAAGCCAATGCCTTTAGTTTCAGGTGCGAGCTTTGTAATTTGCAGATTCTTAATTTCTCCACCAGCTTCCAGCAATATGTCCAGTGTCACCAGAGCTAAGCATACGTGGGTAATCGATAGAGTAATGTGAAGAACTATCTTAGAGAACCACAAGGTCTTCAGCACTCGGATAATCTGAGACAAAGAGAACACAGTCGTCAAAACATCTTCTATCTTAATACTGCCTTAAAATTCACTAGATAAAAGTAGTTTGGATTTAACATGCTTTGACCCATAATAAAGCATAGCCCTCATTCATTACATTATATTCATGAAGCTCTCACTTTTCTCTTGATGATCGATCAAATTTGCTTTGAATAAATAATCAGCAGGGGATCAAGAGCAGGTCACGGGGTCCTGCGACTCTTGTTTTTACCCTGGTGAGGGCCTTCTCGGGATCTGAATACCTTTATAGTTTGCAGAGGACGACATACACCGTTCATGGTTCTAAGCAATGATGGGTTTCACTGTCTAATTTAAGTTATTAGCTCTACTCCTCACGTTCTACATTCTTCTTGATTGTGTACTGTTTTGCATATGTCCGACGGTTCTGTCCAAAGATTTAGACTATTTTTGCAGGCTTTCCTTCCAAGTGATGCTTAAAACTTCATTCGTCATAGGTATAAGACACTTGACAATGTCTCATTGTCCCTCCAGTAAGGGGTGTAAATGATGAGACGGGCTTTCTTGTGAGCTATTTGAATTTAGTTTGATATTTACTTAAATTCAATTTAACCACAATCAAGTCAAGCTTAAGTTACTCAAGTAGTTTGTCGAGTAGAGTTGAGCTTTAGCTTTGTAATGCTTTGCTTGATAAGCTCACTAGTTTAATTGAATTCTAATCGAGTTTAAATATTATTATTTTATTTAAATTTATAAAAGTTATAAAGATAATTAAACTTAAATAAGTTTAATCTAGTTGAATCAAGCTCAAGTTTATTGAGTTTCATTTCGAATTGAGTTTGAGGTTAAGTTTTTGTATTCGAGTTGAATTTAAGTTTAGTATTATATAAAACTTGTTTACGGTTTTACGCTTTTAAGTATCACTTTTTCACCATTGGAGATTTGGTTTGGATTTCCCTTGGATAAAAGCTTTAGCGGGATCCAAGGTTACGAACTTGTACATGTGAAATTGAGTTTTCCTTCTGTCTGGAGGCGACGTTACTAAACTTACACAATACTAACATGATATTGGTAATCGATTGGGTGACGTTGAAAGCCCAAAAGTGCAACCATGAATATGTGATATAAAACCCTTTAAGGAGAGAAAGATATGCTACTGTACTAGAAGCCTAGAGTATAACCTGCTTCTTGCAAAGAGCAATGAAATGCCAAGTTGTCATTTGGTATAAATATTCTGAGTGTTATGTTGTAGCACATGGTATGCTTATATCCAAAAGTGCCTTCACAGGATATGTAGGTTAAGTACCTTGCATTCATTATCCATCAAGAGTTGAATATTTGGGATAAGTGAATTAATAAAATAGTGGAATTATGGTTGATGCGAGTTAGGACATTTAGCAAAGATGCTGTAATGGCTTATGATGATGAAATGGGATACTCATGGATAATGGCAATAGACTTTAGGTTATCGATAAGATTGTAAACGAGTCGAGCTTAGTTTCTAAAAGCTTAGGCTTAGCTTATTTAAAAATTATTGAGCTTAAGCTTCAGTTCGAGTCGAACTTTTTATTGAGCCTAAAATTAAGATTTGAGCTTAACTTGTTTAGATAAATGAATTTTTTTTTTAGTTTAAATTCAACTCGTTTACTAATCGAGCTCGAACCGAGTTTAAAGTAAACTGATTTCGAACTAATTAATGAGCTTAAGAATATAAAATTAAGAAATATATAAATAAATAGATTAATAAATGGTGAACAAGTATTAAATTATATAATATATATTATCCAATAATTATTATATATTTTTATATATATTATATAGATATTAGTTTTTAAATTTTAATAATATATAATATTTGTAATATATATAAAATTCATAAACTTACTTATAAATTTAAATAAGTCGGCTCGCAAGTCTAAGTGAATAAACTTGTGAGCTTGAGCTTTAGTTTAAACTTAACTTATTTAAAAAAACGAGCTTCATCTTAAGCTCAAGCTCGAGTGGAGTTTTAAACGAGTCGAGTTATTGATAGCAACTTTCGAGCAACTCGACTTATCTGTAACCCTAGTTATTAGTAGTTAATATGGCGATGGACCTAATAGAGATGGGTACTTGTATCGTATCGTTAGATATGGACTTTTCGAACCAACATGACTATTACATGCTCAAACACTAGGTTGTTTGTGTTTGCTATTCCCTAGTTTGAAAGGATAGCCAATTAGAATTATGTTTGCCATTTGTTTTTGTTGCTCAAGTATTTGAATAATCTAAGTAAATATCTTCTTAAAAGTCTTGCAATCAGTTTGTATTATGAAACGATAGCTTAGTAAATATCGGCAACACTTTTTGATGTTTTAATAACTACAAATATTCCACACACATCGACACAAGTCATATATAAATGCTTAGTATAGTTTTTATAATGGAAGGCAATAGAATGACTTTCTTAAAGCAAAATTGCACCCTTCCTACTCCTCAAGCATCTATAGAAATCTAAAAGTTACATTAGATCTTTCACAATAGTCAATAGTGGTAAAACATAACCACTTTATCTGGATCCAAGCTAACTCCTTTAGTTGACATAGTGCTCTAGATAATCTATCTTCTTATGGGTAAAATGAGATTAAAAAAAAAAAACTCATTATCTTGTAAACATTTCAAAATAGTATGGAAATATCTAAATGAAGAGAAAGGAACTTACTATATAGTAAAATGTCATTAACAAAAATAATGGTTAATTTTTGTATGTAAGTCAAAGAATTATATTGTCTTGGAATGGGAAGGCTCATTACTTAAGTAGAAGGGCATCACAAAGAATTCGTAGCAACTCTTTTATATCCTAAAAGTTGCCTCTTTACATCTAAAGGATTTGT
The DNA here is from genome assembly GCA_024138005.1 of Lumnitzera racemosa. Taxonomy (NCBI): domain Eukaryota; kingdom Viridiplantae; phylum Streptophyta; class Magnoliopsida; order Myrtales; family Combretaceae; genus Lumnitzera; species Lumnitzera racemosa. The sequence continues at coordinate 111,018,732 of JAMXBC010000004.1, forward strand.
ATGAATCTAATGGTAGTTAGCACAAAATGTAATTTAGAGAAAATAGATGTATAATAAAATTTATCCAATAATATATCTATAGTTTATATATGAATTTATTGATATTCACCTAAGAAAGAGCGCGAAAATTGATGCAAAAGCAATGAGCATCGTTTACCATCCATTTTATTCGCCAAAAGAACCAAAACAAAGGCTAGTGTTATGTTGTATTATTCCTTAAGAAAGCATCTCATGCACTAGCTTCTCAATCTCATTTTTTGAAAATTGGGATAATGATAAGACATAACATTAGTTGGCACTATCGGCCAATTGATTAGGATGTCATACTTAGACCTCTACTAAAGGTGGTAGTGAAGAGGGTGCCATAAAAAAATATTGGAAATCTAAGCAATACTTGCTAAATGGTAGTGATCAGTGTTATATAGTATCCATTAAAGAGGTTTCGCACTTCTAAGTAATCGAATAATAATAAGTGTCACAACATTATCCATCGAAATTAGCATCCATAACTAGTGATGTCTAATCATAGAAGGATGTAAAGAGTGATCCTCATCAATGTAGCAATAATGTTGTAGTATTCCTTAAATAAAAGGTGATGAAAATCTAATCATTGAGATATTTTTTAGTGCAACATTTTAGTGTTCATTAGAACCCCAAGGTTAAGCCTGTTCGAGGGGAAAAATCGGTGATCTCTTGACAAGCAGTTACACTAAGGGATAAAATCATAAGGCATGTGATGCCAAAGCGAACAATACCTCAATAGGATGAGTTATAGTTGGATCATTACAGGTGGTATTAGAGTAAGCACCAGCGAAAACGGTAGAGTCCTTATATAGTGCGGTCCTAAACCTATGTAACGAAATTGACAAAGATAACATTTTTATAAGGGGGATATGTTGTAATACCTTTTCAATAGAAGGTGATAAGATTTTAATTATTAAGGTGCCTTTTAGTATAATGACCTAAAGTTCATCAAAACTCTAAGGTTAAACATTTTTTGTGGAAGCAATGGGTGACCTCTTAGGATGTAGCTACACAAGGGATAAAATCATGTGAGATATAATGCTAAAGTAAATAATATCTTAATAGAAGGAGTTCAAATGTTACAACCACTAGACATAAATATAACTTCAACCCCATGAATTAGTACTGTGAAAAAGGTTTAAAAAGAAGAATGACCATGTTGTAAAAATAAATATTTGTAAAATGATCCTTGTAACTCATGCAATTGCCATCTCCTATTTATGTTAGATAATGAATAGTGAAAACTAACTTCTTAACAACCTAAGCTTGCAAAAGATATGGATACTACCAAAATCTATCAAAACTTAAACCTAAAGTCTTCTAATCACACATGTCAAACATGGAGTTTTGAGAATATTTGTGCTATTAAGGGGCATGATAGTTAATTCCCAAAGACTTAACTTCCCTTACCTTATGTATGATCCTTGTAATCATATTAAAAGCCCCACTCCTTATGAGCATGCATTTTAGAATCTACCACTCCTTTAATAGATAAGATTGAAGAGAAGAAAAAGGCATAAGAGTGAAGGATAAGTAGCTTTAAAGTAAGCAAAGAGCAAGAAGATTTAGAGTTAGAAATGGTACTAGATATTTAAATTCTTGTATTTGTCTTAGCTCACGACTTACATAAGATTAGTAGGTTTAGTAGTTTATACTTACTTATGAATAAAAGGCTTTAATCCCAAGACGAAACAACTAAAAAAAAAAAAAGGAATCAAATAATCCTACAACTCAATTAGATAGAGCTTCAAACCATATCCAATATTTAGTAGCTAAGTGAATTGTATCAATTTAGAAAGAATGCGTTGAATATTTTTATATTTGCATGGTTTGAAACAAATTTCTATAGCTCAAATAAAATTCTTTCAAAAAAGAAGTTACTTATAACGATACATTCATCTGTACCATTTAGGGTTGAATTTTTCATATTGAACAAATCTACTGTTATTTGTTTCTCTTATTTAATATCCATCATCAATATGATGAATGTACAAAATAATTGTTATGTCAAAAGTCCATCCTAAAGGATCATTTTCGATAACTTTAGAGATCTCCTATTTTATACCTATGAGTATGCTATCTATAATTGAGTACCTTTACATACGTGATCACCCATTAACATTTGGTAAACAATGATTGGAATAATATGATTAGGAATTTGATGTGATAATGTTATATCAGTTTTAGAAGATAAATCTGTAAATTTAGCACATAAATCATGCATAGGGGATTTTGGTCTACTCACCTTCATTTCTGTGAATTGTATCTACATATTAAAATTTTCTTTATATTTGCAAATCGTGCACCCCCTGTCACGCCCCGAAGCGGCAGAGTTGTAACAGCCCCGCCGTGTAAACCATCCTAAGATAAAAGTTGGCCTTACAACCGCTATCTTAAACCTGATCTACACAAGGCGTCTACAACTAACCCGTTTTGAAGTAGACAGTTTGTAATTTAAATAAATCATTTACCTATAAAGTGAGGAATTATATATATGTTATAATTCAGTTATTGCAGTTAAAGTTTACAATATTTTTCTATAGTACTTTTCTATATCATTACATCATTCGGAAATGAAAAATAATAAAAACTTAGACCTTAAAAATATGTGTTTATTCTTCAATATTTTTCCTCACTCCCCAGGATCCAGCAGTTGCTAGCTTCAGAGTAGTTGTTGCCGCTTCTTAGCAAGCACCTACACAATGTCTATAGGGATGTGAGCAACCACAGCTTAGTAAGTTAGAACGGAGGGCTTAAAACTATACCATACACACAACAAGGTTTTCAATAACTTATTAGGTGCAATGCATGTGCAAGAAAATGCCATTGCACGACGTTGTCCGGCCCATCGTGAAATTAGAAAAATTACGCCCGCTCTAATCCGGGTTGAGGAGTTGCCGTTAATGCAACAGCTCACAACCAAATCCAGGCTTGTGTAATGGAGACCTTGCTCCTCCCGTGACTACCTTTGAACCACTGTCTTCACCCTCACCGCGACCTCCTCTCCTGTCACTTAGTTCAACTGAGGATGAAGAGAGGACCATTTTGCAATCCTGCGCTACTCTTCCGAAGGGGTCAGTATTTAGCCGGAGAGTCCTAAGTTCCCCTAACGGGTTTCCATGTATGTCCGATTATGATTACTGGTCGGATATTTAATTAAGTCCAGTTTAGGGTGATCAATCATTTCATACAAGTCATACAATATGTGCCAGAGCAACAAACAGAATCGTAGCATCACCCATAATCAAGCACATGCACACATTCTCTATCTAACAAGCACAACCAAGCATAATCTTAAGCCTCCAAAATACAGCATCGTATTAATCCCAACTTACCTCGACTCGTCGCTCACTCACTTGAGGTCCAATTTGCTCAGGCCATCGCCGATCATCCCTATAACACGAACGTGGTTTCAGTATTTCATATAATATTATAAGTTCATCTTATCCTATAACGCTTATTGTTAGGTTTTGTTTAAGGTTTAATATGCCCAATTATCTAGGTATTAAGTTTTTTATAATTATTTTAGGTTTGGGTTTAGGTTCGGGTTCCGCATCGATTTTTAAATTAGATTCTAGTTCGTTTTCTAGCTACTGTTTTGTACCCCGACCCTAGAAATTTGTTTCAACTCATAATGTGAAACTAACCACATTATTTCCAGATACCCTAAATACGATTACTACCCCTAGTCAGCATTTTATTCCATCTGGTACACTTAAATCCGTATTAGTGTACCGAATTTACTCATGTTGTGAGAAATTTTTACATTTTTCATATAATTACCTAAAATTGAATTTTGTTTCAGATTTGTTATGTTCTGATTTTCATTATTTTATTATCTAATTAAACCTAATTTTTTCATATTTATTAATTTTTAATTCTACATATTCCTAATTTTCTACATTTACCACATAACACCTTCATTACTTATACTTAACACTCCATACACTAGGATCAGGTTTCCACATCAGAGATTAACATCCCTAAACATCTAATTACTATCTAAATCAGTAATTAATATCTTAATCACCTAATTAACTCCAAATTACCTAATTTTTCCATCATTTTAGGGCTAAAAATTAACTTAAAAATTTTGAAAATTAAATTTAAAAAAATGGCTTCATAGCACTGTTCTATATCACATGAGCATCCTACAGAAAAAAATTGAGCTCCAAACTACACTCCTAAGGTCATTTATTTCTAAACCGAAATGTGTTCGGTTTTGCATGATTTCTTAAGGACCCTATATTACGGGACATGTTTTCATGTAAATAATATTTTTCCTACAAACTACATACAAAAATATCCCAGAATAACAAAATTCATAATTTTATTTACTATTTTTACAAAATTTCACAAGAATCGGGTTGGAATTTGGACTCACCGGTTTGGGTGGCTCTGGCCACCGCGGGCCGCCGTGGCTTTGTCGGCAGGACTGGGTGCTGCCACCACCGTGTGGTGGTGGTGGCCGTCCACTCCCAGCTCCTCCTCTGGTGTGGGTTCCCTTTAAAATCCCTAACTGCACAGTTTTCCTTTTTTTTTTTATTTTTCTAGATTTTCTCTCGATTTTTTTCGGTGTTTTGATTTTTCTAAAATCCTAAACTGACCAAAAGACTTCTGAAATTTTTTTCCCTATTTATAGACAATTGTAGAAATTAATGTGCATTAATTTGATGAGATTTTGCCCCAATTCCATGATTTTTGGCTTTTTGTTTGTCAAATTCTTATTGGTTATTTTTTTTTCTTGCTGACCACGACCTTATCTTGTTGCAGCTTATCCTCTTATGATTTTTCTATAATTATTTTGTATTTTTCTTTAATTATTTGCTTAGTTTTAGGCTAATTTAGGTAATGACGCGTATTTTTATCTACACGTAAATACATGTGAGGTACACGTGAACATTCCTAAATATTATTTTGGTCATTCTAAAATTTTTAGTATACATATCATCTATCTCTAGTAATTTATTAGTTATTTCATTACACTTTTTACATTTTCGATAATTAATACCTATTATGCTTAAAATTTAAAAATTTTATAGTCTCCTATTTTATTATTTATTTTCTTAAATTTAAGTTTACGGGGTCATTTTTACTAATATTTCTCTCAATAATTTATAATTTAAGTGTGATCGGATCCTTTAGCCAATCGCCCTAAACCTTGGGTTTTAAGTTCAATCCTACGGTTACTTGGCTGAACTTTGAGGCTTACACCCCCTACCATAGACAAAAGCACTAAAATGTTAAGATCTAACTACTACTAAACTTCCACTATCTTCAATTAATGAAAGAAAACCCAATGAATGGTTTATAGCTTAACTTTGAAATGCAACATTTCAAATGACAACCCTAATGGATGTAAGGTTTGCTAATCCCATATGAAAGCTAGCTTTACTCTCTCTTCTTACACAACTACATAAGTGGAACCCCCAAATTTTCTTACTACTATTTGTACTTTTCTTTATGTATGTTTTTATCTATACTAACACATTAATTGACTTTTTATGTGTTATTTGCATGTAGAAATAAAGAAAATAAAGGAAAGTAAAGATAAAATAAGTCCTTTCTGGGCAAGAAGACACTTCGAGAAAGAGAAAGAGAAAGGAGGCACTTTTTCATTTTTATTCTTCTATTTATATTGTTTTTAATAAAGTATATTGTGTAGTTTCTATGTTTAGTTTTCTCTCTTGATTTACAGATTTAATTGCATATTCATAACCATAAGAAGATTTTCTTTTGCACATCTAATTGATTTATCATATACTTTATTTAATTACATATTTGTTAACAATTAGTTATGACTTTACACAATATTGCCTATTTTTCTACTCCTTTATTTAACATGGTTCTTGGATCATTACACTTCTTAACTCTCATCTTTTACGTCCATGATTCACACTTCATGACTTAAATCTATGTTTAAAGACCTTGAGTTTGAATAGAGACATCTTCAATGAGTAATTTTCATTTTCGTAGATCTTTCTTTTGGTATATGTAAGTCCTACAATTAGAAGTTTGGAATTGATATGTAAAATTTAGGGCGACTGAATAAGTTATTCGATTGAGTCTAAATTATATGATAAAGTTAAGAATATTAGTAAAGGTGATTTCATAAGTTTGAATTTTGGAAAATAAATAATAAAAAATTAAATATCATAATATTGAATTATAAGCATATTATCCGTTATTTATCGAAAATACGTAAAACAAGTTCGATAATTAACAAAGCAATAGAAATAAATTATATGCACATTAAAAATCATAAAATAATAGAAATAATATTTATGAGTACTTATTTGTACCAAATGTGTATTTATATGTAGGTAAAAATACCCGAAATATGCAAAAATAATACTAAATAATTAAAAGAAATTATAAAAAAAACAAAGAAAAATAGGAAAATGTCTGGTAATGTTTGCATTTAAGTTGTGGCAAGCTATGGTCAAGTAGAAAAAACTATCTAATCAAATCTACTCAATTAGAAAGCTAAAAAGGAAGAGGATAAAGGACATTTGGCCCTCTAAAAATCAAAAGGAAACCCTAAGCCCCTTTATAAAATTAGGAACCACTCACTACAATTCATTTTGGTCAGATTGTCATCCAAGAAAAATAGAGATAAATAAAAAAGTGAGAGTTAATTGTGTTTAGAAAAAATAGCAAATTTAGTGTGCAATTAGGGCTAAAGGAGAACCTACAATCAATGACTACCTATAACAAAATGGCCGTTGCCACCACCATACCCAACCACCATCACCCAAGTCAGCTAACACACTTGGAGCCACCCCTAGTGGTTAGAAGTTGATTGGACAAGTGAGTCCGATCTCTAACCTAATTTTGTTTAATTTAGTAATATTATTAAATGTGTTTAGAAAATTATGAAATTTTGTATTATAAGGTTTTTATGTATATAAATTTAAGGAAAAATATTAGTTTGATGAATGTAGATCTATAAATATATAGTGATCAAGACATCCTGAAACCCGAACCTATTTTCGATTTAGAAATAAATAGCCTTAATAGTATGTTTTTGAGCTAAAAAAATTTGTGTAAGCTAATTAAAGTATATAAAATAGTGCTATGAAGAGATTTTTTAGAAATTAATTTTTGAAAATTTTAAGCCTTTAAATCATATATGTAAATAGTGATTTTAGGCTTAATTAGTGATTAAATGTATTATTACTGAATTAATATGTAATTAGGTGTTTTAAGTTGTTAATATTTGATATAGTATAACATTTGTAGTATTTAGAATATTAGAAGTAATTATTATGTGTATTACGTAGTGTATATATGTAAATTTATAATATGTGAAATTGTAAATGTAATAAGTAGAAAATATTATATTAGAATTGATAATATAATAATGACAGTAAAATATAATAAATTTTATATGGAACTTAAATTTAGGTAATTATATAAAAAATGTAAATTTTTCTTATATCGAAAATAAATTCGGTAGTTAATTAAAATTAGGATATACCGTATGGACTATAATATTGGATAGAAGTCAAATATGATATTTAGGATACCCGAGTATAATGTGATTAATTTCACATGATGATTTGGAATAAGTTTTTAGAGTTCTAATATAACATCGTAATCGAAAACTGAATTATAACTTAATTTAGAAACGGATTCAGAAACTAGCTTAGAATAGATTGGTAATAGATAACACATATATATTAAAAAAATTTGAGTCAAAACATAATTTTAAACCTATTGTCATAAGGATATAAATATTAAAAAAGTATTTCAAGTAAGTCGAGTAAGCAAATTGAGGATTTCAAGTAAGTTGAGCTCAATACATCGCTATGTTTTGGAATATTATATTAAAGTACTCGGAAGCTTAGGATTATATGTGATTGTACTTGTAAGTAGTCATATGTGCACGTGCTTATACGTCTCTGGTTATTTGCTGAAAATTGATCTTGTGTTTTGGTGGCTTGTTGTGAATTGAGTGAAATGAGACTGTCTGGTCACCTTAAATCGAGCTTAATTTCAATCCACCTTAATACCTTAATTGGACATGCATTGTAACTCTTTAAGGAATAGTTAGAATTCTTTAACTAAATATCAACTCTCAAAAAAGATAGCGTTAGATAGTATAATGATCATTTATTCATCTTTGCTCTAAATTAAGTGATGTGAGAGAAGGTTGCAGTAAGAACGGGGGCAATGGTTTGAAGGATGATTATGAGAGGAGCGGTATCTCCATTACATAAACTTAAGTTTAGTTGTAAGTTATTGTATAAACATTGAAACTTCTCAACCCAGATTAAAGCGGATGAAATTACTCTAATTTTACAACGGAGCGTATCACGTTGTATAATGGCATTTACGTATTGCATTGTAAATAATTAATTGTTTGAAAACCTTGTTTGTATTTGTTATGCATTCTTAAATCTCCATCCTGACTTACTAAACTGTTTATTACTCATATCCTTATAGATTTTCTTACAAGTTTCAGTTGATATGCTGCAATATAATTATCCTGAGAGTAGTCTTTTTTTAAAGTATCTTGGGGAAGTAAGAATCAACCAGTTGAACAATCAAGTCCTTTAGTATTTTATTAGTTCTCTTAGGATTACGTAAACTTGACCACTTGATCGGCCCAGTGGTTCAAAGGTTAAGTTCTACCCTTGAACCGTTTTTTAAAATTAATTTTATTAATTTCATTTTTAATACATTAATAAATTCTAATAACGTGATATCTTTTCTCTCTCTTTTTAAATATATTAATTCATTAATAATTTCTAATTTTTTTATTAATTTTTTACTTAACATAATTCAAATTTTTTTTTTATCCCCCCCCCCCTTAAATTTTATCTTTTCCTTATATTCAAGTTCTTAACATTTGACAATTTTTACAAAAAGGACTTACATTAACCTAAATTGAATTTTTGATCTATTATTAATATATAATTAATTTATGATTAACTATCTATCATTAATTTGATGATATTATTTTTAAAAAATTGTCTTTTACCATTGCAAAAGATGTAGTTTTGACATATCATAATCTAATAGATATTATATAATTATTTTTTTTCGACTTAATGACCTTCCTTTTCTCTTTATTTTTCTTTTTTTAAGGGGTGAATCGGTTGACCGACCCATCAATTCAATAGTGGACCGACCTGGTGGTTCATGAACTACTGGTTCGAAGGGACAATTTGATTGGGCTGGGCTGATTCATGCTTCAAAACCTGTCATTGCACAAGTCTAGGTGGATATCATTTAATTATTTTCTTTCAACTTAACGGCCTCCTTTCTCCCTTTATTTTTCTTTTTTTTTTCTAAGAGATGAACCGATCGATAAACCCATCGGTTCAATGGCGAACCGATCTGGTGCTTCATAAACTACCGGTTCCAAGGGAAGGTTTAGGTGGGTCGGGCTAATTCAAGCTTCGAAACTTGTCCTTACACAGGTCTAGGTTTATGTACTAGTTTTGTACTTTACTAATCAAACTAATATGTCATGTAAATATTTTCTATGATTGTAAGATAATACAAGTATTTTTATGTAAATATGACTTAAAGTTTTTAGTTGTAATTATAAATTTTATTTGTAATTGTGAATAAGTTGTTTACTTTAAAAGGAGGAGTCGTGTACATTTTGTGTAAATTATATTTATAATATTAATTATAAGATTAACTACTATTGTAGGTTAATCTACACGATGGGACTTTTACGATTTTAACACTTTAGAACATAATAGTATACATAAGCATTGGACTCAATATTGTATTTTAATATTTATATTATCAAAATTGTCTAATATTTATTTAATTATATTTTATATTATTTAAAATGTATAAATTTTAAAGATTTTCTAATATATATCTTTAATATTATTATTATTATTTATTTAGTTACATTATTATCTTAAATACTTATATTTTTTTTTAGTAAAGTTAACTTTCCTATCATATTTTAGATGAAACGAATTTTGAAAGTTTTATATAATTTTTTGAGCCTATTTTATCGAATAATTAAGTTGAAATTATAAACTAAATATTGAGCAAAAATTTTATCCCATCTAATATGATAGATTTTGCTAACTCGTCTATACCAATAAATTGCTTTTGGTGGTAAGAACAAAAATCAAGCTGGACTAGAGAGAGCTTGTTTTCACGTGATCAAGAAACCAATCGCCCCGTCATTTCAATAATTTTGATTGGAGACAGAAAGAGAATCTGCCCCCAGAAGTTTTGACAAAGCAACTATATTGATGGGTAAGCCCCGGTCAATTCAATTCCTACTACTATGGACGTAAAAGTCATTGAAAGGCTTCATGTATTTTTTTTTTTTTAAGTTTTGACGTTTAATGGTATTGTAAGGAATTGAAACTTACAAAACCTTTGGCCACACCACCAATTTAGGTCCCTCACATCTGCGAAATGTCAGTTCAATTTGACCAATTTTCTGTACTATGTTTTAACTTTATTATTGGGAACGTGAATTGAGGCAAACTTTTGTCAATTAGGTAGACTTCACCACAAAGTTTAAGTATAATGTCAAAAAAAAAAAAAAAAGCTTCTTAATTTTGAGTATTTTCATAATTTTACAAGTAAAAGTTGAAGCTGCTAACTATCTTACTCAATTAAATGTTTGTTAGATTTTATATTTAGAATTTAAAGTTGTTAAATGTAATTTTAAATCAAATTTTTCTTGTTAAATTTACTATTCCATCTTCTTGAGAAATACAATCAGTAAATACTCGTTAGACAAAGAGTATAAGCGTAAATAATTAGAGTTCAATGGTAAAATCGATTTAATAAAATTTTAATTAAAAATGAAATTTAGCGATTTTAAATCTTAAGTAGAAAATGATAAGAAAAATAACTCAATCACATGAGCTATAGTTTACATAATGTTTTTTGAACTTCGGACGCTAAAGCCTGCAAGGATTCTATCGTTTGGAATTATATTATATGATGATCACAATTACTTTTTAAGAAAACTTCGCAATTTAAATCCATTTCAAAGTGTAATTCTAATATATATATATATATATATATATATAATTTGATTATCTTAACAATCAATACATATAGCTAAAATATACTATTCAGCAATCGAGGGATAAGAAGAGTATGAGCTACATAGAATAGATAGTATTTTTATCACTTAACTTTCTTGTACAGCTAATACCGTAAATGTATTCTATAAATTTTAAGCTTGTTTCTCATGTCAAATGAGAATGTTACATTGCATATATGAAATCATTTCATGATCTAGATATAGATGAATTTCCATTTGCTCTCTTTTATAATATATATATATATATATATATGAAAAAGAAACATCTTCCCTAATTAGTACATGTCAATCATTTCATTTTGTTGATAAATACTCTTTAATTATATATATGAATGCAATCATAGGTGCCTGTTCTTTTTCCCTTGTACATCTTAATTTTCCTTTTTCATCACTATCAATTGGAAATAATGATGACCTTTACTAGAGATAAGGATATAAATTGGTTATGCATGAAAGGGGCACCACCCTTCTTGGATCTCTTTATCATAATAAAGCCTCCAGAAAAAGGACTGTTGCCTTCTCATCGGTTCAACAACCGATGCTTTATTGCCGGTCAAAAGGAAGGAAATATAAATATCAGCATCTTTTTGGTACATTTAGATATTTGTGTTTTAAATGAGTGATTTAAGTTATTTTTAATAATGTTAAAATTTAATTAAATTCTTTATATTATAATCAGAATTTTTAAATTCGGATTGACACATACGATCAAACTCGGTTCAATATGACCTTATTATAAAACTGGTTTAATCCAACCTTTAGTTCAATTTTTTTAACCTTCGACCCTCTTATATGTCTTGGTTAACTATCTGAACCTGATCTAATAACATTGGAAATAAATGTATTATTTATACTATTCATATTTTTATTATTGCTTTAAATAAGTTTATTATTTTCGTAGTTTGCACCATTTAACTTAAGTAGGATGTTAAATTGTACGATAACTAATTTTTAAAAAAATTAACAATTTTGTTTGGATGTTAAATTTTTATCTTGTCTAATTAGATCTCAAAACTTCAAAAAGATACAATCTTACTTGTAAGACCAAATTACCCTACTATATAAGGGAGAGATTTTACTTTCTTAAGGATATATAAGGTAATTGCAAAGTGTTAGTTTGTGTTAGATGAGTTTGGTAAAGTTTCTTTTCACGAGTCTTGTAATATTGTTTGTTGATAGGATATTTTGCGCATATCCCTCCAAGCTTAAGTCAACTTCAGCAAGTCCATAAAACTTTGACTGACTTTGAGCCCTACTCAAAGCTTAGCTAACCTCGCTAAAGTCCAAGCAAGTCCTTAGTTTCAAGGACTCTTAGCTAAAGCACAGACTAAGTTCCTAAGAGGTAAGCTAACCTCATTTGTAAAAATCTTTTGAGCCTCTATCTTTGACCTTCTCCTTAAAGCCTAGGTCTATAGGCTTTGAATCTACTAAACTTAACCCATTGGTTTAAAAAAAAAAAAAAAGACTAAGCATGAAAAGCTTGAGCAAATAAAGAAAGTTTATAGCTAACACAGACCTGTTTAGAGATCTTCTTTATAAAATTTGGAGACAAAGAGAAGATTTCGAAATGATTATCTCCTTCTAAATAATGCTCATCAAACTCGCTTATAAATTCTAATTGAAAGTTATGGTTACAAGATGCTAATACTTAGCATCTCATGTACGTATTATATACTCTACTTTCCCATACTGACTTAAGTATTAGAGGAGTCGCGTTGGAACTATCTCTACTGCTAATCTTTAGCATACATTTGCTCTTTTTGCAAGTTGTTTTTAACCTTAATCATCTTACCAAAATCAAATAATAAGATTGTTTGATTTAGCTATGCTAGATAGTAAATAGATTGCTATAACATCTCAAGCTAAAAATTAAAAAACAGCAAATAGCTAAATCTATGAATACTAATGAACCCATTTCAATCATTTGGTTCAAATGTTTCAAGTTTATGTTAACAAGGTGTTCATAACTATGATCTCATAAATTAGTATTGTAACATTTCATAATTCATGTGGAACATTTAACTATGAGATTTCACAATCTCTCCCTCTTAAACGAGACGTCCTTATCGCAAGATCTTACAATTAGGTCCAGATCTTTCCCTTTTCTTGGAATATTGAAACATCTCAAATAGAAAGTGAGAAGTGATAAGATAATAAAAAAAAGGGGATTTAAGTGCTTAGTTTAAGAAATGGAAAAGATTTTACAAATTTATGTTATTTTTTGGGGTTGATGATTGATATTTGAATATCTACCTTAGCTATTTTTTTAAAATTTTTATTTGAATATTTGTTGTAAATATTACGATACTTTAAGAATAGTTTATTTTATTCATTTGTAGCTATGTCTATTAAGCATTATCATTTGATTTTGCTTGGTTTCATCTTCCATTATAAGCCACTAAGGATATCTCCATTTTTTTTCTTTTATTTTTTTTATTTATTTAACCTTTGCTTCATTTTACCCCAATCCACCCTATTAAAGGCCCATCTGACTTAAGATAATTGGAGGGCTTTTCTTATTTTAGGATTTTGTAAACCCTCATTACTCTTTCAGCCGCTGCCCTATACGCCAAATCAGCTAGCTTCATCCATTCTACCTTTCATTTCACTATTCCATAGAAAATCTCATTGTTAGATATAATGAGAAAGATAAGGACTAATAAAATCAACTTTGGAGTTCTCCAACATCATTTCTTGCTTAGTGGAATTGCTTGTTCTTTGCTTAAGTTACCGTTTTGTTTTGCTTCCCGACCACCATTCTGGTGGAATCTTGATTTTGTATCCCAATTTGGATATTCTATCTCCAGCGACTAATCTCATTAACGAGCTGAGCTTTAGGATCCTTCTCCTTTGATTGCGATTTACTCTAATTCTTGTTCTTGAGTTATATTTTCACTATCACTGTTTGTGATGACGACTGTAAGCCCCAAAATTAGCCATTTGAGGTTTCGATCGGTCGAAGGACCCGATCGAGCATAAATTATAAAATAAAGCTAGGAAATATTAGTAAAATGATCCGTAAGTTTGAATTTAAGAAAATAAGCAATAAAATAAAAGAATATAAAAATTCCAAATTTTAAGTATATAACTCGTTATTTATCGAAAATGCGTAAAATGCATTCCGATAATTAATGAATCGCTAGAGATAAATTACATGTATACTAAAAATTATAAAATAACCTAAATAATATTTAAAAATATTTATTTGTACTATATATGAATTTACATGTATGTAGAAATACGCGTAATTACTTAAAATACGTGTAATGTACCAAAATAATACTAAATAATTAAAGAAAATTCATAATTAATTAAGAAAAAATAAAGAAAAGTCAGGAAAAATAAGAAATGATCCAGAATTGGGTCGTGGCAGCTGGGAAAAAATAGAAAAAAATCGGCTAATTAAATTAAGACAACATAAAAGCCAAAAACTAAGGGATAAGACAATTGTCTTGTCTAATTTAATGCACAATAAATTCCCTAAACGTCTATAAATAGGAAAAAAAATCAGAAAACTCCTTTGGATAGTTAGGGATTTGATAAAAATAGAGAGATTCGAAAATTGAGAGAAAAACCAAGGAAGAAAAAAAGAAAAGGAAAACTGTGCAGTTAGGGCCACAAAGAAGAACCCAGACCCGACGGGCAGCTGAGAGTGGATGGCCACCACCACCACACGGTGGTGGCAACGCCTAGGTGGGCTGATACACCCATGGCCACCGACGGTGGCCGGAGCCACCCAAATCGGTGAGTTCAATTTCCAGCCCGATTTTGTGTAATTTTATAAAAATAGTAAATATTATTATAAAATTATGAAAATTTTTATTATGGAATATTTTTGTATTTATTTTTTAGGAAAAATATTATTTTGATGAAAATATGTCTCGTGATATAGGGTCCTTAAGAAATTGTGCAAAACCGAGCATGTTTCGGTTTAGAAATAAATGACCTTAGGAGTATAGTTTCGAGCCCAAAATTTTTGTGTAGATTACTTAGATGATATAGAACAATGCTATGAAGCCTGTTTTCAAAAATTAATTTTCTAAATTTTTAGATAATTTTTAGGCCCTAAAATGAGGCATAAAATGGGTAATTTAGGGTTAATTAAGTAATTAAATGATTAATTACTGATTTAGTGAATAATTATATGTTTTAGGATATTAAAATCTGATGGAGTATGATACTTGTAGCATTTAGGGTGTTAGATGTAATTATTAGGTTAATTATGTAGTAAATGATTAATAAGGAAAAATAGTTAACTTTAAGTTAATTTTGTAAATTAGGGAAATTAGGAGTAAAATCTGATTTAGGATGAATTTAGACATTTTGAAATGATAATTGATATTTAGGGATGGTAATTAAAGTGATAGAAATATTAGAAGTGCATTATGTACATAATAGGCAATAATGCATAATATGTAATTTTTGAAAATATAATATATAGAAAATATTAGGATAAAAATTGATATTTTATAAATAATAAGGATATATAATAAATCTGATAAGAAACTTGAATTTATGTAATTATATAAAAAATGTAAAAATTTCTCACATCAGAAGTAAATTCGATACACTAATAAGGATATAAGTGTACCGGATGAAATAAAATACTGACTAAGGGTAATAATGATATTTAGGAGGTCGGGAAGTAATGTGATTAATTTCACATTATGAGTTGAAAAGAATTTCTAGGGTTGGAATATAAAACATTACTTAGAAATCGAACTAGAACCTAAACCTAATTTAGAAATCGATGTGGAAACCGAACCCGAACCTAACCCCAAATCTAGAATAATTATAAAAGACTTAAGCCCTAGATAATTAAGCATATTAAACTCTAAACAAAACCTAACAATAAGCGTTATAGGATAAAATGAACCTATAATCATTATATGAAAACTGAAACCACGTTTGTGTTACAGTGATGATCGGCAATGGAATGAGCAAATCGGACCTCGAGTGAGTGAGTGAGGAGTCGAGGTAAGTTGGGATTAATACAATGTTATATTTTGGGAGGCTTGAGATTATGCTTGGTTGTGTTTGTTAGATAGTTGGATGTGTGCATGTGCTTAATTATGGGTGATGCTATGATTAATACAATACTATATTTTGGGAGGCTTGAGATTATGCTTGGTTGTGTTTGTTAGATAGTTAGATGTGTGCATGTGCTTAATTATGGGTGATGTTATGATTCTGTTTGTTGCTCTAGCATGTATTTTATGATTTGCATGAAATGATTGATCACCCTAAACTAGATTTAATCAAATATACGATCAGTAATCATAATCGGACATGCATGGCAACCTGTTACGAGAACTTAGGACTCTCCGGCCAAATACCGACCCCTTCGAAAGAGATATCGCAGGATTGCAAAATGGTCCCTTCTTTATCCTCAGTTGAATTAAGTGACAGGAGAGGAGGTCGCGGCGAGGGTGAAGATAGTGGTTCGAAGGTAGTCGCGGGAGGAGAAAGGTCTCCATTACATAAGCCTGGGTTTAGTCGTGAGCTATTGCATTAACGGTAACTCCTCAACCCGAATTAGAGCGGACGTAATTTCTCTAATCTCACGACGGGCAGGACAACGTCGTGCGATAGAATTTGCTTGCACATGCATTGCACCTAATAAGTGATTGAAAACCTTGTTGTATGTATGGTATAGTTTTAAGTCCTCCATCCTAACTTACTGAGCTGTGGTTGCTCACATCCCTATAGACGTCGTGCAGGTGCTGGCTAAGAAGCGGCAACAATTACTCTGAAGCTAGTAACTGCTGGATCCTGAGGAGTGAGAAAAAACATTGAAGAATCAACACATATGTTATTACTTTTCATTTCTGAATAATGTAATAACTGAATTATAGTGATTATATATAACTTTTCTCACTTTCTTAGGTAAATGAATTATTTAAATTACAAACTGTTTACTTCAAAGCGGGTTAGTCGTGGACGCCTTGTGTAGATCAGGTCTAAGATAGCGATTGTTACGACTCTGCCGCTTTGGGGCGTGACAACGACCTCAAGATTTCCGATTATCTTTGAGTTAGTTTTGCTCTGCTGTAACTTCCAAAAGCTTTATAATGCAGAAAAATAAAATAAAAGTAAACCCCCAAAGTTACACCCCTAATTAAACTGTAACAAAAAAAAAATGTTAATAACAAAGAAGTAAAATAAACAAATAAATGAAATAACATACTTAAAATCTTTTTTTATTATTATTATTTCATCTTTTTATTTTTTTAAAGAATAATCTTATTTTCAGTAAATTCTAGTGGCTAGCCCTATAGTCTTCTTAGTAGAGTCGCCAAATTATCGAATCTAATTTTTTGGTTTCTTTTATTTAAAATCAATTTCCTTATTTTCGGTTAATACTAAACCTTAATCTATCTAATATTAATCCTCGATTAAAGAAATTAAGCTGTGGTTGTGTTGGTATATTTGGCTGTTGTAGTACGATTTGTGGAGTGAAATCAAGCATTTGCGGTTGAATTGTGCGGTGAAGCTTGGAGCAACGGTCACGGTTGATTGCACAACAGTGTGGACTGCAATTTGTTTATGTGTGACGATAAGGGGCTGGTGTGGTCTCGTTGTCAGTTAAGGGATTGCAGTGGAGTTGTGTGTATTGCAGACAGTGTGGGCGAGGACAGTGGTCACGCGGTTATAGACTGTTATGGTGCTGGTCAATGGGCGTCGTTTGCTGTTCGGTGAAGTAACAATGGAAGGGTGCATTGCTGTTGCGTGGCTTTGATGTGTACTGCTGTTCACAATCTGGAAGACAGTGCATAGGGTGTTGTATGGAGTTCGTTTTTCATTTATCACAATAGATGAACGAAGGATTCTTTCGGGAGTGTGTGTTCTTTTGTGTTGATTGTGCAACTCTATTTATAAAGCTCAAAACAAAATAAATCCAACCAAATCTTTCATATCGATATGAATCCGATTTGATAACAATCAAATTATTTATATCGATTTAAACCCGATTTGATAGAAAATCAAACTAGATTTAAATATTTTATAACTATTCAAATTCGATTTGATAAAAATCAAATTAGATTCGAATCTTACAAATCTTTATTATATTAGATTCAAAAGATTTGATAAAATTAAATCTGAATATCGAACGTTCAACCGATTCTTACAAAATAAAAGAAAGAAAACTAAAAAGGACATTTGTTCCTAATGAGATTCGAATTTACAATTTTAAATTAAATCCAATCCAATATTCTAATACTTATTCGTTAGACCGTTGGTTTGTGTCTTGATATTTAATACAATTAAATTATTATTAAACCACGCGACTCTATAAAAGAATCATTTGAACTAAACTAAAACTATTTATCCCTAAGATAATTTACTTCTTAAAAAGTCTAAAAAATCTTTGTAATTTTTTCTTTTCTCATTTTTTTTGGAATTTTCATCATTTTTCAATTTTTATTATTATTATTATTATTTTTATTTTATATATATATATATTTTGAGTTAAGACCCCTATAAAAAAAACTACTAGAAGGTAAAAATTGAGTGTCTACAGTAAAAGTGCAAATGAATTAAGTCGGTTTGTTAATTACTCAACTTAAAACTAAGTCAGTTGAGTTGAGCTCTAACTTGAATTGAAGCTCGAATTACTCAAGTAGAAAATTGAATCGATCTCAAGTTTTAAAATATTAATATCGTCAAGCTTATGAGCCTTATCAAGCTTAATAAAATTTTTAATTTTTTTTTTATTTTTTAAATATAAGCGAATTTAAGATCTTTTGAAAAAAGTTATAAAAGATTGAAGTTTAATCTAGTTACTCAAGTTAAATTTGAACTTACCAAATTATATTTTCAAGTCAAGCTCGTGTTGGAAACAATAAACTTAGATTTCCATATGTAAACACATTAAGATTTCATGTGCGAAATTAGGGCACAACAAATATAATCAAGATGTATGCGAAAGCGTATTTGAATTCATAAGAAAGTAGTTTTTGAAAGGTTTTAGTTTTCCAATCTATAGTAGTGCTTACTCTTAATTTTCTTATTGATGGGATGTAAGAAAAGATAGAGAGAAAACTCTAAAGACACATTATTAGATTAGGAACCTTAACCTTATATAATATATATATATATATACATATACATATATATATATAAACTTTCATACCAAAAGTCCATAGAGATGAGTTTATAAGCTATATTTATTTATTTATAAACTAAACAATTATTTTTATTTATTGGATTAACTCCTTAATTTAATTAAATAGTTAATAATATATAATTAATTAATATAATAACTCAAAAAATTATAATGACTCAAGCTTTGAATTGAGGATTTGGTCGAACTCAAGTTGAGCTTGAATTTTTAAGTTAATATTGTATTAATTCAACTCGATTCGATTATATTTTTAGTATCGGCTTTTGAAGGAAAAAAGAGTCCATATTCCATGTTTTGAGATCACTTTTTATTTATTTATTTTTTTGGGTGTTGGGTTTCACACTTTGCTATATAAATGACAAAAAAATATAATTCTGTAGTCAAGCAACATTTCATATCACACCTCCCTCGCCAACACGGTTTCCACTAAATATAAAACCAGAGCAATATGTGCATGTCTTTCATAATGCCTTTTAAAATCCTGTCAAGAGGCAGCGTGTGCAGAGGTTCAGTCGTCCTTTTTTCATTTATATATATATATATTGGCCATAAGAGTGTTGGAAAATGCATGTGTTCTTTTCTTTCGGCTCTTTTCCTTTCCATAATTAAGTAGGTCTATCATCTCTTTCTCATCGTGCCAACACTTCATCATTTCATGGTGAACTTTTTCGTATATAAGTATGTATATATATATATATATATATATATGTATATACGTAATAGACTTGATAGTAATAAAAAGACTAAGTTTGTGCTTATGAGCGCTTAAGTTAAAGCCAGTAAATTTTGGATAAAAATTTATTTTGAAGATGATTATAGAATAAAAGGATACAATTCAAATTTAGATAAGATGCGATATATAACTTAGAATAATTAATTCTACTTAGGATCTACGCTTGAAGAATGATTCTCATGGAAAAAATCGCGATTATATGAAATATCTGCATATTTTGGTTACATGTAAAGTTATTTACTATTCATAATAATGGTCTTGCTGTATTACTGTATATGTGATCGTCACCAATTTTATAAGTAGATTTAGGACAAACCTTAAAATATCATCTGGAGAAAGAGAGAGTTTAAGGCGTACTCTCATCTCACAAGAAAGTGCATGGCTTGGTCAAGAAATTGCAAAACAGAGATGAGATTTATACTCCTCAGCCTTTTAGAGTCCGCGTTTATGTGGCCGATTAGTTGAAGATACTAAAGAGAAAATAAAATAATAACTTTGTTTACATAAAAAAAATATAATAGAAATTTTAATTCCCTTGAACTTTTCTATTCTCACTCCGTTAAGATTAGTTATTATTTAAGAAAATGTAGAGTTTTTTATTCCTTCGATAGAGAAAATAAAAAATTCAAATAGTACGATCATCAAGCCCTCGTTAATATTGTAATAAATAACTTTTGATTATTTTTCATAATGACTAAAAATAGGATAAATCAATATTTTTAATTATACTCCTAACTTACTATTACAATAAATGAGTGAAGTAAATATTGAAATGGAAATTTTTAATTTATTCTTAATAATAGTTATTCCAAAGTTATAAAATGATTGTTGTTTTTATTATATATTTGGATCTTCCAAAATTACTTTCCTAAAGTTTTCTAAAAGTACTTGATACTGTAAAAAACAAAAAAATAATACCATAATGATATTATTAGATAATTTAAAAATCGAAATAATCTCAAATATAATTTTACTTAAAATAGTTTAGAGTATATATCTCCTTTTATTACTATATCAATCAACCGCGAGCTCCTAACACCACAAATAATCGTGTGAGATCACTAAATGCAAGCGTTACTGACACTTGCAATATTGCCCCAGAAGAGCTCACATTTTCGTCCTTTTCTTCCCTCGATGTATCATGCAGTCTAACTTTGACACGCGCCAAAGAACTCACCCCAAATCAACTTTGATTGCATCTGAAAGGAGTGATTTGGATGGTTTTTAATATAGTCGGTATAATTTACGAGCATCTGCAACTTGGAATCGCTCTTATGGGGGTGGTTCGTGTCAAGCATATTTTGTTGAGACTTGTTTGAATTTTCATAAAAGGAGAAAATTCATAAACTGTACAGTCGGCCATACGCAGAGGCCAATAGGACAGCAAATAAGTTGAGTGGACTTAAGTTTTCAAAAGTTTAAGCTCACTTGGTTTAAAATTTATCAAATAGAAACCGAACTTTTTATTGAATCTAAACTGAAGACTTAAAACTTAATTTGTTTTGATAAATGGGTTTTGTTTTGAGTTTAAGTTAAACTTGTTTATCAATTGAGTTCGAACCGAGCCTAAAGCTAATTGATTTCGAGCTTATTAACAAATCTAAATATATAAAATTAAGAAATTTATAAATAAATTAATTAATAAATAATAAACAAAAATTAGATTATATATTATATAAATATTAACCTTTAAATTTTGATAATTATAATATATATATAATTCGTAAACTTACTTTTTAAACAAGCTAACTTATAAGTTTAAATAAATAAATTTGTAATTTTAAATTAAAGTTTAAGTTTAATTTATTTAGATAAATACATTTTATTTTGAGATCGAATTTAACTTATTTAGTAATGGAGCCGAGTTTTAAACAAGTGTAGCTTGAATAGTTGATAAACAACGTGACTCATTTGCAATCACTGAGGACGGTGCCAGTATTAATATGCTCATGGAGAATGCCGGGACTTAAAAGTATACATACATACATACACATATGTTTGTATATATATATATATACATATATATCATAGACATGGGCATTATTACACTGGTGAAAGTAGGAGTAGACTTCTGTGAGTAAAATGTAATAATAAATGCTCGACGACTCTCGTCACGTCTAAAGGCAGCGTTGATTGTGGAGCTTGATTTGTACACACACGTCAATGTAAATAATTTCCACCGAATCTCAAAGAGCATAAATGAGGTTGATGTGTAAATAAGGAAGCGTTAGAATTTAGATATCCAATTAATTACCGCAGTACAGGTATCCGTTGTTTTTTTTTTTTATTATTAAAAACGACAATTATGTAGATGACCAACTCGATCTATCATTAAAAAAAATAAAATAAAATAAAATGCAACACGTAGAAGATGGATAGCTATACATACTACAATAAAACTGTAGACTGATCGAAAGGGATGTGCAGTTGTTTTGGATACAAATTGTCACGTACTCAAATCCTATCATCCCTTCAACATGCATATAGATAACTAGGTAAATCTTTTTAACATTTCACCTAAAAAAAAATCTTTTTAACATTAATAAGCCTTTTTTTTTTTTTTTTTTTTACAATGTTGGATAATGGATATAAAAGCATGTGAAAATTTCTGATGAATAGGCCACAACTGAAATTGATTTCAAGTTTCACCTAGTATGGACCTACAATCGCTTTCAAGTTTCAGCTCCATAATGGCACTTGGTTTACCCCTATGCCCCACAATACCCAACAAATTAACAAAAATTGCTGTGCTAGGTTATACAAAGTTACACCTCCAGGAAGTGAAGACTAATTTTAAGTTATTAATAATATAAGCTTAAATATGTAGTTTTTTTTATAAACTTTTTAATTGGAGCTAGAATTTAAAAGTTATGAATATGGAATAAGGTATTTGGAGAGAGAGAGAATTGGATTTGGATATGAAAGATAATTTAATGCCTTAATTATAACGCTTTAGGGTAAAAAAAGTAAATAACTAAGTTAATAAACATTAATTGGGTCATTTCAATTATTTGACCAAAAAATTACACCTATATATTAATAAGGTATTTAGCATCATAACTTTATAAATTAGTATTATAATCTCTCACAATTTATATTATACACTTAACCATGGGATTTTACAATCTCCTCCCTTATTAAACATGTAACGTTTTCGTCTCAAGATTTTATAATCGAACCTATATCTTTTTCTTTTTTGGATATACGATTAGGATTATTCTTTACTTATTAGTTTTCCTAAAAACATAGTAAGAGCCATATCTTGGTGATATTCTCCGCCCTTTTCGAACCTTTTCTCTTAATTGGAGTCGAACATAAATCGTTTACCCATTGGTGAGGGGATCAACTCTAATACCATTTATAATATCTTAAATAAAAGAGAGTAAATAATCAAGCTAATAAATACTAATACGTTAATTTCAACTACTTGCTTTAAAAGTTATAATCATATATTGATAAAGTATTTACTATCATGATCCTGTACAACAAGACTTGCATGCGGTTCATTTTCTTATATATGGACTCAAATATCCTATGTACTAAAAAGGCTAATGAAAGCTACACTTAAAACTAGATATTATATTTAAATGAATTCTCTAAAATACTTTAGGTAATATTGTAAATTCATATTTTGTGAAATAATCATGATGTCATGTCATATGGTTTAATCTCAATAATTAATTATATGTGATAATATTTTAAGGAGATAATTTTTAAAAGTTTTAAATAAAATAATTTTAGGATTCAAATTCATGTCCCGATTATTATGTTAAACAATTCCCGAGTTAGCCATTAGTCAATGGATGGTAAACCGGATGGAGAAAACTGCAGGGACTCTCAGGGCCCGACTAGGCAACCGGGCATGGATGTTTGAGAACAATCATGATAATGTAATTGTGAGCAAAAGCAGTACAAGGAAAAATGGCTTCAAATTACGAAATTAAAGTTGGGAGAGAGTGCCCTCTTTTTAAGGATTGTCATGAAGAAGGAGGACATGGGAAGGGTCCATTTTGTCACCAGTCAATCATACATATATTATGCTGTATCAGCCAGATAAGACCAAATTTGGCTAAATCCGTTCTTTCTGAATATTTGGAAATTTGGGGACCAAATGCCGTGGGTCGGTTCAGGACTCTGTGGAAGCTGGCAATGTTCCAGCAAACGCCATCAAGCCCTTTTCTTTCTCCTCCTTATTTCTTTCTTTCTTATTTTTTGGTTTAGTTTTATTTCCTTTTTCTATGGCTGTGAGTTCATTGGTTTGGATTGAGGAAGATGAAGACAAAATACCTTTGACTGGTTGGCTTTGCTGCACGATTAGTAATTATGAAACAAGTGTTTGCTTATTGGCCGAAAGGAAAAGAAGTGTTTCCTCAACTAAAGCACTAATTGATTTCATCTTAGCATAATCGTGTCTATACTCATGTGCATACTATAGCCGCACCATCATCATCTTACTTTATCATAGATTTTATTAGCGAGTATCTCAAAACATTAGTTAATAAATCTAAGAAGAGAATTGATTTCAGATTTTACAATAAAATTAACTGTAAGAAAATTTATAAAGGTACCTTTTAGCAACCATCTCAAAATATCAGCTTTTGCTACTTCAAATTGATTTTTTTTTTCCTTTTAATAAACCAAAATTAAATATTTTGTTGCTAAAAACATGATAACTATACTAAAAGCATCTCAAGTTTTATACATATAATTTTAACTTTACTACCTATGCTTTTGATTTTTTCATTTTATATCTCAACTTTTTAAAATAAAACAAATTAATATTTTATCGTTGCACTCTCTTTTCATTTTAGTGCTCGTACTTAATTTCTTGCACTCTCTTTATATTTTAGTGCTCACACTTAATTTCTTCTTTCTTTATACTTTAACTTTTTTTAAAATGAAAGAAATAATTGATTTCTTTGTTTTTTTTATTATTACTATTATTATTACAATTGTTGTTATTGTTGCTGCTAGTTTTTTCAATATTTTAATTGATAAATAATAATGATAATAATATTAAATTTAATAATTTATTTGACAATGTAAGGCTAGTAAAAGCTGGAACTCGTATGCAAAAACCATGTATAAATAAAACTAAGACCCAAGCCCTTTATTATTTATTTATTTTTGTATATATGTTTGTGATTTATTATTATTATTATTATTATTATTATTATTATTATTATTATTATTTGAACTTATAATATTTTCTAGAGGTAAATATAAAGAAAGTAGATATTTATTTCATTTCTAAAAGTTGAAGTGCCAGAAAAAAAATTTTAAGCACTTGAATGGAAAGAAATTACAAATAAGTATTGATCTATATATGCTATTATTATCTTATTTTATAATAACAACTATTATGACAAATATACTAAATTATTTTACTCCAAAAGTTGATATAGTAAAAAAAAATGTTTAGATATTAAGATAAAAAAAAGGGAAAAAATTAGATAATTGTATCGATATTATCCCCACTGAAAGCTGCCATGCCTGAGGCCATCCCCAATGGTGGTATTTTTGCACGATTTTCAAAGCTGAAGTAACTCATGTACGGTCCTTCAGCGTTGAGCTTGTTTTCATAGCGTGGAACTAGCGCCCTGACAAGCACCTCAGTTTAATTCTTTTTTTTTTTTTTTTTTTTTTTCTTTTTTTAAGCTCTGATTAAAAGTTACTAAATCACAGCCGTCTATATTAAATCTAACAACGCACTCTTATAATTTTTCACAAAATTTATTATTACAAGTCCTATAAATAATATAAAAAGAACTCAAGGATAAAATATATAAATCATAAATAAATAGATTTTTTAAAATATTAATGTACGTCTAAATAGGATGGCATAATGCATGCCAGCAGTCCAATTTCACCTTTTAATGTAAAAAGGCTTATTTTTCGACCAAAAAAACCGTGTCATCAAATGTCATTAGGTGAGGGAGGACCTTAACACTCTTTTCGAGAGCTAAGGATCTCATTGTGATCTTTCACGATTGCATGGCGTGCTTCAAATTTGAGGGGTTCTTAAGTTGTTTTTTTTTTTTTCTTTACCTTGTCATGTCAATAAAAACTATAAGCAAATTTGCAAAGGAAAAACTTATAAAAAAACTTGTGTAGGACATACGAAAACTTAAAAAAAATGTGATAGATTTTGTTTAAAGGTTTTTATGAATAAAGTAAAAAAAAAAAATCCTTAAAAATGAAAAATTTTTAATATATTAATGTAATATTTTAAGGTGTTTATAGAGGATGTTCGAATCAGGGATGCGTTCTATCTCGAATAAAGCTAAAAGGACGCAAGTGTCATTCAATGGATACAGACAACCTACAAGAGTCTAGGGACTGAAAATCTTGAGAGGGATTAGGTTATGCATTTGACGTCAGTACTGAAACAGATCCATCACACTGTAAGCCTTGTGAAGATCCTTTTTCCTTGCCAGATATCCTTATATTTATTCTCGTTCCTATGAATTCCATGTCCTGTTTTACTTGAATCATTCGATTTTGTATTAAATCAATATCAAAATTGAAGAGACATCTCTCTTTCTTTTTTTTTTTTTTTTTCCCCAAACCATTCGTCCTTATGAAGTAAATGCTATTAGAAGGCCTCAACCTAAAACGTGTTTAATAAGCAAGTTAATTTCAATCACGAGGACAAAATTTTTTTAATTAATATTGGCTCCATATTTACCGTATTATTCCGATAATCTACTACTAAATCTCTCCATAAAACATGAGATATGTTGTAATTTTAGGATGGATCGACTCCCCCATCCTATTTAGCTTCCTTGTTGTTTGTAGACTGAGCATTTTACACTCCCGATATTTTTTAAGTTTATAAATGCTTCTGTTTGGCAAAAAGAAAATCACAGAAATTTCCGTTCCGATGCAATATTGTACAAAATCAAATATCAATGTATAATCCTTGATATTTTTATCTTAATTCACCTCCTCATTTGGCTCATATCAATCGTTAAAATATCCAGTAAGTTTAACAAACTCTCAAATTACCGATGAATCGATATGAAATAATAGTTACAAGTATATATATAATAAAATATTGCTTAATATTACATTACAAGATAGGCTTTTACACCATCAGTATTTTCTGGGCACATATACTGTATATTAGAAATTTAAAATACCTCTATCATTTAGATATATTTTGAGGTGTTATCCTTTCTTACGTTAACTATCCAAATTGATTGGTAGCTTTTCCTAAAATGAACTTAACAATAGTGATCATTCATGACCAATAAAATTATGAGTTATGAAATATATTAATCTTTTGATAGCCTACTATGTTCGGGATGTGGAGAGGAACTAAGAAAGAAAGAAAGTAGGAGGCATAAGGGAGAAATGATTGTAGAAAAGAAGTTGATTATGTGTTTTTTAAAATATATTGAAATATTAAAATACCCTTGAAAACTTAAAATGTGTTTTTTATTTAAACAGTAATGATGGTATTTTATCAATTTTCCTTCGTATTCCCTTCATATATTGAAGAAAAAGTTACGGTGGAATCAAAGAGAAATCTTTCCCTCCCTTATTCCATCCATTCTTTTATCAAACAAGGAAAAGGAAGACATTCATTCCCAATTCTTCCCCTCTCCCATTCTTTCCTCTAGCCCAAACAGGGATAGTTGTAGCATATACACATCACATGGAGGTCGGGGATGGATGTACATGAGAGAGAAGTGAGTAGTAGTAGAAGGAGTACAATTGCAATTGCCCTTTTATCCATACATATAGCATAGCAATCGATGCCGGGACAGTTTTGCGCCGGACCACATACATCGAGCACTTCCGAATCACCTTGCTGTCCAATCCACCTTCCCATACATATGATATAATAACTAGTCTCTGTCCTCCTCAAAAAACTGTCCGTGGCTTTTGGCGCAAATGTTGACTATCCCGTATTGTCATCTCCCATTTCACTGTAAGCCTTGTTAATAAATTTTCATATACAACACACCATTATTAGGAATAGTATGCAACGAACTCGATATTAGATGATGTAGATGATCGAAAAAGAACTTATAATGTGTAAATTTATTGATTATATTGGAGATATAGAGAAGCAAACATATATAAGTGTGGGTAAAAAAAAAAAAGAAAGATAAATTGAATTTTTCTTTTCATATGGTTAAATATAAAATATAAATGAATAGTGCTAGATATAGAAAATCCTTATTAATTTTTCCCAGTCCGTATTAGACATTATGTTAGGACAACTATTGTCATTTTCCATCCTTTCTTGTTACTTATTGTTCAGATGTAGAACACAATTGTACGGGGGAAAAAAATCATAAAGCAAACACAATATTACAAATTTAATGAATATATCACCATTTTAGAAGAAACACAATATAATGTTCAGCTTGCCATGTAATGATAATATTGTATTTATATACCGTATAACATCGTGTCAACTCATATTCAATCACTGACAACCGTTTTATAAGTGATGGAATTTCTATACCATCCTAATGCGATCTATATATGTATATTTTTTTTTCTTTTCACAGTACGTTTACAGACCCTACGCCCATCCAACTGTACGATTGCTGCTGTTGATTCTAGGTTGCAATGGACCGCATGCTTGGAATTGGCCTTTAGCTCCGGGTAGTGGAAGTGAAAAAAATCTCTCTTTTAACTCCGTGACCATTTCATCCAGCACCAGCATCGGCCCATGAAAACCGAAAAGTGAAGTGATTCAGATGATATTCCGGACCAGGACGACCATTATCATCATCATCTCTGACCCGTAGGCCCCACTTTCCCTCTCTTTCCTTTTCATTTTGAAGAATCTGTCTGTCCTCCATTACCCGCGAATCAATGACTCTACTACCAACACTTTACCTTTTTTTTTTTTTTTTCTTTCTTTTTTTGAAGAAGAACATTTTAAAGAAAATGAAAAAGGGAATTCACTCCATTTCAAACACACTTCACAATTTTAAACTCTCCACTATATATATAAATACCCCTCACTCTCTCACCACCCACCACTGGCCATTTTTCACTCCCTTTCCCTCCCTCTTCACTCCGGCTACAACACCCCCACTTAGCTAAAATGCACCAGGTGCAAAAGGCGCCATTTTCTTCCATACCGCTATTTTGCACTATCATTACCGTGCTCCTCTTCATCACACCCTCCGTCACGGCATGGCGTCCTTGGCCTCACCTGAAAACCAACAGCTCTGATCTCATCTTCGGCCAAAACAAGAAGTACGAGGGCTCATCCGAGTTCGTTCGCTTGAAATACCACATGGGCCCTGTCCTAACTGCCAATATAACCGTCCACCCAATCTGGTACGGCAGGTGGCAGAAGCAACAGAAGAAGATAATCCGTGAATTCGTCAACTCATTCTCCGCCGTCGATTCCAAACACCCTTCGGTCTCCGGGTGGTGGAGAACCGTCCAGCTCTACACGGACCAAACCGGTGCCAACATTTCGCGTACGGTTCGTTTGGGTAAAGAGAAGAACGACCGTTTCTACTCCCACGGTAAATCCCTCACCCGGCTATCGATACAGTCCGTCATCAAAAGCGCGGTCACGGCGCGTACGAAGCCCACGCCAATCAACCCAAAGAGCGGGCTTTACCTGCTCCTCACATCCGATGATGTGTACGTTCAGGATTTCTGCAACAACGTTTGTGGGTTCCACTACTTTACCTTCCCGTCGATTGTTGGTTACACGCTCCCTTATGCGTGGGTGGGTAACAGTGCGAAGCTTTGTCCGGGTATTTGCGCATACCCTTTTGCGGTACCCGATTACATGCCCGGTTTGAAACCGGTCAAAGCTCCGAATGCTGATGTGGGCGTGGATGGGATGATCAGTGTCATCGCTCATGAGATAGCTGAGCTGGCAACGAACCCGTTAGTGAACGCATGGTATGCGGGTCAGGACCCGATTTTCCCAGTGGAGATAGCGGATCTGTGCGAGGGCATTTACGGAACAGGTGGTGGTGGGTCCTACACGGGACAGATGCTGGAGGGACAAGATGGTGCCACGTATAACGTGAATGGGATTAGACGGAGGTTCTTGGTTCAGTGGGTGTGGAACCATATTGTCAGTTACTGTACTGGCCCTAATGCGCTTGATCAGTGATTTTCAAAATCCTCTTTTGGCACTTTGCTTCGTGTCATTTCCTTTTCCCTTTTTTTTTTTGAATTTTTGTTTTATTGGTTTGCCTTTTTCCGCTTTTTTTATTTTTATTTTTTTTTTAAATTTTCCTTTGGGTCCTATTTCTGTGGAGTTTGTGGATGGATGAATGGATTATAAGTGACGGTAGTTAAGTCTGTCAAATATGTAATAAGTGTCGTATACAGTGTTTTGTATACTAAAAACAGATTATGGTACTTTTATCCCTTTTCATAGTTTAGTTTAGTTAAGGGGATTATAGTATTTGGAAAATTTTCAATGCTAAGAATGTTAATTTAGGATTTTGGAAGATGGGGGGGGTTTGTTGTTTGCTTTGATGAAACTTGATTGCGGTTAGATTGGATATTGCTATCAGCATTTAACACTATGAGGGGTCGAGGGAAGTAACTGGGGAATTTCAAAAAGAATTTTGTTGTTTGGGGAAGGAGGGGAAGGGAAAGGATATGAAAAGGAAAAGTTTTCCTTGGCTTACAAAAACAATTTTCACCAAACTTGGAGAGAGAATTGAAAGGAATTAATATGGAATGTCAATTTTACTTTTAAAATAAAAGCACATTTGAAGTTGTATGGGATATTTATATCATTTTGTTACAGTAAAAAGTCGTATTATTAACTTTTCCCCTACATTCTTTCCTTCAAATTTTTTCCCTCTATTTTCCTTTCTCTTCTTTCATCTCAAATTCTTTTCCTCTTCCCAAACATAGTGTAAAAATGGATACACAAGAGAGTGGTAGATGGACAAGCTGGATTCATGAATGCGCCACTATTGGGTCTTTTTCTTGACGGCTCGGCCTCTTTATTTAGCGGTTGGCCTTAATTGGCTTGTTTAATTCCCACTTGCCTGTAGTTGCTAAAATACAGCCACCATACGTCGTTGAGCATACCCAAATTTTAGATAAAGATTACGAATTTTAGGTTATGATGCGGTTTAAGGATTATCCTACCATCTGAATGGATGTAACACGTAAATATGAGTTAAATGTTAATATTTTACAGTAAAATATGATTATGAACATAGCTTTTTAAAAACTATCCAGGTTACTATTGAAATACTATTATTAGATGGAGTATTATAGAAATTAATATATAGCAATACATTCGTTAATCAAATAGACATGTTAGGATAGATTCTCTCCTTTTCCAAAGTTTAAGTGTAACAGTAAAAAAAAAAAAGAAAAGAAAAGTAAAAAGGGTGCAACTCGATATGCAACAATTGCAATAAACAGAAGACTTCGTATTCGCACGAACAGTTGGGCACTCTGTTCTCGATCAGCCAACCCTGGCCGTGATGTTTAGTTAACACACAAAGGACCCCGTGTTGTTGTCCTCATTTGAAATGATTTTTCAAGGCTGACCTTTATCGGGATTTGGGCGATGGGGGTTTAGTTTATCAAGTACTCTTTTACTTTCTCTTTTGAATTAACAATTTTTTGAACGCTTTTTCAGCTTTCCCACCCTCTCTTTAAAGCGGGGGTTCGTGGGCCCCACTCTTGTCCCTTGCTTAGCTTACTGTTTGATAATGTCACTATTGTCATGCACTGCACAGGGAGTTGCAAAAGCTCTTCTTAATGCTGTGTGTACCGAGTCTTAAACCTGTTGCCCTATGTTCCTGTTTGAACAGTGCAGAGATATTCTGCTCAAATGCAGGAAAACTTTTCCCTAAGTTACCGCTGGTTCCAGTCCTGCAGTAGCATCATCCTACATTTTGCTAACTACGCTCTTATTTTTCTCTTTTGGGATAATCAATTCTTGTTGGCATGGCATGACAACGAGGAAAATGTGTCTTGGAATGTAAAAATTTTTGTAGTAGTAGGCCTTTCTGGTTGGCTTAGATGGATTTTAGTCACAACTATTTTATACCCATTTTGAATATTAGAGGGCGAAAGAATGGGTAATCAAACCTATTCAATCTCGATGTAAAAATTAATGCTTATATTATGTAGACTTTTAGGGTATTATAGAACGGCTAACTAAGCACAATAAAATTGTGATGATCAAACCAATGATATTGGTCACTATTCATCACTTATAATTTACTGTCTAATACCATTGAGTATTGCTAGGTAAAGCAATGAATTTCAGTTACCTTCAAACCATTTGGCTATAACGAATACTAACAGCTCATTTAGTCGGGAGAATAACTATTCCATTCTCCTCTTATTCCTTATTTAACCTATTATATCATTTGCTTCAAATGTTGTCCCATAATTACCAATTCTATTGAATGTGTATTATTTAAAATCAAGGAATTGAGATTCCTCTTCCCAAGTAAACAATTGTGATTCAACAATCTAGTAATTTCTTTTTTCCATACTTATCCTCAACACATTTTCAAAATACCCAAAAATTGCCCTCGATAAAAACATATCTCATGTTCATTAATCACCTCATCTCAGCTCCTCAAGAAACCCTAATCTCTATTTCTCCATTCTTCTTATCGCAGCAGCTCACTTCATTTCTCTATTTATCTTGTCGCTGGTTACTCGATATCGCCTCCATCTCTCTCTCCATTTGTTTAAAAAGCTCGTTGAGGTAGGGATTTTTATCACTCATTTTCATCATATTACTTTTGATTTTCGTCATTGTAATCGCAACAAAAGCAATGTTAACATGTCAATCCTCTTCATATAGTAGAAACTCGTCTTCTTCTAAGTTCCATAGCATCATAGTTGATTGTAGTAGTTGCGATATTTGAGTCGAAACCATGTTTATCCATTTAGGATTCCTTTATACGAACCATGGGAAAATTCAATGATGGTTTTTGAGACTTCAATTCATATCTTTGTCTAATTGATGGTGTTTGCTGTTGTGGTAGGATAGTCATTCAAATGTTGTTGTAATCATAGGTCGGATCAAATGAGTTCATTTGGGGATTAGGGGTTCATAGGGAAGTGTCACGATAATAGGATCTCAATAGTTATGAGTTATTTTTGCTTGTTTTATTTTTAGTTCATTTTAAATCAAATAAAGTGAGGGCATTTTTGTTGACTCATTTTTTATTAAATTTTGTCCTCTATTTCAATAATGTGAAGTGAACAGTATAAAAATGATTCCATTACGCTTAAGCAAACACTATAACGCTGTCGTTTTCAACTAAACAATTATTTACAATCGTAATTGGCCGTTAGAAAAGTCGGATTTTGACATGATAATGACACTTTAAGTCATATAGAATCGATAGTATAAATTCTGATTTATCACAAAATTTATTATAGATTTTATTTTATCACAAACATTATAATGGACTGCAATTTTTGTGATGCTCTTTCATTTATTTATGTGTTTTTTTGAAGTATCACAATGTTTTAACAAGTGCTCTTACATCGTGTTTCTGCACATAATCAAACCAGTTCAATCCCATTTCCCTCCTCTTCTCATCAACGATTGCCGTTCCGAACTTTGAAGGATTACACTGAAGACTGTTTCTCAAAAGGCAGTTTCAATATCCCTAGTAAACACCAGCCACTAGTTAAAGGTCATCGCTCGAATCGGTCGTAGTCACATCGGTGCATTGTAACAAGTAGCACTTAACCAACTGCTAGAGCAGCTTGGTTCTTCCACTTGACGGCTGACAGACGGCAACGGTTAATCAGTGACGTCTTTAGGTTCAAGCCCCAGGGAAGAACCCATAGACCATAGGATAGGCCTTATTGCACCTTGGGATTCCGATTAATTAAACCCGCCAGCTTGGTCCTAGAAGTATTCATTTTTCAAAATCTCCATATCATTATCGCATAAAATATGAATTTCAAAAATCAACTTGGCATTAAAAACCTAGGAAGACGCTATTCCAAATGGTACCAGCAGGTGGAATTGCATATATTAGGTTTACATTGTATTATTATTAAAAAATATTATTGGGTACTTCTAACGCTTATTAACTGATAAGAAAATATTAAATCCATTGTAGTATTTATTGTTGAATAAGCAGTAGGTGGAATCGCATATATTAGGTTTACATTGTATTTTTGTTAAAAATTATTATCAGGTATTTCTAACGCTTATTAACTGATAAAAAAAAAAAAAAAACAAATCCGTGATAGTATTTACTATTGAATAGCATAAATACAGGTGTTCTAATAGAATAGACGAATATTCTCACTTTTAAACTTATTAATTAATACTAGGACACACTCCTTAATGAGCATTGGTATTAATTATATGTATAAAGGCCTACAGTTGGCAGCGGCGGAAAAAGCAATATCGGCGTGAAGCTTGGTCTTCGACATATGGACACTTCCATGCATGCATAAGAGTAATGATTTGCCTGCATTCCCGCTCTCTATTTATTATCCTTAGTCAATGACTATGTGAAATGTCAATCGTAAACGGTTCCATGCTCTGTATTTTCTGTTTGGTCGTTGGGAAAATTGATAGAAAATTTCTGCGGAGTGACAGCTCGAGTTGTATTCAGCTACTAGAAGAAAAAAATCACATCAAGTTGGTTGTTTTAGGGTAAAATGGATTTTCAAGTTTGATGAGAATAGTAAATGTATCGATATGCTAGACGAGCTCAAGACAAACGTAAGATTTTGTTGATTGAGATATAAGGTAAAAGTAAAAAAGGTCACATAAGATTTAGGATTTTGTCAGTAAGTATGGGGAAATCATAAAAATTCACATTAGTCACAAAAAAAAAAAGAGAGAAAAAAATGGATAGTTTAGAGATAATTTAAAAAATTTCAAAGTTAAAGATATGTCCCACTTGTTAATTATAGACTAAAGTTTTTTTTTTTTTAATTTTTTTGTGGCAAAGTTTAAATTGATTTACAATTTAACAACATTCCTTTGTGCGCGTTTGAAGGCTCATAAAATGTCGTTCAAGAGGTCTTCATCAATTTTCTTCTTGTCTTGGTTTGAGAATACTTGAGGCAGAAGCTTAGATCTTGTCTTCTAGTTGTATCTGGTTATGCACATCTCAATTTCTTGCCGGGAGTCGAAACTTTGGTTTTTGTCTTATATTGTTTGAACAATTCGGTCATTGGGATTCCGTAAAACGAAAATATCAAGACTATGGAGCTTGTCCATGAGTATTCCTCCTAAGAAGGAAATTGGGAACTTCATGTTTTCACAATAGGCTTCGGGAGTAAAAAGGAGACATGCATTGAGAATTGTGCCATGTTGCTGTTTTCTCGAAATTTCCAAGATGTCATTTAAATGTTTGACGATAGAATTGCGTGCATTTGAGTTTGAGTTGCAATGTTTGCAAAGTGTGATTAATCTCTCATAAACCAAAGGTACCTAACACATAGGTTATATTTTTCATGCACTTTTGTGCAAAGAGATGGTGGAGGAGAGCTTGGAGATGGAAGATGGGTTTGAAGATTGGGAAAGTTCTTTTGACCTTCTTGATTATAAAGGTCACATCCTTCATCAACCACAACCCCTTGGAAACATAAGATTATAAAGGACCCCTGAACAATAATTAAACCGAAAATAGATTAGCATCAAGTAAACAAAAAGCTCTTTAGCAGATACTTTACATCTTGTTTACTTCATTGAACAGGAAGATTACTATTTTGTTCATCGGTCTATTTCATTAAACATACTTGTTAGGCTGTTATCATGTTTACTTGGAATAAATTGTTATTATGCGAGACCGTATTATCCCACCAAATTAAGATTAACAATTTGTGAAGCCTACATTAGTTTGTTTAGTTCATTTTTTTCTCATCTTTTTAATGTTTTTTTTTTTAAACATTTATCCGAAATCTGAATATTGTATTTAGCAAAAAAAAAAAAGGAAATATAATTACATATATATTCTTATTTTAAAAATTAAATACCTAACAAGTTGCTATAAGTTTGAATTTATTTATTCTTTACTTTACTTAAGTTAACAAAAATACCAATTCAAATATCTTTTTTCGAAGTATAAAATATCTTTTTTCTAAATTTTTTTCCTTTAAAAAATTAATAAATTTTTACTTCTCAATTTCTATACTCCAATCACTACTTTCATCAAAATTATGAAATAGAAATAAATAATATATATAATAATTTTATAAATATTATATTCAAATAAATACAAATCGGATATAAAATAGACGTAGATAAAATAAAAAGGAAAAAAAAATAACAATCCAAATAGCACCATATATATATATATATATATCATTTGTAACGGTAGCTTCTTTATGTACACATGGCAGTATGTTTAGTTGAAAATTGTTTTGTTATCATTGGTTATAAAGATAATTAGTTATTTAGTTGCGTAGATTAGAGTCGTATAAATACGGAAGCTACTGTCTATAACTGATAGAAATACACATTCTACTATATATTCCGCAATTGGTCTTCTCTATCGATCTTTCAATTGGCGAATTAACAAAGCTTCTTCAACGTCTGATTGGCGACATCTTCATATGGTATAAGAGAATCGAGTATTTCACTTTGCATTGTTCTATTAATGCAAGATTGAATCTTTCTGGTCGATCATGACGATAAATTACACGAGCAATTACTGATCCCTTTTATATCTTTGGTTCAAATCCTTAGCATGTCTGTCGGTATATTGTCTTTCAAATGAAGTAATTACTTATGTCAGAGTAGGTCGTTAAAATAGCTTTAGAAGTGAAGCTAAAGCTTGGTTTTATAGATGGATTGATTAAGAAACCTATGGGTAATTTATCATATCTAGTTAAATGAATGAGATACAATTATACGGTCCATTTAATTTTCTATCTTATGATCTTTCTCAAAGTGTTATATACACTATCATCGGCATGTGAACTATAGAATGAAATAACATGATAATATGATGTAGCTAATGGGTCCTTAGTGTTTTATTTACAATATGAAATTTGTAATATGAACAAAATAATTAAAGCATATGAGTTTATTGTAATAAACTTAAGAAATGTTGAAATTTTAACAACTACGTGCTTATCCTTTATGTTCTAGTAGAAGGTTTGATTGTTTATCTATGGATAAAAGGAAAGAATACTTGAATATAAGTCACAAACTCAATTGATGCAATTCTTAATGAGCTAATTGACTCTTAAGTAATTTTGGTTGTGTAATTTTTGTTGTATTAGATTGGACAAAAAATTTTATCCCATATTTGAATTGTAAATTTACTTGATAACTAGACAAAAATTAGGCCGATTAACTATATAAAATGCCTAAATTTTGTCATATTTGAACCACAGTACAAAAATAAAATTCATTAAATAAAAACAAAAAATATTTTATATTTCTAAAAATATCTTTTCATATTATAATATTAAGTTAATGAATATTATTTTTATTAAAAATTAAAAAAAATTATTTATTTTATAATATAAATAATTAACTTTTTAATATAAATTTTGTGTTCAGTATTTTATAAATCAAATATGATACAATAAACGTATACTGTCTAGTCCTCCTTATACTTATTTTGTTTAGTTTTCTTTTTTTAGTTTAATCCTTATAAGCAAATGTTACCTTAGTATTTTAACTTAATTTAGTTGAAAGAAGGAAAGGAAGAAGAAGATTGTTTTGTAAACATTACAAGGCTGATCACCACCTTATTGAAAATTGTTTTTAATTCATGGGTTATTTTGAATCATATAAGGAAAAAAAACTACAAAAAGACAATTGTGTAAGATCCACTTAAACTTACTTGTTTGGTCATAAACATCAAGCATGTTATGTTCTTCATCAATTCTCTTTTCTTACATTCATAATCATATTTCTATTGTACCTAAGTTTGTAAGATTTGACAACGGTTTTGAGTTTTTATTTAAGATGTGCTAAGTTATCTTTCATAACCTATGAATTATTTACCATCATATTATGATACATACATCACAATAAAATAGATTAATGGAAATGAAACACAGGCATCTTTTAGACATTTTAAGAGCTTTAAGGATTAATTCCAATTTTCTAAAAAGGCCTTAAGGACAATGCATTCTTATTGCAATATATTTGATAATTAGGATGCTAATGAAAATTTTGAATTGGAAAACACCTACGAAAATTTAGGAACTCTTAATGGAATTCGTAGATTTACATGAATGTCATGCATAAGTTGATATGGATGAACTGACTATTTTATTTATATAGTATTTAGTTGCGTAATTTTTATGGTACTAAATTTAACGAAAAATTTTGTCCCATATTTGGTTTGACAAATTTATTTAATGATTAGATAAAAATTAGATTGATGAATTGAACAAAAGGCCAAAAATTTTGTCTCATCTATATTTTGGGACAAAAATGAAATTAATAAGACAAAAACAAAAAATATTTTGTATTTTAAAAAATATCCTTCTATGTTCTAATATTATTTTTATTATTTATTTTATAATATAAATAATTAATTTTTTAATATTAATTTTGTATTTAGTACTATGTAAACTAAATATAGTATAATAAATTTGTACTGTTAAAAACTCTTTATACTTGTCTTATCTCATTCTTTTTATTCAATTCAGTTTTTACAACCAAACACTATTTTAAGTTAATTGCGAGGGAGGGAACACTAGATTAAGATAGTTAATTTATGTACCCTCCTTGACTTTGGAAATGGAAACTCAAAAGCACTTATCATTTTAAAAAACTATATGATGACCTCCATTTACCCATTTACTCCCTTTAAAACAACGATAAACAAATAAATAAATAAACAAACATTGAAAAAAAGAGAGCATTACCCTTTGCGTTGTTTTTTTCTTGGGGTACTTTTCTTTATAAAGTTTTTTTCTTTTTAATTTTAGAAAAAGATTACTTTTAGTCGGCAACAAGTTTTCTATTTAAGTCCTAAATCTTCTTCTTCATCTTCTATTTTTCTATTCAAGTTTTGAATGTTTATCAAAATTCACAAATTTAGACTTTTCAAACACAATTAAATTTTTTCGTTTATATTTTCCACATGACAAAGGAATGGTCAAGCATGGCTAGCGACTATCTATAGGGGTTGCGAGGGTTGTAGCCGATTTCATTTTTTATTTCTTGCAGCTTGCCTTTTTTATTTCCAAAATTTTATTTTCTTATTGTTTTAGTTAATTGGTACATATCATTTAATTAAATTATTTCTTTAGATGATTGATGTGCTGCCTTGTGTTAAATATAAACAGAAAAGTTAATAGTACTAAAAGGACTCATAATTAGTTAATTTTAATAATTGTTGAGGACTCGCATAAGAAAAAAAAAAAAGAAAAGAAAGAAAACGTTTAAGACTGAAATGGCCAATCAAACATTGAGTATTGAAGTGTGCATTTCCATTTAATTTGTTATTAATTTATAGTTAAAAGATAAAATCATCAGATT
The DNA here is from genome assembly GCA_024138005.1 of Lumnitzera racemosa. Taxonomy (NCBI): domain Eukaryota; kingdom Viridiplantae; phylum Streptophyta; class Magnoliopsida; order Myrtales; family Combretaceae; genus Lumnitzera; species Lumnitzera racemosa. The sequence continues at coordinate 111,058,078 of JAMXBC010000004.1, forward strand.
CTGGATGAGTACGGTTTTTCTTTTTAAAGTTGATGAGGTTTTGATGCATGTTTTTGAAGTTAAAAGTGAATAAGTGCACAAGAACCCTAATTTGGCAATATTTATACAATTTATCATTTTCTTTTGCATTATACACAATAAAATAATAAATAGGAATATACATTTCAAGCAAGCTTGCGTCAAAGAAAAGTGAACTTTGATATTATGTATGCATATATATATATATATATTTTAAAATAGACACAGCATTTTTTTATATTATGGATTTTATATTCTACCACCTAATCTGTTGTCGTGGGCGTGCATTCATATGAAAAGTCTGAAGAAAATAAAATGGGATGTGATAGAATGTGATAACGATATAATATAAAAGATATGATAAGCAGGAACTTATACTGTACGATCACGTTTGCGAACAGGAGCTTTTATTAAACCATAGGTCGAATATAAGGTATAATGGATTAATAACTTAAAATTTATAAGATATTTGTAAGGTGTTTGCTATATGAAATTGGTTTAAGAGAAATTATCCAGTGAGCTTATAGTTTCTTGCAATTTCCTATGTTTTACTTTGATACGAAATTTTAATATAGATCATATGATATGTGATGCAGCCGAGTAACAAAATTTAGATTAATAGTATACCAGGAATTAATTCTACATACCAAATTCAACTGCTTAATATTCATATTATTTTCTTTTAAGAAAGCTGGGAACATCAACGCTAGCTCTAGCCTTCATTATTCTTTTATGGCGAATCGATTTACTAACATTGAAAGCAAATTAACATGAGAATTACTAAAATTTCACTTATCTAAATAATATTTAATAATTATAAAGAATATAAAACAAGAATAAAGTTAGACCTTCAGTGTATTTTTCTCTCTCCAATCACTTACATTTGCTCTCCATTTGCCCACCCTCTAATTTACACTAATAATCATATCTTTATACAATCAAACCATCGTATATATAACACTCATTAATGTACAGCAGTAATTATTATTATTAGTTACAATAATAACCTATATAATCAAATTATAGTAAAAACACGGTGTATAGTTATAATTATATTCATATTTAGTTGAGAAATGATACATATTAAAATATAGTAGTAATTATATATAGTCAAAGTACAATAAATAAACGTTTATAGTAAGTATACATTAATATGAATAATAACGTGTAATAAACACGCATTAATATAAAGTAATACTTGTCTTTTAAAGTAAACCAATTTTTTTTTTTTTATTTTTACCGATTATATTGCAACTTTGGGAGAAAATTTTCTTAGATGCATATAAATGCATATTAAGTTATAAAACACCGTAAGTTTTCAATGATACACGCATAGAAATATAAATATTAACTATTGGAAACAAATAAAAGCAAATACAAATATAATAATTAATAAATAATATTGAAATTCATGTCAAATTATGTACGTTAAAGACTCAAAAGAATAATATAGAACCTAATAATTATTCTGATGAAGTTCAGATAATAAACTGTAGTGATGATCTTGTTTTCTATTAAGAGTTCCAAAACCGGAATAGATCCTATAAGTACATGTAAGCATAGAAGCTACAAGTGGAGAATTGACAATATTAAGCTCAACGTAAAATCTCTAAATTACATGAGTGCTTAATAATATTGCAGTTTAAAAGATATTGTAGGAGATAATAACTTATTTGGTTGGCACTACACCTTATTAATATGTGCAATATTATAATCAATAGCAAATAAATTCTAATAATCTTTTTTAAGGGATTGACTAATGTTTAGATCAACTGGTTAGTGAGAAAAATATATTTACTATGTCTCATAATTGATAATCATGAATTAGATTGAATATTGTTATGCAATAAGCAAATAGCATTTCCACATGATATGAATAATATATATGTACATCAAAGCATATTCTCAATCCTCAAAATAAAAAAGAAAACTCTTGAAAAAACCAATTCATGTATTATATTTCACTAATTCATTCAATCAAAATCATGGAAACAAGATCAATGACAATAATAAAATAAAGAAGAAAGGATAATTATTGTGAAATAAACTTATTCTTCCTAAATAAGGAATTAGGAAAAGTAAAAGGATGAGAATATATTTTAGAAAGTAATAAGATAATTTATCTTGTTGGCATTACAATTACTATCTTCATGTCTAAAATTTGAAAATTAACTAATAACAGATATACATAAGGTAAAATATACGTAATTTTTAAAATAATTAATGTATGGTTTTTACATTTGATTATAATTGGCAAAACATTCATATTTTTTCTTCAACACACGTGATTAATGGTGGCTTAAAAGAAAAAAAAAAAAGAACAATTTCATCAATGGGGAATGTGTTATAATTGCAACAAAAACGTCACCACAGTCGATGCTCCCTACTTCAATCCAGTCGCAATAGATTCTCCATAATCATTGCTCGCTAGTTTATCACACATTATTGAAAAGGAAACTATGTATGGGGAAAAAATCGTAATATAACCACAAAAGGATGAAAGGGAAACATTAACTATTTTTCATAAATATTTGCTTTTGAATTGTATCTCTTCTAAAAGGACTTATTATTACAAAATAAGATTATGTAATCGTTCCCGAATAGAATTAATAACAACTGATGGGTTAAAAATAATTGAAGGGCTACAACAAGCATTATCTAAATTAACATTGTTTACAATAAAATCAGCGAAAAGTTCCAATCATGCTACTAAAAAAAAAAAAAAAAAAAATCAAATTTATCACAAGCTCCATAGCCAAAAACAAAAAGGAAAAATCTTGTCTACATCAACTATCTTTACAATAAAATCAACAAAATATTCCAATCATGCTACTCCAAAAATATTTAAATTTATCACAATTAAAATCAAAGAGGAAAAATAATAATGTTCATATGAAAAGTCATAAATTGAAACAAAAACAAAAACGAGTATGTAATCGTGAAAATGAGAGGAGGAGGGAGACTCTTATGTCTTGCTGAAGAAAGTAGAGTAAACAGGAAAGAAATAATGGCGGATGGAGGGAAAGATTGCTTTATAACATGGTGGATGGGAGCAGGAAATTACTTAAAAGTATTGAAGAAATTCCTGTTGAAAAAGGGTAGTATTTATCATTTTTAGGGGTATCTAATGGAGTTTTATAGTATTAAAGTATAAAGTTCAAAATGAGAGATATTTGCTTAATAATACAAATAGGTATATGAAGATATACAAGCTATCTTATGAAAGTCGCATCAAATAGTAATTGTACAAAACTAATAGCATCTATCCTTATATTTTGTTTGCAAAATATAAAAATAAAAAGGAAATAAAAGAAAGTAAAAGGAAGAGAAGGATTTTTTCAAAGACAAGAAAATTTAAGGTATTGTTTGTTTGTACTATTCCTTTTTTTTTTAGTTCATCTTATTTATAAGGGTTTTCGGAAATATCACCTACATATTCCTTCATTTCCACCGCTCTCCCAAATTAGGTGAAAAGAGCTTTGGCATACAAACTCGAAAATTTACCCCTCATTTTGCCCTACTTCCTCTCAAACACATTTACTTCCCACTTCTTTCCTCTTCACCCAATTTCCTTTCCTTCTCTGAGGGTTGCTAACTAAATCGAAACGAACCGGATATAATTGTAAAATATGGTTTTTGTTTATATTTTAGTTCAATTTAGAAAGGTCCAAAGATTTATGGTTTGATTTGGAGTGTTTAATTAAACTGGTTGTTTGAACCTAAATTGAATTGCTTATTATGGAAAAAAAAAATTATAAATAATAATTTTTAATTTTAAACCCAATATACATTTCAATCTAACCTTATCTACTTATTCTTTTTTATTATCTCTTGTGTTACTCTAAGCCTTTGTAATCCATTTGATTTCATTCGTCCTCATCTTTAAGTAGATTTATACACCTTTACTATCACCTAAAATATGATTTCACTATAACATAATCATATGTTGCTTAAATTCTTGCATAAAATTGAATATCAATGTTTGATTGAGAACTATAATGACTATAAATATTATCAACTAGAATAAAGTACTTTTGAAAGTATTTTGGAATTGAGTTAAAAATGGTTCAATTTATTAAGGTTATGAGTTGAATTATAAAAATGTTTGATTCCGTTCGGCTCTTAAAGCGAATCAAATTGAAAACACTTGTACCTTTACCCTTTACCAAAGGTAATATTAGTTCCTCGCTAATTAATATAGCGATTGTTAAAATCATGAATTAATTTATATATGATTTCATGAATTTACGGTTTTATAAGATTTTTTTAGTTAAATCTGATATAGAACCTTTTAGATGTAAATTTTTGATAGAATTATAAGTTTAGATATATGATTTTATAAATTTATAATTTTTAACTCATATATAATTTTAGTTCTAGATAGAAATACCGGGGTACGTCTTGATTTGAAGAGATCCAAAGATGCATAATTCAAGCCGAACCAGCCCAACCAGCCCAACCCAGCCCAGGGAGCCACAAATGACATAGCTGAACATTGCTTGTCCTCCACAATTTCAATTTCCCTCTCTCTCACTCTCGATCGCACATCGCGCACATCGTGTATGTTGTGATTGTTGAAAGTGAACGTTCTGCTCTCTCCCTCACACTTCACTAATCACTTCCGCTCTCTTCTTCTACTATGCTCCTCCCTCTCCTCGCCTCTCCTCACTTTCTCTCTCTGCCACTCCACTCTTACCAACTTTCTTTCCGCTCTATCACCGCGTCACGATGTCGTTCTTTCCGTCTGAACGCGACTCAGCCGAAGAACACCGGTGGCACCGCCATCGTCTGGTTCAAGCACGATCTCCGCCTCGACGACCATCCCGGCCTCGTCTCCGCTTCTCTCCACCATGATCTCCTCCTCCCTCTCTACGTCTTCGATCACCGTATTCTTTCTCGTAAGTTCGACTTTTTTTGTCTCTTTCAATCATCTCTATTGGTTATCATCTAGGTTTTAATACATATTAAAGAAATGTGTTGAGTAGAATATAGATTTGTTCCTATAATAGCACAATACTGATAATGCGAGTCGAAGTATTTTTTAGCTCTTTATTCATAAAATCGAGCTTGGCTTGATTGAGAAATGAGCAGAAATTAGCTTTAAGCTAATTGATAACCGAGGGATCATTTGTTTGGAAAGCAACTCGAAATGATATTTAGGTAAATTTTGCAATAATGCTTGTGGTATAGCTGAAACGCTACTGGTGACGGTTGCTTAATATAGACTTGTTTATAACTGTGGATCGTGGTGATATTAATACGATGATTGCAGCTGCAATGCAATCAGTGATGGTTGTTTAATATGCATTAGTCGAGGAATTTCTATTGGCTCATGGTGAACATAACATTGGCTTGGTATTTGAATTTTGGCTATATCAGTATGTTGATGCATGTAATTATTAGAGTTTAACGTGAAATTGAGCTTACCTTCAGACAGTGATGATTAATATGATGATGCTCGTGCATTGTCATCAATGTAACAAGCTCCTTAAATTGGCCGCATATATGTGCTTGTAAGGTCAACACCAAGGCCAGACAAGTTCATTTATTGAATACTTCAGCTCAACAAGCTCCCTCTGCTTGCTGTCTTTGTGTATGACAAAGAAATGCATAGCTGAATTACGGTGACATTACGAGATATTCCTTTTTCAAAGATATATTAGCTCTCTTCTTTCTGAATCCTTCTGGTGATTGTTTTTGCAGGTTTCACGGATGAAATGCTGGAGCTTATCCTATTAGCTCTGGAGGATTTAAGGGATTCGTTGAAAGAAAAGGGTTCAAATCTCATGATTAGGTTTGGAAGGGCAGAGAAAGTCCTACAAGAACTTGCCAAAGAGGTCACTACCTGTCCTGTATAAAATTTTCAGATCTGTACTCATTTTAAAGCAAGCATCGAAACTCTAATTTATCCATGTTGTCAGTTTACTCTTTCCTGGTGTAATATTCTTTGTTGATTATTGAATCAGGTAGAAGCCACTACTATAATTGTGGAAGAGGAGGTTGAACACCGAATGCGGAATCTAGTGGATACCGTCAGGGATACTTTGGCTGAAACGCCACCTCTCAATGAAAACCCAAATGTTATAATGTGGCAAACCCCATTTTATGACATCGAGGTATTCCCTTCTATGAAGTTTGAAATTTCGCCAGATCCTTTCATTATATTGTTCATAACTTCTTTATGCGTTCTTTTGTCTTTTGCATGTTGATATCATAGGCACTGAAGGATGTACCTGTATCATATGATGATTTTAAGAAACTTCGAATTCCTGTAGTTTCTTCCATGCCCTGCCCAGCACTCCCAGCTATCAAAATGAAATTAGACTGGGGTGAGTAGACCTCTTTTCTTCAAGCTTGATGTCTCAAGTTTAGCTGTTCTTCTTCTTCTTTTCTTTCCCCCCTCCCCTTGGGCATTGTGGGGTGTTTTATGAAAAGGAAAAATATTTATGTGAATAGCGTAGTTAATGTTGAATTGACAGATAAACCGTGAAATCAGGCCAGCTTCCCACATATCATCAGTTGAAGGAATTTACAAATGCAAATTCTCAGAAACCTGAAGGGAAAAATACTCTGAGGGTAACATCTGTGGAGAACATTTTGTGGAAGGAATCACTTAAGACTGAACAGTCTGAAAGTCGTAATCCACAGTTAAGGGAAGCAAAGAGGAAAATTCTCAATGGCTCTGTTTTTGTCTTGCGGAATGGTAATATTGTGGGAGGTGGGCCAAGTGCTGTCCTAAATGCATTGGCTGCATATTTGAGATATTTGGAGGGAACAACTCGAGATGATTGGCAGGAGTACGTCATGAACTATATTAGAACATTTAAGTTTGCGATGTGTTATTCATTTTCTCGCTGTTTTCTTTCATGGTCTCAAAAATGAGGAAATGAATGTTTTCCATAATATTTTTGGATTGTTAGCTACACAATGCTTTGGTATTGATCCACTTTAGAGCTGCTTAGTCATCACTGTTAATTTTTTGATTTCCATCAAAATAAATGACTTCCATCTTACCTGTGCTGCAGTCTACTTGTGGATGTGAACTACTTGGTGCTCACTTCACTTGATTATGTGGCACTGTTTGTATACAGTGATAAAACTCGTGGTATTCAACTCTCTTGCTAGTTCTTTTAGAAAGAGAAAGATTACAGTAGATGCCAGAACATTGTACAGTTTGTTACTAACATTTTAGGAGTTACATTGTGAATGCAGAGGTCACTACTTGCAATAGCTTTTGGCTTCTTTTTTGTCCCCTGATTCCAATTTACAATCACTGAATCACATATGAAAGATTTAACTGGAGACTTGATTTTGCTTGGAGTTTTTCAGGATCCATGGTAAGGTTCACTTAGTGGAAAGTCGAGATGGAGCATCTTTCCTTGCACTTTTTGGTCCAGCCCTTAGTCTAGGAATTATATCTAGAAGAAAGGTATATTATGAAGCTATTCAGTATGAGAAAGAGCGGAATGCTGGATTTCTTTCTCCTTTTGGATATTCAGTAGGTGCTATTGCTGCTGCAGTGGATGCTGTCTGCTCAGAGGAGGTAGCATAGACTTTTGCCTATAGCTGGTCTATTGAGCATTTTATGTGCTTTCATATCCATGTTGCATCTGATTAGGTGCTTTTGGTTTTCCCAAGTTCCTTTCATTTAAAGATGCAAGCATTTGGTTGGTTGGTGCAGTGGTACTGGCTCATGGCTTTAAGAAGTCAAAATAGTAATGACGGAATGTTCCCTGTTCAGATATGGAGATGGAAAGGCCATTTAGTTCAGGTACTGTGCCAAACCAGCTCATCTGAAAAATCCTTACTTGCGTGTGGTTATTTCGGAATTTTCCCTTCTGTGGTTGCATTGCTTCACCATCTAAGATATCTTTCTGCTTTCTTTCTTCTTTATCTTCTTGGCATTCCCTGTCCTACCAGTATGTGTCTGCTGGTGATGACGGTCCAGCAACCCTTTTAGTGCATGGGTTTGGTGCTTTTATGGAGCACTTCCGAGACAATGTACCAGGTATAGCTGGTGCTGGAAATCGAGTTTGGGCAATCACACTCTTGGGATTTGGTAGATCAGAAAAACCAAATGTTGTTTACACTGAACTCTTGTGGGCTGAGCTGCTAAGGGATTTTATCATCGATGTCGTCGGTGAACCAGTGCATCTCGTTGGAAATTCGATTGGTGGTATATTATCATTAAATTTCCCAATTGCCTCCAATAATATATTAGAGTTAATGTGTACTGTTTTGTTGGGGTCTAGGTTATATTGTTGCCATTCTAGCCAGTCTTTGGCCTACCTTGGTTAAATCCGTGGTCCTTATTAATAGTGCTGGCAACGTGATTCCTGGATATTCATTCATTCCTATATCTAAGGTAGGAGGACATACTTTTTTTTTTTTGGTTTGTTAACAATGGACTTCAGCTAAATATAGGTTGACCATCAATTCGGCAAAATTTATTCTCCTACCATAGAAATTTTTGTTCATTTTTTCTTTTCTAATGGTAAGTGGAAATGTTTTAATTGTTCCTCTGGCACACCAAAAACCCACAGGAAAGACAAACTTCAGGTGCAGCATGGCTGGGTGCTCGATTTCTTGTATTTTACCTTAGATCAAGCATCAGAAATATTGTAAAAACTTGCTACCCAGTGGTAAACATCCGCCTATTGCTTTTGCAGACGGTGTGAATCTACCATTCGAACCTCTGACTTTGTTCCATTTGCTTTGCAGAACACAGGCCGAGCTGATGATTGGCTTATAACCGAGATGCTTAGGGCTGTATCCTTTTAATTGATGCAAGTTAATGAATACTCTTTTTTAAGTCCAAATACCATTGATGTTCCAATATCTTAGCTTCAACTTCCACTCCAATTAAATATTTCTGGGGATGCTTTTGGAATTCTTTCTATCATGATAGGATAAATTCAATACAGGTGGTGGGGGATGTTGATGAATTGACCTGTTGTTCAGCCTATCCCTAGATTTAGAAGCGAATCTGAGGTCAGCTTCAACCTAAAGGAAATATTCATACCGTTTCCAATGAGATATATAGAAAGGTTCTCATTGTTCGATTTTTGTTAAAACGAACATGATGTGTTGCCTTGATACATTTAGTCTCGCGATCCTGGTGGTCTTGTGGTCCTGGAAAGCATCTTTAGTTTTGATCTTTCCATCCCTCTCAATTATCTCCTGAAAGATCTTTTTGACAAGGTTCTCATCATACAGGTACAAGTAACTTGCAAAACAACCTCATCCTTTGTTCTCCATAGAAATCACTGTTTTGATATTTAGGTTAATTTGTTTCTATGGAAGGGAATGAAAGATCCGATTTCAGACTCCAGATCCAAGGTAGCTATGCTTACAGAGCATTGCTCCGGCATCTTGATTCAGGAAATCGATGGTGGTAATGAGAATGCTTCTCCCTCTCTCTTAAATCCGATGCCTGCAGTTATAGTAGCAATTAAACCCTCTGATTCCTTTTTGCTCCTGTTATTTCAGGCCACTGTCCCCATGACGAGCATCCAGAAACTGTAAATTCGATGATCTGTGAATGGATTGTGAATATAGAGAACAAAATTAACAGAGTCCAAAGCCGTCGCGAAGTCCCTTTCATGTGAGTTCAGTGTCTCTTAGGAACCTAGCGTTCAAGATATCCATCTTATTTTCTCTGAATATTCCCAACTGGAGAGCAGTGGGCATCACGAGAAGATTAGTCAGTGAAATCTCTTTTCCTTTCTCAACGAGGTGATGTACATGCCAGAATTTTGTACAGGAGACTAGATGAGTGACAGAGCAAAGTCAAGCACAAAATGAAGCAAAATACCCCCTCAAATTAGTAAATCGACTTATCCTTTAAAACTCCTGCAGATGAACATGCTCCTATTCCTGGGGCATGTGGTTCCTTGGCTTCTCCATCCGTTCATCCATGCTTAAATCCACAGACCCACTAAGTATTACTTAGACCATGTATATTGAAGGACCTAGGCGTGTTGACTGAGTCCACAAAGGAACGTGCAGCATTCCTTAACCATCGCATCACAATCCTCGGCAAAAGAACCTCCCTTGTCGGAGGAACTTGTTCCTCTAATTATTTATTTTTCCTTAGTTTTTATTGGTTGAAGATGTATTGTTGGGTCTCATAAAAATTAAAAGAAAAATATGCAAGGAATTTTGAGATAAAAAGTGTCGAATTCTTTGAAAAGTTTGTTTCTTGATATATTAATTAATGTGATATTTAGGGAGACGAAACTGATTTCCTTATGGAATATGTGTACATATATTGTGCTGTGGTCAAAATCTTTAGATGAGGGGACGGCCCTGAGCTATTTTCTCTCCATGACATATGGAAAATGGCATACCCGTGGTGTAATTTTTCAACCTGCTTATTGGTTGCCACAATTGGATTGACGTAATTCACCCCCAAGTACGACGATTTTCTTCGTCTTCTCTTTCTTCAACTAGGCATACACACTATCATTGTACATTATACGAACGGTGTCGAAATTACCATCAAATTTTTATTCTTTTTCTCTATGTTTTCAGTTTTTACTCGAATTTGAAGGTATGGCACTCGTAAAATCTACTATTTCACCCCCATAATTAACGTTTTCTACATTAAATGCCTGAGTTTTTGCTACCATATATTTCTAAAGACAACGGATTTAGTAAATCAAGTTTTAGCTTATGAACGTAAAATGTTACATCTGAACAAATGTAAGTATAATATGGAATAACTTCAATCTAACTTACAACAATATTCAGAATTCAAATAGTACTTTTAATATTTTCTTGTTATGCCTTCGAAGAAATGTTTCTTTTATTCATGTGAACTTTGGACTCTAAAAAGAGTTAAAAATTAAGACGATTTAGTTCTAGAGCCCAGAGTCGAATTTAATTTGAAATTTCAAAGTCTTGAGCTTTGCTTAGACAAAACTCCTTTAAGCTCAAATTTTTTAACATTTTTTTTTTCTTCCTGGTTAAATTAATATGAATGTTCGAACTTGTTTTGATCTCAACTAAACAAGCAGCTGAACAGCGGCATTGCCTGATCAATACCTATATCCAAGTACCTTGATGGAAGCACGAAATATTTGACGAAATTATTGAATCTGTAGATGAATCAATATGAATCATATGACATGTTCATTCAATGACTTATAATATAACACGATTATCAAACAAGCAGTTTCAGTAAGGTTAGGCAGGTTAACAGAAAGGTGCTACAAAGTTACAAACTCAGACACAAACATGACATCAAATATCGTTTATGTTATCGATCGACATGGGCATAATTAAACCTGACATGAGTGTCACTTCACATCATGATGCCATGTGGCCGTGTGTTTGAAAGTCGCCGCCTGTTGAACGTGTCTCATCCTGCTCATCAATTAAATAGCTAATCGGAATGATTAAAAAAAATAAAAATGTTAAAACAGTCAGAATCCCAGCCAAGGTCGGGACTCATGAAGAATTGGAGAAATGAGAAATCAATCCTAAAAAACCATTTCGTTGCCGCTGGTGCTTCTCAACCATAGTGCTAGTGCACCCAAATTCCAAGGACTCTGGTTTGGAGTTCAATTCTAATTAACAGTTGCGGCCTCAAGAACTCCATAAATATAAATTCCAGTTAATTTCTTCAGACCTACAAAGCCTTCTCATGTTGTAATCCATCATAGCACAACGTTCCCCTTTTTATCTTCCCTAAGCTTCATACTATTCACGATATCCATTTCCTCACATAGACTAGTGATGTCAGGAACCATCCCCCCATTACAAAACCTCAAAACTCCACCACCTACCAAATCATTGAGCAAATCGGATGGCTCTTTGGCTCCCCCATGCTGCAAAAACTTTGTCCGCAGGGCAGAGCCAGTGGATAAGGACAGTGGGTCATCCTGACAGAGCTTTTGCCATATCGTGGCAGCAAAACATTTAGCATACAGGTAGCTATAATAACCTACAAACATGAAGCAAGGATCAACTAAGCAACTTTAATGTTGTTAAATCTAAAGACATAGATAAAAAGACAATAAAATGGCTAGAGATACGGAAAAGTAACGAATTCAATATCTTATAAACATGGCAAAATTCTTTTTTTGTTCACCCCCCTCCCTCCCCAAACCAACAACCAAAAAAGCAGTCCAAATAAACAATTAATCGAGCAGCATAACATTAAGCTCTCAAATATATCCTCAACAACCAGATAAAGCTTGCCCCAAAGCTGGCACATCAAAATCACATTTGGATATTACAATGGTATTTGTAGTATAATTAAGCAGTATGAGAAGAGAAATTGAATCGGCAACATAGAGCAGCTGATTTCCCTAAACTTCTGCCAATATAGCAAGGCAGAGTATGTATGATACTGATAATGAAACCAGATTGATGGTTTTTAATTGCCTCCTACCACAGCATTTCATAAATACTGCACTAGTCTGAGGTTATCATGTTGCCCATACGAATCCCTGGTTCAAACTAGAGCAAGATTTAGGTCTACCTTGAGTTATCTCGAGTCGAAACAATTCTATGGCCTTTTGGGTGCATTTGACAGGCTTCCTAATAAGAGTGTTACTTTTCTATGGCATAAATCTACCAGCATAAGGTTCAGATATCACTGTCTTAAATACAAAGCAAACAGAAATTTTCTTATATTATTTTTTATTTTGGTAAGAAATCTAGTTTTGCAAGTGTTTCAATTTTCCTAATTTATTATCGATAACTCCAAATTGAGAAAGCAAACTAATGAGTAAATAAATGGAGACATATATCTTATGCAATGTCCTCACAGCCTTTGATTGCTCATAGACAAGATTCAAGCTAGGATGCACCAAGGAATTTTAACCACATGCACTAGTCATTTTATCTTGGGCATTGTTATATTCCAATAGAATCCAATTCCACCTGCACCATAATTTAGAAGATGCGTAAACCGGGTTTGCCAATGTGTTCCCTCGACATGCTTCCAACTTGTATATTGTCGTTTTAGATCTGCAACAATAGAACTTGTATCTCTTGAAAGTGCTGGTTGATCCCCAAAAAGGGTTTGATCGATTAAAGCATAAAAAATCTGTTTTCAGGGGAAAAACAAACATATGTTAGATGCTGTCATCAATCATGTAGTAGAGGGAGGGAACACCATTCCAGGACTATCATTTCTTTGAAGGCTTTCCAAACCTGTCGCTGCAACTCAGTAGCTGCAAACATCTTTTTGGCACCTTGCATGGACTCCACAAGCTTCTGTGGTATTGTTTCACCACTTGAGTAATGTCTAGCAAATGTCCTCAAGACACGATAATCCCATGCATAGTACCTGGAGAAAGCATCAATGTAAATGCAAATATTATGCAAGTCCATAGACAAACTGATCTGGTGTTGAACAAAGTTTAAAACTTTCAATGAGAAATTTGGTACAACGGCAATCTGTCCATAGAGCAACAAAGACTATTCCAATACAAATAAGAAGTATCATAGAAAACTGACAACCACTATTGAGTTATTTACTTATTTTCTGGGGTAATTTAAACAGTGGAGCCATTTTATTGTGCCCAGGAGGAGAATTTCTTTCCTTTTATGTTCTTTTCCTTTTGGATATCAAGGTACTTTTTACATTTTGTGCATTTGCAAAATTCTCCACCAAAAGGTAATTTAATAATTAAAAGAAATTGGGAAGGCAGATAGTAATTTTCTCCTTAAAATAGAAATTATTGAATTCTTTACAGGGCATGAAACAAAATTCTAGACTGTTTTAATGAGTGATTGGAGCTAATAACTCACTCAAAAAGGTTTGATGGTGTTTCAGCTAGATCAAGCACTACACGTGTACCTGAAAAGTGCTGGTAGTCCTGCAGAAATACATAATCTATGTCAACAACAGCTGAACAGAAGTATATAAAGTTCCTTTGGAGAAAGTTAATAATACCGTTCTTGAGAGCAAAGAATGAAGGGCATGCCCAAATTCGTGAAATAGAGTTTCTACTTCCCAATGGTTGAGCCTAGCAACTGGTTGATTCCGTGAACCTGAAAAATTGCAAATGAGGGCTACAACCTGCATTGTCACCATCAATTACTTGTTTTCCAGCTTCAGCATTAACAAGAAGGCATAACACCAACAATGAAAAGATGCACCTAATTCTGCCAAGATACTTTATACTACCAATGAGACTACCAATGAGAATTTACTTTTTTTCATAAACAAAAATAAATACACAACTAAAAATACAACAATACAGATGCATCTTGCTGTTAGGCTCACTCAAAGGCCTTTCTTATGGCCACAATAAAACTAAGATGCTCTCTAGCCTCTTTCACAATATTCTTAGCAGTGTCTCCTTTGATCATGAGCTTTTGAACTCATTTTAAGCATTGGATCCTCATTAAAGGCAGCTGTAGAGCTTGCAAAGTGATTGAGATCAGGAACCAAACATTTCTTTTTCAAGTTTATGATGGAGAGGAAGCATTTAAAAAGCCAGAGCATTCAATGGATAATATCATTTCTGGAACTTTTGATGAATCCATTACACAGCTGATGCGCCTTTGGAAGCTGCAGAAGGTCATTTCAAGGCTAAAGCATATATAATTCCTCCAGTAGCATAGTGAGAATCCTGACAAACATGGAAACATAATTCCATTCACGACTTAAACATTACTCCACATATCAGACTCTTATATTGAATAGTGTTTCTATTTCCGTACAATGCACTAGAAGTTCACTTGTCACATATGGTTAGCAGTTTTCCCACAATAAGACACCTTAGATTATAAAGAGTGTCATATAGAGATAGTATTCACAAGACATGACATGTCCACTTCCATAGTGCATGTACTAATTGATGGCATGTGTCCAATATGTGGAGGCAAGGCATATATTGTCATGTGAGGGTCATGAAGGTAAAACATTATAAAGGGGTATAAGCTATATAATAGGATGATCTAAAGTTCCAGTAATAAGATTATTCTTTGGGTATTTTACAAGCTTTCAAATCACTTATGTAACTCTATAAGAGACTAGGAATAGAGATGTTTGGATTTGATTTTGCTTCTTTGTCCCTAGGGATGTAGACTCAAAAGAAGCAAATATAAATCCATAAGAATATAAACAAGGAGGAATACAAAACTCAAATATAACACTACCGAAGCATCCTCACCGCAATAATAAACCTAAGATTCCTTTAGCCTCCGCAATATTATTTTCAGCTATTGCATCCTTTCTCCATAAAATTTTCAGCTCTTTCTGATGCAAGGGATCCTCGTTAAAAAAAAAAAAGTGTGACAAGACACCAAGAACACCATATTGCAAGTCCACAACTTCCAGGTTGGGTAATTGCCCATTAGGTATCTTTGAGTAACTTTAATCTCAAAAAAGCAAAGGAAAGATGATTTCTTGTTCTTGGTAAATTGCATTGTTCACAAAACGAACCATTTGACAAGCAAGAATCTCTTCTAAGCAGGAAGGCTGCAGCTCATTTAAACAACTGTTCTCTCCTAGCCATCGGACAATTTTACTCCAGCTGAAAGCAATATTTTGAAAGAAAGTTTCCAAGTTTATATGACCTTTCATGAAGGCGTAATAGCTCTTAATTTCGTCTACCCATGCCAGCAAGAACCCTGGCTTGTAATATAATAAACAAAGCTTCTAAGTAATGCCAAAATCTTCCTGGCTTGTATAAAAAGTGCAAGCAAGTCATGGAAAATAGACACTTACTTTCCATATGTTCAAGTTATTGCTATGGATCATGTTGAAGGATTCTAGAAGTAGTATGGTGATTCATACTCTACAATGACTAGATCATTCTTAAGACCTGCTGTTGTGGACTATTTGACCAAATAAAATGAGGTGCAAGTGAAATAAAGACAGGAAAAAGGATGGAGGATGAGCAAAAGAAAAGCAGTTTCCCTCTTTTCTCATGCACCATGGAAACCAAAATAAGTAATACAAGGGTTTTTTCGAAGAGGATGAAACTGTCGCTAAGCATGAAAAGTAAATTTTAGGCAAGCAAATAAATTTCTTCTTGCTTTTTTGCCCTCTATTTCAGTTCCATTTCTTTCCAGAAAGAAAAAACAAAAAGACCGATCTTCATTGTCTTCTTAGGCTATTGGCCTAATATTGAGCTTTATGACTCTGTCCCGCACCTTCAGATTTTGACTCCTTCAGCCTATTATCCTGATAGCAATTTTCTGAGCCTATTGGAGAAGCTTTCTTTTCATGGTAAGTCACTTGTATCATTGTCTATGGACAATTCCACTATCCACAGTAATAATTTACTGGAATATAGAAGTAGGGGAAATCCCCTTCAGATTGTTGTTTTTCCTTCACTTGGCATGTGGGAGACGGTAACTCATTCTCAATTTGATATGACAACTAGGAACCCAAAGGTGTCCCCTTGTCACTCATTTGTGACACAGCAATTTTAGGGGTATGGAATCAGAAATGGTGGGATTGAGGTTTTTCCGACATAATTAAAATTCCATTGACCACGTGCCCCAAGACACATCAGCAAGATTAGCTAATATCGCTAACATTAACCATAAAAAAAAGCAGCCACAGTCATGACTAGGGATGGCCCTACAATTCCCTGGATCAATTTACTTTGGTTTCATGGACATGTGCCACATCACTCATTGAATTTATGGATGACCATGCATGGGAGACTATGTATTAGATCTGAATTAAAGGATTGGTGATAAATACCCATGCGAAAGATCTCCTGTATTAAATGTTTACAAGCAGGGGTTGAGGGAGACTACTCCCTAGCTATTCACATATGTTGTTGTGGGTGTGTGTGGGGGGGTTGGTTTGGGTGCGGGTTGCGTTAGGGGGTTTTAAGTACATATATGCCGGGTAATGTACTGTTATGAGGAGTAGGGGGTGTTGTTAAGTGTGGTGTGGTTGAGATGGTAGTGCTGAGGTGGCAGATTGACATTCCTTGTGTGGGTAAAATTCTAGCAGATGTGAGAAGGGCGGCTCAGGAATTTTCCCCTGCAAGAATTTTGAGCGACAGGCATAAAAGAATAGGAGGGGAGTTTGTTAGGGGTTGTTACGTTACTTGCTTGAGAATCTTTTGGATTTGTTGCTGAGCTCCTGCTCAGGTAAATCACTACCTCACATCCTCACTGCACCTTAGACATTTTTCTTCAATTTCACTACATTCTGCATACTCTGATACTTGCAGTTCATAACAATTTGGTTCTGTTGCTGGGAAACCTCATGCAATCACTTTTGGGGTGAACATCCAACTAAACTTCACAATTAGTAAGCCAGAGCGGAAGAAGCCTGCAGCATCATGACTCAAACCGATGTGCAATTAAAAGAATTAGAGAAGAGAAATACTGAAACACAAGAAGAGTTGAAGCAAGTTCATCATCAATTTAGCTTCATTGGACCAAAACCAGAAAGGCGTGAAAGAAGATATGAATTTACTGAGGGGTGATGTATCAATCCTGCGAGGGAATGTAGCTAAAATTCAGAAAATGATGGACAACTTGTGGGTGCAAAGTCGAGCTGGAATTGGGATGCCAACTGAATCCTCTACTGCACTCAGCAGAGGCGAAAGTCAGGTGAATGATGGTGGAAATGTAACCATGGAGACCTATGATGATTGAACAAGTGGGAAGGAGAAGTAGATGAAGAATACCAAATGAATGCATCTTGAGCGTAGATCCCATGGATTGACGGTGTTGATCCTGCAAATAGGATCTTAATGACTGAGCAGTATTTCAAGATCCAGTGTACCCGTGAAGAAAGGAAAGTGGAACTCGTAGCAATGAGTATGCATTGAAGATGCGTGTATTGGTTGAAAGCTTTGCATCGAAGGATTCTACATTTGAACTGGGATATGATGGATGAGGAATTGTCAAAACGTTTATGGTGGACAGTGGGCCTCTACCCCATTTAAAAGTCTATCGCAATTAAGGCAAGTAGCTTCTGCACAACAGTGCATTGAAGACTTCGAGTCACTCACTTCTCAAGCACCTAATATGTCGGAAGTGCAACAGTTGGGTTACTTCTTTGATGGGTTCGAGATGAGGTGCAAACCTGTGTGGATACTTTCTCCCCTTCTATGCTTGAACAGGCTATGGAACTTGGCCTTAAGATTCAAAAAGAATTCAAGCATGGCATCTTCTTGGGCGGCTAATTGTAATAACAGGTCTGAATTTTGCGATCCAAACCCTTATGCAAAGACCATATTTCATGTGCCTGGTCAGCAAGCATATACCTAGAGTATGTCCAGTAACTATTCTCCTCTTCAAACACAGTCGGATGTGATTGCGCCTGCAGTGGGTGTGAAGACGAGGGACAGAAATACTGGGCCACAATTGGCTTGTACTCCATCATTTTCAGGGGGTAATACAGGTGTGTCTTCAATGGGCTCAACTTCACAGTCAAATTTTTCTCAGGGAAAATGACGCAGATCCACGCATGGGCAACAGCAACTACCTTATGCTGAGTATCTGGATAAAAGAGCTTAAGGGTTGCATTTTTGCTGTGATCAACCCTTTCTCCAACACATAAATGCCCCAATAAGTCACTGAGGTGTATTTTGTTGGAAGAGGATGCTGATGTCACTGAAGGAGATTGGGAAATGGTGGGAAAAATGAGGGAGGTGCAAGTAGTTGAGCCAAACAATGAAGTGCAGGGATCCTGTTTGGAACCAAACCATCACTGCTAGCTTTAAAGGGTTTTGACAGACCACAGACAGAAATTTCAAGGTACGTTGAATGGGAAATCAATTTCAATCATGATAGATAGTGGGGCTAGTCATACTTTCATTTCCAAAGCATCTGTTGAACAATTTAAGGCTCAAATTGAGACTAGTACTGTGTTCCACGTAACTCTTGGGGATGGCCAGAATATTGCTTCACATGGTGTTTGTAGGAATGTGGCTGATGTAGATACTGTGGCAAACCTCTTTGTTTTGGAGTTGAGAGGAATAGATGTAATATTGGGGGTAGCTTGGTTACACACTTTAGGGGAAACAAAAATTGATTGGCAGCACATGACATTGAAATTTCAACAGAAGCAAAGTGAAAAGTTGTTGGGTGATCTGACACTCTCAAAATCTGCTATACCATTTAAGTCATTGCCTAAATTGACAGAAGTTGAATCATGTAATGTGTTGTGGATGCTGGATTTGACAGAGGGTTCAGGTGGCTCTATAATTGATCCTTGAGTGGATGAAGTTTTGTTGGATTTTGCAGATATATTTGAAGAGAGACCAAGGTCACCTCCCCCTAGACCAGGGGATCATCGAATTCCCCTGAAATTGGGATGCAGACCCATAAATGTACAGCCCTAGAGATACACTTTTGCACAGAAAAATGAGATTGAGAGGATGGTAGGTGACATGATGGCTGCAGGGATCATTCTAGCTAGTACTAGCCCCTTCTCAAGTCCGGTTATCTTGGTTAAAAAGAAAGATAGGTCGTGGTGGTTTTATGTCAACTATATAGCTCTTAATGAAGCTACATTTCCAGACAAATATCCAATACCAGTATAGAAGAGCTACTAGATAAATTACATGGAGCCACGGTTTTCTCCAAGATTGATTTATAGGCTGGATATCACTAAATTCGAGTGTTTCCCAACGACATATATGAGACAGCTTTTTGGACACACCAAGGGCATTACGAATTTCTAGTAATGCCCATGCCTTTCAGCTTAACAAATACCCTGACTGCATTTCAAATCGTGATGAATGATCTATCTTGGATATATCTCTGACGGTTTGTGCTAGTCTTTTTTGATAATATCCTTATCTATAATGCTAATATGACTTCTCATTTGGAACACTTGTGAGTTGTCTCGAAATTACTAAGAGATAATCATTTTACCACCAATAAAAAGGAGTGCTCTATTGGGCAATCAACCTTAGAATATTTAGGCCATATTATTTCAGCAATAGGTGTTAGCATGGAACCTAAGAAGATTCAAGCGGTTGTTGATTGGCCTCTTCCAACAACTTTAGGGGAAT
Organism: Lumnitzera racemosa; assembly: GCA_024138005.1. NCBI lineage: Eukaryota > Viridiplantae > Streptophyta > Magnoliopsida > Myrtales > Combretaceae > Lumnitzera > Lumnitzera racemosa. Next base: position 111,078,054 of record JAMXBC010000004.1, read on the forward strand.
TTGAGGCTTCCTCGGTTTATTAGGATATTATAGGAAATTTATCAAAGATTACGGTAAGATCACCAAGCCTCTAACGAATTTCCTCAAGAAAGATAACTTCACTTGACTAATTTCACTACTCTTGCTTTCAATCAATTAAAGACTGCTTTGGTGAATGCCCTTGTCCTCACTGTCCTTGATTTTTCCTTGCCATTTTTGGTGGAGTGTGATGCTTCTGGGAGGGGATTGGTGCAGTACTGCATCAAAATGGGCACCCTGTGGCTTATGTCAGCAAAGCATTGGTCGACAAGACATTAGCTAAGTCTACCTATGAGAAAGAACTAATGGCACTCGTGTTATCTATTAATCGTTGGAAAGCTTATCTTCTCAGTTGCAAATTCATTGTTCAAACAGATCAGTGGAGCTTGATATATCTATTATAACAGCGGATTACAACCCCGGATCAGCAAAATTAGCTATCCAAATTGTTGGGATACGATTTTGAAGTTCGTTACAAATACGAGAAAGATAATGGAGCTGCTGATGCCTTATCTCTAGTTTTTGATAAATTAGAAATTGCTGCAATATCTGGACCGATATGGACAGACTTGAAGGAGATCAAGAATGCTGTCTTACAAGCCGAATTTCTTTCAAACGAAATACAACTCTTAAAAGAAGGCAAGGATGCAGGTTTGGGTTATCAGTTGATCAATGATATGTTATTTTATCACAACAAATTGGTCGTCCCATCTTCTTCTAAGTAGGTGACCTTATTTTTGCATGAGTTTCACCCCTCCATCAAGGGGACATTTGGGGTTCTTAAAAACTTATTAAACGGTGGCTTCTAATGTATATTGGATAGGGTAGAAGAAAGATATCCTGAATTTTGTTGAATCTTGTGCCATTTGCTAATGCCAAAAGTATCAAACCTTGTTGCCAGCTGGGCTTCTCTCTCCTTTACCTATTCCAACAGCTATTTGGGAAGATATTTTCACAGATTTTGTGACTAGGCTTCCTAAATCTAAGGGATTTGATGTTGTGTTGGTGGTTGCAGACCATTTTCCTAAGTATGGACATTTCCTACTCACAAAGCATCCTTACATTGCAAGAAGTGTGGCTATGTTGTTTGTCAAAGAAGTAGTGTGGCTTCATTGTATCCCAAAAAAGATTGTGAGTGTTTGGGATCCAACCTTTGTGAGTAAATTTTGGAGAGAGCTATTTCGACTCCATGACACAAAACTCCACTTCAATACTTCAGATCATCTGGAAACTAATGGACAAATTGAGGTCCTTAACCAATGTCTCAAGTGTTACTTGTGCTGTTTTGTTGGTAATCAACCCAAGAATTGGGCAACTTAGATTCTACAGGCAGAATATCATTATAATACATGATATCATATTTCGACCAAATAGACACTCTTTGAAGCCGTACATGGCCATCCACCACCAGTCCTTTCCTCTTTTGTTGGCCAAGAAATTGCTAATGCTTCCTTACAAGATGCCCCATTCTCTAGTGATCATATTTTACAATTATTGAAGACAAACTTAGTCTATGCTCAAGCAGTCACTGTGCTCAAGCCAATAAGCACTGCCGAAACTTGGAGTTTGCTATGGGTGATTGGGTATTTTTGAGGATTTGGCAAAGTTTGCAACAACAGCTTTTTGCTTAAAATTCTTCCAAGCTTTCCCTAGGGTATTTTAGTCCGCATCAAGTGCTGGAAAGAATTGGCAATGTTACCTATAAGTTACAGTTGCCTTCTACTTGTCAGGTGTATTTGGTGTTCCATGTATCGATCCTTAAGAAAGCAATTGGATCATTTCCTTTTACTCAAGATTTACCTTCTGATTTTTTTGATGACTCTGAGATCCTAGAGCTAGTTCTTGTGGCTATTTTGGGTCATCGTTTTTGGGTACAATGGAGTATTGAAGTTCCATAATTGCTCGTTCAATAGCGAGGCCAATCCCTAGATGCTGCGACTTGGATTGATGTAGGTTTTTTCCGGCTCCAGTTTCCTAACTTTTTCCTTGTGGAGGGGAAGGAATTGATAAATACCAATGCGAAAGACCTCCCATATTAAATGTTTACAAGCAAAGGTCAAGGGAGACTGCTCCCTAGCTATTCACATATGTTGTTGCAGGTGTGTGTGGATGTGTGGGCTTGGTGACCTCCCATTTTAAATGTTTACAAGCAGAGGTCGAGGGAGACTGCTCCCTAGCTATTCACATATGTTGTTGCGGGTGTGCATGGGTATGGGTGTGTGCGCACGCGCGCATGCATGGGTCTGTGTGTTTGGGTAAGGGGGTGTTAAGTACGCACATGCCAGGTGATGTACTGTTATGAGGAGTAGGGGGTGTTGTTGAGTGTGGTGTGGTTGAGACGGTAGTGCTGATGTGGCAGATTGAATTCCTTGTGTGGATAAAATTCTAGCAGACGTGAGAAGGGCAGCTTAGGAATTTTCCCCTGCAAGAATATTGAGTGACAGGCATAAAAGAATGGGAGGGGAGTTTGTTAGGAGTTGTTACGTTACTTGCTTGAGAATCTTTTGGGTTTGTTGTTGAGCTCCTGCTCAGGTAAATCACTACCTCACATCCTCACTGCACCTTAGACATGTTTCTTCAATTTCACTACATTTCACTGAATTCTGCATACTCTGATACTTGCAGTTCACAACAATTGGGGAACCAAGCAGAATGACATTTTTTTCTTTTTGTTGGGCACCTAACATGAAGAGCCCCACATGCAACTATTTTCTTAGTGTACCTACACAAGGAGATATGGAAGCACGTAATTATAATTACACACATCGAGTCCTGGGCAAATCTCAGAAGATGGTAAAATACCATTGATGGCCTGACAACAGTGACTAGAAGCTTATTCAAAGATAGAAAATGACCCTAGGAACTTGAGCTTATTAACATTAAAAGTGGAAGGAACCAAAGGAGGGTTCAGCAGCTATGTTGGCAAAAAGAAGCATATTTTCTGTTTTTGGCTTTTGCAGTTTAGTTGTGGCTCTTCATTGTACAGGCAGCTCTTACACATAATAGAATGTTGATTTTGTAAGTATCATATGCAGCCCATTGTTCATGTGTGCATCATTCAACACTTTGACTAACACTCTCCTAGTAATCAGCTATTTCCTCTTTTCTTATTCTTACTATGTTTGGGAACATCAACTGTAATTATTCCCTTCTCGTATATACAAAAATAATACTCACCATGTCAGCTGGCTATTATTATGCCGCCATTGCAACAAGTGTATATCCATATGGAAAATTACATCGAATTGAAAAAAAAAAAAATGAAAGCACAAAATCTGATATAGAATTTCCAGTATTGTTTATAATTTATACACACACACACACATACATATATATATGTATGTATGCATGCATGCATGCATGTATGTATGTATGTATAAAATGCAACATGGAAAGAGAGTTGAAAAGAGAACACCCATACAGGAATTTGGTATTCGGTGTCAGAAACTTTGCGTCCTCCCTTAATTGCAAAGTGAGCACAACCTGGATATTTTTCTTCCCTTGCATATAGATCAAGGTACAGATAACCCAAGTCGCCCTGAAAGAGAACTTAAATGCTTCACTTCAGAAAGAAAATAAGGTAAATACAAGCAGTGCAACATTGGCATCATATGATCGCATAAAATAGTAATCTGCAGAGACTCTGTGCAGACATGCCTTACATGCTGTATAGGTAAAACTCTGATTAGAAATGCTTAATAAACATGCTCAATTGGTCATTAACCTCAGCAGAGAGTAGTAGGTGCTGAAAGAACCATTAAATAAAAAACTAAAAATTCTTGAGGGTGCTCAGATCTGAAAAATGGACGCATGGAGCTCATACAGACATCTAATATTGGGAAAGCAAAAATACTGCTATTGGGGGAAAAAACTAAGGAAAAAAAAAGGTATTAGTCAAGCAGATTAAATAAGCAACATGATATGAAGTAATTGTGGTTTTTTCCTGATTACTAGCACAAGGTCATAGTGTAGAAACTTATTGAAACTGACATAACTCTATTTAATAAAAATGCTCTCACAATCCTTCTATGTAAACCCATGGAAACGAGTTATCAAAATTACTCACCTCCTCGGGATGATGAAGAGACATTTTGAGCACATCAGGATGCCAGGATTCACCTGGTGGAAGCGACACGCTATGGAAGGTTGCACCAAATAGAGACTGCACCAGAATTTTCAAACCCTCGATGCACTGGGGCAGTGGAAAATACGAGGACACAACCTGCATTTTGATTCAATAAGAGGGCACTTCATCTAACTAAAAAAACCCAGAATGAGTGTTTAACAAACACAAAATTATCACTCATTGAGCTTAGTTGCAGGTGCATCTACGAACAAGAAGAACCAATAAACGTGCCAGTCAGAATGAAAAAAAGCTATTTAGCTTACCGATGAATCCAGATTACAGACAGAAGCTTTCATCTTGGCTGTGTAGTATGTCTCATCCCAAGGCTCCAGATCCACAGAACCTCGACTGCATATCTGCCTTTTAAAACTCTCAATTGCACTAAACTCCTGTACAAAAAGATTAAGGTTAAATAAAAGCATGCTCTTTAAGTGACAAATTTGCAATAATTCATGACAGAGGAAAAATTTCCTATACCTCATCAGCCTTGCTCCTAGCCATCTCACTCATCTCATGGAGAAAGGACATCACAACGTCTGGTGATGCAGCCATGTTCTGCCTCACTGCAAATTCTGCATAGGATCTGTACCCTATTATCTGCATTAATTGATCAAAGAGTAATGACCTCCTCATTAGACTAAAACCTACAAAAATCCTCGTTCTCTTTTTTGGACCCATAACAATTAAGAGCCGGGATACAGTCTAAGATATATGTATATATATATATATAGATAAGAAAGAAAGAAATAAATGGAAATGAGAGGAAATTTTCAACATTCAAATGTAACTAAACCATAAATATTGAATTTTGTTGCTTAAAACAAAGAAAGAGTTCAAGTTGAATTTTCAGGCAATCAACCATTCTGCATGCCACTTTGTAATGCTAATAACAACATGGTCGTGAAGGCCAGAATAGTCAAACTAACATCACTTTCCACGGAGTTATATATGACATTATTCACGACTCATCCATCCTCCAAGAAACTAATTAAATCAAAGAGGAAAGCAGTTTAGCCCGCTAGGATAGATACGAGCCAAGCAGCACAAAGGAAACAATGCTATGTTGCATGGGATTGGGATCAGAATATGCTTGTGTTGCATAACCATGCTCATGAGTTGCAGAAAACATTGGGGCCATTTAACCACATGAAAAAGTAGTTGTGCAGAACAATTAAGTACCTGTGCTAGCTCATGACGGGCAGCAACGAGCTTTTCAAGAACAGAAAGATTTGCAAGAGGAACAGATTTTCCTATGATGTAAGCCATCTTTCTAACCTAAGAACCAGAAAAACACAGTAAAATTTTAGCCAGCATAACTTGAAATGAATATATAACTTAAGGGAAGAATGGATCTACAGATTGTTGGATTACTTGAAAGAAAATCCATATGCCAATAAGCCCTTGAGAGGAAAAAGATAATAAAAGCTACCTCTTCATCATTTGCAAACTGCAGAATGGACGAAACAGTAGATTGCTCTGTCATTATACGAAGCCCCCTTTCCTTCATTGATGCTTTTGATGTGGATTGATAAATCGGCTTGCAGAGATGTTGCAGATGCTTTGGAATACGTCCTGCTGGATATACATCAATATAGCCTGGATCATTTGCAATATTGTCACTGAACCTGACAAGGAAGAAAGAAAGAATTTGAAAAATGACGTTAAGTGCTCTCCAAAAAACAAATACAAGAATGATTCCTCTCTGTTCAATGAGAAAGAAGAAGGGAGCAAGTGCCACAGCTTACTCTCTACACAGCTGAGAAATGTTAATATTTAGCTGATTAACTCTGTTCAATTTCTCTGGACAGAAAGAATTGTGTTAGTTTCTCAAATTGAAGATCTACTCTAGAGAAAGATGGGGTAAAAAAAAAAAATAAATAAGAATAATTGAATAGCTACCATTAGACAGATGGATTCCACCCTTTTCAAAATCAATCCGCAGGTTGCGAGCTGTCCTTTGAGTTTCTTCTGAAAGCAAGTGGCTTTCTTGCTCAGCTTTTTTCACAGCATCATAAAGACTCTGATTTGTGTTTAGAAACTGGAAGAAAAGAAGCATATGAATGAAAATAATTACAATTATATGCTGTAAAACAAAAATGTATAACTACTGATGAGCTAGGCACATATTCTGAGAGAAAATATTGGTCACCTCACATGTAGGTATTCATTCATCCTCATCCATGCATTAGTTGCCTCTTCAACATATTCCCTGTTAATGAGTAGACCAGTACTGAGAACAACTGGTAAGGTAAGAAAATAGAATACTAGAAAAAGCAAATATATCATGCACAGATTCAAAACCTGTCTGGATGTGTATGCCTACAAAGCTCTGCAGAGTCCACAACCGAGCAAACCTGAAACAGAGGATACAATACGATATGGTAAAACGTCCGTTTAAATTCTTCTTAAAACTACACCAGGCAATGCACCAAACTAACAGTATCTGAAATCTCATCCATTGCTCTAATTATTTCCGGCGCGGAAGGCTTTCCCGATATATAAGCAATCAATTCTGCCGACCTAGAAAACCACAAAAAAAAAAAAAAAATGAGCTCATAGAAATGGAATCAAAAGTTTTAACCAGATCGAACAACGGACTACTAAACCCCAGGCTCTATTGTGAGCTCCAATTTCGTCTTAAGTGCACGTCCCACCTGAGCAGCACGCAAGAACTCCCGTATATTTATCTAATAAAGAACAAACCCGATTGACAAATTGAAACAGGTAAATCGAACTTCACTAACAGAAAAGATGACAAAACAATCAAACTTCCCTTCATGTTACATAAGAAGAATCTAAATGAACTCCATTTCCTCGAACATTGTATAGAACATGGATATGCTGATGAATTCCTATAAATCTACACAGATTTTATTGCAACTACAACGTTCTAGTGAAGTGAAAAAGGAGTTTTCTGGCATCTATTTATTACCTCTCCATTGCTTCGTCCACGAATCGCCGAAAGCCTTTCGGAGTGGTGAGGTGTCGAAATCCATAGAGACCGGTGGCCTGCGTGCTATAACAATGGGTTTGCGTCTTGAGAGAGGAAGCGGTCGATTGGAGGCAAAGATTGGTGGCGGTTCTCCGTATGATGTACGACATAAGTTCGCCAAGTGCCGAGACTGGGCGCCACCGTCGCCGTCACTTTCCGTGGAACCGGAGTGGTATGTTCCTTGTACTTCTTTTGACGTTTCGTGCAACTGAGAACTGAGAGCAATTAACAGCCTTGGCCCCGATAAAACTTAAACCCACTAAGGCAGTGTTTCGCGATTTTAAAAAGCCTGAAAATGCAAGGAAATAAAGAAAAATGGTTGATTAAAATGGAATAAAACTGGAAAGCAAAAAAAGTAATTCTTTTAATATTATTTAGTTTAATAATTTGATTATTTTTTAAATAATAGTTAGATTACAATGAATGATTACTTCCTTGGAAGAAAAGAATAAAAACTCCATATTTATTTCGTTTTATAAAAAATAAATAAGATATAGATATTATCCTTTTAAATAATAGATATTTTTATGTATTACATTATACAAATAAAATAAAACAATAGTTATTTTACATTAATAAAAACTAAATAATAATTCTATTTCAATGAGCTAAATGCTAAGGTTGTTTAGTTGGGACGATGAAAGAAATAGGAAGAGACGAAATATTTAATAAATTAAACTATCCTTATTTTACCATTAATTTTGTTTTATGGGTATTTTTTTTCTTTTTTTTTTCCACAAACTTTAGGGATATTTTGTTAGTTCCGGTCATTTCTACTCATATTTTTCTTTTCTCTCTAAAAATGGAGAGAAACAAAATAGGATTGAGGATAAAAATTTTTTCACTTATTTCTCTTAATATTCTTCCTTTTCTCAGTTTCATTTTAAATATCTAAATATAATATTTCCACGGATTTTATTCCATTTTCACGTCTTTCCTCTAATTTTGTGGTTACTATGCAAAGTGTAAAACCGCGCATTCGGATATCCTAAATCGATATCGGGGCAATTTTTTTTACAGATGAGCGGTCAATGAAAAAGAAAAAAGATCCTTTTCTTTGTTTATTGGCTTTAAATCTATTTATTTCCCTCTCTCTAATTTTGGGGAAAAAAAAAGCACTTAAGTAACTAACTTTTACCATGATTTTTCTATTAATTTATTATTAAAATAAGACGTGAGGACGCTGACGTGGTTTGACATTTCCTTGTTTGTAGTCCAGTGATCTTGTAGATGGGTCTTATACCCCTTTTATTTATTTATTTATTTTAAGGATGAGTCTTATATCTCATGTGATAAGAAATCAGTATAAGTACCTATATATGGGCATTTTTTGGTTTTTTGAACCACCTAACTTATTTTTCATAAGTAGAGGGACTGATGGAAATTGAAGGGGTAATTTTTCTGAATTGTTACTCCAAAGAAATTATATAATATTCTTAATTATTAGTAAAACAAAGTTGTAAAAAAAAAACAATTACAAATACATAATTAAAGTACTTGATAGATGCAAATTTTAAAATCTTGAAATATGGTTTCAACCCAATTGCCTTCAAGAATCATGCACATGATTCAATTCAGCACAAAAACTCAATGTTATTATTGAAAAGGCTACATATGCGATAGTTTTTTAAGTTTTAGTTTTTTTGATATGTGAATATTTTTAAAAGTTATAAAAAGGTGAAAATATAATTTCAAAAGTTAGGAATTTATTTATGTCTAACCAATAACTTTACCTATATAATTTATTCAAAACAACACAATAAATACGGTAATTTAGGCCATCAAATGTGTTAAGGCCAATGTCATACTCACTACCCTAACTTTGGTCAATTTTTATAATTAAACACTTTTAACTTTAAAAAAAATTAATTTACTACCTAATCAAAGTTTTGAGGATATTTATGCTATCCCAAGTAACTCTATTAAGCTTTTTTTTAGTGATGTGGATGTCACAACCAACCACCTTGACGGGTATACAATTATTGACACTATTAGACAAAAATAAAGGAATAAAAATGTTATATAAGAAAGAAATTTTCTTTTAAATCTATAAAATAAAATTAAAATTGAGTAATAATATATATATGTATATTAATTTAAAATAAAAAGGAAAAGAAAAGGGATAAAAGCGTGAAAATTGAAAAAAGAAAATTCCAATCACTTAAGGCTAAGGGGTTATCTTACCCCCTCCACGTAATGGGTGACTACTCATGATCGTCTAAACAAAAAAGAAAAAAAGGAATAAAACTAAAAACTTGAATGGGTTAAAACCCTTAGACATTAGGCGATTCCAAGGTCGATAATGTGTTGAACTATTTATCTTTTGAAGTGAGTTATGATTCACTTTTTGAAATAGGTCTGACTCATTTCATCTTAAGTGGCCAAAAGTTTTCATTTTTCTATTACATATCAATTTACTTTTATTCTTTTATTTTTGTTTGATGTGTCAATCATTGTACACGTATCAAGCTATGGTTAGCATCAACTAATTGAGCTTGACGATATTGCTCAAGGTAGCATAAGTGACTTCAAAAACTATGATTAGTAGTAAATTAATCCTTTCAAAATTTAGGTGTTTAATTGTAAAAATAGCCGTTAAGATTGTGAATGAGATATTGTGCAATGTTTTACTTTCTTTCATTTCTTACCAATCATATTAACCAAACATAAAAGGAGAAGTCTTTACATGGATTTCTTTGAATCCTTTTACTTTCCCTTATTTTCTTTTTCTAATAATTTACCATATAAAGCATTAATTAGTAAGGCTATTTTTGGCATAAAAAAGTAACATTTGATTGTTAAATATATTTTTTCTAGGAGATTGGTATTTGCAAAATGCAAAATAGTGTTTAAATTTCATAAACTAATTAAAATTTTTATTTTTTTAAATATTTGTTTGGTAAATTTACGTATAGTTTTGGACCAAAAGTCATTTATTTCTAATATAAATGCATTAAAAAAGAAAAAGCTAGAGAAGGCACAAGGAAATAAAATTAGGAGAAGAGAGAAAAGAAAGGGGACTTATTTATTTCTAAGAATTTTTGAACTCCATAATATCTAAGAAAGGGGACTTAGAGAGCACAAAGAGACAATGTAGAGAGAATGGAAAAGCTAAAGAGAGAAAAGAGAAATATAGAGAGCAAAGGAAAAAAAAAGTATAATTTTTGTACAACTAAATCTCATATAGTGCATGATTCTCATCATCCATGTGATTCTTAGACCATCTTTAATCCTATGGATTTTGTGGAATCCTTAAATTGTTATGTTTTTATTTTAAGGATCTCTTTCATTAAGGGCTTTCTTATTGTATATTTTAGATGACTTTAAAATTTACTTTTATTATTATTTTGAGACTTATAATACAAAATTAAAAAGATAAAATAATTTAACCTTACAAAAGGAATGGCAAAAAGGGAGGATGGGACAAATTATTTGACAAGAATTAGATGGTGCTCCTTAAAAGGACTCATCATTTAAGGAGGAGCAACCTTTAATGGCGAGGGATTTATATATAAAGGTCCTAAAAGGACCTTGAAATGAAATTCCACGGTTGCAATCGAAAGAATAATAAGAAATGATATATAATAATTAAGTTTAACTTAGGAAAAGCCTTTGATGAGATCCAATGGGGTACCTACACTGTATGCTCACTAATCTAAACATTTTAAAATGGTGGATCTATCTAATTGATAATTGTTTATTAACCTCTTCTATAGAATTATCAGTGAATGGTAGCCCTCCTCAACCATTTATAATCTAAAAGGATTAAATAAGGTGGACCCTTATCACACTACCTATTTATTTTACATTCGTAAAAGTTAAGTATATTTATACAAAAAAAAAAGGTACAAGATGAGAAATTGGATCTCTTCAAAGTGAAAGAGAATGATCTAGCAACTTTACATATTACCTTTAGATAGGCATCTCATAAAAACATAGGAGACATATAGAAGGTATTTATGAAGTTTAAGAAATTCTCGGGCTTAAACATAAATGAGGAGAGATCCTCGATTTTCTTTTAAGAAAACTTGAGCTCCCATAAGAAGGAGGAAATTCAAAGTGTCCTCAAGTATAAAATGGTTTCGTCCTTTGGAAAATATCTATATACCATTAGAAAAAGGAAATAAGTCAACTAGCTCCTAGCTAAACGACATAATTGGAAAGGTCCAAAAGAGTATAGAGAATTATTTGGCATAGGCAATGCCAATGCTAGAATCCCTTGCTATATATATAACATGCGGGGGAGCAAGCTACCGAAATGAACAATGGAAAAATTCACCCAAATTGTCAACAACTTTAAGGAGAATGGCTTGGAGAACAGCAAAAGCATAATTAGGTGAACATGGAACATGTTTACTGCTCCAAAGAAAGGAGGAGGTCTAGGATTGACTAACTTGCGCATAAAAAACGAGGCCTGTGCTCTAGAAAAATATGGGAGTTAAAGGAACAGAAAATTTCTATGGGCTTATTTAACAGAAGTAAAATAGAAAATATTGTGTAAAGAAACCGACCAAACTCTCCCCCAAAAGCCTCCTTTTTGGCCAAGGAGTTTTATATATTTGAAAATTCATTATTTAATAAATATTTATTATTGCAGTAAGAATTTTTTTTTTAGAAAATTTATTGCAATTTTAATTTCAATAACATATATTATTGTCGGTCGAGTTCAAAATCCTTTTTATATTTTCTATATACATAATACAAATGCATTATCTGCTATTATAAGTTAAACCACGAAGGATTTCTAATAATTCTGATATTATTGTACTGAAAAATAACCGTTATATGTGTATTTCCAGTTTCACAGTACCAATTACATGTTTTCTCTCCAGTGTTTTTTATTTTTTTATTTTTCCTTACTTCATTCCCGCGGATAAGGTAGTGCCGTAGAGATAAATTCTTTATATTTTCACCGGTTTCTCCTTCATCAACACTTGTTTAGGTCAATTTTCAGTGGAAATTTACAAGATATTTTTTTTCTTTTCTAAGCATTGCAAGTCGGGCTTTTTCTGGGACTGACATCTTGCAATGTTTGTTCCATCTTCCTATGATGCAGACAGCTTTTCTAACACCCAATCTCCGACTCCAACTCCAACACACCACTCACCCTGTACCTCCCTCTTGCACTTGCACACCCAAAGCCAAAATCAATAAGAAAAACAAGCAACGAAACCAATTTACCCCGAACAAGACCACCGCTCTCTCCTTCAAAATCCCAAAGCCAACCCCACTTCTCATCAACCACAAACCATTCCCTCAAACCAAACTCGAAGCTTTAGATAGAGTAGTCACAGACCTAGAAGTTTCCATTGCTAATGGTATTACCATCGATGTCGAGACATTTGCTTCTCTACTCGAAACCTGTTATCGCTTACGAGCCATTGATCATGGTATTCGTGTTCACCGGTTGATACCCAGCATTCTTATACGCAAAAACGTGGGAATCGCGTCAAAGTTATTGAGACTTTACGCGTCGTGTGGGTTGATAGAGAGAGCTCACGAGTTGTTCGATGAAATGCCTAAAAGAGATGTTTTTGCTTTTCCCTGGAATTCGTTGATATCGGGTTACGTTGAGTTGGGTCTTTACGAAGATGCCATTGCCTTGTACTTCCAAATGGAGGAAGAGGGTGTTGAGCCTGATCGATATACGTTTCCTCGTGCGTTAAAAGCTTGCTCTGGAATCGGGTCTCTTCGAATTGGCAAGGCGGTTCATAGGCATGCAGTGCGGTCTGGTTTTGGGAATGATACTTTTGTTATGAATGCGCTTGTGGATATGTATGCTAAATGCGGTGACATTGTGAGAGCTAGGAAGGTTTTTGATAAAATTGGAAGCAAGGATTTGGTCTCATGGAATTCGATGTTGACGGGTTATATAAAGCATGGTCTTCTGGTGCAGGCATTGGATGTGTTTCGTAGGATGCTTCAAGATGGAATCGAACCCGATTCCATCACCGTATCTGCGGTTCTCTCGGGGTCATCCTCGTTGCAACTTGGATGCCAAGTACATGGCTGGGTTATTCGGAGAGGAACAGAGTGGAATTTATCTGCAGCTAATTCCCTGATTGTTGCCTATTCTAACCATGGAATGTTAAATAAGGCACGTTGGTTGTTTCACAACATGCATGAAAGGGATCTCGTGTCATGGAATGCTATAATATCCAGCCACTCTAAGCATCCGGATGCCTTGGCATACTATGAGCAGATGGAGAAAGCCGGTGCAACACCTGATTGCATAACATTCGTGTCGTTGCTCTCTGCCTGTGCTCATTTAGGTCGAGTTAAGGACGGGGAGCAACTATTTGCAGCGATGAGAGAGAAATTCGGGATAAACCCCAGCATGAAACACTATGCTTGTATGGTTGATCTTTATGGGAGAGCAGGAATGGTTGCCGAGGCTTATAGCATGATTGTCGAGGAAATGGGGTTTGAGCCTGGTCCAACGGTGTGGGGTGCTCTATTACATGCTTGTTACCTTCATGGAAATGTAGAAATCGGAGAGCTCGCGGCTGAGAAGCTCTTTGAATTGGAACCGGATAACGAGCATAATTTTGAGCTTCTAATAAAGATTTATGGAAATGCAGGTAGACTAGATGATGTAGAGAGCGTGAGGATGATGCTAGAAGAAAGAGGATTGAGGTAGGCATTCGCGTTGGTCTCGTGTTTGTCATCTTCCAACTCTGGAATGAAGATTATGTCCAAGTTTAATGGTTGGACAAGACGACTGTATTTATCGATACGAATGTAATATGAAAATCATTCATGGATTTCACTCAAGGCTAAATCGCTAAAATTTTTTCATCCTCTTACTTCTCGTCGCTTGATGCGATATCCCGTTTAGGTTGTTTGATGGCTGATAAATACACCGGAGATGCGTTTGAAGATAGTTTTTTGAGGGCAATCATGGAAATTAAAAGTTGTGCTGTAAATGAGATGAGTTTGGTTTACTTAAAACTTAACTCGAGACAAAGCTTGATTAGTGAACAAACCGAGCTCAAGTTTTAGTTTAGATTTATGAGCCTACTTATTTAGATCTGTAAATAGGTTTACGAATTTTATATATTATATATTATTAAAATTTGAAAGCTAATATTTATATAATGTATATAAATATATAACATATAATCTAATCCTTATTTATTATTTTTTAATCTATTTATTTATATATTTTTTTAATTTTATATACTTAAAACTCATTAATAGGCTCAACATTAATTCGCTTTACGCTTAGCTCTGCTTAAACTCGAACTCAAGTCTCAATTTCGAACTCAATAAAAATGTTGGCTTGAATTCAATAATTTTTAAATGAGTCGAGTCTAAGTATTTAAAAGCTCGGCGTAGTTCGTTTGTAACTCTAAATATAAGCTCCTTTATAAATTTAGAAAGCATATGTTGCAAGTCTCTTACAGCACCATGTACTAAATGATTTATATGCTATTAGATGCATGATTGATGTTCTCTATTTTAATTAGACTGGTTGAGCTTTCAATGTCATCATTAATTTGCATTGTGTTTGGATACTACAGGTAGTGTAGAAATGAGTAGAAATTATAAGAAATAAGAAATGAAAGGAATGGAAATGGAAGGAAATATAGCACTCATTTTTTGTGTGCATTTATACGATGAAAATGAAAAGAAATGTGTTATTAAAATAAAAAAGTACTTATAGGTTTAATCATTTGATTTTACTTATAGGGATATTTTTATAATTTTTCTCAGTTTCTTTCCAATTTCACCCATTTCTTTCTACTTTTAAAGTGGAACTTTTAAGTTTTAAAAGTAGAAATATTTTTACTGGTTTCTCTCAATTTCTATTCTTACTTTTAATAGCTAAATACAACACTTTCGCTAATTTCTTTCCATAGACTTCCATGATTGTTAAACATAATGTTAATAGGCTAAATATAAAATAAGCTCACCAAGGAGGCCCGCAGCTTGATGTATATAAAGGCGATTGTGGTTAGTTGAAGGATGATTGTTATGGTAGATACTGGAGCAATTGATATATTTACTTTTTAGGAAGTGATTGATAAGTTAGGCTTCAAGATCCAAATAGATAAGGGAAGGTTGAAAACTGTGAACTCGGATGATTAAAGAAGGCCTAGCCTAAGATCCTCCAATTAGATTGGTATTAGAGCAGGGAGGCCAAGCAAAGAAGTATTGGAAGGAAGATGGGTTACTGTTGTGAACTATAACCAAGAACAAATAAGGTTGGTTACTTGATGAGTCTAAGCTTACAGAAAACTTTAAAAAGGATTAATGGGGAAAGCGCGAAAAGGCAAAATGAAAAATAAATCAGTAAGCAAAACTCAAGAATAGCTCTAAAAAATATGACGTACCAATAGAACTTTTGAGGACTCACGACACAATTCGATAGGACCACGAATTGATTCGGTAAGGTTACTCACCACCTAACCTTGCTTAAGGGAAAGAATAAGAGTGATGCTAAGAGTAAACAAACAGTGTTTACGTAATAAAAAAAAAAGTACTCAAAGTGTGTATTAAGAATTATTTGATTTGATGTGATACCTTTCCAACTATAAGTATAAAGATATTTATACCCATAAGTTAGGGCAACTTGCCTAAAAAGCAAAAGACAAAAAGGGCATTTTCTAAAAAAATAATGTACAAGATATAAAAGGGTAAAAATGAATATACAAGAAAAACAATTGTTGGTGTAACGGATTTTATACATGATACTGTACACATAGCGATGCTATATTGGCAAGGTCATTAAAAGATGCGGACAAAAAGTATGGATAGACGAGTTTGTCTAAGCAAGGATGGCTTAGTCAATTCGAATACTTTCTCTTGGCTTCTTGGCAAGGAAGATGCTAAGTAATTGCTTGGCTCGATGCTAGAGAGTAATTATCAACTCAGCATATTATAGAAAAATGGGCAGTCATATGGCACGGCATAAAGAGTGACTCGACATGGAAGTACTTGGCTTCGACAGGAGTTGGTTAAAACAGAAGAATTCGTCGTACCAACTCTTCTAGTCCTTGGGCTCAGCTGTAGGTCACAGGTCCGGTAACTTGATTCCCATCAAGTTACTTTATAGGAAAGGCGGAAGAATATATGTTCCCAATTATAAGAACGTTCAATTAGAGATCTTAGAGAAGCATCATAATCTTAAGGACTTAACTCATACAAATCTTTACCAAATGCTAGCCAAGGTAGATGACAAGTTCCATTGGCCGACAATGTCAAAAGATAGAAAGGCCTTTGTGGAAACTTGTGCGGTGCGTCGGCTTGAGGGACACGGGACCCTAATAGTTATAAGGAAGAAGTTGATTCAAGATATAAAGTAAGAAGGTGAAAGAGAAGTGGAGAAGATCCTACAAGGGCGCTTGACGAGGGGTTCGAGCTAACCTTCCTGCCTGGAGTACTTAGTAAAATGGAAGGGCCTACCTCAAAGTGAAGCGACCTAAGAGAACATTTAATAAAGGAGTACTTTAGGGAGCAAAAGGCGATAGGGATATCATCGGTTTAGGTAGGAGAGAATATCATGAGATGTTCTCCAAAGCTCATTTTTCGCTTTTGTACATGTTGAGCGTGGTTTTTATAAATCAATTTTCTTTAAACCAACCACTACCAAACCTTACCTATTAAATACTAACCCTTCACTAAAGTTTAAAGAAAACCAATTTTTTTATTTTTTGAAAATATTTTGGAGTTGCTATCCAACCAGAATCAAGAAAAAGAGTTAAATTATAACCAATTAGGTAGAATAATTGTAATTTAGTTATTGATCTTTTCGATAAAACCACTTTTAAAACGGTTTTAAAACTAGAAACCTGGATCCGGAGGCTATCTTATTAAACCCTCAATGGTATTGCTTTTAACTTTCCGAATTTAATTTTGCCTTTCAAATACCCTTCCAATAATGTTTATTTATAAACAATAATGGAAATTATACCTATTTACAAAAAATAAGAATTTAAAGAATTATCTACTAAAGGGAGGAAATAAATTTTTTCATATTTGTAGTCACCCCATATATACAAATACTTATGTACACGCTATTCAGGATTAGATTTTTATAATTCATTTTTTTAAAAACTTTAGGTGGATAAGTTAATTTTAACTTCCTAAAAAAACAAAACCAATTGGATTTACATTTTAAATTTATTCGAGTTTATTTAAGGAAACTTTAAAGGGTTGTAAATTGGTGTTTTTATTCTTACTTTCAAAAATTCTAAAGCGCCTAGTTTGGAAAAAAAATAAGTTATTTTTATTTGTTGAAAAAAAAATGATTTTTCACGTGTTAAAACTTTTTTTATTCACTAACCTATTTACTTACTTTATTTTTATTATTTTTAAAAGTATTTTTATTTTTTTTATCTTATCTATTTCTATTATGTTTTAACAAAAAAATAAAAATAAACTATTCTTTTCTTTTTTTTTCTTCTCTTTTTCTTGTTTTTTTTTTTTAATATTGCAATTACATTTACAATTGGAATATAAAAGAAATAAAAAACAACAATTTGGATTGAAGGAGGGTTAAACCAGGGGAGAAGGGCGTGGGTCGAGTCTTGGAGCGAGGTCAATTGGGTCAGTTTAGATGGGTCAGACAATGGATTTAGGTCGAATTTGACTTCTTCTTCAACAACAGCACCGTAGTTGGTTCAAGATAACTTGGATATTGAATCGAAGGGGTAAAAGGGTTTTTATGTGTTTTTTATTGGGATTTTAGGGGTAGGGAAGGGAGAAGAGGGGGGAGGGGGGAGGGGGGTGTTAGGTTCAATGCCACAGCGTTTAGGAGCCACTTGGGTGGCCATCGGAGATGAGTGGCCATAGTAGTTTTACAGGAACTTCAAGGGTGGTTACGGGGAGTGTGGTGTTTGGTTTTGAGGTGTGGGGAGTGCAGTGGCACAGCTAGCTTAGCATGAAGTGGTAGTGAAGAGGCGCTTCAAGTGAAGGGGGTCACGGTAGTCCAGGGTTCAATAGTGGACTGTGTTAGTAATTATAGCAGTAGCCGAAATGGCTTGGGCTTGGTTGTTGGTGGCTAGAGGGATCTAGTTATGGTGGTGGTGCAATTTAATGGGGGCTCTAGAGAAAGAAACGAAGAGAGAGAGTAGCCATGAGTGTATAGAGAGAAAGCGATTAAGGAAGGGAAAGAGAATTTGTGAGTGAGATTTTGATCCTTGTGTATGGATAGGAGGGTCCAATTTATAATAATTTGCGTTTGCATAAGCTCGGAAAGTCCATTAATGGTGAATTGGGTATGAATACGTGATTTCGAAATTTGAGTTTTTTTTTTTTTTCGATTTTAGGAGTTAATTTGATTCCTTAACTGAATGAATTTAACTACATTTGTGAATTCAATATAGAGACGCCATGTAGAGTACAATATTGAACCAAAAAAATCTATACTCACATGTCAAAATCACGCAAGAGATTGAGCCAAAGTAAGGGGTATGAGCTAGTTTTTGGTTGAGAAAGTTAAGGAAGAAGAGGGAAAGGGGGAGAAAGAGAAAAGGGCTGATGTGGTGTCGAGGTGGCACCATGTCAGCACGTCAGCCACGTTATCTAATCTTGGCATATGCCATGTGTCTTTACAGTGATATGTGATAACTAATGTGGCATGCCACGTAGCACCATGTAAGTGTCATCTAATTCGAGGGCACTACGTGTTAAGATATGTGGCATAATAAACTCCCGACACGTAGCAGTACAATATATATGTCGTAGGAAAAAGAAAATGGGAGAATTACAACAGAGAAGATCAACGTTTGAGGGTAAATTCAAATAAAGGATAAACGTTTTAAAAGTTCAAATAAGGGATCAATATTTCATAAAGTGGTTTAATCCATAAAATTATTTGAACCACTTTATGAAATATTGATCCCTTATTTGAACTTTTCGAAACTTTGATCTCCTATTTGAACTTACCTCTAAATGTTAATCCTCTTTATTGTAATTCTTCTAAAAGAAAAAACAATTTCTACCTCTAACAAGATTTGAACCTCTGACCCTAAGCTTAAACCCAATATTATGTCCATATGCTTATCCGTTAGGCTGTTGGCCTATACCTTATTTATATGTGCAATAAGGTTATTTGGACTAAATTTAAATCTAAACTTAAGTCCAAGCCTAAACCCAATGCTTTTCTTTTAAACTTGGTTTAAATAAAAAAATCTACACTATATAAAATTATCTATATTTCCTAAATTCTCAATTTTTCAATCTTTTCTTTTTTCTTTTTTCTTTTTTCTTTTTTAATTTTCAATTTTTTATATTTTTCTAAATTCCTATTTTTTTTCTTCTAAATTTCTTATCTTTTGGGTTTTCTTAATTTTCTATTTTTTTTTGTATTTTTCCTAATTTAAAACCTTTTATCCTATTCTAAATTTTTTTCAAAAGATAAATAAAAAAAAAAGAGAGGGGGTTACAATAATAGGATATTTACAATTGTCCCTATTTGCGGTAGCAAAACTTTGCTGCAAAGATAAAAGAGATATTATTTTTGTCCCAAAGATATATTTGCCTTAAGAAGCGCTATAAATAGCTAACTATCTTAGGTTTAGACCACCGAGGATTTGGTGAAGGGTAAAAGAGAGAGGAAGCGCTTTAAGAGCTACCTAGAAATTGAAAGGGGAATTGAGGCCTGGTTGTGCCCCTATGAGCTAACTAACCTAGACAAACGGGTGAAGTGCTCCTTGAGTTGATTAAGACCTTAAAGAGATGTTAAGGACTTGGTCATGCTTTTATGAATTGACTAACCCAGGCAAAAGCGTTTTTAGGGGACTAGCAACCCTGAATTACCTTTAAAGAAGTGGCCTACAGGCTTGATGAAAGGAAGCATCCTATGGGCTTGCTTGAGAGAAAGTTAGTAATGGAAAACGCCCAACAGGTTCATTAAAAGAAATCAGAAGAGAAAAGTACCATATGGATTCGCTATAACAAATTAGTTGAGGGATTCACAACTAAAGTTAACACCTTTCTCGAGTATATTAACCATAATTCTAAATTATTTACCGGAATCTCTTCACTTAATAATATAATTTAGAATCGCATTAATATAAAATGAATTCTTACACAAAAATAATAACTTTTCGGAAGAATCATATATCTTATCTCTAATTACATATGTAATTCTCTCTAATTATGTCATGATCTCATTACTAATATGATTTCTCAATCATCATGCATAATATCATAGATTAATATTTAGAAATATCAATTAACAATGAAAACACATAATTGAATTAAGAAAGATAGAAACTTTATTGAAAATTATCAATAAATCCAATAGTCACATGAAAACTTCGGTTCCAAAATCTTAGATAAAAGAATCTTAAGCTATCATGTGAAATTAAAAATGAATTGCAATAAAATCAAGAAGTAAAACATGTAAAACCCATCTTGTTGATGAAAAATCTCTTCAATCTTGAAGTTGGGTATTACTTCCGCCTTTTTCTTCTCCTTCTCTTCAAGTCTCTTCTCTTTTGAATGTCAAAAGTTATATGCAAAACCCTCATAAGTCCTTATATAATGTATTATGAAGTTTCTTTTTTTCGTCACTAGCCACAGCCTGGGACACAATTGTGTCCCCAAGTTATATAACTTACTGACCTTGGCACAAAAATTATCCTACATGAACATAGCCTAGGGATACAGATGTGTTTCAGACTGTGTAACTTTCTGACAAAAAATTGTTATTTTCACTTATTGTTTATTTAACTTCAAAACTTCATAACTCATTTATTTGAACTCCAAGTAATCCATTATATGTAAAGCCCACGACTAAGACTCGGTTACATAAATGAAGTGTCTATAGTATATTATGTAAGAAGATCTATTATATGTGAAGCTCATGACTAAGACTCGGTTCACTCCTTAGAATGGTCTAGAAGTGTTCAGATACATAGAATCTTGGTAAGTGGGGGTCGGTAAAGTAGGATAGGTGATCGTATCATAGTTGTAAGTGGGGGTCTCTCGTATATAAGGGAGCGACTCTCATTTGTAATCCATCTAGAAATACAAGTGATTAACTTACTCGAGTATCTCTTTATTCTCTCTAAGTAAGTATGCTTTTATTAGTTTGGGTGAGGAAGACTAACTTAGCTTCTTGAGAGAGTGTTCGAAGAGTTTAAGTATTGTACACGAGAGCTAGTAAAACACTCATCATGTGATATTAATGTCATGGTCTGTATGTTGGAAGGAAGTATGGGTATTTAACTTGAGCATTAATGTGAAGTGAATGGCATCAATAGGCGGTCTGTTCGTAGGATTGAGTGTTCTCTTATGGTGAGGTTGACCTCTAGTGAGTAAACTAATTGGGAACTAATGTTACTCTCTTGATGATGCCATGATAAGTTGAAATCAGTTGATAAGTTAGGCCTCCCAATTATATTGAGGACGTTAATAATGCTTGTTGACATTCTTAAAGCTAGAAGGGCCTAGAATAGTTATAGGAAGATAGGAAGAGAAAAGGCTAACTTGTCGTTCGTGATATGAGAAAATATATGAGGTAAAGGATGTTAAGTACCGTACAGGCACTCAAGAAGGGAGTGAACCTTCCTATCTTGGTAAAAGAAGTATGAGAGTTAAAAGATGAGTCATCTAAATACTACCTAAGATACTTAACATAAAAGGTATCCCTTGTTGACTGTAGACACTCAATTTTTACCCTCTTATTTTTGTTTTCTAAAAAGGGTCATAATTCAAAAATAAATAAATAATAAAAATAAATAAATAAATTGAAAAATGATAAAAATACAAAAAAATGAAAAATAAAATTATATAATTTTTTTTAAGAAAATGGATTTTTAGAAAGTAAAATGTTTTAGAGTCAATTGATTTGATTTTAATTCAATTCAAATAGTTTTATATTAGAGAGTCACGTAATTTAAATATAATTTAATTGCTTTAAATGTTAACATTTAGACCAATGAACGGTAAAGCATTGGGCATTGACATTTGGTTAACTTTAGGTCATAGGTTCGAATTGCACCATGCATACATAGAGCTTTTTTTTTTTTTTAATTTTTTCTTTTATTCATAAAAATCGATTGAGTGTACGAGATTCAAATTTAATTTTAAATCTTATAAAATCTTTTGAATCTAATGCGATAAATATTTGTGAGATTCAAATCGGATTTGATTTGATTTTTTATCAAATCCAATTTAAATAAATACGAAAGATTCAAATCTATTACAATTGATATGATTTAAAGATTTGTTTTTCAAATTCTATATATATTATTTGTATGGCATAAAATACAGAACAATTATACATTTACCACTACAAACCATACATTCCACTACACATCTTGCTGAACTCGCAATCACCCAACCACACAGCCATCCATGGTTCTATGATCTCGTTCATTGTCCAACGATTAGCCATCTTTACTTCTTGCCAAATAGTTGCGACACACATCTGTTGCACTCACATTAGTCCTCAACATACAAACTACAACTACCATTAAACCCCAGCCGTTCATCCTTGTTGTGCATTCAGCGATTGTCCACCGCCTGCACACATCTTACGTCCTACACTCTTGCATGATGTCCAGCAGCAACCAGCAACAAACACGCTTAGTACAGCAACTCTATTGTCCAACTGAATACATCCACATAGTTCAAGCCTATACACTTCACAGCTGTCATCACGCCTGACTTACTTACAGTCTACTGTCTTCACACCGAACACATTCACTCGCAAATGACAGACTCTTCCCTAGTGATAGCCACAGCCCTTTAATCTCACGGCCACTTTCACTTACGCTTGACGCGAAAACCACTTTAACAATTGCACATAGCCATGCCACTTGACCTATTGCACCGATCAAGCCACCATATACACCACCTTTATCCCTTTTCGCACTACCAAGTTCTGTACGCACGAATACATCACTGACCACACTCTGCAACCAACACATTTGTATAACAATCCACGTCGACCAATCACAAACACATCACATGCTCGTTGCTACCCATACTTCATTGATCATATGTAGCAGTTGCTATCCATCCCCATTGACCAAGCGTTCACAACACTATCCACTTTCATTTGATCCCTTCACCCATGAACAATCATACAGTACAGTAGAACGTACACCTGCAATTGACGACTTACTCTCCAACCAATTGCAATTGCATAACCTAAGAACCATACACGAGTACGCCGCAATCCACTATCCACGTTCGCATGTCTTTGCACTATCCACGCACATACGGGCATATGGTCAACGACATAACAAGCTACCACCCCACTCTCATCACTGTTTGAACTTCAGCACTTCATTGAATACTCATACACGTGCATGCCCACTACTTCAATCACCGCACAATAGTCAAATTAGGTTCGATCTTGATTTTTTTTTTTTTCATTATCATTATTATTTTATTTTATTTATTATGATTGATATGTTTAGTGGTTATTTTTGAAATATATAAAAAAAAAATATATCTTAGTTTGGGACTTTTCTTAGAATTAGTTTTTTAGAATTTTTCTCATTTAGAAAAATTATTTTTTAGAAATAAAAATCAACAACGAACTTTTTTTCTCTAAAAAAATGATTAGAACGTTTTAAAGAGTTTTTTAAATAGTCAAGAATTAGGACCTTTTAGAATTTTATTTGAATAAATTAAATTGATAGATACTTAAACCCAGTAGTTTTTTTTTTTTTTTTTACAATTAAAATAAATAAACACACTAAAGTTGTAGGAAAGAACTATGATTGTTTGATCTTAACTAACAAGTACGTAGGCATTTTTGTGGCAACGTTAAAATTTATAAAAAACTTAGGTTATTTTATTTTGTTTATATTTTTCCTAAAAACTGTCGAAAAAGGATAATTTTAAAAAAATAAGCCTAATTTCAAAAATGGATAATGGTACCAATTAGGGTTTAATAAATTAACTCTCGAATTTGGAATCATTTAATTTTTATTAAATTGAAATCAAAGACCGATAGCTAAATTGTAGTAAGTTTATTCAATTGATTGCGATTTCTCTTTTTCATAACTCTAGTTGAGCGGAGATTCCAAAAGTTTTTTTAAAAAAGTATCGGAATTTCCTAATTTCTCTAGTGGAGGATTAATATTGAATGGGTTAGAGTTTAATATCAATCGGAAAGTGGGAAATGAAATTAAAATTAATAAAAAACCAAAAAATTATGCTTGACATTGACAATTGGACCTATGTGGATGAAGTTCAAGTTGAAGAATGGCCATTAGGTGGAAGATATCATTGCTGGAGTAAGGCAGTTATGTTATGGGCTGCATTGTAACGAAACTCTATCGTAATCTTAAGAAAATAAAAAGTACTTTAATGTGTAGATCCTATTGTTGGGTCATTAAGTAAGAGGTGACTTTGGACTATAAGAGAAGAGGGAAAAGGAAGCTTGTGGAAGTCTTGAGTCTTACCGAAGGCGATCTTAGGTGGAGCTAGACAATGAGTAGAGAAGGGTTGGTGATCTTGAGAAAATGACATGAGCCTAAAAGGTAGACCTTACCATTGGGCCATTCAATAAAAGGTGATCTTAGAGGACGACTGGAGAGGGTGAGGTTGATATTCGTGGAAGCTTCGAAATCATGGCGAAGATGATCTTGATGTGGAGATAGGCAATTGAATCAAATGGTTGGTGATATTAAGGGAAAGGGTAATGGCGGAGTGTTAGCCTCATGATGAGAGCATTGCGGATTTAAGTGAGGGGAAATGTCATTGTTCGTATGTTGAAAGGAAATGGGGCTGTTCACCTTAAGGTTTAATGTAAAGCAAGTGGTGTCAGCAGGTGATTTGTTCGTAAAATTGGGTGCTCTCTCATGGTAAGGTAAGTCTCCCGTGAGCAAATTAATTAGGAGTTGATGCAATTCTCTTGAGGATGGCCATAATAAGTCCAAACTAGATTAGAAGTTGGGCCTTTCCATCATATGGAGGATGGTGATATTATCGGTCGGTACTCTTAAAGTTAAAAAGGCTTATAATAGTTTTGGAAAGATAAGAAGAGAAAAGGCTGGCTTGCCATTCGTGATATGAGAATATATGGGGCAAAAGATGGTAAAGCACTGTATGAGCACTTAAGGAGAGAATGAACCTGCTGTCCTATGATGTGTGTTCTTAAAAAAATAAAATATAAATAATATAATAAGAATACAATAGCATTTATAATGAAAAAATAAAAAATTATATTTTTATGGAGTTAAATTAATAAAAATTAAATATAAAATAAAGTTTTTGAGGCTATTGAATAAATAATATAGATGATAACTTATTATATTTAATAACTTCCACTATGTATTTGAAATATGTGATAATTAGGATAATTAAATAAATTAAAGATAAAAAACACCAGATTTAGTAGTTCTTTGTAGTTATTAAATCATATTAACTTTAATGGAGATTCTATAGTCTTATAATTTATTTTAATGGGATTAATTTATAATTTATTTATATATATATTTAAATTTAAACTATTAAATTCAATAATTTATTTATTAATTTAAATTTAAAAATAATTAAATTAAAAATAAAATAAACAACGATATCGATTTCATATATAAAAAAGGGGGAATCACGGGAAAATCTAAACTTTAACACACACACATATATGTATATATATATATATATATATATATATATATATATATAAGGCAACGAATGGTGAGCCGATGAGTTATAGAAAACTACAAACCATAGAACAACACGACAGAGATCCACTTGTCCTATTTATTATGGCTTATGCAATTATTTTATTATTTAAGGGTTACCTCCCAAATCTTCGGTCTCAACGGCGCACGTTAGACTCCACCAGATAAGCCACCACCCCCCTCAGCTACAGTTACTAGAAGTACGTCCGCTTCACTTCACTGCTCCAGTCCAACGTATTTACAAAGCACTGAATTTTCCCTTTTAGTCATCTCTCTCATATACCAGTTTTATTTAGTCCTCTGTTTATACTACATGGTATTGTGCTTAAAATGGCAGCATCAAAATTTAGGTACTTCCTTTCCATAATTGCCTTGATGTTTTGTTTTAATGGTTTAGTGAAAGCTGCTGCACCCACAAGGGCAAGCAATTTCATTAAAACCTCATGCCGCGCCACCCGTATCCCGCGCTGTGCGTGCAGACGTTAGCGGCGTACGCGAACGCGATCCAGCAGAGTCAACGAAATTCAAGGGGTTGAAAAGCAAAGAGTACGAGGCCATCAGGGACTGCTTGGAGGAGATGGAAGACTCAATGGACAGGTAATAGGAAAAAATTAAAAGAAAAAAACGATGGAGATGATGAAAAGAACAAAAATGAGCATTTTTCTTTCTTATTTTTTTGATGTTTCGAAGAAATGGAATGTTTTAGTTCTTTTGGCAAAAAGAAAAGAAGAAAAATGAATGTTTTATTTGGTACTTCATATGATCTTGTTTTAACGTGTGTACTTCTAAAGTGTCAAAAACGAAAACACCATGTACAAGATATCGTAGGAATTTTGTGTTTTCTGCTGTGGATTCCTTATTTAATTCGAGATTATTAACGTTGTTATCAGGCTTAGTAAATCGATGAAGGAGATGGGAAGCATTGGTAAATCCAAGTCCAAGGGCGAGGAATTCTTGTGGCATACGAGCAACGTGCAGACGTGGGTTAGTGCTGCTTTGACCGATGAGAACGCATGCATGGATGGATATTCCAACAAGACTCTGGATGGCCGTCTGAAGAACTCGATTAGAGGACGGGTTCTGAATGTTGCACAGCACACTAGTAATGCTCTCGCACTGGTCAACAGCTATGCCTCCCAAGTCCAAACACTGATCAGTGGATCGAGCGTCACCAATGGGTAGTTTTTAAAATATAACAACTCAAATTTCTACGAGTTACGCTATTTACGGGATGTGTTAAGTACCGCAATAAAAGTGTTCTCTCCAAAACGATTTTCATTATAATAAATGATAAACCGTGTCTAGAAATACATGAAAGGACCATCCATAAGATTACGTACTAAATCGTAACCTATAACGTAGAAATTAAAGTAAAATTAAAAGATAAAATATGAAAGATGGAATTAACTTTTCAAAGCTTTTAGACGAGATTCTGGAATTCCATGATTGATCGTCATGGCTGCCGCTCGACTGGCCATTTGACTTTTAAGCCAAGTGCCATCGAACACTTTGATTGAGGCCTCCAAGATGAAAAATGTTTAGTTCGGTAAAATTGAGATGGGGAATTCTTAATTTTTGAAAATTTGGAGTATTATTGAGTTCTCAAGGTAGGGTTTAATGCTACAAAATGTGGATCGGTTCACCAACACAATAAGTAAACGAAATACTCAATTTAAAACATTATATTATCTCAAATTGATTTGCTGAAAAAATGGAAATATAAATAAATTAGGCTCTGTTGTGAAAATATTCTTGGCATTAATTGTGCATTCATGGATGATATGGCTCTTATTTACGATCAAGTTTTGTATCCTCGAATGTTCCCTCTGTATATCTCATCCAATTATATGATGTCTTTAGTTTGTATATCTCTCTTTATTTATTTTACTCATATATAACGTCTTGTGATTAAAAAGACATAAATAAAAAATATCCGGGAAAATAAAACTTTACCTATTACCTTAGGGGCTTGGACCTCAGATCCAAGGTTAATTTTCAATCAATCTTAATAGAAATATATTCTAGTGAAATAAGTTATAATGTTGATATCATTAAATATCAACAGTACTCGAGTATTGAGCCTTCAAGTTGAATATAATACTGCAACTGTAACGGGCTAAATAGATGTCAAAGCTACTCAGAAAAATAATGGTTAGGTCGGTCAGCCAAAGGAAAGGAAAGGAATATAAAAAAATCAAGCTACAGAGATTAATTCTGCGTTAATAGATACGATGCTATTATATTCCCATCAAGTGTTCTTATCACTAAATAGATTGCTATCAGTATTTTATTTAGTCATTTACTATCTCGTCACCTTTTGTTTTTTTTCTTGGGTCATATAAATAGAGATCTTTTGAAAAAAAAAAAAAAAAACTTTCGCTTTCCTTAAAAATCTAGGTACGTTTAATAAAAATTAAAAGGACTTTATGCTATGATGCACGTATCTCACAAAACAAACATCCATGCAAAATATAGTAATAAAATAGAAAAACTATACCTTTAGTTTTCGAAATTTACCAATTTTTTTAATTGAGTTTTTAAATTTTTATTTTTTCTATTTCAGTTCTAAAATTTTTCAAAAAATTATAGAAAAAAGGTATCCCTTAGTGATGAAGAATTCTTTTGTAAATTTTTAAAAAAATTAAAAGTTAAAATAGAAAAAAAAATGAAAGTTTAAGAATTCAATTAAAAAAATTCTCATCCAAGCAATCATAGCTTAATGACTTCCTATTCACGTTAATCGCCCGATCTTCAAGATTACGATAACTACATATTTAATTGCCCATAGCTTCGATGACTTTGAATTCTCGTAGTGGGTGGGTTCTCGAACGTGTTTCTTCCAAATACTCATTGAATTTAGTAAATAAGGAAATATTAAATCCTCGAGTACTCCATTTTATATATACTGAAAAATGAATATATTTGAATCTCTGCATTTAATCACTAAGCTAACCCCTGAGAGAAATTCCATGTAATGAAAGACTTCGATACTAGATTCGTCAAAAGTAAATGATCTGAGCAGGGTCAACAATTAAAAAGGTGGAATTGAGTTTAACCACTTATTAATTGAGGTTGAATTGGTTTTATGTTTGGATCAGAATAAATCAGATTTAACTATAGGTATCAATCCAAATTTGAGAAAAAACTACTGATAAGAACGACATGCCACTTAGAAATCATAAGCAACAGACAAGTATTGATTAAAATATAAGAGATGAAAGAACGATAAGTATCCTATGTTATAGATTACTAAGAAACGGTAGCTTTTAGTATTTGAGGTTGTTAACGAGTGACAAGGCAACACAAGTCAACCGTGCAACCTTGGCAATACTTCTCCTGATCGTGATCTTCATAACCGGATTCACTCTTCGACCGTCAAATCCATCAGTACAAGTGTTCTCGTCCGTGATTGCAGCACTAACCCAGGTCTTAATATCCGACAGGAGAAACTCGACATCCTTCTTATTGGACCTCCAGATCCGTCCCATGGCCTTCATGGACTCCCTCAATTCATCAATACCGTCATGAACATTCTCGATGCAGTCCTTTATGATACCCATTTCCGCATGGGTTAGTCCTCTCTGCTTGGACATTTTGTAAACCAACATAGATGTGTTGCGTGCGGATTGTAGTGATACCCAAAGAGCCCTGTTGCATAGCTTCCAGGGATTAGATCGGACCGCGGCAGCGTAACGCGAAAGGTATTTGTAACAAATTTGTGGGTATGTAGTCTTATAGCATGAGTTCTTGATGAAATTTGAAGGGCGTTTGATTGATGAACAAGATGCTATTGCTGTTAGGAAAACGAGGGTTATAAGAAATGTTAATAGATGGTGCGATCTTGCTGCCATCTCTCGATGTTGCCTCTCTGTTAGAAAGATGAGCCATTTTATACTGTCAACTTGTTTTTTTCCTCTTTGATTTTTATAATCATATATAAATAATACTAGACGTCCATTTTGCAGCTGGTCCTGCAACACAACAACATAATGGGGGCAAGAATAAATAAGTTTTTGAGTGCAAGACACACCAATCTTCCAAGTTCACCTTCTATCTTAGTTTTTTTATTTTTTATTTTTTATTATTTGGATTATTGGTAATAACAACTTCCAAATTCACTTAAAAGCTGCCATGTTTTAATGAACTTTTTGTCGAGCAAGTTAATGAAACATAATTAAGATATGATTAGAAAATAATAACTCAAATTATGACATTAGCGTTTTTTGTTTGTATACCAAATCTAATTAGATTAGGAAATTACGTACGCTAGATCAAATCCAGCTCGGCCTAAGAATTTGATGACCCTCCATGAAATGATATATTCTATTTGTTCTTCAAAAATTATGGTATCTTAAAAAAAGAATAAAAAAGAAATTTTTTTTTAATATATTCTTATTACTTTCTTTGCTCTGTTTTGTTTGCTCCCAAAAATTTTGATTTTATTAACAATCAAATTTCATATTATGATCTCTAATTACTAATTAGAAAGTGTAAGGAAAAGAAGAAAAAAAAAAAAAAGAGGATAAGTTACTCTAAAAAAATAATCTATTGATTCTCTCTCAATCGGTTCGACTGTAAGTTTCTATAAAAATAAAAAATGCCTTACTTTTAAGTGCAATTTGGTTGCCAAAGCTCATTAAAGATATTTAAAGGCTTAAAGAATCTACTAGATACCATAATTTATACATAAAATCTCGTAAGTTCACATAATATGAATATTATAGGACAGTACACGCCTGAATGGTTCATATGATTCCTACTCTAATTCACATAATACAAACCATATTCTTTGCTGAATCAGTTTGGAAAATATGAAGACTGTCAACAAGACTAACAGTGAAAGGTAAACAAACTAATCTGTCCAACATCACCAATTAAGTCTTAGTGGTGGAATATTATGCCTATCGTAAATGATTTTGTCTCTCTTAGAGTTGGTTTTTGTAAAGTTAATCAATAGAAAAGCAAACTCTTGCGCTTACGACATTGCATTCCGAGGAAAAAAAAAAAAAAAGAGAGTGAATGTTTTCTTTTTTTCTTTTTTCTTTTTCGGAGGAAAGAGACATCTTACGCATTATCTAAATTCCAGTCGTCCTCGCAGTACTAGAAATAGCTAATGTCATCCTCTTCACATGCTACATGTTATAATCAAAGTCATAGAAGCGATCCCACTTGTCCATATTACCTACTCCTTAAAAAAAAAAAAATGACATAAAGAAGAGAAGAATGTCATAAAGGATAAGTTAAAGCCCGGTATATAATTACCATACAAGCATTCGCTATTGTTGTATAATTAATATTATCTTTAATTAGATGGAATAATGCAATAGAGTCTTGGTATTTTAAGACTTGAAATATTTATATATGTATCCATGTATTAGTATTAGATATTTCCCAATGCTCATGAGTCGTAAACTAATTGTTTCATTTTAGTATGGTTATCAGACCAGCTATGATTACATCGATCCATTATAACTATCTATATAAGCATCCCACAATGTCAATACTTATAGAGCCTAATCGTAGTTTCCTCTTGGTAAGCTAATCTACATCATGATTAATCACCGCTTATAGGAAAAACATTTTGCAAAAAGTAACATTACTACCATTTACCATACTAAAATTGATTTGGATCGAGAGAAAGACCTTATGTTCTTTTTTTGTCTACCTCTTGATTTGAGGGTTTTTTCCCCTCTTTAAAGAGTAAGTAGTTGTAAGCCTCCTCTTGATTTGGAATTGGATCAGTATCTAGTTTAGGTTTATGTTTTAGATGTGGGATCATCTTTTGTTATTTTCTATTTTGTTTGCTGGTGTTTGCTTGTTGAAAAAATGATTGGGATTTACACCCTATAGGTATAGGAGATTGAAAGCGTGGATCACATCATATGTTGTGTATATGTTGCGCTATATGTTATTAGAGGGAATAACTTAGATAGTACGTATAAGATAATCAAGAGATGAATGGTAGAGAAAAAGAGTAAACAATCTTAGTTAAGCTCTAACATAGTTATGACAAGTAAAGGAGTATAGTTGCATTAAACTTCATAATTTATGGTGAAAGTGTTTTATGTTCTTCAAGGTTAAGTGTTCGATCTTTAGGGGAGCAAATAAGCATGGCGACATTAGTGCAAAATTCTCTTATTTCAAAATAAGAAGAGGGTTTAGGTATTTATAGATTTTGGCCTATAGTTAATTTCATCTGCTGAATCTACATGACAATCAATGTTTAAAATTTAATGGACCTCACATCAACTCCCTTCTTTGGATCTAAGCCTAGCAAAGGATTTATTTATGTTAGCCAAATTGAGAAAGCTTGTTTTTTTTTTTTTTTTGAGCTCCTAATATTAAATTTTTCTTAATTATCATGAAATTCACAATTGGATTTAGCTCTTTATAAAAATAAAAAATGAAAAATAAAAAATTGAGTTAACTTTATCTTAACACATGCTTGTTTAAATTTTTTTCATTTGAAGCAAATACCCAAAAAAAAAAAAAAGCACCAATCTCATCACAAACTCTAATGAGGGATCTTATAAAACTTTATATTAGACTCAATCCTTTGAAGCATTTTTTTTTAATAATTAGGCCCAATTCGAAAATTGAAACCCAATAACTTCTATAAATCTTCCTTTAAAAATTATTAACATAATATGCACTAACACTAAACACTAAACCCAGAGTGATGCTTGTTTCTTGATGATTCTCCGACAAAAATTATTGCTAATTGCTTCAAGAATCGACAACGTACGTAACAATTTATAATCGCTGATTGCTTTAGGTTTACTACATCAAATTCCGTAAATGTACGAATAATATATAAATACTGAATACGCGGCAAGCACCGAACTGGCGAATAAGGAGCCATGTGAACGTGATGTGAAAGTTAAAACTGTTTTGTGAATTGCGAGTTGTGACTATTTATTAGTAAGTGATGGCAATGGTCATGGTCACATGTGCTTGTCAGGTGCCCCGTGCTCTGGACGCTGCATCCTTGGTTGAAATTGAATCACCAATTCGAAATAAGACCCAGCCTAAAGTCGTCAGAAGATTTAACGAATATATTATATATAAATATTAATAAAATTTTATTATATAAAAATATAACTAATATGTCTTCAAGATAAAAATATATCAAAAAGACTTAAGTTTTTCTTTTCCTTTTCATTTCGAGATTTAAATTCTAAAAAATAGTCAAAAGAAATCAATATCATTAAAAGTTGGATCTCAAAATTAAAAAAAGTGTATTTTAAAATAAAGAAGGATCTTAGAATAAAAAAAAAAACGAAAATCGTAGGCCGCTGCATAGTTTTTTCTTCTTTTTTTCTTTTATAATTTCAAAGACATATGTTTTGATTTAATTTTTTTTTTCATTTCTTGACCCAACTTTAACATATGAAGAACGATGAAGACATTATTTTGACTTATTTTTTAAAACATGGGCCTTCAATGAAAATTTTAAAAATATAGATCATAAAATGGAAAACTAGAAAAAATTAAATCCTTCTAATATTGTTTTCCTATTGGCATAAAGAGTTCATAGCAAAATATGGACACAACAAAGTGTACAGTAAGCTTTTAGGATAATTAGCAAACACAATGCCGCAAAATTATTGTAATGGGTTTCCCTATAAAAGGTGTATTGCACATTTAATAAATTAATATTTTTTTAGGATAATGTTGGGATTAGTTGTATAAATCATTTTCTTAGAATGGAATTATGTTGTTCGCTTCTAATGCACGGAGTTATACATGATAACTTTTAGAGATTCACTTTGAAGTTTTAATAAACTTTGAATCGTAATATCAAAGGATTTCTTGATATATGAGAATTTTTTTATTTCTATTAGTAATCGTAAACATATTTGTTGCATTTATATAATATTACTTTTGCATGGCTTGGGTTGCCTCAATGTTTATAAGAAAAATTATCAGACTTTAAATTTAGTGTATGTGTTCACTTACATTTTGCATTCACACTGTCACGTAAGAAAATTAAGACTTAAAAGTATGTAATCTATGAGTGAGAAACAATAGTTAAGTGAATCAAAATGCCCTAAGTATACACAGATTTCAAAGGAATTTTCTAAGACGAAGAATATGATTTTATTAGTGTATGTTATTAGAATCTACTATGTGATGAATTTATATTAATTGGTGAAAATAATAGAAAAAGAACAAAAATAAAACATTGCAGAAATTTTTTATTAATGGTATAATCTTGATCTTTTTCATTGCAATGATAATATTCCTAATGTTAGAGCATCACTAAATTTAATTATCTAAAAATTGTTATTTTTAGTATATTTAAAATAATAGCAACAAATTGTGTACAAACATAATTGATATAAAAAATTTATGGAGATGCGTAACCTCAAATACATATCATACATTGAATAATATTCTAAATGAAGGCAAATTGTAGAGCATGTTTCATGGAAATATACAGGATTAAAAAAGATAAAATAAGAATGCTTGATTTATGTTCCATATATATATATATATATATATATATATATATATATATTGTCTCCAAACATTGAAAAAGGGAGCTGTTTTATAGTCTAAAATCTTCCGTAAATACATAAAGGCTAAGTTATAGCATGTGTCAAATGTACCATTGATCTTTAACACATGAAAACCAAATCATATACGTGTGTAAAATGTAGATGTTATAATATTAATGCTTTTATATGTATCGAATATAAATTAGTTCACTTGTCCATTAAAAAAAAAGAAATTTATAAATTTGATCTGACCACTAATCGTCGGTCAACCTATAATAGGGAGATGGATAATACAAGAAGAAAATAAATTTACGAATAGCAAATACAGGGTTGTGGTTATGTTGTTTGGCCGGAATTTTGTTCAATCGAATTGGAAAATAAAATTGACGTTTACTAATGGAATTTTTTTATTCTTGAAAACATTATGACTTCGCTCATGGTCGTAAGGCAGGTTGGAATGGACATGTTCATCACTACTACTTTTAATAGTATCTTTAAGTAATAGTTAATGTTGGAAAGCGAAGCTTGCAACCAACTGCTTGGTGGTTGTTAATTATAAAAGGAAAATGTTAATGGATAACAGTGATTTTCTGAAAAGAAAGAATTAGTTTTCTTGATTTTCACTAGCATTTTTTGAATTCTTCGTTTTTACTAATATTATCACCGGTGACTAATTACTCTTTTTTCCTTTCATCAGTACTAATTAATATAAACAATCAATATCTACGACTTCCCAAGATTACTATAATAATATTTGGTAACTGCAAAAATTTGATTGTAATGAATACCAAAAAAAAAAAAAAAAAAATATCGAAAAAACATTTTTCATGAAATAAACACACACTAAGTTGGGACTTCTCGATATTTTTATATATTGACATTAACAATAAGTATATGATAAAACATATTATGGAGTTTGATAAAAAAATTTATTTCCCCCCTTTTTGAGAGATTGTGCAAAGGCTAAAATCTTTGAGGCAAAGTCACATGCGAAAACACATTGTACCAGTATCTTGCTTTGCAACAATTGGAAAAGTTTTATTGGTTTGAAGTGATTTCTCGTGGACATTTTACAACTACAATTCGGAGGAATTATCATCATTTGCCTTTTCTTCTTCTTCTTCTTCTTCTTTTTTTTTCCTATTACAATATAGATATTTTTGGCAGAGACGGACTCTGCAGCAATCACCGTACGTTGTTTAACATAGCTTTGTATAGAATCCTTGACTACTGCCTAAAGCTAGATTTCATCGGACTAAATTAAGGAATTTCCGACAATTAGGAAAGTTTGTTGATGAGAGCCAAAGCATTGCTAGTTAACTGAGCAACCCTTTCGACATTGCTTCTAATGGTGCTTTTAACTTTCCCATCGACGACACCTTCCTTGAATCCATCCATGCAAGTGTCTTCATCAGTCAATGCAGCACTAACCCAAGTCTGTATGTTGCTCATCTGGATCGCAAATTCCGGTCCGTTGAGATCCTTCATTGCTTTCAAGGACCGGCCTAGCTGGTCGACCGAGTCTTCCATATTCTCAACACAATCCACTACTGCCCCTGCCTCTCGGCGGCCCAAATCACCCCTCTTGGACTGCTTCACGACTGCACTCGATGCAGTTCGAGCGCCTTTTAGACTGATGGAAAGAGCAGCATTAGCCATCTCCATAGGGTTTGATTGGATTGTGCTTGCATAAGCTGAGAGTGTCTTGTAGCATATTTCTGGATACCTTGTAATCCGACATGAATCTTTGATGAATTCGGTGTTGGATGACAAGTGAGGTTCGCGTACTACAGCCCTGCCACCCATGCACAACGTTGGTGCTATGGACAATAGTCCTAGGGTGAAAATTGCTGATAGCCTACGGAAAGTGCAGATAACAGATGAACTAGGATAAGTAGAATAATGGCATCTGAAGGATTCCATTTCTGAATTGAATTCTTCTATGGCCAATGTGAGTTGAGTACTGTCTTGATGATGACCTTTATACTAGCAATATAGGTATATAAGGTGGCAAGGGTCTGTTTTATTTGTCTATACTTTCCCTTTGCATTTGTTATTTGTCTTTTGCATATTTATTTTGTATCTATTGTGTATTATTTATCTTTCATTTGTTTGGTCTTTATTATTTCAAACGTGGGCTTTCAAAATGATACTAAAATATTGCTAAAACAACGAATCAAGTAGTCCTTTACATCCCTTGGATTGGGGGTTGGTAATTGGATGGGGGGATAGACACTTAAAAATCCAAAAGGAAGTGATAAGGGTGGGGGGAGGCAGCGGGTGTGTGGCTTGCCACGGTGGATATGGATGTTTAGGGAAAAAAAAATGTATATATAAATGTATTAATGAGGAAATGTATTTTTTTTTAAAAATATCAATTATATTTTGGTATATAAAAATTTTATTAATATTTATACGTCATTTATTTATTTACATAACATTCTAGTTCTTTTTCTCATATCCAAATGTTATGGAAACGTTTGTTTTGATTTACCTTTATCATGTAAGAATCATTTGGAAAATTTTTATATACCAATTTTTGCTTTATTATTGTGCCTACGAGCATTAGCATTAGGTGTGCAAATGTAATTTTTTCTAAAATTTATTTTATATTAGGATCTAGACATCATTTAAATTATTGGCAAAAAGATATTATTATGGGCCTACCAATATCATCATTTTCTGCTTAAAGTTGTCTTGAAATTCCATTTAGGAGGGATCTTCTAATTTTCTATTCACTTGCTTCTTTATAAATCGTATAATTTATATTAAAAAAAACATAAAAAATTTTCTTTTCCACTCTTGTTAGCCCTATTGGACCCATAATAAAGAATTCTATTAATGGATTCCTCGTGCGTTTGTTAATGACTGAAAAAAGCTCTATATATTTTGCAGTACTATGCTATAGTTTATTGAAGGAAAAAAAAAAAAAGTTTGTGAGTAAATTGCAGATATATTCCTTTTATCTACTTCATATATGCTAAACTCCTTATTTTAAAATGCAGTGTTTAAATCCCTACAGTTTTTGGGGAAAGAAAATGTCTTTAGATCTATTTTATTATTTTTCCGTTGGTTAAAATAATAAAAAAAATTCCTTTTTAATAAAAATGGTAAGAAATATTTAAAACTAAGGACAAAATGATCAATGTAAATCAATAGAAAAAATATTTTTTAAAACGAAACTCCATGTTTTGTATCAAATGCATCAATGGATTAACTAAATTGAAATAAGATGGGTAGAAAATGAGTAATGTCATCCAAGCCGACAGTACTCGGAAAATGAAAATCGAAATAACACATGCACTGGTCATTGCATTGGATCCTTCACAAACATGTGGACATACGATACGGGGATTATGTTGCCAAATCAGTTTGGTATTCAACATCAGTATAAATAATCGGCTTAATAAAAATTTCCCATAGAAAATTTGATTGATAAAAACTCAAGATGGTTAATGAAGTCCATGATAATTATACAAGAAAAAGATTGGCAGTCTCGTCCGTATTGTTTAGAGAATCGGTTTAATTTTTTACCTGACTTTTAATTCTATATATATTAGATCCGAACTATTACATTATAGTTGAAAACTTGATAAGCAAGGACTTCCATAACATTAAAACACAAATTCACCCATTGCCTAGATTATCAAAAGAATGGATTAATTACTCGAAGAAGAATATTTAACTTTATAGTTTGGTTTTCATAAGTAATTTTCCGATTACTTTCTACTCATACCTATTTAACAAATGAGTGAGATGAAGGGAAAGGATTTCCTCATAAGAACCATTTCCTTATGCTTTATTTTCGGGATGTAGGAATGTAAAACAAAAGCATAAAATTTTAGATTTTAATGCGAAAAACCAGGACCAGCAAGAATGTGAAACATCTATTAGTTGCCGACTCAGATGTTGATTAAGTCAGTTGTCCAGAACCTGAGGTTTCTACCGCTGGGTTATTTCTTTTTCTTGGGTGTAATCTAAATCCCCTAATTAGCAAAAGACAGCACATCGTCCTTATATTAAGTTTGAGATGAGAAAATATCAATAAAATTATAAAATATAAAAATATAAACTTACTATCATTAAGGAATGTCACGTGTAGATACTAATAAATTTTTTTTGTTTTTTTTTTTGTTTTGGTTTGCAATAGGGTATTGTGCTATTGCACTTGTGATAACCTTACTGCCGTCAAAAACAATGTTTTTGCGAACCCTCTTCTTCATGTTTGCATTAAGCATAATGAATTTGAACATCAATTGCTTCCTTGTAGAGAAGTATTCCTTCTACCAAGTAAAAAGGCTGATATCTTTCCTAAACCAATTATGGATTTCATTGTTTCAGATTCTTTGAACCAGTCTGCAAATTCGTCCACGGGATGCTTAGATTATGGAGATGTTAGATAACGGTATCTAATGATAGCAGCTTTAATACATATCGGGATTGTTATATCATGGATGATTATGCACTTTTTCTATTTGCATGCTCCATATGAAATACTATTTTTAATGAGAAATACTTTCAATATTTCAGCTTTTGCTCTTTTTTTTTTTTTTTTTCCTAATAGTTTTACTCTTATCATATTTGTATTTGCTTACTTGGAATAATGTTGTTACTATTGAAACTGAGAAACATATGCAACATTACATGTTCTCCATTAGGATGAAATATGACCTAATATCTCGTATGAAATTTAATATATCCAGCCACCAGACTGAGTTATTAGGAGATAGAGAGAGGGGAGAGAGAGTGAGAGAGATCATAACTAAAGATTTCATACAAGTTTAAGGTTGAATTGACTTAATTATTTAAGAATATTGCTTTATTATACAACATATATATATATATATCATACGATAGATTAAAAAAAAAAGGAAATTACTTAATAATATATTTATATATATACATATTGTAGGACTACTTATGTACATAAGTAAAATAACTTTTTGTAAATTTATTAATTTATTTCTTTAACTAGTTTATTTTTGTTGTTTATTATTACTTAAAATAATCCTTGATTCATTCGTTATCAATTTTATATGATTTCACAAAATTATCAATAATTTTATTGATTTATAACTTTTTAAGTATTAAGATAATTTTATAGAGTTTTAAAAATTTTTATGATTTGATGTTTACAGTTCTTCTTAAGTTTAGGTTTACATTTTTAAAAGTACGCGTATGTAGGGATTGAGGTTTTCTTGAATGATTAGGGTTTCCAAATCATAAATGGGTCTTTCAAGTTCGTTTAAAGTTCCGAATTTAAAATTTTAGTTAATTTTCATTTTATGTGGTCTTGTCAACTTAGGAAAATATTTACGATACTTGAGTCCTACACCATGTTTAGAAGGTTAAATTTATAGAGTTTATAGTTAAGGATATGTATTCCAAGTTTCTAAGGATATGTATTCCAAGTTTCTTTGGAAGTGATGATGCTGAGGACTACTTGAATTGGGTAGATAAGATTGAAAAGTAGTTTGAATGCCACGAAGTGCTTGATAATGCAAAAGTTAGACTTACTGTGTTGGAGTTTGTTGGTTAAGCTACCTTGTGGTGGATAAACTTACAAGCTACCAGAAGAAGGGAAAGAGAACGAGAGATTAGGAGTTAGGATGATATGAAGAGAGTCACACGGAGAAAGTTTGTGCTGAGCTATTATCTACAGGATGTCTTCAAAAGACTGCAAGAACTGAGACAAGGAGGATCGAGTGTGGACACTTACGTTAAGGAATTCCAGATGTTGATAATCTGATGCAAGGTCGTAGAGCCAGGGGACCAAACTATATCTCGATTCATAAGCAGGTTGAAGTATGAGATTGGGAATGTCTTGGAAACTTTGGACATCAGAACGCTCGATGATGCAATTCGAGCCGCCCAAAGGATAGAAAGGCACTAAACAGGAAGATTCTGACCACTCATCAACCGTCCAAGTAGTAGTCAACTTGTTTCGAGCAAACTTGTGCGGATGGAACCAAGTAAGGAACTGAGACCTGACTTGCTCAAATTACCCGAACAAAGGAGAAAGAACCCTCAAGGAAGTTTGAGAAAGGCCAAAGTTTAGGGACCAAAACAAGTGAGATCAAGTATTTTAAATGATATTTGTTTATGTTAACAGTTACCTTTTAGCTTAAGGCTCTAAAGGCCCAAGTGAACAAACTTAACTAACCTACTTAAGAACCCCCTCTTGCCTTTGTTAGGTGATTTCTCACATCAAGTACAAATGATAGTTTCGGTATGTGCACCAACACTAACCCCCTTAAGCTTGCAATACGGACGAAGACTTTGAATAACTCCTGAATACTTATGGGCCCCCGAACTCCCCTTTGGGTGCACATGATTGAAGAGCCTACTTGACCCTTAAAAAGAGCTAAGACCTCAAGAGCTCTCGAACCAAGCTTAGAACACTTGAGGCTTCCCTTCAAAGATCCAGATCTCAATGTTTCACCTTCTAACCACTAGAAAGAAGTACACCAGCTTGATACAACCCCTGCAAGGCGCGTTGCTTAGCACTATCAAGCTTGCCATCGTCCTCACCTCTTCCTCTTTCCTCATTAAATGCTGAATGACATTATGATACATGGCTTAGAGGTCTAGCCACCAAGCTGTAGTGGTTGTCTATGCTGATGTGATAAGCTCGATCCTTAAGCTTCTACCAACCAGCAAAATGGTAGAAGTCTTTTCTCATTCTTATAGTACTACCTCCTTATACTTAATTTTAGCCATTTCCCATATATCATGTGGCCAAACAAGTTAGTACCCTTACTTAAGGGAAGCATTAGGTAAAGGGATTTGATTCCTTAGGAACACTTCTTAACCAACTTTCTCTCTCTCATATTCTTTCAGCTTTTAATACTCTCATCACTAACTTAAGTGACAAAAGGCTTTTATTGGCTACACAGTAGGGAGTTTTTTGCAGATCCACCATTGTTAGCGGCTATTAGACCATCAGAATCTATACTAGTGATATCTACTATCACTAATGTATAAGTCAATAAGTGTAACTTTAACTTTATTTAAATGTTTTCTACTTTATTCTCTTTTATCTCGTTGATTTGTACCTTATAAAAACTAGCTCAATTCTATAGGGACAGATTTTTATAATAGGATATAAAAACTTATAGGGTTTTTATAAGGTTTTAATAACTTTATAGAAGTGGGTTTCCATAATAGGATATAAAACTGACATTTTCGAAGATAGTAGATCCAATAGGAACGTGAGTTTTATAACATTCGTTCCGAATCAATTCCGGTTGCATGGCTGGAAGAAACTCCTACATCACGTCCAGGAGTTAATTATCTTGCATGTCTGTTTTACTTTTGCTCCTCCAAAATAGCAGCAAAATACTGTAGGGCAAATACGGTAATCTCAATCTTTCCGAACTATGGCGCGATAGACACATGAAAAAGATAGAACAGAAAATAATGCGAATCTTTGATTTCTGATTGGTGGATTGTATGCAAATCAAGAGGGCCTACGGAATGGGCATGCAGCCTTTGAGCCCCACAATGAATGCACTTGCACTTTGGCGTCTTTAGTTGGTGCATTCAAAGTTGACAAATCGAATTTTTCCTTTTCTCATGGCCTTCCATGTTTTTCCTATTTAAATCATACGTTTGGGCCCTAGAAACAATGCAACGACACAATATGATGGGGATAATTTCATTCATTTATACACTATTAAAAAACACCTGTTACAATTGTTATGTAATAAGATATATATATATATATATTTAAAGATAGTGCCACTAACTAATTATTGAGTAAAATGATTAGAAAGTGCCAAATACTTATTTCTTCATTGTGTCATTATTGAGATGTACTAATTTTTAAATTTTTTGTTGATATTATATTCGCTCTTATTCTAGATCATTTTAATCAAAAAGTTTAACTTATGTCAAATTTCATAATTGTTTAGGTTTCATCTACACATAGTATATATCTATCTAAATTTTATTATTTTGCATAAAGTGAAAAGAGGAATACAAGGTACAACATGACGAAGATGCCCGTAGATATATGTTTTGTATAATGAAAAATATTTGTACAAATGTGTATAATGATTATATTATTGAGGTTAATTATATTATCGAGTACATGAAATACTTATAGAGTTAGATTAGGTTTTGTAATCTGAACCACAAGGAGAGACAAAGACTATTTTAACCTTACAAAATGTATCACAATAATATGTCCCATGAATCTCAAGGTGTCTAACATAGCCTAAGATTGGGATGTTGTTGTAAACAAGTTTTTAGTTAGGATAGTTATGGGTAAGAATGTAGACCTACTAGAAGTAACTATTTCACATACAAAGTCGTAATCGATGTTCACATGTATGGTGCGACTATGTTGAATTGGATTACAAAACAAGTAAAACAATTCCAAAATTATTACAACATAAGATGATGGGATACTAAATGAAACTCTTATCTTACGAGCGAGATGATAGATTTAGGTGGATTCTATGGTAGCATAAGGGCTCGATATTGAACCTTGGTGGAGCTGTATGATGTTATTCTTAAATTGCCATGAGATGATGAGATTGTGCCTAAGGATTTTACTGTTTCTATTGACGGAATAATAAAGCTATTTATATCTTCGTATTCCAAGATTTCCTTTGTTTATCCCGCTTTCGAAATTAAGGTCCCTCCTTATCATAAAGGTTTTTGGAATGTCATCGGTGCTTTATTTGGTTTATGTAATTTGAAGGTCGTTGCTTTCTATTTGGATGTCGACCTCGTTGAGATGGAGTTGGTTCAATATAATTAAGAAGTTCGATTGGATTGGGTTTCTAGGTGGCCAGCTGTGGGAGATGTGTATAGTCTATCATTCTCAGCAGCCTGAAAAAATATGGATAAGAAAATGGAGCAAATTGTTTCTTCCAATCTTCATATCTATCCCATAGTTCTCATTTTTATCGTATAAATAAAAGCATATCCATATTTATAATTTTCTTAAATCATTTTTAGTATAAAGTTTTTTTTTTTTTTTTTTATCTTATGATTATACAATTTGATTTATCTCTTCAAACGATTAGTATTTATATTATCAAGTTATAATATTTATAAATAAATAGTATATTAAGCCTTGAAAAGTTATGCTATGACCGATATATGTATCCTTACATTCTTTTAATAGAACAAAGCTTGTTCATATAATATTGGATAAGAATGACAATTAAGAGGAGTAGAAGGGATCCCCAAAATAGGCGCCCTTATGGGTGCTTTTTTTTTTTTTCCTTAAAAAAAATAACAAAATATTAGAATGGATATATTCTTATTAGATAAGCGATTCTATTTCATTAGAAAAAGCGACGAAATACAAAAATAAATTTAGATATGCAAGTAAAGTCTTTCACCGTCCTTGTCAGTAGATATCGTGACGTTTGATCTCGTTCGTAGCACCCAACCGCCCTTCAAGGTCAAAACTAAAACTTAGCATCACAACATTTTGCGGCATCAAATTAACCACGCATGCAGCTAAGAATTCATCTTTCTTGCATGAGACCCCTTCAGTGTTATAGTGTAGTATACGTAATGTAAACGCAATAATTCAGATGCAATTCATTCGATCGCGATTCGTCGATAAAACAAATCTTAATTTTATTATTTCATCGCCATGCACGTAGTTTGGGTCTTAATTAATTAAAGAGGATATATAATATCAGGAACAAGAAGTATATACCGTTAGAAAAGGTACTCGTTTGCGCAGAGTTGAATACTTTATTATAATTGCGGATAAAGTTATTTATTAATATTGATATGTTATTGATATTTAAATACATAATGGTAAGTATCTTTTAAAAAATTGCCATTAACATATATTTCATGTTGTAGAATTTTATGAGTACATAATCTTCGCTAATCTGTGTGATAATACTATTAAAACTTTTCTTATTAATCAAAGATTAAAAGGAAAAGAAATAAATTTATAAGTTTAGTTACACCTATATCTTCCATTCAACTTGCAATACTTAGGATTTTACTTGAAAATTATACTGAAAGTTCTAATATATGTTGATAGACCAAGTCCTATATATGTTGCCTTTCTCAAATCCATTCTCAATGGATAGTAGGCACAACATGTGGCTTTGCCTAGACCTGAATAAGGATAGATTTTGAATTATGAATCGATCTGACCTTAACCTTGTCTATAGAAGGCCAGGCTAAATTGCTCAAACCGGCGGATCACGAATTGTCAAGCCAACCTACCATTGAATCGATGAGTCAGCTCAGTCGATTTGCAAACTTAAAAAAAAAGAAAAAGAAAGAGGAAAGGGAGGCTACTAAATCGGAAAAAATAATTAGATAATATATAATAAGTTATTACATATCAAAACTACTTTATTTAAGATGTCGAATGGCAATTTTTTAAAAATAATATCATAAAACTAATGATAGATGAAAAGTTTAATTTAAGTTAATATGTCCTTTTTGTAAAACTTATTAAATATTAAGGATTTGAATACGAGGAAAAAAATAAAATTTGAAGAAAAAAATGAAAAAGTTGGAATCATATTAAGTCGAAAATTAATAAAAAAATAAAAAATTATTAATCAATTAATCAATTTAAAAAAAAAAGAAAAATGAGATCACATTATTAGAAATTATTAATGTATTTAAAATAATTAATAAAATTAAAAAAATAGTTTAAGGGCCTAATCGACTCAGAATTACGCTCCTCCCCTCTCATAGGCCAATCATGGCTCAGCT
Organism: Lumnitzera racemosa; assembly: GCA_024138005.1. NCBI lineage: Eukaryota > Viridiplantae > Streptophyta > Magnoliopsida > Myrtales > Combretaceae > Lumnitzera > Lumnitzera racemosa. The sequence continues at coordinate 111,123,000 of JAMXBC010000004.1, forward strand.
GTAGTAAAGCTGGTAAACCAACAGTTCTAAGCTGGTTCAGGGTTAAGCCGACTTATTGACCATCTCTAGCTTTACCTAAAAGATGTGGTGTGAAAACGGTATAGAATATTTTATGAGCTCTCTCTTGTGGTGTCAAGACATCAATAAAAAATAATTTTTAAATTATGTGAAGATTAATAAAGCTTAATCTCATCACATACATCTCAATAGATTAGTTTAAAATTATTGTAGTACGGGTATGTGATGCATTTGGATGCCTCTTTTAAGGCTCCATTAATTTATTCTTTTTATATGTAAATTAGTGAATGATGCACCTTTATTGTGTGCGGAAATTTGAAAATGTCAAATGTATGAAATGTATAATTAAATTATGGTGATGATCTATTTGCAAATTTTATAATGAAAAACATATAACAATAGAGTACTAATTATGTCCTAGTAATGCACTTGTATATAATGTTATCTTTTCTATTTTCACTAATAGATATATAGTTAAACCTGACCAACGAGCCGGATTAGTCTTGAACTGTCTGTTCATGAGCTTAATCATGGTTGAACCATAACTGGCCCCAAGGGGAGGGGGTGGTACGGTTCCGAGTTGATTCAACCCTTGAACCACTTTTTTTTTATTATTTAAAATTTAACTTTTTATTAATTTTAATAATTTATTTTTTTAATATATTAATAATTTCTAATAACATGACTTTTTTTTAATGTATTAATTCATTAATAATTTTTAATTTTTTAAAATTAATTTTTGACTTAATGTGATTCTAACCTTTTTATTTTTTTCCACTCATTTTTTTATCTTTTCCTTATTTCAAGTCTTTAACATTTGATAAGTTCTACAAAAAGAGCATATGTTAATTTAAATTGAATTTTCGATCTATCTTTAACACATAATTAACTTATGATCAGTAATCTATAATTAGTTTGATGATATTGTTTTTAAAAAATTATCCTTCACCATCGTAAAGAAGATAACTTTAACATGCCATGACCCAATGGATATCATTTGATTATTTTTTCTGACTTTATGGCCTCCTTTCTCTTTCTCTCTTTCTTTTTTTTTAAGGGGATAAATTGGTCGAATTGACCTGTTAATTTGATGGCGGGTTAGTCCAGTGGTTCACGACTGACCGGTTCAAGCGATTCAAGCTTGACTATTTTCGAGTTAAGCCAATTCACGATTCGGAACTAGCCTTGCGTAAGTCTATATAGCCTTATACAAATACAAGGAATATGGCTTAGCTAACTTCATTGTCAATGAATTTGGATCTTATTCATTTACTTTTCCCTCAATTTATAAATCAATAGTTGAGATTCTCTATATTTTTAAAATATCATATGATATCATTGTGATGTCATCATATTCTTTATATTTTTAGTCGTTGATTATATATAACAACATTTTAAGAGACTAAAAACCATTTCCAATTGTCAAATCCTAAATATAACAAAGGATTTTAGCCCAAACAAAAAGGACCACTATTTGATAAAGAACCCCTTTATGTAGGTTTATATACAATATATAAAAAGCCCTTTTAAAGATAGGCCTAATAACCCTTAACTAATTCTTAAGATGTAGCTATTGCCATCTCCTATTGGATACACTATATAAAAGTAATGTGAACAACATGGTATAACTTGAAAAATTTATTAGTCGAACTTACCTTTATTTAGTAAGAGGACTTAAGAAAACACAAGATGGACCCATGTTTAGATTTATGGATATTCCTTACGTGGTATAGTTTATCCTTTTTCCCCCTATAAATTGGAGCCTTATTTACAACTTTCTATCATACAACCATTATACAATTTAAGTAGCTAATCAAGAAGTTAATAGAAGAGGCATAAAAGAGATGGAATATTTATGCTTTATGAGAAATTTTGCTCAATCTTTATTTTTTTCAATGGCCATGTTTTCCCACATGGCCTTAAGCTCTAGCCTTAGGCCACTTCTTTTTAAAATAAGCACCGAATCCATAAGAACATTTTGTAGTAGCACTTCTTATCCCGACCTTTGCTATAGCTCTCTCTAGAGACATGCTAGACTGATCCAAACAGATCCTAAACTCCTCATTAGCGCACCCTCAACGTGACCTTATGTCACGCCCTGAAGCGGCAGAGTTGTAACAGCCCCTCCGTGTAAACCACCCTAAAATAGAAGTTGGCCTTATAATTAGACCTGATCTACACAAGGCGTCAACGACTAACCTGTTTTGAAGTAAACAGTTTGTAATTTAAATAAATCATTCCTCTAAGACAGTAAGGAAATATATATATTCACTACAATTTAGTGATTATAATTATCGTTTGCAATGTTTCTCCGAAATATATTTCCTAGTTATTACATTATTAAAAAAAATGAGAAGTTCTAAAGTAAAAGCTTGAACCTTAAAAATATATGTTCGTTCTTCAATATTTTTCTTCACTCCCCAAGATCCAGCAGTTGCTAGCTTCAGAGTAGTTGTGGCCGCTTCTTAGCTAGCACTTGCACGATGTCTATAGGGATGTGAGCAACCACAGCTCAATAAGTTAGGACGGAGGACTTAAAACTATACCAGAAACACAACAAGATTTTCAATCTCTTATTAGATGCAATGCATGTGCAAGCAAATGCCATCGCACGACGTTGTCCGGCCCGTTGTGAAATTAGAGAAATTGCACCCGCTCTAATCTGGGTTGAGGAGTTACCGTTAATGCAACAGCTCATGACCAAACCCGCTCTATTAGTGTACCGAATTTACTCATGTTGTGAGAAATTTTTACATTTTTCATATAATTACCTAAAATTGAATTTTGTTTCAGATTTGTTATGTTCTGATTTTCATTATTTTATTATCCAATTAAACCTAATTTTTCCATATTTATTAATTTTTAATTCTACATATTCTTAATTTTCTACATTTACCACATAACACCTTCATTACTTATACTTAACACTCCATAGACTAGGATTAGGTTTTCACATCAGAGATTAACATCCCTAAACATCTAATTACTATCTAAATCACTAATTAATATCCTAATCACCTAATTAAATCCAAATTACCCAATTTTTCCATCATTTTAGGGCTAAAAATTAACTTAAAAATTTTGAAAATTAATTTTAAAAAAAATGGCTTCATAGCACTATTCTATATCACATGAGCATCCTACAGAAAAAAATTGAGCTCCAAATTACACTCCTAAGGTCATTTATTTTTAAACCGAAATGTGCTCGGTTTTGCATGATTTCTTAAGAACTCTATATTACGGGACATTTTCTCATCTAAATAATATTTTTCCTACAAACTATATACAAAAATATCTCAGAATAAGAAAATTCATAATTTTATAATTATATTTACTATTTTTACAAAATTTCACAAGAATCGGGCTGGAATTTGGACTCACCGGTTTAGGTGACTCCGGCCACCACGGGCCACCGTGGCATTGTCGGTCGGCTTGGGCGCTGCCACCACCGTGTGGTAGTGGTGGCCGTCCACTCCCAGCTCCTCGTCTGGTGTGGGTTACCTTTAAAATCCCTAACTGCACAGTTTTTTTTTTTTTTTTATTTTCTGGATTTTCTCTCGAATTTTCAACTCTCTTTAATTTTTTCTGATTTGTATCTATCCAAATGAACTTCTGATTTTTTATTGCTATTTATAGACGATTTTTGTAATTATTATGCATTAATTTGACAAGACTTTGTCCAATTTCCTTGATTTTTGGCTTTTAAGTTGTTCAATTTTTATTGGCCAATTTTTCTTTTTCTGACCATGACCTGATCTTGCATCAGCTTATCCTCTTCTGATTTTTTTTTCTGATTTTTCCATAATTATTTTATATTTTTCTTTAATTATTTTCTTAGTTTTCGACCAATTTAGGTAATTACATGTATTTTTATCTACACGTAAATACATGTGGGGTACACATGAACATTCATAAATATTATTTTGGTCATTCTAAATTTTTTAGTATACATATAATCTATCTCTAGTAGTTTATTAGTTATTAGATTACACTTTTTACCTTTTCAGTAATTAGCAATTATTATGCTTAAAATTTGAAAATTTTATAGTCTCCTATTTTACTATTTATTTTCTTAAATTTAAGTTTACGGGGTCATTTTTACTAATATTTCTCTCAATAGTTTAAAATTTGGGTGTGATCGGATCTTTTAGCCGATCGCCCTAAACCTTGAGTTCTAAGTTCAATCTTACGGTTACTTAGCTGAACTTTGGGGCTTACACCTTAGACTCAACCCTGTCCATAGCTTCCATGATGGTTTGGTTGGGTAATGTCATGACCCTAAAAGGGGGCTTAGTAAGATTGTTTAAAATTTTCATGTTATGTATGCACTCGTAATACAAAAAAACCATCTTGTAAGCCTGAGATTGCAAGACTCTAAACAATTAGTTACTAAATTTTTCGATTTTTAATTTAATTAACTTACTATATCATATAAGTAACCATTGATATCCAATAAGCCATAATCCATTAAAATCGCAGAGAATAGGTATCCCTTACTAAATGATAAGATTAGGTAGTAAAGTTTTAAAATTTAAACTTATAAAAGTCATAAAATCTAAATATAGTATTAATAATTATATGTAATAATTTAAATCGTTTACACAGTTTATCCTTAGATTTTAACTTTTAAGTACCTTAACACTAGTACTCGACATTCGGCTTTTAACCCATGCTTAATTATTTAGCAACCTATAAGAGAAAACTATTAGAGAGTAAGCTACAAGAGTTTAGTAAGTTATCCCTCATATTATACTAGCAAGCAAGTTATTAAATAGTTTATTAATAAACATATAAATGCATGAACAAGTAGTATGTTAAACAATATATATGCAGTTGACCGGTGCTACATACAATATTGGATTTAATACCTTTTGAAGTAAGGGTTGAGGATACATTGGCACCAATCACAATTGAGCTTTAACACCTCGGTTTTTAACCATATATAAATATATATAGAAATTCCATGTTTCATGAAATAGGTTTTCATTTCCAACAGTTAATAGTATGCAAATTTCTAAGTCTAGCGGTGAGGTAGCCCCTGTAGTCTACACTCACACCCTATAGCAGTGGTCTTTAGACATAACCTCCAGCTACCTACGGTTAGCGTTTTTGGCGCTAGTAAAACTTGCAAGCCAAGAGTAGGGTCTTGTTTCATTAATGCTCTTACATTATACTAATCAAATCATGTGGGAATCCATCCTTCCAAGGCCTTTTATACTAATCAACCACGTGAGGTGACGGTCAGAATATTATATGCAATGTTCGTGCTTATATATAATCTATTTAATTTTAGTTAAGTCGAATATGATTAAGTTGACTTATGAGGTGATAAACAAATATCAACAAACCATTCAATTATGTAGTAATAAATCAAGTAATAAATTATTCAATTATTATGTTTTACAATCTTTTACATAATATACAACCAGTATTTACTCAAATACATAACCCACATCCCTATGTATCAAATTATTAATATTTACTTAAGGTACACTAATTACAAGTATAAAATAAGTATAGAGTTATCGAAAGTATTTACTTGGTCATTAAGTTTATCAACGGTCGTAAAAATCTACTTGGTAAGTCAGTATTTGTATTAGGATCGCTTGACATTTAGGGAATATGAAAAGTAATAAGTTTGGGATTAAAATAACTAAATTCGAATGCTAAGTCGTATTGTTTACTTAACTTAACTACTGATTTGTGTAAAATTGTCAATTCGAGCTTTTTATCAAATCATTATAACTTTTTTAATTTAGCTCGAATCTTCATGAACTTATAGTCTATTTCGATTATTTTCTTGTGTATTTTCTTGTAGTGGGATTCGTTTTGGACATTGTAACCTGTGGTTTTAACTGTAATATAAAAATATCACAAAGTTCATTATTTTAACTTAAAAAGTTATATTATATCAATTTAAGCTTTTCTTAATATATTTATGATTTAATAATTATTTAAATCGTATAATTGATAATTTTCTTATTTTAAACTTATTTTACTATAATTACTTATTTTTTGAGATTTTACAATTATCAAATTAAATTTTCTACTTTATTATTTTTTTACTTAATTAATTATTGTTATTATTAATTTAAAAAATTACTTAATTTATACATATATATGATGACGTGGCAGTATGTGAGAGTGCCACGTGTCATACTTACATATTTTTCATAATTTTCCTATTTTTTGGTATAATTATATATACATAAATACTTATGATTATATCTTATCAAGCTTTCTAATTTACTTAATCATCAATCTTTTTCCAAATTTACGGTATTTATGTACATATATCTATTAACTTACTTAATTTATTAAACTAATAGTATAGTATATTATATATACTATTTAATTATATTCGTATTTTTACGTATACATCACTATTCATATACGTACATTTATACGTATAATATATTTCATATAATAAATTATTCTAACTTTACTTATATATTATTTGCAAGTATAATGTACACTTATTTATACTTTATATACTTATGTACATATACGGTTATACTATATATATACATATGTACAAAAATACGATTAATAGTATACATATATACCTATATATTTAACATGTCTAGCTATATGTATACATATAAATATATATTAAAATTCTTATACTTTGAAAATACTAAGTATATATACATATATTTACTATATAGTATACATATATATACCTCATATAATAAAACAAATAATAATTACATATATATACATAATCATACTTATGTACATAAATAATTAAATAAATACTAAATACATATACATGTATATAAAGGAAATACCTAGTACATATACATATACTATACATGTATATATATATACTATATAATAAAAATACTAAATATATATATATAGTACACACGCATACATATATACAAACATACATGTATAGGAAAATACATATTATATGTAATACTATTTATACCTAGATATATATACCGTATATTAGATATAATAATACATATACCTATGCCTACATACATAAATAAGAAAATACATAATACATATATATATTTATCTATTCATGTATATATATGTGTACAAGTAAATAAACAAATACTTAATATACATGTACTAACTATATGATATATATATATATATGTATAAGTAAAATAAATAAGCTTACTTAATTATTTTAGTAATATAATTGATAATTTTCCTTAACCTTTTTCTTCTTGTTCTTCTTCTAAGTATTTACTAAGTGATGTGTGTATGTTATTTGCTTTGCTTTGGTTTTCTTTTTCTCTTTTTCCTTGGTTTCAATTTCCAGACGTGCTGAAAATTTTAGGAGAATGAAGCAAATACAATGGAAATCAAGAAGCAAATCCATTTGAATCAAATCATTAATAAGGGTATGACATTTACTTTAATTAATTTGTCCTTTGTTACATAAATTGCTGACACTTATATAAAGGAATTAAGCACATAGGCTGCTGTACATTGCAGTTGGAATTCACTTGGAAAAGTAAAAAAAAAAAAAGAAAAGAAGAAAGAAAAGAAAAAGAAAAATGAAAATAAAAATAAGTATATGTATATTTTCCAAACATAAAAATAAAATTTATAAATTAATTTTATAATTTTATGAAAATTTATTAATTTAATTGGTACCCATTATTAATAATATTTACGAGTTATTTTATCGTTTTCGTTAAAAGTTTTACGCGATTTAATCGATAATTGCAATCAACTATGGTTATATTACTATTAAGTTATATTTATTCATTTTATAAGTTTAAAGTTATAATTTTAGGATTTTAGTCAAGTTCGGATTTAATTTCGGGTATTTTTGCGTATATTGGATTTGGGGTTTTTATACGTGATTTTGATTTTGATTAAAATTTTAAGGTTTTTATTACTCATAATAAATTCAAATTTACAACTTAATAAAATTTTTATCTTACTTGACCTTATCGACGTCTAAAGTTATTTACAATATTTGGACTTAATTTTATATTCAAATAACTAAATTTGCAGGGTTTATTGGCAAAACCCATGTCATTAGCTCGAAGGAGGTAGGAGCAATGAAGGATTGTGTAGAGGAGCTGAGTGATTCGTTGGATGAGTTTATGAGATTGATTAAGGAAATGAAAAACATAAGGAGTTCAAACTTTGCACTTATGATAAATGACATACAAACATGGGTAAGTGCTATTTTGATAGATGAAATCAGTTGCTTGGATGGTTTTGAAGGGAAAGTCATGAATGGTAATGCCAAGTAGCTTTGAGGAACCAAATTGTGATAGTTGCTCATTTGACTATTGACTAGCAATGCTGTGGCTCTTATCAATAGATATACCTCTCTTCATGGTTAATTGGACACTTTGCTTTCAATGCCACAAGAGATAATTTGTATAAACAAGATTTGTAAGATTGGATCAGGTCAATTTATATGTTTCAAGGTTTTAATGTTGTTTGTAATATTTGCTGTAGATGTATCTAATTCTATGTCGATAGTGTGGACAGTTATTTTTTGCATAAGTTAATGTACGGCTTGTATATGTACTCCAATTTCCATGTATGTCAGTGAAGTAAACTAACTGTTATTTTAATTTTAATTTCCATCAATGGAGACTATTTCCTACATTTACTCTTCTTTCAGATCCCATCATTTTGTCATTTCCACTACGTATCGGCTAATGCAAAGAAAATATATTGACAATAATATGGTTGTTCATTAAGTTGTTGCCACAGAGTTGGCATGTTCTGGTCCCTTTTCCCAACGTCTAGTGTTGGGAAGGGATATTAAGGAATGCTCTTACATCCTGCAGTGATAATTATATGTTATCTCTTGTCATTCTCGAACGCATTGAAGTTATCGTCTGTAGGTATATCAATAAAATCAAATGTATAACAGATTAAAATAAAAAGGATTACTAAATTTTGAATAACATATAAATTATTTTTTATTTGAATTACTTGAAAGTTAGATTTTTTATTTGAATTTTATCTCAAACGTGTTATATAATTCTCTCAATTTTGATTATTATAAGATTGAGTGGATGATGAACTACATATCTACAAAACGTTCACAAAGGATAAAAATGGTATCCTCACTGCCAAGAAGCTCGAGCTGACGCACTCCATATGTCAACAACAACAACAACAACAACAACCTCCATGGTTTGTTAATGCAACACTAGACTTGAAGTCAGACCGTCTCTATCGATCCAACCCGACCCAACACTTTCCCCAAATCTGCGTCCACACTCTTAGTCCGACCTACGCAGCTACTCCCGAGTCCCAACCACATTTCCAGGCTTGGCTGATTTCTTTATTCATTTATTTTAGGCACTTGGTTCCTTTTTTTTTTTTTTTTTCTTTTCCTATAAACCCTTATAGAAGAAACACATATAGAAAATGAAACTATGTCAGATTTTGGGGCTCTTCTTCTTTTTTTTTTTTTTTAAATTTTAACACTTGCAAAAATTAGGGTTTTAATAATAAATAAAAATGCATTCTTTTATAAAAAATAGTTTTTTTTTTTTTTTTCATACAAGGCACACGATGCAGGTTTTTTAAGGAACCTTTTCATAAATATAAAACATAGAAAACCTTGTGCCGTAATAGGATTGTCAAAATGTCCTGAAAAAACTTTGAGGAAAAATAAAAACTAACCTACTAAATTTTTTTTAAAAGAAAAACTATGATGACCTGATGCATAATAATGGGCACATAGGCATTCTATGAAGGAATTACAAAAAGAAAAAATTTTTGTCTGTTTACATTTATGAATTTTGTCGGTGACTATAAATATATTTTCAATAGCGTATTTTAAGAAAAGAAAACATATTTTCCTACATTTTTTATTTTAAAGCAGCTTATACTAAGTGGATTAAGCTTAATATAAACTGCAAAAAATGTAAAATTCAAGCTCCACAAATAACCTTTTTTTCCCCCAAAAAATCAACATATAAGTATATATACACGTTACATGTAAACATAAACACACACACATATATATATATATATATTTTCTTTTCCAAAAAAATATGCATCATACCTCTGTGGAAACATTTCATGTTTAGCAAGGCCGCTGCTTAGTAACCCGTTTCATGCGTCGCTTTTATTTGAATAATTGTTCGGGGCCCAGTAAAAAGAGCAAAAGCACCAGACATGTTGAGAGATATTTCTTGATGTGCCCATGAAAACATCTAGCATGGCTTTATAGTTTTTAGCTAAATATCCAACACATCTTTATATCCGCAAAAGTAGCATCTAATTGGCTCCATGATAAAAACTACCGAGGGCATGATTCCAATATCCTCAAAGGGCAATTTAGCACATAAAACATTGGGATAAACTCTTCAAATATTTATTGGACCTTAGAAATACATCTATCGAATTTCTTGATATACAAACGTAAAAAATTATCTACACTATGTTGGAAATAACTTAACGAATCCTACAAGTGGCCCAAATTTTTCACAATCGTTAAGATTTGTAATGAGTTTTAAGAATTGGGTAAATGTTATATTTGCTACTAGAATTTTGTATCTTTTAAAATTAACTACTCAAGGTAAGTATTATAAATGATATCAAAATTCTTATAGGTAATAAATTGATACTTTCACACTTCAAGTAATTGAATGTAAAAATGAGTAAAATTTAAGTACTTAATGTGACTTTTGGCCTTAAAATTTATGCAATTTATAGTTAAAAAACATGGAAGTTAATTGATTGTTGTCATAGTGTAAGTAACCTATTTGTCACACCTTAAGGACATGCTTATTTATACTTTTAGAGTAGGAGTGCAAATCCAGAGTATAATGGCAGTTCAAAATCCTACGTCAAATATTAACATAATTGCCTTATTTCGCAACTTTCTTGAGAAAGGATTCAATGCTACTAACACTCTAGGCGGTCCAATTCTCTTATTGTCCAAAAAATGAAGTCTATTTTGCAACTTCAAAAGGCCACATAAACGAAAATAATAGCTAATTTACTTCATTGACATGGAAATTGGAAACACACATACACACATACATAGGTACATTAACATGTCCAAATTATCTACTGACACACTATCAACATGTATCATCTACATTTTGTGTACCACAAGTTATATGAACTAATATAATGCAATACATTACATTATAGAGAACATCAAAATCTTGAAGTTGATAATAAATTAACTTTACTCGATCTTGCAATTTCGTTTATATAAATTCTCTTATGGTGCTGAAAGCAAAGTCCAATTAACTATGAAGAGAGACATACTTATTGGCAAGAGCCAAAACATTGCTAGTCAAATGAGCAACTATGATGATTTGGTTCTTTATAGAAACCTTAACATTCGTTATTTTTCCTTTGAAACTACTGGAACAAGTGGTTTCATTCGTTAAAGTAATACTTACCCATGATTGTATGTCATTCATAGTAAGTGCAAAGTTTGGACTCCTATATTTTTCATTTCCTCAATGGATTTCCTGAGTTCATTCATTGAATCAATTAGCTCCATGCAATCCTTCATTACTCCCACTACCCTTGAGCTCATGCCATGGGATTTAACCAATCGAACCATCATGGTAGCTATCGATCTTGATGACTCTGAAGTCACATCAAAAGCAGCATCGGCCAGAAGTTTGGGATTTGTTTGGATTAAGCTAGCATGCCTTAAGAGAGAGCTATAGCAAAGGCCTGGATAAGTAGTGCTGCTACAAAATATTCTTATAAATTGGATGCTTGTTTTAGGAAGAAATGGCCTAAGAATGTAGCTCAATGCCATGTAAGAAAACATGTCATTGAAAAAATATGGATCGAAGCAAATTTACTTTCAGACTTTAGGTACGTCATCTGTCTTTGGTTTCTCTTATTAATTCCTTGATCGACTATCTAAATTGTTTGATGGTTGTACGGTGACAGAAAGTTGTAAATAAGGTTCCCAATTTACACCAAGAGAAAAATAAACTACTCCGGACAAGATTAGTCCGTGAAATTAAGCATGGGTCCACCTAAGATATTTTATAGTCCTTATTTTGTCAAATGAAGATAAGGTCGACTAAAATGCATGATTTACGTGCATTATTGTTTGGCACTTTTGCTGTCAGGTCACATCATGTCATTCACATCACCTTTGCATGTAGGGAGATGGCTATCGCTGCAAATAACCGAAAAGTTGGTTAGTGTTCATATTTAAGTGGACTGTCCAGTTAGTTTGCCACCACAATTAGTCCATGTATTTTTATGATGCGGCGTCTGATTATCGTGATAGAAAAACATGTACGCAATAGTCATAAGGAAGGAATACGCGTTTAACGTATTTAGGTCATTCTGATCGAAATTTTGAATTAAAATATTATAATTATTTTATATCTGTAACATAAATGTATTTTTACAGGTTTATATTAAAATAAAATTCAGTAAATATCACAATACTGGAAAATCGTACCAGTTCTTTTGGGACCAATTTTTTTCACAATCACACAAACGTCTTACAGTTGTCATTTGATCGCCATCGTTGATGTGATGTGAATCCTTCAAAAATCCAATTCGCACTCAAGTGGCAGCCTGGCCCCTCCAACGAGGCGCTATGCAAAGCGACTTTCTACGACTTGATTGCCAGAAAGCAAAGCTATGCATGCTTACGTTGATTATCGGGTAGGGATCAACGATTTAAAAACAGACGCAGCAAAAAATAGGGATAAGACATATTGACAGTAATATAGGTTAACCCAAATCATCTTTGTATTTGTAGCCTATTAACTACTTTCCTATTGACACTAATTCATAATAAAGACCAATGAAATTCCTATATGATTTAGAGTTTGGTGTATATTAATTGTATGAGAAGGTTTATTAGTGTTGTAGTAATTTTAAATCGAATATACGGTTATATGATATGTATAGATACGAGATCGTTATCTAACGTATTATTTGAGAAAAATACACCATAAGTATCCGTACATTCAATTCTTTATACTATAATGTTTAAAGTTTTCTTTTTTTTTTTTTTATAATTTATTGCCAAATAACAAGAATATACAAATAGTAAATTGTAATCAAATTGAAAATATTGGACACTAAATTGCAAGAAAAAGAAAAAAAAAAGGTTTTTTAGATATTAAATTATTGAAAATTGAAAATATACATGCTAAGGTATTCATCCCATCTATTTAGATTATTAGACTTTACAAATAGATTGATTAATATCTATAATTTTTTTATAGATTTTGTGCCCTAAGTAAACCTAAGGAACTATCAATACCATGTTGGAAATAACTTAAAAAACTTTATAGATGCCATTGAATTTGTCTCTATTATTGTGTTTTCAATGAGTTCAAGAATTTATATAATGGATTGTTTGAAAACATGAAATTTATTCGATTCATTCATAAACATTAAGTGACCTATCTATATCGAACTCAAAGTTAAAAAAGGCATAATTGATTGAGGAATAATTTGGAAAATTTTCTTGAGATATGATAGCATGTCATCCTTCTCCTTCTTTTCCATATAAGGATGTTGTTTAGCACTTTTCTAGAAACTTGAGGTGCTAATGCTGCATGCATGATGACTAACTGAACTTAAAAATCTTGGTTGTTTGGGAAAAAAAGTATACTAGAACAAAAAGTTTTCATCCTCCTTGCCTATGTAGTACAATTTGATATTTTTGTATATTTGGGGAAATGCATGAAATATATAATATATATACATATATATAGAGAGAGAGGAATGAAGGTATGGATGTGAGGATCACGTACATGCTGTTTATCGAGATGCGTTATGCAGACTAAGAGAAACGACTTGAGCTATATGTTGTGATAAGTGGAGAAACTCAATGGCATCAAATTCTACTTTGAAAAATAAACCCAGTGTTCTCGATATAATTGAATGTTTGATTCTTAAGACAGAAATTTGGTAGAACAATGGTGTTTATACCAATTTTTTTTTTTAATGAGGGAGAAAGTGAAGCATTTGTAAGAATTGATGTAAGGGAGAAGGTGAAGCATTTATAAGAATTGATGATTGATCACATTTGTTGGTTTAAAATAATGATGATAGCTAACATTGACCCTTTCTTTTTATAAACTTCAAACGAGCTCCTTTATGGGTTCAAACCCAATAAAAGTTTCATTTTGCTTAGTATAAATCATATTGAGAAAGGTTAAATTGAAAGGATTGATCGAATGAGCTTTATTCAAAGCCCATCATGTCAAATCCTATCTAATCATCACAAATTTTATTAGCTTGACTTTTTAAATCCTATCAGCTTAATTGAAAGAGTAAAATTAGTTTTAATGATTGGGCTCAAGATCCTAAATTGAATTTAGCTCCTTACAATATGATATGAAAACAATAACTTAGTATGTTTTTATTAACCTACAGGATAAAAGTGTCCACTTGTGCATCAAATTTCATTCCCCATAACAAGGGGGCACCGTTTATTAGCGTTTGTCAGTCAAATCATGAGCATCTTTTTCATTGCTTAGCGATTGTACTACGAAAAAAGGATTGGCCCCGATGGAAGGACCCTACGAGACAGATTCTTTCCTAATCTGTTGCAGCTCCAAAAATATCTAAAAGAGTATTAATATTTGACAGCGTCCGCTAACTTTTGACCAAATTGAAGGGAGGGGTTGGGGGGGAGGAGGAAGGGTATAAGCTTCCACTTACAAGTAATTAACGTTGATGATAAGACGATGGGAATAAGTGATTTTTCATCCTGATTAAAGCAAAACAGGTAAAATTCGAGAATCGACAACTGATCTCGATCTTCCCCTTGATTGCATCTGGCTAGGTAGTTTCCCAATCTTGACTCTCTTTATGTTTGCAAATTGTAAGCAAGGACATTAAAGATTACAAAGCAAGTGAGAAGGATTAGATTTTCATCCATCTTATTGGAAAATTAATGTTTATACTACTAGATAAAAAATTACATTATGAACACAAAGAAAATTATCAAAACTGCTATCGAAGTATATATATCAATTAAGCATATCCTTGTTAGAATCGTTATAATCTATTAACACGAAGACCAAATATTTATAATAATTTGGTTTGGCGAATTAAAGTACTCGTTGGAAAATAAAGTCTTATTATTATTTTTACAAAACTAAAGAACGGATAAATTACCAAGCTGGACTAAATGTACCAAAAGGAACATCATACCAGTTCATTTAGGACCCTTTCTAATTTTTCCATAATCACAAAAGGCCTTGTAATTGCCATTCCATGGTCATCGCATACGTGCTGTGAATCCTTCAAGTCCAATTTGCTTTCAAGTGGCAGTAAGGCGAAAGGGACTTACAAACAACTTGATTTCCGGGAAGGAAAGCTCCGTATCGGAGAAAGGGTAAAAATGGAAATAGAAAAATAAATAAGGCGAAGATATCGTTTGCTTATCAATAAAATGGGTAAACCAGCATATGCCATAAACAAGATCATTCACTTAAAATCAAATTACTCTTTTAACTTTTTATTTTAATTCAAAGAGATATGAATAAGGATATCTCTTAAATGTAAAAGTGTATTTATTTATATTCTCTCACCAAAATAGAGGAAAGCCTAAATTAATGGGTAACTAGATGCTGACTTGAAGTTTAGGGAAAATTGCATTTAAGCATCATCTATTCCAACATGGTTGAATTAATTTGAAAATCTTTAGAACTAAGATCCAGGTACACCAACATGCTTTTATGTCAAGGAACACATGTTTCAGCCTAGTGTTATTAGATACGGCTGAAGGTCTTGGTGTAAATGGTGTGTAGTTAAGATGGAATCCATTCATCTTCTAATTAGAAAGTGAATATCTTAAACCACTTCATCAAACTTAATAGTGTGGCATGTGGGAAGGTCCAATGACGATAAAATGTCCCAGATCAATTCATACATGATTATTCCATCACAAACTCGACCATTTTGCTTTCTTTTGTTTATGGTTTGATTCTAGATTTTGCAAAGATTTTTTTTTTTTTTTTTTTTAAGCTTGAAGTGGCTTGTTAAACTCAACCATGTATTCCATCAAGTTTTTGCCAAGTTATGGTACTATTGCCTAAAATTGCTAATGGTGGGGAAACAAAAATGAAATATTTAAACTCAATTATTAACTTGAAGTTATGATTAATTATTAAATCAAGGTACCTCAAATCTAGTCAATAAGACAATAAAAACTTTTCAGTTGGATTCAATTCCATAAAACTATATGGGTCTATTATCCTAAACAAACTAATGATAGGTTGTATAGATAAATTACTAAAATTGAGCAATGAAGATGCTAGAGATATATTATGCCTAAAAATTGAACTTAAGATATCGTTTAATTGTGTAAAATTTATAAAATTGGACTAGATATATTTTTTTGTTCACTATTTGGTTTACAATTTTAACTTTATTATTGGATAAAAAAAGTTGTCAAGGACCGGACAAAATGCCTAAAATTTGTCCTTTCTAAAATTTAGCACAAAATTTAATTTCTCTTGATAAAAAACATAAGTTTTTGCAATCTCAAAGATACTTTCTTACAATCCATTCAAATCGTACTTTTGAATAATATAAAAATATATTTAAATACATATTAGATAATACTGAGGGTATAAATATCAAAATATAATAACGAGTCTAATACTTATATATACCGAATAAGGAATATTACAAAAATTTATGTTTAGTACCATGCAAACCAAATATAGTACAATAAGTTTGTACTGTCTTGTACTGTTTATACTTGTGTCATCTAGTTTTCTTTACTTAGTTCAGTTCTTACAATTAAACGCTATTTAAATCTCCATATACCTAAATATGAGAAAATGAGTTTCGTCATGGTGAATCGATAAAAAACCGTACATATTGATAAGACCATCATAATATGGCAGAAACTAAGAGGAAGTGAGCATGTATGTAGTGAAACAATGAAAATCCAACAATTACAAAAATACATCTAGTGTCATGAAAATTTCCTAGCTACTAAGTAAGCTTTAATGCAATAAATGGGACTGATTCCGTAAAAATAGGCAAGCCACACCATATAAAATCTATTGTTAGATTATATATGATCTCTTACATGTTCTATTTGTTAAAAAACAAAGGAACCAATTCCTTGTCATAATTGCGATTATGATGTGTAATACCTCTAACTTGAACAAACTTACGATTTGATTTCGATTGCAAAATAAAACAAAATAAATTAGATCTCTAATGTATGTACATAGTTATGAGCGTCATACTCATCGAGCTTATCTTGATTTGGTACAAGAATTAGAAAATATATCAATCGTAAGGTCCCATGTTTAACTGCATTATTAGTCTCATGTTGAATAGTTTGCAAAATTCCTATAAATTGGGAACCTCATTTAGAACTTTCATCATTCAACTATTAAACAATTTTTAGATAGTCAATTAAGAAATTAATTAAGGGAGAAACCAAAGAGAGATGGAATATTCTTTAAGGTCTATGAGCAAATTTGCTTCAATTCTTGTTTTTTCAATGGCTATGTGTTCCTACATGACCTTGAGCTTTAGCCTTAGGCTACTCTTAAAACAAGCACTAAATTCATAAGAACCTCTTGTAGTAGCACTACCTATCTAGACCTTTGCTATAGCTCTCTCCTAGGGCATTCTAATGTAATCCAAATGGATCCCAAACTCCTTACCAGCACCACCTCGACGTGACCTTAGATTCTACTTGGGTAACAACTGCCATGATGGCTCCGTTGGGCAAAACCCATGGCATGAACCTAAGGAAGGTAGGAGCAATGAAGGATTGCGTTGATGAGCCTAGTGATTTAGTGAATGAACTTAGGAAATCCATTGGGGAAATAAAAAACATAAGGATTTCAAACTTTACACTAACAATAAATAACATACAAACATGGGTAAGTGTTGCTTTGATGGATGAAACCACTTATTATGATGGTTTTGTAGGGAAGGTCTTGAATGGTAATGTCAAGATTGCTGTGTAGAGCCAAATCGTGATAGTTGCTCATTTAACCAATAATGCTTTGGCTCTTATCACTAGATATGCTTCTCTTCATGGTTAATTGGACTTTCTATATTTATTTAAGCCCTATAAGTGATAATTCCTAGATAATATTATTATTATGGGTTTTAAGATTGATTTATGTTGAAAGAGCTATGGCACTAAAATGGGTGCCATATTACTAAAATTCGTGGCATATAAAATTATTATCCATCTATATATTCTAATAGACTAAAATAGGTGCCATATTACTAAAATTTGTGGCATATAAAATTATTATCCATCTATATATTCTAATAGGTCATGGTAGGCATAGCCTTAGGAGTTTAAGGTCTTATAGTAAATGTGTGTGTAGTTTGTATTTATAGTGAAGACGCCTTGTATATATGTTTATTTCATGAGTGGATTATTTTCGATAATGCATTTGGAACACTCATCAAAGTAGTGTTTTATTTATTTGTGTTTTATACTAGTTTAATTAGTATATGTTCAGTTTGTTAATATTTTTATAGTATCTTATATAATATTGGAAGAGATAAACCTTAATGCATTAAAAATAACGGTATATGTACAACTCTTTACGTGGATGCCTGTAAAACATTCACTAACATTAGTTTTTTCAAAATAAACCTCCCTTTCTCAAGGAGGAAAAGGAAAATGTTAAGGGGAAATAATAAGTCTCGCAATAAGATGTTTGAGGTTCGATCTGTAAAATCTAAGGCAATCGAGTAAGTTATCCAATTAAGTCCAAATTTTACAACAGAGATATGAATATTAATAAAAGTGATTTAGTAAGTTTAGATTTAGGAAAATAAGTAATAAAATAGTTAATTATTATAATATTGAATTAGATGTATATTATCTATTATTTATCGAAAACGTGTAACATGAGTTTCGATAATTAATTAATCGATAAAGATAAATTATATGTACATTAAAAATCATAAAATAACATGAATAATATTTAGGAGTAATTAATTGTACTATATATGTATTTATGTATAAATAAAAATATGCGAAATTACTTAAAATGCTCGAAATATGCTAAATTAATATTAAATAATTAAAGAAAATTCATAAATAATTAAGAAAAAATTAGAAAAAGCGTGGAAATGTTTGGAATTAGGGAATGGAAAACTAGATATGGATAATGGAAAGCAACCAATTAAAATTAACCAACTAGAAAGTAAAAAGATAAGAGATTAGGGACATTTGTCACTTTAGAAATTAAATAAAATGTCAAAACAACCCTATAAATTCAATAATATTCATTTGTAAATCATTTTGAAATGTTGGGAGTTCAAGAAAATTAGAGAGAGATCAAAAAGAGAGAAAAGGATAATTTTACAAAAAATTACAAAAAATGTGTGCAAATGGAGCTTGTAAGAGGAATCTACACCTAATGAGTACTTAGGAGTAGATGACCATCACCATTAGATGGTAATGGCAGTGCCCAAGTTGGTCAATAAGGCTATGGTGGCTAGCGGTTGGCGGTTTTCGAAGCAACCAATACTGGTGAGTCCAATCTTTCCCTCTGATTTTACTTTATATATAAAAAATATTAAATGATCATGAAAAATTATGAAATTTAGTATTTTGAGATATTTTTGTATGTAGCTTTTAGGAAACATATTATTTTGATGAAATTAGATCTCATGATATATAGTGCTTAAGAAATCCCTAAACCCAAGCTAGTTTTCGATATTGAAATAAATGACTTTAGGGGTCTAGTTTTAAGTTCAAAATTTTTGTGTATGCTAATTAGAGTAATTAAAACAGTGCTCTAAAGAGATTTTCAGAAATCTATTTTTGAAAATTTTTAGATAATTTTTAGGTCTTAAAATAATATATAAAATGAATGATTTTGAGTTAATTAAGTAATTAAATAGGTAATTATTAAATAGGTAATTACTAATTTAGTGTATAATTAGGTATTTTAGGATGTCAAATTATAATGTAGTTTGATAGTTGTAGTATTTAGGGTGTTAGATGTAATTATTAGGTGTATTGTGCAACATATATGTAATAGATAAAATAATATATTTTAAGTTAATTTTGTAATCTAGGGTTAATTATGTATAATTTTGATTTAGGATATAATTAGACATTTTGATATGTAATTGGACGATGAAGGATGATATATGTAGTCTTAGAAGTGTTAGATAGGTAAAATAATAGTATAATATATAATAATACATAATATGTATATATAAGAATTAAATGGGTAAAAAATATTAGATAAAAATTAATGATATTATGGTATTAGGAATATGATATAAATTTGATTTGAAAGATGAGTTTATAAAATTATATGAAAAATATAAGTTATTATCATGTCGAGAACTAATTTGGTAGTTAAATTAGGAATCTGGCGTACCATATGGACTAGAATGCTAATTGGAGATCGAATACGATATTTAGGATACCCAAGTATAATATAATTAATTTCATATTATGGTTTGAAATAAAATCTTAAGATTACATATAATACCCGTAATTGGAATCGAATTAGCACCTAAATTGGAACTAGATTCGCAAGACGGAATCAGAATCTGCCCTGAATTAAGAATAATTATAAAAGACAAAACCCAAATGATTAAGTATAATAAAACCTTAAACTGAAGATAATAATAAGAATTTTAAAATAAAACTTATCTATGGTAGTTATGTGGAAACTAAAATTACCTTTATATTATAGGGATTATTGACGATGGCCTATACAAGTAGCACCTTGAGTGAGCAAGTGAGAATTCTAGGTAAGTTGGGATTAATATGTTATTGTATTTTAGAGTACTAATTTATAGTATTTGGAGGCTTAAAATTATACTTGGTTATGTTTGTTAGATAGTTGATTATGTGCATGCTTGTATGTTTTTGTTTCTGAGTTTGATGATATGATTCTGGTTTATTGCATTGGTCTGTATTTGTGTAATTTGTTTAAAATGATTGAACACTTTAAACCAGATCTAATTAAATATATGACTTGTAATTATAAAAAGAACCTCCAAAGCAACCCATTAGGAGAAACTTTTACGGTTCTTCAGCTAAATACCAACCCCTTCGAAAGGGATAGGTTGGATAACATAATGGATCCTTTCTTCATCCTTAGTCGAACTAAGTGATAGGAGAGGAGGTTGTGGTAAGGATGAAGTCAATGGTTTGAAGGTAGTTGCGGAAGGAGTGATATCAAGCTATTGCATAAATATGGAAACTCCTCAACCTGAATTAGAGTGGGTGTAATTTCTTTAATCTCATGATAGACCGAACAATGTCGTGTAATGGTATTTCCTTGTATATGTATTGCATTTAATTAATTTGATTGATAACCCTGTTTGATATGGACTCGTGGATAAACACATGAACCCAATATCATACGTGACCAAAATGATGGGTCCAATAGCTTGAAAAGTAAATGATAGTCGAGGGAGAGCAGGGGTTCCCATGCATCGACGAGGGATATGACACACCAACGCCTCATATGAGCTCAGGTCACACTTGATATGACGTACAAGTATGGTCGGAGGTCACTCGCTACTCGTTCACGCTCAAATTGGCTAGATAATAGTAGTTCAAGAGTAAGTAAGAGAAAACTTAGCTCAAGAGAGGGTGAAAAGTTCAGTATATTCTTTTGTATATTTTGTTGCGGCTATTATATTATGTGATTATTTATAGTTCCCTGTTAGGGTAAGTTCTACGTTACGGAAGATTATAAAAATGGATCCTTATTTGCTAGAAGGAAGGAAAATACGAAATTGTGCGCAGCGAATGTCCTTTATTAGAAAGGATAGTACGATCTCTTGAGCTAAGTGTCATCTTACTTACTCTTGAGCTACTTTTAGCCCATTCGGGCGTAGACTAGTAGCGAGTGACCTATGACCATATTTGTGCATCATATCAAGTGTGACCTCAACTCATGCAAGGCGTTGGTGCGTCATATCCTTCGTTGGTGCACGGGAACCCCTATTCTCCCTTGACTATCATTTACTTTTCAAGTCGTCTTACAGCTTGGACCCATCCTTTTGGTCATGCGTGATATTGGATTCCTGTGTTCATCCACGAGTCTGTATCAAATAGGGTTATAATTATACATAATGTAATAGTAGCAACAAAATATACAGAAGAAAAGACAACGCACGCGTGTTTTACTGTGATTCTGATAGTATAGTGATTTGAGTAGAGGTGAGCCTCTGTTTAGGTATGTTTAGCGGTGAAAGTTTGGTACCCTGACTGTTAGGGTAAGACTGGGGTTAGCTTAAGAATAGCTTACATTCAGGTCAGCTCTTGATAATTGTTAGCTTGGTTTTAGCATTGTAGAGATTGCTGTATTCAGGTTTAGAGCTTGGACTAGTACATAGCAAAGGGTTTGGGTCCACACGTCAATTGGTCACCTCGGCAACACCTTGGATGGTATGGAGAGCGAAGTAGCTCGATAGATCGAACTAAGACAAGTACTGCTCCTTGGCACTTAACTCAACTCGAACAGCTTGTCGAACTACCTAAGAGAGCCCTCGACTTCTGCAGTAATTTTATAGAAAATTGAACAAACAACAAAACACAATCACAATAACCTAGAAATGATCACTACTCGACTTCTGCAGCTGCCACCACTATTAAACACTTCCACAACAACTAGAATCTACTATCGAAATTAATGTTACTGGACTCAAGTGCAGCATAATACCACAACTACTAAAACTACGGACAACACACTGACTATGGAATGATGATTAATAGAAATTTTCAAACCACGAATCAACTTTGAAGAACACTAGCATGCGTGTTTCCCTAAAGCTCTAATACCAATATGATAAAGATCGAAGCATCGAATCTCGAAAAACCTAAAATGGGTTGAATGGGTTTGATGGATAGGAAGTGAGATGCTTGGTTTCGACGGTTAATGTGAATGGATATTATGCACTAAGATACAAACATAATTAAAGGTTTGAGCTCGAAAAGGGTTCGATACAACTCAAGAATACTCAATGTTGCTTAGGATTCAAATGAAAGTTAGATGCAACTCACTAACCGATTCAAATAAAGGGGTTCACCACAATCTTAAGGTTAAGATCAATAAGAATGCAGGAGAGATTAAAGAGCTTAAGCTATGTTAGATAATTTGGTAAATGCTAGCTCAAGAGTAACCTTGCTCAAAAAGGGAAAAGATTCCAATTGCCGGAATATACTTTTTTGTCTATTTTCGTATATATTATCGTATATTTGATGTTTACAAAAGTTGCTATTTGATGTTTACAAAAGTTGCTATTTATAGCAAGTCCTAAAACCTAGTGGTAAAACTGCAAATAATGTGCAAGGCCTTAAAGTCTAAAGAATTGGGCTTATAAATAAAATAAGGGAAAACATTTATAAGAATACAAAACCGTACGTTTTATAGGGGAAGTCAGCATGTAATTACTCGGCATGTCCTAGAAGAAGTAGTATCCGAACTAAACGGGGTTGGCAGTTAGATGTATGGGTTTGAGGAGGAGCTCTTGAAGTCTTACAGCGCCTGGCTGAGACACCAGAAAGGTCAGCCCATAATTGCTGATTGCTAGAATTAGTCCGTACTAATCTCTCAGGACCATGCTGAGTGGTTCTTTAGTCCTGAGTCCTCGACTGTGTACTCTCTTTGTTTTCTCGGTAGATGACAGACTTGTTGTTGAGTAGCTCTTTTTCTTCCCTTTGGTCTTTGTCAATTGCTCAACCTTGGCAAAAGCTGTTAGGCCTCGACCTTGAATTGTTTGGCCTCGGGTTAGAACAGGTCAGTATCTTCTTCTAGAGGGTCCGATTGGCTTTAGCTTGGATGTAGTTGAAGGTTGATTCCTATCATAACCCATAGGCGGCCTCAAATGGGGACATGCTTATTACACTATTGGTGGTCTTGTTGATTCGCTTGAACTATATATATAAAAAGAAATCGCAAATACTCCAGCAAGTATATTGTATTGGAATAAAGTAATATAGAGAAAGTAAAGTGGTTAATCCTTTGAGGATTAAGAAATTACTAATCCTATATTAGTTCTTATCAATATTCAGGTAATCAAAATTAAATTAATTAATCTAATAATTACCCTACGACAATTGAAAAGAAAATAACTATGAAAAGTCTAAAATTAAGCAATCAATTGAGAATTGTGGGAAAACAGAATCTACTTTAGATTATGCAAATCAAATTATTATCATATTATATAGATTAATAATTATATGGTCATTCAAGTGAAATTATTATACCTTAAAACTTAAGGATTTAAACCCCCAATTAATTGGTTAGCTTCTACATCTTTTAATTAACAGTAGACTCTAAATTATAAACATATATCTCCTGATACTATGATTGTCTAAAATCTTAAATCAATTATCCCTAATTTCTTAGTGAATAATCAATCATCAAACATTGTATTAATCTCTAAATGATTTCTAATTAATTCAATTAACTTTGCTTCTACATTAATTAATCAAATCAACTAAGAATTTCTAACAAACCCTAATCAACTCCCGTATCATTAGGATTTCTAACAATTATAATCAATTGAAAATTATAATCAAAATCATAGAAATTGTAATCATGAATCATCTATATATCTCTTAATCCTATAATATGAACACAATTATCATTTTAACTATCTAGGGTTTTATTAATTCCCATAAATAAATTTAACCAGCCATGGATTTGGAAACAAAAAAAGAAAAAAAAAAAACTAATTGAAATTGCAAGGAAATTAATAATTGAAAGCATAAGTGATACACATAATTGCATAAGAATAATTGAAATAGATGTTACCAATTCTGTATTGAAAAGAAATAATCTTCAATTGCAACTTTAATCTTGGTCTCCATAGCAAAAGCAAAATCCTCTCAATGATCAAAGCGCTTTTCTCAAAGAATTCTTAAAAAACTATCTAAAACTATTCTACAACTTTTGACTTCTAAGGAAAAAGTGTCTAAAAGTCTTCCAAATGATGAAACATAAGATATTTATATGAAAAATTAGGGTTGACTCGCGTGAAATTTCTTTTTTCATGAAGGCTGGCAGTATAAGTGCAAGGCCAACAAGGCTAGCAGTGTAAGTGCAAAGCTGGTGGCGTAGCCAACAAAGGCTACTGGTGCAAGTTGTAAGCCAATTAGTAGGCCGACTGCCTTTAATTCCAATTTGCATATATTGATCCGAACTTCGTTTATTTGCTTAAAATTCCTCTAAATTATCTGTAATTCCACTCTTGAATCTTGTAATTCCTAAATGTCCAAATAAAAATAATTGAGTACCAATTCTTAATGATTTCTATAAAATCTATAATAATTCTATCTTAATTTGTACTTTAAAACATGAAAAATATGCCTTTATCACCTATTGTATGCGAACTCAATGATTAGTAGGCACAGATCCTAGTTGGTCGTGTTTCGTCTGACAGCAACCTTCAGCAAAGTTCCCACGGTTCTGTTGATAACTTCGATTTTCCTATCGATCTATGGGTGACAAGATGTGCTGTACAGTGGCTTGGTTCCTATTCGCCTCCATAACTTCCTCCAAAAGTGGCTCGTGAACTTAGGGTCTTGTCTGAAACAATGATCCTGGGAGTTTCATGTAGCTTAACTACTTCCTGCAAGAAAAGAAAAGAGATAGACGAAGCATCGTTAGTTTTACAATAGGGCACGAAATGTGCCATCTTCCTAAATCGATCCATAGCTACCATGATGGAGTGCTTCCTTTAGGAAGTCCTTGACAATCCTAACATGAAGTCCATATTCAGTTCGGACTATGGTTTAGTCAGGACCGGCAAGGGTTGGTAGTGTCTTTGTTTGGTTCGGCTCGACTCTTCGCTTTTCGGTAGGTTGTACGCTTTTCTAGCATGGATTAGACATCTCTCTTCATCTTGGGTAATAAAGAATCTGGAGGATAATACCTCATAAGTTCGACGTTGACCAAAGTATCTTGTCAATCTCCCTCCATGCGCCTTGCACACTAACGGTTCTTGTGTGGAATAAGTTGGGATACATAGAATTCTCTTTCTGAATAAGTATTCATCCTCCCTATGATAGTCGTCCAATGTCCATCCTTCCTCATAATGGACGTAGATGGGACCAAAGTATAGGTCCTCAACATACAAATTCTTGATGGTTGAAAAACCTAGTAGCCTTATCTGCAGCTCGGTTAAGAGGGTATGTCATCTCAACAGGGCGTCGGCTACTACATTATTCTTTCTATTCTTGTATTTTACGACATAAGAAAAACTCTTCGTGAACTCAACCCATTTGGCTTGTCTCTTGGACAACTTCAGTTGGCTCTTTAGATATCTCAAGGATTTATGATCAGTGTAGACCACATGTTCTTTAGGTAGCAGATTGTGTTGCCATACTATTAGGGCTCGAATTAAGGAGTAGAACTCCTTCTCGTAGACAGAATAGTTGAGGGTAGCTTGTCGAAGTTTCTCACGGTAGTAAGCAATAGGTTGGCCTTCTTGCATCAGCACAGCACCTATGCCTAGTTCGAACGCATCATACTCTACTTCAAACACCTTGTCGAAGCTCAATAGAGCTAAGACGAAGGTTGTAGTGAGTTTCTCCTTCACATTCTTAAAACTCCTTCACATTCTTAAAACTCCTTCGCTCATTGCCCTTGCGCATTCGAATCTGATGGTACCTAGATTTGAGGTCGATCTTAGAGAATACTCTTACTCTACTTAACTCATCTAGCACGTCATCAAGCCTAGGTATGGGATACTTATACTTAATGGTGATTTGATTGATCGCTCGACTATCCATACACATTCTCCAAGAATCATCCTCTTTGACACTAATAAGGCTGGAACGGCACATGGGTTAAGGGACTCATGTACATACCCTTTCTCCATAAGGTCATCTACTTACTTTTACAGCTCGGCAGCCTATTTGAGGTTCAGCCTATAAGCAGGTTTATTTAGTAGTACGACTCCTGGCTGTAGGTCAATTGCATGCTTAACAATTTGGATTGGGGGTAGGTCGTTTGGTAGCTCTTCCTCCCTAGGTCTCATCTCTAGAAACCTCCTAACAAGTAGAAAATTCAGTCCCTCCAGCTTCATTTCTCTTTTCAGTTCAGTTCGGGTCAATACCAAAGCCTCCTTCTTCAGGGTTCGGCTAAGATGGAACTGCATAACTTTTACTTACTCGGCATTCGTGGGGCTTAATTTCAACCTTCTTCCTTTATGCTTCCAGAACATGTGTTCCTTTTGCCATCATATATAATTGTTTGGTCAAACATCCATGGTCGTCCTAGTAGAAGGTGGGATGCACTCATAGGTAGCACATCACAAAGCACTTCATCTTAATACTTGCCAATACAAATCGACACATATACCTGTTTGTTCACTTGTAGGGCTCCCTTATCACTGTGCTAATAAAGCTTGTAAGGTTTTGGGTGGGGCATAATCGGTAATTTTAGCTGCTGGACCATAAATGTAAAGGCTGCATTGGTGCAACTCCAACTGTCAATGATCAGCGTGCATAGTGATTCATGCACCTTGCACCCAATACGGAAGAGATTTTCTCTTTGCTTATCTTTAGGCACGGGACTGACACTCATTGTCCTCCTTAACATTAGAGCGGTCAGTATGAAGTTCCTTTCCTTGCTATAGACGACTATCTCATCAAATAGCTCAGCTTGTCCGTCCTCTTTCAGATCTTCTACTTCTTCATCAACATTGTTAACCTCAACAGTTGGCACCTCGCTTTAGATCACCATTGTTCGCTTCTTCAGGCACCGAGCGGTCATATGTCCAAATCCTTGATATTTGAAACACTTAATCTTACTCAATTTCCTTCCTGAACTCTGGCCTTTCTCAAACTTCCTTGAGGGTTCCTTCTTCTCGGCTTGGGCGGGTTGAGCAGGTTGAGTCTTATTGGCCTTGCTTGGTTTCGTTTGCATAGGTCTTTTCGGAACAAGTTGGTTATTACCAGGATGGTTGACAGGTGGTCAAAATCTTCTTGTCCAGCGCTTTTCTATCCTCTGGGCAGCTCAGATTGTATCATTAAGTGTTCTAACGTCCAGCGTTTCTAGGACATCTCCAATCTCATACTTCAATCCATTAATGAATCAAGACACAGTTCTGTCTTTGGGCTTTTCGACTTCGCATCGGATCATTAGCATCTAGAATTCCTTAACGTAAGCATCCACACTTGATCCTCCTTGTCTCAGCTCTTGTAGTCTCTTGAAGGCATCCTGCAGATAATAGCTTGGCATAAACCTTCTCCGCATGATTTTCTTTATATCATCCCAACTCCTAATCTCTCGTTCTCCTTTCCTTCTCTTAGTAACTTGGAAGTTCTTCTATCATAAGGCGGCATAACCAAGGAACTCTAACATAGTAAGTCTAACTTTCGCATTATCAGGTACTTCATGGCATTTAATCTGCTTTTTAATTTGATCTACCCAATCCTCCTCGATCTCTTCAAGAGCTAGCCTTCGTCTAGCATCTTTACCAATTCATTCTGCTAGGGGTGGGCGAACAGGGGCAATTATTCGGCCAAACTAACCATTGCCTCATTGCTGCTACTTATGTTTTCTAGTGGGGCTAGTTCTAACTTGTTGTCTGTCTTCTTGTATAACAGTTACCAAACTAGCTACAAAATTGGTAGGCCTATCCAATCGATCATCTACCGACCTAGGCGTAAAGCTTCCTTCTTGCCTTTGGCTATGTCGAGTACCACTTTTTTGATTTCCTAAAGTTCCTTGAATACTTGAGTTTAATATTGATGGTTACTTCACAACGATAATCAAACAAACAGTCAACCACACTTTGTTTTGTGTATCGAAAACAAGGGAAAAACAGAGTACAAAACACTATTTAGTTACTAAACTCTAATGTGAACAATAAAACCCCTATCATACGAGAGCAGTGACAAACTATCAAAAGACTACAGTAGCAGAATTTAGCTTCAAATGTAACTAAGTTTTGATACTAAGATGATACAGACTTGTAGATGAACACATAAACCCAATATCACACATGACCAAAAGGATGGGTCTAAGCTGTAAAATAGCTTGAAAAGCAAAATGATAGTCAGGGGAAAGTAGGGGTTCCTGTACATCAACGATGGATATGACGCACCAACACTTCATACGAGCTTAAGTCACACTTGATATAATGCACAAGTATAGCTAGAGGTCACTCGCCACTAGTCCACACTCGAACAGGCTAAATAAGAATAGTTTAAGAGTAAGTAAGAGGACACTAAGCTCAAGAGAAGGTAAAAAGTTCAGTATATTCTTTTGTATATTTTGTTGCGGTTATTATATTATGTGATTATTTATAGTTCCCTGTTAGGGTAAGTTCTACGTTATAGAAAATTACAAAAATGGATCTCTATTTGCTAAAAGGAAGGAAAATAATTTACAAGGAAAATACGAAATCTTGCGAAGCGAACATCTTCTGTCAGAAAGGATAGTACATTTGTTAGAAAAGACAACACGTGTGTATTTTACTGTGATTCTGATCGTATAGTGAGCCGAGCAGGGGTGAGCCTTTGTTTAGGTATGTTCGATGTCAAAAGTTCAGCACCCTGATTGCTGAGGCAAGACTGGGGTTAGCTTAGGAATGGCTCTCATTCAGGTTGGCTTCAGATGGTTGGCTCTTAATAATTTTTAGCTTAGCCTCAGCACCGTAGAGATTGCTATATTTAGGTTTGGTGCTTGGACTAGTGTATAGTGGAAGGTTCGGTTCCATATGTTGGTTGGTCACCTTGGCAGTACCTTGGATGGTATCGAGGGCAAAATAGCTTGGTACAAATCAATCTGGGACAGGTATTGCTCCTCGATACTTAACTTATCTCAGATAGCTCGGCGAACCACCTGAGAGAACCTTCGAGCTCGAGAGCGTGTAATCGATTTTTGATCTCTATTACTATTTGTGTTGGATGTCTAGTTTTAAGTCTCCATCTTAACTTATTAAGTGGTTGGTTGCTTACATCTCTATAAATGTTGTTGTGGATGCTAACTAGGAAGCGGACTATATTTACCTTGAAGTTAGTAACTACTGGGTCTTGAGAAGTAAAGAAATATATCTGAAGAACGGATATATCTTTAAGGTCTTAGTTCTTATTTTAGAATATTTCATTTTTAAATGAAGTGTTACTTAGATAATAAAATACAATGAAATCTTGTAAATAGTAATTATAATATTTAAATCCTTCTATATATATTTTGTCATACTTTCTTAGATAAATAATTTTATTTAATTTATAAACTGTTTACTTCAAAGAGGATTAGTTGTAGATGCCTTGTATAAATCAGGTTTAAGATGACGGCTGTAAGGTCGTTTTCTATTTTAGAATGGTTTGCATGACGGGACTATTATGACTTTACCGCTTCGAGACGTGACAGTTCTTACTCTAATTACATTGATTTTGATGTTCTTTTTTCTTTTTTTGATTACACTACGTAATTAAGTTGAAATTTGATTAGATAGGTAAAACACCATTAAGTTGAAATTACTCATATTACGTATGCATATATAAAATATTAGATATATCAAACATATAATCTAATTACGATGATTATTTTACTTGTGTGTTTGACATTGAAAAACATGTAACGATAGAGTCTTAATTGTATGTTTCAATACATTCAATTTTATATAACGTTATTCTTTATATTTCTACTAACAACCCTTAACTACCTCTCAAGATGCAACTATAGTCATCTCTTATTGGACACACTATATAGAAGTAATGTGAACAACATGATGTAACTTGAAAAAGCAAATTTGTCAAACAATAATGAGCATATATCATGTGCCTTTTATTAGTCGAGCTATCTTTATTTAGTAAGGGGATTAGAAAGCAACTACAACGAGAAAAAAAGATTCAATAGTGTTAAATACCACGTGTTATATATACGTGACATGTAAATATTAATAAGACATTGGTATGAATAATAATAGAAATAATAATTTTCAAATTAGTTACTATACGTGATTTAAAGATATCGCACCTATCAACTTCTTATTGATATTTATATACCAATGCGTATAATACATGGTATGTATTACCCATTTAATCATTTCTCGAGATGGACCCATGTTTATTTTTATGGATTAGTCTTACGTGGTATAGTTTATCTTTTTTCCCCTATAATTGGGAACCTTATTTACAACTTTCATCACATAAGCATTAAACAATTAAAATAGCCAATCAAGAAGTTAATAAGAGAGACATAAAAGAGAGATGTAATATTCTTCAGGGCCTAGAGGGTAAATTTGCTTCAATCCTTGTTCTTCCAATGGCCATGTGTTCTTACGTGGCCTTAAGCTCTGGCCTTAAGGCACTTCCTCCTAAAACAAGCATTGAAGTCATAAGAACATCTTGTAGTAGTCCTTATTATCTCGAACTTTGCTTTAGCTCTCTCTCATGGCATGCCACCTTAATCTAAACAGATCTTAAACTCCTTACTAGTCCCACCCTTAACGTAACCATGGAGTTGACAGTTGCCATGATGGTTCGGCTGGGCAAATCCCATAGCATGACCTCGAGGGAGGTGGGAGTAATGAAGGATTGTGTAGGGGAGTTGACTTATTCGGTGGAAGAACTTAGAAGATCAATTAAGGAAATGAAAAACATAAGGAGTTCAAACTTTGCACTAACAATAAATGACATATAAACATGGGTTAGTGTTGCCTTGACGGATGAGACCACTTGCTTCGATAGTTTTGTAGGTAAAGTGATGAATAGTAATGTCAAGGTTTCTGTGAGGAACCAAACCGTAACAGTTGCTCATTTGACTAGCAATGTTTTGGCTCTTTTCAACTATTATGTCTCTCTTCATGGTTAATTGGACACTTTACTTTCAATTCCACAAGGCAAAATTTATATAAACAATATTTGCAAGATTAGATCAAGTCAATTTATTCATATGTTTCAAGGTTTTAATGTTCTTTTGTAATATTTATTGTGGATGTATATAATTCATGTTGATAGTTGTGGGCAGTTATTTTTTTTTTTGCATAAGTTAATGTACGACTTATATATGTATTCCAATTTCCATGTCCGTGAAGTAAACCAACTGTTATTTTAATTTCAATCTCCATTAGCGGAAACAATTTCCTACATTTAATCTTCTTTCAGATCCCATCATTTTATCATCTCCACTAGTTATGGGATAATGAAAAGAAAATATATGGACCATAATATGGTTGTTCATCATTAAGTTGTCGCCTCAGAGTTGGCATGTTTTGGCCCCTTTTCCCGACGTGCAGTATTGTGAAGGCGTATTAAGGAATGGTCTTACATTCTGCAGCAATAATAATATGTTATCTCTAGTCATTCCCAAACTTTAACAATCATCATTGAAGTTATCGTCTCGTAGGTATAGCAATAAATAAAAAGAATTACCAAATTCTGAATGACATATAAATTATTGTTTATTTAAATCACTTGAAAGTTGGAACTTTATTTGCACTTAATCTCAAACGTTGATATATATATATATAATTCTCCCAGTTTTGATTATTATAAGATTAAGTGGATGACCAAGTGTAGATGTACAAAACGTTCATATAAGATAAAAATGGTAAGTAAAATCCATCGGATTCCCCATTACCAAGAAGCTTGAGCTGACGCACTCCCTGTATCAACAACAACGACCTTCGTGGATGTTAATGCAACACTAGACTTGAAGTCAGACCATCTCTATCGATCCAACCTGACCAAACACTTACCCTAAATCTGCGTCCATACTCTTAGTTGAATCCATGCAGTTACTCCCAATTCCCGACCACCCTTACAGGTTTGGTTGATTTCTTTATTCATTTATTTTAGTTACCTGGTTCTTTTTTGTTTTCTCTAAAAAACCTTATAAAAGAAACACATAGAAAATGAAACTGTCAGATTTTGGGGTTCTATTTTTTGTTAAATTTTAAGGCTTTAAAAAATTAGGGTTTTAATAATAAATAAAAATGTACTCTTTATTCAAATAAAAAATTAGTTTTTTTTTTTCTTAATACAAGGCACACGATATAGGTTTTTTAAGGAACTTTTTCATAAAAATAAAAGATAAAAAACCTTGTGCAGTCTTTGGATTATCATAATGTAATGAAAAGATTTTGAAGAAAAATAAAAACTAAACTGCTAAAATTTTGCTAAATGAAAAACTATGATGACTTAATCCGTAATAATGGGTAGATAGGCATTTTATGAAGTAGTTGCAAAAAGAAAAAAAAATTTCTCCCTAAAAAATAAAAGAATGTTTTTCATCAAAAAATAAAAAGAAAAGAAATCTATTTTTAAGATATAAATAGTAGTTCCTTTTTACATATATGTAATTAATTTTCTGGCCACATTTTGAAAATAAATTAAATAGTTTATTAAAAAAAATAGCTATATTGGCTTTAAACGTTAACGACCATCAATCTAAAATTTCCGAAAGGACTAGTGTCCTAGTTGATATAGGTCAATTCATCCGGCTTTAACCTCTTTGCCTTTATGAATTTTGTCAGTGACTACAAGTATATTTTCAATAGCGTATTTTAAGAAAAGAAAACATATTTTCTTTAATTTTTTTGAATAGCATAACCTTTTTTTTTTCCCAAAATAATCGATATGTTAGTATATATACACATTATATGTAAACATATATATATATATATATATATTCCAAATAAATATGCACTAGACCTCTATGGAAACGTTTCATGTTCAGCAAGGCCACTGCCTAGCAATTCGTTTCATGAATCTCTTTTATTTAAATAATTGTTCGGGCCCAGTAAAAAGAGCTAAAGCACCAAACATGTTGAGAGATATTTTCTGATGTGCCCATGAAAATATCTAGCATCGCTTTATAGTTTTTAGTTAAATACACACATCTTTATATTGGCAAAAGTAGCATCTAATTGGGTCCACGATCAAAACTACCGAGGCGATGATTCCAATATTCTCAAAGGGCAATTTAGCACATAAAACTTTAGGATAAACTATTCAAATATTTATTGGACCTTACAAATGGATCCATCAAATTTCTTGATATACAAACGTAAGAAATTATCTACATTATTTCGGGCATAACTTAACGAATCTTACAAGTGGCCCCAAATTTTTCACCAATTTTTAATGAGTTTAAGAATTGGATAAATATCATATTTGCTACTTGAATTTTATCCGTCTTTTAAAATTAACTATTTAGTGTAAGTATTATAAATGATATTAAAATTCCTATCAATAATAAATTTATACTTTCACACTTTAGGTAGTTGAATATAAAAATGGGTAAAATTTAAGTATTAAGTGGAAGTTATTTGATTGTTGTCATGATATAAGTAACTTATTTATTACACCTCAAGGATATCCTTGTTAAGAGTAGATTATCTATACTTTTAGAGCAGGAGCTCATATCTAGCGTATAATGACCGTTGAAAACCCTAGGTCAAATATTAACAATGTTGCTCAATTTCTCAACTTTCTTGAGAAAGGATTCAATGCTATTAACATTCTAGGTGGTCCAATCCTCTTATCGTCTAAAAAATGAAGAGTTTACTATACCACTTCAAAAGGCTACATAAATGAAAATAATAGCTAATTTACTTCTTTGACATGGAAATTGGAAACATGCACTATCAACATGTATGATATACATTTTGCGTGCCACAAGTTATATGAACTAATATAACGCAATACATTATAAAGAACAATAAAACCTTGAAGCTAGTAACAAATTAACTTTACTTAATCTTGCAATTTTATCTATATAAATTCTCTTGTGGCATTGAAAGCAAAGTCCAATTAACCATGAAGAGAGGCATATTTGTTGATAAGAGCCAAAGCATTGCTAGTCAAATGAGCAACCGTCACAATTTGGTTCCTCACAGAAACCTTAACATGACCATTCATTACTTTTTCTTCAAAACCATCGAAACAAGTGGTTTCATCCGTCAAAGCAGCACTCACCCATGTTTGTATGTTATTTATTGTAAGTGCAAAGTTTGAACTCCTTATGTTTTTCATTTCCCAAGTAGATTTGTTGAGCTCATCCACTGAATCACTTAGCTCCTCCACGCAATCTTTCATTGCTCCCACTACCCTCGGGCTCATGCCATAGGATTTGCCCAATTGAACCATCATGGCAGCTGTTGACCTGGTTGATTCCAAGGTCACATTGAGGGCAGCATTAGTGAGGAGCTTAGGATCTATTTGGATTAGGTTGGCATGTCTTAAGAGTGAACTATAGCAAAGGTTTGGATAAGAAGTGCTACTACAAGATGTTCTTATGAATTTGATACTTGTTTTAGGAGGAAGTGACCTAAGGCTAGAGCTCAAGACCATGTAGGAACACATGACCATTGAAAAGATAAGGATCGAAGCAAATTTACTCCTAGGCCCCGAGTATGCCATCTCTCTTTAGTTTCTCTTAGTAGTTTCTTGATTGACTATCTAATTTGTTTGAGGTTGTCCGATGATGAAAGCTGGAAATAAGGTTCCCAATTTATAGGAAGAGAAAAATAAACTATTCCAAGCAAGATTAGTCCGTGAAATTAAACGTGGGTCCACCTAAGATATTTTGAAGTCCTTGTTTTGTTAAATGAAGATAAGCTCGACTAAAATGCATGATTTACGTGCATTATTGTTAGACACTTTTGCTTTCAGGTCACATCATGTCATTCACATCACTTTTGCATGGTTTGTCCAATAGGGAGATGGCTATAGCTGCAATTAACAGGAAAGTTGGTTAGTGTTCATATTCAAGTGGACTGTCCAATTACTTCGCCACCACAATAGTCCTTCCATTTTTACAATACGGCGGCTGATAATCGTGATAGAAAAACATGTATACAGTTGGCATATGGAAGGAAGTCTTGTCTGAATGAGTAATCAGTTGTGCTACGCTACGAGTACGAGCATTTATATGGTGGATGAAGTAAAAGTACTTATAATCATATTCTATATACCAACAGGTTTAAAAATATTTAAAACCAAAACGTTAATTGTGATCCTATATAACCATCCAGTAACCTACAACTCATAAAGTTCACTGGGTATAAGTCAATGTTGTTCTCAAAACCAAAACAGTATTTAATGTTCATGACCTCAAATTATATATTTAATCTATAAGTCATTGTTGCTCTCGATCTAGCTAGAACTATAATAAATGCACATAAATAAAAATATGAGATAATAACAAAACATAGCATAGATAAACCATAATAATGACTTAAATTAGAGATGAGAGATAGGTTTATTTGTCTAGATGAGTGTCAATAAAAAACAATGGATTATAATTTGGATCGACTTACATCGAATTCCATTGTATTTGTCAAAAATTTAATTTATCCACTAGTGATAAACTATTTATTGCATATAGCTACCCTACATACATTGACAAATTACAAGCACCCTAGAACCTAGAATCTTAAATCTACAGTACAAGGTATAAAAGGATGGACATATAACGTCATATATTACCCTATGAATAATGTGCTAAAAAATGACATTTAATAGCTACCATGTTCTTACTACAACCATGTGGGTTTCAGCGGTTTCTAATGTCTAATGGGTAAAAAAGATTCATTACATACTATACACTATATATATTAATATAGTTTTCACATATATATATGATAATAAAATTAATATTTTCTAAAGTAATTACCACATATATTTTGCATATACTATATATTTAAAATTTTATTGATATTTTAATATCATATATATATATATATAAAACACATATCGTGCAATATCTATGAATCTATTCTTCTAACAAGTTCTAATGCTAATCCTAGGTGATGATAAACGATTAGTAAGATACATAAGAAAATTGTATCTTTTTACATTACAAAGAGTTAAAAAATGATTTAAAATCTAACCCTCGTCCTAGCATCGATCATAGTAAAGAGACGATTGAACCCTTAGAGGATTAATGGGAAAGTTAGGATTGGGTTAAAACTGTTTAATAGGTGGGCAATTTTTATATTCATGTAAGAAGGACCTCTCATTGTGCAACAAAATAAGTAAACTTATATATCATGGGCCATCCACACACTAAAAGCCTAATTACAATATCCATATTGGTTAAGTGCTATAATTAACTAATAATTCCATAATTGATTTATTAATAATTAAAAAAGATATATTCTAAATAATTGATTGAAACTAATTCATATAATCAAATAATTTAACAAAGGGTGCATTTAGAATATAAAGAAAATTATATAATTAAAAGTTAAAGACATTTGCTCTCATTTTTCTCTAAAAAAAGTTAAAAAATTACATAGAAAACTCAATGTCCGAATTAAAATTCAAACTTTGAAGCAACAAGTTGATTTATACATTATATCAAAAGTGCCCTTAGTGTAGATATAATGTGTTTCCTATTTGAAATGCATACCAAATTCAGAAGTTAAGTTTTGTGTCCTTATTTTCTTCGAACGTGAATTTTTCCCTTCCATGAATGTACTATTAATTATAGGGATCCTGAACTTATCGAGATAAGAAAATACAAAAAATATAGAACTTCATCGTACACACAAGCCTAAAGCGCATCAGAAGAAAAAGGGAGACTCTTGTCGTCGGTCATCTTTAGGACTGACTTTTCAGTAAAAGTAAATGTGGTTCGATTTGGTTTATAAATTTTTTGAGCTTAATTAAATCTGGTTTGGTTTGGTTCGATAACGGTTTATATTAAATTTTCATTAAATATTTTTATTTTCAATAAATATGAAATTTTAACTAGAATTTACTTAATTTAGTTTTAATATTTGGCACAAAATAGTAATAAGATATGAAAAATTTTATAAAATTTATGAAGATTGATGAAAAAATATAAAAAAATACAAAATAATTACATAATTTTTTTATTTAACTGAATAGTTCGATTCGGTTCAGTGAACCGAACTACAAACTGTTTATATACAACCCAACTGTAAACCAAACGGTTTACAAAAAAACTAATTTTTTGATTTGATTCGGTTGAATTTACGATTCGATCTGCGGTTCGTAGTTTTTTTGCTCAACCCTATTTTTAGTTGAGTTTTTTGCTTCTTCTTCTTCTTTAATTTCATGGTAATACTATATTTTCTTTTCTAGTAATTATATATATTTATAATTGTGATAGAAAGTTCATACCAACATCATTGTAATTTTTTAGTAATAGTATATTTTCCTTTTTTCTTTTGTAATTGCAATAAAAAACTGATAGAAAATTGATACATACCAATTCTTTTACAACTTTTTGATAACACATGTATTTTCAGATAACAGTACTAGAAAATACATGTTTGTACCAACGACTAAAAACTGAGGAGTTGGTGCTAAGTATTATTCAAATATATATATATATATATATATATATATATATATAACAGTCGAAAAATAAATAAATCCTTCGATTTGTGGTTGGCGGAATTTATGGCACAGACCTCATGTATAAGAAAAATTTTCCACCTACATTATTCCAAGAATCATGTTCCTTCTAAAACATCATGATTCGTGAGTCGCATCTTTTATAGTATATAGTTCATAAACATTGTATGATATCGTATTGTAATTGTATAAGAAAAGTCGGATGGGGGACAAATTAAATAAAAGAGCGAAAGCACCTTATTAAGATGATGGAGATATTTTCAGATATGTCCTTAGAAAATATCTAGCACTGTTTTCTTAATTGGTTTTTTTTTTTACTAAATATCTAGCATTTTTCATGTCGGCAAAAGTATTATTTATTTGGGGGTCCATGCCACAAAAAAAAAAAAAAAAAACTATAAAGTCAATGATTCCAATATTTTGAAAAAGAGTCAATTTAGATATTCAAAAATTCATTGGTAAAGTTTAGCTAACCTATCTATTGCAAATTCAAGTTTAAAAAGACGCAATCAATCAAGGAATATTTTGGTTATTTTTCATGCCATATTTGATAATATGTTATCTTTCTTCTTCTTTTCAGTGCCAGGTTGTTGTTTTGCACTTCCCTAGAAAGAGGGGATGCTAATGCTATCTGCACGATGACGAACGGAAAGATACCAAGTGAAATGAACCTAAAAGTCTTGTTTCCGGAGGATTAATGTTATTAAATCTAGAATATTTGAGAGAGTTTAAAGAGATAAATCAAATTAAATTATAATTGGATCGAATAAAGAGTTAGATCAAATAAATTTAAATATAATAGTTGAACCAAGTTCAAAAATACTACTTCGGTGAAAAGGGATGCTAAAAATCTTCATCCTACATGTAAATATAGTAAAATTTGATATTTCCATATGTTTGAAGGATGATGTGAAAAAACATATATAACGTGAAAACAATAAGGATTCTTGATTCATGTGAACGGTAGATTTCATACTATACTTTTAGTAACCTTTGGAATAAAATTATCCACTCGTGGATCAAATTTCTTTCCGTATAAGAAGGGGGCGCTGTTTGTTAGTGTCTATCGGTCAAATCATGAGCATCTTTTTGCTTAATAATTGTACTAAAAAAAGTTTGGGCCACAAAATGCAAGGACCAACAAGGAAGATATTTTCAAAATGTGTTGCAGCTTCCAAGTATCTAAGACAGTTTTAATATTTGACCAATTTTTCTCAAACAACGTCCACTATCTTCTGACCAAATTACAAAATGCATGTAATTAACAATAATAATGATAGAACGATGGAAATAAGTGGTGTTTCAGCATGCTCTAAGTAAAACTGGTAAAATTCTAGAATTGTTGCTTGCCCAACCATGACACTCTTACATTTATAAACAGGGGAGGGAGGGTATCAATACCTGCTAGTCCTAACTTACTGTTTCAAACACCTCTAAACCAATCACATATATATATTTATATAAAAAATCAACAAATAATTATATAAATTTTTTTCACTTGTCCACTTGTATGCATGTAATTGGTCGAGACACATTCGGCATAGAAAATTCAAAATGGTAAATATTTGTCCAACCTTATGAATCTTTTCTCGAAGGAAAGTGGAGCGAAATGGATTGTTTGCTAAGTTAAATAAAAAAGAAAAATAAGGAGGCATAAAATAATTTTTCTGTTTGCTAAAGAAAAAGTTTTTTTCCTAAGTATCAAGGCGAAATAAGGGAAGATAGGGGAGAGTTCAAATTTTATTAGCTATTTTTCATCTATATTATTAAAGTAAACAAAAAATTGGATTAGTGTCTTTTTCATTTTGCCAAATTTATCCTTTTATTCTACTAATATATTAACTCACCATTACAATCTTATAATACATATGTAAATGATATTTTACATTGAGGCTATGTATGTCAATCCCTTATTGCATTTTTATTTTTTAAATACATAATTATAGTAAGGTTAATAAGGATAACCTCTATTTATCATTTCACTTTCGATTAGTTAATAACGTTTGACCTAGAATTTCTTTCTTATACTATCTTAGGTCATAGCTATTTATATAAGGACATAGTAATTTATCTTATCAATTTGCTTTACGGTACAAACGATATTAATATTTAAATCAATTTTTTAATATCCATCACATCTTATATAGATATAAATTTCTTAAATATATGTATCCATTAGTTTGATTTTGGAATTTCATTTAAACACCGACACATAAAACTATATTTCTTAAATGCATATATCTCTATAAATGATTCTAGAATTTTACTTAAATGGTATTGTAAGATCAAAGAAATGTTGAGATTTATGTTTACTAGCATTTTCAAAGGAACTAAAAAAATATCGTGAATCTTTATATAAACCATTTTTCTTTATTCACATTCATCTTAAGGTAGAAAAAGTACGAAAAGATAAAACTATTTTAATATTTTCTTTCTATTTTGGAATGACATTTTTTTTTTTAAAAAAAAGAAATATACACCATTCATCATTTACTTTTTACTTTTTTGCAAGCAAAATGTGTATAGAGATTGATTTAATAATGTGTGTAAGTTCTCCTAATTTAAATTTTGAATTAAAATACTATAAGTAATTTACACCTACAACACGAATATATCTCTATTAGTTTACAGTAAAATAAAATTCAGATAATATCACAATAGTGGAAGGCAATTTAAACAAATAATTATTTCATTTGTTCTCTTTTCCCAAACCTAACCAAAAAGATTTAATGAAAAAAAAAAGGATATATTTCCTCTCGATTTTTTTATTTCCCTTCTTTTCGAACCTTCTTTTCCTATTATGCTTGCCCTTTCTTTCATCTCACTTATTATTATTTACCAAAAAGAGCATAAATTTTACAATTTGGACAGATAGTACCTAAAGGAACATCGTACCAGTTCTTTTTGGACCAATTTTTTTCACAACCACACGAACGTCTTACAGTTGTCATTTGATCGTCATCGTTGGTGTGATGTGAATCCTTCAAATCCAATTCGCATTCAAGTGGCAGCCTGGCCCCTCCAACGAGGCGCTATGCAAAACGACTTACTACAACTTGATTGCCAGAAAGCAAAGCTATGCATGCTTACGTTGATTATCGGGTAGGGATCAACGATTTAAAAACAGACGCAGCAAAAAATAGGGATAAGACGTATTAACAGTAATATAGGTTAACCCAATTCATCTTTGTATTTATAACCCATTCACTACTTTGCTGTTGACACGGATTTATAATAAAGAGCAATGAAATTGCCATATGATTTAGAGTTAGGTGTATGTTAATTGTATGAAAGGGTTCACTAGTGTCATGTCAATTTCAAATTGAGTGCGTGGTTATATGAAATATATAGACATAAGAGCATCATCTAACGAATACTCAACGAAAAATGCACCATAAGTATTCATACATTCAATTTTTTATACTATAATGTCTCAAGTTTTCTTTTTGATAATTTATTGCCAAAAAAACAAGAAAATACAAATAGAAAATTGTAATCAAATTGAAAATATTAGACACTAAATTGCAAGAAAAACAATGGTTTTTTAAATACTAAATTATTAAAAATTGAAAGTATAGATACCGATATATTCAACCCAACTATTAAGATTATTAGACTTTACAAATAGATCGATTAATATCTATAATCTTTTATAGATTTTGTGCCCTAAGAGTAAACCTAAGGAACTATTAATACCATGTTGGAAATAACTTAAAAAACTTTATAGATGCCATTTAATTTGTCTCAATTATTACGTTTTCAATGAGTTTAAGAATTTATATACTGGATTGTTTAAAAACATGAAACTTATTCAATTCATTCATATACATTAAGTAACCTATCTATATCAAATTCAAGTTAAAAAAAACACAACCAACTGAGAAATAATTTGGCAAATTTTCCGGAGATTTGATAGCATGTCATCTTTCTCCTTCTTTTCCATACAAGGCTATTGTTTTGCACTTCCCCAAAAATGGGGGATGCTAATGCTAATGCTACAGGCATGATGAAGAATTAAAAGATACTTAAAAGTCTTGGTTGTTTGAAAAAAAAAAAAAAGATACTTGAACAAAAAATCTTCATCCTCCATGCGTATGTAGTACAAGCTTAACGGCTCTCATTCTTATTACTACAAAGAGAGAGAGAGAGAGAGGAGGAGTAAACGTAAGGATACGAGAATCACGTGCATGCTCCTTATCAAGTTGCGTTACACAAACTAAGGGGAATGACTTGATTTATATGTTGTGATAAGTGGGGGAACTCAATGGTATCAAATTTCACTATGAATGATGAACCCATTGTTTTATATATAATTGCATGTTTGATTCTTAAGATGAAAATTTAGCAACATAACGGTGTCTATACTACAATTTTTTCTTGTCTAATTGAGAGAGTAAGTGAGATACTTATAGGAATTGGTGATTGATCACATACATCGGATCAAGATGATTACAATAACCAATATACTCTTTCTTTTTATAGAACTCAAATGAACTACTTTATGGGTTTAAACCCAATAAGGGTCTTATTTTGTTTAGCATAAGTCATATTGAGAAAAGTTAGATCAAACGGATAAATTGAATGAGTTTTATTCCAAGCCTACCATGTTGAATCCCATATAATCATCATAAATTTCATAGACTTGACTCTTTAAACACTATCGGTTTAATCGAAAGAGCCAAATTCATTTTGATTATTGGGTTTAAGGCCAAAAATGAATTTAGCTTTTTACAATATATAATATGAAAACAATAAGGAATATGGTGGATTTCATATTATGTTTTTATTAACCTATAAGATAAAAGTATCCACTTGTGCATCAAATTTCATCCCCTATAACAATGGGGCACCATTTATTAGTGTTTATCGATCAAACCATGAGCATCATTTTCTTTGCTTAGTGATTGTACTATAAAAAAAAAAAAAAAAAAGGATTGGGCCCTGATCGAAGGACCCTACAAGACAAATTCTTTTCAAATGTGTTGCAGTTCCAAAAATATCTAAAAGAGTACTAATATTTGATCAGTTTTTCTCAAAACAACGTCTACTAATTTTGACCAAATTGAAGGGAAAAAAAAGGTTAAAAGCGTTCACTTACAAGTAATTAACGTTGACGATAAGACGATGTGAATAAGTGGTGTTTCATGGTGATCAAAGCAAAACAAGTAAAATTCTAGAATCGACAACTGAAATTGGTCTTCCACTTGATTACATCTGGCTAGGTAGTTTCCCCTAACCTTGACTCTCCTTATGTTTGTAAACAAGGGGAAAGAGCAAGCTGAAGTTAAAAATATCGTGGCGAAACAAGAGAATATAGGAAAAATTTTGAATTTCCTAAACTATCTGTCATCTATAATGAAATAGAAATGCTACTAATTTTACAAGGAAATGCATTGTTTTTTATTTTCCCTTCCAACAACATTAAATATCACACAATGAGTAAAAAAGATTCAAACTCGATTTATTCCTTTGAAAAATCAATATTCATATTATTAAATTATAATAATTTTAATAAGAAAATATATTATGCACCCCAAAAAAATGTCAAAACTGCTACTGAGGTACCTATATCAATTAAACATATCCTTATTAGAAACATTGTTAACCTAGTTACACGAACACCAATATAAACCAAATGTTTATGATCATTTGGTTCAGCAAATTATAGTACTCATTGGAAAATAAAGTCTTAGCATATCTTTGGAATTAATATATGGATTCTTCTATCATAGCTCAAAATACAATGGCGGAAGGCAATTTAGAGAATTAATTATTTTACTCTCTCTCTTCATCTCATCCAAACAAAAGGATAAAAAAAGTAATAAAAAATATTTCCTTTCATTTTCTTAAATCCCTTCTTTTCCATTTTGCTTGTCTTTATTTTATTTTTATCTCGCTTCTTCTTGTTTTTCTGTTCTTATTATTCTTTTTTTTTTTTAAACCAAAGAAAGGACAAATTTACAAGCTGGACTAGAAGTTCCCAAAGGAACATCATAACTGTTCATTTAGGACCCCTTTTAATTTTTGTATGATCACAAAAGGCCTTGTAATTGCCCTTCCATAGTCATCGCATACGTGATGTGAATCTTTCGTCCAATTTGCTCTCAAGTGGTAGTCAGGCCCCTCCAACTAGGCACCATGCGAAAGGGACTTACAAACAACTTGATCTCCGGAAAGCAAAGCTCTGTATTGGAGAAGG
The DNA here is from genome assembly GCA_024138005.1 of Lumnitzera racemosa. Taxonomy (NCBI): domain Eukaryota; kingdom Viridiplantae; phylum Streptophyta; class Magnoliopsida; order Myrtales; family Combretaceae; genus Lumnitzera; species Lumnitzera racemosa. Next base: position 111,167,453 of record JAMXBC010000004.1, read on the forward strand.
GGCGAAAATGGAAATAGAAAAATAAATAAGGAGAAGACATCTTTTGCTTATCAATAAAATGGGTAAGCCAGCATATGCCATAAATAAGATCATTCACTTAAAATCAAATTGCTTTTTTAACTTTTTATTTTAATTCAAAGAGATATGAATAAGGATATCTCTTAAATGTAAGTATGCACGTATTTTTTTATTAATTTATTTTTTCTCTTGCTAAAATAGAGGGAAGTCTAAATTAATGGGTAATTAGATATGACTTAAAGGTCAGGAAAAATTGCACTTAAGCGTCATCAATTCTAGTATTGTTGAATCAATGTGATAAATTCTTAGAACTAATGCTTGTATATAATTATGGGCACCATACTTGTCGAGCTTATCTTGGTACCAGAACTAGAAAATATCTCAAGCACATGGTTCCATGTTTAAATGCATTATTGAAAAAGAAAGAGGAATGCATTCATGCACTTCGGGGCTCTCACTACATACCATACCTCCCTTATCTTATGTAAAGAATCATTTCGGTAATTAGGTCTTTAGTCTAATTTAATGCAATGGATTGATATCTTGAGCTAGTAATAGAGATTGGGAAACTGACCTATTTAAGGATGCTTTAGGAAAATCTGGCTTGGTAGGCTCAAAATAAAGATTTTCGGACTAAATTTTCTACTCTCGACCTTCTTTGGTTATCTTGTGAGTAAAAAGTAGACTAAAAAATAGTTCTTATAGATTTGCTTAAGCTTCATTTGATCCTATTGGGCCTTGAGGAGACTCAATTGATCTTTATGCTTAATTATAATAATAGTAGGCCTTTTTTAATTATCATAAGTCTTAAGCATACTTGATCCCATATCTGAGCTTATAAAAGCTAAAAGTATCATGACTTTAAAGGAGGCGTAGTAGAATTGCCTAAAATTTTCATATTATGTGTACACCCATGATTTGAAAATCATCTTACAAGTCAGAGATTACAAGATTCTAAACAATTAGTCACTAAATTTTTTATTTAATTAACTTACGACCACATATATGTGACTATATATATCCGATAAGCTACAGTCTAATAGAACCGCAGAGAATTGGTATCCCTTACCAAACAATAAGATTAAGTAGTAAAATTCTAAAACTCAAACTTATTAAAGTCACAAAATTTAAATGTAGTATATAATAATTCAAATGAACTATATAATCTGTCCTCAGAATCTACCTTCTATGCATCTCGACGTTGGTACTCAACTCTCAGTTCTTAACCCATGCCCGATCATCTAGTAACCTGCAAGAGAAAACTATTGGGGAGTAAGCTATAAAAGCTTAGTGAGTTAACCCTCGTACTATGCCAGCAAACAAGTTATCAAACAGTTTATTATTAAGCATATGAATGCATAAATAAGTAGTATGCCAAACAATATATATGCAGTTGACTGGTACAACATATAACACGGAATTTAACGCCTTCCGAAGTAAGGGTTGGAGATACATTGACACCAATCACAATCGGGCTCTAGCACTTGGGTTTTTACCCTCATATCATTATATAGGAATTCCTTGTTTCATAGAACAGGTTTCTACTTCCATCAGTCAATAATATACAAATATAAATATCCAGGTCTAGCGGTGAACGGGCTCATGCATTCCACGCTCACACCCTACAGCGGTGGTCTCTAGACGCGACCCCTAGCCACCCACGGTTAGTGTCTCCGGCTTTAATAGAACTCACGAGCCAAGGGTAGGGTCTTGTTGTACCAATGCTCCTGCATTGTACTAATCAAATCATGTGGGAATCCATCCTTCTAAGGCCCTTCATTACCAACCGCGTGAGGTGACAGTCGGAACATTATATATAATGTTTGTGCTTTATGCATAATCCGTTTAATTTTTGTTTGGTTGAATATGATTAAGTCAATTTATGAGGTAGTCAAACATTATCAACAAATCATTCAAATAATGCAACAATCAATTATCTCACATTTAACGGTATTTTGCACAATAATTAATCAATATCAGTCAAATGCATAACCTAAAATCCCATGCATCAAGTTATTAATATTTAATTCGTGTGCACTAACTATAAGTACAAAACAAGTATAGAGTCATCGGGAGTACTCACTTGGTCATAAATGATGTTAGGGATTGTAATAGTCCAAAGGAAAATCGGTCTCGATCTCAGGATCACTTAACATTAGGGAAATATGGAAAGTAATAAGTTTAGGGATTTAAATAACTAAACTAGCATGCTAAACCGTACTGTTTACTTAAATCGATTATTGACTTACGCGAAATCATCGATTCGAGTTTTTATCGAATTGCGTACAACTTTTTCGTTTTAGCTCGGATCATTATGAACTTGTAGTCTATTTTGATCGTTTTCGAGCGTATTTTCTCATAACAAGGTCCATTTTGGACATTATGACTTGTAACGTAAATTGTGATATAAAAATATCACAAAAATTATTATTTAAGTTTACAAATTATAAAATATTGATTTTCGTTTTTTCTTAACATATTTATGATTTAATAATTATTTAAATCATATATTTGATATTTTTATTATTTTGAGTATATTTTCCTATTTTTGAGATTTTCAACTTTATTATGATTATTATTATCTTTATTATTTTTACTATTCTCATTTTCTTATTTATTATTTTTCTTATGTACCTCACGATTATACATATATATATTAATATATATTTTATAATTTATTTTATTGAAAAAAATCCTTAATTATGTATCATATATATATATATACTTATCACCTTACATATTTACAAATTTAGTAAATATATTATATGTGCTAATACATATTCGGTACTTATATTATACATTATACGTATTATATATGTATTTATTGAAAATAAACATACTCCTATATACCTATTCATGTATTTATGTATTTGTATTTATTTATATATAAGTCTTACATATGTACATATATTTAAATACATACATATATATTCGGTTTACACACATATAATTACCACTCCTTAATATATATATATACTACACGGTTATATATATATATATATATATCTACTAAAATAGTTATATATGGATACACACACATATATATATTTACGGTACACCCATATACATATATACTATAATTATTTATTAAAATACATAATACCCATTATATATATTCCTAAAAAAATAGATAACACATATTCCTACGTATAATGTACTTATGTACATACATGTATACATACCTAGCCTTATACTTTATTTATACATGTATGTACTATATAATATGCATATACATAAAAATAACAATAAACTCTTACCTTTTTCTTTTAATTCTTTCCTTCTTCTTTTTTGTTTCTTCTATTCACGTTTTGTTGCTTCCAGTTTTTTTTTTTTTCTCTTTTCCTCTCGATTTGATTTGCTGAATGTTTCCAGATTTTTGTTTCCTTTTTCCTTTTATTTCACATGTCCAATAGCTTAGATTATAAGCTAAACCTTGATAATTTGTGCAATATGGTTGTGTGTTTAATTAGTTAACACTTGGTACTTGGAAATCCATCACGTAGGTTGCTGGTTGGAGTTTTATTTTTTGCTGATTTTGGTTACATTTTATGCAGGACGTGAGTTGAATTGAGGAAAGGAAGAAAGAAAAGAGATAAATTGGAAATGGAAGAGAAAGAAAATCAAAATTATTTACAAATATATGTAATTTTTCGAATAATATAAATTATAACGATTCTCCTCGTAAATTAATTTTCAAATTTTTGTGAAATTTTATCAATTTAATTGGTACCCGTTACAATTATAATTTTTACAAGTTATTGTGGCGATTTCATTATAATTTCGTACGAATAGGCGATTTAGTCGAAAATTGCATTCGACTATAATTTTATCACTATTGAGTAATATTTAACTATTTTATAGATTCATGTTTATGATTTTAGGGTTTCGAGCAATTTCGAGTTCAATTTTGATTCATGGTACATAAACTAGTTTTAGGGTTTTAGTGAGCGATTTAGGGTTTCGATCAATTCCTAAGGTTTTTACTACTTATAATATATTTAGATTTGTCATTTATTAAATTTTTTATCTTGCTCGATTTTAATGACTTATCAAGTCATCTATAGTATTATGATTCAATTCTGCTCTTAAATATCAAAATTTGTGGGTTTACAAAAGGGAAGAATAAGCTTTAATAATTAAGCTCAATCTCAACTATCGATCTTAAAACTATCCAATAGATTAGATTAATCTCCAGATTCTATAAATAAGAAGCCTCTCTTCTCATTTGGATTCATTCAGAATATTGGCAAGCTTAAGACAAACACTAAATCTCTATTATCTTGGGCCAATACCTTTGGCTAGTGATAGAGTCTAAGAAATTGACTAGATAAAGACTGTTTTAAGGAAATCTAACTTGGTAGTCTCACAAAAGGGATTGTCGGATTAGATATTCCGCTCTTAGCCTTACTCGGTTATCTTTTGCATGAAAAGAAGACTCAGAAACAGTACTTTTGGGCCTATTTAGGCTTTATTTACGTTTCATTTGGTCATATTGGGCCTTAAGGACACTCAATTGGTCTTTAAGCCAAATAATAATAATGAGCCTTCTTTAGTTAACAAAAGCCTTAAACATACTTGAGGCTTATATCCAAACCCATGAAGGCTTAAGGAAATGATAAGTTTTAATAATAAGGCTTAATTTCAGCCATCCATTTTAAAGCCATTCAAGGAACAAGATTAATCTCCACATACTATAAATAGAAGGCTTTTTCTCTCATTTGGCTCATTCAAAACGTTAGTAAGCTTAAGACAAACACCGGAGCTCATCGAAATTACTCTAGAGAAGATCAAACAAGCAATTTGATCAAGAATGATCAAGAACATCAAGTTTGATCTACTATCATACGTGTATATTCGAGATACTGAGTTTTCCTGTTCTTCTTCCCATGCCTCTTATTAACGACATCCCTCCATGTGTCATTAGCTCAAAACGTCTCTTAGGTCGATCGGTATACCCATTACATGTAATTAACCAGTTACAACGATCCTACGATACATTATTTAGCAACTCCATTAGGGAAGGAGAGATTTGATGGAATATTACCAATACACAAGAAGATTGGAAATGACAAGCACATTGAAGAACACGAGAACCAATATGAGAGGGTTGAGTAAACTTAAGTGACATAAGATACTAATGTGCCAATGACTATGCAAGCATTGGGAATCATGTAAGTGCCTAGAACTGTATGAAGATCTAGCGCTACTTAAGTACATAGGCCTATACAAGTACTTGAAACTATGCAATCGTCTGCTATTGATGATTAACCTATATTGCATGCAATACAAGAAAATGCTCATGTAATGAACCAACTCTTAACTACTTTCATGCAATTCTTGTTAAGCATGGCAGCTACAATTACTACAAACACTAGTACATTACCTACTATTAGTGCCAACTAAGGTAACTACCTCATCAGAAAACCTTGCTGCATTACCTAGGGTAAGCTTACAGGCATCTATTATAAGCCCTAAATATAAGCCACGTAACTGTAGGACTAAACTTAGTACATTAAATTTAGGGCGATTGACTAAAGGATCCGATCAAATCTAAATTATGAACCAAAGCTAAAAATATTAGTAAAAGTGACCCCATGAGTTTGAATGTAAGAAAATAAGTAATAAAATGATATAATAATTTTTTTTTTCAAATTTTAAGTATATTACTCATTATTTATCGGAAATGCGTAAAATAGATTTTAATAATTAACAAATCACCAAAGATAAATTATATGTACACTAAAAATTATAGAATAACACAAATAATATTTAAGAGTATTTACTTATACTCCATATGTATTTACATGTAGGTGAAAATACGTAAATTAGTTAAAATACCTAAAAATTTCTAGAAAATTGCTAAATAATTAAAGAAAATTATAAAAAAAGTTAAAGAAAAATCAAGAAAAGATTAGAAAAGTGTAGAAGATAATTGCCAATGGGATAGTTAGTGAAGTAAAAAAAAAAAAAAAGATAGAGTTGAAAACAAAGAAAAAAATTAAGTTTTAAAAAAAAATTACAAAAATCTGTACAATAGGGACATTTGAACCGAACCCACAAGCTACCATCGCCTGGAACTTAACCACCATTACCACCACATTTCAAAACCCACTCCTGGACTAGTTAATACACATTGAATTGGAGTTAGTGGTCAACAGCCTAAGAAACCAGTAAGTCCAATTTTCTAACCAATTTTTCAAAAATTATTAATTTATTGTAGAAAATTATGAATTTTTTTATTCTAATGTTTTATTATGTGTAGATTTAGGGAAAAAATAGTAATTAAGTTTAATTACATCTGTAAATATAGGGTGCTTAAGAAATCGAGTATATTTTAAGTTAGAAATAAATAGACTTAAAAGTGTAGTTTTGAGCTAGATTTTTTTTTTTTTGCAGACTAATTAAGTGATATTGAATAGTGCCACAAAACCCTTTTTCAAAAATTAATTTTCTAAATTTTGAGTAATTTTTTAGCCCCTAAAATGATGAGAAAAATGAGTAATTTTGGACTAATTGAATAATTAAATGACTAATTACTAGTTGAGAGGGTAATTAGATGTTTATGTATGTTAATTTCTGATGTGGTAACATAATTATAGCACTTGGAGTATTAAATGCAATTATCATGGGAATTATATAATAAATATGGATTATTTGATAATATGTTAATTGAAATTATGATAATTATAAAATATTAGGTTAAATTGGGAAATATAATGATAATATTAATACATATTAAATCTGGTATAAAACATAATTTTAGATAATCATACGAAAAATGTAAAATTTTCTCATATCGGAAGTAAACTCGGTACACTAGTTATGATTAGAGCATATCGAGTGGGTCGGAATACCGAATTAAGACCTAACATGATATTAGGATACTTAAGCTTAATATGATTAATTTCATATTAGGATTCAAAACGTATTTTAAGATTTACTCGTATTTGGAATCGACTTAGAACCTGAATTGAAATTAGACTTGGAAACCAAACCCTGAACTAACATAGATGGATTGTTAGTAAATAATAGGTATATGAGGAGAATTGAGTTAAATCAAAACCTAAAATATATATTATTAAGGTATAAATACTAAAAAGTGTATTTATATTATAGGATACACGGAAGCGAGTCAACCTGCAACTGATTGAGCGAGTGACCAACCGACCGAGGATTTTAGGTAAGTTAGGTTTAATATTTCACCATATTTAGAGTACTATTTTAGAGTACTCGGAGACTTTGCATTATGTATGATTATGACTGTAAGTAGTTTTATGCATGTGCTTGTGTATCTGATTTTGTACTGAAATATATATTGTGGTTGATGACTGTTATGATTGGATTGATATGGAATTGTCTGAACACCCTAAATCGAACTTAATTCTAATCGACCTAAATACCTTAATTTATCATGCGTTGCAACTCATCAAGGGATTATTAGGATTCTCCAACCAAATATTGACACTTTCGAAACAGATAGCGCTGGATAACAAAATGATCTTTTCCTCATCCTTAACCAAACTAAGTGATAGGAGAGGAGGTCGTAGTGAAGACAAGGGCATTAGTTTGAAGGATAGTCTTAGGGGGAGCAGTGTCTCCAATGCACAAATCTGGGTTTGGTTGTGAGTTGTTGCATTAACGAAAACTCCTCAACTCGGATTGGAGTCAGTGAAATTACTTTGATTTCACAATAGACCGGACTACATTGTGTGATGACACTTACTTTTTACATTTCATGTAAATAATCGCTTGATAACCTTGATTGTGCTTGTATACATTCATAAGTCTCCAATTTAACTTATTGAGCTGTAGTTGCTCATACCCATATAGACTCTTTTATAGGTTCTAATTTCTAATTTGCAATGACATGATACAATTACCTGAAGGTTAGATTTCTTTCAAAGCTATGGGGAATCAGGATTAACTGGCCCAATGATCAAGTTTTGGTTTAAGGTCTTGCTAGTGTCTTTAAGACTAAGAACTAATATATGATATGTAAATTAGCTAACTGTTGTATTATGTAGAATCTCCTAAGAATTTTATGGTAATATGAATGTAATTATATATATATGGCTTAAGGATTTAATCTTTATTGTAAATTTTAGCTAAAATCTTAATCGAATTGTTTACTTCAAAGTAAGGAGTCGTCGATACCTTATATAGATTGCTTCTATGATAGGTGTTGTGAGGTCAGTTACTATTATAAGTTGGTTTATATAGCGAGACTATTACGACTCTACGACTTTGGAGCATAAAACCTATTGCTATCATTACGCTTTTTGGTGCATCTTATGGGATGGTTGTACATATACCAAGTGTACAAGTCCCGGGATCCATGCCTCTTGCTATTGCCCTAGAAGATGAAGGTAGGCAACAAAAGGACCTTGTAAACCTATTGCAACACTCAACCCCAGTGCATCAAACAACTGCAGTTGAGGAAACAAGGGCCTACCTTGAATATGTAATTTTTATATTAGTCTGACTTTAGATATGTTTCAAATGCTATATCTGTAAACTCTTATACACATAAATTATGTGTTATGTTTTATTATATTATTATTCGTCATGAAATGATATTGCTTAAGCTTGTGCACTCTTGGTAATTAGTAGTAGTTGTAGCCTTGTGTATCGTATAAAAGGGTCGTCGATTGTAAGGGAACTCAATCTACAATCCTTTATACGGTATACGGCGACTGCCACGACTAGCCCCCTCGGGTCGCGATAGTTAGGTCATAATCATTTTGAGTAGATGATTATGGATGAGAGGAAAGGTGATGATATGAAGTAAATTTAGAATTTCTGATGATTACAAATAAAACGTAAGAAACAATCAAACAAGGAGTAAATGGAGAATAAACCAATAAGAAAATTTACGAGGTCATAAAGCTAAATTATAAGATAGTACAATACGACTAGAGGAGTACGGTGATGAAATAAGCCTTGATTGATACTAAGGTAAGAAATACGAAGGAAGGGAAATTAAGAGATTGAGTAAAGGTCCAAGTAACGAAGAAAGGGAACGTTAATTAGAAAGCAATTTAGAAACTTAATCAATAGATTACACAGAAGTTTCATTTGATGATAGCTCAGTAGAATGGAAGATGGGTTTTAATGTTATGAAGTAACCCCCAAAAATATTGGATAATCAGGTTCAAAAGTTCAAGAGTTGAGACACGGAGTAGGAAAAGATACGGCCGAACGAAGGTTTAGACTTAAAAATTAAAGTAGAGCTTAATGTAGCAAAGACAAAGCATTACCTATGATTTTTTCGATTTTTAGCATTGTAATAATATATAAACTATCAATCCTAGCAAGTAAGCAATACATAGGTATACAGTAGTTTCGAGGACGAAACTATTTTAAAGGGGGGTAAAATGTAAGCCCCACAACTAACCATTCGAGATTTCGATCAGTTGAAATATTCGATCGAACCTAAATTATAAAGTAAAGGTAGAAATATTAGTAAAAATGACCTCGTAAACTTGAATTTAAGAAAATAAGCAATAAAATAAAAGACTATAAAAATTCCAAATTTTAAGTATATAACTCGTTATTTATCGAAAATGCATAAAATGCATTTCGATAATCAATGAATCGTTAGAGATAAATTATGTATATACTAAAAATCATAAAATGACCTAAATAATATTTATGAATACTTATTTGTACTATATATAAATTTACATGTATGTAGAAATACGCGTAATTACTTAAAATACGCGTAATGTGCTAAAATTATACTAAATAATTAGAGAAAATTCATAATTAATTAAGGAAAAATAAATAAAAATAAGGAATGATCCAGATATAGGTCATGGCAGCTGGGAAAAATAAGAAAATAATCGGCCAATTAAATTAAGACAACATAAAAGCCAAAAATTAAGGGATAAGGCAATTGTCTTGTCCAATTTAATACACAATAATTACACTAAAGCTTTATAAATAGCAAGAAAAATTCAGAAGCTCATTTGGATAGTTAGAAATTAGAGAAAATTAGGGAGAGTAAAAAATTGAGAGAAAAAGTAAAGAAAAGAAAAAGAAAAGGAAAACTGTACAGTTAGGGCCACAAAGGAGAACTTAGATCCGACGGGCAGCTGGGAGTAGATAGCCACCACTACTATACAGTGGTGGCAATGCTCAGGTAGGCCGACACACCCATGGCCACCAAAGGTGGCTGGAGCCACCCAAATCAGTGAGTTCAATTTCCAGCCCGATTTTGTATAATTTTGAAAAAATAGTGAATATTCTTAGAAAATTATGAAACTTGTTATTCTGGAATATTTTTGTATGAAGTTTTTAGAAAAAAAATATTATTTTGATGAAAACATGTCTCGTGATATAGGGTCCTTAAGAAAACTTGCAAAACTGAACATGTTTTAGTTTAGAAATAAATGACCTTAGGAGTGTAGTTTCGAGCCTAAAATTTTTGCGTAGACCACTTAGTTGATATAAAACAGTGCTATGAAGCCCGTTTTCAAAAATTAATTTTCAAAATTTTTAGGCCTTAAAATAAGGCATAAAATGGGTAATTTAGGGTTAATAAAGTAATTAGATGGTTAATTACTGATTTAGTGAATAAGTACATGTTTTAAGGATGTTGAAATCTGATGGAGTATGATACTTGTAGCATTTAGGGTGTTAGATGTAATTATTAGGTTAATTATGTAGTATATGAGTAATAGGGAAAAATAGTAAATTTCAAGTTAATTTTGGAAATTAGAGTAATTAGGAGTAAAATCTGATTTAGGATGAATTCAGATATTTTGAAATGATAATTGGTGTTTAGAGATGATAATTAGAGTAATAGAAATATTAAAAGTGTATTATATACATAAAAGGTAATAATACATAATATGTAATTATTAGAATATAATAAATAGAAAATATTATAATAAAAATTGATATTTTGATAATAATAAAAATGTACAATAAATTTGATACGAAACTTGAATTTATGTAATTATATTAAATGTAAAAATTTCTCACATCAAGAGTGAATTTGGTATACTAATACGGATTTAAGTGTATCGGGTAAAATAAATACTGATTAGGGGTAATGATGGTATTTAGGGGATCGGGAAGTAATGTGATTAATTTCACATTATGGGTTGAAACAAATTTCTAAGGTTGGAATATAAAACACTAGTTAGAAATCGAACTAAAACCTAATTTAGAAATCGACGCGAAAACCAAATCTGAACCTAACCCCAAACCTAGAATAATTATAAAAGACTTAAGGCCTAGATAATTAGGCATATTAAACCCTAAACAAAACATAACAATAAGCGTTATAGGATAAAATGAATCTACAATAGTTATATGAAAAAACTGAAACCACGTTTGTGTTATAGGGATGATCGGCGATGGCTTGAGCAAATTGGACCTCGAGTGAGTAAGAGAGCGAGGAGTCGAGGTAAGTTAAGATTAATACAATGCTGTATTTTGGGAGGCTTGAGATTATGCTTGGGTGTGCTTGTTAGATAGTTGGATGTGTGCATGTGCTTGATTATGGGTGATGCTATGATTCTGTTTGTTGTTCTGGCATATATTGTCTGATTTGTATGAAATAATTGATCATCCTAAACTGGATTTAATCAAATATACGACCAGTAATCATAATCAGACATGCATGGCAACCCGTTAGGGGAACTTAGGACTCTTCGGCCAAATACCAACCCCTTCGAAAGGGATAGCGCAGGATTGCAAAATGGTCCCTTCTTTATCCTTAGTCGAACTAAGTGACAGGAGAGGAGGTTGCGGCGAGGGTGAAGACAGTGGTTCGAAGGTAGTCGCGGGAGGAGCAAGGTCACCATTACACAAGCCTGGGTTTGGTCGTTAGCTATTGTTACGCCCCGAAGTCGCAAAGTCGCAACAGTCCCGCCGTGTAAACCATTCTATGATAGTAACTGGCCTCATAGTGCCTACCATAGAGATAATCTACACAAGGCGTCGACGACTCCTCGCTTTGAAGTAAACAGTTCGATTAATGATTATACAACAATTATGATAATTATCACAAAGTTCTATAAAACATAGATATTTATAATAATGTCTACAGAGCTTCCTAGGAAGTTTTACATAGTGACTACAGTTTACTAATTTACAGAATAACTAACAGTCTTCAACCTTTAACTACAAGGTCAGTCTAGTTACACATTTGCTAAATAACTTGATTCTCACACCCCTGGCTTCAAAAGGACTAACCTCTGGATAATTGTAGGGCGGCATAGTACTTGAAGAGATTACAAATCAGAACCTGCAAAAGGATCTATAAAGGTATGAGCAACTACAGCTCAGTAAGTTGAATTGGAGACTCATGAATGCATACAAGCACAAACAGGGTTATCAAACAATTATTTCATGCAATGCAACAATCAAGTGTCATCGCACAACGTAGTCCGGTCCGTTGTGAAATCAGAGAAATTTCACCCGCTCCAATCCGGGTTGAGTTCCATGTTATGCAGCAGCTCACAACCAAACCCAGGCTTGTGCAATGGAGACCTCGCTCCTCCCGTGACTACCTTCGAACCATTGACTTCACCCCCGCTGCGACCTCCTCTCCTGTCACTTAGTTCGACTGAGGATGAAGAAGGGACCGTTTTGCAATCCTGCGCTATCCCTTTCGAAGGGGTCGGTATTTGGTTGGAGAGTCCTATGATCCCCTAACGGGTTGCAATGCATGACGGTTTCGGTTATTAGGGTCGACTAAGATTAAATGCCGGTTAGGGTGTTCAACAAGTTCATACCAATTCAATCAGTCACAAAGTCATTCACAGTACAAATTCCAACACGAATTCAGATACATCTAGCACATGCGCAAACTATTTATAATCACAATCATATACAAGCCTAAGTCTCCGAGTACTACGAAACTAGTACTCTATTACAATAAGCAATAACCCAACTTACTTGAATTTCCTCGATCGCTCGATCCTCTAGTTGCGAGCTGATTTGTTTCTGGGTGTCCTATAATACAAATAGGTTCTTTTAGTACTTATATTTTATGGATTATTATTCTAACTCATAATATAACTCATTTTCCTTATGTATACCTATAACGTAGTAATGATTCATTGTGTTCTATTTCGAGGTTCGGCTCCTAAACTAGATTCTAGTTTTAATTCCTAAGTAGTAATTAAGCTCGAATCCCAATGTGATATTAATCACATTATGCTCGGGTATTCAAATATCCTATTGGGTCGTAATTTTTGTATTCTAAACTATCCGGTACATGCTAACCCTAATTGAGGTATCGAATTTATTCCCGGTGTGTAAAACTTTTACATTTTGAGATATTTACTTAAAATTAAATGTCATTTCAGATTTATTATTTTTCTGATTTCTATTATAATATTATCTAAATAACCTTATTTTTTTAAATTTATTAATTTACATTTTCACATATTACTAATTTATTATATTACTTACCTAATTTCCATAATTAACCATACTTAGTATCTAAAGGATAGGATTAAGGTTCCACTGCAGAGATTAACTTCCCTAAACCTCTAATTAAGATTCAAATCAGTAATTAACATCCTAATCACTTAATTAACCCTTAATCACCCAATTTTACCATCATTTTAGGGCTAAAAATTAACTTAAAAATTTCAAAAATTAATTTTAAAAAAATGGCTTCATAGCACTGTTATACATCAAATGAGCATCCTACAAAAAAATTTTGAACTCCAAACTACATCCCTAAGCCTATTTATTTTCCGGTTTACTAATGTTCGGTTTTGAACAATTTGTTAGGGACCCTATATTTCCAGATATAATTAAACTAAATAAATATTTTTCCCTAAATCTAAATACAATAAAACATCATAATAACAAGTTTCATAATTTTCCAGGCAAAATAAATAATTTTACAAAATTATACAATAATCGGGTGAATAAATGACTAACCGGTCCGAAGCTTTTGGGCCGTCCAAACCTGGTCCAATGTTGTCGGCCAGTCCAGGCGGTAGGTCTACTGTAGGGTGGTGGTGGTGGTTTGGTCCCAGGTGGTGGTGGGTGGTGGTTTTAGTTCACCTTGCTAATCTGCACAGTTTTTTTATTTTTTATTTTTTTTTTATTTTCTGGAATTTCTCTCGAATTTTTTTGTGTTTCGATTTTTCTCAGATCACAAACTAGCCAAATGACTTCTGAGAATTTTTTCCTTATTTATAAACAAATGTAGTAATTAATGTGCATTAATTTGATGGGATTTTGCCCCATTTCCTTGATTTTAGGCTTTTTGTTTGTCCAATTCCTATTGGTTAATTTTTTTCTTTTCAGTCCACGACCTGATCTTGTTGCAGTTATCCTCTTCTCATTTTTTTCTGATTTTTTAATAATTATTTTGTATTTTTCTTTAATTATTTACTTAGTTTTCGGACAATTTTAGTAATTACGCGTATTTTTATCTACACGTAAATACATGTAGGATACACGTGAACATTCCTAAATATTATTTTGGTCATTCTAAAATTTTTCGTATACATATAATTTATCTCTAATAATTTATTAGTTATTATATTACACTTTTTGCTTTTTCGGTAATTAGCAGTTATTATGCTTAAAATTTGAAAATTTTATAGTCTCCTATTTTATTATTTATTTTCTTAAATTCAAGTTTACGGGGTCATTTTTACTAATATTCCTCTCAATAGTTTCTAATTTGGGTTTGATCGGATCCTTTAACCGATCGCCCTAAACCTTGGGTTCTAAGTTCAACCTTACGGTTACTTGGCTTGGTTTTAGGGCTTACAGCTGTTGCATTAACGGCAACTCCTCAACCCGGATTAGAGCGGACGCAATTTCTCTAATCTCACGATGGGCCGGATAACGTCGTGCGATGGCATTTGCTTGCACATGCATTGCACCTAATAAGTGATTGAAAACCTTATTGTGTGTATGGTATAGTTTTAAGTCCTCCGTCTTAACTTACTGAGCTGTGGTTGCTCACATCCCTATAGACGTCGTGCAGGTGTTGGCTAAGAAGCGGCAACAACTACTCTGAAGCTAGCAACTGCTAGATCCTGGGGAGTGAGGAAAAACATTGAAGAATCAACATATGTTTTATTACTTTGCATTTCTGAATAATGTATAACTAGGAAATATGTTACGGAAAATTATTATTAACTTTAATTTCAATAATTGAATTATAATGTATATATATATTTCCTCACTTTCTTAGGTAAATAATTTATTTAAATTACAAACTGTTTACTTCAAAGTGGGTTAGTCGTGGACGTCTTGTGTAGATTGGGTATAAGATAGCGGTTGTAAGACCAACTTCTATCTTAGGATGGTTTACACGGCGGGGCTGTTACGACTCTGCCGCTTTTGGGTGTGACACTACCTTAGAGGGTCTTCCTCTTCGAGGTATATTTTACAGTTACTAATGACTAACATGGTTATACCCTATAACCTTATACCAATGCTCTAAGTGGTAGCCAATCCTAAGCTTGCTACTACATCCTATGTGAAGAAAGGAGATACATAGAATTATACGAGACAAATATAAGCAACACCCTTTGAATCCAGGACAATCCCTTTATACTATGTAAGGTTAACATTGTTTCCATAAGCCTATGATGCATAGGCATAGCTAATATAGCTCTTTGTTGTTAAGCTATTGAAGCATTCTCTTGACAAGCACCTTTTAACCACTATGTTATAGCAATCATTGCTATTACAGTACTATGTTCATGAGTATAATTAGGTGTAGCTAACATTGCTACCTGTTATTCTTTACTAATAATTTGTATGAAACAAAACTAGCGTAACTAACATTGCCACCCGATTTGGTGTAGCTAACATTGCCCCTACAATCTTTGGACACATGGATTTATCTAACATCATTGTCCGATGTTCCTTAATTACAAGATTGAAGCGATCTCAGTTGTAATGGGTCGAAGCGATCCTACAATAAGCTCAGCAACCATAACACTTTTTTGCAAAGTTGAGGTCAAGGTAACCTCATTTATGAATGGTTGAAGCAATCAGATCATGGTAGTTATAGCCGTTTAGTAGAAGCATATGCTCCTAAGCATGAGGTGAGCGTCATGCTCATTGTTGCGAATTTACTTATGAGATTGAAGCAATCTCTACTATGAAGGGTTGAAGTAATCCCATAGCAAGCTTAGTAGCCGTAACGCCTTTTCGTGAGACAAGGTTGAAGCGACCTCATCATAGAAGCTGTTGTTGCTTAGTAGAAGCATATGCTCCTGAGCACATAGCAGGTATGATGCCCATTCTTCAACACTACTTATGAGATCGAAGCAATCTTCACTATGTTAGGTCGAAGCGATCTTCACTATGCTAGGTCAAAGCAATCCTATAACAGGCTTGGCAATCGTAACGCCCTTCTACAGAGTCAAGGTCAAAGTGACCTCATCCATGAATGGTTAACCAATTAAACCATGGTAGTTGTAGTCACTCAGTAGAAGCATAGACTCATGAGCATGTGGCGGGCGCAATGCCCATTTTTTGCGACATTACTCATAAGATTGAAGTGATCTCAGCTGTAATGGGTTGAAGTGATCCTACAGTAGGCTTGGTAGCCGCAATGCCTTTCTATGGAGTTAAGGTTGAAGCGACCTTATCTACGAATGGTTAAAACAATCAAATCATGGTATCTATAGTTGGTCAGTAGAAACATATGCTCCTGAGCACAATTGTAACACTGCTTAATCTAATGATGAGATCGAAGCAATCTTGGTCAATCATTTGATCAAAACTAACATAGCTGTTAACAGTGTTGAAGCAACTCTGTGACATACTCTACTTGGTGATCCATGAAGTATACGAGCAAGTGTAAAGGGATTGACACGATAAGATGAGGTAGTATCCTATGAATCATGAGTTGCTGCCTTATCATCTTATGACGCGGATCAACCAGGGGAGAAGAACAATTCTTCAACATGACATACCAATTTTAAACGACAAATATCTTAGCATGATGACAATTCACTTAGTATTGGAACTTCTGTATAAGGCTCTTGAACATGAAGTTAGAGCAATAATCTTATGTTTATTATGGATGGATACATCAAGTGAGGCATGATACTCTAAAGCGGGTGCTTATATATAAGGGAAGTCCAGATAGTTATCTCTCATTTGGAATCTTGTAATCTTGATATCCTAAGGGCGATATACCTCGAGAACTAACTCTCCTTAGTTTCATGGATGATACACTTTTAAGCATGACAAGTGACTTTCAAGGATGGAAATAACACTAAAATTGCTCTAATCCTTGCTATGAAGTGCGATGCTTGGCAATTAGATGATGTGTAACTTGTTTGGATAAGGATCCCTTGGATGTGTGACTTACTACTTAACTCGAAAGCAGTGACATTAGGAATCTACGATAGCCCCAAGATTAACAGCAAGCTCATTGAGTGTCTAAACATTAGGAATCCGCGTTAACGCCAAGGTTAACCGAAGGCCTATATTAATGATTGTATATAGAGGATTCGGGCTAACACTTAAAGCTAGTTATGGCTTGTTATATGTCAGGAATCTGAAATAACACCTAAGGTTAATCATGGCCCTATCTAGGTATTAAGAATGTAGGCTAACGCCTAAAATTATCCCTAGATCCGTTAGAATATAGAAGTGTAAAGTTATCCTATCACAAAAGAAGAAGAAGAGGAAAAAGGGAGACAACTCCATCAGCTAAAGAAAATTCATCATAATGCCATGTCTGCGAGGACAGCTTACAAGTCCTGATATAATTTTTATATCCAACTCTATTATAAAAGAAAAAAGTCAAAGCTAAAAGTAAAGTCAAATCAAGGCATGATCAAATGCTTGCCATTCACGTCCAGGAGGAGATTTAAATGTATAAACTGCGAAAAATCAATTCTTTGAAGGAAATCAAAGGAAAAAAAAAATGTCATGTTATTCTTTATATCCAAACACGAAGATTCGTATATTCTGACATTGATGACAAACTTTAAGCCAAATATCAAAGTGAAGCAACTCCACCAAAACAATTGGAAGAGGAATGTCATGAATTGATCTAAGAAGCATGGAGGGCCAAGTAGCAAGAATCAATGTATATATATAGAAGAAAAATCATGGTAAAAGAATACCCGTTCAAAATCCATGTGAAGTATAGCTAAAGACTATAGTGTGCCCATCTAAATGGATCATATTCATCATGTTATTTGATGAGACAAAGAAAAAAAATATAAATATGAAGCTCGATATCATGCCATTCATAAAAGCAATGGAGGGGATTAAAGTGCATGAAGCTTAATAAGAAGAGTAAAAAAAAAAAAAAAATCTTTTAAATATGTATTTACGTATACGAACTATATTATTTTTGGACCAATAGCATACACGTACTTCTTGATGTGAGTTAATAAAGGGCTTTTATCACCTACAAAAGAAACAATAAGATGCATAAAGAAAGGAACCGTTACGAAGTGAACAGAAAGTAGCATTAGCATGAACTTAGTGACAGACAATCCGATGCTTTTCTCCGTGCTACAAAGTGGCTTGATAATTTTTCACTCACACTTGTTTGGACTACTGGATGTGAATGATTCAAACTCGAATGGGAAGAAAAGTCAGCATGAAAAGATGTACATGTAGTTGATGGAAAAATGTTGATTGGATAAAGATAAAAAAAAGATTTGAAATAGATATTTGATGAAGAAGTATGTTTTGATGACGTTAGCGTAATTTACAGATAAGATATGATGAAATATTAGTTTGTTGGAGGAGATTTAGGGAGTCTAAGAAAGAGATTTAAATTCATCATTACTGATATGAGCCAACCTATGGGAGGGAGACAGAAAGGATATCACATGCTATTTATTAGCCAACTACTAGAGATTTGATTTTCAAAATTTGATAAGAGATGAATAAATTTATTGATGTTTGAAATGATTTAGTTATAAGATATGATAAATTTGTATATATAAGAAAGATTTGAAGTAATAAACTGAAGATTTGAAAGTGATGTAAGCTGTTCTTGTTGATTGTAGATATATCTGCAAGTATAGAAGAAGATGCAGTAATGGTGCGAGTTAAGGACATGTTTTTCATCAATAAATGTATGTATGTTGTAAGCCCCACAACTAACTATTCGAGGTTCTGATCAGCTTAAGGATTCGATCGAGCCTAAATTATAAAGTAAAGTTAGAAATATTAGTAAAAATGATCCTGTAAGTTTAAATTTAAGAAAAAAAAGTAATAAAATAAAATAATATAAAATTTTCAAATTTTAAATATATTACTCGTTATTTATCAAAAATATGTAAAATGCATTTCGATAACTAACGAATTACTAGAGATAAATTATATGTATACTAAAAATCATAGAATGACCTAAATAATATTTAGGAATATTTATTTGCACTACATATGAATTTACATGTGGATAGAAATATGCGTAATTATTTAAAATACGGGAAATGTGCTAAAATAATACTAAATAATTAAATAAAATTTATAATTAATTAAGGAAAAATAAATTAAAAAAAGGAATGATCCAGATTTAGGTCATGGCAACTAGGGAAGATAAGAAAAAAATTAGCCAATTAAATTAGAACAACACAAAAGGTAAATTGGAAGAAGATAAGGCAATTGTCTAATCAAATTAATGCACAATAATTTTCCAAGATCTCTATAAATACCTCAAATTTTTCAAAAATTCATTTTGGATGTTAGGAAGCTTAGAAAATTAGAGGGAGACGAAATTGAGAGTAAATTAGGGTTTTACAAAAATTTAGCAAAAATCCATGTAGTTGGGGCTTCTAAGGAGAATCCACACTTGACAAGTAGCTGGGAGTGGATGGTCGCCACTGCTACACAGTGTTTTGGCCTTAAAATGAGGCATAAAATGGGTAATTTAAGGTTAATTAAGTAATTAAATAGTTAATTATTGATTTAGTGAATAATTATATGTTTTAAGATATTAAAATTTGATGAAGTATGATACTTGTAGCATTTAGGGTGTTAGATGAATTTATTGGGCTAATTATGTAGTAAATAAGTAATAGGGAAAAATAATACATTTTAAGTTAATTTGGTAATTTAGGGTAATTAGGTTCAAATCTGATTTGGGATAAGTTTGGACATTTTGAAATGTTAGTTGATGTTGAGAGATAGTAATTAGAGTAATAGAAATATTAGATATATATTATGTACATAATAGGTGATAATACATAATATATAATTATTGGAAATATAATAAATCGAAGATATTAGAATAAAAATTGATATTATATAAATAATAAGGATATATAATAAATCTTGTAGAAATCTTGAATTTTTGTAATTATATGAAAAAATGTAAAATTTTTTTACATCAGGAGTAAATTTGGTATACTAATAAGGATTTAAGTGTACCGGGTGGAATAAAATACTGACTAGGGGTGATTATGGTATTTAGGATATCTAAAAGTAACGTGATTAATTTCACATTACGAGTTAAAACGATTTTCGAGAGTTTGGGTATAAAACAGTACTTAGAAATTGAATTAAACCTGATTTAGAAATTGATGTGGAAACTGAACTTGAACTTAGTCCCAAACTCAGAATAATTGTAAGAGATTTGAGAACCTAGATAACTGGACATATTAAACCCTAAATAAAAGATAATAATAAGCGTTATAGGTTAAAACCAACTTATAATAGTTATATAAAAAACTGAAACCACGTTTATGTTATAGGGATGATTGGTGATGGCCTGAGCAAGTTGAACCTTAAGTAAATGAGCGAGGAGTCAAGGTAAGTTGGGATTAATACGTTGCTGTATTTTGGAGGCTTAAGATTATACTTAGTTGTGCTTATTAAATAGTTGGTTGTGTGCATATGCTTGATTATAAGTAATGCTAAGATTCTGTTTATTGTTTTGGTTGTATTGTATGAAGTGATTGATCACCCTAAACTGAACTTAATAAAGATATGACTTGCAAACATAAATCGAACCTACATAGCAATCTATTAGGGGAATCTTAGGATTCTTCAGCCAAATACCGATCCCTTCGAAAGGGATAGCGCTGGATAGCATAATGAGTCCCTTCTTCATCCTTAATTGAACTAAGTGACAGGTGAGGAGGTTGTGGTAAGGGTGAAGTTAATGGTTCGAAGGTAGTCACGGGAGGAGCAGTGTCTCTATTGC
Source organism: Lumnitzera racemosa (assembly GCA_024138005.1). NCBI lineage: Eukaryota > Viridiplantae > Streptophyta > Magnoliopsida > Myrtales > Combretaceae > Lumnitzera > Lumnitzera racemosa. Next base: position 111,188,595 of record JAMXBC010000004.1, read on the forward strand.
ACAAGCCTGAGTTTGGTCTTAAGCTGTCGCATTAACGGCAACTCCTCAACCTAAATTAAAGCAAGCGCAATTTTTCTAATCTTACGAAAGGCCAGTCGATGTCGTATGATGGAATTTGCTTGAACATGCATTACACCTAATAAGTTGGTTGACAACCTTATTATGTTTTTGGTATAGTTTTAAATCCTCCATCCTAACTTATTGAGTTATAGTTACTCACATCCCTATAGACGTCGTTGTAAGTGCTGCCTCAGAAGCGGCTTACAACTACTTTGAAGCTAGCAACTGTTGGATCCTAGGGAGTTGGGGAGTGAGGAAAAACATTTGAAGAACAAACATAAATTTTTAAGATCTAAGCTCTTATCTTAGAATTTTTCATTTCTAAATAATGTATTAACTAGGAAATAGATTATAGTAAATCATTGTAAACATTGATTGTAATAACTGAATTCTAGTATATATATATATATATATATATATTTTCTCACTTTCTTAGGTGAATGATTTATTTAAATTATGAACTATTTATTTCAAGGTGAGACTGTTACGACTCTGCTGCTTCAGGACGTAACATATGCTTAGGGCAAGTATTGATCCTAGAACACTTGGTTTTTACTAATGTGTCTATCTATTGGTATATTAGCACTCTCTAGTTTACATTGCATAAAAAAAAAAGAAAAAAAAAAGGATATAAGTTGATCTTTGATGCGAGGAAGATATAGTAGGTGATGTGGCAAGAAATCACGTGTTCCAAAATAATTGACAAAAAATAATAAGATAAAAAAATAAAGCAAGAGAGAGCAAAATTGTGCATGAACCAAGGATTGATATTGGGTATGCTCGGCCCTTAAACATATACCTATCCAATAGCGTATCAGCTTACTTAAGGAAATATATATATATATACATACACCGTTCCGTACCATGCCTCCATTTATTGGTATGAATGAGATATATGTATATATGTATCTAACATGGCCGAATGGGATCTTATCGAATATCTAGATTTTTATGAATGCTTTGATGCCTTTATTTTATTTTATTTTATTTTTACTAATGCTCATGAAATGAGGAAGAAATACTAAAAGGAGCCGACTATATTAATTCCATGCGATGGATGCAAATCAATGTCATGGGAACAATAAATCATTAGTGGATACAAAAGCATATCAAAGTATATGTTCCATGGCAACAAAAATGAATATTAGCATATCATGCTTGGCTCATCAGTGATGCGGCAGAAACATTAATTTTATTGATATTAGAGGTGATCAAGTAAGCAAAATTAGCATTCAATACGTCTCTACAGCAATTTGAGAAATAGCTTCTCGAAATACCCAAAATCCCCTTAACTATGTCCAAGGGACTTTTTGGTCAGGGAGTAAAATGTAGAAGGTTATTTTGATAATTGGGCATTTAACCCAATTTAATACCATGGGCCAATATCTTGGGATAGTAATAGAGTCTATAAAATTGGCCTGACTAAGGATGTTTTAGAGAGATTTGGCTTGGTAAGCTCGGGATAGAGATCGCTAAATTGGATATTCCACTCCTCAACTTGCTCAGTTATCTTATGTGTGAAAATAAGACTCGAAAATAGTGCTTTGGGTCTATTTAGGCTTTATGTGGGTTTCATTTGGTCATATTGGGCTTCAAGGAGACTTAGTTGGTCTTTAAGCCATATAATAATGATAATGGGCCTTCTTTTGTTAACAAAAGCCTTAAAAATACTTGAGGCCCATATCTAAACCCATGAAGGCTAAAGGAAATGATAAGTTTTAATAATCAGGCTTAATCTCAACTGTCCATCTTAAAGTCATTTGACGAACAAGATTAATCTCTACACTCTATAAATAGGAGATTACTTCTCTCATTTGGCTCATTCAAAACATTGGAAAGCTTAACACAAACACTAGGGCTCTGCTGAAATTGCTCCAAAGAGGATCAAACAAGCAATTCGATCTAAGAATGATCAATAACACCAAGTTTGATCCACTATCACACGCGTGCATTAGAGATATCAAGTTTTCTCGTTCTTCCTTTCACGTCTCTTCTTAACAACATCCCTTCACGTGTTATTAACTCAAGACGTCTCTTAGGTCAACCGACACACCCATTGCATGTGATCGACCAGCTATAATGACCCCACCATACATTATTTGGCAACTCCACTGGGGAATGAGAGACTTGAAGGACTAGCACCAGCACGCAAGAAGAATGAAAATGACAAGCACATTCAAGAAGACAACAACCAACACAAGAGGGTTGAGCAAACCAATGTAACGCAAAATACCAATGCACTAACAACTATGCAAGCACTTAGAATTGTGTAAGGATTTGGCACTATTCAAGTACATGGGGCTATGCAAGAACTTAAGACTATCCAATCACCCGCTAATGATGATTCACTTGTATTTCGTGCAATACAGGAAAACACCTTTGTGATGAACCAACTCTTTACCACTTTTATGTAATTCTTGCTAATCATAGCAGTTGTAATTGCCATAAATACCAGTATGTTACTTGGTATAACTCTACGAATGCCAACTATAGCAACTACTACTTCAACAAACGCTACTATATTGCCTCGAGTAAACCCATGGGCATTTGTTGATATCATCGTATTTATTGGTGGATCATTTGGGATGGTTATATCTACAACAAGCATGCAAGTCTCGGGATCTATACCACTTACTATTAGCTCGAAGGATTCTCAATAGCCTAAATAAGTCTATCCAACCCCCATGGAAGGCAATAATGGGACTGTATGCACCTATTGCAACATTTGACCCTAGCTTACCAAACACTTACAGTTGAGGAAGCAAGGGGCTGCCTTGGAAAGTCCTCCTCTTCAAGATGCAACCTATAGCCACTAATGATTAGCATGGTTGCACCTTGCAACCTCATACCAACATACCAAATGGTAACCAATGTTGCAACTGCTACTTCGTCCTATGTGACGAAGGAAGATATGGAGAAGTATTTGAGGCAAATGCAAGCAACAACCTTTACCAATGTTCTAAATTTGAAATTTTCATACCCATAAAGGATGATCAGGTATAGCTAACATCGTTACTTGATAACCTTTTGTTGTCACTTACTATTCCTTACTAATAATCTTTTATGAAACAAAACTAGCATAGTTAACATTGCCACCACAATCCTGGATTTATCCGAGATCATTGTCCAATGTTCTCGAATTACGGGATCGAAGCGATCTTGGCTATGATAGGTCAAAGCAATAGGCTTGGCAACTGTAATGCCTTTTTGTAAAGTCAAGGTTGAAGTGACCTCATCCATGAATAATTGGAGCAGTCATATCATGATAGTTGTCGTTGCTTGGTAGAAGCATATGCTCCTAAGTATACAGCGGGCATAATGCCCATTCTGCAACACCACTCAAGAGATCGAAGTGATCTCTACTATAATAGATGGAGAAACGTGCCATATCTGGGAGAAACATCCTCATTTACTAGTATGAATAGGAGGCTTCTTTTCTCATTTGGATTCATTCAAAACATTAGTAAGCTTAAGAAAAACATTAGAGCTCTGTTACAATCACTCCATAGAGGATTAAACAAGCAATTTGATCAAGAATGATCCAAGAACCGATTAAGAACACCAAGTTTGATATACTATCATACACGCGCAATTAAGATACCAAGTTTGCTCATTCTTCCTCCTAAACCTCTTCTTAACGACATTCCTCTATGTGTTATTAGCTCAAGATGTCTATTAAGTCGACCAGTACACCCATTGCATGTGATCGACCTGTTGCAACAACTCCACCATACACCTTAGGACCCAAAAACAAAAAGAGACCAAAACAAGATAGTCTAGAAAATAAAGAAGTCAACGACCCATTTGATTACATTGTGCAAAAAGATACCCTTCCTTTATTACTAGAATGGACACCTCAACTAAACATGGCCAAACTACGCCATAGAAGACTATACTCTTAATACAGCAACAAATGATAAAGCTAAAGATCATATAGAGAGATAAGCAACCATGGTACCTAATGCATATGAACAACATTTCTTTAGTACTCAGATGTAGATGGAGGATAACTCAACGAATTTAGATGAGGAAGAGAAACAAGAGATAGATATCTCATATCCACCTATCTATACTATCACCTTTTCAAAATGCAAGAAGAAAAATTTGCATGAACCATAGAGGCTATCCATTATTGTGAAGATTTACGGCCTAACCCTAAGGTACCTAATCTTATTACAAAAGCTAAAATTTATCCAAAGAAACATACAAAAAAAGGGTCCAAAATTTATTGGTATTTTAGTATTGTAAACACCTCATCATAGAATTGGTATTTTTCAAAATAACTAGCACCTATATTTGCATATACTATATATATCAAAATTTATTGGTATTTTAGTATTGTAAACACATCATTTTTGCCCTTCCTTTTTATTTTTTCAAAATTTTTGAAATAGGATAAAGGTCTTAAATTAGAAAAAATGTAAAAAAAAAAAGAAAAAAAAAGAAATTTATTAAAAAAGTAAGAAATTCAAAAAAATACAAAAAAATAGAAAATTTAAGAAAAGCCAAAAAAAAAAGAAATTTAGAAAAAATAAAAAATAGAGGATTTAGGAAATTTAGAAAATAATAATAACTTTTTAGATAGTTTAATATAATAGAGTTTTTAAAAAATAAAAAGAGAGTCATTGGACTTGGGTTTAAGCTTAGATTTAAATCTAATCCAAGTTGACCTTGTCCATATGTGCAATTTAATTGTATATATAAATAAAGCACAAGCCAACAGCCTAACAGATAAATCCTTAGACTTGAATTTAGGTATTGGTTTGGGATTAGGGATTTGAATCTGACTAGAGGCATAAAAATGCATTTTATTTCTTCTTCTTCTTCATACAATGTGTTGCCACATGTCAAGGAATCACTTGGCTACGTGTTTGGTTGTGACACGTGGTACTTCATGATTGGCCTTCTTTTGGGGGATTTCTCTCTCTCTCAACCTATTTCTCTCTTCGAACATTCCGCCACATATACAGTACAAAGGGGTGGGTCGGTTCCATTTTTTCGAACTACACCATCCTCTTTATCTCACCAACCAACACAATCGGACCAATAGACCCCAATCTCTCTCTCTCTTATACACCGACCCATAATTTCAAGTGCTCTAATTCACCTTCCTCTGATCATCTCTCGACTGCTGTCTACACTAACCAATACCCTATACACCGACCCATGAACTATTGTCAGACTCACTCTCTTTCTTGAACTGACACTACTATAGTCACAAGCAGTCCACACACATATACTGAACCCCGATAACATATACACGACTAGATCTCTCGCTCCAAACACCACCACACACGACTTAGACCCTTTTTCTTTCTCCGAACACACCTAGTGGACTCATTCTTTCACTACAACTCGAATTGACCCCTCTCATTTGTCCCTACACCAGCATGTGCAAACCAATCATGATCACCATCCATGCACGTGACCTAAACCGTAATAAGCCAAACTAGCGTCAGCTACTTCCACGCCCTTGTACATTCAACATAGTAGCAGACATGGTGGCTCTCTCAACCATCCTTCATTCAACCCTTGACCATACCTTAACTCCGCTACCGCATGAACCACCACTTTAGCCGTACTTAGGAACGAGCCAACCATATTATGACACTTACAACACTTTAAAACATGTGACCCAACCACTAATTGAACTCCAACAATCTCTATGCGGCCAAACCAAGACTGCCACCACCCTCCCAATTCTGACCTCCACCAAAACGAGCTTGAAATGTGGCGGCGTTATGCTTGTACCCCCTAATTCCAATAAATCACACACGAAATCGCCTTCACCTATAAAAAAGTCAACATGATCAACCGTATAAGCAATCCCAACAAAGTTGATCTCTTCCCTCTCTCAAACGTATGTGCGGGTCATATGTCACCTGCAAGCTTACCCGTTCGGATTCGCAATCCGATCTAAACCTGATCCTGACTTGTGACCAACTCTAATCCATATCCTTTTTGTTTTAGATCTAGCTCTCTTCCAATTTAATTGTTGTATTTGCATTATTTTATTTTATTCCAATTGTAAATTTAATTGTAATAAAAAAGAGGAAAAAAGGAAAAAATAAAAAAAAATCAAGAAAAAAAGAAGAAGAAAAGGGTAGTTTATTTTATTTTTTGATTAAAGAATTATAGAAATAGATAAAATAAAACAAACAAATAATAAATAAATAAGATAATATAAAAAATAATAAAAATAAAAATAAAAATAAAGAAATAGGTTAGTGAATGAAAATTTTTCTTAAATAAATTGAAACGGGTAAAAAAATAAACTCGATCTTTTCAAAATTAAAATCAATTAACCCACTAAAGCTTTTATCAAACAAACTACGGAAGTCTGATCTCGAATAGAGGGAACGTAAGCATTCATACGTACGGGGCGACTTAAAATATGGAAAGTTTTCTTCTTTCCATCTTTATAAATATTTGTTCAAATTAACTAATTTAGTTACATGTGATATGATTTATTGTTTAGGAATTGAAATAGGGTATCATTGAAAAGCAAAATTAAATGTGAAAAGTTAAAAAATGGTACCCGTTTAGGGTTTAATAAGATAGCTCTTAGATCCAAATTTCTAGTTTTAAAACCATTTTGAAAATTGATTTTATTGAAAAATCAGTAGCTAAATTATAACTAATCTACCCAATTTGGTTATAATTTAACTCTTTTCCTTAACTCTGATTGGGTGTGACTCTAAAACATTTTCAAAATTAAAAGAATTGACTTTCTTTAAACCTTAGTTGAGGGTTGGTATTAAACAAGTAGGGTTTAATACTAATCAGTTTAAAGAAGACTAATTTATAAAAATCAAGAGGAAAAAACCAGGCTCGACAAATATCATGTTTATATAACACATAGCATGTAATACTTATGAATATGTTATTCTAACAAGTTATGATGCTCATCCTAGGTGATGATAAACAATTAGTCAGATGTATGAGAAAATTGTATTACATTAATTATAGCCTTATTTCAACAAAGTAAGCAAGTTGCTGTATTGATCTAATAACCTCCGATTAGATGGGAACATACTTCACATGAGTCAATAGAATTCACTGTTACCCTCTTGTTGATCTACAAAGAATAATTAAGTGTCAAATTGTATGAAAATGAATGTTAATATGATTATATTTGGTTATGTTGTAACTTGTGCTTAAAGTGGTACTAGAGGTGATGCAACCTTGATACGGATGCTGGAAAATTACAATATATGTATACTAAATTCAGATTGAGATTTAATATATATATATATATATATATATATATATATATATACACATACATGAGAATATGGCATATTCATTATAAAATAAAAGTATGATCTATATACTTGGAATTAAAGAGACGATCTATCTTAAGTGCTAGAAAATTACAATATATGTATACATAAATTCATATCGAGATTTAATATATACATATATATATATATATACACACACATACATGAGAATATGGCATATTCATTATAAAATAAAAGTATGATCTATATACTTAGAATTGAAGAGACGATCTATCTTAAGTGTTCTTAATATTTTTTTGAGAGTATAAGAGAAAACTACTCTCTACCTAACAGTAATGTTAGGGTTAGGTTAAGACTATTTAATGGATTGAGTATTTTTTATATTCATGTTAGATGATAGTAGAGACCTCTCATTAGGCAACAAAATAAGTAACGTTACCCATCGTGAACCATCTACATTAGAAGCCTAATTACAATATCTATATTTGTCAAATGCTATAATTAAATAATAATTTCATAATTGATTGTCGAGCCTATTTTTTCGATTTCTTATTTAAAAATTGATTTCTCATTTCCTGATTCATACTAAATCCTAATCCATTTAATATTAATCCTCGACTAAAAAAATTGAGAAATTCCAATTTTTTATTGAAAATTATTTTTGGAATCGCCACCCGACCGAAGTCAAGAAAAAAAAAAGAAACCATAATCAATTGGGTGGATTGATTACAATTATGGCTACTGGTTTTTCATTTCAATTTTAAATAAAGAACCAGAAGGTTCCAAGTTCGGGGGCTAACCTATTAAACCCTAACGGGTACCACTATCTATTTACCGAAATTAGGATTATTCTTCTAATTATAATATTTAAAAATAAATAAATAAATAAATAAAATCAAAAGAGAGAGAAAAAAAGGACCTAAGTTTTTACATGTTTTATTGTCGCTCCAAAGGTACTTACGTACCCATTAGCCGGGATCAAACGATTGTAGTTCTTTCAAAAAAATCTTTAATGTGTTGATTTATTTTAATTTTAAAAACTGCGCGAGTTTACGTTTTTAATTTATTTGGTTTATTTTAAAAAATCTAAAGGGGTTTTAACTCTTGAATATTATTGTTTTATAAAAAAAAAAATTCGCTAAAAGCCCTCAAATTTAAAAAGGATTTTTATTAACTTTTGTTTAAAAAAAAATAACTTTCTATATGATAAATCCTTAAACAAGATCAAATCTTAACAATAATAATCAATCTTAACAACTCCTAAACTAACATAAGATATACATTCACTTAAATCAATACTTAATTTATCTAATCAAGAAAACTAATGTTAAAAGAAGAATACCTAAATTAATATATACATATACATATATTATTATTATTAAATAATTATCTATATATAAAAGACTAAGAATAAAAGCTCCTAAAACTAATATGTTCATATTCGTATATATTATATTCAATAACTAAAGATCGAAATAATAATAATAATAATAATAATAATAATAATAATAATAATAATAATAATAATAATAATAATAATAATAATAATAATAATAATAATAATAATAAACAATCAATCAAACAATTTCGAAACTGGAAAGAAACGGACCTAAACTTCTTGATTACGTAGTGAAGGACGATGGCCGGCGTATAACGGAGTTGCTGTTGCTTGTGGTTACTAGCGTCGGATTATTGTCTGAGTTTGCTTCTCTGCTATCCGCCTTGCTACTGTCTACCTTGTTCGCTGATGTTCGTTGTGCTGCTGTCCTGTTCCCTGCTATCCTATTCGTTGCTATCTGCCTTGCTGCTGTCTTGTTCGCTGCTGTCCGCCGTGTTACTGTCCTGTTCGCTGCTGTCTGCCGTGCTACTGTCTTGTTCGCTGCTGTACGCCGTGTTGCTATCCTGTTCGTTGCTGTACGCTGTGTTGCTATCCTGTTTGCTGCTGTACGCCGTGTTGCTGTCCTGTTCGCTATTGTCCTGTTGCTGTGGGTTATGTGGATCGATGCTGTAGTGGGTTGTTATTGGGAGAGAATTTGATTAACGTGTGTATGTGTTATTGGCATGGTGTGAAGGTCAATGTTGTATGTGTGCTATTGGCGTGGTTGCACTGTTCGCCTAGTGTTGCTGCTGTTCGCCTAATCGTGCTACTGTTTACTTGGTGTTGCTGTCTGCCTGATATTGTAGCCGTTCGGCTGGTGTTGCTGCTGTTCACTTGGTGTTACTACTGCAGTTGTTTGGTCATGCTGCAGTTGTGGGTTGATCAATGCTCGGTAAGAATTGTCCTATGCGCGCTACTGCTATTGTTACAGTGATTTATACGACAAGGATTGCAGCATTGGATGGTGGCAACCAACATGAGGTTGGTTTAGATGTCGGCTTGGAACGGAGATAGCGACCTTTGTGTAGTATGTCTGTATGAGTCGCTTGTTTGCTGTTTTAACAAAGGAGATGGCCTGCTATGTGACAAGGACTGATTTCGTTAGACGGATGAGAGAATCTTGATTCTTTTTGGGAGTTTTTGTATTTATAAAAGCTGAATAAGATTATATCAAGTCATGTCTATTATATCTAATTAAATTAGATTCGAATCCTTGATATCAATCCAAATCTAATCAAACTAGATTCAAATAATTTGTATTAGATATGAATTCTGCACGTTCAACTCGTTTTTTTTTTATTTCGTTTTTTTTATTATTATTATTTTTTACCTTTTTTTGTAAAAGTAAAAATAAAAAGATTGAAATAAAAGATACCTAAGTGTCTAATGAGATTCAAACCTAAAACCTCAAATTACATCCAATCCAATACTCCAATGCTTATCCGTTAGGTCGTTGGCTTACACTTTGATATTCAGTACAATTAAATTATACTTAAACTACCCAATTCTCTAAAATAATTATTTATACTAAGTTAAACTAAAATTATTTGTTCCTAATATAAGTTACTTTCTAAAAATCTATGAAATTTTTATAATTTTTCCTTTTCTTATTTTTTGGTATTTTCATCATTTGTCAATTTTTATTATTTTTTATCTTTTATTAATTTTTTTGTTTATTATTTTTATTTTTGAATTAAGACCCTTTTTGTAAAAAAAATAAAAAACTAGGACCATAGAGGAGCAAAAATTAGGTGTCTATATTGATTAATTAATAATTCAAAAAATATATATTCTAAATAATTGACGAATGCTAATCCACATAAATGCATTTAGAATATAAAAGAATTTTATATCAGAAGTGCCTTTATTGTAGATATGATGTGTTTCCTATTTGAAATGCATACCTAATGCAAAAGTTAAGTTTTGTATCCTTATTTTCCTCTAATGTAGGTTTTTCCTTCCATGAATGTATTACTAATTATAGAAATACAGAATCGTGACTGGCCCGTAAGCTGGTGGTTCTGAGCTAGTTCAATAGGCTTTACAATTGAAAGGCTGGTTCGAGGCCCTTGAACTTTTTTTTTTGTCTTTCATCCTTACATAAAGCATACATTACAAATGGACAAAAATTAAAATATAGAGAAGTTTCTTATAGTATGAAGAACTAACTAATCAAGTAAAGTAAAATGGTTGGAGGGAAAATATTTTTTACTGTATTTTACGGTCACCCAGAAAGTACCTACGTATTCGCTAATCGGAATCAAACTACCGTAGTTCAGTTTAGATTTTTAAAAAACCTTTAGTCTGTTAGTCGATTTTACATTTTGCAAAAAGGATCCAAGTGTACGTAACTATCTAATAGGAATCTTCCACAACAATCCTCAGGCTAAGGCTGACCTATTAGAAGCTAATGTAAACCTGTTAGAAATCGAAGTTGACCCATCCTAATCTGAGACCAACTTGCTCTTGCTGAGGTCGAACTGATAACCAAAGGATAAAAAGAGGAAAAGGAACCATTCAGCATCAGGTTTGTCATCTATCGAGATGGCAAGAGACTAAACAACCAAGGCCTTGAGGCCAAAGAACAGCTCGAACTAGCACAGGAAAGCTAATACCTAGCAATCCACAAATGCAACAACTGTAGGCCGACCTCACTTAAAGCTTCACTAAGTACAATAAGACTACCAAACATCTCACCTTTGCTCAAACATCCAACTACCAACCAGGCCCTACTCGAGCCCATAGATAGCTTGGATGACTATATGCTGACTACTCCATTAAGTGTACAGTTTTGTATACTTTGTAAATATTTTCCTTATTTCAATTATGGGCCATTCTTTAAGATTTGAAGCCTTGTACATTATTTATAGTTTTGTCACTAGGGTTTTAGGACTTGTTATAAATAATAAGATTTATAATTATTAAGACAGACAGTAAAGAATATTTAGATAGAGAACTTACACTTAAATGTCCCTTCTGGAAGTAAGGACATTGTTGAGCCCTTTGAGCTGGCTTTTCGAATTATTAAGTGTGCTTTAATCCTTAATCTCTTGTGTTCTTATCAATATTGCCTTTAAGATTATGGTAAACCCTTTATTTGAGCGAGTTAATGAGTCACATCTAACCTCTTATTTGAAACCTCAAATAATATTTAGTATTCGTGAGTCCTATCGAACTCTATTTTGAGCTCAAACGCTTTGATTGTGTTTGTGCCTTAATGCGTGATATCCATACATATTCACTGTCAAAACCCCCTTCTCACTCCTTATTTTGCATACTCCCTTTAACCCAAATACCCATTCTTAGTTCGAGACCTGTTGCATCCATATGCATCACTATCCAATTTAAATTTTTTGAAGGAAAATAATTTTACTCAGTCATAATTTAGAAAACCTTAATGCCAAATCACTACTTTTGAGAAAACCATGCCATTTAATAATTAAGAAAAATGATTTTTCTACGTGATAAAACTTTTTTGGAATGGATGAAAAGAACACTTACTATGTCTCCTTGGTAGTTGTTCATGTTCGTGACTAGGAGTGGAACCCGTGGCTGAGCTTGGGTTTCCATTAGATCAGTTATAATCACTAAAGTAATCATCCTATTCGCTTGATATTCCACATGGTTCCTATCGTTTGCAAGCCGCCTTGTACTAATCTTCTGTGCAAGCAGTTGTGTCAACGTTGACAATAGATAGGGAGGCTCGATGTTCGTTAATGATGAGGCTTGCTGTATCAAATGCTTGCTCAACGGCGACCTTTAAAGCCAGAGCAACAAGTACCTTACAGGTGATGTGAGATAGGGGTGGGTAGTCCCTTGTGTGCCTTTGCTACCACTCTAAAATATCAAAGTCCTTGATAAAGATATCCTCATAAAACTCGAAATTCGTATTGGTGTAATGCTACATCTTAGACGTTAAACCATCAAACCGTTGCCTCTTCAATTTTTATGTCAATAACTACTCACCTATAAATGAGTAATGTCGCTCCTTGGTGGGTGGTTAAGGAGAGATTGATGACTGGCTACTGTACTGATTTTAGTAGTGATTGAGCATCTTCTCTATGTCGATCATTACTACCGACAATTCCTGCTGTACTTCTAAGCTATATACGTCTTGGGAATCTATTAGATCTTGAATATAACCGTAATAAGTTTTCAAATATATTAGTAATAATTCTACTTTACAATGAAAATCTAGAATAGTTACTACAATATAAATATGAAGAATGTCTTTATAATAAGTCAACTACTTCAATGTCAGATCGTATACGCATATATGTAGGTTAGGGTCCTCACGGGCCTGAAGTAGTACGCCAAATATACTGACGACTAACATAATGAACAAGTGTACATTGGGCCTGTAAACCTACAAGAAAGTCCTAGTAGTATTATGAAAAACTTTCAAAACTTTTAGCAAGTGGATACATATATCCTAGTTACTGGAGAAAATGTTAACTTCTTGCATGTTGTACATAGCAAAGCCATACAACAGTTCATTGTAAGGAATTGTGTTATGCAACAACTCGTAAGTCAAGTTGCAACAACGTTGCACATCCATCTTAAACTTTTGGGGCCCCTTCCCGTGCTCTATACAAAAGTTTCTCTACTTTTTGTAAAGGGATGGCTTCTTTATTATTATCTTGATGATGTTCTTGATTGGAGCTATACTATTATGCAAAGCTCCAATGCCATCATTAACACATAAGTTAAGAATATAACATGTACAACGTATGTGAAAACCCTCTCCCCCCAATGTTGGTCGACAGTAATTTTGTAAATCAAATATTGAGGTAATATTGGCGCTTGCATTGTTAAAACCAATAATTTTTTTTTTCTCACTAATTCATACTCATTTAGAGTATCTCTAATAATTTTATAGATATTTTACACCATGTGTCGCTCGTTACTTACCTTAAAGCCAATAGTTATTTATTAAGTTGCCAATTATCTTTTATCCAGTGAATAGTAACTCCCATATAAGACTTATTACGAAAAGAATTTGTCTATATGTCTACACATATGGACACATATGTATCGAGGGAAGCGAACTTACCTATGAGCTCCCTTATACCTTTGTGGTAGAGCTCTCGCTTGGCTCGAGTTAACGTTCTATGGCTAAACTGTCTTGAGTTGGGGTTAAATATCTCTCACTCATATCGACTCTGCTACTCTGATGCACCAGCGTTGAATGAAAGGTACATATTAGCCAAATATTGTACCGAGTTGTACTTGTATCTCTTTTCATCATACCTCATTAGCAGTTGACCGGATGAACCACCACCTTAAGCAATCTATTGCTACATACTATCTGTTCCTACATCCTTGGGATACTTCGACCTTAAGTGCCTATTAAGGATACCATATCCCTCTCTCGTTTTTCACGAGTAACTGGAGTTGTAATAGTTATAGAACGCCCTCTAGTTCCCCCTTTCTTTTGTACCTTTACAGAAATGCGTAGTAAAAATATTAGACTTACCAGGTTTAGGGAACTTACCTAATCCTGAAGGTCTCAAACTACCGAGCCAACGTTATCTCATATGTTGCTCTTTTGTTTTAAGAATAATTTCTATCTCATCCTTGAACATGCTTACAGGGCAACTCATCTGTAGGGGTTCACTTTCTGTAGGTCATACAGCGATACTCATACGAGGAAGTTTGAATCTAATAAGATGTTTAGGGATACTTATACGTGGAGATTCGAAACTGAGAGGTAGCGTACCTCAGTAACTCATGTATTAAGGTTCAACGTTAAAGCCAAGAGGTGTGTGCCATGATTACTCGTACGATGAGGTTCTAGATTGAACCTAGGAGATGGTGTAACTTATTCCTCCACGTTCTTAACCACATCGTGTGCTCTCTACTCATTCAAGTTGTACTCGTTATCCGAGTACGCTTGAATGTCGTTGAACTGTTGTGGCTCAAATGACATATCAATTCCAATGCTCTTGCCATTACTCTTACTTTTCTCGCTAGATGAGGAATCGTACTTCTTACCAGAGAAGATGTGATGCAAAAATCTTTCCATAGATGCTAAATTTTTTTTCTCTTATTTACTACAACAAAGATTTATGAATGAAAGACAAAAATAATATATAAGACAAAACAAAGCAAGTATATGTATGTCAATGTTATTATCAGTGCAGTAGAATGAAGAACTATGCTTAAATATTGATAGTTAATGGAAAGAAATATTTTTATAACAACGTTTCACAATTGAAAAAATTCAAAAGTAAAATGGTTGGAGTTGGAGTGTTTTAATTAGTTTGTAGAGTAATAACTGCTGCATATCAACACCATTCAATTTATAAGGACTGAAGAATATGTGAACGCATCGTTTGAATTTTGAAAATTCAAATTTTCAAACATTTTAGTGTTGCAAATTTTGAATTTTGCAATTCAAATCTTGAACTGCATGTGCCGAAAGTAATCAGACATTTGAAATTGTCTGATTTTTTAAAGGAAAGTAAAGGGAGTAGGGGGTAAGGTGGTGGTAAGGTGGAATTGGGGGGGGGGGGGGGGGGGGGGGGGGGGGGGTTGTGAGGGGTATAAGGAAGGGGTTTTCTTTTTTCATTGAACCAACGATTCAACTTAATGGTTCAAAGACTACCGATTTAGGTAGTTTGGCCCGACCACTTCAAGGCTAAGCCAATTTGAGGCCCGCCTTCATGATTCAGAACCTGATAGGAGTTAGGTTTTTGGGCCTTTAACCTACAACCGAGCCTAAGGACTAAAAGGCTTGACAAGGCGGATTCTCCTACTTTAGCCGACTCCTATTGAAGCCGAGTGCTTCTTTACCAAGTCATTCTTTATGCCGAGCTGAATGATAGCCCATCTTTCTATAGTACGCTGAATTGTAGATTAGTCACTCGCACTCGAGCCGACCAATGACTCGACATCTCTCTTGCCAAGAAGCTGAGACAGAGAGACTACAGACTAACTAAGCCAACTCTACTCGGATAAGCAAGCTAACCATACTTTTTTTCCATATCTTCTAAAGGTATCACCAATAAAGCATCACCACGTGTACAGAATTATGTGTAGAATCCATTACCTCAATAATTGTTTTCCTTAAATATTCATTTTTACCCTTTTATATCTTGTACAATACTTCCTTAGGAAATGCCCTTTTTATCTTTTCCCTTTTGGGTAAATTGCCTTAACTTGTGAGTATAAATACCCTTATAATTATAGTCGCAGATAGATTCAGATTGAACATCAATACACGAAACATTTTGTCTCTCTAAACACTACTTTATTTACATTCATATCACTCTTATCATAACCTTTAAGTACGGCTAGGTGGCAAGTAACCTTGCCGGACTAATTTGTGCGCCATATTGAGTTATACTGTGAGTCTTCGGAATTTCCATTGGTGTATCATATCCATTGGAGCTGTTCATGGGTTTCGCTTACTTTTTCATTCGCATTTGTCCTTTTGTACATTCCCCGTCAATTCCTTTTTCAGCTTTCGGCAAGCTTAGACCCATTCAGCAACCGAATTTGTTTATTATTGGTCACGACTCACATCATCTTGGTATCAGAGCAGAGGTTTTGTTTGAGTTGTGATTTGTGTTTGAAGTTCTGTTTATACTCTCTTTTACGCATGTGAAATAGAGTAAGTTACTTTGTTTGTTTAAATTGTTGTGCTTGTTAGCTATTACTTTTCTGGTTGTAGAAGTGTTTGCGATATCACCTATTTGAAGAGTTTGAGCTTTGAATTTGTGGAGAAAGTGACTAACCCAAGTGTAAACATTAGTATTAGAGATGACAACAGTGAAGTTATCCACCATAGACGATAGTATCAAGGAACTCCTAAGAGCACGAATGAGAGACTTGATGAGGTAGTTAACCTCTTAATAGATCTAACCTGAGCTGTACATGCTTTGGCTTGCTAACTAACTAAAGCTACACAAAACACCTCCCAAGTTGCTCAACTTGTTAAAGGTCAAAACCCAGCTTGATAAGTTTAAGGTAAAGGAATAGGTAGACAAGTAAGACGAAGGATAGACTTGAGGGAACTAGATGAAGAAGACAAGGAAAAGTATTTTGAAGAAGAGCGAGCTTGAGTCCCTAAAGCATCTGACCATGTGAAGCTTTAGATTTTGAGCTTCAATAGATCTGAGAATGCTAATGAATATTTGGAATAAGAAGAGAAAGTGGAGTGTGTTTTTTAATATTATTAGTACGAGGATTACGAGAAAGTAAGAACTACTTTATTGAGTTCTCCAGATATACCGCCATATGATGGAAGAATTTCTAGGCTATGAAGAGGCGAGAGGGCTATTGAGAGATTAATACTTGGCCCGAGATGAAGAGAATACTCAAAAATAGGTTCATACCGAAAACCTATCTGCAAGACACATTTACTCGGCTTCAAGAGCTAAGATAAGGAGGTTGAACAATTGACGAATATGTTCTAGAATTCAAAATGCTCATGATCCGATGTGAAGTAGAGGAACCCCTAGCGCAAACAATCTCTAGGTTCATTACGGGATTGAGAGGTGATATTCGAGACATTGTATAACTCTAACGACTCACAACAATGGATGAAGCCATCTAAATAGCTTAACAAGTGAAAAGGCAAAGACGGAGCTGAGTACTGACCGGAATGCCAACTAGTTGACCCGAACAGCAAAGTTACCAAGCTCAATCAAGTACCGAGCTAAGCCGAAAGGTAGATGTCCAAGACGAGCTAAAAGGCCAAATTAATAGTGAAGTGCCGACCCAAGCTTACAAGAAAAAGGTAAGGATCTGGTAGAGAGATGAGCCAAATCAAAATCTAATAGAAAGACGAGCCAAATCAAGTGTTTTAAGTGCTAAAGGTTCAGACATAAGGCCGCTTAGTACCCAAACCAGATAACTGTGGTGATCAAGGGAGATGTCACGAAGTTGGAGGTATAGAGTATTGATGAGGAACCCGTAGAGGAAGGAAGTACTGCGAAGAAAGAAGATATCGAGAAAGAACTAATTGAAGAGGATGTGTTTGCTGAGGATTTAGACTAATTGGTCTTGGTTGTCCGACATACCATGAACTTAGAACCTTCACGAGAGGAGGAGTAAAAGGAGAATTTGTTTCATACCACTTGCAAGGTAAATGACCAAGTGCGAACGATTAGGTGCGAACATTAATTGTGGATAGTGGAAGTTGTACCAATGTGGTGTCAAACGAAATGGTCATACAGTTGAAGTTTCCAACCATTGTATACGCGAAGCCGTACAAGTTGCATTAGCTAAGTGATAAGGAAGTACTTCATGTCACCCAGTAGGTAGTATTGTCGATCATAATTCGAAATTATTCCGATGAGATTCTATGCGATGTGCTGCTTATGTACGCGTTACATGTGTTGCTTAGCCAACCATCGCTGTTTGATAGGAGAGTTATCCATGACGAATATAGGAACACGTACATGTTTGAGAAGGATGGCGAAAAGATTACAATGAACCCAATACCATTGAGGGAAGTTAACAAACTATAGACAAAACTTACCCACGAATCGAAGAAGACTCTGGTGATGAGTAGAGTCGAGTTCCAAGAGGCCATCAATGCTAAAGAGCCGACCCTTATGATGGTTAGATGACTGCTAGAAATGAAGGAGCAAGGTAAACTACTAGAAATCAAAGAGTTGCTGGATGAGTATGCCAATTTGTTCCCAGAATAGTTACCCGAAGGGTTACCCCCAACTCGAAGCATAGAATACTGCATTGACTTATTACCCAGCGCCGCGCTGCCATATAAACCAACCTATCGGTTGAGACCTAAATAAGCTTCTAAGCTCCAATGTTAAGTCAATAAGTTGCTAGAGAGAAGTTATGTCAGAGAAAATCTCAACCCTTGTACTGCGCCAGCACTTTTAGTGCCGAAAAAGAATGGAACCTGGCAAATGTCTGTAGATAGTCGAGCTGTGAACTAGATCACAATCAAATGCAAGTATCTTATTCCTAGATTGGAGGACATGCTAGATGAATTGAGTGGATCTAAGATCTTTAACAAGATTAGTCTAAAGTTTGGCTACCATCAAATTCGCATAAGGTTGGGAGATGAGTGGAAAACTGCTTTTAAAACTTGACATAGACTTTATGACTAGATGGTCATGCTGTTTGGCTTGTTGAATGCCCTGAGCACTTTCATGAGGCTGATGAATCATGTGCTGAAACATCTAATAGGAAAGTGTATCGTGGTGTACTTTGATGATATCCTAGTTTATAATGCCAACATGTCGAGTCACTATGAGCATCTCTAAGCCGTATTGATTATCCTTCGTACAAAGAGATTATTTGACAACTTGAAGAAATGTTACTTTTGTTAGAAGGAAGTGGTATTCTTTGGCTATATAGTTAGTAGAGGAGGCTTACGAATGGACAACAAAAAGATTTGAGCAATCGTCGAGTGGTGGACTCCTACTATTTATGTTGACATAAGGGGTTTCTATGAACTAACTTCGTTCTACAGAAGATTCATCAAGAATTGCAGTGTTCTTGCTACACCACTTACTAAGCCAACAAAGAAAAACACTAACTTTCGATAAGGAGAAAGGGAGGAGAGGAGCTTTGCCGAGATTAAAGAAAGATTAACCTCTACCCTGATATTAGTCCTACTTGACTTCAAGAAAATATTTAAGTTGGAATGTGATGCGTCAGGCATTGGAATAAGCACTATCCTAATGCAGGAAGGCTGACCAATTGCCTATCATAGTGAGAAGCTCAGTAGACCCCAACTAAATTATTCCGTGTATGACAAGGAACTCTTTGCATTGATCTAAGAACTATAAGTTTGGTAGCATTATCTATTACCGAGAGAATTTCTCATTTATATTATCTACGAGTCCTTGAGGTACCTCTGAAGTCAAACTATGTTGTCGACGCTGCAAGCAAGATGGGTTAAATTCCTTGAAGGATTCAATTTTGTCATAAAATATAAACAAGGGAAGAGCAACTTAGTTGTTGATGCTCTCTCGAGGAGGTATGTACTCTTGACTAAACTGCAAACCAGATTGTTTAGGTTTACCAGCATCAAGGAGCAGTATTCTGGGGATCCATACTTTGGACCCATACTTACACGTTGTATTGATGGAACAACAATGGATGAGTATCATGTGGAAGAAGAATACTTGTTATGAGGAGGGAAATTGTGTATGCCTTCTTGTTTACTTTGGGAGCTACTGATCAAGGAAGCCCACAGTAGAAGACTATTCAAACATTTTGGGGAGAAAAAGAGGCATGAATTGCTTAGTGCTTGATTCTTTTGACCGAAAATGAGGCAAGATGTGTACCGAGTCGTTGAAAACTGTGCCATATGAAAAAGGGCCAAGTGCTGAGCTAAAAAACAAAAAGCAATGCCTTTACTTGTTTCGACGAAACCATGGACTGAGTTGAGTATAAACTTTATCCTCGAATTACCACAAACTACTCGAGGAAAAAATTCTATAATGGTTGTGGTGGATCGGTTCAATAAGATGGTGCACTTTATGCCTTACGCCAAAACTAACGATGCTTCGGCTATTGCTTCTCCTTTTTTACAGGAGATTGTATGGTTACATAATGTACCAAAAAGTGTAGTCTCCAATAGAGACCTGAAGTTCTTAAGCAATTTCTGGAGAACCTTGTGGCGATAGATGGAGACCAAACTACTATTCAATACTTCCTACCACCCCCAAATTGACAGCCAAACAAAGGTGGTTAATCATACTTTGGGATCACTACTCCGGGCTATAGTGGGTAAGAACTAGGCCGATTGCGGCGTCTGCTTACCAGTGGTCAAATTCGCTTACAACTGAATAGTCGCCCCTTGACCACACCCCTGTACCCGTGTTCACATAAGAAGACCCAAATGCAATAACTTG
Organism: Lumnitzera racemosa; assembly: GCA_024138005.1. NCBI lineage: Eukaryota > Viridiplantae > Streptophyta > Magnoliopsida > Myrtales > Combretaceae > Lumnitzera > Lumnitzera racemosa. Next base: position 111,209,117 of record JAMXBC010000004.1, read on the forward strand.
AGCACAATCCCTTCAGCATATCTATGACAAAGTCATTTGATAAATCAATCAAGCTACTAAAAGAATGCGAGAGAAGGCCAAGGGTAGGATAACTAAACAATTCTAATAAGGAGACTTAGTATGGTTGCATTTCAGCAAGGAACGGTTCTCACACAAGTGGAGGAACAAATTATCTGCAAGAGCTAAAAGACTTTTCAGAATCCTCCAAAAGATCAATGATAACGCCTACAGATTAGAGCTACCCGAGGACTATAGGGTTTCCAATACCTTCAACATTGCTAACCTTAATCCATATCCCCCCGACAAAGAGCTAAACGAAGACCATTCGGATTTGATCCCAAATCCAAATCAACTTGGAGGGAATTATTGGAATCAGGCTATTATTCCTTTAACCCACAACCGAGCATGAAGACTGGAAGGCTAGACAAGGCGAATTCTCCTACTCCAATTGGCTCCTGCTGAGGTCGAGTGCTTCTTTGCCGAGTTACTCTTTATACTAAGCCGAATAATTACCTATCTCTCTATAGTATGCTGAGTTGTAGATTACTCACTTGCGCCTGAGCTAGCCAATAACTCGGCATCTCCCTTGCCCCTTGCTAAGAAGTTGCGATAGAGAGACTATAGACTGACTAAGCCACCCCTGCTTGGATAAGCAAGCCGATCATACTTTTTGTCCGCATCTTCCATTGGCATCACCACATGTACATAATCATGTGTAGAATCCGTTGCACCAATGATTGTTTTCCTTAAATATTCATTTTTATCGTTTTATATCTTCTGCACTATTTTCTTAGGAAATGCCCTTTTTTGTCTTTTCCCTTTTATGTAAGTTTCCCTAACTTATAGGTATAAATACCCTTGTATTTGTAATCGCAGATAGATTCAGATTGAACATCAATACATGAAACATCTCATCTCTCGTAAACACTACTCTGTTTACATTCATATCACTCTTATCCTAACCCATAAGAAGGTTAGTTGGCGAGTAACCTCACTAGACTGATTCGTACATCATATTGAGTTATGCTATGAGTCCTCACAAATTCCATTGGTGTGTTATATCTGTTGGAACTGATCATAGGTTTTTGCTTACTTTTTCATTCGCATTAATCCTTTCGCACGTTCTCCATCATTTCCTTTTTAAGCTTTCGACGAACTTAGAACCATTTAGCAACCGGCCTTATCTGTTCTTAGTTACAATTCACATCAAAATCAGCCCATGCTCGGGTCTACATTACATGGCCTAGTCAACTGTTGAAGTCTACAACGACTAGGAGACCCTGCATAAGGCTAGATAATAAAGTCAACAAGCACCTCCTACAATTTAAGACCACGTTGGACTGCATGACCTAAAGATACGAAGCCCAATATGATCATCAATCCTTACCAGATAAAGTCTAAAGACAACATCTGTAGGAAATAGACCTTATTTCCTATCCAAACACACACTAAACACTACCTTATATTTGCATTAGTTACCATGTCTCACATCGTGAATCGTAATAACAACCAACCTATGAATAATCAGCCCTCCATTAGGAAACACCAAAGAAACACATGGCTTGAGTGGAGTGGCTACTTGAGAATTCATTGCTCACAACATAGAGCTCTAAACTAGGCTTAATGAAACCGAATAGCATAGCAGACAGGTCCTAAGGCTTTTGATGCTTGTTAAGAGTAGAGCAATGTCTAGCAACAATAATAGAATGGCAAGGATCAACAGCTTGATCCCCTAATGCAGGAACAACAGGCGTAATATGTAACTAACCATAACCGCGCCCTTATTGACAATGAATAGGAGACCCACTCCCATGTAGTGCCGGCATACTCTATAGCGCGCTAACCCCATCTAACAGACTATGCCAACTTGAATGAGCTTCACATGATTGTAAGGAGGCTCTCCAAGCAGTAGGAGTGCAAAGTAGCTGATGAAGCTGGGCCGATCACCAGTAACAAACCCCCCTTCACAAGGGGTGTCCAAGATGAGTTTCGTCCTTCTAATGGCAAGCTCCTTGCCCCGAACCATTATGATAGTACCGATGATCCTGATGATCACCTTCTTCACTTCGCACCCTCATGAACCTCCATGTCCATGCCAATGCTATCATGTGCAAAGCTATCCTAGGCATTTTGCGGAAAGTAGCTTGGGCGTAGTTCAACCTCCTACTTAAGAACTCCATCAGCTCCTTTGATGAGCTAGCTCGCAAATTCAATCTCCAAGTAGAAGAGACCTAAATCAACCTAAAGCAAATCGCTCACCTTGGGCAATGCGTATGACCAAGAGGAAGAGTCATGGACTAACACCATCTTTAGGCCCTTTAAGGAATACAAATAGGGGAAGCCAAAACAAGATGAAAGTAGAAAATTCATACCTGCAGAGATGAGAAAGGGAACATATAAGTAGAAGACATAACTACAACACTTGAATTAAAAAAAAAAAAAAGGATATGAAGGTACTTACTCTTTCCCGTAACCTGGGCTTAGAACTTAAAGCATGTCCTCTCTCCGCTCCTCGAAGAAGTATGTGAGCCAAGAAGAAAAATATGGCTTCTTCTTCTTCTTAATGTATGTAGCTTGCGAAGCACCCATTAAGGATGTCTAAAAGCTATACTCTTAATGAGATGTTGTTGTGACAATAAGGTCAACTCATCCAAAATTGCACAGATTCAATAGTATAGCTACGTCTTCTATTGTCAGAGTTATCTCCCCCTACGAAGTGATAAACGTATAGGTTTGAATACTCCAATGTGAGATGATTGCTTGCCATACTTCCATTCCACTCATTTGTGGGAACCACGATTGAGTAAAAGTGGTAATAGTGAGGAAGACTTTAGTTTTCTTCAAAAGAAGTGCATATTTCGACTTCACTACAATGTATGTCATCTAGTCATCCCATTCAAAGGTTAGCTCCTTTAAGAATGCAAATTGGCTACTAAAGAAGGTAACTCTCTTCTTTCATTTCTAAAGCGCAATATTGAATCTCGTCTCAATGGTATCTCTAGAATCAGAACGAGGCTTGTGCCCAATAAACAAGAGACTACCATCAGTGTAAGGTATTGCGCGGGCTTTCGGTGCTTAGCTTCATCTTAAAATGTGTCTTCAGAAATAGTTTCATTCAACCACTTATCCCGAGAACATGGGACTGGTGGTGGGCTTTTTTTTTTTTATGCACCAATAAGTCCTTCAACTTCACTGCCTTCATACTTTGACTTCGATTAGTCTCCATCTCCTTTATTAGTAGAGTGCAATATCACTATCTTCTTTGAGTGGAGAAGTTGATACCTAATAAATTACAAAAGTTGCACCACTATTGCCAATACAAGTTAAGTTCGCTACTGAGGATAGGGGACTTTGTGCAATTCAAAGAGCTGACGTTCCAATGATGAAGGTTGTTGTCTTTTAATCGCTATAATAAAAAGAAAAAAAATTTAAAAATAGTAACTATTTTGTGTGTGTGTGTGTATACGTATATATAGTAAAATGTAAGGATGCAATGAAAAGATATAAAGTTGGTTTTGGAAGTTAATAGATTTGGAAGATATGCCGATGTCTAGAATGAGATGTGAATTGATCATGAAAGTTCTTAAATGGGAAAGTGAAGATATTGTAGACTAATTATTCTTGGTAGGTGAAGATACAAATCAGATACCTTGCAAAAAAATTCTTACACAAGAAAAAGATTTAGACTTGGTAAGAGTCAAGTATGGGAATGAGTGAAGTACGGGGATCAAAATGCTTATTACCTATTATAAAGTGGTAAGAGCTATGCAATTAGTGGAATAAAGTGAAGTAAAGCAAAAGAAATTGAATAGGAAGCATTTAGTGCTGAAATGTCTCTACTACATGATATCCTCAAAGCATATGTTAGTGGCTTCTCCACTATGGCATGAATATTATATGAAATATATATAAAGTTATAGGAATTGATCAAGGATGAAGTATTTTGACATCTTTCTAGAAGAGGGGATATTTTTAATTCCTACATGCTCTGACGGGTTGCTTAAGGAAATATATGTCAATTACAAGTATACGTACATGGAAGTCTTATATGTTTGCAATTGCATGCACAATCAAGAAAATTGGATATATGCACTAAGGAGGAGCCATGATTGCAAGCAATTTTGGTGGTCAACCTGACATGAACGTACTTTGCATAGAACAAAGTTTTCCATGAAAAAAAAAAACGTATTAATTGATGATAAGGTCTACTCAAATGATTTTAGATGAGGTATTTTCTCCTATAAGGAATATTTGGAGCTTTTATTAAAGGTGATGAAAGGGTCAATTCAACATGGTCCATGATTTAAAAAGAAAAAAAGGATGGATCCGATTATAGTTCGGATCAAGTCACAATAGTTCGGAGCAATATTGGCACACAAGTGTAAATTCATTAAGATTGACGGTTCTCCTAAAAAGAATTAACCCCTATAAAGAGAGCTACATATCAATGAAGATTTATCTTATATATTGCCATGGGGGGCAATACCACTCTAGCATGTTAAAAGTGATGTACGTAATTAAATGGTACTTTAAGTTGCGCATTGAGGTATATAATAAATAAATTTGCAATGCTATCACTAGACTAAATAAAGTTTTCGATTATGTGGGCACACTTGGTAGTAGTATGACTCTTTATGATGCGCATGTATCGAGTTGCGACCTAGCCATTCAAAAGTGGCAATTGATAACCAAAATACTTAAACTTCGCCTAAGATTTCGATCAGGGGGGAAAATGTAGATGGATGAAAATTGTCATATTAATTATTGAGCTCAACCCATTATTTATTTGGCCTTAACTCTTTAGACTTACTAACATGGCTTAAGAATTCTAGTTCATATTTAGGATAATTCAGAGAGAATTGGCTTGATGGGCTTGAAACAAAAGTCGGTGGACCAGTTCTCTACATTCAACCTTTCTTAGGTAGGCCATTCACTCGTAAAGAAGGATATTATCCTTGGCCCATTAGTTAGCTTGTTCTGAATAATCATGAATTAAATAAGCTTTATCTCATCCATTGATCACCAAGATAATCTAAGGAATATTACCTCACCTAAGAACCTATAAATACCCGGTATTTCTTTCTTATGTGGAAATTCTTAGAGAGAATAGAAGAACAAGAGCACTCTGCAAAACCTTTACTCTTTAAGATTAAACAATTGATTCAAGTAAAGAATTGATATCATTCACTCAAGTTACAAAATGAACGGTTGAAGTCTCCTAATGACAGTTTCGCTTCGTTATATATAGCTTCTTTGAAGCTATATATAACGCATCACTCACGTAGTATATATATGACTACTCCAATCGAATCCTTATATCTAAACTAATATATTACTTGAATCGATGAATAGTTTGTAAATATCATGAATAGTTAGTAAATATCACTAATAGTTAAATACTTAATAATGAAGATAAGTACTTTTTCAAAAAAAAATTACTAATGATACTTCCCTATGTTAAAAAATACTATCGAAACTTTTTCTCACTTGTAAACAGAAGAGGGGATGGTAAGATGGAGGTAATTCAAGAGCGAAGTGAGGCAAAGTGGATTGTGTGGTAATTCAAACAGAAAATAAAAATGAGGAGAAAAGAAAAGGTAACTTTTCCGTTTTCAAAGTGAAAAATTTTACCATAAATATCGTGTTGAATCAAGGGAATATGGGGGAAAAGTTCGAATTTATACTAAACTATCTTTCATATATAATGACATAAAAATACGGTTAGTACTACAAGAAAATACATTGCTGGATCCCCAACCCCCCCCCCCCCCCCCCCAAAAAAAAAATTAAAAGTTTCGAAGCTACCAACGTAGTACATGTGTCAGTTGAAAACCCATGTGATTACAATTACTTGGTTCAGCAAATTAATGTCCAACTGATTGGTGGAAAATGGAGTCTCGGAATATCCTCGGAATTAATATTTGGTTCTTCCATCATAGCTCAAAACACAATAGTGGAAGGCAATTTAGACGAGAAACGATGAACCGGCCGAAACCTTGTGCCCATTAACAACGACCGAATTGCGTAGATCTTAAAAGCACCAATAATATATCAGACGTAAAGTATTATTTTAAAGTTTGACCAACCAGTGACATTCGTAATCGTTGTCATGATTCCTTTTTTGGCATAAGAATCATTTCTGTTTAGACAATTAATTATCTTACTTTCTCTCTTCGCCACATCCAAACAAATAAAGAAAGAAAGAAAAACACTTCCTCCCAGTTTCTTAAATCCATCCATTTTGCCTGCCTTTATTTAATCCCACTTCTTCCTATTTTTCTTTTCTTATTATTATTTTTTATTAAACTAAAGAAAGGATAAATTATCAAGCATAACTAAAGGTACCCAGTCATTTAGGACCCTTTTTAATTTTTACATAATCACAAAAGGCCTTGTAATTGCCATTCGATAGTCATCGCATATATGACGTGAATCCTTCAAGTTCAATTTGCTCTCAAGTGGTAGTCAGGCCCCTCCAACTAGGTACCATGCAAAAGGGACATACAAACACTTCATTTCCGAAAGGCAAAGCTCCATATTGGAGAAAGGATAAAAATGGAAATAGCAAAATAAATGAGGAATAAACATCTTTTGCTTATTAGTAAAATGGGTAAACCAGCTGTTGATAGGGTTTTTTAAACCTGGACCCCTTGGATCCATGCCGACTTAATCAGGTTCAAAGCTTAAGTTGTTCTCCTTTGGATTTAGCCTCCTTGCCTGTACATCCAACCTCAGCCTAAGCCCATTGTACGACCTATCGAACTACAACGATCCACAACGGCTATTACATTGTGGATAAAGTTAGACACTAGATCAACCAACTACCCCCTACAACTGCAAGCTATGTTAGACCCTATAGCTCCTCTATCCATAGCTTATGAACGTAGCATTTGCCTACTAACAGCTCCACTCCTTTATAAATACTAAACTATCAACCAATAGTAAACCACTTGATACGCACCTGAGCTATATTCTGCTATCTAGCATGCTTGTTGTCTTTCTCCATACAATTTGCTAACTTAAGTATTAGAGTAATCATGTTGGATAAAACTCTGGTACCCCTCACTATTTACTATTTTGCAGGCTCTCATCACCGTGTAAAGCCAAAATAGCTTCCAATCTCTACTAGTCAAAACCCAAAGATGATATTTGCCACCAACTATGGGAAATAAACCTTACTTCTTACCAGAATACACCTTAAACGCATACTAAACACCACCCTCGTTTACCGTCATGTGTTGCATTAACAATCTTAAGAACAACCAATTTGTGAATAACCAACCCATAAACAACTAGCCCCCAATTAGGGAAACACCTAAACAACACTTGGAACGGGTGAAGCGGTTGCTTAAGGAGTTTTCTACCAACAATAGGATGCTTTACGCTCATCTTCATTAAGCTAAAAGGTATAGTAGGCAGAGCCACTTGCCTGAGGCTTTTGATGCCCATACTAGGCACAACAACCAATAACAGTAGCAAAATGATAGCAATTAATTACCTAATCTCCTAGAGAGGAACAATAGATGCAATCTATGGCCACCTACGACTACAACCACGCCCTTGCTGGCAATGAGCAAATGGTCGACTCCTATGGAGCATCGGTATATTTTACAGCGTACCAAGCTCACCCGATAGATAATGCCAACCTAAATGAGCTCCGTGCAATTGTAAGGAGGCTCCCTCTATAGTAAGGGAGCAAAGTAGCTAACAATGCTGGGTTGGTCACTAGTAAAAAAACTCTTTTAACTAGGGGTGTCCAGGATAAAGCATTACCTCTAAACAACAAACTTCTTACCCTGAACTAGTATGATGGTACAAGTGACCCTAATGATCACCTTCTCCATTTCTACACCCTTATGAACCTTTATGGTCATGGGGATGTAATCATGTGCATAGCTTTCATACGTACTCTAAGGAAGATAGCTCAAACGTAATTTAACCACTTACCCGAGAACTCTATTGGCTCCTTCAATGAGCTAGCATTTAGGTTCAATCTCCATTTCAAAGTTAGCAAGCCTCCATCCAAGACACTTTGTCCTTGTACTTGATTACATAGAGCAAAGGACAGAGAGAATATATGGCCCAGTTCAACAATGTTATGGTCTAGATCCCTTAGTTAGACAAGGATGGAGCAATACATGCTGCATAGCTTAGCATTAGATACTCTAGGGACTTCTTTTATTCAGTTACTAAAAGTAAATCAAAGACCCTACCCAAATTCTAGAATAAAGCCCAGAAGTTCATGATTAAGAAGATAATATTCATGCCAAGCGCGATACTGGCGTAGAAAGGTTGGGCCAAAAAAAGGACAAAGAGAGATTGTCCATTAAGGATCACCTTGGTGGTAAGGTACTGAGCAGAGCTGAGGGGGAAGGCGGGCAGTAAGAAGCATTGAGCAAAGCAGAACCCACTTCCCCTTCCCATCTATACACAACATACACCTCTAAATCGATCAATTGTCGAGGTCTTTGCCAAGGTGTAGAATAAAAACTTACTGGAACTCAATCAAGTACTACCAATTCTATGACAACCATGGCTACACCATGAAGGAATGCTTCCAGTTGAAGAATACAATTGAATATGCTATTCAGCGGGGCTACTTCAGCGAGTATGTGGCTCAGTGGAGGAATGACGACTATTCTAATGATGATGAAGATAGGGTGCCTTGGAGGTGATGAACTGATGGTGCCCAAGCAAAACAAAATGAAGATCGCTGTAATCACTGAGTCCCTTTATGACTACGTACCCAACAATGTCATCAACATCATCATTGAGGAGGCATACCTAGGGAGCTAGCCAAGCACCAGTAACTCAGCTAATACCCTATTCGAGGTGCTAGCTATCAAAGAGAAGAGGTAGAAGATTAACATTTCAATCTCTTTCTCTAAGGTGGGGAAGGGGTAGACACCTCTCACCAAGATACCTTTTAATCGAGGCAACAATCATAAACTTTAAGGTCCTCAAGATCATAGTAGACACTAATAGCTCCACTGACATCTTCTTCAAATACACATACGACAGAATGAGTAAGAAATTGCCCATTAAAATGAAGCCTTACCACCATGACCTCATAAGCTTCAATGGGAGAACTGTCCGAGCCAAGGGTATCATCATTCTCGATATGGAGCTTGGTGATGACATACAAACATGGGTAAGTGTTGCTTTGACTAATGAAACCACTTACTTTGATGGTTTTGTAGGGAAATTAATGAATGGTAATGTCAAGGTTACTGTGAGGAACCAAATTGTGATAGTTGCTCATTTAACTAGCAATGCTTTATCTCTTATTAATAGATATGCCTCTCTTCATGGTTAATTGGACTTTCTATAGTAGTTATTTAAGCCCCATAAGTAGAAATTCCTCGACAAAATGGGTTTTAAGATTGATGTTGAAAACGTTATGGTACTAAAATGGGTACCGTCCCATATTACTGAAATTCGTGGCACATAAAATTATTATCCATCTATATATTCTAATAGGCCATGGCAAGCATTGCCTTAAGAAAGGTCTTATAGTAAATGTATGAGCAGCTTGCATTTATAGTGAAGATGCCTTATATATATGATTTCATGGTTAGATTATTTTAAAGGATGCATGTAGAATATTGATCGAAATAGTGTTTTTTTTTTTTATTATTTGTTTTATACTAGTTAAATTAGCACATGTTATGTATGTTAACATTTTTATAGTATCTTATATAATACTATAAGAAAGAGACCTAAATGTATTAAAAACGTTGGTATATGTATAGCTCTTTACGAGGGTGCGAATAATACATCCACTAGTATTAGTTTTTGCAAAAAAAAAAAAATCCCCTTTCTTAGGAGGGAAAGGAAAATGCTAAGGGGAAATTACTTTAATTACATTGATTTTGACTTTCTTTTTTCTTTTTAGATTACACTACATAAATAAGTTAGAATTTTGATTGGATAGGTAAGACATAATTAAGGTAGGTATTATAGTTTTTCTAGTTGAACCGAACTCGAGGATTCCTTTAAGATATTTCCTCACAAGAAATGAACGGGGTTTTGGTAATAGGTTTCAAAACTCGGTTGCAACACATGTTTATCATCTCCAAAAAGAAATTACATAAATATAAATCACATAATTTTAATTATACAAATGCCTATCCAAAATGGCATTTCAAAGATGCGATTTTAAAACTCTACAAAGATATCAAATGTATTAAATGTGATTTCATAAATTCACTACATTGCAAAATTGTTTTGTATGTATGTTGCATGCTCCACATGCAATTTCAAAAACATATAAATCGCAGATTGAACATAGAACATATACACTAAACAAAAATCGCATATTTTGCAATGATAATTATGTAATTATTTTCATATAATTGGTATTTGCATAATTAAATTAATGGCGCATTAGTAAACATACAAAAATCTCATCAATTGTGGTAAATTATAAATACACACTTATGTTTATTTCATGTGCACTTAATCCCATTATCTTTAAAAGTATGTGCTTAAAACCCAAATCCTTTAAAAATATACATTTAGACCCTACAACATGAGTAGTCAAAATGCACATTCTTAAAAGATTTTGGGGTTTAAGCATACTATTTCAAATATAAGAGGGCTAAATGCACAAAAAGCAGCGTAAGGGGGTATACTTACAATTTAAATTTTTTTCTTTTAATTTTAGGAATGAAAGACGATAACTAAAATAAAAAAAAAAGTCAATGAATAAAATATAAATAAATAATATAATATTATTAGTTAAATAAAAAAGAAGCAATATCCAAATTTTCTTGTAAGATAATTAATGTTTTAAGTAATTTAAAATATTATAGGATTAATATCTTTTAAGAAAATGACTAAAACTCAAGAAATGGGGGAAATAATCTAAATGAATTGATCTTACAAAAAATTTCGAATGATTTTCTTCCATTTGTGTATCACCAAATCTCATATTTTTGCTTTTGATTTTCCTCACCTTTCTATTTTAATATTTTTACCAACTACATCTTTCATAAACTATGGAAGTTGCATTTTTAATTGAGTAATTAACCGATAAATTATTTATTCATTTATCGGCTAAAGTTTTTTTTTTTTTTAATCATCCTCTTTCCTTCATAAAATTAAAAAAGAAAAAAGTAATTGCAAATATACCTTCTTATATTGCTTCATATGCATTTAACCCCATTATCTTTGAAATTGTACGATTAAAGCTCTAAATCTTAAAAAATGTGTATTTAGACACCTAAAAGTAATTAAAATGCACATTTTTCAAAGATTTGAGAGTATAAGTATGCAATTTTAAAGATAAGAGAGCTAAGTACACATGGAGTAAAGATAAGAGAGTGTATTTACAATTTACCCAACTTTATTGAGTTTATGATGTAGGACAATGAAAACAAAGATGAGTAGACAAAAAAAATAATTGTCTTCATACTAAATTTGGTAAAAGATTATAATTAATTGTTGAAAGATACGAAAATCAACTAGAAAGCTATAACTAAAAAATAGTTATGTTGATTATGCTAAGAAATAATCGCATTGTAAGATATATGTAGACTTCAGGTCCTTGAAGGAATTACAGTAACAGGAGAGTAGTATAACATCATATCATACTTAATTGTCTACTTTTACTCTATCATATTAGGAAATAACACAACAATGAAATAAGCGATATTCTTTCTTTTTTTAGCTAACAGCATTACATGTTACAATTTGGAGGTAAGAGAATTCAAACTTGGTCCATCTTATTTGGAGACCAATGTTTGTACTATTAAATTACAACAACATATATAATAGAGAATCCTATTAAGTAAACCAATACAAATGACAACTAATCCTATTGGAAAAAAATAAAAAGAAAATAAAGTCGAGATGAAATTGTTGATAAAAAGCTATTTTGGTTTACCATGCACTCTATTTCTTCTATTAGGGATACATCCAGTTAACCTTGTTATGATCCCAATCAACCATATTGCCTAAGTAGTAAACTAGGTTTAGGTCTACATTAGTTCTTCTCAACATGAGACGTTTCACCTTCATTAACCGAGCATAAAAATAGTGTCTATTTAAATTCCATGCTATTATTTTGACACTAATAATGCTAATGATCTTTTCCATTTTTCTTTTCATTATCACCATGTATTCCGGTAGGTATTTAAGATCTCTGTAATGAACATTTACAACAAACTTAAATAATTTATTGTTTGATCTAATTTTCTTTTCAATTTTCATGGACTTTTCATGAGTCTGAATAGCAATTGACTCAACTGGGTTTAAGCATTGGGATAGAACCTACAGTTATCTAATCTCACTAACAATCTTTCTTAGGAGTGGGATTAAAAAATTCGCAAACTTTTTTTCATCTAAAACTGGTCAATTTTCTTGAATGACTTGATTCAACACATTGATAACACTATGATCAATTCATTTATGTAAGACTCGATTTGCAGTTGTTACAGGTTTTTTTTTTTTTTTATAAATCAACAAAGTTGGCAACTAATTGTGACTAACTTTGTTATAACTTCTCCTTACACAAGCATATTCTTTTGAAGCATTTTTAAAAGCAAGAACGAAAAGATTTTGGTCCAATAAGTGAACATTAAAATTTATTTGTACATATATATATATATATACTTATAGGGAAAAATATCAAAAAAATTTAAGTGGATATAGTACTTCCTTCAAAAATCGAGCAAGATTGATTGATTTTCAAAGTTTAATTGAATGACCCTATCAATGTAATTTCAATGCCAAACTTTGTCTTAAGTATCCTTATATTACATGTGAATATTATATAAAGAGATTTCGGACAAAAATGATTTCCACAATTTTTAGGGATTTTTTAGCCTTTAAATTGGACAAAAAATGTTATTTTCTTGAGGATTTTATGTATGTAGCTTAATGACACCCTTGGTGTTAAGTTTTGAGGTTTATTTAGATCACACTCTATTGTGAAGAATAATCTAGAGTTATGTGGTTTGAGTAGGAGATGAGATATGAGCAAGTTGGTGAATATAGGTATAAAACATTAATAGGTAAGTATGTGAATTTGAAGAATTTAGTATTATGATGTTGCTTAACATGATAAATGTTATGCCTTGAAAATATAGAGTCATAATAGTCTCGCTATATAAGCTATCTTAAGATAGAAACCATTCTCATAGCTACTATCCTAGACTTAGTTCACACCAGGTATACTCAACTCTACCTCTTTGAAGCGTCCAATTCGATACCTATTTTATATAAACCTGTAGAGTAATCCTTTGAAATAATTTATAAAAATAAACTTGTAATTTGACTTTGTAAAAGAGTAGTAGTAAATCCCACAAATACCCGTCATTTCATATACAAACCAGAATATTAAAAACTACTAAGCCCCTTAAGGAGTCCTGTATAGTTTTTCATAAAAGATAAAAAGTTAATATTAAAGGTAACAACCAACCATTTCTCGTTGCATCTCACCCCCCCCCCTCCCCCCCTCCCCCTCCCCCCCTGTCCCAGTTTAATAGTACTCTAGTGTTGGGTAGGTACTTATGATTAATTTGAAACCTGTAAAACAAACTATAGAGGAATGAGTAACAACTTGCTTAGTAAGTAAGGTAGAAATAGAATTATGCATTCAGCACATCACAAATAGGGTTTTCAATTAAGTTGGTTAGATACAATGCATGTATAAGCAAATGCTATCGTACGACGTTATCCGGTCCGTTGTGAGACCAAAAAAATTGCACCCGCTCTAATTTAGGTTGAAGAGATTGACGTTATGCACTTCGCGAATCAAGACTAAACTGAGGCTTACGCAATGGAGAATACCCTCCTCCCATAACCACCTTCCTCCCATGACCACCTTTGAACCATGATCCCCAACTTTACCATAACCTCCTTTCCAATCATTTAGTTCAACTAAGAGTGGGTAAAAGACTATTTCAACTATCCTCATTGAAGGGAGTTTGTATTTGGCCTAAGAATCCTAGCCGTTACCCCTAATGGGTTGCAATGCATATCAAGTTAAATTATTAAGTCGAGTTTGAGTTAGTTTATTTTTAGAGTGATCAACCAAGCTCAAACAATTCAAGCATAATAATATTCACAAAACAACCATATCATGAAGCTCAGCTCCCATCACAACAAATCGAACCTAATAACAAACACTGCATACGTACAAACAGCTAACTATAATCATAAGCCAATATATACCAAAGTTCTCAGATATTCTAAAATAATATCTCAAAATGCTGTAAAGCATTGATTTCACTTACCTATTCAGATACTCACTACGAAAGACTCGGGTTGTCAACAATCTGATCACCGGGGAATCTTATAAATATAAAACTTAAATTTAGTTTTCATAATTGTTATGAAAACACCAAAGTTTTATCTAAAATGGCTATATATATAAATATATATAAAGTATCTTATCATTTTCCTTATATAATAATATATAGTTTTATTATATAGATTAAGTCAAGTTATTAAGTATTAATAATATACGTAATTATACTATTACGTATAATATATCGTTTCGATCTTATCGAAACGTACTTTTAATCGGTTAAATCACATTTCGATTACGATAGAGTTATAGTAGTACGTAAACTAGTGATATTGTAGAGATATAATTTATATTATCTAGGTTTATTCGATTTTAGTAAAAATAGTGTCGTTGGGTTCATACAGACCTAACTGTATATATTACGAATCCTATTCCTAGAAATAACTTTTAACAGGTAGTTTGATTTCTAACACAGTTATACGCTCTAAATAAATATTGTCATATTATACGTATTTTATATAATTAAACTATATTTTACATAATTTGTCAACATAATTCTATAATATAGATATTATTTAACCCTAATACCCATAACATATTCCGGTCAAAATATCATTAAATATATTAAAAATTTGCTTTTCATCACATTTGACTAGTACTTATATATGTAGTTTTATTTCATTATTTATCATGTTTTAGCCTATTACTACTGAAAATACGTCCTAGTTCGTAATTTAAGCTATTTTATTAAGTAAATTCATAATAAATATCTTGGGTTATTGAATAATTCTTTAAAAATTCCTATAGACTCCTAAAAATATGGAGAATTCAATCATCACTTAGTTTCATGTTATCGATTTGCTGCCTATATATTCAAATTTATAATTTTACCCTAAAATTATGCTTAATTATCCAAATGTTATTCTTTTTGCACAAAATTATTTTCCAACAATCCTTACATCACTATAATTCACCAAAAGTTAGTATAGATCAGTTTTCTCCAATTAATTTCACAAAACCTATTTATTTCACATTTTCAACTTAATTATAGCTATTTTTGGGGATAAAAATACAATAAATATTACAAAAACTCAAATAAAAAATCAGGATACATAGAAATTATCTATATATCATATGTACGTTACAAAAAAATTTTGAGCGAGAAATTATATCATTTAGTATATTTATTTTGAATTTCAAATTCCAGATGAATAGTACATTTGTTAAGCACATATACTAAATATTCCTAATTTTGGACAAATAAATTTACAAAATGAAAGTACATCTAAAATAACCTTGAAATTAATTTTTATATATTTTTAATTAATTTAATAATTTTTCAAAAATAAAGAAAAATATGGTAGAAACTCGGAACCTAAGTTTATCGGAGCTCTGGCCACCATTGGCCTAAGAGGGGTTTTCAACTAGCCTAGATGATGGTGGCTCTACTAGGTGGTAGTGGGGCTCCACGTCAGGTCATCGAATGGTCGGGGAACTGTCTTAACTCGATCCTTGCTCTATTTTTATTCTAATTTTTTCTATTTTTCTTTGATTTTTTTTCTTATTTTTCCTTTATATAATATGAGTTTCGAAATGTGTATCTATTCTAAGGGAGTCTTATTTATAGTGATTAGGATTAGTTGAATTTTTTCTTAATTATTAAGTAATTTATTTTAATATTTTTCTTGAAAAACAAAAAATATGAGGTGACAAATGGCTGGTGATTCACTTTTGAGTCATCATTTTCAATTATTGTTGAAGTGCTACATGGATTCTAGCAATTCCCACATCATTTGGATAAGTTTTGATTTAGTTTTAGTGAAATTTGAATAATTTAAGTATATTTAATTATTATATTAATATACGTGCATATATGCACTATATATATAACACATGTAATGAGTAACTATATGCATATAACCATGTTTCTAGCATGTCTTTTATTTTTAAGATACTTTTCATATTTAATTTGCTATTTTATCAATTATTATGTATAATTATATAAGTTTAGGTTAATTTACTAATATATTTATTATATATATCAGGTATACTCATAAAAATATGTGTATACTCATATAATATATTATGCTAATTAACTTATATCTAAGTTTTCGTCACATTCCGGGTTCATTTTTAAGGGTTTTGATCATTTTTATACTATATCAAGTAATTACACTTCTAGGGGCAAATTCGGGATTTTGGGTAATTGTTTTCAAAATCTAACTTCACCAGATCACTTCAACTAACTTTTTATCTTAGTCATAACGTTTGTGTTCAATCGGATAACATTTCACGAAAGTCCTAAATTTAGATACAATTATCCTAAGCTCAACTTTAGGGTTTCATAAAAAGAAAGTTCTCACTATTTTAATTATATTCTTAATATTTTATTATATTTTTTACTTCCAAACGTACGAGAATTCCTCAATTAGGGTTATCATGTTTTTCGTAAACTTCTAACCTACTCGATTTATTTTCTTAAATGCCATATATCAATTATCGATCCTAATCGTATAAGGATAAGGCTTTATCTTAATACTTAAATATTCATGTCCTAAATGCTGATTTATGGAATATTACAATAAACCTAACATATGAATGTGATTTAGTATGTTTACAATCTCGAATATAATATTAGCTAGGTTATTTCAAGTAAACTTATAAAATGACCATGTTTAAACAGTTCTTCCAAAGGTTGGTCTATTGGACAAATGATTTAATTCCAAGTTGTAAGCCTTAAAGTTCAACTAAGTAACTGTAGGATTGAACTTAGAATCCAAGGTTTAGGGCGATCGGTTAAAGGATCCAATCATACCCAAATTATAAATTATTGAGAGAAATATTAGTAAAAATGACCCCGTAAACTTAAATTTTAAAAAATAAATAGTAAAATAGGAGACTATAAAATTGTCAAATTTTAAGCATAATAGGTATTAATTATCGAAAATGCGAAAAGTGTAATGAAATAACTAATAAATTACTAGAGATAGATTATATGTATACTAAAAATTTTAGAATGACCAAAATAATATTTAGGAATGTTCACATGTACCTCATATGTATTTACGTGTAGATAAAAATACGGGTAATTACCTAAATTAGCCTAAAACTAAGCAAATAATTAGGGAAAAATACAAAATAATTATAGAAAAATCAGAAGAGGATAAGCTGCAACAAGATCAAGTCGTGGTCAGCAAGAAAAAAAAATAACCAATAAAAATTTGACAAACAAAAAGCCAAAAATCATGGAATTGGGACAAAATCCCATCAAATTAATGCACATTAATTTCTACAATTGTCTATAAATAGGGAAAAAAATTCCAGAAGTCCTTTGGTCAGTTTAGGATTTGAGAAAAATCAAAACAATGAAAAAATCGAGAGAAAATCTAGAAAAAAAAAAAGGAAAACTGTACAGTTAGGGATTTTAAAGGGAACCCACACCAGACGAGGAGCTGGGAGTGGACGGCCACCACCACCACACGGTGGTGGCAGCGCCCATGCCGGCCGACAATGCTACAGCGGCCCGCGGTGGCCGGAGCCACCCAAACTGGTGAGTCCAAATTCCAGCCCGATTCTTGTGAAATTTTGTAAAAATAGTAAATATAATTAGAAAATTATGAATTTTGTTATTCTGGGATATTTTCGCATGTAGTTTGTAGAAAAAATATTAGTTTGATGAAAACATGCCCTGTAATATATGGTCCTTAAGAAATCATGCAAAACCGAACACATTTTGGTTTAGAAATAAATGACCTTAGGAGTGTAGTTTGGAGCTCAATTTTTTTTTGTAGGATTTTCATGTGATATAGAACAGTGCTATGAAGCCATTTTTTTAAATTTAATTTTCAAAATTTTTAAGTTAATTTTTAGCCCTAAAATGATGGAAAAATTGGGTAATTTGAAGTTAATTAGGTGATTAGGATATTAATTACTAATTTAGATAGTAATTAGATGTTTAGGGATGTTAATCTCTGATGTGGAAACCTGATCCTAGTGTATGGAGTGTTAAGTATAAGTAATGAAGGTGTTATGCGGTAAATGTAGAAAATTAGGAATATGTAAAATTAAAAATTAATAAATATGGAAAAATTAGGTTTAATTAGATAATAAAATAATGAAAATCAGAACATAAAAAAATCTGAAACAAAATTCAATTTTAGGTAATTATATGAAAAATGTAAAAATTTCTCACAACATGAGTAAATTCGGTATACTAATACAGATTTAAGTGTACCGGATGGAATAAAATGCTGACTAGGGGTAGTAATCGTATTTAGGGTATCTGAAAATAATGTGGTTAGTTTCACATTATGAGTTGAAACAAATTTCTAGGATCCGGGTACAAAACAGTACCTAGAAATCGAACTAGAATCTAATTTAGAAATCGATGCGGAACCCGAACCTAAACCCAAACCTAAAATAATTATAAAAGACTTAATACCTAGATAATTAGGCATATTAAACCTTAAACAAAATCTAACAATAAGCGTTATAGGATAAGATGAACTTATAATATTATATGAAATACTGAAACCACGTTCGTGTTATAGGGATGATCAGCGATGGCCTGAGCAAATCGGACCTCGAGTGAGTGAGCGAGGAGTCGAGGTAAGTTGGGATTAATACGATGCTGTATTTTGGAGGCTTAAGATTATGCTTGGTTGTGGTTGTTAGATAGAGAATGTGTGCATGTGCTTGATTATGGGTGATGCTATGATTCTGTTTGTTGCTCTGGCACATATTGTATGACTTATATGAAAGGATTGATCACCCTAAACTGGACTTAATTAAATATCCGACCAGTAATCATAATCGGACATGCATGGCAACCCGTTAGGGGAACTTAGGACTCTCCGGCCAAATACCGACCCCTTCGGAAGGGATAGCGCAGGATTGCAAAATGGTCCCTTCTTCATCCTCAGTCGAACTAAGTGACAGGAGAGGAGGTCGCGGCGAAGGTGAAGACAGTGGTTCGAAGGTAGTCACGGGAGGAGCAAGGTCTCCATTACACAAACCTGGGTTTGGTCGTGAGCTGTTACATTAACGGCAACTCCTCAACCCGGATTAGAGCGCGCGTAATTTCTCCAATTTCACGAAGGGCCGGACAACGTCGTGCGATGGCATTTTCTTGCACATGTATTGTACCTAATAAGTGATTGAAAACCTTGTTGTGTGTATGGTATAGTTTTAAGTCCTCCGTCTTAACTTACTGAGCTGTGGTTGCTCACATCCCTATAGACGTTGTGCAGGTGCTGGCTAAGAAGCGGCAACAACTACTCTGAAGCTAGCAACTGCTGGATCCTGGGGAGTGAGGAAAAATATTGAAGAATAAACACATATTTTTAAGGTCTAAGTTTTTATTATTTTTCATTTCCGAATGATGTAATGATATAGAAAAGTACTATAAAAAAATATTGTAAACTTCAACTGCAATAACTGAATTATAACATATATATAATTCCTCACTTTTATAGGTAAGTGATTTATTTAACTTACAAACTGTCTACTTCAAAGCGGATTAGTTGTGGACGCTGTTAGCCCTAAAGCCAAGCCAAGTAACCGTAGGGTTGAACTTAGAACCCAAGGTTTAGGGCGATCGGTTAAAGGATCCGATCAAACCCAAATTAGAAACTATTGAGAGGAATATTAGTAAAACTGACCCCGTAAACTTGAATTTAAGAAAATAAGTAATAAAATAGGAGACTATAAAATTTTCAAATTTTAAGCATAATAACTGCTAATTACCGAAAAGGCAAAAAGTGTAATATAATAACTAATAAATTATTAGAGATAAATTATATGTATACGAAAAATTTTAGAATGACAAAAATAATAGTTAGGAATGTTCACGTGTATCCTACATGTATTTACGTGTAGATAAAAATACGTGTAATTACTAAAATTGTCTGAAAACTAAGTAAATAATTAAAGTAAGTTGGGTTATTGCTTATTGTAATAGAGTACTCGTTTTGTAGTACTCGGAAACTTAGGCTTGTATATGATTGTGATTGTAAATAGTTTGCGCATGTGCTTGATGTATCTGAATTCGTGCTGGAATTTGTACTGTGAATGATTTTGTGACTGATTGAATTGGTATGAACTTGTTGAACACCCTAAACCGCATTTAATCTTAGTCGACCCTAATAACCGAAAATGTCATGCATTGCAACCCGTTAGGAGATCATAGGACTCTCCAACCAAATACCGACCCCTTCGAAAGGGATAGCGCAGGATTGCAAAATGGTCCCTTCTTCATCCTCAGTCGAACTAAATGACAGGAGAGGAGGTCACGGCGGGGGTGAAGTCAATGGTTCGAAGGTAGTCACGGGAGGAGCGAGGTCTCCATTGCACAAGCCTGGGTTTGGTTGTGAGCTGCTGCATAACATGGAACTCCTCAACCCGGATTGAAGCGGGTGAAATTTCTCTGATTTCACAACGGACCGGACTACGTTGTGCCATGACACTTGATTATTGCATTGCATGAAAATAATTGTTTGATAACCCTGTTTGTGCTTATATGCATTCATGAGTCTCCGATTCAACTTACTGAGCTGTAGTTGCTCATACCTTTATAGATCCTTTTGCAGGTTCTGATTTGTAATCTCTTCAAGTACTATACCGCCCTACAATTATCCAAAGGCTAGTCCTTTTGAAGCCAGGGGTGTAAGAATCAAGTTATTTAGCAAATGTGTAACTAGACTGACCTTGTAGTTAAAGGTTGAAGACTGTTAGTTATTCTGTAAATTAGTAAACTATAGTTACTATGTAAAACTTCCTGGGAAGCTCTGTAGACATTATTATAAATATCTATGTTTTATAGAACTTTGTGATAATTATCATAATTGTTGTATAATCATTAATCGAACAGTTTACTTCAAAGCAAGGAGTCGTCGACGCCTTGTGTAGATTATCTCTATGGTAGGCACTGTGAGGCCAGTTACTATCATAGAATGGTTTACACGGCGGGACTGTTGCGACTTTGCGACTTCGGGGCGTAACAGTTTTCGGTTGGTATCAGAGCGTGGTTTTAGTAAACTCGCTTTGAAGCGTTATACCTTAAAAGAAATAGACATTTTAGGAATATTGAGAGTGGGTAATACTAAGTGGGCGATAAAAGATTGTATAACATAAGTAACCTTAATCTTTAACATAGGAAATATTAATTGGTTTAAATATACTTACAGGGTCGAAGGGGAGAACTGATTCATAGTTGGATACGATTTGGATGGAATGGAGAAGTATCTCCCATTGATTATAGGGTTAAATTACAATGGCTACTGATGGAACTAGCTGATTGGAATATATTTAGGACAGTTGATGAGATTATCAATAAGTTTCATGATCGGATGTGCTATAGCTGGAAGGATGAGTGGGCATGGATAGAGACGAGTTTAGGCCCCCAGTATAATAGATACACCGCTATAGCAGCTTTTGAGCAGAGATGGTTGGAGAAGGAGGGAATTATAACCCTGATGATGCCCTTACGGTATTTTCCTGCTAGGTTAGAGGATGGGAGACCATACCCTGCCAGTATTGCACACATCCCTGCTGACATCCCATACATTCCTAGACAGTACCCACCAGGGATCATTGATTGGTTTCTACAGTTTCCCGAGCCTGCTGGGGATGGTATAGAGATACCATTGAACTTTAGTCCTGAACCTGAACCTGAGATACCAGGACCACCACCAGAAAACCTACCTCCAGTTGAACCCCAAGAGGATGGAGTTCATATAGAGGAAGACCCTGAGGAGGACCCAGAAGAAGAAGATCCAGAAGAAGACCCTGAAGAGGAGCAGGAAAACAAGGATAAACCTGGTGTAGACCTACATGCTTTGCTCATGCAGGTGATTGCAGACACCGGGATAGCTGGAGTAGGAGCTGGTAATCCAGTTGAGTTGGATGATGATGAAGTATAGGAGGTGATTGTGATCCCTGAGACTCCAAAGATAATATATATAGACTCTGCATCAGAGAGTAAGCATGAGGACCATTCAGTTGGAGGCCATATGGATTATGATCCCTTTGATGATGTAGCTGCTACGGATTCAGAGGAGGACTACTTTAGTTGGATGACTGACATGTTTAGTTAGGTAAATTTTTTGGATATGATCCAGTAGCGATTTTGATGGAAACTGATGTATTTTAGGATCTTTTGATGTATTTTGACTTTTGATGTATTTTATAGCTTTTGGATCAAGTTAGATGTACACTGTAAGTAAGTTTGATGTAGTCAGTTAATGTAACCTTTGTCTTGTACAGTTGTAGAGATCGAGTCTGTACGAAGTTATGTAAAGAACGATGTAATCGAGTTGTAAATTTGATGTATGTATTTGAAAGTTATCGAGTTGTATCTTTTGTTTTGAAGATTGTAATAGTAATGATGTAAGGTTGAATGAAATATACAGTGAAAGTTAGATTTCTAAGTACGTTGACTTTAATACTATTGTCATTACTATTTGATATGAGTACATATTGCAAGCATTTATTTATTTATAAATATTCTCTAAACAAAAGTAGGGATAACTTATAGATAGATATGAATGCATGATTATAAGTTAAACTAGTAAGTGATTATGGCTGAAGCTGGAAACGGGAGTAGTCAAGGAGGAACTGAAGGGAATCAAAACCCTCCGCCACGAGCACCATCACCACCAAGAGAACAACATAGACAAGATTTATCTCCGCCGCCTCCACAAGAAAACATGCCTATTGGGCAAATACTTGCCAGTATGCATACGATGATGAGACAGCAAGGAATGTTGATTCAACATCTTATGACTGGTGGTAATGTGGGAAACAGAAGACCCCAAGAAGTTGAACAACGAATAGAGCGACCTCAAGAGGTAAATAAACTTCCTGAGTTTATAAAAGCCAACTGTTATTTTGAGGGGGAGATGGGTAGGCCAGATGTAGCTGATGACTGGTTAGCCCAAGTTGAACGGAGTTTTGAGGCTTTTAGAGTCCCTGAATCCCAAAAGTTATCTTATGGTACATTTATGTTAAAGTTAGCTGCGAGAGTATGGTGGGACTCGAGAGCAAGGCAACTTGGAAATAACATTGATTGGCAACAATTTAAGGAGGAATTCAGGAAGGAGTATTTTCCCCATAGTGTTCAAAACAGAATGGTGCGAGATTTGTTTGAACTGAAGAAGGGAGGTATGAGTGTAACCCAGTATGAGACTGAATTCAATAGATTATTACAATATGTACCTGGCTCATACCGGGATAATGTTGAGTTGAAAAAGGATTTGTTCCTTACTGGATTTGACCCCACAATGTATTGTAAGCTGTTGGATTACGGTTTTACCATTTACAATGAAGTGGTAGATAAGGAAAGACAATTAGAAGACAATCGTGTGAGGATGCAAGCAATGTGGAGTCAAAAGATCAATAGAGGATATCGACCAGGTCCATCATTTAAGAGATCATATCCTGGTGCCTCCAGTAGCAGTTTTAGGCAGAAGAGAAGGAGACCAGTAACTCTGGCTAGTAACCCAGCACAATCAGTACCTAATTTGAGCTTTTATGACAAGGATGGAAACGTCAAGTGATGGAAATGTGGTGCAAATCATTTTCCAAGAAATTGTGTTCAGCTTAGGGGAAAATGTTGCATATGTGGAGATTCAAACCATGTGCTGAAGGCATGTCCTAAGATGAAATTAATAAAGTGTAATAAGTGTGGTAGAAGGGGGCATTTCTCCAGGTATTGTCCACAGTTTGTACAAGGAGCTAAGCGAACAGAAGGTGTTGATAACACTACTGCACCTGCTCGTATCTTTGCCCTGGAGGATATGGAAATTGAGGAGAATGAAGATTTCTTAGATTTTATGGAAGAGTACTACCATGATGATGTTGAGGAGCTCATGGCAGTGGCAGAAGAAAATGATGAAGGACTTGTAACTGGTATGTACTCAGACTATTTATTTTAATAATAATTCTAAGTGTGAATTAAATTGAAATATTTGCATTTTAAGATTTATGAATGTTAGTGTAGTTGGTAACCATAGTAATAGTACATTCCAGGACATGTGCTGATAAATGGACAACCTGCTTTTGTGCTGTTTGATACTGGTGCATCTCATTCCTTTGCAAGTCAGAAATTTGTAAATGAACAAGAGATTAGTGTGGTTACTGTTAATGTAACTTATAAAGTTAGAACTCCGACTGGGGAGAAGGTAACAACATGAGAAGTAGTAGCTGATGGTAGGATAAAAATTCAAGAGAAGGAGTATCCTATAAGTCTTGTGATATTACATCTACAAGGGTACGATGTCATAGTAAGAATAGATTGGTTGTCAAAGAATAAAGCTATTATGGAGTGTAGGAATAAAATTGTCAATCTTAATGATGGAGAAACAATATTTCAAGGAAAAGCTGGTAGAAATAGGTTGAATTTATCAGTGATGGAGATATGTGATGAACAATTTGAGACAAGAGTAAAGGGGGATGATTGGAAATTTTGTTGGGTGTTTGCTGTGGACGCAGAAAAGGAAATACCCAAGGTAGCAGACATACGAGTAGTGAATGAGTTTTCAGATGTATTTCCGGAGGATTTACCAGGGTTAGCTCCACCCCGAGAGTTGGATTTCAATGTAGAATTAGTTCCTGGAACTGAACCTATTTCGAAAGCTCCATATCGGATGTCACCCATAGAACTTCAGGAACTAAAGAAGCAACTTTATGAGCTATTGGATAAGAAGTTTATTCGACCGAGTGTTTCACCATGGGGAGCACCGGTATTGTTTGTGAAAAAGAAGGATGGTACTATGAGATTGTGTATAGACTATCGGGAGTTAAATAAGGTTACCATTAAGAATAGGTATCCGTTACCTCACATTGATGATTTGTTTGATCAACTCCAAGGTGCTACTGTGTTTTCTAGAATAGATTTAAAATCAGGATATCATCAATTGAGAGTTAAGCCGGAAGATGTACATAAGACTGTATTTAGAACTCGATATGGTCATTATGAATTTTTGGTGATGCCATTTGGCTTGACAAATGCTCCGGCTGTATTTATGGACCTGATGAATCGCATATATCAACCATATTTGGATAAGTTTGTTGTGGTGTTTATTGATGATATTTTGATTTATTCAAAAAGCAAAGAGGAGCATGCAGAGCATTTACGATTGGCATTACAAAAGTTGAGAGAGAATCAATTATATGCCAAGTTAAGTAAATGTGATTTTTGGTTGGATAGAATTTCTTTTCTAGGTCATATTATATCTGGAGAAGGAATCTCTGTAGACCCGGATAAAGTGAAAGCAGTAATGGATTGGAAGCAATCAACCACAGTGACTGAGATAAGGAGTTTTCTGGGTATGGCTGGATACTATCGACGGTTCATAAAGGATTTTTCCAAAATGGCCAAACCATTGACTCGATTGACCCAGAAGGATGTAAAGTTCGAATGGAGTGAAGATTGTGAAATGAGTTTTCAGGAGTTGAAGAAACGACTGGTTACAGCACTAGTATTAACATTACCTGATCCGGATAAGCCTTATAATGTGTATAGTGATGCTTCACGGAATGGATTAGGTTGTGTATTGATGCAGGATAGAAAAGTTGTTGCATATGCATCAAGACAATTGAGGCCACATGAAAGGAATTACCCAACTCATGATTTGGAGTTAGCCGCTGTAGTGTTTGCCTTGAAGATTTGGAGACATTATCTTTATGGACAATGGTGTGAGATGTACACTGACCATAAGAGTTTGAAGTATTTCTTTACTCGGAAGGAGCTAAATTTAAGGCAAAGAAGGTGGTTAGAACTGATTAAGGATTATGATCTGAATATAAATTACCACTCTGGAAAGGCCAATTTAGTGGCAGATGCATTAAGTCGAAAGAATTATGAACAGGTTGCTTTACTATTAACACCTCAACGTGAATTAGTGCATGAATTTGAGAGGATGCAAATTGGGTTTGATTGGTGTAAACCTAATAGCCAGTTAATGAACTGGAAACTGCAACCTACTCTATTAGAGAGAATAAAGCAAAAGCAAGAGGAAGATAAGGGTCTGATGGAGATAAAAGAGAAATTGAGTAACGGACAGGACCCTGACTTTAAGGTGGATGATAGAGGTCTAAAAAGGTTTAGAGGAAGAATATGTGTACCATAAGATGCAGACATAAAGAAGCAAATTTTGGATGAAGCACACATTACAGGTTATACTGTGCACCCGGGAGGAAATAAAATGTACCAAGATCTAAAACTTATGTATTGGTGGAATGGGATGAAGAGAGAAGTGGCACAATATGTATCTGAATGCATGACGTATCAACAAGTCAAAGCAGAACACCAAAGACTAGGTGGACTATTGCAACCTTTAGAAATACCGCGATGGAAATGGGATCATATTACCATGGATTTTGTAGTAGCATTACCAAGGACTCAAGTTGGGTATGACTCCATTTGGGTAGTCGTGGATAGATTAACAAAGAGTGCACATTTCTTACCTTATCGGACGGGTGATTCAATGGAAAAAATGGCTAGACTGTATGTCCGAGAAATAATAAGGCTACATGATGTTCCTGAGAGTATTGTTTCTGACCGAGATAGTCGGTTTGTATCCAAATTCTGGGAGAGCTTACATAGAGCTTTGGGTACAAAGTTGCAGTTTGGTACAGCCTATCACTCATAAACAGACGGGCAGTCTGAGCGAACGATTCAAACTTTAGAAGATATGCTACGAGCTTGTGTGTTGGATTTTGGAGGTGATTAGGATAAATATTTACCGTTGATAGAATTTGCCTACAATAATAGTTATCATGCAACCATACAGATGGCACCTTATGAGGCGTTATATGGGAGGAAGTGCAGATCGCCACTGTATTGGGATCATGAAGAGTATGCCATGATTGGACCAGACATGATCAATCAAACGAGTGAGAAGATTAAGATTGTGCGACAACGGATGAAGGAAGCTCAAGACCGTTATAAAAGTTGGGCTGATTTGAAGAGAAGACCATTGGAATTTGAAATGGGTGATCATGTTTACCTTAAAATAAGCCCATTCAAAGGACTCCGACGGTTTGGTTCAAGGGGAAAACTGAGCCCACGATACATTGGTCCATTTGAAGTATTGGAGAAAGTTGGCAATGTATCATACCGAGTAGCTTTACCTCCAAGTCTATCAGGCTATCATAATGTATTCCATGTGTCCATGTTGAGAAGATTCATAAAGAACCCGAATGCAATAGTGGAAATAGAGCCAGTGGAGTTAACGAGAAATTTTCAACTGGTGAGACAACCCATAAAGATCTTGGATAGCCGGGTTCAGAAGTTAAGGAACAGAGATATGGAGTATGTAAAGATTCAATGGAATGAAGGTCCAGACTTGGGAACCAAAAGCTGCAATGATGGAGCAGTATCCATGGCTTTTCTAACTTCCAGGTTAGTAAGAGTATATCAATTATTGTATTTAGTCATTTAAGTGTATATTAGATATTCAGAAGTTTTGAGGATAAAACTTTTTTGAAGGGGGGTGGAATTGTAAGCCCTAAAGCCAAGCCAAATAACCGTAGGGTTGAACTTAGAACCCAAGGTTTAGGGCGATCGGTTAAAGGATCCGATCAAACCCAAATTAAAAACTATTGAGAGGAATATTAGTAAAACTGACCCCGTAAACTTGAATTTAAGAAAATAAGTAATAAAATAGGAGACTATAAAATTTTCAAATTTTAAGCATAATAACTGCTAATTACCGAAAAGGCAAAAAGTGTAATATAATAACTAATAAATTATTAAAGATAAATTATACGTATACGAAAAATTTTAGAATGACAAAAATAATATTTAGAATGTTCACGTGTATCCTACATGTATTTACGTGTAGATAAAAATATGCGTAATTACTAAAATTGTCCGAAAACTAAGTAAATAATTAAAGAAAAATACAAAATAATTATAAAAAAAAATCAAAAGAGGATAACTGCAACAAGATCAGGTCGTGGACTGAAAAGAAAAAAATTATCCAATAGGAATAGGATAAACAAAAGGCCTAAAATCAAGGAAATGGGACAAAATCCCATCAAATTAATGCACATTAATTACTACATTTGTCTATAAATAAGGAAAAAATTCTCAGAAGTCATTTGGCTAGTTTGTGATCTGAGAAAAATCGAAACACAAAAAAATTCGAGAGAAATTCCAGAAAATAAAAAAAAAAAAAAAAATTGTGCAGATTAGCAAGATGAACTAAAACCACCACCCACCATCACCTGGGACCGAACCACCACCACCACCCTACAGTAGACCCACCGCCTGGACCGGCCGACAACATTAGACCAGGTTTGGACGGCCCAAAAGCTTCGGACCGGTTAATCATTTATTCACCCGATTTTTGTATAATTTTGTAAAATTATTTATTTTGCCCAGAAAATTATGAAACTTGTTATTATGAGGTTTTATTGTATGTAGATTTAGGGGAAAATATTTATTTAGTTTAATTATATCTGGAAATATAGGGTCCTTAACAAATTGTTTAAAACCGAGCATTAGTAAACCGGAAAATAAACAGGCTTAGGGATGTAGTTTGGAGTTCAAAATTTTTCTGTAGGATGCTCTTATGATGTATAACAGTGCTATGAAGCCATTTTTTTAAAATTAATTTTTGAAATTTTTAAGTTAATTTTTAGCCCTAAAATGATGGTAAAATTGGGTGATTTAGGGTTAATTAAGTGATTAGGATATTAATTACCGATTTGGATCTTAATTAGAGGTTTAGGGAAGTTAATCTCTGCAGTGGAACCTTAATCCTAACCTTTAGGTACTAAGTATGGTTAATTAGGGTAATTAGGTAAGTAATATAATAAATTAGTAATATGTGAAAATGTAAATAACAAATCTAAAAAAAATAAGGTTATTAGATAATATTATAATAGAAATCAGAAAAATAATAAATCTGAAATGACATTTAATTTTAAGTAAATATCTCAAAATGTAAGATTTTTACACACCGGGAATAAATCCGAACCTCAATTAAGGTTAGCGTGTACCGAATAGTTTAGGATACAAAAATTACGACCCAATAGGATATTTGAATACCCGAGCATAATGTAATTAATATCACATTGGGATTCAAGCTTAATTACAACTTAGAAATTAAAACTGAAATCTAGTTTAGGAGCCGAACCCCGAAATAGAACACAACGAATCATTAATACGTTATAGGTATATATGAGGAAAATGAGTTATATTATGAATTAGAATAAGAATCCATAAAATATAAGTACTAAAAGAACCTATTTGTATTATAGGACACCCAGAAACAAATCAGCTCGCAACTAAAGGATCGAGCGATGGAGCAAATTCAAGTAAGTTGGGTTATTGCTTATTGTAATAGAGTACTAGTTTAGTAGTACTCGGAGACTTAGGCTTGTATATGATTGTGATTGTAAATAGTTTGCGCATGTGCTTAATGTATCTGAATTCGTGCTGGAATTTGTACTGTGAATGATTTTATGACTGATTGAATTGGTATGAACTTGTTGAACACCCTAAACCGCATTTAATCTTAGTCGACCCTAATAACCGAAAATGTCATGCATTGCAACCCGTTAGGAGATCATAGGACTCTCCAACCAAATACCGACCCCTTCGAAAGGGATAGCGCAGGATTGCAAAATGGTCCCTTCTTCATCCTCAGTCGAACTAAATGACAGGAGAGGAGGTCACGGCGGGGGTGAAGTCAATGGTTCGAAGGTAGTCACGGGAGGAGCGAGGTCTCCATTGCACAAGCCTGGGTTTGGTTGTGAGCTGCTGCATAACATGGAACTCCTCAACCCGGATTGAAGCGGGTGAAATTTCTCTGATTTCACAACGGACCGGACTACGTTGTGCCATGACACTTGATTATTGCATTGCATGAAAATAATTGTTTGATAACCCTGTTTGTGCTTGTATGCATTCATGAGTCTCCGATTCAACTTACTGAGCTGTAGTTGCTCATACCTTTATAGATCATTTTGCAGGTTCTGATTTGTAATCTCTTCAAGTACTATGCCGCCCTACAATTATCCAAAGGTTAGTCCTTTTGAAGCCAGGGGTGTAAGAATCAAGTTATTTAGCAAATGTGTAACTAGACTGACCTTGTAGTTAAAGGTTGAAGACTGTTAGTTATTCTGTAAATTAGTAAACTGTAGTTACTATGTAAAACTTCCTGGGAAGCTCTGTAGACATTATTATAAATATCTATATTTTATAGAACTTTGTGATAATTATCATAATTGTTGTATAATCATTAATCGAACTGTTTACTTCAAAGCGAGGAGTCGTCGACGCCTTGTATAGATTATCTCTATGGTAGGCACTGTGAGGCCAATTACTATCATAGAATGGTTTACACGGCGGGACTGTTGCGACTTTGCGACTTCGGGGCATAACAGACGCCTTGTGTAGATTAGGTCTAAGATAGCGGTTGTAAGGCCAACTTCTATCTTAGGATGGTTTATACGGCGGGGCTGTTACGACTCTGCCGCTTCGGGGCGTAATACAAGTCTAGAGACTTACTAAAAGAGTTGTCTGATAGGAAATACTTGGTTGATATAACAATCGCAGGTTAACTAGAGAATTCTTAATTAGTAAAGCTGTTTTAAGATACCTCCTCAAAGAGTTTTTAATTAATAAGGATATTTTCAAATACTTCTTCAAATAGTTCTTAGTTAATGAAACTGTTTTCAGATACTTTGATAAAGAGTTATAGAATAAAAATTGTGTTAACACTATTGATCAAATACTTGTTCAAAAGGTTTCAAGGGAACAAAAAACTATATTAAGATTAATGCTTAGAACCTTATTTAGAGAGTTCAGTAATAAGCTAAAACTTAACCAAAGACTTAATAAATCTATCTAACTTATATGTAAGACATTAAAAAGCAATTATGTACTTTTTGCTTAGAAAAAACTAAAATATTTATATTGATTGTTTAGAGACTTATGAAGGGATTAAGCACAAGAAGTAGGATTAACTCGTGTTGACATCAAGTAAGTTGGGATCGATATTTAATGGTATGTTGGAGTATCATACCAGGATACTTAGAGTATTAAGAGTACTTATTTGTGGTTATAGCTAGATTGTTTGTGCATGTATTATGGGTATGCTTATGATATAGATTGTTGATTAAGAGTTGAATTCTAAGTTATATTTTCTACTTAAACATAGCATGTATTACATGTATGAACTTAGTTGCACACCTTATAATTTGGATTAACCTAAAATTCACGATAACCCAATAAGGGTAATGATTAGGTTGTCAAACTAAATACCGATACATTGATGAGAATAGTAGAAATGGTTATTTTCCTACCTTTAGTCAAACTAAGTGACAAGAGAGGGTCGCGGTAAGGCTAGAAACTGTGGTTCGAATGTTTCCTAGGGAGAAGAAGTATCTCAATTGGATAAACTTAAATTTAATCTGATAGTTTTGTATTGAAAATCCTCAAAATCCAAGCTAGAGTAGACGAAATTTCTCTAACTTCACGATAAACTAATTAAACATTGTAGGATGATCTATCATTTACTTGTTACATTTACATTTAAATAATGATTGAACAACTATATTTGCTAATGTACTCTTATGACTCAATCCCTTTTTATTGAACTAATTGAGTTCACATCCCAATAGATTGTTTTGCAAATATGGAATAGCACATGATGAAGCTTCGTTACAATAACCTGTAGGTTAGTTCCGATGAGCCGGGAAATGAGGTGTTGAAGTCTAAGGAATGGACCAAAGCTTATGTTATTTTTGTTTTTCTTTTGTAAGAAGATTATAAGGTCTTCTTGGAAAGTCTTATAGTCTTTATTATCTCGCTGATATATCTATTATATGTAATCCTCCTGTAGAGATGTATAGTTCCTTTTGAAAACTCTAAAACTTTTGATGTAAATAAAGCTATGTAAAAGAACCAAACTATCAATAGATATAAGAAAATATATTTTGTAAAGTATTACTCCATATGTCTTATTTACAACAAATGCCCATCTAACTGCTCCAAAGCTAGTTAAGTCGTCGTTCAACTTGTGTAGACTATATTTATGTTAATATCTAAGGAAAGTTATCTCTAACCTAGGTTAATTTACACGGTAAGGTTGTTACGACTCCTCAAGTTTGGAGTGTGACATTAGACACAACTCCAAAATAAGTGTTGGGATATCAATACAATATCTAAACCTTGCTTCCACTTGCATTAATATCAACACCCCGACAAACCCTTTCCAACAATTCCAGAAAGTTTACATTTGTTCTTACTTCTAACATCTTCATCAAGTCCTAATTGTATTGTAGGCTCGAATTTCTCCTGACAATATTTCCATGGGCACAAACCATAAATTTTACCATAACCACCATTTTCAACCTATCCACATCAACATGAGCATCTCATTTAACATGTCATGGTCCATGTACCGTAACTTTCTTGTTCATACAATTCTTACTCCTAACTCATAAAATATTTCTCCGTTCTAAATTTTACATATTACTAACCACCTATTGTGCGATATCCTACACGATCAAATATTAACACCACATCAAGTATAATATATGCCATTGTGTAATTAACAAAAAAAAAAAAAATAGTTATGCGTTTCAATGACGTTTAATATATAAATGTAGACACCTCATTTTTGCTCCCCTTTAAAATAGGTTAAAGAGTCTTAAATTAGGAAAAATATAAAAAAAATAGAAAATTAAAAAAAAACCCAAAAAAATAAGAGATTTAGGAAAAAACACAAAAAAAATAAAAAAAAACCCAAAAATAGGAAATTTAGGAAAATGAAAAAAATAGGAAAATAGGAAAAAATACAAAAAAATGAAATTTAGAAAAATACAAAAAATGGAAAAATTTAGAAAAATATATAAGAAATTTGAAAAGTAAAAAAAAAATAGAAAAAATAGAGAATTTAGAAAATAATAAATTTTTTAGGTAGCATAGATTCTTAATTTAATTAAACTTAAATAAAAGACCATTAGATTTAGGTTTAAATTTGAATCTAAACTAGACTTATCTAGTCCATATATGCAATTTAATTGCATATATAGATTAGGCATTAGCCAACGGCCTAACGAATAAGCATATGAACTGACCATGACACATGGCACTCTATGATTAGCCTTAACAACAAATTTTATTTACCCTTTTTCCTTCTGCTCTTTCCTTTTTTCCCCTCACTTTCTTTTAAATCACAATGTAAAACAATAGGAGGGGAGATGGGATTTTAGAACACACGATGCAAGAGAGGTGGGGGGTTTTGAATTTTCGAAAACACAAACAGTAGAGGGGGGATTTGATTTTTTTTTTTTTTTAAAAAAGAAGAACATAGAACATAAACATAAGAGAGGGAGGGGGGGGGGGGGGAATTCATATTCACACATACACATAGGGGGTCTACTATCTCTCTCTTACTCTCAATCTACTCTCTCTCCGAACTCTCTCTCTCTCTCAAACTTATGCATACACAACACATAAGGGAATTCATTTTTTTTTTCAAATACACACACAGAAGTTAGGTTCAGCCTTCTCTCTTTCTCCACTACCTCTCTCTCTCCTCTATTGAACTCTCTCTCACTTTTAGTCTTCTCTCTCTCCACCCTCACACAACCTACATACATAAATCACCCCCACTCTAGGCCAACACGACATGCCACTGTCTCGACTACCCTCGTCATCTCTCCCTCGGTTCTCTCTCTCACACGACACCCCCCGAGACCCACAGCCATACTCTAGCACACACACCTATGATCCAACCACACCATTGCACCACCTCACATACACACAGGCCTATCTACCATCAGACGCACACCCATACTCCGATATACATGACCCAACCAAACCAAAACCCATTGTAGCATGCTTGCGAACAGCATATTTGTAAATTTTTTTTTTCTGTGAGATAAAACCTTATCTTTCTCTCTAAAATAAAAAGTCAAAAAAAAAAAAGAAAATAAAAAGAGACAAAAATTGAAAAAATAAAAATGAAAAGAAAGGTTGCTAACGGCTATAACTCTTTATGGGCTTAAGGAGCTAAGAGAAGCCTAACCTGTAGCCTACTTAAGTAACTAACCTAAATATTGAGTTTCCAACCCACACAAGGCCCCTCAACCTATTAAGGAGGCCAACACAAACCCCTTAGCTCAGTTAACCTAAACATTAGTCCTTCGGCCCATTCAATCTAAACACCAACCTTAGGTCCATTCAACCATTTAACCTAAACACTAGTCCCTTAGCCTATTCAATCTAAACACCAACCCCAGGCCCATTCAACCACTCAATTCAAACACAAACCACTTATCTAAGCATTCAATCTAAACACCAATCTTAGGCCTATTCAAGTAACTTACCCAAACACAAGCCACTTGGCCAAGCAGCCAATCTGAACACAAACTACAACCCATCAAGGTAGCTAGCCTAAATACAATCCTCAACTTATAAAGATAACTGAGCCAAGCCAAAACCTCTAGTATATTTAGAAAGCCAAGCCAAAACCTCTAGTCTATTTAGAAAGTCAAGCCTAGTCATAAACCAAGTCAAAACACAAAGTCAAATACTGAGGTAGGATTTGAGAAATTGGGGGGGGGGGGGGGGGAGGAGGGAGGGGGGCCAATCTTTACCTTGGGCAAATAAATATATTCCTCCTTAAGAAATCAATAACTCACTTTTAAAAGGTTTAGAATAAAAAGAGGCAAACTATATCCTATACACTAACCTAAAATACTTTGAGAATTAAGCGACATAATAATGAGGATACTTTGGGCTCATTCCTTAAAGGAGATCCATTTTGAATGTGATACGTAGATTAAAATGAAGTTAGGCATTCATTTCTAAATCCTAAACATGATTACCCTTTGTTAATTTCATTAAGCCAATTTGGAGAATATTCAAATTTAAACCCTATCAAAAACCACTCCATAATGGGCCAATTTAGAGGTTAGAGTCATTGAGAAGAAGACAGGGATAAGATTGGTTTATGCTTGTCTAAGTAACATTAATTCAAAAATGACTTTTATTTCTGATAAATTATTTTTCTTGAAAATGAAGAAGAGTCAATTTCCTTTTCAAGTACCTTAAGCTCATACACTAGAAATCTATGGATTTAAGGCCTTGAATCGTTTATAAAAAAAAAAAAACCTCAGCAATGGAAACAACTACTCTTGGGGCTAAAAGAAAAGAGAGAATAGTAAGAGATAATGGGGCAAAGTAAAGAGAAGATGAAAAGAAAAGAGGGGGGGGGGGGGGTTGGGTGGCGGTGGCCGAAGAATTAGGCCTGAATGTAAGACAAAAGCCCCAAGAGACATGTCATATCCTAAAAAGGGTAGCAAACTGAATCAAAATACAGGGAACTCGAGCCCAAAAAGCCCCAAGAAACACAAGGCCCTAAATCATGCCTCAAAGCCTGGAAACCCAAAATCTCCATATCCACTCTGATAGTCTGATGCCTCTCTTACCTTATGCTGAATCACATAAGGCCTTCCCACCCACAATACCACCCTTACACAAGTAAAAGCTCTTTCGATCTTAAAAGATAATTTATCTTTAATGAAAATTGTTTTTGAAACTAAGGCAGGCATACTTCTAATTTTTCCCTATGGTTCTTAACTTATACATTTGGGATGAATAAAAGTGTTTCTTTCAAAGCAGGCCTTCTCATTAACCATTTTTTAAACCAAAAGCCTAAAAGCATAATGTTGAATCGAAAAAGACCTAACGGGATTGGTCAAAGCGTGTCATCTACAAAATGGATTGTAATTTTTTGAACTATAGCTAGGAGCAAATTCTAGACCAAGAGCTAGCAAGGAAAATCTCTTCGAATAAACTAATCATGAGTTATCTTTCCCTTAAGAAAGGAATGACTTGTGATACGCTGAAAAGGTGTTTAGAAAAAATGAGCGCAATACCAGCAAGTATACTAGATCGTATCGAGTTGTATAATGTTGAAAACAAGTGTCGATCCCACGAGGACTTAAGTAGAGTACTAGACCTGTGCTAGCTTTAATTAATATTTAGGTAAATCAAGAATGGTTTTTTTTTTTTTTTGTATACTAAAATTAAAACTAACTTAATTCAATTACAATAAGATCAAAAGATGATTTGAAAAACTTATCAATGAAAAAGTGATGGGAAATCGAGATTCCACCCTAGAGATACTAATCAAGTTGCCATTGAGTTATATAGAATAATATATGTATGGTTATTTCATTGAGATTATAATTCCTTAAATTAAGGCTTCGACCTCTAATCTAATTAGTCCGCTTCCGCTTTCTAATCAATAGTGGATTCTAGAGTATTATCATACATCTTCCAATGATATGATAATCTAATATCTTCAACCCAATTATCCTAATTCCTTAGTGATTAATTAGTTTAAGATATTACATTAATCTCCCAATAATCTCTTATTAAACAATTAGACATTACTTCTGCATTTATCTGAATTCTTTAATCAAGAACTCCTAATGAGTTTACAAACACTCCCATGTCTATAACCTCTAACAATCATAACTTAGACAAGTCATAATTGAAATAGAAAGAGCTGCAATCTGAAATAAGCCATATTTATATTACTCCTATAACATAATTACCACAATCATTTTAGCACTCTAGGGTTTATCTCATTCCCATCTAATAAATTAGTTTGCCATGGAATTCATAGCATCAACATAATTATTATGAAGGAATTCATGATTTAACGTAATTACAATTGCAACACAATTCTCTATGATAAACAAGAAATGCGAACAATCTCACCGATTCCTTATATAGATGAAAATACTGGTTTGTGCGCTCTTTTCTCAAGAAATTCCAATAGCTAAACTCTTAATTGAAATCCAAGCAAACGTTTTTCAATCTTCCGTAAATCTCACGGTGTAATCTCTCCAATTATATTAAACCTTCACTTTTCAATATCGAAGCAAAACAACTAAAGGAAAGATATCAATTATCCAAACCGCCCCCTTCTTTCTCCTCTTTTCTATATATATGTCCCCATGAAAAATACAATAAAAATTCTTTCTTTTCGTGCACACCAGGTGGACCACGGTCGTGTGTAAAGCCGTAGTTGTCACCACCACCAACACGGCCGTGGTTCAAGGTCATAAGCTCCATTGATCGTCTCATTTCCACTGCTATTCATCGATTGTTTTAGCCACGGTCGTAGATCCTCCCTTGCTTGCAGAAAGTCTTCATTCTTCTGTGTTTTCATGCTCCAAATGCACTCTTTCTAGCTCCTTTTCTCCCATTTTTATTGAATTGAACCTGAGGCAAATATATTAACTAGTCAAGTGTCAATTCTTTCAATTAAGCACATAAATCTTTAGGATATCGTTGAATTGCCACTAATAAAACAGGGTTTAAATTAGCTTTATTAACTTGAAATCACAAAAGCCCCATGAGAAAGCCCTAGGGTCAAGGGTATTGAGAAACTCCACATGATTACCAATGATAAGGGTAGTTGTTAGCTTGTTCCTTGAATGAGAATTTATACCCATTGGCAAAGCTTTCAAAAAAAAAAAAACAGAGAGAGAAAAGAAAAAAGAGAAGAGAGAGAAAGTAAAGACTTATCATAAGATTTTAAGTCCAGTCCATGTCAGCTCGAGTAGCCAAGCTTTTAATCTATGTCATCTGTTTCCTTTCCAAGGTGGTCATCTTTTAAATTAACCTTAGTAGTCTAGATCTTTTTTCCTTATTGCAATTTCTTAAATCAAGGGGCTTATCCTTAATGCATTTTTTCACAAATGGTTTTTTAACAATCTTCTTGTAAATACTTTTCCAAGTTAAAAAGTCTTTTCAAACTAGTTGTTTTCCTTACCTTACTTCTTCAATCCCTCATCAAAATTCCTCTTAGGGTTCTAGCTACCTCTTAGAGTGTTGACACCTCTTTTATTCTTTTTAGGGTTCTAGCCAATCTTTAGGGCACTATCCCATCTTTTTAGGGTTCTAGCCAGTGCTTAAAACACTTATCCTTCTTTTATTTCTTTTCAGGGTTCCAGCCAGCCTTTAGGGCACTGTCCCATCCTTTTAGGGTTTTAGTTAGCTCTTAGAATGCTAACCCCTCTTATATTCTTTTTAGGGTGCTAGCTAACCTTTAGGGTGTTGTCCCGTCTTTCTAGGGTATTAGCAAGCTCTTAGAGTACTAACTCCTCTTTTATTCTTTTTAGGGTTTCAGCCAGCCTTTAGGGCGCTATCCCATCCTTTTAGGATTCTAGCCAACTCTTAAAACGTTGACCCTTCTTTTATTCTTTCTAGCGTTCTAGTTAACCTTTAGGGCGCTACCCAGTTTTTTTTTTTTTTAGGGTTCTAGCTCTTAGAGTACTATCCCCTTTTCTATTTCTTTTTAGTGTTCTAGTTAGCCTTTAGGGTGTTGTCCCATCTTTCTAGAGTGTTAGCAAGATCTTAAAGCACTGACTCCTCTTTTATTCTTCTTAGGGATTCGGCCAACCTTTAGGGCACTATCCTGTCTTTCGTTTTAAGGATCTCGTTAGCCTTTAAGGCGTCGTCTCATCTTTCTTTATAAGCTGCTAGCTAGCTTTCAACCCCTCTATTATCAACTCTATATAGGGTTTTTAGCGAGCTTGTAGGGCACATCTCCTCATCAACTTTCTCTTAATGATCTCATTGGGCGCTTTCTCTCATCAAATCCTCTCAAGAGAGCCCACATGGCATATCTCCTCACCAACTTTCTTAAGTAAGCCCATGGGGCGCTTCTCTTCATCAAATCCTCTTAATAAGCTCAAAGGGCACTCGCTTTCATCATCGATTTCTTTTAGCAAATCTATAGGGTGCCTTCCTTCACCTAGTTCTTCGTAAGCCCAATTTCTATTAAGATCCTAGTAAGCCCATAAAGCGCTTTTGTCTCCAACTTTTCTTTAGGACCTAGGTTAGTTAGCCTAGTTGAGGCACTACCAAGTTTCAATTAAGGGTCTTAGCCAGCTCTAGAAGCACTTCACCCATTTCACCTAGATTGGTTAACTCAAAGGAGCACTAATAAGCTTTCTAAATCGATCCAATTTTAGGATTACTAATCCTCGAAAGATGCTCCTGCCTAGGTTAGTCAACTTAAAGGAGGACTACCAGGTTTTTCAAATCGATCCAATTTTAGGGTTAGTCCCCAAAAGATGCTCCTACCTAGGTTAGTCAGCTCAAATGAATGCTACTAAGTTTTCTAGATCAATCCAATTTTAGGGTTGCTAGTCCTCAAGAGATACTCTCGCCTAGGTTAGTGAACCTAGAGAGGCATAACCAAGTTCTTCAGATCAATCCAAAAGTTAGGATTGCTAGTTTACTAAAGATGCTCCTGCCTTGGTTAGTCAACTCATTAAAGCACGACCAAGTTTTCTCATTCAGTTTAGGACCTTAGCCAGCTCAAGGAGTGCTTCGCCTACCTTAGTTAGTCAACTTATTGGAGCACAACCAAGTTTCCTCATTCTTTTAGGGTCTAAGCTAGCTCTAGGAGCGCTTACCCATTTCATTCAATTTAGGGCCTTAGCCAGCTCATGAAATGCTTCACCCGCCTTGGTTAGTCAACTCATTAAGGCACGATTAAGTTTTCTCATCCAGTTTAAGGTCTTAGTCAGCTCAAAGAGTACTTCGCCTACCTTAGTTAGTCAGCTTATTAGGGCATAGCTAAGTTTCCTCATTCTTTTAGGGTCTTAGTCAACTTTAGGAGTACTTACCCATTTCATTCAGTTTAGGGCCTTAACCAGCTTAAGGAATGTTTCGTCTACCTTAGTTAGTCAGCTTATTAGGGTACAACCAAGTTTCCTCAATTTTTTAGGGTCTTAGCCAACTCTAGAAGCGTTTTACCTGCCTAAGTTAGTTAGCTAGCTCATTAGGGCACGACTAAGTTTTCTCATCTAGTTTAAGGTCTTAATTAGCTCAAAGAGTGCTTCGTCCACCTTAGTTAGTCAGCTCATTAAGGCACAACCAAGTTTCTTCAATCTTTTAGGGTTTCAACCAACTCTAGGAGCGCTTTACCTACCTTGGTTAATTAGCTCATTGGGGCACGATGAAGTTTTCTTATCTTGTTTATGGTCTTAGTCAACTCTAGGAATGCTTCACCCATCTTGGTTAGTCCATTCATTAGGGTACGACCAAGTTTTTTTTATCTTTTTAGGACCGTAACCAGCTCAAGGAGTGCTTCCCTTTTTTCACCTTGATTCGTCAGCCCATAAAAGTACGACTAGACTTCGTTTCTTCTTTCAGTCTCTTTGTCAACTCTTAAAGTGTCACCCCTCTCTTCACCAAATCCTCAGTGGATCGGGCTTAAGATAGTTAGTTAGTTGTAGCGCTTCTTAGGATAAAATCTACCTTTGAGGCAAAAATACAAAAAAAAAAAGGAAAAAATATATAAGAAATTTGAAAAGTCACAAAAAATTGAAAAAAAAAAAGAATTTAGAAAATAACAAATATTTTAGGTAACATAGATTTTTAATTTAATTAAATTTAAATAAAGGACCATTGGACCTAGACTTAGATTTGAATCTATCCTATGCTAACCAAGTTTTAAATTTGAATCTAATCTATGCCAATTTAGTTTTGCACATATGAAAAAAGTATATACCAATAACCTAACGGATAAGTGCATGAATAAAACTTTGAATTCTTGGGTTCGACCTTTTGTCTTTTTCTTTTTCAAACTCCATGTGTGGCCATATGTCATGGCCTCATTAAGCTATGCATCTAACCATGATATGTAGCACTCTACGATTGGTCTTGGCAATAAATTTTATTTACCCCTTTTCCTTCTCGTCTTTCCTTTTTTCCCCCTCACTTTCTAATTTTAAATCACACTGTAAAATAGTAGAAAGGGGGATGGGATTTTAGAACACACACAATTCACACACATACGTGGGGGTCCACTGTCTCTGTCTCCAAACTCTCTCTCTCTTAAACTCACGCACAAATAACACACAGGGGAATTCGTTTTTTTTTTTTTTTCAAACAAACACATACGGGTTGGGTTCGGTCTTCTATCTCTCTCCTCTGTCGAACTTTCTCTCACTCTCGGTCTTCTCTCTCTCCACCCTCACATAACCCACATACACAAATCACCACCACTTTAGGCCTACACAACACACCACTCTCTTGGCCACCCTCATCATCTCTCCCTCGACTCTCTTCCTCTCTCACGACACCTCCTCAGACCCATAGCCACGCTCCAATACATATACCTACGATCCAAACACACTACGGCACCACCTTATACACACACACAGGCCCATCCACCATTGGACGTACAACCACACTCCAACACATACAACCTAACCAAACCCCACTACAACACGCTCGCGAACAGCTACCGAGCGAAGACCTACTTCCTCTCTCTCCTAGCTAATCCTCTCTCATATGAACCCACTTCATCTTTCTCTCGGCCATCCTCTCTCATCTCACCTCTTCGGCCGCATACCCACGAATCACACATGCTCCACACCACATGCGCAAACACACGCTCTAGACACATTCCCTCTCTCCGCCCCCACGCACAAGCACCACCCATTATCACCGCCGACCATTCTTCACCAACCATCACCGATGGCCGAGTTAGGCTGCGACACCACTCTTAAACCCCCTAAGTCTAATACAAAAACCATAAAACCATCCTTTCCTGGTCGATTTTGTGGCTAAATCACTCTAGCAAGCATCCTCTCTAAACCGCTCTGCGCAACCCAACCCGAACCTGCCAATCGACCCGTAGAGCTCTGACTTGCCCATCTCCTTCTCACATTTTGGTCCGGCTGTTTTGTATTTTTATTGTTATTTTATTTTCTTTCTTTTTTTATTTACTTATTGCTTTCATGTACTTGTAATTTGTATACATCTGAAAAAAAAAATAAAAATAAAGGAAAAATAAAAAAAAAAAAAAACTGAAAAAAGGAAAGAAAAAAATAAAAAAAGGGAAGAATTATTTAGTTTGGTTTTATTTTCATTTTTGCGTTTTAACCCAAGAATAAATAAAAGTAATAATAATAATGATAAAAAATAATGAAGTTACCATATCATTTAAAAAAATTATTTTCACATAAATAAAATTAATTTATCATTTTCCAAAATTAGGACCTTATTTAGAATTTTCCAAAATAAAGTCTTGATTTATAACCCTCTAGGAAATTTTCATTAAATGAACTTAAAATGGATAAATAACATAAACACGATCTTCTTTCAAAAATTAAAATCAAATTACTTGCTCAAGTTTTCATGAATGAATTACAAAAGTTTAATCTCCAATAGCGAGTACGTAGACATCTATACGTAAATACGAGTTAAGTTAAAATATATAAAGTTTTATTTTTTCCAATTTCGTAGATATTCGTATAAATTAATTAGTTTAAAACGCATGTAATATAATTAGTCATTTAGAAATAGAATAAAGGATATTATTGAAAAGCAAATTTAAAATCAAAGAGTTAAAAAGTAGTATCCGTTTAGGGTTTAAAAAATTAGCTCTCAAATCCAGATCTTTAGTTTTCAAAAACTGTTTTATAAAATGATTTAATTGATAAATCGGTAGCTAAGTTATAACCAATCTACCAAATTGATTATAATCAATCCACTCAATTAGTTATAAGTTAACTCTTTTTTCTGACTCCGGTCAAGTGGCGACTCTAAAAGCATTTTTAAGATATAAAAAACTGGTTTTCTTTAAACTCTAGTCGAGAGTCGGTATTAAACAGATAAGGGTTTAGTACTGATCAGTTTAAAAAAGAATTTACCTACAAAAAACCTGGAGGTGAAAAACTAGGCTCAATAATAGAAAAACAACTACAGCATGAGCTAATCATTCATTCAGATGAATATACACTATACTATCTACTAACTCCATTGTAACAATTCATCAAACACCTTATATACGAAATTTAACATGTTCTAATTTCAACTCGACAACAAGTAATATGTGTTCCAATTTGTAATCTACAAACAAATCACCTAACCAAGTGTTTCAAACATTATACTAGCACATAACAACAACCTTAAAACATGGATATCACAATTTCTATAAAAAAAAAATGAAACCCTAACATTGATTTTATCTAATTTAAGTGTATCCAAATGATTTTTGTAAAAGAAACATATAATCGAGAAATGGAGTTGTTTACATTCGATTCCGGGTGAAACAATCGCAAAAAAATAAGTTGTATATTTCGAATTGGATGGACAAATTATGTTTCAATCTAGAGGAAAGGGAATGAGTTTTTTGTTTATGTAGGTCATGTTTGTGAAAAAATTTGTAGGAGGGTATATATAATGCAGTGAAGGTACTTTACAAAAGCGCGAAGCATGCCTTCTTTTATATGCCTTAAAGAAGAAGGCACTTCACCCAAATATGCTTTCTTCTCTATTTTTTAAAAAAACAGAAGGCGCTTTTCATAAAAGCATCTTCCTTACCCCCTACATATAATATTTTTTCCATAAGCTTCTTTTTTTGAAACTTCTTCAAGTCATTTGCAAGCTTTAAGTAACCTATCTATATCAAACTTAAGTTAAAAAAGACACAATCAATCAAGGAATAATTTGGCAATTTTTCTTGAGATTTGATAGCATGTAATCTCTCTCCTTCTTTTCCATATAAGGCTGTTGTTTTGCACTTCCTTAGAAATAGGGGATGATAATGATACATACATGATGAAGAATTGCAAGATATTGACTAAACATAGAAATCTTGGTTGTTTGGGGAAAAACAG
This sequence comes from Lumnitzera racemosa, assembly GCA_024138005.1. Taxonomy (NCBI): domain Eukaryota; kingdom Viridiplantae; phylum Streptophyta; class Magnoliopsida; order Myrtales; family Combretaceae; genus Lumnitzera; species Lumnitzera racemosa. Next base: position 111,253,053 of record JAMXBC010000004.1, read on the forward strand.
GATACTAGAACAAAAATCTTTAACCTCTATGCATATGTAGTACAATTTAATCTTTTCACTCATTTAGGGGAGACGCATGAAATATATAATATACATATATACACACAAACACACACACACACACATATAGAGAGAGAGAAAGAGAGAGGAGTGAAGGTACGGATGCGAGGATAACGTGCGTGATGCTTAATCAAGTTGCATTATGTAGACTAAGAGGAACGACTTTAGCTATACATTGTAACAAGTGAAAGAACTCAATGGTATCAAATTCCACTATAAATGATGAACCTAGTGTCTTAATAATTGAATGTTTGATTCTTAAGATGGAAATTAGGCATCACAATGGTTTTTATACCAAAATTTTCTCTTGTTTAAATAAGGGAAGAGGTGAGGTATTGATAAGAATTGGTAATTAATCACATTCGTTGGATCAAGATGACGACAATAGTTAATATTGACCCTTTTTTATAGACCTCAAATGGACCTCTTCATGAGTTTAAACCTAAGAAGGGCCTTATTTTACTTAGTATAAATCATATTGAGAAAGGTTAGATCGAACAAATTGATCAAATGAGCTTTATTTCAAGTGTAACGTGCCAAATCCCATCTAATCATCACAAATTTCATAGGCTTGACTTTTTAAACACTGTCGTCTTAAATGAAAAAGTGAAATTCGTTTTGATTATTAGCTTCAAGGTCCAAAACTAAATTTAGCCCTCTACAATATATAATATAAAAGTAATGAGGAATCTAAGTGGATTTCATCAGAGGTGTGCAAGTAGGCTTTGGCTAGTGAGCTTTGGATAGCGGGTTAGCCCATGTAACTCGTTTTTTCAACGGGTTTGAGTCAAGATTTTTTTGTCCGTTTAAAAACAGGCCAAATAAGCCCGACCCCTTTAACTTGCAAGTCAAAGTGAGCCAATTTGGATTAGCCTGTTTAATATATTTACATCTTTAATCCAGCAGGCTAGCTCGTTTTTAAAATGAGTTAGGATCAAAGTTTTTTTATCCGTTTAAAAGCAGGTTAAATGAACACAACCCATTTCATATCATGTTTTTATTAACCTATAGGATAAAACTATCCACTTGAACATCAATTTTCATTCTCTATAACAAGGGGGCAACGTTTATTAGTGTTTATCAATCAAATCATGAGCATTATTTTCTTTGCTTAGTGATTGTACTTTAAAAAAAAAAGAAAAAAAAAAAAGAAAAAGATCGAGCCCTGATGGAAGGATCCTACAAGACAAATTCTTTTCAAATGTGTTGCAGTTCCAAAAATATCTAAAGTAATTTTTTCTCAAAAAACATCCTCTAACTTTTGACCAAATTGAAGGGAATAAGCGGTGTTTCATGGTGATAAAAGCAAGACTAGTAAAATTCTAGAATCGACAACTAAAATGGGTCTTCCACTTGATTACATCTGGCTAGGTAGTTTACCCAACCTTGCCTCTCCTTATGTTTGTAAACAGGGGGAAAGGGCAAGCGGAAGTTAAAAATATCGAGGCGAAACAAGAGAATATGGAAATTTCCTAAATTATCTCTCATCTACAATGAAATAAAAATGCCACTAATTTCACAAGGGAATGCATTGTTTTTTTATTTTCCCTTCCAAAAACATTAAATATCATAAAGCCAATGAGGAGGATTCAAATTTGATTCATCCTATTGAAAAACTAATATTTATACCATTGAATTATAATGATTTTAATGAGAAAATATATTTTGGACTCTTAAAAAATATAAAAAACTACTATGAAAGTATCTATATCAATTATGCATATCCTTATTAGAAGCAACTTTAAGTATTAACCTAGTAAGACGAACACCTTTATATTTATAATCATTTGGTTCGGCAAATTAAAGTAATTGTTGGGAAATAAAGTCTTAGCATATCTTTGAAATTAATATCCGGACCTTCAATCATATCTCAAAACACAATAGTGGAAGGCAATTTAGAGAATCAATTATTTTACTTTCTCTCTTCATCTCATCCAAACAAACAAAAGTATAAAAAAAAGTAATGAAAAATATTTCCTTCCATTTTCTTAAATCCCTTCTTTTCGATTTTGCTTGTCTTTATTTTATTTTTATATCGCTTCTTCTTGTCTTTCTTTTCTTATTATTCCTCTTTTTTTTTTTTTAAACCAAGGAAAGGATAAATTTACAAGCTGGGCTAGAAGTTCCCAAAGGAACATCATACCAGTTCATTTAGCGTAAAAATGGAAATAGAAAAAGAAATAAGGAGAAGACATCTTTTGTTTATCAGTAAAATGGGTAAACACATATGCCATAAATATGATCATTCATTTAAAATCAAATTACTCTTTTTAACTTTTGATTTGATTGAAGGAGATACAAATAAGGAATCTCTTAGATGCAAATATGCTTGCATTTATTTATTAATTTATTTTTTTCTCTCGCCAAAATAAAGGGAGGTCTAAATTAATGGGTAATTAGATATGACTTTAAGTTTAGGAAAAATTGCATTTAAGCGTCATCAATTCCAGTGTAGTTGAATTAATGTGATAAATCTTTAGAACTAATGGTTATATATAATTACGGGCACCATACTAGTGGAACTTATCTCGATTTGATACCAGAACCAGAAAACAGCTCAAGCACATGGTTCCATGTTTAAATGCATTATTGAAAAAGACAGAGGAATGCATCCACTTAGTACAGGGCTCCCCACCACGGGCCATGCCTCCCTTGCTTTAGTACCCAGAGACAAAAGGAGACCGAAACGAGATAGTCTAGAAAATAAAGAAGAAGTCGACAACCCATCTGATTACATCGTGCAAAACGATACCCGTCCTTTATTACTAGAATGGACATCTCAACCATTGCTGAACCACACTACAGAAGACTATCCTCCCAACAAGGCAACAAATGGCGATTGTTGAAGGCCAAAGATCATAGAGAGAGACAGGCAATGACGGTACCCGATGCATATGAGCGACACTTCTTCAGTATTCAGATGCAGATGGAGGATGACTCAGCGGATCTCGATGAGTAAGAGAAACACACGAGACAGATGTCTCAGATTCGCCTGTCCGCACTATCACCTTTTCGAAACGCGAGAAGAAAAATCTATGTGAACCGTGGAGGCTATCCATTATTGTGAAGATTTAAGGCTCAACCCTATGGTACCTATTCCTGTTACAAAAGCTAAAATTTATCTGGGGGAAACATGCATGACAGTAGAATTCATATTTTTCAAAATAACTACCACCTATATTTTGTATATATTATATATATTAAAATTTATTTTATCATTTTTTTAATATTATTTATATATAATATATAGGGTGTAATACTTATGAATGAGTTTTGATACTCCTCGCAGGTGATGATAAGCAATTAGTACGATGCATGAGAAAATTGTGTTGCATTAATTATAGCCCGAGCTGCTATGTCGATCCTATAGCCTCCGATTAGATGGGAACATACTTCACAGAAGTTGATGAAATTCACTATTATCCTCTTGTTGATCCGCAAAGAATAATTAAGTATCAAACTGTATGCAAATGAATGTTAATATAATTATATTCGGTTATGTTGTAACTTGTGCTTCAAGTGGTACGGGAGGTGATGCAACCTTGATACAGATCCTGGAAAATTACAATATATATATATATATATACATAAATTCAGATCGAAGTTTATATATATATATATATATATATAAGATTATGGCATATTCATTATAAAATAAAATGTGATCTATATACTTGAAATTGAAGAGATGATCTAATCTTAAGTGTTCTTAATATTTTTTAAAAAGTATAAGAGAAAACTATTCTCTTTCTAACAAGAATGTTAAGTTAGAACTGTTTAATAGATTAAGTAGTCTTTATATTCATGTCAAATAATAGTAGGGACTTCTCATTAGACAATAAAGTAAGTAACGTTACTCATCGCGAATCATCCACATTAAAAACCCAATTACAATATTCATATTTATCTAATATTGTAATTAAATAATAATTTCATAATTGATTTATTAATAATTCAAAAATTATATGTTCTAAATAATTGACAAATGCTAATTCACATAAATAAATAATCTAACAATAGATGCATTTAGAATATAAAAGAATTGTATAATTAGAAGTTAAACATGTTTGCCCTCATTTCTTTTAGAAAAAAGGTGAAAAAATTAAATAAAAAACTTAATGTCCCCAACTAAAATTCAAAATTTGAAGAAACAAATTGATGTAAACATTATATCAAAAGTACCTTTAGTGTAGATATGATGTGTTTCCCATTTGAAATGCATACCTAATGCAGAAGTTCAGTTTTATATCCTTATTTTCTTCTAACATGGGTTTTTCTTCCATGAATGCACTACTAATTATAGAAATACTAAGCCTTGCCTTATGTGTTGGTGAATTTATGGCACATTTTGACCTCATGTATAAGAAAATTTTTCCACCTACATTATTCCAGGAATCAAAGTCCTTCTCAAGGATCATGAGTCATGCGTTGCATCTTTTCGTAAACATTGTATAAATATTGTATTTTATTTCTTACACATAAATTTATTGTTTAGCAATCAATTTCATGCATCTCCTTGATCTAATAGTTGTATAAGAGATGGAGATATTTTCAAATATGTCCTCAGAAAATATCTAATACTGTTTTCTTAATTGATTGTGTTGATAGGACATTTTGGACTTGGAACCCTCAGGCTTATGCCGACTTACCTAAGCTCATGGCTTAGGCTATTCTCCTTCGAATTCAGTCTCTCTGTCCACATGGTCCACCTCAACCTAGGCCCATTGCATAGCCTAGCAAATTGTTGAAGCCCACAATGGTTAGAAGACCCTAGATGACTAAGTAAACAACCACCTCTTACAATTCAAGACCACATTGGACTGCATGACCTAAAGACATGAAGCCCAATCCGATCATTAATCCTTACCAACTAAAATCTAAAGACAACATTTATAGAAAATAAACCTCATTTCCTACCCCAAACACACACTAAACACTACCTTTATTTTTGCATTGGCTACCATGTCTCGTATCCTAAACCCTAACAACAACCAACTTGTGAACAATCAACCCCCGGTTAGGGAAACACCAAAGTAGTACCTAACTCGAGTAAAACAGCTACTTGAGAGTTCGCTGCTCATAACATAGAGCTCCAAGCTAAGCTCAACAAAGCTGAATAGCATAGCAAATAGGTACCTAAGGCTTTTGATGTTCGTAAAGGGTAGAGTAATGTTTAGCAGCAACAGTAGAATAGTAAAGATCAATTACCTGATCCCTTAGTGTAAGAACAACAGACATGGTCTGTGACTGACCGCAACAGCACGATTGCTGACAACGAATAGGTGGCTAACTCCCATGTAATGCTGGCCACCCTACAGCGCATCGACCCTACCCGACAAACAATGTAGACTTGAATGAGCTTCGTGTGATTATAAGAAAGCTCTCTGAGTAGTAGGAGAATAAAGCAGTTAATGAAGCTAGGCTGGTTGCCAATAATAAAACCTCCTTCACAAGGGGTATCTAGGACAAGGTCCTTCCTCCTAATGGCAAGCTCCTTGTCCTAGACCATTATGATGGTACTAGTGATCCCGATGATTACCTTCTCTATTTTCGCATACTCATGAACCTCCATGGCCATGCAAATGCTATCATATGCAAAGCTTTCCTAGGCATTTTGTGAAAAGTATCTCAAACGTAGTTCAACCTCTTACTTAAGAACTCCATTGACTCCTTTGATGCGCTAGCTTGCAGATTCAATCTCCACTTCAAGACTAGTAAGCTCCCATCTAAGGACACTTCTTCCTTGTATCTGATCAAGTAGAGTAAAGGAAAGACTAAGTGAAAGTATGTGGCCCGATTTAATAATGCCGTGGTTGAGATCCCTTAGTTAGATGAGGGAGTAGCTATACATGCCATACACTTAGGCATCAAACCCTCTAGGGATTTTTTCCTTTCAGGTGCAAAGAGCAAGCCATAAACCCTAACCGAATTCCAGAACAAGGCCCAAAAGCATATAGACTAGGAAGACAAGATCCACTCCAAGTGCGAAGCTAACCAGGAAAGGTCAAGTGGGAAAAAAGACAAAGAGAGATTGTCCATGAAAGATCGCCTCAATGGCAGGGCATTAAGTAGAGCCAAGAGGAAGGGCTCTAGTACTAAGAAGCGTTAATCTAAGTAGAACCGACTACCTCCACCCATCTACATGTATCATACACCTCTGAACCAACCTATCATTCAGGTCATTGTGGAGGTTCAGAACAGGGGTCAGCTTTAGAAGCCCCCTAAGATGAGGGGGAATCCCAATCGTTAGAACTTAAACAAATACTATTAGTTCCACGAAGACCATAACCACATTACAGCTTCCTGATGAACTTATACAAATACCTCGGTATTCTTTAAGCATACTACAACTGAATGAGGAAGAAGCTGCCTATGAAGATAATGTAGAATCATCATGACTTAATCGGCTTCAATAGGGGCATGGTTGAACCAAACGGCATCATCACATTAGATACAGAACTTAGCAACAATGAGCATGTCGCTCAACATCTAATCGAATTTGTGGCAATAGACTACCCTTCCCCCTATTACTCTTTGTTAAGATGACCGAGCCTCAACAACTTCAGACTTATCACATCGGCCTTGCACCTAACGGTTAAATTCCCAACTCTCACCAAGGTAGGAGTCTATAAGTGTGATCAGAAGCTCTCTAGGGAGCTTTATGTCAAGACAGCTCGAGGTAAGGGCATTTTTACCTTAAAATTGGGTCTGTAGGACAAGCCAGTTGAGAGAGGCGAGTTAGAAGAAAAGACAAAGATTACAAATTGAAACCAATCTTGACCAGACCACTAAGGTCAAGGAAGAGATGCCTTCAGAAGTGAAGGAAGCCATTGTTAACCTCCTACAAGGCAACTCTAACAGGTTTTCCTGGAATCTCTACTAACCTAGTAACCTACAGCCTTAACATCGATGGAAACATACGGCCTATCAAGCAAAAGAGAAGGTATTTTGCCCCAAAAAGGTAAGCAGCCATCAAAGAGGAATACATAAGCTATTGAAAGTAAGCTTCGTATAGGAGGAAAATTACCCAACGTAACTAGCAAATGTAATGCTAGTAAAAAAGAAGAACAAGAAGTGGTGTATCTGTATCCACTACACTGACCTCAATAAAGCCTGCCCTAATGACTACTTTCCTTTCTTGATGATAAACTAGCCGGTCAACTCTACATTAGAACATGCTTTGTTTAACTTCATGAATGCCTTCTCAAGATATGACCATATCAAAATAGACCTAAAGGACAAAGTTCATACCTTTTGTTACATCGTTATGCCCTTCGGCCTCAAAAGTATGGGGCAACGTACCAAAGGATAGTGACCACCCTATTCTAACCTCAGCTAAGGCGTAACATGGAGGTCTATGTTGACGACATGATCGTCAAAAGCAAGCAACCGACCAACTATGTCAAGAACTTATAGGAAGTCTTCAATCAAATGAGGTAGTACAACATGAAGTCAAACCTCCGAAAGTGTGTTTTTGAGGTTAGCTTTAGCAATTTCTTAGGCTTCATGATAACCTAACATGGCATAAAGGCCAACTTAGATAAGATCAAGGCCATTAGGGACATGAAACCCCCTCATCGATTAAAGAAGTCTAGAAGCTCACCAACATGGTAACCATGTTGAGAGGATTCATCTCAAGAAATGCAAACAGATGTGCAAAGTTCTTCAAAAATCTTAAAAATCATAACAGTTATGAGTAGACTCCATAATATGAAGCAACCTTTAAGGAGCTACAATGCTTCCTCAAGTGTCCCCCAGTCTTCTCCAAGCCCGTTCTAAGAGATAACCTATATTTGTACCTAACCGTTAGTAACTAGGTACTCTCCTCCATGTTGGTTAGAGTATGGGGGAGAGAATACAGGCTTGTATATCACGTTAACCATATTCTCCAGAGGCCTAAGGTTAGGTACACCAAAGTGGAAAAGTTTGCCCTGACTGTCTTTATCTTTGCACACTTTGTTACAGAAGCCTAACGCGTCTGGTCAAATGGTCAAATACCCGATAAAGCTGAGTGTGTAGGGCATCCAGTATCAACCACAAATGGCCTATAAAGCAAAAGTGTTGGTTAACTTCGTGGTGGAGTACACAATAAAGGAGGAAGCACCACTCAGCGATGACAAGCCGATGTAAACTTTCTATGTTATTGGTGCATCCACCTCAGATGGTGGAGGTATGAACCTAGTGCTCACTGAACCGTACAAGACTACTGTTTATTATGCCCTCAAGCTCGGGTTTGATACAAACAAATCCAAATACAAAGCTTTGATTGCTAATCTTAAGCTAGCCAAGGAGGTTGGTGTTGAGTACCTTTAGGTATTCTCAAACTCCATGCTCGTTGTCTAGTAAGTCCAAGGTGAGTATAAGGCTAAGGATAACACTATGGCAAGGTACTTAAAGAAAGTAAGGGGCTTCTTAGCTGAGTTCCCCTCATGGAACATCACAAAGATCTCTTGAACCAAGAACTCAATAGCAGATTGGTCATCCAATGTCATCTCGGTAAGGATAAAAAAAGCTTAAGTGAAGGATAGAAATATTTTTATCGAGTACCTGTAAAAAAAAAGTATAATCCAAGCATAGCTAAGGTCCTAAAGCTCACAATAGCACCCTTAGAGCCAAGTTTGATGACGGAAAAAAAGGTTAAGAAGGTGAGGTATTATGCCACTAACTATACGCTAATCAAGAACGTCCTATACCAATGGGAAGTTAGTACTCCCCTGCTTGGATGCTTTTGAGCAGACGAGAGGCTATACATCATAGAAGAACTATATGCCAGAGTATACAAAAACCACATTCAATGGTAGGCCCTTTACATTCGAGCTCTTTGGCTCAAATATTATTAGCCTAACATGAAGTAGGATGCCAAGGTAGTAGCTCAAAAGTACCCCCAACACTTACACCCCTAGCACTAATCTCCAGCACCTGACTAGTTTATGGTCATTTATGCAGTAAGGGATCGACATCCTTAGCGCTTTCAAAGGACAACAGTTCATCATCATAGCCATCAACTACTTTATGAAGTAAGTTGAGACTGTGGCCATAATCACCAAGAGGAGCATCGAGTCATTTGTACGAAACAACATCCTCTCCAAGTTCGAGGTTCCCTACGAGTAGAGTTCGACAACCCCAGATTCAAGGAGTTTTGCACCAAGCATCATATCATGCCTCACTTCACTAGGTCGCCTACCCTCAGTCCAACGGCTAGGTTAAGGCTACCAACTGTGTCATCTTCGAAAGCCTCAAGAAGAGGGTAAAGCGAGCTCAGGGAGATGGGCAGACGAGCTACCCAATATTTTATATGAACATAAAACCGCTCAAATTTGTGATGCATTTTGAAGATATTTATCTATGTTAAAATTAAAAGAAAAAGTGAAAAATAAAAAAGTATTGTACAAAAATGTACTACTATCTTCAAAGTATTGATATAATTAATCCACAATGGTAACATTATTATTATTATTTTCTTTTTTATTATGTTTACTTTATAGACAACTTATGTAAGTTTCCAATCCTTTTTAAATAGTCAATCTTTGTGGTGTTTGATTTAGAAATTTAGTATTTCATAAATTATATTGTATAACTTTATTTATTTTTTGTACACGCAACGCTGTTGCATCGTCTACTAGCCTGGTTATGAAATAAACTAAAATCTGACTCAAACCTTTTTTTTTTTTTTTTAATGCAAATCAAAGCTAACCAACTTGCCTTGTAATGGGTTGGACCATTTTTACCGGCAGGTTAAAGTAAGGCAAACTAGAATAACCCACATTTAAGCAAGTTAAAAATTTTTAACCCATCTTACATTTCTTTTTTTGGGGTTAAACAGATCGACTCGCATATCCTACCCTACTTATACATTTCTAGACTTGCCCCTAGCAAGAATTAGTAGGGCAGACCAAACCCAACTCTAACGTTAGTACGAATGATATCAATTGTCATTGTCTAATTCTCACGACCTAACAAGTCCTACTTAAGTACCAATGGTTCTTAGGACATGCGTATCGACAAGAGTCATAGATAGACAAATTTAAATTAGTTTACCAATTGGAGGGGAAAAAAGAAATATGGAATAACAAAAGAAATTGGAGAGTTATTGGCTAGCCAAATCAAAGGACACAAAAAGTAGTTGGAAAGAGAAGTCATAAAAACTTCCATTTGAAAATTGAAGACAAAACAAGTAATATGTCAACAAATCAAGTTGACTCTCCTGTAATTTTCTATGTTACAAGGTATTAAAATTTTCTATGTTACAAGCTATCTTTAATACGACAACAAAATAAGTATACCCTATTGCAAATTTTCTATGATACAAGTTATCTTCCTCTTAACATTCTAACTCATTGAGCTTCAATAAGAGCAACATAAGAATACCAAATTTAATTTTAAAGCATGGCGCTACATTTGTCATATCTATAGTTATCAACTTGATGGACAATTAAAGACCATGGTTTTGAGTTGCCAGTGATATCCTTACCAAATAGCAATGGTAGCACCTATATCAGAGCATGAGCTTCTTATGAGTATACTAAGTCATAGGAACCAAACTTGAAAAGAAATGTAGAAGTGCTATGAGGAAAGATAACCTTATGAATTTAATTGATTGATATTAATCATATGGGATCTCCATGCACACTTTAAACGCAAAAAGTCTACGCAAAAGTCTAAATAGACAAAATAACAAATTACTAAAACAAGATTTTATGTAAGAGTTCCAACAACTGATAAAAATATGTAATTTAAATTCATCACTTGATCGACCACAAGATCACTACCTCGACATGTCTCCACTAAATTTCATATAGCAGCTTCTCAAACAATTTCATGTACTCGATCTGCAGGGCAATTTCCACAAATAAGCTTCCATCATCGTTTGGGCTTGGCAATATGTAAGACAATCCTTCATAAGCAATGCCACCAGATCCCATGAATATTGGCCTACCCCAACCAAAGTCGGCATCATAGATTGGCAACCTTACCCAACTGGTAACGCCAAGATTGGGGGACCCAAAGCTGTGAGCACCAAGAGAGAAGGCCGATTGATCAGGCTGGAGCTCTAGGTAATCTAGTGCAGATTTTAGGTAATCATGGTCCATTCTTTTCACAGCATCATGGATCCTGCTTGCTGCATACCATATTGGTTTTGAACGGAGATCACCAGCAACAGCCATCGCTGCGTTCCTAAAGATAACATTGCCAAAGTAACCAGGAGGGAGTGGTGGCTTCAATCTGTTCCGACCATCAGTTGCAATATACAGTTTGGTTTCTTGATCATTAGCTAGTCCACGGGCCATGCACGCACATCTCCACACATGGCCGGCCAACGTTTCATATGAACTGTAGGTGATAGTGTTTCCATCTTCTTTGGCCTTACTCTTAAGGGTGTTGAGCTGGTCTCTTGTGATCTTAAAAATGGAAGCTGTTGTGCTCTCTCTCCCAGGTTTAGTTGTTTCAGAAGGGGTGGGAGGGGTTTTGAAGGAAGGTGCGGGCTGGAACTCAACGTGTTGAAATTTGGGAGTTGGCGGATTCCGAGCACGCAAGAGTGTTCGATCAATATATGGCGGGACCTTGACATCAAGACCTCGAGCGACATCCGACCAAGCGTTGATAAGGTGCAGACCAGAAAATCCATCAACAATGTTGTGTTGCATGCCAACTCCGAGGGATACTCCGCCACACTTGAAGTATGTAACCTATGTATTGGTGAAACAAAAATTTGAAAGATCACTAAGTTAAAAAAAAAAAAAAAAGTTGTTAAGAGTATCGAACAATCTAAATTGCGGGAGTTCAATAATTTTGTAATTAAACAACATTACAAATTTTATATTCATTTAAAAGATTAAGCTTGAAGATCAGTTTGGTACTTTCCAAATTACTATATAGCTAGATTTTAGATGATTAATATCTAAAGCAACCATGACCAAAAGAAAATTATATGCCAGAGTTACTAGAAAACTAGTGCAAGAGTCAAATCATAGTGATTTAATTTTTTTTTTATTTTATTATCTAAATTTTAAGCTTATTGATTTCGGTATTCGAACCTTTTAAATGAGGAAAATTAATATCTTTCCGTTATAAATAATGTTTTTTGTTTTACTTTAAAATGTTAAAGTAATATAATAAAATAAAAAATATATATATAAAAATTCAGATTCTTATACTGACTTTATCCCGCCCGACATGAAACAGTTTGCATGCTCAAAAGTTCTTCTCGATTTGACAAAATTTTAACTCAATGGACCATGCTATAGGGGGTTAGCCAAGGCATTGATGAAAGATAAAGCGACCATTGAAGGAGAGGACATAAAAAAGTGACCGGCTTTCACATGGTGAGGTCCTGAAAAATTAGACAGGATAGTCTAAATGAACGGTAATGAACATTGTGAGTGAACAGCGTTCGAGGTTCTCCTCATCCATAGATAGTAAAAAGTGTGCGACGAGTCAATTTCATCGAGATCATATCGAAAAAGAAGTTGCTTGATAACTTAGAGCTTCTCTCAAGGAAGGATGAAGAAGAAAAATCAGATCAATGTCAGAGAAGAAGCACTCCATGCCAGGATTCCCAATTTAATGCACTTTTTTTCAGATTCCACTCTGATATTTTTACTTCCTATAGGAAATAATGCGAAGAAAGAATAACTCATAATAGAAAATTTCTCACACACGTACTTGCAATACCAGAAGAGCATAAGACGACAACCCGGCTGAATCATCCACAGTGCTAATGAGCTTCCTCAGCTCCGATGTCGGGGCAAAATCACCAAAATCATCAACAGAATTATTAGTTTCATCCTCAATAAGCAACACCCCCTCACCATTGCAATCGATCTCCATACGACCATCCACATTGCGCTTCAACCGACCAGCCATCGGATAGAACCGCACGAGCACCTTAGCAAGAGCATCCTTGAGAACTTTAGGGTCGAAAAAATCGGCCGAGCCATCGGGACGATAGAAGTAAACACTAAGAGCGTGCCTCCTACGTGCGATCAGGTCAATGTTGGAAAGCCACAGGGTGTGTTTCGGCGTCTCCTCCGCAGGACGCACCATAGTGGATTCCCTCACTCGCACATTGACCTTCCTCATTCTTGGCCACGGGCCGCGGCGACGAGACAATGCAATGCCCTTGCTATCCTGCGCCTGGGATGATTTGCTAACGTGCGTGTCCCGGATTGCCGCTACAGTAATATCTAATATTCTGTGTTTCACCTAAACTCGATCGGTCCAAGAAAACATGTAAGAAGAAAGAAAAATTAGATTGTCGGTACAGGGCAATGTCGTGTGGCAAGTAATCCAACTTTCGTGCTTTCTAAGAAGAAGAACAAGGAAAGAAGAGAAAAGAGGAAGCAACATTACGTGTAAAAGACTCGAGCGAGATATTGCAATGGGAGTAAGAAATAAAAGGAGAGCTTTCACCAAAATTTGTCAAAAGGATGGAGAAGAGAAGCCGAAACAAGAAATTTTGAAAGACAAAAACAGCGCTCGGTTCAGACTCAGAGGTGGTGGAGACTTTTTTCTAGGTTATGACAAATATAAAGTAGGAGGAGGAAAGAGAGCGAAAATGATTACTAACAAAAGTTTAGTTTTCCTGCACTCAGAAAAATCAATGCAACTCACCTAGTATACCGCACCACCATACACCACGTTAGGCTGGAGGAAGGAGTTTCTCAAGACATTTCTCATTGTTTAAGAAAAAGGAAAGGATTTGAGAAGGAAAAAACACACACACTCTCTCTCTCTCTTATTTTTGTTTAATGCTATGAGATATTTATTGCGCGCTTTCGCTATGTTTGGATCGGTAAAAATCAACAGACAGTGAAAGTTTCGTGTTTAGTAATTAAAAAAAAAAAAAAAAGGAAAACCAGTAGAAAGCATTCCATTTTTTAAGCCAATAATATTCTCTTCAAATTTAGGATCGAAGAAAATAAGGGAAATGAATAGAAAGCTATTCAAATTTACAAAAATAACTTCCAAAGATGAGTTTGCTAAATAATTTTTTCTTTGATTTCACATAAACCAAACAATAAAAATGAAAATGTTTCTTCCCAATTCATTCCATTTATTTCTTAAATATCCAAACACAAAATAAAAATTTAATTTCCTCTCTTTTCCTTTCCTTTCTTTCCAATTATATTCATATCCATCGGTTTCTCTTTTTAAAAAATTTAGCAGACACAGTGTTAATCTTGTTCACACTCACTCGTTCTCTCTCTCTCTCTCTCTCTCTCTCTCTCTCTCTCTCTCTCTCTCTACAAAGACATACTGCCAAAGTAGTGTTACAGTACCTAGCTTTGATGCTTTGATGCTTTGATGCTATGAGGTATGTACTAAAGATTTCGTTTTTTGAAAACATTATCCATCTCTTCTCAATTTTCCATACATGAATCATAAAAGTTTAGTCATTACTTTCTTAATCATGGAGGGAAATCATCCGGATCATACTAAGATGGAACGCAGATTTACTAATTAAAAATTTGGAGTGTTTAAAAAATTTCCATACATGAATCAACAAACTTCTCACAGGATTGTTTTCATGATGTAGCCAACAAATCATAATTCATATATAATTTGAAGAGTGCCTCAGTCGTCAAAAGACTTCTGTGTCTTAAAAAGCAAAATATTTGGAGATCAACTTTCCAAAATGGATCTTGAGTAGTTTCGATTTCTGTCCATATCACTTCTAAAAAACTACGAAAATATGTTGATGAGAAAGTTTTCGTATTAACAATAATTATTACTTTTTATGAAGGTTCTTATCAACAGACTTATTTCCAAGGTCGTAATTCATCGTAAATACGAGGATATAGTTATTGGCAAATTGATTGTTTTCATTTTTAGACTACATTAGATATATCTTTAGATCATGTTGAATTCGCTTTAGAAGTGCAAATGGACTACAAATGACTATTGAGGTAAACAGGAGTGATTTTTCATATATCTCTATTTGCCCCGTTCTTTATCTCCTTTACTCCTGTCAAACTTATGCTGCCAATTTAGGTGGTAATACTATAAAAAATTAGATACTAAATTGCCCAATAAATTGAAAATATAAATACTAAATTCCAACCAAATTCAAGATACTAGACATCAAATTGACCAAAAAAAAAATCGAGATTAAATAATTGATTTTTTTTTTTTTTTTGCCACTCAAATTATTGAAAATTTAAAGTATAGACACTGATGTATTTATCGCAACAATTAAGATCATTAGACTTTACAAATAGATCTATTATATCTCTTACAGCGAGTTTACTTTTTAAAATTGAATAGATGGAAAATAAAAGGTTATATCTTGAAATAACTATTATTATTATTTATAGAATAGAAATTTAAATTTCAATGCTTACTTTATGAAATTTCTATTATAGGGAATAATTTTCCCAATATTTATGTTATCTCATTAATTACTATATCGAATTGGAATGGGATAAAAAAATATCAATATGACCCCATTTTGTCTTTTGAAAAAACAAAAAAGTTATTGAACTTTTCTTGTTAATCGAGAATATAATTGTCTATCAATTAAACTTTTTATTCCTTATGGAGAGAAAAGAAAAAAAAAATATCTCAAAAAGTAACAATTACCATGTTTTCGATGAGTTCAAGAATTTATGTAATAAGATGGCGAAAAACATGAAACTTATTTGATTCAATCGTAAAGTTTGAGCAACCTATCAATTTCAAACAATCCATTACATGCAGGATGAAGAATTAAAAAGATACTAATCACTTAATTAACTTAAAAATCTTGATCGTTTCAAGGGAGAAGGGGGGCACACATACAAATAATCTAACTACAACCACAAACAAACACTCTTACATTTATGGTCTTCGTTAATAATCCCTAAAAAATAATACATAACTTTAGTTTTAAATCTACATATAAGGTAAGAGCATATTTTCATTATTAAGTATGTTTACATTCCCATATAAGTAAATTTTTTAGTTATTTATTTATTTTTTATTGACTTGAGATAAGTTCTAACTAAGGTTTTAACTGAAGTTCTACTAAGGTTCTAACTCAAGTTCTACGAAGGTTCTAACATCAATATAGTTATAAAATTCCAGTATCAATTATTTTCTAACCTAAAGCCAATTTTTAGTATATCAAGTTATTTACTACCAAAGTATAATATGATCTTCTTTCTAGCATAATTTCTAACTCTATGACCATCACCATAGCTTATTATTTAACTCATACACAAATTTACCCTACATTTCTAGACACTCTGTAATGTTAATAATTATCAACAAAAAATCCTCAATTACATTCACCAATTCCCATTACAATAACTATCCACTTATACTAATGTTATAACTTAGAAATGTAACTTTAATTTCACCAAATACCAACTTTTCACTTGAAAACCCTCGTTTCTTAAATCATAATAATCCACTTTAAGCTACTATAGGCTAATAATCATATATCACACTACAGTTTTATAAGGAATTACTAAAGCTCTTTTGGAAATACCCCTTTAGTACGTTGTTTCAAAGAAAACAAAAATTTCCCCAAAATCCAAAAACGTAATTTTTACAATCTAACCACATAACATCAAAATTCAACATCTTAAGAGTATAATCACAAAATTTTAAGTCAAAACCACATCAATTGATCTTTCAATTATTCGCTTAAAATTCGATGTTTAGGACTTTTTTTTTAAGGACCCCATATCTACACTCAAAATTTTGAAAATTTAATTAAATATTTGAATTCCTTATGTAAAAATACTAGGGAAACTAACTTTAATAATTTTTTTGTAATCGTTTGCTATTTTTCCTTAATTTTTTTTTCAAAATAAGAGAAATTAACGATTTACCGAAAACACAAGCTCTTGCCACAGTAGGGAGGGGAGGGTATATGGATCCCCTTCATCGCCAACCACTCCTTCAGACCACCACTTGGTTTCACTTCTAGTTACACATCTTTTTTGGTGCTCGTAAAATCCTAACTTTACTTTATATTTTCTAATTTCTTTTTCCTTCGCTCTCTCTCTCTCTCTCTTTATTTCCAAATTCCAAAATTTTTCCTAGACTATGAAATGACCAAAATTTGTTCAAGTAGCCAATTTCATCTTTTTATAATTTACTTAGAGTTGCATGTGATTTTTTTTTTTCTTCGATCAACCTGTGTAACTTATATAATTAGGTGTCACCTACGTGTTTCCCCATTTCGTGTACATCTTAAAATTTTGCCACACCTCTACACTTGTTCTCCAATTTTTTTACCATTTTTCCCAATTTTTATTAATTTATTTAATGAATTATCCTTAATTTCAGATATTTATGATAATTACGAGTATGTATATTTATATAATAATTATACACAGGGCACATACATTTCTTTTATATATTATTTAATGTCCAATGTTAATTATATTACTCCTATAATATATCTATAAGTGTTCATTAATTTTCGAAATATATGTTATGTGTAACCAATAACATAATAACAATATAGTAAATTCCTACTATTTTGACTGTGTTCTTAATAATTTATTATATTCTTTAAATTTCAAGTTTACTAAATTTCCTCAACTAATATCTCAATTCTATATGTAAGTTTTTAAGTTAATCGAGTTAGTTTTACCAATATCTTAAATTTACCCGCTCAATTCATATTCGTCAACTACGGGGCTCATATTTCCACCCTTCTAGAAAAGTTTTGTCCTCAAAACTTTAATTGTCACTCTATTTAATACACATTTAAATACTCCAACATTTGTCTAATTATCAATAATAAAAAGGATTTACTAACCTGATCTTCTAAAACAACTAGGAGTATCTCTTATGTATCGCTATTTTTGTTTCCTATGTCAATTATACTTAAAGGCCACTTCCCCAGTGAACTTTTATGTACTCTACATCTTGGTTTCGTAATTTCTATATTCATTCATCAAGTATCTTAATGGGTTGTTCTTCCATTGTATAATCCTTTTGTAAGTCGATTGGCCTTATTTCCACCACTCAATCTAAATTCTTCACAAATGTTTTTAGCATAGATACGTAAAACACGTCATGGTATCCTAATAGAATTGGGGGTAAGTTAAGTCAATATGCTACATTTCTAACTCTCTTAAGTACTATAAGCCCTAAATATAAGCCTTATAACCGTAGGATCGAACTTAGAACATAAGATTTAAAGCAATTGGTTAAAGGATCCGATCAAACCTTAATTATAAAACAAAGCTAGAAATATTAATAAAAGTGATTTCATAAGTTTGAATTTGAGAGAATAAATAATAAAATGATAGAATATAAAATTTTCAAATTTTAAGTATATTACTCGTTATTTATCGGAAATATATAAAATGCATTCCGATAACTAGTAAATCGCAAAAGATAAACTATATGTATACTAAAAAACATAGAATGACTTAAATAATATTTAGGAGTATTTACTTGTACTCTACATGTATTTACGCGTCAGTAAAAAGATGTGAAATTACCTAAATTGTCCGAAATTTGATAGAAAATTGCCAAATAATGAAAGAAAATTATAAAAAATAAAAAAATAAGAAAAAAATCAAAAAGGTTGAGATCAATCCAAAATTGGGTCAAGGTAGGTAAGGGAAAAAAGAGAAAATTTGAACCAATTAAATTTGAACACTTGAAAAGGTAAAAAGAATAAGATATGAGTCTTGTCTTGTCTAATTAATGCACCATAATTCACCAACACCCCTACAAATAGCCAAAAAATTATAGGGACTCATTTGGTTTATTTGGAGTTGAAAAAAATTAGAGAGTAGCGAAATTTAGAAGAAAATTAGGGTTTTAGAAAAAAATTACACAAATTTATACAATAAGAGTAAGTAGGCCAAACCTACACATCACCACCGCCTAAAACCAAACCACGACCCTACTCTAATTCAGCCACCTGGGCTGGTCGACAAGCCCTAAACCCGTCCTAATGGCCGGAAGTTCAAGAACCAAGTGAGTCCCAAATTTAATTCGATTTTGAAAAATTTATTAAAATTATTAATTTTACCCAAAAAATTATGAATTTTGTTATTTTGATATTTTATTGTAGTAGATTTAGGAAAAAAAATATTGATTAGGATTAATTACATATGTAAGTATAGAGTGCTTAAGAAACCAAATGAAACCAAACATGTCCAGAATTAAAAATAAATAGGTTTAAAAGTGTAGTCTTGAGATCGATTTTTTTTTATAGACTACTTAAGTGATATTGAACAGTGTCATAAAGCCCTTTTTCAAAAATTAATTTTCCAAATTTTTAAGTAAATTTTTAGCCTTAAAATGATGAGAAAAATAAGTAATTTTAGACTAATTAAGTAATTAAATGATTAATTACTAATTTAGAGAGTAATTAGATGTTTAAGGATGTTGATTTATGATGTGGTAACATAATCATAGCACTTGGAGTATTAAATGCAATTATCATGGGAATTATGTAATAAATATAGATTATTTGATCATATGTACAATTGTAAATATGATAATTATAAAATATTGGGTTAAATTGGAAAATATAAGGATAATATTAATACGTATTAAATCTAGTATAAAACTCAATTTTAGATAATTATACTAAAAAAATATAAAATTTTCTCACATCAAGAATAAACTCAATACACTAATTAGGATTAGAGCGAACTGAGTGGGTTAGAATACCAAATTAAGACCTTGCATAATATTAGGATACTTGAGCTTAATGTGATTAATTTCACATTAGGATTTGAAACGTATTTTAAGATTTACTCATGGTTAGAACCAATTTAGAGCCTAAACTGGAATCAGAGTTTGAAACCAAATCTCGAACTAACGTAGAATGAATCGTTAGTAAATAATAGGTATATAAGGAGAATTGAGTTAAATCAAAACCTAGAATATGTATCATTAAGGTATAAATACTAAAATCGTATTTATAATATAAGATACACGGAAGCGAGTTAACCTACAACTAATTGACAAGCGATCGAGGATTTTAAGTAAGTTGGGTTTAATACTTCACCGTGTTTTGAGTACTATTTTAGAGTACTCAGAGACTTACGATTATATATGATTGTGACTATAAGTAGTTTTATACATGTGCTTGTGTATCTGATTGTGTGCTGAAATCTATGTTATGGTTGATGACTATTATAATTAGATTGGTATGGAATTGTTTGAACACCTTAAATCAAACCTAATCCTAATCAACCTAAATAAGGGATCATTAAAATTCTCTAACCGAACATTAACACCTTCGAAAAAGATAACGCTGAATAGCAAAATGGTCTTTTCCTCATCCTTAGTCGAATTAAGTGACAAGAGAGGAGGTCGCGATAAGGATGAAGACATTAGTTCAAAGGATAGTTTTAAGGGGAGTGGTGTCTCTATCGCATAAACCTGGATTTAGTTATAAACTGTTGCATCAACGGAAACTCTTCGACCCGGATTAGAACGGATGAAATTACTCTAATTTCACTACAGACCGAACTATATTATATGATGACACTTACTTGTTGCATTTCATGTAAATAATTTCTTGATAACCCTGATTGTGCTTGTATTCATTCATAAGTCTCCAATTTAACTTGCTAAGCTGTAATTACTCATACTCATATAGACTCTTTTGTAGGTTCTGACTTCTGATTTGCGATGTCGCAATATAATTACCTAGAGGTTAGATTTCTTTTGAAACTATGGGGAATGAGGATCAGCTAGCCCAATGATCAAGTTTTCGTTTAAGGTCTTGCTAATATCTTTAAGATGAAAAACTGATATGTAATATGTAAATTAGCTAACTATTGTATTATGTAGAATCTCTTAAGAATTCTACGATAATGTAAATGTAATTATATATATATGGCTTAAGGATTTAATCTTTATTATAAATTTTAGCTCAAATCTTAATCGAACTATTTACTTCAAAGTGATAAGTCGTCAGCGCCTTATGTAGATCGTATCTATGATAAGCATTGTGAGGCCAATTACTGTCATAAGTTGATTTACACAGCGAAGCTGTTGTGACTCTACGACTTCAACGCATAACAAGTACTTCAAATGGTCTAATGTAACGTGCACTTAACTTTCTAATCATACCAAATCATTTAAATCTTCGAAATAGACTTATCTTTACATATACATGGTCTCTAACTTGAAACCCTAATAGTCTCTACTTTAGATCCGCCCAACTTTTATAACGATCTTGGGCTACCTTCATCCTCTACTGAATAAGTTTCACTTTATCATCGGTTTGTTGAATCAATCCAAATCCTATTACTGCATTGTCCCCACTATGCTAGTATAGTAGTGATCGGTACTTTCTTCCATACAACACTTCAAATGGTGCAATTTATATGATTGCTTAATAATTGTTGTTATAAGCAAACTTTACCGGTGGTAAATATTGATTCCAATCTCCTCCAAAATCTAATATACAGCCTCTCAGCATGTCTTCCAGTATTTAAATCATTCTTTCCATTTGATCGTTCATTTGTGAATGATAGGCTGTACTAAAGTACGACTTTGTTCCCAAAGATCGATGTAAGCTCTCCCATAACTTCGACACAAACCGATTATCTCTATCGAAAACGATACTCTCTGGCACACCATATAATCGAACAATTTCTCACACATATAACTTAGCCAATTTTTCCATCAAATAACCAGTTTGATAAGCTGAGGAGTGCACAATTTTCATTAACCTATCAACAATCACCTAAATAAAGTCATGTCCTACCCTAGTTTTAAGTAATCCTGCTACAAAATCCATCATGATATTATCCCATTTCCACTAAGGTCCTTCTAATGGTTGCAACAATCCACTAGGTCTTTAATGTTCGGCCTTCAGTTATTGACCTGTAGTGCAACCTACAACATATTAAATTACATTCTTTTTCATTCATTTCCACCAATACATGGTTTTCAAGTCTTTATACATCTTATTTCCTCTAAGATGTAATTTATATCCAGTAACATGTGCTTCATCCATAATTTCTTGTTTCAACTTTGCATCATCAAGTACATAAACTCAACTTTAAAATCTCAATAACCCTTTTTCATCAATATGAAAGTTTGATATTTCCTCTGAATTCATCTTTTCTTTCACCAATTTTAAACTTGGATCTTGTTCTTGTTGCTCACTAATTTTCTCCAATAGGATTAGTTAAACCACTAAGTTCATCAATTGCACCTCATCATCATGCTATTTGAACTCACTTCTCAATTTCTCAAATTCACGAATCAAATCCTTTTGGGTAGTTAATGAGGAAGCTACTTGCTCATTATTTCTGCAACTTAAAACATCAGCTACCACATTTGCTTTATCGAGGTAATAGTTAATAGTCAAATCATAGTCTGTAATTAACTCCAACCATTGCTTCTATCTTATATTCAATTCTTTTTTTAGTAAAGAAATATTTCAAACTCTCGTGAACAATGTAAATCTCATAATGTTGACCATACAAGCAATGTATCCATATTTTCAAAGTAAACACAATAGCTGCCAATTCCAAATCACATGTTGGGTAATTTCTCTCATGAAGCCTTAATTACCTAGAAGCATAAGTAATTACTTTGTCATCCTGTATCAAAACGTATCCTAATTCACTTCAATAAGCATCACTATAAACACAATAAGATTTACTCAAATCAAGTAAGGTAAGTATCGGAGCTAAGATCAAACAATCTTTTAACTCTTAAAAACTTGCTCACATTCCTCAGTCCATTCATATTTAATATCTTTTTGAGTTAACCGAGTTAAAGGTCATGCTATCTTTGAAAAATCCCTAATAAATCTGTTATAATATCCTACTATTCTCATAAAACTTTTTATTTTAGTAACCGTTGTAA
This sequence comes from Lumnitzera racemosa, assembly GCA_024138005.1. Classification (NCBI taxonomy): domain Eukaryota; kingdom Viridiplantae; phylum Streptophyta; class Magnoliopsida; order Myrtales; family Combretaceae; genus Lumnitzera; species Lumnitzera racemosa. The sequence continues at coordinate 111,275,907 of JAMXBC010000004.1, forward strand.
GATGTTTCCAATTAGCTATAGCCTTAACATTTTCTGGATCTACTAAAATCCTTTCACTAGATATAATATGACCTAAGAAAGTTATTTTCTCTAACCATAAATCACATTTGCTCAACTTTCCATATAACTTATTCGCCCTCAACTACTATAATGCCAACCTTAAATGATCATCATATTCCTTTTTCATCTTTGAATAAATTAGAATGACATCTATAAACACCACTACAAATTTATCCAAGTAAAGCTAATATATTTGATTCATTAAGTCCATGAAAACTGCAGGTGCATTCATCAATCCAAACGGCATTACCACAAATTCATAATGTTCGTACCATATACAGAAAGCTGTCTTAGTTATATCTTCTAATTTAATTCTCAGTTAGTGGTATCCTGATCTTAAGTCAATCTTTGAGAATACTGTAACTCCATGTAACTGATCAAATAAATCATCAATTCTTGGTAATGGGTACTTATTCTTAATTGTCACTTTGTTGAGCTCTCTATAATCAATACACAATCTCATTGTTCCATTATTTTTCTTCACAAACAACATAGGGGCGCCCTACGATGACACACCTAGTCTAACAAATCCTTTGTCCAAAAGTTACTGTATTTGTTTCTTTAATTCTTACAATTCCACTAATGACATTCTATATGGAGCTTTGGATATCGTCTCGATTCCAAGAATTAACTCAATAGTGAAATCAAATTCCCTATGCAACGCTAAGCCAAGTAAATCATCTAGAAACACATCAAGAAATTCATAAAATACTAGTATATTTGACACACTTGGCTTTTCCTTCTTCCCTTCTAACCCAAATACCAAGCAATATTACTAATCTCTATTGTCCGTTTTCTCTCCTTCAATTATTTCGATGACAACCAACTTCGTACTACGGTTCTTAGTTTTACTAGTAAATACAATGTTTCCATTATCTAATATCACGGTCTTACTTCGACAATCTACTTTTGCCTTATGCCTTGAGAACCAATCAATTCCTACAATAACATCATAACCACTTATAGGTAACACTATCAGTTTAATTGGAAATTTCCTTTCTTAAGTCATAACTTGCCCTTCATTTACTACTTTTCAAGTGAATACATGTTAAACTATAGGGATTCTTATTCTATATGTAGCTTTTGTTTCAACTACTTTAATTCCATGTTTCAACTCAAATTCTTGATTAATAAATGAATGAGAAGCTTCAATATCAAACAACGTTCGTCCATTTATGTTTATAGTGTTATACTATCATCATAGTTAGTAACAAGTTTTAGGAACTTAATACAATTTTACTAACTACTATGTTACTTAACACACACATACAACTATCCTATTAAACATAATTTATGCTGTAACTCTTATCTAGTAGTTAATGTTAGCTTACGTAATCGGTACTAAGCTTGGGTCAGCTCTATCAGTACCATCATCATCATTATCTAAACCCTCACAGAAATATTCCTCCATCATTTCATCAAATGCCTCAGTATCCTCATTCATACTTTCTAATGCATATAAATGTATAGGGACCATTGCAACATCTACTCCCTCCTGCTTTCTTAGATCCAGTTCCAAACTACGTACAGTATTTAGAAAAATGTATAATTCGTCCACAATGATAACATTTCACATTCTTCATCTTTGGATACTCTCTAGATATATGATTCTAATTTCCACATAGATAACAATTTCCCTTCAATTACGAACATTGGCAAGGATAGTGTTGTTCTCCAAATTTCAAATATTTGATATTTCCATTCTTATCATAGAAATTGAACCCTTTTATCCAATTGTGCCGCTCCATTAGTCATTGCAACTAACTTCTTTTCTTTTCTTTTCTTTTCTATTCTAATTGTTACTTCCAGCACTAGAGAAAGATCTCTTAAAAGTAAGCTTAAATTAATTCATCTTATTGAACTTCTTGCTCCACTCCGACTGTATTAGTATCCAATTATTCTCAAGCTAACGTGCCTTATCCGCCACTTCATTATAAGTTTTGAAACCATAGTCCATCAGTTTACATCTCATTGTAAGCTCAAATCCTCTGAAAAACAAATCTTTCTTAAGCTCTAGGTTATCTTAATATGATTGTGGTGCATATTGGATCAATTAGTTAAACTCCATCTCATACTATACCATATTCATCGCACCCTTTTTCAAGCCCATTAACTCCTCAATCATTTGATTCTAGACACTTATGGGAAAATACTCATTGTTAAGCTCTTCGCTAAATATTTGCCATATAAGTGATCCTGGCAAAGTCCATGCGTTTGAGTCCTACCATATTCGTGCTCCCAACTTCAATAAGAAAGTTCGATATGAAAGCTTTTGCGCTTCAATACTTGAAAAGCTTCAAAACTTTGCTCAATCTAGGCCAACCAATTGTCAGTTATTGCCGGTTTCCCTTCTCTCCTTTGAAACACCGATTTTCTTAATAAACTCCATGAGCTTACTAACTTCTAGTGTTTATTGTTTTCTTGGGTCTACTTCAAGCTGCCTTTGTCTTATAGTATTTCCACCAGCTATAAGATGCTAAATTAAAACACCTTGCTATTAGATCATAGTATGCATATTCATCAGCATTTATCTAAATTGAGAAGGGTCCAATAGATTTGGAAAAGGTAGAGGTGGTGGTGGTGGTAAATTGTTCCTTGGTTGATCTTATGGTACAGGTGGAACTATAGGTGGTTCTCTATTTCCATTTTGTCTATCCGTATTCCTGTTTCCTTTCTCAGCCATATTACTCAACTATTACAATAATTCACTTAAACCTGCACTCAAAATTCATTTACTTATTGGTTAGTATAATTTCCAAATCCTGTACAAAATCCTTTGATTGTATTATTTTACCCATTTCATCTCCATAAACTTCCAACTACACATCTATTAATGATCATTAATTTTCGTTAGATTGCCTAAGTTAACTATATCTTATATATACGTATCAATATAAACATAATTTTCCGTAACAACTAAGTCTCAGTTTAAATAAAAAAATAATATTGAATTAACATTTGTACATTCAATATCACCTATAATCATCTATAATCTCTCAAACATATGATAATATTAACAAATCACCTATAATAAGCTATTCTTACACTTATTTCATCCCTAACTTTTGTGATACAATTTTACGACTCAAAAATATACATCAAACCTTAAGCTTTACATCAGGATAATTACATTAAATTGAACTTTTTACATTACTAATTGCATATAAACATAGTGTATACACCTAATTTTTGCCCCTCCATAGTTTTAATTTTTATTTATTTTTTTATTTTTACAAAAAGGGTCCTAATTCAAAATAATAATAAAAAATTATAAAAATTAACAAATAATGAAAATACCAAAAAAAATAATTAAAGGAAAAATTATAAAGATTTCATAGATCTTTAGGAAGTAATTTATATTAGGAATAATTAGTTTAAGGTTAGTGTTAATTTTAGTTTAGTTAAAAATTTTAGTTTAGTGATTCAGATAGTTCAAATATAATTTAATTGTAATAAATGTCAAGACACAGACCAACAGTCTAATAGATAAGCAGCGGAGTACTTGAGTGGATTTAGTTGGAGGTCATGGGTTCGAGTCTCACTAGGCACCTATGTCTTTATTTTTCTAAATTTGCAAAAGATTCATATCTAATTAAATCATATGGGTTTAGCTAAATCAGATTTGAATCTAGTTTAATCTGATATAATAAGATTCGATTTGGGCTTTATAAAAGAAAAAATCACAACGGGAATCAAATAATCAGCTTCATCAAAAATTCAAAAAATTTCAGCCATCCTCCCTCTCAGCCCCAAACCCAACAAAAACCACACGCAGCTGATCATAACTCCATCGAATCCTAAGACAGCACTGCTCAATCCACTGCAGAATCTGCACCGCACAAGCCACGCAAATCCACGCCACAAACTTCAGAATCTACAGCAACCACAATCCAACGAACAGCAACAGCAGCAATCCACGCTACGCTCCATACCACTACCGTCACACTACTGTCCAATTCCAGTTGCAATCCAACGAACAGCAGCCGAACTCCGACCAGTCTGCAGTAGCCACATTCCTTGAATCAGCACATGAAAGCCTGGAACAATCCCCTTACACGCGCCTTCTCCGATCATCGACACCGACCAGTCTAAGCATGTAACGCCAAAACTCCAACTGCACAACGGAACAGCAGCAGCGGAACAGCAGTGGAACATCAACAGAATTGCAGCCAGGAAAATAAAAAACAAACAAAACAAAGACAGAACAAAAATTCATTGAGCATCAGTACTGTCCACACGTCGCTCCACTGTCCATCTACGGAAGCGAACAACTTCGGCCAGACCCCACTGTCTACCAGCAGAAGCCACAGTTCTTTGATCAACAACACCATCGCCTACGCTGCTGTTGTCTACGAGCAAGCTTACTACTGAAACTGTTGATCACTGTCGTGCTATACTATCAGTTCGATTATACGCCAAACACACGTAAGTTCAAGTTCGTTTGCTGGTTTTTTTTATTTATTATCAATATTTAAGTTTTTTATTTGATTATTATTATATTTCAGTTCGTTAATTAGTTAATAGTATATATATATTAGTTAGGATACTTTTAATATTAGTTTATATATTAAGTATATTACATAGTTTATTAATTTATTTAGATAAGTAACTGTTGACAGTAAATATATATATATATATATGTAGATTAGTTTTTTTTTTTTTTTTAGAAATCATTATATAGAAATTATTTTTTTTTAGAAATAAAACATTAACAAAAAAGAAAATTTTACAAAAAAGGTTATAGTGTCTTAGAGAGTTTTCTTTTAAATCATTCATGAGTTAGGACCCTTTTTTTTTAAGTATTTTTGATAAACCGAATAACGTAAAACGTAAACTTGGTCAATTTTTAAAATTAAAATCAATCAACACACTAAAGATTTTTTTTAAAAAAGAACTACGATCGTCTGATCCCGGCTAGCGAGTACTTAGGTACCTTAAGGGCGACGATAAAATATGTAGAAACTTAGGTTCTTTTTTTATTTTATTTATTTATTTTTTTAAATATTATAATTAGAAAAAATAATCCTAATTTCGGTAAATAAATAGTGGTACCTATTAGGGTTTAATAGGTTAGCCCCCGAATTCGGAACCTTCTAGTTCTTTGTTAAAATTGAAATCAAAGACCGATAGCTAAATCGTAACCAATCCACCCAATTGGTTACGGTTCCTTTTTCTTTTCACAACTTCGGTCAGGGTGGCGACTTCAAAAATTATTTTTAATAAAAAACCGAAATTTCTCAATTTCTTTAGTCGAGGATTAATATTAAATGGGTTAGGGTTTAGTATTAATTAAGAAATGAGAAATCAATTTTAAACAAAAACCGAAAAATCAGACTCGACAGTTTGGCGACTCCACTAGGGACGCTAGAGGGCTATCCACTAGAAGTTGCCGAAAATAGGATTATTTTTCAAAAAAAAATGAAATAATAAAAAAATAAAAAAAAAGAGAACTTAGGTATGTTATTTAATGTATTTGTTTATTTTATTTATTTGTTTTTTTTTTACTAACGTTTTTTTTATGGCGGTTCATTTAAGGGGAAATTTTAAGGGGTTTTACTTTTATCTTTTTATTTAGTTTTTTTATTTTATTTTATTTTCCTTTCTGCATCATAAATGCATATTAGATACGTTCAGAACTAGGCCGTCTTAGGACCTTAGGAGGGGGGCCATTGTGTAAGCTTCGGATGTTGTAGGGTAACCACCTTCTGGGGTCGATCGGGCTGCCTCACTCAAGTTTAAATGTGACCATAGAATCGTTGCTTTGAAAAAACGTAGTGGTTGTAGAATTTGAGAACCTTTAGAACCCATACACAAAACCTTTTTTTTAAAAAAAAAAATATATCACAAGAACCTATGAGGTGGCAGACCTAAATGGACAAGGGCAGTTGTGAAGCTGTAGTTGTAATATTTCCTTATACATAATTTGTAATAATTTTATGTAAAGTTTAGATTACATTGTAATTGTAATTTTAATTTTGATTTTGATTAGTCATGGCATATCTAGTCAAGGGTCTTTTGAAGACATTCATATTCACCTACTGCATTAGCCTCAAAAACTGCTTCATACGCAGTTTCGACTCTTCAGCCCAGATAAACGGGAGTTTATTAAAAATAAGATTAGGCCCATCCTCTCTTTACAGAAGATCCCCGTGAACATCACTCTAGTGCGGGCCTTCGTACATCTATGGGAGCACGAATCTATCACTTTTTAGTTTGGCCCCATATCAGTTGAGCCCAACCTTTATAGAGTAAATAAATAAAAAATAATAAAAACAAAAAAAAGAAACAAAATAAAAGAATCAAACTTGTAAAATAACAGGTAATTATCATTGTGCCTAGTATTTTACCCACCAGAAATATCCATTCTTTTAGGTAAATTCAATATTTTGCAAATAGCCTTCTTCATTTGGAATAAATAAGATTTAGATATTTTCTTTGTTTAGTCTTTTATTCTTCGGAATTCCTCTCTTGTAAATAGATTCTTAGTAATGTTGTTGTCGACTTATATATATTTCCATGAAAGCAATCTTTCGTAATCATCCATTTACAATTCCATCACTCGGTCTTTGTAACACAAAAGCCCTAACTTTTCCTCTCTCTCTTTCAAAAAAAAAAAAAGAAAGAGAAAAGAAAGAAAAAAATAAAGAAAGAAAATAAAAGAAAAAAAAAGAAAGTTGTTAACGGTTACAAATCTTTATAGGGTTCGGGACAAACACAATCACTTGGCCCATTAATGCAGATAACCTAAACAGACCCACTTGGCCCGAGAAAATAACTAACCAAACCCGAACCTTAGCCCATCGAGATGATTCAACCAACTCAAAGCCCCTGAGTTGTCTAGTCCAAACCATGAACTGAGTCAAAACACAAAGCTATGAAACACTATCCTAAGCTTGATCCCCGATACAAACAAAAAGGGCAAATCATTAGTCCCTTCTACTTCAAAAGTTGTCAATTTCAGCCCATTTGAACTCTAAAGAACCTAACCCAAAATCACATATGGAAGCTCAAGGCCGTTAAGACCTATAAGTTTGGGACATGGGGCATTTAGTTTTTGAAATTTCACAACTGGGGCATGTTCCAAGGAATTGGGGAGTAAGGTCCGTCATCACCTTAAGGTCAATCCCTCTGTAAAGAATTAGTAACTCACTTTTAAAAAGTTTTGAATGAAAAGAGGCGAGTTATATCCTATACACTAACCCTTAAACACTTTGAGAGTTAAGAGACATCATGGTGAGGATATTTTAGACTCATTCCTTAAAGGAGATCCATTTTGAATTTGATACGCAAATCAAAATGATGTTAGGCATTCATTTTCAAATCCCAAACACAATTATCTTTTGATAACCCCGTTAAACTGATCTGGAGTTCATTTTAAATGTAAACCCTGTCAAGAACCACCCCCACAGTGGGGCAATTCGGAGGTTAGGGTCATTAATTAGGAGAGAAGGATAAAACTTGTGCTTACCCCAGTAATAACAATTCAAGGATAATTTTTGTTTTTGATAAATTGTTCCCTTTGAAGAAGAGCTAACATTTTTTCCAAATATCCCAAAGGCCACACATACCTTATCTAAGCCAATGCGCTCTGAACCTATACCTATGGATTTAGGGCCTTAATTCATCCAAAGACAAAAACTTGACAAAAGAGATAGTTATTTTTGGGGAGAGAAAAGAAAGAAACGAAACGAAATGAAATAAAAAAAGAAAAGAAAAAGAAAAATGAAGAAATACCCAAATATTCGGCTTGAGCAAATCCCCAATCAAAGAAGGCCCAAGTTGCTCTAAAAACAAAAGGCCTTGAATCACATTTGCAACCAAAAACACAAAACTTCATATTCATTCAAGATCATGTTTTCAACCAAACCAAAAACTCCATATTCAGTTCAAAATCATACCCCAAATCATGAACATAAACCCTTTCTACCCACTCAATTCTCAAACACAAGACCTTCCCACCCACAATACCTCCCTACTCAAAGCTCTTCCAATTTTGAAAGATAATTTATCTAAGATAAAAATTATTTTTGAAACTATGGCAAGCGCACATCTAGTTCATTCTTAAGGGTTCTTAACTTGTACCCCCTAAGTTAGATTAAAGCATTTTTTTTTTTAAAATAAGCCCTCTCAATTAACTTCTTTTGAAACCATTTGACTAAAAGCCCAATTTACAATACTGAACCCAAAAAGACCTAACAGATCGATCATAACGTATCATTTACAAATTGGATTATAATTTCTGGAATAATAATCAAGAGTGAGATCCAAACCGAGAGTGCGTAAGGAAGTCCTCTTCGACTAAACTAATCGTGAGTTACCTTTTTCTTACGAAATGAATGTTTAAGGCCAATCCAAGAACCTCATTGTCTAGGTTACAAACTAGGATGGATATGAGATACCTTACATGATTATAGCAGTTGCCTTTTAAATAGGAATTTGTATCCGTTAGCAAACTTTCAAGGAAAAAGAGGAAAAAAAGAAAATGAAGACATGAAAAGGAGAGAGAGAAAGTGGAGGCTTGTTACAAGTTTTTCCATTCATTTTCCAGTCCATTTCATCCATAGTAGCCAAAATTTCAATTCATATTATAAACAGTGTTTACCAAATTCCTCGTTTGTAAATTTCTCAAATCAACAGTTTTTTTTCAAGTTGGTTGTGTTCCTCAATTTACTTTCAACTCTCAGTAGAGCTTAAGCGAATCCGAAGAGTGCTTACCCTTTATCCGTTTTCTCAAGGATATAGCTAGCTCATAGTGCACTGTTCCTATCTATATCTTCTTTAGCGCTTCAATCGACTTATGGAGCGCTATCTAAACTCATATTCTCATTTAGGGATTTAGCCAGTTCATAGAGCATAGTCCCAATCTTAAGTTTCTTAAGTTTCTGGCTGACTCCTAAAACAGTCCTGATTCGGAGTTTCACAGGCTCCCAGTCACCCAATTCACAAAATGTTGCTCAACTTATAATCTTTCAAGGATTTAGCAAGCTTATGGAGCACTATCCCAATCCAAGTTTCCTTCATTTTTAGGTCTTAGCCAGCTCAAGGGGTGCTTTGACCGCCTTGGTGAGTCAGCTCATTAAGGGCACGATCCAAGTTTTCTTCAGATATTTTTAGGTCTTAGCCAGCTCAAAGGACGCTTTGACCGTCTTGGTAAGTCAGCTCATTAAGGGCACAATCCAAGTTTCCTTCATTTTTAGATCTTAGCCAGCTCAAGGGGCGCTTTGACCGTCTTGGTAAGTCAGCTCATTAAGGGCACGATCCAAGTTTTCTTCAGATATTTTTAGGTCTTAGCCAGCTCAAGGGGCGCTTTGACCGTCTTGGTGAGTCAACTCATTAAGGGCACGATCCAAGTTTTCTTTAGATATTTTTAGGTCTTAGCCAGCTCAAGGGGCGCTTTGACCGTCTTGGTGAGTTAGCTCATTAAGGGCACGATCCAAGTTTTCTTCAGATATTTTTAGGTCTTAGCTAGCTCATGGGGTACTTTGACCGTCTTGGTGAGTCAGCTCATTAAGGGCACGATCCAAGTTTTCTTTAGATATTTTTAGGTCTTAGCCAGCTCAAGGGGCGCTTTGACCGTCTTGGTGAGTCAGCTCATTAAGGGCACGATCCAAGTTTTCTTCAGATATTTTTAGGTCTTAGCCAGCTCAAGGGGCGCTTTGACCGTCTTGGTGAGTTAGCTCATTAAGGGCACGATCCAAGTTTTCTTCAGATATTTTTAGGTCTTAGCCAGCTCATGGGGTGCTTTGACCATCTTGGTGAGTCAGCTCATTAAGGGCACGATCCAAGTTTTCTTCAGATATTTTTAGGTCTTAGCCAGCTCAAGGGGCGCTTTGACCGTCTTGGTAAGTCATCTCATTAAGGGCACGATCTAAGTTTTCTTCAGATATTTTTAGGTCTTAGCCAGCTCATGGGGTGCTTTGACTGTCTTGGTGAATCAGCTCATTAAAGGCACGATCCAAGTTTTCTTCAGAATTTTTAGCCAGCTCAAGGGGCGCTTTGACCACCTTGGTTAGTCAGCTCATCAGGGCACGACCAAGATTCTCGTTGTTTTTTTTTAGATATTTTTTTCCAATTCGCAAAGACACTTCCCATTGCCGTTCTAACCCTCATCAAGTGACTTAACGTTCCTTAGGATAGAGTCATCCTGAGGCAAAAACGGTGTCTCTTTTATCTTTATGGCAAAGTTTTACTCAAACTTCACCACAAAGAGAGGCAGCTGTAGACACCTAATTTTTGCCCCTCAATAGTTTTTTTTTATTTTTTTATTTTTACAAAAAGGGTCCTAATTCAAAATAATAATAAAAAATGATAAAAATTAACAAATAATGAAAATACCAAAAAAAATAATAAAAGGAAAAATTATAAAGATTTCATAGATCTTTAGGAAGTAATTTATATTAGAAATAATTAGTTTAATGTTAGTGTTAATTTTAGTTTAGTGATTCAGATAGTTCAAATATAATTTAATTGTAATGAATGTCAAGACACAGACCAACAGTCTAACGGATAAGCAGCGAAGTACTTGAGTGGATTTAGTTGGAGGTCATAGGTTCGAGTCTCAACAGGCACCTATGGGTAATCAGCTTCATCAAAAATTCAAAAAAAAAATCTGCATGATTGACAATCCCTACCCTCTAATAGAAACAGCAGAATCTGAACTCGATTAGCCATCCTCCCTCTTAGCCCCAAACCCAACAACACCACACGCAGCTGATCATAACTCCATCGAATCCTAAGACAGCACTGCTCAAGCCACGCAAATCCACACCGCAAACTGCAGAATCTACAGCAGCCACAATCCAACGAACAACAACAGCAGCAATCCACGCTACGCTCCATACCACTGTCATCGCGCTGTTGTCCAATTCCAACTGCAATCCAACGAACAGCAGCCGAACTCTGACCAGTCTGCAGCAGCCACATTCCTTGAATTAGCACATGAAGGCTTAGAGCAATCCCCTTGCACGCGCCTTCTCCGATCATTGACACCGACCAATCTAAGCACGTAACGCCAAAACTCCAACTACACAGCAGAACAAAGTTTTTTTTTAGAAATCATTATATAGAAATTATTTTTTTTTAGAAATAAAACATTAACAAAAAATAAATTTTTACAAAAAAAGTTATAGTATCTTAGAGAGTTTTCTTTTAAATCATTCATGAGTTAGGACCCTTTTTTTTTAAGTATTTTTGATAAACCGAATAACGTAAAACGTAAACTCGGTCAGTTTTCAAAATTAAAATCAATCAACACACCAAAGGTTTTTTTTTAAAAAGAACTACGATCGTCTGATCCCGGCTAGCGAGTACGTAAGCACCTTCGGGGCGACAATAAAATATTTAGAAACTTAGGTTCTTTTTTTATTTTATTTATTTATTTTTTAAATATTATAATTAGAAAAAATAATCCTAATTTCGGTAAATAAATAGTGGTACCTGTTAGGGTTTAATAGGTTAGCCCCCGAATTCGGAACCCTCTGGTTCTTTGTTAAAATTGAAATCAAAGATTGGTAGCTAAATCGTAACCAATCCACCCAATTGGTTACGGTTCCTTTTTCTTTTCCCAACTTCTGTCGGGTGGCGACTCCAAAAATTATTTTTAATAAAAAACCAGAATTTCTCAATTTCTTTAGTCAAGAATTAATATTAATTGGGTTAGGGTTTAGTATTAATCAAGAAATGAGAAATCAATTTTAAACAAAAACCGAAAAATCAAACTCGACACATAGCTATACAAAATGAGTTACATCAAAACTTCCTAACACATAAGTTCTAAATATAGCTTTCTTGCCTCGAGTACAAAAGTATATTTATAATTCTAAAATACTATTTGCATAAGAAAGAGGCCAAAATATTTAGATAATTAGATACATAACATAAGTCATATGATTCAAAAGTTTCAAAAGTAGTCAACTACTATTCGCTCCATCCATCTGATACTGCAACATTTTCCATAGGAAACCAATTGTCATGATCATTTAAATTCACATCATCATATCCTATATCTGAGTCAAAACTTACTGCAATATACTCAGGTGTCTTAAGAATATATATGACTTCCCACACTTCCTCATTATCCTCATTTGCTAACTCAGGTTTTACATTTTGATTCACTTCCTATCCCTCATTAACTTCTACCTAGATTCCTATCCAATTTCTAGATTAGCCATCGCCTCGGTTTCAATTTCCTCCTCCATGTCATTTTCAACTTTTGCCTATACTATTGCTGCTTCTAAGTTATATATAGGATCCTTTTCCTCAAAGATTTCACTTATGTTTTCCTATTGAACTAGAATAAGATTCTCAAGAGGTTATAAAGATGGTTCAGGCTCATGTTATTGCAAAGCTACTTCAATTCCTACATTCCCAATTGACGGAAATCTTGAAAACCATTATATGACTCCAAGTTGATAGTCTCTAGATACATCAGTAGTTCCTATAGGTATCTAATCATAACCATGTGGATAATTCTTACCAAGTTCTACTATAGCTAGAAAATACAACAATGGAGCCATCATAGATACAATTCCCTTATCATGCATATACTTTTTCGCATAGGCTACAACTGCAATATACTCATTATACAATAGACCTACTTCATCCTTTATACTCCTCCAATCATCTTTCATACTCCCAAGACAATCCCCTCTTATAAGTATCTATAATCTCATCCATAGTATAGAATATCATCCATCTGGCTAACTTTAACAAGAAGTTCTATAAACGAACCTGATAGTTAATAGGTGATTCATCTCCTTCCTAACCAAAGTGCAAATAAGCATAAACAAGCCTATATATGTGAATCTAAAAGTACAAACAATACAACACAAGTTAGATTATTATTATCCTTTACTTATTTTTGTTTCACTTTATTCAGGTTCTGATATATAGATTACATATATATATGCCTATAATTCTAACTCTTTTACGCCCACTTACTTTCCCACTGTCGATATTCCTAACGTTTAGTTCATTTTAATTAGACACTTTAAAGTCTAGTTCTCTACGAACCATGCTCTAATACCAATTAGAAACCGTCACGCTCCAATCTTCAGAAGTTATAACAGTCTCATTGTGTAAACTAATCTAAACTAAAAACTATCCCTTTAGCTACTAACATAGATATAATTCACACAAGACGAACAATGACTCAACTGGCTTTAAAGTAGTTAGATCAATACCTGTAGTATAAACCTTTATAATATACGTTTTCTTATACTTATAGATAGATCAGTTATCACATAACCTTATATTCATCAAGAGTTCAAATTTTTCAAAAGAAACTTTACATCTTCACAGAAGATTTACATTACATATATACATAACAGCTAATCAACGAAGACTACAAGGCAATCCTCCCACAAGAGAAAATGTAATGTAAATCTTTCATGGAGATGTAAAGTTTTTTTTTTTTTAACTTTAGACTCTTAATATATATATAGTTATGTAATGAACTAATCTATTTATAAGTATAAGAAAATGTATATTATAAAGTGTTACTCTACTTCAAAGCTGGTTAAATTGTCTTAACCATATAAGTCTATCTCATTCTTACCCAATTAAAAGGACAAGATTTGTTTGATATAATCTTAACTGTTCATTAGCAACATCCTACAAAAATTAATAATAGGTCATATAAATAAATTACTAAAATTGAGCAATGAAGAGGCTACATATATATCGTGCCTAAAAATTAAACCTAATATATCATTTGATTATGCAAAATTTATAAGATTGGACTAAACAAAATTTTTTGTTCATTATTTGGTTTGCAATTTTAACTTAGTTACTGAACAAAAAAAGGCATCAAAGATTGGACAAATGTCTAAAATTTGTTACATCTAAAATACAATACAAAACTTAACTTCACTTAATAAAGAACATAAGTTTTTTGAAATCTCAAAGATACTCTTTTACAGTCCATTCAAATCATACCTTTGAATAATGTTGAATAATATAAAAATATGTTTAAATATATATTAGACAATATTGGGAGTATAAATATCAAAATATAATAACGAATCCAATACTTGTATATACCAAATAAGAGATATCGTAAAATTTTGTATTCAGTATCGTACAAACCAAATATAGTACAATAAGCTTATACTATCGTATACTTCTTGTGCCATCAAGTTCTATTTGTTCAATTTAGTTCTTACGATCAAATGATATTTAAGTCTCTATATGCCTAAATATGAGAAAATGAGTTTCCTCACGATAAAACCATAAAAACTGTACATATTGATAAAACAATCATAATATGGCAGAAACTAAGAGGAAGTGACCATGCCTATAGTGAAACAATGAAAATCCTACAATTGTGAAAACACATCTAGAGCAGTGAAAATTTCCTAGCTAGTAAGTAAGCTTTAACGCGGTAAATGGGATTAATCTTGTAAAAATAGGCAAGCCACCATAAAAAATCTACTATTAGATTATATATGATCTCTCGCTTGTTTTATTTGTTAATAAACGAAGGAACCAATTCCTTGTCATAATTGTGATTGTGATGTGTAATATCTCCAACTTAAGCAAACTTACGATTTGATTTTGATTGCAAAACAAAAGAAAATGAATTAGATCTCTAATGCATGTATATAGTTATAGGCATCATTTGGTATAAGAACTAGAAAATATATCAAGTGCATGGTCCCATGTTTAACTGCATTATTACTCTTATGTTGAATAGTTTACAAAATTCCTATAAATTGGGAACCTCATTTACAACTTTCATCATTCAACTATCAACCAATTTTTAGATAGTCGATCAAGAAATTAATTAAGGGAGAAACCAAAGAGATGGAATATTCTTCAATGTCTAAGAGTAAATTTGCTTCAATTCTTGTTTTTTTCATTGGCCACGTATTCCTACATGACCTTGAGCTCTATCTTTAGGCTCCTTTCTCCTAAAACAAGCATCAAATTCATAAGAACCTCTTGTTGTAGCACTTCCTATCCAGACCTTTGCTATAGCTCTCTCTTAAGGCATGCCAACCTAATCCAAACAGATCCCAAACTCCTCACTAGCGTTTCCCTCAACATGACTTTAGATTCCACTCGATCGACAACTGCCATAATGGTTCGGCTAGGCAAATCCCATAGCATAAGCCCAAGGGAGGTGAGAGCAATGCAGGATTGTGTAGACAAGTTGAGTAATTCAATGGATGAACTCAAGAAATCCATTGGAGAAATGAAAAACATAATGAGTTCAAACTTTGCATTATTAATAAATGACATATAAACATGGGTAACTACTACTTTGATAGATGAAACCACTTACTCCAATGGTTTTGTAGGGAAAGTGATGAATGGTAACGTTAAGGTTGCTGTGAGGTTTAACCAACAATGCTTTGGCTCTTATCAATAGATATGCCTCTCTTCACGATTAATTGGACTTTCTATATTAGTTATTTAAGCCCCATAAGTGAAAATTCCTAAACAATATTAGTATTATAGGTTTTAAGATCGATTTCTATTGAAAATGCTATGGTACTAAAATGGGTGCCATGCCATCTTATTGAAATTCATAGCACATAAAATTATTATCAATCTATATATTCTAATAAGCCATACCAGGCATAGCCTTAGGAGTTCAAGGTCTTACAGTAAATGTGTAAGCAGTTTGCATTTATAGTGAAGATGCCTTGTATATATGATTTCATGGTTGGATTATTTTAAAGGATCTATGTAGAATGTTGATCAAAGTAGTGTTTTGTTTATTTATGTTTTATACTAGTTAAATTAGCACATGTTAAGTTTGTTAACGTTTTTATAATATCTTATATAATACTATAAGAGAGAGACCTAAATGTATTAAAAACATTATTATATGTACAACTCTTTGCAAGGGTGCCAATAATACATCCACGAGTATTAGTTTTTTTCAAAATAAATCCCCCTTTCTCATGGAGGGAAAGGAAAATGCTAAGGGGAAATTACTTTAATTACATTAATTTTAACTTTCTTTTTTCTTTTTTGATTACGCTACATAATTAAGTTGAATTTTGATTGGATAGGTAGGACATAATTAAGGTGAGTACTATAGTTTTTTTGGTTGAATCGAACTCGAGGGTTCCTCTAAGATATTTCCTCACAAGAAATGAACAGGGATTTGATATTAGGTTTCAAAACTCAATTGCAACACATGTCTATCATCTCTAAAGAGAAATTACATAAATATTAATCATGTAATTTTAATTATACAAATACCTATGCAAAATTGTATTTCGAAGATGAGATTTTAAAACTTTACAAAGATATCACATTTATTAAATGCGATTTCATAAATTCACTATATTGCAAAATTGTTTTGTATGTATGTCACGTGGTTGCATGTTGAACATGTAACATATATACCAAACAAAAATCACATATTTTACAATGGTAATTATGTGATTATTTTCATATAATTGTGGTCGAACCTGATTTTTTCCTCCCAATTTTTATAAATTAATTTTTTTTAAACCAATCAATATTAAACCCTACCCATTTAATACTAATACTTAATTAAGTTTTAAAGAAAATCGATTTTTTAATTTGAAAATTGTTTATAATCGCAACCCAAGCGTCGTCGGGAAAAAAAGTTAAGTTATAATCAATTTGGTGGATTGATTATAACTTAACTACTAATCTTTTGATAAAACCAATTTTGTTAAAATAATTTTTGAAAACCAAATATCTAGATCTAGAGACTAATTTTTTAAACTCTTAACGGATACCACTTTTTGACTTTCCGATTTTAATTTTTCTTTTCAAAATTACCCTTAATGAAATCTATCTACATGTGACTTAATTTAATTCTAATAAGATAAAGTGATCAATTATTTACAAAAGATGAAAAAGGAAAAATTTCCATATTTCAAGTCGCCCTATTCTTACATACCAGTGCCTACATACGTGCTATTCTAGATCAGGCTTTTGTAGTTCATTCCTAAAATATTAACGCGTTGGTTAATTTTAAATTTGGAAAGTGGCCGAGTTTATGTCTCTGAACCATTTCATTTTATTTAAGAAAAACACCTAAGAGAAAAGGGTCCTAATTTAGTTATTTTATTTTTTGGAAAAATTCTAAAATATCTTAATTTTTTGAAGAAAATTCTATTTATTTTCATTTATTTGAAAAAAACTTTTAAGTGATAAAACTTTTTAGAGAAATCCTAAAATACCTAAATACAACTTTTCATGAAATATACAATTACCATGACTAACATACTTAACTATAGAAAAGATACCTAAATCATGGAAAAATTCCTAATCTTAAAAGAGAAGCTTAAATCATAAAAAAGATGTTTGAATAATAGAAAAGATGTCTAAATTATGGAAAACATGCCTAAAGAGTTTATTTATTTTATTGAAAAAAAGATTTTTCCAAGTGAAAGGACATCTTTATTTTTCATTATTATTATTATTGTTATTTACTTTTTTATTATTTTTATTTTCTATTGTATATTTCTGACTAAAATATAAAAATAACTAAATCGAATAAACAAGTCATTTTCCCTTTTTTTTTCTTTTTCCTTCTTTTCATTTTCTTCTCTCTTTTTTTCTATTTTGTTCTTTTTTTCTTTTTACAATTGCAAATAGAATATAATCATAACAATAACAATAAAAAGAAAAAGAAAAGGTACGATAATACAAAAATAAATAAAAACAAAAAAATACCAAGAATAAAACATAAATCAAAAGTAAAGCAGGGCCAAACTAAGCTAGAGTTCACACGAATCCTAAAAAAAGGGATTGTGTAGAGAGAGAGAGTGGCATTATGAATGGATTTAAGTGATTATAAGTGATGAGTTGAGAGTTTATAGTAAAATGAAATTCTCTATTTATAGGCATCATGGTCGAGTTAAAGATCAAAAATATTAAACGCAATATGATTTTTTTTTTCATGTTTGGGTTGAGCAAACCTCAACATTATGTAATGATAAATACAAAGCTGCGCGTGTAGAAGGTGTCCAATGCATGTAAGCATATGTCCAACGTATGTGGGAGTGTACTTACCACACTTAGAAGTGAGTTGGTTAATGAGGTGGCGAGGATGTAGCCCATGATGTGGCAATGAAGTGAAAAAAGAAAATAAAAGATACAATTTTACACCTTCCATAAATTAAGCCTAGGATCTCCAAATCACATTTAATATCAAGTCCGAGTGCTTATCTAAATGGGTTGTTGGTTTTTCCTTATTTTGCACATATAGAATAGGTTAACCTAGGCTAAATTCAAATCTAAACTTAGGCCCAATGATCCTCTCTTTATTTTATTATATACTAAACTATTTTGAAAGATTTTCTTTTTTTTTTCTAAATCTTCTTCTTTTTTGTATTTTTCTAAATTGTATATTTTCGTGATTTTTTCTGAATTTATTTTTTTTTTTTACTTTTCTTAAATCTTCTATTTTTTGTATTTTTCTAAATTTATTTTTTTTTCTTTCTTTCTTAAATTTTCTACTTTTTTGTATTTTTCTATATTTCTTTCTTTTTTTTTTGGGGGGGGGGGGGGGGGGGGGTTTCTCATTTTTCTAATTTTTTTTACATTTTTCTTAATTTAGAACCCTATTCTAAAAATTTCAAAAAATAAAAAGGGTAAAAATGAAGTGTCTATAATTGGTATTTGCATAATTAAATTAATTACAAATTAGTAAACATACAAAAATCTTGTCAAAACTTCACTGTGGTAAATTGTAAATTAACACTTATGTTTGTTTCATGTTCACTTAACCCCCTTATCTTTAAAAGTATGTGTCTAGGTCCCCAAATCCTTTAAAAATGTGCATTTAGACCCTAAGAGTAGTCAAAATGCAAATTCTTAAAAGAATTAGGGTTTTAAGCGCATTATTTCAAACATAAGAAGGCTAAGTGTAGATAAAGCAACGTAAGGAGATGTACTTACAATTTAACATTTTTTTTTTTAATTTTAGGAATAAAAGATGACAACTAAAATAAAAAGAAAGATCAATGAATAAAAAATAATCTAATATTATTAATTAAATAAAAAAGAAGCAATTTCAAAAATTTATCGTAAGATAATTAATGTTTTAAGTAATTTAAAAATATTATAGGATTAATATCTTCAAGAAAATAACTAAAAATCAAGAAAGAGGGAAAATAATCTAAATGAATTGATCTTTCAAAACATTTCGAACAATTTTCTTCCATTTGTCTATCATTGAATCTCATATTTTTGCTTTTGATTTTCTTCACCTTTCAATTTTAATATTTTTGCCAACCACATCTTTCATAAACTATGGAATTTGCATTTTTAATTGATTAATTAACCAATAAATTATTTATGCATTTATCAACTAGGGTTTTTTTTATTTTAATCATCATCTTTCCTTCATAAAATTTTTTTTAAAAAAAAGTAATTGCAAATATACCTCCTTATATTGCTTCATGTGCACTTAACTCCATTATCTTTGAAATCGTACAATTAGATCTTTAAATCTTAAAAAAAAATATGCATTTAGACACTCAAAAGTAATTAAAATACACATTTTTCAAAGATTTGAGGGTATAAGTATATAATTTCAAAGATAAGAGGGCTAAGTACACATGGAGTAAAAATAAGGGAGTATATTTACAATTTACCCATCTCCATTGAGTTTAAGATGTATGACAATGAAAACAAAGATGAGTAGATAAAAAAATAATAATAATTGTCTTGATACTAAATTTGGTAAAAGATTTTAATTAATTATTGAAAGATATAGAAATCAACTAAAAAGCTATAATGAAACAATAGTTATGTTGATTATGCTAAGAAATAATCACATTGTAAGATATATGTAGACTTTCTACCATTAAGTCCTTGAAGGAATCACAATAACAAGTGAGTAGTATAACATCATATCACACTAAATTGTCTACTTTTACTTTGTCATATTAGGAAACAACACAACAATGAAATAAGAGATATTCTTTTTTCTAGCCAATAGCATTGCATGTTACAATTTGGAGGTGAGAGAATTTGAACTTAGTCCATCTTATTTGGAGATCAATGTTTATACTATTAAGTTACAACAACCTAAACAAGAGATAATCCTATTAAGTAAACTAATACAAATGACAACTAATGCTATTGGAAAAAAAATAAAAAGTAAATAAAGTCACGATGAAATTGTTGATAAAAAGCTATTTTCGTTGACCATGTACTCTATTTCTTCTATTAAGGACACATCCAGTTGACCTTGTTGTGGTCTCAATCAACCATATTGCAGTCTCAATCGACCATCTTGCCTAAGTAGAGTCTACATTAGTCTCCTCAGCATGAGAAGTTCACCTTCATTAACCAAGCATAAAAATAGTCTCTATTTAAATTACATGCTATTATTTTGACACTAAGAATGTGAATGATCTTTTTCATTATCACCGTATATTCTAGTAGGTATTTAAGATCGTCGTGATGAACATTTACAATAGAATAAAATAATTTATTATTTGATCTAATTTTCTTTTCAATTTTCGTATACTTTTTATCAGTTTGACTAGCAATTGACTCAATTAGGTTTAAGGATTAGGATGGAAGCTGCAATTATCTAATCTTACTAACAATCTTTCTTAGGATTAGGATAAAAAAATTCACAAACTTTCTTTCATCTAAAAATGGATTAATTTTCTTCAATGACGTGGTTCAACACAATGATTTCTAATAATTCGTAAGGGAAATTATCATATTTCCACTCAATGCAAATTGAAAAATCTCTTTTTCATAGCCATAGAAAAGGTTTTTGGTGGAATCTTTTTTTTTTTTTCTTTTTCAATTTTAAGTGGATTCATAGAGTAAAAAGTAAGAGTAGTAAATAGTATTGATAAAAGAAGAAAAAGAACAAGGAATAAAATTGAATTCGAAAGATTCTTAACTATGAAGGGGTTTTATGATATGAAAAGAAAATTTCTAATAAAAATATGAAAAAAAAAGTGTAGAACTTAGAAAAGAAAGAAAAAAAATTATAGCAATTACTAGTCTTAGAATCAAATTGAATAAAAAGAAAGATTTGATTTTCAGGAGTGATTATTATTGCTTTATTCAAATTAAATTTACCTTTATTATTTTAATATTAGTTTATCAAGAGTTATATAATGAATTCCTTGATTCAAAATCACAGATTGGTTAGAGGTTATAAATGATTAATTGATTTTTTTTTTCTATCTCCCTTACTCTTTCTTTTTGTTAATACCATTTATAATGTAATGATTGATGAATTAACAACTGTCAATGAAACTTCTACTTTCATTTCAATTGGTACTTTTTCTTATCTTCATATATTCCTATTTCAAAACTTGAAACTTAGGGAAGTGTTTTAGAAACATCTGTAATTATGTATAGAAAGAACATATTTCATTTAGCTCCTTTATGCTTACAATAACTAGTTATTTCGATTTTTTAGCAGCAACGTTAACAATAACTTCAACTCCATTTATTGGTCTGACCAAGATATGACTTATTTGAAATTAATTGAATAAATAGAACACATAAAAAGGCATTCTTTTGTGGTATTCATATATTCTATAGTTCCTTAACGCATCAATTTCCAATTAGTAGTCATTGAGATTCATGGGTAATGCAAATTAATATTTAGGGATAGATATTACCTCTCTTTTTCCTTTTCAAACAAACAAAATGAAATGATTGAAGTTTTTCTATTTGATCTTGGGTCTAAAAGCCATTACTTTAGCTAGATTATTTGTAACTGCATATTTATAATATAGACGTGGTGATCAGCTAGACCTTTGATGAATTAACATCTTTTGTTTGATTGACCTCCTCTTTTCATTCCTAAGAGGTCAAATTCAAATTAACATTCAATTATCTAATCTTTGAGTGTAATTTTTGATTTAACCTAATCAAGACCCGAATCACGCTCTATAAGATTTAAACCTATGACATCAGGTTTTGGAGACCTACGTTCTACCAAACTAAACTAAGAGCGCTTTCTTATCCCGTAAGACTGTAAAGAATTAGTTTTTTTTAGAACCTGAATGCATCCATATAGAACATGAAAAGAAAAAAGATAAAGATTATGTATGCCTAAATTGAATCTATTTTTATTGAATCCTCATTACTACTTAGAAGAGAAGTAATAAGTAGGGATGATAGGATTTGAACCCATGACATTTTGTACCTAAAATAAATGTGTTACCAAGCTACGCTAAATCCGTTTCAATTGGTCTATAGTGTCATTGTAGAGAATTCCCTTCTTGTTTTCCAAATCTTTAGTTTTTCATTTAAATACACAACTTATCTTTCCATTTCTTTTTTTGTCTCATATATAACATATAATAATAGAAGGCTTATATACATATTTATGAAAACCATCGTAAAAAAAAATAACTATTTTTCAGAAATGCTCGAACAAAAAGGGATGTGTTTTTTTTTATTTTCAGTCAAGTCAAATTTTATCTACTAAATTATTGTATTGTACATTTCAATTCGAATTTGAAATCATGTAAATACAAGTAATTCTTTACTACTTGATACAGAGTACTTTAATATACATCTGATCATATATGTATTAACAATAAACAATAAAGAAGGAGGATTTGAAATGTAAGATCTAAAAACATATCTTTCTGTGGCACCAGTACTAAGTTCTCTATGGTTTAAGGCTTTAACTAGTGTATTGATAGAGATTAATCATTTATTCCTAAATGCATTGACATTCCTTTATTTTTTTTATTCTAGGTATTGACATGTGAAGGGGTGAAGAAGATTAGAAATAGAATTAAAAGATTTGTAACTAATCCCTCCTCCTTCTTTTCTTTTTTTTTTTTTATAAAAATAGAATTGGATTTAATTTCTAATAATCAGAAAAATAAAGAAATGACGAAAGAGAAATAAAGAGTAGATTCAACTTAGGTGAAATTCAAGTTCATCTTCTAATATTATTTTTAAATATAAATAATATATTTTATTGAGTTGACAACAAAACTGGAAATGTGTCTAGTAATCAAGTTTAGGACAAGAAAATCATACAAAATATTTCGACCATATGAATAATGGAGAAACTCCATGAAAGAAAAATTAATGAATCATATAAATTACTCTTTTTTTTTCTCATTAAATCAATTATAGTTTGTTTGATAGTTACCTAGTTGAATCGTATAAATTACTTAATGGGAAATGTTCCAAACGAATCCAAAGAGTAATAAATAATCCTATTATAAATAAAAAAGTAGCTATTGTGCCTTTTTCCAACGAATCATATAGTCCTAGGATTTCATCAACTAATAAAGTTATTAAAGAAATTATAATTACAATTGAAAGAAAACGTACAAGTTAATATTTGTTCTAAAGTAGAAAAAATCATCAAAATTCTTTAAAATGTGGGTACAAAAACCAATTAATTATACAAAATTCAAATTTGGAATTGACTTCATTATAGGACTTATTGTATCTCTTTTACAAGATGTCATGCCCCCACTTGGATTCAAACCAAGATGCTCTAGCACTACTTCCTAAGAGCAGCGCATCTACCAATTTCATCATAGCAGTGTATTTGAAATAATAACCAATTTTTATCGAATCGTTAAGATTGAAGGATACAATTCATTCCAATATCTTTTTTTATTTTAATTGAATTAAAGAATTCAAGTTAAGTTGAAATTGAGGAGAAAAATTCGTTTGCTTTTAAAAGGTTTCAATTTCACTAATAAATGTTTATCTTTTTTATCCTTATATTTTCTTAATTTATTTTTTTTATTTTGAATTTTCAAATCCATATTGAAGATGTTTCAATTGAGCGGATTTTTTTAGTTTATACTCTTCAAAGATTGAAAATTGATATTTTGTTAATAAAAATAAATAGTTATGACTTCAATCTAAGGATGTAAGTAAAAAAAAAAATTCTTTCTATTTTTTCATGCTTTTTACTAATACAAATTCAACTAAAACTAATTTATTTATTTATAATTTCATCAATTTATTATTTATTTTATGAATTTTAAATAAAAAAAGTATTTTGTTGGATCACATCACAACTTATCGTAAGATCGAAGGAATTTTGTAAATATTTGTAGAACTTTATATTAACTATTAGGTTGTTGTTTCGTTTTTTCTTTAGTAAATTTCATTTAGGATTTATCAAATTAGTTATATATTGGTTTTAACATTTTGTCTAAAAAAAGTCTTGAATTTTATTTATAATAATTGTTCTAGCCTACTTTAACTCAAAGTATTCTTTTGAATAATTTAATTAGAAAGATTGATTAATTTTTTGTTACAAACATAGGATCTAGTTTATATTACTCCAAATTCACACATCATTCATATACGAATAATAAATACTCACCTAAATATTGGAATACCTAACTAAATGAAAAGAAAGGGACTCTAGAGTTTAAAGCAAGGGACAAATATTATATAACAATTCAAAAAATAATATATTGATTTAGAAAGTTGCAAAACAATTTTTAATTTTAGACTTAATTGATTAATTTCATAATTTCAACAACCCTTTGATTTTTCCTAAAAATCTTATATTTCTTTTATACAGTCTAAATAGAGTGTAAATACTCAAAATTAAGGCTTTTTCTTATTATTTTCTAGTTATTTATTTGAATATTTTGATAAATAGACCAATGGGAAAAATAAGAATCCCTACCTAGGAATAATAAAACATATATTGTCAAAAGATGAAACATTATTTGGAAACCATTTTCAAATTAAGATAATTTAATTTAGTATTTGATTAGTTATTTGTTGCGCAAAAAATAACTTTTTGCATTCTTGTTCCAAAGAGATTTCGCTAACAAAAAAATTTTCAACACCGCCTACTATGCCTTCTTTTTCCAAATTTTTTTACAAATACATTTTTTTGGTATAGAAGTACTTTTTTTTTTAACTGTCATTTTTTGTTTTTGATATCCTTGTTTATTACATAACTATATGCCGAAAAGTTTAAAAAGACAACCCTTGCTAATCTAATTCAAAATGACTTTTTTTTTTCTATTAATTGATCAAGCTTAAAAGAGTGAGTATCCTTAATTTAAAAAATTAGAATGAAACTAGTAACTAATCAAAATCAAAGGATACATGATTTTTAAAAAAGTCATTTTAGTAACTTTATTTTTTTTTTCTGTTATGGAAAGAAAATGTTATATATCCTATATCCTAGTGTTTCATAATATCCCAAAGTTTTTCTTACAAACTATTTTTTTTTTATTTGAATAGAATAAAATCAATCAGTTTTGCAATGAATTAGTTAAGTATTGTCACTAAACAAAGTAAAATTGAATGAAGTAAAATTACTAGTTTAGAGGGAGCATGTTAGGGGCCATCTTATTATCAAAATTCAAGTTTCTATCAAAATAAGCAAAATAAAATAATGTATGAAGGACTGTATTGATAGAAATTTTTTATCCTTGTTTTACCTATATAAATTGTCATATCATAATACATTGTCAATCATAATAAATAATAATTATTTATTTGAATAATAATTTTAATATTTTTTCTATTTTCATAAAAAATATTAAATTAAATTTGAAATAAAAAAATCATTTTTATTATTTAAAATATTAACGTGTTCTTATTCATACTATTTGACCAATTCTAACTTCTTGATTTTAGAGAGAAGAAAGATTCACAATAATTAAGAATAGAAAATTCTAATCAATTTTTCCATATCTTGATTTTTTATTAAACCTAAAAAAAATAGATAAGAGTTGCGAAATTGACTCAGAAATAATTAATTAAGAATAAAGTAGTTTTTTTTTTTATGGAATATAAATATCAATATTCGTAAATTCTCCCTTTCCTTCCACTCGGGGGTCCTATTTTAATCAAAATGGGACTTCTACTTTTTCCAACGACAACAAAGAATCTTCCTCATATATGGGCTTTTCCTAGTTTTTTCTTTTAAGTCTCATTATGATTCTTTCGATTTATTTATCTATTCAGCAAATAAATAGAAGCTCTATCTATCAATATGTGTGGGCTTTGACCATTAATAATAATTTTTCCATAGAGTTAGATCACTTAATTGATCCACTTACTTCCATTATATTCATATTAATTACTACTATTAGAATTGTCGTTCTTTTTTATGGTAACAATTATATATCCCATGATCAAGGATATTTTAAGATTTTTTGCTTATATGAGTTTTTTCAATATTTCAATGTTGGCTTTAGTTACTAGATCTAATTTGATATAAATTTATATTTTTTAGGAATTATTTGGAATGTGTTCTTATTTATTAATAAGGTTTTAGTTTACATGACCTATTGCAACTACTGCTTGTCAAAAAGAATTTATAACTAATCATGTAAGGGATTTTAGTTTATTATTAGGAATTTTAGGTCTTTGTTAGACAGCGGGTAGTTTTGAATTTCGGGATTTGGCCGAAATATTAAATAACTTGATTTATAATAATGAAGTTAATTTTTTAGTTCTTACTTTATGTGCCTTTTTTTATTTGCCAACACAGTTGCTAAATTTGCACAATTTTCTCTCCATGTATGGTTACCTGATGTAATGGAAAGGCCTACTCCTATTTCAGCTCTTATCCATGCCATGACTATAGTAGCTATAAGAATTTTTCTTATAACTTGACTTCTTCCTCTTTTTCTAATCATACCTTATATAATGAATTTTATATCCTTAATAGGTATAATAATTACGAGCTACTTTCTTCTACTCAAAAAGATATTTAAAGAAGTTTAGCTTATTCTACAGTGTCTCATTTAGGTTATATGATGTTAGCTTTAGATATGAGGCTTTATCAAACCACTTTATTTCATTTGATTACTCATTCTTATTCGAAAGCATTGTTATTTGTAAGATTTGGGTTAATGATTCATTTAATGGAAGCTATTGTTGGATATTCTCTAGATAAAAGTTAGAATATAGTTCTTATTGGAGGATTAAAATAGCATTTACCGCTTATAAAAATTGCTTTTTTAGTAATTACACTTTCTTTTTATGGTGTTCTACCTCTAGCTTGTTTTTTGTCCAAAGATGAAATTCTTAATAATAATTGGTTATATTCACCGAGTTTTGCAATAATAGCTTGTTTTATAGCAAGATTCATTATATTTTATATGTTTCAGATCTATTAACTTACTTTTGAAGGACATTTAAACGTTGATTTCTAAAGTTATAGTGGTAAAAAAAGTAGTTACTTTTATTCAATATCTATATGGGGAAAAGGAGTTCCCAAAAAAAAAAAAATGAATTTTCGGTTATTAACTTTATTAACAATGAATAATAATGAAAGGACTTCTTTTTTTTTTTTTGAATGAGACATATTATGAAATTAATAGTAATGGAAAAAATATGATACAATCCTTTATTATTATTCCTTATTTTGGTCCTTAAAAGACTTTTCATTATCCTCGTGAATCAGATGATACTATGTTGTTTTACATGTTTGTGTTAAGGCTATTTATTTTATTGATTGGAGTTGTAGGAATTCCTTTTAATCAAGAAGGAGTTGCCTTGGATATATTATCCAAATTATTAAATCTATCCATAAACCTTTTATATCCGAATTCAAGTGATTAGTTTGATTAGTGTGAATTTGTGACAAATGCAAGTTTTTCCATGAGTATAGCTTTTTTATAAATATATAGCATCTGTTTTATATAAGCCCCTTTATTTATCTTTAAAACATTAAAAATTACTAAATTTCTTTTTTAAAAGAGGTCCTAGTAGAATTCTGAAGGACAAAATAATATATTTGATATATGATTGGTCATATAATCGTGATTACATAAATATGTTTTATACAATATCTTTAATTTGGGGTATGAAAGGATTAGCTGAACTAACTCATTTTTTTTATTGACGAATAATTGATGAAATTATAAATAGATTTCGCCTTACCAGTTTTTTTTTTCCAAAGAAGGTATCAAATATGTAGAGTTTGGTCGAATTTCTTCTTATCGATTATTATATTTTGTTTTTATATTAATTTTTTAATTTTTCAAACCATAATAAATATTTCTCTTCTTTAAATCTTTTTAACTTTGAATTCTCTTTATAGAATGTCTTTTTAAAGTGAAATTTATGCCTTATTTTTCCTTTCCATTCATTCAAATATCTTTCCTTTCATCGATTTTTTCTGGAGGGTCCTACTTTTCTTCTGAAAAAAGGAAAGGAGAATGATCTTCTTTGGTGAATCTCTCTTGAATCTCTCTTATTCTTACTTCGTCCCCTTCCTTTCAAAAGTTATTTCTATTTCTACATCTCTTTCTTCCTTACTTACTTTCCCCCCTTTCTTCTGTTTCTAAGGTTTCTTCCAGTTTTTTAGTAACAATGGGCCACGGTATTCTGCTAAATAGTAAACATAGGTAATAAATAAGAGAATACTAAAGATTTGAGCCATATAATTTCTCGATTCTAACACAAGGTACTTATTAGATCGAATAATTACATTAAATCTAATCAAATTATCTTGCCATATCCAGACTAATACCAATTCAACTCATTTCATGAATAAAATGTGACCAATTAACCAACCAACAAAACTACTTGTTACAAATAACATCTTATTGTTGCATCGAAACATATCAATATTGACTAATCTAGCTAATGTTAAACTTAGTAAAATGAAATGATTGGATAATTGAAAAATAAGATTATTCAAGAATATACATTGAATGCTAAGATTACACATTAAATTTTTTGTAGTAGATCCAGAATCCAAAAAGTGGTTGTGATTGTTCCAAAAGATACGGTAAAGCTAAGACAGTTATTGTATGAGGTCTATATAATATTATATGCAGAGGTGCATAATAAATCGATATGGACATCATGAGCTGTACTGCAATAAAACCCGTTGTTACTAATACCTTCTTCTGAATTCCTTCTTCTCCTTCTTCCATAACTTGAGCTTAGAGAAAGAAGAGATAAGAGGGCCTTATGGAGAATTTGATTAGAAATCCAAAATAGAGTATGACCATAACAACCAAATTGATTATCTTTATACATAAGGATACTGGATCACCTAATAGAAAAAATTTCAAAATTATCAATTCGTTTATGTAGGACTAGTTTGCAATTGTTAGAAGTTTTTTTTTTTTCTTTTTAAATCAATAGAGTTGGCAACTAACTATGACCAACCTCAATATAACTTCTCCTTACACAGGCATATTCTTTTGAAGCATTTTTAAAAACAAGAACAAAAAGATTTTAGTCCAATAATTGAACACTAAACTTAAGACTTGACTTGAGAAAAAAAAATTAGAATTTTGACTCAATGACAATCTACCATGGGACAACTAAAATTAAACATAAGTAGACAAAAGAAATGATTGTGTTAATCCTCCACTTATGAATAATTGTGAAAAAACACTGGAAATCAAGTTGGATCTACTTTAAGAGCCAACTTAGAACGAAATTCACCTAACTGTACAACTAAACATGATTTAGTAAGTACATCAACAACTTAAATCTTTGAAGGAACATAAATTGTACGTAAAAATCTAGATGCAATGTGATCCCAAATGAAGTATATATCAATATCAATGTGTGTTGTTCTAATGTGAAGATACGGACTTGCTGCAATCAACTAGACGGACTTATTATCAAAACATAAATGGATAGGCAAAGAAACAGGAACGTATAAGTCTACAAAATATAGGAGACCCAAAGAATTTCCTTTATAGCAACAACCATACTATGGTACTCAACCTTGGTTGTAGACGTACTCATAGTATTTTGTTTCTTGATTTCTGAGAAATAAAAGCATTCCCGAGCAACACATAATAGCCACTCAAAATTTGGGATCATGAGTAGCAGATCCCCAATCAGCATTAGACAGTGAAATGTTGGAACAATGAAAAGGACGAGAAATCAGGACTCGTCAAAGTCAAATATAAAGGTCTACCAATAATGCGCCTGTATATACTCGGATCCAGTGGTTGTACACCTGAACCTTTATCCAATTTCAACTCAGCTGGCAGAGGAACATGCCCCAAGGCCTACGTAAATCAAGTGTAAACTCCTTTACATTCGGCCTCCTCAATCAAAATTTTTATGTACCGTCGAGGCCCATAAATTATACCAAATTAATGGGCCGAGCCGGTTCCCAAGGAAAGCAATTTTTCCCCAAAAGAAATATGGCATATTATGGCTATCGATTATTCAACTTTTCCCAATCTAACGTATTTCTTGATAGGGAATCACCCTTTTAAAATCTTAGGACCCAGATTAGGTTAGAGGCTAAATTGCTATTTCTAATTCAAAGTTTACTCACTCCTTTCACTGTTAAATTCGTTTTCACTGTGTTAGAGTTAAAAGAGTTTCCTTCTCCTAAAAAATTATTTTTTACTCCTTTCTCTAGAACGAGATTACGTTAAATGTTTATAGGATTATTCCATCCGAATGAGCTCGGTAAAAATTCTTGTTTGTAATTTTTTTTTATTCAAATTTTACGAGGCAAAGGAATCATTATAGTATTTAATACAAATTTCAGGAGATCACCTATATGATAAAATAAATTACTCCAACTTTTTTAAGATTTCAGATATTAAAAGTTCTTAAAAAATCAGAAAGAGAAAAATATTCAAAGTCTTGTTTTTATCTATGTATAAAGATACTTGATGTGATGCCGCATCATTTCCTCTTGTATAAGAGGACGTGAAACAAGTAAATCGTTAAAGTATATCTACCCTATCAAACTCAATAAAAACTTTATAAGATATGATAATTATATCTTATGGGTTTTAGATTTAGGTTTTAAAATATTATTTAAAATCTTATAAGGTTTAAGAATGAGTTTTAGAATCATAAAAAAAACCTGATGTATAATTTGACTCAATAAAAAAATAGATATTAATAAAAATAATTACCCCTAACTTATGTGATATGTATATCTTATATAAATTTTACATTATATAATATATTTGATCTACTTAAATTCTTTCCCTTTTATTGTCTCCTTAATCCCTTCTATTTTCTCATTAATCATAAAACCTATCAAAACTCACCCCATAAAGTCTATTAAATTATATAAAAATCCATTTTTATATGTAAGATAAAACTCTATAAATTTTTTACGATATTTTAAAAAATATCAAATCCTATAAAAATAGGGTTAGGTTTCATAAAATCAACCTTTTTAACTTACCTCGATTGCTTCTGTAACTCGGTAAAGTGCAGTAGGACAAGCTACTTTGGCTCAACTAAGACGCAAAACATTCACAACTGTTGGCACCGTACAAGTGTTAGTTGTCACTTGTTAGTTGTTAGCCCTAAATCCCCCCAAGTTTCCGTGTTGAATACACGCAACAAAAATCAGTACTCATAGAAAACATTATCTGTATTATTATTATTATTATTATTATTATTATTATTATTATTATTATTATTATTATTATTATTATTATTATTATTATTATTATTATTATTATTTTGTGGCACCGTACGTTAATATTTGTTTAAATATTTTCCCTACTATATGAATACGATCCTTTTACGAAAGAAAGATATGGTTTTCTTAGTAGACAAATGGATTGTCATGTGATTTCAACGGTTTTAACGGGATATTTGGTTATCAGCTTTTGGGAAGCACGAAAGTGTCTTGAGAAAATCAACCTAAACTTCTCATTGATATCACAATTATAACGTAGTTGTTTAGCGGTGGATTTGTAGATATATTTTCACAACATATACGATGTATTTCCAAAAGTTTATTAATAATTTATAGCCAAAATATACGATCTGTATGAGTATCACAACGAAATTGATGTATTATATTAGTTAACGCTCCCTTGTCCGTACGATGATGATTTTAACAGAAGCTAATCGTGTAAACAATTAAAATGTTGACTTGACTACTGGATCACGAACTCATGATCTCCTGCTGCAGTACCATATTAAGGTTAATTGCTTTTATTTCAAATTCGGAACATCTTTCTATTTCAACTTATATCACAGAATTGTATTAAAAATTTATTTACTAAGCAAACAGCATAGATAATTATACGAGAGCTTTTATGATGTTTATAGTCTTGAATCTTTAAAAATATAATTACTATAATAATTTAAATCTAATGAATATAAAATAAAAAATAAGATAAATTTTATAAAATATAAAGACAATATCTTAAAAAAATCTATAGCAATATGCATGTGTTTAAGTCAACTCTTGCGTAGCACTTAAATTTTCGGACAAGTAACCTAACCGTACTAGATTTCTAACAAAGGAGATCCTCCTTTCCAGCGAGGAAAGTCGTTGTTTCTTGTCTCAACCCGAAACTACGGAAATTGTACGCTCTTCGTTTTGGAACATGTGCCCGTCTTTCTGGTCCTACAGCCTCAGTCCCCGCAACCGTATGTCTTCTCGATATTGGTATCTATCACGTAAAATTGGATTGCATTTCGGGAAAAAAAAAATCATATATCTTTGCTTTTACCAATTCTATCCGAATAAGCTAGATAGGGAATGTTTAGATTATCTTTTTTTTATCTATATTTATATTTAGTATTTTAAAAACTGTTTTATTTATATTTTATTTTATTCTATTTATATTTCATAATTATGATGAAAATGATAATTAAATTATTAAAAAAATAAAAATATACGTATTTTTAATAGAAAAATTTTAAATATATATATTTTATACATTAAATATTTTTTAAAAAATATTTTTTTTATTTTTTTATATCTTATTCTTACCAAACAAAAAAATTTCAAGTAAACAAAAATAAGACGTCAATAAAATGTAAAATACATAAACTAATCAAAGCCATAATTTGTTATACAAACAAACAATATATGTCGTACAAGTTTGAAAATAATGAAATAGGAAAAAATTATAGTGTTTTAAGAACATCATACTTAAAGAATATTTTATTGTTAACATTGAAAATTCAAGAAAAAAATGTTGATACAAACAATAATAAAAAGAATAGTTTTTTAATTAATTATTACGCAAAATTTATATATGATATATATATATATATATCAACATCTTATTGTTTTTTGTTTATGCACCACATATGCATAATACTAAATCATTTGTCGTAAAGAAAGGCTTGAATTAACTAATTACACATCATTAGGACCAAATCATATGCACACGAGCCTACATCTTATTCTAATTAGTTCCAAGATTAACTCATTCCATTGCAAAATATGCTTCAAATAGACTTTTAGATGACAAGGAATTTTACATTTTGAAATGAACTAGACTTTCATATAACATAATCTACAAGGATAAAAATAATGCTACATGATGGGACCGTCATGCATTAAAGTCGTAGGTTAGTATTTTGTATATTTTTCCAATAAGATTTATCTACCTAAGAAAAACATCTTGAAAAAAGGAAAAAAATAATAATAAGTGGACCAACGGAAGAGGCACACGTATCACTTATCACATTGCATAAAAGAAGTGATGTTGAGATAAGGCGTGGAGGAATGACTTGGAAAGAATAATAGAAGGGGAACAATAATTCCAAGTCTTGATTAAGAATACATGAGTAACATATAGAGGAATTTAGGGTTTTACCTTACGATTCTTAAGCAAGTAAATTTATTTGCCGTCTAAATGATTGTTTGATCTCTAAAAGTAAACCTTCTACGATGGAACATTGTTTATCTAAACTAAAAACTATTATCACATGAGAAGGTATCATTTTTTTTTTTCTAAAGAAAAGGTATGATTGAGTATTTATAAACTTTTAGGCTTAATAACATTCATTAAATCTCCTTGATGATTAATGGATTAGATAAAATTTACTCATTCAAGAGTTTATCTTAATAAGCTTGTCATAAGTTTAAGGTCTACAATCCTATTTTTTTTTCAATGCATAAGCCTTGTGAAAAATATTGAGACTAGGCCAATAAATCTAATAATCAATGTTCCAAGCTCACCAGGTTAAATCGTCGTAAATCATATAAAATATAAATCAAATTCCTTAAACTATATCATTAATCAAAGGATTCAAACCCAAATGAATAATGGACTTAGTTAAAAATTCTTATATAACCAATTTAGCCAACTATACATGTGAAAAACAAATATGAAGAGACATAATGGCCAATCGTTATTAAGAATTAGAGTTGTGCATTGGTTTGCACGATGTTTGCTTATCAAACATTACATGAGTTGACAAATTATGTCATTTAAAAATAAACTGTTGTCATGCTGTTGTTGACTTGAGCTCATGTACTCATCCCCATCCCCATGCATAAGCAACGCATTTCAGATCTAAGCAACTATAAATATTACAATAAGTCAATACTTATTAAAGAATGCATAAGTTGGAAAAAAAACTGCATTACAATATATTCCAATTGTCATGTTCTAGCCTTCTCTATTGCTAAAAACCTCCATTCCTATTTATTGCTGATCCGATCCAATCCAATTTGCAGCAGACCGGCATCTTCATTTAATACTTAAAATTTAATTAGTGAGGAATTCTTCATTTGCTGTTCAAGATCCGGGTCTGCCAGCCTATCGTGGCAAGATTTTTCAATCCAGCTAAGAATTTCTGGAAATAAAAATTCCTTGCTGCGACATGAATATGGCGCCACCCCTTCACAGTCTCAAAACCAAGCCTCTTATACGAGGAGTGAAAATTTTAATTGACAGAGGAAGAACAATGACTAGTATCATCACAAAAGCATGCACGATAGTGATGATACTCTTTTCATCAGTACTACCAAAATCAGTCGCCTCTGCATCGGAAGACATAAATTGGTGGTGCAGTAAAACACCGCATCCACAAGCATGTAACTTCTATATGGCACACGGGGTCGAAAACAACCGTTCGCCTCCAAGAGATAGATCGGAATTCTGTAAAATGGCGATAGAGGTAAGCATTAAACAGGCCCTGGATGCACAGAACCAGGTTTTGCAACTGGGGACGAAATGCGATACCAATAAACAGAAATCTGCCTGGAGTGATTGCTCGGAGCTTTACGGTGATATCATTCTTCAGCTAAACCATACCCTCCAATACTTGTCATCCAACAATTCCCATATCGACGCGCAAACTTGGCTAAGTACATCCCTCACAAACATCGAGACGTGTAAAATGGGATTCCAGGATTTAAATGTTCC
This sequence comes from Lumnitzera racemosa, assembly GCA_024138005.1. Taxonomy (NCBI): domain Eukaryota; kingdom Viridiplantae; phylum Streptophyta; class Magnoliopsida; order Myrtales; family Combretaceae; genus Lumnitzera; species Lumnitzera racemosa. The sequence continues at coordinate 111,310,982 of JAMXBC010000004.1, forward strand.
GGATTTCATATCGCCATCCATGTCAACCAACTTGTCTCAGCTCCTTAGCAATAGTTTGGCTGTCAATGGGGATATGTTGGAGTCAGGTGAACAACAGAAACTATTTCGCAAAGACAGGTTTCCTAGCTGGTTCTCTACCCATGACAGGAAGTTATTGCAGTCTTCTTCACTTGCTTCTAAGGCAAATCTTGTTGTTGCTAAGGACGGTTCGGGTCATTTTCGAACAATCCAAGCAGCTATCAATGTGGCAGCAAAAAGAAGATCGATGGCAAAGAGATTTATAATATATGTGAAGAAAGGAGTTTATAAGGAGAACATAGTGGTGGGAAACAACAATAACAATCTGATGCTAGTGGGTGATGGCATGAGATATACCATAATTACCGGAAGCCGTAGTGTTGGAGGAGGTTACACAACCTACAGTTCTGCAACTGCTGGTACGTCAATATCTCCATCTCTGCTCTTTCCCTGAAATCGTTACAAGCCTAACAATTTTTTTTCCTACACTCGTAACACTAATTACATCTGGGATGAGGATGACTCGATTATCTAGCTATATATCAATAACTGGATTTGTCATTCGTCACCGTATCGACTGCAGCATGCAAATATAAGCTCTTAGGATCATATCGAACAATCAAGATTTTCCAACAGAACTGGAATTTGTAAAAGCCAAAGTTACAGATTTATATGTATTAGATAGAGCATTCCGATACCGTGAACATCGTTCTTTTCATTTGAATGAATGTATAGCATAAACTTCCATGATTTACAAAAACACGAATTCTCAAGACAAGTGCTTCATTAAATCTTCTTAAAATGAAAGAGGAAATCAGAATTTGGGCATAGAATCGCGCAATCTATCCTGAATAGATATGCAATTAAGGAGGAAATGTACAGAGAGATGGTTATCTACACGACATGTGGGAAATAGACGTAAAGTTTCTGTTTATCTACTTCTATCTTTGTGGGGAAGAACCGTCTGCACTCAGCTACGAAGTTTTATTTTGTATACTACGGTAGGTTGCGTTTCCGTTTTAATAGCAGTTATGGATGTTGATGGTTCCCAATACACACTTTCCTGATTTTCGTTCTAACTGATGTGAAAGGAATTGATGGCTTCAACTTCGTTGCTCGAGACATCATGTTTAGAAACACAGCTGGTCCACGAAAAGGGCAAGCAGTGGCGCTACGTTCAGCCTCAGATCTCTCGGTCTTCTACCGCTGTGCGTTCCGGGGATACCAGGACACCCTCTGGGTTCACTCCCAAAGGCAATTCTATAAGGCCTGCTATATCCATGGCACCATCGACTTCATATTCGGAAATGCAGCGGTGGTCTTTCAAAACTGCATAATCTATGCTAGAAAACCCATACATGGTCAAGCAAATGTGATTACAGCACAAGGTCGCAACGATCCTTACCAGAACACAGGCATTGTGATCCACAATTCACGCGTTTTGGCCGATTCTACTCTGGCTCCGCTAGTCAGGGGTGTGAAAACATATCTGGGGAGGCCATGGATGCAGTACTCCAGAACAGTGTATATGAAGTCCTACCTCGGGTCATTGGTAGCTCCTGAAGGATGGTCGACATGGGACGGTTCTAATTTCGCTCTCAGCACTTTGTATTATGGAGAGTATAACAATTTCGGACCTGGCTCTTCAACAGCAAAGAGAGTGAAATGGGGAGGTTATCATGTGATAAAAAGCCCCTCTACAGCAACACGTTTCACCGTCGGCAAGTTCATTGCTGGCCGATCGTGGTTGCCTGCAACCGGTGTTCCATTCACTTCAAGCCTTTAATCAAGTCATTTGTCATCTCTCTGACAAAGTTTGTTTGGTGATAATTGGTTACAAACTGTACAAGCAGTTGCATCCTTGTAAATCCATTCTTTTCAAGACACGGGCTGTTTAGATCTCCATGATTCCAAAAGATTTGTAATTGTTAGTGTTATGATACCGATATTTATGGCTCTAGTTCACACTACACAATGTCACTCTTGCAGCAAACGAATTTAAAGAACGTTAACATTGCCGGCCATACATTCGCTGACATTCACAACAGATAGAATGAAGAGAAATTTTTAATTCAATCCGGGTACAGAATCCGCAGCATATATATTCATATCCTTAACGAATAGCAAAAATTCAAGGTGATTCAGAAGGAGTATATCCCACGTGGCATATAACAGGAGGCGTCTGGGCAAAAGTGCAATAGCAACATAAGATACGTACAAAGGGCTCTTTTCCTCCATGAAGTGTGGAGACCAAGCTCAATGTGGGAATGCAGCCTGAGTATTTTACTCTGACAGCACTAACATGGTGTGCAAACTGATGAACATTGGAAATTTGTGGGACAACTTTGATCTTCTAACTTGAAGAAAGGTCGGATTATACGAAATTTGTCGCCTCTTTCATCCAAAAGAATGTTTAGGGAAACCTTAACAAACTATTGAAAAAGCACACAACACCGTTATCACAATGGCGAACATTGCACCTTCACGCGGAGAAGGATACTGCAAATTTCAGTCAGGATGAAACTAGAGACTCAAAAAACAAAATCTTTAACTGCGGCCCACCAAGACCTAATTAAAATGGTCTTGGTGGGCCATTTATACATTTTACTGTATGTTGTGGACCACTTATTCTCCGTCATTCCAATCCTAGCTCGATTCGAGAAAAGAGTAAGAGGTCACAAGTCATTCTTTTGAGAAGCTATTTAAGAGTTTCCCATCAATTATAAATAATTCATACATTACAGTAACTTAAAATGCACTCTCACTAATAAAACTTGCATGGATTGGGAGAACGAAGATCCTCGTTGATGATTATCGTATAAGGGCACTCAAAAATATTAAATGAAACCTTGTTAAGCTGATAGCCGTATGAGACAAGACGGTTATAACTTCAAGTCGATGATATTGTATAAATCAGCTCGACTCCATCCAAATCACCTATCCTCCACACCCCAATTACATTCAACAACAAACCAACCACACCAATTAGCCCTAAAGAATGAGAAAAAAGAATGTCCTTGACACCATATGATCAAACCAAAAAAGAATGGTAAAGACAATAGTGGTGTCTAGACACCATCCTAAAACTCTGACAGGAATAGTTGCCTAACTCCTGCCATCTTCCATCAGCAGCAATACAATTAGAAAATGTTGCCAATCCTATGAAATTGTACAGTTGTCAAAGTCAAGGAAAAACTTCAGTCAATAGTGTTGAAACGATGAGAGCAACCAGGAGTGTAAAATGTAACCCAAGGATGCAATGAATAGAGCTCGCAGATGATTTCTGCTCCCTGTAAATACATTGCACAACGTAAGTAGGGATGCAATAATACACACACACACACACACAGAGAGAGAGAGAGAGAGAGAGAGAGAGAGAGGAGAGAGAGAGAAGCGTACTTCTGCATGCTTTTGAGTGGACCACAATACAGAACATTTTTTGGTGGAGCCACATCCGTGTCACCACTCTCTTCAGGATTAATTATTTTAATGTAGGTCTGCTGACCAAGATACCATCTATCGAGACTTTCAGACCTGATATTCCAAACCCCCACATTATCAAGAGAAATGAAGATTGCTGTCCAAGCCCCAGGGTAAACCTTCAGAAAAAAAAAAAAAAAAAAAAGAAACACAAATAAACCATAAGAAATAGAATGTCGGTAAACAACATTCATTCAGATTCAGCCTGCATAAAAAAACGGCAGATTATAGAGGACAAAATACAAGACAGGCAGGCTATTACAAGGTAATACTTCAGAATATAACATTACGAGTGGAATGCCAGACAAGATATCTGGATAATAGAACAGCTTATTATAATAAAATTGCTCAAAAAGTGACGAGTATCAAGCACACATGCCATAAATGAGAATCAGGACCCATTATGCAGAATTACCACAGACACAAGCAACAGGTTACTCCACGCTGGACATACCTGTATAGTAGATCGTGCAATGGCATCCCACTTGTTGTATGATCCTCTACTGTTCTCAGTCCAGTTACCATAATCCATACTGCATTCATTCATGCAAACATGTTTGAGCTAACCACTACATATCTAGAAACAACAATACGATACCACAGGAATACGAGGAAATGAGGCATACCCAACAACAAAAAACGAATATCCATCCACATGGAAGCTCTGTATTGCAGTATCATTGTTCTGAAAAACAACTTCAATAAAGCCTCTATAGGTACCATTAATTAAAGATATGTCCACCCGTGCAGGTCGATCAAGCGGCTTGCTAGGAAAATCAAGTTTATAAATACCCTTCACGTTGTATTTGTCAGCAAGCCTAACTGGAAGAGTAATATTACCAAATGCTATACCATTGAGTGTAGCTTGACGTTTCCCACCAATTGTCTCAGGGGGAACAATATTTAGCACATAGGTCTCAGTCACATTGATCGTACCATAGCGAAACGAACCTTGTGGGTTTGGGCGAGCCCCACTAGCAGACCCATTTTGCCTGATCAAGTCAAGAAAAAAGAAGGAAAATTTATCAACAAAAAAAGACGGATATATTAAAAGATAGAGCAAGCAAAAATCAGGTACTCAAACTCAGTTACAATTGAAGAAGCTCACAGATATTCCAGCATCTAAAGTAGGAAATAAGAGCCTACAAATCAATTTAATTTAGAGTCAAGCTAGTTCACACTGACTCTCTATGAAGCATTAACCAATACAAGAAAATAAGCACCACAAGCACTTGCTCTCATTACTGAAAACCAATAAAGTAACGACCATCTGATGCAAATGTAAATACACACCATGCAAAAGAGAATTTAAATATTTCCAACACAACACTTGCAACAGAGATAATTAAAAACATACATGTCCAGTTATCAGGAGTTTGAAAAAATATAAATATATTAGTTCACCAGCAAGATTCCTAGGAATGATAAATTCTGAGTTACCAAGTAAGTACCGGATAGACTTTGCTTGGTTCATAGACATCGTCTTGTCATAAAAATCATTTGGAGGGTCAGGTAGAGGACCACTGGCAGGTCCTTTGGAATTGGAATAGTGTAAAATGCCAACACCAGTTACCTTTTGCCAAAGTGTTTCATTCACAAACCTAGCACTTGCTACAATGTAATAATCTGAACTTGCATTCTGGTCCATAGTGACAAGAAACGAGTAAGACTGTCCAACATGAATATCCAAACTTGTGTAGTTTTGCTGTATTGTGTAAAAGCCTTCGGTTTCCACCAATAGCAGATTATGGTTCTGGATTCTAAAATTCAAACTGGTTGAAGTCCCAACATTGTGAACACGGAACCGATAAGTTTTTCCTGCCACATCAAAAATCAAGAGGAGATTGCAAATCCTTTAGACACTTTCAAATCATTTTAATTTAAAGATACAAACAAATAGGGGAAAAAAGAAAAAAGAAAAAAAAAAAAAAAAGAGTAAGAGAGTAGGTCTATATTAAAAATCTGGCACAATGCAGTACTCTCAGTATTCCATACCAGAGAAAAAGCAGTGCTAAAACAGAACCTCTTCACACAAAAGATATAGCACAATAATATGCAAACACCAATGTTGGTGAAATGGTCTTGCCTCAGAGACAGCTAAAAACGAAAAAGACAATTCATCCCAGGAATGCTCAAAATTCCTCAAGAAATTTGGCAAGAGACAAGACTCATCAGCAGACAAATTCAAGCATGATAGATTACCAGGCTCGACTTTAACAGTGAGATATTCAATGCCATCAGGGACACTGTTGTTGTACTTGAAGGGGCCCTTCCCGTTGATGAGAACACCATCTGGCATCCCAAGGTCCTTTCCAGCATCAAGAGCTGCTCTAAGTGCCTTGAAGAACAATACAGATTATTAACATCCCAACAAGTCATCCAACAACACTTGCAAAAATACAATTACTAAATGTAGATACTAACCGTATGGTTTCTTGTATACCAGTCACCAATCATCAATACAATGTCACCATCTGGCTGAGCAAAAGGAATGGGAATAATAACCCTGTTGTTGACAATGAATGGACCAAAACCACCCGATGCCCTCTGTAAATTGAGAGATGGGAAATAAAAGAAGCTACCAATCTGATCCTTCACTTGAAACTCATAAGTCCAGTTCCAATTCGCCGGAATGGGACAATTAGTGCCAAGAACCCCATCTTGCCAAGAATCCATACGCAATTGTATTCCAGGCCTGTTATAGCATCAAAACATACTCTGTCGGTGGCCACGGAAGGAACATTTCACAAATTAAAGACCAAGAAACATAAAAAAGCATTTTGTTTGAACAAGCATCTCCTTTGACCTACCATGTCATCAGAAGTGGCTCATCCAGTTGATTAAACACGTTAAGAACTAAATTGTTATTTGTGGTAACATTGATAGCAGGGCCAGGGAATTCCCCGTTCACTGCTATGACCTGCAACAAGCACCACAATTCAACACAGAGTAATTTTCAAAATAACAGCCAATAATGCTATCGGCAAAACAAATAAAAACAAAATAACCAAACAAGCAGAGGCACTGACAACTTTGATTTCATCCTTCCAACCAAATTCATATAAATCTCCGAAGGTTGAACTAATAAATGTTTGAGAATTTGACAAATACAAACTAATAAAAGAAACTGAAACATATAAATAAATAGCTGGCAAACACGGAACTCCAAACAAGCGGCTGCATAATTATATAATATAGGATTTTCAACAGTCCAAACTTGTTTTTTTTAAGAATTGATGACATTTCATCCCAACTTCCGTTTATTTATATCTGAATTATTAAACTAATTATAAATTAATATACATATATAAGTCAATACGGACATATTGGATTCGCACACAAGAAAAATTATAAATAATATTTAAACGATTCATTAAATCCTTTCGATTTTAATAAAACTACTTTTTTAACTACATAAATTCATATATGTCTATAAGAATGTGTATAAATTCATATATGTATAAAACGAACAAAATAAAATGAAAAGTTCAGAAAATAATGGAAAATCAGGTCTTTTGTATTTAGATAAAAAAAAAATTAACATCAATGGTGCATGCAGAGATTTTTTTTAATTATGCTAAAATACTTAACTTTAAAAAAAAAAACTTAAAATTTAAATTTATTATGGAAAAAAAAAGGAGAGAGCGAGGCATAGAGAGAGAGAGAGAGAGATTGAATATGGTTCTTTTTCAAGAACTTTTTTTCTCCCAAAACATATAATAAAGTTTGAAAGACAAAAACTATAAGTAGTGCCGGCCACCGGGCACTCAATAACAGAACCGTCAATCTAAAAAACGACTTAAAACCCAATAAACACCAAGTCAAAACTGTAGTAAATCAGTGAAAAAGAAAAGTAGAAACAGACTGAGAGAAGCAAGTACTGAGTTTGGTGACCTTTTGAGGAACACCAAGAGGCGACACGGTCTTATACGTCAGTTTCAAATCATAGAAAACATAAGGATCAGCACCAAAACACACACTTGAAGATGACAACAACAACCCCACACACAATGCACACAACTTCATCACAACCGGCACCACCTCCACCACAACCACACCCATGTTTTGCTTTCCTTTCCAACGATGTCAATAACGAAACAGCTTTGAAGAGAAAAACGGCCTTCTTAGGATAAGGAAGATCTTGCGAATGTTTTAGCTTTTTTTACATGATCGTTCTGTCTCCCTCTCCCTCTCCCTCCCTCCCTCTCTCTCGCTCTCTCTCTCTCTCTCTCTCTCTCTCTCTCTCTCTGTGGGTGTGGACTGAAGATGGAATGACAGGAGAGGAAAAGGTTTCAGAGGGGTTCTTGCCCTAAAAACGGCTCTGGTTTGAATATAAATTATATCGGGCATAGAGCGCGTTGAGGACCGGCAACCGGGTTAGCCAGTTGGCCTTCTTGTTTCATTTTTTCTTGGTCAGCGGGAGGTTTTAATTCTACTTTTTTGGTATTATATTTCATTTCTTGGAAAATGTTAATGGTTGAATTAGTATTGTTATTATTGTTAATATTAGATTTGGGCTTGATTTGGTAGGTTAATATAAGTGGACTTGTTTAGGGAAAGAAAATAATACCTTACCAATAATGTCCTAGAAAAATTAATCCTTGGAAATGAATTAGATTGGACATTATTAATATGCAATAATGATAAGAGGCATATTTTTTTTTTCTAACTGTATTACATCTACAACAATAATTCGAATATAATTAATCTTATTTATAAGATTTATATTAATGCCATTAAACTATAATGGTGTTAATAGAATATACACAATTATTATAGGGAAGGTTAATAATTTTTCTTTGATGAATATAATGATGAGATAGATTGGATGCAATTAAATTATAAACAAAACTTAATAATTTAATAATTAAAGTATAATAAAATATTTTATCAAAGGGAAAAAAAAAATGTTTTCGCAATCTATTTCTTTTTTACCGTTGTAATTTTACCTCATACGTAAGTGTTACCGACTTTGCAGTAATTTGAATTGAATTCAATCAAAGGAGCTAAATTAGTGTAGTTGTTTCCGCGTAAATTTCTCACTACAAGATTGTATATTTATTCAAAAATGATCTAATGAACGTTAAGATGCATTTTTGGCTAAAAAAAAAATATTAAGATGCATCTAGTAAATCAAGTTGAGTTTTTTGTGAGTGTTTTCTTTATTTTATGTTATTTTTTTATTTTTCAAACCTTTTCTTTATTATTTTAGGTGATAATTGATTTAGAAATGAGGGTGAGATGGGCTCATATTTGCTTAATAAGTTCTTGAAAATGAAAAGGGGGATTTTTTTTTTCCAATGGAAAAATGAATTTTAATATAGAATTTACTAGTTGATATCAAGGTCGTTTTCTTTTTCAATTTGATGATGGAATACACACTTATAAGAAAAGTTGAACATTTTATGCTACTTGGTTAGAAATAACATATATCTACATCTATTTATACAGACAAAGAGAGAGAGGAGAGGTAACATATTAAAATATTTTATTCAAAAAAGTATATGAAGCAATTGAAATCAATTGTAATTAGATAAGATTTTGACAACTAGCTAACTCTAATAGCACTTTGAAAATTCCTAAGGACAAATATTTTAGCACACATTTTCACAATAAAACAAGTGGCAGTTTAATTGTTTTCCCTATATATATAGATATATATATATAAAAAATATGGATAAATAATCTTACCATAAATCTTTTCTCTTTTTATTCTTAAGTAGCGGGACGCATAAAAAATTATTTTATTTATCGCTCAACTAATTAAATAAAATCATTCATTATAGAAAAAAAATTATTTACATAAAATATGAAATGATTATTCACCGAAAAAAAAAAGAAAATGATTACAAGACATAGATATTAGAGTTTGCCTTGAAAATAACGCTCCCTTGAAATAGTGAAATAAAGTTGAATATGATATTTTTATTTTGGAAAAACTATGTTTTTATTTTTAACATATGATTTCTCAATCCCTTTTTTATTTGAAAATTCTTTGTTTTTTAAAACCCGACAAAAATCTTATTTTTGTCCGGTTTATTATGTTTTCATCCATCAATTACATGTTTCAACTTTAAAATGGTCTACAATAAAGAATTTAATAAAAAAAATAACATTATATATTTATTTGCATAATATAATAACACATAAAATTAATGATATAATGTAAATAAAAATAATTAAAAAAAAAAAATGAATGAAAGTAGGTAAAGAAGGCAGTAAAAAATTGCTTTAGCCATCTTAATAGACTAGCCTAAGGCTGATTACAAGCTAATACAAACAAATAATTATATTAATATATTTAATGAAATTCCTTTTTTTTTTTAAAATGCTGAGAAATTTAATTAAATAAAAAAGTTTGATGATTCAAATATAAAAGTTGGCAAATATTAAAAAATAAAATCCTTTTATTTATGAGGAAGGAAGGAGATGATTATTTAGATAACATTAAAAAAAAAGTAAAGTAAATAGATAATACTGAGGAAAAAAAAATCTAGATTAATACATCAATAGATGATGATGCATTTGAGCTAGACAAAAGATTCAATCAATTTCTAATATCTAAATATATAATAATTAAATGATGGTTTTTAAAAAATTACATTTTATATTTTTGCCTCTTAAAATTTCAACCGATACCATACCCTGAACGCGATATAGATTCTTATTTACGGACTACGGTCTGATACCGGTCACATGGGAGGAGAGAGAGGGAGGGAGAGATACGTAACGATAATGACAGCAAATGGTCGACTGTAAGCCCGCAAAACACCTTTGCACAAGTTTCCTCGTCGTCTCACTGACTCACGCTTTCTGGATTTTCCAACGTTCAGATTTGCCTGAGAAAAGCGATCACATGCATTGCATTCCTTCTGTACTACCCTGTGGTCCCCGCCCAGCCGAGAACGAGAAAAGCATCACCCTCTGATCGAAACTCGAGATTTTCGATCAGGTCAAAATAAAAATAGGAAAAGAAAGCCTGTTGATTTGATTCGATCAAAGCCAAAATCGACGGTCAGCATTGGAAATAAAATCTAGACCCAGAAGCAGGTGAAGATTTCGACGACGACAAAAGAAATGCTTAGTTGGCAAGTACTAGGCCGATCCCATTTTGGTGTAGATGTGGTTCGATTCTTCCTATAAATGATTTTCGGGAAGGAATTATGAATTCCAACATGGGTTCACATATAAGGAAATATAATTAAAAGCTTGGAATAAGAGCACATCCAAAGATTATTCGAGATTTGTAAGGATTCGGTAAAGATTAATGGACCATTAACCTAACCACCCAGTTGCCTTTGACACGCTGACGCAATCAATTAAATACATTGTAACCTAACTTCCTCATCGAATCATGAATTAATCGGTGTGTAGATTTTGAGAGGTAATTTTTTTTTTTTATTTATCAATGCAAAAGCAAAATAAGATTATATTATTAGAGAACCGAAGGAAAGAAGACAAAAAAGGTAATCTATTGGTTTTTTCTTCTTGAAAAAGTTTTATATACATTATATTTCTTCATTTTATTTATACTTCTTAAATCAAAGTTAGGTGGCTTGAGTTCACAAGCATAAATAGTAAATTATACCATAAAATTTATACCCTTTAAATTTTTCAAAATTACACAAGTATCTCTATTTTTTTTTAATTGAAATTGAGTGTTTTCGATGCGTAGATGATGCATGACAAAATTAAGAGTGCAATGTTTTACCCAAGTTTTCAACTTTCATTACTTTGCATAATAGACATTTTTTGTTTCTAAAATTTCTATACATATGTTGTATCTCAATTTATCATTATTATGCAATGACACGTATTGAAATGTGATTAGTTAATCTATAGGAATTAATATAATAAAAAAACATAACTATATATTTACTTAAATAACTTGAGAAGCTAATGTTATTTACAATATTCTATTAATTACGTTTGAGACGATTAAATAATGTTGATTAATAAGGACAAATCTATGAATCGTTAACCGCTCACACAAGGGAAATATTATTTAATTTGAAAAATGTCTCCTCTACTGTACGAGGTATAAATAGTTTAGTAGATAAAAGGATTAATAAAAATGCAATTTTTGAAAGCTTCAAGGGATGCAACAACCATTTCATCCGATATTTTAAGTGGAACGTCTAGGTCAATCAAACAAATCTACTCTCTCTCGATCTTTCATTACATTACATTGTCCAAATTTCACCTTTTTATGTAGCACTCTATTAATTTTACCGACTATCCTTTTTTATTCTTGAACTTAGCTTAAATTTAACTCGCAAAAATCTACTTAGCTTTATTGTTCTTTTTTTTTTCATTTTAATTTCATTTTTCATTTTTTATTAATATCAAACTCTAACTCGTTCAATATTAATCATCGATTAAAGAAATTAAGAAATTCTGAAGTCGTCATCCAACCGAAATCAAGAAAAAGAAAAAAAACTGTAATCGATTAAGTTAATTAATTACAATTTATCTGCCGGTCTTTAATTTCAATTTGAATAAAAAACCAGAGAGTTCTGAATTCGAGAGCTAACCTATTAAACCCTAACGGATATTATTATCTATTTTCCGAAATTAAGTTTATTCTTTAAAATTATCCATTTTTAATGTTTTTAAGAAAAATATAAAAACTAAAGAAAATAAAAAAAATAAACTTGTATAAATTTTAATGTCATTCCGAAAGTGCCTACATACTCACAAATTGGGATCAAACAACCATAATTCTTTTCAAAAACTTTAACGTATTTGTTTATTTTAATTTTTGAAAACCAACTGATTTTATATTTTAATTGATTTAGTTTATTCAAATAAAAACTAAAAAGTCCTAATTCTTAAGTGCTTTTGTTTTATAATGAAACTCTCTAAAAATGCTATATTTTAAAAATGGGGTTTTTATTATTTTTATCTCTAAATAAAAAATGAATTTTTCTAAGTGAGGAAATCCTAAAAACTTAATAGTAAAAAAAAAAAAAAACATAAGCTAATATATAACAAAATAGGTTTCTATGTGAGGAAATCCTAAAAAATTAATGCTAAAAAAAAAAGAACACCTAAGTTAATATATATACATAATAGATTTCTATGAAAAAAACCCTAAAAACTTAATGCTAAAAGGTACACCTAAGTTAATATATATATATATATATATATTTCATTAAACAACTACCTATATATAAGAGACTAAGACCAAAAATAAAATCTCCTAATCTAATATGTACATATCCACTTACATTACATTACCAATAATAACTAACTAAGGAAATAATAATAATAAATAAATAACTAAACCTAAACTTAAACTTCACCTATTCAGCAGTATGGTGAAGTAACAGCAGATGTGGAGTTGTAATGGAGACGTACACATGTTAGCCGTAAAGTATCCTGTGTTGAAGTATTTACTACTCATGAAATCAGATTGGGGTAAAGCGTCAAATTGGGGTCGTTGGTCTCTATTTGTTCATGAGGGAAAGTGGACTTATATTGTAGCATGTCGGTGGTGATTAGATTTGAGTTTCTGAGCTTAGCTACTGGACTTTGCATGGAGTGGCTGTCGTTTGATGAAGAGAACAAGGATGCTACTAGGCGTGTGAAGAGGATACAGTCGAGGCTGAGTAGGGTCACGTGTGGATTACTGGTATGAATAGCAGTGTAGTGTTGGAGTGCTACAGCTATGCTATTCGTTGCAAGCTGTAGATGAATGTGCCATGCAGTGACTTTGTTGCGGCGTAGAGATGAAGCAGTGAACAGCGTGCGCGGACTTAGATAGTGTGAAGCAGTGTAGCTTGTCAGTTGGCGTACACCTCCATCGTACGGTGAGGACAACGGTGGTACGTAGATCAACTGTAGCCGTACCGAGTGTGGGCTGTTGTGGAGTTGTTTGGAGATGGACAGCAACCGTGTTAGTTAGGTGATCAACATAGGCTTCTGATTGTGCAAGTGAATTCAACTAGTGACATACAGCTAAATCATTGGCTGCGTGCGACGAGGACGTATAGGTGTTGGTCATAATAGTGTTGTAGTCGGTTCTATACTTGGGCGTGCTACTATGAGCTATTGCGGTTGGTGACGATGAAGCATAGCTGCCGTAAGGTTGATTACTATACAGCGCTGATCAGTGGAGGAGTGGCGTTTGAGACATGCTGAGCTGATCGTCCCTTATGATGTCGTGATGTTGGGGCTGTGCAGATCAATGCATGTAGACAGTATGCGAGCAATAAGGGTTGTTTCAATAGAAGGAGGGGCTTTAAGCGTTGGCTAGATAATGGATAACAATGTTCGTTGCAATAAGGAACAAAAATCGGGTGTCTACATAACTGGTTTATAGTCACTCTCCCATATTTAGATGGATGTTTACCACCTTAGTTTCCATATTACTATTGAATCTTGCTATTTCTTCAACTTAAAATTGGTAAAGTTACTTGTTAAGTAAACATGTTCTTTCTTTCTTCATGTTTTTGCTTCCTCCTTCCAATAAGATCCTTCTTGACCTTTACAGACTCATAAGAAGAACTTAAGTTCCCTAACCATCTTTACAAAAGGCTATATAATATGAAATCCATCATAAATAGCCCTTTTATCATATTGCCACAATCTACCCATGAGTATAAGAGCAACAATCATTAGCATCACATCAAAAAAATTAATCTTATCAATACGCTTGCCAATGGAAATTAGAACTATGCTTGTTCGTTAACATGAATTAATCCTTTTTAACCAAAACAATATAAGTTATACAATTTTTAAGTGTCTTATAGCCCTTAACCCCATTACATAAACATGAAGTAGGTATTAGTTAATACAGGCACTCCATCAACAATTTTTTTTTTTTTTTTTGCTTACTATCCGTCCAAGACTATGCACTAAAGCTCTTCCTAATAGCAATACCCAACAATAGACGATTCATTATCTTTGATCCCATTTAGAACTTCATCAAAGCTTTTGATTCTAGCATTTACTTAAATTATCTACCTACCTTAAACTATAGCAATCCACCCTAACAACTATATGCAATGGTTTAGCTATTGTATTGTGTTGGTGGCTAATTTTGGACATAGTCTTTAGGGCTCAACGTAACTAAATCCGGTAACCAAAAGAGCAAAAGCCTTATCTACTATTCCCCATAGTATGCTTGGTGTCACGGTCCGAGGCCTTCTTTAACACAGAAACAGACCGTGTGGTGCTTACTATCCTACCTTTGCAGTAGTAAGCAAGCCTAATTCGCACGCAATGCTAGCCAATAAGGCTTAAACCTGTAAGCAACATAACCAAAGAAGAAAGCCAACAAATTATAAGAGACACAATTACGAATGGAAAAAAGAATAGCATACTTTTATTAATTCCAACAATAATACAAGGCTGCAATGTATGTGCATGGGGGTACAGTATATGTAACAGGTGCCGTCGATCATAATCAACCAACGTGGTGAGTAAGAGTTTCAATCTAGAAGAGTACTCACACCCTCATAAAGAAGTTTACGAACATTATTGGTCTTGGTAGGAGGAGACATTAAAACTGGTAAAATAGCACTACTTTCTAAAAGTGAAAATTTCTAATAATAGTAACGCCCTAACTATACAAAAATAAAGTCCCCCTTATGTTACAATATATACAAAAGAATGGCCCCTTGTTAGTTTAAGTATCTTACAAAAAGGAACCCTTACATCCTCCCCCACTTAATTCTATTGACATCCTCGGCAATATGTACTGGAGCTTGGATCTGGCGGCAGAGGTCTTCTGGCTAACAAGGCTGACTTTCTCTCGGATAAGGGCTTTAGATCTTCTTCAGTCTCCCAGCTAGTATCTTCTTCTCTTTGATCTCTCCACTTGACCAAATATTCTTTTTGTTCTTCTCCAGTGGAGGGATCTCTAACATTTTGCTCTGCAAGGATGTCTTCCATGACTTGACTTAGGTTGAACTTAATCTTGACGCCGCTTAGACACATTGCGAGATAGGTCTTCCATGTCTAGATAATATTGCTTCAAGACGCTGACGTGAAAAACTGGATGGACCTTCAACCACGCAGGAGGCTCGACCTTATAGGCTGCTCTTCCAATCTTCGATATGATAAGAACTGGACCAATATACCTTTGGATCAATCTTCTATCTTTGTTCCTCAATGATTTGACCGATTCTGGAAGAAGCTTTTATGAGGACCTGATCTCCAACATTGAACTCTCTAGGTCGGCGATTCTAATCTATCCATTTCTTCATTCTCTTGGAAGCCTTTTCAAGGTACGCTTTTGCTACTTCTGAACTTTACTTCCAATCCCTAGTGAACTGATAAGCTCCTAGGCATCTCCCGGTGTATGGTGCTGCCACTGTGTGGGGTAACAGTGGTTGCTGACCCGTAATGATCTCTTTAGGGCTCTTGTTGGAGGAAGAGCTCTGTTAGATGTCGAAATAGAACTGGGCGATATCCAGCAAGTCAACCCAATTCTTTTGGTTAACACTGACAAAGTACCGAAGGTATTCCTCTAGTAACCTATTGAATCTCTCTGTCTATCTGTCTGTCACTCTACGGATGGTAACTAGAGGTCATACTCAACTCATAGCCCAAGAGTTGGAACGACTCTGTCCAAAACTTCCCTGTAAACCTGGCGTCCCTATCACTTACAAGATTTTAGGGTACACCCTAGAATTTCACTACATGCTTGAAAAAAAGCTGGGCTGTCTCTTTTGCGCTTGAACTTTTCGTGGTAAGAATGAAGGTAGCATACTTAGAGGACTTGTCAACAACAACAAAAACAGATGAGTGCTCCCCCACTTTTGGTAAGGAAGTGATAAAATCCATGGAGACGCTCTCCCATAGGCGAGAGGGCATAGGAAATGGCTCCAAGAAGCCTGCCACCTTCTGCCTCTCGACTTTGTCCTGCTGGCAAGTTAAGTAAATCTTCGTATAAGTCATCACATCCTCCTTCATGTCCGACCAGTAATAGCCTTACTTCAATAAGCTCCATGTCCTTTGCCAGCCTGGATTTCCAACCAACAAAGTATCATGGCACTCTCTCATGAGTGCCTTTCTCAAGTCGTCTACCTTCGGGACATACAATCGACGCCCCTTTGTGTAAATGAGGTCGCCTTCTACCCAAAATCTGCTCGTCTTCCCTTCTTCAACCAACTGCTTGAGATTTTTGGCCAACAGGTCTTGACCTATGTGTTGCTTGATTTGCTCTTGAATTGAAGTCAAGATTTGACTCGCAGATTGGTGTGCAATCTGTACTAAAGATGCTAAATCAGCTCACCTACTTAAAGCATCTGCCACCTGATTTATCCGTCCACTGCGGTACTCAATCTCCATATCAAACTCTGCAAGAAACTCTTGCCATCTAGCTTGTTTGATTGAAAGCTTCGATTGAATCAATGTATGGCTGGCAGCAGAATTGTCTGTCTTCATTAGAAACTTAGATCTTAGTAAATAGTGTTTCCAGGTCCTTAAATAGTGAACAATTGCAAGTAACTCCTTCTCTTAGGCTGAGTACGTGCACTCTGTTTGATTCAGCTTCCTACTCTCATATGCTACTAGATGACCCTCTTACAACAATACTCCACCCAATGCAATGTCTGAGGCATCCGTGTGAACTTCAAAAGGCTTAGAAATGTCAGAAAGTGCAAGGACTGGCTCCTCCGTCACTATACACTTCAACTCATCGAAGACACTCTGACATATTCCATCCCATGACCAAGCTTGGTCCTTCTTCAATAGATCTATGAGGGGTACAACTTGACAGAAATATCTCTCAACGAATCTTCTATAGTAATTTGCGAGTCCAAGGAAAGACCACAACTCCGTTACACTCTTAAGCATTGTCCATTACCTGATTGCTTCCACCTTTGCTATATCCATTCGAATTCACCTTTCTTCAACAATACGACCCAGGAAGTTGATGCGCTTCTGGGCAAAGGCACATTTCTCATGCTTTACGTACATATGATTCTCCTGCGGCTTCTTGAAAACCATTTGTAAGTGCTTTACATGGTCCTGTAATGTCCTGCTATACATAACAATGTCATCTAGATAGACGACTACAAATTTGTCGAGATATTCTCGAATACATTATTCATTAAGGTACAAAATGTTGCAGGAGCATTAGTGAGACCAAAGGGCATCACCAAGAACTGATAAGCACCATACCGGGTTACACACGTCGTTTTAGGCTCATCCCCCTCAGCAATGCAAACCTGATGATAGCCTAAGTGAAGATTCAGTTTTGTAAAATACTTAGCCCCACTCAATTGATCAAACAGATCAGCAATTAGAGGAATTAGGTAATAATTCTTTACTGTCAACTTGTTTAGAGCCCGATAGTCAATACATAATCTCAAACTCCCATCCTGCTTCTTTTGAAATAGAATAGAAGCCCCATATGGTGCTTTTGAAGGTCGAATGAAGCCTGCCTCTAACAACTCATCCAATTGCTTCTTCAATTCGGCAAGTTCAAAAGGCAACATTCTATAAGGAGCTCTAATGGGTGGTTTGGCACCAGGAATCAACTCAATTTTATGGTCCACCGACCTTCTAGGAGGTAATTCCTTAGGGAGCTTGTGAGGCATCACATAATAGTACTCCTTTAGGACCCTCTTTATTTCCTCCGGTATCTCCGTCTTTCTTGCTTCCTCTCTCTGTAAGGAAAGCCAAGAAAGTTGGCTGTTGATGTTTGAGGCCTCTCTTAAATTGAAGCGCTGATAACATCATAACCCCAATATTCTTTCCTTCCTTGCCATTATTGTTTGCCCTGTTCCTTTGAACTGTCATACAGTCAGGTTTTTCACCCATAAATAACAAGCAATCTGTTGCGAGCATGGGAGCAACTCTAGCTTGTCTCAAGAAATCTATTCTAAGGACTACGCTGAAGTTATCCAATGGAACAGTTGTGAAGTTGAGATTTCCACTCCAATCTCTAACCCTCACTTTCACTCCTCTTGCAACACCTCGGACAAGGCGAGCCTTGGAGTTAATAACCTTAATATAGCTAATGTCCTTAGCAAGCACTAACCCCAACCTTTTCGACTCAAGCACATCAATGAAGTTGTATGTAGTACTGGAGTCTACCATTGCACTGGTACTTTTGCCATTGATGTTTAACTAGACATACATCGACTCATTATTGTTCTTGGGCTCATGTCATACAGAGGAACTGTTTCCAACAACCGACAACATGTGCAATGCGCTCATTCGGGGTTGATCCTCTCCATCACTCCTCGACTCATCATCTTGGCAAACACTCTTTACTTTTTATGCCATAGCATTGAGTGCTGCCTTATATAGACACTCAGCTACTTTGTGTAGGCCATTACACAAGAAACACGAGAATGAGGGCTTCTTACCTCCATTGGTTGCCCCACTCTTTCCAAATTGGTGAGAGTTATAGGATTTCCTTTGACTCCCTCTAGTATTGCTACTGCTACTACTTGAACTTGGGGCACCCCCATTCTTGGGTTTGCCCGACTTGACCGACTTTCCACCCTCATATCCTGTCGACACATTCTTCCCTTTATTGTCATGAGTGTGGTTAGTCAAGCGCTCAACTGCTGCCTGTGCTGTAGCCAAGTTAGTAACTCGTTGCCTCTGCAACTCATTCCTAGCATAAGGCTTCAGTCCTTCTAGGAAATAGAATAGCTTATCATCTTCGGCCATGCCCTTGATGTCCAACATCAATGTCGAGAACTCACGGACATACTTTCTAATGTCATTACCCTATCGAAGTTCCCTCAACTTCTTTTGGGCATTGTACTCCACATTCTCAGGGAAAAACTAAGTTCATAACTCAGCCTTCAACTCGACCCATGTATCTACATAAGCATTGCCATTTTAGATATCCTCATATTTGGTGTGCCACCATAGTTTGGCATCACCAGTTAAGTACATTATAGCCATGGTGACCTTTGATCTCTCATCATTTGTCCCCACAACAGCGAGGTACTGCTCCATATCAAATAGAAAGTTTTCCAACAACTTGGCATCCCTCACGCCACTGAGTGCCTTGGGCTCAGGCATCTTTAGATGTCCTGCGTGAGTAGGAACAAGAATGGGGGCAGGGATAGGAACATTTCCCACAACCCAAGTTAAAATAGTTACCTGTGCTCGTAGCTCTTCAACAGTCTCGATTGAGGCATGAGTAGTAACTTGTCTTCTCACGTCTTCCACTTGAGTCTCCAAGTGTTGTCTTACCTCATCGTTGTTATGTGCATTTCCTCTTTGAGGGTTTACACCGTAACACCAAAATTCTCAGCCATCTCAGTCATCTTAGCATTCATCTCTTGATGATTGGTCCATTTCAATCATCTTAGCATTCATCTCTTAATGATTGGTCTCAACTTCAGCCACTCGTACTAATAATGCGACCAAATTATCTATCCGCTTAAACATTCCCTTGAGGATTTCCTCAAGGCTATCAAGCCTCTTGCTCACTTCCTCTTGTCGTGTCATAGTCATTCCCACTAGAATAACCTAGGCTCTGATACCAACTGTTACGGTCCGAGGTTTTCTTTAGCACAGAAACAAACTGTGTGACGCTTACTATCCTACTTCTGCAGTAGTAAGCAAGCCTAACTTGTACGCAATGCTAACCAATAAGTCCTAAACCTGTAAGCAAAATAACCAAGAAAGAAAGCCAACAGATTATAAGGGACACAATCACGAATGGAAAAAGGAATAGCACACTTTTATTAATTCCGACAGTAATACATGTAAGCCCCAAAACTAACTATTCGAGATTTCGATCGGTTGAAAGACCCGATCGAACTTAAATTATAAAGTAAAAGTAGAAATATTAGTAAAATGATCTCGTAAGTTTGAATTTAAGAAAATAAGCAATAAAATAAAAGAATATAAAAATTCCAAATTTTAAGTATATAACTCGTTATTTATCGAAAATGCGTAAAATGTATTTCGATAATTAACGAATCGCTAGAGATAAATTATATGTAAAATCATAAAATAACTTAAATAATATTTAGGAATATTTATTTGTACTATATGTGAATTTACATATATGTAGAAATACGCGTAATTACTTGAAATAAGCGTAATGTACTAAAATAATACTAAATAATTAAAGAAAATTCATAATTAATCAAGGAAATGGGGCAATTTCATTTCTAATTAATGTATATTAATTACCAAAAAGTCTATAAATAGGAAAAAAAATTTAAATAACTCCTTTGGACAGTTAAAGATTTGAGAAAAATAGAGAGACTCGAAAATTCAAGGGAAAAACTAGATTAAAAAAAAAAAGAAAAAGAAAATTGTGCAGTTAGGGCTTGTAAGGAGAACCCAGACCCGATAAGCAGCTGGTATCACGCCCCAAAGCGACAGAGTCATAACAATCCCGTCGTGTAAACCATCCTAAGATAGAAGTTGGCCTTAAAACCGCTATCTTAGACCTGATCTACACAAGGCGTCCACAACTAACCTGCTTTGAAGTAGACAGTTTGTAATTTAAATAAATCATTTACCTATAAAAGTGAGGAATTATATATATGTTATAATTCAGTTATTGCAGTTAAATTTTATAATATTTTTCTATATCATTACATCATTCGGAAATGAAAAATAATAAAAACTTAGACCTTAAAAATATGTGTTTATTCTTCAATATTTTTCCTCACTCATCAGGATCCAGCAGTTGCTAGCTTCAGAGTAGTTGTTGCTGCTTCTTAGCCAGCACCTGCACGACGTCTATAGGGATGTGAGCAACCACAGCTCAGTAAGTTAGGACGGAGGACTTAAAACTATACCATACACACAACAAGGTTTTCAATCACTTATTAGGTGCAATGCATGTGCAAGCAAATGCCGTCGCATGACGTTATCCGGCCCGTCGTGAAATTAGAGAAATTACGCCCGCTCTGATCCGGGTTGAGGAGTTACCGTTAATGCAACAGCTCACGACCAAACCCAGGCTTGTGTAATGGAGACCTTGCTCCTCCCGTAACTACCTTCGAACCACTGTCTTCACCCTCGCCACGACCTCCTCTCCTGTCACTTAGTTCGACTGAAGATGAAGAAGGGACCATTTTGCAATCCTGCGCTATCCCTTCCGAAGGAGTCAATATTTGGCCGGAGAGTCCTAAGTTCCCCTAACGGGTTGCCATGCATGTCCGATTATAATTACTGGTCGGATATTTAATTAAGTCCAGTTTAGGGTGATCAATCATTTCATACAAGTCATACAATATGTGCCAGAGCAACAAACAGAATCATAGCATCACCCATAATCAAGCACATGCACACATTCTCTATCTAACAAGCACAACCAAGCATAATCTTAAGCCTCCAAAATACAACATTGTATTAATCCCAACTTACCTTGACTCCTCTCTCACTCACTCAAGGTCCGATTTGCACAGGCCATCGCCGATCATCCCTATAACACGAACGTGGTTTCAGTATTTCATATAATATTATAAGTTCATTTAATCCGATAATGCTTATTATTAGGTTTTGTTTAAGGTTAAATATGCCTAATTATCTAGGTATTAAGTCTTTTATAATTATTTTAGGTTTGGGGTTAGGTTCAGGTTCGGTTTTCGCATCAATTTCTAAATTAGGTTTTTAGTTCAATTTCTAAGTAATGTTTTAGATTCCAACCCTAGAAATCCGTTTCAACCCATAATGTGAAATTAATCACATTATTTTCCGATCTCCTAAATACGATTACTACCCCTAGTCAGCATTTTATTCCATCCGGTACACTTAAATCCGTATTAGTGTACCGAATTTACTCATGTTGTGAGAAATTTTTACATTTTTCATATAATTACCTAAAATTGAATTTTGTTTCAGATTTGTTATGTTTTGATTTTCATTATTTTATTATCTAATTAAACCTAATTTTTTCATATTTATTAATTTTTAATTCTACATATTCCTAATTTTCTACATTTACCACATAACACCTTCATTACTTATACTTAACACTCCATACACTAGGATCAGGTTTCCACATCAGAGATTAACATCCTTAAATATCTAATTACTATCTAAATCAGTAATTAATATCCTAACACCTAATTAACTCCAAATTACCCAATTTTTTCCATCATTTTAGGGCTAAAAATTAACTTAAAAATTTAGAAAATTAAATTTAAAAAAGTGGCTTCATAGCACTGTTCTATATCTCATGAGCATCCTACAGAAAAAAACTGAGCTCCAAACTACACTCCTAAGGTCATTTATTTCTAAACCGAAATGTGCTCAGTTTTGCATGATTTCTTAAGGACCATATATTACGGGGCATGTTTTCATCAAACTAATATTTTTCCTACCAACTACATACAAAAATATCCCATAATAACAAAATTCATAATTTTATAATAATATTTACTATTTTTAAAAAATTACACAAAATCGAGCTGGAAATCGGACTCACCAATTTGGGTGGCTCCGACCGCCATGGCCTTGTTGTCCAGCCTGGGCGCTGCCACCACCGTGTGGTGGTGGTAGCCGTCTACTCCCAGCTCCTCATCTGATGTGGGTTCCCTTTAAAAGCCCTAATTGCACAGTTTTTCTAATTTTTTTTTAAACTGAATTTTTCTCTCAATTTTCGTCTCTCCCTAATTTTTTTTATTTCTAACTGTCCAAATGAGTTCTTGAATTTTTGCTGCTATTTATAGGGCTTTAGAGGATTTATTGTGCATTAAATGGGACAAGACAATTGCCTTATCCCTTGATTTTTGGCTTTTATGTTGGCTTATTCTAATTAGCCGAATTTTTTCTTATTTTTTCCAGCTGCCACGACCCAATACTGGATCATTCATGATTTTTTCTGATTTTTTCTTATTTAATTATGAATTTTCTTTAAGTATTTTGTATTATTTTAACACATTTCGAGTATTTTAAGAAATTACGCGTATTTATACTTACATGTAAATTCATATATAGTACAAATAAATATTCCTAAATATTATTTAGGTTATTTTATAATTTTTAGTATACATATAATTTATCTCTAGCGATTCGTTAAGTACCGGAATGCCTTTTACGCATTTTCGATAAATAACGAGTTATATACTTAAAATTTGAAAATTTTGTAGCATCCTATTTTATTACTTATTTTCTTAAATTTAAACTTACGGGATTAGTTTATTAATATTTCTAGCTTTATTTTATAATTTAGGCTCGATTAGATCATTCAACCGATCGAAACCTCGGATTGCTTAGTTGTGGGGCTTACAGCTGGGAGTGGACAACCACCACCACCACACAGTGGTGGCAACACCCAAGTAGGCCGACATACCCATGGCCACCGATGGTGGCTGAAGCCACGCAAATCGATGAGTTCAATTTTCAGCTTGATTTTATGTAATTTTGTAAAAATAGTAAATATTCTTAGAAAATCATGAAACTTGTTATTATAGAATATTTTTGTATGTAGTTTTTATAGAAAATATTATTTTCATGAAAATATGCCCTGTGATATATGGTCCTTAAGAAATCACACAAAACCAAGCATGTTTCGGTTTAGAAATAAATGACCTTAAGAGTTTAGTTTTGAACCCAAAATTTTTGTATAGACTACTTAGATGATATAGAAAATTGCTATGAATCCTATTTTCAAAAATTAATTTTCGAAAATTTTAGATAATTTTTAGGCCTTAAAATGAGGCATAAAATGGGTAATTTAGGGTTAATAAAGTAATTAAATGGTTAATTACTGATTTAGTGAATAATTATATGTTTTAGGATGTTAAAATCTGATGAAGTATGATACTTATAGTATTTAGGGTGTTAGATGTAATTATTAGGTTAATTATGTAGTAAATGAGTAATAGGGAAAAATAGTAAATTTTAAATTAATTTTGTAAATTAGAATAATTACGAGTAAAATCTGATTTAGGATGAATTTAGACATTTTGAAATGATAATTGATGTTGAGAGATGGTAATTAGAGTATTAGAAATATTATATGTATATTATATACATAATAGGTGATAATACATAATACATAATTATTAGAAATATAATAAATAGAAAATATTAGAATAAAAATTGATATTATGATAATAATAAAAATATACAATAAATCTGATAGGAAACTTGAATTTATGTAATTATATGAAACATGTAAAAATTTCTTACATCAAGAGTAAATTCAGTATACTATTAAGGATTTAAATGTACTAAATATAATAAAATACTAACTAGGGGTAACTATGGTATTAGGATATCTAGAAGTAAAGTGATAAATTTCACATTATAAGTTGAAACGAATTTCTTGGGTTCGAGTATAAAACAGTACTTAAAAATCAAACTAGAATCTAATTTAGAAATCGATGCGAAAACCGAAACCTAACCCCAAACCTAGAATAATTGTAAAAGACTTAAGACCTAGATAATTAGGTATATTAAACCCTAAACAAAACATAACAATAAGCGTTATAGGATAAAACGAACCTATAATAGTTATAAGAAAAACTAAGAACACGTTTGTGTTATAGGGATGATCGGCGATGGCCTAAGCAAGTTAGACCTTGAGTGAGTGAGCGAGAAGTCTAGGTAAGTTGGGATTAATATATTGCTGTATTTTGGAGGCTTGAGATTATACTTAGTTGTGCTTGTTAGATAGTTGATTGTGTGCACGTGCTTAATTATGAGTAATGCTATGATTATGTCTATTGTTCTGGCTTGTATTGTATGATTTGTGTGAAATGATTGATCACCCTAAAATGAACCTAATCAAATATACGACCTATAATCATAATCGAACTTCCATGGCAATCCATTAAGGGAACTTAGGACTCTCTGGCCAAATACCGACCCTTTCGAAAAGGATAGCACAGGATTGCATAGTATTCCCTTCTTCATCCTTAGTTAAACTAAGTAACAGGAGAGGAGGTCGCGGCGAGAATGGAGTCAATGGTTTAAAGGTAGTCGCGGGAGGAGCGAGATCTCCATTGCACAAACTTGGGTTTGGTCGTAAACTGTTGTATTAACGGCAACTCCTCAATCTAGATTAGAGCAGGAGCAATTTCTTTAATTTCACGACGGGCCGAATAATATCGTTCAATGGCATTTGCTTGAACGTGCATTACATCTAATAAGTTGATTGATAACCTTGTTATGTTTATGATATAGTTTTACGTCCTCCATCCTAACTTACTGAGCTGTAGTTGCTCACATCCTTATAGACGTCATGCAGGTACTGGCTAAGAAGCAACATATAACTACTTTGAAGCTAGCAACTGCTGGATTCTGGGGAGTGAGGAAAAATATTTGAAGAACAAACATATATTCTTAAGGTCTAAGTTTTTATTTTAGATTTTTTCATTTTTGAATAATGTAATAACTGAATTATAGTGTATATATATAAATTTTCTCACTTTCTTAGGTAAATGATTTATTTAAATTACAAATTGTTTACTTCAAAGCGGGTTATTCGTTGACGCCTTATGTAGATCAAGTCTAAAATAGCGGTTGTAAGGCCAACTTCTCTCTTAGAATGTTTTATACGGCGGGGTTGTTACGACTCTGCTGCTTCGGGATGGCTAGATCAAATCAAGAGCCCTTTGAAGAAATCAATGTCCACCCACCACATTAGCCTCAAAGACTACTTTAGATGTGGTTTCAACTCTTTAACCTGGATAAGTAGGAGTTTATCAAGAACAAGATTAGGACTATCTTCTCTCTGTAGAAGATCCTCGTAAACATAACTTTAATGCAAGCTTTAGTTTACTTATGGGAGCCTAAATCCATCAGTTTTTATTTGGGCCCACATCAGCTAAACCCAACCTTAGAAGAGTACACTCAATTGTTGTGGGACCATGCTATCATAGATGATGTCTATGTTTCGAACTTAGAAGTTCCAGCACCAAAGATCTTCCGTAAGTTGTTGGGAGTTAGGAAATCTGAGATAAACCGAGTTTTAAATCAAGGAAAGACCATTCGGTTAGAAGACATCATGGACTGGTTTTCTACTGAATTGAAGCATAGAGATAAATGGGAGGTTTTTTATGCAAATTTGGAAGCATGGCACTAATATCGAGTAAATGCCTTTCTCTTGGTAGCTGTTACATCCGGAAGTTGTAAAGTCGCAACAGTCCCGCCGTATAAGCCAACCTATAACAGGAATTGACCTTATAGTACCTATCATTACACAAGGCATCGACAATTCCTCGCTTTGAAGTAAATAATTCATTTAAAAATTTAACTAAAATTTACAATAACGATTAAAACCTTAAGTCAATATATATAATTACATGTACATTATTGTAGAATTCCCAAGTAATTCTACATCATATTATAACAGCTAACTAGTTAACATATTGTACATCAGTTCTTCATCTTAAAGATTTTAATAAGACCTTAAACAAAAACTTGATCATAGACCGGTTGATTCTCACTCCCCAGAGCTTTAAAAGAGAACTAACCTCTGGATAGTTATAATGTGACATAATTAATCAGAGTCAAGACCTGCAAAAATATTTATGCGAGTATGAGCAACTACAGCTCAGTAAGTTAAATTAAAGACTCATAAATGTATGCAAGCATAATTAAGGTTATCAAACAATTATTTTCATGAAATGCAACAAACAAGTATCATCACATAACGTAGTTCGGTCTGTTGTGAAATCAGAGTAATTTCACCTGCTACAATCCGGGTTAAAGAGTTTTCATGTTATGCAACGGCTCGTAACTAAACCCAGGTTTGTGCAATGAATACATTGTTTCTCCTAAGACTATCCTTCGAACCAATGCTCTCATCCTCACCACAACTTCCTCTTTAGTTACTTAGTTCAGCTAAGGATGAAAAAAAGATCAATTTGCTATGTAACGCTATATTTTTTGAAGGTATCGGTATTTGGTTGGAGAATTCTAATGATCCCCTACAGGGTTGCAATGCATTTTTTTTAGGTTATTTAAGTCGATTAGGATTATATTGGATTTAGGGTGACTAAGCAATTCTACACCACTCTAATCACAATAGTTATCAAACATAACACGTATTTTAACATGGAATCAGATACATAAGCATATGCATAAGACTACTTACAATCGAAATCATATACAAACCTAAGTTTCCAAGTACTCTAAAATAGTACTCCAAAATACAATGAAGCATTAAACCTAACTTACTTGGAACTTTAAGTTGCTTAATCACTTACCGCATGTTGACTTGTTTTCGTATATCCTATAATATAAATATGTTCTTTTTAGGACTTATACTTAAATGATATATATTCTAAATTAGGATTTAACTTAATTCTCCTTATATACCTATCATTTATTAACGATTCATCTTACGTTAGTTCGGGGTTCAATTTCCGAACCTGATTCTAATTTAGGTTCTAATTTGATTTCAACTACGAGTAATCCTAAAATACGTTTTGAACCTTAATGTGAAATTAATCACATTAAGCTCAAGTATCCTAATATCACTTTAGGTCTTAATTCAGTATTCTAACCCGCTCAGCATACTTTAATCCTGATTAGTGTACAAGATTTACTCTTGATGTGAGAAAATTTCACAATTTTTGTATAATTAGCTAAAATTAATTTTTGTACCAGATTTAATATGTATCAACATTATTATTATATTATCTAATTTAACTTATTATTTTATATTTATTAAAATTCCAATTTCACATTTCACTTAATTACTTACATTTATTACATAATTCCTATATTAATTGCAACTAACACTCTAAATGCTAGGATTACATAATTCTCCTAATAGGTTGCCATACAGGTTCGATTATGATTACAGGTTGTATATTTGATTAGGTTCAATTTAGAGTGATCAATTATTTTATACAAATCATACAATACAAACTAGAACAACAGACAAAATCATAGCATCACTTATAATCAAGCACATGCACACAACTAACTATCTAACAAGCACAACCAAGTATAATCTCAAGCCTCTAAAATATAGCAACATATTAACCCCAACTTACTTAGACTCCTCGCTCACTCACTCGAGGTCCGATTTACTCAGGCCATCGTCGATCATCCCTATAACACAAACGTAGTTTTAGTTTTTCATATAACTATTATAAGTTGGTTTTATCCTATAACGCTTATTGTTATCTCTTATTTAGGGTTTAATATGTCCAATTATTTAAGTTCTCAAATCTTTTACAATTATTATAAGTTTGGGGTTAGGTTTGAGTTCAGTTTCCGTATCAATTTATAAATTAAGTTTTAGTTCAATTTCTAAGTTATAATTTAGCTTATTATTTCTTTTTTCCATGTAAACCTATTATTTACTAATGATTCATTCTACCCTATTTTGGGATTCAGTTACTAAATTAGATTATAGTTTTGATTCTGGAATCTTATATATGCTCGAATCCTAATGTGAAATTAATCTCATTAAGCTCAAGTATTTTAGTATCCTATTGGGTCTTAATTTAGTATTCTAAACTGTTTGGTACATGCTAATTCTAATTGGGGTGCCAGATGTGAGAAAATCTTACATTTTTTATACAATTACCTAAAATTAAATTTTTGTTTCAGATTTATTATATTCTGATTTTTATTATTATATTATTAAATTAAACCTAATTTTTCATATTTATTAATTTTTCAATTCTAAATATTCCTAATTTTCTACAATTACCACATAATTTTTTCATTAATTGCACTTAACACTCTAAAGACTAGGATTAGGTTTCCACATCAGAGGTTAATATCCCTAGCCCTCAAATTACTATCTAAATCAGTAATCAATGTCTTAATCACCTAATTAACCTAAAATTATCTAATTTTTCTATCATTTTAGGGCTAAAAATTTATCTAAAAATTTCAAAAATTAAATTTAAAAATATGGCTTCATGGCATTCTTCTATATTACTTAAGTATTCTACAGAAAAAATTTGAGCTTCAAACTACACTCCTAAGCCTATTTATTTCTAATCCTAATTATGCTCAGTTTTGCATAATTTCTTAAGGACCATATATTACAGGATATATTTTCATCAAAATAATATTTTTCCTAAAAACTACATAAAAAAAATATTCTAGAATAACAAGTTTCATAATTTTCTAAGAATATTTACTATTTTTACAAAATTATACAAAATTGGGTTGGAAATCAAACTTACTGATTTGGGTAGCTCTAGCCACCAGTGTGTCGACACACCTGGGCATTGCCACAATCGTGTGGTGTGTCACGCCCTGAAGCAATAGAGTCGTAACAGCCCCGCCGTGTAAACCATCCTAAGATAGAAGTTGGCCTTACAACCGCTATGTTAAACCTGATCTATACAAGGCGTCCACGACTAATCTTCTTTGAAGTAAACGGTTTGTAATTTAAATAAATTATTTACTTAAGAAAGTGAGGAAATACATATACACACTATAATTTAGTTAGTACAAATATCGTTTACAATATTTCTCTGTAATATATTTCCTAGTTATTACATTATTCAGAAATGGAAAGTAATAAAATATGTGTTGATTCTTCAATGTTTTTCCTCACTCCTCAGGATCCAGCAGTTGGTAGCTTCAGAGTAGTTATTTGTCGCTTCTTAGCCAACACCTGTACGACGTCTATAGGAATGTAAGTAACCACAACTCAGTAAGTTAAGATGGAGGACTTAAAACTATACCATAAACACAATAAGGTTTTCAATCAACTTATTAGGTGCAATGCATGTGCAAGCAAATGCCATCACACGATGTTGTCCAACCCATCGTAAGATTAGAGAAATTGCACCCGCTCTAATCCGAGTTAAGGAGTTACCATTAATGCAACAACTCAAGACCAAACCCAGGCTTGTACAATGGAGACCTCGCTCCTCCCGTGACTACCTTCGAACCATTGACTTCACTCTCGCCGCGACCTTCTCTCCTGTCACTTAGTTCGACTGTGGATGAAGAAGGGACCAATTACAATCCTGTGCTATCCCTTTCAAAAGGGTCGGTATTTGGCCGAAGAGTCCTAAGTTCCCCTAATAGGTTGCCATGTAGGTCCGATTATGATTATAGGTCGTATATTTGATTAGGTCCAGTTTAAGGTGATCAATCATTTCATACAAGCCATACAATATAAGCCAAGACAATAGACAAAATCATAACATCACTCATAATTAAGCACATACACACATCCAACTATCTAATAAGCACAACCAAGCATAATCTTAAGCCTCCAAAATACAGCATCGTATTAATCCCAACTTACCTCGACTCCTCACTCACTCACTCAAGGTCTGATTTGCTCAGGCCATCGCCGATCATCCCTATAACACAAACGTGGTTTCAGTTTTTCATATAACTATTATAAGTTCATTTTATCCTATAACGCTTATTATTATGTTTTGTTTAGGGTTTAATATGCCTAATTATCTAAGTCTTAAGTATTTTACAATTATTCTGGGTTTGGGGTTAGGTTCGGGTTCGGTTTTCGCATCGATTTCTAAATTAGGTTTTAGTTCGATTTCTAAGTAGTGTTTTATACTCCAACCCTAGAAATTTGTTTCAACCCATAATATGAAATTAATTACATTACTTTCCGATCTCCTAAATATCATCATTATTATTTCACCTAGTACACTTAAATCCTTATTAGTGTATCGAATTTACTTCTGATGTGAAAAATTTTTACATTTTTCATATAATTATATAAATTCAAGTTTCCTATCAGGTTTATTGTATATTTTTATTATTATCATAATATCAATTTTTTATTCTAATATTTTCTATTTATTATATTTCTAATAATTGTGTATTATGTACTATTACTTATTATGTACATAATACACATCTAATATTTTTATCACTCTAATTACTATCTCCCAACATCAATTATCATTTCAAAATTTCTAAATTCATCCTAAATCAGATTTTACACCTAATTACCTTAATTTACAAAATTAACTTAAACTGAACTATTTTTCCATATTACTTATTTACTACATAATCAACCTAATAATTACATCTAATACCTTAAATGCTACAAGTATCATACTCAATCGGATTTCGACATCCTAAAACATATACTTATTCACTAAATCAATAATTAACCATTTAATTACTTAATTAACCCTAACTTACCCATTTTATACCTCATTTTAGGACCTAAAAATTATCTAAAATTTTCAAAAATTAATTTTTGAAAACGAGCTTCATAGCACTGTTATATATCATCTAAGTAATCTATACAAAAATTTTGGACTCAAAACTACACTCCTAAGGTCATTTATTTCTAAACTGAAACATGCCCGGTTTTGCATGATTTCTTAAGGATCATATATCACGAGACATATTTTCATCAAAATAATATTTTTTTCTAAAAACTATATATAAAAATATTTCAGAATAACAATTTTAATAATTTTATAAGAATATTTACTATTTTTATAAAATTATACAAAATTGAGTTAGAAATCGAACTCACCGATTTGGGTGGCTTCGGCCACCATCGGTGGCCATGGGTGTGTCAGCCCACCTGTGGTGGCCGTCCACTCCCAGTTGCCCGTCGGGTCTGGGTTCTCCTTTGTGGCCCTAACTGCACAGTTTTCCTTTTCTTTTTTTTTTTCTTTGGTTTTTCTCTCAATTTTCACCTCTCCCTAATTTTATTTGATTTCTAACTGTCAAAATGAGTTTCTAAATTTTTCTTACTATTTATAGGGCTTTAGGGAAATTATTATGCATTAAATTGGAAAAGACATTATCCAAATCCCTTAATTTTTGGCTTTTGAGTTACCCTAATTTAATTGGCTGATTTTTTTCTTATTTTTCTCAGCTACCATGACCCAATTCTAGATCATTCCTTATTTTTCCTGATTTTTATTTATTTTTCCTTAGTTAATTATTAATTTTCTTTAATTATTTCTTATTATTTTAATACATTTCGCATATTTTAAATAATTACGCGTATTTCTACATATATGTAAATTCATAGATAGTACAAATAAATATTCCTAAATATTATTTAGGTTATTTTATGATTTTTAGTATACATATAATTTATCTCTAGCGATTCGTTAATTATCGAAATATATTTTACGCATTTTCGATAAATAACAAGTTATATACTTAAAATTTGGAATTTTTTTTTTTATTTTATTGCTTATTTTCTTAAATTCAAACTTACGAAATCATTCTCCTAATATTTCTAGATTTACTTTATAATTAGGCTCGATTGGGTCTTTCAACCAATTGAAACCTCAAATGGTTAGTTTTGGGGTTTACATGGTAGTGGTTGCCGTCCACTCCTAATTACTTGTCAGGTTTGGGTTCTTTTTACAAGCCCCAGCTACACAGTTTTCTTTTTTTTTTTAACCGAATTTTTTTCTTTCAATTTCGATGCTTTTAATTTTTATCTGATTTCTAACTATCTAAATGAGCTCTGTGATTTTTTTCCCTATTTATAGAACTTTGTGTTAATTAATGTGTATTAAATTGGACAAGACATTGTCCAAATCCCTTAATTTTTTGCTTTTATATTGCTCTAATTTAATTGATTAATTTTTTTCTTATTTTCTTCAGTTGCCACGACCTAATTCTGGATCATTCCTTATTTTTTCTGATTTTTCTCTATTTTTTCTTAATTAATTATGAATTTTCTTTAATTATTTAGTTTTTTTAGCACATTATATATATTTTAAGTAATTAGGCGTATTTCTAATTACATGTAAATTCATATATAATATAAATAAATATTCTTAAATATTATTTAGGTTATTCTATGATTTTTAGTATACATATAATTTATCTATAGCGATTCGTTAATTATCGGAATGCACTTTACGCATTTTCGATAAATAATGAGTTATACACTTAAAATTTGAAATTTTTATATTCTTTTATTTTATTACTTATTTTCTTAAATTCAAACTTACAGGATCATTTTATAAATATTTCTAGCTTTACTTATAATTTAGGCTCGATCGAATCTTTCAGCCGATCAAAACTCCAAGTGACTGGTTGTGGGGCTTACATTAGGCTTATAGATGTTTGAAAAAGTAAGCATGATTAATGGTCATGAAAGAGAAAATGATAGAAGAATAGAATTCAAAGAAGGCCAGATCAGCACCTACGGCCTTGGCAACAACCCCACCCGGGTAGAAGAATTCCAAAAGAAACAAGTGAGGGTCAAGAGAAGTGACAGATTATACCATGCCCCGATGACCTTCCCGCTACTAGTTGAGACATTCATATGAGTCATGACTTAAGCCTCGGAATCTGCTAATGAAAGATTAATAAGCTCACCTAAGTCCCAACACCATTTGAATAACTGGTTCTCTATCCTGACGAAAGGCAACAAGTTTTCCTTAGGGTAAAGAGTGACCCTTAGTTAGTATTTTTTGAATTTTTATTCTCAATAGTCATCGTTCCAAATGTATCGTTAAACCTTCCATTCAAAAATATTAGTTAGCCCTTTGTCTCACTTGTGGTTCACTTCCATTCTTTCAATAAAATCTTAGTTCATTTCTTTCCTTTGATTGTGTTTCAGTTCTCTTTTGCTTACATACGCTTTTCTTTATTCACTTTGCCCAGATCTATTGAACCAAGTGAAAACCAGGAGTACCTTACATAAGTAGAAAATGAGAATTTCAATATCGCTTCCAGCCCTACTGGGTTAGTCATTGGGAGCGATGTTAATTACCACATTGATATACAAGAGGAATGATAAAAACATGAACTGGGTAAAATTATTATTGATGAACCAATTGAAACATTTAATGTGGGGGATGAAGATAATCCTAAGAATCTAAAAATCGGAGGAAATCTAAAAGAGAAACAAAAAACAGAAATGATTATATTGTTGGTTGAATATCAAGACGTGTTTGCTTGGTTATATGAGGATATGCTAGGGTTAGATTTGTCAATCATGTTCCATTGTCTACCCATACAAGAAGATGCCAAGCCTAAAAAGCAGAAGTTTAGGAGATTTCGACCTGACGTCCTATTGAAAATTAAGGAGGAAGTTAAGAAACTATTGGAAGTTGGATTTATTGAAGTATCAGATCACTTGAAATGGGTGGCCAATATTGTTCCAGTAATAAAGAAGAATGAAAAAGTCAGAATGTATGTAGACTTTTGAGATCTTAACTAAGTAACCCCTAAAGATAACTTTCCATTGCCTTACATTGATGTCTTGTGGATGTCGAGTCTGATTTTTCGGTTTTTGTTTAAAATTGAATTCTCATTTTTTGATTAATACTAAACCTTAACCCATTTAATATTAACCCTCAACTAAAGAAATTGAGAAATTTTGGTTTTTTATTGAAAATAATTTTTGGAGTCGCCACCCGATCGAAGTCGGGAAAAGAAAAAAAAACCGTAACCAATTGGGTGGATTGATTACGATTTGGCTACCGGTTTTTTATTTCAATTTTAAATGAAGAACCAAAGGGTTCCAAGTTCGGGGGCTAACCTATTAAACCCTTAACGAGTACCGCTATCTATTTACTGAAATTAGGATTATTTTTTAATTATAATATTTATGAAAATAAATAAATAAAATCAAAAGAGAGAAAAAAGAGGGACCTAAGTTTCTATATATTTTATCGTCGCCCCGAAGGTGCCTACGTATCCGCTAGCCGGGATCAGACGATCGTAGTTCTTTTCGAAAACTTTAATATGTTGATTCTTTTTATAAAAAATGATTGGTTGAATTTATGTTTTTATTAACCATTTTATTTTTATTAAGAAAAATCCCTAGAAGCCTAATTTTTATTCCTAATTATAAAAAAAAAAACCTAAAAACCTAATTTTTGAAAAATGCCTGATTAAAATTTTTATTTAAAAATAATTAAGTGATAATTTTTTTATTTTCAAGAAAAACCTAAAGATTTTATGAAATATGCTATATTCTACGTAATGAAACTTTTATATAGAAAAGATGCTTAAAACATTAAAAAAAAAGAAAAAAAAAATTTTTAATCATAGAAAATGTGCCCTAATCATATAAAAGATATCTAAATCATAGAAAAGATGTCTGAATCATAAAAAAGAAACCTAAACTATGGAAAAGACATCTAAACTATGGAAAAGACATCTAAACTATGAAAAAAAAATCTAAACTATGAAAAAAAAAATCTAAACTATGAAAAAAAACATCTAAACTATGGAAAAGACATCTAAATTATGAAAAAGACACCTAAACTATGAAAAAGATACCTAAATTATGAAAAAGATGTCTAATTATGGAAAAGACATCTAAACTATGAAAAATATGTCTAACAATAGAAAAGAAGTCAATTAAAGATTTTTTTTTTAATTTTATCAACATCAAAATGATTTTTTAATTTAGAAAAATTACATATTTTATCGTCGCCCCGAAGGTGCCTATGTACCCGTTAACCGGGATCAGACGATCGTAGTTCTAAAAAAAAAAACTTTCATTTGTTTGTTGATTTTAATTTTGAAAACCGACTGAGTTTACGTGTTTAACTAATTTAGTTTATTCAAAAAAATAAATAAATAAATAAAAGGCCCTAACTCGTAAGTGATCAAAAGACTCCTTAGAACACCATAATCTTTTTGTAAAAAATTTTCCTTTTGTTAATTTTTGTTTCTAAAAATAATTTCTTATATGAGAATTTATAAAAAAAAACTAATTCTAAAGGAATCCTAGACGAATATATATATGTATATATATATATATATATATATATGCATCTACACTATTTCTATTTAACCATTATCCTCCTAAGCGAATTAACAATGTCAGGAAATATACCTAATATAGAAGCTAATCTTTAAGATTTTTAAAACTAATGTATGTATAATACTGAATAGCTGAAAACTTCCTAAACTAATGCAATCATATATACATATACTATATTAAATAAACAAGGAACTAATAACATATTAATAAAAACCGTAATAATCATAATCAAATAATAAGCAATGATAAAAAACTAACTATTGAAACTCACCTAATCGTGTAATAAGGGGAGTGCTCGTGTTCGATTTCAAATTAGTGGAGGGCTGACCATTCACCGGTTGTCGTCGTCGTACTACCGTTCCGTTGCGCGGCTGGTTGCCGCGTCGCGTTGACCTCCAACTAAATCCATCCAAATGCTCCGCTACTTATCCGTTAGGCCGTTAACCTGTTTCTTAATATTCATTATAATTAAATTATATTTAAATTATCTAAATTCCTAAACTAAAAATTTTTAATTAAGCTAAAATTAACACTAACACTAAAACTAATTTTTCCTGATATAAATTACTTTCTAAAAATCTACGAAATCTTTATAATTTTTCCTTTTCTTTTTTTTTTGGTATTTTCATTATTTGTTATTTTTTATTATCTTTTATATTAACTTTTTGTTTATTATTTTTTTGAATTAGGACCCTTTTTTTGTAAAAATAAAAACTAAGACTATGGAAGGGCAAAAATTAGGTGTCTACAGTGGATAACACGTCCGGGAACCATCTATTCTCATTTATAGATGGTTTTTCGGGATACAATTGGATTCAAATGTTTGAATAAGATAAGACTGAAACGACTTTTATTACGACTTGGGGTATGTTTTGTTATAAGACTTTTATTACAACTTGGGGTATGTTTTGTTACAAGGTGATGCCCTTTGGGCTCAAGAATGCTGGGGTAATATATCAGAGGGCAATGGTTACGATATTTCATGACATGATGCATAAAGAAATAGAATTGTATGTTGACGATATGATTGTGAAATCCAAGGAAGGGGAAGATCACTTAGAAACTTTGAGGAAGCCATTTAACAGGTTAAGGAAGTTTCGGCTGAAGTTGAATCTTGAGAAGTGTACTTTTAGAGTGACATCAAGAAAATTATTGGGTTTTATAATTAGCTAAAGGTATATCGAAGTTGATTCTGATAAAGTCAAGATTGACATGCCTCCTCCTCACATACATAAGGAAGTACGAAGGTTATTGGGTCATTTGAATTATATAACTCAATTCATATCTCAGCTAATAAACTAATGCCATCTTTTGTTCAAAGCTATTGAAAAAAAATGTGAGGGTCAATTGGGATAAGGAATGTGAGGAAGCTTTCAAGAAAATTAAAGAATACCTTATTAATTTGCCAGTATTGGTGGTACTTAAGCCTGGGGAGCCATTGTTCTTGTACTTGACCATATTATCTGAATCCATAGAGTCCGTGCTTAGTTAAAAGGATAAAGAAGCAAAGGAGTGGGCCATTTATTATTTGAGTAAGAAGTTCACAGAAGGGGAGCAAAAATACTTGGAAGCCGAAAGAACCTATTGTACATTGGTTTAGGTTATGCATCGACTTAGACAATATACACTTTACTACCAAATTGAGTTGATAACACAACATGACCCCTTAAAGTATTTAGTAGAAAAATCGTCCCTTATTGGAAGAGTTTCTAAGTGGCAGATGTTGCTATCAGAATTTGACATCAAGTATGTGAGCTAAAGCTTAGTCAACGGGCAAGCTTTAGCAAATCAATTAGCAGAAAGTCTCTCTGAGGATATCCTTCATGAAGCACAAGTTGAGTTTCTTGATGACAGTATCTTGGCAACAGAAAATGATTTTGATAGCAAAGCAGTTGAGAAATCCTCAGGTTGGAAAATGTTTTTGGATGGAGCAGCTAATGTGTCAGGACGTAAAATTAGGGCAATTCTGATATCCCTTGAAGGTATATAATTCCTGATGGCCATAAGATTGGTTTTCCCGTATACTAACAATATTGTAGAATATGAGGCATTTATTTGGGGACTTAAAATTGCTTTGTTTAAGGAAATACGAGAATTAGAGGTGTATGGAGATTCTTTGTTGATTATAGGCTAGGCTTGGGGTGAGTATAAGACGAAAGACCCCAAATTAGTACCTTACCACTAACACTTGGCCAAGTTGATGACCAAGTTTGAAAAGATTACCTTTGTGTACGTACCAAGGGTTCAGAACCAATTCGTTGATGCCCTAGCTACCTTAGCATCTATGATCTAGATATTGGGAGTAATAAAGATTTAGCCACTTAAGATTGAAGTTGAAGAAAAGTCCGCTTTCTGTTTGGCCATGGAAAGTTCATGTGACGAAAAACCTTGGTATCATAATATCAAAACATTTTTGCAACATAGAACATACCCCGAAGAGGCTGAAAAGAAGGATAAGAAGATGATTAGAAGATTGGCTACTCAATACTTGATTAGCAAGTCTAATTTGTACCGACGATTGTTTGATGGTACGTTTTTACGATGTATAGATGAGAAAGAGGTAGAGTTGCTAATGAAAAAAGTACATGAGGGAGTATGTAACCCCCACAAAAATGGTTACATGCTCATTAAGAAAATTATGAGGATGGGATATTATTGGTTGACTATAGAAGAGATTGCCTTAAGCATGTTAGACATTGCCATTTATGTCAAATCTATGTGAATAAAGTAAATGCCCCGCCTCAAGAATTGCATACGTTATTTGTACAGTGGCCATTTTTTATGTGGGGAATAGACATCGTTGGCCTAATCACTCCGAAGGCATTTAACGGGCACTTATTTATACTAATGGCTATTGATTATTTCCTTAAGTGGGTCGAAACCTCATCTTACTTTAGTGTAGTGAAGGGAGTAGCGGTTAAGTTTATCAAAAGAGACATATTAGCTTGGTATAGGACACTAGAGACAATTATTACCAATAATGGTATGAACTTGAACAATAAATTGATGTCAAAGCTATGCCGGAAGTTCAAAATTATTCATAGAAATTCCACTCCTTATCGGCTTCAGATGAACGGAGCCGTATAAGCGACTAGCAAGAATATTGAAAGAATTATCGAGAAAATGGCTATCACATTTCGATATTGGCATGAAATGTTATCGTTTGCACTCATGACCTATCGAACTTTTATCAGAACATCAACAGGGGCAACCCCCTACTTGTTGGTATATGGGATGGAGGTTGTACTACTAGTAAAAGTCGAAATCCCATCTCTTATGGTATTGTTGGAAACCTAGTTGGATAAGGCTAATTGGATAAAAAAAAAACAAATCGAGCAGTTGAATCTGACTGACGAAAAGAGGATGACAGCTTCGTACCATAACATCTGCTATAACAATGAATGGCTATAGCTTTTAATAAGAAAGTATGACCTCGAAGTTTTAAAGAAGGAGACATGGTACTGAGAAAAACTTTGCCTAATGTACAAGACTTGAGAGGGAAGTTTGCTCTAAACTATAGAGGACCTTGCATTGTGAAGAAACTATTGCTTAGGGGAGCCTTGATTTTATCCCAAATGGATGGTCTAAACTTGAGGGACCTAGTAAACGCTGATGTATTAAAGATGTGTTATCTTTAAAAGATCAATAGAATTTTTGCTCAGATTATGAAATACAAATAATCTTAATATTACTGTGGTCTCGTTTTCATTTTCTACATGCAAAGTTGGTATTCCTAATAGTCGTCGACATTGGGACAAATCTCTAAATCCTTCCTTGTTCCATTAAATGTCCCCACTTCTTGCTCTATCCAAATAATCCCTATGTAAAAGAAACACGAGAAAAATAAACACTTAATTTGGAACGATATCAATTGATAAAAATTCTCTTAATACTTTATTACGGTTCAACCCTAAAAAGGGAGATTTGTTTTCTATTTTTCAAGATAGGGCCATGTTCAGAAAGAGTTATGGGTGGCACATAAGTAGCAACTTACTTAAGGGTGGAGGTTTATACGGAAAACCGATTAAGTTGGATTGAAAATTCAAGACGTGACATCTTTGCTCAGGAGATGAAGATGTTTCATTTGTTAAAGTTGCTTTCCTGAATGGGTCCTTAAGTATAGTGTACCTGTATACATTTCAGGCTGAAATTGCTTTCCAAAAAAGAGAAAAAAGAAGAAAAGAAAAAAGAAAGAAAAGAAAAGAGAGAGAAAAAAAATAAAAAGAAAAGAGAAGGAGAAAAAAAGAAAAGAAAAGAAAAGGGGTAAAAGAAGAAGAGCAGGAAGAAGAAGAGGAAAAAGAAAAGCAAAAAAAAAAAGAGAGAAAAAAAAATAAAAGAGAAGGAGAAAAAAGAAAAGAAAAGGGGTAGAAGAAGAAGAAGAAGAAGAAGAAGAAGAAGAAAGGGTCAAAACTGTCGGTTTTAATTAAATTACTCAAGAAAAGATTTGACCGTTTGGGAACTATCCTAGAACCAGGTAATTGGTTCTAAGCTTATACAAAACATTACATTGCATTTTCATTTGTTCTCTCCTTAGGGATGGTAATTCAATTTCTAAAACACTTAATCCTTAAAAACTTTTAAGTCAACTAGCTCTTAGAATGTAGTCCCAATCCATAGTTTTCTTAAGCTTCCAGCCACCTCATAAAGCGTTGCCTTAATTTAAGTTTTCTCATTATCTTTTAAGGCGTTAGCCAACTCAAGGAGTGCTTCATCAACCTTGGTTAATCTGCTTATTAAGGCACAACCAAGTTTTCTCATTCTTTTAAGGTCTTAGCCAGCTCTAGGAGCGCTTACTTGTCTCATTTAGTTTAGGGTTTCAGCCAGCTCAGGGAGTGCTTCGCCCACCTTGGTTAGTTAGTTCATTAGGGCACAACCAAGTTTTCTCATTATCTTTTAGAACTTTAGCCAGCTCAAGGAGCGCTTTGCCCACCTTGGTTAGTAAGCTCATTAGGGTACGATCAAGTTTTTTCATTATCTTTTAGGGCATTAGTTAACTTAAGGAGTGCTTTGCTTGCCTTGATTAGTTAGCTCATTAGGGCACGCCTAAGTTTTCTCATTATCTTTTACGGCCTTGGTCAGTTCAAAGAGCGCTTCGCCTACCTTAGTTATTCAGCTCATTGGAGTACTACTAAGTTTCTCAATTCAGTTTAAGGTTTTAGTCAGCTTAAGGAGCGCTTCGCTCGCCTTAGTAGTCAGTTTATGAGGGACACGACTAAGTTCTCATTATTCTCTTTGGGGTTCTCGCCAGCCTACAGGGGCGCTGCCCTCACTATTCTTTATTTCAAGCTTATCGTAATCAAATTTTCAACTAGTTAGTCCTAACATTCCTTAGGACAGAGTTATTTCGAGGCAAAAACAGTATCTGTTTTGTTTTTGCAGCAAAGTTTTATCCAAATTTCACCACAAAAATGGACAGTTGTAGATACCTAATTTTTGCCTCTCGTAATCCTAAATTTTTTCATTTTTTTTAATAGGGTCCTAATTCTAAAATAAATAAAATATAATAATTGAAAAATGATAAAAATACAAAAAATGAGAAAAGAAAAAAATATAAAATTTTTTAGATTTTTAGGAAATAAATTATTTTAGGATCAATTAGTTTAGTTTTTGTCCAGTTCAAATAATTTTAGAGATTCATTTGGTTTAAGTACAATTCTATTGTACTAAAAATTAAGGTATAGGTTAATGGATTAACGAATAAGTATTGTAGTATTAAATTGGATTTAGATTGAAGTCATGGGTTCGAATCTCAATAGGCACTTATGTGTCTTTCATTTCTATCTTTTTATTTTTACAAAAGTAAGTTGAGCTTACGAGATTTATATCTAATGAAATCTAATCAGATTTGAATCATTATAAAATATTTAAATTTAATTTGATTTTTATTAAATTGGATTTGAATTAATATAAAGAATTCAGATCTAATTTAATCAAATTAGATTGAAATCAATATAATAGATTTGATTCGATTCAATATGATTTGGTTCGGGCTTCATAAATAAGAAGCACATGACAAAAGAAGAACAATTTTTTACACACATACGCCTACAATCTATGTTTTACGTTCGATCATCCAAGCCCTACTCCATCGACCAAACTATAGTGTAATCCACACAAGTTTGCAGCGACAATTAAACATGCACATGGCTTTGCTATACACTGCCGCTAGACGCTGCATTGCACATTCTCTCTCACCCAATCCAGTCTTCACCGATAGTAGCAACTAAGCCAAGCCCCATATGCGAGTAAAACACGCCAACAACAAGCCACAGTCACAATAATCAATGCTACATTCACCTTGATTAGCATTGATCATCACTTCACTATAGACCACCTGAGGACTGGTCCAACTTCACACGCAAGCATACTACATCCCTAACCACTGCAATTTGCACAACGCACGCTTACTCCAATAGTAGCAACTATTCTATCCTTCTAGTTCGATCAGTGATGCAATACATTGATCCACTTGCAGTACATCTCAAATACATGTACGGAGCACCAATCTATATGATTGCCTAGAGCAATCCCAGGCACTACACTCAATGATTGATTAGTACATCGTCCTTTAGTCCATGTGCTGCTACGAACAAACCACAACAACACCATCCACAAGCAATCGATCAAGCTACTTTCCAAGCTACTACACAAGTCTACGTACGCTGCCTTTACTCGTTGTTGCACACTTCGAGCACCTAACTGGTGATACATACAACCCAATTCTGCATAAAAACTCCCCTTATCACTTACACATTGAAGTACAATGGTAGTAACTCCACACCACAACAGCATCTAAGCATACAAGCCAGCCACTAACATTCGACACACTTATACGCTGTTCATTGCTGCTTCGTCCGTTGCTGACCATGACTAAGCTCACTATTGTTGATTGTCGACGAGCTCTGCATGTAAATTGTCCTTTAACCGTATAGTGGACGTAACAAAGAAGTTTAGGTTAAGGTTCTTTCTTTCTTATTTATCTTTTATTTTTGTTTCTTTATTTAGTTATTATTATTTTTATTATTAGTATATAGTTATTTTGTTAGTTAGTCGATTAAGTTTATAACATATCATATACATATATATATATATATATATATTTAGTTTAGGGGTTGTTAAGATTGATTAATTTTTTTTAGGATTTGGTTTTGTTTAAGGATTCATTACGTAGAGAGTCGAATTTTCTTTAAATAAAAATTAATAAAAGACCCTTTTAAAGAAAGCATAAAATTGTTAAAGTATTTTTTACAAAATAACAACACTCAAAAGTTAGGAACTCTTTGGATTTTTTTTAAAAAATAAATTTATTGAATACGTAAACTTGGTTGATTTTGATCCAATCCAATTCGATGGAGTGATTTGTGTGTAGAATTTATATCCATGTACCCTTAAACATAGTCTTCTTATGAAATTAGAAACAGATAAACAAACATCTGTAAAGGCCAATTTACAATAATTGGGCAAATGATACTGATGAACGTGCATCCATGAGGCTTGAACTCAAGTTTTTATGATATATATGTTAGCATAAAAATATTGTAAGTGAAGACAACACGGCTCTTTTTGTTATTATTATTAGTCTTGGTCTTAGAGAATTCAACAACCCAACACATAGGGCGTAGAGTATATATTTATTTGGATCATTACCTGGCATAGGTCGATTTTAAGGGATGATATCGACTCGCAACAAAAGAATGATATCCGTTCAAAGAGGTGCTGATATCTAAGATTATTAAAAAAAAAAAAAATTAATGTAAATTACTCATGTATAAATGATAGATAAATATTAATAAAATCTAAATATATTATAAGAATGATATTTTTTTTTCTAAAAATAATTATTAATTATCACTATCATATATTTAAATTTTATTAATACCAATCCATATACGCACTAAGAATTCTCTCTAATTATTGTCGGCATGGCATGATTATGGGAAGAAGCTCACCCAACTCCATATAAAACAATTCAATTCAATCGCTTCATCTGCAATCTTTTTCGCTGGTGATCGTGCTGTGCAGATTGTCAACTCAATATTCCCACTTCATCGCTAATAATTTCAGTGGCTATATTCCACTTTCAAAAAGGAAATAATGAAAGGTTCCGAATGCCTAATTGCTAAGGAAATATGATGTAATAATGACGAAACACACTATATATTTTCACGACAAGATGAGGATATATTATATTTCAAGTACTACTAATTAGCTATTCCTAATTACTATGTTGTGTGAATACCTTAAAAATTAGTATTGTAAAATTCAATTTAAATAATTGATCTCAACATATGAAAAGATTAAAAATTAAATAAATAAATCGAATTGAATCGAAGATTAAACTAAAATGGAATTGAATAGATTCTATAAAAGGATTAGGTGGATTTAGAGCCAAAACATTTGGCTAAAATTACAAACATTTGGCAAATGGCTATAGCCAAAACTTTATTCTACGTAGACAAATTCTATATAATGCATTATTTACAGCTAAGTTTTAGCCGGCAAGAGCAAAAGGGAAACAACATAGCAGTCGGCACATTGGCAGCTAGTGGTTGTTTACTTGAATGTGACAACATAACACAATAAGAATATAATAGAATTATAATAGCTTGCACGAAATTTTAAAAGCTGGAACACTTTTATTTCATCACGCGATTAGGTTTTCATACTAGCTATTAGATAGTATAAAGCTCTTGAGATTTGTTCCATCCTTAGCTTTTTATTCAATGCCAAAACTATTTTTTAAGCTAAACTTATTATTACTAACTCCATCCGCTCTAATTTTTTAAAATCATATTAATGAATGCTACGAATATAATTTCCCTTCTGTGTGATTGTATTGGAAAATCACA
Source organism: Lumnitzera racemosa (assembly GCA_024138005.1). NCBI lineage: Eukaryota > Viridiplantae > Streptophyta > Magnoliopsida > Myrtales > Combretaceae > Lumnitzera > Lumnitzera racemosa. Next base: position 111,355,892 of record JAMXBC010000004.1, read on the forward strand.
TAATAGCATCGCCATAGTTCAAGGAGAAAATATCAAAATCGTTAATTGAATTTTAAGTATTTTTTCAATTCAATTCTATTTACACTTGAAATTTGAGAAAAGCAAGTTGTATACTCAAATAAAGTTTTACTCGATAAAATTTATGTATAATGAAAGGAGAGGTAATAAAATTAATAAATAAAAGTATTTAATAACTTTATACTTAAATGAGTAATAAATAGATAGACTACTAATTTACTTATTTTAATGATGCAATACATAGAAGTTAAGATAGGCGAAATAGTATGAAAAACCGTTCAGTTCTACTAATCTTAAATGTCACATCTATTAAATAGGTTTTTTTTTTTTTTTTCCTATTTCAACCATAAAATTAAAAGAAATTCCTAAAATTTAAACATTATTCCCAGAGGTTCCGTGCACGAGCTAATACGTAGTGCGCAAAGTAGCAGTAAGTCTTAATGATTCAGACTTCAGGGCAAAATTGAAGTTCAGACAGATGCATGTTTTAATGTATCTGTTCTTTCATGTTTCTACACGATCTAACTTCTACGAATTGTAATATGACACGTTAAAACTGCCAAGTTGTCTTTGCTGGCAAGTCAACAAGCAGCACATGAGTTTAAGAAAAAAAAAAAAAAAAAAAGAGAGCGAGATAGGGAAAGAAAATATTATTCATGTCGTAGACCGTGCCGTATTATTTTGGTTATACAATACAACCTGTCCTTTACTGATGTCTGGTGGCTAAAAATCAGCGCCAGATCTTGCGATTTAACATCGATAGTAAGGCTTATCTATTTACTTATTTATTTGCCAAGTTGAAGCAACGATAAACCCTAAATAAAGCTGCATCTATACGTGTAACTTTTGACCAGATCTTGAATCCTAGGCTATTTAAGTTCTAAATCAAATATCTCGTCATATATATCTCCCTAACTAAAGAGTTCATGTACTTATCAATTCATTTATTTAATTTATTTCCTTATCACAACTATATATATATATATATATATGAAAGATTTGAGTCCATAAGTTATTACTGCATTTTGTTTGTTAAATAATTATTTCATAAAATTTCTGTTGCTACAAATAAAGGATTACAATTTCTTGTAAGTTCAAATAAGTAACTATTTTTTTTTAGTTTTTTGAACATATTTTTATATTTACCTATTAAGTCTTAACCAACGGTTAAGTCATTGACTAGAGTAAAGCATGTTAATGCTTATATGTATTACGATCAAATAAAATAATACTCGTCATTATTTAATTTTTTAAATAATATTTCACCATTTAATTTCTTAAAAACTATAGTTTTATTCCTCCTTTTCATGAAATAAACATTGATTTGGCCCAAATTACGTACATCCTTTCAAATTTGGACTACTTAGGAGCCTAATAGAGTAAATTCAATACTAATTGTCTACCAATAGAAATTCCGAGTCATTTTTGCATTAATCAACAGGCACGAAGATGTTCATGGCAGGGACTTTTTGCTTTTGTCTAATATTCTCTTCCTATGTAGAGATTGGTACTGCAAGTTTCACAGGCTAGCTATGAGTTGATATATTAAATAGACCAATTTAACTTAATTCATTTTACCTTATAAGTTATACGAATTTAGTTTATTTAATCTATTTTTTTTAATGGAATGAAAAACTTCGATCGTAATTTATTTAAAAAATAAGTTAAATAAGTTCACTTATAAGTTAAAGGTATAAATGTGTTGAACGAACCAATTTAAACCAACCTATTTTGATCCGTTTATTAAATGGATTAAGTTCATTTGATTCGTTTATTAAACAAGCTAAAAAATTTTGATTTAAACCTATTTAAAAAATGGATTAAACGAACCGATTTACTACTTATAACCTATTTATACGCTTTTAGCTATGAGGCACATTAGTAAAGATTACAACAAAGCTACTGATGTGGTTGCGAGAAAGGGAGCTGTTTTAATATTCTACTCTAGTTTTCTTATCAGAGGTTTTCTTAGATAATGCTTTAATCTTATGTAGAGCCCTTCCAAGATGAGTGTATTTAACACTTGATCCTGTTGCTCTCTATATTACATATATACATAAATAGTTACAAATATTTATATCCTGTCTTTGCAAATGAATGATACCAAATACCAAATTAATTAACATGTGATATAAAGCAATTTAAAAAAAAAAAGAAATAAATAAAATAAAATCTTAGGTTAAACATTATTAAGAAATACCGTGATGAATAGAGATGGAAGAGGTACATTATAGAAGGTGAAAAGTGAGATTTATGTTGAAACAGAAAAAAAAAAAGACAATTGAAATTTATAACCTCATTAGAATAATATTTATACACCCGTATTGTAAAATTTAAAATGACAAAGTCATCATGTTATGAAGGGTAATTGTGGTAATATGATTTTTTCTTTTCTTTTTGCCAGATGGTAACGTGATTAAAAAAAAGAAAAGAAAAAGGAAAGTTGTGGCTTAAATAATATAGGTGAATGTGAGTCACCCGGCAGAAGTTTCGGAAATCCCAAAATATAACATTTGTATACTCCGCGTCAATAGTCGCATCTTGTCCTTTTTATGTAATTAAGAATTGTAACACCATCCTTTGTATATTAAAAAAACAAAAAAGAAAAGATTATGCTATTGGCTTTATCCATACCGCCAAAATCATCCGACAATAAAAAATTGGATATATTATAAGTATACTTCTTTAGGTTTTTTATGTGTTTAGACTTTATATTTATTTGCATTCGGATCCTCTCAATTAATAATTTCATTAATTTTTTTTAATTTATAAATTAATGATTAGGATTATCTAAATTATTGAAATATTGTGTGATATCATTATAATGTCATTGTTTTTTTATAATCTTAATCATTACTTATAGGTGACAGTATTTTAAAAAAATAAATTGAAAGTTAAACCTTAAAAACAAAAATAGATTTCAATTTCTATATGATTACTTTGTTAGTGGTTTTATGCATTTTCCAATTTTAGTGTTTTTTATTATTTTAACAAAGGGTAAAAACATTAAGATAGGGTATAGGCACTTTTTTTTTTCCTAAAAATATAAGATTTTAAGAATGAAAGAATTAAGTACACTCAAAACAAATATAAAGTATATATAACCACTTTAGGTCAAATGCGCTTCATCTATACGATAAACTTAAAAGTAAACAATACCCTGTTATGTTATTATTATTATTGGTAGAAAATGATATCTTTGATTCACAATTATAGTAGATGCACGGTAAGTGAGCTAATGAGTATCAAATAACTGGGTAAAACTAAAAATTAGAGACAGAAAGAAAGGTAACGATTTTGTAAAATTTAATCTAAGAAAATAAATGAACACATTTGTTACATATTCGAACACGTAGGAATAAAGAAAAGAAGTGTGTATAAGATGTATAAATATCATTTTTAGATGCAATGCTTATTTACTAACATCTAACTAGAATTAAAGAGGAATGAAAAACATTGTTCCCTCAACCAAATGAAATTTAATATTTTTGAAAATATCCTTTTTGGAAGATCAAAATGCTAATTGATCTCTATATATATTGTTCTCTCACGAAAGTTCCGCGTGAATGGTATATAAAATTATAAATAGGACAAGGGTTAGGCACAAAATAATTTGTAACTTTTCAAAAAATATATTTTTCTATTATTACGTGTATAAATTTTATTGCTATTTATATGTAACTCGATACATGTAATGTAATAACACCATTGAATCATTTATTACCAAAATAATTATAATAATGAAAAGGTAAGAACATTTGACCACGTCATTCGGTATGATACTTATTTGCATTAGGACTACACAATATATTAACAAACCTGCTAGTTTGATATCAAATTTTAAAACCAAAAGATGTGGAAAACAGAAAGTAGCTCCAAATGGTCTTTCATCACATAACTGAAGTTCGCCTTGGGTTGGCTTGTCATCTGTTACATATTATATCAAAAAGTTATGGTGGAATTGACCCAACCATATCCGAATGGATAAGAGAAAAAGGCCGCAATAATATTGCTTGCAACGATGAAAAGGCAGCAATCATACTGCCTCCAACATTCGCTATCATTTTCACGAATAATAAATAGATAAATCACTGACGTATTTATATCCTCTATTGAAAGTATAACATAAGATGAATGAAATTGTATATATTTCATTAATTTATGTGTTATATTTTTAGGAAGGTATTGTTAAAAGTATGATCACTTTTCTATATATATATATATATATATATCATCTTCATATAATTTTATAAGGTATCATTCAAATGACCTAAAAGGGTTCCCCACCATTGTCCTTATAATGCTTGACCAAAATAATTAATCCCTGTTTTGGGTTAGAAAAGGGTAATATAATATCCTCCATTTTGTAAGACCCTAACTACTTTGACCTTTTCTAGCAAGGATAAGACCATAAATCACGGCCTGAAAATATTTCCGCCGAGATGTGTGGATTCTGACGTTATTTTATGAATCAAGCTTGCTTTTAGAAGGCTTTTAGCTAAGTGGTTGAGTTCCAATCGTTTTTACGCTTGCCTTTCGTTTTCTTAGTTGATAAAAGGAGTCGGCCATATAGTAGAATAACCGGTTTAACGGTTCATTTTTTTAGCTTGCTAGACTACTGCTATCACTAGCCCATTAAACTAGTTTATAATATTAAATTTGACAAAAAATCCAATTTGATTTGGAAAATGAAAATAAAATGGGAAACTCAGGTTTTAATAAATTTTACGAGGTTGATGACACATTGTAGGTTTATACATTCACTAGAACTCCTAGCTAGGTACTCCAATGGTTATTTAATTTTCCAATTATGGATGAGATTTAATTATTCAATATTTAAGCAAACAATCAAAACCATTAAAATTCGAGGACCCGTAACATTAATTAAGCCCAATTAATCCAACCAAATCATCACGACGTCATGAAACTCACCTCTAGGTTTGCTTTGGTTAGATTTTTACGTTAAATTTAGCTTGCTTAGTTCGAGAAATTTACTTTTCGTAGTTAAACAGGAATGAAAAAATAATTCCTATAATATAATCTATTGTCTTATTTTCTTGCAAATCCACTTGAAAAAATTTTTCATTGCTGGTAACTTTTCTATTCTTTCTCAGGAATAGTTGTTGTCTTCTATAAGATGGTAAATTAAAGTAATGGGACAATTAGACTCTCAATGAATAACTACTGGTTATATTTTATAATGACTAAGTAGGTACATTTTATATATTTATTTTAATTTAATAATGTAATCAATGAAATAGAGTATACACTAAACACTAGAATAAGTAATCTCTACATTAAAAATTTACACGTAGTAAACACTCAAATGAAAATTTACTAATAATCATTTCTATTGTCTATAAGACTGAGCTTTACTCTTATGTGTGAGCCTACAAGATAAAAAAAAAATAGTAAGGGACGCTTGAGGGTTATCTAATGTGACAACATCGACACTTAAGTCAGTTAGATGTATGAAAAGAGTTAGGAAACGAAAGCTCATAAAAACAGTATAAATGCACAAAGTTTTAAGTGATTCGTTGTTGGGAGGTCGCTTGAAATTTATAGAAGAATGTTGTTGGCACTTGGAGAATCCTCAGTAAGCAAAGGGTACGTCCGTAAGTTATAAGTAGTGGAGCCATATAACTTGATGTGGTCTTAGATTATAGAAAGTAGTTATTGACTTAGTTATTTAGCTTTATTTATTATCCTCTAATCGTTGTGGGTTGCAGCAACTGGGAAAGCTGTATAAAAGGCCTGAGTCAAGATCAACAAGGTGGATTAGGAAGCAAAATCCAGAGGAGAGTAGCTTAAGTCATAAGTCTAGACGGGTCGACATGGACCTAAGGGGTCCAAATCCAAAATATTTTATCAACAATTTCTAAAATATAACGTTTTTATTTCTTGTTTATTCTATTTCAAAAGGTAAACGTGCTAATAGATAGACAAGCTGTGCCCAGGCAACATGGGCTGGGTTTGAACCAAAAGTAGCCCAAGTCCAGAGCAGTAATGATAGCTGATGACGATGAGTCCATTGTGAAGGAGATGTACGCTCATTTCTCGTGCAACTACATATACAATATCTCAAAACTAAAAGTGTGTCTCCTCCTTATTATAATCTAATAATATAAATAATAACCTTTCAATAAATCAGGTTTGAATCTCCTTCTCTTATGTTTTAATATAGTTAGAAAAAAAAAAAAAGCTTGTTGACTTAATTCTTTTTCTTTATTTACCTTTTAAAATTCAACAGAGAAAATATGTATTATAATATTTTCAACTCGATGCAAAAGTTTCATTGTTTTTTTTTTCCTCCGATCCCATGCATTTTGAAATTATTGATTAATAAAATCTGAAAAAGAACCTCCCATAATTTTTAAACGTTTATCAATGTATGATAAGGGCAGCCTTTGAAAACTTACTTCTATTATTATTTTTCTTACATTTTTAAGACATTTCATATACTAGCTAGCTTCCATATGGAAAGGATAAAGTATAAAATAAGAATAATCACCACCTGCAAATCAACCAACCTATAAAATATTTTGAAAATGTAAATTCTATGAGGATACCCATTTTTGCTTACAAGAGAAGAAAACACGTTAAGTTAATCAAATATATAGAGATCCTGTAAATTGCTCCATAAAACAATTTTAAATAAAAGGCATTTCCGTAATTCCCTTAATTGTTTTATCGATAATTAATAAAATGATTTATTTTATTTAATTACAAATTCATGCAATTAAATAGGTGTTTCTACGTCCTAATTACTGTGCACCATATCGAACCCTGACTTATCAGGAATAGAAAGAAAAGAGAAGCCTTAGACTTTACAACCGTAGGTGTTGTCGTAAGGTATGGGGCTCTACTTCTATTTATTTCCTTTTTAAATTTCTTGTATTGTTTATGGCGTAGGATTATTTTGAGCACAATAGACCCTATGGATTAGGAGGATAATGCAAGAGATAAGAAATTATCACGAATATTGCACATTGGCTGAAATGATTTAACAAAAGTCAGAACTTTCTTATCTTTTTCAGTTCTAATTTGTGGAGAATTAGTACGTGAATGTGATTTAGAGCAAGTTTCAATTTGGAGTGAGAGGTGGCGGTGAATAAGGTATGAGATTTTACTTACTAGAATATTCAAGTTTTCGTATTTTTAATCAGAACTTACTTTATAATACTTTATAACTACAATAGAAACTATGTCCCATAAAATCTATAAATATAAAATACTTTATGAAATTTATATATAAATTTTATCTTTCTTCTATATATTTCAAGCATATGTGATATCAAAAAAGCATTTTATATATAATATTATAAATTCTTTATATGCAAAACCTATCAATTTTTTAACAAAATTTATGAAATAAAAAAGTTACTTTTTCTACATTTATTATTTTAAGTCTATGCGATCTTATTACTTAGAAAATGGTAAATAATAAAGGGAAAAAAATGAAAAGAGTAAAGTCGGAGAGGAAAATAGAGAAGAATGAGGGAAAGAGCGAAATACATGAAGTGAGAGTGATTTAGCCGTTTAAGGTTATTGACTTATAAATTTGAGTTTTTTATTTATTTATTTATTTTACTAGAACATCATTTGGCCTAAAAATGTGTAATATTATCATTTATTAAAATTATTTAATAATTTTTTATCAAGTGGATATAAATTATCTTAAAAACTATATATTTTATATTTTAAAGTATAAATTTCAAAGTAAATATAAGATAGAAATACTATATAGAAACAGATTTTGAAAAAGTTATACTTTAAAACCACTACATGATCTCACCTAGTGATTATGGAAGTGGCACCACATTAATTTTTGTATGGATCAATAAGAGATTTAGGATGATCCTTTTGTAAAGTAAGTTTTCTGTATCTTTTCGATTATTTGCAAGAGAAAAACGTAAGTTTAATTTATGTATGGTGATGGTAGGTGGCACAAATAGGGTTAAAGTTAGAAGAAGCAATTTCTCTTGATATAGTCAAAATCTTATAGCAAGTTTAATCCTCTCAATAGATGGTTTTAGATCACATATATGCCCCCCATTCACTTATTTACGACGTTCACCCCATTACGACGTTTACTTTGGTTTTGTTCTATAAATTGCAATTCAATAAGAATTTTTATTACTTAAAATCAAGTAAAAATAATCACCTTATTTCCTTAGTTTAACAAAAAAATTATGATTTCTTACAAAAAATTACATATTTTCTAAAAATAATCTTATCTCAATTTGATAACTACCATAACAGCTGATGCCACCATTAACCGCCACCATTACTGATCATTGTCGCTGCTACCATTGCCACCATTGATTGTCACTGTTGCCACCATTACTATCGCTACCAGTACCATTGCTGCTACCGTTATGACCATCAATGTCACCCATGCTATCATCGACCACTACCATTACTACTACCATTCACCATCACCGCTATTATTATTTATTACTTTACTTTAGGGTTAGTTAAGAAAAAAAATGGATTGGGGTACTTTAATCATTAAAATTATATTACATATCTATTTTTAAATTATTTATAAATATAATTAAATAAAGTAATAGGTATTACACATTATTACATAGAACTCAATTTCATCCCCTCTTCCTCTCTTCCCTTCCCTAATTTCATTCGATGAAGTAAACCGACTAACAATATTTAGGGTTATGAAAAGACTTAGAGAATTCAAAGAATATCAAATGATAAATCGAAGTATTGATTATTGTGATAAATTTACAAATTTGTAAGTTAGATGAACTATGTCAAAAAATGTTACAAAGATTTATATTACAACAAACATAATTTATTTTACTTTAGACGATGCTAACTTTCTACATTTTCAAATAAGGGTTTTCCAATTTCAACATACTTAGATCCATTCTGGCTTTTTTCTTTTGTTTATCGTGAGGTTTTATGAAGTCTCTTAATTAATTTTACGCTGATTTAGAATGATATTTTAGTCAATTACATAAATTGAGGACGGACTAATGGTATTCTTATCAACTAAATATATAGTTTTAGAATAATAATTAAACTTCATTATGAATGACCTGTATAAGGATTTTATTAATTTATTGATCTCTTTTGATTTTTTTTTCTAATCTCATATTTAATAGAAATGGGTTTAGTTTCTTCTATTAATTTTATATCAATTTTTCAAGGTTTAGCTCCATACTTTGAGTTTATTATTTTTTAGATTAAATTAGATTTTAGGGTTTTCCATCGCTACTAGTTTTTGATGAAATCTTCTAGATCTTAGTTTTACAATTTGATCATTAATGGTTCTAATCTCTAAGATTTACACCATCAATTGAGATTAAAACATTAGGGTTTTAGGCACTTATTGTGACGTAGCCTTAGTATAGTTTCTCCCTTTAATCGCAACGAATTGTTTCTTGCTAAGAATAGGCTCTAAGGCTTATTATAGTGCTTAGGATGGGCTGTAGGTGGCTTCCATCTCATATTCCTTAATATTTCGGTTTCCTCTTTTACACCATATGAACTCTTCTCATTGAGGCTTATATTTATTTTGTTTTATTAGCATATATATATATATATATATCATAATTTCACCTCATATTATTTCATCACGATAAAAAAATTCAAAAAGCCAATTATCCACCAAAATCTAATAATAATTTAATTCGAACCGTCACCTAAATGGAGCTAAACCTAAAATGTCGTTTTCAATTTGATTTGTGGTCATTGAAATCAAGTCCATTGTTTATGGTTTAATTCATAATCCAAACTAAAAGAATCTGTAGGGAATTTTTTACTGTTTCTTTATTTAGAAAGAGGGGGAAAAAAAGGGAAAATGGAAATAATGAATTCTGAAGAAAGTTTTTTAGGTTCCACTAAATTACTTTTTATTCATAGAGAATTTGGAAGGAATTCAAATAAAAATACTATTTTGTGCTTAAATTAAAATAAAAACACACTTCTAAATTACAAGGACTTTTATAATATTTTTTTAGCAATATATAGAACTATATTTTTAACTTTCTTTAGCTTTCATTTTTTCTTTATTCCTATGAGGGAACACACAATTTGATTCTTCACATTATATTTTTTCTTTGGTTACTAGTTTAGCAACCTAATTTAACTGTGGTACCGCCTATTCATTAACATTGAAATTTAAAGTTTAAATCTTCATATAGCTATTTTATCATAAAATGCCTTGCCAAAGAAAAAAGAAAAAGGGGAACTATAAAATGGTGTTTACTAAGCCTATGTCATAAGATAAATATAATGATAAGTTGGAGGATAAAATGGTATTAAGAATAATAATAATATTATATTAATATAAATTTAAAACGGTATTTATAACAAAACGATATATATTTTTAATAGATATAGTTTTATATAAATTATATCTACTTTAAAATAGTATTAATTAATTATTATGGCATCACTGAGTAGATACAATTTCATTGGTTATTTTGTTAAACCTTGCCCTTTTCGAACTTAGTGTAAATCTAGCGAAAAAAAATTTAATGAATGATATATATCACATGTAAATACACTTGATGTATAATTATCAATTATATTTAAAATGTGATAATAGGGATAATAATTTTTTAAATAACTATCCATTACTATCCCGTTCACTTAGAGAGAATTGGAATTTTATTTTCTCTTTATTTGTCTTTATGACGTTTACTTGGTTTTTTTGTCTTTGATTTGTAATTGTGTAGAAATCCCTATGACTTGAAATTAACTAATATGGATTCCTTAATTCAATTAAAGAATCACGATTTTTTACAAAATTTCAATTTTTTTTCCAAAAACGACCACATCCTAATTTAACGACAATTATTACCATCGTTACCATCGTCGCCGCTGCCATTACCACACTACTAACAACTATTGCTACCACCATTATTGCCCATCATCATTACTATCACCACTGCTACTGCTACCGTTACAACTATTATCGCCACCGACACCAATTATCACTATTGCAATTGCTGTCACCACCATCGTTATTATCGCCGCCACCATTATTAACCACCGTAGTTATTGCCATTGCCACTGCCACTGCCACTATTACTGCCATTACCACTGTCACCAACCACTGTAGCTACCACCACTATCACCATCACCACCACTACAGCTGCTACCACTATTATAACTCCTGCCACTATTATCGCTGTGCACCACTATAACTAATCACCGTAGTCATCGCCGCTATTACCGCCACCCCTACCATTATTACCGTCGTTGTTGTCACCGCCACTGTTACCATTACTGTCACTAACAACTATCACTACTGTTATCATTACCATTATTGCTACGGCCATCACACCACCATTGCAGTTGTTGTTACTACCATCATTTCCGTTGTTGTCATGCCCTAAAGCGACAAAGTTATAACAGTCTCGCCGTGCAAACTATTATAAGATAAAAACTAACCATACAATTAGTATCTTAGACCTGGGTTATACAAAATATTTAAGACTAACCCGCTTTGAAATAAACAACTCATAAATTAAACATATTATTTACTTATAATCTTAAACAAAATACATACTTATATTAAAATAACCTAAGTATCTTTACAAGATTTAGCAATTTAATCTTAATCTACTTAAGTAATTCATAAATTAATACTAAAAGCTTTAAAGAATAATTTATACTTGAAAGTATATCTGGTCTTCAGTTTATATTCTTGTTTTCCAAGATCCCGCAGTTGCTAGCTTCAAGGTAAATATAATCCGCTTCCTAGCTAGCATCTGCAATAAAGTCTATAGGGATATGAGCAACCATAACTCAGTAAGTTGGGATGGAGACTTAAAACCATACAACAAACACAAATAAGATTATCAATCAAATTATTAGGTGTGATGCATGTTTAAGTAAATGTCATTACACGACATTGTTTGACCCATTGTGAAATTAGAGAAATTGCATCCGCTCTAATATGGGTTGATGAGTTTCTTTAATGAAACAACTTATGACTAAACCCAAGCTTATGCATGGAGACACCGCTCCTTTTGTGGCTACTTTCGAACGATTGACTTTACTCTTGCAGTGATCTTCTTACTTATTACTTAGTTCGACTAAGGATAAAAAAGGAACCTATTATATTATCCAGTGCTATCCCTTTCAAAAGGATCAGTATTTAGCTAGAGAATTTTAATGTTCCCTAATGAGTTGCTATGCATATTTGATTTAGAATTTTAAGTCATATATTTAATTAGGTTTAGTTTAAGGTATTCAATCATTTCAACAAATCACGCAAATACAAGCTAAGATAGCAATCAAAATCATATCTTCAAACTTAGAAAGAAATACGTGTACACAGTTAACTATCTACTAAGCACATTCGTATACAATTTTATGCCTTTAAGTACTACAATTTAGTACTTCAAAATACAACAATGTATTAATCCTAACTTACTTTGACTCCTTGTTTACTCAGTTGAGATAGTAATCACTCGATTCATCGTTAATAATCCTTATAATACCAACGTTATTTTAGTTTTCACATAATTATCATAAATTAGTTTTATCCTATAATACTTGTTGTTATCTTTGGTTTAGGGTTTACTATGCCTAATTATTTAAGTTCTCAAGTCTTTTACAATTATTCTTGATCTGGGCTAAATTCAAGTTTAGTTTCTGTATCGATTTTTAAATTAGGTTCTAGTTCTATTTTTAAGTACAATTTTATGCGTAAACCCTAAGAACCCATTTTGATCTATAATGTGAAATTAATCGCATTACTTTTAAGTATCCTAAATATCATAATTATTCTTAATTAGTATTTTATTTTACTCAGTACACTTAAATCTTTATTATTGTACCAAATTTATTCCCAATATGATAAAATTTTACATATTTCATATAAATACTTAAATTTAAATTTCTTATCAGATTTATTATATATTTTTATTATGATAATATTAATTTTAACCTAATATTTTCCTACTTATTTATTTCTTATATTTACATATTATACATTATTACCTAATATGTATATAATATACATATCTAATAGTCCTACCACTTCAAATATCATCTCTTAATATCTCAAAACATCTAAATTCATCTTAAATAAGATTTTACTCCTAACTATCCTAACTTAAAATATACCATTTTTACCTATTACATATATATTATATAATACCCTAATAATTACATCAAATACCCTAAATGCTACAAATATCATACTTTATCAGATTTCAATATCCTAAAACATACAATTATTCACTAAATCAGTAATTAATTAATTAACCTTAAATTACTCATTTTATGCCTCATTTTAAGGCCTAAAATTATCTAAAAAGTTCAAAAATTAATTTTTCAAAACGGGCTTCATAGCACTATTCTATATCATCTAAGTAGTCTATACAAAAATTTTAGGCTCAAAACTACACTCCTAAGATTATTTATTTCTAAATCGAAACATGCTCGGTTTTGCATGATTTCTTAAAGATCATATGTTACGGTACATATTTTTATCAATATAATATTTTTTATAAAAATTACATACAAAAATATTTTAGAATAAAAAAATTCATAATTTTCTAAAAATATTTACTATTTTAACAAAATTACACAAAATCAGCCAGGAAATCAAACTCACCGATTTAGGTGGCTCCGGCCACCGTCAATGGCCATGGGTGTATCGGCCCACCTGGGCGCTACCACCAACGTATAGTGGTGGTGGCCGTCCACTCTTAGCTGTTCGTCAGGTCTGGGTTCTCCTAAGAAGCCCCAATTGCATAGATTTTTTGTAATTTTTTCTAAAACCCTAATTTACTCTCAATTTCGCTTCTCTCTATTTTTCTAAACTTCCTGACATCCAAAATGAGTTTCTAAATGATTTAGAGTATTTATAGAGCTTTAGGAAAATTATTGAGCATTAATTTGATTAGACAATTACTTGATCTTCTTCTAATTTGTCTTTTGTGTTATTCAAATTTAATTGACTAATTTTTTTCTTATTTTCCCCAGCTTCCACGACCCAAATCTGGATCATTCTTTATTTGTTATAATTTTTCTTTATTTTTCCTTAATTAATTATGATTTTTTTAATTATTTAGTATTATTTTAGCATATTTAGTGCATTTTAAGTAATTAAGCGTATTTCCACCTACATGCGAATTCATATATAGTACAAATAAATATTTCTAAATACTATTTAGGTCATTCTATGATTTTTAGTATATATATAATTTATCTCTAGCGATTCGTTAATTATCGGAATATATTTTACGCATTTTCGATAAATAACGAGTTATTAATATTTTTAGCTTTACTTATAATTTAGGTTCGATTGGATTTTTCAGCCGATCGGAACCCCGAGTGGTTGGTTGTGGGGCTTACAGTACTCTTCTGCTTTGTCATCTCCTTTTGCTTCTTCCTCAATCTCTTCAAACACTAGCCTTAATCTAGCATACTTACCAACTCCTTTAGCTCAAGGTGATTGAGTTAAGGTATTAACTCTGCCAAATTGACCATTGCCTCTCTCTTGTTGCTTACGTTCTCTATCTAGCTCGTTGTCTATCTTCTTGGATAACAATTATCAAACTAGCTATCAAGTCGGTAAGTTTATCTAAACGGTCACCTATTGATTGAGGTGTGAAACTTTCTTCTTTCCCTTAGCCATGTCGAGTACCACTTTCTTGATTTTCTAAAATTCCTTGAACTCTTGAGTCTGACATTGATAGTTACTTCATAAAAATTAACGTCTAATAATTCCATTTGAAAATCAATAACCGATACTCCAATCACTATAATAATTACACAACAAATGAACAATCAACCACATTTGGTTTTTGTGTATAAAAAACAAGGGAAAACAGAGTACAAAATTCTTCTTAACTACCAAGATCCAAAGTTAACAATAGAACCGTTATCAGACGAGGGTAGTAACAAACCACTTAAAGAATATAGTAGTAGAATCTAATAGTAGAATCCAGCTTCGAACGTAACTAAGCTCTGATACCAAGATGGTATGGATTTTGTGGATGAACATACGACCCAAGCGCGTAACCAAAAGGGTGGGTCCGGCCGCGAGATGACTCGAAGAGTAAATGGTAGTTGAAGGTTGAGTAGGAGTTCCTATGCATTGACGAAGGATATGACATATCAATGCCCCATACGAACTTGGATTACACTTGATATGACGGACAAGTATGATCAGAGGTCAATCGCCACCAGTTTACGCTTAGATGTGCTAGATAAGAGTAAATCAAGAGTAGATCAAGAGTAAGGACACTTATCTCAAGAGAGTAAAATGTTAGTGTATTCTCTGTATTTAATCTTTGCGGGTATTACATTAAGCGAGTATTTATAGTACCTAGTTAGAGTAAGTCCTAAATAATAGATAATTATATAAATGGATCCTTAGTTGTTAAAAAAAAGGAGAATAATTTATAGGGAAAACATGTAAGCATGCATAAGAATATTCATTATCAAAAAAGACAATACGAATGTCAGGAAAAGGCTAATGTGCGAGCCGTACAAGGTTAGGCCTTAATTAAGTCTGGTCGGCATTGATGGGTCGGTAGCTCTGATTGCGAAGACTAGACAGGAGTTAGCTCAAGGATGAGTTATACTCGGGATTGACATTAGATGGTCAGCTCCTGGTAGTTGTTAGCTTAACCTCAGCATTGTAGAGATGATTGTATTCAGATGTGGTGCTTGGACTAGTGTATAGCGGAGGGTTTGATTCAGCACGTCGACTGGTCACCTCGGCAGCATTTTAGATGATGTGGATAGCAAAGTAGTTAGACAGATTGAACTGGGGTAAGCTCCTTAGCACTTAACTCAACTTAGACAGCTTGGCGAATCACCTAAAAAAGTCCTCGAGCCAAGGAATGCGTGATTGGTCCTTGATTTTTATCAACTACTGTCGTTGCTAACACCTCTACCATTAACCATTGTAACTATCGTAGCCACTACTATTGTTACCATTACCATTATTAACCACCATTGATACCCTTACCATCGCCAACGATTACTACTATTACCTATTACTTTAGAATTAGTTATGAAAGAAAATAGATTGAAAATAATTTAGTAATTAAAATTATATTATATATCTATTTTTAAATTGTTTATAAATTTAACTAAATATAGTAATTTGTATGACATACTTATTATATTCTTTAGAAATTCAAATTCGAATTCCATTTCCTCTCATTTTATTCCATAAAGTGAACAGACCATACTTTCTGTATGTGTTTAAATCTAATTAATAATTATATATTATGTATTGATAGGGCTTTTCGGACATAAGCTTTTCGAACCTGTCTTGATCTGCTAAGGTTCATTCCTTACCTTAGGCCGCTTTCGGCCTAAGCCTTGAGTTCAGCTTGTCCGGCTAAGGCAAGACTTCAATTGCTAGAAGACTTCGGACAAGACCGTAAAACTAAGTCAATAACTGCTTTTAACTTTTTCGAACCACATCAGATAGTGTAAACTTGCTTTTCAATACTTATAGAAGTAGTTCTGTTTACTAACTATTTCTCAACTATTGATATCATTTTTTTATAAATATGAGGTTATTGTTTAATAATAAATTACTTGATACTTTATGTATTTAAATATAGTTATCACTCTTAAATATTTATATATTTTAAAATATTTTATTGATTTAAATATCGAAATAGTTCCGTCTAATAATATGTTAATATTTTTTTTATTATTTTTTATTTTCGACAGACTTAGTATTTGACTCGTGTGTACGCATGCATCCTTCTTAAGCATCCTGCAGGAAATATTATTGAATTGTACATCCATGACTCGCGGTGTTGAAAAGGACGACACCATCGTGACTGTGAGTTCCAAAAACATCATTAAAACTGTCACCCTGGCCCCACTACAGATTACAGACAGCCTTTAAATGGTAAAGAAAGAGGAATCCTCCTTTGTTTGACATAATAACCAGGTTGGTTTGAAGCAAACTACTTGTGCTTTCCAGTAAAAGTATTTTCGTCACACATACGTGTGATTTTATTTGTAAAAAAATGTATCGAAAAGATTATCCCACCGTCTAACATGAATGTTGTGTAAAATATAGTCGTATTTGGATAAAAATATTATTAACTTATTATTATACATAAATTACAAACCTTCAGGTGAAGTTAAACGTTTTAAAATTATTTTCATAATTTCTCTCGATGAGTGTGTCAAGTTTTCCTTTTCCTACTGAAGTTTTTTAGTAATTAACATATAAATTATGGGTCAATTCCAATATAATTATATAGAATTGAAGTCTTACGGAAACGACTTTCCTATCATAAAAAACGTAAGTAGTTTTCCAATAAAATGTTATGATTTCCAAAAACAAATGGACCCCGTATTTATTTGGAAATGTTACCGATGAATTCAGAACACCTAGAAATATTAATTCTTAATTTATGTTTCAAATGTAATGGTGACAGAATGACATCATCATGCGGTCGCACTCAGTATCTCTGACATTTTGTCGCATGTTATGCGAGATAGATAAAAAGAAGTAGATCGCACCTCGTATACCGTAGTGCTTAGCTTGTAGTGTGTAAATAGGCGAAAAATAATAATAATTTGCTGATGTGGTATGTGAATTAATAAATATGTATAAATATTAATAATAATATATAATTTTTAAATAATTATTAGTTTTAAGTGTTAAAATTTTATTAATATATATGTATTACTAATCAATCCATATGGTATATTAATAATATTAAATTTTTTTTTGAAAGATAAGACTCAAACATGTTAATATTTAGCGATTTTGGTGCGTATATATTTCTTACATATAATAAAACCATCTTCACGAGATGATGTAAATGTCTCCAGCCATCATGTAAAACCAAACACAGATTATTCAAGATCTGGAAGTGATAAGGACGTTATTTAATTAGTAAAAAAAATAAGAACTTTTAGGGTGCTGAAGATATATGCAATGTAGGCATTCTAGCTTTCAAATTAGTGAAGTGTACGAAGTGGAAAACGAGAATAATAATAACAAATAAATCATAAGATTTAAAAGGTTTTGGATCCTTAACTAGAGAATTTTAAGGGTATTATAAGTAGCAATTAAACCACATTCCCACAATTCTCTAATTTTAGAGATCTCCAACTGTCGTGAAATAAATATGATTGAGGGGCCAAGTTTGAGCTCAGAGGGCCAGGCCGAAATAGACTACTAAAAAAACCGCATGAAAAATGTTATTAGTTTTTGACACATTTGGGGTTCATATGGTAAAAAAAGGAAAAAAAAATTGAGAAAGGGCTGGCAGAGGGAAACTTGTGGCCTGCAGTCGTGGAGTTGTTGTGGGTGGACTAATGGATGTAGCGTGATTTAGGAAGCAGGTGCGGAGCATAGCTATAGGTAGATATGGAACTGTTTGTCTTCCCTGGCCTGTGGTCGTAGTAGTGTAAATGTTTCTTTAAGGGTGGAGACAAGACTTGACGGCCTGATCTGACAAGCCAGAATCTGCCTCAAATATAATAATTTACTTGTCGTTGCCAGTTGTCCATTCCTGATGGAATTGTGAAAATAATTGAGGATTTAGTTCGAGGCATGTAGGTGTTAAAAAAAAAAAAGGAAGAAGAAGAATTGGAGGTGTTCTAAAGGTGATGTTAATTTTATTCCACACAGGTTGATAACTATATTTTCTTTTTTCGGTTCTCTCTCTCTCTTTTATTATAACTAGTTAAAATCTTTGTGTAAAGGGGATATTTAATTTATTTGTTAATAACTTTATACTTAAAAAGATTATATGCGTATAATGATTTAATTATTTATTAACTTTTAAGTACTCATGAATGAAAATTTTAAAGAAAGATTGTATATTATGGTTTAAAAAAAAAGGATTGTTCAAGTAATAAGTTATTTAGAAATTAGAATACAGTATATTATATATATATATAACCAGTCTTAAAAAATATATGTAAGATTCTGACAAAATATATATATTTTTTACTTACAATTTAAATACCTTATGTTAAGTTTTAATAGCAAAGGGATTTTCTTATCTGTACAAATAAACCAATTTCAAAAAGTAAATGTTTCTGCTTACCTTTTAAATTATTACATATAAAATGTTCATATGCTTTATATAATTGCTTGATGTTATTAAAATTGCAAGAAAGAAGAATTGAAGTCAAGTTTGTTCTTAAATACACATAATACCATTAATTTTAAAATAATATATAATTAAGCAATATATTGGTTTATGCTTTAAGAGACCCATTACAAATGGTGTAGATTAATATTATAGGAGGAATTATAGAATAGCGAAATTCACTTTTTTGTTCTAAAAAAACTCTTTAATCGTCAACTTCTAAAAAAATATATGATAAAAGTAGTTTAGGTGGAAGCCAAATAAAAAGTAAATGAAAGTGGTACAATTAATGAAGATAATTTTTCTTTTATTATTTTTATTTAAGAAACATTTTCTTTTAATTTCATTAAAAAGTCACAATTGAAAAGTTTACTATGTTCATAGTTAAAAAATTATGTAAAGGCTACGATAACCATTACTTTACATAATATGAAAAGGTGAATTGTAATGATGCATTAATGAGAAAAGCCGAAGTGCAGGAAGAAGGATTTTAAAGGTTATTAAAAAAAAAGAAGAAAAAAAATATCTTTTCATATTAAATGTGAAAGGATTAAGCTAATAAAAAGATTATAAACCGTGAATCAAACTGTAAATCGAACCAAATAGAATGATTATGGTTAGATTTAATTATTTATAAACGATTCGCAGTTCGGAGCAATTGTTCGATTCAGAGAAGTAAACCAAACTGTATAGTTAAACAAAAGTAATTCATATAATTGTTTTGTTACTTTTTTTAATTAATCTTTATGAATTTCATCAAATTTTTCGTATCTTTTTTAGGTAAATTATTAAGATTAAGTTAAATAAGTTCTAGCTAAAATTTTATATTTAAAATTCTATTTTTCTATTTCAATTGTCTTTTTCTTATATGTTTTCAAATTAAAAGTCTCATCTTAGTACTTTTTATGTGTCTCTCATTTTTTTTTTCAATCTTTAATGTATCTTTTTTATTTTCTTCATATCATTTTTTGATGGATAGTTTTACTTTTCCTTCTTCGTTATTTATTCGTTAGAATAGAGTTTTTTACCCTCATTTAACCAAGTTTAGTTTATTAAAATTTTGTGCAACTTTTTATTAAGTATTATTACATATGATAGGTATATAAGAAATAAATTAGGAACATATAAAAGTTCATAAGAAAAGAAAACATGTTATTGGAGATAAAAATATTTAGCAAAGATTTCGCATAGAAAGTTCAAACCAAATTGAATTGGTTTTAATTAGGTTCGGAAAATTTACGAATCGAATCATATAATTAGATTTGATTTAAAAAAAAAAAAACAAACTGTACCGATCCGAAGGGCGCCCACTCCTAGAAATGACATGTTGTAATAAGCTTAATCTGTTTGTTGTTATTAAGGGAATAGTTATTAGACAAAATAAATGTATTAAAATTCCTAAATGTTATTATTAATAACAATATACAAATGGAATTTTTTTTAAAATATTTATATAAAAGATATGTAAAAAATCTAATATTGAATAATTCTACTCACCAACAACATAAAAGTAAAACTTTCCAATAAAAATATGGTTAATAAAACCTAGCGGTATTACTATATGAATAGGTTATGATAAACTATGGAACTGGGAACTTCACGCAAATATAAATTACTTATCACATTCTACTTGTACTTATTATAAGCTCATGGATTGCATGTTAAATTCATTATATATGTAGACAATTGAAAAACTATGGGTTCTATATAATTTTTATAAATTATAAATATAATTTGGATATAACTTCATATAAAAGTAAACATATAATTGTGGATATAAATATTATCATACCACCGATTTGATGGAGCTGGTCCCGTCCTTCATATCACTATTAAAAATTTACATATTTTAAAATCTAAACCAATGAAGTCAAAATTTATTCTATAGTTTAGATTTAAAGAAGTGTAAATCAAATGTGAGATAGATTATAATATTGGTTCCACAAAAAATAATGATGGGATTATAGAAAAACCTAAGTAAACATAATCTGGACATCAAGAAAAAAGACAAACCATTATTGTTAAGACCGAACACAAAAGAGCCACAAAAACAAATATGCTTATTTAATACAAAAATACCGAAGAAGAGAGTAATGGAAATGAGACAAATGCTTACGGGGAAGAGAGTAGAAGAGTTAGTTTTACGAAAAAGAAACAAAAGCATAGAGAAAAAGAGTAAAAATAAATGTTTTTATGGAAAAAGAATGGTTAAAAGCAACGTAAAAGAAAAAAATTAAGAACAAACAGGTATTATTAGAAAAGTTTAATATTAAAGAGTATTGTTTTAAATTAGTTAAATTGAAATGAAATAATAAATTGGATATAAAATTAAATTAAAATGATATAATAAATTAAAAAGAGAAAAACGTTTTAAAATTATATATTATAATATAATTCATAACTTATACCAGAAAGCTTCACTGGCTTATAAACCAACGTAATGGTACGAACCGTTTCATGTTCCCGTACTATTGATTTAACTATTAGAATAATCACATTTAAATAAAATTACGAGAATGAGACAGTAAGAGATGGAGATGAAGATTCGATATGAGTTGCATCATATCATGAAATCGTCTGCTTGGTTTACGTGACAATTTGATAATGTAAAAAAGACTTAGTATACAAACCACCTCCGAGCATCGCAACAAATCTTCTAATACAATTGGAAAATTATTTGTTATGCTTGGATTACTTTCAATGTTTATATTACTCTAAATATTTTGAGACTCTACTTTTTGGATGATTGCCTGTAAAGTTGTTGATTACCTAACATTGTTTGTGTTATTTTCAATATTTAAAATATATCTCATATTTTTGCAGTTTTGAATTAAACAAACCTATAATTGATTTGCAACTATTACTTTTATGGCTACATATAATTGTGAGTGTTGACAAAAAAAAAAAAAAAAAAATCATTAGGGATCCTCCGTACCCAATATTTGTAGGAAATGACCTTCCAACAAGAACTTTGGTGGTTAAATATTGTATTTTTGCACCTATTTTCATTCCTTGCAAAAACTTAAGGATTTCGTTGTGGGAGAATAGTAGCCCGTACTACTAATGTAAATATTATGTAAAGTAAGGAATGAATCTCCTTTTGGTACCCAAAAAAAAAAAAAAAAAGAAGAAGGATTTTGTAGTGAAATTAGAATAAACGAAGATCTCTTATGTTATTCGATCTTAATAGCGTGAATATTAGCGAAGTGGTTGGCAAATTTTGGGATGGAAATGGCACATGAAAACTTTCATGCTTCTGTTTCGTCACAGCAGCTGATGTATCTCTTGCAACAGGATATTAGCCCTTGTTGTACATATAAGAGGGCAGATAGATCTAGGATGAATGTGATTTTTGCTAATTTTTCTTGAAATATCGTGATTGAGCAAATTTAAGCTGTAAAAATAAAATAAAATAAAATAGGATTCTTTGAACAAATCAAATTTGAATTCAAAAAACATATATATCATTAAATAGCTCACTAAAAACTTATCCAATAATTTGCCTATCATTAAAGGAAAGATTTAATTATACTAACATATTATATGGATCAATGAGTAATATATGAATACTAATTATATTTTCATGTTTTAAAATTTTTATTAGCATTTGCATGCCATTTATTGATCAACATGTTTTATTAACACAATTAAATCTTTTTTCCTATCATAATATATGGCCTTCATTTTGCAATTTAATAAATTAATGTGCGTGAGGTTGTGATGGACCGTGGATAAAGATGTTTTGCGGAACGAAAAGGATGTAATACTTAGCGATAGAAATTATTTGCAAATTTTGAGAGAAGAGAATAGAATAGACGAAAAATTAGTAGGACGGAAAGAAATGTGTAAAAATAAAAATAAATACGATTTTTAGTTTGTATTGAGAAAAAAGAAATGCAAACGAAAGTTTTTGTTTCTTTCTTTAATTAATATTGCAGAAGGAAAAGTGGAGAAATGAAGTATGCATTTGATAAAATTTCTCATATTTTGTTTTATTAAACACAATTTGGTGGTGCTTTTATAATTTGAATCCCTTTTCCTCCCTTTCACCATTTCTCTCAAATTTTGGTCTTCAAAGCGGATGATTTCCACACGTGTTCTTCTATTTCATCGATCCATTTCTACTTTTTACATAAACTACCAAACTAAACATTGAAATATCCTATCATTTCAATATATTTCCTTTTATTTCCACCTTATCTATCCTATTCCGAACACATTCTTAGTGCTATATGGATTGATAGTATGATGATAACAAAAGGGTGCTTTGGATTATACAAATAAACTGCCACGATAGTTCTCCTACAAATCTGACAAATAAATGGAAAGGTGGAAGATCAACAAGAAAAAAATGGATTAAATTTAAGGAGTGCTTACACCCGCAATGTTATGCTTCGAATCTGGAGGACATGATAGTCTGGGACCCAATTTTTCTTGTAAGGGTACTTATTGCTCGAAAATCCAATGCCCTCTAGTCTTTTCATCCATTAACTTTTAATAACCTAAAATGTTTTAAAAACAAGTCTTCAAATAACACTATTCACAAATGACTGCTCTGCCATAAAGACATTCATGATAAACCACATGCAACTTAAAGTATAACAGATTCATCACCAAAATTAATTAACATACAGTATTGATGATTAGGTTGCTAAATAGGTACACCGTACGCCAAGCACAAGCAACCCACCAATGTAGACATGATACCACGAAAACATGCCTCCAGTGATTCTCAAAATCTCCATAATGTGATATCCATTAATATGTGTATATATGTTTATATATATATACATAAATATATAAATGCGCGGTATAAGTAAATCATCTCATGATAATTTCATTGCTCTCTCAGCCATCAACAATCCAGTTATCTACAGAATGTTCATTATTACAACCCATCAACAATTTCATGTTCCACCGTATCAATGGCTTAATTGTCTACAACAAAAGTGGCATTGGTGCTTAAATTGTTAGCCACTTCCTTAATGTGCAATAATCAAATATCAATAGGCGACGAACACGAACATCCAACTGATGATATACCTATTTGAAATGGTATCAACAGTGACACAAACAAAATAGCATCTGAAAATTAATTAAAAAGGGTAATTAGCTTCATTTACTATATCTAACACAATCTTGCAATTATACAAGTTAGGATAACCACTCATCTACACTTATTTATCCATATATTAACAACTTGTCTCCTTTCCATTT
Source organism: Lumnitzera racemosa (assembly GCA_024138005.1). NCBI lineage: Eukaryota > Viridiplantae > Streptophyta > Magnoliopsida > Myrtales > Combretaceae > Lumnitzera > Lumnitzera racemosa. The sequence continues at coordinate 111,380,203 of JAMXBC010000004.1, forward strand.
TGTTTCCAATATTGTAAAAATTTTCATAGAACTCATTTTTTTCCATTATTACTATTTTAGTTAATTCTTTGGCTAACAATCTTGGTTAAAGGTGAAACTAAATCAATTTGTGGTCTCAACTTGGGTTAAGATAGGATTTAAAAAAAAAAAATTCAAGTGAAAAAAACTTAAGCTAAAAAAATTTCATAAACCACGTTAAAAAGTGAGTCACCACTTACCAAATATGGTAGATCGCTTTACAAACTTAGTTGACCACTAGTTAACATGGTAAACCTTATGGAAAAGTGATTTGCCACTTAGGTGTTATGGTTTAGTCTTGTCTCATTTATATATTCTCATATATGGTTTGTGTTAAGCTAGCATTTAAGATTTCGCTTTAAAACCCTATACAGTTATCTTACCAATTTTTTGGGTCGAAGAAAATTGACCAACTAGTTAATGATTTTCCTTTTTATAATTCTATGTTTCAAATACTAAGCTAATGTTTTTGATTGGATTAAGATTATGGTTGGGGCTTTGGGTCAAGGAACTTAACAGAGTAAATATTTAATTGAAAAACTCTTAATCACATAAACTTTGATTTAATGACAGCTTCTACTATAAGTTTGTTTAATTAACCATCTATCTTAGAGATTATAATCAAATAATGGAATAGAGCATTAAAAAATATGAATTTAAGGTTTTTGTTTTTGGAGTTTTGCATGGAGTATGGTTATGGTTTAGGTATCTTTACTTATCTTTGATTTGTAGAGTTCTACCTCACAATTCAATCTAAGGCATAAGTACTTCAATAATATAATTAAGACAATGAGATTTAAGATTTATATGATAGTATGACCTATGAGTAATTCTTGCTCTCCTTTCATAGTAAGTGGTCTCATGAGAGGGATCCTCAAGTCATAACTACAGTATTTAGGATAGGTTTTAAGTGTGTCATTATCTTATTATAGCTCTTAGGTGTCAATAAGCATTTTACTAACCTTTTTATTCAAAAGTTGTAGTTGAACCTTAATTTCCTATTTTGACTCGTGTAAGTTAGTTCTCTTTAGATTTATTTAGTGGCCGTTGTTGATACCAATTATTGGACATAGCCTAACAACCCAACAGACTTAGAGCCTAGTCTCTACTACACCACTACCCAACATGGCAAACCACCCAAACACCAAACTGCCTAAGCCAATCTAGCCTCACCTTCAATGCAGATGGCCTAAGCTCTTGATCGGCCCAAATGACTGATACAAACCACCTTAACTCTGACCATGACGCAATGGAGCACTTCTTATAAGCTTAAGAGGAACTGCCCTCTCCGCAGACCACTCTAATCTAGTTATGGTAGTAGAGTCACATTACATTAGTTGTGATGCGACCTTTAGTGAGTGGCTTGACACATATTAGTTGTTATGGTCAAATTGTAAGGAGCTATTTGTAGACACAAGTCTCAAGGAAAATTGTTCCTCCTGCCAATATAAAAAAATCTTGTAATTCACTTAAGCCTCTTAACATTCAGTTGAATTTGGTAAATGTACCAGAAAGCATCTTATAAATACTTCCTTAAGGGAAGATACATTTTTTCATACATATATTGTACTGTATATCCAACCTTTGTAAGGGTGCATTCTCATCTACTACGATTCCAATTTAAATATTGAAGTAGCCATATTGGAAAACCTCTTGACATAGTAACTCACCCTATGTCTATCTTGCAAGAAACCTACCCTAACTCTCTCAAATTTCTTGAATAGGGCCCATTGTGCTTTTGGGGACCTAGGGACTCTACTGGTATAAGACCTAAGATGACAATCGTGATTATTGTTACTTAACACATCAGGAATAATTTATGTGGGCAAGTGCACAAATGGATATAAATATGGATATAAATATAGATATAGAGATATATATGTGTATGCATGTATATATATTTCATTGACATGTTTTAATTATTAAAATTAAAATTTTTAAGTTGTTTCATGCTATGTGTGAAAAACTATTAGTCTCTCCTGATTTTAGGGATTTAATCTTCTTCATTTGGATTTAGTGATGCTCTATTAGTAAACAGTATGCACCACTTTTGCTAATATACTCCAAGTAAGATAGTTTCCATCATTGAAAACTAAATTTTCAAGATTCATTCTTGGATAATCAAATCAAGCTACTTATAATGGATCATTACAAACTATATCTCCATGAATTTCTTGATTTCACAATTCATGGTTTCAATTTGAAAGTAAATTTTAGTATGTAATTTGAAAGAAACAAAATGTTCGTGTATAGATTAAAGAAATCGAAAACATGGGCAACAAATGGTAACAATTCCATATCTATCTTCACATAAAGGTACAATTACAAATGCCCCATTCTTAAGGAATTGTAAAAGCAATGGATATTTCTAAGATAAATTCTAGATCATCTAAGATAATTTCATCATTAGATAGATAGGGTCGTATATTTCGTAAATTCCAGCGCCTTCCTTCCCTATCTGTTAAATATTTTATCCTCATGTCCTTATCAATTTGTCTATCCTTAGACTCCAACTTAAAATTATATAGTTTAGGAATCCATCTGTCCCCCCATACCTTCACCACATCTCCCTTACTCACCTTCCATATTCCTCTTTGCAACATGACATCCCTACCTTTTAACAAACTTGTCCATCCCTATGAAGCCTCACCATTTTTAGTTACTTTCCTCAAATCCTTATTCGAGAAGTACAACCTTTTTATCATTTTCGCCCAAAGTGAATTTTAATTTTGCTATAACCTTCATGCCAATCTAGTTAAAAGAACAAGATTGAATGAATGTAAGTCTTTGAAATCTAATCCCCTTTTCTCTTTAGGCATATGAAGCTTCTACCAACATATTTAATGTATCTTACCTTTATTCCTTTGCTGTCCCCACTAGAATCTTGCTCCACTTGTAGGAATACCTAGAACAACTCATAGAATAGAGTTTCATGACCAGTTAGGCTTAATTGTTTCTTTCATCCCACCCCCCAATTTTTTTACAATCTTATCCTCAACAAACTTTAGTGTTTTAACTTTTGACTTACCTTAAAGTGTAGGTAAACTAAGATAACTCCGTGGATCCTTATGTTCCTAAATTCCCAACAATCCAACAGCCCAATTCTTGATATTGAATGTGTTGTTATTGAAAAAATAGAGAATCATCAGCAAATAAAAGACGTGTAATCATAGGACTCCATGATTCCATCTTCAATGTTTTCAAAACTCCTTACCTAGCTAATAAATTCAACTTATTAAAAAACACATCTACAATTAAAATAAACAAATATGATGATAAAAAATCACCCTATCTCAAACCCTTAGTTGGTGTAACTTTCCCAACCTCCTTCCCGTTTAACATGATATTAAACTCCACTATACTCACATAATCCATAACCCAAGATATCCATCTCTTACAAAAACACAATCTCTCTAAAACCCCGATTAAGAAATTTTATTCAACTTTATCATAGGCCTTATTCCTGTCTAATTTGATAGCACAATTATATATATATATATTTTTTGTTTTCTTATTTTTCAAGAAATTGAAAACACTCATGTGTAAGTAGAATATTATTTTGAATCAACCTTCGTGAGACAAATGTACTTTGATTTTTCAACACAAATTTAGCAAGAAAAAGTCTAACCCTGTTTACAAGAATTTTAAATGATTTTGTAAAAACATTACATAAGTTAATTGATCTAAAATGAGAGACAAAATCAGATTTAGGGATTTTTTAGCTAAGCACTAAATACATAACATTAAGCTTAGAATGGAATGAACCTAAAGAGAAAAAGCATTAGATAGCCTTGACAATGTTAGGTCTAATAATATCCTAATAGATTTGATACAAATCTCCAAAATGCCACCCAGGCTTGAGCTTTAAGGGCTCCCATCTAGAGAAAAAAAAAAAAAGCAATTGTAATTTCCTCTAGAGAAATTGATTAATACAACAACTCATTATCCTCCGGCATGATCACTCACTGAACCCGCTCTAAACAATCCCCATCGACCTTAGCTTCATTGCACCTATACATCTCTTTACAGAAATCAATGAAAACAACAATAATCTTGCTACTATACTCTCTCCATACTCCACTGTGATATTTTATTGTCGTTATTGAATTCTTCCTCCTTCTATGAAGAGTACTTCGATGAAAAAACCCCACATTTCGGTCTCCATAATTCAACTAATTTACCTTAGACCTTTGATGCTAATACTCCTCCTCTCTTCCCCAAAGGGTTTTAATCTCCTTCAATAAAATTTATTCTTATTCTTCCTTAAAATCTTTTAGATGGTTTGGACAACATTTAATTTTTTTTTTCATCAGCTCATCAATCTTCCTTTTATTATGTGGAATTGCCACCCTACTCTACATTAATAGTTTTTCTTTAACAGTTTGTAAGCTCATCACTACATCTTCCAATGGATTAACTCTCATCCAATGCGCCTAGTTATTTTTTATCAATTCTTCACAACCCTCCTTGCCTCCCTGAAAGTTCTCAAAGCGAAATTTCATCTCTCCAAGAGCACAAACTTCTAATAAGATACATTAAACATTATGGTCAAAACTAACAATAGTTAAGTGCAACACTTGAGTTTTTGGAAACTTGTTTCACCACTCTATAGATGCTAAGGCTCTGTCAATCCTTTCCTTGATTAAAATACAATCATATCATTTATTTATCCATGTAAATTTAGGCCCTTGAAAACCCAAATCCATTAGTTTTGCCATGGAAATCATTTCTCTAAATCCATTTATTTGTCGTCCTTTACTCTTCTCACTATCTTCTAAGATTTCATTAAAATCACCAACACAAACTCAAGACCCCTCCATTATATGGGAAATTTGAATAATTTTACTCCACAACTTTCTTTTTCTTCTCAAGTCTGTTGGAGAATAAATCCAAGATACTATAACACTATCACTAACTTTTACATAAAAAACATTTTACACAATTATAGTTCTTGAAGTATCCAAAATCTCAACATTCACATTATCCCTCTACCAAAGTACAAGACCACTCACTAATCCATTTGGAGGTACATAAAAGAACCAAAGAATCTCCATCTTCTTCTCAAACTATCCACAAAATTATTAAAAAAATTTTGTTTCCAGAATAAAGGCCATGTAAGGATTTTGCTTATTGATGACCCTTTGTAAATTTTAGATCATTAAGGAAGGATACAATCCTTAACAATTCCAACTTGTTAGTCTTATGGTTGACTTGTGGCCGATGTTGGCTAGGCATCATTGCTTTTAATTTCATCAATAGAACCTTCGTATACATTTCCATACTAGCTTGATTTGAGATTATCTATGAAAGCATGAAAGGGCTTAAAAAAAATATCGGATAATTATACGGGAAAGACACTCGTTTGTTTTAAAATGTAAATAAAGAATATAAAATTTTAAACGGTATAACTTCTTGTGTTTACAATTTCAGATAAAACAAACCCATCAAGATAATTTTTTGTAATCTCTATAGTTTTCTTTAAAATTGTATATCTATATATATATAGTATAATTTTTTTATATTAAATTATATTATAATTTGAAGATGAAATAATAAAATCTAATTATTTTATTAAAAAATTAATATTTATATTATTAAATTATAATAATTAGGGTTTATAGCTGGTTTTAGCTTGTTTGCATGTCTGTGTTCCAATTTCTACGTCAATCTGTTTTTCCCTTTCCTCCTTTCACCTTGTCTGGTGAAAGATTAAGCCCACTTCTGTCGGAAAGCAACCTTTAGACTAGATAGTGAGCGTATTGGCCAAAAAAAAAACAAGAACAAAAAAATTAACTAGATGGTGAGTGGTAACACTCCCACGAGAGAGATGGAGGCTAACTACTAACTGCTGTAACTGCTGTTGTCTGATGCTTCGGGTGCCTGTTAGTGTCACCTGCCCCTAATTTTTTAGGTGAGGTAAGGCAGGTTATCTGGGCCCCACGTTTTACCATTTATCGTCATCACAGCCGTTCGACTATTGACGATCATGCGGTTGCAATAACTTGTTGGGGGTAGCGGCTGGACTAGATGCCGCGTGGCCTATGCATCTTGTCTGTATTTCCATGCAACCTTAGGCCCACATGACCACCCAGCTGTCAATGAAGGCGACGACACCCTCACCCATGTCCCGTTGTCGGTTAGTCGGTCCCACCTGCAACGTGGCTATTTACGTCAATTATTGTTGGTTGTGCTGAGCCGGACGATAAATAGTATAAAAATATTAATTAAAATTTAATTTATAAAAATATAATTAATATTATATAATTTTTTATTATTAAATATCAATATTTATAAGTATTTATATATTATTTATTAATTTATATAATTTTTTTTTCTTTTGCCACAAATGTCCTCTATATTTACTAGAGGATGTTGCTCTAATATATAATAAATCAAGTTGATATATATTAGTGAATAGAATATATATGTATTGATTTTATTTAAAAAAATATATAATTACAAGTTATATAATATTTACATATTACTCATTAATCTATATACGATTAATTTTTTTTTCTTTTACCACAAGGTGTCCTTCCTCATATTTACGAGACGTTGTTCCAATTGTATAACAAATCAAGTTGGTATATATTAGTATAATTATTATTTGTATTAATGTAGCATTTTCAAAAAAACAATATAATCATGGTATATAAAAATTAATGTTACATTTTTTAGATGTGATATAATTATTTTTATTAATATTGTATTTTCAAAACATGATATAAGTACACATTTTGAAGGTACAATATAAGTATAGTATTTTGGTAATTATTTATGTGCAATTTGTATTTTAGTAATTTTTTTAATTTTGATTATATAGAAATAATTTTCTCAATATTAATATATCATGCGTCGAAACCATTCAGGCAGACAAACATAGTATTTATATTACGTGTAATGCATATCTATAATATATATATATATATATAGGTTATAAAGCTTAATAATTAGAATACATCTTCATTTCGAAATCATATTATTAGACTTGCAGCATCATCCAGCTGCATTGAGTTGAATCTAAATATTTTACTCGTGTAGATAGACAAACAAATGAAAGGAAAAATTCTACATTTATTCACTAATGTTTAGCTACTTTTTTTAGTCTTCTTATTTTCTTTTTTAAATCCTTAGAGCTTTCGAATTTTTACAGGAGTATATTATCATTAATTCCGTTAGATTTTTCATTCACCCAGGATAAACTTTTAATTTTATATTTAATTAAATATATTTAATAAGATTGCTTGATCAAATTAATTAGTATGGATCATAATTTGACAAGTATCAGGGACGAATAGAAAATCTAATGGAGTTGGTAGGAGTCTACTTTCTTAAAAGTTTAGAAATAGGGACACGGCAAGCGAGCCGACACGTAAGCTCCGAATACACTTCCGAATGAGTTGGAAAGACGTCGGACAAGTCAGGGAAAACTTAAGCACGAATAACAAGGTCAATTATGTACTTACACGTCATTCGGTAAAACAAATCGCTCTATTTTATTGCAACAATAAGTATTTTCCGTTAGAAATATTAGAGGACTTAGATTAAACAAAAAATGTTAAAGCACTCAACTAAAAATGTAGGTAATCAATGAGGATTAAATATGTATATACCCCACAAATAAATACTATCATTAGGCATGCTTATATAAAGGAACATCGTTGTACCATTCGATCATGAGTAAGTATAGAAAGGAAAAATTCAAAATGAAAGTAGGTTAAAAGCAACAATAAGTGTACCAAGTGAAAATTTTTTCGTTAGGATGATGCCTGAATCGGAGCTAGTAGGTAATTTTAGGTTTTTATAGGGGCCGAATAAAGAAAAACTCATATTTTACATATAAATAAGTGCTAAATTAACGATAAAAATATAATACATTGATGATTAAATTTGTTGTATTAAAATATTAGAGTAGGCCTATTATTATTATAAGCTTGATATTTTAAGTTAAGTGATAGAACTTAGAATGTTAGGTTTATATCTAAAATAAAATTTAGTTTGATTGGTTCAGCCCATCTTCTCTTAATCACTCTTATGTAGCTTGTATATTTAATAAGAATGGTTATTGACATTGAGCTCATAGTAATCTCATTAAGGACAATCCTAAAATGAGTAAACTTAATTTCATTAGTCGATCATAAATAATCTGACAAAAGCCATCAAGTTTAAGGATTTATAAATATTTAGTAGTACCTTCTCAGTTAAAACTTTAAAAGCTCTAAGGATAAATTGAATAAGGTTTAAATGAAAAATAATTCAAAAACTGAATTGAGAATAGAGAGGTTGACACTCTATTTTCTTTATCTATCATTAGCATATTCAAAACATCGAAACTAAATGATCTTTCTCACGGTCTCTTAAATCATTTTTTTAAATGTCATCTCTACAATTACATGATACAAGCTAATTATAGTAAGTGATAAAACGAATCTTCATGAGTGTTTTTTACAAAAAGCCATAAATTAAATATTTATTGATAGTTGTTTACAACTAATTAATTTGTATGATACGTAAGTATCAACAAAAATCTTTATGGGAGTAAATATAGAGCTATATAGCCAATCAAAGGAACGATAGAAAGAATAATTGTAAGTTAGTGTAATAAATCGTGAACAATTATCAATCAAAATTTTAATGGAGTCAATAGAAACGGGTGCTTTTAGAAGAGGGAAAATTATGCAAACACAATACGTTTGCTGCTTTAGTAATAAACCCATTTGTGTTTTTTTTCTTTTTTTTTTTGTCATTTCATTACTATTTGTTATTGAGTCAAGAGACCTATGGCAGCTCTGATTGGTACATAATAATTGACTTAATAAAATAGTATTATTAAATATATTTCATTAAGTTTACAATAAAAAAATTATAAAAGATTACAAAAAATAAAAAAAAAGGAAACATTGCTTAACTACTCTTCCTCAAACAGTTGCATATAAACTAACTTTGCACGTAATATACAGCAAAAGGAATGCGAAGCGAATCAAATCACAAAATTGAATTAGTAAATATATATATATAAGTTTTATTAAATTCCCACTATTTTATACATGAGAGCTGCTGAAATTTCGCCTGCCTACATCGCCGCTAGGGTCGAAATATAACCCTAGCTGCATTTTCCTCTTTCCCGGTGCCATTGCTGATACAAAATTAACTTTTATCATTGTCCTTTCTTTCTTTGCTAATTTTGTTCGCTTGTTGCTATCTTTTCTCTTTCAAGAATTGTTTAGCTCGTTTACACTTATTATGCTGTGTGAGCTTAAACTCGGTGGAAAAATCAATACTATAAACTATTTTTCAAAATTTACATCTCTAGAACTTTCTTTAGAAATCAAAATTTGGTAATTTGATTTTTTAAAGTTATTGTGGGTATTTCTCAATAAAATCAACTTTTTGATTTATATTGTATAATACTTGCTACCATTTTTTGTTAACATCCAAATTTAATGGTATTTTTGGCATAAATCCAAAATTTATAGTACCTTTTTTTATTCCAGAATCTGTAGTTGTTATTTGAAAAAAAAAATCGAATTCATATTCATAGTCATTTTTTCAAAAACTAATAATAATTATTTTATTGAAAATTTTGAAATCAAAGTAAAATTTTCAAAAACTACATAGGGACATTGATAACCTACATGCTAAGCACAAAAATTTCGCATATTTTCCATTAACCAGGAAATTTCTCTACCAATCAACCTCTCTAGGGTAAACCTTAAACAGCAAAGTAGAGTCATAAATAATTTTGCTAATTAATCCCTTAAGCAGTGAATTTTTTCTTTTTTCATAAAAAAATTTGTGCAGGTCAATCTAAATTCTATTGTAGTGATTAAAGAAAGACTCGTGTGCCAGGCAACCCATTGTCCAAAACCTTCGGAATTCGGATCCATGTGGATCCCCCCGTTATGGTTTTAAAATACTATATATTGAAACTTAAAACACCACCTTTATGGTTTTAAAATACTATATATTGAAACTTAAAACACCACCTTTCTCTAATAAGCTCAATGTATTACCCCAAAAATCTAAAAGCACAGCAATCCTATCATATCTTATCACCTACTCATATTTCAATATGAGTAGGTGAGGCTCCAATTCAAATATTATCAACCAATTATATCAATATAACATTATAGTCTCATAATAAAAGGTAACATCACATGGTGGAAATAAAATAAATGCTTAAATTAAGCAATCTACTATCATTTTGCCCACTCATTTATATTAGGTAGTAATAGATAGGTTGTCTACTAGCTTACCTACACTATCCTATGTATTCCACCAGGAGAAGTTAGTACCCTCTTTTTTTTTCCTTATATTAGGTCAAATCCTAAATAATTATATGGGTAGGATCAAACATAGTGTCAATACATGAAGCAATAAAAAACCCGACTAGATGAGCAACAAGAACAGGTTAGTAGCCACAAAAAATACATAGGTATGCCATGAAAAAATTATAGGTACAAACTTAATACTAATGCAACAAACAACAATTTCGCTATTTTATTCAAGTGTGAATACAACTTTGGTGACTCAAGAAGTGGAGTAGCTTAGACTTCTCGATAACTATATACAAAGTCTATACATGTATGACCAAACGATTAGATTCATCTCATCCCAAGCTCATTACGTGTATGAACCATTAGTAAAATTGATCTATAACAACCATTCATAATAGCATCTCATACCACCATAGTGACTTAGTTGCTGCTTCCCTCTAAAGGACCAAACCCTGTCAAAGTAGTTGGTTAATCCATTACCTCACTATCCACAAATGAAATTTTAACGCATAATATACACATTGCATCACCCTGGATCGCAACTTCCATTAGACACTATAGTTACCTATCTTCAACTAGCACTTTTAATGAACTAGTACTCTTGGCATAGGTGTAAGCATAAACAGCAATCGGATTTAGGAGTTTAATTATTTTAGGTTTATTACAATAGATAACATAACATAACATGTAATGGTAACCACATACTTGATGTCATCTTAGAGCTTTCAAGGGAACCATCTAAGGCATTAGTGCTGAAATCAAACACATAAGCAACTATTAAATCTCATTCAATCTTCAAAAAAAAAAAAAAAATCACATTCTTAGAAATTTTATGAAGTTATTTAGCCTTAGATTAAACAATCATAAATTATACCAATAGAACACTGGAGATATTCAATTATGTTGGTCTTGCTTAAATAATGGTTGAACTAGGTTTAATAAAAAACTTTAGTTGACCATGCTATATAATTAGTCGTTCGAAATAGAATATTGTTGACTAAAACCTTTTTCCTTATATTTATTTAGTTGGAACTCTTCACAATTAGCCTAGAAGAAATTTTGTCTACCTAATTAAAAATTTGAACAACTGTATCATTTAAACTTCCACAAATACAACCCTTTCTTTAAGGATGCAATCGAGCAAGTCATAATAAGGTACTTGATTTGTTCAACCCATTAAAATTCTTATTGGGTTAAACTTGATAGGGTTTAAGGTCAGGTTTTGGAATTGAACTAAAATCCGATAGCTTATATTGTTGGGTTATGGGATTCCAAAAAAATCTGATAGAAAACTTAATCCAACAAAATAATATAAATAAAGTTAAGCAACTTAAGTTGATAATTAATTAATTATTGACTTAGATAAAAGAATGATACCCTTCACCTAAACGTGAATGTGAAGTGTGATATCCCTTGACCATGTCCCCACTTTACTTTAATTTTCTATATTCATTTTTGTTTTTTTGCTTTAGTCTTTAGCACCAAACTATGCCCTAACCATATCACTTTACTTCCCCTTCCACTGCACTACTCCTATTCTTAAAACTTTCGCCCCTAAACTCCTCCATAGCCTTAATCGCCCCATAAAGTCACAATCCTTACTTCATTTTTAGATTGATTGTTTTTGAAAAGGACACAAACAAGTTAGTTCCAAATCTTGTCTTCTTTATTCGTCTTTGTTGGTTTTAGGTGAGTCACTAACAAGTTTTATATAAAGTTTATAATAAAAAATCTATTTCCCTACAATTATCTCAAAAAAAAAAGTTATTTTTCATGCCACTCAACCAAGATTATGTTTCGACATATGAGATTTTGACCTCCATTGCTGTAATTTCAAATTTGGGTTGATTTATGCTTTGGTGGGACAAGTCGCCATATTAAACCTAGTATACTACTAGTAGGATTATGTTTTGGTGATAATCAATAACCTCCATGTATTCAAATAGTATTCTACTGGTGTAGATGAAATATGATTTTGCTTATTTGTTTAAATTATATTTTTCAAGGCTGCTTTTTGATATTATGAAAGAGATGTGGATTTTCTTTTTGTAATTAGAAGATGCATATTAGATTAGAATTTCTTGAAAGAGAATAATTGTTCATGAGTCAAGGCGGTACAGGGCATTGAATGTGTAATATTCTAATCATAGTGGGTCTTGGTTGCCACTTAAAAACCTTATAGAGCTTTTCACACATTATAAGAATGCCTACATTTAATCTAGACTAGTCTGGGTTTTATAAAACTCATTCTGAACCCATCCTGATTACATTACAACCTTCCTCTCCAATTTCAACCTTAAGTCCACATTAGTTTGACTCAACCTTGGTCACAACACTTCCAATCTCAATAACATCCATAAAAATACGTAAACAACATAACAAGTAACCCATAACTTCATTTATCATCAAAGCAACCCTATTAACCGATGATTAACAGTAGGATCATTTACCCTGTAGCTATGATTATACCCTATACTCGTTGCTAACTCCTTTATTCATTCAATTCTTACCAAACCATAAAGGTAAAGATAAACAGTAAGATGGAATTGAGAATCTCACATTATGTACACCAAAACCCTCTAGAAAAGGGCAAACACATAGTAACATACAAACAATAAGCACTAGCTTAAATCCCTTCCATAAAATACATACTTGAATCAAAACTCCTACTAAGGTAGTGAAAGCTCTTTAGTTGCTTACAATAAACAAACCTAACTAAAGTTTTCTTCAAAGCACTAAAATCAGAGGTGTATAAATAGGTTAAATGAACTAACTTGACTCAACTCACTTTGGCCCATGGGTTAGACGGGCTAAGCTAAAAGAGAGAACTAAAAAACTTCTATCTTAACTCGTTTAAAAAAGGGGTTAAATGAGCTGACCTGCATGCCAAAGGCATTAATATGTTAAATGAGTCGATCCAAACCGATCTATTTTGGTCCGCAGGTTAAATATGCCAAAAAACCTTAATCCAAACCAATTTAAAAGATAAATCAAACAGGCTGACCATGGATCAAAACTCATTTGTACACATTAAACTAAAATTGATATTAAAAATAACGAAAACTTTGATTAGGCTAGTGGCCTTTTCATTTTAAATAGAAAACCGGAACAAGAGCACAAAAATTACTTTATAAGTAAATTTGCACGCAAAATCATAGAGAAAGGGGAGAGAGAGAGACACGTGAACCCCAGGGAGAAGAGAGAGTTTTCTTATGTTGTTTCTAATTTGAGTAAAAAAAATCGATAACTTGAAAGATATTAGTTGTCTCATCCCGTTTCCCCGTTTCCATAGAAATAAAAGGGACAGAGTTATTTTTAACTAGAATGAGGCATGTGTGAGCATATAACTAAAATGCCCTTATATCTTCAAAATATTTCTAGGACATTTCACTCGTTCTTAGCAACAAAAATGTTGTGAGTGGTGAACTAACGATTTTCTTACAAGATGATAAACCAATTAGAACGTCTAATGATGAAATAACTAAATTTCCATCTGATATATTTAAGGGAAAATTGGTATTGTTGCCAACATTAAAAAATTCAGGTCATGCCATAGCTGCGTTTAGGAAAAGATTCCTTACCTCAAAAGAACGTTGATTTGTCCTACATTCAATCATCTAGTAATAGTTGCATTTTTCGCCAATTAGAATGCATTGTACCTTTTTAAAAAGATTCTTCCAACTAAATCAAATTATCGGAAAGACATCAAATCTATTCCGGTTATATGCACACCTCATCTTGGTTCTTTTATTTTTCATTTTGCTCATAAATCAGGCATTGACCTTTATTTTATTTTTAAGCTCCATATTATTATTGTTGTAAGAATTAATAATATACATAAAAAAGTGTAATTTCTCAACAATTTCAGGTGCTAAATATGAAGAAGAAAAATAATTTAAAAAGAAAGCTAATTAAACGAGAAAATACGACTTTGTTTAGAAAAAATCCAGTTTGGTTACGGCAAAATTTTAAAAGCATTACATACGACATGATAATCATGTGATGTGATCAGCTGCAAATGAAATAAACTATTAATAACACCCAGTTAATCAATGTCTTTAATAATATAAGTTCTTGGATTTTAAAAACCTCATAAAATCTCAACGTTATCCAACCTACATTGCGACTTATCAGACGCATCGATCCAGACACTATCTCTCGAACTTTATATCTTTTTATATTGATAACTTATTAAGTGATAAGGCCGAATACTTACTGGTTCGGGATTCTGCAGAGAAATAAGTTTAATTAATTAAAAGTAGGAAGATATAAAAGGTGTGCTGTGGACAGTTGTTTAAATATAAAAATAAAAACATCTTTCTCATTTTTATAACTTTTTATTTTCATAATGTCTCTAAACAATATGGTAATTTGAAAATTTATTTTTTATATTCTTAACAAGTATTCTATGCATTCGATATATGCTCCGGTAGCATAAAAGGATTCAATAAACTTAACGTGCTATACAAATCGATGTATGATATATAAATATATATAAAATTTTGATACACAAAAATATAATTAGTTATTTTTAAAAAAGTATATTTTCTTACTAATATTTATTAAAATTTTATTAGTATTTATATATTATTTATCGATTCATATAATATATTATTATTAATATTAATTTTTGGATAGGAAGACATATTTTAGAAAATAGCGTCAGTGTATTACGTGCTTATGCGTTTATTTTTCAGTCAAACATATTTCATACATTATTTTATGTTGCTTTCTCCTGATTCCAACTACTATTTTGGCTCGCTAGCACAATTATTACTACCAAGTCATGAGGTTGAACCCTATTTAGCATTTACCAGGTTTCAACCGTCTGTCCGTGCGTGCTCTCTCGTTTTTTTATCGTCTCTCCCCCATTTTCCTCCATTGGATGTTTAGGGTTTTCTTTGCTTCTTTAAGACCTAACGCCATTGGTCAGTAACTTTCTTCACAGTTTTTTTCCTGCTAAAGTTACTTAGATAAGCTGGTTTATTCATTTATTAAAAATTTTTGCAGACAGTATATTTATTAACTTCGACACTTCTTGTCGACCTCGTATGTGATTCCACAGGTGAGTTTCCAATTGGTCATTCGCATTTACATGTTTTTGTTTTAGATTTATTTTGTTTTGCATCGTCTATGAGTTTTAACCTTTTCAATGGTATGAGATACTCATGAGTATCGCCAAAGATGGTATATCAAATGGGTTTTGTTAATAATTTTTTATTAGCTTTCTTCCCCTTTGATTTGGTATTTCATGGTGGATTTCCAATGAATTTATTTAGAAGTGTTCTTTAAAAACAGAAATATCCAGAATTATTGTGTTTGGTTCTTTTTAAAAGACAAAACCATAGTATTATAGATTTTGTTCAAAAAATTATAACATTGTTCCAAGGAAAAAAAGAAAAAGACAAAGAAAAAGTTCATAGCCTAGACAAGGGAAAAAAAAAAAAATAGAAAAATGTATAACTGGCCATATTTCTCAATTGCTTTTCTGGCTGTTTATTATTACTCCCGATTGATATAGCCGGAGCATAATTAGAGAGTATATTGCAATGCCGATAATTTCTTTCCTTACTATTTATTATTACTCCCGATTGATATATTATAGGTTAAGCCAGATAAATTTGATTCATTTTCTTTGATTCCTCTAGCACGTCTCAAACAAGTAGCGGTTCTTATTCTTTTTCTTTATTAATGTAAATATGATTTTATGTTTCTTTCATTGGCATTTTCATTACCATGAATGGTTGGATAGGTACAGTTATTTCAGTTCCCCCCCCCCCCCCCCCCCCAACCGCAAAATTCCTAGTACTTGTCGTTGATTACCTCTAAATTTTCCACCTTCCACTATATTATTTTGATTACGGCAGGCCTGATGTGATATCGTGTCATTAACTCTTGCTTGTGTTTTTTAAGGCTTAATGTTGCTGTCAACAACTCAACCTTCACTATATTAATTATCAGAGGAAGGTCAAGTGTCCATGTCATGTCGAATCCTGCAACACTGGAAAAAGATTCATTAAAAATGAAACCTGGTAGCTAAAAATAAATAAAAGGCAATATTTAGAGTTTTTTTACTTTTTCCATCATCGTACTCTAACTTTTGAAGAAAAATAAATAAATAAATAAAACCTAATTCATCTTATTAAGAAATCGATATCCATACTACTAAATTATAGTAATTTTTGTTTACTTAAGATTATCTTATTATGAGAAGAAAGCTTTTTATCATGAAGCATTGAATTATTATCAAATTTTATCTACTCATTGTCATTGAATTTTATATATAACAGTTCAGCCTAATGAATCTTTTTTTTTTTTCTTGTGTGTGTTTTAACAACCCCTTTCGAATAAATAAGTAGAAAAGGCTATATTATATCGTTAGATTTCGATTAATATATTTTGGATCTCAAATTCTATTCCAAGATTTAATTTTCAAGTAGCATGAAAACTCCCTTTAACCATTTTTAATTAACAAATATCAAGTTTATATATCCTTCTGCAACACACCATCTCATCTTGGAGAGTTGTGGTAAATCGTTCATGACATTATTATGTTAGTATTTTGTCATTGATATGGTGTAAGAGTTCCAATATTTAGGTTAAAAAGTTTTAGAATAATGTATACATGGGTCACAACAGGGTAATTTGAGCATGGACCCCTCAAGTCCGATCAGATCCACCAAGTCTCATGTCCTTAGACCCTCCCCTGTAGGCCTCAACCTTACGGCTTGAACTACCTAGGCCATTAAGCATTACAACGGCCATAAGTCATAAGATAAGGATAAAACGGTCATATCCAAAATATTAGAGATATATTGGGCATGACAGCTTCACTCTCTTACACTTACGGGAGAAAATCTTTTCCGCCAATTGATCTTCAACTGCTAATTCTACTCCAGTATAAATACCAGGTCACTATCCAATAGTAACTCTCTCTACACTCTTGAGACATCCAAAAGACTAGTGACAAGAATCTTGAGACGACATTTAGCGCTGTCTATGGGAAGATTTGGATTCCTAAACCTAACACCTCAAACACATTAAACACATACCTCACGAGCAAACCTTTTAACACCATGTCCCAACGCGATAGACAAGAAAACCAATAGCTAGTAAATAACCAACCTAGGGACAATCAACCCCTCCCAAGGGTTGTGCTGGAAAAGTGCCCGGCGCACATAGAACTTGTGGCTGAGGAGTATGCAACACATAATAGAATGATTTGCGCTCGCTAAGACAAAGTGGAGCGGCACAGCGGACAAACTCACCATCTCGAAGCTTTAGATGCCTGTACTGGGCAAAATACTCAGCAGCAGTAGAATGATAGGGATCAACAACCTGATTCGCCGATGCATTAGTAGCCAGTAAGACTCGCGACTACCCGCGATCGAGCTTTGGCTTACAACGAGCAAGAAGCCAACTCATAAGGAGTGCAGACTTACTCGGCGACACAACGAGCTCATCCGGTAGACGATGGCGACTTAAACAAGCTCCGTACTATGGTAAGGCAACTCTTTGAGCAACAGGAGAGTAAGCCTATTGGCAATTCGAAGCTGGTCACCAACAATAAGACCCCCTCCACCAGGGGTATCTAGGATGAAGTGCTGCCTCCTAATGGCAAACTTCTATCTTTAGACTAGTATGATGGCACGAGCGACCTGGATGACCATCTTCTCCACTTTTGCACCTTCATGAACCTTCACAGTCATAAGGATGTAATCATGTGCAAAGTCTTCTCGGACACTCTACGGAAGGCAACTCAGATGTGGTTTAACCACCTCCCTAACAACTCTATCAGCTCCTTTGATAAGTTAGCACGGAGGTTTAACCTCCACTTCAGAGCTAGCAAGCCTCCATCCAAGAATACATTGTCCTTATACTTAGTAAGGCAGGGTGAAGGTGAGCCTCTACATGACTATGTAGGCCAGTTCAACAACGCTATGGTCGAAATCCCTCAACTGAATGAGAGAGTCACTGTCCATGTCACGCAGGTCGGCATCCAACCTTCAAGAGATTTCTTTCGGTCGCTTGCGAAAAGTAAGCCGAAGAACTTGGTCGACTTTTAGAACAAGGCCCAAAAGTACATCGACTAGGAAGGTAATATTTGCACTAAGCGCGACGTCAATCGGGAAAGGTTAGGTGGAAAGTAAGATAAGGAAAAATTGTCCGTAAAAGATTGCCTCAACGAAGAGTTACCAAACAGGCCAGAAAGGGAGAGCTTTAGGAAGTAGAAGCGCTGAGCCGACCCGAGCGCGACTCTTTCCCCCCTCCCATTTACACTGAATGTCCGCCTTTGAATAAACCCATAGCCCAAGTCTACTCGAAAGTGAAACATTGAAACTTGCTCTAAAGGCCATAGAAAATGTGGGGGAATCTTAGTCATCAGAACTCTGACAAATACTGTCAGTTCCACGATTACTACGACCATACCATTGAAGAGTGCTTCTAACTGAAAAACACCGTCGAATACATCATTTGGCACGACTTCTTCAATGACTATGTGGCTCATCGAAGGAACGGCGACCATTTGAATGATGATAGTGATAAGACACCTTAGAGGCGACAGACCGAGGATGCCCATGTGGAGCAGAATAATGACGGCTACAACGATTGTACCCGCAATGGCGTTATAAATGTGATCACGGGGGGCCCACATCTAAGGAGTTGGCCGAGCACTAATAGATTGATTAACGCCCAATCAAAGGTGCTAGTAGTAAGGGAGAAGAGATAGAAGTTAGATACTTCTATCTCCTTCTCCAACAACAACCTTGAAGGCATTGACATACCCCATCAAAACGCCTTGGTGATTGGGGCGAAGATCTCAAAATTTAAGGTTTTGAAGATTATGATGGACCTTGGTAGTTCCATCGATATACTCTTCCTTTATACATATGAGAGGATGAGGAAGAAGCTGCTAGTAAAGATGAAGTCGTATCATCACAACCTGATCGCGGCTTCAACAAAAGTACGGTTTGAGTCAAGGGCATCATTACACTGGACATGAAACTTAGCGATAATGACCACATAGTACAACGACCCATCAAGTTTGTTGTGATCGATTGCCTCTTCCCTTACAATGCGCTCTTGGGAAAACCAAGCCTAAGTACATTTAGGGTGATCACATCCTCCTTACACTTGAAGGTTGAATTCTGGACATCAACTTGGGTAGAAGTGTGGAAATGTAATCAAAAGTTCTCACGAGAGCTATACGTCAAGGTAGCTAAAGGGGATGATGTCTTCACCCTGAAAGCAACCCCGCAAGAGAGACCAACTGAAAGGGGCAAGCTCGGAGAAAAAATAAAATATGTCCAAATTGAAACCTTACTTGACCAGACCATAAAAGTCGAGATTGAAACTCCAGTCAAAGTGAAGGATGAAATCATCGCCTTCCTATGGGCAAATTCTAATAGGTTCACCTGGTTAGCATCGGACATGCCAGGGATTTCCCCTGACTTAGTGATTTACAACCTCAACATTGACGCTACAGTACATCCTGTTAAACAAAAAAAGAGGCATTTTGCCCCAGAATGGTAGGCCTCAATTGAGAAAGAAATACAAAAGCTACTTAAAGTCGACTTCATAAGGGAGGAAAAACACTTGACATAGCTGGCCAATATAGTACTGGTTAAGAAGAAGAATAGGAAGTGGCGCATGTGTGTCGATTATACCAACCTCAACCAATCCTGCCCTAAAGATTGTTTCCCCTTCCCTAGGATTGACCAGTTTGTCGATTATATGTCAAGACATGCTCTACTAAGCTTTATGAATGCCTTCTCGAGGTACAACCAGATCAAAATGGACCCGAAAGCAAAGTCCATACCTCCTTCATTACCAATTACAACACCTATTGTTATACCATGATGCCATTCGGAGAGGAAAATGCCGGGGCCACATATCAGTAAATGGTGACAAAGCTATTTAAGCCCCCTGATTGGGCATAACATTGAGGTGTACGTCAATAACATGATCGTCAATAGCTAGAAGTCGGCTGATCATGTTAGGGATCTCCACGAACCCTTCAATAGAATGTGCATGCATGACATAAAATTGAATCCCCAAAAGTCTGTCTTTAACGTAGAACCATTAGGGGAATGAAGTCTCCAACCTCAATCCGAGATGTACAGAAGCTCATTGGCATAATGGTTGCCTTAAGCAGATTCATCTTGAAGAGCATTAATCGATGCACTGAGTTCTTCAAAATCCTTAGAAATCCAAAAGGTTTTGAATAAACTTTCAAGTGCACCACCACCTTTTAGTAGCTACAAGACTTCCTCGCTTACCTACCAGTCCTTTCCAAGCCTGTCTAAAGGGAGGACCTATTCCTGTACCTGGCTGTAAACGATCGGGCTCTCACATTTATACTGGTCAGAGAAGAGGAAAGAGAACAGAAGATAATATATTACGTCAGCCATCTACTGCATAGGCCTGAGGTCAGATACATATAGACAGAGAAATTCGCCGTGGCCGTCATCATTACGGCCTAACAACTGAGGCCCTACTTCTAGGCACACCAGTTCACCATACTCACGAATCAACTACTACGCACTATGCTGCAGAAACCAGATACATTTAGGAGGATGATAAAGTACGCAATGAAATTAAGTGCGTATGGAATCTAATATTAGCCACGAATGGCCTACAAGGCACAGGTGCTGGCCAATTTCATGGTAGAATATACAGGAGAAGAGGAAACACTATTGGGCAATGACAAGCTGGTGTAGACTCTCCACATCAATGGGTCACCCACTTCGGGGGTTGGAGGTGTAAGTCTTGTTTTAATTGGCCCACATAAGGTCACCATCTGCAACACCCTCAAGTTCGGATTCAATTCCAGTAACAATAAATCTAAATACGAAACGTTCATCGTTGGTCTCAAGCTAACCAAGGAGATCGGTGTTAAGCAGTTGTAAATCTTCTTGGACTCCATGCTAATCATCCAATATGTCCGAGGCGATACCATAGCAAGGTACCTCAAGAAAGTGAAAAGCTTCCTTGAGGAGTTCCCTTCATGGGACATCAAGAAGATCCCTCAACTAGAAAATTCTGTGATGGATTGGTTATCCAAGCTAGCCTTCACAGGCATACAGAAGCTCGAGGTGAAGGATATTAAGATCTTCATAGAGTACCTACTAAAAAAAAGTATAACTCTAGGCTTGACTGAAGTTTTGGAACTAACTACGGTTGCACCAGAGCCGAGCTAAACAGACCTTATTTGGAGTTACTTAAAGGAGGGTACATTACCGAAGGACAAGAGGGAGTCAAAGAAGCTTCAGTACTATACTACCAATTACATGCTAATCGACGGTGTCCTATATCGCAAGGGAGTTAGCCTCCCCCTGCTTCGATGTCTCCGAGAAGGGGAAGGGCTACGCATCATGGAAGAGCTACATGCCGAAGTGTACAGTAATCACACATAATCCTAAGCACTCTACCTACGGACACTACAACTTGAATATTACTGGCCAACCATGAGACAAAATGCCAAAGCTGGAGCCCAAAGATGCCTGCAGTAATGAAAGCACACCCCAATCAATCATATGCCCAGCGCCGCCCTCCAACACCTGATGAACCTATAGCCGTTCATACAATGGGGGATCAATATCCTTGGCACCTTCTTGAAAGCATCAGGAGGATAGTAATTCATAATTGTTGCGATAGATTACTTCATGAAGTAGGTAGAGGCCGAAGTAGTGGCTAGAATCACAAAGAGAAGTATTAAATCCTTCGTCAAAAACAACATTCTCTCCTAATTTAAAGTCTCATATGCGCTTACCATGGACAACAGCGAACAATTCGATAACTCCAAGTTCAAGGAGTATTACACTAAGTACTACATCACCCTTCACTTCACCTTGGTTGCCCATCTCCAATCAAACAGACAGGTCAAGGTAACTAACTGGGTGATTTTGGATAGCCTGAAGAAGCGAGTAAACCAATCTTAAGGCGCCTGGGCCGATAAGCTGCCCAACATCTTATGGGGATATAAGACTATACATCGTATCTTCATGAGCGAGACCCCTTTCTACCTTGCTTTCGGGTTAGAAGCAATCTTCCTAATTGAGCTTGAGCTCTTAAACATTCGAACCTAAAGTTTCGATACCACCCTTAACAACTCACTACTGCAAGTGAATGTTGATACCATCGAGGAAATCAAAGACCTCGCTACCGCTAGAGTAACCGCATACTAACGTCGGGCCACTCGGTATTATGATTCGAAAGTTAAACAAAAGGAGTTCAATGTTGGCGACCTAGTATGTCAAAAACTATAAGCTACAAGTTCACGCGAAAGGCAGAGCAAACTGGCCCTCAATCGAGAAGACCGGTTAGATTCAAGGAGAGATTAGGCAACGAGGCATACAAGCTGGAAAGATTGGGTGGCGAGCTTATCCCATACACATGGAACGTCGAGAAGCTCTAACTCTATTTTGACTAAGAATTTTACTATGTACAATTTTTTCTTTCCATTGTGATGAAATAAAAGTTCTCATTTAATAGTATATTTCTCCCTCCCACTCCCTTTCTTTCTCTTGCCTTGCGAGCCTCTCAACTCAAGCACGTCGAAATCCTACCAACTTGACCCCCTTCGAGTAACCTTGATAAGGGAAAATAACTCTTATAAGCAGGAACTCCCCCATTACGGGCAGATCAGAATACCACCGACCTGACCCCCTTTGGGGTAACCTTGATGAAGGGAAATACCTCTTGCACGTAAGAACTCCCCCATCACAGGCAAGTCAGAATGCCACCGATTGGACCCCCTTCGAGTAACCTCAGCAAGGGGAAACACCCCTTGTACACAGGAACTCCCCCATTATGGCACGGTCGAAACACCACCGACTTGACCTCCCTTTCGGATAACCTCTTCAAGGAGAAACATCTATTGCACGAAGGAACTCCCCTAACAATTAACCTCACTAAAGGTTAACCTCCTTTAGAAAGAGGAATTCTCAAGTAGATACATTCAAAGACAAACAGAAAAAGACGTTTTGAAGAAAAAAATTGATCTATTTATTCCTCAATTGCTTAATTACAGAGAAAAGATTGGCATGTTGGCCCTGATTACATTAATTTAAAAAAAAAAAAAGAAATTTGCTATCTCCTAAGATTGGCTAACTTCGGTAGTTTAGAAAAGTCCAAGGCATCTATCTACTCGGAGCGCTGATCCATCAAAGCTTGAGGTGACAAGCCATGACTTGCTATAAGGTTGAAGCAATGCAAATCAGGAGCGGTAAGGGGGTCACCCTCAGAAGGTCAATCTTTAGGAACTACTTCAGAAGCGGTCTCCTGCTGGGCCACTGGGGTAGAAGCAGACAAAGAAGCATCCTGCTCTGCCCTGGCAATAGAGGGTATGCCTGCATCTTTGTCGGCCGCTTGGGTAGACTCCCTCTCTTGTGCAAGAGCTTCCTGCTTCTCATTGAACATTGGGGAGTCTAGAAAGTCGAGAAAACTCAAGTTTAGGTCTAAATAATGGGAGAAAACCTCCCTATGAGTGTAGCGAGTGAAGTCAGTGGATACGTCCTCTAATTCTTCCAACCACTCCTCAGTGGTCTGGTAGTCGACAACTGCCTTCTTAGTGGTATCATCGCTCAGGACTTCCCCACTCTCTATCTTGAAGACTATCTCTTCTATCTTCGGAACCCTGTCCCATAGCTCTCCCACTTGTTGCTCTAAGCCGACCTTCAAACAGGCTAGCTCCAGCGAAGTGGCCTTAATGCTCTCACATTCAGATGCCTTCATTGCTAGCTTGGTTTGTAACCTGGCCACGGACCCCTTCAACTCGGCATTCTCTCTTTCGAGTTCAACCCAAACTTTGCCCTCCTCATCTAGCATCTGAGAGAGATGAGCCCTTATCTTTTGCTCGTTCTCCAACTGAGCCTTCATTTTGTTGAGCTTTTGGGCTAACTTCTTAATTTTGCCCCTCTTTCGTTCCGTATCCTTGAGCCTCACCTGAAGCCCTGCCACTTGCATAACAGAGCGATGCAGGCACATATTAACCTTAGTGAATTTACTCAAGTACCTCTTACCAGAAGTCTCTACCTCTAGTGGGCACTACTTCTACTGACTTAACGCCTCTAGCAAGCCAATTACCTCTTTGGAATTGCTCAGTTCGGGCAGCAACTGGCCATGATACTACAAGACCAAAATAAAACCAATAATTAATACAAAAGATACAGAGTACAATAATACAAGAGCAACGAAGACTAACCTGCCGCATCAGTGTACTTAAGTAGCCCACAGTCTGTACGGGGTCATTCCCACCCTTTTGAGAGATTCTCTCCAGGACAACCAATCACCGGGGGTATATGACCCCATCAACACCTGATAGCCGAGCATCTAGTGCCGTAGCGTCGGATCGCCAACGCGGACTTCCCACTTCGCCCTAAGGATCTTCCCGTAAGCGCTCTTCATGTCCGACTCGAGGGTACCTCTCTTCAATGCCTTGTCTCAGGAAGTAAACGCAGCTTAGTGGAATGAGTCCGACCCTATCCCCTTCTACCTGAAATCATTGAAGGAATCCAAAAACCCGTCCCCCATGTCATTGATACTTTGGTAAAGATGCGACAAAGGCCACTAGTTCCATCTCCCTTTGGCCAAAGACCCAACCCCACCCCCACCCCCCCCCCCCCAACCCCTCACCCTTTGCACCCCCCGCGGCAAGGGCCTTTATTGCTTCACCCCAAGACTTAGCTCCCCAGCCATCTCGGGAGCTTTATGCTTCTAGCTGCTGCTGGAGGAGGGGCGGCCCCTTCCTTAGTCTCTCCCCCCTTTGCCGTCCGTAGAAGGGAAAGCACTTGCATATCAGGCCCTTCTTCAATGCCCTCATCGCCCACGATGATGGGTCCAAATGAATGCATGTGGGCAGGAGCAAGAAGAACCATTCCTAAAGGCTCTAAGTCCATAGGTTTTTCCTGAACATTGATAGGAATCCCTTAAGGTACAGACCTCGACCACACCTTGTTAGGCCCCAACTTCGACCTTACCACCTTTACCTTTGGCGAATTTGCATTGGTTTGCGTCTAGAACCTACTCATCAAATCATCCATAAATGGACAAGATATCCTCGGAGCCAAATTCTTGCTTGCATGAAACCCGATCTGAAGTTAGAAAAATAAAACGAGGACAAACCAAAAGAAACTACCACTACCATTTACAAAACACTGCCATGACCAACACAACTAAGGAGGTCCTCCCATCCTATAGGCGTTGGATGAAGCACATTGACACTAGCATAACAAACAGGCACATAGGAACGAACTTATACCTTCAACCCACTTCTCCACTACAGCCTTCTTTATGCTGGAAAGAGCTCGGAGATCGAGCGTTGGAAATATCTCTCAATGGTCTCTATAGCGTTAATCTCTCGGCTACCTCTTAAAGCCATAAAGGCCAAGATCTCCTGGATGGCTTCGGTATCGCTAGGACTAAGCCTCTTCTCTCCACTAGTACGGACCATCTCAGTCCACCAGGTCTAGAAATCCACCTCTTTGGGTAGCTCAACCACTACGTACTCGTACTGTGAGCTCTTGACTGAATCTACCAGGCTACAAAACAACTTCTTTCTTAAGCGTGGCTAGAGGTAAGCCACCCCTAACGCTCTTCAATATGTAAAAGTAACAGAAGAGCTTGGGAGTAGCCCTTATAATCAAGCATTCGCAGAGTGCTTGGAAAGTTTTTAGTACCTTCCACCTATTAGGAATGACCTGTGATGGATTATAATGGTCGTAGTTAAAGAACTCCTTCTCAAAACGACTAGGAGGGAGGCACTGCCCAAACTCCAGGCACTTCTCAAAGATTGCGAAGCACTTCCCTGATAACAGGGCCACCCATTCATCCCTGATAGTAGGGCGGCAACCTAATTTGCTACCCAAGAATCTCCCCTACAAGAAAGTTGATGAGGATCCAGTTGGGGACAGATTGCCTACTTTTACTTATACGGCTATCAGGCCCTTACCTATATTAGGAGCATCAAACAAGTCCTTTGCGGAGGGTAAGAGAACATTCGCATATACGTCCCTGAGGATGGCATTAATAACTCTAGCCCTATCCAACACTTCCACCACCATCTTAGTTGGTTGTTCAACCTGTGTTAGTGACGAAACTTCCCCCTCTTACGCCTGAAAGGTATCACTCCTTGTAAAGTTAGAACTAGAAGTAAGCAATGACAAAGAAGAGCTAGCCTCATCTCTATTGGTCGACATGATTGTGATTCTAAAAGAAGGAAAAAAGACTTGAAACTTTTGAAAAAGGTTTAAAAGTTCGAATGTAAATAAAAAAATTGTAATGACCAAGTGAGAAGATTGTAGGAAAGCACTCTCTCTCCGTGATACTCTTATTTATAGGTAAAATCGCTTGAGAAGCCATACAATCGATTATAAGGATCCGTATAAACACAAATTCCGTAGAATGCTACATAGCAAACACATGGAAAGCATCTCAATCGGTCGGTTACCTTTAAAAAGGCAGAAGGCATGTAGTTATACGTTAGTCTACTGTAGTAAGACACTTGTCATGTCACATTTAATGCACAGAATACAAGTGGGCAAAAGTCGTATTTTCAAAAAAAGGTTCCTTTAACAAGAAGCTTCTTTAGGGCCCGTCCGACTTCTACCTGGTCAACATGACGATGATATGACACAGTTGCACCTCCTTAGACAGATTGGTACATGGCCTTGAAGTGCTTACCCAGTGAGTTGTAAGGGTGTCCTGCCTTGATACCTAAACCTAAGCCTTGCTTAGGCCTCCAGCACTTCACCTCAAGACTTCTAATCACTCCTGTTCATCTCGCCTTGGATATTTTCGGCTTTGGTATCCACTACCTCAACTACCTTCCAGTTCGGATCTTTATGTACGCCGCATTAGCCTCATAATACTAGGTCAAGTTCCTTTTAATCAAATTGGTTACGCCTGAGCAACCCATATATCCCTTCTCCTTACCTTCACCTCGACAATGAGACTATGGGGGAAAAGGGGGTTGGGGCAAGTGTTGAGAGGTACTTTGGGCATGAACCCCTCAAACCCGATTAGATTCGCCAATCCTTACGTCCCTAAGCCCTCCCCTGTAAGCCTCAGCCCTAGGGCCTGAACCACCCAGACCTATTAAGCACTACAACGGCCAGAAGCCACAAGATAAGTATAAAATGACCACATCCCAAATATTAGGTATACGTTGGATATGACAGCTCCATTTTCTTACATTTGCAGGAGAAGATCTCTTTCGCCAACTGATCTCTAACTGTTAGCTTCACTCCACTATAAAACCAAGCCACTACTCAATGGTAACTCTGTCTACATTCTACATACCAAGCCTACACATTAGCTTCAGTATCCTATACCTTCAAGGCCATTACTAACTTAAGCATTGAAGTAACTACACTGGAGAATCCCTCGGCGTCCCCTCATGGTATATTGTTTTGCAAGCCCATCACGTACAGCATCTAAAAGACTACCAGTAAGAATCTCGAAACGAAAGTTGGATGCCTTTTAAAATATAGGTATTACACATAGCAGGGTATATGTCACTTCCAAAATTTTGGAACTTATATAGTTATAGTTGGGTAAGGCATATGACGTCTTCACATCCCAAACTAGCGTAGAACTTGTATTGTGAATATTGCAAGTCCCAAAGTTGTAAGATACCTAATAATTTCTCAAATGTATCCAAGCTACCCCAAACTTAGCTTGCACAATATTACTAATGCATGGTATTAATCAACAAATATATATATATTTATATTGCTATTGATCCATTATATTTATTGTTGATATGATTTCACTTTAGATAGATATTAACTTAAAATTTTGAACATCATGGTCATTTACACACAACCCTAATTTTAAGATAAGGTAATGAATATGAGGCATTTCTATCCTACCACTTGTTACTCATTCACCTCTACAATTACAAATATTTTGAAGTTTTAGTACTCTATTTATTGACATAAATTTTATTATTGTTGCATTGTAAGTTAAGATAATGAACTTAGAAAAAAAGCTATGATACTATTTAAAATTTTCAACAACACTACTAAGATCTATGTAACTCTCCCTAATAGGGATTTATGTGAATTTTTTCTAATGGAGATTTTATGCTTCTACTCTCATTTTTAAGGATGTTTTCTTAATCTAATTTATGTAGATTTTATTAGAATGAGTATCTATTTTACCAAACAAGTACCGTATAATTCTTGGAGAGTTTATGTTGTGAATGTCACTCATATGATATTTTTTAGTAAAAGAAAGAATTTATTGAAAATATTTCATACCTTAGGATACCTTTTTACTAGTTTATATAGGCACTTATCAACAAAATGTTTATATAAATATATATATTTTATTTTTTCCCAAAAATGTGATCAATGATAATCGCGTGGCATATAAATTTCGACATGACTCATTCAATAGCTGGTGGAGTCTTCACAAACAGCCAGCTATCTCTTTGAATTGTTGTTATTTGATATTTCGAAGATCTTAACGAGTGTTGAAGGCATTTACTAAGAGTAAAAAATAAAACAAAAAGAAAAAAAGAAATTGTTTATACAATTTTTATTTAATTTTTTTGTGAAAAATAATCAATCTTGAAATGATAAAATGTTTCTTATTCTTGGTCTGTTAACCTAGTACCTGAGCCCACTAACGAGTTTCTTATAGATACCTTCACTGCTGTCATTAACCTAACTGTAATTCTTCTTTTATGACCACCTTAATCATGTAATGCTTCGTTTATACATCATCACCGACTAAATACGTTAACATTTGAACAATCTTATTGGCGCATTATTTTTCTTGTTCTTTCTTGTTTTCGTTTATTTTTGTTTTCTTTTTCATTGCTTTCCATCTACATTTTTTGTTCATGTTTATGTTTTCTTAGTTTTTCTTTGGGTTGCATTCATCCGGAGGCTACCAAACGCTCTATGAAGACAACCTCGTCCCCCAATATTTCCTTAACCAGGATCACCTTCATGGGTCCTTTTGCTTTTCCTTGTCGAAGGGAATGAGTGAACTGCCAAAAACCACCTGAGCTCGTAGTTCATTTTAAAATACAGATTCTTCACTGTTCTTCTTTATATTCCATGTGTAAATTTTTAGCTGCATTATTTGGTCCCCTCATTTAAATGCAACCGTATGATCTGATAACTGATTGGTAAGTTCATTCTCCGTCTACCCCGACCCAAGTAGCATTTTAATGTCATACTATGTAAACTGTCCTCTGATCCGAATGCCATGATGTTATTATCGTAATGGTTCTGATTCCTAGGATCAGTAAGAGGATAGCTAGGAGGTTACATTTTAGCCATTTCGCTTAATTAAATCCAAACGTTCTTGTATGTACCCGGCTTGTTCACGTGCATTGTTGATTTCCATGTCTTATTGACTAATATCCGTGTCTATAAGTTCTTTCTATTTTGTTAATATTGTCTGGTCAATCTTTTTCTACTTACTCTAGACTGGTGGGTGTTAGTAGCTTGCAGAATCTGGAGATAGAACCCGTCTACATTGGCGTCAAGAATTATTCACAGTGCCAATCTAGGGAAATGATAAGGTGACTGGAAAACTTAACTTTTGTACCTTTTAACAAATCATTGGTACTTGACATCGATCACTTTGCTGATAAGAATGCTTTGAGATCTTCAGTTTTATGGTTTTGTCATTGATAAAACAGCTCGGTGGTGGTTCAGTATAGCAGGATATTAGAGTCTCTAGGATCTGCCAACATATACAAAATCAATCATCAACTTTGCTGGATCTCTGGTGCTGATGGACCCTAAGTCGAATAACTTCTCCCCAGTCTTAGCTGACACTTCCCCTGCCAACAAATCAAGATTATGCCTATCTGATCTGAACCCACAGTCTGCTAGAGCTAATCCTTTATCGAACGGGTTATACCTCCCAATCCCGAGGAAGAAAGCACTCATACTAAATGACATGCGTTCATCTGGCTGGCTTGATGCTATGAAATGCTCTTCTCCTCCACCGCAGATGAAAACCAGAGACACTGGCAATCATCAGTCTAGCACAGAGGACATAGACGATGCATACCGAACTTGGATGGTGAAATTGCTCATTCCACCCTTATAGATTCTCCATTTTCTCATATATCTAAGAAAGTGAGTTTTCCTCCGTTATTCAATTGTTGATCCATACTAACCTTTCCAATTTTCAGAATAAGTATCCATCGGCACTTGCATCTTTGGAACAAATTACGAATAGCGCTAGGGGGAAGAGAATCGTGTTGTTTTTAGATTATGACGGGACTCTTTCACCTATAGTGGACAATCCTGATCATGCTTTCATGTCTGACTCAGTAAGGATACATCATTTCATGAAGATCTTTCTCCTGATGAATCGTTTGTTTATTGATCCTTCCAGCAGTGACAGCTTACGCTTTTGTCAGATGCGTGCAGCGGTACAAGATGTAGCCAAATGTTTCCCAACAGCGATAATTAGTGGAAGAAGCCGTGATAAGGTACTTATGGTTCACTTCTAATGGTTACCAACCTCAAGCATGTGCAATTCTGGTATATTACCATTTCATGATTTGGTTTTGCTTTTGACACCATTCGATTAGGTATTCGAATTCGTAGGATTGACTGAACTTTATTACGCGGGCAGTCATGGTTTGGAGATTATGAGTCCTTATAGAGAGTCTTTTTCTACTGACCACTCAAGCTGTGTTAAATCAGCTAACATGCAGGTTATTATGGCATATGCTGCTTTCTTACCCACTTTTACACTTCTAGCTACATTCTCTTCCTGTCTGATATGTCCAGTTGATCGTGTCGTGCTCCTTTGTTTATGCAGGGTAAGGAAGTTTTTTTGTTCCAACCTGCTAGTGAATTTCTATCCATAATTGACAAGGTAATATACATGAGCTGAAGCACATTGTACAGCACAGAAAAGGGAACAGTTTTGTATCTAAGGCATTTTTCGCTTCAATTTGATGTAGGTTTTTATAGCACTTGTCAAAATTACTGAAGAAATTGATGGGGCCATTGTTGAGAATAACAAATTCTGTGTTTCGGTACATTACCGCAATGTCGATGAGAAGGTAGGAAGCTTCTAACAGATTGCAAAGTCTATATTAGTCCACTTAGGTTGCTCGGTGTTCCTTTGTGTATGTTCAGACTAGAGAAGACGTTACATTTTCCTCTGTTTTCGTTGACATCTTTTTGATTGCACAGAATTGGGAAAAAGTTGCGCGTTGCGTGCATGAGATTATGAAGGACTTCCCACGTCTGCAGTTGACTCATGGCCGGAAGGTACACCTTGTTCAGTGTGTAGATGCCTTGGTTGTAGGATTGGCTCTGACGTCTGGAATTTGTTTTTCTTTACCGTGTGTGCTGTTAGGTTTTAGAGCTTCGACCTCAAATCAATTGGGATAAGGGAAAAGCCGTCATGTTTGTCCTTGAATCACTTGGTAATGTCAGATTATTCTTCACTGTCTTGTGAATTTCCTTTTCCACTGCACACAATATCTCTAGTACAAAAAGTTCTTAGATAGATACGGTCTATTACGCCAATGTTAGTGCATAATGTCACACGTGCAACAACGATGAGCGGATCCGTCCATCGATTCGCTTGTTTCTGTGCAAGTGGTTTGCCGTGCTGTTGCACCGGTCCATTGGACTCAAGCTATCTTGTAATTTGTGTGTCTTTACTAACACACACACTGGAAACGATTGGACAGGCTTAAGAAACCATAAAGAAGTGGTTTCAATCTATGTTGGAGATGACCGATCAGATGAAGATGCATTTAAGGTAGCAGTGTCGTTAAAGATAGATTTTCTCATTTTCTTCTGAGATGAGTTTTCATTTATCTAATGAGTGGAATAAAATCCAATAGGTTTTGAAAGAGGGAAATCATGGTTTTGGCATCTTGGTATCTTCTACACCCAAGGAAACCAGTGCATGCTACTCTCTTAGGGATCCATTGGAGGTATGTGTTGATTTTGCCCAAATCATGTAGTTTGTCGACAAATTTTATCTGTCACTATATCCCGGCTATAAATTCTCCTACGAGATGACAGCAAATCCACTAGAAAAAACCCATTAAAAGATCTAAGATAACTTGCAACGAGCAAGTTACATTGGTTTCTGGAAAGCTTTTGACTTTGCCTTCGTTATCAGTCACTTGTTAGCAAAAATTGGTTGTTTAGATAGGTAAAAAAAAAAAATTGGATTTACAATTAGATATACAAGAGGTATTTATATAGTATGCTTAGGGTTGAAACCCTAGTTTATATTATGATGACTAAAGTGCTCCTATATACACATAACATGTAACTACATCGTTTATCCCCTCAATCTCGCGATGTAGTTAGTGTGAGATTGGAACACTAGTCAAGAGAATATGATGTAGATAAGTTTTTTATGAGAATATCAGCTTTTTGTGTATGTGTGAGAATATAACAAACCGAAACTCGTTCAGTGACAACAATTATCAATAGTGACATCATGTTGAACAAGATTTGTATAGAGATAAACAACACCAAGATTTTCATTACATAAGATAAAAGGATAATGAAATTTGATGTCTACTTTCCTAACTAAATGGCATTTCCAATGTAGATTTAGCTACAACATAGTGCATAATACTTAGCCTTAGTGCTATTATGGGTGACAATGAGCTACTTCTTGAAGCTTGTGAGTTGGTTTATTTAACCTACTTTTTAAACAGGTTATAATCAAGATTTTTTTACTCATTTAAAAAGCGAATCAAATAAACTCAATCTGTTTAACCTACTTATATATCTCTTAGTGGAACACTAGTGTTAGGTTAGGACATTAAACTTAATCGACATCAACATAGGTAGTTAAGGAGGTTACAAAAGCGAAGAACAATGGGAAGGTCCTACGTTGAAAATGTTGAGAAGGAATCATAGAACTCATTTAGTAGCTTGTAAAATGATTATTATTAAGACAATGCATATATCAATTCAATTATTAACCACAAACATAAAATCAAGATCCTATGAATTGAGTTTAGAAGACGTTTAATCCATAGGGAATGTAAGTAATTTATATCCCAAGAAAGAAACAAATGTCATCAAGAGATCTTATATAGTAAATTGGTTGCAAATGAAGAAAGGAGGGTGCATTAGTATCAATGTAACAACTTAATTTGAACTTCTTCAACCAAGGTATTGTCCCTTTTTGCATGAAACATCGTATGGTTTTATTTCCTTATGCAACGGCTTTCCAAGAAGTCACCCATCTTAAGATTGACATAGCCCAAATACACTTAACTTCGGAGTTTTAATGTGCTTCAAGCCACTATACCAAAAGATGCTTTAATGATTAAAGTTCTGTCACTTAGCATATAAGGGGTATTATAATCTACCCCTTTACAAAATTGACTTCTAGTCAGTTTTGTTATACAGGCTCAAGACCACAACCAAATAAGGACTATACCCTTTCGATTAGTAAACTGCTTTGATGCCACTTGTAACGATTTAACCGAAACTCCTTCTACTGAGATATTATCCACTTTGGCATGGAATATTGCATAGTTTTGTCCTCTAATGTAGCAGCTTCCTAAGAGGTTACCCACCTTGGGATTAACCTAGCTCAAGCATGTTTAATTTTAGAGTTTCAACATATTTTGAGCTACTATACTTAAAGGCGCCTCGATGATCAAAGTTTCATCATGTAGTACTTAAGAGGTGTTACAATTGGTGAGAATGATGTCACCAACTTATATAGAAGAATGAAGATGATATTAAAGTCTTAAGAGTAGACAAATATAAATATATCGTTTTAGTTTATGTAAGGTCATTATGAGGAAGAAAACTACTAAAGTGATGAAACTAAGCACATAGGATTCTTGAGATTAGTATAGCTAGCAAACATGGTATAGGTATTAAGGATGAACAAATCTAAGGGGCTATTTTATAAGGTCTTGCTTAGTATGATGACAATGAAGAAATGCATTACATTTGCTTAAGTCCCATTGAACCATTGACAGCAATTAAAGGCTAAGAGGTCATGTTTATCACAAATCTAATAGGTAAATTTAGGTGTTAGAGTAAGCAACATTAAGTAGAGAATGGATGAAAGTCCATAACTGCAAATAAGATCTCCATCTTTATTATGACATTTGAGCAACTATTCTTGAATGAGGAGTCCAGCTTAAACCTAATCAATTGGTAAAGGGGACACTGATGATTAAGTGAGAGTTTTGACAAAAGGCATTATTGTCACAAAGGAAGCAAGGAAAGGCATGAGCTATGAGATGAACGAGATTGAACAAATGACTTATAAAAGCCAACTGATCAGCAATGGATATAAGATTGCCCAGATAATATGACATATAACTGTTTTTCAAGCGATGACCTGCTTACGTTTGATTACCTAAGTAAGGGAATTTTCAAGGAAACATCGTCAAAGAGCTCTCCATATGGTCACATGCAATTAAGATGCCATGAATCCCCATAAAGATTTCATTAAAGTTTATAACAAATTAGGATGTACTAAACATGTTATTCAATTAGAGCTAATTAGCACGAGTCATACCAAGGATTGAAATATCACCTATAATAGGGATGATTTCACTAGGTAAGGCATATGGGTGTTCATGATTTGAATCGATTTGGTTTAAAGGTCAAATCATGGTTTGATTCAAACATTTAATTAACTGAACTATTTCAAATGCATTTCAATTCAATTCGAACCAATTTTCAAAAGTACCATTTTCTTTTTAATATTATCAATAGTTAACAAGTTTTTCAACTAATATTAATTTATAAATTAAGGTATATTATGCAAAAATAAAAGCCACATAAAATTATTTCATTATAAAGGTTAAGAATAAAATGAGTAATGACAAAAAGAAAAAGGTAAATAAGATTAAAATGAAATGTTGAAATAATTTAAAAAAAAAAATGCACATTTTTATTTTTTAGTAAAAAGCGACTTAGTTTGAATCCAAATAGTTTAGTTCGACTCAACCTTCTAAACCAAACTATAAATCATTTGGAATTTCTCTAAATCAAACTATAAATCAAGTCTCAACATAAAAGAACTATATTTTATGGTTATGCTTTGGTTTAATTCGATTCGATTTGATAAACAGCTTTCATATTGGGCATTAATTAAGATTAGAAAATAAGGTCATAACTAATAGCTGGTGACATTGGTAGGAGAGATAATGGGAAAAGTGGCGGAGTTTGAGAACTTGTACGGGAGGTTGCCAGGCTGGGTTTAATGGTGGGATGTGGTGGTGAAGTTAGGGGCAGCTGCCGATGAAGGAAACTATTTGACTAGGGAGAGATAAACAATAACAAGGAGATTGGGGAGAGTCCATCAAGCCTAATGGTTTTGTAGTGGGTGATGGAAAGAGAAGTTGTTGCATGGAGGTGGAGGCCCCGGTGATCGCAATTCGCATTTGGTGGTACAAAAATCAAGTGGGAGGCGGTAGGTAGGTGGAGGAGAGATGGTTGACTAAGGCTAATGAAAGGGGGGAGTTGGTCGAGAATAGACAAAGTCGAATGAGGCAGATACGTGGCAAAGAGAGATCGTGAAAGGTGGAAGCTTAGATAATGATAATAGGTGTGCAAGCGACAGTGGTGGTCGACGTACTGATGATTGGTGTAGGGGTAGTGGTGGACGACATGGTAAGTTGAAGGAGTAGCCAGAGAAGTAGGAAGGCTGTCACCAGAGGTCGTCGAAGGAGTTGTCTTTGGAGATGGTCGGAGAAGAACGTAATTAGAATAATTATAATTAGAGATACGATAAATTTATGTACAATAAAATATATTTAGTATGTTGTTATTTTAACTAGGACTACAACGATTAAGTTTTTCCTATGTCCATATAGACCTATATAAGAGTCAGCTCCGAAATCGTAAACTGATCCGGTTCCATCTTAAACTGACCTAAACTAACCATTGAACTATTAGGTTTTAAGGATTCAAGTAATTCGATTATGGCAATCCATCGAACCGATAAGTCAAATTATCCTTTAAACTAGTGGTTTAGCGAAAAAGTTTGAGATTACACCAACCTCGACAATTAAAAATATATATATGAATAATATATAATATACTACATATATAATACAAACATACTATATATATATATATATATATATGATGCAAACAAATATATAATATATAATTAATATACTATATATATATATTATAATATACATATATACTATAGATTATACTATATGATATACAATATATATAATAAAATGTTATATATTTATATTCATACAGTCAAAATGAATTATTTTAAGATTAAAAATAAATTGAATCGAAAATAAATTGTTTGATTCACTAGTAATGATATAAAGTTTTGGATTTAGTTAAAAAAAGAATAAATAGTTCACAAATTATTTATAATAATTAAAAAAATTGGAAAAAAGATTTTAAAAAAATACCCTACTAAACCGGCCCGGGCTTATCCTTTTAAGGGTCATGCCCAATTCACTTATTTGCCGACTTGTAAACAGGCGGTTGTAAGGCAAGTTGAACAAGATCCACATAAGTCATAACATGTAATATACATAAATTGTTAATTCCTCAATAAGACCAGATCCGATCCAGCAAACATGCTCACGCCACTACTCTCCCCTAGAATAGAACATGACATTTCTTTAATATTGGAACCTCTAGATCGGATCTTATATTTCCTGATTTGCTGTGTGGTTTTGTATGCTTTTACCCAGGTGATGCAGTTCCTGAAGTTCCTAGTGAGATGGAAGAAGGCGGGGGCAGTTGGAGTGGGAGGTACTTTCCCAAAACAAAACTAAATGTTGAGATTTCTCAAAGTCATCCAGAGCTTCCTCAGCTGCGATTGGAGTGTGTAACGGGGCTCCCGTTGGTTACTTTCAAGCTTAAAGCATTCCTACTCAAGTGTAAATATTCATCTTAAAATTTTCAGATATTTCAATCGTCCACATCCAACCCATTCTTTCAAAGCAGGTTCCCTCCAAGAGGGTACTGTTGCATGTTTCTACTAAAATTTCAGGGAAAATCGGTTGTAGACTCCTGTAATCTCTAGTGTTATTTCAAGATTTTGCAAATTCTGTGGGTGGTTTTTTGTTTTTATTTTGGTTTTTATTAAGACAAGGTTGTGGCCATGATTAAGCAGCTACTTATTAAAACATAAACCGCCCTTTAGGCACATAAATACCTCCAAACCGTCGATTTGAATCCAAATACATATGATCACAAAAGTTCTTAAACCAACCCTCGGACCTCAAGGATGAAGAATTGAGCTTTTGTAAACGTAAATCCTAATCACATTCTCGTTTAAAGGCAACTATGGCCATTTTCCAAACCACCGTGAATCTTAATCAAATGCTTGATAATTTCACAATAAAACTAGTTCTTTCTGATCGAACTTAGAAACTAGCTCGGAGCCTATGATATTTTAGCGACACCTTTTCGCAAGGTGAGATTCAAATCTTTCCTCACTAGAAACTAATTCTCTCCATACACCTACAAAAAATTATATAAGTGGCAAATTAGAATCAACGTTATATTAAACTTTATTCTTTATAAATAGGATTGCAAACAAACTCAAACTTTAATTCAAACTCACAAACTTTCTTAATTAAGCTCATGAGCCGACTCATTTAAACTTATAAATAGGTTTAAAAATCTTATATATTATTAAAATTTAAAAGTTAATATTTATATAATTTATATAAATATATAATATATAATCTAATATTTATTCACCATTTATTAATCTATTTATTTATAGTAGTAGACATGTACTCGTATTGCATGTGCAAAATTTAAATAAAACTTACAATAGAATTTACAATACACAAAATTATTAAATCATATCACAACCATAATCGATTAACTAAAAAAGATTAGAAAATTACGTAAACAATCTGAAAAGTGTTTTTACATTTAAAAAAAAAAGATAGAACAATATACTAAAGAAGTACTAATTATAGATAGTTTGTTTTATTGAAAATATCAGCTTTTGCCTACAATATTAATAAAATAAATGTTAATTGAGGAAATTTATGTATAAGAAATTGATAATATATCTTCGATGTTAAATAAAAGAAAACTTGATAAAAATGATAAATTGACATATGAAAATAAACAAAAAGACAATTAAAAAATATAAAAATTGCTACCTCTGAGTGTAGTTACACCACAAATCTTCTTTAAGCTTAAAATCTGAACTAAAAAACTATTTTGTACTACTCTCAATACAAAACTCTTGATTCTTTTAAACATAGTTATTTTTGTTTAATATCATTCTCATTATTATTCCTTTCAATCCTAAGCTTTGAATCAAAGTCCTTCTCCATTGCCAACATTTCTCATTTCTTTAGCCAAAAGGAAAAACGAAAAAAAAAAAGTCAAACATATTTCTAAATAGCCAGAACTTTTCATTACATTAAAACACCAAAATCCAGCTTTAATTATAGAGAAATATTAGGAGCGGAGTTGACTATTCAATCATTTAATAAGTAAAAGAAAAATGTATATATTAAAATATCGTAAATCAAAATAGATGTAAAATGCAAAACTCATTTCATTATAATATCGTCAAAATCATAATACAATACCAATGAGGTTTGATACTTATAGACATTACAATTCAATCAAGAAATAGAATTTTTCAGAGTATTAACCTTGAATTGAAATTTAAAAAAGAAAATACGTGTAACACTAAAGGAAAGGTTAGGGAATTTGAATACTAATAGAATGGTAAACCCGATTGTGGAACTATTTAAACCTTTTATATTTTATAGATGATTATCGGATGCTTCGAAGTTGTAGAATTTTATTAGCCTTCAATCACTAACTTATTTGCCATTGCTTCAAAAAAAAAAAAATTATCTAAAATGAAGGTAGAAGCTGTTAATATTGGTTGAAATATGGAAACATGGAACATACATGAAATTGTAGAAGTGAAGAAAAATATATATTAGATGCGTAGAAATACACAAAAATAAAAATTCGGAAACAAAACTAAAAATCATTTTATACTGTTTCATATATACTCTCATGAAAATTCCACATGAAATGGAAATGTCTAGCAAATTCTCATTAATATTATAATACCATAGCTGCTATAAGGAAATATAAAAAAGGAAAAATAACAAAAGGTGCAACAACATTTACATTTCTAAACTTGATATTTGCAATTTACATCCCTATAATTGTTTTCCAAGACTAATGCTATTGTGAAGCAATCATCTTCAATATGCTATTTCATGCCCTTTGAAAGTTAATCATTTGATTATGTCTATAACTACAAAATCCTCATATACATATATATATATATATATATATTCTTAGTACTACTTTTAGTATACCAACATCCATAGCATAAAATTTCTTTTTATATATTCTTTTCTCAATAAAAAATTCACCTTCTAAAAGAAATCAAAGAAACTAAATCAAACTTTCCTATTTCTTTTCCAATTTAAATTGAAATTATACCAAACAAAATAAATCACTCAAAGAACTCTAAAAAAATAAATATAATTAGAAAAGGATTTTAAGATCCATCGCATTGTAGCATAATAATTTTTTATTGTAAGCAAAGAATTTTAGATTGTCAAATAAAATAGATTACATGAAAAAAAAAAAAAGTGTAGGGCATGAATAGTCTTAAGCTATTTCACAATAGATTGAAAATCGCGACCATCAAACCAACCCTAATTCTCATCTCAACTTTAATACATTTGACATTATAACACCAACCTAAGAAAATTAAATAATAGCAAAACCAACAAATCCTATTACATCTTGCCACGATACTTCGATACATATGGATCTTTTTCGAGGGCACAAACAAAATGACTATGCACTTCATGCTTCCCCTTTTTTACTTTGATCTATCAGTTTCAATTTGATCGCTCACTTACCAAAGTGATGAAAATCAACATATATATTAAGCTATCCTCGACATTCTTACCATTTAGATGGAAATAAATCACCCAATCATAACCCTCAATAATATATGTATTACTTAAGATGTATTTTCCTTATCCTATACCTTTTCCATGCGAGTAGCCCTTTGATTTAGTCTCTATTCATTGATAAGGCAACAACATAAAACAATTCAATGATTGGAGAATCCCCAGTGGAACAAATACATTGATTAATAGAGGAAGAATATGAAAAAGGAAAAGGTTAACGGTTGTTGCAAAGGGACAGAAAAATATAAAATAAACGTGAACAGTTATTAGATAGAAATATAGTAGTTACAAAGACATGAAAGATAATGTGTTAAAAAACATAGCAATAATTAATGTACATATTTTGTAGTTGCTAGAAGCAAGGAGCTAGTGGTTGAAAAAAATAAAATAAAATATAGTATAAAATTGAATATACTTACTCCTTTAATAATAATAGATATTTTTTAATTTTATATACTTAAAGCTCATTAATAGAATCAAAAATGAATCGTATCGGTTTAAACTTTATTTTACTTGAATTCGGTTTCAATTAATAAATAAACTAAACTAAAACTCAAGACAAAACTGATTTATATAAACGAGTTAGAGCTTAAACCTCAATTAAAAAATTCAGCTTGAACTTGAATTTAATAATTTTTAAATAAACCAGACCAAATTAATTAAAAGCTTACCTAGACTCGAGTCCACTCGTTTGCAACCTTATCCATAAATCCCAAAGAATATTACGCTGTATATGAAATCATACTAGAAGCAATTCTCAAGCACTAGGACACTGGAGGATCAAATCGTTCACCCTCCCTCCAATTCCAATGTCGACTAACCGTGTACAATCGGACTGAGCTCGATGCAATTATCCAAATTACATCGCATATCATATGCAATGTGCATTTTGTCATTACGTCTAGAAGATATAATTCCACACTTCAGGAATTCATCAGTAGAATGATAGAAATCACGAGAGACGTACCTCGGAGATGGTTATAACAAAAGCAGTGAGAGAGAGAGACATTGCTAGGCCATGAGCTTACTCGAAAAACTAGTCCCATATTTAAGAAAAGAACAACCACGACACGAAAAACACAAGCATTCCACCGTACAAACCATGGGAAGTTCTTCAAACCCGCACAAAGGTTTTAGTTACCTCGTGTTTCTAATAGGCCAAATCACCCCATATTTTTACCAACAAAAAGAGACTGATTTAACACAAAAAAGCCTCAAGGCTTGGACAAAATATAACATCTGGATACACAAAACATACACACCATCAAGGTCATGCCTCTGAGGTGTTGGTACTGCTTTCTTCCCGTTCCTCTTCCAGCATTCTCACAATTTGAGTGACACCTTCTGCAATTTCCTTCCTGATGACACCATCAGGTACATCAAATGTCCTCCTCCTCATGGAAAGAGACTTGCCCGGTGGTTGTGGGTCCACCACATCAAGCATGGCTTCCAGCTCATCAATCATCGACCTTTTTGACGATCGCACCATCAGATCACTCCCCTGGAATCACTCATCAAGGTGGTGGTTTCGGTTAAAATGAACTGATTACATCTAATTTAATGTACAAGGTATATCCATAACAGCACAAACTTTTTTGTTGTAATTAGGAAATAGAGCTTTTTGTTGTGCTAGAGAGTCTACAAAATAAACAGAAGCATCATACCTCGATGGCATCAATAGTAAGCAGCAGGACTATTATCTTTTCAGAGAACCTTTGTCGCTCCTCTGCATCACGGGCAATGCGACGGCGATAAGAGAAATTATTGAACAGCACCCTGATCTCTTTCAGCTTAGATTTGGCTACAGCCACCTCCCTAAGAGCACGGAGGGCCTGGGATCTGCGTATCAGATAGGCTCGATATTTCATCTGGATCATCATTGCAGCATCTTGTGGAGACAGTTCTTTCTTCTTTCCCCTAGATTTTCTCACACCCCCAGTTCTCTTCTCAAATGCCTTTAATTATTTACAACATAAGAAAACCAGCAGAGTATTTATTTGCAGTTCACCATACTACATGAACCTTCAGATTAAATCATGGAAACATCTAAGAGCTTACAAAGTAAAAAGGAAAGAAAAATTCAACTGCATTGTCACCTTTCTTCTCAGAGCATATTCAACGGCTCGAGTCCAGATGTACGCTAGAGCAACTATTTTTTTTATTTTTATTTTTTTGGGGGTGGGTGGGGTGGATAGATATTGCACATAAGTTAAGATCCGAGTACTTCCATATTGATTAAGAGAGTTTAACCAACTAAAAATTAAAGATCCAACCTCGAAGACTATAAAGTATTATACAAGTACAATCGTATGGTTTTTACAGTACAGGCATTGAGGCAACAATCTTTTCCACAAATAGATGCATTGTCTTCCCACAAAGTTCTTGAGTTCAGTTTCTAAGTTGCATTGCTCTCTCCAAATGGAATCCGAATCTGAAACTCGCCCTTCATAACCTAAATGTCAGTGCAATTGCAGATCAACTGCTCACTTCCGAGGATACTACTAGCATAGTAGAATTGCCCAGCCAATTCAGTTAAAAAAAAAAAAAAAAAAAGTCCAATTGATCTAATTTACAAGTAAT
The DNA here is from genome assembly GCA_024138005.1 of Lumnitzera racemosa. Classification (NCBI taxonomy): domain Eukaryota; kingdom Viridiplantae; phylum Streptophyta; class Magnoliopsida; order Myrtales; family Combretaceae; genus Lumnitzera; species Lumnitzera racemosa. The sequence continues at coordinate 111,422,980 of JAMXBC010000004.1, forward strand.
GTCATAGTAAAACTAAAAATTTCAACGAAATAGATAATATATAAGCCATAAATAACTACTTGTTGCTTTGACTGGTCCTTACCAAACCTCCAAAAAAAATAAAAAATGGAAGAAAAAAATTAGACTTGATGGCTACATCAAAATCGATTCAGATGAATAAACACAATATATATATATATATATATATAGTTATTGAGCGTATTACCTGTCGCAAAACCACAGCACGATAATCATCCTCAGGCTCTTCAATCTCCACCAAGCGAGTGATTTTCGCTCCTTTCTCTTTTCCTTTCTTCTCCTCCTTCTTTTCCTTCTTCTTATGCTTCTCGTGCTTCTCCTCCTCCTCCTCCTCCTCCTCCTCCTCAGGTTCCCATCCACCGCTCTCAACCTCATCATCACTCAGTTCCTTCTTCCACGTGTACGTCCTCTTGACAGCTCCTTCTTCTCCCTTCTCCTTAATCTCAGCCGTCCATTTGCAGCTCTTCACTTTGCCATGTCCATGTCCGTGACCGTGACCGTGACCGTGTCCGTGTTCGTGACCGTGACCGTGTCCATGTTCGTGACCGTGTCCGTGTCCGTGCTTGTGCTTCTTCTTTTCTTTTCCGTGTTTGATCTCAGCTTCCCACTTGTACTTCCTATCGGCCTCTCTTCCTTCAATCTCAGCAGTCCATGTGTACTTCCTGTTGCTCCTACCGTTGATCATCAGCCTCTCAAACTTGTTTTCAAGCTCCGACACTCGATCGTGTAGAGATAACAAGTAGGACTCAGCCGCGACTCGATGGTGGATCCTCTTGAAGGACGGCGTCTCGAGGAAGAAATAGTCCAAGGCATCGAGGTCGGGCCAGAGGAGATCGACATCTTCAGTTAGGGTTAGGGTTTTGCGAGGAGCGAAAATGGAGGTTTCGGACAAGGAGAGAGAGGGAGGGTAGTAGTACCAGTAATCGTAAGGTTCCATGAACTCGATTCTTCTTCTGACTAGGCTCATGACTCGGGACCGTAAACTCAGTGAGTTGAACGAAAAGATGAGCTTTTCATGAGATGGATTTCTCGATGGCAATGAGATGATAGCTTTCTACGCAGATTTTGGACAAAGTCGTAAAAAGAACATGAAAGGAGGAAGAAGACAAGATTTTGCAGAGAACGAGAAAAGAGAACCGAAAGGAGTTGACAGGGGTAAGATTGGAATTTCGTGTAGCAAAATCATCTGCGCTTAGCTGGTTAAGACGCGCCGCGTAATGGAAGGTTAAATGAAATGACGTAACCAGACATGGGTTTTTTGCAAAATGACGGAGACAGACGGAATCTGAGTAGTAAGGTTAGTGCGATTAGGATATCAATATGAGACGGCCCATGTGATGCTACAGATCTAGTGGGCCCACCCTTTACACAATCCCGTCCCTCCTTCTCATTTCTCCCTTATCCCTTTCACATCGCATGCTTATCGGAGGAATGTTCGTTCCTGGTGCAATGCCTGATTACAACGTCAAGACCGTCTTAATTCTTTTTATAATAAATGATTTTAATATATAACTTATGGTATTAGTTACACGAATTAATATCAACGTGTTATTATAAATTATTATATTAAATATTTTATTTAAAAAGAAAAGGTATAAGTATTAATGTTTTTTAATTTATTTAGTTGATTTTTATATTATTCTAAAGTCAATAATTTTTTTTATTCAATAATATTTTTCATGAAGTCTTTGTATGTTCACCAATCCACATTTAACTTAATTTTGTAAATATGAATTACATAAAAATAGTTATGTATTTACCAACGCTAAATCATATATGAAACATACAATTTTAGTTGATTTATCTATATAGATACAATATACATGTGTAATAAGTGTAAAAGGAAATTACATATCAAATATGCAAGTTTAGATGCCATATGAATACCATAACTTCAAGCTATGATTTAGTTATGTACAATAATTTGTATATCATGTGTAATAAATGCAAGTTCTTTGTATATATAAAAACCACATTTATAAGATGTAATTTAGTATTAGTAATTAGTAATTAAAATTATGCTATTTGTAATCGTGCAATTTTTTTTCTCAAATATGATAAACATATATTATACTCTTTTTTCACATTTATAATATAATTTATTGGTTAGTTAAAATAAAACTAAAATAAATATGATTTTCTTAAAGTAAAAATATTTGGGAATACAATATTAGAAAATGACATTCCATTATGAAAAGAGTAAATTTTTTCTCAAAAACAAAGATAATATTTTCTTTTACTAAAAAAATACTTTTTTTACAAGGAAAAATATTTTTTATTTAAATAATCTTTTTCAGAAAAAAAAAGACAAGGAAAATAGAGATAAATTTTTCAAAAAAGATTTTTTTAGAAACCAACGAACCTTAATAATTTGTTAACAACCAAATTCAACTATGTACAACAACACGCCACATTTCTTGTCTCCTCCGTAGAGAAATGCAGAGATAATTTGTAACAAATGACGATAAATTCCCAAATCCATAACTTGTTCTTGAATACCCATCCACGTACTGAAATTGGATTATATTTATTCATAATATTCATCTTCACATAAAACGATGGATATTCATAAAATACTATATGACATCTAATTTTGTTAGATAGACATTATTGTATTAGTATTGTCTCAAAATATGTTCTCAAATATTTAGTAAATAACATTATATATGTTATTGATACAATATAATGAAATACAACATATAATAATTGTATCAAAATATATTACATTAATATTTTTTTATAGGGATAAATTGATTCTATAGCACATAATATATTGATTACATGAAATTCCAATTAAAATTTAATTATCATAAAATAATAAAAACTTGTAAAAAAAAATGACATGATATTATTTTTATTTAATGTAAGGATGTGAGTACAACCTCAATGGTCATGTGTATACCACATGTCAAGTTGCTCTAAAGGTGATTGGGAAAATAACTTAAATCGTACATATGGGATGATCAAATGAGCAAAGTTAACAAGAAGGAGTAGGCGATTTCAATAAAACTCTAATACATTTAGTGACGAGTGAAGGAGCTCATTGATATCAAATTCCACAACTAATGAATAGTGAAGATTGTGTTCTTAACATGTATAAGTGTTTAATCTTTCAATGTGAGAATCTAGCATAATAACGGTGTTTATACCAAGATCTCATTTGCTTAAATGAGAGAGAGAAAGTATTATTTATAGGAGTTGGCTATTGATCTCATTTATCGTATCTGAATGATAACCAATGGCTAAGATCGATTATTTCCCTTAATGAATCCCAAATGGGCTTCTTCTTTAGATCTAGACCCAATAAAGGCTTTATTCTTAGTGTAAGCTAATATTACGAAAAATTGAATCAAACAAGTTAATCCAATGGGCCATACTCTAAACTCATTATGCAAAAACTCCTTTGATCATCCTAAGAATATATGTGGGCTTAATTTTTAGACCTTATTATCTTAACTTAAAGAGTTAAACTCAATTAATTAATGGGTTTAAATCCCAATTATAAAAATAACTTTATACATTTTACCTACCAACCAAGTTCTTTGGATGAAGTCCAAGGGATTTGGGAGTCAAATAAGCCTTTTAGATGGCTTAGGTGTCCATATACTATTACACAGCTACATCATTACCAAATTCCTTTCAAAATTGTTTTAATGCGCAAGTTCACAACATGTTTTAATTGTATCCTCTTGCAACTTAATTGAACTATATGTTGCCCCCTAAAACAAATCTTCTTTACGTTGTCTCTTTATGAGTCGATTCACCTCTTTAATTCAATCCATGAGCTTTTGTTCCATTGAGTTGAATCTCATGCATTAACTCTATATTAATGATCTCATTGAGTTGATTCTTACATATAAATATTGTCTTGTTTTTCTTTAAATATAAGAGAATTCTTCCTATGTGATCTTCACATATACATAATTGTCGAATATCTTGAATTATAATTACACAAGACCCAAATTGTAATTATGTGCAATATTTTTAGAGCTCTATCTTGAAATCTTTCCCCTTCAATACAAACTAGCTTTTTTTTCTTCTATACACATATAGTACATGTGTCCTGTAAGTTCTAAAGTTAAGCCAAGTGACTATAGTATTGAACTTAGAATACAAAGTTTACGGCGATCGGTTAAAAGATCCGATCAAACCCAAATTATAAACTATAGATAGAAATATTAGTAAAAATGACCCCATAAACTTGAATTTAAGAAAATAAGTAATAAAATAGGAGACTATAAAAATTTCAAATTTTAAGTATAATAATTATTAATTATCAAAAAATTGAAAAGTGTAATATAATAACTAATAAATTACTAAAGATAGATTATATGTATACTAAAAATTATAGAATGACCTAAATAATAATTAGAAATGTTTACATATACCTCACATGTATTTATGTATAGATAAAAATACGCGAAATTTCTTAAAGTGGCTAAAACTTATTAAATAAGGAAAAATCAGAGAAATCAGGAATGAGGTGGATGTGGTCGTGGCAAGTCAAGATGTGAAGAAAAAAAATTGCCTAATCAAAATCAAGCAACACAAAAGACAAAAGCTAAAAGCTAAAAGCTAAAAACTAAGGGATTTGGGTAATGTCTTGTCTAATTTAATGCATATTAATTGCCACGAAACTCTATAAATAGGAAAAAAATTTACAAAGCTCCTTTAGACAGTTAGAAATTAGAGAAAAATAGAGAGTATCGAAATTCAAGAGAAAAACTAGAGCAAAAAAAAAGAAAAAGAAAAAGAAAGGAAACCTATGCAGTTAGGGCTAGTGAGTCAAACCCACGCTCTACTACCGCTTGGGATCAAGCTGCCACCACCACCCCACTCCAGACTCACTGCCTAGACCGGCCGACACACCTAAACCAGTGTTGGAAGGCTAAAAGCCATCGAACTGAGTGAGTCTCTCATATGCTCCGATTTTGTATAATTTTGTAAAATTATTTATTTTACCCAAAAAATTATAAAATTTATTATTATGAGGTTTTATTAGATTTAGGAAAAAATAGTGATTAAGTATAATCACATCTGAAAATATAAGATTCTTAAGAAATTAAGCAAAACCAAGCATGATTAGGATTAAAAATAAATAGGCTTAGAATTGTAGTTTGGAGCTCAAATTTTTTCTGTTGAATGCTTAAATGATATAAAATAGTACTTGGAAGCCATTTTTTTAAATTTAATTTTTGAAATTTTTAGGTAAATTTTTAGCCCTAAAATGATAGAAAAATTGAGTAATTTTGAGTTAATTAGGTGATTAAGACATTAATTACTGATTTAGATAGTAATTAGAGGGTTAGGGATGTTAATCTCTGATGTGAAAACCTAATCCTAACCTTTGGAGTGTTAAGTGTAATTAATGAAGAAATTATGTGGTAATTGTAGAAAATTAGGAATATGTAGAATTGGAAAATTAATAAATATGAAAAATTAGGTTTAATTAGATAATATAATAATAAAAATCATAATATAATAAATCTGAAATAAAATTTAATTTTAGGTAATTGTATAAAAAATATAAGATTTTCTCACATCGAGAATAAATCCGGTACCCCAATTAGGATTAACATGTACCGAACAGTTTAGAATACTAAATTAAGACCCAATAGAATATTAGAATACTCGAACTTAATGTGATTAATTTCACATTAGGATTTGAGCATATTTAAGATTCCAAAATCAAAACTAAAATCTAATTTAGGAACCGAACCCCGAAATATGATAGAATGAATTATTAGTAAATAATAAGTATACATGGAAAAAATAAGCTAAATTATAACTTAGAATATGAATCATTAAAGTATAAGAACTAAAAAGACTTATTTGTATTACAGGATACCTAGAGACGAATTGGCTTGCAATTGAGTGATTGAGTGACTAAGAAATTCCAAATAAGTTGGGTTATTACTTACTGTATTAGAATGCTATTTTATGGTACTAGGAGACCTAGGATTGTATATGGTTGTGATTGTAAGTAGTTTACGCATGTGTTTGATGTATCTGAATACAGATTGAAATTTGTAACGTAATTGATTTTATGATTGATTGAATTAGTGTGAAATTGTTTGAACACTCTAAATAAAATTTAATCTTATTCGACTCTAATAACCAAAAATGTCATGCATTGCAACTCATTAGGGGATCATTAGGATTCTCCAACCAAATACCAACCCCTTCAAAAGGGATAGCGCAGGATTACATAATAGTCCCTTCTTCATCCTTAGTTGAACTAAGTGAAAGGAGAGGAGGTCGCGGCGAGGGTGAAGTTAATGGTTCGAAGATAGTCGCGAGAGGAGCGGTGTCTCCATTGCACAAACCTGGGTTTGGTTATGAGCTGTCGCATAACATGAAAACTCCTCAACCTGGATTAGAGCAGGTAAAATTTTTCTGATTTTGCAACAAACCAAACTACGTTGTGTGATGACACTTAATTGTTGTACTGCATAAAAATAATTACTTGATAATCTTGTTTGTGTTTCCATACTTTCATGAGTCTTCAATTCAACTTGCTGAGCCGTGGTTACTTATACCCTTATAAATAATTTTGCAGGTCCTGATTTCTGATTATTGCAAATATTACGCCGCCATACAATTATCCAAATGTTAGTTCTTTTGAAGCCAGGGGTGTGAGGATCAATTTGCTTAGTAGTAAATATATAGTTAGTGTGTCCTTTGTAGTTTAAAACCAAAAGATTGATAGTTGTTATATAAAATTAGTAAACCGTTATGTTCAAGTAAAGCTTCTTGGGAAGTTATGTGGACTTTATATATAATTATGTATGTTTATTAAAAATTGGTAATAATTACTATATTTATAGTTAAACACTTAAATAAGACTGTTTAATTCAAAGTAAAAAGTCGTCAACACCTTGTGTAAATTATGTCTATGGTAGGTACTATGAGGCCAGTTACTATCATAGAATGATTTACACGGCGGAACTGTTGCGACTATATGACTTCGGGGTGTAACAAATGCCATCCATGTCACTCCTTCCATGATATTAATCGATACTTTAAATTTTCATCTTGAGCCTTAATGTTGCTCTTATGAGCCTAAACGAACCCTTTTCTTAAGTTTAAGGCTTCGATTCATTAAAAGCCCTATATTGGATGTCTTGGATGGGCCTTAGGGTTTGATAGGCCTCTAGAATAACTTATTTTAGACCTGGTAATGTAAGGTTCAAATCTGGTCATCCCTTTTATTCGAGTGTTAAACTTAGGTTTTGAGACTTTTTGGGCTTAACTTGCACTTTTGGCCCTTAAGCCTAAACCCACTTATCTTTTTGTACTTAAGCTTAACCTTAGCCTTAAGTTTAGTCCAATTTATCTAACTTTATAGATCTGATCATGATTATCAAGGTGGTCATTAATACCATTTTTAAGTCTCTAATTATTAACTAAGCTAGTTTAGGGCCATCATTAATCTACTCAACTTGGTTAATTAAGTTTTAAATCATACTTAACACTAAATAATCATATTATTAAGCTAAATGAAAATTTAAAGATTTGAAACATTCATGAAAATGATAGCTAAGTAGAGTTCTTCTAAGCTTTCCTTCAACTTCTTCCATCAAACACTTATTTTAGTGTTTCCTTGTTTTAATTGTATTTCTTTTTGTTTTAAGTTAATAATATTACATAACACAGTGAAAACAAGATTGATATATATCATGGAAGGAGAGATATGGATGGTATTTGTTACGCCCTGAAGTTACAAAGTCATAACACTCCCGCCGTGTAAACCATTCTATGATAGTAATTGGCTTCACAGTACTTACCATAGACATAATTTACACAAAGCGTCGACGACTCCTCGCTTTGAAGTAAACAATTCAATTAAATGTTTAACTACAATTATGGTAAAGTTCATAAATTTTAAATAAACCTATATAATTATATGTAAAGTTCATAGAACTTCCCAGGAAATTTCTACATATACACAACAGTTCGCTAATTTACATAATAATTATCAGTCTTTCATCTTCAAACTACGAAGGACATTCTTGCTACACATCACTACTAATTAAATTGCTCCTCACACCCCTGGCTTCAAAATAACTAACTTCTGGATAATTATAAGGCGGCATAATACTTGAAGTATTCAAAGTCAGGACCTACAAAAGGATCTATAGGGGTATGAGCAACAACAGCTCAGTAAGTTAAATTGGAGACTCATGAATGCATACAAACAAAAACAAGATTATCAAGTAATTATTTTCATGCAATGCAACAATCAAGTGTCATTACACAACGTAATCCAATCTGTTGTGAAATCAGAGAAATATTACCCGCTCCCATTCGGGTTGAGGAGTTTCCATATTATGCAGTAGCTCACAACCAAACCCAGGCTTGTGCAATGGAGATTTTGCTCCTCCCGCGACTACCTTCGAACCATTGATTTTACCTTTGCAGCGACCTCCTCTCCTGTTACTTAGATCGACTAAGGATGAAGAAGGGATCATTTTGCAATCCTACACTGTCCCTTTCAAAGGGGTCGGTATTTGGTTGGAGAATCCTATGATCCCCTAACGGGTTGCAATGCATGACATTTTTTGTTGTTAGAGTCGAATAAGATTAAATTTCATTTAGGGTATTCAAACAATTTCATACCAATTCAATCAATCACAAAATCACTCACATTACAAATTTAACATGCATTCAGATACATCAAATACATGCGTAGACTACTTACAATCACAACCATATACAATCCTAAGTCTCCGAGTAGCATAAAATAGCACTCTAATACAATAAGTAATAACCCGACTTACTTGGAGTTTCTCAGTTGCCCAATCACTCGATTATAAGCCGATCCGTCTCTAGATATCCTATAATACAAAGTGGTTCTTTTTAGTTCTTATACTTTAATGATTCACATTCTAAGTTATGATTCAGCTTTTATTTACTAATGTTCATTCTACCCTATTTCAAGGTTCGGTTCCTAAATCAGATTCTAGTTTTGATTATGAAATCTTAAATATGCTCGAATCCTAATGTGAAATTAATCACATTAAGCTCGAGTATTTTAATATCCCATTAGGTCTAAATTTAGGATTCCAAATTATTTGGTACACGCTAATCCTAATTGGGGTACTGGATTTATTCTCAATGTGAGAAAATCTTACGCTTTTTTTATACATTTACTTAAAATTAAATTTTATTTCAGATTTATTATATTCTGATTTCTATTATTAAATTATCTAATTAAACTTAATTTTTTTATAATATTCCTAATTTTCTATAATTAGCACATAATGCCTTCATTACTTATACTTAACACTCCAAAAGCTAAGATTATGTTTCCACATCAGAGATTAACATCTCTAAACATCTAATTACTATCTAAATCAGTAATTAGTGTCCTAATCATCTAATTAACTCAAAATTACTCAATTTTCCCATCATTTTAGGCTAAAAATTAACTTAAAAATTTCGAAAATTAATTTTGAAAAAATGGCTTTATAGTACTGTTCTATATCCCTTAAGCATTCTACAGAATAATTTTGAGCTCCAAATTACACTCCTAAACCTATTTATTTCTAATTTTAATCATGCTCGGTTTTGCTTAATTTGTTAAGAACCCTATATTTTTAGACGTGATTAAACTAAATCACTATTTTTTCCTAAATATACACACAATAGAACCTCAGAATAACAAGTTTCATAATTTTTTAGGCAAAATAACTAATTTTAAGAAATTATACAAAATCGCAACAAATTAGAGACTCATCTGGTCCGATGGCTTTTGCCTTTCCAACACCTGTTCAGGTTTGTCAGCCAGTCCAGGCGGTGGGTTTAGCGTGGGGTGGTGGTAGTGGCTTGATCCCATATGGTGGTGGTGTGTGGGTTTGGCTTACTAGCCTTAACCGCATAGCTTTCCTTTCCTTTTCTTTTTTTTTTTCTAGTTTTTCTCTTGAATTTTCGGGTTTTTCTATCTTTCTCTAATCCTTAACTTTCCAAAGGAGTTCTCTGAATTTTTTTCCTATTTATAGACTTTTTGGTAATTAATATGCATTAATTAGACATGACATTGCAACATTTCCTTGATTTTTGGCTTTTGTTTTGCTTAATTCTAATTGGATAATTTTTCTTCTTTTGTTCTTGACTTGCTACGACCAGATTTGCATCATTCCATACTCTTCTAATTTTTTTTTATTTTTCTTAATTGATTTAATAATTTTCTTTAATTATTTACTAAGCTTTTAGCCAATTTAAGAAATTTTATGTATTTTTACCTACACATAAATACATGTGGGGTATATGTGAACATTCCTAATTATTATTTAAGCCATTATATGATTTTTAGTATACATATAATCTATATTTAGTAATTTATTAATTATTAGATTACACTTTTCGCCTTTTTATGATTAACAATTATTATACTTAAAATTTGAAAATTTTGTAGTCTCCTATTTTATTACTTATTTTTTTAAATTTAAGTTTACGAGGTCATTTTTACTAATATTTCTCTCCATAGTTTATAATTTGTGTTTGATCGAATCCTTTAACCGATAGCCCTAAACCTTATGCTCTAAATTCAACCTTATAATTTCTTGGCTTAACTTTAGGGTTTACAGTATTTTAGGTTTCATGATGTTTTGTCAATAACTTTTAAAGTTATTTATATAAAACTATCTCCTACGCTCGTAAAATGTTAGTAACAAACTAGCTAAATACATGAGTAAAAGAGTAATTACGAGGCTCTAAAATGACATGTATATGATTATATCATATTTATATAGTATTTCTAATCTTAAACTCTTAAGATATCATAAATAAAATTAGTATAAATAGAAAACTTAAGTTTAGTGAGTTTTACCTTAAACCTGCCTTTACAAGCTCCAATTTTTCCACTCAAAATCAAAATCAAAATGCTCTTCTTTAGGTGCAAATGTTTGTTGACAGGAAATTATAATGTGTCTTTAACATTTTAGTGGTGGTTTATGATTTGGTGGAGTATAGTCGTGGTAGTGCTAAAAGATGCTGATGTGCATAAAGGTATCCGAGAGCACTTTTTGGTTTTTTATTTGGGTTTGTAAAGAGGATTTCCTATAGTTTTCTATGAGTGAAGAATAGTATCAAATGAGAGTTTTAGAGGGGTAAAATGGCAGATCTTAAAGGTGGATTAAGAGGACAAGAGGTGACTATTTTAGGATAATGGTACATGGTCTCCTCTTAATACTATTGTACCTTATTTACTTTTTACTAAATGAAGGAGGATTTTATCTCATTAAGGACAAGTGTCCTTTAATTCCTAATCAATCCTTTGTTTTTTGTGTTTAATTGAGTTTAACTTGCTACTAAGTAAGATGTAATGAGAATTGGTAGATGGATTAAAGGATAATTAAGTTAATTAATTGTGATGTTACTTAATTAAGCAATTTAGGCCTAATTAAGTGTAACTAGGGTATTGCTATATTTTATCATTTTAATTAAGTTCATTGACCTATATTACTTCGTTTGTTATAGTCCTTTATTATTTGGGATCGATTATGGTTTTCAACCCACTTACGAGGTTGGCGATTTAGGGTTTCATAGTAATTAGAAAAATTATTTGCGATTAGTAAATAGTGTAAAGATATACTTAGGGTTTGTTAGTAGAATTAGGGTTTTGCACTTTCGATTGTAGTTTTACATAGTCTATTGATATTTTCCAATCATTTTAAGGTTTCTTACGTATTAGGGATTTTAAGGTTTTACACATATGATTAAGGTTTTAAGGTTTTACTCTTTTTACGGTTTTCCGACTAATTACTTAGGGTTTATGACTTATTATTTAGAGTTGAATCGTTTAATTCATAGATTTTATTATTATATCATTCATTATTATATTTTGAACAATTTTAGGGATTACTTATTAATTCTTGTATCTGACTCCAAGTTCGGATTCAAAAGTTTACAGAGTTCATAGTCTCCCCAAGTATAACATTAGCATTCATAAGGAGATATTTCCATATAATCACTTTGTTTTATATAATTAATTGTTCTTAATTTATAGTTAATTATGATATAAAACCCGATTAGCATATTAAGGTATAATTAAGTTTTTTAATCTTAATTATTAGTACACTTGGCACAAATTATTCGCATTTTAGGGCTTAATATGTCAAATTAAGTTAGTTAAACTCATTGGGTTATCTTGTTTAATTAGTTTAAGAAATTGAGACGATTATTACTATTCGAATATGTTTTAGAGGATAAATTAGGGTTTTAAGGCAATTGAGCAATTAATCTCCAATTAATAAATAGTTTTACTATTTAATTAGAGTATAATAGTTAAATTAGGGTTTTTAACTATAGATTTCAACACTAAATTAAGGTTTTACAATTATTTTAAAGGTTCACATATGGAAGGATTTCAATTAAGATTTTAGTGTTTAAAGGTTCATTTAAAGACTACAGTATTCATTTTAAGGTTTTGAACTTAATGTAAGGGTTATCTATATCGATATTCATTTTTTTACTTAGCTTACCCTTTATTGGTTTTAATGATCTCTTGTCACGCCCCGAAGCGACAGAGTCATAATAGCCTCGCCGTATAAACAATCTTAAGATAGAAGTTGGCCTTACAACCGCTATCTTAGACCTGATCTACATAAGGCGTCTACGACTAACTCGTTTTGAAGTAAACAGTTTGTAATTTAAATAATTCATTTACCTAAGAAAGTGAGAAAAGTTATATATAATCACTATAATTCAGTTATTACATTAATCAGAAATGAAAAGTAATAACATATGTGTTGATTTTTCAATATTTTTCCTCACTCCCCAGGATCCAGCAGTTGCTAGTTTCAGAGTAGTTGTTTGTTGCTTCTTAGCTAGCACCTGCACGACGTCTATAGGGATATGAGCAACCATAGCTCAGTAAGTTAGGATAGAGAACTTAAAACTATACCATAAACACAACAAGGTTTTCAATCAAATTATTAGGTGCAATGCATGTGCAAGCAAATGCCATCGCATGACATTGTCCGGCCCGTTGTGAGATTAGAGAAATTGCGCTCGCTCTAATCCGAGTTGAGGAGTTGCCATTAATGCAACAGCTCACGACTAAACCTAGGCTTATGCAATGGAGACCTCGGTCATCCCGCGACTACCTTTGAACCACTGACTTCACCCTCGCCACGACCTCCTCTCCTGTCACTTAGTTCGGCTAAGGATGAAGAAGGGACCATTATGCAATCCTGCATTATCCCTTTCGAAGAGGTCGATATTTGGCTGGAGAGTCTAAGTTCCCCTAATAGGTTGCCATACATGTCCGATTATGATTACTGGTCGTATATTTGATTAAGTCTAGTTTAGGGTGATCAATCATTTCATATAAATCATTCAATACATGCCAGAGCAATAAATAGAATCATAGTATCACCCATAATCAAGCACATGCACACATCTAACTATCTAATAAGCACAACCAGGCATAATCTTAAGCTTCAAAAATACAACATCGTATTAATCCCAACTTAGCTCGACTCTTCGCTCGCTCACTCTAGGTCCGATTTGCTCAGGCCATCGCCGATCATCTTTATAACACTAGCGTGGTTTCAGTTTTTCATATAACTATTATAGGTTCATTTTATCCTATAACATTTATTGTTATGTTTTGTTTAGGGTTTAATTTGCCTAATTATCCAGGCCTTAAGTCTTTTACAATTATTCTAGGTTTGGAGTTAGGTTCGGTTCGATTTTCACATCGATTTCTAAATTAGGTTTTAGTTCGATTTCTAAATTAGTGTTTTATACTTCAACCTTAAAAATTTGTTTCAACCCATAATATGAAATTAATCACATTGCTTCCCAATTTCCTAAATACCATTATTACCCATAGTCAGTATTTATTTTACCCGGTACACTTAAATCCGTATTAGTGTACCAAATTCACTCCTAATGTGAGAAATTTTTATATTTTTCATATAAGTACATAAATTCAAGTTTCGTATCAGATTTATTGTACATTTTTATTATTATCAAAATATCAATTTTTATTATAATATTTATATTTATTATATTCTAATAATTACATATTATGTATTATTACTTTTTATGTATATCATACACTTCTAATATTTCTATCACTCTAATTATCGTCTCTAAACACCAATTATCATTTCAAAATGTCTAAATTCATCCTAAGTCAGATTTTACTCCTAATTACCCTAATTTCTAAAATTAACTTAAAATTTACTACTTTTCCCTATTACTCATTTACTACATAATTAACCTAATAATTACATCTAACACCCTAAATGCTACAAGTATCATACTCCATCAGATTTCAACATCCTAAAACATGCACTTATTCACTAAATCAGTAATTAACCATCTAATTACTTTATTAACCCTAAATTACCCATTTTATGTCTTATTTTAAGGCCTAAAAATTAGCTAAAAATTTCGAAAATTAATTTTTGAAAACGGGCTTCATAGCACTATTCTATATCAGCTAAGTGGTCTGCACAAAAATTTTGGGCTTGAAATTACACTCTTAAGGTCATTTATTTCTAAACCGAAACATGCTTGGTTTTGCACGATTTCTTAAGTACTCTATATCAGGAGACATATTTTCATCAAAATACTATTTTTCCTAAAAACGAAATACAAAAATATTCTTGAATAACAAAATTCATAATTTTCTAATAATATTTACTATTTCTACAAAATTACATAAAATCGGGCTAGAAATCGAACTCACCGATTTGGGTAGCCATGGGTGTGTCGGCCCACCTGGGCATTGCCACCACCTTGTGGTGGTGGTGGTGGCCGTCCACTCGTAGCTGCCATCGGATCTGGGTTCTCCTTTGTGGCCCTAACTGCACAATTTTCCTTTTCTTTTTTTTTTCTTTGGTTTTTCTCTCAATTTTCTACTCTCCCTAATTTTCTCTGATTTCTAACTGTCCAAATAAGCTTCTAAATTTTTCTTGCTATTTATAAAGTTTTAATGTAATTATTGTGTATTAAATTGGATAAGACAATTGCCTTATCCCTTAATTTTTGGCTTTTGTGTTGTCTTAATTTAATTGGCCGATTTTTTTTCTTATTTTTCCCAGCTACCACGACCTATATCTGGATCATTCCTTATTTTTCTTGATTTTTATTTATTTTTCCTTAATTAATTATGATTTTTCTTTAATTATTTAGTACGATTTTAGCACATTACGCGTATTTTAAGTAATTATGCGTATTTCTACATACATGTAAATTCATATATAGTACAAATAAATATTCCTAAATATTATTTAGGTTATTTTATGATTTTTAGTATACATATAATTTATCTCGAGCGATTCGTTAATTATCGGAATGTATTTTACACATTTTCGATAAATAACGAGTTATATATATAAAATTTGGAATTTTTATATTCTTTTATTTTATTGCTTATTTTCTTAAATTTAAACTTACAGGATCATTTTCCTAATATTTTTAGCTTTACTTTATAATTTAGGTTCGATCGAGTCTTTCAACCGATCGAAACCTCAAATTGCTAGTTTTAAGGCTTACAGCTCTCATGGGCTTTGCCTATCAATCTCTTTCCTATTAGGGTTTGGGGTTATTTTCATTATATTAAGTTAACCTTAAGAGTTAACATTAGTTATTGGCATTTGTTTACAAAATTTTAGGGCTTTAAGTTTAGGGGTCAAATTAGGGATGAGACTATCGTTTGGGGTTTTAGGAGCCTAAGTTTGAGTTTTTTAGAGCAGTCTTTCAAGTTTAGGATTAGTTATCTTAGCAACACTAAAGATATCTTTCGAAAAAACTTATCAACTTATAATCCTTATTCTAGGAAACTTGTGAGGTTTATAGCTTCCCCAACAAATCAATGAATAAAAAAAATATTATGATACTAGCTAATATCAATACATAAAAATGAAAAAAAAATAAAAATAAAAATCAATATTGAATTCATCATTCAACAACAAACAAGAACATCACCCATAAATGAAATAAACATTGAAGAACAAATATGCCTTTCTTGTCTTTAATTCTAACAAATCCTTTGTTTTCTTACAAAGACATGGCTTTAAAAACTCTATAGTTTTTCACTATCTTGCACAAAATATTGGCCATAATCGTTGATGAAGGTTGCTTATGTGATAATCTTAGCGACTACTTCGAATTTTCTTCGATATCTCTACCATCCATAAACATTTAGAGATTTCTTTTTCTATAAACAAATGGCTAATCAATTTTGATTTAGAAAATAAGATATATGGGCTCCAAAGTTATTGGGTGATTTTGTATAGAACTTGGAAGTTAAAAGAGTTAGAGGGAGAATATGCGCAGAGGAAAACGTGGAAGAGTAATTATCAAACTATAATTTTTTCCATTTCTTAATTACTGCAATAATGATAAATCTAATGTATTACTAAAATGTAATTTTCTCCATACAACAACTTATAAGCTTGTAAAAATATTATTATGATGTAATATTTCTACAATTTAAAGATGTCAAAATGTAATTGTCACGATAATTTATTAAAATTTTCCGTCGCCTGTAATCTCTTCGATTCCTATTTAATATCCTCTCTCCTATATAAGTAATAAATATCTTAAGGAGCTCTCCATTTTTTGAATATTACTAGGACCAAAATAATTATATACGATCTAATTTTGAATAATAAATATTATGCTATAAATATCATTAATGATCATTTTCTATTTTTCCATGCAGTGGCTCACAACCTTTTAAAAATAAATTCTATGTATTTATATTTATGTTGTTCTACATGTCGAAATTGAATATACCACATATTTTCCTCTACTACTTTACTATTACCCCAAACATTAGTGATGCTGTAATAACAAAAAAAGAAGAAGCATAAAATAAAATAAAATAATGATTCATTGCATATACATTACATAGGCAACCTTTTTTTTTTTTTTTGCCCTAATATTACATAAAGACTCCAATCCATCAACTTTTTTGCAACCATGCCATACATGGTGATAAGTGATAACCATGGCCATCTAACCCTTGAATAGGTAGCTTGCTACTGACAATAGATGGAATAATTCAGTCTTCATTTATTCCAATCTGCCTAAACAGACATAATAAAATATTCTAAAAATGCACATCGATGGCCTTAGACCGCTGGAGGGGAAAAGGAAAAAAAAATTAACAAAATTGAGACATCTGAAAAAATTATCTCGGAAATACAGTACTGAAAATGGCCTCTTCAAGAGGCCATTTTCATGAGCATATAATCCACCCCATCCTTCTTCCCCATTCCGCATGCAAAATATCTTCTATACTCTCTCTCTTTCTTCAACCATCCGAAAAAACACTTTACCAAATCAACAATTTAAGTCGATTTTTTTTACAAATTAATCATAGAATCGAAGTAGTTACATGATGTGGATTAATATCATGAAAAGTTTTTTCGAAACGGGGAGACAATTAGTGCAATATCATCACTTTCTCTCTTTAGACATCAAAATAAGAAAATGTATGATTTTTACCTATTTTGATTCTTTTTAAACATATGTTTTATGAAGAAATAGTGTTATGACTTGATACATAATGGTACATTGTTAGATACTGATAAATTATGGGATAAGTGTGTACGTTTGTATGTGATTTACTATTTTAAATTTTACTATGAAAAGATATGATTTTTACCCATTTTAATTCGTTTTAAATATATGTTTTTCGAAAAAAAAAATATTATGACTTGATATATGATGATACATTGTTGTATACTGGTAATTTTACATTCGTTTTAATTCATATTAAGTATATGATATCTTATTTTAAGAAAAAATTATTCTAATAATTGTAAATTATAATGTATATATAATTATGTTACTAAGAAATTAGTTGTAAATTATACCCATTAGCTTCCATAATATTAGCTTTGAAAAAAAAATAGCGGTACAACAAATAATATAAATATTATTATTTACTAATATTAATATTTTATGCAATAAGACTCATTAGCTTTTATAATATTATTTGTGAAAAGAAATTAGTGTTTGCTAGCGTAAGGTAGTAATTGTACATGTACATGTTAAAGTTTATATAGTTGATATGGTAAACGAGTGTACAATAGATAATATGAGATTAGTTTGTTATGTTGGGGGAAATATTATGGAAGAAGAAGATAGGATGCGGTATGACAAGCGTCTAAAAACAGTATTCAGAGTTCTATTTGGGGCTACATATAACCAGGTAATTAGAATGATATATAATTGACTTTGGGTTGACATGACAATACACCAGATCAAGTTGATTCATAGATGCCCCCTCGTAAGCAAGATTAGAGATACGTTCTATGCCATCTCCATCAGCAATGATTGCGATGTGTAACAGTTGATAGCTTCCTTAGTAAGGCGTGGTGGAGTTAGCGGTTCTACAAAAATATATATTGAAATTCATGAAGTGAACCCACCACTGATAGCTCCTATCACAGTTAAGGACGATGTTAGATGGCACAGCAATGATATTAGACTATAAGTTGAAACTAGGGTGTTTGAATCCTGAGCGGTCCTATTGAGGAACATACCAAGCATAAGTTACATGTCCAGTGAACCTAATGTCTTGATTACTAGCAAGTCAAATAGAGATACTGATGTGGAGAATGAAGTGGCATTTGTCGATATTGATGAAGATTCCGATGATACAGATTGTAATGCGGACGTTGGTCCGAGTGAATGTTGGTTGCAAGAAGTGGAAGAAGCATAAGAGTTACGTGGACGAAATGACTGGAGGCATGAGTTATCAACATCTGTGGGTGTTGTTAGGATGTCGGAACCTATGCCTTTCTACACATCAAGTATAGGGGATGGACTGGTGGCTAATAATAGTATAAACGCTAGTGAATGGAGATTCAGCGATGAATTGAAGGTGGGCATGAGATTTAAGAGTAAAACATCTATAAACAACCATGAGGCTGCATCATATTATGAACCACCGTGACTTCATCGTGAAGGAGTTTGAACCAACATTATGGTCTATTAGATGCATTCATTGCGAAAAGGGCTATAGGTGGCAACTTCGAGCTTGTAAGAAGCAACATATAGGATACTTTGTGATTACCAAGTTCGTGGGTCTACATACATGCCTTAATCCCATAATTAGCTAAGACCACTCGAAATTCCACTCAAATTTGCCATCCTACTTTTTGATTAAGGATGTTCAAGAGTCACCAAGCGTTAAAATAAGACACTTGTAGGCGACTATTTACAAAAAATATGATTATATTGTTTACATTAAGAGAATTAGGGAAGCAAAGTGCGAAGTGATTGAACAGGTTTTCGGTAAGTAAGAAGAATCATATGCGATGTTTTCATATCTACTAAATGCGATCTAAGAGGCTAATCCCAGTAATATGGTAAAGTAGAGATGGCGAGACAATGTTACTACCGGGCATGTGCTCTTTAATAGAGTCTTCTAGGCTTTTAGACCGTGCATTGAGGCTTTTATA
Organism: Lumnitzera racemosa; assembly: GCA_024138005.1. NCBI lineage: Eukaryota > Viridiplantae > Streptophyta > Magnoliopsida > Myrtales > Combretaceae > Lumnitzera > Lumnitzera racemosa. The sequence continues at coordinate 111,442,434 of JAMXBC010000004.1, forward strand.
CATTGCAACCTATAGTTACGATCGACGGAGCATTTCTGTATGAGAAGTATAAGCACAAACTGTTGATTGTGATAAGAGTTAATGGTTAAAATCACATAACCCCACTTGGTTTTGCCTTAATTGATGAAGAATGTTTCGATAGCTGGAGTTGGCTCCTAACGTATGTGCTCACCTACGTTATTAGAGATCGTATTGATATATGTTTGATTTCGTATCGACATGCTAGTATCCAATCTACTGTATAAGGTGAGAATGCAATATGGCCAAGGGGTTAGCCTTAATAGTGGTGTATTCAATACATTGCCAGTAACTTCAACACTTGGACTAAGAACAAGGAGTGTAAAGAGATGATAAAAAAGGCCACTTAGCAATTGCAACCTCAGAAGTTTCGCACTTACCATGACAAAGCCAAGACTATGAGCCCCCATATTAGAGCTTACTTTAGAGGTCTACATCCTAAAATGTAGATGCTAGTGTATGGTGATGGAACTCATTTTGATCATGGGATGACCAACGTTATAGAAAATTATAACAGTGCTTTGCATGATACTAGAAACTTGCTCGTAGTGTCACCACTTAAGAAAACTTTCTACAATTGTAATAACTACTTCGATAAATGTAGGATTGAGTTAGTAGAGTAAATGGGCATTATGAGAGAAAGTTTAATAAGTGGTGCAAAGTGACCACCGGTTACCGGTTATCGAGTATTGATTTTTTACTACAAAGTGCAGATATTAGAGATCATAACAGTGGTCAGATCAACAACGCACGGCCAAAAAGGAGAGAACATCCACACGATTGCCCTTAGGACTACACGGTGTACTTGAAACAAGTGGAAAACATACAAAATTTTGTGCTCATACGCTATAGCTGTTATGGGAAAAATGAGGATGGACTGTGCTGCATACATTAGGTATTGGTACACGATGCAAAATCAACTACATGTATACGTACGTTTCTTCATGCCATGTGCCGATAAGTCTAGTTGGTCAGATATTGACATTCCTGTATGGCATCCTGTTACATCTTCAGATAGAGTTAAGAATTCAAGTAGGCCACAGGAGAAACGATTCTAAAATGAGATGGACATCCATAAGGGACCGTTAACTTACACCTGTAGACTATGCTGTGGAGATAGACATAATAGGAGAAAATGTCTACAGCGAGGAAGACAACTAACGTTGAGTGGATCTATCGATAGTTCATTTATTAAATGTGAAAAAAACCCATGATAATATTGATTGATTATATATATGGCATCATATTTAAGTAGTAATTTTTTCTAACCTTTTGTTTTTACTATATGAGTTTGCTAGCAAGCTTATAGATTTTCTTTCCTTTTTTATACTTGCAAGAGCAGATGGATCTAGGATTGGTAGATAGGTCACTACTTCACTTGCAGCCATCTCATAGATCTGAACTAGCGTAGGGTAGTCAGGTAAGGAATAATAAATGGAAAACATATTTGCAATTTGTTCCATTTCCTATATTGATTGTAATAATATTTCTTCTTCCTTGTTTACAAGAAAACTACGGGCTTAGCTGTTGTAGATTGAGGTGATACTTAGGCATCAAGATGGCTAGGAGATCCCTATTGAGCCATGTACGATCTCATATCTAGAGCATCAAGCTTCATTGGTGCATGCCAGGTTCCCTTCATACAGTTAGATTAACACTTAATTACCGCCTTGACTGACGATGGAAGGAGGACACACATACGTTTCACTTTCACACTAGCAAGGTGACGGTGATATTGTCACACCCCGAAGCGGTAGAATCGTAACATCCTCACCGTATAAACCATCCTAAGATAGAAGTTGGCCTTACAACCGTTATCTTAGACCTGATCTACACAAGGCGTCCACGACTAATTCGCTTTGAAGTAAACAGTTTGTAATTTAAATAAATCATTTACCTAAGAAAGTGAGGAAATACATATATACACTATAATTTAGTTAGTACAAGTATCGTTTATAATATTTCTTGATAATATATTTCCTAGTTATTACATTAGTCAGAAATGAAAAATAATTCTAAAATAAAAACTTAGATCTTAAAAATATGTGTTTATTCTTCAAATGTTTTTCCTCACTTCCCAGGATCTAGTAGTTGCTAGCTTCAGAGTAGTTGTTTACCGCTTCTTAGCCAGTACCTAAACGACGTCTATAGGGATATGAGCAACCATAGCTTAGTAAGTGTAAGCCCTACAATTAACCATTCAAGGTTTCGATCAGTTGAAAGACTTGATCAAACCTAAATTATAAAGTAAAGCTAGAAATATTAGTAAAAATGAACCTGTAAACTTGAATTTAAGAAAATAAGCAATAAAAATTCTAAATTTTAAGTATACAACTCGTTATTTATCGAAAATACGTAAAATGCATTTTGATAATTAACAAATCGCTCGAGATAAATTATATGTATACTAAAAATTATAAAATAACCTAAATAATATTTAAGAATATTTATTTGTACTATATATGAATTTATATGTATGTAGAAATACGCGTAATTACTTAAAATACCCGTAATGTGCTAAAATCATACTAAATAATTAAAGAAAATTCATAATTAATTAAGGAAAAATAAAGAAAAATCAGGAAAAATAAGGAATGATCCAGATATAGGTTGTGGAAGCTGGGAAAAATAAGAAAAAAATCGGCCAATTAAATTAAGACAACATAAAAGCAAAAAATTAAGGGACAAGGCAATTGTCTTATCCAATTTAATGCACAATAAATTCCCTAAAACTCTATAAATAGGGAAAAAAATTTAGAAGCTCATTTGGGCAGTTAGAAATCAAATAAAATTTGGGAGAGGCGAAAATTGAGAGAAAAACCAAAGAAAAAAAAAAGAAAAGGAAAACTGCGTAGTTAGGGTCACAAAGGAGAACCCAGACCCGACGAGCAGCTGAGAGTGGACGGCCACCACCACCATACGGTGGTTGCAGCACCAGAGTGGGCTAACACACCCTTAGCCACCGACGGTGGCCAGAGCCACCAAAATCGGTGAGTTTGATTTCCATCCAGATTTTGTATAATTTTGAAAAAATAGTAAATATTCTTAGAAAATTATGAAACTTGTTATTCTGAAATATTTTTATATGTAGTTTTAGGAAAAATATTATTTTGATGAAAATATGTCTCGTGATATAGGATCCTTAAGAAATCGTGCAAACCGAGCATATTTCGGTTTAGAAATAAATGACCTTAGGAGTGTAGTTTTGAACCCAAAATTTTTGTATAGATTAATTAGATAATAAAGAACAGTGTTATGAATCCCGTTTTCAAAAATTAATTTTCGAAATTTTTAGATGATTTTTAGACCTTAAAATGAGGCATAAAATGGGTAATTTAGGGTTAATTAAGTAATTAAATGGTTAATTACTGATTTAGTGAATAAGTATGTGTTTTAGGATGTTCAAATTTGATGGAGTATGATACTTGTAGCATTTAGGGTATTAGATGTAATTATTAGGTTAATTATGTAGTAAATGAGTAATAGGGAAAAATAGTTAACTTTAAGTTAATTTTGTAAATTAAGAAAATTAAGAGTAAAATCTGATTTAGGATGAATTTAAACATTTTGAAACGATAATTAATGTTTAGGGATGGTAATTAAAGTGATAGAAATAGTAGAAGTGTATTATATACATAATAGGTAATAATACATAATACATAATTATTGGAAATATAATAAATAGAAAATATGAGGATGAAAATTAATATTATATAAATAATAGGGATATATAATAAAATCGATAGAAGACTTGAATTTATGTAATTATATGAAAAATGTAAAAATTTCTCACATTAAGAGTAAATTCGGTACACTAATATGATTTTAAGTGTACCGAGTAAAATAAAATACTAATTAGAGGTAATAATGGTATTTAGGAAATCGAGAAGTAATGTGATTAATTTCACATTATGAGTTGAAGCGAATTTCTAGGGTTGGAGTATAAAACACTATTTAGAAATCGATATGAAAACCGAGCCCGAATCTAACCCCAAACCTAGAATAATTATAAAAGACTTAAGACCTAGATAGTTAGACATATTAAACCATAAACAAAACCTAACAATAAGCGTTATAGGATAAAACGAACCTATAACAGTTATATGAAAAACTGAAACCACGTTTGTGTTATAGGGATGATCGGCGATGGCTTAGCAAGTCGGACCTCGAGTAAGTGAGCAAGAAGTCAAGGTAAGTTGGGATTAATATAATGCTATATTTTGGAGGCTTGAGATTATGCTTGGTTGTGCTTGTTAGATAGTTGGATGTGTGCATGTGCTTGATTATGGGTGATGCTATGATTCTGTTTATTGCTCTGGTATGTATTGTATGAAATGATTGATCGCCCTAAACTGGACTTAATCAAATATACGACCAGTAATCATATTTGGACATGCATGGCAACCTGTTAGGGGAACTTAGGACTCTTCGGCCAAATACCGACCCCTTCGAAAAGGATAGCGCAGGATTGCATAATGGTCCCTTCTTCATCCTTAGCCGAACTAAGTGACGGGAGAGGAAGTCACGGCGAGGGTGAAGTCAGTGGTTCAAAGGTAGTTACGAGATGAGCAAGGTCTCCATTGTACAAGCCTAGGTTTGGTCGTAAGCTGTTACATTAATGGCAACTCCTCAACCCGGATTAGAGCGGGCGTAATTTCTCTAATATCACGACGGGCCGGACAACGTCTTGTGATGGCATTTTCTTGCACATACATTGCACCTAATAAATTGATTGAAAACCTTGTTGTATTTGTGGTATAGTTTTAAGTCCTCCATCCTAACTTACTAAGCTGTGGTTGCTCACATTTCTATAGACATCGTGCAGGTGCTGGCTAGGAAGGGGCAAACAACTACTCTGAAGCTAGCAACTGCTAGATCCTAGGGAGTGAGGAAAAATATTTGAAGAACGAACAAATATTCTTAAGGTCTAGGTTTTGTTTTATTTAGAATTTTTCATTTTTGAATAATGTAATAACTAGGAAATATATTACGGAGAAATATTGTAAACGATATTTGTACTAATTAAATCATAGTGTATATATGTATTTCCTCACTTTCTTAGGTAAATAATTTATTTAAATTAGAAACTGTTTACTTCAAAACGAGTTAGTCGTAGATGCTTTATGTAGATCAGGTCTAAGATAGCGGTTGTAAGGCCAACTTCTATCTTGGGATGGTTTACACGGCGGGGCTGTTACGACTCTGCTGCTTCGGGGCATAACAGAAAGTTTGGATGGAGGACTTAAAACTATACTATAAACACAATAAGATTTTCAATCAACTTATTAGGTGCAATGCATGTGCAAGCAAATGCTATCGCACGACAATGTCCGACCCGTCGTGAGATTAGAGAAATTGCGCTTGCTCTAATCAAGGTTGAGGAGTTTCCATTAATGCAACAGCTCATGACCAAACCCAGGCTTGTGCAATGGAGACCTCGCTCCTCCTGCGACTACCTTCAAACCATTGACTTCACCTTCGCTGCGACCTCTTCTCCTGTCACTTAGTTCGACTGAGGATGAAGAAGGGACCATTTTGCAATCCTGTGCTATTCCTTTTGAAGGGATCGGTATTTGGTCGGAGAGTTCTAAGTTCCCCTAATGGGTTGCCATGTAAATCCAATTATGATTATATGTCTTATATTTGATTAGGTCCAGTTTAGGGTAATCGATCATTTCATACAAACCATACAATACAAGTCTGGACAACAGACAAAATCATAGCATCACTCATAATTAAACACATGTACACATCCAACTATCTAACAAGTACAACCAAGCATAATATTAAGCCTCCAAAATACAGCATCGTATTAATTCTAACTTACTTCGACTCATTGCCCACTCACTCAAGGTCCGACTTGCTCAGGCCATCGCTGATCATCCCTATAATACAAACGTGGTTTCAGTTTTTTATGTAACTATTATAGGTTCATTTTATCCTATAACGCTTATTGTTATGTTTTGTTTAAGGTTTAATATGCCTAATTATCTAGGTCTTAAGTCTTTTACAATTATTCTAGGTTTGGAGTTAGGTTCGGGTTCGGTTTTCATATCGATTTCTAAATTAGGTTCTAGTTCGACTTCTAAGTATTGTTTTATACTCAAATCCTAGAAATTCATTTCAACCCATAATGTGAAATTAATCACATTACTTCCCGATCTCCTAAATATTATCATTACCCCTAGTCAGTATTTTATTTCACCCGATACACTTAAATCCGTATTAGTGTACCGAATTCACTCCTGATGTGAGAAATTTTTTACATTTTTCATATAATTACACAAATTCAAGTTTTCTATCAGATTTATTGTATATTTTTATTATTATCATAATATCAATTTTTATTCTAATATTTTCTATTTATTATATTTCTAATCATTATGTATTATGTACATAATACACATCTAATATTTTTATTACTCTAATTACTATCTCCCAACATCAATTATCATTTCAAAATGTCTAAATTCATCATAAATCAGATTTTACACCTAATTACCCTAATTTACAAAGTTAACTTAAAATGTATTATTTTTCCATATTACTTATTTACTACATAATTGACCTAATAATTACATCTAACACTTTAAATGCTACAAGTATCATACTCCATCAGATTTCAACATCCTAAAACACATACTTATTCACTAAATCAGTAATTAACCATTTAATTACTTAATTAACCCTAAATTACCCATTTTATGCCTTATTTTAGGGCCTAAAAATTATCTAAAATTTTAGAAAATTAATTTTTGAAATCGGGCTTCATGGAAATGTTCTATATCATCTAAGTAATCTACACAAAAATTTTGGGTTCAAAACTACACTTCTAAAATCATTTATTTCTAAACCGAAACATACTCGATTTTGCACGATTTCTTAAGGACCCTATATCACGAGACATATTTTTATCAAAATAATATTTTTCATAAAAACTACATACAAAAATATTCCAGAATAAAAAGTTTCATAATTTTATAATAATATTTACTATTTTTACAAAATTATACAAAATCGGGTTAGAAATCGAACTCACCAATTTAGGTGTCTCCGGCCACCACGGTGGCCATGGGTATGCCGGCCCACCTAAGGGCTGCTACCATTGTGTGGTGGTAGTAGCCGTCCATTCCCAGCTGTAAGCCATAAAGTTAAGCTAAGTGATCGTAGGATTGAGCTTAGAACACAAGGTTTAGGGCGATCGGTTAAAGGATCCAATCAAACCCAAATTATAAACTATTGAGAGAAATATTAATGAAAATGACCCCGTAAACTTGAATTTAAGAAAATAAGTAATAAAATAAGAGATTGTAAAGTCTTCAAATTTTAAACATAATAATTGCTAATTACCGAAAAGGTGAAAAGTGTAATCTAATAACTAATAAATTACTAAAGATAGATTATATATATACTAAAAATTTTAGAATGACCAAAATAATAATTAGGAATGTTCACATGTACCCCACATGTATTTACGTATAGATAAAAATACACGAAATTACCTAAATAGGCCAAAACCTAAGTAAATAATTAAAGAAAATTATAAAATAATTATGGAAAAAATCAGAAAAAAATCAAAAGAGGTTAAAATAATCTAAATCAGGTCGTAGTAGGTCAGGATCTGCAAAATAAAAATTAACCAATTAAAATTAGACAACACAAAAGCCAAAAATCAAGGAAATTGGGCAAAGTCATATCTAATTAATGCATAATAATTACAAAAATCATCTATAAATAGGGGAAAAATTTCCATAACTTATTTGGAAATTTTAGCATTAGAGAAAAATAGGAAACCTAAAAAAATCGAGAGAAAATCCAGAAAAAAAGAAAAGAAAAGGAAACTGTGCAGATTTGAGTAGTGAGAGAAACTCACACATCACCACTACCTGGTGTCTTGCCTCGAAGCGGTAGAGTTGTAACAGCCCCGCCGTGTAAACCATCCTAAGATAAAAGTTGGCCTTACAACAGCTATCTTAAACCTGATCTACACGAGGCATCTACGACTAACCCGCTTTGAAGTAAACAGTTTGTAATTTAAATAATTCATTTACCTAAGAAAGTGAGAAAAGTTATATATAATCACTATAATTCAGTTATTACATTATTCAGAAATGAAAAGTAATAACATATGTATCGATTCTTCAATGTTTTTCCTTACTTCCCAGGATCCAGCAGTTGCTAGCTTCAGAGTAGTTATTGCCGCTTCTTAGCCAGCACCTGCATAACGTCTATAGGGATGTGAGCAACCATAGCTCAGTAAGTTAGGACGGAGGACTTAAAACTATACCATTCACACAACAAGGTTTTCAATCACTTATTAGGTGCAATGCATGTGCAAGCAAATGCTATCGCACGACGTTGTCCGGCCCGTCGTGAGATTAGAGAAATTGCGCCCGCTCTAATCCGGGTTGAGGAGTTGCCGTTAATGTAACAGCTCATGACCAAACTCAGGCTTGTGTAATGGAGACTTTGCTCCTCCCGTGACTACCTTCAAACCGCTGTCTTCACCCTCGCCGCGACCTCCTCTCCTGTCACTTAGTTCGACTGAGGATAAAGAAGGGACCATTTTACAATCCTGCGATATCCCTTTCGAAGGGGTCGGTATTTGGCCGGAGAGTCTTAAGTTCCCCTAATGGGTTGCCATGCATGTCCAATTATGATTGCTGGTCATATATTTGATTAAGTCCAATTTAGGGTGATCAATCATTTCATGCAAATCATACAATACATGCTAAAGCAACAAATAGAATCATAGCATCACCCATAATCAAGCACATGCACACATCCAACTATCTAACAAGCACAACCAAGCATAATCTCAAGCCTCCCAAAATACAGCATTGTATTAATCCCAACTTATCTCGACTCTTCGCTCACTTACTTGAGGTTCGATTTGCTTAGGCCATCGCCGATCATTCCTATAACACAAACGTGGTTTCAGCTTTTCATATAACTGTTATAGGTTCATTTTATCCTATAACGCTTATTGTTAGGTTTTGTTTAGGGTTTAATATGTCTAATTATCTAGGTCTTAAGTCTTTTATAATTATTCTAGATTTGGGGTTAGGTTCGGGTTCGGTTTTCGCATCGATTTCTAAATTAGGTTCTAGTTCGATTTCTAAGTAGTGTTTTATACTTTAACCCTAGAAATTCGTTTCAACCCATAATGTGAAATTAATCACATTACTTCCCGATCTCCTAAATACCATCATTATTACCCTTAGTCAGTATTTTATTTCATCCGGTACACTTATATCCTTATTAGTGTACCGAATTTACTCCCAATGTAAAAATTTTTTACATTTTTCATATAATTACATAAATTCAAGTTTCTTATCAAATTTATTATATATCCTTATTATTTATATAATATCAATTTTTATCCTAATATTTTCTATTTATTATATTTTCAAAAATTAAATATTATGCATTATTGCCTATTATGTACATAATGCATTTCTAATATTTCTATCACTTTAATTACCATCCTTAAACATCAATTATCATTTCAAAATGTCTAAATTCATCATAAATTATATTTTACTCCTAATTTCCCTAATTTACAAAATTAACTTAAAGTTAACTATTTTTCCTTATTAATCATTTACTACATAATTAACCTAATAATTACATCTAACACCCTAAATGCTACAAGTATCATACTCCATCAAATTTCAACATCCTAAAACATATAATTATTCACTAAATCAGTAATTAATCATTTAATTACTTAATTAACCCTAAATTACCCATTTTATGCCTCATTTTAGGACCTAAAAATTATCTAAAAATTTCAAAAATTAATTTTTTAAAAATAGGCTTCATAAGTTATATATCATCTAATTAATCTACACAAAAATTTTGGGCTCGAAACTACACTCTTAAGGTCATTTATTTCTAAACCGAAACATGCTCGGTTTTGCACGATTTCTTAAGGACCCTATATCACAAAACATATTTTCATCAAAATAATATTTTTCCTAAAAACTAAATACAAAAATATTTTAGAATAACAAAATTCATAATTTTCTAATAATATTTACTATTTTTACAAAATTACACAAAATCAGGCTGGAAATCGGACTCACCGATCTGGGTGGGTCTGGCCACCGCTGGCCGCAGTGGCCTTGCCGTCCGGCCTAGGCGCTGCCACCACCGTGTGGTGGTGGTGGCCGTCCGCTCCCAACTGCTCGTCTGGTGGGGGTTCCCGTTAAAAGCCCTAATTGTACAGTTTTTCCTAATTTTTTTCTAACCCGAATTTTTCTCTCAATTTTCACCTCTCTCTATTTTTCTCACCTTCTAAACTGTCCAAATGAGCTCTGTAATTTTTCTTGCTATTTATAGGGCTTTAGGGGATTTATTGTGCATTAAATGGGACAAGACAATTGCCTTATCCCTAAATTTTTGGCTTTTGTGTTGTCTTAATTTAATTGGCCGAATTTTTTCTTATTTTTCCCAACTGCCACGACCCAATTATGGATCATTCATGATTTTTCTTGATTTTTTTATTAATTAATTATGAATTTTCTTTAATTATTTAGTATAATTTTAGCACTTTTCGCGTATTTTAAGTAATTACGCGAATTTCTACATATATGTAAATTCATATATAGTACAAATAAATATTCCTAAATATTATTTAGGTTATTTTATGATTTTTAGTTTACATATAATTTATCTCTAGTGATTCGTCAATTATCGAAATGCATTTTATGCATTTTCGATAAATGACGCGTTATATACTTAAAATTTGAAATTTTTATAGTATTTTATTTTATTGCTTATTTTCTTAAATTCAAGTGTACGGGATTAGCTTACTAATATTTTGAGCTTTACTTTATAATTTAGGCTCGATCGGATCTTTCAACCGATCGAAACCTTGGCTTGCTAATTTTGGGGCTTACACCTGGGACCGAGCCACTACCACCATACCACTCTAGCCCCACTGTCTAGGCCGACCGATAGCCTTGGACCGGGTTTGGACGGATAGAAAGCTTCAAACCAATTAGTTCCTTAAATTTCTCGATTTTGAATAATTTTGTAAAATTAGTTATTTTGCTCAGAAAATTATGAAACTTGTTATTCTGAGGTTTTATTGTATGTAAATTTAGGGAAAAATAGTAATTTAGTTTAATTACATCTGAAAATATAGAGTTCTTAACAAATTGTTCAAAACCGAGCATGAGTAGAACGTAAAATAAATAGACTTAGGAGTGTAGTTTGGAGCTCAATTTTTTTTCTGTAGGATGCTCATGTGATATGGAACAGTTCTACGGGACCATTTTTTTAAAATTAATTTTTGAAATTTTTAAGTTAATTTTTAGCCCGAAAATGATGGAAAAATTGGATGATTTTGGGTTAATTAGGTGATTAAGATATTAATTACTGATTTAGATAGTAATTAGATGTTTAGAGATGTTACTCTCTGATGTGGAACCCTAATCCTAACATTTGGAGTATTAAGTATGGTTAATTTAGGAAATTAGGTAGTTAATATAAGAAATTAGTAATATGTGAAATTGAAAATTAATAAATCTAAAAAATTAGGATTATTTAGATAATATTATAAGAGAAATCAGAAAAATAATAAATCTGAAATAACATTTAATTTTAAGTAAATGTCTTAAAATGTAAGATTTTCTCACATCGGGAATAAATCCGATACCTCAATTAGTGTTAGTGTGTATCGAATAGTTTAGAATACTAAATTAAGACCCAATAGGATATTTGGACACTCGAGCTTAATGTGATTAATTTTACATTAGGATTCGAGCATATTTAAGATTTATGAATCAAAATTTAAAATCTAATTTAGGATTCAAATCCCGAAATAGAGTACAACGAATCATTAGGACGTAATAAGTATACACGAAAAAAATGAGTTAAAATATAACTTAGAATATGAATCCATAAAGTATAAGTACTAAAAAGAACTATTTATATTATAGGATACCCAAAGACACATCAGCTTGCGATTAAGGGATCGAGCGATCGAGTAATTCCAAGTAAGTTGGGTTATTGCTTATTGTAATAGAGTATTAGTTTTATGGTACTCGGAGACTTAGGCTTGTATATGATTGTGATTGTAAGTAGTTTACGCATGTGTTTGATGTATCTGAATTCGTGCTGAATTTGTAATGTGAGTGATTTTGTGACTGATTGAATTGGTATGAAATTGTTTGAACACTCTAAATGAAATTTAATCTTATTCGACCATAATAACCGAAAATGTCATGCATTGCAACCCGTTAGGGGATCATAGGATTCTTCAACCAAATACCGACCCCTTCGAAAGGGATAGCGCAGGATTTTAAAGTGACAGGAAAGGAGATTGCGGCGAGGGTGAAGTCAATGGTTCAAAGGTAGTCGCGGGAAGAGCGAGGTCTCCATTGCACAAGCCTGGATTTGGTTATGAGCTGCTACATAACATAGAAACTCCTCAACCCGGATTGGAGTGAGTGAAATTTCTCTGATTTCATAACGGACCGGACTACGTTGTGCGATGACACTTGATTGTTGTATTGCATGAAAATAATTACTTGATAACCCTGTTTGTGCTTGTATGCATTCAGGAGTCTCCAATTCAACTTACTGAGCTGTAGTTGCTCATACCCTTATAGATCCTTTTGCAGGTTCTGAATTCTGAATACTTTAAGTACTATGCCGCCCTATAATTACCCAAAGGTTAGTTCATTTGAAGCTAGGGGTGTGAGGATCAAGTTACTTAGTATAATATGTAACTAGAGTGACTTTGTAATTAAGGATGAAAGATTGATAGTTATTATGTAATCTAGTGAACTGTTGTGTTTATGTAAAACTTCATGGGAAGCTCTATGGAGTTATATATTATTATACATGTTTATTAGAAATTTGTACTATTTATCATAATTGTAGTTCAACTTTTAATCGGACTGTTTACTTCAAAGCGAGGAGTCGTCGACGCCTTATGTAGATCATGTCTATGGTAGGCACTGTAAGGCTAGTTACTATCACAGAATGGTTTACACGGCGGGACTGTTGCGACTTTGGGACTTCGGGGCGTAACACCAGCTACTCGTTGGGTCTAGGTTCTCCTTTGTGGCCTTAACTGCACAGTTTTCCTTTTCTTTTTTTTTCTCTAGTTTTTCCCTTGAATTTTCGAGTCTCCCTATTTTTCTCACTCTCCAAACTGACCAAATGAGCTTCTGAATTTTTCTTGCTATTTATAGAGTTTAAGGGAAATTATTGTGCATTTATTTGATTAAACAATTGCCTTATCTTCTTCTAATTTGACTTTTGTGTTGTTCTAATTTAATTGGCTGATTTTTTTCTTATTTTTCCTAGCTACTACGACCTATATCTGGATCATTCCTTATTTTTCCTGATTTTTATTTATTTTTCCTTAATTAATTATGAATTTTATTTAATTATTTAGTATTATTTTAGCACATTACGAGTATTTTAAGTAATTACCCGTATTTCTACATACATGTAAATTCATATATAGTATAAATAAATATTCTTAAATATTATTTAGGTTATTTTATGATTTTTAGTATACATATAATTTATCTTTAGCAATTCATTAATTATCGGAATGCATTTTACGCATTTTTGATAAATAACGAGTTATATACTTAAAATTTGGAATTTTTATATTATTTTATTTTATTGCTTATTTTCTTAAATTCAAACTTACAGGATCATTTTACTAATATTTCTAGTTTTGCTTTATAATTTAGGCTCGATCGGGTCTTTCAACCGATCGAAACCTCGAATGACTAGTTTTAGAGCTTACAGACGCTAGAGACATATCTTTACTCATACGTCTACTAGCTAATGGCGATGCAATTATTAGAGTGATGGCTTCTACTGGGTAAGTAGAGATATGTCATCGCTTATTAGGAATTCACCCACCAGAGAGTGTCTTCAAGGGTATCAGATTGAAGTTGTCATGGTTGAAGAATAACTTCACCAATTTGCCTTTTGATGCGGACAAAGAGATAGTGCAGCGCTTCATGAAGGCACATATTAGGCAATTGATCGAAGATATACTGTTCTTAAATAAGTCTAATAATGTCATACACTTGATATTCCTTCCTCTCTTATCAAACCTCACCATAACTAGGTGATACGCGTAAGGAGCAGCTTGCTTGGTATGGCTGTATCACCAGGTCAATTGTACCTAGCTTTTAGAGTTGACATAAGAGAGATTAGTGATCCATTGGTTATTCTACAAGTGTAGGCATAGGAGCATTTCCCACACATCGCTCCCTTGTGTCACTGGATTATGATAGTTATCGATGGTCGACTACTTATAAGTCGATGAGGAGCGAACTTTGACGTGATTGAGCTGTCCACGCATGTAGTTGGATAGTACAGAAATGCATTCGATTACTAGAGTTTGGAGCGAATGAGTATTTACCAAAATCGTTCTCTTTATTCATTTATTAACCTTTACCTTTTTCATTCTCATTATTAATCATCAATTCAGATTGTTTGGATACTATACGATCATGATAATGTAGCCAAATTGCCAGCTTATTGTCAGTATGGGAGTAATGTATGGCTAGCTTATGTACCACATATATGCTTCCACATTGTGGAGATGCACTATCTCAACCGCATGGCTCGATAATTTGATGGGATGTAGGAGATCATAACCTACCTTAATATAGGACATACCTTGCATGATATTGACCTGAGGGGTAAGACAGATATAAATTGGGTGACCCACCATGCAGCTTAGATAGTACAATAGGAGGATCGCCGAAATCGGATAGCTTAAGTTTGACCACTGCCTAGTGTACGTCCAGACTACATCCCCTAGTACCAATAAGTCACCCACAGATATATTGGTTGGTTTGAGGCTTCTTGGATGTGTATAGTACATATAGTTGCTTTTTTGTTTACACTTTTATTTTCTAATTTATATGCAACTCAAACTTTTATGTTCAATATGCAGGTGGACTTCATACATAGAGTGCTGCACATGTCATATGAAGGAAGATTATCTGAGTAACATTAAATAGATGACCTCATCCAAGGCATTATTAGGGTCCACCTAGGCAATCCAGCTCTACTCGATCCAGATATCAATGAAGATGACTCTCCACTAAGCGAGCTACGGAGAGGTAGGGGTTATGGGACACGTGGTCGTCGTTGAGTTAGGGGTTGAGGATGTAAATAACCTGATGTTAACATTTACGATGATGCTTCTTCTCCACACTTCTCATCGCCAGCATATTTAGGACTACCTGGATTTGAGTTTCGTAAGCCATTCTTTGAGGAGAGCTTCGATGATCCTATGTGTCATACCCGTATCATCGGAGAGGCATCCATTACTCAATTTCATTCTCCGCCGGTACAATTCAGGAGGCCAATTAAAGATACTCTGTACAACATGGACGAGAGAGTCACGCAGATGCACCCTTCTCCGATTCCCATACATATATCATTCTCGGGTGCTTATAACTAAGACGATGGACAAATTACACAATTAAGACAATGGACAAATTACACAATTAAGACGATGGATAAATTACACAGCTGGATACAGCTCAGATGGTTCAACCATAAAACAATGTAGAACCTTATGATGCTTAGCCACTGTCTCGACAATGATGTAGACGTCATTAGCTTTGTATATTTCAGTTTTGATTTACTTTCTTTATTTTTGAAATACCATTTAGGTATTTTGATAGTTTATTTACATTTTATTCAATGATTTCATTTTTTCATAATTTAAAGTTATTTACAATTTTTGATATCGATTCAAAATGCGTATCTGTATAGTACTGAACTTGGACATAACCGAATATCTCATAAATAAATAACCGAATATGATTTCACTAATTAACTAAAAAAAATTAACTATCTACTAAACATCATGTTTTGAATGCGTTTTTAACTAAAATCCTACATGGGCTAATTTAAGGTAATACAGTTTTCAAATGCAATCGTATATAGGCTCAACTAAATTTAAAATAGAAGAGTAAATGAAAATATAAAATGTAAGTATAGTGAAATAATTTATATCGAAATTGATCGACTGTTGGGTGAGTATGTAAAATTTGCGTTTGTGCGATATTTTTAAAATTATTTTTTCCTATGTCGCCTTTTTGTGATTATTTTTTCTGTATTTTTGTTTCTTTTCCCCCATTGGTGTTCTTCGAATTAGAATTTTATTAGGGAATAGGGTTTCTATTGAGAAAATTTTTTTTTCGCTGTGGATCGTTTCCGGGATTAAAAAAAATAATAAAAAAATCTCTACCCTCTCTTGAAGAAGAAAGTTTTACTAAGGATCAAATTTGGGTCATAATAGAATTTCTGTCTTTATGAGTACCACGATATCCCATTAGAATTAGAGATTCATAGAGCTCTTGGAAATTTACTGAAATTCAATTCTTGTGAAATCATCAATATTGTATCAAGAGTGTTTTTTTGAGTATATTGAATTAGTGTTTGTATCCTTCTTTTGATACAGTAACACAATTTTAATTAAAATTGAAATGAATTACTAGATACTTTCTTTTACTCTTTACGTTGTGATATAGAATCCTAGATGTGCTATCGAATATAAAATTTCTTTAGTAATACAAGGATTATTTTTCCCTATTATTGGCTTCAAACCAGAAAAGATAAGTTAAAAGATGAGTTAAAAGATGAGTTAATGGTCTCTAATAATTTATGAAAGCTATAATCATATTTTTACTCGAAGTGAAATTGAAAAATCTCATAAATTCTCTACAAATTTTAATCTCTATATCCCGTCGAGATTTTAAACAATTACGAGCTATTTCTAACATTAAGTCTTCACCAACTGTGAGTGTTGGCACCATCACCAAAAATCGGAAATCGGTAATTTTTATTTATTTTTAAATTTTTTTTCATTTATCCCTTGAGAAATTATTACGTAAGATCAAGGAATGATATTATGTAATATTTTAAAACTTATAATCATCGATTTATAAATTAAAAAAATACTAAATAAAGGGATCCAAATCCCCATAAATCCAATTGCATCATGGCCATTTCCAATCACTAGCACAAATTGCCTCAATTACGCTAATTTAATGGTATATCAACTAATCATAATTAAACAATAATAATCCAAAAAAGAAAAAAATAATAAATACACATATTTTGTTATTCCGTTTGTTCAGAGATTAAATTATGATTAGTGAAAATGCAATGGAGACACTGATTTAATTACGACAAAAAAATTCTCTTCCAATTGCATCATAACGTTGTTTATGCTTGGGAAAAAAAAAAAAATGTAAGAAGAGAAATTCAAAATAATTGTATCTCGATATATGGATATAACATATTAAAAAAACAGAATATTCTAAATGGAAAAGAAATCGCTATCTTAGTACTACTAAATCAAATCTAAGAATAACTCTATGCAGCGTTAAGTAGGAATAACGACAAATTCTCCACTCTCCACATCACCACCAAGATGAAGACGAGAAAAACTCACCATCAGAACCCCGATTATCGTAACAGCACTAACAGCAAAAATCACCAACTTCCCAAACACGACTTTGAGCAACCACTTCCCACTATTATTCCTAAAATCGCTTTCTTCTCCCTTTCCAACATCTCCATCTCTCCCCATACGTGCATCAATCCTCGTTGCCTCTATTATTATTCCATCCTCCGCATAATGTTCCTCTCCACATAAAACATCGTTTAAACCTCGCCCCTCTCCAACAACCGAACCGCATTCCTCGGGAAGATAACCCATGGCGTCGTCGACGTTGTCGTCCTCGTCGTCACCATCCTCATTAAAGCAGGACTCCCTGCAAGAACAGGTCGATTCGCTGTCTTCATAGTCACTGTCGCCAGAGCGGTGGTCGGGGAGTTCCAAATAATCAAGGTGGAAGGAGTTGTGGAATGCGGTTTCGAGTTCAGAGAGTCTTCGGGCGATGTGGTGCAAGTGACGATGAGACCTAATGGGGTTAGAAGCGAACTCAGCACAGAGAAGGGAGTTTAAGAATTCGAGTCTGTGGTGAATGGTTTCGATGATGGCCTCCTTTTGGTACGGTGGAGTTGGTGTTTGGGAGAGAAAAGAAGAGATGTCCGATTCTAGTTCTCGGAGTCTCTTCTGAAGCACGACGTATCTCTTCTTTGTCTTCATGTTTGGGGATCAAATTGGAAAATCAAGTTAAATGTTGTTGAGTCGAATGTAAAGTTTTCTCGGCGGTTACTGATTTGGAGCGACGGTTACTGATTTTCTATGCAGTAGTCATAGAGAATTGGAGGGAACGTGAACGTGTGATTGTTGGTTGGCGTGTTCGATTTAAATATTATTTCATGTTGTTGTCGTGGTCCGTGATTATGATTTATAAGTTGGGTGATTGAAGGCTTTGGACTGGACCTGCTCTTTTACGGGCTTTGGACTGCAAGACCCATTGTCTTGATTTATGTTCGCTCTTGGATTTTGCATTATTACTGCTATCCAATTTCGTTATACATGTAAAACTTTATATATTAAAAATGGAAGTGTCGAACATAGATTATTTTCGAAATTCATGCATACTACTTTTGAAACGATTTAGTAGATAATACATATCATAAGTCATACACATGTAATGTATAAATTTCAATAAGTTGTTAATATATATATCGTGTATAAATCACGTGTGATAATTGTTTTAAAAATTATTCATACTATTAATATCGGTGTTAATATTTTATTATTATTTACATGCTATGTATATATAATATGTGACACATGATACCTAATGAAATTTTTTCCTTATTAACTTATTATTTATTTTTTTTCCCAACAAGTCTTTAAATTTTTATTTAGTAAATAACTTTTGTGTTTGAAATATAACATATATGTCATATAAAATTAACATCAAAACCAAATAAAACCCATACTATACATTGATATTAGTTTAGAGTACATTCATTTATAAAAAGTACGAAATTTAGATTTGAGATGTCACATGTGAATAATAAATATTCATAATTTTAATAAATGGAGGGTAAATTATGCTATGCAAATATATTATGTTAAGAGGTATATTATTTTAAAAATAAGTTAATAACTTTATAACTTAATAGTATGAATATTGATATCTTATTCCCAAGTCGAACGAATCAATTCTCTCTCCTTCGTTATAATCACTAGAAAAAATTATTTAAAAAGTAATAGCTAGACATTACTAATGGTTGTATTATTTTACATTAGACTGGACAAAAGTTTCCATAATGCTTAAAGTTTCACCATTTCAATATAGTTACATCTCTTCTTGCCTACTTGCAAAATTATATTTGTAAAAGATTTTTTGAGAACTAACTAGTAAATATTAAAGGTGTCATTCTAAAACCCATGAGACCTTGTATGACAGAATAAGTTTTATATGGATACTTCTAAATAGGTTCTATGTTCCAAATTTTTAAATCACACTGCCATCAAATGTTAAATTTTTGTAGGAATGATCTCTTACTCACACTTAACTAATAAGTATGATACGATTTATGTATAATAAACATTTAAGAATGGTAGCATGATTAATGGAATTGAAATTTGAATTTATCTTTTGTCAATAATACCCAAAATCGAGAATATCATTAACTATATGAAACCAACTATAACATTTAAAGTGCCTTTTATTTTTCAAGTGATAATATCATAAGCAATAGTATTGTTTCGGACTTTTCGGAGGAGTTAGAAACTCCATCGGAATTTAGCCATCTCAATCCTAAGTTTTTTTGTGAGTATTGAAACTTATAGGATAGATTTTGATCCCAATTCTTTGAAATTTATTCTTAATGGTGTAGGGTATATAATACAGCATCCATCCTATAAAAGTTCTTTATAAATAGTATTGAATAGAATATGATAAAATATCTCATGTTTTTTTAACTCAATAAATACTTAAACTCAAGCTCATTTACCGACTGAAAAAAAAAACCTTCATGTTATATTATATTTAGGAGTGAGCGAGTAATCTTGTCCATAATTGTTAAAATCGCTAGTTAAAAATATATTTTTATGAGTTTATAATTTTATAATTTTTTTTTTGTTAAAATGGATGCAAAATCATTTATGTGTAGATTTTTTATAAAGTTATGAATATTTATGAATGATTTTATAAGTTTACAATTTTATCAGTTTTGTATGATTTTATGCGATTTTATCGATTATGTACATTCAAATGAATAGTAGAATCATAAGTTTAGCAATAATGATCTTGTCATATAGGGTACCTACCCAAACTTGTTTAATCGGGTAGGTTCCGAATGGTATTTAAGGTTACCAAGTCAGTTTCGAGTAATAATTTCCAAAAACCTATACATACAGGATAGGATATGGTATAAGATCATCATACCTTATGATTGCCTTGGAACTTAAACTTATATTGTGAAGTATATAAAGTAAAGGTTCTAAAGTGCCCTGTATCTACCTAATAATAATAATTAAATAAAATTAACAAATAAAAATGAATACCATCTCATTTGTGTGGGCTTAAAAAAATAACAAAATGCAGCACATGAGAAATCCTAAATTAAACCAAATGTCTTTACATCAATCTCTTCCTCTTTAGTCTTTTTTTTATTGCATTTTCTTTATACTCTATATTCTTCATTTACTAAGTCTAACTCTACTAAAGTTAAAAAAAAAAAAAGAATTTGTGTAAAGTCACCTATGTAAGATATGCTGTCAACTTAATTTCTTTTGATGCAATAATTTTTTTTTATTAAGTTTGAAAAATATCTTGTAGCAAATTTATATAACGTTGTTCAAGTGAATACTTAGTCAAGATTAATGTTTGTACCTTTTTTTTTTATCCAAGATTAAGGTATTAGGTTTGAAAAAGATTTAGTTGATATATTAGGATTTAGTAATTGTGATACGTAGAGTATCATTATAAATGTTGACTATGAATTGATATATTGTAATTTATGAATATTCCCATTGCTTAAATAAGTCAATAACCCAAATTGGTTTAATTTACAATTATTTATTTAGTATTTAAGATCAAGACTTGTGGTTTCTCAGTTCTTGCTGGCAGTCGATTAAGGTCTGCATGTGTTGGACCTACAAAACTATGCATAGTGAAGGGATGCTGAGAGGTTGTTCAGCGTGGCCACTTCGATATTTATGTTAACAATGGGCTTTTGATGGAGTAGAATACGTGACATGTAGGCTTAGAATGCAAAGTTTCTAGAGAGAGTTACCGTTGGGCAATAACTTAGTATTTATAGCAGAGTGAAGCCGATAGTTGGAGATCAGTTGGGAGGAGAAATCTTTTCCTGAAAGTGTAAGAGAGTAGAGTTATCATGCCTAACATGTCCCTGTTATTCAGGACATAGCTGTTTTATCCTTATCTCGTGAATTATGGCTGTTATAGTATTTCATGGGACTAGATCGTTTAAGTCTAGGGCCGAGGCCTACTACTACAGTTTCATTATCAAGGAAGAGGCAAGGAGAAGGAATACATGGGCTGATCAAGCGTAACAGATCTGACTCCCGGAAGTTCAATCCAATGCCACAATGCCAATGTGATGAGGTTGTAGATCCAAAGTAATGGATAATCCGAGGTGGCGAGGTCCAAAGTGAAAAGGGCCATAGTAGTGACTCGTCCTAAGCGACGGTTTACCGGTCTGAAAGTGTTCGAGGCTAGGTGAATAAGGGTTCAAAGTGAAAAGGCCCGTAGCAGTGACTTGTCCTAAGTGACGGTTTGCCAATCTGAAAATGTTTGAGGCTAGGTGAGTAAGTGTACTAAGGTACTTCAATGCTACGGACCGGTCTATTTGAACAGGCCTTGATAGGGATCGAGCAGATGTAGATGCGTCATGTCTTCGTAACGCAGACCAAGTGTAAATCAAATGGGCCCTGAAGAAGCTTCCTATTGAAGGGACCTTTTCAAAATGCAACTTTTGCCTGCTTGTATTCCGTACATTAAATGCGACATGATAGGTGCTGTACTATAGTAAACTAACATGTAGCTACATGTTTTCTGCCTTTTTAAAG
The DNA here is from genome assembly GCA_024138005.1 of Lumnitzera racemosa. Classification (NCBI taxonomy): domain Eukaryota; kingdom Viridiplantae; phylum Streptophyta; class Magnoliopsida; order Myrtales; family Combretaceae; genus Lumnitzera; species Lumnitzera racemosa. The sequence goes on from JAMXBC010000004.1 coordinate 111,464,425, forward strand.
ATTGCCGTCTGATAAAGATGCTTTCTAAGTGTCTGTTATGCAGCATTTCATGGAATTCATGTTTATACGTATCCTTATAATCGCCTGTACGGCTTCCCAGGTGGTTTTCCTATAAGTAGGAGGATTGCAAAGAGAAACAGCTTTTCTGTAATCTTTTTACTCAGTTGTTGTAATTTTTGCGTTTGCATTCCAAACTTCAAACGTTTTTCAAAAGTTTCAAGTCTTTCTTCCTTCTTCAAGAATCACAATCATGTCGACCAACAGAGATGAGCTTAGGTCTTCTTCGCCGTTGCTTACTTCTAGCTCTGATTCTATAAGGAGTGATCCCCTTCAAGCACAAGAGGGCGGCATCTCATCATTAGCACATCTTGACCAACCAAGTAAGATGGCAATAGAAGTGTTGGACAAGACCAAAATTATAAATGCCATCCCTAGGGACATATATGCAAACGTTCTCTTACCCCTTGTGAAGGATTTGTTCGACGCTCCTAGTTCGGGTAAAGGGCCTAACGATCATGTAAGCAGGAGTAAGCAGTCTGCCCCTAACTGGATCATCAACAACTTTCTTGTGGGGGCGATTCCTGGATGGCATATTAGATTGCTAAGCAGAGATAAATGGGTAGTCCTGCTATCAAGAAGGCACTTCGCGATCTTTGAGAAGTGCTTGGATCTTGGACAGCGCCTTCCCCTAAGCTGTTTTGAGAAGGAAATCTTCAACTACCACCACTGCAGTCCGTTACAGGTACCTCCCAATGGGTAGAGGGTACTAAAGGCTTTCCAAGCGCTTTGCGAATACTTGGTGGTGAGGGCTACTCCTGAGCTCTTCTATTACTTTTACATGTGGAAGAAGATTGAGTGTAGCCTTACCTCCAATTGCCTTCGAAGAAGAAGCTATTTTGCGACCCCGTAGACTCGGTTAAAAGTTGGCAAGATGAGTATGTGGTGGTGGAATTGCCTAAAGAGGCCAATTTCCAGACCCGGTGGACCAGGATGGTCCGTACTAAAGGCAAGCAAAGGCTCGGTCCCAACGACATTAAGGCCATCTAGGAAATCTTAGCCTTCATGGCGCTAAGAGGTGGCCAAGAGATCAATGTTACGGAGATCGTGGAGAGGTATTTTCAACACCTGATCTCTGAGCTCTTCCTCAACATGAAGGAAGCTGTGGTGGAGAAGTAGGCTGAAGGTACAGGTTCATTCTTACGCGCCTGTCAGTTGTGCTAGCGTTGAGGTGTTTCGTTTAACACTTGTAGCATGGGAAGACTTCCCTAGTTGGGTTGGTCATGGTAGTGTCTTGCGAATGATATTGGTAGTTTCTTTTGTTTTGTCTGTGTTTTCTTTTTCTAACCTTAGATCAGTATTCTTGCAAGTAAAAATTTGGCCCCGAGGATGTCCCGTTCATCTGTGGACGACTTGATGAGCCGCCAACAAACAAGAACAAAGGTAGATCCACCGAGGGGGAAGGTCACAAAAATGAGATCAAGGACCAGGGAGACCAATAGGGCACGACCGAGGTTTATTCCTCAAGGTATCCCCATTGGCATCAAGGACAAGCTCGTAAGTGTAGAGCCTTTAGGTGTACCTCTGCTTGCTACAGCCCTCATGCCTATAATCGAACCCATCATCGTAGGTGCTTTCTCTTCGAAGGGCGACGAAGGGAGAGGCTATGGAGGGGGTTGCTCCTCTTCCAACTACAGGCCAAAAGCACAGGGCGCCCAAGACTTTTAGGGAGTTAGGTCCAGGGGCAAAGAAGCAAAGGTCATTGGCAAAGGATCCTTTGGTGAAAGGGAAGTAGAATGAGTGGCCCCAAAAGTTATCTCAGGGAAAGATTTGTTTGTAGGGGATCCTTCTACTCTTCCTGGTTCACATCATTTAGGCTCCGCTTTAACTGAAGGCTTGCCGTCTAAAATGCCTGTAGAGTAGTACTCTGAACAGATAAATGCTTTAGATTTTTCTAAATTGCTAGAGTTAGCTGATCTTAGGAGATAGCCGGTTTTGTTTTCTTTTCTTTCTTTTTTTTTAAATTAATGTAATTAGGGTTGGGATGTTGGCTTTTGCTTTGTAATTAAATAATCGTAGAATAAGTAAATGAATATTTTCTTAATGTCCTCTCTTGTTCTTTGTTCGCCTTTAAATGTATTTATTAGAGAATTTATCCAAGGGAAGTTGACCTTTGTTGATGTTCTATTGGGGGAGTTCTTTCTAACAAAGGGTGCTTACACTTGCCGAGGTTACCCTAAAGGGGTTAGGTCGGTAATGTTCCGCTGCCCAGTGCATAGGAGTTCCTCTATGCAAGGGGTGTTTCCCCTTACCAAGATTACCCTTAAGGGGTTAGGTCGATGGTGGTCCAACCTACCCAGTTAACTATTCATGTGCCTTTTTCAAAGGCTTATAAGGCGAAAGAGCGGAAGAGAGAAGTTTATAATCAATTGAGAACTTTCATTTCGACACAATTGAAAGAAACACTACATGATGAAATTCTAATCAAAATAGAGACGTAGATTATTGGTATTCCACGTACGTGGGATAAGTTTGCCATCCAATCTTTCTGGCCTGTATGCTCTGTTGCCCAACTTTTCCTTGACTCTAACTGGGTCTTCCCAATTAGGGCTAGCTTGCCCTGTCCGTCGTGTCAACTTGTAACCTTTAGTTTAAAGCATACAAGGTCACCAACTTTGAACTCCTTATATTTGACCTTCTGGTCATAATATCAGGTAACTCGATGTTGATACGCAGTTACTCGTGCAACAGTAAGATCTCTGATTTCCTTAATCGTGTCAACTCTTGCTTACAGTAATGAGTCATTAAGGGCAATGTCAAAAGTTTAAGTCCAAATGTTAGGGAGCTCAAGTTCGATTGGGAGAACCGCTTTTGAGTCGAAGGCAATGAGGAAAGGGATATCGCCCGTAGATGTGTGGTGAAGGTCTCGTTCATAGATGTATGATGGGTAGTCCTATATCCCCATAAGATGTTAGGCAATTCGTGGCCTAGGTGCCTTGGGATTGATCTACGCGCTTCTTCAAGTTATCCAAAATCACTTGATTAGTTGCCTTGACCTGTTCATTTGATTGGGGGTAATCAACCGAGGTAAAGTGCGGGGTGATGTGGTGCTTAGCGTAAAACTCCCTAAACTTAGGGTTATCGATCTGTTAGCTGTTGTCCGTGATGAGTACGTGCAGGACTCTAAACCAGGAGAAAATGTTGTTTCTTATGAAAGATTCAACACTTCTCTATGATTCTGGCCACTACTTCCGCCTATACCCATTTCGTGAAGTAATCCATAGTGACAATTATGAATTGCCATCTTCTTAATGCCTTTAAGAAGGCGCCAAGGATATTGATTCCCCATCGCGAGAACGACTACGGGCTCGTTAGCGGTTAGAGAGCAATGCTAGGGGGCGTGGCTAATCAGGGTATGCTTCTAGCATTATAGGCACTTCTAGGCTACAGCCTTTGTATCTTGCCTCATAGTAGGTCAATAATATCCGAGCTGTAACGCTCGTAGGTAGAGGGCTTGGGATTGAATGTAGTTACGATACACTCTGACGTACAATGCTTCCATGACATGCAACCCTTCCCCTTTTCTAAGGCATCGGAGCAAGGAGAAGCTAACACCTCTATTATATAGGACACCGTCGACCAATGTGTAATTGGTGGCGTAATACTGGAGCTTCTTCGCCTCCTTCCTATCTTAAATAACTCCGTACATGATCCATCTAGCTTGGCTCTATTGCTGTTGCCGTTACTTCCAAAACCTCTGCCTGAGCTTATGCTTTTTTCTAGCAGGTACTCAATAAAGATCTTGCCATCCTTCACTGTCACGCCCCGAAGTGGCAGAGTCGTAATAGCCCTGCTGTGTAAACCATCCTAAGATAAAAGTTGGCCTTACAACCGCTATCTTAGATCTGATCTACACAAGGCGTCTACGACTAACTCGCTTTGAAGTAAATAGTTTGTAATTTATTATCTAAGAAAGTGAGGAAATATAAATATATATAATATAATTCAATTATTACAATTAGCGTTTTCAACGATAATAGCTTAAACCTTAAAAATATGTCTGTTCTTCAAATACTTTTCCTTACTCCCTAGGATCCAGCAGTTGCTAGCTTCAGAGTAGTTGTTTGCCGCTTCTTAGCCAGCACCTGCACGACGTCTATAGGGATGTGAGCAACCACAGCTTAGTAAGTTAGGATGGAGGACTTAAAACTATACCATAAACACAACAAGGTTTTCAATCAACTTATTATATGCAATGCATGTGCAAGCAAATGCCATCGCACGACGTTATCCGGCCTGTCGTGAGATTAGAGAAATTGCGTCCGCTCTAATGCGGGTTAAGGAGTTGCCATCAATGCAACAGCTCACAACCAAACCCAGGCTTGTGCAATGGTCACTCCTCCCGCGACTACCTTCAAACCACTGACTTCACCTTCGCCGCGACCTCCTCTCTTGTCACTTAGTTCGACTGAGGATGAAGAAGGGACCATTATGCAATCCTGCGCTATCCCTTTCGAAGGGGTCGGTATTTAGCCGGAGAGTCTAAGTTCCCCTAACGGGTTGCCATACATGTTCGATTATGATTACTGGTCATATATTTGATTAAGTCCAGTTTAGGGTGATCAATCATTTCATACAATTCATACAATAAATGCTAGAGCAACAAACAGAATCATAGCATCACCCATAATCAAGCACATACACACATCCAACTATTTAACGAGCACAACCAAGCATAATCTCAAGCCTCCTAAAATATAGCATTGTATTAATCCCAACTTACCTCGACTTCTCGCTCACTCACTTGAGGTCTGACTTGCTCAGGCCATCGCCGATCATCCCTATAACACAAACGTGGTTTCAGTTTTTCATATAACTGTTATAGGTTCGTTTTATCTTATAACGCATATTGTTACGTGTTGTTTAGGATTTAATATACCTAATTATCTAGGTCTTAAGTCTTTTACAATTATTCTAGGTTTGGGGTTAGGTTCGGGTTCGGTTTCCGCATCAATTTCTAAATTAGGTTTTAATTCGATTTCTAAGTTCTAAACATGCTCGAATCCTAATGTGAAATTAATCACATTAAGCTCGAGTATTCAAATATCTTATTGGGTTTTAATTTAGTATTCTAAACTATTCAGTACACGCTAATCCTAATTAGGGTATCGGATTTATCCCCGATGTAAGAAATCTTACTTTTTTATATAATTACCTAAAATTCAATCTTAATTCAAATTTAATATTATTCTAATTTTTACTCTAATATTATCTAAATAACCCTACTTTTTATATTTATTAATTTACAATTTCACATATTAATAATTTCTTATATTAATTACCTAATTTCCTAAATTAACCATATTTAATACTCCAAAGGTTAGGATTAGGGTTCCATATAAGAGATTAACATCCATAAACATCTAATTACTATCTAAATCAGTAATTAATATCTTAATCACCTAATTAACCCCAAATTACCTAATTTTTCCATCATTTTAGGGCTAAAAAATAACTCAAAAATTTAGAAAATTAATTTTAAAAAAATGGCTTCATAGCACTGTTCTATATCACATGAGCATCCTACAAAAAAAAAAAATTGAGCTCCAAACTACACTCCTAAGCCTATTTATTTTCCGTTCTAATCATGCTCGGTTTTGTACGATTTCTTAAGGACCCTATATTTTTAGACGTGATTAAACTAAATCACTATGTTTCCCTAAATCTACATATAATAAAACCTCAGAATAATAAGTTTAATAATTTTCTAAAACCATTTACTATTTTTACAAAATTACACAAGAATCGAGCTGGAAATCAGACTCACCACTTTGGGTGGCTCCGGCTACCGTTGGCTGTCATGACCTTGTTAGGCGGCCTAGGCGTTGCCACCACCGTGTGGTGGTGGTGGCCGTCCACTCCCAGCTGCCCGTCGGGTTTGGGTTCTCCTTTGTGGCCCTAACTGCACAGTTTTCCTTTTTTTTTTTTGTTTTTCTCTCAATTTTGCCCTCTCTCTAATTTTATCTGATTTCTAACTGTCCAAATGAGCTTTTGAATTTTTCTTGCTATTTATAGAGCTTTAGTGTAATTATTGTGCATTAATTAGACATGACTTTACCCAATTTCCTTGATTTTTGGTTTTTGTGTTGTTTAATTTTAATTGGTTAATTTTTATTTTGTGGATTCTGACCTGCTACGACCTAATTTGGATCATTCTTGATTTTTCCTGATTTTTCTTGATTTTTTCTTAATTAATTATGAATTTTCTTTAAGTATTTAGTATTATTTTAGCACATTTCGTGTATTTTAAGTAATTACGCGTATTTATACCTATAAATAAATTCATATATAGTGCAAATAAATATTTCTAAATATTATTTAGGTTATTTTATAATTTTTAGTATATATATAATTTATCTCTAACTATTTGTTAAGTATCGGAATGCATTTTACGCATTTTCGATAAATGACGAGGTATATACTTAAAATTTGAAAATTTTGTAGTCTCTTATTTTATTACTTATTTTTTTAAAATTCAAACTTACGGGATCAATTTACTAATATTTCAAGGTTTACTTTATAATTTAGGCTCGATCGGGTTTTTCAACCGATCGAAATCTCGGATTGCTAGTTTTGGGGCTTACATTCACCTCAGGCTTTCATGCACCCGTTGAGGCGAGCTTGGACAGCCAATTCGCCATGGAATTTTCCATTCTAGGGATTTTATTGATATCCTAAGAAGGAAAGTCCGGTAGGAGCTGTAAGCCTCACAACCAGTCACTCAAGGCTTTGATCGGCTGAAAGATCCGATCGAGCCTGAATTATAAGTAAAGATAAAAATATTAGTAAAATAATACTGTAAGTTTGAATTTAAGAAAATAAGCAATAAAATAAAAGAATATAAAAATTCTAAATTTTAAGTATATAACTCGTTATTTATCGAAAATGCGCAAAATGCATTCCGATAATTAACGAATCGCTAGAGATAAATTATATGTATACTAAAAATCATAAAATAACTTAAATAATATTTACGAATATTTATTTGTACTATATATGAATCTACATGTATGTAGAAATACGCATAATTACTTAAAATACGCGAAATGTGCTAAAATAATACAAAATAATTAAAGAAAATTCATAATTAATTAAGTAAAAATAAATAAAAATCAGAAAAAATAAGAAATGATCCAGAATTAGGTCATGGCAGCTAGGGAAAATAAGAAAAAAATCAGCTAATTAAATTAGAGGAACACAAAAGCAAAAAATTAAGGGATTTAGACAATGTCTTGTCCAATTTAATGCACATTAATTATCACAAAGCTCTATAAATACCCCAAATTTTTCAAAAGCTCATTTGAGCAGTTTGGAGAATGAGAAAAATAGAGAGCTTTGAAAATTCAAGAGAAAAACCAAAGAAAAAAAAAAGAAAAGGAAAATTGTACAGTTGGGGCCATAAAGGGGAACCGACATCAGACTAGTAGTTGGGAGTTGATGGCCACCACCACCACACAGTGGTGGCAGCGCTTGGACCAGTCGACAAGGATACGACGGCCGGCGGTAGCCGGAGCCACCCAGAACGGTGAGTTCGATTTCCAGCCCGATTTTGTGTAATTTTGTAAAAATAGTAAATATTATTAGAAAATTATGAACTTGTTATTCTGGAATATTTTTGTATTTAATTTTTAGGAAAAATATTATTTTGAAAAAAATATATCCCGTGATATATGGTCCTTAAAAAATCATGCAAAACCGAGTATAATTAGGATTAGAAATAAATGACCTTAAGAGTGTAGTTTTGAATCTAAAATTTTTGTGTAAACTACTTAGATGATATAGAACAGTGTTATGAAGCCCGCTTTCAAAAATTAATTTTAAAAAATTTTAGATAATTTTTAGGCCTTAAAATGAGGCATAAAATGGGTAATTTAGGGTTAACTAAGTAATTAAATGATTAATTGCTGATTTAGTGAATAATTATATGTTTTAGGATGATGAAATCTGATGAAGTATGATACTTGTAGTATTTAGGGTGTTATATGTAATTATAAGATTAATTATGTAGTAAATGAGTAATAAAGAAAAATAATAAAATTTAAGTTGTAAATTAGGGTAATTAGGTGTAAAATCTGATTTAGGATGAATTTAGATATTTTGAAATGATAATTGATGTTAGGAGATGGTAATTAGAGTAATAGAAATATTAGATGTGTATTATGTACATAATAAGTAATAGTACATAATACACAATTATTAGAAAAACAATAAATAGAAAATATTATAATAAAAATTGATATTATGATAATAATAAAAAAGTACAATAAATTTGATAGGAAACTTGAATTTATGTAATTAGAGGAAAAATATAAAAATTTCTCACATCAAGAGTAAATTCGGTACACTAATAAGGATTTAAGTGTACCGGGTGGAATAAAACATTAATTAGAGGTAATAATGGTATTTAGGAGATCGGGAAATAATGTGATTAATTTCACATTATGAGTTGAAACGAATTTCTAGGGTTCGGGTATTAAACAGTACTTAGAAATCTAATTAGAATCTAATTTAAAAATCAATACAGAAACTGAACCCGAACCTAACCCTAAACCTAGAATAATTGTAAAAGACTTAAGACCTAGATAATTAAGTATATTAAACCCTAAACAAAACACAACAATAAGCGTTATAGGATAAAACGAACATATAATAGTTATATGAAAAATTGAAATCACGTTTGTGTTATAGGAATGATTGGCAATGGCCTTAACGAGTTGGACCTCGAATGAGTGAGCGAGGAGTCCAGGTAAGTTGGGATTAATATGTTGCTCTATTTTAGAGTCTTGAGATTATGCTTGGTTGTGCTTGTTAGATAGTTGATTGTGTGCATGTGCTTGATTATGAATGATGCTATGATTTTGTCTGTTGTTCTGGCTTGTATTGTATGATTTGTCTGAAATGATTGATCACCCTAAATTGAGCCTAATCAAATATACAACCTGTAATCATAATCGGACCTATATGGTAACCTATTAAGGGAACCTAGGATTCTACGACCAAATACCGACCCCTTCGAAAGGAATAGCGCAGGATTATAAAATGGTCCCTTCTTCATCCTTAGTCAAACTAAGTGACAGGAAAGGAGGTCGTAGCAAGGGTAAAGTTAATGATTCGAAGGTAGTCGTGGGAGGAGCCATGTCTTCATTGCACAAGCTTGGGTTTGATCGTGAGTTGTTGCATTAACGGCAACTCCTCAACCTAGATTAGAGTAGGCGCAATTTCTCTAATCTCATGACGGGCCAGACAACGTCGTGCGATGACATTTGTTTGAACATGCATTACACCTAATAAGTTGATTGATAACCTTATCATGTTTGTGGTATAGTTTTAAGTCCTCCATCGTTACTTACTGAGCTGTGGTTACTCGCATCCCTATAGACGTCGTACAGGTGCTAGCTAAGAAGCAGCATACAACTATTCTGAAGTTAGCAATTGCTGGATCTTAGGGAGTGTGGAAAAATATTTGAAGAACAAACATATATTCTTAAGGTCTAAGTTTTTATCTTAGAATTTTACATTTTTGAATAATGTAATAACTGAATTATAGTGTATATATATAAATTTTCTCACTTTCTTAGGTAAATGATTTATTTAAATTATAAACTGTTTACTTCAAAACGGGTTAGTCGTAGACGCCTTGTGTAGATCGAGTCTAAGATAGCAGTTGTAAGGCCAACTTCTATCTTAGAATGGTTTATACAGCGGGGCTGTTACAACTCTGTCGCTTTGGGGCGTGACAGGAGCCCTCTCACCTTCTCTAAGTTCCTAACCATGGTGCTGTCCCTAGCTTCATATTCACACCAGACCTACTGTACTACGAGCATGGAGTTTGAAAATATTTGCAGTTGCTCTGTATCGATCTCCTTAGCCAGCTTCAAGCTGGCAATAAGTGTCTTGTATTCAAATTCATTATTGCTGGAAACCTTATGCTGGTCGATTAGCACAAGGCCCACACCTCTACTTCCAAAGGTAGATGATCCATCAACATGGAGAGTCCATACCGATTTGTCATCACCCAACGATGTTTCCTCCTCTCCAGTATTTTTTACCACAAAGTCAGCCAGGACTTGTGCCTTGTAGGCTATTCGTAGCTAGTATTGGATTCCGTACACACTTAGTTCCATTTTGTACTTTATCATCCATTCGAATGCGACAGGTTTCTACAACATGGTGCACAATGGTTGATCCGTGAGTACAATTACTTAGTGCCCCTAGAAGTAGGGGCTCAACCGTCGGCTGTAATGATGACGGCTAGGGCGAATTTTTCTACTTGAGTGTACTTGACCTTAGGCCTATGCAGTATGTGGCTGACGTAATACACTGGCATGTGTTATCTTCCTACTGCTTTAACCAGAACGGAGGAGAGTGCTCGATCACTTACAACCACTTACAAGAATAGGTCTTCCCTTGGGACAAGCTTAGAGAAGACCAGTGGATGAGCGAAGAAGTCCTAAAGTTGTTGAAAAGTAGTAGCACCCTTTGGAGTCCATTCAAAACCTTTGAGATTTTTGAGGATTTTTGAAAAACTCAACGCATCTGTTAGTGCTCTTTGAGATGAATCTGCTTAGGGCGGCCACCATGCTAGTGAGATTTTGTACATCTCAGATTGAAGTTGGAGGCTTCATTCCCTTGATGGTCATGATCTTCTCAGGGTTGGCTTCAATACCTCTCTAAATGACCAGAAATTCGAGGAACTTGTTGGAGCTGACACTGAATATGCAATTCTAGGGGTTTGGCTTCATGTCGTACATATGCTTTCAGTTGAATTCTTCTTGGAGATCCTTAACATGATCGACTAACTTCTGTCTCTTGACAATCATATCATCGATGTACACCTCCATATTGTGCTCGATTTGGGGCTTGAACAATTATGCCACCATCCATTGGTATGTGGCCCTGGTGTTCTTTAGTCCGAATGACATCACAATGTAGTAGTATGTGCCATAGTTAGTGATGAAGGAGGTATGGACTTCGTCCTTCAGGTCCATTTTGATCAAGTTATATCTCAAAAAGGCATCCATAAAACTCAACAGGACATGTCTTGACGTAGAATAGACAAGCTGGTCGATTTTATGGAGGGGGAAACAATCTTTAGGGCAGGCTTTGTTAAGGTCAATATAATGGACACACATACACCACTTCCCATTCTTCTTCTTAACTAGTACTACGTTCACTAGCCATGTTGGGTACTTTTCGTCCCTCATGAAGCCGGTTTTAAGTAGCTTCTACACTTCCTCCTTGATTGCGGCCTGTCATTTTGGGGCAAAATTTATCTTTTTTTGTTTGATAGGTCGCGTTGTGATGTTGATGTTGAGGTTATGGGTTGCTAGGTTGAAGGAAATTCTAGGCATATCCGATGCCAATCAGGCGAACCTTTCCTAATTTACCTGCAGGAGGGCAATGATTTTGTCCTTTACTTCTGCTGGGGTCTCAATCCCAATTTTCATGGTTTAGTTAGGTGAGACACTAATCTGGACATCTTTAGTTTTTTCTTTGGGTCGCCCCTTTCAACCAACCTCTCCTGCAAGCTTGTTTCTAAGGCGAAGACGCCATTGCCTTTGGTTGTCCTGACATATAGCTTTCATGAGAGCTTCTATCACACTTACATACTATTACCCCGGTAGGCGTAGGGAATTCGACCTTCAGATGCAGGAAGGATGTAATTATCTTGAATGCATTTAGGCTTGGTCTTCCCAAGAGTGCATTGTAAGGGGAGGGGCAATCTATCACAACGAACTCTACAAATCGTTTGTGCTACGTGGTCATCATCGCTAAGTTCCATGTCTAGCGTGACGATGCCCTTGGCTCGAATCGTGCTATTGTTGAAGCCAATCAGATTGTAGTGGTACAACTTCATCTTTATTGGTAGCTTCTTCTTTGTCCTATCATATGTATAGAAGAAGAGTATGTCGGTGGAACTGCTAGTATCCACCATAATCTTTAGGACGCCAAATTTTGAGATCCTTGCCTTAATCACAAGGGCGTTTTGGTAGGGAGTGTCTACCCCCTTAAGGTCAGCGTTAGAGAAGGAGATGGAAGTATCTAACTTCTATTTCTTCTCCCTTACTACCAGCATCTCCGATTAGGCATTAACCGAGCTACTAGTACTCAATGAGCTCCCAGGGTGAGGGCCCCCCATTATCATGTTTATAACGCCATTAGGGGCATAATCATTGTGGCGGTTGTTATTCTACTCCACTTGTGCATCCTTGGTCCGTTGCCTTCGAGGTATCCTATCAGTGTCTGTTACGTCCTGAAGTCGCAAAGTTGCAACAGTCCCACCGTATAAACCATTCTATGATGATAACTTGCCTCACAGTGCCTACCATAGACATGATCTATACAAGGCGTCGATAACTCCTCGCTTTGAAGTAAATAGTCTGATTAACAATTAAACTACAATTATGATAAATAGTACAAATTTCTAATAACATGTATAATTATATATATAAGTCCACAGAGCTTCTTAGAAAGTTTTACATAAACATAACGGTTCACTAGATTACATAATAACTATCAGTCTTTCATCCCTAATTACATGGTCACTCTAGTTACACATTATACTAAGTAACTTGATCTTCACATCCCTGCCTTCAAACGGACTAACCTCTGGATAATTGTTGGACGGCATAGTATTTGAAGTGTTCAGAAATCAGAACCTACAAAAGGATCTATAAGGGTATGAGCAACTACAGCTTAGTAAGTTGAATTGGAGACTCATGAATGCATACAAGCACAAACAGGGTTATCAAGCAATTATTTTCATGCAATGCAACAATCAAGTGTCATTGCACAACGTAGTCCGGTCCGTTGTGAAATCAGAGAAATTTCACCCGCTCTAATCTGGGTTGAGGAGTTTCTATGTTATGTAGCAGCTCACAACCAAACCCAGGCTTGTGCAATGGAGACCTCGCTCCTCCCACAACTACCTTTGAACCATTGACTTTACCCTCGCCGCGACCTCCTCTCCTGTCACTTAGTTCGATTAAGGATGAAGAAGGGACCATTTTACAATTATGCGCTATCCCTTTCGAAGGGGCCGGTATTTAGTTGAAGAATCTTATGATCCCCTAACGGGTTGCAATGCATGACATTTTCGGTTATTAGGGTCGACTAAGATTAAATTTTAGAGTGTTCAAACAATTTCATACCAATTCAATCAGTTACAAAATCATTTACATTACAAATTCAGCACGAATTCAGATACATCAAACACATGCGTAAACTACTTACAATCACAATCATATACAAGCCTAAGTCTTTGAGTACCATAAAACTAGTACTATATTACAATAAGCAATAAGCCAACTTACCTGGAATTGCTCGATCGCTCGATCCCTTAATCGCAAGCTGATGTGTCTCTGGGTATCCTATAATACAAATAGGTCTTTTTAGTACTTATACTTTATGGATTTATATTCTAAGTTATATTTTAACTCATTTTTTTTTATATATACCTATTATGTCCTAATAATTCGTTGTACTCTATTTCGAGGTTCGAATCCTAAATTAGATTTTAAATTTTGTTTCCTAAGCCTTAAATATGCTCGAATCCTAATGTGAAATTAATCACATTAAGCTCGAGTGTCCAAATATCCTCTTGGGTCTTAATGTAGTATTCTAAACTAGTCGATACACGTTAACCCTAATCAGGTATCGAATTTATTCCTAAGGTGTGAAAATCTTACATTTTGAGACATTTACTTAAAATTAAATGTTATTTCAGATTTATTATTTTTCTGATTTCTATTATAATATTATCTAAATAGCCCTAATTTTTTAGATTTATTAATTTATAATTTCACATATTACTAATTTCTTATATTAATTACCCAATTTCCTAAATCAACCATGCTTAATACTCCAAAGGCTAGGATTAGGGTTCCACATCAAAGATTAACATCACTAAACATCTAATTAATATCTAAATCAGTAATTAACATCTTAATCACCTAATTAACCCCAAATCACCCAATTTTTCCATCATTTTAGGGCTAAAAATTAACTTAAAAATTTCAAAAATTAATTTTAAAAAAATGGCTTCATAGCACTGTTTTATATCATATGAGCATCATACAGAAAAAAAATTGAGCTCCAACCTACACTCCTAAGCCTATTTATTTTCCGTTCTAATCATGCTCAATTTTGAATAATTTGTTAAAAACTCTATATTTTCAAACGTAATTAAACTAAATCACTATTTTTCCCTAAATCTACATACAATAAAACCTCAGAATAATAAGTTTCATAATTTTCTGGGCAAAATAACTAATTTTACAAAATTATTCAAAATCGGGAGATTTAAGAGACTAACCGGTCCGAAGCTTTCTGGCCGTCCAAACCTGGTCCAAGGCTGTCGGTCAGCCTAGACGGTGGGGCTAAAGTGGTATGGTGGTGGTGGCTCAGTCCTAGGTGGTGGTGAGGTGTGGGTTTCTCTTACTACTTGAATCTGCACAGTTTCCTTTTTTTTTTTTCTGGATTTTCTCTCGATTTTTTCAGTTTTCCTATTTTTCTCTAATGCTCAACTGTCCAAATGAGTTCTGAAAATTTTTCCCCCATTTATAGACGATTTTTGTAATTATTAGGCATTAATTAGACAAGACTGTGCCTAATTTCCTTGATTTTTGGCTTTTATGTTATCTAATTTTAATTGGTTGATTTTTCTTTTACAGATCTTGACCTGCCACGACCTAGTTTGGATTATTCTAGCCTCTTTTGATTTTTTTTCTGATTTTTTCATAATTAATTTATAATTTTCTTTAATTATTTACTTAGTTTTTGGCTAATTTAGGTAATTTTAAGTATTTTTATCTATACGTAAATACATGTGGGGTACATGTGAACATTCCTAATTATTATATTGGTCATTCTAAAATTTTTAATATACATATAATCTATCTGTAGTAATTTATTAGTTATTAGATTACACTTTTCGCCTTTTCAGTAATTAGTACTTATTACGCTTAAAATTTGAAAATTTTATAGTCTCCTATTTTATTACTTATTTTCTTAAATTCAAGTTTACAGGGTCATTTTTACTAATATTTCTCTCAATAGTTTATAATTTGGGTTTGATCGGATCATTAACCAATCGCCCTAAACCTTGTGTTCTAAGTTCAAGCTTACGGTTACTTAGCTTAGCTTAGCTTTAGAGCTTACAGTGTCATTGTCAAAACAATTATCGTTCCTCCGATGAGCTACATATTCATTGAAGAAGCCACGTTGAATGGCATATTCGACGTTGTTCTTCAACTGGAAGCACTCTTCAGTAGTATAGTCGTAGTCATCGTAGAACTGACAATATTTATTGGAGTTCTGATGACTAAAGTTTCCTCGCATTTTCTGCGGCCTCTGCAGCGAGTTTCGGTGCTTCACTTTGGAATAGATTTGGGCTATAGGTCTATTAAGCGGCATATACTGGCTGTAAATGGGAAAAGGAGAAGGTCACGCTCTACTCAGAGCTTTCTTTTCCCAGAGCTCTCCCCCTCTGGCTTGTTCAGCATCCTTCCATTGAAGCAATCTTTTATGGAAAATTTTTCCTTATCTTGCTTTTTACCTATCCTTTCTCGGTCAATGTCACACCTAATGCGAATGTTATCTTCCTAGTCGATGTACTTTTGAGCTTTATTCCAGAAGTTGATTAAGGTCTTTGGCTTGCTCTTCGTAAGCGATCGAAAGACATCTCCTGAAGGTTGGATGCCAAGATGTACGACATGAACAATGACTCTCTCGTCCAACTAAGGGATCTCGACCACAACGTTATTGAACCAGGCTACATAATTGCATAAGGACTCGCCTTCACCTTGCTTTACCAAGTATAAGGATGATGTGTCGTTAGACAAGAGCTTATTAACCCTAAAATAGAGGCTAAACTTCCTGGTCAGCTCATCGAAGGAGCTGATCGAATTGTTAGGGAGGTGGTTAAACCACGTCTATGTTACCTTCCTTAGCATGCCTGGGAAGGCCATGCACATTATGAAATCCCTATGACCGTAAAGGTTCACGAAGGTACAAAGGTAAAGGAGAAGGTCGTTAGAGTTGCCCGTGCCAGCGTACTGGACTAGGGATAGAAGTTTACCGTTAGGGGGTAGCACTTCGTCCTGGACACCCCCGGTGAAAGGGGTCTTATCGCTGGTAACCAGCGCGACATTGCTAGCAGGTTTGCTCCCCTACTGCTCGAAGAGCTACCTTACCATCGTACGGAGCTAGTATAAGTTGGCATCATTTACCAGGTGAGCTTATTGTGTAGTCAAATGAGCCTGGATACCATGTGAATCGGCTTCCTACTCGTTGCCAGCCAGAGTTCAATCGCAGGTAACAGCAGGCCTTACTGGCTACTAGCGTAATGGTGAGTCGGGTTGCTGATCCCTTCCATTCTGTTGCTACTACTAGATGTTATCCTACCCAATGTGGGTATCTAAAGCTTCGGGGTGGTAAGTTTATAGGCCATCGTACTTTACTTCTTCCAAGCAAGCGCGGAATTCCTTGTTCTGCTCAGCATATTGCTCAACCAAGCTCTGCATGTGCTTCAGGCATTCTTCCAACACAACTCTTTGGAAGGGCCGGTTGCCTACAAGTTAGTTGTTCACCAACTGTTGATTTCCTTACTCACAGCATTGAGACATGATGTCGGATGGCATTGATGTGGGTTATGTGTTTGGTGTATTTTAAGATTTTGCATGTACGAATTCTTCTTCCTACAGATGACACCAAATTTCGTCTCTCAGTTTTTACCGGTAGTCGATTAAGGTTTGCATATATTGAACTTACAAAACAATGTATAGCCACTTCAATGCTTAAGTTAGTAGTGGGCTTTTGATGGTGTAGAATACGTAATATAAAGACTTAGAATGCAATGTTTTTAAAGAGAGTTACTGTTGGGCAGTAACCTGGTATTTATAGCGGAGTGAAGTCGGCAGTTAGAAATCAATTGAAGGGAGAGATCTTCTCTCGAAAATGTAAGAGAGTGGAGCTATCATGCCCGCCATGTCCCTGATATTCAGGACGTGGTTGTTTTATCCTTATCTCGTGAATTATGGTTGTTATAGTGCTTTATAGGCCTAGGCTGTACAGGTCTAGGGCCTAGACCTACGGAGGTGAGCCTAGGGTGGTGAGGCTTGCCGAATTTGGTCGGACCTGAGGGGTTCATGCTTAAAGTATCTTGTCAATAAGATCGATATTTTACTAAAATTGATATGTTTGTATAATAATTATCAACGAAAAGAATGATAAAAAAGAAAAATAAATTAAAAAAATTAGAAGGAAAAGAATACAAATAAAAACTAGCCATATTAAAATTTATAAAAGCAAAAAAAAAATTACAAATTTTACGAGGTATCTTAGACTTTATAAAATTTATAGTGTATAGGATATATGGTGGTTTTCAAAGTATTATAAAGTAGGGTATGGGTATCAAAGTTTAGAAATCTGTTTTTGCATAATAGGATACTAATAGAGCCTCATACTCGCTCACCTCTAATTATATCCCTTATTCTTTTGGTACCATGTCATTTCTTCTTAAAGAACGATTATTAATGCCAATCTCTCAACTTACATTACCTTTGCAACTTAGTTTATTCTATGGTATTACGTTTTACATCAAATGTTTTTGTAATAAGAGAAATATTGTAATAGATTGAGTACTAATCTAAACCATATAATAGATTGTACATTTGTGATGCTATTTTATGATAAATTATTTACAATTATCATCAAGTTGATGATACATGATATAAGGAGAAATATGTGGTTAAAAGTGTATTATTAAATTGTTAGAGTTTTCTATGTAAATGAATATACTAGCTTTACAACAACAACTCAATTAGAAAGTTTTATAACATAAAAGGCAATAAAAGTTTTTAGGTTCTATAGTTGTCTTATATCTTGTAGTTTTTATAGTTTCTATATATTATAAGGTAAGGTTCAATTTTAAAATTTCAGAATTAGTAACTATAAGATAAAGTATAGATTTAGCTTTATATTCTATCCACCTTATACATACTTACCTCGTTGTTGTTGTATTATAAAAAATAAATAAATAATTTAAAAATTTTATAATACTGGAATGGATTAGGCTCTAAAGGTTAGAGATTTTACAATGACTTAAGAAAATTATAATGTAGGATAGTTTAAACTGCTACATAGTATATGGATAATTTAATAGAGAAAGATAAAAGAACTTTTCGATTAAAATAATGTGAGTGATATTTTCTTTTATTATATATATTTACATAAACAGTACAAGTGACTTTTAAAAATAATTATATTATTTACATAATTTAATCAAAACACCATGACACTTTGCAACGACACAATTTCTTCAAAGATTATAACTCTATTGAAATGATATATCATTTGTAGGAAACTATCTAGTATTAATTATATGATGTATTTGCGATGTGTGTACAAAAGGTAAATAAAGTAGTTTAATATAACACAAAATAATTAATTAAGTTAACGTAAAATGTAAATAAAATATATTTTGTTTCTTTTTTTATTTTTCTTTTCCAATTAAGGTGTTAATGGACCGTAATAACTTTAAAGCAAAAAAGTTTACCGCATTTTAATCATATTAACTATTCATACCCATATTGCCAAGCATGTCATTTGAATTATGCATGGATCCAATTAAATATCAGGAAAAAAATGATAGTTTCTTGCATTAATAATGGCTATACAAATGTAGATTGGAATAGTAAAAAACAATTACATCACCATCTAGCAAAGCGTATGTGTAAAAATTAAATATAGCAAAATAATGAAATTATTAATATAATATAATTGTTAATTTGAATTATTTGACCAAATTATAATGAGATTGTCATTAAAAAAAATAACAAAGTGGTGCTTTCTTAGACATATATCTCTATATGGCTACACCAAAATAATGCCTATGTATTATACTAATATATAATTCCTTTATTATTTTTCATCCTAATTTATTAAAATAGTAAACATGTAAAACAAACATTAACACCTAAATCATCAATATATATTCACAGGCTCACGATAATTAATAAAATAAAACCGAAAGTTAGTTTTCAAGAAGAATTCAAATGGTACTCATAAAATCAACTCATTTAAATCTCCTTTGTTGTATACAAGAAACGTTATAAAAACATATTTGATTACAATATTTATTAATCATTAAAACTATAGGTAACACAAACAGCATAATCACAAAACGTTATTAAATTTATTTTATTTATTTAATGCACCATATAATTTAGCCAATTTTAACCACTTAACTCTTGATGTTCAATTCTATCTCATCATGCTACTTATGCAAACATAGAATAACACTACTAATGTTCAATGCCCGTACTGATCTTACCTCTTCTTTCTCTTGTTATTTTCCTCTTACAAAGCTAAAGGATATATTTGAATCTCAAAAGTAAAACAAATAATTCAAAACTCCTTCTGCTTGTTAAAATAC
The DNA here is from genome assembly GCA_024138005.1 of Lumnitzera racemosa. Taxonomy (NCBI): domain Eukaryota; kingdom Viridiplantae; phylum Streptophyta; class Magnoliopsida; order Myrtales; family Combretaceae; genus Lumnitzera; species Lumnitzera racemosa. The sequence goes on from JAMXBC010000004.1 coordinate 111,483,917, forward strand.
AAGAATAATTAGCCTTCATCCTAATCAATAATAGCCAACAAATCTAGTAAGCATAGAAAAAACATAACAATTAGAAGAAGAAGAATGTTTGAAATATTATTATAATATCAATGATCAATAACCCATCTTCATCTTCTGTAAATTATCAATAGGTTTTAATTTTATTGCCAAGTCAATCAAGTGCAATTGGTTTCTTGATATAGCTTCAAATTGAAAAAAATTGATGCTCTTTCTCCTGCTTAATCCACAGTTTGTTGATTATTGACACCGAAGACTAAAGCTCTACTTATCTTTGCAGTTATTGATGAGTTAAGCTTACAAAGTCTCACATGAAAGTAGCTATGAATGTAGAGAGAGGGGGAGAGAGAGAGAGAGAAGAAAAAAAGCATATTATGGTACTTTGTAACCATATTGGGATAAAAAAATGTATAACAATTAATTTGAGTTAGATAGGGTAGGTGGAGAGAGATTTTTGGAAGAGAAGATTATATAGATATAAGTTCTTAAACTCTAATTAGCTGACAATATACCTACATTGCATGTGCATAAAATAAATAAAGTTATATTATACAATCGAATATATTATAATATTAATATAAAATATTAATAAATCGGTAAGATAAAGACATGAGGGTTTATGGAAAGAGAAATAGGGTAATGAGAATATTAGTAGAGAGAGAGAAAGAGATAGTGTAGGAGAGAGATGTGGGGTATAGTTAATAACAGAAAATGGAAGAGAAAGTAGGAAAGTTGTAGAAAAATGAATAAGGAGAGAGGAAGAGAGGTGGATAGATAGATTTACTTATTTTTTATAATTTTGATAGTTTATTTTATTATTAGTTTTTTTGTTAAATAATATTAAATAAAGGCTAAATAAGTAATTTTAAGAGTGATGATTACTTAAATGTAAAAGGCTTTAATAATACTAGTGGTTGATACTCTCACATTGCGTATGCAAAAAATACAAAATGAGGAAAGATAGAGAGAAACGTAGGTGCAATTAATGGGAGATTATAGAAAAGTGGGAGAGAAATAAGAGAGATATAAGTATAGTTAATGGAAGGGTGAAAAAATAGGAAAGCAGAAAAAATTAAAGAGTGTAAAAAAATGAAGAAGAAGAAAAAGAAAAAAGAGTAAGTGAATACATTTATCTATTAATTATAATTTTAATAATTTATTTTATTATTAATTTTTTTTATTAAATAATAATAAATAGAGGATAAATATATAATTTAAAAAAACGATTACTTAAGATTTTATTTATTTTAATAATATAAATAAATAAAAGATCGTCCATCCTACCTTATTTAAAAATTGGTGGAGACGAATATAGTCGTTGTATCCTCACTCGCTTGATATATATAGATTTTTATACAATTAAATTATATTTTTCCGAAACTAACGGCCCCCTAAACTGTTTGCCGGGTTGCTTTATTTGGTAGCCGCTTACAAGTCGCTCGTCTCGTGGAAATGCATAAACAAATTTTTAAAATTCTTATCCCTTTTCCTAGCCACTGTCTCCGTTGCACTTCCACTCCGCTTCACACCAGTCTCCTCGTCCATCTACGTCGATCTGTCAGACCCTAACCCTAAACCTAACACAGGTCTCTCTCTCTCTCTCTTTCTCTAAATATTTGTTGTTATTTACTGGTTGAAATACTAGTCCAATACTTTAATGTATTTGTCAACTGGTTTGTTTGCCGGATAAACGCTTCAACGTTTCCAATTTTTTTATAGACAACAACAGTTATGTGCAAACGAGTGCGAGAACACAGAAACGTTGAACTTGCTTATGTGTGCTTTAATTTGGAAATGTTTGCATCACGAAATTAACGAAATTAGGTATATGGAACCAAATGTGATGAATGACACGAACAAAAACTGTATAGTGCTTGTTCCATGTCCATGTCTCCTGGTTCTTCTCTCTACCAGAAGTCCGTCATGAAATCAGTCGATTTTGTTTTCATGTGGAATACAGTTTTGTATTAAGGTGATAGTTATTTGGTTGTGATCAGAATATGCTAGCATTATTCTATTATGGTGGCGTGTGATTGATGGCGAATTTCATTGTTACAGATAACGAGAACTTCTAAATAATTTTGTCTATTTGACGTGTTTTTAGCTAAACTTAAAATTATTTTGAAGTTAAAAACAAAATTCATTCATGAGGACAAAGACCACGGTATTCCTGAAAAGAAATAATGGTTATTGATCCTGATCATACAACAGTGAGTTCTACCACCATGGAGTAGGATTGCAATTCATACATCTGTACTGTGACCCTTCTAACTGTACACCGGACAGGACCATTACTCTTTCTTATGATGAACATAAAACCTTATCCTTTTAAGGTTGTTACATACTTTTTGAAAAATAAAGGTGAAAATGTTTTCTCTTTTGGCCCCAAGTGCCCAGGCACCCATTCACATTATTGTGCTTTTCTTTTTAAAATGAGAGATCAGAAGAAAAGAAAAGATTGGGTAGTTGCTGAGACAGAGGCACGGGCATCGAACTTGGAGTTATGGTTGGGTTTGCGGTTGCAAACTTAGCAAGAAGTGGCAGTCTACTCCTTTCAGCTTGCCGCAGCCCCAGTGGACATGGGCCCCTTGTGGCTGCCAATGCTGTTGTTATCCTTGTGAGGAATAATCATAATCATAATTATAATCGTCTTCATATTCATGGGAAGATAGCCCAGAGACAGAGACAGAGAAATACAAGTCCATTTGCATCCTCATTGTTATTCTGCAGGAGCTGTACAAGTGAGGCTGAGACTGAGGTGGCCAGGGGCAGTGGCAATGTTGGTGATGTGGAAGCTGTAAAGGATGCAGCTAACAGGTTAGACATAAGGGTTGGACGCATACTCAAGGCCTGGAGGCATGAAGAGGCTGATTCTCTCTATGTTGAAGAGGTTGACATTGGAGAGCCCGAACCCAGAATCATATGCAGCGGCCTTGTCAATTACATCCCTCTTGACCACCTCCAGGTTCCTCACATTCTTCAATAATTTTTATTAGCTTACTATCTCTCTTTCATCCTTTTCATAAGCATTCTTTTATTTGTTAAATAAATAATTGTAAGAGGAGGTTGTACGTAACTTCCTTTTATTAGTACAATCATTGATTTACCCAAAAGATAAAAAAAGAATTGCTAAACATCCATCCGCATGAGAAATGTGCTTTTTTGGCTGTTTTATTTAATCAAGGGAGCGAGTGTAGTTGTTCTGGCAAATCTCAAGCCCCGGAATATGCGGGGAGTCAAGTCCTGTGGAATGCTAATGGCAGCTTCTGATGCTTCCCATGAAAATGTGGAGCGACTCATACCTCCTGAGGGTTCTATGCCTGGTGATCGGATTTGGTTTGGTTCTGAATCTGATCAGCAACATCAACAACCACCTGCTACACCTAACCAGGTTATTTCTCCATTAATCACCTAACGTTTGTGGCATTTTTTGTATTATTGATTTGGGCAACTTCTAGTGCTTCTAATCTAGTATATTACAAAAATTTTGCTATGTAGCCTGTTATCTAGGAAGCAAGACATGAATCATTTCAGGCTATTAGCACACCATGTTGGTGCAAGTATTTTAACTGTCTGTTATTGAAGGGAATTAATGATACAAATGCTTACACTTCACATGGTTTCTAGACATCACCATCAATTTTTACTGAACTTGCAGATTTGGTTGGTTTTTATGATTTTCTTCCCCTTGCACTGAGATTCTAGAAATTTTTCCCCTTTTCTTGCCCTTGCACTAGAATTCTAGAATTTTCCCATTATTCAAGTTCAAAGCATGTCTTTGCCAAGATATTTACATGTGAACTAGAAACATGATGACTATTCTTAAGAAGTAAACTTCTAGAGTGTATGTTTTTACACCCCTCTTCACAAGACACATCTCTTTCGTGAAATTTATGATTGTGCAATTTGCCATTGCATTTTCAGTCCCCCTAACTAGACAAAAGTCAATGCTAGGAAGCTATACAACAAGACAAGAAATACAGTTAACCACTGATTTTATGCTTCAATAGCTGCCCAGATCAGACCTGGAGATGCCAGCAAGAGCAGTGGAAGTGAGATTCAATGCTAGTGATGCTAGTCTCATCCACTAAAGGATAGCCCATTCCTCTGCTGCTTCTGCTTTCAAATATGGAACCAAAAACTAGTCTCCCTACAACTTCTATATGGTCACACACCACCTCCCCTGCACTAGCTCAGCCACTCTTTATCCCTGGCTAGTGATGCTATTCTCATCCACTATAGGATGGCACATTGCTCTGCAACTACTTCATCCAAGGCATAGAACAGAAGACCAGTCTCCCCCACCACTTCTACTATATGGTTATATGCGTCCATCCTGCACTAGCCCACCTGGAAAAAGGATCCAACAACCCATCTGTATCGATCTTGATGACCCCTGGCCCAGGTTTACTCGACTTTGTTTTCATGTGTTATGCTTCTGTGGATTTTTTCTGCCAAACTGTAATATGGACGCACTCATTGTAAGCATATCTAGTCTTCTCAATGGCCTTTACCAGATAAGGATGGTGAAACTTGTAAAATGCATCATGACGTTCCTTTTATATATGCCAATAAGAAAAATAAGCTTAAGGAACTCGTTTCTATTGTATCCCATGGTCACAATCCTAACCAGTCAGAGTATAAGCCAAGTATCAGATGAATAGACCTCTGCAAACACCACTGCTTTATTTCTCACATAGTGACAGGCATATCTTACAGAATTACACAACGTACTCCTTTCTTACTTCCCTTATTAATTTATCTTCACCAGCAGAAGTCTCTTTAATGGAAGCTAGTTCATGTCTAGGTATCAACATCTGCATAACACACAAATCCCAGAAAGAAACCCCTCCATTGACCAGGGCCTGCATAGGGACACTTCAGGACGGAGGGAAAAGGCTTTCCAGGTAGTGATGAACCCATCCATCATCTCTCATATTCATGTATTTCCTTGGTGAACATGCCATAATGCACCATTATTCAATACTTCCCCACCAGATCACTAGACCAAGCTCAAGAGTCATGCAAACCCATCCTAGATTTAGGAAAGCAAGTGCAAGGGAAATACAAATCTTTAAGAATTCTAACCCATAATACATTGGTATTACATCAAACATGCCAAGCTACTTCGTGGGTAAGGCTAAACTGGTAGTGATCCTTAACCCAACCTTCCTCATTTTTACCTTATGATGTTGCACTCCCAGCTCATCTCATGATTCTTCTTCTCCTCTAGCATTTCCATTCTTTTCTTACCCTCTTACACTACCTTTGTGAAAGACATGTCAACACTGTATTTGACATTAGTTCTCCAACTCATCCTGAGTACTATTCAGTAATTTGAAATATCAGAGCCATATTGCCTACACAGAGGCATTATCTTCTGTCAATGCAGTTTCAGCCTTTGTTTGCAGATTCAATGTTCCTGTATTTAGTTTGGCATTTCCAGTTCACTGAAATAAAAATGTGTTCCCATTGAAGATTGTTTTCTGTGCAATTTAATGCAAATACTCTTTTGTTTGAACTGCATTCATTTATCTATGTTGCCCTTGGTTATGTGTATTTGGAATCTTATACTTATTTCAGATTTTTTTTGCTTCCTTTCTTAACATCTTTTTGGAGGAAAAAGTCAAAGTACTTGAAAACGGAACCTAGGCAGAATGGTGCTGGTGGTCTATGTTTTGGTGACTTTTCAAGTAATATAAAAGAGTAAATACTTAAAGAGAAAACCTCAAGCAATTTTTGAAATGGATAGCAAATCTTTTCAGAATTTCATGATGCAGATAGATCACTCGGGTCTCTTTGTATTCTTATTTTCTTTTTAATATCGTTTGCCTTCTTAATCCTTGTATCTAATTTACTGCAGCAGTTTAAGCTGGCATTCAATGGAATCTTATTCTTTAAGTATCACAGCAGAGGCCCTAATAAAGTCTAAAGGAGAAATAAACAAAGGAAATTAAAACCTTTACTGTGGGGAAAATTAGTAGACCTCTTAATTTCACTGGGGACAGGGTCTATAACTCCTATCGTTCAACCTGAGCTTCAGCTTGTGTTATCCATTGTTTCTGTCGCCTTTTCATTTAGTTTTATTACCGTAGCAACAAGTCCAGAGCATTCCGTTTGTTGCTATATGGACCTAGTTGAATTTATCATTGTTCCAATTGTCCCCTTTGCAGGTGCAGAAGAAAAAGATGTGGGAATTAGTTCAACCTCATCTCAAGACTGATGCTTCTTGCAATGCTATCCTTGGTGAGCATTTTATGCGGACATCCACCGGTGTAGTGACCTCCAGTACTTTAAAGAATGCTAATATCTCCTGAACATAAATATTTCATCACACCCATTTCCAGTTCATAGTTCATCCTGGTCAATCTATCCTGCCAAGATACGCAACTATCTCATTATTACGGACAATACACTTGTTCGATGCAAGTTGTCTTCTTGATGAAAAATTCTATTTAGGAGTGAGTGTTAATAAAGATATTGTAAAAATGTTTGTTATTGCCTGGAAGCCGAATGATTTGTACTTTGTAGTCTGCTGGGGCCATTTTGTTCCACTAGCGTGCTGGTCGGATTTGGCACTTGACACTAGGCTTTTTGTTCCGAAAATTCCTTTTGAGTGTGGGAAAAGAAAATGCACCACGCATTGAAAGCAAAATGGAAAAAGCTAACACCGTCAGTTTTTATAAGCTTAATGTTAGTACCTGAAGCTCTAGAGTCTAGGCTCAGCCATCCCGTTGGATCTTTCTCTCTGTTTAGATTTACCTGTCCTTTCATCTTATTCATTTGTACCTTAGTTGTTGGGCAAGTCGTGTTATAGATATGGTTCATTTAGCTTGTCTCTTTCGGAGGAGCAAGTGTAATTTTTTATGCAATATACAAGATGAAACCACTCTGTAATGAAAAAGGTTTAAAAAAGGAAGCAAAGTTTGTTTTCATGTTTAGAAAGAGTAAAGAGAGGGAAGAGGGGATTTTGGGTGGAATGTCATGTCTTTGGTGTGTGACCAAAGCCTGATGACTCCATTTTGCAGTAAATGGAAGGATAATAAAATCATTGGAGAAAAGAGCGTTTCAACTTCTTAATTGCATTTATCCGTGCGGTGCTTTTTTTAATTTTTGTTTACTCTCTTCCACGGTCAGATTATGGCTACCAAGCTGCTACTTTTAACATCTCCAATTCCTGTAGCTTCCTATACTTTCTCCTAATGCTCATGAATTGCATCATTAACTCTTGTATCACTTGTTTAACCATAACAAATCGCAAATGGATTATACTTCTAGCACTATTTTTCACTCTAAATGATTGGAATTCATTTTCCTACAATTGGTATTCTATAGAATAGTTGTTCGTTTCTATCTAAAGACTTGTGCATTTCCATACCTTATCTGTGAATTCTAATCAATCTCAAATAACCAAGCTATGAGCCTAACTTGCCTCTTGACCTACAAGAATTGCCAGACCCACTGCCTCACTAATGCAACCATGGACCACCTCGAATCACCGAATAAATGAACCCAACTAAGCCTAGACTTAGCATGATGAGCAAACCACCAACGGTGAGCGAGCTTGAACTGATGCAACCACTAGAATGTTGAATTCAACACAAGCCTTAATCCATGCAACCATCAGACAACAGAGCGAGGAGGTTTGTGGCGGGGGAGTTCATATCCAAATGGATGTTTTAAGGTTTAGATGGTTCAAGCCCCGAGTTACAAGCTAGGTGAGTAGGTAGCTCCGGCTGGTGATCTACGTGGATTGAGTTGAGGGGGTGGTTAGGGCTCGGGGTTGATAGATTGTCTAATGCGTTTTAGTAATTTTACATCAATTTCTGTTCTCTTGTATGTTTTTAATCCAATCAAACCTTAAGAAATACAATTCTATTTTTATTTTATTCCATATTCCATTAGTAGTATAAAAATAGACATAGTAGGGTTATAAAGATGAAAAAATTGGGTCATTGATTAATAGCTCTACAAATCCAAGAGGAGATAATTTGGTCGTCAAAATTTGTTTTACCCTTATTTCATACTTTATGCTTACTTACAAGTAACTCGAAGCAGGCAAGGTTACAGTCATCTCGCAAACTCTTACTTCTACAGACATGATGTAGAAGATGTGGAAATTAATTTGAAAACAGAACACTGGGAGAGTTGTAAGAGTAAGAATGAGGCTCAGAAATTATATTGGTTTCGCATTACATATCTCCATCCGCTGCTCCGACTCTACCAGCATATATATATATATATATATATGCGGTGACAAATACAATGTAGTTACACTTACACACATATATCATATATGTTGTCTCCGTCGATCCCAAATGTGGTGAAAAGTTTAAATCTACTTATCATTTTTATTTTCGGTCCTAAGTATCAAGAGTTCCTCCCGCTCCCCCTTTTTCCCACCCTTCTTTTACTATTATTTTTTACAGAAAATTATAGTTAAGAGAATCAATATTTATGAGTAAATGTAAATAAAATATTAATGTTTCAAAAAGTTCAATTGAAATATCAATATTTTGAAAAATTTATATAAAAAATCAACGTTTCACAAAATAATTTAAATAAATAATCAATAATAGTCAATCCATAAAATTATTTGAATTATTTTATAACATACCAATTCTTATTTAAACTTTTCGAAATATCACTCTTTTATTTAAATTACTCTATAAAAATTTAATTTTTTATTTGAACCTTTTAAAATATTGATTTCTTATTTAAATTTACCTTTATAAGTCAAACCCCTTCATTGTAATTATTTCATTATTTTTATCAAAATAGGCAATCCATCCTTATACAAGTTAAAAAAGTAATTTATTGTGATCCAAAAGTCAGATCATATTCATCTAATTCTCCCATTATTTTTATCAAAATAGGCAATCCATCCATATACTAGTGAGAAAAGTAAATACGATACGATTTGAATCAGAGAAACCCTTTCTTTTCCGAACTCATACCATATTACTTCGTTGAAGAATATCTTGTCAACAGAGTTAAAAAAAAAAAAAAAAAAAAACTATCAATCCTGATTAAGTTTTATATAGTAAGCGAGCCAAGTGGGATCCTCGAGGTCTAATTATAGTTACTCCAAGTTTCAAGTGCACGGCTTATGAAAAGGTCAGTGACCAGGTTGAGCCCCTTAGTCCTGAATAGGGAGAGACTTTGTTGAAGCCCGGAACTTTGGTAACATTGTCAAAAGACGCAAGTTTCAATAGCAAGTGTGATCAAGATAAAAGATGAACCGTTAATCTTGGTTTTTTTACTATGTATTTATAGCATTCATGCTCTTGTGCAAGTAAAAATTTATTCCTTTCATGCACCATGTAATAAAAAATTTATAAATGCACATCCCATTTCTTCCTTCGTCGCAAAGATTACAAATAATCGCAAAGGGTTAATATTAACATAAACTGACACATTATATTAATGCCGAAAGGAAAAAAAAAATGGTTATAAGAGATCTCATATGTAAATTAATGGTAGGTAAAATCCAATAAAAATTGAAAACTTCACCTATTAAGTTAGGACAAATATCATGGTCGGTTATGTTGATGGACAATTTTAGATTATGGGGCTTTCAAGATCCATTCCAACCTCTATGGGCTGTCTTATCTCGACCCAAGATCAGTCCATGGTCATTCAAATCCCTCACCATGGAAGGCCATTGGCTACCTGACTAACCTTTATCGTTCTTGAAGCTCCAGTAGGTCAAGATGGCATCTAGGTTCCTGTACTTAGGTCAGACTCGTAGCATCTATGTCACGAGGGCCTTAGACCTTGGCAGCTTGAGCGAGAATTTGAGTCTCAAATAATGAGGAATACCGTGGAAGTACCATTCCATTGGAACAATCAAGGTATTATATCATATTTGAAAATCTTGAATTGAATCTAGGCCATTGGCTACCTGACTAACCTCTATAGTCTTCGAAGCTCTAGTAGGTCAAGACGGCAACTTGATTCTTGTACTTAGGTAAGGCCCGTAGCATCTATGTCACGAGGACCTTAGACCTTGGCAACTTGAGCGAGAATTCGAACCTCAAATAATGAGGAATACCGTAGAAGTACCATTCCGTTGGAACAATCAAGGCATCATATCACCTTCGAGAATCTTGAATTGAATCTAGGCCATTGGCTACCTAACTAACCTTTATAGTCATTGAAGCTCCAATAGGTCAAGACGACATCTCGGATCCTGTACTTAGGTAAGGCCCGTAGCATCCATGTTACGGGGACCTTAGACCTTGGCGGCTCGAGCGAGAATTCGAACCTCAAATAATGAGGAATACCGTAAAAGTACCATTCTGTTGGAACAATCAAGGTATCATATCACCTTCGAAAATCTTGAATTGAATCTAGGCCATTGGCTACCTAACTATCCTCTATAGTCCTCGAAGCTCCAGTAGGTCAAGACAGCATCTCAATTCCTGTACTTAGGTAAGGCCCGTAGCATCCATGTCACGAGGACCTTAGACCTTGGCGGCTCGAGCGAGAATTCAAACCTCAAATAATGAGGAATACCGTAGAAGTACCATTCTGTTGGAACAATCAAGGTATCATATCACTTTCGAAAATCTTGAATTGAATCTAGGCCATTGGCTACCTAACTAACCTTTATAGTCCTCGAAGCTCCAGTAGGTCAAGACAGCATCTCGATTCCTGTACTTAGGTAAGATCCATAGCATTTATGTCACGAGGACCTTAGACCTTGGTGGCTAGAGCGAGAATTTGAATCTCGAATATTGAGGAATACCGTGGAATTACCATTTCGTGAGAACAATCAAGGTATCGTGTCACTTTCAAAAATCTTGGATTGTATCTATTTAAAAGATATACTTAACTAATTGAATAAGATACAAATCTATCCAAATCCCATCCTTGAAACCTATAAATAGGTATAAAACCCTATAGATAAGACACTTTAATCACACTTACACTAGCACGCTTATTCTCTTGCTTTCTCTAATCTCATAAATAGTGACTTCAGTATCTAAATTACCACTCGATCCCCACTAGTTGTGTCCTGTTTTTCAGATGTACGATTTCCCTCAAGGTCAAATTGCACAATCGCTACCAACAAAACTTAGGCGACAACAAGTTATAAATATAATTGCGTGTCAAATTTTTATTTTTTCTTGCGTACCGTACTGGAATCTACTTGAGTATAAGCCTTTCCATGCAAAATACGTGGCGTTCGTGATAGTAATTAAGAACACAATAAGAAACCAAGAGAATCGGATAAAAATGGTTATATATTTCTGCAAGTTAAACAATGGAGAAAGCCAAAAAAAAAAAAAAAAAAAAAAAATAGAAAGACAGAGAGTCATCCTAGGAGGAGGAATAAAGTTACTATGTGCTAAACTCTTTTCACTTCCTTCTCTGCATTGGTAACACAAACGTATCGACTTAGCTATATAAAATATATGTATAATTTTTTTGGCCGAAATATATATGTGTGCATAATTTGAAAAAAGGCAAAAAAGGATGGTATCCATCAAAAAGCTTCGGGCTGAGTTTAAAACTTATCCTGCTGATGAAGCACGCCAAGGCACAAAATTGAATCACACAAAAGTGATATATCAATTGTGCGAAGGAGGACGTGGTTTGGGTCGAGAATAGTCTCTGAAAAGACCGGCTGACGAGTCAAATAGGTGCCCAGAAGAAGAAGAAGAAGAAGCTGAGACTAGCGGCTGTTTCCAAAGAACACCACCTGAGTTTGAAACTAAAACTTCTTTGTAGTGTTTGGTTTCTGATATGCGACTATCATCCATCTTCATGTCTTCTTGTTTCTGATCCATAGCGTTAGTCTTGACATGGAATAGCTTGTTCCCGTTTACCATAATTTTGTGAGGAACTCCAAGCGGACGAGCATTGCATGCGTACATGCAAACCATGCATAAAAGGAAAATGAAAGTAGGAAAAGGAATGTTCATGATGACAACAACTAACAAGTTGTATAAATGTTTATATCTCGAGTGGAAGTTTTTATTTATGCTATATATATATATATATATCTAGTTTTTATATTGGGAACTGGGAAGTTAAATCTCTCTTAGTTCAAGAGAGGGGTTAGGGTTTTTTTTTTTTAATTATTATTATTATTATTGTTTTTGTTTTCTATTTGTGCTTTCCTGATGATGTAAAATCGGGGAACAGCGTAGGACACGAGAGAATGTTTTCGACAGGCAGAAACATTTAGTAAAATGAGCTTTTATTACGTGGACATTATGAACGCCCATAGAAGTTGACAATGTCGTGCAAGTTTTAGGAAATGACAAAAAGGTTTAAGTTTGAATTGATCGCTAGACCCAATGGGAATTGGAAATCGACAACCGGCCCGTTTGTTGCGGTGGAGTGGACCGCTGTTGTCGTTTGATTTCATGGTTGTCTTGTGGCTCCGTGTTTGTTGCTATTGAACCCACCCCAACACCAACTGCCCCCATCCAGTAAAAGATGAACTGAAAATGACACGAATAACATGAAATTCAAACAGCACGCCATTGACAAAATAGACGTCAATTATGGGGGTGGTCATTTACGCAGACTGGTTATAGGAAAGCTTGAAAATGGAACACAACAAAGACGTCAACACAGATTTGCTGATTTCAACCTAGTTCTACCTCCCTTATCCTGCAGTAGAGGAGTCTTTTGCTTTATTAAGCAGGCCCACGTCACAACTGTATAGATGAAATTACTTGAATTTATAATTTTCTATCGGTCACGGTTTATAAAGAAACCCCACGATAGAATTTTAAAAATATAAAGTATAAGAAGATAATCTTCTAAGAATGCAGATATTTCAAAATCACCATCTCCACCTCAACGAACCCCCATCTAAGCCGTAATAGCAAAATTTGGAAGCTGACTTATTAACTTACCACGGAATAAATGATAGGCATGGACGCCAATCGGGGCTTCCTCAGTACTTCAGGCTCATGAAACTCACAAGCGGAACACAGACTAAATAAAGCTAATTTGATATGATATCATTTAAGACTATAAACTAGTTAAGCCTAAATGATATAATAGTAAACTTAGACTGAAATTTTAAATCTCAAACTCCACTCAAATTTGATCAAGCTTAGAATATTAAACTCGAGCTAGACTAAAATCACATTAAACAAGCTCAAGCTTGATTAAACTCGATTGAATTCAATTTGTTTAAAAATATATATATTTTTAATTATTATTAATAATATTAATATTCAAAATCAATTCAAATTCGACTTGACATTCATATATGACTTGAGTTCAATTGAGCCTTCGAGCTAATCGAGCTAAGCATTATGAAGCTCGAATTTGATTCGATTTTTCTCTAATCGAATTCAAATAAATATTAAATCAAACTCGAATAACTCACGAATAATTTAACTCATTTACACTCTCCTCGTATCATCCCATCCAGTTTCACTAATCCTACAGGGGCAACCTTGCAGTGAGATCATAAAGCTCCCCAGCAGCATGCTCAAAGAAAGCTCTACTCGTAAACGGCAGGCAAGCAAAAGAAGAGGTTTAATGCATGACCAATAGTGGAAGCACCTAAAACTATTGCCATGTTTTACAAATGTAATTTATACCGATCCACTGCTCATTGCAAGTTCCTCATGCATTTGTTGAACAAGACGGTTTAAGCGGGAAGAAAACCATCTACTCCAGGCAGTCCAATTTTCTTTGGACGTGGATCCACATATCAGAGAATGCGAAGGTGGTCAAAGTACAATGGAGAATTGCTTAACATACGGTACGGTTCAAATGATAAACAGTTGAGCAGCCATTTATTCATGCAACTGCATCAAATGCATTCTCGAGGAAGAATCATCGGCTATCTCATACCATAAAAGGAAAAAAAGAATGCCAACGCTCGAACACAAACACATTAAAGATTACCTGTATGACTTTTAGAAGCAAGCTTGTGCCAGTCAAAGCTGCTGAAGCATAGGTCTCATCAGCTATATTTCCAAAGGAGCACTCAATTATACAATTTTTGCTAGATAAGATTGCTCTACAAAAATATACAATCACTAATTAAACTACCACATCAATGCACTTTCGACCATATGGAATACCGTCTTTCAATATCAACATGATACGCATTTATTACGAAATTTACATGGCTGAACACAAAGCTAGCTTGCCCACAGCTGCAATAAAATCATCCCTGTGGTGGAATTAAACATAGTACAGGACTGAGCAACCGTGCATGTGCATGTGCATGTGCATGTGCATGTGCATGTGCATGTGCAAATGCAGGTTGCAAATCACCATCCAAAAAGAACATTCAAAAGGGCTTCTCCTTCCAATTTTGCTTTCCCATAGCACTGCTCAGATCCTCATCCTGTCCTTATATACAAAAGAACCTAACGGAATACTCCAAACTGGAAAGTGCCCTTGGAAATGCCCATTTTGGATAAAAGCATTTTTCACGAATCTGACTTTGGGAGCATTTGAAGGTTGCAATCACAAAATAAAAAACTTACATTTGGAGAAGGTTATTCACAGTGACATTGACGGAATTTGTCCGTTGCAAATCCTGCAAAACCATGCAGATAATGAGAAGATGAACAAGATTCCAGGAAACATTAAAGCTTCCATGGATTGAGCAAAAGAATCTTATTCAAACCAAGGCATCACCCAGTTTGGCCCGATAGGCAATTTTACAGCCTATGCAATTTGAGATTTTGAAGAGGGAATATAAAAGCCACGATTTAGCCTAACTTAGGCAAAAAAACTGAACTCTTCCTACAACAAACCATGTTTGTGTCTTTTCTAGGATGAACTTTCAATTGACACATATTCAAATATGACAAACATGTATTTTACCAACATATCATCAACATCTCTCTATAAAACCAAAAGAGGCATCTTAAACAATACCTTGACATTTCAAATGTAATTTGCACTTAAAATAATTTGTATTGAAGGCTTCTTTTATCATGCATACAAATGAATGCCACGGCAAGATAATGAAAATATGGTAGAAACCAAGTTGAAAGGAGGATAGGTTGTTGAAGAAATTTTGGACACAAGCTCTTTTTTATTTTTCAACCCTGGGCAAACTTAACAAGAAGATTTTTTGAGGTAATAAGAAAACTTAAAAGATATGTATTGCATTTGGTTTCTGTTTGGCAAACTACTGAAATTACCCAGCAAAAACCAATAAAAGGATCTGCTGCATGAGACTTTGTTGTTATCATTAAGGAAAAGAGCCGTAGCTAACCCCCAAGGGGTTAACCTAGTAGTTAAGGTCTAATATATACTCATGACAACTTTCATGAGGTTTAGGTTCAAATCCTCACTATAAACACTTCTTGAAGATACCTGCATAACACAAGTTATTTTCATGCAGTATATAGATCTTGTAAGGTGGTTCATATGCCTGGAAATAACTTGTCAAATCATAGCCGTATTCCCCCCTAAGGGGCATAGCTGAGACTATAGATTTCATTTGGAAAGAGAAATAATAAACGAGTGGAAAACCCTGAGCTAATTCCAGAGAACTTCCTTAGAAGAATCTTTTTTGAAACTCAATAGCTAGAGTTATTTCTTGATTTGTATTGCCAGGACTGTCAACATATCCACTCATTTTCAATATAAGAAGCATCCTTCCATATTCCTATACTGATTCCTGTTTTGTTTTTGTCATGCTGTAGAGGCTTTTGTGTTCTTGTATAGGGGCTTCTACACTCTTTGTGATTTCTATAAATTTCAAAATGAAAATATTGATCCACTAACACCAAGGTCATATTGACTTATTCTGGTATATACCCTCCAAAGGACAGATGAAGGCCTGTACTTGTTGTGCTATAAGGAATAAACCATGAATGGGTATCCCTTCTGTAACCAACATCCATGTTTGCTCAACAGTTGCTAATTATTTTATATTAATTATTTATTTAATTTAATTTATTCTTCTGCAAGGCGATTGCATAAAAAAAAAAAGAAAGAAAGAAAATGGAAACTTTACAAAAAAGAAATAGTTGCAAATTTAGCTAGCAAAAGAAACCTATACCTGTAATATGATCTCATCTGGAACATGAGGCAAAACCTCTCTAACGGTTTCTGCCATAGAAAGGAAGTTTGCAACATTGGAATTTAAAGGATATGAGGCAGTTCTCATATGTAAACCGCCAACACCTCCATGATACCTTCCACCAACACTAGGAGCAGCAAGTGAACCAGATGCTGCAGCATGGGAGGGGTTCATTGGCCAGAGACCCCAGGCAGCATCATCAAGAGCAGATTGTGCATATGTTTCACCAACAGAAGCGAGATGCCTCATCATCATATGAACTCTCTCCAGCCCAACTGATCTGACAGCAGTGGAGGGGCCAGCTCCATCAAGACCCTGACTTGGCCAATTATGCAACCAATTTCCGGTGTTCCTAATATCAAAATCATCCAAGTTACATAAAATATAGACAGAGACTCTGGGAAAATATGGTGATGACCAACCAATTGGCACTGATAGAATAAACGAATCACAAAAAAGGTCTTCTCATATAAATTTAAAAACTGTTGTCATCAAAGAATCTTAATATGAAATTTGAAATATTAAGAAATTAATACCTCAAAAGCCAAACCTTCTCTCTTGTGATACATCCACTTAGTGAGAAAGAATAACTAATTCTAGTAAACCCACAACAAATTCCTTAGGCACATTTGCATCATGCAAGCATAAACTTCCAAGGATATAAAGACAGCCCAGTGACTTGGCAAACCAAAAATCCTTTAAGCATTTGGCAATGTCCCATTCAATTTAAAACACAGCAGCACGTAGAAGACAGAGAATAATGATAAAAAGAAAAAAAACTATCACAAGAATATTGCAGCACACCTCCAAGTGGTGCTTTCCAAAGGATTTTGAACTTGATCAGGAGCTAATCCAGCAGGATGTCCATTGATATTGGGAGCATCAAGTCCTGCACTTAATTGACGAGCAAGCTGTTCATCGCTCAAGACTTCATTATGAAGGTTTGTTTCATTTTCTCGTCTGCCAACAAAAAGGGGCTTTCGACAAGTGGGGCATGAATAAACATCAGTAAGACCTTGATCCAACCTGTCATTGTCAGAGAATTTTCAGCTTATATGAGCATTTTAATTGCAAAAGAAGCATGTTATTGACCAAAAAGACACCATACCAAGATCTCAAGCAGCCAAGATGAAATAGATGCCTGCAGTGTAGTCTTTTAGCCTTGGCCATCGGTTCCTATCAATATAACAGTATATCATGAAACGAATCTCTCCACCTCATCTATCAACCTCTCAAAAGGAGAAAAGAAGCCATCCAATGTGCATATATATTATTTATACAAGGTAGCTTAACAATGCACGGGTCTCATTTAGTGGTTCATGTGTCTAGAGGCAGCTAATCCAATTAAGGCCATGGCCCCCTATTAACAGAAACGCGTACATATATAGATAGACATGTTGAAAAAGGCATACCCTGCAGATGGCACATTCATCATCGTATGCCTGAAGCTCCTCAGTTGTTGCATCAGGAAGTGCAGCATGCAGACTACCCAAAGCAATTCTCAATTTGATAAATCCCCTCACACGCTTATAGATTGCACCAAGCAAGGCCTGCTCACAACATTGCAATACTCAATAGCATCATGAATACATTAGGAACAAAGTTGAAGAAAGATCCAAACTTCATAGAAGGGTAGAAGGCATATGCTTACACGTATATTCAAGAATAAAACCACATCAACAATATGTAATGCCATGCCACGAAGCCAACAGATATACATGTAATGGCCAAGCGCTGTCAACAGTGTTGCCATGTCAAGAAGAAAACCAAGATCCCGAATCATAAAGCTTTTCCACTCACACCAGAAACCTGTATTCACAATCCTTGATCAGAATAGCATTGACATTGCTTATGCCACTAACCCTGCTAAAGTACCATTGATTAATTGTAGAACATTGTATGAAGATTATTCTTGAGAGGAGGAGAAATACATTGTCAAAAACAGATCTGCCTTAGATTCAGAACCTAAAGAAAGCAAAATTCATTGAAGAAAGTAAATGAATAGTCCCAAATAAGTATAATTTCCATGGTCAAAATTTTTAAGGCATTTATCCACCAATTATAATATATATAACATATACATATGAATATGTATTAATGCTATAGACTTCCTAAACTCCCAAAATATGACTTTATTTCCTATTACTTTTGAAAATATGTACATAGGCTCGAAAATGTCTCTAAAGCCCCAAAGCTGTCGATATTTATAGTATACTTAGTGATGGTTTTGGAAATAGAGCAACTTTTGGGGATTATATGCACATGTTCAAAAGTTATTGAAAAGTGAAACTGCATTTTGGGAGTTTACAAGTTATCCAAGCACCTAACCAATAATTTAAAGGACATATATGCATATATCCCTCAATATTAGATACATAATTTCAACTAAATATCTTAAATGCAAACTAATTCCAATTTTTCTCGAGTAATTGAATTTCATCTAATTTCTAGGTTTACTGTGATAAATCTGGAATATTATCTCATTCTAGTACGTTTTGCTTCTAATTTCCAAAAGTGCTTCAACTGTCAATATTCCCAACAAAATATTTTTCACTTAAAAAGACAATTCTAATGGAATTGCTTACTAATATGAATGCATAGAAGCAAAATCCAGATTACCATTCTCCCATTTCAGATATTAAAGTCACCAGCTTCAATCTCTACCTATCAGATCTTATTCTTTCTAGCATGAAACTGGAAAAAAAAAATGCAAAATTAAACCCCATGATAGTTGCAGAAATCCTAGCCATGCTCATCTCAATTTTGCAATGTTTGTAATTGCTAATATAGACAGGAACTGCTGATAGCTCTTGGTTTGAGAAAACGATTTTGGATGCTGTAAGTTGTAGCTGGCTTTTCATGGGTGTCAGTATCAATGTTTTGTTACTATCTACCAGTTGCTAGATGAAAAGAGAACCAATAATTGATGGTGAGTAACCTGCTGTGGATGTGTCAATGAATTTAAGCAATCGACAAGAAGAACCACTTCCCGCTGAATGATGAAGCCAGATATCAAGAAGCTGAAAACCATGAACCACAATTGCCTACAAAGAATTTGGATAACCCATAGCTCTTACTAACTGATACATAATGATTCCATAGTGTTCATTAACAGACACATATCCAATTCTACCTGAAGTGTCTCAAATGCTATACTAAAAGGCTCGAAAAATAGCAATATGAACAGAGAGTTTGCCGATGATTGGTAAATCGTTAGACATGCTACAATCCTGTAAGCACAGATGAGATTCAACATGAAAATGGACACAATTGGTCAACCTGGAAAGAAGACTAGTTCAATAAGCAGACAGATAAACAAACAAATGTTAAGTTGAAAGCTCTCGATTCAAAAGTGGGTACATATCTCAAAAATTATGCCATCAAAACTCAAGAGTCTTGAAACAAACAAAGTGAACAGAAAAGAAAGGTGGTTAGAGTTAAATGATCTGCAAAATTCCATGAAATGTTATTATTTTAGCTCAAGTTTGATAAAGAATCCAAATCTACTACTCATTCTTTATTTTGATCATACTTGCCAATAAAGTTCAATACTACACCTCCGCACTTACTAAGCTATGGCAAAAATTTCGCGTACATTTCCTCCTATCGGTTGCTTAAGTGGAGGATAGCTATGTGTCACCCCACAAGACACAAAATGTCATGATAAATTCCTTTCTTAGACAACATTAGAGAAAATCCATCTGTGTTTTTTTTTCTAGGTTTATAATATAATTGATCGATTGACTGCCATGTAAGAAGACAAGAGCATCCCCTACTAGAGCCATTAGAGAGAATTAGACAATATCTGGGTGGAAGTGTAACTTATTTGAGTGTTAGCATTGAAGTACCAGCTTTTAGTGATAAGTACTAACTGGATAAAAGAAGAGATGGGTTAAATTCTTCATCAAATTTTAGTGATAAGTAGTGGTTTTTAAAGTCTCTTTTAGACTACATTTATAAACAGCCATGTTTTGAAGTGCACTTCAAAGATTCCATGTACTTTCTCCCTCTAATGCTTTCACCCTGAGGTTGAATTCTTAATAGCAAGGATTTTTCTGATTTACAGAAAGGAAAGGGGGGAAGAAGAAAAGAGCATAAAGCTTTCTCTCTAGTAATCGCATCATTTATATAACAAAAGAAAAATGCATAATTACTATGGCAAAAGAAAGAAGGACATAACATTTAAGTATTTAAGTTGAAAATACTATACAATTCTCGTCTAAAAATTTCTCTTCCATTTCTATGCTAAACATATAAAGGATTAAAAACCATAAAGAAGCCCTATAAAGTGGAGGCACGTTCCTCAATTAATATTAAGTACACACCAACAATCATGCACATGTAATGCATGTAATCTAAAATAGTGCAAATTAAAGAGAACTATCATATAATGATTCATTATCTAAGGTTTTGATAAAATGAATGTAGTTCTCTTCAAAATGGGGAGAGAGAGAAAAGAAAAGGAAAAAAAGGGACAAAGAAGAAGAAGATAGGTTGCTAGTTATCTCCCCTTAAATTTATCACGAGGTTTCTAAGAGTATGGGGAAAAGGGAAACTAATGTCTAAAATGTAGAAATATGAGTTTATCTGAAACTCGAATATTCACCTCTTAAATTTTGTACTAGGTTTTTGAGAGTGTTAAAGTGGAAAAAGAGAACAAAAAAACAAAGGGAAAGAAAGAAATCCCTAGGAATATGCTCTACAATGATCCAAGGACATAAAAGTAATTGTAATAATGAAAATGTCATCGTAAAGAACCAAATATAATTTGTTTAATAGACTTTGTTCAAAAGACTTTAACATAGAGTTTCTTCCTTCGATTCCTCCAACGATCACGGCTCAAGAAAAAGAATAACTAAAAAGGTGTGAGAAAATGCTCTCCCTTCTCATTAGAAAACCATCCTAAGAAACCAACCTAACAAAACAAACAAGAAGGTTTTCCTACTTTTGTTTTGCTAATGGTAAGAAGCTCAACTCTATTTTATAGAAGCCTAGTACTTTGCCCAACATCTCCTAATTCTTTAAAAACGAAAACAGGATGTCTCTATCTCACTTCGACTTTACTTGTATACTTGTTCTTATTGTGTATTTCTTGTGATTATCTTCATTTCAATGGAATGAGCTACAGTGCTAGTGCAGCAGGCATTTCCCTACAAGGGGATACTCTTACAACTTTGCATCAAAGAGAGAATCAAGCATGAGTGCTAGTTGAGCTTAATGTTAGGGAAGACTTAGTTGCCTAAGTAAAAGTGGAGAAAGCGGATTGCTCTTCTATCCAAATTCTTGTGGAGTACAAGTGGTGGCCTCCAAGATGTCCTTGCAAAGTGTTTAACCACTTTAATGTATTGACAAGCTAATCCCCAAGGCCCTCCTGGAAATAACTCTACAAAGAATGAAAAATGGATACAAAGTCGAATAAAAAAGCAAGGAGCCTCTAATGCCACATTTGATATACAAAATGGTCTAGAATGAAATGGAATAGAATAAGGACCAAAGCAATAAATAATTTTTTGTGTATAGAAATGCCATGAAATGGAAATGAGTTAATCATTGCATGTCATAATTTGGTTGAAGATTAAATAAGTAATTCTCAATTGATGTAATTAATGATGATAGGATAAAAACACGATTTCGCCACCTCAAGGTGAAACCAAATTCCAGCACCCCCACCCTCCCCCAAACAAAAAAAAAGGGAGGGAGAATTGCCAAATCCAAATGATCGCAATTAAGAAACTAAAACCAAAATCATAATTCCGTTCTAAGTTCATTTCTGCATACCAAAAATAATATAAGAAAACTCGATCTTAAGGTCACTAAAGAAACTCCCCTATTATTTTTAGAAGAAGAGTGTTAGCTCTTGGGTTAACCATGCTTTACCCCCTTGAAGGGCGCTAAAATGACTAAAGACCCTACAAATCCTCGAAAGCAAGCCCTTCGTGATCCAATCCTTTTAGAGGGTACTTAAGAAGGACCTAAGGCTAAGGTAGAGGTAGTGGCCAATTAAGCTAACCCCAATTCTTCTATCGTTCCCCTAGACTTTCATGTTTCTAAAGCACCTTGTCAAAAGAATTAAGCTCCAAATCTACTTTCAACTACTACTACCATATAGAATAGTCTCTTGAAGTCAGTACGTTGCTAACTCAAAGGTATCAAGTTGTCTACACACTCTAGAGTTGGAAGGAGGAGTAAGCTCAAGTAGTGGGAGGAACTCAGCCTCTTCTAGTGGAAGAGCATAGAAAAAGTTCTTCAAAAGAAGGCGACTTACTTAAACCTAGTTTAAAATAGTATTTCCTTTTTTGATAAATACAACAATTTAGAATGTTAGGATTATAACCTATAAAAAGTTCAAACATAAGGAAGTTTAGTGGCAAAACAAAGTATCGCTTTTGGGATTATTGGAAACGAGAGTAAACCACTTGCATAACAATGTAGTAAAGCAAAGTAAGCCCTTCTTGGAATGCGGCAATAAACTTTGTAGCAAGGGAAAAGATTTGGATAGGTTATGATCCAACAATATGCAAGATTCAAATTGAAGAAGAGCACGGCCAATTTGTTCACTACTTTAGTGACAATTAAGCATAGATTCATCAATTTCTTTACAACTTTTGTATACCGAGCCAATTTTGTGCCAACAATTTACAATGCTAGCCATGTCACTACCAAACAAATCCCAAGCTTCCATAGGGACTTTAATGTAACTAAGGATGTGTTTGAATGAAAGGGTGCAATCACTATATCAACATCAAATATGGAGAATTTCAAAATCTATTAGGATTTTAGTGGAGTTAGATGACCTTCATTTCATATGGGACTTCTTCTCATTAAGAAACAAGCAAATTGAGAACCCTATCCAAGGCTGGTCTCTTATCCCAAAATAAGGTCAATATGAACTTCTAGTTATATCTTAGAGTAAATTCCCATTCAATTTTTTTTTTTTTTCTAAGGCCATAAACAAGGAGTTCACCCATTTAATGGCTAAAGTTTAGAGAAGGCAAGTAGATCTAAGCTCTTACAAGTTAAATCTGAGTTAAAGTTGCTAAAAAGGGAACTTTAGATGCTAAATATTCACAAATATCTTCTAGAGAAATTCTAGCAAACAAGAACCTTGAAAATATCTAAACCTCTAATCTACCAAAGGGTGACTCTAGTTTGTTAAGCAACGAACAAATAGCTTTCTAAGAATACCATATCCCTAGAAAGGCAAAAAAAAGCTTCAATAAGCAAAATTTTAGAGTAATGTGGCTCCCATTAAGGGATGAGCACCTCTTATGAGGCAAAAGAGCAAACAATGTTTGTTAAAGGGAGAAGAATTGTAGTAAATTCTTAGAGCTCAAGAACTTCTGGGTTATCAAAGGAATGCATTCGATCCTAGATGTGCTATTAAGGTGAACATAATGAAAGCCTATAATAATGTATAATGGTGTTTCCTTGAACAAGTTCTAAGAGTCATGGATTTTCCTCCTTAATTTGCTCATTTGATCTTGCAAAGTTTCTTTACTCTTAAATTTTCATTAAATTTGTTTAGTCCGTTAGTTAGGTTCTTTTTTCCCAACTTGCGTGGCCTTCACCAAGAGGATTCAATTTCCCCCTATCTCTGTGTGTTAGTTATGGAAATTTTCTCAAACACTATGAAAGAGATGGGTCACAAAAATAGTTTTAAGTTCAATTGGAGATGTAAGAAGGGAAATATAAACCATTCGTTTTTATCTTTTCTAGGGCCTATATCTCCTTTACCACTCTTATCAAGGAGGGCTAGTTTTATACCCTATCAGGTTTGCAAGATAGCTAATCAAAGGGCCTCGTTTTCCTTAATAGAGTATCCAACAAATTAAAGGGTAAGATCATCAATTCTCCAGGTATTACCTTAAGTGAACTCCGAGTGAAATATCTTGGAATATCACTCCCTTCTAGAAAGTCATCTAAATTGACTTATAGTAGACTTATTGAAAAAATATCAGCTCAAATCAACCTTTAGTCCTCTAAACTCCCTTCTTATGTTCGCCATACTCAACTTATTAAGGATATTCTCTTTTCTCTACAAGTGTATTGATCTTCTACTTTTATCCTTCCAAAGAAAACACTAAGAGAGATATCGTGATGAAAATGAGACACTTTTTATGGAATGAAAGTGATGTCAGGACAAGAGCAAAAGTGGCTTGGCATGATGTGTGTAAGCATAAGGAGGAAGGTGGCTTTGGGTATCATTGATCTTACCTCTTAGAATAAAGTGGCAAACTTGATGAGTGGCAAACTTGAAGCACATCTAAAATTTGCGTATGAAAATAGGTACTTGGCCTAGTTAGGCCAAATTTAAATTACTCAAGGAGCAAAATTTTTAGAGTGCAAAGATCCTTGGTTATATGTCTTGGTGTTGGCAAAAAATCCTTCAATAAAGATTTGCTAGTGCAAACTCTTCTCAAATGGCAAGTAGGAAATAGCAACTTCCTTTCTCATTGGTATGAACCATTCCAAACAAATTTTTTTATGAATGGCTAGGTGAGAGAACTATTAACTCTTCAGTTATGTTCAATGATTAATAGCCAGGATTGGAAATGGCCTTTTGGTGAGCCATAAGAGTTAATTAAAAGTGACATGGGTGACATTGTTGTTCCTCGAAAGGATCTAAACGACAGACTTGTTTAGAAAAGCAAACCATCTCAGGTTAGCTACAATAATACAAAGGATGCAAGTATTATCTAAAATAATAAGGTGTGAAGCATCTGTAGGATTCTCTATGAAGGTTGCCTATAAGGCTATTCGTTCAAGGGTTGTAAAGGCCCCATGGTGCAACTTTGTATGGTTTAAAGGCCATGCACCAAAACATGCTTTTACTCTCTAACTAATGGTTCACCACAGACTTCATATTTTCGACAAGCTGCAACTAAGGACATTATTCAATAGAATTTGTAATTTTGTGCAAGGAAGAGGAGGCAAAACACACTCATCTCCCTCTAACTTGTAGTTTTGTGAGAAATATTTGGCTAAAGATTGAAGAACATATCCTAGATGCCAGAAGGGTACCATTAAATGTTGTATCTATTTTTGAATTCTTCTACATGTTTCCAAAGTCTTTGAACTCAGATTAGAGGAAACTTTTTAATCTTTTAATTTATTATGTATGGAAAGGAAAAAATGGAAGATATTTAGGTCTTAGCTCTTTCCTTTGAAGATTTATAGTAAGGAGGAGTCTTGTTAGGGTTTTTCCAAAAGGTAGAATTCTCATGCTTTTAGCCAGGATATCAATTAACTCACCGTTTTGTTATTTTTGGTTGTTCAATCGATGTCTTATGTCTCTTAAGAGTTTTTGTACAATGGGTTTACAGCTTATGATAATCTTTTTCACCTTCACCAAAAACAAAAAGAAAAAAAATCATATAAGTTTTTGCACTACCCCAAAAATAAAAAATAAAAAAAGAGCACCTCTTATTTCCACAAATCCTTAACCCAATGCCACAATGGAAATGCTATCCTCCAAGAGTAGCTTGGAGATACTAGCGTTGTAATGTCATTTGCAAGGCCATCTCAATGTTTCTAGCTTTGATACTGAAAGAAGTTTTATCTTCCCATGTAGGTTAAGAGCAATAAGCTTTTCTTACTAGAAGAAGGACAACAAATAATGTCTGCATTGACTAAGAGTCAATGCATAAATATCGCTCTAACAGAGGCTCCCTAGATGTGCTTTGATAGGTTGATATTATAAAAGCCTATGACACTCTAAGTTTAAGTGTCCCGTGATGGTTCTCAAGTGCATGAAATTTCCCCCATAATCTTGCAAGCCTATGAACCAATGCTTTACAAGTCCTAAGTTTTCACTAAACATTAATGGCAAACAAATGGGTTTTTTCTCTAGTTCATGGGAGCATTATCTCCCCTCATTTGTTTATCTTGGAATTGGAAGTCATCTCAGGGATCACAAGAAATGTGGCTAGTTCACCTGTGTTCTTTTTTCATTGGATATGCAAGAAGAAAGGATTACCCACCTAAGTTTTCGTAAATAATCTCAATATTTTTTGCAAGGAAAATCATGCCTTCATTAATCGAATCCTTGAAGCACTCTTAGATTTTGATTCAATATCAAGCTTATGTGCAAATGGGGAAAAGAGTCAGATTTTCTAATCAAAAGTTCAATCCCCTGAAAAGGAGACCATCTTGGCTACTAGTGGTTTCCATGAGAGCAAACTCCCAATTCATTACTTAGGTGCGCCTCTTATTTTCTCCAAATTGCATAGGGAAAACTATGACTCTCTAATCACAAAAATATTAGCCTGTCTAAATTCTTGGACAGCCAAATGCCTCTCCCTTGCAAGGAAGATTAAACTCATAAAGTTTGTTGTTTTCTCCATGCAAGTCTGCTGGTTGTTCATTTTGCCTAAGAAAGTGGTCAGCCACATTGAAAAATTAACAATTAATTTTCTATGAAGTGGCTACTCCCACATATCTACTAAAGCCAAAGTAAATCAGGAAGTTTTTTTTGCCTCGGCCATCCCTAAACTGGACATCTCAAACAAGGCTGCCAAACTTAAGCAAATTTGGCACCCATAATCAAGGAGGACTCTAGAGTGTGTTGGTGGATTGGATTCACATTTTCCTCATAGACAAAAGCTTCTGGATAATCAAACCTCCTACCTCTTGCTCTTGGAACAAGCTTAAGCTTCTCAAGCTTCATAAGTTGGCTCGACCATGGTTCTTTTTGGGAGTAGGCAATGGTGTTTTTATTTTCCTTTGGTCATATTACTTGTCTTGAAGGCCACTAGATGCTAGCTATAATGCAAGGGATATAACTAGCTAGGACATTCCTAAAATAGAAGATGTAGCTCAATCATGGATACAATGTCTAGTCACTCCATCAAGCTATTCCTTCAAACACCGAACCAAACACAACCGCTGCAGATAGATTGACTATGATTTACTCCACTGTGGTTATTTTCTCAATCAAGGATGCATACAAAGCTTTGAGAACAAATGACTAAAGGGTTCCATCTGTAGACACTCTTTCATCCTCTGGCTAGCATGGCTATAAAATGGCAGACTCTTGATAAGCTTAATTTTGGGACATCGCAAACAACACATCCTTGCAGTGTTGCATCCAAGGATCAAAATATCTCCTTTTCACTTGTGACTACTCGTTTCTGTATGAATGTGATGTTCTCTAGCTGAGGCTGCCCCGTACCCCAACTCTTCTGCTATGTCACTAGGCATAGAGCAACTTCAGGCCTGATTATGTCAATTTCTTGTACGGCTCCTCTAATTACATGATGCATCGTTGCCTTAGCTGTAGCAGTTTGCTGTACTTGAAGGACAAAGAATTCTGTTCACCTGGAGAACATTACTCACACACCGAAGTGCTTGCTAGACAAATCCTAACCTATATGAATCTACATGCTTCACCGTGATTTTGGTTTACTCTGGTTTCTAGACATTGCTTTCAAACACTCTTCTTATGACAGACTAGTGTTTGCAGTTGCAAAAGACTTCCTTTCCAATTAATACAATAATTTATTTACCCAAAAAAATTAAGATCCCACTCAGAATTTACTAGTGTTCTCAAAAGAAAAAACTTCCATGTACATTGTATAATTCCTTATCTAACATCCCACTCGTTTAAATAAACTAGGAAAAGAAAAAAGGAAGAAATTATCTTTTCATAAGCATGACCTACAAATAGGGACATGTACTGAACATCTAACCAGATTGACTCATAACTTCCTCATCTCACATATAATTCCCAAATTTAAATGAGATTTCAAGTTCTGTCTAGAATAATTACAAAACATTCTAGATTTTTACCATTATTAGCCGATTGTCCTCAACAACAGTGTGTCACCCTAAAAGTGACAATACCAGAAATGATCAACCAAGAGAATGCGTGTGTCCACGGTGTTGTAGAAGGAGATGCATTCAACCACAAAAGGTGGAAGGTGCAGGTGGTTTAAGTCCAAAATCAAACTAAAGTATCCAAGTTTAGACAAAGGTGATGTATATTATAGACCACTGCAGTGTGTGTGATGTTGAATGGACTACTTTTGCTACATGAATTTTGTAGACAATGGCTCTTGCAAAGATTGGAAAAGTGATTTTTCGTCAGAGGGTTGGATGCCAAAGACCTAGAAGCTGGAGTTAGAGCATAATGATGTACAGGTTCCTACACAATGTCCTCCCAAGGAGGAAGTTGACTCAATTATGTCACATATATCAATAACTCAACTACAACAGAATAGGATAGGTTTGCATTTACAAAAATTGAGCATTGATCTTCAACACTTCTAGAAGTGGAAAGTGCAGATGGAGAATGAGTCCAGTTTCAACTTAAAGCATTTAAGGTCAGACAATGGGTGTGTTTCTCAAAAGAAGAATTACAAACTTCCTTAACTTTTATTAGCATATGTCAGTTATCCACAAGAACAGTGTTTCACCCTAATTTCCCATCAACATTGATATAACTTCAGTTTGTCGTAAGAAGGTTTGCAATACCAGAAACAATCAACGAAGAGAACCAGTTGTAGTACTGAGTACACACGTAAGTATGTCCACGGCGTTGTAGAAGGAGAAGCATTCAACTGCTCAAGCCTATCTCTAGCTAAGGCTTGAAACATCTGTTCAAGCACACAACAGGATGTTATAGCACATTGTCAGCAACAAGCACTAACAAATCTTATCATGAAAGGAGAAGAAGATTGAATACCTTTAAAGAACATAAAACAGTCAGCCAGGCGGACCATAGGCCCAATTGAAATAACGCCAGAGGGATAACCAATGGCAGAAATGTGCCCTGTTCAATGTCCATGAATTACTTGAAGTAGTTAATGCTACAAAAAGCAGGATCTTGAAGAAATCACAAACATTGTCAGATGATGCCTCAAAATTATTCTTTATCCACATTAGTTGACTAATTTTACTCTATTTAGAAAATATTCCTTCTACACCCCAATGAAGTGGCCTAGTACTGAAGGGCCAGTAGCTCTAAAGTTTAAATCCCTGGACTAACTGCCTTTCACAAGCTTTTAATTGGTGGGCAGTGCATGGATCTTGTCGTGTGTTTCAAATGCAGGAGGAAACTGGCCCAGTAACCGTGGTGCTCCAGCCCCACCATTAAAAGAAGGGGAAAAAAGTCATCTTTATACACAGATTCTATATTATAATCAATCAACTCATTTACATCTACCCATACTCCTGCTTCAACTAATGCCACCTGGCTTCAATTTGCAGTAGATTGCTTGCAATATATACCTTGTAAATGACATAATTGATTAACCGTTCCAACAACTTCCGAGATTCAGAAGAAGACAACTCCCCAAAGAAAAAAGTCTGCACAAGTAAGCAAAGAGAAGGAGAAGGTGTTATCAGTAATCTACTACATGAACTAAGAAACAGCTATTTGGTCCAACAAAAAATCTTTACTGCATAATGGACCCACAAGCTCCTCATAGACATCTAGATCAAGTTACTTCGCAAAGAAGATGCTCCTATTGGTTTCCCACTAAAACCCATGTCCATGAAGGGCTATCATGGCATTCCAAGTTGTAGTTACTTGAGTTGAACAGGAACATTAGCTAAACCTCAAGAGAACCTCCATTTTTTCACTTAAGAATTTTCCCAGATCCCACAAATCTTAGGATCTGAAATTAGCAATTAGCTAAAATCTTTAAATTTAAAAGAAATAAGTTGAAAAATGATGAGTAGCTCTATCTTGTATACTTCTAAATTCCTAACAGCCACATTCTGTCATATGGACGTTTAGAACTTGTATAGAGGGACATTGATGAGTATCCTGCTAAAGTATATACCTTCAAGCATAACACAACCAGAACAAACAGATTGAGAGCAAAATTGGCCAAGAAAGCAATGGCAGAATGAGAGCTGAGCCGGTCAAGCATGTGAGTGGAATTATCTAATTCCAATAGACTCTCTCCAACTAGACCATCTGATTCCAGTTCCGCTAATAGTGAGTGGAAACTCCATTGCAGACCCCAAAGGCTAATAACAGCACATATGGCTGATATTTTCAAGTAGCTGATAGCCATAAATGATACACTCAGCAAATTCCCTTAGACAGGACTACCAGGCTATCATCAGAACTGAATATACATTGGTCTTTACGACAATGAAGTCATGAGATTTTTTCCTTCTTGAGTGAACAATACATCCCAGTATGCAGATTCAATAAAAATAATCGAGCTTTCTGTTAAACCATATCACTGCACCCAAAGGAAACACAGAATAGATCAGAGTACACAACACACTTAATACAACATCTCAAAACAATTACATGGCTGCAGCTAACTACATGAAGGAGATAAACGCACTGGCAATCCCAAAACTTTATGTGCTTTTCATGATTTACCCCTAAACACTTTTGAATTCCAGTCCATCTCTGCCATGGGTCATACAATATAAGAAGCTACATCAGAAGAATGAAACTGAATATACCTATACAGATTAAATTGATTTAGTCCTGAATTTAACAATTACCAAAAATCTTGCATACAAAATGATTTCGTGTCTATAGTAACCAATGCAACCAACAAATTTACAGCCAAAAGCCTGCCTTTTTCCAGTGGAATCATCCAATTCATCGGCCACATTGCGTGGCAAACCAAATCTTTAACTTCCATTAAACTTGCTAGATTACTACATGATCTATATCCAATAGAATCACCAAATTCGAAAGCTTCATGAATCGACAAAAACCCTCGTATACAAATCACCTGAATTCAGAACCAAATAGAAACCCTGACGCGATTAATCAATTACAATTCCACTTACGATATGAGGACATGATGAAATATAGGCAATCAGTTTAGACCTAAGGAGGTCTAATTTTTATCTAGTTAATCAAAGTGCGATTGCCGCAAGGTGAAATCGAATGGAATTGGGATGGAAAAGATGGCGAACCTGGCAAGGAAAAATCACGAAAGTGTTTGCTCGAAAGGGTCTTCACGTTCGAGGAGAGGAGAAGCCGATCTGTGGAGAGAGAGAAATGGGGATTTGGAGAGACAAAGAGTGAGTCAAATTTTGCGGGAAAGCAAGAAGGACCCGTTGACTACATATTTGGTATTTATATCTTTCTATTTTCCCGTATAAAAGAATTATTATTTTTTTCGATTTTTTTTTTTACCAAATAGTTTTTCGATATTTAAAAGGTGAAAATTTTACCAAAATAAGAGATAACATTTAAAATTTCCCAATTAATTATGTTGCTTACTAATTACCAATAACAATAAAGTTAGCCTTATGGTTAATCCATTGCTTGCTCAAGTAGCTAAGAATAAATCATTTAAGAAATATTATCACTATACTGCTAACTCCCTACCAAATAGTAAATACTAATCACAACCAAATATTTACATAATGAAAAGTTTTTTAAATGTCTTGATTTATATTATATAAGTGCTAGCATATGATTAGGGCCACACATATTTTAATTAGGCCAATATTAAAATCATTGATTAAAAAAATTACTTAATATTATAATTATATTACATCTTTTATATGTAAAAGAATATTGTTAATGATTTTACGTACAATAAGATTAAGAGTGGTTGATATAATTTATAAAAAGTTAAAAGAATAAATATTTTATATTTTATTATGTATATATATTAAATAAAATTTATCTATTAATTTATAAAAAATACATTGGTATACAAAATTTATGTAAGACTTTTTTAAAAAAAAAAAACTAGATTAGAAAAAATATTTAAGTAGGAAAATATAAATAAAGCAAAAAGAACAAATTAATATAGACATAAGTATAGTATTAATTCTTTTCAAGATAACCTTATATGATTATTTCATTAACTATGCTTTAAAAAAAAAAAGAGAAAAGAAGACTATTTTGAATATAAGTTATTAAGCAATAATAATTGAAACAATGCATTTTTGTTTTCGTAATATTAATTGAAAAATATATATTTAACCAAGTCATATAATTAGTTTTATTTATCAATATTTTAGTTATACGACCAATATATATATAATATGGACAATATAATTATTATCTATAACGTATTACAAATAAAAAATAATAATTTAGAAGAATTTATTTAGTTTAATATAATTTCTAATAATGAAATTAATGTTATTGGTCATTGTAAATAAAAAATTTAATAAATGCAAAAAAAGAAATATAATTCAAATAATTAATGCATCTAGAAAAAATAAAATGACAAATATAGAATTTGAACCCAAGACTTCTTTCTTATAAAACTAAACACTTAACCATTAAACTATATATTATTTCATGTTATATTTTACTTTTTAAAATATATATTTAATTTACACCTTTTTTATCTTCTAAAAATTTTAAAAATTAATTGTTTTCCAAGGGACCCTTATAAGCCCCTCCTAGGCTCATCAATAAGTATATCATAAAAAGAAAGGGATTCTTTGTAACGGCTCCAAACATATAGCCCACTGTGATGCTGATCCCCTTAGGTGATGAGTTACTAATTAAAACATTTAGATGGTTAAAACCAGAGCTACCTCTACCATGTTATCTTTTGTGATCTTTTTATTCTTATGGGTCTTTATAAGTGGATCATTTAACTTACTTAAATTGGGGAATCACCATTTACGCCTATTATAAGAAAGAAAGTAAATTTTAAAAAGAAAATCCTTTTCATTATTTGGAACAAATATTATTGAAATTAATAAAATTAAAAAAAAAGAAGTATATTGTCTCAATGCTCACATATATAGGAATCGTTTTGTCTATCAATCTCACTATGTTAAAAAAAATGCTTGAAAAGTTTTCTCACTCAATAAAGAAAGAATGCTCAACTCTTTATGATCATCGATTCGAATTAGTTGAAAACCTTAGTAAAGTAGTAGCAACTAAAATGTACTAATACTATTGAGAGTTTGATGAATGTTTCACAACGTAATACACATGATATTGCATTTGTGTGCAAGTTGTCAAGATATACCAATAATTCTAATACAAAGCACTAAAAAGTTGTACTTAGATTAAATTTTTTTTAGAAGAAATTTCTGAAGCTCGGACTATTCTATAGTAACTTTCTAATTGCAAAGGAAGAATATTAAGATGCAAGCTTGATAAAAAAAAGTACTAATAATAGAAGCTCAACATCTAAATAGATATTTACCATAAATAGTAGAGCCAACAATTAGACATCTAAGAAATAGACATATATCTTACATTCAACTATGGAAGTTGATTTTGTAGTCAATAATTAAGCAAAATGGTCAAGTATTTGCTTATGAGAATAGGATTATAGCAACATCTAATGCAAACAATTTCCTTTTTTTTTTTCCTTTTTCTTGCAATAATAAAGCCATAATGTCTTGAGTCCGGATGTTTAGACTAATAGGACTACAACATGAGTATTATAAAGACTTAATAAGGGATGAAGTTATAACCAACGAAAGGATTATCTAGAGCTCTTATGAAGATTATTGCCATTGAGATGGATCTTAGAACTCTTACTCGATGTTTGGTTCATTGGAATGTAATAAGGCTAGAAACGGATAACAATTCATCTTGTATTATTTTGTTTAATAATCGAGGTACTTTTAAAATAAAAGTTGCATTATATGAGGAATAGCAATTCTAGTATAGGGAATGAAGGAGGATTCCTTATCTATTCCATGGTATAAGAAATAAACATTGCTAATGTTATAACTTTTTGAAAATCAAATAAGAGAATAGCTACTCCACAAGAATAAAAGCAAAATGTCAATTCCCTTCTAATGAACTACACGACATTACGGTTAGTATTAATGCTAATCCTACCTTTTTCAAGTATGCCACTAATTTTTAAGGTTCATAAGGTGAAAAGATGTCCATATCGACTCTCATAAGTGATGTGCTTTGGTATAATAAGTATCTATTAATGGATAGAATTATATTTTAATCAATTATTTTAATATAATCCACCAATGTGAGTATAAAAGTATTTTAAGGATAGTTTTACAAATGTTCATGAAAGTGAGATAAACGCACAATCATAAATGTGTTATCATGAAATCTACTTATTATATGAGAATATAGTTATGTGTATGAAACCTCTAAATGTAAGACATTGTGAAAAAGTTCAAGTGATTAGCTAGCTAGCAGCCACTTATCACCCTATTACAATTTTAAGGATTTTCCACTAAAGAGAAGTTCAAATCAAACAATTGTATTTTTTAAACATAATCATAAAGATGTTTTATGCAAATAGACATGCGATAATCCAATGGGGGATTGTTGAAATAAATTGATATTGATACATTTGAAACTTAAACTAATATTTAAGAAACTTAATGCTCATCAAAGTAGTAAAGGCATTGAATTTATCATATGCTTAAATTCGTCTAAATCACTTCTAAGAAGGATTAGAACAAACTCTTAGCAAGAGCAAGGGACATAGTGATTGCAATTCATTTAAATCACTTATGAGAAGTGTTTAGACAAATCCTTACCAAAAGCAAAAGACTTCAATGTTTCCTTACTTGTGTGAACTATTCACACAAGAGATTTAGATACATCGTTCAAAATCTCTAGAATTTGTAAGATGTTGTGACTCAAGAGATTGCGACTTTTGACCACTATTCCTAATTCTATCTAGCGTTTGAGTTATGTCAATTTATGATTAATGAGTCATATTAAATTTTAACTTACTTGCATCTTATCTAATAGACTACATTCAAGTTTCAAGAACCATAACTTCTTTAAAGAGTTATTTTTGAGTAGTTACTTAAGAAACTAAAAAGTGGTGCTTCTCTAATTCATGCTCTCGGTTTTTTATCTGAATTATAATTATAAGTTTCTTTCTTTAGAAGAAAAACTACAACATATTAAATCTCATCTATATGGACTTAGGTCATCCTAATGGAATTTTGTATTAAACTCTTAAAACTCTATTAGGGAGTTGAAAGGCATAAATTCTCTTAAAAGAACAATTAATTCGTCTCTTTTCTCTTATTGTTTCACTAAGTCAAATCCTTTATTTCCAACATATATGTATATGTATATATATATATATATATATATATAGTATATGTAAGACCCGCAATCAGTTACTTAGAGTTTAGTTCATGGAATTTAAAGCAATCGAATTAAGGATTAGATTGATGCTAAATTATAAAACAAAACCAGAAATATTAGTAAAAATAACTCGTAAGTTTGAATTTAAGAAAATAAGTAATAAAATAAAATAATATAAAATTTCCAAATTTTAAGTATATTACTTGTTATTTATCGAAAATGTATAAAATGTATTCCAATAATTAATGAATCACTAAAAATAAATTATATATGCACTAAAACTCATAACATAACTTAAATAATATTTAGGAATATTTATTTGTATTATATATGAATTTACATATAGGTAGAAATATGTGTAATTACTTAAAATATGCGAAATGTGCTAAAATAATACTAAATAATTAAAAAAAATTATAATTAATTAAGAAAAAATCTAGAATTGAGGCGTGGCAATTTGGAATTGAAGAAATAAAAGAAACCAATCAAATTAAAACAAATAGAAAGTAAGAAAAAGAAGAGATAAAGTAATTATCAAATCAATTTAATGCACAATAATTCCCTAAGACCTTTATAAATACCTTAAATTTTTTTAGAGCTCATTTTGGATGTCTGAAAGTTTAGAAAATTAGGGAGAGGTGAAATTGAGAGGAAATTAAGGTTTTATAAAAAAAATTACAAAAAAACTGCATAGTTGAAGCTTGTAAAGAGAACTCAGACCCAACAACCAATTGAGAATGGAAGGCCGCCACCACCACCACACGATGGTGGCAATACCCAGATGAGCCAACACACCCATGACTACCGACGATGGCCGAAGCTACCAGTTTTGGTGAGTCTTGATTTCTATCCGATTTTTTTTTAATTGTTAAAAATATCAAAATTAGTTAGAAAATTATGAAACTTGTTATTTTGAAATATTTTTATATTTATTTTTTAGAAAAAATATTATTTTGATGAAAATATATCCCGTAATATACCTTCTGTAAGAAACCATGCAAACCCAAGCTTTGTTCGCATTAGAAATAAATGACCTTAGAAGTATAATTTTGAGCTCAAAATTTTTGTATAGATTAGTTAGGTGATATTAAACAGTACCATGTAGCCCTTTTTCAAAAATTAATTTTTTAAATTTTTAGATAATTTTTTAGCCTTAAAATGATGCTTAAAATGGGTGATTTATGGTTAATTAAGTAATTAAGTGGTTAATTACTGATTTAGTGGATAATTATATATTTTAGGACATTAAAATCTGATGAATTATGATACTTGTAACATTTAAGGTGTTAGATGTAATTATTAGGATAATTATGTAGTAAATAATTAATAAGGAAAAATAATAAATTTTAAGTTAATTTATAAATTAAAGTAATTAGGTTCAAAATTTGATTTAGGATGAATTTAGATATTTGAATTGTTATTTGATGTTAGGAGATGATATTTGAAGTGATGAGAATATTAGATGTGTATATTCTGTACACATTAGGTGATAATGTATAATATGTAATTATGAGAAATTAATAATTAGGAAAATATTAGTTAGAATTGATATTATGATAATAATGAGAATATATAATAAACCCGATGAAAAACTTAAATTAGGGTAATTATATGAAAAATGTAAGATTTTCTTATAACGGGAGTGAATTTGGTAATTAAATTAAGATTTGAGTGTATCGCATGGACTAAAATACTAGTTAGAGACTAAAAACGACATTTAGGATATTTGAAGATAATGCGATTAATTTCGCATTATGGGTTGGAATGATTTCTTAGGGTGTACATATAAATCTCTAACTAAAAACTAAGACAAAAACTTAATTTAGAAATCGATGCAAAAACAAAAAACAGAACTTAACATGATTTAAGAAGAACTGTAAAAGACTTAAAAACCTAGATAATTAGGTATATTAAACCCCAAACAAAATATAACAATAAACGTTATAGGATAAAACCTACCTATAATAGTTATATAAAAAATCGAAACCATGTTTGTATTATAAGGATTATCGACGATAGCCTGAATGAGTCGGACCTTGAGTAAGTGAGTGAGGAGTTCAGATAAGTTGGGATTAATACGTTGCTGCATTTTAGAGATTTGAGACCATACTCAGTTGTATTTGTTGGATAGTTGGTTGTTTGTATGTATTTAATTATAAGTGATGATATGATTTTATTGTTATTCTAGCTTGTATTGTATGAAATGATTGATCATCCTATAATAGGTCCCTTTTTCACCTTAGTCAAATTAAGTGATGGGCGAGGAGGTTGTGGCAAGGGTAAAATCAATAATTCGAAGGTAGTCATAGGAAGAGCAGTATCTCCATTTCATAAACCTGGGTTTGTTATAAGTTGTTGTATTAACGGCAACTCCTCAACTCGGATTAAAGTGGCCATAATTTCCCCAATCTAACGACAAGCCGGACAACGTTGTGTGATTGCATTTACTTGAACATGCATTGTACCTAATAATTTGGTTGATAACTTTGTTTATATTTGTGATTTAGTTTAAGTCCTTTGTCCCGACGTACTGAGCTATGGTTGCTCACATCCCTATAGACATCGTTGCAGGTGCTGGCTAAAAAGCAGTTTACAACTACCCTAAAGTTAGCAACTATTAGATCCTGGGGAGTGAGAAAAAACATTTGAAGAATAAACATATATTTTTAAGGTCTAAGCTCTTATTTTAGAATTTTTCATTTCTAAATAATGTATTAATTAGGAAATAGATTACGGTGAAACGTTGTAAACGTTAATTGTAATAACTGAATTCTAGTGTATATATATATTTTCTAACTTTTTTAGGTAAATGACTTATTTAAATTACGAACTGTTTATTTCAAGAAGGGTTGGTCGTTGATGTCTTGTGTAAATCAGGTATAGGATAGCGGTTATAAGACCAACTTCTATCTTAGAATGATTTGCATGGCAGGACTGTTACGATTTTACCGCTTCGGGGCATGACAGTATATATGTATAGACTTATATTCAATGCTATGAAATTTTTAATTAAAACATCACAAATCTAAATATTTGATTTTGATTCAATTTGGTTTATTGCTTAATAAATATATGGATATCAACTTTCCCTGAACTATGCAACAACACAGTATGTGATATAAATAGGTAGAATAAATATGTCATAAGACTCATAAGTGCTAACATAACACAATAACATGAGATATGATATGGCGTGATTATGAGTACTATTATAAAGAGAAAATACAACACACTATATAATAGATGACAATGAAAAACGATTATGACCCAAAAGCACAATTATATTGTAATTTAATTATTTATTATCTCTATTTACTTTTACGTACTTTTGACTTGAAATAAATTCTATATGAAATAGGGATAAGATATGGTCCATCAACATGAATTGTCAAGCTTAGTATGAATGGTACATGTAGACATGTTCACTAGGCTGATTCAGAATCACCAGTTCAAGGGTTACCAAGGGTGTAAACCGGGCCCAGCCCTTAAGAGGCCGGGTCAGCTTAGGCCAGTTTACTTGGATTATTAATTTAAGGGCTGATGTAATGGCCCTTGAACCATGAGTTTTTTTTTTCTTGGAAATTTTTTTAATGATTATAAATAATTTCTAAACTATTCATCTTTTTTTTTTCCAACTAAATCTAAAACTTTATGTCATTACTTCAATTTTTTTAATACCAAAATAATTCATTTGAACCTTGTAAGCACGAATACATAATGTTATATTATATATAGTATAATATATAGTATATATGTGTATTATAGTACATATATAGTATATTAATCATAATATATTACATATACTATATACTTATTTGCAATATATATAGTATATTATATATTATATATAGTATATATACAATCTAATAAGAAAATAGTATATATATATATATATGTGATATCTTATAAATCAGCAATCAAGACATTAACAACCGAGTATTAGAACAAAGCCCTATCCTTGTAAGATTAAGGTTAATAGATGCTTTAGGGCATTTGGAAAAGTACACCGATTAGGTTAAAAACTTACGAGAAATATGATAATCTTAATCGAGGAATCCTCGTACGTTTGGAAATCTATAATAATAAGAATATAAAAAATAAAATTAAAATAATGAGAGTTTACTTTATATGAGACCCTAAAGTCGAATTTAAGGCAATTGTATTTGAATTTAGGGTAAACCCAACCTTTACAATTAAGATAAAAATTTTAGTTGAAGTAATCCAATAAAATTAGATTTTGAAAATAATTTTAGGGGTAAAATCCCAATTTTACCCCTATAATACAAAATTGCTTAGAACCCTAAAAATCGAATTTGGAATGCAACAAAAACTTAAATATACGTTAATTAAGTTATAAAATGAGATAATATAGTATAATTTACTATATGAGTATACACGTATTTTTATAAATATACCTGGTATAAATAATAATTATATTTGAAAGTCTAAAAATATAAAATGTGTAATGCCATATAACTCTGACCTGCTAGCTTTCGAGTAATTTATATCTTTTATAATAATATTACTAATGACACAAGATAATATGTAAAGGTAATTGAATTAGTATAAACCTAATTGGTCGAATATCCCCTCTTTGTAAGATTGATTTGAAGTATTCATAAGTGTGAAAATGTCTAAATTATACCTAAATAAGGATATAATTATATAAATTAATAAGAAATTAATTGAAAATTTTAATACTTGATAGACACTCTAGAAATTCTGATTTATGATATCGTTCGTAGAATTAAGTTGAACCCTCATGACTAGGAGAAAATTTAAATGAAACAACCGTATAGCTTCAATATTTCACTTTAAACTCATTTATATGAAACTTTCTTAAAAATATTAAGTTTATCGAATCTAATAACCATAATGTAGGGTTTCGTAATTTTAGATATAGTTTAAAATAAATCTTTTAAAATTAATTACGTGATCTTAATAATTAATATCGGTGAGTAAAATGTTATATAAGATATATAAAAATAATCTCAAATAATTAATATAACTTAATTATATATTATATGTTATTAATATTTTTGCTAATAATTATGTTAAACTCACCCAATATGAGATAAAAAAAAAATTGGTAATTAATTTACAATTAGTTTACTCAAAAATAATTTGTAAAATTTTAGGTGAATGCGTAAATTATCCAATAAAGCTCAAATTTTACAAAAAAAAGTTGGAAATAGTAATAGAAATGACCCAGTAAGTTTAGATTTAAGAAAATCAAATAATAAAATATTATATTTATAAATTATATATAATTTACTTATTATTAATCAGAAATTGAATCGGTTTTC
Organism: Lumnitzera racemosa; assembly: GCA_024138005.1. Lineage (NCBI taxonomy): Eukaryota > Viridiplantae > Streptophyta > Magnoliopsida > Myrtales > Combretaceae > Lumnitzera > Lumnitzera racemosa. The sequence goes on from JAMXBC010000004.1 coordinate 111,524,256, forward strand.
AATGACTAACGAGCTTATAAAGGTAAACCATTTGAGTAGAAAAAAAAAAAGAATTAATTAATTAATGAAAATTAATGAAAAGACATGAAATAATATGTAGTGAGTACATATTAACGGAATATATTTAATATTTAAAATATATATATATATACCAAATATAAACCCTTAATTGTCTAAAATCCTACGTATGTATATCTTATGCCTAAAATAACCCAAAAAAAAATTTGCATTTAAATAATGAAATGTTAAAGAGATAACACCATCAGTAGGATCGCAAGCGTGGCAAATGGGATGAGGAATCAATGAGGACTAATGTAGGATGAACTACAACATCTGGACACTTCATTAGCAATAAAATATAGAAAAAAAATTAAGGTGGAGCCACATGGGTGAGTACATGCATTCATCGACCTCGTCCTTATAAATTCACTAAGGCACTTTCATTCTAAGCCATTTAACAACATCAACTGGAGCAGATTATAAGAAAAAAAAAAAGTTATGAGGAAATGATAGTGGGGATCTACAGAAATTAAGAAGAAATAGGGAAAAAAAAATACGTCGGAAAGATTTATCATGCGAAATTGGTAAAGGAAATTAGGACCTGGCTTCACTGCCCATCATTCTTTCAACAAGGATCGACAAATCATCAAGTGATCGAAAGTTTGCGTACTAGTAAGTCCTCTATTTCTCTCCCACTCTCAATAATTTCTTAAAATGATTAAATCACGCCGGAATTTATAGGAAAAAAAAATTATGTATAAACATAGAATCTTTTCCACATATATATATATATATATATAATTCATGTATCCTAAATAGTGTCTAATTAATACGACTATTAATACATGTAACCCATATGATCATTTCACATATAAAATAAATTATATATTGTATAATATTTTAAATATAATTAGTGCTATTTGAAAAATATACATACACGCTAATAAATATATATTACCTATTGAATGATAATTTCACTAATAGTATTATGTTATATTATTATGTTAAATCTATATATATATAAAACAATAATTACATGATAAGTAATATAGAGACGATTATATATATTCAACATATATATAAGAAATAGAACGATATATATATTTTAATAAATATTTATTATAAGTAATATAAAACCCAAACAATTGAGTAAAATTATAGATTTAAATTAAAAATGATGATTTAAAACTTATATATAATAAGGATATAAATACTAAAATGATATTTATATTGTAGGAGTGAGCGGCGACAATACAACTCACATCAGACTTAAGTAAGCAAATCGGAGACTTCAGGTAAGTTGGATCGATGTTTTACAGCATTTTGAAATATTATTTTAGAATATTTAGAGACTTTGATATGTATTAACTGGTGATTATAGTTAGCTACTTGTGCATATGTAACGCTTATGGTTGAGTGTTGATTTGTTGTGATGAGAGCTAAGCTCCATATTATAGTTGTTCCATAAATATTATGTTTAAATTTGGTTGATCACCTTAAAAATGAATTAACTTAAACTTGGTTTATTATCTAACTTGATATGCATTATAACCCACTATGGGTAACGATTAGGATTTTTGAGCCAAACACGAACACCCTTTAACGAGAATAGTTGAAATTGTGATTTCCCTACCCTTGGTCAAACTAAGTGATGAGAGAAAAGGTCGTAGAAAGGTCAGGAGTCGTGGTTCGAAGGTGGTCATGGTAAAAGGGTGTTCTCCATTACATAAGCTTTGGTTTAGTCTCGATCTGCGAGTGCGCGATATCAATCTCCTCAACTTAGATTAGAGTAGGCAAAATTTCTCCGATCTTACTATGAATTGAATAACGTCGTGCAATAGTATTTACTTGTATATGCATTTCATCTAATCAACTTAGTTGAAAACTTTACTTATAATATGCTGAATGCATACTTCTGTTTCCACCCTACTTATTAAACAAGTTGTCGCTCATTCTTCTATAGTTTGTTTTATAGGTTTCAAATGGATTATATGTGCTTACTTAATAATGGAATATAAGTAAACCGAGATAGGAAGCGAGATATAATAAGAAATGTCCGGTTATTATCTTTAGTATTAACTTTTTATCTTTTAAGGAAAACTACACAACATTCCTCAGAAGGCTTAGTAGTATTCAATAATTTAGTCTGTATACAAAATAATAGATACCTGTGAGATTTATTACCACTCTTTTCTAAGATCAAATTACAAATTTATTTTTTACAAATTATTTCAAAAGATTACTCTACAGGTTTTTTATCAAATAGATATCGAATTGGATGTTTTAAAGAGGTAGAGTGGAGTACGTCTAGTGTGAACTAAGTTTAGGATAGTAGTTATAAAGACAGTTTCTATCTTAGAATGGCTTACATAACGAGACTATTAAGAATTCACCTTTTCGAGGCATGACAATATATATATATATAATATGTTTCCATTACATAAATAGTATCTTATATATTATTTATATATATATATATATATATTAATTTTTGGGATTGACTCAACCTTGAATCATTAAATCAAACCGCTGATTCAAGAGCGGTTCGATAGGTTGCAATGATACGGTTTTGGATTGGTTTATGATGTAAGCCTTAAATGTAAGCTCTATAATTATTAGATCAAGCTTAATATGTAAAGTTTAGGGAGATCAACCAAATAATCCGATCGAGCCTAAATTATAAAATAAATTTAAAAATATTTTGATAGGTTGTAATGATACGGTTTTTGATTGGTTTATGATGTAAGCCCTAAATGTAAGCTCTATAATTATAAAATCAGGCTTAATATGTAAAGTTTAGGGCAATCAACTAAATAATCCAATTGAGTTTAAATTATAAAATAAAGCTAAAAATATTAGTAAAAATGATCTCATAAGTTTGAATTTAAAAAAATAGGTAATAAAATAAGAGAATATAAAAATTTCAAAATTTAAATATATCACCTGTTATTTATCGAAAATGCATTCTGATAACTAACGAATCATTGCAGATAAATTTTATGCATACTAAAATTCATAAAGTAACTTAAATGATATTTAGGATGATTTATTTCTATTAGATATGAATTTATATATAGATAAAAATATGCGTAATTACTTAAAATATATGGAATATGCTAAAATAATGTTAATTAATTAAAGAAAATTCATAAATAATTAAGAAAAAATAAGGAATATTCCAGATTGAGTCGTAGCAATTGGGGAAAAAGAAGAAAAAAAGTAGTCAATTAAATTAAAACCACACAAAAGACAATTTAGAAAAGCATAAGGCAATTATCTAATCAATTTAATGCACTTTAATTTTTCTAGAGCTCCATAAATAACCAAAAGAATTTCAAAAACTCATTTGGACAGTTAGAAGAGTAAAAAAAAACAAAGAGGGTCAAACTAAGAGAGTTAAGCTTAGTTTTCAAAAATTAGACAAAAATCTATACAGTAAAAGCTTGTAAGGAGATCCTTAACCAGACGACCACTTGGGAGTGGACAGCCACCCCCACACTATAGTAGCAGCACCCATACTGATTGACAAGGCCTTAATGGCCGGCATAAGTTTCGATTTTTACTTGATTTTACTTAAATTGTTAAAAATATGAAAAATATTTAGAAAATTATGAAACTTGTTATTTTGAGATATTTTAGTATGTATATTTAGGAAAAAAATTATTTTGATAAATTTATGTTTAGAAATATATTGTCTTTAAGAAACCGCATAAAACTAAGCTTTATTCGATTTAGAAATAAATGACTTTAGGAATATAGTTTCGAGCCCAAAATTTTTGTGTAGACTAATTAGAGCATTTAAAATAGTTCTATGAAACCCTTTCTTAAAAATAAATTTTTGAAATTTTTAGATAGTTTTTAAACCTTAAAATGATATATAAAATGGGTAATTTTGGGTTAATTAGATAATTACTTATTTAGTGCATAATTATATATTTTTAAATGTTGAAATCTGATGAAGTATGATATTTATAGTATTTAAGGTGTTAGATGCAATTATTAAGGTATTATGCAATAAATATATAATAGGTAAAAATTGTACATTTTAAGTTAATTTTGTAATTTAGAGTAATTAGGTGTAAAATCTGATTTGGGATGAATTTAAACATTTTAAGGTATTAGTTGATATTAAGGAATGATATTTAAAGTGATGAGAATGTTAGATATATACATTATGAACATATTAGGTGATAATGTAAAATGTATAAGTATAAAAAATTGGTGAGAAGGAAAATATTAGGTTAAAATTAATATTATAATAATAATAATAGGAATATATATAAAATCTAGTAGGAGACTTAAATTTAGGTGTTCATATGGAAAATGGAAAATTTTCTTATATCAGGAGTTGATTTAGTAGTTAAATTATAAACGTAATGTATCATATTAATCGAAATACTTATTAAGATCTAAAACGTAAATTTAGGATACTTGAGCATAGTTAAATAAATCTCACATTTTAGTTTGAGAAGAATTCCTAGAGTTCATAAATAAAAAACAATAATCGAAAGCTAAAACAAAAATTGAATTCAAAGAATGATTCGGAAATTGAATCAGAAATTAATTTGGAACTAATTCACTTATAGGAAATATACAATTTAGATAAATGCATAAAATTATAACTCCAAACTTAAAACCTATGATTGAAAGCTCATATGTATTTATATATAGATATATGTATAAGCGATCACATTAAATGTAGATTATTTCTAGATCAAAATTTAATTCAGAAGCCAAAACCATAATTGAACAAAGAAACAAATTTGAAACTTAGTTAAATGAGAGAAGTAACTCTAAAAGACTTAGAACTAAATCACTAAATATAAAAAGATTGTAAACCAAAGATACTCATAATCTAAATTATATGATAAAACATATATATGGTAATTATGGAAAACTAAACCAACATTTATATTATAAGGATTATTAACGATAACTAGTACGAGTTACACCTCGAGTGAATAAGTGAAGAGTCTAGGTAAATTAAGATTAATACGTTACTGTATTTCGGAGTATTAATTTGTAGTACTCGGAGACTTGAAATTGTACATGATTGTGCCTGTTAGATAGTTGACTGTACACATGTACTTGTTTATGAGTTTAAAGATATCATTCCGATTGCTGTTTTAGCTTGTATTGTGTGATTTATATGAAATGATTGATCACTCTAAATTAGACCTAATAGAATATATGACTTATAAATATGAATCGGACCTGCATAGCAACCTATTAGGGGAAACCGAGGGTTCTCCGGCCAAATACCGACCCTTTTAAAAGGGATAACGCTAAATAAGATAATCAATCACTTCTTTATCTTTAATTGATCTAAGTGATATGTAAGGAAGTTGCAGCAAGGATGAAATCAATAGTTCAAAGGTAGTCACAGGAAGAATAGTGTTTCTATTGCATAAACTTGGTTTAGTCGTGAGCTGTTATATTAATGGAAACTCTTCAAATTAGATTAAAACAGATGTAATTTCTCTAATCTCGTGATGACTCGGACAACGTCATATAATAACATTTGCTTGAACATGTATTACACCTAATAATTTAGTTAATAACCTTATTTATGTTTGTTGTATGATTTTGAGTCTTTATCTTAACTTGCTGAGTTGTAATTGCTCACATCCCTATAAATGTTATTGTAAGTATTAGCTAGGAAACGGTAATATAACTATTCCAAAACTAGCAATTGTTAAATCCTAAGAAGTGAAGATGTAAATTGAAGATTGGATACACTCTCAAGTATAAATTACTCTTTAAAGCTTTTAGTATTAATTTAAAAATTACTTAAGTAGATTAGGAATAAGTTTCTAAATCTTGTAAAAATACTCATATTATTTTAATATAAATATGTATCTTTCTTAAGTTCACAAGTAAATAACAGACTTAATTTATAAATTGTTTATTTCAAAGTGGATTAGTCGTGAATGTCTTATATAAATCATGTTTAAGATAACGGTTGTATAATCAATTTTTATCTTAGAATAGTTTATACAGTAGAATTGTTACGATTTTACTATTTCAAGATATGATATACGATTCTAAACCAACCTTTGAACATGTATAGGTAAATAGTGTACCCTTAATGACAAAGTAAAGCTCATCGTGTGTGAAGATGAATGAAAGGTAGAAAAGGATGGCACAAAGAGAAAAGAAGATGAGAGTCAATAATAAAAGATGGTTGAAACATAAATGAAAGGTATAGCCAACAATGGAGCAACTGCTACTAGAGTTTTAAGAACTATGATTTAATTTTTTTGTTGGAAGAGATGCAAGAAGGGCAAAGAGAGAAGGTTGCGATCCAATGCAAAACTCAAATCAAGTTGGAAAACCACTTTTCATATTCACCACAATTCAATTTATTTAACATCGAAAAACAATTTGCATGGACTTTAAGGCACTTAATTGTCTATCATTTAGTTATATATGTTATAAAAAATTAGTACGCATTGATGCTTGAATTTTAATATGGAGCAATATAAGTCTTCAAATTTGTTATTTCCTAAATAAGTACTTGAATTGACCTGTATGTCAAAACTTGCAATTGAAAGAGGATTGGTAAACTCTAATTGATTGTTTTCTATTTAGAATTGTTTACTTCGATCACCTAAATCATTTATTGCAATTTCTAGATTTGTTTCAACTAATTCTGTTTCCAAAAATTTTTTTACCAAACCTAAAGATTATAAGTTAAAAGCTCAACTCATTTAAATAAATAAGTTTTATCTTGAACTTAAAGTTCAGCTCATTTACAGATGAAACTCAATTGAGCTCAATTAAGCTTAAAGCAGGTAGAGTTCTAGTCTGCTTGTTGTCCTAACATATGAAATGAGTAAATATATAGATAAATAGAACAATGAATAGTAAATACAAATTATATTATATAATATATATCATATATTATCTCATATCTATACACACACATATATAGAGAGTTTACGCGCTTGCTCTCGAGTCGGCTTGTAAATTTAAACAAAAGTTTAAACACACTTATTTACATAAATGAGTTCTATTTAAAGCACGCGCTTTGATTGATTTACTAATTGAGCTCAAACTAAATTAAACTTAAGCATATCGACGGCTTGTTTTGTAGTTGTCACAAAAATCAAGAACCTCCCCAATATGTACACCCACATTGCACAGATCTACAGTACCTTTGTTCAGCCAGTTGACCTAGAATCTGCATTTTTATTACATGTAATCATGTTCCTTCATTGGGCCAGTTTTTCCCTTTACATTTCCTCACAACAAGGATAACACCATTTGAACCTCTCTTGGGTCAAAGTAGAATGTCATCATTGACATTGCATCATCATGTGAAGTACCCAGAAACTCAGAATCCCTAGTTTTTTTATGGAAGTCTAGGACTAGCATCCAAACCGAACAGATAGCCATCGCAAAACCATAAAACTGTCCTGGGCACTATAGACCCCTAAAAAATCCACAAAATACATACTTATGCTTCACTTACCATAGAACTGAACTAATTTTGCTGCTCTACAGAGAATTCTGGTCCTCACAAGCTTGAACTGCACAAGTGTATAATCTACACTGTCACAAACTTGTAGATTTCAATTTCAAACCCATGCATCATAGCTATCAATTACTTTGGATTAATGGATGACGATGGACTTATGAGCAATGCATTAAAACCTGAATAAATTTGAATTAGAATGAGAACAATGTAAGAACAAAGAATCAATTATCTTATACTTTAGACTCGGCAATGCTATCAAATGGCACTGAGATGTCTTATATTGGAGGTGGGTGATAAAACTGGCACTCTACATAGCAGTTCGGAAATCTCGCATCATATCTAAAGAGATAACTGAATGTAGTTAAAAAAATAAAATGCTCATTAGTGAAAATTACACCAATAACTAATGCAGTTGAGATGTGATAAAATTAACTGGAAAAGCATTTACACGATTGAGTCCATTGATTTGTTGAGCAGTTTCTGTGTAGCTAGAGAAAACTGAATCAAACACAAGAGAACCTTAGTTCAACCAGTTAAAAAGGTGCAAAATCGAAAAATCCTCCAAAATTAAAATCTTCTACCATCACCAATACTAAACTGCCTAGTAGAAGAAACCAAGAACCTTGCCACCGACATTCTTTCTTCTAGCCTCCTCATGATCCATGATACCAGCAGATGTTGTCAAGACAATGTAACCAAACTGCAGGTTTATCAAAAAGAAAAAACAAATCCCAGCTTAATCTTATCCATTTTCCATAATCAACATAAAAGCATGCGATACATTTTGGACAGATTTACATCAACTACAGACACAAACAAAAATATTGTAGAAAGAACTTCAATTCAGGGAGAAAAATTCAGGAACAAACCTGTCTAGAGGGGAGCAACCTAGCAGTCCATCCTTCAATCTCCTTAACACAGATATCAAAACGTGGACTAATAACCCCACACTTATTTAGCCTTCCGTTCAATTCAACCACGATTTTTCCAGCTCTGTGATCATCAACATACTCAAACTCACCAATGTAACCTACCAAATTTCAAGAGCAACGAGAAAATTAACAAACAGATGCTTCATTCTTAATCAGACAACATCAAGGCCGAGACACACACATACCATGCTTCTGCATGACCAGAAGAAACTTGATGATGACTTTGGAAGAGGGTCTGATCATGACCTGCCTCTTTCCCCTTTTCTCAGCATTGTACATACTCTTCAGAGCATCATTCAAAACACTAACCCTCACCATGAGTCAACGCCTAAATACTTCTGAAATCAAAACCAAACCACATAATCACCACATACGTATATTTCAAAATTGGATCTCCAATTCCAAAACCATAAGCCTCAACCTAAAAACCCATCCAATTTCTTCTTCAACCAATAGTATAGCTTCTTCAGAAGCACATGTAAAAATCATATTGCATAAAATAAACATCCTTTTAATTTTTTCCGAATAAAATTCGAATGCAGTAATTACCGAAAAAAAAAAAATCTAGCAACGTGATACAAGAATTTCGACTAAGGCAAAAGAAGGTGACAATGACAAGGAAATGTACCAGAGATATGTCTGCAAGGACGATACCGGAGATGCAGGAGAGAGCGCAGCGGTGCCACAGGGGGCGTAGCGACTAGGGTTTTAGAAGAAGAAGAAGAGTGAAAGGATTTATATGCGTTGATTCAGGATTTGCTTATTTTACTGTTTCGCCCCTCAGCGTATGGTTTTTTTTTTTTTTTCTTATAGGTCCACACAATTTAGTCAAGAGGATATTTGGAAGCCGAAGTATGAGCTTTAGCCGCTATGCAGACAAGTTTTGGTTCCGAATTTGGTAACCGGCCCGATGGATGGGAGAACGGGAATGACTCCTTCCATTTTCCATAATAATTTAACATAAAAGGGGTAAGACATCACCCATTATAAGCAGGGATGAGAGGTAGAAAATAAATACAGCATGAGATCCTATTTATATCTACTTTTTAGGTATCCGTTTCTAATACTTTAGGAATGAATTTGTATCCCATACAACTACTAAGGTGTAGAGTATTTTTTAAAATTTGTAGATTTTTTTTCCACAAATTTCAATTTGTGCATTTTCTTAATAGCAAATTCAAGTTACATTTTATTATACGTTAAAAGATTTCTTTTCACGCTTCATTAAGTGTTTTAAATGTACATTTGTAGATATGGTTGTTTATTTTTACACTATTATTAGACTACAATTAACATTTAGCAAACCGAGAAGAATAATTTAAAAGAAAATAAAATGTAAGAGAGAGACAATTTTAAAGTTAAAGAGTCTATCTTATAAGCTGGGCCTCTTTCCTTTTTTCTTTAGCAAACTATTTTTTAATTGAAAAAATATAGCATTGTTTTTTTTTATGTCATCTGGTAATATTATGTTATAGTTTTACAAGACCAATACATAGTACCATGGAATTGTATCTTATATAACTTAGAAGACAAATTCTAATGGAGCTACAAACGAACCGAGCTTGGTTGAGTTAAGCCAAGCTTCTGAAGGCTAAGTCCTTACTCATTTAAAATTTTTTGAGTTTGAGCTCGAGTCAAACTTTTCTTGTGTGTACAAATTAAAATTCGAGTTTAACTCATTTAGATAAATAAGTTTTGTTTTTATTTCAATCTTTGTTCATTTACTAATTAAGCTCGAGTCGAGTCAACCGAGCTTAAAGCGAGTAAAGTCCAACCTTGTTGACGAGTTTAAGTATACAAAATGAAGAAATATTTTAATAAATTAATAATTAGTGAATAAGCATTAAATTATATACTTATAACATATTATATATTTATATATAACATATAGATATTAACTTTTTGGATTTTAATAATATATATAATATTTGCAATATATATAAAGCTCGTAAACCTACTCACGAGATTAAACGAGCTAACTCACTAGCCTACTCACTTAAGCTCACGAATCTAAATTGGCGCTTGAGCTTGACCATATAGTTTAAATAAACGAACTTTATATTGAGTTCAAGCTTTGCTTGTTTTGCTAATTGAGCTCTAATTGATCCAAGCTTAAAACAAGTGAAGTTTGAGCAACTCACGAGTAATGCAACTCATTTACAGCTTTAAATTCTAGGATAGGTATTGGGTACAAAAACACCATACCCATATGTTACCATGTGGGAGTAGACCTTAAAAAATTACTACTTTAAATCTATTTTATAACCTCTGATACCTATAAAAAACTTACATGATCGTGTCAGGTAACGTACTTACCTTAGTTTATACATTAAAAATGATTTTAACACTATATGTTTATGCATTATTATGTGATACATGCTATTGTAATTTATCATATAAAAACATAATATATTACAATTTTATATGATTGCATAATGCTCTTTGTGAAATTTATATCATTTGGGAAGAATTATAATATTTTATGTGACGACTTAATTGGAACTCCTCCCGTTGAGGTATTGTATCATTTGACATAAAATGTCACATAATTTCTTCCCTCAGTGTAGTAGTTTTCGATGAAGTTACTCATCATAGGGTTGACCTAATTTGAGCATACTTAATTTTAGAGTTTCAATGTACTTTAAATCGTTACATCAAAAGGCGCATAGATGATTAGAGTTCCATCATTTAGTGCTTAAGAAGTATTATAATGCGCCCCCCTATAAAGCTAAAGTCATCGTCAGTTTCATTATATAAATCCAGAAACACCACCAGGTAAGGACTTAACCCTTCAAGCTGGTGAATTGCTCCGATACTACTTATAACGACTCAGCCGTAACTTCTCTCATCAAGATATTATCCCTTAATGTAATAACTTTCTACGAGATCTTCATCATGGGATTAACCTAATCAAAATACGTTTAACTTCAGAATTCTAAGTCATTATACTAAAAGACATATCGATAATTAGAATTCCGTCATCTAGCACTTAAAGAGCACTACACTTTAAAATGTATATAAATGAAAAATCATGAATAAAAACATAAATTATTGTTTTGCATCAATTTACATAAAAGTTGCAATTACTTTAGAAGTACGAATTTCTTGAAAATCACATTAGTCCCGTCAAATCATCATGCTAAGTGAATAAAAGTTGTAGAAGACTAATTTCAATTGTATTTTAGCTTCCAAGTATTTTAAAATTTCTGTTTACACTTATATTGTAAGCCCTAAAGTTGAGCCAAGTGACTGTAAGATTGAACTTAGGACACAAAGTTTAGGGCGATCGATTAAAGGATTCGATTAGACCCAAATTATAAACCATAGATATAAATATTAGTAAAAATGATTCTGTAAACTTAAATTTAAGAAAATAAGTAATAAAATAGGAAACTATAAAATTTTTAAATTTTAAGTATAATAATTATTAATTATCGAAAAGGTGAAAAGTGTAATATAATAACTAATAAATTACTAGAGATAGATTATATGTATACTAAAACTCATAAAACGACCTAAATAATAATTAGGAATGTTCACATGTACCCCACATGTATTTACGTGTAGATAAAAATATGTGAAATTTCTTAAAATGGCTAAAAACTTATTGAAAAATTAAAGAAAATTATTAATTAATTAAGGAAAAATCAGAGAAATCTGGAATGATGTAGATTTGGTCGTAGCAAGTTAGGAGTTGAAGAAGAATAATTAGCCAATTAAAATCAAGTAACACAAAAGCCAAAAATCAAGAGAATTGGGTAATGTCTTATTTAACTTAATGCATATTAATTACCATAAAACTCTATAAATAGGGAAAAAATTTACCAAGCTCCTTTAAACAGTTAGAAATTAGAAAAAAATAGGGAGCATCGAAATGCAAGAGAAAAACTAAAGTAAAAAAAAATGAAATGAAACCTATGCAGTTAGGGCTAATAAGTCAAACCCACGAGCCACTACCACCTGGGACCGAGCCACCACCCCACTCTAAACCCACTGCCTGGACCGATCGACACACCTGAACCGGTGTTGGAACGCCAAAAGCCATCGGACCGGGTGAGTCTCTCATTTGCTCCGATTTTGTATAATTTTGTAAAATTATTTATTTTACCCAGAAAATTATGAAATTTATTATTCTGAGGTTTTATTATATGTAGATTTAAGAAAAATAGTGATTAAGTATAATTACATCTGAAAATATAGAGTTCTTAAAAAATTAAGCAAAACCGAACATGATTAAGATTAGAAATAAATAGGCTTAAGAGTGTAGTTTGGAGCTCGAATTTTTTTTTTAGTTTGCTTAAGTGATATAGAATAGTGCTATAAAGCCATTTTTTTAAGCTTAATTTTTGAAAATTTTAGGTTAATTTTTAGCCCTAAAATGATAGAAAAATTAGGTAATTTTGGGTTAATTAGGTGATAAAGACATTAATTACTAATTTAGATAGTAATTAGAGGGTTAGGGATGTTAATCTCTAATGTAGAAACCTAATCCTAGCCTTTGGAGTGTTAAGTGTAATTAATAAAGGAATTATGTGGTAATTGTAGAAAATTAGGAATATATAGAATTGAAAAGTTAATAAATATGAAAAATTAGGTTTAATGAGATAATATAATAATAATAATCAGAATATAATAAATCTAAAATAAAATTTAAATTTAGGTAATTGTATAAAAAATATAATATTTTCTCATATCGGGAATAAATTCGGCATCCCAATTAGAATTAGTATGTACCAAACAGTTTAGAATACTAAATTAAGACTAATAGGATTTTAGAATACTTAAGCTCAATGTGATTAATTTTACATTAGGATTCGGGCATATTTAAGATTCCAGAATCAAAACTAGAATTTAATTTAGGAATCGAATCCCGAAATAGAGTAGAATGAATCATTAGTAAATAATAGGTATACGTAGAAAAAATAAGTTAAATTATAATTTAGAATGTGAATTATTAAAATATAAGAACTAAAAAGACCTATTTATATTATAGGATATCCAGAGACGAATCGGCTTGCAATTGAGTGATCAGGCGATTGAGAAATTCTAAGTAAGTTGGATTATTACTTACTATATTAGAGTGCTATTTTATGGCACTTGGAGACTTAGGATTGTATATGGTTGTGATTGTAAGTAGTTGACGCATGTGTTTGATGTATCTGAATGCGTGTTGAAATTTGTAATGTGATTGATTGAATTTGTGTGAAATTGTTTGAACACCCTAAATAAAATTTAATCTTATTCGACTCTAATAACCAAAAATGTCATGCATTGCAACCCATTAGGGGATCATAGGATTCTCAAACCAAATACCGACCCCTTTGAAAGGGACAGCACAGGATTGCATAATGGTCTCTTCTTCATCCTTAATCGAACTAAGCGACAGGAAAGGAGGTCGCGACGAGGGTGAAGTCAATGGTTCAAAGGTAGTTATGGGAGGAGCGATGTCTCTATTGCCTAAGCCTGGGTTTGGTTGTGATTGCTGTATAACATGGAAACTCCTCAACCTAGATAAAGTGGGTGAAATTTCTTTAATTTCACAACGGACCGGACTACGTTGTACGATAACACTTGATTATTGCATTGTATTAAAATAATTTCTTGATAATCTTGTTTGTGTTTGTATACTCTCATAAGTCTCCAATTCAACTTACTAAGCTATAGTTGTTCATACTCTTATAGATCATTTTGCAGGTCCTGATTTCTGAATACTGCGAGTATTATGCCGTTATACAATTATCCAGAGGTTAGTTCTTCTGAAGCCAAGGGTGTAAGGATCAATTTGCTTAGCAGTAGATATGTAGTTAGTGTGTCGTTTGTAGTTTAAAACAAAAAAGCTGATAATTGTTATGTAAACTTAGTAAATCGTTATGTTTAAGTAGAGCTTCTTGGGGAGTTCTGTAGACTTTATATATAATTATGTATGTTTATTAAAAATTTGTGATAATTAATATATTTGTAGTTAAACACTTAAATGTGATTGTTTACTTCAAAGCAAAGAGTCGACGACGCCTTGTGTAGATTATATCTATGGTAGGTACTATGAAGCCAGTTACTATCATAGAATGATTTACACGGTGGGATTGTTGCGATTTTGTGACTTTGGGGCGTAACAAATATTGCTCTCCCGCAACCTTGTTTTAGCTTTAGACGTTCAAACAAATCATCATTATGTAACCTATATTTTATTTTTTCACGAACTTTAACATATTATTTAGAATATTTATGACCCTATTTGATACTTACCAGGAATCTATACTGTCAAGCATGGTAACCTACTTATCCCTATTTATAAATTAAAATTGATTTCGACACTGTGTTTATGAATTGTTATGCAATTGATGTTATTGCATTTTATTATATCAAAACATAATATATTACAGTCTTATATGACTATAAAATGTTTTCCATGAAATTGTATAACGTTTGGGAAGGATTACAATGTTTTAAAATGTATATAAGAATGAAAAGTCATGAATACAAACATAAACTATTGTTTTGCATCAGTTTACATAAAAGTTGCAACTACTTTAGAAATACATGTTTCTTGAAAATTACATTAATCTCCTTAAATCATCATCGTGTTAAGTGAATAAAACTCGCAAAAAACTAATTTAAATTGTTTTTTAGCTTCTAATTATATTAAAAAATTTTACTTATGGCCTTGGACGTCCAAAAATCATCATTATGTGAACTATATTTCATTTTTCCATGAACTTTGATGCATTATTTAAAATATTTATGATCTTATCTAATACCCACTCGAAATCTACACGGTCAAGCAGGTTAATCTGTTTACCCCATTTATACTTTGAAATTGATTTTAACACTATATGTCTATAGATTGTTACGTAATAGATGCTATTGTATTTAATTATACCAAAACATAATATATTATAGGTTTATATGATTATAGAATATTCTCCATGAAATTTTATATCATTTGGGAAGGATTATAATATTTTAAAAAGTATATAAATAAAAAATCATGAATACAAACAAAAATTATTATTTTGCATCAATTTACATAAAAGTTACAACTACTTTAGAAATATATATTTCTTGGAAATTATATTGGTCCTGTCAAATCATCATTAAGTTAAATGAACAAAACCCATAGAAGACTTATTTCAATTTCATTTTAGCTTCCAGGTATTTTAAAATTTTTACTTAGAGCCATGGAAGTCCTAACAAATCATCATTATGCAACATATATATATACATATATATATATATTGATGAACTTTGATGTATTGATCAAAATATTTATGACCCTATTTTGCAAAATAATCGACATTAGTTTTGGTTTTATATTTTAATTTTTTTCAATCATTTTCTTTCCAATTTTAGATATTTAATAGATATAAAAAACCCTGGTATCATCTTTTGAATCTTATTAATGTAATGCATCAGAAAATCAAGTTTCATCATTTGATAGCTGACCAAATGTACAAATTTTCATCTTCACAACTTTTGTATTTTTTAATTATTTTCTAAACTATGAGAAGAATTTCAATTTATGTTAATAAGAATAAAAGAACATTAAATGATAGTTGTAAAAAAAATTGACTGATAAGGTTGTAAATTGATGAATATCATGTCATTTCTTAAGTAAGTTTGATGAAAAATTCAATATTATAATAGATGTTATGCTCTAAAAAGATGGAGTCGTAATAGTTTCACAGTGTTAGCCATCATAAGATAGAAACTGTCTTTACAGTTACTATCATAGACTTAGTTCACATTAGGCATACTAAACTCAACCTTTTTAAAGTGTCCAATTTGATACCTATTTGTTATAAACCTATAGAGTAATCCTTTGAAATTATTTGTTAGAAATAAACTTATAATTTAACTTTGTAAAATAGTGGTCGTGGATCTTATGGGTACCTATAATTTCATATACAAACTAAAGTAATGAAAACTACTAAGCCTCTTGGGGAAATCTATGTAGTTTTCTTTAAAAGTTAAGAAAGTCAATACTAAGGACCATAACTAGCTATTCTTTGTTACGCTTCACTCCCCGTCCTAGTTTGTTAGTGCTCTAGTTTTAGGTAGGTATTTTTAATCCATTTGGAACCTATAAACTATAGGGGAATGAGAGACAACTTACTTAGTAAGTAGGATAAAAACAAAAGTATATATTCAGCACAGGGTTTTCGATCAAGTTGGTTAGATGCAACACACATACAAGCAAATACCATCACACAATATTATTCGATATGTCGTGGGATTAGAGAAATTATGTCCGCTGTAATCTAAGTTGAGGAGCTTGATGTTGCACACTTGTGAATCGAAACCAAACCGGAGCTTGTATAATAACGAACACCCTTATCTTATGACCACATTCGAATTAAGGCCTTCAATCTTGCCGCGACTTCCTCTCATGTTGTAGACACCTCATTTTTGTCATTTCATTTTATTAGTTTTATTAAGCTAAAAATAAAAAAGAAGAGAAAAAATAAAAAAATAAAATGAAAATAATAAAAAATATGTAATAATAAATAAAAATAAAAAGAAAGTATCGAGTCGTATCGAGTTGAGTCGAGTTTAGTCAAATCGTTTGGCATCGAATTGAATAATGGTGTGTGTTCAATTTAATAAATTCTTAAGTTATTAAAAGATCATGCTTCATTAAAGTATTTTGGATTGGTTTAATGTAAGGTGGATTTTTTTATCTAATTTATATTGGGTTAAAATAAACTTAAGATTTATTAAGTGGATTATTGGGTTAAATCAAATTAGACTGAGTTGAGCTCGAAAAATAGAAAGCTCAAATAAGGTTTGTAAAAATTAGGTCGAATCTTTAAAGAATCATTATCGTATCTTTCGTTTGTTAAGATCAAATCTATAATGAAAAGATATAAAAGATTTAATAATGTGGCTTATAAATAGGAATTTGGCAGTGAAGTTTATGACTTTTTTTTTCCTCGCTATACTTCCTCAATCACAATACACAATTAGCCCTAATCTTACAATTCACTGCCCACGCATTGCCTACTTGATTACCGTCTATCGCCACACTCACCAAAGCACACATCCATACGCTGTTACAACTTACCGAAGGACATATACGCATGTTAAAGTCCACTTAACACTGCCCATAGCAGATATTACACAAAATTGAACCTAGGGTTTATTATTTGATTTTGATAAGAATAGAACAAAAAGTGTATAATTAAACATGTTGATTTTGATGAGAACAAAATAAAAAGTATATATCTAAACATGTTTTTCAAGAGAACAAAACAAGTGGATGATTAAACTAAGTATTATTTGATTGTATTGAGTTAATTGAATAAGATTGATTAATTTACTCAATAATTAATTATATCAATTATCTCCACAAGAAATTAATCCTTTGAGTGGTGATCAAATGATCTTAGAATTAGATTGTAAAGTATAGTTGTTTGTTGGTTATTAAAAGTATTTTCAGAAGATATTTGGCCTACCGAGTTGACGATCTAGAGCACTACCAGCTTAACAATGAAGTGGCTTAGATAAGGAGATGAACTTGCTTTTGAACAAGGAACCAGCTTGCCGATAGTGCAAGGTATCGGCATACCGATAAGTTTGATCTAAATGGTCGTTGGAGCATTTAATGTGTAATAATTAGAAGAATTCAATGAGTTGATATAAAAGCTCAATAACTTGACCAAAGGCAATCAAGATATGATATTTTACTGCAATTAAAAAACATTCTCTTGTATTTTTGTTGTTTATAATTCTTATTGTCTCTTGTATCATAAATTACTGATATTTAAAGAGATTTGAAGTGTAGTCTTTGTGAGCTATTGATTGCGAAGTATTGAGAGTTAAAAGCACTACACTAATAATCCTTGAGATTGAATTTTGTATTGTAAGTTGAAATTGTGATTTGTGTTGAGAATTATGAATGAGAAACTTGTGTAATTAAGCTTGTGGTTATGTAGTCCTTGGAGCTTGGATTGAGAAATCAATAAAGTAGTGTGAAGTCTTTAATTAGAGGCATTGTATGTCCATGGAGAGTAAGAGGTGGTCTGAACTCTATGTTAAATCCGTGCTTGATTTTCTTTATCCCTATCTCTTTTAATTTCCATATTTATTATTATTTTATCATTATCTTGATTATGTTCATTGTTACTTTTAGTGCTTAATTTCGAAAAGAATTGCAGTTTGTCCTTAAAACTCAATTCACTCCTCCTCTTGAGTTTAGCCTAGTATTCTTCATATAGTACCTAACTGAGTACAATTCACCCACAACACCTGACAAATACTTAGCCCCTCGCTTCACAATCCAACATACAACAGCTTACATTGTGCTCACGCCATACATTAAACTCCCATGCTTGCATACACCATCATAAATGTACACAATATCGACAACCCCCCCTCCCCCCGACATCGTACACTCACACACAGCATGCTCGTATGTTGACATACTAACACACACACAAATGTCACTCACTCATAACTCTCACTCCAGCACATACTTTACTTGGAAACACGACTCACAAACACATGAAACACTGACGTCATTCCCTCACAAACATATACGAACCACGACATATTGACACAACCAATCACTTACATAGACGCTAGAACAACACACGACTGATCGCTCATACACGCGTCACTCAATCACATGATTACGTGTACGATCAGCATTGCCACCCACGGGTATGATTAATTCTACACTGAGCATGTGAACATAATTTAGATGATTACAACGATCAACACGAATATGCCAATTACATGCGACCTAACCAATTTAGGTAATAAAAATTATTTTTCTATTTAATTATCTTTTACTAATTGTTTTTTTCATGTAGGTTTTTGTTGTTGTTATTATTATGATTATTATTATTATTGGATATTTTTTAGATAATTTGAATTTTTAGATAAATCTAGTTTGTTGAAAATTGCATTTTTTAAAAATAGTGTATCTTCTCTCTGAGAAGATATGAATCTAGATCGTATCTTTAGAGAAGATACATATCTAGATTATATCTCAGCATATCTTGCCTGTAAGATTTAGGAAAGATATTTTTTTGACAAGTAGTGATTTTTTTTAAAAAATAATAAAAAATCTTAACTAGGGTTTTCAAAAAGATTTAATTAGTTAGGTTTTTTTTTTTTCAAATAGATTCATGGAAATTAGATTTTCTAGGATTTTTTTAAAATTAATGATAATAAATAGTTAAATAAATGTAAATCTGGCTTGATTTTCAAAAATAAAAAATCCACTCACTAAATATTAAAAAAAAAACTATGTTGGTTTGATTCCAATTAGCAAGTACGTAAGTACTTTTAGGGTAACCGGATTAAAAAAAAAAATTTTTTTCCTTTTTCTTGAAAATTTCTTAATAATAAAATAATGAAAAATTCATTTTAGTTATATTTTGCATATTTGTATAGATCTTAGTACTTTTAAGAAAAATATAAAAATAAAGCTCATTAATTTTTTTATTTTTATATGGTGACTCAATCTTAATAGGTTAGCCTCCGAACTTAATTTTTCTATTTATTTTTCTAAAAAATATATTTTTAAGAAAATGCGCAAATCAATGGCCAAATTAGAGTTTTCCTATTTGAAACCTTAATTTCATTTTTTACTAGTTAAGAAATGGTTGACAACTCCAATTTTTTAAATATTTTTTCAAATCATTTAAAAAAAATGTTTTCTTAATTAAATATTGAGTCATTTATATTAACTAGGTTGGACTTAATATATATTAAATTAAGGAAAATGAAATAAGACTTGAAAAAATTGACGACTCCACTAGAGACACAAGTAGGCTAGCCATGTAAAAGTAAAAATTAATTAATGGGCTTTTTATATTATTTTTCTTTTATTGTATTACAGTTGTACTAACTGGTTTTTAGTGATGTAAACTTTAAGAAAAACTCGGCCCAATAGGCCTATATTTGGGGATTTAAGGGTTTTATTTTAATAATCATTTGCATGCTTAGATGTGGTCGGACCTAAATCGCCTTAAGAACTTAAGACAGGCCGTCGTTGTGTAATTCTCAAGTTGCTTAGGTTTTTACCCCCGCTTAGTAGTGATAGGCAAGCTCACTCGAGCTTCGATATAGCACACTAGGTTTTTGTCTGAAAATACTTGGAGCTATAAAGCTCAAGACCCGCAGGCCCCATCTTCTTGTATCAATCTTTTCACAAAAAGGGATAGTTATTTCTAAATTATGTGAAAATTTGATTAATCTGAGGTTAGTTCGGCGTTTTTCTTTAAAAAAAGGAAAATTAAAAAAATCAATAACCCTTCTATATAAGTATTCATGAGCTTTATTTCTTTTTAAATCTTATTATGAATATACTTATATATTAGGGCACTCTCTAGCCACGGGTTCATAATAATTTCTATAATTTACTAATTACCGACCTATGTTGTATTACATGCGTGTGTAGCATACTGCATTTTCTTGTTTGATTTTTTTTTTTTTTTTGCTATTACTTGTTTCTATGTGATTATTTTTTATTTTTTGTATTATATGTATTTAGTTTTTATTGTCTCTTAGTGAGTAAAGGCTACATAATTTCTAAAATATTTTTGAAAAAATTGCAAAATTATTAATATCATATTCAACTTTATTGTAGATTTAGTAGTCTTGTTGTAAATTCATTTCATGTTTTATGTAATATAGATATGGAGAGTTAGGGCAATGCCAATCTTAGGTCCATTCATGAGGTTCAATTGGATAAGTATTCTTTCCCAATTAAATGAGTATTCTTTCCCTAAGGCTATCTTGAAAGACTGGTTAAATCAGCTTCCACCTGTCAAGTAAGATCACATTCACAAGAAAATTGGATTGATCATATCCATTATGCGGGTCCAATTCTACTAGTCTCTAATTTAAGCCCTTATCCATTATTGGGATATAAAATCTACAGCTTTTAAGTTCGGCTTACATGTGTTAACGTCTACTTTAGAAGAATTCTTGTAGTTACTTATTGCTCCGCCTCTCGAAGCAGATATAATTGTCCCAGATCTTAGAGTCCAGTCCGAGAAAGCTTTCATGGCTTTCCTAGGAGTCAAAAAGGCTACCCTAACACCGTTCTTATCTTCAGAGGGCAAGAAGTGTCTCAGAAGATTTGTAGAATGGTTTTTAAGCCCAGATGCTTGTCTAAAACATCATTAGATCTTTCATGGAGGATATGAATTATGGACCGAAAAGAGGGTAAATGCCTTTATTGTGGCAGTATTTGGGATATTGCTATTTCTCATTAGATACAAGTAGGTCCATTATAGGGAAGCCGAGCTATAGCCCAATTCTTAGTTGGTTAATCTTATATACCAGCATTATTAGCAGACATTCACTTACTTAAGAAAGCATAGGCATGGGTACTTCGTGACTAACCTTACAATCCTTATTGTATGGTTTCTCAATCATATACAGGGTTATGAAGCGAATCTTTTTAAGGCGTCCCTAACTGAAAACATGAATCTGATAAACAACTTTGCCCGTTACCTTAAGATATCAGAAGAAGCTCAGTTTAAAAGATGGGTACCAGTCATAAGCAAGATGCAGCCAATGGATTTTACATGGACAACTAGATGGAGTAATTGCACTCGAGCTGTCCTAGGGTGCATCGATTATACAGGGGTCCCTCTTATCGGTATTACAGGTTGTACAAGGTATTTCCCAGCTTATGTCACCAGACAGCTGGGCTTGCTTCAAGAGATAGCGTATAGAGACTCTTTGGACGATGTCAAGTTAAGTTATCAAGATCCTTGTTTACCTACTACTATTTTGATTTAATGAATAGTAGAACTTATGAAGCTATGAAAATGGAGGGAAGTTAAGAAGATAGTTAATGTGGGAACTCTAAGGGGCAAAGTTGGAGATTATAGAGCCACTAAGCATTTTATCTATGATTAGCTGGAGAAGACTAGAAAGATACGATATAAAGCTTCAGATGTATTCAGACATGAGCCAGAGCTAGAATACCCATTACTTACCGAGCAAGCTTACCAAGATACTATATAAGCCAAAGTTGAAGCCTAATTCCAAGAATACAAAAGACTCATTGAAGAGTTAAAGATGGAGAATGGAAGATTGTTGGAAGAAAATCAATTCTTGAGGAGTAAGATTCAAGAAAGAGATGTTACAGTTCGAAAGTTGATGAGGGAAGTTGATAAAGCTCGCCCTAGCTAGATCTGTCGACTTTTATAAATATAGGATTTAAGTTTTTTTTTTTAGAAAGATTAGTTAGGAGTTTTCTTTTCTTTTATTCTAGTTTGTTTTATAGATTAGGTTTTATGATTATTAATAATTTTGTAACTTCATTAAATGAAAACCTTTATTGATTACGCAATCTTTTGCTCTTTTTTTTTTTCTTTTTTGATAGTTGCCTTTTAAATAAAAAATAATTTAAAAAATCAAAATAAAAGAAAGAAAAAAAAATTAGTTTATAAAGATGTCTTAAACTTGGGTTTTCGTTTAGAATTTTGAAAATAGTGCCCAAGCGAGTAGACTCAGCTAGAAACCTGATATTCACTAGTTCCAAAGCAAGAATATCAACTCAGGATACTGGAAACATCAGTCAAACCAAGCCTAATCCAATAGTTGTGAGCCTAGAGGAAAACATGAATAAGATAGCCAAACAAATCCAGGCTCTTACTCCAGTTATTGGAATTTTTAATGACAGATAAGGATCTCAAGTCAACCCGAATGAGAATGTAGAAGCGACCCCTCCTCCTAAATTAGAAGATGTAGAATCAGTCCCCAGTGTTAAGACATGGAGGAAAGAGATCAAGGATAAACACTGAGAGATAGAAAAGAAGTTTATGCAAAAGTTGATCGATAAAATGAAAACTATAAAAATGGTTAATGGGCTTGAGCAAATGGGGACGATCAATTTGCCAACGTATGAAAATGATGATTTCCCAAAAAAGTTTAAGATTTCAAAATTTGAGAAATATGATGGGACCGGTTGCTTGAAGCTTCATACTAGGCTGCACATTAGTAAAATAGGGAGATACACGAAGTTTAATAAGGTGATGGTCCAAACCTTTCAAGATAGCTTGATTGGGCTCGCTTTAACTTGGTATGCTTAACTGGATTCGAAGGAGATTAACACATGGGATAAGCTAACTCGAGCCTTCTACAACTAATATAAGTTCAATATTGAAGTGCCCCCATCCATGTGGGATTTGAATAATCTGCGAAAGAAGACCAACGAAAGCTTTAAGGAATATGCCGAGAGATGGACGGACATAGTAGCCAGGGTGACTCCACCCTTAATAAAAAAGGATTTGACCTTCGCCTTTATCAATGCTCTTAGAAGCCCATACTATCAACATTTGGTAGGATACCCTGCTTTTAATTTTGTAAAGATTGTAGTCTCAACGTATTGAATTGAGGAAGCTATTGCTACTGGAAGGCTCCCTAATCTTGAAGCAGTTAAGAAGAAGACGTCTCCTGTAAGATTTTCCAATAAGGCCAAGGAAGCTACTGTAAGCATTGTCAATACTAGCAATCTTATGAGACCGATTACCCTAGTAGCCATGATAGGAGGATTTACTCCCCTGCCAAATCTAAATTAGAATAATTGCCCACGAAGGAGACAATTTACTCATATACCCATTCCTTTAAGCCAGGTTCTTGCATGACTATAAAAGGAGAATCTATTGACATTTGAAATACAGAAGGAGGGACAAAGAAAGAGAGATTATAACATGGAGTTCCGATACGATTATCATTTGGGGCAAGTGGGACATTCTACAGACTAATGCTGAAGACTTAGACATAAGATCTAAGATCTTATTGATGCCAAATTGGTTCGGTTAGACTTCATTCGGACTCTTGCTCCCAACGTAGGTAATAACCCTTTATCGAATCATAGACACCAATCAACATAATCATTGCTGAAGTGATTGAACCAGAAATTGATTTAGATAGTCTCCCTATCACTATTGAAGAGGAAGCTTGGAATTTGAAGCAGACTGGGCATTTGCAAAATATGAATCTGAGAGTTAAAACCTAAACTAGACCAACAATATACCAATTGCTGAAGGATAGGAAGATACAGAAAGATGACATTATGGCTATGACAATTCCAAAACCGCAAAAAAGGTGTACTTAGAAAGAGCTTAGAGAAGGTATAAAGCTAAAGATTCGACGGTCGATACCCTGAGAGAGTCGTTAAGGAAATTTGAGTATTTGGTCGATTATACCGATTCACCCATAATATATGCTAATGAAGTACCCATTGGACGAGGTTCTGAATTTTAAGAAGAAGACAAATTTAATGCAGAAGCCAAGAAGGCAACTAAGATGGTTGGAATGATTAGAGATAGGCCTAAACCCTTGGTTTTTTAGTACTATGGGAAGAATGAGAAGGTTGAAGAATTAGGTAAGCCCAAGAAAATTACTTTTAATGTCCCAATAGCTCTGGAGAATTACATAGTCCCTTTGGATTACTTGACGGTAAATCGGACAGCTAGGTCTTCATCACCTATGTTTGGTGGGCTTACGCGCTTGGGATGAGTCTATGACCAGAACAAAGAGGCTAACTCGAAAGATCTTTGAAGATATGGATGAAAAAGATTAGAATGTTGCCAGTAAAAGCTAGTAAGTACAAGATTACGGATCAGTTAGCCAAAGTACCCGCCATATGTCTTTAATGGGTTTATTATTGTCATTAGATACTCACCGGGAAGCTCTAATCAAAATTCTAAAAAATGTTAAAGTACCTGAAGGGATTTCCACTAAAAGCTAGGATTGGTGGTTAATTTGATATTTGAGATTAATTAGATTTCATTCTCACCAGACGAGCTAGGTAAAGAAGGAGATCAGTATATAAAGCCCCTTTTCATAATGGTTAAGTATACAGGAAAAGTGGTTGCTCAGGTATTGATAAATAATGGGTCTTAACTGAATGTATGTCCATTGGTGACACTGAATTTTCTTGGAGTGGATTTGGCTAGGATAAAGCCTAATTTGATTTCAGTAAGAGCTTTGATGGATCAAAGAGGGAGATACTTGGAGAAATTGAGCTGTAGGTCGAGATTGGTCCACAAATGTCCACTATTCTGTTTCAAGTCCTAAATATACCATCAACTTTCAATCTTTTATCGGGGAGGTTGTAGATTCACTCAACAGGGGCAATTCTATCTAATCTACATTAGAAGATGAAATTCATAGCTGAAGGGTAGTTGGTTACTATTCTTAGGGAGTAGAACTACGGGATTTACAAAGAGACGGCTATTCCGTATGTTAGGAGTGAAGAATTAAAGGAACCAGGGTTGCAAATTTTTTATGAAGTCAGCATGATTGAAGTGTCAAGATAGGGGCAATGGGGTCTTTCAGAATAACCTAAGTAGCAGATTGAAACATTTAGGCTAGGATATGAGCCTACTTTTAAGGAGATTCAAGAAATGAAGGCTAAAACCAGAGGGAAGAGAGACAATCGGCTATATCAGGCTTGTTTGGGTTTTCCAGACATCCTCAATACCAGTTGGTGTTCGAGAACTCGAAGTAGTCAGTTTATCAAAGGCTTTAGCACAATAATGCAGGCTCAGTTTAGACAAGAAGAAAGATATTGGTGTCCCAGTTTCCTTATGCAACTGGTTTTCTATTCCTGCTTATAGGTCTCTTTAGAAAAGCAATATTAGATCAATTAGGAGCATTCGATTTTATAATCAGTTCGATTAGTTAAGCCCTTTTCTTTTAGATAATTTAAATTCATTCAATAAAATTAATTCCTTCCTTTCTATCAATTCTTCTTTGTTATTGATTTGTTATCCTTTTACTTTTTCCTTTACTCTTCAGATCTGATAAAAACGATAAACATAATGGATATCTTGTGCTTGTAAATAACGAAAGTACTAATATCACATTTAGCCCTGTTGGGTCAGATATCGAAGATGATATTGGGACTTTAAGCGACATACAAGAGAGTTGGCATCGATTTGAATAGGGAAGAGTAATTATTGATGAACCAACAATTGGGATTAATTTGGGGACTAAAGAGAATCCGCGAAACTTGAAATTTGGCGGTAATTTAGTGGATGATTAGAAATAGAAGTTGTCATGATTATTATTAGAATACCTAAACATATTCGCTTGGTCCTATAAAAACATGCCTGGTTTGGATCCATCAATTGTAGTTCATAAGTTACCAACAAGAGAAGATATTAAACTGAAAAGGTAAAAGCTTAGACGGTTTAGGTCAGATATACTCCTTAAGATAAAAGAAGAAGTGAAGAAATTACTAAAAGTCGAGTTCATATAAGTGTCTAATTACCCCAAATGGGTAGCTAATGTGGTGCCAAAACTGAAGAAAAATGGGAAAGTTAAGGTATGTATGGACTTACATGATTTAAACCAAGCGACGCCTAAGGATAACTTCCCTTTATTACATATTGATGTATTGGTAGACAACATGGCCAGAAATCATCTTTTCTCGTTTATGGATGGTTTCTTGGGATATGATTAGATCAAGATGGTAGAAGAAGATAAAATCAAAACTACCTTCATTATCACTTGGGGAACATTTTGTTATCGTGTGATGCCTTTCAAGTTGAAGAACATTGGGCAACTTATCAGCGTACTATGGTAGCCCTGTTCCATAACACGATGCAATAGGAAATTGAAGTTTATATACATGATATGATTGCCAAATCTAAGAAGGATGAGAATCATGTTGATATTTTGTATAAACTATTTGAGTGGTTGAGAAAGTTTCAACTGAAACTAAATCCAAAAAAGTGTACCTTTAGAGTAACTTCGAGCAAATTGTTGGGTTTTGTAGTCAGTGAAAAAGGAATCAAATTGGACTTAGATAAAGTCAAGGCAATCATAAACATGTCTGCACCGAAGACCATCAAAAAAGTAAGGGGATTGTTAGGAAGGTTGAATTACATTTCTCGATTTATATCACAACTAACCGATAAATGCAAGCCATTATTCAAACTTTTGAGGAAGAATGCAGTGATAGAATAGGATGAAGAATGTGGGCAAGCGTTTATTGAAATCAAGAATTATCTCATGAATCCTTCAGTATTGGCTACTCCTACACTAAGACGACCATTGATTCACTACTTGACGATCTTTCTTGAATAGATGGAATGTATGCTGGGGTAGAAAGATGAAACAAGTAGAAAGGAGCATCCTATATATTACTTAAGTAAGAGATTCACAAAAGGTAAACAAAAATATTTAAAGGTGGAAAGAACATATTATGCCTTAGTGTGGGTAATGTATAGGCTCAAGTAGTATACTTTTTATTACTCAGTTGAGTTGTTGACAAAACATGACCCGTTGAGGTATTTAGCAGAAAAGCCAGCGTTAATCTGGAGAATCTCGAAGTAGCAAATGTTGTTCTCTGAGTTTGATATCTAATACGTAAGTCAGAGTTCAATCAAAAGGCAGGCAATAACTGATCAATTAGCAAAATACTCGCTAGAAGATGAAGATAATGGTTTGGAAGCTTAGTTTCTAGATCAAAATGTGATAGTGGCAAATGAATTAAGTAGTGAGAAATTGGATTGGAGAATGCATTTTGATGGAGCGGCCATTATGTTTGGTTGTGGAATAGAAGCAGTACTGGTATCACACGAAGGTAATTATTTCTCTATGGCAACAAGGTTAGCATTTCCATATACGAACAACATAGTAGAATATGAGGTTTGCATTTTGGGGCTCAAAATGGCATTATACATAGGAATACAAAGGCTTAAAGTGTATGGAGATTCCTCTCTTATAATTCTCCAAGTCTTGGGAGAGTATAAGACGAAAGACGAGAAATTGATACCTTATCATAAGTATTTAAGTAAGCTAGTTGAAAGATTTCAAGAAATTTCATTCACTTACATTCCAAAAACCTAAAATCAATTTGCCGATGCATTGGCCACACTAATGTCTATGGTGAAAGTCATGAATAGGATAGAAATTTAGCTCCTGAAGATTAAGATGGAGGAAAAACCGGCTTTTTGCTTAACAGTTGAATAGAAGGAATTAAAGAAGTCTTGGTATTATGAGATCAAAAAGTTACTTTAAATGGGTGAGTTCCCTGATGAAGTTGATGGAAAAGTTAGAAAAGCTTTAAAAAGATTGGTTGCTTATTTCCTGTTAAGTGGAGCTACGTTATACAAAAGATCATTAGATACAACATTACTAAAGTATGTAAATGAAGAGGAATCCAAGAAATTGATGAAAGAAGTACACGAGAGAGTCTGTAGTCTTCATACGAATGGATACATGTTAGCCAAGAAAATCATGATGATGGGATATTTTTGGATGATGATGGAATTGGTCTGTATTAGGTATGTAAGGTACTATTACCTGTGTCGGGTATATATTAATAAAATCAATGCTCCTCTCTAAGAATTGCATATGTTGTTCGCTCCTTGGCCTTTCTCAATGTAGGGAATAGATATGATTGGACCAATTTCGTTAATGGCTTCAAATGGGTATATGTTCATTCTAGTTGTGATCAATTATTTTACTAAATAAGTGGAAGCAGCGTCATATGCTATGGTGACCAAAGGAGTGGTAGTTAGGTTCTTGAAAAGAGACATCATTGTAAGATATGGTGCACTTGAGTCTATTATTATGAACAATAGGTCGAAATTGAATAACAAGTTGATGGTTGAAGTATGCAACCAGTTTAAGATCAATTATAGATACTTAATTCCATATCGACCTCAGATGAATGGGGTAGTTGAAACCTTTAATAAGAAATCAAGAGAATCATTAAGAAGATGATAATCACTTATAGAGATTAGCATAAGATGCTTCCCTTTGCTCTCATGGCTTACAGAACTTCAGTTATAACCTCTATAGGCATAACACCTTATTCATTGATAGATGGAACTCAAGTGGTATTGCTGTTGGAAGTATAAATACCTTAGTTCTAAGTGTTAGCAGAAATTCAGCTCAATGAAGCAAAGTGGGTGAAGAAGCGAATGGAACATCTGAATCTCTTAGATAAAAAAAGACTTGCTGTGATATGTCGTGATTAGTGTTACCGACAAAGGATGATTCGAGCTTTTAACAAGAAAGTGCACTCAACGTATTTCAAGAAAGGAGATTTGGTGTTGAAAAAAATACTACCAAATGTAAACGACCTTAAGGGCAAGTTTGCTTCAAATTATGAAGGCCCTTATGTGGTAAAAAGGGTATTATATTATCGGGAGGTACATTAGTGTTGATAGAAATGGATGGCTCAGAATCAAGGGAATCTATGAATTTAAATGCAGTTAAATTGTATTATCTATGAAAATTAAGTTCGATAAAGATTCTAATTTTTCTTAAGAATTGTTTGTAGTTAATCTTTTACCGTTTATTAGTAAAGTTGATATTCATGAATATTCTCAAATTTGAATGGTTATTAACTGATAAATACTTCACCAATAAAACCTTATATGCTATGTTTCTTAACCTCATACACTTAAATACCAAACACTTACTAATGAATTTGAGTCACCAAATAATTTGAAATGGAATGTTCTTAAAGATTTAATCTTGTTTCTTTCGAAAAGAGATTTATTTTTTAGGAATTATAAAGAAGGTAGAAATTGAGACTTAACAACAACAAAGCAAAATCAAGACATGAGATGGTACAGTTAAGCAAAAGGTTTCAATCATGAAGAAGACCTTATTCCAAGAAAAAAAGGGAGAAAGAGAAGAAAAAGAAGAGATAAGAAAATAGGAAAAGAAGTAAGCACAACACTTTGGTGATATTCTGTTAACTGAATGAGTGAATATCAAGAGTCGACATGAGGTATGTCGATTGGTTTCTATTTGCAAAATTCTTCACTCCTAGATAAAATGATCCTAAAAGTATTTGATAGAGATATTTAGGAGAATTATTATTATTATTTTTTGAAATCTTGAAAAGATTTATCCTCTTCAAACCATTTACCAAACCAAAATAAGTTGTTTTTTTTTTTTTGAAATCTTAAAGAAATCTATCATTTTCAGATCATCCATCAAACCAAAACAAGTTTTTTTTTTTTTTTTTTTTAACTCTCAAAGAGATCTATCATTTTTTGATCATTCACCAAACACAAACCAGTTTTTTTTTTTTTGTTAAATCTTAAAGAGATCTATTCTTTTTGGATTATCCATCAAACCAAAACAAGTTAATCTGACCTTCAGTAGGTTTTTCCCTATCTTTTCGAGATAGGCCCTCTTAAAACTTTTGCCCTATTTTTTCAAGATAAACACCCAAATTATTAGCCTTATCATTTCAAGATAGGTACCCTAGTCATTTTTCTTATCTTTTTAAAATAGGTACCCTAAATTTTTAGCCATATCTTTTTAAGATAAGTCTCCTAATCTTTTGCCTTGTCATTTCAAGACAGGCTCTTTTTGCATCGTCCTTTCAAGATAGATTCCTATTCCTTTGCCCTACCCTTTTTCAAGATGGGCTGTTATCCTTTACATAAACCTTTTAAGTCGATATCATTCTTTAAAATAAAATACAACTTAGCTGACCATTTAAGTTAGTAATTTTCAGGGTTTAGCAAAAATAGGTATCTCTTTTATTTTTGTAGCGAAGTTTTAATCAAACTTCACTATAAAAAAAGAGAGTTGTAGGCACCTTATTTTTGCCATTTCATTTTATCAGTTTTAGTGAGCTAGAAATATAAAAATAGGAGAGAGAAAATTAAAAAAAATGAAAATAATAATAAATAAATAATATATAATAAATAAATAAAAATAAAATATCAAGTCGTATCGAATTGAGTTAAGTCGATTGAATAATGGTGTACGTTCAATTTAATAAATTATTAAGTCATTAAAAGATCGGACTTCATTAAAATATTTTGGACTAATTTGATGTAAAGTAGATTTTTTATTTAATTAATATTGGGTTATAATAGATTTTGGATTTATTAAGTGGATTATTGGGGTAAATCAAATTGAACTAAGTTGGGCCTGGAAAATAGAAAGCCCAACTAAGGTTTCTAAAAACTAGGGTGAATCTTTAAAGAATCATTATCGTATTTTTCGTTTGTTAAGATAAAATCTATAATTAAAAGATACGTAAGACTCAATAGTGTAGCTTATAAATAGGAATTTGGTCATTAAGTTTATGATGTTTTTTTTTTCTCACCATACTTCCCCGATCACAATACACAATTAGCCCTAATCATACAATTCACTGCCCATTCATTGCCTACCTAAACATTGTACATCTCTAGATTCGCCAAAGCATACATCTATACACTGCCATAACTCACCAAAGCATACACATGCACACTAAAGTCCACTCAATATTTCCCATAAACATACACAATATCCGATAGCCCCCTTAACACAGCACTCTCATACACCGACACACTAACATATATACAACTGTCACTCGCTCACAACTCTCACTCTAGTGTACACTTCACTTGGAAACATGACTTACAAACATACGAAACATTGACGCCATTCCCTTACAAACACACATGAATCGTGACGCATTGATACGACCAATCACTCATACATACGACTAATTGCTCACATTTGTGTTACTCGATTACATAACTACGTATACGATCAACATTGCTACTTATGCGCACAATCAATTTCACATCAGGTACGTGAACGTAGTCTAAACGATTACAGTGATCAACACCGATCATGCGCGACTCGACTTGTTTAGGTAATAAAAATTATTTTTCTATTTTATTATTCAATTACCTTTTACTAATTTGTTTTTTTAGTGCAGGTTTTTGTTGTTATTATTATTATTATTATTATTATTATTATTATTATCATTGGATTTTTTTAAATAATTTGAATTTTTAGATAAATCTAGTTAGTTGAAAATTGCAGTTTTTAAAAATCGTATATCATTTTTTCGAGATTCGTATCTTCGGAAAAGATACATATTTAGATCGTATCTCAGCATATCTCGTATGTAAGATTTAGGAAAGATTTTTTTTTTTTTACTTTTTACATGTAGTGATTTAAAAAAAATATATAAAAAAGCTTAATGAGGTTTTTAAAAAGATTTAATTAGTTAGTTTTTTTTTTAAATAAATTCGTAGAAATTAGATTTTCTAGGATTTTTTAAAAATAATAATAAATGGTTAAATAAACGTAAATCTAACTCGATTTTTTTTTAAAAAAATTTGCCCATTAAATATTTTATAAAAAAACTATGTTGGTTTGATTTTAATTAGTGAGTATGTAGATACCTTTGAGACGACCGTATATTAATTTTTTTTTCCTTTTTCTTGAAAAATTCGTAATAAAAAAATAATGAAAAATTCATTTTAATTACATTTTACATATATGTATATATTTTAGTATTTTTATGAAAAATATAAAAATAAAGTCCACTAAATTTTTAATTTTTATTTTTACATGGTGACTTGTTCTTAATAAGTTAGCCCTTGAACTCAATTTTTCCGATTATTTTCCTAAAAAAAATATTTTTTAGAAAATGTGCGAATTAGTAGCTAAATTAGGGTTTTCTCACTTGGAAACCCTAATTTTATTTTTTAGTAGTTGAAATGGTTGGGGACTCTAATTTTTAAATTTTTTTTAAAGAAAAATATTTCTTTAATTT
This sequence comes from Lumnitzera racemosa, assembly GCA_024138005.1. NCBI lineage: Eukaryota > Viridiplantae > Streptophyta > Magnoliopsida > Myrtales > Combretaceae > Lumnitzera > Lumnitzera racemosa. Next base: position 111,557,182 of record JAMXBC010000004.1, read on the forward strand.
AATATTGACTAATTTATATTGAGTGGGCTGAGCTTAATATGGACTAAATTAAGGAAAATGAAATAGGGCTCGAGACATGTCACTTAATGTAGCTAAGGATGGGAAAAAGAACATTTTGACTATTTTCAACGAAGAAAGTTTCTATTTAACACAAGAATCCTAATTGTTATCCCTAGTGGGTTGCGATGCATGTTAAGTTAGGTGTTAGGCTAAGTTTAAGTTAGTTTATTTTTAGAGTGATCAATTAAGCTCAAACAATTTAAGTATAATATTCATAGAACAATCATAACATGGAGCTCAGCTCCCACGATAACAAATCAAATTTTAAACACAAGTGTTGTATACATATAAACTGTTAACTACAATCATAAGCAAATACGTACCAAAGCCTCCAAATATTTTGAAATAATACCCCAAAATGTTATGAAGCATTAATCTTTACTCACTGGAAGACCCTATATATATATACAAAACTTAGATTTAATTTCCATAAGAGTTATGAAAATGTTAGGGTTCTATCTATTGATATTTTGCTAAATAGTTATATATATTTATATATCTAAAGTATATTATTGTTTTCCTTATATAATGAAATATAGTTTTATTGTATGAGTTTAGTTAAGTTATTAAGTATCGATAATATATGTAGTTATACTATTATGTATAATATATTGAAATGTACTTTCAATTAGTTAACTTATGTTTCAATATGATATGGTTATCTTAATATGTAAATTCTTGTAATATTATAGAGATATAGGTTATATTACTTAGGATTATCCAATTTTAATAAAAGTAGTATTATTGGATTCGTATACACCAAATAATATGTATCACAAGTTCTATTTTGAGAAATAACTTTTAAAGTGTATTTCAAGTTTCTAATATACCTATACGTGCCTATAATAAGTATTATCATATTACACTCATTTTATGTAATTGAACTATGTTTTATATAATTTACTAATATAACTTAATAATATAGGTATTATTTAACCATAATATGTATATAACATAACCTAGTTGCAAAACTATCATAAATATATTAAAATTTTATTTTTTACCAAAGCTGACCAGCATGTATATGTATAGTTTTTATTTCAATATTTATCACAAATTAGTTTATTATTATCAAAAACGTGCCTTAATTCGTAATTTAACCTATTTTACTATAAAAATTCATAATAAATAACTCGAGTAATTCCCCAAAAATTTCTATAGACTCTTAAAAATATGGAAAATTCAGTCAGTACATGGTTTCATGCTATCGATTTATCACTTATATAATTGTAATTATATTTTTACCCCTAAATTACATTTATTTAACCAAATATTATCCTTTTTATGAAAAATTATTTTCAATATATCCTAACATCATTATAAATTACCAAAAGTTAGTGGACATCCATTTTATCAATTAATTTCATGAAAACATATCCATTTCACCCTATTTTTAGTTATTTTTATGGTAAAAAAATATGATAAATATAAAAAATACCTAAATTAAAAATCTAGCCATATAGCATTTAAATACATATCATATGTATTCTACAAAAAAAATTTGAGCTGGAAACTATATTATTTATTGTATTTATTTTGAAAGTTGAAATTCAGATGAATAGTGACTTTCTTAAGTAAGTATATAACATATTCATAATTTTGCAAAAATAGTTTACCAAATGAAATTACATCTAGAATAACCTCTGGCCACCCTTGTTCGTCGGTAAGGTCGATGGGTGCTCTGCTAAGGGTCGGTTAGTTGCAACAGTAGACCATCGTTTGGACTAGGAACCATGTTAGGATGGTCCTTGCTTTGTTTTTCTATTTATTTTTGCTAATTTCTAATGATTTCTCTTGATTTTCTTTTAAGTGGTTTAGGGTTCAAAAATGGGTAACTGAAGTCTTAATGTCCTATTTATAGTAGTTTGGGTCAACTAAAAATTTTGATTTATTATTTTTGTTTTTTTACTTTACCTTTTTCCTTTTTTTTTTTCTAATTTCCAAGCATGAGGTGTTGGATTTCTCTTAATCTAACTTTTGATTTAGCATCTCAATTTTTGTGAGACTACTACGATTGAATTCCAGCAATTTCCAGCCATTTTGGATCATTTTCCTTTATTTTTTTTATAATTTTCTTTAATTATTTGGCAATTATATAGTAATTTTGAAGAACTTAGGTAATTTTGCATATTTTTACCTATGCATAAATATATATGGAGTATAAGTAAATACTTTTAAATATTATTTATGTTATTTTATGATTTTTAGTACACACATAATTTATCTCTAACGACTCATTAGTTATCATAATTCATTTTACGAATTTTCGATAAATAACGGGTAATATACTTAAAATTTAATATTATAATATTCTATTATTTTATTGCTTATTTTCCTAAATTCAAACTTATGGGATCACTTTTACTAATATTTCTAAATTTATTTTATAATTTAGACTCGATTGGATCCTTTAACCGATCAACTTAAACTTTATATACTAAGTTCGATTCTACAATTATAGGGTTTACATTTCCATCCCTTTTCGAAAAAGTTTTGTTTTCAAAACTGATGTATATCTAGATTATACTTAAATAACCAAAAGCATTAATTATGTACTTTTACTAACCTGGAAGTTAGAAAAGTCATGGATATTGCTTCATCACCGTTGCCTTTGGCTCTTAAATAATCTTCAAGTTTGGACCTTCATTTCATTGGACTTTTACGTACTCCATATCTTGATTTCTTAACTTCTAAACCCGATTATCTAATATTTTTCTAGGTTACTTCACCACTTGGAAATTTCTTGTTAACTTCCTTGGCTCTATTTCCAGGATTACATTTGGGTTCTTAACAAACTTTTTTAGCATAGAAATATGGAATACATCATGGTATCTTGACAAACTTGGAGATAATGCTACCTTGTAGGATATATTAGCGATCTTCTCCAGTACCTCGAACGAACCAATATATCATGGGCTCAACTTCCCCTTTGAGCCAAACCTTCTAAGTCTTTTGAATAGGCTTATCTTAACAAAAACATGATTACCAACTTCAAACTCTGATGACCTTTTCAAATCTATCTAACTCTTGTAACAGTCTTGAGATTCCTTCATTTGTTGCTGAACAATCTTAATTTTCTCACTTGTTTGGTTAATCATGCTAGGTCCAATGATTGCATACTCCTCATGATCCCAATATGGTGGCGATCTACATTTCCTCCCATATAGTGCTTCATAAGGTGCCATCTGTATAATTGCATGGTAATTGTTATTATAAGCTAACTTTATCAATGGTAGATATCTATCTCAATCACCTCCAAAATCCAATACATAAGCCCGCAACATATCCTCTAAGGTTTGAATCATTCTTTTAGATTGCCCATTTGTTTGCCGGTAATAAGCCATACCAAATTGCAACTTTGTACCCAAAGCTTTATGTAAACTCTCTTAGAATTTGGACATAAACCGATTATCCCGATCAGAAATAATACTCTCTAGCATACAACATAATCTTACTATCTCTCGAATATATAGCTTAGCTAGCTTTTTTAGCGAATTACCTGTTCGATAAGGTAAGAAGTGCGCACTTTTTGTTAATTGATCAACAACTACCTAGATCAAATCATAACCAGCTTGAGTTCTTGGTAGTGCTACTACAAAATCCATAGTAATATTATCCCACTGCCATCCTGGTACTTCCTAAGGTTATAATGGTCTACTCGGTCTCTGATGTTTTGCTTTAACTTGTTGGCATGTAATGCATTTTGCTACATACTATGCTGCATCTCTTTTCATTTCATTTCACCAAAACATGAGTTTCAAATCTCGATAGATTTTATTTTCTCTTGGGTGCACAATATAACCTATAATGTGTGCTTCATCCATAATTTCCTTCTTTATGTTGAGATCTTGTGATACATATATTCTTTCTCTAAAATTAAATATACATCTTCCATCCACTTTGAAGTCAAAATCATTTCATTTACTTAATTTTTCTTTTATCTCCAATAGATCCTTATCTTCCTCTTGCTTTTGCTTTGTTCTCTCCAATAAAGTAGGTTGTAGTTCAAGATTCATTATCTGACTATTAAGTTAACACTAGTTAAACCCAATTCTCAACCTTTTAAATTTACACACCAATTCACGTTAGGAAGTCAATAGTAATGTCACCTGTTCATAATTTTTCTGACTCAAAGCATCTGCTACCAAATTGGCTTTTCCAGGGTGGTAATTTATATTTAGATCATAATCTTTAATCAACTTTAACCATCTCCTTTATCTTAAGTTTAACTCTTTCTCAGTAAAGAAATACTTAAAACTCTTATGATTAGTATATATCTCAACTTTTGTAACGTTGGTCATAAATGCTCTGCATGCCCCTCTTTAGTTTTTGAATATATTAAAATATCATTAATAAACACCATAACAAATTTGTCTAAATATGGTTAATATATGCGATTCATTAAGTCCATGAACACAGTTATGGCTTTTGTTAAATCGAATGGCATCACCAAAAAATCATAATGACCATATTGAGTTCTAAATGTAATCTTAGATATATCTTTTGGCTTAACTCATAATTGATGATATCCTGATTTCAAATCAATTCTAGAAAATACAATTGCACCTTGTAATTGATCAAACAGATCATCAATACAAGGTAACAAATACTTATTCTTAACAGTAACCTTATTTAGTTTTCAATAGTTTATGCACAATCTCATGGTGCCATATTTCTTCTTTACAAACAATACTGGTGCTCCATATGGTGAAATACTTGGACGAATAAATCTCTTATTTAATAGTTCTTGAAGTTATTTCTTTAATTCCTGAAGTTCCATAGGTAACATCCGATATGGAGCTTTAGAAATAGGCTCAGTTCTAAGAATTAGTTTGATAGTAAAGTCTAACTCTCAATGTGGAGCTAAACTCGGTAAATCCTCCGGAAATACATTCGAAAATTCACACACTACCAGTATGTCTGCTACCTTGAGTACCTCTTTCTTTACTTCCACAACAAACACCAGGCAAAATCTTCAATCACTCTCTTCTACCTTTGTCTCATATAGTTCATCACATATTTCTATTACAGTTAAATTCAATTTACTTTTACTAGTCTTTCCTTGAAATACTATTTCTCTATCATTAAGAGCAATAGTCTTACTTCTACTTTTCACAATTGCTTTATTCTTAGACAACCAATCTATTTTCACTATTACATCATAACCTTATAGAGGTAATATTATAAGACTTATAGGATACTCCTTCTCCTAAATCTTAATTCTACCATCGACTACTACTTCTCAAGTCGTTACCTTTTCCCTAGTAGGAGTTCTAACTCTATAAGTTGTATTCATCTTAACTATACTAATCTTCTGTTCATTTACAAATTTCTGACTTGCAAAAGAATGAGATGCACCAGTATCAAATAACACAAAAGCAGGTTGTCCATTTAAACTAATACTATGAATGCTAACTAAACTTGTATTCATAAATTTTAAAAATGCAAATACTTCAATTTAATTTACACTTAAAATATCATCAAAATAAATAGTCTGAGTATGTACTTATCACAAGTCCTTCACTGTTTTCTTCTTCAACTCCCATAATCTCTTCAACATCGTCATGGTAGTACTCTTCCATCCAATCTGTAAAATCCTCATCTTCCTCAGATCCCCTATTCTTTAGGGTAAAAACTCGAGTGGATGCGGTTATGTTATTAGAACCTTCCATCCTCTTAGTTCCTTGTCCAAATTGTGGACAATATTTGGTGAAATGTCCCTTTTTCTATTACATTTGTTACACTTCACAAGTTTCATTCTAGGGCATGCTAGTAGCATATGGTTCTAATCTTTACATATAAAGCATTTTCCTTTTAGTTGAGCATAGTTTCTTGGAAAATGATTTGCGCTGTACTTTTAGCATTTGACATTACCATCCTTATCATAAAAACTCAAACTGGGTACTAATTATACTAGGCTATTAGCTAAAGTTGCTAATTTCCTTCTTTTCTATCCAGAACAGCTAGTGGCATTAGGATATGATCTCTTAAATGATGGACTAGGTCGATAACCCCTATTGATATTTTGACTCCACATTGTTTGCATCTTTACAAAATTATCTTCTAATTGTCTCACCTTATCTACCACTTCATTATAAGTGATAAAATCATAATCTAACAGCTTACAACACATTGTGGGGTCAAATCCAGTAAGAAACAAATCTTTCCTTAATTCAATATTATCTCAATACGAATCAGATGCATATTGCAACGGTTTATTAAACTTAGTTTCATACAGGGTTACACTTATACCTTCCTTCTTTAGCTCAAACAAATCTCGCACCATCCTATTTTGAATACTATGGAGAAAATACTCTTTCTTGAATTCCTTTTTAAACCTTTGCCAAGTAATATTATTTGCCAATTGTCTTGCTTTTGAGTCTCACCATATTTTAGCAGCTAACTTAAGCAAGAAAGTTTCATAAGATAACTTTTGAGATTTAGAAACTCTAAAAGCCTCAAAACTCCGTTCAATTTGAGCTAGCCAGTCATCAGCCAATGCTGACTTACCTATTTCTCCCTTAAAATAATAGTTGGCTTTTATAAACTCAGGAAGTTTATTAACCTTTTGTGATCACTCCATCCTTTGTTCTACCTCTTGGGGTCTCTTATTTCTCATATTACCGCTAATTGTAAGATGCTGAATTAATATTTCTTGCTGCCTCATGATCGTATGTATACTGGCAAGTATTTATCCAATAGGTATATTTTCTTGTAGAGGCGGTGGGGGTATATCTTATCTATTTTGTTCTCTTAAGGGTGATGATACTTGTGGTGGAGGGTTTTGATTTCTTTCAGTTCCTTCATTATGACTCTCATTTCCAACTTCAGTCATATTCACTTAATATTTATAACTTATAACATTGCATACATATCTATTTATAAGTTATTCCGTTCCTTAGTTTTATAAACCTTTCAGAAATTAGTAAATTCTTTCAATATGTACTTATATAAAATAGTATTAATAATATCACTTTAATCAAAGTACATAATGGATCTATCTTTTACTATTAACTTGATTTAGCCTTTACATCATTGTAACTGATTACAACTTTAGAAACAAAAAGATACAACTCGATAAACTTGGGGATACATACATAAAATTTACAACTCGATTACAACATTATTACATAATCTAGTATAGACTCGATCCTTACAACTATACAATACAAAAGATTAATCAGACTTTTTTACAACATACATCTAACTTGATCTAGAAGTTATAAAATACATCAAAAGATCCAAAACACATCAGTTTCCACTAAAATTCTATTGGATCATACCTAAAGATTTAACTATCAAAGCCAATCACCTACTAAAGCTAGTCCTCCTTTGAATAGTCTGTGGTAACTGCCTCATCAAAGGAATCATGATTCATATGACCTCCTACCAAGTGATCTCCATCCTCACTATCTGATTCAGAACTTATAGGTATTATCTCTGGAGTCTCAACAATCATAATCACTTCCTGTACCTCATCATCATCCGATTCAACCACATTTCCGTTCCCTACTCCAGCTATCCCGGTGTTTACTATCACTTGCATAACCAACGCATGAATATCTACATTAGGTTCATTCTCATTTCTCATCTCTTCCTCCTCTTCAGGATCTTCTTCTAGATCTTCTTCTTTAGGATCCTCCTTAAAATTATCTTGATCCTCTTAATGATTACTTTGGGCATCTGAATGGGCTCCTTCTTGGGGTTTCACAGGAGGTGGGATTCCTTGTGGTGGTTCTTGCATTTCAGGTTCTGGGTTTGGCTTAGGGCTAAGGTCTAGAGGTATCTCTATGCCTACTTCAGTGGGTTTTGGAAATCGAGGAAACCAATTGATGATCCTTAGTGGATACTGTTTGGGAATGTATGGAATATTAGTAGGGATATGAGTGATATTGGCTAGGTAAAGTCTGCATTCATCTAACTTAGCAGGAAAATAGCTTAAGGGTATCATTAAGGATATAATCCCCACTCTCTCCAACTATTGCTGCTTAAAAGTTGCTAAGTAGTATACCTACCATACCGAGGCCATAAACTTAACTCCATCCATGCCTATTGATCCTTCCAGCTATAACACATCTCGTTATGAAATTTATCAATAATCTTATCAACTATCTTAAATATATCCCAGTCAGCCAACTCTAGAAGTAACTACCGTAACTTAACTCTATAGTCGATAGGGGACTTCTCTCTATTCTAACTAAACCGTATTCAACTAAGTATTAACTCTCCCCTTCGACCGTGTAATTACAATTAGAATCAATTAACATTCACTAATCTAAACATTACACTTCCTTTTGTTTGAATATGCTTAATACAATCTTTTATCGCCCGCTTAATACTACCCACTCTCAATGTTCCTATGACATCTATTTTTATTTTAAATTATGACGCTTTAAAGGGAGTTCACTAGAACCTCGCTTTGATACCAACTGAGATTTGTTACGACCCAAAGTTGCAAAGTCGCAACATTCCCGTCGTGTAAATCAACTTATGATAGTAATTGACCTTACAGTACCTATTATAGATATGATCTATACAAGACGTCTACAACCCCTTATTTTGAAGTAAACAGTTCAATTAAGACTTTAGCTAAAATTTATGATAAAAGTTAAAACCTTAAGTCATATATATATATATATATATATATATATATATTGACATTCACATTATTATAGGATTCTTAAGAGATTTACATATTACAACAGTCTGCTAGCTTACATATCATATATCAGTTCATAATCCTAGAGATACTAACAAGACCTTAAAAACTTGATCATTTGGCCAGTTGATCCTTGCTTCCTCGTAGCTTCAAAAGAGAACTAACTTCTGGATAATTGTATCATGGCATAGTAATAAGAAGTTAGAACCTGCAAAAGAATTTACATAGGTATGAGTAACCACAGCTCAATAAGTTCAATTGGAGACTTATGAAAGTATAACAAACAAGGTTATCAAATAATTAATTATATGCAATGTAATAAGTAAGTGCCATCATATAACATGGTCCAGTCCGTTGTGAAATTAGAATAATTTTACTCGCTCTAATCCGGGTTGAGGAGTTTTCGTTAATACAATAGCTCACAACCAAACCTAAGTTTGTGAAATAGAGATACTACTTTCCACCAAGACTATCCTTTGAACTAATGCCCTTATCTTTACCGCGACCTCCTCTCCTATTACTTAGTTTGGCTAAAGATGAGGAAAAGATCATTATGTATCGAGTACTATCTTTTTCGAAAGTGTCGATGTTTGATTAGAGATTCTTAATGATCCCCTAAAGGGTTGCAATGTATGTCAAATTAAGATACTTAGGTCAGTTATAGTTAGGTATGGTTTAGGGTGATCAAATAATTTTACACCACTCAATTCACATCAATAATCCAATACAACACAGAATACAGCACGAAATCAAATACCGAAGCATATGTGTACATAACTACTTACAAACACAATCAAATACAATCCTATGTTTCTGATTACTCTAAAATATGATAAAGTATTAAACCTATATTACTTAGAATCTTTGGTCACTCATTTAACTAGTCGTAAGTTAACTTGTCTCCATGTGTCCTATAATATAAATATGCTTTTTAGTATTTTTATCTTGATGATACATACATTCTAGGTTATGATTTAACTCAATTTTTCATATACACATATTAGTTATTATTGATTCATCTTAGGTTAGTTTAGGGTTTGGTTTCCAATTCCAGTTTTGATTTAGGTTTTAAAGTAGTTTTAATTACGGGTATTATACGTAAAGTCTAAAAATGTGATCTGAATCCTAATGTAAAATTAATTATATTAGGCTCGAGTATCTTAAGTATCACGTTTGATTCTAAATTAGTATTCTAGTCTATTTGGTATATTCAAATCTTTATTAGTGTATTGAATTTACTCTTAATGTGAAATTTTTTTATATTTTTCATATAATTTCCAAAATTTAGGTTTTGTACTAGATTTAATACGTATTATTATTATTATTATATTGTCCATTTTAACTTAATATTTTATATTTTCCATAATTCTAATTTAACATATTATTAAAATTACCTATATTTACTGCATAATACCCCTAAAAATCACATATAACACTCTAAATATCACAATTATCATATCATATTAGATATGAACATCTTAAAATTCATAATTATATACTCAATTAGTAATTATTCAATTAATCGTTAATTAATCCAAAAAATCCCTAATTATACACATATTTTAAGGGCATAAAAATCACTTAAAATTTTCAAAAATTAATTTCTAAAAAAGGGCTTAATGGCACTATTCTATGTCACGTAAGTAGTCTACACAAAAATTTTAAGTTAAAAAATACATTCCTAAGTCTATTTATATTTAATTCGAAACATGCTCGGTTTTGTATGATTTCTTAAGTATCCTATATTTTTAGATGTAATTAAACCTAACCAATATTTTTTCCTAAATTTAAATACAATGAAATATCAAAATAATAAAATTCGTAATTTTCTAAATACAATTAATAATTTTAATAAATTATACAAAATTGGTTAGAATTTGGAACTCACCGAATTTTTGAACTTTCGGCCACCAGCAGCGGTTTAGGTTGTATCAACCGGTCCAGGTGTTGAGTTTAGAGTATGGTGGTGGTAGCGATGGCGGTGGCGGTTTGGTTCGGTTCCAGGTGGTTATGGTTCATGGGTTAAGTGAATTATTCTTATTATACAGATTTTTTTAAAACCTTAATTCTCTCTTAATTTCTATTCTCTTTAATTTTTAAGATCCTAAATTAACCAAATGAGCTTATGGTGGAGTTTGGCTATTTATAAGGCTCTTAGGGAATTTTAGTGTATTAATTAGAGTTGACATATGCTTTATCTTCTTTCATTTTAACTTTTTAAGTGTGTTAATTTAATTGATCAAATTTTTTTCTCTTCTTCCTTGACCTTCCACAACTTAATTCTAGACAATTCCCTACTTTTTTTTTTTTCTGTTTTTTTCCTTTATTTTTTTATAGTTTTCTTTAATTATTTGGCAATTTTCTAGCAACTTTTAAGCATTTAAGTAATTTCGCATATTTTTACCTAGATGTAAATATATATGGAGTATAAGTAAACACTCCTAAATATTATTTATATTATTCTATGATTTTTAGTGTGTATATAATTTATTTTTAGTGACTTGTTAGTTATCGGGATTCATTTTACTTATTTTCGATAAATATTAGCTAATATACTTAAAATTCAATATTATAATATTTTAATACTTATTTTCCTAAATTCAAATTTACTAGATCACTTTTATTAACATTTCTAGCTTTATTTTATAATTTAGACTCGATCGGACTTTTAACCGATCGGTTAAACTTTACGTACTGAGTTTGATTCTACAATTACAAGGCTTACAGTTATCTTATAGGCAGTTATATAAACCAGCTGTCGGTGTACTTGTGTTGCATGTGCAAAAATTAATTTTTTTTCTGTATCTAATGAAAAAAAGAAATATATGTTTATTTTAAACTTATAATAATTTTTTTTTTATTTTTCATTACAAATTTCACTTCTAATAGCTTTACATAATAATCTATAATAACTTCTTTTAAAGTGTAGATATGTATATCAATTACCAATAGAATTTACCAAAGTGTAAATCTATAATAGCCATGTGCAATTGTACCTTTTCAAGAATACATATAATTCATTATTTTGATATATCAATTACCAATAGAATTTATCTCATTATTTCTATACATCTCTATATGAGAATCATGCATGTGCAAAGAGATTTACCATAAAGATATTTTCTCAAACTTATGATTTTATTCATATTTTTTGTGTTAATATTTTTTAAAAATTTCCTATTTATACATTGATTTTTTTCTTCTTTATTTAGTATTTAATCAATATTATTGTTCAATTAAATTGTGCTCCCAACCATTAATTGGCTCTACGTTTTGTTCGAATATCATGTATATTTGTTTGTCCCATGTACATATTTAATAAGTTATTTTTAACGTTTCAATTGTTGATGTGGGTTTATTAAATTTTAGTTATGTTATATATTCTTTGTGGTTTATAATCTATATTATTAAGGTATTTCTAGATTACGTTCTTTATTAATGTTTTACTCTTGATTTGTTTCCTTCTAACAAGTCTTTTTTTTTTTTTTTTTTTGTTTTTGGGATGACAAATTTTACATGATTGATTGAAGTCAATTTGTTACCTGATTTAATCTATATTAATTGATGGAATATTATTAACTAATTAAATAAAATCCTCAAACCAAATGATGAATTGGCTAAAAGTATAATTACAAGTTTATGTGACCACCGACTATATCTGTATTTCTAAAGGAGTGTAGGTATATTATTTTCAAAATTTAGCATCTTTCTGTTAACTTTCATAATTTGCAAAGGGACTTGTTATAATTAGTATTAAGTGGGTATATGTTATACATAATAAGGACGCGATTCTATTTCTATCACCAGATCACGAAAAGCGAAGTATGATCAATAAATAATGGTGCACGTGTGCGCATGGTTTAAGCATATTAATACATAAGATGGTTGCTAAAGCGTGAGTGAGAAAAGAACAACGAGGAAAGCAAAGGAGATTACCCCTCCATGCCAAAAGGGCAAAGCTTCGGTGGACGTGATCCCATCACTACATCACAAAAAGCACATCAAGCTTATAATCTCGTATTACCGTCTCAAATGGTTCCGAGTCCGAACTACGCGCAATTGGACATCAATTTTATTTTATTTTATTTTTTATCTGCACCAAGAAGAGAAGCTTATAGAATCTTTATTGCTAACATGGGGATTAAAAAAAATAGAAAAAAAAAAAACACAACACGTTAATGTCCAATTTGGACGATAGCAACGGTGGACTTTCCCAATGAGCTGGAAGCACAAGTGCATGCATAGGTTTTACTTTTTTGGGAAAAAGAATAATAATAAAGTTCAATCATCCTGCCATATTGCTTTGTCAAAAAAATAAAAGAAATACAAAGCATTAGAGGGAGTAAAATTTACCCAGAGATAGAAAAGCAGTAGGCAGGGTACATAAAGAAGAAGTACATGTGTGAAACGGTTTGAGGAAGCACAATTACTGGATGAGACTTAACGAGGGTTGAAATTGCTCGATACTTTCTACGAAAGAGTATCGTAACTCGAGTTTAAGTCATTTAGTATTTATTCGTCTAAACTTATTAGTCAAAAACCAAAGTTCGCAAAGATTTAATAAAAAAGGGAGTAGTGGAAACATGTAGCTAGGGAAGATTTGCCGTTATCAATAAAGAAACAGTAAGAGTTGACTTGCTCGTTTGGGATATTTGAAGATTAACTTGAAAACTATATAAAGAAAAAATTGGGATATGGATGATAATTAAAGAATTGAGAAAAGACATATGAAGGAAAAAAAATATTACAGGGTGAATTTGTGGATGAGCAAAGATTTACACATGATTTGGAGTGGATGAAAAAAATATTAGGGGAAGGAAAAATATTACCAAAATATATTAGAAAGTATGTTTTCCCTTTTTTTTTTTTTTTTTTCCAACTATGAGAAAGGATTCAAATTTTAATTTATTCTAATTGGAGATCACTAGCGATATAGTTAAATTATAATAGTCTTGATAAAATATATTTTTCTTTCACAAAAAAGATACGTTGTTGTTGTGAATCTTCGATACATTTTCCTCATGAAGGGTATACTATGTACTTTGGTTGAGATTTGCACCCCGTATGTTGGATTAAAAAAAGAAGGAAACAAAAAAGAAAAAAACATGAAACAAGAAAAGTAAAGAAAGAAATAAAGTATATGACCTGCGCCTAGATTCGAAGCTGCAGCCTACCAGATTTTAGTGTGCTCCATCACTGTTATGGCAAATATATATATATTTTTTGAAGCATATTGAACAAGGTAGCATTGGAAAAATATAGCCAGAAGTATTTAATTAAAAAGTATTGCGCCAATACTCTGAATTTGGGATAAAATAATGTATAGTTACCTATATCAAATGTCACTATGAAAGACGAGCTCCAAGCTTTGCCAATTATGAAGCAATTGATCTCGTTAAAAAAGAGAGAGAGAGAGAAAATTTCATATCCTTCGGAATAGGCATGCAGGTGGAATTTAGAGCATGGAGGTTAACTCGACGGAGCAGATTGTTAACATTAGAAGGCGGCTCGAGCTGGGAAAAAACAATTATCCGTTAAAGAATATTTATGTGATATATTATCATGAGCGAATACCACTCCAACATGCCTAATTAGATAGTACTGCAAGACTTGTACACTAAATATATAATAAATAGATTTGCAGCACTAACACTAGATTCATTCACTCCAGTCCATCAACAACATGAATTTTAGGTCAAGCGAGTGCGCTTGGTAGTGATGCAGCTCTTTGTACTGCTTGCATGTCAAGTTGTCACCTAATTATTCCAAGTAAGCGAATGATGCTTTAAGAATTTTGGTTATGAGATAAGATATAGAGGGCCAAAAATTTATTATAGTATGATATTAAGTTAAACCCATTATTTATTTGAATTTGACACTTTAAGTTAAGCGATAGGGCCTAGAGAGTTTAATATCTTGGGATAATTTAGGGAGATCTGATTTGTTTAGCTCGGAATAGAGATTGTTGAATTGATTTGTTTGCCTCTAACCTTTTCTAGATAGGTTCATGCACCATGAGGAAGGCTATTAGCCTCTGGCTTTTTGCAAACTCATGCTAGATAATGATTCAAATGATATTATCAACCCTAAGAGTTTATAAATACTTTATCATTCTTGCTCATTATTACTTATATATAAAGATTAGAGAAATGGTATTCTACTATAAAACTTTTGCTTTCCAAAATAAAAAAGTGTTGAGGCAAATAACGATCTCAATTATTTAAGAACCGTAAGGTTGACGTCTTGAGTCTCTTAGGCTTTCTTAGTTGACACTTGTATATTTAAAACTCTGAGATTACTTATTCTTTCTCACTATTATTCTCTATCTAATTATCTCATTAAGTTTTAATGTAATACTCGTGTGACTCACATGTAACCGGTCCAGCTAGAACATCTCATCTATAAATTCTAATTGGTGTTCAAATTAATGCATGATTTGCAGTTAACCGGGTACCATAATTATAATCTAAACCAAACCGAAAATCATAAATTGTTTGTGAAATGAAATGATTTTCCTTTTTACCTTCGCTTTGGAAAATGTTTTGGTTCCTCTTCACGCACATCCTTAATGTATTCCAAACCTCTTTTTACAAGACCAAGTTCATCGTGAAGAATTACAATTTGCATATGAAAACTGAAAGTAAACCGGATCGAACTAGAATCGAACATATTCATTGTGCCCTTCTAATAATTCTAACAAACACATCAGTAATCCATTCGCGTTAAATTTCAGTTCTTATTTCGGGAGAGCTTGATCTTGATCTTGATCCGTAGACTTCGATTTTTGCTGCTACCTCGGCAATAACGAGCTTAGTCAATAGCAGCCCAGCAATCAAAGCTGACACCATCAACATAATAAAAACCGCATTCCAGCTTATTGCAGAAACGTATCCGGTTAACAACGGTCCAATGGCCGCCCCGACCGAACCGGTTCGGTCTATGATTGCTGTAACGGTTGCAAGCGCTCGCACATTCCCCTTCAAAGAACCGTGAGTTCCCAAGTCGGCTGAGACCGCAGTGGTGATGAGGGCATAAGGTCCGTTCACTAACAAGCCCATGATGAACATGAGTACGAGATTCACTGGCAATGAAATATATCCATAGCTTCTGTATATGAAGAGGGTAGGGATCTCACAGTACATGAAACCTGCAGCTGTTGTAGCCCTCGCATCAAGGCGATCGGAGATGTGGCTGGCTAAGATGCCTCCAAACACTCCTCCCACATCAAACAGTGTCGATAATTTCCAGCTGTCTCGCTTGACGAATGCTTGCCATCAACAGCTGCCCAACGATAAAACAGAAACAATGAGAAAAGATGTAGATGTTTTGTTTTTTGGATTTACGCATATATTAACGATAAAGTATACCTGTGTGGCTAATGTAGAAAGGCAACCAGTAGAGGAATGTGTAAGCAACCAATTTGGCAAAGAAAAGGCATAGGGAAAAAGGTGCAACTCCTGGAATTTTCGCAGGCTTCTGTGAACCCAACTGCTTTCTCATTACCCTCTAATTCTGATCCCATTAGAGGTTCTTCCACTTCCACTGCTGCACCTTCCTCGCTCTCCGCACTAACAGATTCAGGATTTACTGGTAAAAACAGGAAAATTCCTAGGCCCCCAAATGCAATTATAAGAGCAGGCACCACAAAGGACCAACCCCATCCATAGCTCAGCATTGCTGTCAAAGCTTACCGGTCCTGATTTGTAAGATTGCTAAAGATGAAATCTCTTCAGTGAACAATGATGATGAAATACAAAGCAAGAACATACAGAGGTGGGAACCGAATAGTGTACTAACCGAAAGTTTGTTATAGTGGCACACACACACATATATATATATATATACTGCTGTACAGCTTGTAGGTCTACGTGTAAAAGAATATAATTTAAAAAAAAAAACTATATAGAATTCTACCCCACCACCCTCCCCTCCGACTCTAGAGATTGTAATTGTGAACCACTCAAAAGATTTAGTCACAATGTCAGCAAATTGGAGATGAGAAGGAGTAAATTGAATTTTTAAGAAACCTGGCCGAGGATGATCTTTGGTAAAATGAATATTAAGATCAATGTGTTTTGTTTGGCCATAAAGACATGGATTCTCAACAATTAGTTTGGCAAATTTGCCGTTCGTAAACAAAGATACTAGACACTCTATTGCAACACCAAGGTCTTTTAACAAAAAAGATACCCAAAGGAGTTTTTTTGTAATAGAAGCTATGCTTTGATATTCAGCATTAGCAAATGAAGTAGAAACCATAGTTTATTTTTTTGTCTTCCAAGACACAAGAGAAGAACCAATGAAAACAAAAAGCCTTGTCAAAGACTTTCGATCAATTAAACAAGATCCCCAATCAGCATTAGCGAAACCAACTAAGTTCAATGAGCTAGAAGCATAATAGAATAATCCTTGGTTAAATGTTTGCTTAACATAGCGAAGGACATGCATAGCCGCATTGGAGTGAGAAGTATGAGGTGGAGTTACAAATTGAAAAAGCTGTTGGACCACATAAGAGAAGTTTGGTCTAGTAATTGTTAAGTAAAGTAGCCTTCCAACAAGGCGACGATATTGACTTAGATCAGCAAGGAGTTCCCCTATAGAATTATCCAAATGTAAACTTGGTGGAAAAGGCATAGAGATTGGTTTTGCTGCACTTAGACCAACAAAAGTTAAAATGTCCAAGGTAAATTTCCTTTGGTTGAGTAAAAAACCTGACTCCATTCAACATAACTCAATACTCAAGAAAAACTGTATATCACTCATATCCTTGATAGTGAATGCCGTGTGAAGAGCTTGTTTTACCACAGAAATCTCATCCAAAGAAGAACTAGTAATTAGTACATCATCAACGTAAACTAGAATGGCAAGAAAACCTTGATTAGTAGAGCATATGAATAAGGAATAATTGCCTTTGATTGAGTGAATCCTAAGGAAATCATAAAACGAGAAAATTCCTTATTCCATTGACGAGAAGCTTGCTTAAGTCAGTATAAAGACCTAACAAGCTTGCAAACTTGACCACTATGAGTTAGTGTATAACCATCCGGAGGGAGCATATAGATATCTTCATCAAGATATCAATGCAAAAAAGCATTATTGACATCTAACTGATGTACATGCTAATGTTTGATTGCAAAAACAACAAGAACAACTCTAACAAATGTGAGCTTTGCAACTGGTGAAAAAGTGTGTGTAATCAATTCCTTCTAATTGACTATATCATTTTGCTACTAACCATGCTTTGTATCGCTTTATTGTTCCATCAGGCTTATATTTGATTTTAAAGACCCACTTTGATCTAATAGCTTGTTTACCTAGAGGTAAAGAGGTTAATTGCCATGTATGATTGCTTTCAAGGGCTAACAATTCTTTATTCATAGCCTCAACCTAATTAGGATCGTATTTTGCCTCATGATAAGTTTTAGGTTCCTTTATTAAAAACACATTTGCAAGCGAAGCCACATAGTCATTAGGGAGATGAGCAAGAGATTGTGTGTGGAAAAGAAGATGAGTAGTCTGCAAAGAGTTGAGAATATCAGAGGAGTAATTCCATGGATAAAGATAAGTTATAGAAGCTGAATGTTTAGAATGTACATTACTTATGAAGTCACGAGGCCAACTAGGAGGATGTATAGTTCTCTGAGACCTATGTAAGAAATCATCTTGAGTAACAGGGATTGATACAGAACTAGAAGGAGAAGTCTCAGGATTGGGTGTATTTACTGATGGCAAGAATTGTGAAGGTTCTATATACTCATAAATGTATGTGTGTAGAAACAAGATAGAATGATTATGGGAAGAAGAACATTGTTCTAAATTTGAAGGTGGTTGGAAAGGAAAATTGCCTTCCTTAAACGCAACATCTTAACTAATGAGCAACTTTTCATTATCTAAATAAAATAGTTTAAAGTCGTTTTGACTTGATGGGTAGCCCAAAAACATACATTTTCTACTCTTGGCATCAAACATATCTCTTGGTTTAGGTAACAAAGATGCATAGCATAAGCAACCAAAAGTTCTCAAACCATCTTATGAAGGATCCTTGTTAAAAGGAAGAAAATAAGGTGATTTCCATTACAAAGATTGCATTGGCATTTTGTTTATGAGGTGTGTAGCTATTAGAATATATTCCCCTTAAATTTTTTTTAGCAAATGAGCATAAATTCTAAGAGCATGAGTTGTATCCAATAAATACCTATGTTTTCTCTCCACTATTCCATTTTGCTGTGGAGTATAAGGCACACTCTTTAATGAACAATTCCATGTCTATGAAATAGGGATTGACACTCCTTTGATAAGAACTCTTTGGCATTATTAGACCTTACTGTTTTCGGATAGAGGCCAAATTGATTTTTGGTGTAAGAGACAAAATTGAACAAGATGTTTGGGATTTGTGTGCCATAAAAAAAGTCTAGTACACTTAGTCTTATCGTCTACCAAGGTGAGGAAATATCGTGCACCACTTAATGAGGGCATGTTATAAGGTCTCCATATGTCAATACGAACCAAGTCAAAAATAGACAATGAACTAGCATAAAAAGGAAGACAATGGAACTTTGCATATAAGCAAGTTTCACATAAGAAAGGTTGTAAGTTCTTGACATTACAATACGATAAGTGTTTGAGCTTTGTCTAAGACAAATGTCCTAATCCGTCATGTAATAGAGTCAAAGACAAACATTTATTGGTTCTATTGTTACTATTAGAAACAATCTGATCCTTATTATACAATGAGTTAGAACAGGTGAAAGCAGATGAAGAATGCTTGGACTCCATGATATAAAGTCCATTGTGAACTTTAGCATGTGCAATTGTAGTATTAAGTGTTTGGTCTTGGAACATGCATTTTGAAGAATCAAATGAGGCAACAAGATTATTTTGTGAAACAAGTTTATGGATAGAAAGTAAGTTGAATTGAAATTCAGGAACTAAAAGAACATTGTTTAACATAATATGCTCATTTATTTTTACATCTCCAACTGTATAAATGGGTTTTTCTAATCCATTAGGAAATCTTATATGAGTAGGTGAAATGAGTTTATGTGAACATGTGAAAGATTGTTCATAAGGTGTAATGTGGTTGGTTGCACCTGTATCAACAATCTAAGAACTTAATTTCCTATTAGAGAAAAAAAAAGAAGTAAGTGCATAACTCATATTTGTAAGCTCCTAAAATTGAATTTAGGACAACCGAGTCTGAATTTAGGACAACCGAGTATAAATTTAGGACTTTTAGGGAAATTTATCCAATTGAGCCCAAACTTTATGACTAGAATAAAAAAGTTAGTTGAGATATTTCAGTGAAGTTAGATTTTAGAAATAATGACTCAAAATACCAATTTTGCCCTTAGAAGTAGAAGTATTTAATATAGCATTAAAATGTTCGGAACTCCTAAAATCGAACTTAGATTGCAACAAGAACTTACAGATGAGTTAATTGAGTTATAAAATGAAATAATATAGTATAATTTACTATATAAAAATACATGTAATTTTATGAGTATATTTGGTATAAACAATAATTATATCCTTAAATTAACCCTAAATTACGCAATTATATATATATTTTGTTGAAATCATAAAATTAACTTTAGAATATATCCTAAAAATAAAAGATATGTTAGAAATTTAATTATATGAGTATAATTATATATTACACATGATATTTACAAGGGATATATACTTGTATATTAGGTAAATAATTAAGTATTAACAAAATATACTCAAAATACCTAAATAATTGTAAAATATTATTCAAAAGCCTTCCAATTGCTGATTCAAGTCTGGAAATTGCTAGAAATCATCAAAGTTGGACAATTGCTGAATCAAAAGGTGAACTACTTGCAATTAATGGAGGAAAAAGCAAGAAAATTTTTTTTAAAAAAATAAAGCAAAAAGAAACCAACCTAAACCACTATAAATCTGTTGAATGATATCATTTTACATCTTTTGAAACCAGAAACAATAGAAATAAAAATTAGAAAAAAATCGTAGAAAACAGAAAAGAAAATAAGAAAAACAGAGCAATTACCGAGCTGAGCTAGTTCCTAGGGTGTCCTTTGATCTGCTATTATGCCACTCCACCACCAAGGAGTACTTCCAGCGTCTAGGTGTTTTGACACAACCCCCCCCCCCCCCCCCCCTACCCTACGGTTGCCGAAGATACCAAGAACAGCAAGATCAAATTCCTGCCTTGTTTTTCAATAATTTTTAAAAATTAGTAATTTCACCCAAAAAATTATGAAAAAAAATTGTACCTAGGTTATTTTAAACATGCTTTCATGTGATATTTTTATTTTTGAAAAATTTGTAATATTTAATATACTTTATTAAGAAATCTATTGTTCACTCGAATTTATATTTGTAAAATAAATATACTAAATGATGTTGTTTCTAGCTGAAAATTTTTGTGTAGGATGTGTATGATATAAAGATAATTGCTATATAGGTCGAATTTTGATTTGAATATTTTTAATATTTATTGCATTTTTAGGCTTGAAAATAGGCTGAAATTATGAATTTAATAGGAAATTATGAAATTAATGGATGAAATTGACATATACTAATCTATAATAAATAATAATAGTATTGAGTCAGATTGAAATTAATTTGGTGCTAAAAGAATCATAATTGGATAATTTATGATAATTTATGGGTAAAATCGTCAATACGAATATATAGGCAATAGGTTGAAAACTTAAATCCAAGTGATAATTAAATCCCCTATATTTTTAGGAGTCTATACAAATTTTTGGGGAATTATTTGGTAACCCGAACTATTTATTACGAATTTACTAAGTAAAATAGCTTAATTTACAAGTCGGGTTGTATTTGTAATATTAATAAGCTAAAATGAATTAAATAGTTAAATAAAAACTATATATAGGATTGCTGATCAGATTGGATTAAATGGATATTTTTATTATATTTATTAATATTTTCTGATCATAATACACTTTAGGTATATTAGAATTGGATAATACTTATATTGTAACAATATATGGACAAATTAAATAAAATATAATTTAATAAAGTAAATTACGTATAATACGATCATATTTATATAATTATGTATAACTGTATCAAAAATTCAAACTACTCGTTAAAAGCCGTCTCTAGAAACAAGACTTGTAAAACGCGTCGTTAGGTCTACACGAATCTAATGACACTAATTTTGTTTAAATCGGACAACCTTAAGTAATTTAACCTATAACTTTATCATATCAAGAATGTACATATTTAGGTAACCTCACCAGAATTAAAATGTGAATTAATAAATTAAAAGTATATTTCGATACGATTGAAACGATATATAATACATAATAGTATATATAATGTACAGTATCAACAATTAATAACTTAATTCGATATATAGTGATAACGTGACTGTATATTATGGAAATACTAAATATATATATATATATATATGCCTAATTATCTAGGCCTTAAGTCTTTTACAATTATTCTAGGTTTGGGGTTAGGTTCGGGTTCGGGTTCGGGTTCGGCATCCGCATAAATTTCTAAATTAGGTTTTAATTCGATTTTTAATTCCTAAACATGCTCGAATCCTAATGTGAAATTAATCACATTAAGCTCGAGTATTCAACTATCCTATTGGGTCTTAATTTAGTATTTTAAGCTATTTTGTACACGCTAGTCTTAATTAGGATATCGGATTTATTTCCGATATGAGAAAAATTTTACATTTTGAGACATTTACCTAAAATTAAATACTATTTCAGATTTATTATTTTTCTGATTTCTATTATAATATTATCTAAATAACCCTAATTTTTTTAGATTTATAATTTTTCAATTTCACATATTACTAATTTCTTATATTAACTACCTAATTTCCTAAATTAATCATACTTAATACTCTAAAGGCTAGTAGGGTCCATATTAGGATTAAATCCTAACACTAATTATATCTAAATTAATATTATATAATACCATCTAATTAACAATTAAATTATAATTTTCATATTTTGCTAAAATAATTAAATTTCAAAATTAATCTAAAAATGATTTCATAGCTTCATTTTTGGTAATCCTATTAAAAAAATTTCCCAAAAATACTCCTAATATATTTGTTCATAGCTCGTTCTATATTATTAGAATCCTATATTCAACATAATTGAAGCTCAACACTATACTCTACCTATTAATTACATCATAAATCTCGGTTTTGAATAAAGAATTCATATTTTTAGAAAATTAACTAATCATTTTACAAAATTAATTCAAAATCGAAGAACATTTAAATGACATAATACTGTTCAAATTTTCTGGATCTAAGAGATAAACCGGTCCAAGCTTCTCGGCTTAAAAGGTAAGGATGGTGGCTTAGAGTGGTGTGGTGGTGGTGGTAGTGGCTCGGTCCCAAGTGGTGGTGAGGTGTGGGTTTCTCTCACTACTCGAATCTACACAGTTTCCTTTTCTTTTTTTTTTTCTAGATTTTATCTCGATTTTTTCAGTTTTGCTATTTTTCCCTAATGCTAAACTGTCCAAATGACTTTTGAAAATTTTTTCCCTATTTATAGACAATTTTTTGTAATTATTATGCATTAATTAAACAAGACTTTACCCAATTTCCTTGATTTTTGACTCTTATGTTATCCAATTCTAATTAGCTAATTTTTATTTTGTAAATCTTGACCTGCTATGACCTGATTTAGATCATTCTATCCTCTTCTAATTTTTTTCTGATTTTTCCATAATTAATTTATAATTTTCTTTAATTATTTACTTAGTTTTTGGCCAATTTAGGAAATTTCGCGTATTTTTATTTACACATAAATACATGTGGGGGTATATGTGAACGTTCTTAATTATTATTTTGGTCATTCTAAAATTTTTAGTATACATATAATCTATTTCTAGTAAATTATTAGTTATTAGATTACACTTTTCGCTGTTTTGGTAATTAGTGCTTATTATGCTTAAAATTTGAAAATTTTATAGTCTCCTATTTTATTACTTATTTTCTTAAATTCAAGTTTATAGGGTCATTTTTACTAATATTTCTCTCAATAGTTTATAATTTGAGTTTGATCGGATCATTTAACCGATCGTCTTAAACCTTGTATTCTAAATTCAATCTTACGGTCACTGGACTTAGTTTTAGGGCTTACAATACAAATAAATATTCCTAAATATTATTTAGGTTATTTTATGATTTTTAGTATACATATAATTTATTTCGAGTGATTCGTTAATTATCGAAATGCATTTTACGTATTTTCGATAAATAACGAGTTATATACTTAAAATTTGAAATTTTTATATTCTTTTATTTTATTGCTTATTTTCTTAAATTTAAACTTACGGGATCATTTTCTTAATATTTCTAGCTTTACTTTATAATTTAGGCTCGATCGAATCTTTCAACTGATCGAAATCTCGAATGGTTAGTTGTGGAGCTCACAACTAATAATTAGAAAACTGTAAATAAGGTTGAATAATCAATTCAACAATCATCGCCTACATTTATGGACCACGTTGGACCTTGCAGCTCTAGTGCTCATTACTTTCAGACGTAGTTTCTGTCCACTAACTTCAACCGCTGGCTTTACTTCTCTATAAATATAAGACTACAACCCAACAGTAAACCGTTTGATACTTTGTACATTAGAGCCTTCTCTATGCATTCAAGTACTCTTGTAACGCCTCAGAATCGAGGACGTCTGATAGAAATCAACCTATGACTATCTCCAAGCTGAAGTTGACCTACCTGAAGTTGAAGCTGAAGCCGACTTACTCTAACTTGCCAAGGCCGAGCTAATATTAGAAGATTGAGAGGAAGAAAAGGAACCATTCAATATCAAGTCTATTGTCTGTCGAGACACCAAGAGACCACATAGTCAAAGACTCAAGGTTAAAGATCCACTTGGTACGGTACGGAGCGATTAGTGCCGACTAATTTTAATACTCAACAATTGTGGGTTAACCTTTCAAGTATCTTGGCCAAGCACTACGAGATTTTAGGGACTATTCTTTAAACCCGGACATCCAATTGTTGACTCCGCTTAGCTTAGATCCTACTCCTTCTAGGACAAGCTGAATGATTGCATGCTAATTTCTTCTATTAAATGTACAGTTTTGTATTCTTGTGAATATTTTCTTTATTTTAATTATAGGCCCATTTTTTAGGATTTAAGGTCTTGTGCATTATTTACACTTCTGCCACTAGGGTATTAAGAATTGTTATAAATAGCAACTTTTGTAATTAACAGCAATAGAGATGGATCATTAGACAATGAAGGATATACATACACTTAGAACTTTCCTTTTTTGAGCAAGGTTATTCTTGAGCTATTAGAGCTTGCATTTGCTGGGTTATTGAGTATGCTTTACTCTTTAATTTCTTTCATATTTTTATCAATCTGATCCTTAAGATTGTGGTGAACCCTTCATTTGAGTGAATTAGTGAGTCACATCTAACTTTTCCTTTGAAACCCAAGTGATATTTAGTATTCGTAAGTCATATAGAACCCTATTTTGAGCTCAATCCTTAATTGTGTTTGTGTTTTGGTGCATGATAGCCTTATACATTCACCATTAAACCCCCACCCCCCATCCCATTTTAACTTTTTGCTCATTGTTTTCATTTAAACCTCGATTGCCTCATTCTTGGTTCGAGACTTATCGCATATCATCTTGGTATCAAAGCTTTAGGGAGATACGCATACGATGTTCTTCAAAATTTGTTTGTCATTCGAACATTTGATTAGTTGTCATTCTATAATGTAATATATTGTACAAGTTCTTAGTAGTTGCAACAATAAGTAATAGTAATTTTAGTAGTTGATTCTAATTGTTGTGGAAGTGTACAACGGTTGTGGGTAGCTACAGAAGTCGATTAATAGTCATTTCTGGGTTACTATAGTTATGTTTGTTGTAAATCATGTTTGTTCAATTTTCTCTAGAAATTACTATACGGATGAATCTAACGCGATGTATGATTAATGTTTTCGAGGCTGCCCATGTCATTGCATAGAGACGTGGATCATCCTCGTCAAGATTATTACTCGATCTGGGAATTGATTACGAAGACGTAATTCTAGTGGAGTAAAACTATTCAAGCATGGTTGGAATGGCTATTGGGTTATAGGTCATTTTCTTGCATTTGAAAGAATGGGAAGCACAAAATACCGTTGTGAAAAATTCAGTCCCATTACATTATTAATTACATGCATGGAACATTTGGAAATGAATGGAATGCGGAAACTTTGCATATATGAAACCAAATTATCTCCTCCAGGTTAGGGTTTAGAAAAATTTTATAGAATGTAAAAGCATAGTAAACGGCCGAATCGACCGAGGCTCAGGTTCCTGTCAGT
The DNA here is from genome assembly GCA_024138005.1 of Lumnitzera racemosa. Taxonomy (NCBI): domain Eukaryota; kingdom Viridiplantae; phylum Streptophyta; class Magnoliopsida; order Myrtales; family Combretaceae; genus Lumnitzera; species Lumnitzera racemosa. The sequence goes on from JAMXBC010000004.1 coordinate 111,583,243, forward strand.
GAATCTCCGAATTCCCCGATATAGTAGGTTTTTTCGTTGCGAATCTTTAGATTCAGACAATGCGATACTGCTCAAGGGACATGAACTACGTGAAAAAAAGGGGAGTGGATGATCATTATTTTTATTAAGTAATTATAGCAACAACTCCTATTTAATTGCCATAATATCTTGTACATTAGGGTCATATTTAAGAATCTATAACACGAAAATCGTTGCAACGGTGTTGTTACATTATACCGGGGTCTCCAAATCATTCGTAAATGGTAGAGTAATTTTTTACGGTCTTTCTATTTCTATATCACGAAGTTGGATTTTCCTTGAGCCACAATCCCTGTGGTTCCAAGCCATATAAAAATTTATTGTAGGGATTAAGTGACGCAGCGTATCCTAAAATAAATTGTAGGAAACTAAAAATTCTTTTTATTTCTCTCGGAAGAATGTTTGTAATAATGAAAAGAAGATGAAAAAGAAGAAGAAGAAAGAATATATATATACAAAGCTATTAAAAAAATATCTACGAAATCGTAAAATAAAATCCTAAAATATTAAAAAAGCTCATTACAAGCTTTAAAGTTCATTTTTCAGGTCTAAAACAATCTTAATCAGATGTGCCTTCATTATCCCTTTATAGAGCTCAAAAATACATTTTCGAAAACATATTATAATAATATATATTTTTTCATAAATCAAAAGATATACTTGTTTTATTCATAATCAAGAAATCGATTTATTTTCAACCATTTTTATTATTTTACCTATCCACGTAAACAAGAGGGTATGTCATTTGCACAAATGTTAGAGACTTATTATACAAGATAAGATTTATTAAGTATTATATGTATGTGATATATAGATATAATAAGATATTACTATATATGATGGAACCAAATTATCAATGATAATTAATTTAAAAATTATTCATATGTATTAATATGTTATTGATATATTTCCCCTTAAAACCTTGCTTCTTAGAAGTGATCTTTCATTCCGTCGGATGCCATTCCAAAGTTCATGGTACATATACATGAAAAAAAAAAAAAAATACAGAAACGTACTTCGTCGATATAAGTATGTACCCTTTCACAGCGGTCTCAACACTGTTGGCCGTCCTAATGTTCTGCATCCTAAAGTTGTCATTGAATTTCGTCTTATTTGCTCCCCTCATTTGCTTGTAAAAATGTCCAAATGCTTAAATGCCATCTTATTTTCAATAATTGAACATGGATTGTCATATTTCCTATATTATTAAAAAAAAAAGAAAGAAAAGAAGAGGAAAAGAAAGACTAAACATAGAGGAAGAAAATCTGTTCAGTGCAATCTAGCTAGTAAGAGTAAAACTTAGTGCTAATTGTAAATACATTTTTTTTTATATTTACTTCATATATGTTAATCTCTTTATTTTAAAATTCACCATTTTTGAGGAAAGAGTATATATACTCTTATATGACCGTTTTATACTTAATTTTATACATTATTTTAAACTTTAATTTTTTTATTGTCTTATTCTTGGAAAAATAATGAAAAATGGGTTTAAAAACATGTTTGTAAAAGATTTGAAGATTTAAATACTCAAATTAAAAAAAAAGTGTATTTTCAATTTGTTTTAAAACTTATGATATAATATAAAGTAACTCCTAGAAAAATCATATCAAAGGAAAGGTGGTGAATTGGGATATGATAGGGTTATAAGGGTTTAAATAAACCCATTTAAGCTGGATGTATTGAGCTTATATGGAATTTTAAAGTTTAGACTTGATTAAATTATTACTTAACAAGTTTAAGTTGTCCCATATTTAGCTCCTCTAAGCTAGATTATTTAGAAAAAAAATTACATTTCTTTCTATCAAATTCATATTAAAGTTTGAATCCAAGTCAAATTTAATAAAAACTTTATACGAATGCTAAAAGTTGATGAGACTTGGCTCAAAGCTCAGCTTGATTGTTATTTAGTGGGATGAGAGTTCAAGAAGTAGCCAATAAGTAGATATGGAGAATTATCATATTTCACGTAAATATTGTGGAGGCTTAAAAATTATTATATTAGTTATTGCATTAAACTTATTATTTATATAGACTTGATTTTTTATGCTAGGTGATAGGGTCTAAAGAGTCTAATTCATATATTGGAATGATTTAAGAAGATTAAGCTTAGTAGGCTTTGAACAAGAATCGTTGGATCATTCCATCCGTATCCAATCTTTTTTAAGCAAACTCATCCACTAAAGAAGGCTACTGGTTTTGAGCTTATTAACTAGCTCATTCTAGATAACTATGAATTGAGTATGCTTTATCTCATTTGTTGATCACTTAGATTATTAGACAGATGTTATATTTCTCAAGAACCTATAAATACCCAGTATTTTTTCTTCATTTGGAACTCTTAAGGAGAGAATAGAGAAATAATAACACTCTGCAAAATCTCTACTTTCTAAGACAAAATAAGTAATTTAGGTAAATTATTGTTCTCATTTACTCAAGCTACAAAACGAACGCCTGAGGTCTTAAGGTTACCTTATCTATCACTTGTGCATTTGAGATATTGAAATTACATGTTCATCTTCCTTGCCTTGTTCTCACCTAATCTTTTATTCAAGTAACAATCTTGCTTCACTTCTTTAAAGCCACATATAACACGTCACTTACATAGTATGTACGTGACTACTATACTCGAATCCTACTTTTACAGATATTTTATTTATATTTTAATAATTAAAATCATGAGTAACTAAGTATAAGGTGGCAGAGCATAGGACCCTTATTGTACCTTACTTTTCTAAGGTACAAGTTTCTAAACTTTGAAACTGAAACCTACCATGTAGACACTTAAAATTACCTTGTACCATATATCCTATAAGAGGGTACAAGATACTCTATGGAGCATGTAAATTTTACCTTCCTTTCTATTGATAGGATTTTTTAAACATGGATTCCTTAAGCCTGTGCTAACCTGATTAGGCTTATGGCCTATATTGTGTCTCTCTAGACTCAATTTCCTATCCTCAAGGTCGACCTTAACTTAGGCCTATTATATGGCCCGTTCAACTATAATGGCCACCAATAGTTAGAAGACTGTAGATAAGGTTGAATGATCAATTTAATATCCACCATCTACATTTATGGACCACGTTGGACCGTGCAACTCTAGTGCTCATTACTTTCAGACGTAGTTTCTGTCCATTAACTTCAACCGCCGGCTTTACTCCTTTATAAATATAAGACTACAACTCAACAGTAAACCGTTTGATACTTTATGCATTAGAGCCTTCTCTTTGCATTCAAGTAGTCTTATAACGCTCTAGAATCGAGGATTTTTGATAGAAATCAACCTATGACTATCTCCGACTTACTTAAAGTTGAAGCCGAAGCCGACTTATTCTAACTCAAAGTTGACCTGCTTTTGTCAAAGCTGAGGTAATACTAGAAGACTGAGAGGAAGAAAAGGAACCACTCGGCATCAAGTCTGTCAAGAAGTTGAGAGACCATACAGTTGAGGACTTAAGGTTAAAGATCCACTCGACACGGTACGAAAAGACCAGTGCCGACTAATTTTAATACTCAACAATTGTAGGTCGGCATTTAAAGTATCTCAGCTAAGCATTGTGAGACTTTAGGGACTCCTCTTCGAACTCGGACATCCAACTGCAGACTCTACCCAGTTCAAATCTTGCTCCTTTTAGGACAGGTTGAATAACTGCATGCCAACTTCTTCTATTAAATGTACAATTTTGTATTCTTATGAATATTTTCTTTATTTTAATTATGGGCCCATTCTTTAAGGTTTAAGGCATTATGCATTATTTACACTTTTTCCACTAGGGTATTAAGACTTGTTATAAATAACAACTTTTGTAATTAACAGCAACAGAGATGGATCATTAGCTAGTGAAGGATATACATATTTCTTCTCAATGTCTGAATAAAAGGGTCACGATCTTAAAGGGCTACGGGCATATTACTTCTCAATGTCCGAATAAAAGGGTCATGATCTTAAAGGGCGAAGAACTCGAAAGCTCAAGTAGAGAGTTAGAGTGATAAGGGTTCAGGAGACAAGTTGATAATGAATAATATACATACACTTGGAACTTTCCTCTTTTGAGTAAGGTCATTCTTGAGCTCTTAAAGCTTGTATTTGCTAGATTGTTGAGTGTGCTTTACTCTTTAATCTCTCTCGTGTTCTTATCAATCTTATTCTTAAGATTGTGGTGAACCCTTTATTTGAGTGAGTTAGTGAGTCGCATTTAACCTCTTATTTGAAACCCGAAAGACATTTAGTATTCGTTAGTTATATCGAACCCTATTTTGAGATTAACCTATGATTGTGTTTATATTTTAGTGCATGATATCCATACATATTCATCGTCAAAACCCCCATAACTTTCTACTCATTATTCTCATTCAAACCCTAATTGCCTTATTCTTAGTTTAAGATTCACTGCATATGAAACGTCACAGACCGTTACGTAACCTTAATCTCTAATGACATGTTAGGCGTAACATTCGACTAATCACTCTAAAAAATATTATGAAAGTCTCCAAATCATCTTATACAATTAAAGCTTCAAATAATGCTAAAATAACATCTAAATAGGAAATATTAATGCTCAATTAATTATTGTTATCACATAAGACTAAACAATCTTATTAATTAGTTTCTTAGGATATTCTTCAATAGTCTTCACTCTTCTAATTTCCAAGGCATGCGATAATTAGCTCCATAAATTATTAAAGTTAAGCAGTAAAACTGTAAGTCCTGTAACTAAAAATATAATAAAGTAAGTCAAAGCTTGGTATGCCATATATAACCACATACACATAATCAAACAACCCATAATCATATGCATTTAAATGTAAAACAAGTAATTCACACAATTTGTTTAATTATCTTTACTTTTAAGTTATTCACATAACACTTGATAATGGTCCTCATGACTTAATTACATTACAATTCATATCACAACCTAACATTTGTGTGTGTCTCTTCGAACGTCTCTATAACCTAACATTGGACATGCTTCTCCAAGATTTTCTAAAACATTTTAGATATATCTCAAATCATTTTTAAGCAACACTCTACTAAAGATAACGCATCGTAAAGATCATTGGAGTTGACCCCTAGGGATTTACTACCCCGAGCTCCTAGGATGAGCCAAACATAAGCAACGAAAAGATATATAAGCCGAATATACATTTAATTCATTTTAATTTTTGCTATTCTAACATTCACATACAATAAGCAAGTATCATGTATCCGGATATTTGGAATCTGTTACTAATGAATCAAGCATAGCTTTAAATTCTAGAAACAATAGGTACTCATTAAACTTCTTAAATATTGAATAAACAATTTCTCTTAATTAAAACTCACTTTTAGACTATTTAAATCTTTTTAGATTTACTTAATGATACATTAAAGGAGTTTACTTTAGAAATAACGAAGAAATAAAACAAAAAGAAAAGGAAAAACTCAACTTGAGAGAGTAAAGTCTATGACATGGTTAGAGACATGATCGTGTTTTTTTGGCCGTGCAACTTATCAAGTTACACTTCATAACTGCAAGAGATATGACCAGGGACACGGTTGTGTAACCTTTTGGTCTACTAGCCTTCGCTGCCTACTGTAATGGATACGATTGTGTATTTTGGTTGTGTAACATATTATTCAAACTTTTTTTTTTAAATTTTTTTCCTTTTTCGCCCAAAACCTTTGTAAACCTATTATATCTTCCAACACCTTGATACGTGAATCAAAATACCCTTAAATTATTAAAAACAATCCGACTTCTCAACAAAAAACCACATTAACAATGCATTACAAATTTTACATCTCTAAACCCTTTCATTCAAAATCAATATTTACTCCATCAATATCAAGATTTTTCATTACTTTTATCACTTTAACCACCAAATCATCATCAAAAACTCATTAAATAGAAAAATCTATGGTGTAAGGGATACTTTACCTTGATTTTAATGATTCTTTCAAGTTCTTTATTTTCTCACAACCGATCAATACATAACCATAAAATATCAATGTGTATCACTTAAATTTAATCAAAACCTAAATTCTATAATTGACTCTTCACTTATAATTGAAAGTCTCCAAAGATTGTATAAATCTTGCGATTCCTTTTTTTAGATGAGTTACATTATTAAGAGATATTTAAAATCAATGTAACTTTTTCCTCTAAATACTAATAAGTTTTAATAAAATACTTGACGTACCTTGAGGGTTTTTTGGGTTTGTAGTGGAAGAGTCCCATTCATTAACGCCAAGAAGTTTAAATGAGTTTTTAGGAAATAATGTAATATATATTACATACTGACTAGGTCAGGTAACTTACGTACTTCCAATATTATCCCTCATTAAACCATTGCTTAAGACCTCAATATCCCTTACTTATAACTTAGCCATCCTTTATTTTATTTTTATAACTTTATTCTTTTATATCTCTTTGTTTTTCTTTTTTGGGTATTACAACTCTTGTTATCTTTATACACTAACTAACTTAAACATTAGAATGATCATGTCAAATAACACTTCGATGCTTCTCACTGTCATTTGTTTTGCAAGCTCACATAATAGCATAAAGCCCAATTGCAATCAATCTCTCTGGCTAAAACCCAAAGATGACATTCTATAAATTTTAATTTTGTGTGGTATTAAAAAAGTTATCAATACGTGATATTACAAATTATTCAAATGGAAAACCTATGGAATTTTTAACAAAATATGTGAAATATAAAATGAAACTATTTTTTTTTCTAATTTCATTATTTCAAATTTATGTAATCTTACTATTTAGTAAATGGGGGAAAAAAAAGATGAAGTTAGAAAGGAAAATAGGAAAGATAAGGGAAAGAAAGGAAATGGTAAAGCGAGAGAGTTGGAATTAGGTTCGATCATTTAGGGCTATTAATTTATGGGCTTGACTTCCTTTTTTTTTCCTCTTTTTACCAAAATAGCTTAAAATATAATTTTATCATTTATTATCAATATTGTTCCATAAACTTTTTTATATAGTAGATATAAGATACCCTAAAACCTAAACTCTTTATATTTTAAAGTATAAATTTCATTGTAGGTACAAGATAGGGTATTAGGAAGATCTCATACCTATATCCTAATTTACCTCATGAGTGTAGGTTTCGAAAATCTATATCTGAAATTTACCCTATAAGTCTTAATATATACTCAAAACTTGCTTATTTGAGTAATGTACAGTGAATACTTCATACAATAGGATTATCTATTTAGTTTTAATTAAAATAAATGCTAAAATACCTTTATCATATATATTTTTTAAAGGAAATATACATTTTAAGAGCAACAAAATGTGTACCCTTAAGATATAATTGGCGATAGATCAACACAAGTTGATAGGACCGATCAATTGATCCATTGGTAGAACTAGGAAGGCTTCACCTACGGTTGCCATCTCTAGCTCCGAAATCTTTTTAACTAAATGTCCTCCTCGTCATAGAGCAAATTGGTTCGGTTTTCAAATATGCATTCTATATGGGTTGATGTGCACTTTATCTTATTTCCTTTCTAGAAAAATGTGTATTCCTTCCTCTAAGCCTAAGCATTAAAAGCAAAGTAACTTTAGGAGTGGAACCACATATAGGAAAATAGGGTCATTTTGTTTGGTAAAAAATGTTTTTCTTAATCTCTTCTTCGAATATTGTTATAATAAAAAATTTTAAATTATCAAATATTCTCATATAATAAATCTATAACAATTACAGTTACCTAATACTTAGAAGTAATAATGATTAACTATTATAGAAAAATGTTAATAACAAATGGAGTAAATGAAAGTAGTGGCTAACCATGGTAAGATAATGTTTTTTTTTAATTTATTTTTTATGTTAAAAAATGTTAATAGTGGCCAACCATCATAAAATTTTTTTTTTTCAATGGTAAAAAAACAATGATTTTTTTTCCATTATAAAAAGAGGAAATTGTTTTATTCATTTGCTATTAAAATTTACTTAGTTTATTGACCAGAACTACCCTTGGACAATTGTTACCATTATTTTTCACCACCACTTAACACTAAAAATTACTTATCTATGCAATATCTTGATACTATTATAAAAATATTTATCAACCACAAAATTTTTATTACAAACAAACATTAAAAGAGTTCATGAAACATTAGTTTGCTAAAAAAAAAGACACATCCTAACTACCTAATAGCAATAATTAGCGATCTACCTTAAGTAAAATACAGAAATTCACATGACAATATGCAATTCTTTTCGATATAACCAAATAAGTGCAATAATAAGAGTAATCGAAACAACAATAAAACAATGATAAGTATAGAAATTAAAGGAGATAGGGATAAAGAAATTCAAGCTTAGATATAATGTAGAGTTCAGATCGCTCATTAATCTCTTCGAACCCACAATGCCTCCAATCGAGGACTTTACTTTACTTTATTAATTTTACAACTCAATGTTCCAAGAGCTACATAAGCTTACACAATGTCTTTTACACACAACTAACTTAAGTATATTATTTTCTTCATTCAAGATTGCAAATATAAGGACTCTTAAATATCACAACTATGTCTTTTTTTTTTGTTTTATAGCAAATAAGTATAGAAGAGACCAAAGAGAAGTAAATAAGCTCAAAAATGTAAAAGAATGTCTTTTAATTGCACTAGAATATCAAATGTTAATTTCCTTTAATCGGCTTGTTGAACTTTTATATCAACTTAGTGAATTCTTCTCATTACCGTGCATTAAATGCTCCAACAACTACTTGAATCAGACTTATTGGCATACCAACTCTTTGTACTATCGGCATGCTAACTCCTTGTACTATTAGGATAACAAAATACTCTACCGGCATGAATACCCGCAAGTGAATTGGCATGCTGACTCCTTCAAGCTAGTGAGTGTTTTTTCAAGACTTTATACCGTCAGCCTGGTTCTTTCTTGAGCCGTTAATCTGGTAGGCCAAATATTATCTGAAAATTCTTTCAATACACAACAAACAAATACTCTTTGTAATTTAACTTCAAGATCTTTGATCACCATTCAAAAGATTAAATTTCTTATGGAGATAATTGACATATTTATTCTTTAAGCAAATTAATCGATCTTATTCAATTGCCTCAATATAAATAAATGATACTTAGTTTAGTTATCCACTTGTTTGGTTCTTTTTAAAAATAATATGTTTATATATATATTTTTTTTTTGTTCTCATTAAAATCAATTAATGAACCTTAAGTTTAACGGAATAGAGATTAGCATTTTTAAGTTGAGTTCCACCAAACATGGTACTTGAGAAGCGTAAGTTTAACTCAATTGAACACATTTATTTTAAAAATATTATATTCACTTCTTTTAAAATTATATTAAAACTCAAACGTGACTTGAGCTCACTTCATACACAAAGGTAAAAGATACATCTACATTACATTAAAGTTCAAATTATAGATTTGGGTTAAAGTTATGCTCATAATAGTATGGAAAGCCTATTTAAGCTGTGTAAACATTTACACACTAATATACGTTGGATCTACCGATCTACCATAAACACAACACAAATAATCATACATGAATGACTTCACTAAATTTTTTTATTGATGTACTCATCCATAGGTTGTAAATGAGTCAAGTCGAGTCGAGTTGACATTAAACTTGAACTCGACTCAAATGAAAAAACTCGAACTCAATCGAGCTTCAATTTACATAGCTCGAGCTTGACTGAAAATGAAACTCAATAAGCTAAAGACCGACTTGATTACGATTGTTTATATTCGATAATCTTAAAAAATATTACAAATTTAATTAAAATAATAATAATATTTGAACTCGACTAATATTTAAACTCAACTTAAGTTCGATTAGGTTCTTGTAGAGTTGAGCATCACAAAGCTCGAGCTCGATTGAATAAGCTACTCAAGTAACTTAAACTTAAGTTCAATTCGATTCTATTCGAGTCAAATTCGAGAAAGCATTAAGGTAAACTTAAATAATTTACGAATTGACTCGTCTTATTAGGTTATTCCCACCTTCCGCCTTCTAGGATACGTTATAGAATACCTATAACCTGCTTGTCCAATGTGCTAGGTTTCATGGACTGGGCATTGTAAAGTACTTTAAAAAAAAAAGCTATTTGTGGACCCTATCATGGTTGATGAAAAGTAGGCCAAAGCGATTAAGGCTTTCGATGGAGCAAAACATAAATTACACATCAACAACATTATCCATTAAAGTTATTCGGCTTGTGAATCCAGCGCTTTATTTCCCCCTTATTTTTTCCTGTCTCTTTTAGGAATTTTAAAGTACTCTATGAATTAAGTTATTCTAATAATTAAATATCCAAGCAAATCCAATTTGAAATCGGTATTAATAATTAAAAAAAAAAAGAAACAGTTAATACAAAGAGGCCCATTATTTATATAATAAGATCTTTGCTTCTTGGGGCCAGGGAAGAATGGATTACTTATGACGACTTTGAGGAGTTTGAGTGTGCCCCTCCGGCAAGTTATGGTTGGTGTATTTCGCAGAAAACATTTTTCCTTTCTTATAAAAAAATTATAAATACAACTACTAGTAGATAGATTATTAAAATTTCTAAGTATGATTATTTGCTCATAAATTTTAAAAATTTACATATATACCCCCAAACCATTGTCAAAAAACACTCGAAAATTATTGATATTTATAATAGTAAGAAATTTGGATTCTCACGATGGTTTGAAAGTATGTTGTGTTTTTGAAGCTAAAAGGATCCATTTACACTTAATTAATAGTTAAGAAAATATATTTGTAATTATTTGTGGTTTATACTTATATATATTTTGTATGTATATATAGGTTATATTTGTTTGTTATTTTTGTTATAGTCAAAGCTTTAAAGTTATCAATTATTATCCTAATAATGTCAAAGATTTGCATCGATTACTAACTTATGGCAATAAGTAGCTGTGGAAGACAATAGCCAACCACTAGCGATGGTGATTCATAGTCCCAGGAATGATAATGGAAAATGGGGAAACAGATTTTTTTTTTTTTTCCCTTTAAAAATTATGAATCATTTTTGGAATTTTTTATGCACACACTAAATGATGGTTAACTACTATCAGTCACTGGCTACTATCTTCACCTTTGAATATCTCTAACTGCTAAAAGCTAACAATAATCCTAATATCTTAAAATTACTAAGATAATATTTAACAACTTTAAAATTTTGGTTACAATTTTGTACTTACGAGTGTGATTGCATAATATATATAGCTCCAATTGGTTGCATTCCATTTTGTACCGACGGGTGATTGCATGATGCTTATATAATCATAGTAATCATTTAAACCGTCACTAATTACAAGGCCAGATCATATGCCAACACATCCTATTAGGGCTACAAATGATTCGTTTAAACTCGAGTAGAATTTTTTATTGAGCCTGAAATTAAGGTTCACGTTAAACTCGTTTAAATAAACAAGTTTTATCTTGAGTTCAAACTTAGCTTATTTATTAATTTAGCTTAAGTCAAGCCTAAAGTAAGCTAATTTTAAGTTTAATAACGAGCTTAAATATATAAAATTAAAAATATATATAAATAAATTAATTAATAAATGGTGAGAAAAATTAGATTATATATTATTCTATAATATATTATATAGATATTAGCTTTTAAATTTTAATAGTATATAATATTTATAATGTATATAAAATTCGTAAACTTACTTACAATCCTAAATGAGTTGACTCGCGAGTCTAAATAAGTAGTTTCATAAGTCTAAATTTAAGTTCGAACTCAACTTGTTTAAGTAAACGAATTTCATTTTAAACTTAAATTTTATTTATTTATTAATTCAACTCGAGTACTCAACTAACTTACCAGTAACTCAGTTTATTTAAAGCCTTATACGCTATATTTTCATTCACGCACCGGCAACTGCGTGTTGTCACCGTAAACCGTTGTTGCATTTGCATTGTATTTATCCTAATAAGACAACAATAAGAATGCGTGAAAGTATCGAAAACTTCGCCGCCGAATGTTGCAATGTTCTGAACTTCAAGACTAGATTAGAATGAAAATCGAGTGGATTGTATAGTGGTTATGTCATGTGATATTCCTTTTCACGTTATAAAAGGCGATATGGAAGAGGAAGAAGAAGTGACCAACTGGGTACGGCACCACAATTCAGGATTATGGTGTTAAATTGTCTCAATTATACGAAATTATAGATATAAGAGTGAAAAGACATAAAACACGAGTATGAAAATAAAACATTATATAATTTATTGTGAAAGGAAAACTTATATCACGTTTGGTATATGGGATTAGATTGGGTTGGAATCGCGATTTTGAGCTTCATTAGATTTAGAAATTCAAATTACGATTTTGATTTTAAGAAGAATTTGATTCTGTAGAGATCTAAGAAAAATTACATACTTATTATGAATAAATTAAGATTAATTAAAATTACGTATTAAATTTTCAAATAAATTATAGTATATAATAATTGAGGGTATTTTAGATAAATAATGCTATTTATATATTTAATTTAATTTAATTTTATTCCATTTCAAACCGTTTATTCATACCAAATCGTGAAGTTAAAAATAATAATAATTTCATTGTATCATATTAAATCCAACCGGTAAATTGTTTGAGGTTTGCTGTATCTTTTGTTGAGCTCGTCTTTTACAATTGTTGAATCAAGCCTTAGCTTCTAAGTACATGACTCAACAAGCTTAAATTAATTTTAACCTTGAAATTTATATTAAACTCAAATTAGGTACAAATCTACTAAAAATGAATATAAGTTTTTAAAATTAACGAGCCCAAATAAGCATGGTTGGTGCTTTAATAATTCCTCATAAGCTAATATTACTTTAATAAAGCAAAACATATTTTAAAACAAACATAGAAGTAATCTTAAGATTATCAAATTGCAAGTTGACATTCACTTATAATCCAGTCTGCATAAATATCATTCTCCCAACTATGGGAAGCAGGTACAAAACTACCTTGAGATTTCTTAAATTCATATTTGGTTGTATTTGAGCGAAAGAAGTCCCCAAAACTTCCTATCCTATAGAAGAGCAGGTAGTTGGCTAACCAACCTTTTTCTTTATTAGGTAAAAGGACTATCTTTGCCGGCGTTAGCTTGAGCTTTTCACATTCTTTTTCTTCATCGTTAGGTGCAAGCAATTATTGAAAAAACTCGGGTTAGTATACTTGACTGGTTTTGTCCAGCACGACAATGCTGCTGCAATTTTCATTGATGTTCATAAAGAAAATCTCATCATGACCAGATGAAGCAACACAAATAACAATTTTCCTTGAAAAATGGCATATCTTTCTCATAGAATCTTTTATCCAAAAAATGTACAATCAATTGAACCAGCCAATGGTGAGACCATATGACATTTCGACCGCTGGCCCGAAGCTCAATCAAGGAAAAGACTCACTGGAAAATCGTCTCCTCATCTTTTCTGTCCCATCTTTCCATGTTCATATAGTGTCAGAATGGATCTGCCCCTTTAGTATGGGATAATACAGCAAAATCATGAAAAAAAAAAGAAAAAGATAATAAGGGCTCAAGAATAGATAGGGAAAATGTTTCTACGCTCCACATAGTGTCCCCAATTCGTGTCCACTCCAATCTCATGTTGCAAAATAGAAAAGAAGTGGAATATTTCGAATATATATATCACATGTGGAAGCATGTAATCAGTAGCGACACGTATCGAGACACCATGTGGGAATATAGAAACTTTGATCCGATAAATAGTATTTATATCAACGGTGTCAAACTTCGATACTGGTTCCAGCAGAGTTTGATCGGGCTCTTGAGACCTCAATTTTCGCAGCCACCTCAGCAATAACAAGCTTAGTCAATAGCAACCCAGCAATGAAAGCTGATGACATCAACATAATAAAAACTGCATTCCAGCTCTCTGCAGATAAGTAGCCGGTCAACAATGGCCCAATCGCAGCCCCAACAGAACCAGTTCCATCTATAATTGCTGTTACAGTAGCAAGCGCTCGTGCATTCCCCTTCAAAGAACTATGAGTTCCCAAGTCAGCTGAGACAGCAGTCGTGATGAGAGCATAAGGCCCGTTCACGAAAAAGCCCGCAATAAACATAAGCAAAATGTTTATCGGTAAGGAAATGTATCCATAGCTCCTGTACAAGTACAGGGCAGGGATTGCACAGTACATGAAACTTGCAGCTGTTATAGCCCTTGCATCGAGATGATCAGAAATGTGACCAGCCAAGATGCCTCCAAGCACTCCTCCCACATCAAATAATGTGGACAAGTTTCCAGCCGCATCGCTTGATAGATACTCCCCATCAATTGCTGCGGCATGATTAAGGGGGAAAAAAAAAAAAAAAAAAAGGAAAGAAAATCAATCAAGGCTTTGATGGAACTTTCCACGAGCATTGCATCAAAAGTAGTGTTTAAACATTGAAATCGAGAAATTCTTCCACATCAATGCGGGGCTGAATAACCAACAAGAATGCACATATCTTATCTTGTACATAAGATCAAGTGATAAATAAGATTGAAAAAACAAAGAATGAGGATACCTGTATCACTGATATAGAAAGGCAACCAATAGAGGAATGTGTAAGCGACCAACTTGGCAAAGAAAAGGCAGAGAGCAAAAGCTGCAACTCCGGGAATTTTCCAAGCCTCAATGAACCCAACTGCTTTTTCCTTAGCCTCTGATTCTGACCCCATTAAAGGTTCTCTTACTTCCTCTCCCATATCTCCAGTTTTCTTGGGAGAGTGCAAATCACCTTCATCATTCTCAGCTCCAACAGATTCTGGGCTTACTGGCAAAAGCACGAAAACCGCTAGACCAACAAATGCAATTATAAGCGCAGGTACCACAAAAGACCAACCCCATCCGTAGCTCAACATAGCTGAAGCAAGCAAAGACCCGGTGATATTTCCCACCGATGTGTGTGCATTCCAGATGCCCATAATCAAGCCTCTTTTCTGTTTACCAAACCAATTTCCAACAACCGCCACAACCGAAGGCCATCCAGTCGATTGAAAGAGACCCGCAAGCATTTGAGCTACCAAAAAATAGTAAAAACTATGTATAGATGCCCAATATCCAACACCAAAAAGAGATGTGAACGTAGCAGTCCCAACCATTCCTACTGTTAAAAAGATCCTTAAATTTGTTCTATCACCCAACTGACCAGAGAAATACATTCCAAACGCATACACTGATAGGAATGCAACATCAAGCTCACCAAGCAAATCTGTTCCGTCTGTTCCATTGAATGGTGCCCAACCACTTCCATCCTGCAGCGACTGTGACAAATCACCTGTCAAATTTGGAGCTTGAGTGTGATTAGCTCCCCCTGACAGATAAATTTTCAGCTTTAAGCTCTCATCGGGATCGAGGGTGCTTTTGACAACACTCAATATTTTTCGGTTGGCATGATAACATGTGTATGCAAAGAATGTTACAACTAAGACAATGGCTTGATGAGTCCTGAACGAAAGGGGGGATTTCTTTATGAACTCAACAACCCGAATGCCGACCGGTTTGTCATATCCAATCCTGGATAGTGATGATGATTCCGACAAAGAGCCCATGCGAAACTTGTTGCTGTGGTGAAGAGGAAGAAGCCAGCTTCACCTAAAACGATCCTAGCAGAACCTCTGTTGAGACAGAGAGATTATCAAAAGGGTTTATTAGATTGGTTTGAACAAACAACATCATACCAGCCACGCCATAAGGCCAAGTAGTTAATTGTTTTCCATAAGCACTAATTAATTACCATTACCACTTTCAATTCTATAGTATTTTGTCCAATACAATATAAATGCAGCATTAGAATGAACATTGGAATCCCCGAAATACATACACCCTAAGGAATATTACAAAAATCAATCTAAACGTTCGATTGTACTAAAGAGGACGTCAGAATCAAAATCTTGGGCAATTTTACTATTCCGATATTCAAATGGCTAAATATCTCATCTTTCAAGCAACAAAATTTATTGCAACCTTCCCCAAAAATCAAGATCATACATGATTTTGAAATCCGCCAAATCTGTCAGTCATCAGTTCAAGTATACACACACACACATATATATATAAACATGCAAGAAACATCCTTGAAACTTACAAATAGAAACCAAAAATAATCACCACCATGTCGTCAAGACTAAAGATGAACTCTTCGTAATTTCCAACACCTTTATGCAACTTCTTAACCATATCTTTGGCCTTAAAAGAAGCTAAAGAGCACGACAGAGACACCACTATTATGAACTTACGTCTTGACAAGATTCAATGATAAATCATTATGGAAAACGAATGAGAAAAGACTTGTTTTCTTCTTTGTTTTTAGTAAGTAGAAAGATAAATAATATGAAAAATGGGAGAAATGATCGATTGATCGACAATAGTTGGAGAAAAACTCACTTTTATACTCACTCGGTTTTCAAGGATGTACATGTACTGACTCTGAAATCTCTCTTCGCTTGTTATCCAGTATTTGCTTGGGATTGCTTGTCACGCATGGGGAACTTGACGGCAGCTTAAACGACATGAGAACTTGGAGAAGACATTTTTGGAGTTGCAGCGGGAAGGCAGGACCACGTTTTTCAGGGCCAAGCCAAACTGTCAATAATATTTTAGAATATGAATACCGATTCCACCCTTCCATATGGTTTTATATTATTATAG
Source organism: Lumnitzera racemosa (assembly GCA_024138005.1). Classification (NCBI taxonomy): domain Eukaryota; kingdom Viridiplantae; phylum Streptophyta; class Magnoliopsida; order Myrtales; family Combretaceae; genus Lumnitzera; species Lumnitzera racemosa. The sequence continues at coordinate 111,599,939 of JAMXBC010000004.1, forward strand.
TTTTTCGTACTGTTGCTTCCACGCTTTTCGGCGCTCAAATCGTCCCGTCAACTCGATATGTCAATCAGGCGCTTAACTAAGAAAATAGCTCTACCATTTAACCCACTTCAATTCGATTTTTAATTTACTTCGATTTTTTTTTTATTTTTAATTTTTTTACATATTCAAATCAATTTCATAAATCGAATTTAACAATATAGCTATTTATACATTATTTATCGACACTCGTAAAATATTAATATTATTAAATTTTTTTTATATTTGATTATATTTAAATTATATATATTCTAATTGTTTTTCGCATGATGGTTTAAGTAATTAAAAAGATTTGGTCTTGTATATTAAATAAGTATTTTTCATCACTATTTTCGTTAAAAAATTTTGTAGAAAGGATAATAACAATACCACCATGGATATCAACATGGTAGACCACTTTAAATATTCAATTTTAATGTTATAAAAAGTAATTATGATATAAGAAATTATTCATTACTGACTATCTAGAAACAAATATGAAATATAAAAGATTAATTTAATTTTCGTATAAACATGAATAACCTAGAACGTAGTAATCTCTAATTCATTGAAAAAGAGAGAGGCATTAATTAGTTAACAATCTAGGACTTCAAAATTTTGTATAATATTAGAAAACTATACAAGATTCAAGACAATCACCAGCATACAGAGTTAAATAAACAAAGTACTTAAAACAATCCATGGATTTACATATGTTAAATTACAATATTACAATGGTACGTGCACTTCTTAATGTCTTTAGTATTATCCGTAAATGCATCTTTCTTCTTTTTTTCTTTTCTCAATGAATGGGAAAACTTTCCAACAACAGGCAAAGACATGCGTGCTTTTTAGTGCTTTAAATACATATTTCAATGAATCGATCCGCTACCTTTCAACAACTCGGTCGGACTACCAATCAGTTATTACAACTCATACTCGTGGCCCCAAATTACTTCAGGTGAACATTTTTTTAACCTAATATTAACGTTGGTCTTATAACGGGATAAATCAAGATTCAAACTTCTCTTCCCTCATAATTAAAAAAAAAAAAATTATATCACTATCTCATATAATGAAATGCATATACAAATATCGATAAATATTCGTTATCCTCTAACATTTTGTTTTGAATATATTCACATCAATCACATACATATTTATATAGATAAGTTGAAAACATTTTTATAATTATATGTTAATTTCTTATGCAAGTGTGTTTATATAATTGGTGGAGATACACTTGAGACAACAAATTGGAAATCATGTTCCATTTTTTTTTTCTTTTTTTTTTTGTGTGTAATAACTATTCGAGTTTTATCTCTTTTTTTTTCTTTTTAAGTAAAAAATAATGAATTTATATTCAAGTTACAAATTTATTTTTTTTTAAAAATCCTTTTTACTTGATATTAGTAAAAATCGAACCTATATCATGACCCGTTTTCGAAAATATCCTATCCAATTCTATGCTCTTTATAGTTGAAAATTCATGGAGCAAGGCCGACATTAGAGGTATGCATATGGGCTTAGGTCCGTGAGATAATCCGTTTAACCTGTAAGCTAAAATGAGCTAGTTTGAACTAGTTCGTTTAATATATTTATACATTTAGCCCGTAGGTCAATTCATTTAACCCGCTTTTTAAATGAGTTAAAACCAAGATTTTTTGCTTAGTTTAAAAGTGAGCTAAATAAGCCCAGCCTATTTAACCTGTAAACAAAGTGAGTTGCATCGAGTTAATCCGTTTAGCCGTTTTGCACACCTCTAGCCAACATAATGGTAAGCATTTTTTGAAAGGAAAAGTTACTAATTGTCTCTATGCTTTTATTAATAAGTTAAATGAGAACATTTTATAATCTTTTACAACATCTGCACAAATTCTTTTAACTTTTAACAGATGCTTCAAAAATGCTAATGGTTTTATAATTTAATGATACGAACACTAGTCTCGTAAGTGAGATGAACTAAGTTCAAATCTGGCCTCCCTTATTGTAATAACCAAAAAAAAAAAAAAAAGCTTTGAAAGCATATCTTCTTATTATAATATACCAATATGAATGCAATGGTGAGCTTGCAAAAGTACGTATGCTACTAAGACAAGTCTGAAACAGGTTTTGCAAAACGTAAACTTAACTTGATACCTTATGGGACTTCTTAGAATCTATTCTAAAAACCTATAGGATTTTTATCTTGTTTTTAGAATCCACTTCTATAAGGCTTTTTTCAAAATCTATTAGCAACCTGATCCAACCCATTATGCCTGAAAACACAAACTTAAGAAGATTAAGGAGTTGATGTTGCCTGGAAACGATACGCAATTGAGGACTTTAATGGACTTGGCCATGTACGTAAAGCTTACCATGGCACCAAATTTCCTATTGAATGACATGCTTTTTTCCAATTGAGGACTTTCCTAGACTTAGCTATATACATGAAGCTTACTATGGCACCAAATTTCTTATTGAAGGACTTTCCTAGACTTAATTGTATACATGAAGCTTACTATGCAAACGCAATGAGAGTAGAATGCTCATAAATAAAGGTATGCAAACGAGTTTTGTCCCATGAGCTAACCCGTTTAATCCACTCTTAAAGCGGGTTTGGGTTGCATTTTTTCAACCTATATAAAGGCAAGTTGTTTGAGCCCAGCTCATATAACCTACGGGTTTAAGTGGGCTAACCCATGATGGGTCGAGTTGGCCTGCTTTTTATTAAAACAAAATTGCAAATTAGATTTGATTTTGAATTCATGACTTGCAATTTAGAACCGAGGTCAGGTCCATCTTCCACGCACGGCATGGGTCAAACAAAGCTCACAAAATCACAGTTACAACACCCTATCTCTATCTACTTTCTATTTCTTTACTTTACTATTTTGCTTTTGGAATTACAAAAAAAAAAAAAATTCCCTTCAACTCTAGCCCTCAGTCACTCTTTATCTCTTACTCTTTCCAATTATCTCTCATATACTCCCATTAGTTCGTCAATAACTCAATTGTCACTCACATACACTTAGTCAGAATACTATCCAGTAAAGTCTTACCTCATCTCACTCCCTCATCTTATGTTGTCGATAAACTCAACAGAAAACAAAAGGCACACTTTGTTAGTGAAAGTCACAATAATCAGTAAATAAGACAACATTCTAGCTTCCTGATTATATTTCATAAGCACCTTCTCTCTCTCTCTCTCTCTATATATATATATATATATATATATTCATAATTCTTGATACGGGCCCTTTCCACATAAAAGGGGAATCTTTTGTTACAATAGAAGTATATATATATATATATATATATATATATATATATATATCAATCATAATTCTTGATACTGGCCCTTTCCACATAAAAGGGGGATCTTTTGTTACAATAGAAGTATATATATATATATATATATTATGATATGTATATATATAGTTGAAGATATTGTTTTTATATATATATCATAATTCTTGATACGGGCCCTTTCCACATAAAAGGGGAATCTTTTGTTACAATAGAAATATATATATATATATATATATAGTTGAAGATATTGTTTTGAGTATTGCCTCTATTTCTACATTCAGGCATGAACGGAGTTATGGCTCTATGTTAATCTTACAAATGGTATAATTTTTTTGCTGTAATGACCTTATAATCGAGTTATGGCAAAAAAGGAGTTGGATGATCATGGGATGATACTTTTTCCTTTTTCTATGCCTTCAAACTCTTTACTGGATTTATGTAGTCGAAAGACCACCCAAAATTTTCTAATTTTGTTTCATGTCATCCTAAAATGGTTAGATGGTTCCTTTCTGTGGGAAGATATTGAAGTTCATCATTGCTATTATAATTTTAACTTCTTGTGGTTGCTACTTGGTTGAATTTCACTTCATTTTTGGAATCAGTATAGACTTATTCATTTTGTTATTTGTTGTGTCTATTATTATGGAAATTTATGGAGCACTTTAGTAAGTTTCTAGACCTTGCTTGTTTCATTTATTAGGTTGTCTTGAACTAGAATGAAGTAGGTGTAGATGTGATGGAAAGCTCAAAGAGAATTGCCTTTTGCATGATTTAGATGGGATCTTTAATTGGTTACACCAATTATTATCAAGTGTTGTAGGGTTTGAATGAATGAAAATAGAAAAGTATTTCATTGGTGAATTTAGACTAGCCATTTTGATTCTATGCTTAGACAAAGTGGGCCTAAAATAGAACAAATGTCATAGTAGTTATATCTAATGCATAGGTATAAAAAAGTACCAATTCTAATTATTTCATATGAGTGTGTTATAATTAGCCTCCTCCTAATTGGATAGGAGTAGGTCTAACATATGGGAAGAAACTTAAAGGAAAGAACAATAGATCCTTGGACCTTCTATAGAAAAAAATTTTGTGAATGTATTTGTGTCAGCAACTTTGACAAAGGAGTATGCTGTCTTTATTAGAAAGTTTGTATAGAAAAAACTTTTTGCCTTATTTGTATAAGTTGAATAAAGTCTTCACTTTGAATTGAGAATCTTTTTTCTTTTTTGTTCCCATTTGAGAATTTTTACATGTACATAAGGTTTGTGTATTAATTATGCCGATATGGTATGAATCCCAAAGAATAATGCAATGACTCTAAAATTAGAAATATTTATCTCTAAATAGCCACATGAAAGGAATACATACTGACATGCATAAATAAAGCACAATCATGTCATGATCGATCCAAAAAGAATACAAAATATGTTTAGGGATAATTAAAAGGATATAACAATATGTTAGTAATATATATAGATAATAGTATTCATTAAAAAAGGACATGCTTACAAAGGTTAATATTGATTAAATTAGCCATAATTTAATTCATTTTTTTTTGTTCACATTTTGGGTGTAATATTGTGAATTGTAGTGTATGAATTGTAAGGATTTGATGAAAAGTAGGCCGAAATTTGATGAAAACAAAACATCGAGTAGAAGCAATAACAAAGTTAAGAGTGATTGATAGTTTAATTTTTATGTTTACACTTGTAATTTACTAGCATTCGTTGTACTAATCAAGTCATGTTTTCTTGTGGAATTGCATATTACTAAAGTGAGGTTCTTAGTAGTTCATGGAGTGTAAATAAAATATCCAAAGCTCCATGTGGTTTATTATATTTACATAAATATAGAGCTAACATAAATTCATTATATTCTTACTTTTTCTTTTGTGGTTTATTTTCAGATGGATCGCGATACCAGTATTAGTAAGGACACTACTATTCAGCATATCAATATAGATGGTGAATCAAAAGCTTATGGTGGCGATGTTAGTGTACCGTCTAATGCCATCACCAAAACATCTATCAATTTTGAAGAACCAAAAGGTAAGAGAGCTAGAATAAACAATTCTAAAGCTTAGCACGTATTTACAAAGATGGAAAGGAAGGAGCATGATGTAACTGGTGTAGGAATGAATATGTTATTGGTAGGTCCGAATATGGAACCTCAACTTTACTTAGACATATGGGGAAATGTCATTCACTTCCTAGATATCATGATGTGGGTGAAATGATGATTGATGAAGTAGGAAAATTAAAGTCTAGGAAAGTAGATTATAAGGTTGCTCGTAATATTTTGAAAAAGACAATAATTAAACATAATCTTCTTTTTTCATTTATTGAATATAGGAGGATTGTAGAATTCATACAACACTTCAACCCTAATTATATTTCCCTCTTTTGGAAAACAGCCACATTTGATGTGTGGAAATTATACTTATCTAAAAAGGGAAAACTGAAAACTACTTTGGAAAAAATCCTTCGTAGAATTTGTTTAACTTTTAACTTATGGACAACTAATACGAGTGAGGGATACATATGCTTGACTGCTCATTATGTTGACGAGAATTGGAAACTTAACAACAAAATTCTTTCCTTTTCTTATATGCTCCCTTCCCACTTGGGACTTGAATTGTCGAAGAAAATATTTGATTTTTTGAAAGATTAGGTATAGATAAGAAGATTCTATCTTACCCTAGATAATGCACCTGTTAATGATTGCATGCAAGATTACTTGAAAGGTCAACTTAATTTATAGGGTAGTTTATTGTATGGTAGGGAGTTTTTTTAATGTTAGATATTATGCCCATATTCTTCACCTAATTGTGAAGGATGGTTTGTCAATAGCTAGTGAGGCCTTACATAAGATTAGAGAAAGTGTAAAGTATGTGAAGAGGTTAGAAAGTAGAATGAAACATTTTTGGGAATATGTTAAAGAAGATGTTATTATTGACATTGGAATTGGTTTGCATTTGGATGTGGTAACTAGATGGAATTTTACTTATCTAATGCTTAAGAGTGCTTTGAAGTATCAACATACATTTTCCTACTTTCAATTTGATGATTCGAATTATAAGTATTGTCTATCAATGGAAGAGTGGGAAAGAGCACAAAAATTGTGCAAATTTCTTAGTCGCTTTCACACCATTACAAATTTAATGTCTAAGTCTTCATATCCAACTTTAAACTTATATTTTTTACAAGTATGGAGAATAGAGTGTTTGTTGAATGAGAATTTAATAAGTGAAGATACTGTCACAAGGGATATGTGTATTAAGATAAAGCAAAAATTTGACAAATATTGGAGGGAATATAATATTACCCTTACACTTGGAGCAGTACTTGATCCATGAATGAAGTTTAATTTTTTGAAATTCTGCTTTAATAAGATTGATCTACTTAGTTGTGAAGAGAAGTTGGATAGAATAAAGAGTAGGTTATATAGACTCTTTGGGGAATATGACAAAAGCAAGCAAAGTAACACGAGTTATGGTAACTCTCAATTTGTATCTCCTCAAACACTTGGAGGTAGAGTTCAATGAAAAGGAAATGGAAGGAACATTGGAATTTGGTAAAAGTTTGGGACAGTTAGGTATCGATTCTACTACTCTTAATGTAAGTTCAATGGTTACTTTAATTATTTATTTTTATAATACTACTGCATACCTTTAATAAGCAATGATCATAACTTTTCCTTTTCTTTTTTTTTTTGTTGATGACTTAGGAGTATTGCTAAGTTGTGGTTTAAACTACTGGTAAATTTTCCTAACATCTCTATTTGGAAGAACTAGTAATAGATATGAATTTTTATTCATATTTGGATGTGTTGGAATTCTGGAAAATTCAACGTCAAAGGTATTTAGATTTGTGCATCATGGCTTCCAATGTTCTAAGTATTCCAATTATTACAATTGCTTCTAAGTCTGCTTTTAGTATTGGAGCTCGTGTTCTCACCAAGTATCGTGGTAGCATGCTTCCTAAAAATGTGGAAGCTTTAGTTTGTACAAGGAATTGGTTACAAGGATTTAATTAGGAAGGTTGTTTTTTCATATTGATACTATGTTTCTTAATTTTCGATTTATCCTTTTATTATTTATATCTACCTATCTCTATGTGTTTTTTTTTTTTGAATTATAGATGAAAGTGAAAAGAGACTTGAAACAATATTGTCAAAGGAGGATTCAAATGTGTTAGTTGATGATTGAAGAAGATCAACGTTAGCTGTAACTTTATATCCAATTTATTTACACATTATATACTGCTTTAGTAAATAAATAGATAGAAAAATATGGTGGTTAAGCTTAGTAAATTTCATAGTGGAGATAATTAGTGAAGAAATAGATGGAAAAATGAAAGGAGAAATAAATTAATGTGTTATTCAATGTAGTGTCCTTTTTGAAATCTAATAAGTTGAGTTTTACAATTGTGCTCAATAGCAGTGTTATTTTTTCAAATAAAAGGTTCATTTTTTCAATCACTTCACTGGTTACGTCATCAAAGTTAAATACTAGATGCTAACAAGAAAACTAGAGAATTGCCATGATGATATAACACGATATCTTTTTTATAGTTTTATGTTTAGGTGAGACATGTCGTGATGCAATGCAGTTGCTTTTTGTAGTTTTGTCTGTATCTTTTGGGGGTGCTGGGTTGGTATTAACTCTTTTTGTTTTTACTCTTTCAATGTTAACCTTTAATACTCAAGTGTTCTAGCTATTGTATAACTTTTTGTTCTTATTGTTTTCCCCATCTTGTAGGTACTTTTTAAGTTTCATCCCTTCTATGCTTGTATTTTTTTTTTTTTGGAGTGAACTGGATTGCCTCAACATTCTCTTTTCTTTTTAGAACTCTATTGCTAATTGTTCAATTACAATGTTATCTCTAAGTATTATCAATTTTTATTTCTTATAAATCCATAGCCTTTCATTCCATTACATAGACGTAAAAGTAGCAAGCTATTTGTAAAGAATTAAAAATTATGATACTTTATGCAAAAATGGATTAAATGAGCTAAGATAGTAGGTTAGCCCATTTAACCTATTAGCGCCAATTAAAATTTGACCCCTTGAAAGTTGGCTAAAATTAGTTAGTCTATGTAACCCATGGGCTAAAATGGGCCGAGTCAAGTTAGCCTATTTAACTTACTTACCCACCTTTACTCATAAATTAAAAGAGTGATGAGTAAAAGGTAATATGCCCCATTATATTATCAAGCACTAACTATAGGTATAGTGAAGTAAGTTGCTCGAAATGAAAGCTAAGAAGTGATTTTTCTTAGATTAGAGATGTGTAAAATGTGTTAATATATTGGAAAAGGAAGATTCCCTTTAGTTTTGAATAAATTTCATTTTCTACATATATGTATATATATTTCATTTTATCACTTCCCATATTTTTCCAATGATCACTATTGTCGATAACTTTTAAGGATATGAAGTTTAATAGTATGTAGTTACATGATAATATGTAAGCAGATATATATATATATGTATATATGGACAATGGATGGAGAGAAAATTTTGATATGATGTATTAGTTTTTTTTTTTCTATTTTTCATAAGGGTAATATCACAGTTTACTCTTCAACTTTACCACTTTTTGCAATTATATACCAGAAGTTTCAACTTGTTTAATTACACATCTAATTGAAAATTTAGTTATTACAATTTACACATCAATTAATTTTAATTCATACTGTCGATCTAGTTTGTATAATCTGCTAAAGGAATGGCTGTCTACGACCTTAAAGAGTTTATGCAACCCTTGGAAGGTTGTAGATAACCACAAATGATTGCTAGTGAGTTAGTTAATTGCACGACCTATATTTTCAAAGTGAGTCGTTACTCACAGTTTCACATGAGGTAGTTAGCAATCACCAATAAAAAGTCAGGCAAACCTCCTAAAGTTATGGACAGCTATACTATTAACTAATTGTATCGAATAGACTAATAATATAAATTAGAGATAATTGAAATATAGACAATGATAATTAAATTTTTAATTAAATAAGTTAAAATTTCATATATATAATTATAAAAAATGGTAAAATTAATATATAAATCATAATATTGACTTGTTTTTCATATATATATATATATAAATATATATATAATAACCTTTTGGTTTGATTCTTTTATCATTGTGATTCATGATACCAAAGTGCTCGACTCTCATTTGGAGGCCTCTTAAAATCAGATGGGAATGATATTTAAGGTTTGGCTTACGATTTCTTTCCATGTTGATAGCCGGCGTCCATCTCTTCTTTTAAATCCTGCTTGGTTTGAGAGTACGGTCGACCGAAATCAAATGGTCCTCTTCGTCAATCTACGAAAATTCGTTTTTTTACTTCGGCGGAAGAACCATTGTGAATCGTGGATACCTATGGGGCTAGTATTGTAATTTCACAGCTGTTTGTAAGCGATCCGTTAATTGAATAATAGAGAAACCACGAGTCTAAAAAGTCTAAGCTGAGCGAGCATATTCGAATATTCCAAAAGGATTATTCCATACGTGAAGCACCCATCCACCCCTCTTCAGACATTTCATCACCCCACACGTGCCACGTGGGAAAAAAGCACTAGAATCCGTTTATCCAAGATTCATTGCTGCTGTCAGAGACTCGCCCAGCAGTCCCTAATTCCATTATCATATTTTGTCCAGTTATGATATCATTCAGAATGGAAAAGAATGTGTGCATAATAGTTTACGTTTCGGGTACTCTTAATTATTACATCCTTTTGATTTTTTATTTTATGTTAAAAAGTTAAATAAGTATTTTTTAATTATTAAAATCATAAGAATAGTTTTTTTTTATGACAGAATCCATTTATAAGAGATAAGAGATCGGTCACTTTACAATTAAGACTATTTATTAAACCAAATCGAACAGAGAAATGAATCAAATCACAAAACACAATTTAATTTAAGAGTTGAATTAAATTAAATTAGATTCAAATCAAACTGAATTGTTTCTTATTAAAATATAAAAGATAAGCGTTAGTAATTTGGTTTGGTATGAACCTTAAATCGAAATAAATAAACATCTCTTAATACGATATTTTGGCCATCTTATAGCCTAACTATAAGTGAAAATAATAAAGAAAATGTTTGTATTAAAAATAAAATAAAATATTTTCTATGACGTTTGGTTTTAAAAGAAAGCCGTCTGGACCAGATAATATTCAGGTGATGCTAACACTTAGAGATAAGTTGGTAATGTTAAGATGTCAGTCATTATGAATTTATTGACCGGATATGAATAAAAATTATGTAGTGACCGAAATTCATGATCTTGAAAACGATCTAAAAGTAATTTACGCAACACCACAAATAAATCAAAGGTTAAATGCCTATTTTATTTTAAAACAAATATTCCATTAGTTGGAACGTGGATTTCCGTAACGAATCAGAATTATCATTATAAATTATCAATAATTAAATAATAAGGCACAAAGATTCTAAAACTATGATGAGACAAGCTGAAGTGACATCGACAGACGTCCTTCGGAATTATGAAACATTTTGAGAGGATGCTTAACTCATCTACTAGAGGAACCAAGTTCCTCTATTGATGCATGCGAGGATGACTTACTTTCCAGTTCCAGTGCAAGTCCAGCGTCTATTTCCTGATCAAGTTCAGACGAAAAGCTGCTCTATAGAAAGTGATGCATGGGCTTATTTACTTTAACCATCATGGCCCAACATTAACCCATTCTTCAACTCAGATACTTGGGCTTGCTAACTTGGCTGGTCCACTTGTATTTGCTGTTGGCATGATCACTATTGACTTGGACAACATTGTTCGAGTACCATTTGTTTCCATAAGAATTAGGGATTATCTCTTAGACCAGTCCAGCCCTCTACCCTATTCCTACGATTGATTCAATATTTATTAAATATAAACTATTAAACTGATTATATTTTTAATTATTCAAATTTAATAGTTAAAAAGTATATTAAAAAACCACTTAACTTTGTGAAAAATACAATTAAATTTTAAAAAATTTATAAAACACAATAATCTAAATCTTAAAACAAATTTAAATATTGTAGAAAGAAGTTATAAGTGGACACAAAGTACTAATATAATATTATGTAATAATTTCTTACCAAATATTCAGACCACTTCATGAGTTAAACTAATTTCATAATTGAAAAATTTTGAAAGTGTTTTCTTAACCTGGCACAAATCCAACTCAGTCCAGATGACCCCAGACTGTTAATATGAAGCCTTAATTTATTTGTTTTATCTTGTTGGAGAAAGAAAAAAATAGCATGTTTTGATCAATTTGTCTTATAAAAGCCTTAATTATTTCATGAAGTCTTTAGTTGAAAATAGGTTGCTTAATCAAAAATGATGTTTGAAAACCCCAGTTTTGTTTAGTAGAAAAATAAATGAATAAATAAATAATAAAAAACCTAAGTTTATTGGGTTTTTCCTTTTTATAACTATCCCTATATATTAAAATAACAATAACTTCAACATCAAAAGATTCCATTCCATGTAGCTCTCTCTATCTAAGCAAGTTTTGTAACAAAATAGGATAGGTAAAACTATAAGAAATTGAAAGAGCTTTTTTTTCAACTCTTATTATTAATTGGGATTTCCCATCAATGGTCGATATAAAGGCCCAACGCAGCCTTACAAACCCAATACTAACCTCTTGAAATCACTTTCGATCTAAATACTATGGTTGGATTTTATCTCTCCAAGTAGACATTGCCCATATCCTTAGATAAAACTTAAAGTAAGTGAAAGAATCTTAGAATCGCCTTCAATAGTTTGGAAATAGGCTACTATCTCGTGTGCTTTGCACGATTAAGCTAGCATAAATCTGAGGCATTCAAATTAGGATAAGAGGTGTGAACAGTTTAAGGGTTACTATACAAGTAACCACTTACTATCCTCATGTTCCTAAGAGTGAGGAACCGGTCTAAAGTTCAATTTCCCATGTAACAGTCAAGCCAGTTGCAATCGACATGGTAGATGTAAGTCGCTGCCTATAATTACAACTTGAAAGCCTTTGGTATCTTCTTCTTGGCCTCTTAACATTACCTATTTTTTTAGTCCTTTGCCAGTTTCCTTCTCTTTTGCTTATTTGAGCATCGAAATGATAATATTAAAATTATCTCAGCACCCCCCCTAGCCTACTTCCTCTTCTTTTGCAGGCCAAATCAAATCCACAAGTTTACTACTCAAAGTTTCCATTTTCGATTGTCAACACTTATACTTTCTTTTTCTTTTTTCTTTTAAGTTCTAATTAGATTTTGGAAACTTTTATTACTTGTATCTTTTCATTAACAATAGTATTTATCTTTTATGATTTTTATTTAGGATTTTTTTATAGTCTCGCTCTTATTTTTTACAGGATCAATATTACCTTCATCAACCCTCGATTTATATTTATTTAAATCTCAAATATTGAATGAATTATGGATTCAATTGTTTAGATTTAAAATAGTGTAAATGAGTGGTAAAATGAAAGGCGGGATTAGTCTTGTAAAAAAACATGGGATCATAGAATATCCCTTTTGTTTTATCATATATATCCTTTTTATTACTCAAGAGATGTATCCTTTATTAGAAGATAGTACTTATAGAAAAGCTGTGACCGTTTCATCACTTGATACAAAACAATACAACTTTTGATATATAATGATGTTGCATTCTGCTAGCTCCAAGGATTATAACTTTTTCTTTGTCGTGTAATGGCCATCAATACATAGATCACCCTGAGGGGGTATCATGTGGAGGAAAGGGGGTATGGTGGTGCTTGGTATGGGGGCGGGGTGAAGGAGGGGGAGGTTCGGCCCAACCTTTAGGAATAATTTTTTTTTTGTTTTTTTAAATTTTTATAAAAAGAATAAAATATATATTATACATATATTTTTAAAGAGCAATTTTTTTATAATATTAAGTGTGGTTAAGTGGTTAAATTTATTTTATTAATAGAAAGTTATAAGTTTAAATCCCATGTATAGCATTTTATTTTTTCAATACATATTTCACATAAATTATATTTTTTTTCAATCTATTTTTTCCACAATAACTAATAGCGTTAATATCATTATTAGTAATATCTAACTAAATAAATTTTCTTAGATTGTAATTTTTATAAATAGGACACCCACCATAAATAATCATTACATTCATATATTATAATTGTTCTGATCATATTTCATAAATTATTCACAAATAATACCAATTATAACTTAGTATAGTAAAATTTCTTTTATAACTAATGTTATGGAAATGAATGTGAAGTATTGAATGATTGATTATGTAATAATTTATATTCGAAAGGATTTTTTTAGTATAACGAATAAAATAATTTTATAAAGTTATCATGAAAAGAAATCGAAAAAACTTATATTTATGTCTATTTGCTTTTTTTTTCTCTATTTGCAACCTCATATTCAAATATTTTTCTAATATGTTTTTATTGAAAAAAAATGTATATAAATTTTATATATTAATTTTATTTTTCTCAATAAATTGATAGTTAAATTTCGATCAATACTTATTTTAAAGAAAAGGTAAAAGATTTATTCTTTTAACCCATTATGAAATATAAACTTTATGCATATACATACAAGATGCAATACAATTGTAATAATAAGCGAATATTTTCTTCAAAAGATTCTAGTATAGACTTAATTAGATTAATTTCAGCTCTCCTAATTATATAGTTTTGCGTTCATCCCCATCAATATCTATATAAGTTGTAAAATCTATAAATCTACATAACTAAATAATAGTATCCATATAAATAAATAATAACCATCAATAGTCATGTAGTGAATATATTATTTTCTTTAACATGGATATATATATATATATTTTAAAATGAAATCTGTGAATAAGGCAAGGTTTTAACTAGTTATACTTAATGCCAAGAAAAATGAGGTTCTAAATAGTAAAAGCACGTGTTTTAATTTATGCTCTAAAGTACAAGTCACACGTGTATATATCAAATAGCAAGAAACTAAGAGGACCTCATTCCAAAAATAAAAAATAATAATAGTAAAAGCGAAAACAAACTTCATAATTTAGAAATTCGATTTTCCACTTATTTGTTTGTCAATGTATTAGCTTAGATATGATAAAGAAAAATCTTTTTCAAAAACCTTGCTAGGTGGAAGTCTACCTAGAAATTTGAGAAGATATAGCGAGAGAGAGAGATGAACGTCATATCTAAGCTTTGGTTTATGTTCCTTTACTATTCTATGACATTGGTCATTTATTGTTTAATTATTTTTATTAGTATACTTTAGAATGATTAGAATATTATAGGTTGTTGAATTGCCAATTTTGTTTTCATTGGTATTTTATTTATGTTTGTTAGATTTTCCTAATTTCTTTTTTGCTTGTTTTAAATTTATTTTTTCTATCGTAAAGTTTACGAGAATCAACTTTACCTGTTTTTCATTCCTAATCTTGTGACGATAATAATAGATTTGTTGGTTAGTTTAGATTTTAGAGTTATATATTTTGTTAAATTATATGGAATTCAACTTGATTTTGCATTATTTATGATTTATTTAGAATTCGGACTTTCCTTTTTGTGCAAATATCTGATTTTTCTATTAAGATTTTGTATAGATATTTGATATTATCCTAAATCATAGGTTTAACCTATAAATTTAGAAAATAATATCACTAGCCATCGATAATTAATTCGGCAATTCCTACTCCCTTTCAGGTTAGTTCATGCGTTTGCATACAAAGCAGACATACACCAATCTCCTACTGTTTCCTTAAAACCTTATAGTTCTACTGCAAGAAAGATCAAAACCATGGAAAGAGGAAGAACCGAAGATAACGAACAGTCGGCCGCCAAAGCAGACATCTTCTCACTTCCTAGTGAATTAGTAGTGCAAATTCTAGCTCGTGTTGCAGCATCATCTGTCAAGGATCTCCACCATGCCAAGTTAACGTATACGATAAGATGCAATGCGAAACATTATCTAGGAAAAATCTTTCCCTTAAGCATTAGCAAGAAGAATAAAAAGGGTTTATTATTTTGTTTTGCAGCTGTAGATTTTTCAAGGATCTAGCAGAGGATGGATACGTGTATCGACATGTATCGCTCGATGGAGTTTTCAGAGATCCACGGCATAGGGAAAAACCAAAGGAAAAGGAGGTTTATTCCTTCCTACAAAAGTGCATCCATCATGGAAATCCAGAGGCGTCTTTTGAACTAGGAATGGTAGGTATATGCTAACTTCTTCTTCTTTTTTCAGTCTGAAAACTTTTAGAGGATCTTATAATTCTTACCGGAGATTATAAACATTAGGAGTCGTTATCACGCGTAGTTCACGTTTCACTTTTAGTTTTACTAACACAACACGTGGGTGTGCAAATACTATATAATGATAGTATATAGTTTTAAAAAAATTATAATAAGTGGAGAGGAGGATTGGACAATTTTAAAATCATAATTTTTTAGAATATATTTTCTATACGACATAATAAATATATATTTTTAATTAGTATATTACAACTATCGAAAATTAGTTTGATATGCCATCATAAACATATACTAAGAGCATTCCCATTCGAGGTTCTTGAAATGCGAACCCCCTTTTTTCAGGGTCTTGATGAATGAGGGGAGATCATCGGTCAAAGTTGGAATCCTCGGCTAAAGATTTCTATTATTGTTATTTTATTACTTTTAGTGTTCTGTTAATTTAAATTATTTTATGATTCTCGGAAGTAATACAAATAAATTATAAGAACTTTTGTAAAGAAATATACAAATAAAGTGAAGTGGATCTCAAGAAAAAAGGTCTTTAAATTATTGATGTGCTATCTAGAGATTTTAAATAAGTCCTTATGTATGGGGATGCTGTTATAATAATATTTAAAAAAAATAGTGTTACTTATAAATATAATGTAATGGATGGAGTAATTAGTGGAAGTCATAGGAGTGAAAATTAGAGGTTTAAGAGATAAGGTAGTTATTAGAAATAGTGAAGATAAAGAATAAGACATGATCAATGAAGTAGTGTTGGTGTAAGTTTTATTAATTTAATTAAAAAAATATAAATAATGTAATTATTTAAGATACCAAAAGTGAAGCTCCTACTTTAATATTATATATATATATATATATATATACACTAATAGTCGCACACTTGCGATGCGTGTGCAAAAGTTTAATTTAGTATAAAATTTAAATTTCAAATATAAAATAATTATCGGATCAAATTGTATTCATAATCGATGATTGATGAAGAGATTCATACATATAGCCCTTAACTACAAATTTTATTATATGGTGGCAAAATCCTAATATTTTATTGAAATGTATGTATCTTAAGTTATTAAAAATCAATCTTATGCTTGTGATCGCATTTGATACTTGGGTGTAGTACAAAATACAATTTTTTAAGTTCAATAAAAAACAAAAGTATAAATTAAAACATATTTTGTTAATTAAAACTTGTTTAATACCATCAAAGACACTTACATGTTGTGAAATTGAAATTGTCTCATATCTACCCAACTGTTAAGCATTTACAAATTAAATTAGTCATGGAATTCCTTAAGTTGAATCAAATTAAACTACACTTCAACCCAAGACACCATGATACACATTTAGGGGCTAAAATAATGTATACAATTAGCTAAGACTAGAATAATAGATTTTTTAAAGTGGAGATAGATAAAAGAAGCTTACATTATAAGCTTACACTATAAGTTTAATTAAGGAAAACTGTAAAGAATTCAAAATATCACTTCTATCCCACCTGAGTGCAACTAATAAGCTTATTGACATTACAAAATACAATTTGTTAACTAATAAGCTTAATATAATTACAAACCCAAATTGCCGTATTATAGATGAAATAGATAGATAGAACACACTCCTTACTCAAGAGTTTAGAGGGTATTATATTATCGTAGTTAAGGTCCTCTAACCTGTAATTCTTTGTTTGGGTCTTTTGCAGGAATATTACCATAATCGGAGATTTCCGACTGCAGTAAGATACCTGGAGAGAGCTGTTTCAGCAGGACATGAAGAAGCTTCATATGTGCTTGGCATTTTTTATATGATTCGGGGTAGTGGTTATGAAGTAGTACGAGGCATACAACTCCTCACAAAAATATATAAAAACAACAAATTCGAAGAATACCGCGACAAAATCAATGACACTCTACATGGAAGGTGGCGCCAGCTCCATGAAAAATGACATATTGCTAGCCAAACCCAAAATGCCGTATCATAGACAATTAAACTAACAATTTTAACGTGGCATTTTTCCTTTCTTTTTCCCAATCTAGTATTTGTACAGGAATTTCCAAGACAGTCGGTCTACTTCCTCTTTTGGTGGCATTCCACTTCCATTGGGTTCTCACCCCTCTCTAATTTCTTGTGTTCCAACTTTTAATGATTTTAAAATTCTACAATGCTTTTTATTTTGGGAGAGAAAAGGCCTTTTTCCTTTTCACGACAGAGTGACTGCTTAATTAGATGTGTTGATTGTTCTTGTACCTTATTTATTGTAAAAACTCAGATTATAACACTAGAAAACGAATATTTTTAAATCTGATTTTGAATACATGAGAATACAGGATTTGATTAAAAATAATAAATTTATCATCTTGAAAAAAAAAAAAAAAAAAAAAAAATTTAAGGATCATTCTCTTAACCTACTAAAAGAATGATTCCACGAACTAGAATTTGAAGCAACAATTTTCATTCAAGTTCTTACCCAATATTTTGTATTCAACCTCATGTTCAAAGCTAAAATGACTCTTGGAGTTATACAGGGTCCACATGTTAAAAAACTAACTCTTTCAGGTTCGCCGGTTCCTAAATTATTCATGATTGGTATACTTAATATCGTGATTAAACCGGTCGTGTTGGATATGTTGTATTGTTGCGATTAGATTGAATTGAGTCATCTATGGTGTGGCTGTGGAATGTGTATATGTATGTGTGTGCAACAGTGATTTTGTTCTGGGCTTTAGCACTCGCCCATTTGCGATTTGATTTTAGGGAACGAGCATGAAGATATTAACTTATATGATTACCCAGGATGTGATCTCTATACTAAAGGCGAGTGTGATGCCGATGCTGATGAGTACATCTGCGACGAAGAGTTGTGGGAATTTAGAGTTTAGCAGAGTTTCAATTTTTATGATTATGAAACTTTTCGTTATTATGAGAATCTTAGATGATTGGATAGTTTGTTGTCTTTGTTTTTTTTTTTTTTTTTTTTTTCTTTTGGAGGTTCTAGCTAATGGCAAGACCGAAACTATTGACATTTATGAAAACTTGACAATTTATTATTCATATTATGGATCTTTGGCTAGTTTATAAGAGTCTTGTGTGCTCACGTTGAGGTATGAATTCACATTGAAATTATCCCACCCTTGAGTCGAGCCATGGTAAATAATACCATATTATTGATACCTTTTAAATTATACACTTTATATATATATGTGAAAGAAAAAGATATGAAAAGAACAAATAATCTTTAATTTAGATATGTATTTGAAAGGAAAATATATGGAGAGAGAGAGTAAAAAATCTTTAATTTTTAAAGGATACGAAGATAATGTAAATTGCCTTGAAATTGGATTTATATGTTTGAAAGAGAAAAATTATAAAGAGAGTAGATAATTCTTTCTACCTTAGTAATTTCCATTATTCACTCCTATATAGTTTTATATGTCTTAATTCAATGAAATTCTAAATGATTAATTGATAATTAACCAAAGATTTTAGAATATCATAGGAAAGAGAATTTTTTTTATAACTGGTATAGTTATTCGTATATATAAATATAAGTGTGTATCCAATAACTTCTCACTAATATCAAAACACCACAATTTCTCATCAAAGAATAGTTTCGTGAACTATAAGCGAACATAATAAAATAAAATATATAAATAAATAAATCACAATATTGTCACAACTATCTTACAAATTGATATTAAAGGAAGTTAAGGAATTTTTTATGTTCATAGGTCATTCAATAATTATTTTTATTTTCCTTGTCTAGTATATTTTTTCTTTAAGCATTCCGAATTCTAATCCAAATTTTATTAAAAAAAAGTTATTGAAGAGAACTTTATTTATACCAAGCTCATGATCATGCGATAATACTAGTGGGATTTGTTCATAACTTAATTTTTCATTATTTAATTAGTTTACATCTTAATCCATGTAACAATAAATTATCTTTGGACATTCTTTCTTTTTGGGAAGCTTGTGTTTCCCCTATTGAAATTCTCTATCAAAATAGCCTATACTTTCGTTTTACGTACATGGCAATGAGATTTTGCACAAGATCCGATTTTCCTCTTATGTATCTTAAATTCATAGGTTATGCTTACAAATTTGGGAAATACCATAAGCATTTTTCTACCAATCAAAAGTTCGATAGATCTAATAGTGGCTAAGAAGTCGTGTTTCTTTTTTTTTTTTTTTTTAGCATTCCTAATTTGGGACAGACATAAAAGCAAACTCCAATTGTTTCTCTGAAACCCTAACTCAATCCCAAGGCATCAACGTAAAAGAACAAAACCATGAAAAGAAAAAGATCCGACGATAAACAGGTAACCGTGACGGCAGACATCTTCTCACTTCCTAGTGAATTGCTGGTGCAAATTCTGGCTAATGTTGCAGCATCATCTTTCAAGGATCTCCACCATGCCAAGTTAAGGTACTGCAATTATTAATAATAAATGCGTTATAATTAATGTAGATTGTCTAGGAAGATTTCTTTCTTTTAGGATTTAGCAAGCAAACTACGTATAAATTACGGTTGGGTTGATGAAGTATTTAATTAGATTATTTTCTTTTGCATGCAGCTGTAGATTCTTGAATGATGTAGCAGAGGATGGATATATATATCGACATGTATCCGTGGATAGAGTTAATATAGATCCATGGCATAGGCAAGAACCACAGGAAGTTTCCTTCTTTGAAAAATGCATCCGTCATGGAAATCCGCAGGCTCTTTTCAAACAAGGAGTGGTATGCATTGCACCACTTCTCTTTTCTTTTTTAGTGTACGCACCAAATAATTCTACGTTTTTTAATATCGATAATAAAAGATACGGTAGATATATATTAGGATAATTGAATCTTTTTTCATTAAAGTGCAATATATGTTTACCAACATTTAAAAAAAAAATAATTATACAATTATAAATTGTACGAAAAATATTATTAAAATATCGATACTATATCATATCTTAAAAATACAACATTAATATCTATATATATATCGACATATATAGTATTGGTACACCAAAAGTAACATCGCAGCTTAAAAATGTGATATATATATATAAATACTGATATCTCATCTTTAAGATACGATATAAGTTCAAATGTATTTTTAAGAATGTTGCATATCCAAATGCGATACATATATAAATACTAATGTTACATCTTAAAGATATAATACAATATTGATATTTTGTTAATATTTTTTATACAATTTATAATTATGTAATTGTTTTTATTTTGATGTAATTTTCTCTTTTTCAATATGAAGAGAAGATTTAAACCATCTTAAAAAGTTTTGTTCTTTTTATAAGTAAATAGTTTTTATGTTTTGTTTGGTACAGAAAGGCGTTAGGATATTTTCGACTGGTAATTTTTAATGATGCGTGAGGATACAAATACATATAGAAGGTTGGCTTGATCATGATACATCAATAGGAAAATACCCATAATTCAAGAATTTAGATATTCACGTTTCAAATATCGATAATGAAATATATGACGTGGAGAAAGGAAAGACTTTGTGTATTAACTGGTTTAATTAATAGTTTATAAGTATTAATAAAATTTTAATGTGTAAAATATTCGTTATTCAAGTTTTAGATTTTATAAATAAATTTAAACCTCAAACTAATTCAAATTGTTTCGATTTTTTTTTTTTTTTCTTTTGGCTGCAGCGTTGTTCGACCTTTGATATTGCAATAAAATACTTGGAGAGAGCTGTTTGTGGGGGACACGTAGCAGCTAAATATTCGCTTGGCAAACTTTATATGCATATGGGTAATGGTAATGAGAAACGAGGCATGGAACTCCTCCAGCCAATATTTGCAACCAACAAAGTCCGAGAATGCCGCCAGAAAATCCAAGACGCCCTACAAGGAATGTGGCCTCATGAACATATATATACCATCTTGCTCGAGAAACCTGAATTTTGTAGGTCAAAACCTGGGTGGTCCAATGACTGGGAATGGCGTCCTATGCTGAAGGCCTAAGGATTTTTTATGCCAGATTTCTTTTTTCTTTTTTTTTTTTTTCTTGGTAGATATTATAATCTTCTGGACCAGTTAGAGAGAGCACGTCCATGCTCATTTAGAAGATTCAAAAGAAAAGTAGATTTTTCTTCTTTTTCTTTTAACTCCTTATGAAGATCAAAAAATGTCACTTAAACCACAATGCCCCCAACCACTAAGTTAGTTCCTCCAATATTGAACCCTCGTTCCTATATATATATATATATATATTCTCCCCAAACTCTATAATATTTTAAAGTTGAACTTTTAAAAAAATAAATTCTAAGAGAAATTCAATTAGTCGATTTGGTAAGGACTAAGGCTTTTTCTTTTAATGCCTCTTGATCTTAGATTTGTTGCTTTTTTATGTATTATTTACGTCTTAGTATATATCATCTGGGTCTGGTTGGCGACATTGATGTCTTGTGGCAGTGATGCAGATTTGAAATAAAACGAGGAAAAAAAAAAAAGAAAAAAGAGAGAGGGAGAGAGGAAGCCGGACAGATTGTGTGTGTATATATATATATAAACACTTGGATAGAGGTCTAGTAAGCTTTATATTTTTCCGAAGGAAGTGTTGCAATCAGAAAAATTTATAATTATGAAATATTATCTTATTAGTCCCAAAAGGCTACAAACACGACTGTTTTGAAGGGTAAGTGACGATGGAGTAGGGTATAATGGCAAGGACTAGCCACTGTAGTGGCAGTTATAATCACAATAATTACAAATAGAAAATAAAAAAAAAATTGTTTCATTTTTCTTAACAATTATAATGTTTTTCTTCATTTTTTACTAATATTTTTCTTAACAATTAATAATATCTATTTGCTTCCGATTAGTGGCATTGCCATAAATAAGTGTAACTCAAAGAAAACGACATTAATATTTAAATAAAATTCTAAAATAGAGATGACAATAAATATCCAGAAGAAATTTGAAAATGTTTTCAACTAACCAATTAGACCTAATTGTCTAAACGTCATTTTATCAATCTATCCATCTGTCTATCATATTTGTATTTATATCTCCACATTTCTCTTCTTTTCATATCTCATTATGGTTTATATTAATTATTGGTTTGGCTTTGTGATCTACCGACCTAGATTCATGGAACAAGTGCAATGGGATTTACCAAATGGAATCTTATCCATTTTATAATTAAAGAGTATAAATTTTGAGAAGAAAATTTCTGTGTGTGTATGTTCATATCACAGGCCAAAGAGGAACAATATATATACAATATAGACGTACTAACCAAGCTTCTAAAAATAAATATCCTAAATATATTCTTTACATAATTGACAGATATTTACAGATCCTAAAATATTCTAATACCTTCTAAACACAGAAAACAAATATCCTAAATATACTCTTTACATAGTTGACAGATATTTACAGATTCTAAAATATTGTAAAATATTCTAATACCCCCCTCCCCCCCTCAAGTTGGTGCGTGAAGATTGTAAACCCCTAACTTGCGTAGAAGATACCCAAACTGCTGTATCTCTAATGCTTTAGTAAAAACATCAACGAGTTGCTCAGAGCTACATACATAAGCAGTCTGAACATGTTCATGTTGAATCTCATCACGAATAAAATGACAATCAATTTCGCTCATGAAACACGGGATTTGCACTAATATGTAAAGCGGCTTGACTATCACAATACAACAGCATAGGATAAGAGTGTACAACACCGAGAGATAGCAAAAAACCCTTTAACCATTTCAATTCACACACAGTGGTAGCCATGGAACGATATTCTGCTTCAGCAGAGGATCTCGACACTTTATGTTGCTTTTTAGTCTTCCAAGAAATGGGAGAAGTCCCTAACATAACAAAATATTCAGTAAGAGATCGTCGAGTTAAAGGACAACTCCCCCAATCAGAATCACAATAAGCATACAACCGAAGATCACTATCAACTCGTAAAAGTATTCCTTGTCCAGGACTACCCTTCAAATAACGAACCACGCGCAAAGCTGCTTTCCAATGAGCTTCCCTTGGTTGATGCAAAATTGTGCCAAAAGATGAACACTGTAGGACAACTCAGGTCGAGTAAGAGTCAAATAAATTAGTCTTCCTACCAATCTCCGATACTTCTCTGAATCTGCCAACAATGCATTTTCTGCTAAGGCTAAATGATGATTTTGTTCAATGGGAAAACCAGATGATTTAGCACCTAATAATCCAGTTTCACTGATAATATCCAAAGCATATTTGTGTTGGTAAAGAAAAATTCCTTCTTAATTCCGAGCCACCTCTACGCCTAAAAAATACTTCAATGTTCCCAAATCTTTCATGTAGAAGCAGTGGCATAAATAATCTTTAAACTTCTGAATGGCAACTCCATTATTCCCCGCAATAACAAAATCACCGACATACACCAGTATACTCAAATGTATCTTGTCTCGATTTAAAGTAAACAATGAATAATCAGATTGAGATTGAAGAAATCCATACCGATTTAATGCAGTTGTCAATTTGGAAAACCAACATCGAGGGGCCTGTCGTAACCCATAAAGTGATTTAAGTAATCGACAAACTTTACCAGGCTATTGAGTAAAGAACCCAAGTGGCATCTTCATGTACACCTCTTCTTCTAAATCTCCATGCAAGAATACATTATAAACATCCATTTGATGGAGTTCCCATCCCTTTTATTGCTGCCACCGAAAGAAAAGTACGTACAATAACCATTTTTGCAACAGGAGTGAAGGTCTCATTGTAGTCAATTCCTTCAATCTGATTATTGCCAAGAATCACCAATCGAGCTTTATAACGTTCAACCGAACCATCCGAGTTACATTTGATCTTGTAAACCCATTTACTACCTATAGCTTGCTTTCCCTGTGGCAAATCTTCCACAGTCCATGTCCCATTAGCCTCAAGTGCCTCAATTTCTTTCATCATGGCTTCTTTCCGTCGAATTTCTTTGATGGCCTGAATATAAGAAACAGGCTCCTTTTCGGCTGTCATAGCTGCTAAGAAAGAACAATGTCGTGGAGAAAATTTGTCACAATTTACATAATGTGCTATAGGATAGGAGGTACCTGTGGACGGAATTAGATTGGAGGAACATGCAGAGGGACTTATTTGTTGTGCAGTATATGTTACAAAATCTCGCAGCCGAGTAGAAGCTTCTTTTGTTCTATGACCCTGTCCAAGTTGTTCTGGAACAGATTCACCCAAGATTTCAATGATACCCCCCTGTCGTTATTATCACTTTAAGTCATAGTTGAATTCTCAGGTACCTCACTTTCGTCTTCCTTATTCAATTCACCATTAAAATGATTGCTGATATCGAAAGAAACACCTTGTACAAGATCTGGTTGCACACCTTCCTTATCAGCATATGGAAATTCAGATTCAGAGAATACAACATCTCTGGATACAAAATATTTTCCTGTATCAAGATCATAAACTTTCCACCATTTTTTTTCCGAAAGGATATCCTACAAATAAACAACGTTGACTCCTGCTAACAAACTTGTCTTTTTCCCTATTTAAGTTCCTAGCATAACACAGGCACCTAAAAGTTCGAATGTGATTATAACTAGAAGGTTTACCAAACAATATCTCATAAGGAGTCTTTCCTCCTAATAACTTAAAAGGAGTCCGATTGATCAAATATGCAGCCGTCAGAACACATTCTCCCCAAAATTTGATGGGAAGATTGGCCTGAAATCTTAAAGCTCTAGCCACATTTAAAATATGACGATATTTCCTCTCAACACGTCCATTCTGTTGAGGTGTTCCTACACATGAGGTCTGATGTAAAATTCCATTTTCAGAAAAATAGTTATGCAAGCAAGCAAATTCAGTCCCATTATCACTTCTAACTATCTTTACATCTTTTTGAAATTGTCTTTTAGTCATGGCAAAGAAATTATGCATGACAAGTTCCACTTCTGTTTTTTCAGTTAACAAATATATCCATACACCCCTAGAAAAATCATCAACAATGGTAAAGAAATACGAGGCCCCACAAGAAGAATTAACATGATAAGGTCCCCCCAAATCACAATGAATTAATTCAAAAATTTCATTTGCTTTAGTGTCACTAGAAACAAAAACTTCTCTTGTTTGTTGTTTGTTTAGCTCTCAAACAAATGTCACATGGTTTATTCTTTACTGAACTATTACTAAATTCAACTTGAAGAAGAGATTCTACAATTTATGTAGACGGATGCCCCATCCTCCTATGCCATAATTCAAAAGAATCTACATGGCTTGTCTTGCATGCTTGGATTGATACTGCTAACTTCAAATAATAAAGTCCCTTATACTATTCACCCGCTCTAATCACCATCATCGAGGTGCGGTCCTGTATAACACAAATTTTATCAGTAAATTGGACATTACAATTAGAGCCATCAAGCAATTGCGACACAGATATCAAATTACAATTCAAATTTGGAACATAGAGAACATTGTCTAGTTTGATATGTTTTCCCAAGCAAACTGATCCTTCCTTCAATGCCATCACCTGCTCTCCATTAGGTAATCCAATTGAACATGCCACAATTTCTTTCAAATTTGTTAAACATTTTAAAGTACCTGTCATATGTTGTGAAGCACCGGAATCAATAATCCAATTCAGATTATCCTTACCATTCATCTTCTCACTAGTACCCAGTTTGCACGTGTTCAACAAATTGAGAAAGAATGACCATTGTTCTGCTATCAAGGTCCCAGAAGCTGTATTTTCTTCCGTTGCTGCCATTGATGATGATGGCTGCCCAACTACATGGGCTGTATTCACCTTTGGCGTATTACTTTGTCCAAGCCCTGCACTCTGTCCCCCTCATCTACATCCAGCCCCTTTGGGTCAATCACCCCACCATTCCGGATATCCAATGAGCTGAAAACAAGTTTAAGAATCATGTCCTTCTCGTTTACAGTGTGAGCAAATGGCAGATTTGTCTTTCACTTTTGTTTTATACTTTCGCCCTCCTCTATTGGTCTGCACTGCAAAACTCAAAACTTCTCCATGTTCCTCCTTCCCGCGTGAGATGTTTCTAACACATTCTTCTTGGCACACCAACGAGTATGCCTTATTCAAGTTTGGCAATGGTTCTGTGCTCAAAATATTGGAATGAACTGCTCCATATAATGCATCTTCCAACCCCATCAAAAACTGATGAAACCTCTATTTTTCTCGTTTCTTGTCAAGTTCAGTTGCAATATTACAATTGCATCTTCCACAACGGCGATGGGAATTTGCTCATAATTCGCAAGCTCTTCCCAGAGTTGTTTCAATTTCCCATAATAAGTCACAATCGACATACCTCTCTGTTTGCAGTTGGCAAGTTCTGCCTTAATCTGCTGAACACGAGGTCCATTAGCGATAGAGAATCGCTCTTTGATATCTTCCCATAAATCCTTTACAATCTCCATTTATGTTATGGTAGATCGCAGTATTAACTCGATTGTGTTGAGCATCCATAAAACCAACATTGAATTGACAGTCTAACAATTCTCTAATTTAGTGGAATCATCAGCAGGTTGATTAATCGTTCCATCAATAAATCCAAATTTCTTCTTGGCCCTCAATGATTTTTGCATCGCTCGAGCCCATTCATCATAATTGTCTCCTTTTAATTGCACCTGAGTAATTATATTACCAGGATTATCACTCGAAGTCAACAAGTAAGGGGAGGCCGGTTTCTTTCCTTCGCTAGTCATAGCATTTTTTTTTTTTATAACTAGGCTCTGATACCATATAAATTTTGAGAAGAAAATTTCTATGTGTATATGTTCTTATCACAGGCCAAAGATGGACAATATATATACAACATAGACACACTAACCAAGCTTCTAAACATAGAAAACAAATATCCTAAATATACTATTTACACAATTGACAGATATTTATAAATCCTAAAATATTCTAATACCTTCTAAATATAGAAAACAAATATCCTAAATATACTCTTTACATAATTGACAGATATTTACAGATCCTAAAATATTCTAATAAAGAGAAACTAGTCCCAGGATTACATTAAAAGTTGAATGGTTTTAAATTTGATTTTAAATACATAAGAATAATGCAAGATAAATTGATTAGTAATAACAAAGTTTACCATCTCGATTCTCGAGAAAGAAAATTAAGGATCATTCTCTTAACCTATTATTTAGTGAATGTTAGTTGATCGAGTAATAATACCTGAGTGACGATAAAAATTCTCTGCTTTGATAGTTATTATTGCTCTACGGTAACTTGGTGTCCTAGACAACCTAACCTAATTAGAGTAAGTTCTTAGTAAAATAGCTGAATTTTAGGCTAACCGAAGAACTAGGATGGGTGCAGCTCAATTAGATTTGGTTTTTTCACCAAACCAAATTAATCCATAGAAATGTAATTTAATTTTGTATAACTTCGAATGAAGTGTAAAGTTTGGATTATATTAACTTTTATAGATCACAAAACTTAGATTTGATTTAATCATGTTTACAAATTGAGCCATATTTTGTAACTTATAAACTATATTAGTATAACATGTAATTTTAAAAAAATAAGTATTGATATTACATAAAAAGTCAATATTCATACAATTAACTAATTCCAAATGCCAATTAACAACAAATTATATTTATGAAGCTAACATTTAGTAAAATTTTGAGTTGACCTATATATATATATATAATTTATAGATTATGCCGTATGCATTTCAATTAATGTAAACCTAAAAGTTTTTTTAAATACTATGTCATAAGAAAAAAAACTTTTGCTATGTAATATGCATTCTAATTTTACAGTTTGATTCGGTTTATTTCTTTCAAAATAACAACAAAATTTTGGTGTAGAAATTTCCAAACAAAATTGTAGAAAAAGTACCATATTTTTTTGTTTGGTTTGATTCGACATAAGAGTGATCGCGTACATGGAAGTTATGATACCCTACCCATACTCTAACTGATAAGTACAAATTTCTAAAATTTTGGATTTAGAACTTAGCTTATAGCATCCTTCAATCACCTTGAATATGACCTATAGAATATATATAATATAGAGATTCCTATGGATCCTATAAATTTTTTTAATTTTTTCATAAACTTTAACTTCACACATTCTATTAATAGCAAATTATAATACTTTTTTTTTCTTAAATGAACGTTTGGTTTTTAAAAATTACATGGAACCTGAACCTCAAGGGACACCATTTATTAGCAAAACTGTTAAATGAAAATTTGCAAATGCATGAGGGCAAATGCATAAAAGAAAAGAAAATGCAAGTTTATTAAAATTAACAACAAATATTGTTTTTTAAAGCTTAAAATTGCTATTGGTTTTAACTACCAATAAAAAGTATATTAAAATGGACGAAAATCGATTATACCAAACATTGTAAGGCACCCTGTTAAAAAACAAGGTATAACAATACATGCCTATCAATCCTAAGAAAAAGATTATATAAATACTGATTATATAAAATTAATTATCAAAATACTATCGCGAATAATATATAGATGTCATAATTAGGACATACAAAAAATGTTTGATGAAGTTGAAAATCTTATCTAGAACATGCGATTTTTAACCTATGTCGTATATGATAATTGCGACATACATACACTACCGCAAAATTACATCTTAAAACATGTAATATGGTGACATAATATTATTGTCGCACATATCACATTTCTATACTATTTTAAAATCGCATCTAAAACATGTGATTTTCCAACTATATTTATGTAAATTTTTTATGTGAGATTTTTATCTATTGGATCAATAACATGCAAAAAAATCTCAAAAAAAAAAAAAGAAAAAAGAAAAAAATACCAATGTCAAGTAAGAATTTTCAAGCAAATCTTTGTCCATATGCTTACTTTTATACATTAAGATTTTAACTTTCCCTAAATACTTCTTTATCATTTTTGTTCTTTACATCCTAACCTTATTGTCGTTCCTCAGTTCTTGCCGGTAATAGATTAAGGTCTATACATACTGGGCTTACAAAACAATGTATAGGGAAAGGACGTCGGAGGGTTGCCTAACATGGCCACTCCGATACTTAAATCAACAATAGGCTTTTTGTGGAACAAAATACTAAGTGCGCAGGCTTAGAATGCAGAGTTTCTAAAGAGGATTACCGTTGGGTAGATGTCTGGTATTTATAGCAGAGTAGAGTCAGTGGTTGGAGATCAATTGGTAGTGAGATCTTCTCCCGCAAGCATGGGAAAGTAGAGTTATCGTATCAGACGTATCCCTAATATTTAGGATATGGCTGCTTTATCTTTATTTTGTAGTTTATGGCCGTTATAGTTCTTCATGGGCTTGGACTGCTAAGGGCTAGGCCTGAGGCCTATAGAGGTGAACCTAGTGAGACAAAGCTTGGTGGATTTGGTCAAGCCTGAAAGGTCCCTGCCCAAAATACCCTGTCAACACTTGCCTCCGTTGTAATCTCATTGCTGAGGAAGAGGCAAGGAAAGGGAATGCATGGGCCACTTAAACGTGATCAATTCAACTCTAGGAAGTTTGATCTGATGCCGATGTAATGAGGTAATAGATCCGAAGCAATGGATGATCCGAGGTGAGAAGGCCTGAAGTGGTAAGTCATCCTTAGTAGTTGTCTGCCAATCTGAAAGTGTCCGAGGCTAAGCAGGTAGGGGTGCTAAGGTGCTCCAATGCTACCAACCAGTCTGCTTGAACAGTGCCTGATAGAGACCAAGCAGACATAGGTGCGTCATGTCTTTGTAACGTCGACTAGGTGCAGATTAGATGGGCCTTAAAGAAGATTCCTATTAAAGAGACTTTCAAAATGCAACTTTTGCCCACTTGTATTTCGTGCATTAAATGCGACGTGACAGGTGTCGTGTTGCAGTAGACTAGCATGCAATTACATGCTTTCTACCCTTTTAAAGTTAGCTGTCTGATCGAGATGCTTTCTACCTGTCTGCTAGGTAGCATTCTTAGGGATTCGTGTTTATACGTATCCCCATAACCACCTATATGGCATCCTAAGCTGTTTTCCTATAAATAGGAGGATTGCAAAGAGAGAACGCTTTTCTACAATCCTTTCACTCAGTTGTCATAATTTTTGCGTTTGCATTCAAACTCTCAAACCTTTTTCAGACGCTTCAATTTTTCTTTTCAAGAATCACAATCATGTCTACTAATAAGGGTGAAGCTAACTCTTCTTTGCTGGAACTTACCTTCAATTCAGATTCTACAAGGAGTGATCTTCTTCGGGCGTAGGAGGGTAAAGTATTGTCACTAGTAAAACTCGACCAGCCTACGAGGATGGCCGTAGAAGTGTTGGACAGGGCCAGAATCATCAATGTCATCTCTAGAGATGTGTACGCGGATATTCCCTAGCCCCCTGCTAAGGATTTAGTCAACGCTCTTGGTACGAGCAATAGTAAGGATTCTGTCCCTGATGTTCACATAAGCAAAAGTAAGGATTCTGTCCCTAGTTGGGTCATCAGCAACTTTCTCGTAGGAGCAATACTCGAATGGTATATTAGGTTACTGTGCAAGGATAAACTGGTGGCCCTGCTATTAGGGAGGCGCTTTATGGTTTTCAAGAAGTGCTTAGAGTTTAGCCAATGCCTCCCGCCAAGTCATTTTGAGAGGGAGTTTTTTTACTACTACAGCTGCAGCCCATCACAGATGCCTTCAAATAGGTAGAGGGTGTTGAAGGCATTCCAGGCACTCAGCGAATACCCAGTGATAAGGGCTACTTCCAAGCTCTTCTGCCACTTCTACATGTGGAAGAGCATTGGGGGGTGGTCTTACCTCCAACCACGCTTAGGAAAGAAATAGTTATACGACCTTGTTGATTCGATCAAAGGTTGGCAGGATGAATACGTAGTGGTAGAGCTGCCCAAAGAGGCCACCTTTTGGACCCGATGGACAGAAATGGTCTGTACTACAGGTGAGAAGAAGCTCGGGCTGAGTGATGCTGAGGTCGTCCAGGAGATCTTGGCCTTCATGGAGCCAAGAGGTGGCCAGGAGATTAACACTACGAAGACCGTAGAAAGGTATTTCTAGCACTCGATCTCCAAACTCTTCCCCAGCATGAAGAAAGCTATGGCGGAGAAGTGGGTTAAAGGTACTAGTTCATTCCTACTTACCTATTTGTTGTGTTAGTGTCCGGATGCTTCGTCCGATGCTTGTAAGATAAGTAGACTGTTGCACCTCGAAGTCACAAAGTCGCAACAGTCTCACCGTGTAAACCATTTTATGATAGTAACTGGCCTCATAGTACCTACCATAGATATGATCTACACAAGGCATCAATGACTACTCGCTTTGAAGTAAACAGTACAATTGAATGTTTAACTACAATTATGGTAAATTTCACAAATTTTGTATAAACATATATAATTATATGTAAATTCTACAGAACTTTCCAAGAAATTCTACATATACACAACATTTCACTAATTTACATAATGATTATCAATCTTTTATCTCAAATTACAAAGGACATTCTTGCTATACATCACTACTAAGTAAATTTATCCTTACACCCCTAGCTTTAAAAGAACTAACCTCTGGATAATTGTAAGGCGACATAATACTTGAAGTATTCAGAAATCAGGACTTGCAAAAGAATCTATAGGGGTATAAGTAACTACAGCTCAGTAAGTTAAATTGGAGACTTATGAATGTATACAAACACAAATAAGATTATCAAACAATTATTTTCATGCAATGCAGCAATCAAGTGTCATCGCACAACGTAGTCCGGTCCGTTGTGAAATTAGAGAAATTTCACCCGCTCTAATCCGGGTTGAGGAGTTTCCATGTTATGCAGCAGCTCACAACCAAACCCAGGCTTGTGCACTGGAGATCTCACTCCTCCTGCGACTACCTTCGAACCATTGACTTCACCCTCGTCGCGACCTCCTCTCCTGTCACTTAGTTCGACTAAGGATGAAAAAGGGACCATTATGCAATCCTACACTATCCCTTTCGAAGGGGTCGGTATTTGGTTGGAGAATCCTATGATCCCCTAACGGGGTGCAATGCATGACATTTTTGGTTATTAGAGTCGAATAAGATTAAATTTCAGTTAGGGTGTTCAAATAATTTCACACCAATTCAATCAATCACATTGCAAATTTCAATACGCATTCAGATACATCAAACACACGCGTAAACTACTTACAATCACAACCATATACAATCCTAAGTCTCCGAGTATCATAAAATAGCACTCTAATACAGTGAGTAATAACCCAACTTACTTGGAGTTTCTCAGTCGCCCAATCACTCAATTACAAACCGATTCGTCTCTGGATATCCTACAATACAAATAGGTTTTTTTAGTTTGTATACTTTAATGATTCACATTCTAAGTTATAATTTAGCTTTTTTTTTTTTCCATGTATACCTATTATTTACTAATGATTCATTCTAACCTATTATTTACTAATGATTCATTCTACCCTATTTCAGGGTTCAATTCCTAAATTAGATTCTAGTTTTGATTCTAGAATCTTAAATATGCTCGAATCCTAATGTGAAATTAATCACATTAAGCTTGAGTATTCTAATATTTTATTGGGTCTTAATTTAGTATTCTAAACTACTCGGTACACGCTAATCTTAATTGAGGTACCGGATTTATTCCCGATGTAAGAAAATCTTACATTTTTTTTTATACAATTACATAAAATAAAATTTTATTTCAAATTTATTATATTCTGATTTTTATTATTATATTATTTAATTAAACCTAATTTTTTATAATATTCCTAATTTTCTACAATTAGCACATAATTCCATCATTACTTATACTTAACACTCTAAAGGCTAAGATTAGGTTTCCACATTAGAGATTAACATCCCTAAACATCTAACTACTATCTAAATCAGTAATTAATATCTTAATCACCTAATTAACCCAAGATTACCCAATTTTTCCATCATTTTAGAGCTAAAAATTAACTTAAAAATTTTGAAAATTAATTTTAAAAAAATGGCTTCATAACACTGTTCTATATCACTTAAGCATTCTACAGAAAAAATTTGAGCTCCAAACTACACTCCTAAGCCTATTTATATCTAGTTGTAATCATTCTCGATTTTGCTTAATTTGTTAAGAACCCTATACTTTCAGACGTGATTAAACTAAATCACTATTTTTCCCTAACTCTACATACAATAAAACCTCAAAATAATAAGTTTCATAATTTTTTGGGTAAAATAACTAATTTTAAGAAATTATACAAAATCGAAGCAAATTAGAGACTCACCCATCTGATGGCTTTTGTCCTTCCAACATCGGTCCAAGTATATCGGCTAGTCCAAGCGGTGGTTTTAGAGTAGGGTAGTAGTGGTGGTGGCTCAGTCCCAGGTGGTGGTAGTGTATGAGTTTGGCTCACTAACCCTATCTGCACAATTTTCTTTTTCTTTTTTTTTCTTTGGTTTTTCTCTTGTATTTTCGAAGCTCTCTATTTTTCTCTAATTCATAACTGTCCAAAGGAGCTCTTTAAATTTTCTCCCTATTTATAGAAGTTTTTGGTAATTAATATGCATTAAATTAAACATAACATTGCCCAATTCCCTTGATTTTTGGCTTTTGTGTTGCTTGTTTTTAATTGGCTAATTTTTCTTTTTCAACTCTCGACTTGCTACGACCAGATATTCATCATTCCCTATCCTTCTAATTTTTCCTCAATTAATTAATAATTTTCTTTAATTATTTACTAAGTTTTTAGCCAATTTAAGAAATTTCGCGTATTTTTATCTACATGTAAATATATTTAGGGTACATGTGAACATTTCTAATTATTATTTAGATCTTTCTATGATTTTTAATATACATATAATATAATTGTAGTAATTTATTAGTTATTAAATTACACTTTTTGCCTTTTTGATAATTAATAATTATTATACTTAAAATTTGAAAATTTTATAGTCTCCTATTTTATTACTTATTTTTTTACATTCAAGTTTACGGAGTTATTTTTACTAATATTTCTATCCATAGTTCATAATTTGGGTTTGATCGGATCCTTTAACCGATCACCCTAAACTTTGTGTTCTAAGTTCAATCCTACAGTCACTTGGCTTAACTTTAGAACTTACATGAACTTCCTTGGTCGTGTTGGTTACGGTGGTGTTTTACAAATGATAATGGTAGTTTCCTTTGATTTGTCCTTGTTTTCTTTTTCTAACCTTTAGATCGGTCTTCTTGTAAGCAAGAGCTTGGCTCCGAGGGTGCCTCATCCATTTGTAGATGATTTGATGAGTCAACGCCAGGCATAATCGAAGGCAGGTCAACTGACAAGGAAGGGTACAAAGCTAAAGCTAGGGCCTAGAGAGACCAGCAAGCCGCGGCCAAAGTCTATGCCTCGAGGGATTCCCCTCGTCATCCGGGACGAGCCAACGGCCGTGGTGCCTTTGAACATGACTTTGCCCATTCCTGCAATCCACTTGTCCGAGCCCATCATCGTAAGCGATGAAGGTGTCGATACGGAGAGGCTCAACGTACAGGTGGTTTCTCCTCCGAGGGCAACTGAAGGAGGAACTAGGGAGATAGCCATACCACCTACAACCATGGGTGATAAGTGCAAGGCTCCCGAGGTGCTTAAGGAACTAAGTCTAAGGACCAAGAGGTAGAAGCCCCTGGCAAAGGAACCTTTGGCTAAGGGGAAATGGAATAAATGCCCCCTGAATCATCCCTTCCAGAGCGTAGATTACGTTAGGAATGAGTTTTTGGATGTCCTCAACAACTTTCGAAAGATAGGGTTTGGGTCAAACTCATTTGTAGAAGCGCCATACACTTCCTTTGATGAGGTGCTGAAGAGGGGGACCCCTAAGATGGAGAAGAAGAAGGCTCGGGGAAAGATCACTCGGGGAAAGATCTTACAACTGAAATGGGAAGTCTGTGCTGGCAACCTGACGCTGCAGCACCAAACCCTCGGCTACTAAGCTTCAATGGGGTCTTACACCCCTAGTGACTAAGCTGTACAAGAAAAGATCTCCCAAGAGGGTGCAGGCAACCCCATACAAACTGTAGGCTACTTGAGTACCCTAATCCAGCAGGTAGATCTTCTATGCTGTTATAGTGTTGTATTTTAGCGTCTGGTACTAACTTATGTGTTCTATTTTCATCTTATAGTATTACGGCTAAATGCTCCTCGAGCTTAGCAAGTCTCATGTGCCTAAAAAGAGGTAACTAAATTGCAAGAGGGGTTGCATCGGCAGAAGAAGTGCCTGCTAGAAGCGGAGACTTCTAGCAAGAGGTATTTAAGAAAATTTGCTTAAGCTAATAAGCACCTCCGCCGCTCTATTGTACAGGTGGCAGGCTTTAGGCGAGGCTCAAGCATGCAGAGTAGGAGAAGGGCAAAGTAGAGAGGGATGCCAAGAAGGTTACGAAACTAAAGGCTCGGTTGGAGAATGAGCAAAAGACCAAGGGTTGTCTCTCACAATGACTCAACAAAGAGAGCACAACTAAGGCTCGAATTGAAAAAGAAAATGCCAAACTAAAGGCTTCCGTAGCCAGGTTGAAAGCCGAGCTGGCGATGAAGGTATCCGAGTGTGAGGGCATTCGAATCATGTCGCTCGAACTGGCTAGCTTGAAGGCCACTCTGGAGCAACAAGTCAGGGAGTCGCAAGGCAGGTTTTTAAAGATGGAAGAGATCGTCTCCAGGATGAGGAACGGGGAGGTCCTCAGTGATGCTGCCATAAGAAAGGCGATCACCAACTATAGGATCACCGAGCAGTAGTTAGAGGAGTTAGAGGACCTATCTACTGATTCCGCTTACTTCACCAAGAGAGAAATCATCTCCCATTATCCATATCTGGACCTAACCTTCCTTGATTTTCTGGACTCCCCCAAATTCAACAAGAAGAAGGAAGCCTTAGCTCAAGGGGATTCTACTCAAGTAGTCATCAAAGACGCAGGCTTGGTGCTGGGGCGGGGCAGGGCAGGGTAAGGCATTTCTACATCCGACCATGATTTGGCAACTTAGCAAAAGGATGCCTCAGAAGCTGTCCTTGGGGAAAATCCGCCCATAGCGAGTCCTATCGCTCATGATTTGCATGTCTTATGCTCCTTTGCAACTTAAGGCTTACCCGTGGATCAGCACTCGGAGCAGACTGATGCCTTGGATTTTTCAGAGTTACCCGAGCTAGTTGATCCCAGGTGGTAGTAGGGTTTCGTATTTTTTTATTTTTTATTTTTTTGTTAGGGCCAGGATGCTATTCTTTGCTCTGTAAATAAAGGTGTACAATAAATGAATGAAGTTTTTCAAAAGTCTTTCGCTATTCTCTCTGTAAATTTTATGGACCCTTGGTCAAGGGGTGTTTCCCCTTACCGAAATTACCCTAAGGAGTCAAGTCAGTGACATTCTATCATGTCCGATTCGTACGAGTTCCTCTATGCAAGACGTGTTTCCTCTTGCCGAGGTTACCCTAAGAGGGTTAGGTTGGTGGTGTTCCGACCCACCTAATTCATGAGAATTCCTCTATGTAAGGGGTATTTTCCTTTACCGAGGTTACCGTAAGGGGGTCAAGTCGATGGGTTCCGACTCGCCCGGTTCATAGGAGTTCCTTTATGCAAGGGGTGTTTCCCCTTACTGAGGTTGCCCTAAAGGGGTCAGGTTGATAACATTTCGACCTACTTGGTTCGTAGGAATTCCTCTGTATAAGGGGTGTTTCCCCTTGCCAAGGTTACCCTAAGGGTTAAGTTAGTGGAGTTTTAACTTACCTGAGTAACTATTCGTGTGCCTTTTTAAAAGGCTAGTAAGGCGAATAACACAAAAGGAGAGAGAGAGAGAGAAAAGCACACAATCAATTAAGAGCTTTTTATTTCAACTCAAATTGAAACTAAAACTGTACATGATGAAATTTTAATTAAAGTAGAGGCATAGATTGTTGGCGTTCCACGTGCACACGATAAGCTCGCCATCCAATCTTTCTAGCCTGTATACGCCATTGCCTAGTTTCTCCCAAATTCTCCCAGACTCTGACCGAGTCTTCCCAATTAGGGGCCAGCTTACCCTGGCCTTCTTGTGAACCAATGGCCTCTAATTTTCAACACCCTAGGTCACCGACGTTAAACTCCTTATGTCGAACCTTCTGATCATAATACTGGGCAGCCCGATGTTGTTATGTAGTAACCTGAGTAGTAAGAGGTCTCTGATTTCTTCAATTGTGTCGACACTTACCTACAGCAATGA
The DNA here is from genome assembly GCA_024138005.1 of Lumnitzera racemosa. Taxonomy (NCBI): domain Eukaryota; kingdom Viridiplantae; phylum Streptophyta; class Magnoliopsida; order Myrtales; family Combretaceae; genus Lumnitzera; species Lumnitzera racemosa. The sequence goes on from JAMXBC010000004.1 coordinate 111,637,660, forward strand.
GTCATTCAGGGCGGTGTCAAAACTTCAAGCTCGAATATTGGGGAGTTCAAGTTCAATAAGGAAGATAGCTTCCGACCCGAAAGCCAGATTGAATGGGGTCTTGCCTATCGAAGTGCGGAAGGTGGTCCTATACCTCTAAAGATATTAGGTAACTCATCGACCCAGGTACCATGAGATCGATCCAGACGCTTCTTAGGGCTGTCTAAAATGACCCAATTGGTCATCTCCACCTGTCTATTCAATCGGGGGTGGGCAACAGAGGTGAAGTGCGTGATGATGTAGTGCTTAGCGCAAAACTCCCAGAACTTGTGGTTATCAAATTGTCGATCGTTGTCTATGATCAATACATAGGGGACTCCAAACCAGGAGAGAATGTTGTTTCTAATAAATGACTCTTGATACAAGGCAAGTGCACCTATCAGTTTTAATATAGCGGATGTGAGTCCGAGTCAATCCCTCAGAGACTTCGAGTACTAATATTAACCTTAACTCTATTATTTAACAGGAAAATTGTGATGAGTTGAATGAATTAAAAATACTAAAATTAACAAACTAACCTAATTATGAGACTTAATTAAGAAATTTAGAAAGCGATAAAATTAAGAACGACTTCAAGAAGGTAAATAACGTATTTAGGAATTATTTCCCCTAGTGTTTAACATGTAACCGCTTAAAATATATCCAATTCAATCTCTATTATTCTTGACTGGAGGGATTTACAATTAAAGTTAGCACATTTCTCAAGCATATTAACCCTAATCCTAAATTATTTATCGGAATCTCTTCACTTAGTAATATAATTTAGAATTGTATTAATGTATAATGAATTCCCACACAAAAGAACAACTTTCCGGAAGACACATGTATCTTATCTCTAAGTACACGTGTAATTCTCTCCAATTATATCAAGATCTCATTACACATGTGATTTCTCAATCATCATGCATAATATCATAGATTGATACTCTAGAAATATCAATTGACAATTAAATAACATAATTGAATCAAGAAAAGATAGAAACTTTATTAAAAATTATCAATCAATCTAATAGTCACATAAAACCCTAGGTTCCATAATGCTAAATACAAGAATTTTAAACTATCATAATAAAACTAAAAACGAATTATAAGAAAATCAATAAATAAAACAAGAAAAATTCCTTTTGTTGATGAAAAATCTCTTCAATCTTGAAGTTGGGTATTTCTTTCGCCTTTTTCTTCTCCTTCTCTTCAAGTCTATTCTCTTTTAAATGTCCAATGTTATGTACGAAACCTTAGTAAGTACTTTTATATTGTATGGTAAGGTTTCCATTTTCTTCACCAGACACAGCCTGGGACACAATTGTGTCCCCAGGTCGTGTAACTTTCTGACTTTAGCAAATCTTCTTAGATGGACACAGCCTAGGGACACAGTTGTGTCTCAAACTGTGTAACTTTCTGACCAAAATTCCTGTTATCTATGTAACTTCATAACTCATTCATTTGAACTCCAAATTGAGTGAAACTTGATTCGTTTTCAATCCAAGAATACGTTCAAACCTTGAAATCAAAATTTTACTCAATTAAGTATCAATTTTTTAAAAGAAAACCAAAGATGTAAGGGAAATACTATAAAATCATCATGTGAAATGTATTTAAAATAAGAGTTATCAACTCTAAACTCCTCTCTGTGATTCTGGCCACGGCTTCGGCCTGTACCCACTTTGTGAAGTAGTCCTTAGCAACAATTATGAACTACCATCCTCCTGATGCTTTTGAGAAGGCAGCGAAGATATCGATCCCCCATTAGGTAAATGGCCATGGGCTCATCAGGGGTTGAAGTGTGATGCTGGGTACACGATTGATTGGGGCATCTTCTGGCAATGCAAGCACTTCTAGGCTACGACCTTTGCATCCTGCTTCATGGTAGGCCAATAATATCCAAGCCGTAACTCCTAAAGGTACAAGGCCTAGGACTGGATATGATTGCTGCACACTCTAGTGTGCAACTCTTCCATGACGCGCAGCCCTTCCCTTTCTTGAAGACATCAGAGTAGGGGGAAGCTAATTCCCCTATAGTATAAGACACCATCAATCATGTATAATTGGTAGCGTGGTCGTCATCACCAAGTTCCATGTCCAATGTGACAATGCCCTTAGCTCAGACAGTGCTGTCGTTGAAGCCGATTAGATTATGGTAGTACAGCTTCATCTTTACTGGTAACTTCTTCCTTATCCTGTCATATGTGTAGAGAAAGTGTATATCGGTAGAGCTACTAGTGTTCACCATGATCTTCAAGACCTCAAAGTTTAAGATCTTCGATCCAATCGCTAGGACGTCTTGGTGGGGAGTATCAACTCCTTCAAGGTCAACATCAGATAAGGAGATGGAAGAGTCTAACTTCTGTCTCTTCTCCCTAACTACTAGCACCTCTAATTGGGTGTTAACCGAGTTGCTAGTGCTCAATCGGCTCCTAGCGTACAAGCCCCCCATAATTACATTTATGGTACTATTGGGGGCACAATCATTACGACGGTCGTTATTTTGCTCTACTTGGGTATCCTCGATCCATCGCCTCCGAGCTGCCTTGTCAATGTCATTATTGGAACTGTCATTGTTCCAACAATGTGCCATGTATTCATTGAAGAAGCCACGTTGAATGGTGTATTCGACGGCATTCTTCAATTGGAAGCACTCTTCAGTTGTATGGTCGTAATCGTCATAGAACTGACAGTATTTGTCGGAGTTCCAATAATTAGGGTTTCCCCGCATTTTCTACGGCCTCTGCAACAAGTTTCAGTGCTTCACTTCGAAATAGACCTAAGCTATGGGTTTATTCAAAGGCTTATACTGGCTGTAAATGGGAGGGGGGAGAGGGTCGTGCTCTGCTTGGCGTTTCTTTTGCCTAAAGCTTTCCCCCTCTGGCCTGCTCAACATCCTTTCGCTAAGGCAATTTTTAATGGACAATTTCTCCTTGTCCTGCTTTCCACCTAACCTTTCTCGGTTGGCATCGTGCCTGGCACGAATGTTATCTTCCTAATCGATGTACTTCTAGGCTTTGTTCTAGAAGTCGACCTAAGTCTTTGGCTTGCTCTTCATAAGCAATTGGAAGAAGTCTCCTAAGGGTCCGATGCCAAATTGTACAGCATAACTAGCGACTCCCTTATCTAACTGAGGGACCTCAACCATGGCGTAATTAAAACTAGGCTACGTAGTCCCGTAGGGACTCACCCTCACCCTGCCTTACCAAGTACAAGGACAATGTGTCCTTGGACGGGGGCTTACTAGCCCTAAAATAAAGGCTAAACTTCCTGGCCATTTTATCGAAGGATCTGATTAAATTGATAGGGAGGTGTTTAAACCACATCCGTGCTACCTTCCTTAACGTGCCCGAAAAGGCTTTGCATAGTATGGCATCTCCATAACCGTGAAGGCTCGTAGGGGTGCGGAAATGGTGGAGATGGTCATCGGGGTCACCTGTGCCATCATACTAGTCTAGGGATAGAAGTTTGCCATGAGAGGGGGGGGGGGGGTATACTTCATCCTGAACACCTCTGGTGAAGGGGGTGTTGTTGCTGGCGACCAGCCCGGTGTTGTCAGTAGGCTTACTCCTCTACTGCTCAAAGAGCCGCCTTACTGTCGCACGGAGCTCATTTAAGCCGACGTCATCCATCAAGTGAGCTCGTCATGCAACTGAATGAGCCTGAACTCCCTATGAGTCGACTTCCTACTCATTGCCAGCCAAAGCTCGGACGCAGGTAGCCATAAACCTTACTAACTGCTGTTTCAGCGGCAGATTGAGTTGCTGATTCCTTCCATTCTACAACTGCTGCTGCTGGATGTTGTCCTGCCCGATGTAGGCATCTAAAGCTTTGAGGTGGTGAGTTTGTTCACTACGGTGCTCTACTTCATCCAAGCAAGCTTAGAGCTCCCTGTTCTGCTCAGCATACTACTCAACCAAGTGCTCCACATGCTCTAAGCATTCTTCTAACATAACTCTTGGGAGGGGTTGGTTACCTCCAGGTTGGTTGTTCAAAAACTGTTGATTTCCTTGCTCATTATGTTAAGACATGATGTAGAAAGACTTGACATGGGTTATGTGTTTGGTGTGTTTAGAATTTTGAATGTACGAATTCTCATTTCCCATAGACAGCGCCAAATGTCGTTCCTCAATTCTTACCAGTAGTAGATTAAGGTCTGCACATACTGAGCCTACAAAGCAATGCATAGTGAAGGGACGCAAGGGGGTTTTCCGACGTAGCTACTCTAATGCTTAAGTCAATAATAGAATTTTTGTGGAATAGAATAATAAGTACACAGGCTTAGAATACAGAGTTTCTAGAGGGGGTTGTTACGCCCTCAAGTCACAGAGTCGCAACAGTTCCGTCGTGTAAACCATTCTATGATAGTAACTGGCCTCACAGTGCTTACCATAGCCATGATCTACACAAGGCGTTGACGACTCCTCGCTTTGAAGTAAACAATCCGATTAACAGTTAGACTACAATTATGATAAGTATTACAAAATCCTAGTAAACATGTATAATTATAAGTAAGTCCACAGAGCTTCTCAGGATGTTTTACATAAACACAACAGTTCACTAGATTACATAATAACTATCAGTCTTTCATTCTTAACTAAAAGGTCACTCTAGTTACACATTATACTAAGTAACTTGATCCTCATACCCCTGGCTTCAAACGGACTAACCTCTGGGTAATTATAGGGCAGCATAATACTTGAAGTGTTCAGAAATCAGGACTTGCAAAAGGATCTATAAGGGTATGAGCAACTACAGCTCAGTAAGTTGAATTGGAGACTCATGAATGCATATAAACACAAATAGGATTATCAAGCAGTTATTTTCATGCAATACAACAATCAAGTTTCATCGCACAACGTAGTCCGGTCAGTTATGAAATCAGAGAAATTTCACCTGCTCAAATCCGGGTTGAGGAGTTTCCATGTTATGCAACAGCTTACAACCAAACCCAGGCTTGTGCAATGGAGACTTCGCTCCTCCCGCGACTACCTTCGAACCATTGACTTCACCCTCGTCGCGACCTCCTCTCCTATCACTTAGTTTGACTCAGGATAAAAAAGGGACCATTTTGCAATCCTGCCCTATCCCTTTCGAAGGAGTCGGTATTTGGTTGGAGAATCCTATGATCCCTTAACGAGTTGCAATGCATGACATTTTTTTGTTATTAAGGTCGAATAAGATTAAATTTCATTTAGGGTGTTTAAACAATTTCACACCAATTCAATCAATCACAAAATCACTCACATTACAAATTCAGCACAAATTCAAATACATTAAACACATGCGTAAATATATACAATCACAACCATATACAAGCTTAAGTCTCCGAGTACCATAAAACTAATACTCTATTACAATAAGTAATAACTCAACTTACTTGAAATTTCTCAATCGCCCGATCACTTAGTTGTAAGTCGATTCGTCTCTAGGTGTCCTATAATACAAAGAGGTCTTTTTAATACTTATACTTTAAGGATTAATGTTCTAAGTTATAATTTAATTCTGTTTTCTATGTATACTTATTATATACTAATAATTCTTTCTAATCTATTTCGAGGTTCAGACCCTAAATTTGATTCTAGTTTTGATTTCTAAGTCCTAAATATGATCGAATCCTAATGTAAACTTAATCACATTAAGCTCAAGTAGTCAAATATCCTATTGGGTCTTAATTTAGTATTCTAAACTATTCGGTACAAGTCTTAATTGGGGTATCGGATTTATCCCCGATGTGAGAAAATCTTACATTTTATACAATTACCTAAAATTCAATCTTAATTCAGATTTAGTATTATTCTGATTTTTATTCTAATATTATCTAAATAACCCTAATTTTGTAGATTTATTAATTTTCAATTCCACATATTACTAATTTCTTACAATAACTACCTAATTTCCTAAATTAACTATACTTAATACTCCAAAGGCCAGGATTAAGGTTCTACATTAGAGATTAACATCCTTAAACATCTAATTACTATTTAAATCAGTAATTAGTACCTTAATCACCTAATTAACTCAAAATTACCTAATTTTTCCATCATTTTAGGGCTAAAAATTAACTTAAAAATTTTAAAAATTAATTTTTAAAAAATGGCTTCATAGCACTGTTCTATATCATATAAGCATTCTATAGAAAAAAATTGAGCTCCAAACTATACTCCTAAGCCTATTTATTTCTCGTTCTAATTATGCTCGATTTTAATCAATTTGTTAAGAACCCTATATTTTTAGACGTAATTAAACTAAATCACTATTTTTCCTAGATCTACATAAAATAAAACCTCAAAATAACAAGTTTCATAATTTTCTAGGCAAAATAACTAATTTTACAAAATTATTCAAAATAGGAGAAATTAAGGGACTCACCGGCTCGATGCTTTTTGGCCGTCCAAATTCGGTCCAAGTGTGCCGGCTGGCCCAAACGGTAGGGCTAGAGGAGTGTGGTGGTGGTGGCTCGGTCCCAGATGGTGGTGATGTATGTGGGTTTCGCTCACTAATCGAATCTGCACAGTTTCCTTTTCCTTTTTTTTTCTGGATTTTCTCTTGAATTTTTGAAGTTTCCTAATTTTCTCTAATTCTAAATTGTCCAAAGGGGTTCTCTAAAATTTTTCCCTATTTATAGACATTTTGGGTAATTAATATGCATTAATTAGACATGACATTACCCCAACTCCTTGATTTTTGGCTTTTGTATTGTTTAATTCTAATCGGTTAATTTTTTTTTTTTCAGATTCTGACCTGTCACTACCATATTTGCATTAATCCACACTCTTCTGATTTTTTTCTAATTTTTCTTAATTAATTTAATAATTTTCTTTAACTATTTACTAAGTTTTTGGCCAATTTAAGTAATTTTACGTATTTTTATCTACACGTAAATACATGTGGGATACATGTGAACATTCCTAATTATTCTTTAGATCATTCTATGATTTTTAGTATACATATAATCTATCTCTAGTAATTTATTAGGTATTAACTTACACTTTTCATCTTTTCGATAATTAGCAATTATTATACTAAAAATTTGTAAATTTTGTAGTCTCCTATTTTATTACTTATTTTCTTCAATTCAAGTTTAGGGAGTCATTTTTACTAATATTTCTCTCCATAATTTATAATTCGAGTTTGATCGAATCTTTTAACCGATCACCCTAAACCTTGTACTTTAAGTTTAATCCTACAGTATCTTGACTTAACTTTAGAGCTTACAGGGGTTTCTATTGAGTAGATGTCTGATATTCATAACAGAGTGGAGATGATCGTTGGAGATCAGTTGGCAGGAGAAATCTTCTCCTACAAGCGTGGGAGAGTGGAATTGTTATGTCAAACGTATCCTTAATATTTAGGACGTTACAATTCTTGTAGTTTATGGCTGTTACAATTCTTCATGAACCTAGACCACTAAGGACAAGGACCGAGGCTTACAAAAGCGAGCCTAAGGAGGTAAGGCTTGGCAGATTTGATCAAGCCTGAAAGGTCCTTGCCTAAAGTACCCTGTCAACACTTATCATCTTAATTTTTTTTTTTTTGTCTTTTATTCCCAAACTCTTTTCTTTTTCCACTAATCAAACTAGAAAACCATGTCTCCATCACAAAAAAATCTTCCTTTTTCTTCAATCATCATAGCAATTAAAACTCTCATAAGCGCAACTTCCTTTATCATTCACAATATCACCAACCTAATTAAATAACCAAAGCCAGCAACATACATCTTTGCATTCCACAAGACCTAAAAATTTTCCTCCCAAACCCACTTCAAAAACCACATTTCCCTCTCAAATCTTCTATAAAGATATGATTTTTCACCTTTTGAAGCATCCAATTTCCTTTAAAACAATCAGTTTTAGCAGGATCATTAGACTTTTGAGAGGCATTGGGATTAAAGATGAAACTATGTGTGAGATTTAGAAGGTTTTCCTAGAATCATTTATATGGAGGAAAGTGAAATAGCTATGGTTTGAGTTATCAGAAAGGGTTAGATTAGCTTAAAAATGGGATTAACTGGGTTTTGCAAACATCTTCAACAATTTTGGGGTTTAATGTGGAGTATAGGCTAAGAGTCTTGTTAGATGAGTTTAGAAAGTTAGGTTTTGATGATCATTTGGTTAGATAAGAGATTTAGGGAGCTAAGATGGAATCGAGAGAGCTCTCAAGCTATTTGGAGCTCTTATGGTCTTTAAAATGCCGTAAACCAATTGGAAGGAAGATTTTTAGCAAAAGATATTAAAGCTAGATTTGACATGAAAAGGAGAATTGATTTCTTATGTAATTATGGGTTTATTCATATAGAGGCTTTCGAGATACTATGGAAAGAACCAAGATTGGTGATGAAGCTAGGGAATAAGAAAAGGAAATGATAAAAGAAGCATTTAAGGAAAGTTAAGATGTTAACATGGAAGGGTAAGCACATGGATCGAGAAAAACTTATATTTTCTTAAAGAATCTCAACTAACACGTGGCGTCTTTTGGGAAGGCGAGATGGCTTTGCCATCAAATGCTCCATACAACCAATTTTCGTCCTATTAAAATAGATAAATGAAGAATAAAGTTGAGATTAGCCAACATTCACTTTTCTTGTGGTGATAAAATGTAAGTAAATAAGGATTGGTAGTAGCACTTCTCTTTAAGAAAGAAGAAACAAAAAGACAGTAAGAGAAAGACAACATAAAGTCAAGCTATAAGGGAGAGAGTAAGCTTTAGATTTAGGGTTTGTATTAGACATGCTATTTTTTTTTAATATAAATATGATATTTTTTTTATTCAATTTTCTTAACAAAAAGATATAAATTTATTTTTTATTCATTAATATGTATTATATTATTTAATAAATTTTATAAAATAGATACAAGGTACCTTGTAACTTACAACTATACACCTAAGGGTACAAGTTATAACGTAGGTAAAGATCATGAAGATACATACGTACACACCATTATGTAGGAGAAGGTTGTTATCGAGAACTTACCCAGTCAAGTAGAGACTATAAGCCAATACCTTATACAACAACATTAGCCTATCACCCTTTTCTCAATTTCGGGTTTTATCCTTTTCTTTACCTACCCCTAAAAAGAAAGGTTTAAGTATGGCAATTAAAATATTTGCACATTGCAACAGATAATGTGAAATAATCTTTAAAATTCAAAATGAGAAATACATCGCCAAGTGTACCTTACCTTATGAGCAACACAAAAGTACTATGATTGGTTATAAATTTGATAATTTAGACTATATTTAACAATATGTATACTGAGTTTAAATTTTATTTTTGTACATAACTACTAATATAGCCATTTCTATTTTTATCTATGTCAAATTTCTATTAATATTTGAATAATCCATGTATCAGATACTAAAGCCATTGTAACTTAATAATATGAATACCAGTTTTCCAATAATATGGATTGGGTTCAAATTTTCCTTCCCCAAGTTATGTTACAATTAGTGGGGAAAAAAAAATCCATGTACCAGAATAATGTTAGATTTTAAATTATCATGAACTCATTAATATAAAGCAATGTTTTTGTAACAACTAGGAAATTAAAAGAAATAAATATAATTAAAGGAAATGGCATAATGGTAATTTGGCTTAAAGTCAAGGGCATGTTGGTCTTTTCACCCACAATGAAATGTTGCATTTAGGTTTAAAAGACACATTGTTTCATTCTTTCTCCTTCTTCCTTTTTCCTTTTTTATGTTTTCCCTCTCTTTCAAAACCAATTCTTGCTTATCTAACATAAGAAGAATTACGAGTTCCGAGTGAGTTTGATCTAAGACTTGGTTTCCTACAAGTTTTCTCAATTTTAAGCATTAGTAATACTGATTCTTGAATAAAAGGTAGAAGTTACTAAAATATTTAAGGAATTATAGGTGAAGTGGATTATAGACTAATTTCTTGCACTGTACTTTTTGTTTTTGTTAAAATAAGTGTTATTCTTATTCAAGAATGTGAACATGAAGATTGTGAAGGGCAAACACAATAGTTTGAAAAGAATCAAGAATTGAGTTCAAGATTTAGGTAAGTTATGATGACTTACGTTTTATGTTGAATCTTGTTGTTAAATTGTATTTAAGCAATTAGAATTTGATGTTGGTGAGTTTTCTAAAGTGTTTGGGTTAATAAAGTTGTGAGTAGTATGAAAGACAATCTAACTTGTAGGTAATGGAAACTTGGTTAAGTACTTTTTTTAGTTGATTACTTAATTGTTATTGATGTAAAGAAATGATGTTAAATAAAGTATATTTGTTAGAAGTTAAGTTTGCAAGTTTAGGATGAAATTAGTTTAGGAATTGAAGTTGTAAAAGTTAGTCTACAAGATAAGGAAAGATCTTACAAAATATAGTATGAGTTGTAGACTAACCATCTGATTCCAAAAGGACTATATGGTTAGTCTAATCTAATTTCGACCACAAAAAAGTCCATCAAACCAATCGGTTGGTCCATCTTAGACCGTATAGCTAGTTCCGCCCAAACTCCCCAATATGTCTTCTTCCAACTTCTTTTAGTAAATTAATTTCTATTTATTTATAATTATTTCCATAACTATAATTTTATGTTTAATATATATCTTTTCTCTTAAATAATTTCATCAACCACTCAAAGGTATTCATATAACTTAATTTGTACTTAACATGTTTAATGTTTATAGATTTCATAACTATTTCCACATATCTCTCCTAAATTTGCTTCTACTTGCTTAAATATATTTCTAAGTATGGAATATATCATAATGTTAATCCTTTTACTCGCAAGCTCTATATATACTTTTAGATTGTGGAGAAGTCAATGAATAACCAAGTAGATGTTAGGATGCCTAATTTTAGAATGTCTAACATAGCTAAGGGTTGTTGATTATGATGACAGGGAATGGGGTTAGAGATCATCGAAAGTTAGAGAAGAGACCATTCTAGGTACATGGATATCATGTATGTTGCTTGTACTTGTATATGATAGAAAATTAATAAAATTAATTTTATCTGACTTAAATGTAATTATGTCGAGTATGCGTAGCTGGAGGGAATGGGTGTACGAATGATCTTAGAGTAGCATCCCGATGATTGTTGTGTGGAGTTGTCCCCAATAGAGTTGCACCTAAAAAGGATTTGGGTAAATTCTAGGCTGATTTGTAAACTTTAGGATGTTAGAGAGTACTCAACACCATTTATATGCACATGTTTAATATAAGGTCATAAGTTACCCTAAATCTTTAAATGCCAAGATTGCGTTGTCTATCTCGTTAAAAATAAAGATAGCTAAATAGTTAGATGTGCATTATTTAATCTATTATTGCATGTGATTATATATGACTATGGCATCCACTGTTTATGGTATTTCATGTACTAAGCACCTTACTTACTCTTTAAGAACCCATGTTTTCCATACACCAGTGCTTCAAGCAATACGACCTCTATGAAAACCTAGGTCGTGACCTATGTACAAACTAAGAGGCAATGCAGACTATACATTGTACGAGGAGTAGATAGATTGGGATCCATTAACTCATGGATTAGTTGTGCTATAAGATTGTTTCTGTTGTTGGCGGCTGACTCTAATATGGTCTAAGTGGAGTTGTAACCTTGTATAATGATTTCTATTGGTTACTAGGTAATATACGAGCTAAGGTAATCTTTGTCATTAGTTATGTATGTGATTTACTATTGCTTAGTGAGACTTATTCGGGTGATTATGATTGTAAATACTTGGAGACACATTTAATGTGTTTAACCTATGAGGTTTATGTCATCATTTTGGCTATTTAGATAGGTTTCAAGCTTTTGCATATTAATACTCTATGTTGACACATAGACTCATGTAATGATCGGTTCTAAATCGTAAACCTGCTCAGAATCTGCTTAGATGTGGCCAGGCTTGAACCTCCCCCCAAATCGCAGGGCCCAAAGGCCTTAGGCTGTTTGACCTTGAAAAACCGGCTAGTCCAGCGAGCCTTGAACCAACAGTTCAACTCACTAGTTCAGTTCACAATTATTTTATAAATAAATAAATGTAAGAAACAAACACAAGGGCCACAATTTGCCAATGATCCTACACTCCAACTCCTTTACTACCTACTCTCTCTTCCATTTATCATCTCACTACACTAATCAATAACATCACTCCACTTTATTTCACTTTATATCACTACATCCTATCTCTATCCTAATCCCCATCCCCATATTCTATATCCTTTATAGAGATTCCCTAACACATACACAATTCCACGGTACAATAATTTCACTTATCTTTTTCTTTTTCAAAGATTCCACTTCCACATATACGCAACACACTTCATATTTCAGACAATTCACTTCACATTTCTAATTTCATAAGCACACAACAAAATACATCAGAGCAAGAATATGTCAAAATGCCATTGTCGAAAAGTCTGAACGTAGTAGAGTGGAGAATTCACAGGTTCACAGCATAGTAGAAATAGCAAGAATATTTCAGCATAATTTGCATTGAAAAAATTTCAATGCATTAATGAAAAATTATTGAAACTTTAGGAGAACTCGCAAAATGGCACAATTCGTACAAGTTCAAATTTCAAATGAAGGGCTCAAACACGCGTTGCTTCATTTGCATATATATTAGCAATGTTTATTACAAACGATCTTACGCAAATTTCTATAAGCTCTCTACCTAAATTTAAGTTTCCATATTTCCTATCCACACTTAACTCCCATTCTAAAGCCACATTTTTATAATTTATAACTGGCTTAAGTAACTACAATATTATAATTTATAACTATTTTCAAACTTGTTGTTCCTGCCTTTGTAAGGAATTTTTACCGCAAGTGTCTTTCTTCTCCTAAGTGTAAAAAATAAAAAATAAAAAATAAAAAAAATCAAATGATATCTCCGTAAATCAATTCTTATGCCGTACATTTTCTAAGAAGAAGCATAGTTCTTTGTCAAGTGGGAAAGGTAAGGTAAAGGTCACAGGAATGGGTACATCATCCACACCACAGTGATTCGACAACGTTCTAGTATACCCAAAGTATGAATACAATCTCAATGAGAAGAGGGCATATGAAGTGATGGTAAACGTCGACCACCAAGGTACACCACCTCTTAAATTAAAACCTCAACGCCTAAGTGTCCCTATATAACCTCCTAGATTTAAATCTCCATAAATTAGTTGACCCGCGACCATATTCAAGGATAAAGAGGACGAGATCAAAAGGACTCCTGAAACCAATGAGCAACATATGAGTCGGCATGTACCTAACGGTTTGAGGCCTTCAAGCTCAAGCAAGCTCCCTAAACCTAATAAATATAGTATTTTCTTTATCCATTTCCGTAAAGGAAAATGAAAAGGGAAACTCGTAGGCGTTCTACAACTTCTGCAATATAATCTACACTTGGAAGACAAAAGAGGGGTACAGTACCTTCAATGGGCACTTGCGATCAAAACATCGCAAAGAGGTAAGGATAAATAGTACACAACAACAAATTGCTCAAAGCGGTGGTTTATCTGGACAAGCACTAATGAGGTACGATAGTATCTCACCAACATCATCTATCCTTCAACGCGGGTGCATTAAAGTAGCAGATCCAATACGAGCGAGAGACATTTAACCTTAACTCCAGACAATTAAGCCGCAACACGGTGAGCCGAGCCACACAAGAGCTCTACCACAAAGATAAGTAGGAGCTTGCAGGTAAATTTGCTTCACTCGATACATTAGTGTCCATATGTATCGATATATGGATAGATCCTTTCCATAACAATTCGTACAGGGGTAAAAATGTTCATTGGATCGCGGATAATTGGTAATTTAGTAAAAGATCATTGGCATTAAGAGTATCTAACGACCGTCGTACAGTACAAAATAATTATAAAATTATTAGAGATATTCTAAACTAGTATGGCTTAGCTATGAAAATTTGTTCTATTGGTTTTAACAATATAAGCACAAACATAGCTTCCATAACAAATCTGCAAAATCTTTGTCAACTGATGCTAAATGGGGGTAATGCTCTTTTCCATATACGTTGTACTAATCATATTTTTAATTTGTGTATTAAGGATGGTATTGCAGCGTTGTAGGAAAGTATACTTGTTACGTCTCGAAGTCACAGAGTCATAACAATCCTACTTTGTAAACCAACTTATGACAGTAATTAACCTTACAGCACCTATCATAAATATAATCTACACAAAGCGTCGACGACTTCTCATTTTGAAGTAAACTGTTCAATTAAAACTTTAACTAAAATTTAAAATAAAAGTTAAAAACTTAAGTCATATATACATATTTACATTCACATTATCATAGAATTCTCAAGGGATTTTACATATTACAACAGTCTGCTAACTTACATATCATATATTAGTTCATAATCTTAGAGATAACAAGAACTTAGGAACTTAATCATTTGGCGAAGTGATGCTCACTCTCCCATAGCTTTAAAAGAGAATGAACCTTTGGATAATTGTATCTCAGCATAGTAATCAGAAGTCAAAACCTGCAAAAGAATCTATATAAATATGAATAACTATAGCTCAATAAGTTAAGTTAAAAACTTATGAAAGTATAACAAACATAAATAGGATTATCAAGCAATTAATTACATGCAATGCAATAAGCAAATGCTATCATACAACGTAGTCTAATCTGCTGTCAAATCAGAATAATTTCGCCCGCTCTAATCCGGGTTAAGAAGTTTCCGTTAATACAACAGCTCACAACTAAACTCAAGTTTGTGTAATTGAGACATCGCTCCCCCCAAGACTATCTTCCAAACCAATGCCCTCATCTTCACTGCGACCTCCTCTTCTATCAATTAGTTCAACTAAGGATAAGGAAAGGACCATTATGCTATCTAGTGCTATCTTTTTCAAAGGTATCGCTATTTGGTTGGAAAATCCTAATGATCCCCTAAAAGGTTGCAATGAATATCAAATTAGGGCATTTAGACCAGTCCATACACATCAATTACCAAACACAACATAAGATTCAGCATAAAATCAAATACTCAAGCACATACATACATAGCTATTTAGAAACACAATCAAATACAATCTTAAGTCTCCGAGTATTCCAAAATACGATAAAGTATTAAACCTAACTTATTTGGAATACTTGGTCTCTTAATCACTTATCGCAAGTCGACTTGTCTCCGTATCCTATAATATATAATATAAATACATTTTTAGTATTTATATCTTGATGATATATATATATATATATATTCTAGGTTATGATTTAATTCAATTCTTCCCATATACATATTAGTTATTATTAATTCATCTTAAGTTAATATAGGGTTCGGTTTCCAAATCTGATTCTAGTTCAGATTTTAAATCAATTCTAACTACGAGTATTATACATAAATCCTAAAATGCAATTCGAACACTAATGTGAAATTCATTACATTAGGCTCAATTATCCTAATTATCACTTTTAGTCCTAAATTAGTATTATATTCTATCCGATATACTTAAATCTTTGTTAATGTTCTGAATTTATTCTCAATGTGAAAAAATTTTATATTTTTCCTATAATTACCTAAATTTAAGTTGTGTATCATATTTAATATGTATTATTATTATTATTATATTATCCATTTTAACCTATTATTTTATATTTATTATAATCCCAACTTCACATATTCTTATAATTATATATATTTACTACATAATTCCCATAATAATTACATTTAATACTCCAAGTACTATGATTATGTTACCGCATTAGATATTAACATTCTTATACGTCTAATTACACATTAAATCAGTAATTAGTCATTTAATTACTTAATTAGTCTAAAATTACTCATTTTAGGGCTTAAAATTTTTGAAAATTAACTTTTAAAAAATGGATCTATAGCACTATTCTATATCACTTAAGTAGTTTATAGAAAAAATTTGAACTCAAAACTACACTCCTAAGGCTATTTAATTCTAAATTGAAACATGCTTGATTTTATTCTATTTCTTAAGCACCCTATATTTACAGATGTAATTAAATATAATCAATATTTTTTAATAAATCTTAATATAATTAAACATCAAAATAATAAAATTCATAGTTTTTTGGATAAATTAATAATTTTAATAAATTATACAAAATCAGCTAGAAATTCGAACTCACCTATCTCTTGGACTTCCGACCACCAGCGACGATCTAAGGTGTGTCAATCAGTCTAGGCGGTCAGTTTGGAGTGTAATGGTGATGGTAACGGTTCGGTTCCAGGTGATGGTAGCCTATTGGTTTGATTTAATTACTTTTATTGCATAGAATTTTTGCATTTTTTTGTAAAACCCTAATTCTCTCTTAATTTCAGTACTCTCCAATTTTCTAAGATTGCAAACAGACCAAATTAGCTTCTGGTGAGATTTGGCTATTTATAGGGTTCTTGTAAATTTTCGGTGCATTAATTAGACTAAACATTTGATTATCTACTTCCTATTTGCCTTTCTACACGGATGAATTTAATTAGCTAATCTTTTTCTTTCTTCCACCAGCTACTACGACCTAAATTTGGATCATTTCCCATTTCTCTTTTTTTTTTATAATTTTCTTTAATTATTTAGCAATTTTCTAGTAATTTTAAGGTATTTTAGGTAATTTCACATATTTTTACCTACATATAAATACATATGAAGTATAAGTAAATTCTCCTAAATATTATTTATGTTATTCTATGATTTTTAGTATGCATATAATTTATTAGTAATTCGTTAATTATCGGAATACGTTTTACATGTTCTCGATAAATGACAAATAACATACTTAAAATTTGAATATTTCATATTCTATCAATTTATTACTTATTTTCTTAAATTTAAATTTATAGAATCACTTTTATTAATATTTCTAATTTTATTTTATAATTTAAGTTCGATCAAATTCTTTAACTGATCATCTTAGATTTTACATATTAAGTTTGATTATATAGTTACAAAGCTTACATTTAGGGCTTACAACACCCTCAACTAAAAATGTGGCAAAGATAATAGTGAAGAGGTCGTTTCTTTACAAGAAGTGGAGTAACTTTTATATAAAGCATGAGAAAAGGCCCACAAAATCTACGATGGATGTGCAATACCGTTGAAACTTCACATAGAAGTTATTACACAGCATTGTTCATTATAACGAACTACTATGTAACTTCGCAATATACAACATATGTAACGTTGAAACTCACCCCTACAACTGAGATAAATGTATTCGGTTGCTAAAAGTTCTAAAAGTTTTAAAAAATTTTCGTGATATGATTAAAACTTTCTCTCGTGTATATGTTAAGTGTCAACATATTTGTTATGTCAATGGTCAGCATTATTGGCGTACTACTTAGGTGCGCAAGGACTTGAACCTATACAATTGCATGCTTAATATGGCATTGAATAAGTTATCTTATTATAAAGAAATTCTCCGTATTTATCTTATTACAACTATTTTAGATCTCTATTATAAAATTAATCTACTATAAATGTATTTGAAAATTTATTAAAATTATATTGATGCTCTAACAAATTCGTAAGATGTGTACAACTCAAAAGCATAATAGGAGTTTTTTACAATGATAGCCAACCTAATGGAGCTTCTCACGCGCTACTAATATTAATATGATGGTTAGTTATCAGTCTTTTTCCCACTACCACCCATGGAACGCCACTACTCATTTATGGACAAGCAATTGCTGATACAGAAATTGAAATAGTAACAATCTAGGGGGCTAATGTCCAAGCTACAGCACTATATGAATACGAATTTTGAGTTCTCTAAAAATATTGCCATTAAGGATTTCAACATATTAAAGAGGTGATCAAGGCAATTGAATGACTATCCAATCCTAGCTTGCATCGCCTATCAAGTCCTCATCGCTCCCGTGTCAACGCTAGCCGTTCAATAAGTGTTTAATACCACAAGCATCATCTTCGATGGTGTTTAAGCCTCCCATTTTGTTGTTAATGTAAAGGCAATTACTCTTAAGGAAAACTAGGACAGGGAGACCTATAAACAACAAGAACCATACAAGACATCAAACAAAGATGATGAGTATTTCAACAATTGAAACAAATCTAACTAAAGCCTAAACTCAATTATAGGTACTACTCCTGAACACACACCACTAATGCAAAAAGACACCTAATAAGTACTAACAAATATTTTTTTTTTTTAATTAGTTTTTCAAAAAAATTTATCACCTAATAAAATTATTTTTACAATTACAAAAAAAAGAATGAATGATATGGTTTTTCAAAAAGGAGCAATCCAACTTTATATTTTTCAAAATACCACTGATTAAAATTACTTTTCTTTAAAAAAATTTAAATGAATAATCACGTATGCATAACCCCTTTTTTTTTCTTATTTAAAAGTAGCCAACACAATAAATGTTTTCTTAAAAGCCACAACAAAATACGACACTTCGATTCTAACTAGCGAAATAAACTATTACAATGGTTTTCTATACCATTATGATTTACGAATAGTATTTTATTTTCTATTTCTACTCGACAACTATACTCCAATAGAGAAAATAATATTTTATAACATATCACCATTAATTACATTAGTTATAGTTAATAATGACATTGTAATTTATTGCTTTCATGCATTACCAATTTTCGATATTCCAATAAGAATTGTTCATCATTTGCAACTTCACTCACTTTATTTCCCATTACTCAGTATTTTTATATTAACCTAACATCAAGTTAACGAGATCCAACCCAATTATTTGTGAACCTAGTAAAATTTGAACCAAAATTATCAGTGAATCATTTACGCAACAATACATATTATATATATATATACATAAAGTATTACAATAATCTGAAAAAAGAAAATATAAATATAGGAGAAGACAAAAGGTTATTTGCAAGAACATGGAAAAAAAAAATATAAAAAAGGAATTAGTTGTGAAAATAAAAAAAAAAAAATGAAATGGTTTAAGGGCTGATAAACTGACTTGAGCCCGTAGCCACACGAGCCTATCATAATTCTACTTAACGAATTCTGACCCAATTCAACCCGTCGACCACGTTTATTGACACGTGACATACTGTAGTATTTCAAATTTCAGGACGTTACAGTTTTTAATTACAATTTTTAAGTCATATTTCATAATCGTTGCACTCCTTAAAATTTCTCACAACTTCAAATAATTTTTTCTTCAAAAAGATGAAAAAACATAAGTTATTATTGTGGGTATAAAAAAATTATAAAAAGAAAAAAAGTTACGAACCCGAGCATAATCTTCGATGGCAAATTAGACAGCATAAAACTGGCTCCAAGAGCATGGACAACCTGGCCACATCAATGTTACAGGAAAATGTGTATATTGCTAATAATGATTTTTATCCTAAACATGCATACATGATCCGATATACGAATAAATAATTTACGGTTTCATCAGTTGAAGTAATCTTTCGAATTCAGTACTTATTATGACCAACTTCAGTTGAGATATTTCATTGCAATATCTCTACAACATGTACATATTTGAACATCAATAACTAGAATTGTTACATGAATTTATATTTATAGTGAGACATTTAATATTTACGAATATACTAAAACTCTTACATATAAATTATACATATTTTAATGAAAAAGTGGTTAAAATTAACGGGACATGCTGTTTTGCTTAGTTCTACATAAACCAATACAATATTTATTGGCAAATCGAGGTTTTCCCTTCTTTTCTTTTTTTTTTTCTTTTTTGGTCAATGTAAACTTCATTAAACAAACAAAATTGCAGAGTGACTAAACAAATTATCATATGGCCAATGCATTTTCAATATTCGAAACGTAATATATATATGTGTGTGTGTGTGTGTGTGATTCAAATTTGAACGAGCTTTCTTATTCCAAAATCTCCAAAAACATGGTTAAACATCAATCAATATGTTCCTCATACTGTCATAATCAATAAGAAAATACACATCAGATTACCTACAAAAAAATTATCATATGGCCAATACATTTTCGATATTCGAAACGTAATAATATATATATATATATATATATATATAAGATTCAAATTTGACCAAGCTTTCTTATTCCAAAATCTCCAAAACATAGTTAAACATCAATCCATATGTTCCTCATACTATCATACATCAATAAGAAAATACACATCAGATTACCTATAAACGAATTATCACATTGCTCATACATTCAAAGGTAACCATGCTTTCGCTGCGCACCATGATTTACAAACCATTAGATGGTTAATGAAAACAAGATCATTTGTTTTCAAGAGATGACGCAAAGATAATAACTTGACAGTTTTGGAATCCGATCATCCTTTTCCATTTTTTATTTTTTATTTTTTTGGGAAATATACGTTCTTAGAGATAATGGGGGAAAAAAAAAAGTCAAAAAGTAGAATAATTCTAGTAATGTGAGAAGATGGATATATGCATAGAGAAAGATGTCATACATATTGGATATTAGTTAAATTGGGGGAAAAAAAAAAAAAAAAAGAGTGGACAGCCAAATGGCCAGAGGAAATTATATTCCCTGAATACATAAACAACATATTATAGACAATTCACCCTGACGCACCGACTAAAAAATAAGTATCTTCGGTAAGAATATATTTTTGTTTCCCAATAAATCTTCAATGTATCTATTTTCATTTGTGTTAAGCTTAACAATTTGTGTATTGTTTATTTAGTAAAATTCAGCCATCGGAAGCACCTAGAAAGTAACTCAAAAAGATTTAACAACTTGTACAGTATCAATAATATGAATGACTATATTCCACAGTATCTTTTTAATTCAAAATGATGCCATCAATTACCAATCTTATCAATATTATTAAGTTCAAATATTGCACTTAATTCCATACCATATAACATATGGTTAAATATAGATGAATTAGTAGAGGATAGTAGCAATTTCTTTTCTTGTAAAACAAACAACATGAAAGGTCACGGGTACTTCCTTTATTATTATTACCCCTTTATATTGCTTTAAATGGTGAAAATCAGATGATCAATGAATTATCAACTTTGGATTCCATGATCCCACCACAAAAGTCACAGGTACTTCCTTCATCATTATTAGCAGCACTAATTAAAATCCACGCATATATAGATAATAATTAACATGATAAATTTACTCAAAAGAATGTAACCATGAAAATACTTGCCATTAAAAGAAAATCATCGTTTAACAATGAAAGATATTACTAATGGAAAAATACCAATGAATACCATCCCGACAAAGAAATTTAAGGTAAGGATCATGCTCGATGAATAGTGCATTACCATCTCGAGTTCATGGCTACAGTACACAACAATTGTAAAAGACGACTGGACCCGAAGCACAATTCGTATTTCGGATAGCGGCAAACTAATATAGGAGAACAGTAAATATAATTTCTTAAAATACAAACAGAGATCTTGTGTACCTATAGCAACTGACGATTACTGAAATTTACCTTCAAAGTTAAAAGAGTTGTGCAAAGAGCATAACAGAATGCCCTGTCACCGTTTTCAACGACAGCAAGCAGCTTATACATCACTGCAAGAAATTCAATGAAGTTTGACCAGAAAAGAAAAAATATATTCTTGAATTAGAGGGAAAAGCCTGTCATTTAGTTGTTCCAGAAGTTTTACCAATCACAATACTCGCACCCAACCACATTTGTAGCGGCTGAGGAACTGCTACAAAGGATGCATAAACTAAGATGCATTGCGCAGTTAAGATAGGGTGAACACAGGAGGTAGCAGTCGGCCCACCAAAAGATAATGCAAACACATCTTCACAGAGTTCCAGCATGGGCCATCCACCAAAGAATATATATAGAAAAGGAAATGCAAAGGGCTTGTTCTAATGGGAAAGATGGGTCAAGTTCAATTATAAAAAACCAACAGCCATGCACATGACTCAAAGTTGATTGTGGTTTACCTCAGAGACAAGTTAAACAGTCAACTTTCCTCGTAGAGCAGTTGCATTCATCTAAATTTGAAGTCTGTATAGCCCAAAACCAGTTAATCATCCCTCAAAAGAAGAAAGGGCAGGCAGCTCTAAAATCAACCTTTCAGAGATCATGCATAAATGATATTTGTTCAAACAGAAATCTAATATATAACAAAAGGAGTTACAGCGTCGAAGTGATACCTACCTCAACCCTTTTCTCCTTAACATATATTGATGAAAGGGAGATGATATAGTCTCAACAAAGCTGTGAGACAGGAAAAAGGAGTTTATCCACCACTAAATTAAGAAGGCGTCAAAAGGACATGCATAAAGCTTTGCATGATAAAAATCTACCTCAACAAGTTTAAAAGCTTCAGCTTTCTACACAATGCAAAATATTAGCGAACTGGACTTCTAGATGACCTCTTGTACCCATGTCTAATAGGGGACCGTGACCTGCTCCGGTCTTGGTACCTATCCCGACTTCTTTCTCTGCCATTTCGGGATCTCCAATCACGACTACCTCTGCCATTATTCCTCTCCCGAGATCTTTCACCATCTCTATCACGTTCTCGATAACGGTCCCGGTCTCTCTCCCTATCTATGTCATAATCACGATATCTATCAGAGTCTCTCGATTCACTTCTTCTCCTACCTTCCTGCTTCTCTCTCCGCTTTCTCCGCTCTTCAGCTTCTTTCTCCCTGGCCAGTCTTTCCTCTTCCCGCCTTTTTTCCTTTGCAGCCTGAAAATGCAAAATCAGTGTTAAATTAGTGAATATGAATGCTATTTATGCTCAAAATCACTTCTCGATCTATATAATACCTTGTACTCTGTTATGAAATCCCGAACCATGCCATATCCAACATGCTGTTTCCCAGTGACGTGAGATTGGACCCTCTCTGCAGCATCATTTGCCACCAAAAAAGAACCGCAAATCTCACATAATGCCATTTTTTTCTCCTGAGTAAGCATTGCTGCCTTCTCATTTTGAGGTTGTGTCAAGGCTGTCTTCTCAGCATTAATCATGTCAACCTACAAAATTTCCCATTTACAAGATTGAATCACAAGTTCCTAGATACTAACATATTGCCTTTGTGAACTCTAAGGCAACATTATATGTTCCATTGAAGATTACATAACAAATCTAAGAAAGAAGCAATATACTTAGCAGGATATCAAACCATTTCTAGCAGATCTACCTGGGAATTTAATACCTACTTTCCTTAGTAGAGAGATCAAGATATAAAGAACAACAAGAACTAATGCATGGTCTTGTAGAATTGATTATTTACTAGGAGGCATGGGTCTTGTAGAATTGTTTATCAGAGGTAGGCATTCCTACAATAGCTAAACCCCTCCATAAAGAAAGAAAAAGATACAGCTCTTACACCTTTCTCATAAGTGCTTCAGCTTCATCAACTTTTCCAGCTTCACCAAGGGCCTCCACTTGCTCCAGAAGGTTTTTAATTTTCTCCTCCAGCACAGATAATTGTTCAGCCTTTTCAGCTGACAAAGGAGCAGGTGGTGCAGGTTCCACCTCCTGGGCAAGGCGTTCCCTCCCACGTCTAACTCTTCTATCAAGATCCATAACCTGCAGAGCAGCAAAAAAATGATGTTTTTCTTTTGAGAGTAAGCACACCATTGAATTAAAGGATATTCCATGTTAGAGCTAAAACATACCAACTTTTCACAGAATTGTGCAAGTTCAGCTTCAAATTTCGGCACATATTCATCATGTCTGGGTGATTTCTCAAAGCTGAGAAGCAGAAAAAGGGCATAAAATGAATGTAAAGAGGAAAAACTACATGAACGAAATCATGATGATGTAGCAATGCAATGAATAGTTGATGTGGACTAAAAACTACACACACATACGAGTCTTCCAAGTTAACAAGTGTTGCTCAAATAAAGTCACTCAATTCTACTTAGCCGACGTTATCGTTTTGGTCTTCCAATGTATTCTGTTGCATCACCTAAAGATCATCAAAAAGGTCCTTGTAGACATTAAGTAATTAGCACTACAAGTTTAATGTCAGTTTTCTTGATCATTTCAGATATACGATTAAAAACCTCCCAATGTTGCATCTATGACAAGAAATACCAAAAGACAATGTTCCCAAAAATTTTAGTTGCCTCACCTTTCCTTCAATTTCAAATCATGAATCCTCGGGCATGGTCCTGACCCAAAAAAACAGAGGCAGTCAGAACCAACATAATAGAAGAAAGTTACCTGAACATCAAAACAATGGGTTTTCGCTAACAGAAAGATTAATTTCTTTTTTTGGTATGTTGCTGTCGAAAAGATCATTTCTGAAGAAACAAAGAAATACATGAATGCACTTCACAACATGGTAACCAAATGTCACTCAAACTTCAACAGAATGCAGATAAATAAATCTGCCAGCAAAGCATTTCATTGAAGAATGAATTCAATCACTACAACATGAAGAGAATATATGCTTTCCAAAACAAAATAATCATGACATGCTTTTGAAATGGGGAAATGCAAACAACAGGACAACCCAGCCTATTATTTTTCCAACATGCAAAGTTTGGCCCAACACATTTTATTTCCAATCAAAACAAAGCATTAATCCAAGTAAACAATCATAGGTTCAGTTAAAACCAGTTGCAGAAGCCATCGATAATGTAGAGAGAGACCTAAAAACCTCTCGAGATTTAAAACTTCCACTATCCTAATCTCCATCTTATTAAATCCTAAGAAACGAATGTCATCATCACTTCATAACAAAAAAGAATGGCATTGCCATCTACTTAACAAACCCCTAGCAAAAAGTCCATCTTTTGAATATGACCTTTATCGACCCAGCTACCCTTAGTGAATGAGTCGTCATAAAAAAGTCACCATCCCATGACTATGGCTTAAGTACAAATCAAACTATAGCGTGCATCAAGGCAAGCAACGAACTATACCCTAATGACATAAGACAACAATAATTACCTCCTGTTACTGCTAAATTTCAAATAGCAAATTCGACAAGGACTTAGGGAAACTCACCGAGATCGCTCCTCGTATTCACGAAGAGATCGTGAGGACAGAATCGAACCATGTAAAATCCGCAAACCTCCTTATCATTCCATTTAATCTCCTTATAGCCTCTCCTTTCTTCCTCCGTCAGGTTACGAGCTGAATAGGATTAACCAAACAGAGTCAGTAAGGTTAAATACTAAACCCTAGAGTAAAAGGGAAGCAGTAATTAGGGTTTTTATGATGGAAATTAAAATTCATTACCTGTGCCCATAAGTTCGTCGAGCAAAGCTCGTTGCGCGTCCATTGGTTAATGAAAATGACGAGGTTGTGCGCGAAGTGGGATTGTAAGGATGGAGGTTCGGAACGAGACTGAATTCTAGAGAAGGATTCAGAAAGAGGACTTCCTTCTTGGTTTTAGGGTTTTGGTTTTCTTTTCTATTTTTTTTTTTTTCTTTTTTGGGCACTGATGAGGTAGGAGACGAGGTCTTTTGGATTTACTTTTGCCGATTTTAACTCCGTTTAGTTGATTTTTTTTTTTTTGGTAAAAATAAAACATCAAAAAATATAAATATAATTTTATATATAATTCTTTTATAAAATTAAATTCCCAATAAATTTCTATAAAATTAAATTTATCTACGCTTTATTTTATTCATATTTACAAAAATACTAATTAAAACAATCATCTTTAATACATAAAATATATTTTTTGTAAATATCAAGTTTTAAACAGATATAGATTAAACATTGAATAAATAAATAAAAAGTTTTAGTAATACTAATATGTTATGTGGATCAATGAGTAACGTGCAAGTATCTTTGACACGTGAAAACATAATTAGTATTTTTTTCAAAAAATAAGTTCTTTCATCATCAGATGTTAAAATTTTTATTAGTATTTATATATCATTCATTGATCCATACGACATATTAATACCTTTAAATCTTTCTTCGAACAAATATAGATAAAATTAAAGCAAAAATAAAGCATCCAAACAAGATCTTTTTACTAGACCAATTGCAAAAAGATAATAATCTCTCATTAAAGATTTTTTAATTTACTTTATCTAAATATGATTTATTTATTTACTTATTTTGTTTATTTTGCAATTACTTTCACATTACAAAAAGATACGGGGGAATCTAAGGCGATCCATCTCATTTAAAGATCAGTGTTCGTACTATTAAAATATTACCCATCAATGCACTTACATTGTATGTACAAAAACTAATTGGAATAACATTAAAAAAGATGTATTAATGATCTAGAAATATTTGAAAATAAAAGAGGAAAATAGGGCAACAACAATAGTACATGGAAAATTCATTAACATTAAAGGAAAAAAAGATAACATGTATATTAAGTATGTCTTTACTGAAGTTCATGAAATTATGCCACCACAACTAAAATGCTCAATCCAAGAAGTTCCTATTTCCTTGTAGAACAATAGAGACACATTATTGAGGGATATTGCTACGTAGAATAAAGGATCATAAAATAAACCGTCATTACTTAATCATAATATTATTAATCTTAGTGTACATTAATTCATTGGTAGAATTCTTATAACTATAGAACTACATATGGAAATAAAGGTGGAGAATTATATATAACCACTATAGTATTGGAAATTTTGAAAAAATGAAAGCGATGATTACAAGCCATAATAAAATAGAAATGGATAAAAGTATAAGCCTTAAATTTGCAAAAGTAAAGAAAGATTTCATTAAAGAGAAATAATTTGCGAAAATAGAAGGAAAACATGTTTCAAATGTCATCTTATTGCAATAATGATCATGCTTGATAGTCATAATTAGGTTCGTCTTCCTTCTTAGATTAGGCATGCTGTTAATTCCAATAGAGTAAGTAATCTCTCTATAATGGAAGACAAAATAAATCATGTGTTATATCGATTATTTATTACTTATAAAGGTATATAGGAAAAAAATGTATGAAATGACGAATTACTGTAAAAGGGGATTGTAGTAAACATGTAGTAGAAATCTCCAAATGATTGAACAAAACACCCATAAGGCCTATAGCACTTCGAAATTCCTAAATTTGGAGTACAGATGCTTAATTATATAGATAAATTTTGCTAAAGTTTACTTTTTAATTTAAAGTTCTTGGTAAATAAAATGCATCTGAGGGAGATTTAGATCTCCTTTAAAACTCCTTTATTAATAAAGTTTGCATCCGACAATCTAACATGACAATAACAGTAAATAAAATATTTATTTAGATAGTAAAGAAAAGGAAAAATATATAAACGCCTATATAATAATTAGACATGTAAATGTGTAATCCCTTATATACCTATATCTTTATGACAGCAAGACACTTTTGTAGACAACATTTAGAGTGTATATACCTTCTACTCCATGTGATTCTATTGAAACCCTCTCAATAAAGCCAAGTAGAGTTATCTATGGCTAAACACATGCTTGGAAAGGTAGATACCTACATTATGTATTGTTTGACCTTGGGAGCAAAACTTGAACGTACTAGAAAGTGTTTTCTTGTCATCTCAAACAAAAGGTACAAGTGGTCAAACATTTTCAAAGAGATTCTCGGAATAAAAACTCTCAACCCCCTTGATTAGCCAATCAAAACCTTTACATAGATGACATTTCTTAAAAAGTCAATACAAATCATCCGTGTACCATTAAGATACCAACTTTTGGGTCTAAGTTTTTCAAAAGCATAATTGAGGCTCCCTTTTTAAGGGTTAACACGTGTGGAGGTAGCCCACTCGAAGAGATAAAATTTAAATATTCTTGGTAATACAAATTTCCCACATCATCAAAAACCAAATCAAACGAGAAGTAGGTATATGACTCGCAAAGAAAAGATTAAATAATTCTATCATTTAACTTATCAACCTCTGTATTCATAGGAGATAAAATTGCACGACTGATGAAATAGCAACTATCTTATACATATGCTGAAAGGATCAGCAAGGTTACGTCAACAAGTTTTTGAATTGAATGCTCATATGAAGTCACCATTTATTTTGCACTCAACCCCATCACTAACTCTCAATATGAAGTTCAAGAAATCCTCATCATTAAGAGATTGTATATTCTGGGTTAACTGTAAGATGTACACACTTTTCCAAAGTGGTGATTGGTTTAAGCATACATTAATCATTTGATGCTTTATCGCTTTTGAGACAACAAGAAGAACTTGTCTAAAATCTCCTCCTAGTATTATAACCTTCCCACTAAATGGTAAATCAACTTCCATGATATCTCTTAATGTTCTATCAAGGGCTTGGAAAGCATACCTATTAACTATAGATGCTTCATCCCACAAAATTGCTTGGCAAATCTTTAATAGATTAGTTAATTTAGATTGCTTGCTAACTGAACAAATAGAAGTTGCATCTAGGTTGAAGAGAATCTTGAATCTTGAGTGAGCCATTCTACCTCTCAATAATATAGTTACCGTGACAGAGGTTGCTATAGTAAACGCAATGTGACCTGCACTTCGAATAAATGCCAAAATAGTATAATACAAATATGTTTGCTATGTTCCACTCGGACCATCAATGAAAAATGTTGCCTATTCCCTTGCTCAATAGTGGATTTTATAATATCGAATGCATGTCGTTGTTTGACATTTAAGCGAGAAGAAGCAGTTATATTGTCATTAGCAATAGGAATTGACAACTCATCTTCAATAATCCTAAGTATGTTGTCATGAGAGTTGAAGTAATTTTGCAAACACAGTAAGTCATAATCCACTAATCTTTTACCATGTTGCATTAACAATACCTTAAGGTCAGTCAATAATTTCTAAAGAAGAAACAAATTTGAAGTCGTCGAGGATGAAGATTAGTCTTGTAACATGCTTTGGTGAAACTCATCCTACAATGCTCTAACATCATCAAGTTGACAATATATCAAAATGGTTGTAAATAATCTCTTAAGTGCTGATAGCATTTGGAAAGAAGCTACTTAATCTAAGCATTCCTACATACTATCATTATTCTTGAGAATACCTCTATTTTCTGCAGCCTTTTGAAACGTATCATATGTAACCCCATTATATGTTGAAAGATAGGAAAATGAAGTATGGTTACAAAATACAAGAAACGTAAATAAAATCACTCTGAGTTTGTTGAGTGTACAATATAAATTCTTCCAACAACCTTTGTGTTCGTTCTTCTCTATTGCCCTATAAAGTTTTCCCATTTATAGTATTGTGGAAATTCTTTGTATAAATAACTTCTTACCTTAGAATCTACTCTATTTGTGTGGAAAAATTCTATAAGCATAGTTTGTGAGGCTGGTTTATTTGATAAAATAGAAGTTATTGATTGGTCACCCCAAAAAATTATAATTTATATATTAGAAAGATGTATTTATAACTTGATAACAAAAGGACATAGGCGATTCAATGGAAATTTCATTAACTTCCATATAGCTTCTAAGGCACATACCCAATATGCATCAACAAATTGTCAGATTTCGTCATTATCAGATCAAATATGAACCTCCATGGAAACTCCATCAGGACCTACATAGATGTATCTAGATAAGTATTTTACACTCTTAACACTTGCACATATCTCCACATTAATGTGGCAATCATACTTTAGAAGCAACCAAAGATTATAAGGGATTACCTAACTATTATCGACGGTAATATTAGGACAGCTAGGTAATGAAACACTACCAGTATTTTTTCGTCTGTATATTGGGTAAGATTCATCCTCTTGAGAAGTGCTTATTTGAATGTCTTCGGAAAAAGATGCTTACAGTGCCCTTACTTCATACATGGTACAGATGCATTGTATCTTCCACATGGACAATGAATCATATGTTTAAGAAGAACATAAAACAATTGAGTTTCTTCTCGTTCGTTTGGGATTTTAGCAACAGCCATATCATAATCATCTGGTGTATTGAGTTCATCATCGGAATCTAAAATGATGAGTACATAGACATACAGTAAGCCTCGCTTCTAAAATTTAATAACATAAGAATAAGCAATAACATGTTCTAAAACAGTCCTTTCAAAAATATATTTCTTGAATTACTCAAAATTACGAGTGGAACACACGTAAAAGTAAGTTTAGACGATCTTGTGTGATTTACCTTGAGAGTAATTCACCTTAAATTTCAAGATAAGATAGGTTACATGTAATAGTAATAAATAAATTCGGTCTTTTAAATTCTTATACCAAAGCCATTACATCTTGATATCTTTGATACATATCATATGGACTACCAACAAATAATGATGGTAAGATAACTTTATGGCCAACATTTCATACGATATACGTATTCAGTAATTTTCTATTCATACATCAACATTAAAGGGTAATAAGAATAATAGATAATTTGAATAAATGAAAGACTTACATCATTTTCTTCAACAACAAGTGAGTTTTATAACCCTTGATAAAGTTCCAATCGAATTTCACCTTGATTATGACGTAATCATCTCAGCCTTTGAGTTTTAATTTTATTAAAATTGTCTACTAGATATTGTTGGAAGAATCTACCACCTCTAAGAAGAAGTGACTATTCATGATCACATATCCGGAAATGAAAGTATTGAAAACATGGGATATCATTTATTTGTTGAGATGAAAAATATTTACTTAAATATCGATAAATTTTACATGTACTTTATAAGCATAAAAGGCATGACATGTGACATCATTTCCATTTGCTAATGTAGTATTTATATTTCATCCATTTGCTAATCTTATGGGATATATAACCTTGCGCACAAAATATATAAATTCCATGTTTTCCAGCTAGTAATATATTGTAAACATGAATGCCTACTGAAGTAAATGAAAAAATATGGTTGTATGATTGAATATTTTTTTTTTTTGAAATATCGACCAAGATTAGTTTGATCATTGAAGAGTTCAAGGAGATTTGGGGGAGGTGGAATAATTGGTAGAATAATACGTCCTTTCAAACAAAACATCTCAGATGTTTTATGTTGAAACAATTGAGTGTTACAAAATTAACATGTCGTTATGGCAGCAAGACTGATATCTAAAGGATTCCTGGAAATCCCTAGCAATATTACGATAACAGTGTCGATGTATAGGCCTAACTACCGGTATTAAAGTTAAAGAAATAAGTATAATGTATGAACATACATTAATAAGTAAGTAATTAGTAGTTCAAATATCTGTACAAAACACACCTAGGGTAATGTCAATCATTGATGGTTAGTTGCTTCTTATGGAGTGATTAGTATCGATATTGGAAACTAGTGTATGTGAACATACCATACGATGAATATGTGTTAAACGAGGGCCTAAATATGCATTGGATCAATATTTTAAGAATTAGTAAAAAGAAATGTGTAAGTGTTGAAAATAAGTGAACACTAAAAAATGCATAAGTCATCATGTTAGTAGGATTAAGTCACTGATTCTTTGAAAGATTCGTGAGAGTCCCTAATGATATTATGATATCCATGTAAATGTATAGAACATATTACTAGTGTTAAAGATAAACAAATAAGTTTTATTTGCCAATGAACATTGATATGTAAATAATTATTTTATTAGATAATCGTACTATATATACCTATGGTTATAACAGCCTCTGATGGTTAGTTGCTTCTAATGAAGCAATGACTATCAGCATGGGCATTTGACCCATTCAAACGTGTCGTACGACAAATATGTGTTAAATGGGGGCCTAATGATGAGTTGCAATAATATAATAGGATTAGTAAAAAGAAACATAGAAGGTGGAATGATGATCTAATATGTACCCCTATTAGGAAGATGATCATTTTGACAGTTTAATTCCTTAAGCTGGTGATCATCTGTACATTGTGAAACAATAAGTAATTAAAGGTGGCTATCATATTTAGTTACAAACAAATGTTATGTGTGTGTTCTTACCTATTTATGTTGGTTGATCGAGATTGTAATCATACATATAAGTTTTTTATCAATGAGAAAAGGCTAACTTATGGATATCTGTCAAGCTCAACATTTAGGAATATTTATTCTATATTGAGAAAATATGATATTAAGGGTAGAATTTATGCTAGCTTTATAATTCAATCAACATCTTACAAGATGAGCCTCTCTTTACTGGGTAGACATTGCTTACATCCTTGCTCGATGATGACATATCTAGTAAGATCTTCTTGCATTGATCATTTCACTGGTAAGCGACGAATAGTTTGATCTCTTGTTCGATACTATTATTCATCTAAAAGATGGAAAATTCTGAGGATGCCTAAAAAAAATATGGAGAAGTTAATTAAAGAATTTGGTTCTTAGCAAAATAAAAGATGAAGCACATTAAAACCATGTTAAAATATTTTATTGCCCTTTTATTATGGCAAAAATTAAATGATACTTTTTAATATGAAAATTATATAAATGTGGTCCACATAATATAAAAATTTGATACAAAAATCTAAGTTAACACAATTGGTATAGGTAGATTTCTAACATCATCACTTTAATTTTTATACTAAAAAGGTTCTTCAATAAAAGTTCATAGGCTTATTGAAATTTCTATTGTCTAGCTGACCATAATAATTTAATTTTTACATCAAACAAACACTATGCAATTTTTTTTTTTTTTGGTAAAACTTCGACAATTGTTTTAGCATATAATTCTACATCCAAATTGTACATTACATTCTTCTTTTTTTTGTGCCACATATACCAACAACTTTCTTAAGTAAACCCATCTAATATGATAAATAAATTTTTTTTGTTACAGTTTGTTTAAATAGTTTCATTATTAATGTCAATGAACTATTGGTTAAGATACTCAAAAAATAACCTTATAATAAAGGTACACCTATTTAAACTACCAAGATTTATGAATCAATATTTTTGTATATCTAGTTATTTTATGGAAATCATAACTAAAATACTAGAAGTAGCTTATTTCTAGTGAGTTCGTAAAGTGTAATAGCCAATTACGTTGAAATTATACTTGTAGATTCAAATAAAAGGGAATGGTTTTTTTGGTATAATACATGAATAAATTTATAGTAACTCAATATTTCTTTTTTCTCGTTTCATTTGTAAATTCTATGTTCCACTTTCCATCACGAATTATTATTCTAAAATACCCATACTCCATGACATGCATCGTTAAACTTACATGTCTTGAGTTGTTATTTTAATAAATTAATTTTTCTTTCTCTTTTTTTATTTTACATAAAGTGTTAGTTCATTTTTTTGAGTTCCTACCAAGTTAAAATTTTCATAATACCATATCCAATCGATTGTATTATTTCTCATTGATATGAATATAAGAGTTGTGAAAATAGTAAATCAATTACTAGTTGATAATTAATACTAAGCTAATAGGTTTTCAACTTTTGTCAAACAAAATTTATAAAAAGGATAAATAATGAAAATAAAGAAACTTCCATTGAATTTTTTTTTCTATTTCCATATATTTTCTTTCACTTCTAAATCTAATTAGATAAATAAATAATGAATCAAACATCAATAAAGCAATAAAACAAAAATGAAATATTTTTTCAAAATAGATAATTATCATATCAAAATTTATTTATTTTTCCTTAGGCATACACATTATAAAAGAAAAAGAAAAAAGAAAAATGATTAGGCGTGCACCAAAAAATTATTATAAAGAGATAAAAACAAAGAAAGAAGCTTACATGAATCACATAAAAATAAGTTAACAAAATTTGCAGTTGATATATCTTTACACTCCAAATTAATGCATGGATGCCCTCACTAAAACAGAGGAAAAAAGTGTACAATTAATAACAAAATGATACTTAATAAAGTAAACATGAATGGTAATTAAAGTGGGAATAGGCCTTAGAAATGACGAATTGTAGAATTAACAACTTCATGTAGACAAAAACCTTTTAACCTTTCAAATATTACAACTTATGTAACCTGCAATTCAACAAAATATTGAAACATCGGCAATTATTCAAATGTAAAATGCCGTATAAGTGAAGGTAGAGACAAAGAAAAGTAAAGATACATTAAGAAAATGGCGTTAATTTCCAAACTTTGGACATATACGATCATTGCATTCTTTGTAAGGATATGCTCTAAATGGAATATTGGTGGCTACAATATTGAAGATGGAGTTCCTGTGAAAACATGAGGAAAAAATTTACATTTTTTGCTACAAACAATTGACATCATCATTGTAAACAACTCGTTTTTGCCATTTTTAATTTTTTCTTTTTTTTAGTTGAGTTAGGTTAAAAAATAAACAAAACAAAAAATAAGAAAATAATAAAAATAAAAAAGAGAATCAAGCCGAATCATATTGAATAATATCAAGTTGAGTTGAGTTGAATTGTATCAAGTCAAGTTCAGTCCAATCTAGTCACGTTGGGTCGTTTAATATCAAATCGAATAATGATATATGATTAATTTAATAAATGATTAAATCATTTGAGAGTTGGGCTTTATTAAAATAATTTTAGCCCAGTCCAATTTAAAATAGATTTTTATCTAATTTATATTAGACTAAAATAGACTTAGGATTTATTAAATAAGTTATTAAGTTATATCCAATCAGATCGGATTGGATCGAGCCTTAAAAAATAGAAAGCCCAAATTAAGTAGGGTTTTTAAAAGTTAGGTCAAATATTCGTAGAATCATTATCGTATCTTTCGTATCTTCAATACGAAACATACAATTAGATACGAAATATACGATTAAGGGTTTATAAATAGCAAGTCGATGGGTAGACTTGAATATATATGTTTTTTTAAATTACACAATTCCTTATACTCACACAGGCCAAGCCCTTACCAACACCCTAAACATAGCAATTGAAATCAACACTCCTACGCCTGACGTGCCTTGTTGCCTTAATCTTTTGCTACGTTCCACAACTAAACTTCCGAATACGTTTACGCTACAACGCAACTTGACAAGAAATCACAAACAGAAGCCAACTTCCCATTCACACAAAGCAGAAGTTGACTACTTGACTAATCTACAAACAAGTAGTAGCCACGTTCCATCAAGTTTGATGCCATCGCAATCCTTATGCAACACCAATCCACAAGTCCAACTTAATAGATCTTCGCCAATAGCAACGAGTCTACGCATAACCAAACGCTTGATCGAACAATTCCCTTGGTTAGCCCCTTGACGCCAGCAATTCCAATTCATAATAAGCCCCTCACAATTCATACACTAATCAGAATTTCACGCCACAAACCAAAGTCAACTCTTTACAATGCCGAGCATCCAATATTAGCTTTACTCACGTCAAACAGCCCCTGTTTCCTTCGCTAATTCAATCACAACTCACCTGACACTCTCAATTCCATCACAGTAGGTCTACCTGACAAGCCAACGTACCACCACATGCACAAACCACTTTATGACATTACGCATGATGATGCACAATTTGATTCTATAAAATTTATTATTTATTTTATTACTTAGTTTAATTATTTTTACAAACCTTTTTTTGTTTGTTTGTTTTAATATAGGTTTTTTATTATTATTTTCATATTGCATGATTTTTTTTTAGATAATTCCAATTTTTAATAAATTTAAGTAAATTACATTTTTAGTAAAATCACGTTTTTTGAGAAAATAAACGTATCTTCAACGTATCTTACTGTCGAGATTTAGAAAAGATATGCATAAAGATACATATCAAGATTGTATTTTCAACGTATCTTACGGTTGAGATTTAGAAAAGATATACATAAAGATGCATATCAAGATTGTATTTTCAACATATTTTATGGTTGGGATTTAGAAAAGATACATATGTACGTATTTTGTAGTTAAGATTTAGAAAAAATATGTAAGGATATTATCTCTTCAACATATTTTATAATTAAGATTTAGAAAATATATCTTTTAACACATGGTGTTTTTAAAAAATAAAAAAAAATCTTAACCAAGATTTTTAAAAAAATTTAGTTAGTTAGAGTTTTCTCTAATTCATGAAATTAGATTTCTTAGGGTTTTTTTAAATAATAAATTGTTAAATAAACATAAACTTGGCTTAGTTTTTTGAAATAAAAAAAATGCATTCACTAAATATTTTATAAAAAGAGAACTACAACTGGTTTGATCTCGACTAACGAATATGTAAGCACCTTTGGGATAATCGCATAAAAAATAATTTTTTTTCCCTTTTTCTTGAAAAATTCGTAATAAAAAATAATAATAAATTCAATTTAGTTATTTTTTGTATATTTAGGTATATTTTTAGTATTTTTTAAGAAATCATAAAAATAAAAGGCCATTAATTTTTCTTTTGCTTTTACATGATGACTTATTCTTAATAAGTTAGTCCCCAAACCTAATTTTCTTTAGTTTAATTTTTTTAAAAAATTCGCAAATTAGTGGCTAACTTAGGGTTTTCCCACCCAAAACCCTAATTTTATTTTTTTACTAATTAAACTGGTTGGCGACTCTAAATTTTATTTAATTTTTTAGAAAATATTTTTTTTTATTTAATGCCAAGTAATTTATATTAAACAGGTTGTGCTTGATATTAGTTAAATTAAGGAAATGAAATAGAGCTCGACAGAATTGACAATTCCACTAAGAAAGCTTGGTGGGTTAACCATGTGAAAACTAAGAATTATTGATGGGCTTTTGTATTATTTTTCTTTAATTGTATTATAGTTGTACTAATTGTTTTTTTTAGTAATGCAGGCCCTTAAAAAAAAAAGGCCCGGCCCAATGGGCTTCTTGGAAAATTAGGGGGGTTTCTTTTTGTTTTTAAGAATCATTCGTGTCTGTAAATATGTTCAAACTTGGACTACCTTAGGAACTTTGGACGGGGCCGCCATTGTGTAATCCTTAAGTTGCTAGGATCATTACTCCCGCATAGTGGTGATAGGCGAGCCCATTCAGGTTTCAGTGTAGCCCATTAGGCTTCTCTTTAGAAAGCCTTAGAGCTATTGAGCTTGGAAATCGTAGACCCCACCCTCTTACATCATTCTTTTTGCAAAAACGTGTAGTTATTTTTTAAATTATAAGAAAAGCCTAATTAATCTGCGGTCAGTTTAATTTTATTCTTCAAAAAAGGTGAAATTTAAAAAAAATAACCTTTATATATTAGTATACGCAAACTTCATTTTTTAAAATCCTATTTCAGACCTATTTATATATAAGGGTATTTCTCGATTGCGGATTCATCATATTTCCTATAATTTATTAATTACTAACCCTTATTACATTGTATGCGTGTGTAATATACTACATCTTTTTATATATTTGATTTTATTTTATTAATGCTCGTTTCTATTTAATTGCTTTCATTCCTTGTATTATATATGTTTTATTTTTATCGTTTCTTGATAAGTGAAAGACTACGTAATTTTTAAGGAAATTTTTTAAAAGCTACAAAATTATTAATGATGTATCCAACTTTATTGTAAATTTACTAGCCTCATTGTAAGTAGTTGCTTCATTTCGTTTTTTTTTTTATGTAATTTAGATATGGAAAGTTAGGGTAATATCAATTCAGAGCCCGTCCATAAGGTCTAGTTAGATTAGTATTCCTTCTCCGAGACCATCCTAATAGATTAGTTGAACCAGCTTCCCCATGCTAAGCAAGATCATATTTGTAAAAAGATTGGGCTGGCCATGTCCCTCATGTAGGTCCAGCTTCACTGGCCTTTAATTCAAGCCCTTATCCATTACTGGGATCTAGAATCTATAGCTTTCAATTTTGGGCCACATGTGTTGACACCCACTATAGAAGAGTACTCACAACTGCTTAGTGCTCTACCTCTCAAAGTAGGCATAACTGTCCCAAATCTTAGAGTCTAGCTCGAGAAAACCTTCATGATTTTGCTAGGAGTAAAAAAGTCAGCCTTAGCACCATACTGATCTTCAAAAGGTAAGAAGTGTCTCAGCATCTTAAGATTAATAAAGTGGTTCTCAAGCCCGGACGCTTCTCAGAGATATTATCAAATCTTTTGTGGGGGATACGAATCGTGGGCCAAAAAGAGGATCAATGCTTTTATCGTAGCAATGTTTAAGACAGTGCTATTTCCCATCGAATATGGTCAAGTTCATTATAGGGTAACCGAACTAGTGAATCAATTTTTAGCCGATAAATCTTATATATCGATGCTATTGGCAAAACAATTGAAAACACTCACCCACTTGAAGAAACAGGGGTATGGGTGCTTCAAAGCCAACCCTACAATTCTTGCCATGTGGTTTTTCAATCACTCACAACAGTATGCAGGGAACCTTCTCAAGGAGTCTTTACTGGAAATATGAACTCGATTTAATGAATTCACCCGCTACCTTAAGGTACTATATGAAGCTTGGTTTAAAGGATGGGTGTCAATCACCAGCAATATGTAGCCAATAAATTTTACTTGGACAACTAGATGGAACCATTGCACTCAAACCGTCTTAGGGTACACTAACTATGCAGGGATTCTTCTTATCGGTATTACTGGTTATACAGGATATTTCCCAGTTTGTTGCACCATACAACTGGGTCCATTTCAAGAGATAACCTATAGAGATTCCTTCGATGTCGTCACAATGAGTTATCAAGATCATTATCTACCTACGGCTACTTTGATTCAATGATTAGTCGAACTCATAAAGTTGTAGGAATGGAGAGAAATCAAGAAAATAGTTAATGTGGGAACTTTGAGAGGCAAAGTCGGAGAATACCGAGCCACCTAGCAGTTCATTTATAATCAGTCGGTGAAGATTGGAAAGATATGATATGAAACTTCGGACGTATTCAAATACGAGGTAGAATTAGCACGTCTTTCACCTATCGAGCAAGCCGACCAAAATACCATACAGGCTAGAGTTGAAGCTCAGTTCCAAGAAAGTAAGAGAATTATTGAAGAGTTAAAGCTAGAAAATAAGAGATTGCTACAAGAAAATCAATTCTTGAAGAGCAAGATTCAAGAAATGGATGTTATATTTCGAAAACTAATGAGAGAAGTTGATGAACTCAGCCAAATCCGTTAACTCTTATAGATATAGGATTTAAGTTTTTAGGAAGATTAGTTAGGAGTTTTTTTCTTTTCTTTTAGTCCATTATATAAGTTAGATTTTATGATTATTAATAAATTTGCAGTTTTATTAAATAACAATCTTTATTGTTTGCGTAGTCTCTTGCTCATTATTATTTCTTGATTGTTGGCTTTTAAATAACATAAAAAAAATTAAAAAAAAAAAACAAAAACAAAAAAAGAGCAAACAAAAGAAAAAGAAGCAAAAGAAAAAAACAAAAAAAAAAAACAAAAATTTTAGTTTGCAAAGAGGTCTAAAACTTAGGTTTTCACGTAAGAATTTGGAGATAGCATTTAAGTGAGCAGACTTAATTAGAAGTTCAATATTCACTCGTTCTAAGGCAAGAATACCAACTGAGGGTACTGGAAACGTCAATCAAACCAAGCCTGACCCAAGAGTCGTAACCCTGGAGGAAAACATGAATAAGATGATCGAACAAATCCAAGCTCTTACTCGGGCTATTGGAATTCTTAATGATAGATAAGGATTTTAAGTTGACTCGAATCAAAATGCAAAAGCGACCCTTCCCCTTAAATTAGAAGATGAAGAATCGGTTTCTAATGCTAAGATATGGAGGAAGAAAATTGAGGAGAAATGTCGAGAGATAGAAAGAAAGTTAATGCAGAAGTTGACCGAGAAGATGAAAACCCTAGAAACGATTAATAGGTTTAACCAAATAGGGATGATCAACTTGCCGACATATGAAGATGATGATTTCTTGAAAAGATTTAAAGTGCTGGAATTCAAGAAATACGATGGGACCGGCTGCCCGAAGCTCCATACTAGGTTGTACATTAGGAAAATGAGCAAATACATGAAATATGACAAGGTGATGGTCCAGACCTTTCAAGAGAGCTTAACTAGGCTGGCCTTAACTTGGTATGCCCAACTGGACTTAAATGAGATCGATACTTTGGATAAATTAGCACGGGCTTTCTATAACCAGTCTAAGTTCAACATTGAAGTGACTCTATTTATGTGAGATCTAAATAATCTATGAAAGAAGGCCAATAAGAGCTTTAAGGAGTATGCTTAGAGATGAAGGGGCATGGCAGCTACTGTAACTCTACCCTTAATAGAAAAGGACTTGACTTTCGTTTTCCAACACTCTTGGAAGTCCATATTACTAATATTAAGTTAGATACCTCGCCTCCAACTTTGCAAAAATTGTGGTCTCAAGGTATTAAATTGAGGAAGTTATTGCTACTGGAAGGTTTCTTAATCTTGAAGAAACTGAGAAGAAGACACCTCCTATAAGATTTTCCAACAAAACCAAAGAAACCACCATAAGTGTCATCAATATCGATAATCTTATCAGGCCTGCAACCTTGGTAGCCATGACTGGAGGATCTAATCCCCTACTGAATTCGAGTCAAAATAATCACCCGTAAAGAAGACACTTTACTCATATTCACATTCCTCTAAGCCAAGTTCTTGCACGACCAAAGAAGGAGAATCTCTTCACATTCGAAGTACCGAAGGAGGGACAAAGACTGAGAAACTATAATCCAAAGCTCTGTTATAATTATCATTTGAGGCAAGTGGGGCATTCTACAAACAAGAGCTAAAGACTCAAACATAAGATCCAGGTTCTTATTGATGCAAAACTGGTTCAATTAGATTTCATGTAGACTCCCACTCCCAATGTGGGTAACTATCCTCTACCGAATCATAGACATTTAATCAATATGATAATTACTAAAGTTTCTAAAGAAAAGATTGATCTAGACAATCTCCCCATCACTATTGAGGAGATAGCTTGGAATCCAAGAAAGGCTAGATACTTGCAGAATATAAATCTTAGAGATAGAACTTGAACTAAACCGGTAATATATCAATTGTTGAAGGATGAGAAGATAAAGAAATTCGATATTATGGCTATGACGATTCCAAAACTACGAAAGAGAAGTACTTAGAGAATGGTATGAAGCTAGAGATCCGACAGTTGATACCCTAGGAGAACCATTAGAGAAGTTTGAGTATTTTATGGATTACGCCGGTTCACCTACCGTATATGTTGACAAACTACCCACTAGATGGGGCTTAGAATTTGAGGAGGAAGATAAGCTTATTGCAGAAGCCAAGAAGGCAATTGAGATGGTTAGAATGATTAGAGATGGGCTTAAGCCATTGGTTTTTTAGTACTACAGTAAGACTAACAAGGTTGAAGAATTGGATAAGCCCAAGAAGATTGCTTTCAATGTCCCAATAACTTCAGAGAAGTACAAAGTAGCCCCTTTGGATTACCAAATAGTGAATCAGACAACCAAGTCCTCATCACCTATGGTTGGTAGGCTTACGTGCTTAGGGTGAGTTTATGATTGGAGCAAAGAGGTTAAGAGGAAGTCTACTGTAGAATAGGCTTCTTGAAAGATCTTTAAAGATACAGATGGTAAAGATCAAAATGTTGCTAAGAAAACAACAAAAGCCAGTGAATATAAGATTATGGATTAACTAGCCAAAGCATTGGCCTAGATCTCTCTAATAGGCTTGCTATTGTTATCAGATACTCACCGGGAGGCATTAATCAAAATTATGAAAGATGTCAAAGTACTTAAAGGGATTCCTATTGAAAAGCTAGGATTGGTGGTAAACTCGATATTTGCAAAAAATTAGATTTCGTTCTCGCCAAATGAGTTAGGTGAAGAAGAAAACCAGCATACAAAGCTCCTTTTCATAATGGTCAAGTGTACAGGGAAAGTGATTGCTTGAGTTCTAATAGATAATGAGTCTTCATTGAATGTACGTCCTTTGGCAACACTAAATTTACCTGGAGTAGATTCAACTGAGATAAAGCCCAACTCGATTTCCGTAAGGGCTTTTGATGGATCAAAGTGGGAGATAATTGGAGAAATTGAGCGACAAGTCGAGATTAGTTCACAGATGTTTACTATTCCGTTTCAAGTTCTGGATATACCGCGAACTTTTAATCTTCTATTGGGAAGACCATGGATTCATTCAGTAGGGTCAATTCTGTTTAGCTTACGTCAGAAAGTGAAATTCATAACCAATGAGTAGTTGGTTGTTATTCACGGAGAGCAAGGCTATAAGATTTACATAGAGATGGCTATTCCATATGTTGGGAGTGAAGAATTAGAGGAGCTAGGATTGCAGATTTTTTATGAAGTCAGTATGATCAAAGAGTCAAGACAAGGGGTATGTGGTCGCTTTGAACAACCTAAGCGGTAGATTGGAACGTTCAGGCTTGGGTATGAACCCATTGAAGATGAGATTCAAGAAATGAAGGCCAAAACTAGAGGCAAGAAAGGAGATCAGTGTTACTCCCTGAAATCACAGAGTCGCAACAGTCCCGCCATGTAAACCATTCTATGATAGTAACTAGCCTCGCAATATCTACCATAGACATAATTTACATAAGGCGTCAACGACTCCTTACTTTGAAGTAAACAGTCCAATTAAATGTTTAACTACAATTATGGTAAATTTCACAAATTTGTAATAAACCTATGTAATTATATGTAAAGTCTACAGAATTTCCTAGGAAATTCTACATATACACAACAGTTCACTAATTTATATAATAATTATCAATCTTTCATCCTCAAACTACAAAGGACATTCTCGCTACACATCACTACTAAGTAAATCAATCCTCACACCCTTGGCTTCAAAAGAACTAACCTCTGGATAATTGTAAGGCGGCATAATACTTGAAGTATTCAGAGATTGTAAGCCCTAAAGCCAAGCCAAGTAACCGTAGGGTTGAACTTAGAACCTAAGGTTTAGGGCGATCGGTTAAAGGATCCGATCAAACCCAAATTAGAAACTATTGAGAGAAATATTAGTAAAACTGACCCCGTAAACTTGAATTTAAGAAAATAAGTAATAAAATAGGAGACTATAAAATTTTCAAATTTTAAGTATAATAGGTATTAATTACCGAAAATGCGAAAAGTGTCATGAAATAACTAATAAATTACTAGAGATAGATTATATGTATACTAAAAATTTTAGAATGACCAAAATAATATTTAGGAATGTTCACGTGTATCTTACATGTATTTACGTGTAGATAAAAATACGCGTAATTACTAAAATTGTCCGAAAACTAAGTAAATAATTAAAGAAAAATACAAAATAATTATAAAAAAATCAGAAAAAAATCAGAAGAGGATAACTGCAATAAGATCAGGTCGTGGACTGAAAAGAAAAAATTAACCAATAGGAATTAGACAAACAAAAAGCCTAAAATTAAGGAAATGAGGCAAAATCCCATCAAATTAATGCACATTAATTATTACATTTGTCTATAAATAAGGAAAAAAATTCTCAGAAGTCATTTGGCTAGTTTGTGATCTGAGAAAAATCGAAACACAAAAAAATTCGAGAGAAATTCCAAAAGAAAAAAGAAAACTGTGCAGATTAGCAAGGTGAACTAAAACCACCACCCACCACCACCTGGGACCGAACCACCACTACCACCCTACAGTAGACCCAGCGCCTGGACCGGCCGACAACATTGGACCGGGTTTGGACGGCCCAAAAGCTTCGGACCGGTTAGTCACTTATTCACCCGATTTTTGTATAATTTTGTAAAATTATGTATTTTGCCCAGAAAATTATGAAACTTGTTATTATGATGTTTTATTGTATGTAGATTTAGGTAAAAATATTTATTTAGTTTAATTATATCTGGAAATATAGGGTCCCTAACAAATTGTTTGAAACCGAGCATTTGTAAACCGGAAAATAAATAGGCTTAGGGATGTAGTTTGGAGTTCAAAATTTTTCTGTAGGATGCTCATTTGATGTATAACAGTGCTATGAAGCCATTTTTTTTAAATTAATTTTCGAAATTTTTTAGTTAATTTTTAGCCCTAAAATGATGGTAAAATTGGGTGATTAAGGGTTAATTAAGTGATTAGGATGTTAATTACTGATTTGAATCTTAATTAGAGGTTTAGGGAAGTTAATCTCTGCAGTGGAACCTTAATCCTATCCTTTAGGTACTAAGTATGGTTAATTAGGGAAATTAGGTAAGTAATATAATAAATTAGTAATATGTGAAAATGTAAATTAATAAATTTAAAAAAATAAGGTTATTTATATAATATTATAATAGAAATAAGAAAAATAAGAAATCTGAAACGACATTTAATTTTAAGTAAATATCTTAAAATGTAAGATTTTTACACATCGGAAATAAATCTGATACCTCAATTAGGGTTAACGTGTACCGAATAGTTAGAATACCAAAATTTCGACCCAATAGAATATTTGAATACCCAAACATAATATGATTAATGTCACATTGGGATTCGAGCCTAATTACGACTTAGGAATTAAAACTAGAATCTAGTTTAGGAGACGAACCCCGAAATAGAACACAACGAATCATTACTACGTTATAGGTATGCATGAGGAAAATGAGTTATATTATGAGTTAGAATAATAATCCATAAAAGATAAGTACTAAAAGAACCTATTGGTATTATAGGACACCCAGAAACAAATCAGCTCGCAACTAGAGGATCGAGCGATCGAGCAAATTCAAGTAAGTTGGGTTATTGCTTATTGTAATAGAGTACTAGTTTCGTAGTACTCGGAGACTTAGACTTGTATATGATTGTGATTGTAAATAGTTTGCGCATGTGCTTGATGTATCTGAATTCGTGCTGGAATTTGTACCGTGAATGACTTTGTGACTGATTGAGTTGGTATGA
Source organism: Lumnitzera racemosa (assembly GCA_024138005.1). Lineage (NCBI taxonomy): Eukaryota > Viridiplantae > Streptophyta > Magnoliopsida > Myrtales > Combretaceae > Lumnitzera > Lumnitzera racemosa. The sequence goes on from JAMXBC010000004.1 coordinate 111,682,238, forward strand.
ACTTGTTGAACACCCTAACCGGCATTTAATCTCAGTCGACCCTAATAACCGAAAATGTCATGCATTGCAACCCGTTAGGGGATCATAGGACTCTCCAACCAAATACCGACCCCTTCGAAAGAGATAGCGCAGGATTGCAAAACGGTCCCTTCTTCATCCTCAGTCGAACTAAGTGACAGGAGAGGAGGACGCGGCGGGGATGGAGTCAATGGTTCGAAGGTAGTCGCGGGAGGAGCGAAGTCTCCATTGCACAAGCCTGGGTTTGGTTGTGAGCTGCTGCATAACATGGAACTCCTCAACCCGGATTGGAGCGGGTGAAATTTCTCTGATTTCGCAATGGACCGGACTATGTTGTGCGATGACACTTGATTGTTGCATTGCATGAAAATAATTGTTTGATAACTCTGTTTGTGCTTGTATGCATTCATGAGTCTCCAATTCAACTTACTGAGCTGTAGTTGCTCATACCTTTATAGATCCTTTTGCAAGTTCTGATTTGTAATCTCTTCAAGTACTATGCCGCCCTACAATTATCCAGAGGTTAGTCCTTTTGAAGCCAGGGGTGTGAGAATCAAGTTATTTAGCAAATGTGTAACTAGACTGACCTTGTAGTTAAAGGTTGAAGCCTGTTAGTTATTCTGCAAATTAGTAAACTATAGTTACTATGTAAAACTTCCTGGGAAGCTCTGTAGACATTATTATAAATATCTATGTTTTATAGAACTTTGTGGTAATTATCATAATTGTTGTATAATCATTATCAAACTGTTTACTTCAAAGCGAGGAGTCGTCGACGCCTTGTGTAGATTATCTCTATGGTAGGCACTGTGAGGCCAGTTACTATCATAGAATGGTTTACACGGCGGGACTGTTGCGACTTTGCGACTTTAGGGCGTAACAGTTTTCGGTTGGTATCAGAGCGTAGTTTTAGTAAACTCGCTTTGAAGCGTCATACCTTAAAAGAAATAGACATTTTAGGAATATTGAGAGTAGGTAATACTAAGTGGGCGATAAAAGATTGTATAACATAAGTAACCTTAATCTTTAACATAGGAAATATTAATTGGTTTAAATATACTTACAGGGTCGAAGGGGAGAACTGATTCATAGTTGGATACGATTTGGATGGAATGGAGAAGTATCTCCCATTGATTATAGGGTTAAATTACAATTGCTACTGATGGAACTAGCTGATTGGAATATATTTAGGACAGTTGATGAGATTATCAATAAGTTTCACGATCGGATGTGCTATAGCTGGAAGGATGAGTGGGCATGGATGGAGACAAGTTTAGGCCCCCAGTATAATAGATACACCGCTATAGCAGCTTTTGAGCAGAGATGGTTGGAGAAGGAGGGAATTATAACCCTGATGATGCCCTTACGGTATTTTCCTGCTAGGTTAGAGGATGGGAGACCATACCCTGCCAGTATTGCACACATCCCTGCTGACATCCCATACATTCCTAGACAGTACCCACCAGGGATCATTGATTGATTTCCACAGTTTCCCGAGCCTGCTGGGGATGGTATAGAGATACCATTGAACTTTTGTCCTGAACCTAAACCTGAGATACCAGGACCACCACCAGAAAACCCACATCCAGTTGAACCTCAAGAAGATGGAGTTCATATAGAGGAAGACCCTGAGGAGGACCTAGAAGAAGAAGATCTAGAAGAAGATCCAGAAGAAGACCCTGAAGAGGAGCAGGAAAACGAGGATGAACCTGGTGTAGACCTACATGCTTTGCTCATGCAGGTGATTGCAGACACCGGGATAGCTGGAGTAGGAGCTGGTAATCCAGTTGAGTCGGATGATGATGAAGTACAGGAGGTGATTGTGATCCCGGAGACTCCAGAGATAATATATATAGACTCTACATCAGAGAGTGAGCATGAAGACCATTCAGTTGGAGGCCATATGGATTATGATCCCTTTGATGATGTAGCTGCTATGGATTCAGAGGAGGATTAATTTAGTTGGATGACTGACATATTTAGTTAGGTAGAATTTTGGATATGATCCAGGAGCGATTTTGATGGAAACTGATGTATTTTAGGATCTTTTGATGTGTTTTGACTTTTGATGTATTTTGTAGCTTCTGGATCAAGTTAGATGTACGTTGTAGAGTTAGGTTCATAGACGTATCAAATTACCCTGAATTGCTAGCTATTGTAATGCCAGTGTTGAAGAAAAATGGGAAAGTTAGGATCTGTATAGATTTTCGTGATTTAAACCAGGCAACATCGAAGGATAACTTTCCTTTACTGCACATTGATGTATTGGTGGATGACATAGCCAAAAATCATCTTTTCTTGTTTATGGATCATTTCTCGGGATATAATCAAATTAAGATGGTAGAAGAGGATAAAATCAAAATCACTTTCGTTACCACTTGGGGAATGTTTTGCTATCGTATGATGCCATTCAAGTTGAAGAACGCTGAGGCAACTTATCAGCGTACTATGGTTACTTTGTTTCATGACATGATATATCAAGAAATTGAAGTTTATGTAGATGATATGATCGCTAAATCCAAGGAGAATAAAAACCATGTAGATATTTTACGTAAGTTATTCGAGCGATTAAGGAAGTTTCAACTAAAGCTGAACCCCGAAAAGTGCACCTTTGGAGTAACCTCGGGCAAATTGTTGGGTTTTGTAGTTAGTAGAAAAGGAATTGAAGTAAACCCAGATAAAGTCAAGGCAATTGTAAACATGCATGCACCTAAGTCTATAAAAGAAGTATGAAGACTATTGGGGAGGTTAAATTATATCGCTTGGTTTGTATCACAGTTAACTGATAAATGCAAGCTGTTGTTCAAACTTTTGAGAAAGAACGCAGCAATAGACCGTAATGAAGAATGTGAGTAAGTATTTGCTAAAATCAAAGAATATCTTATGAATCCACCGGTATTGGTCACTCTTACACTGGAACGGCCATTGATTCTCTACTTGACAATCCTTCCTGAATCGATGAGATGCATGCTGGGACAGAAAGATGCAACAGACAAAAAAGAGCACCCTATATATTACTTGAGCAAAAAATTCACAGAAGGCAAGCAAAAATACTTAGAAGTGGAAAGGACGTATTGTGCATTGGTATAGGTAATGAATAGGCTTAGGCAGTATGCTCTCTATTACTTAATAGAGTTATTGACAAAACATGACCCATTGAGATATTTAAAAGAAAAGTTGGCATTGATTGGGAGAATCTCGAAGTGGTAAATGCTAGTCTCTGAGTTTGATATCAAGTATGTGAGTTAGAGTTCAGTTAAGGGGTGGGTGATAGGTGATTTATTGGCAAAATTCCCATTAGAAGATGAGGATGATGGTTCAGAAGCACAATTTCCTAATGAAAATGTCATGATGGCAAATGAATTGAGTGGTGAGAAATTAGGATGGAGAATGTATTTTAATGGAGAAGCTATTGTGTTTGAATGTAAGATAAGAGTAATATTGGTATCACTAGAAGGAAACCATTTCCTTATGGCAGCGAGATTGACATTTCCATATATGAACAACATAGTTGTCACACCCCAAAGCGGTAGAGTTGTAATAGCCCCACCGTGTAAACCATCATAAGATAGAAGTTGGCCTTACAACCGCTATCTTAGAACTGATCTACATAAGGAGTCCACAACTAACCCCCTTTGAAGTAAACAGTTTGTAATTTAAATAAATCATTTACCTAAAAAGGTGAGGAAATTTATATATATTCACTATAATTCAGTTATTACATTATTCAGAAATGAAAAGTAATAACATATGTGTTGATTCTTCAATGTTTTTCCTCATTCCCCAAGATCCAGCAGTTGTTAGCTTCAGAGTAGTTGTTGCCGCTTCTTAGCCAGCACCTGCACGACATCTATAGGGATGTGAGCAACCACAGATCAGTAAGTTAGGATGGAGGACTTAAAACTATACCACAAACATAACAAGGTTTTCGATCAACTTATTAGGTACAATGCATGTGCAAGCAAATGCCATCGCACGACGTTGTCCGGCCTGTTGTGAGATTAGAAAAATTACGCCCACTCTAATCCTGGTTGAGGAGTTGCCATTAATGCAACAACTCACGATCAAACCCAGACTTATGCAATGGAGACCTCGCTCCTCCCGGGACTACCTTCGAACCACTAACTTCACCCTCGCCGCGACCTCCTCTCCTGTTACTTAGTTTGACTAAGGATGAAGAAGGGGCTAATTGCAATCTTGTGCTATCTCTTTTGAAGGGGTCGGTATTTGGTCGGAGAGTCCTAAGTTCCCCTAACGAGTTGCCATGCATGTCTGATTATGGTTACTGGTCGTATACTTGATTAAGTCCAGTTTAGGGTGATCAATCATTTCATACAAATCATTCAATACATGCCAGAGTAACAAATAGAATCATAGTATCACTTATAATCAAGCATATGTACACATCCAACTATCTAACAAGCACAACCAAGCATAATCTTAAGTCTCCAAAATACAGCATCGTATTAATCCCAACTTATCTCGACTCCCCGCTCACTTACTCGAGGTTCGACTTGCTCAGGCCATCGCCGATCATCCCTATAACACAAACGTGGTTTCGGTTTTCATATAATGATTATAGGTTCGGTTTCTCCTATAACGCTTATTGTTATGTTTTATTTAGGGTTTAATATACTTATTTATCTAGGTTTTAAGTCTTTTACAATTATTATAGGTTTAGGGTTAGGTTCGGATTCAGTTTCTGCATCAATTTTTTTTTTAATTTAGGTTTTAGTTCGATTTCTAAGTCCTAAATATGTTTGAATTCTAATGTGAAATTAATCACATTAAGCTCGAGTATTCAAATATCCTATTGGGTCTTAATTTAGTATTCGAAACTATTCGATTCACGCTAGTCCTAATTGTGGTATCGGATTTATCCCCGATGTAAGAAAATCTTACTTTTTTATATAATTACCTAAAATTCAATCTTACTTCAGATTTAATATTATTCTGATTTTTACTCTAATATTATCTAAATAACCCTAATTTTTTAGATTTATTAATTTACAATGTCACATATTACTAATTTCTTATATTAATTACCTAATTTCCTAAATTAACCATGTTTAATACTCCAAAGGCTAGGATTAAAGTTCCACATCAGAGATTAATATCCCTAAACATCTAATTACTATATAAATTAGTAATTAGTATCTTAATCACCTAATTAACTTAAAATTACCCAATTTTTTCATCATTTTAGGGCTAAAAATTAACTTAAAATTTTCAAAAATTAATTTTTAAAAAATGACTTCATAGCATTGTTCTATATCACATAAGGATTCTACAGAAAAAAATTGAGCTCCAAACTACACTCCTAAACCTATTTATTTCTCGTTTCAATTATGCTCGGTTTTGATCAATTTGTTAGGGACCCGATATTTTCAGACATGATTAAACTAAATCACTATTTTTTCCTAAATCTACATACAATAAAAGCTCAGAATAACAAATTTCATAATTTTTTGGGTAAAATAACTAATTTTACGAAATTATTCAAAATCGATGCAAAGGAGGGACTCACCGATTGGGGTGTCTCCGGCTACCTCCGGCCGCCGTGGCCTTGTCAGCCAGCCTGTGCACTGCCACCACCGTGTGATGGTGGTGGCCGTCCACTCCCAGTTGCTCATCTGGTGTGGGTTCCCTTTAAAGGCCCTAATTGCATAGTTTTCTTTTTTTTTTTTTGTTTCTAGATTTTCTCTCAAATTTTCGAGTCTCTCTATTTTTCTCTCATTCTAAACTGTCCAAATGAGTTCTGAAAATTTTTCCCCTATTTATAGACGATTTTTTGTAATTATTATGCATTAATTATACATGACTTTGCTCAATTTCCTTGATTTTTTGGCTTTTTTGTTGTCTAATTTTAATTGGTTAATTTTTCTTTTGCAGATCCTAACTTGCCACGACCTGATTTGGATCATTCCTGATTTGTCCTGATTTTTCTTGATTTTTTCTTAATTAATTATGAATTTTCTTTAAGTATTTAGTATTATTTTAGCATATTTTGCGTATTGTAAGTAATTACGCGTATTTATACCTACATGTAAATTCATATATAGTACAAATAAACATTCCTAAATATTATTTAGGTTATTTTATAATTTTTAGTATATATATAATTTATCTCTAGCGATTCGATAAGTATCAGAATGCATTTTACGCATTTTACGCATTTTCGATAAATAACGAGTTATATACTTAAAATTTGGAATTTTTATTAGGTTCACTTTATAATTTAGGTTCGATCGAGTCTTTTAACTAATCGAAATCTCGAATGGTTAGTTGTGGGGTTTACAATAGCAGAATATAAAGTCTGCATTTTGGGGCTCAAAATGGCATTAGATACAAGAATACAAAGCTTAAAATGTATGGAGATTCTTCTCTTATAATTCTCCAAATCCTGGGAGAATATAAGACGAAAGACGAAAAACTAATACTTCATCATGAGTATTTAAGCAAGCTGATTAAAAGATACCAAGAAATTTCATTTACTTATATTCCAAGCACCTAAAATCAATTTGCTGATGCATTGGCCACATTAGTGTCAATGATGAAAGTTATGGATGGGATAGAAATTCAGCCCTTGAAGATTGGGGTAGAAGAAAAACCGACTTTTTACCTAACAATTGAAGAGAATAAATCAAAGAAACCTTAGTATCATGATATTAAAAGGTTACTTCAAACAAGGGAGTTCCCTGATGAGGCGGATAGAAAAGCTTTAAGAAGATTGGTTGCTCATTTACTATTAAGTAAAGCTACATTGTACAAAAGATTACTAGATGCAACATTGTTGAGATATGTGAATGAAGAAGAAGTTGAGAAACTAATGAAAGAAGCACATAAAAGAGTCCATGGTCCTCATATAAATGGGTATATGTTAGCTAGCAAAATCATGAGGATTGGATATTTTTGGATGATGATGAAATCAGATTGTATCAGGCATGTGAGGTAGTGTCACCTGTATCGGGTGTATACTAATAAAATTAATTCTCCTCCTCAAGAATTGTATGTACTGTTAGCTCTTTGGCCTTTCTTAATGTAAGGGATGGATATGATCGGGCTAATTTTGCTAATAGCTTCGAACGGGTATAGATTCATTTTAGTCGTGATCGACTATTTTATTAAGTAGGTTGAAGCAACTTCATACGCTACGGTGACCAAAGGAGTAGTGGTCAAATTCTTGAAAAGAGATATTATTGCAAGATACGGTGTACCTGAGTCTATTATTACAAATAATAGGATAAATTTGAATAACAAGTTGATAGATGAAGCGTGCAAACAATTCAAGATCAATTACAGAAACTCAACTCCATATCGACCTCAAATAATTTGGGCAGTTGAAGCTGCTAATAAGAATATCAAAAGAATTATTAAAAAGATGACGATCACTGTAAGCCTTAAAGCCAAGCCAAGTAACCGTAGGGTTGAACTTAGAACCCAAGGTTTAGGGCGATCAGTTAAAGGATCCGATCAAACCCAAATTAGAAACTATTGAGAGGAATATTAGTAAAACTGACCCCGTAAACTTGAATTTAAGAAAATAAGTAATAAAATAGGAGACTATAAAATTTTTAAATTTTAAGTATAATAGGTATTAATTACCGAAAATGCGAAAAGTGTCATGAAATAACTAATAAATTACTAAAGATAGATTATATGTATACTAAAAATTTTAGAATGACCAAAATAATATTTAGGAATGTTCACGTGTATCCTACATGTATTTACGTGTAGATAAAAATACGCGTAATTACTAAAATTATCCGAAAACTAAGTAAATAATTAAAGAAAAATACAAAATAATTATAAAAAAATCAGAAAAAAATCAGAAGAGGATAACTGCAACAAGATCAGGTCGTAGACTGAAAAGAAAAAAATTAACCAATAGGAATTGGACAAACAAAAAGCCTAAAATCAAGGAAATGGGGCAAAATCCCATCAAATTAATGCACATTAATTACTACAATTGTCTATAAATAAGGAAAAAATTCTCAGAAGTCATTTGGCTAGTTTGTGATCTGAGAAAAATCGAAACACAAAAAAATTTAAAAGAGAAATTCCAGAAAATAAAAAAAAAAAGAAAACTATGCAGATTAGCAAGGTGAACTAAAACCACCACCCACCACCACCTGGGACCGAACTACTACCACCACCCTACAGTAGACCCACCGCCTGGACCGGCCGACAACATTGGACCGGGTTTGGACGGCCCAAAAGCTTCGAACCGGTTAGTCATTTATTCACCCGATTTTTGTATAATTTTGTAAAATTATTTATTTTGCCCAGAAAATTATGAAACTTGTTATTATGATGTTTTATTGTATGTATATTAAGGGAAAAATATTTATTTAGTTTAATTATATCTGGAAATATAGGGTCCCTAACAAATTGTTTAAAATCGAGCATTAGTAAACCGGAAAATAAATAGGCTTAGGGATGTAATTTGGAGTTCAAAATTTTTCTGTAGGATGCTCATATGATGTATAATAGTGCTATGAAGCCATTTTTTTAAAATTAATTTTTGAAATTTTTAAATTAATTTTTAGCCCTAAAATGATGGTAAAATTGGGTGATTTAAGGTTAATTAAGTGATTAGGATGTTAATTACTGATTTGGATCTTAATTAGAAGTTTAGGGAAATTAATCTCTGCAGTGAAACCTTAATCCCAGCCTTTAGGTACTAAGTATGGTTAATTAGGGCAATTAAGTAAGTAATATAATAAATTAGTAATATGTGAAAATGTAAATTAATAAATTTAAAAAAAATAAGGTTATTTAGATAATATTATAATAGAAATCAGAAAAATAATAAATCTGAAATGACATTTAATTTTAAGTAAATATCTCAAAATGTAAGATTTTTACACACCGGGAATGAATTCGATACCTCAATTAGGGTTAGCGTGTACCGGATAGTTTAGAATACAAAAATTACGACCCAATAGGATATTTGAATACCCGAGCATAATGTGATTAATATCGAGCTTAATTACGACTTAGGAATTAAAACTAGAATCTAGTTTAGGAGCCGAACCCCGAAATAGAACACAATGAATCATTACTACGTTATAGGTATACATGAGGAAAATGAGTTATATTATGAGTTAGAATAATAATCCATAAAATATAAGTACTAAAAGAACCTATTTGTATTATAGGACACCCAGAAACAAATCAGCTCGCAACTAGAGGATCGAGCGATCGAGCAAATTCATGTAAGTTGGGTTATTGCTTATTGTAATAGAGTACTAGTTTCGTAGTACTCGGAGACTTAGGCTTGTATATGATTGTGATTGTAAATAGTTTGCGCATGTGCTTGATGTATCTGAATTCGTGCTGGAATTTGTACTGTGAATGACTTTGTGACTGATTGAGTTGGTATGAACTTGTTGAACACCCTAACCGGCATTTAATCTTAGTCGACCCTAATAACCGAAAACGTCATGCATTGCAACCCATTAGGGGATCATAGGACTCTCCAACCAAATACCGACCCCTTCGAAAGGGATAGCGTAGGATTGCAAAATGGTCATTTCTTCATCCTCAGTCGAACTAAGTGACAGGAGAGGAGGTCGCGGCGGGGGTGAAGTCAATGGTTCGAAAGTAGTCACGGGAGGAGCGAGGTCTCCATTGCACAAGCCTGGGTTTGGTTGTGAGCTGCTGCATAACATGGAACTCCTCAACCCGGATTGAAGCGGGTGAAATTTCTCTGATTTCGCAATGGACCGGACTACGTTGTGCGATGACACTTGATTGTTGCATTGCATGAAAATAATTGTTTGATAACTCTGTTTGTGCTTGTACGCATTCATGAGTCTCCAATTCAACTTACTGAGCTGTAGTTGCTCATACCTTTATAGATCCTTTTGCAGGTTCTGATTTGTAATCTCTTCAAGTACTATACCGCCCTACAATTATCTAGAGGTTAGTCCTTTTGAAGCCAGGGGTGTGAGAATCAAGTTATTTAGCAAATGTGTAACTAAACTGACCTTGTAGTTAAAGGTTGAAGACTGTTAGTATTCTGCAAATTAGTAAACTATAGTTACTATGTAAAACTTCCTGGGAAGCTCTGTAGACATTATTATAAATATCTATGTTTTATAGAACTTTGTGATAATTATCATAATTGTTGTATAATCATTAATCGAACTGTTTACTTCAAAGCGAGGAGTCGTCGACGCCTTGTGTAGATTATCTCTATGGTAGGCACTGTGAGGGTAGTTACTATCATAGAATGGTTTACACGGCGGGACTGTTGCGACTTTGCGACTTCGGGGCATAACAGTTCTCGGTTGGTATCAGAGCGTGGTTTTAGTAAACTCGCTTTGAAGCATCATACCTTAAAAGAAATAGACATTTTAGGAATATTGAGAGTGGGTAATACTAAGTGGGCGATAAAAGATTGTATAACATAAGTAACCTTAATCTTTAACATAGGAAATATTAATTGGTTTAAATATACTTACAGGGTCGAAGGGGAGAACTGATTCATAGTTGGATACGATTTGGATGGAATGGAGAAGTATCTCCCATTGATTATAGGGTTAAATTACAATGGCTACTGATGGAACTAGCTGATTGGAATATATTTAGGACAGTTGATGAGATTATCAATAAGTTTCACTATCGAATGTGCTATAGCTGGAAGGATGAGTGGGCATTGATGGAGACGAGTTTAGGCCCCCAGTATAATAGATACACCGCTATAGCAGCTTTTGAGCAGAGATGGTTGGAGAAGGAGGGAATTATAACCCTGATGATGCCCTTACGGTATTTTCCTGCTAGGTTAAAGGATGGGAGACCATACCCTGCCAGTATTGCACACATCCCTACTGACATCCCATACATTCCTAGACAGTACCCACCAGGGATCATTGATTGGTTTCCATAGTTTCTCGAGCCTGCTGGGGATGGTATAGAGATACCATTGAACTTTAGTCCTGAACCTGAACCTGAGATACCAGGACCACCACCAGAAAACCCACCTCTAGTTGAACCCCAAGAGGATGGAGTTCATATAGAGGAAGACCCTGAGGAGGACCCAGAAGAAGAAGATCCAGAAGAAGACCCTGAAGAGGAGCAGGAAAACGAGGATGAACCTGGTGTAGACCTACATGCTTTGCTCATGCAGGTGATTGCAGACACTGGGATAGCTGGAGTAGGAGCTGGTAATCCAATTGAGTCGGATGATGATGAAGTACAGGAGGTGATTGTGATCCTGGAGACTCCAGAGATAATATATATAGACTCTGCATCAGAGAGTGAGCATGAGGACCATTCAGTTGGAGGCCATATGGATTATGATCCCTTTGATGATGTAGCTGCTACGGATTCAGAGGAGGATTAGTTTAGTTGGATGACTGACATATTTAGTTGGATGACTGACATGTTTAGTTAGGTAGATTTTTGGATATGATCCAGTAGCGATTTTGATGGAAACTGATGTATTTTAGGATCTTTTGATGTATTTTGACTTTTGATGTATTTTTTTTTTTACTTTTGATGTATTTTGTAGCTTCTAGATCAAGTTAGATGTACGCTGTAAGTAAGTTTGATGTAGTCAGTTGATGTAACCTTTTGTCTTGTACAGTTGTAAAGATCGAGTCTGTACTAAGTTATGTAAGGAACGATGTAATCGAGTTGTAAATTTGATGTATGTATTTGAAAGTTATCGAGTTGTATCTTTTATTTTGAAGTTGTAATAGTAATGATGTAAGGTTGAATGAAATATACAGTGAAAGTTAGATTTCTAAGTACGTTGACTTTAATACTATTGTCATTACTATTTGATATGAGTACATATTGCAAGCATTTATTTATTTATAAATATTCTCTAAACAAAAGCAGGGATAACTTATAGATAGATAGGAAAGCAGGATTATAAGTTAAACTAGTAAGTGATTATGGCTGAAGCTGGAAACGGGAGTAGTCAAGGAGGAGCTGAAGGGAATCAAAACCCTCCGCCACGAGCACCATCACCACCAAGAGAACAACATAGACAAGATTTACCTCCGCCGCCTCCACAAGAAAATATGCCTATTGGGCAAATACTTGCCAGTATGCATACGATGATGAGACAGCAAGGAATGTTGATTCAACATCTTATGACTGGTGGTAATGTAGGAAATAGAAGACCCCAAGAAGTTGAACAATGAATAGAACGACCTCAAGAGGTAAATAAACTTCTTGAGTTTATAAAAGCCAACTGTTATTTTAAGGGGGAGATGGGTAGGCTAGATGTAGTTGATGACTGGTTAGCCCAAGTTGAACGGAGTTTTGAGGCTTTTAGAGTCCCTGAATCCCAAAAGTTATCTTATGGTACATTTATGTTAAAGTTAGCTGCGAGAGTATGGTGGGACTCGAGAGCAAGGCAACTTGGAAATAACATTGATTGGCAACAATTTAAGGAGGAATTCAGGAAGGAGTATTTTCCCCATAGTGTTCAAAACAGAATGGTGTGAGATTTGTTTGAATTGAAGAAGGGAGGTATGAGTGTAACCCAGTATGATACTGAATTTAATAGATTATTACAATATGTACCTGGCTCATACCGGGATAATGTTGAGTTGAAAAAGGATTTGTTCCTTACTGGATTTGACCCCACAATATGTTGTAAGCTGTTGGATTATGGTTTTACCACTTACAATGAAGTGGTAGATAAGGCAAGACAATTAGAAGATAATCGTGTGAGGATGCAAGCAATGTGGAGTCAAAAAATCAATAGAGGATATAGACCAGGTCCATCATTTAAGAGATCATATCCTGGTGCCTCCAGTAGCAGTTCTGGGCAGAAGAGAAGGAGACCAGTAACTCTAGCTAGTAACCCTGCTCAATCAGTACCTAATTTGAGCTTTTATGACAAGGATGGAAATGTCAAGTGCTGGAAATGTGGTGCAAATCATTTTCCAAGAAATTATGTTCAGCTTAGGGGAAAATGTTTCATATGTAGAGATTCGAACCATGTGCTGAAGGCATGTCCTAAGATGAAATTAATAAAGTGTAATAAGTGTGGTAGAAGGGGTCATTTCTCCAGGTATTGTCCACAGTTTGTACAAGGAGCTACGCGAACAGAAGGTGTTGATAACACTACTGCACCTGCTCGTATCTTTGCCCTGGAGGATATGGAAATTGAGGAGAATGATGATTTCTCAGATTTTATGGAAGAGTACTACCATGATGATGTTGAGGAGCTCATGGGAGTGGAAGAAGAAAATGATGAAGGACTTGTAACTGGTATGTACTCAGACTATTTATTTTAATAATAATTCTAAGTGTGAATTAAATTGAAATCTTTGCATTTTAAGATTTATGAATGTTACTGTATTTGGTAACCATAGTAATAGTACATTCCAGGACATGTGCTGATAAATGGACAACCTGTTTTTGTGCTGTTTGATACTGGTGCATCTCATTCCTTTACAAGTCAGAAATTTGTAAATGAACAAGAGTTTAGTGTGGTTACTGTTAATGTAACTTATAAAGTTAGAACTCCGACTGAGGAGAAGGTAACAACACGAGAAGTAGTAGCTGATGGTAGGATAAAAATTCAAGAGAAGGAGTATCCTATAAGTCTTGTGATATTACCTCTACAAGGGTACGATGTCATAGTAGGAATAGATTGGTTGTCAAAGAATAAAGCTATTATGGAGTGTAGCAATAAAATTGTCAATCTTAATGATGGAGAAACAATATTTCAAGGAAAAGCTGGTGGAAGTAGGTTGAATTTATCAGTGATGGAGATATGTGATGAACAATTTGAGACAAGAGTAAAGGAGGATGATTGGAAATTTTGTTGGGTGTTTGCTGTGGATGCAGAAAAGGAAATACCCAAGGTAGCAGACATACGAGTAGTGAATGAGTTTCCAGATGTATTTCCGGAGGATTTACCAGGGTTAGCTCTACCCCGAGAGTTGGATTTCAATGTAGAATTAGTTCCTGGAACTGAACCTATTTCGAAAGCTCCATATCGGATGTTACCCATAGAACTTCAGGAACTAAAGAAGCAACTTTAGGAGCTATTGGATAAGAAGTTTATTTGACCGAGTGTTTCACCATGGGGAGCACCGGTATTGTTTGTGAAAAAGAAGGATGGTACTATGAGATTGTGTATAGACTATCGGGAGTTAAATAAGGTTACCATTAAGAATAGGTATCCGTTAACTCGCATTGATGATTTGTTTGATCAACTCCAAGGTGCTACTGTGTTTTCTAGAATAGATTTAAAATCAGGATATCATCAATTGAGAGTTAAGCCGGAAGATGTACATAAGACTGCATTTAGAACTCGATATGGTCATTATGAATTTTTGGTGATGCCATTTGGCTTAACAAATGCTCCGATTGTATTCATGGACTTGATGAATCGTATATATCAACCATACTTGGATAAGTTTGTTGTGGTGTTTATTGATGATATTTTGATTTACTCAAAAACCAAGAAGGAGCATGCAGAGCATTTACGATTGGCATTGCAGAAGTTGAGAGAGAATCAATTGTATGCCAAGTTAAGTAAATGTGATTTTTGGTTGGATAGGATTGCTTTTCTAGGACATATTATATCTGGTGAAGGAATCTCTGTAGACCCTGATAAAGTGAAAGCAGTAATGGACTGGAAGCAACCAACCATAGTGACTGAGATAAGGAGTTTTCTGGGCATGGCTGGATACTATCAACGGTTCATAAAGGATTTTTCCAAAATTGCCAAACCGTTGACTAGATTGACCCAGAAGGATGTAAAGTTCGATGGAGTGAAGATTGTGAAACGAGTTTTCAGGAATTGAAGAAAAGACTGGTTATAGCACCAGTATTAACATTACCTGATCCGGATAAGCCTTATAATGTGTACAGTGATGCTTCACGGAATGGATTAGGTTGTGTATTGATGCAGGATAGAAAAGTTGTTGCATATGCATCAAGACAATTGAGGCCACATGAAAGGAATTACCCAACTCATGATTTGGAGTTAGCCGCTGTAGTGTTTGCCTTGAAGATTTGGAGACATTATCTTTATGGACAACGGTGTGAGATGTACACTGACCATAAGAGTTTGAAGTACTTATTTACTCAGAAGGTGTTGAATTTAAGGCAAAGAAGGTGGTTAGAACTGATTAAGGATTATGATCTGAATATAAATTACCACCCTGGAAAGGTCAATTTGGTGGCAGATGCATTAAGTCGAAAGAATTATGAACAGGTTGCCTTATTGTTAATACCTTAACATAAATTAGTGCATGAATTTGAGAGGATGCAAATTGGGTTTGATTGGTGTGAACCTAATATCCAGTTAATGAACTGGGAATTGCAACCTACTCTATTAGAGAGAATCAAGCAAAAGCAAGAGGAAGATAAAGGTCTAAAGGAGGTAAAAGAGAAATTAAGTAATGGACAGGACCCTGACTTTAAGGTGGATGATAGAGGTCTAATAAGGTTTAGAGGAAGAATATGTGTACCACAAGATGCAGACATAAAGAAGCAAATTTTGGACGAAGCACACATTACAGGTTATACTTTGCACCCGGGAGGAAATAAAATGTACCAAGATCTAAAACTTATGTATTGGTGGAATGGGATGAAGAGAGAAGTGGCACAATATGTATCTGAATGCATGATGTGTCAACAAGTCAAAGCAGAACACCAAAGACCAGGTGGACTATTACAACCTTTAGAAATACCGCGATGGAAATGGGATCATATTACCATGGATTTTGTAGTAGCATTACCAAGGACTCAAGTTGGATACGATTCCATTTGGGTAGTTGTGGATAGATTAACGAAGAGTGCACATTTCTTACCTTATCGAACTGGTGATTCAATGGAAAAGATGGCTAGACTGTATGTCCGAGAAATAATAAGGCTACATGGTGTTCCTGAGAGTATTGTTTCTGACCGAGATAATCGGTTTGTATCCAAATTCTGGGAGAGCTTACATAGAGCTTTGGGCACAAAGTTGCAGTTTGGTACAGCCTATCACCCACAAACAGACGGGCAGACTGAGCGAACGATTCAAACTTTAGAAGATATGCTACGAGCTTGTGTGTTGGATTTTGGAGGTGATTGGGATAAATATTTACCGTTGATAGAATTTGCCTACAATAATAGTTATCATGCAACGATACAAATGGCGCCGTATGAAGCACTATATGGGAGGAAATGCAGATCGCCACTGTATTGGGATCATGAAGAGTATGCCATGATTAGACCAGACATGATCAATCAAACGAGTGAGAAGATTAAGATTGTACGACAACGGATGAAGGAAGCTCAGGACCGTTATAAGAGTTGGGCTGATTTGAAGAGAAGACCATTGGAATTTGAAATGGGTGATCATGTTTACATTAAAATAAGCCCATTCAAAGGACTTAGACGGTTTGGTTCAAGGGGAAAACTGAGCTCACGATACATTGGTCCATTTGAAGTGTTGGAGAAAGTTGGTAATGTATCATATCGAGTAGCTTTACCTCCAAGTTTATCGGGCTATCATAATGTATTCCATGTATTCATGTTAAGAAGATTCATTAAAAACCCGAATGCAATAGTGGAAATAGAGCCAGTGGAGTTAACGAGAAATTTCTAACTGGTGAGACAACCTGTAAAGATATTAGACAGTCGGGTTCAAAAGTTAAGGAATAGAGATATGGAGTACGTGAAGATTCAATGGAATGAAGGTCCAGACTTGGAGATGACTTGGGAACCAAAAGCTGTAATGATGGAGCAGTATCCATGGCTTTTCTAACTTCCAGGTTAGTAAGAGTATATCAATTATTGTATTTAGTCATTTAAGTGTAAATTAGATATACAGAAGTTTTGAGGACAAAACTTGTTTGAAGGGGGGTGGAATTGTAAGCCCTAAAGCCAAGCCAAGTAACCGTAGGGTTGAACTTAGAACCCAAGGTTTAGGGCGATCGGTTAAAAGATCCGATCAAACCCAAATTAGAAACTATTGAGAGGAATATTAGTAAAACTGACCCCGTAAACTTGAATTTAAGAAAATAAGTAATAAAATATGAGGCTATAAAATTTTCAAATTTTAAGTATAATAGGTATTAATTACCGAAAATGCGAAAAGTGTCATGAAATAACTAATAAATTACTAGAGATAGATTATATGTATACTAAAAATTTTAGAATGACCAAAATAATATTTAGGAATGTTCACGTGTATCCTACATGTATTTACGTGTAGATAAAAATACGCGTAATTACTAAAATTGTCCGAAAACTAAGTAAATAATTAAATAAAAATACAAAATAATTATAAAAAAATTAGAAAAAAATCAGAAGAGGATAACTGCAACAAGATCAGGTCGTGGACTGAAAAGAAAAAAATTAACCAATAGGAATTGGACAAACAAAAAGCCTAAAATCAAGGAAATGGGGTAAAATCCCATCAAATTAATGCACATTAATTACTACATTTTTCTATAAATAAGGAAAAAATTCTCAGAAGTCATTTGGCTAGTTTGTGATCTGAGAAAAATCGAAACACAAAAAAATTCGAGAGAAATTCCTGAAAAAAAAAAAAGAAAACTGTGCAGATTAGCAGGGTGAACTAAAACCACTTGGGACCGAACCACTACCACCACCCTACAGTAGACCCACCGCCTGGACCGGCCGACAACATTGGACCGGGTTTGGGCGGCCCAAAAGCTTCGAACTGGTTAGTCATTTATTCACCCGATTTTTGTATAATTTTGTAAAATTATTTATTTTTCCCAAAAAATTATGAAACTTGTTATTATGATGTTTTATTGTATGTAGATTTAGGGAAAAATATTTATTTAGTTTAATTATATCTGGAAATATAGGGTCCCTAACAAATTGTTTAAAATCGAGCATTAGTAAACCGGAAAATAAATAGGCTTAGGGATGTAGTTTGGAGTTCAAAATTTTTCTGTAGGATGCTCACATGATGTATAACAGTGCTATGAAGCCATTTTTTTAAAATTAATTTTTGAAATTTTTAAGTTAATTTTTAGCCCTAAAATGATGGTAAAATTGGGTGATTTAAGGTTAATTAAGTGATTAGGATGTTAATTACTGATTTGGATCTTAATTAGAGGTTTAGGGAAGTTAATCTATGCAGTGAAACCTTAATCCCAGCCTTTAGGTACTAAGTATGGTTAATTAGGGCAATTAGGTAAGTAATATAATAAATTAGTAATATGTGAAAATGTAAATTAATAAATTTAAAAAAATAAGGTTATTTAGATAATATTATAATAAAAATCAGAAAAATAATAAATCTGAAATGACATTTAATTTTAAGTAAATATCTCAAAATGTAAGATTTTTACACACCGGGAATGAATTCGATACCTCAATTAGGGTTAGCGTGTACCGGATAGTTTAGAATACAAAAATTACGACCCAATAGGATATTTGAATACCCGAGCATAATGTGATTAATATCGAGCTTAATTACGACTTAGGAATTAAAACTAGAATCTAGTTTAGGAGCCGAACCCCGAAATAGAACACAATGAATCATTACTACGTTATAGGTATACATGAGGAAAATGAGTTATATTATGAGTTAGAATAATAATCCATAAAATATAAGTACTAAAAGAACCTATTTGTATTATAGGACACCCAGAAACAAATCAGCTCGCAACTAGAGGATCGAGCGATCGAGCAAATTCATGTAAGTTGGGTTATTGCTTATTGTAATAGAGTACTAGTTTCGTAGTACTCGGAGACTTAGGCTTGTATATGATTGTGATTGTAAATAGTTTGCGCATGTGCTTGATGTATCTGAATTCGTGCTGGAATTTGTACTGTGAATGACTTTGTGACTGATTGAGTTGGTATGAACTTGTTGAACACCCTAACCGGCATTTAATCTTAATCGACCCTAATAACCGAAAACGTCATGCATTGCAACCCGTTAGGGGATCATAGGACTCTCCAACCAAATACCGACCCCTTCGAAAGGGATAGCGCAGGATTGCAAAATGGTCCTTTCTTCATCCTCAGTCGAACTAAGTGACAGGAGAGGAGGTCACGGCGGGGGTGAAGTCAATGGTTCGAAGGTAGTCACGGGAGGAGCGAGGTCTCCATTGCACAAGCCTGGGTTTGGTTGTGAGCTGCTGCATAACATGGAACTCCTCAACCCGGATTGAAGCGGGTGAAATTTCTCTGATTTCACAACAGACTGGACTACGTTGTGCGATGACACTTGATTGTTGCATTGCATGAAATAATTGTTTGATAACCCTGTTTGTGCTTGTATGCATTCATGAGTCTCCAATTCAACTTACTGGGCTTGAGTTGCTCATACCCGTATAGATCCTTTTGCAGGTTCTGATTTGTAATCTCTTCAAGTACTATGCCGCCTGACAATTATCTAGAGGTTAGTCCTTTTGAAGCCAGGGGTGTGAGAATCAAGTTATTTAACAAATGTGTAACTAAACTGACCTTGTAGTTAAAGGTTGAAGACTGTTAGTATTCTGCAAATTAGTAAACTATAGTTACTATGTAAAACTTCCTGGGAAGCTCTGTAGACATTATTATAAATATCTATGTTTTATAGAACTTTGTGATAATTATCATAATTGTTGTATAATCATTAATCGAACTGTTTACTTCAAAGCGAGGAGTCGTCGACGCCTTGTGTAGATTATCTCTATAATAGGCACTGTGAGGCCAGTTACTATCATAGAATGGTTTACACGGCGGGACTGTTGAGACTTTGCGACTTCGCGACTTCGCGACTTCGGGGCGTAACAATCACTTATAGAGATTAGCATGAGATGCTCCCCTTTACTTTCATGGCTTACAGAACCTCAGTTATAACCTCTATTAGTGCAACACTGTATTCATTAGTGTACGAAAATGAAGTGGTACTACTGGTAGAAGTGAAAATACCTTTGTTTTGAGTGTTAGCAAAAACTCAGCTCGATGAAGCAGAGTGAGTGAAGAAACAAATGAAGCATTTGAATCTCTTAGATGAGCGAAGACTTCCATCAACATGTCATGGTTAGTGCTACCAACAGCGAATGATCCGAGTTTTTAACAAGAAAGTACACTAGAAATACTTCAAAGAAGGAGAATTGGTGTTGAAGAAAGTATTACCGAATGCAAAAGACCCTCGAAGCAAGTTTGCTACGAATTATGAAGGCCCTTATGTGGTGAAAAGAGTATTATTTGAAGGCGCATTAGTGTTGATAAAAATGGATGACCCAGAATTAAAGGGACCCATGAATTCTGATATAGTCAAGTTATATTATTCATGAAAACTGAGTTCAATAAATATTTCAATTTTCTTAAATTGTTTTTGGTTAATATTTTATCATTTATAAGTAAAGTTGATATCCATGAATGTTCTAGAATTCGAATAGTCATCGATTGACAAACACTTCACCAATGAATACTTATATACTATGTTTCTTAGCCTTATACACTTAAACACTAAACACATACCAATGAATCTTAATCACCAAATAAATTGAAATCGAATGTTCTTAATAATTTAATTTTATTTCTTTCAAAAAGAAACTTATTGTTTAGGAGTCATAGAAAGTGGAAATTGAGACTTAGTAATGAGAATAGCAAATTCGAGACATGAGCATGGTACGGTTAGAAGACTCATTAGTAAGAGTTTAAAGGGTTTTATTAAAAAAAAGAGAGAGAAAAAAGAAAGAAAAGAAAAAGAAAAGGAAAGAAAAGAAAAAAGAGGCAAAAAGGAAAAAAAGAAAAGAAAAAGACACGATCCTTTGGTGAAATTCTGCTAATTGAATAAGTGAATATCAGGAGTCAATATGAGCATACTAATTAGTTGCTATCCGAGAAGTTTTCTATTCCCAGATAAAATGATCCTAAAAATCTTTTAATGGGATATTTAGGAGAATCAATAAGTTGTTTTTAAATCTCGAAGAAATCTATCATCTTTGGATTATCCACCTAAACCAAAACCATTTTTTTTTTTAAATTTTGAAGAGATCTATCTTTTTCGGATCACTAGAGCAAAATCAGAATCTCGAAGAGATCTATCTTTTTTGGATTATTCAACAAGTCAAAAGAAATCTTGAAGAAGTTGTGGATGGAAAACGCATTACACCAGCTGTTTGTTGATTATAACGGTAAAAAGGAGCTTTTTTCCAAGTACTATGAGTTAAGTGTAACGGAAGAATCCTTTTCACAGGAAAAAATCTAAAGCCACTTAAATTAAATTTGGTGACAAATTTAATAGATATTTCTTTAGCATTCTCAAGCAATGGCAATACAAAAATACCTTTGCATCCATTGCAGATGAGTAAGGAGTTAGATTCTCTTTGGTTGAAGATATTAAAGTGTAGGTTATTATTTATTTTCATAACCTATTGACAATGTCTTTACCTCACCACTTGAATTTTGATAGACTTGACTAACTTAATTTTAGCTAGCTATGGGAAGATGTCATGGGGATGTTAATCAGGCCACTTTTCATGAAGAAATTAAACTCACTTTTTCATCTTTGGCAAAAGACAAAGCGACAGGGCTTGGTAGATATGGGGCTAAATTCTTTCGTGATACCTAGGATATAATAGGTAAGGATGTTTATGTAGCTATACGGAACTTCTTTGCATTAAGCAAGATGTTGAAAGAGGCAAATTCTACTTATCTTTCTTTGATGCCTAAAAAAGAAAATCCCTCATCCTTTGCTGACTATAGGCCTATTTCTTGCTGTAATGCTATTGTAAGCCTTGCAATCAACTATTCGAGATTCGATTTGTAGAATTTGAGATGATTAAATAAATTGTCTGATCTAGCTTAAATTTTATGACGAAATTAGAATTATTAGTAAAAGTGATCCTGTAAATTTGAATTTAGGAAAAAATGTAATAAAATGATTAATTAATATAATATTAAATTTTTTGAAAATTGTCCATTATTTATTGAAAACACTTAGAATAAATTCTGGTAACTAACCAATCTATAAAGATAAATATATGTATACTAAAAATCATAAAATAAATTAAATAATATTTAAGAGTATTTATTTATACTATATATGTATTTATATGTATATAGAAATACGTATAATTACTTAAGATAAGCAAAATAAGCTAAAATAATTTAAATAATTAAAGAAAATGCAAGAATAATTAAGGAAAAATTTTAAAAATTATAAAAAAATAAGGAAATGTCTAGAAGTGAGGTGTGGCAATCTGGAATAGAAGAAACAAAAGCAATTAATTAAATTGCTACAAATAAAAACTGAGAAAAAGAAGAGATAAAGTAAATGTCACATCAATTTAATGCCAAAAAAATCCCCAAGACCTCTATAAATACCTAAAATTTTACAGAAGCTCATTTGGGATGTTTGGAATTGTAGAAAATTATAGAGAATTGAAAATAAAGGGAAAATTTGGGTTTACAAAAAAATTACAAAAATCCTGGCAATCAGGGCTTTGGAGGGGAACCGACACTCAACGAGCACCTAAGACTGGACGGCCACCACCACACGGTGGTGGCAATGCCTGGATTGGCTAACAAGGCCTTATGGCCGAAGCCACTCATACAAGTGAGTTCGATTTTCAACCCGATTTTATTTAATTTTGTAAAAATATTAAATATTCTTAGAAAATTATGAAATTTGTTATTATGAGATATTTTAGAATGTAGAATTAGGAAAAAAAATTATTTTTATGAATTTATGTATAGAAATATGCTATCTTTAAGAAATCGTGTAAACTTGAACTTTGTTTGGTTTATAAATAAATGACCTTAGAAGTGTAGTTTTGAGTCCAAAATTTTTATGTAGGCTAGTTAGAGCATTTAAAATCGTGCTATAAATTTATTTTTCAAAAATTCATTTTCAAAATTTTTAGACCTTAAAATGTTGTATAAAATGGGTAATTTAAGGCTAATTAAATAGATAATTACTAATTTAATCCATAATTACATGTTTTAAGATGTTGAAATTTGATGGAGTATGCTCTTTGTAGTATTTAGAGGGTTGGATGTAATTATTAGGGTATTATGTAGTAAATAAGTAATAAGAAAAAATAATAAAGTTTAAGTTAATTTTGCAAATTAGGGTAATTAGGTGTAAAATTTGATTTGGGATGAATTTAGATATTTTGAGATGTTAATTGATGTTGGAAGATGATATTTGGAACGATAGAAATATTAAATGTATATTATATACATAATAGGTAATAATACATAATATGAAAAATTGGAAATATAATAAATAGAAAAATATTAGAATAAAAATTGATATTATACTAATAATAGGAATATATAATAAATTTAATAGAAAACTTAAATTTAGGCATTTATATAACATATGTAAAATATGCTCATATTGAGAATAAATTTAGTACATTAATAAGAATTTAAATGTATCGGGTAAGATAAAATACTAATTAGGTATTTAAGTTAGAGTTTCCTTGAGAATATTTTGAGAAGATATAGTTTCCCTAACTAATTCATCCAATGGAATAAGGCTTATGTGTTTATTGTCATGTTTTCTATAAATATTAATGGCAAGCTTATAGAATATTTTGCCCCTTCTCAAGGGCTAAGGCAAGGAGACCCCATATCTTCTTATTTGTTTGTATTGGCCATGGAAGTCTTCTTATGTATCATAAGGGAATAAGGGAAGTTCGAAGATTATAAGCTCCATTGGAGATGTAAGAAGGAAAACGTAAACTATCTATATTTTGTTGATGATATATTCATCTTTGCTAAAGGAGATCTTTGAACTTTAGCTCTTATTAAAGAAGGGTTGTATGAGTTTCACCTTATTTCTAAGCTTAAAGAAAACCCCCCAAAGAGTCGCATCTTTTTTCATTGGGGTAGATGATGAATCTAGAAGACACATGGTTGACCTTTTGGGTTTTCAAGTCAGCTTTTTGCATATTAAATACCCAGGTGTACCCCTCTTAGCAACATACATTTCTTGAAATGATTGTATGGATCTTGTCAAAATGTTTGCAGAGAAAATAAACCATTAGCTAACAAATTCCTCTCTTATACAGGTTATTTGCAACTCATCAAGAATATCCTCTTTTCCTTGCAGGTCTATTGGTCCATAATATTCATCATCCTTAAGAGTATCCTATCCCTTATTAAATCTTAAAAAAAAAAAAACTTCTTTTGAAATGGAAATGATAGCTCCAAAACTAGGGCTAAAGTAAGTTGGAAGGACATGTGCAAACCTTTCGAGGAAGGTGTTCTGGTTATTTTATTGACATCAAACTGTAGAATAGAGTTGCTCAACTTAAGCATATATTGATGCTTTGTATGTATGAGGAATCTTTACTATAGGTTAGTTAGGCGAAGAAAGAGATTTTAAAAGGTAGAAATTTTTGGTCCATCAAGGTATCAAATGACACATTTTGGGCTTGGAGGAAAATTCTACAATCTAGAGAGTTAGCTAAACAATTTTTTAAGCAAAAAGTTAGAAATGGTAAACTTGTCTCATTATGATTTGATGATTGGCACTCAAAAGGCCCTCTTATTGATTAGATGGGCTTTTCTATTAGTATGAGTCTTGAATACGCAAAATATATTATGTTGGATTTTTTCATTGCAGGAAAAGAATGGGTGTAGCTCAGAGGTGAGATGTGGGGAGAGTTGAGTAGCTTTGTTGACCAACTCAGACTTGATAAAGACAAGAAAGACTTATTGGTTTAGAAAGCATCTAGATCAAATTTGATGTATGCCCTAAGGTAGACTGGTTCTCTTTGGTGTGGCACAAGGATTTCATCATTAGGCATGCATTTGTTTTGTGGACAATTAATTATAAAAAATTACTTACTCTAGATAAACTTCTTTCTTGGAGAGTTGTGAATAGGAATATTTGTTTCCTTTGCCATAGTAGTGAAGAATCTTACTACCATTTGTTTTTTGGATATGTCTATGCTAACAGCTTGTGGAGGAAAATTAAGAATGCTTTTACTTAGGGTCTGGTTAATCCATCTCAAGTGGCCTTTATGGAATCCTTGTTGCTACCAACTAATTTGAGAATATTATCTAATGCGCAAAAGAAGGTGTTTACAGCTAGATGCTACTATCTTTAGAAGGATAGAAATAGGCATAGAGTAGAGAATATAAAAACTCTAGTTGATATACTTTTTATGTCTATTTTTTTTGTTGTTTATGTATTCATTGAACACCTTAGTATTTTCATGGCCATCTAATTGAACTAAGCATTCTTTTATTTTGTTGTTGATACCTAGTTTGGATTCATAGGTTTCTTATGTAATCCTTTGTACATTTTCTTATATGACTTGAGTTGAATGAAATTTCTTACCTTACAAAAAAAAAAAAATTATTTATTATAGTTTGACCTTATATGATTGTCACTATATATTAATGTACATTAGATATACATAGAATGGAGGAATATATAATATAGATATAGAATACTTTACATTAATATGTATTTACTATAGTTTGATTGTATGGGATTATTACTACATATTAATGTAGATTATTATAGTTTACTATGTATTAATATAATTATTATGTACATTCTGTATATTTAATATATGTATTATTGAAAGTTATGACATTGAATATGGAAGTTGAAAGTTATCAAATTGAAAATGGAATAAATCACTCCATTGGTACATACTTATGTACAATAATAATTAATAAAAAACTGAAAAAGCAGATGATGATTAATTGACTAAAAAAGAGGAAGCATCTAGGGAAAGAGCTGTTTTTAGGAAAATTTCTTTAACAATTCTTTAACTACGTTATGTAATAAAAATATATATATATATTTAATTCAAATAGGGAATAAAGAAATATAATGATAAATTTGAGCTTTGAAGAACGTGGAAATGGGTAGTCCTTTTGACTTAATACACATAGAAGATAAAGTTTTCATATTCATGGCTTTCGTTATTTTGCTTCTTCTAAACTATTTATCCTATTCATAGGATTGTTTATCAAACATTTTAAGATGGAGGCCATCACATGAAATGGTTAAAATTTCAATTGAACAAGCCATAAAACCTTTGACATAATCTCTATGGACTTGCAAAACACGTGTTTAGTATGTGCATCAATTCAAAATTTTACAAATATAGCTCATAGGACAATAACTCTTAGTTTATTTCTCGATTCTTCTCGCTTAATACCTCATTCCAAACAATTCAATCTTGTATTGATTTCTCTAGCTATGTTCATTTATTATTTGGTCCACCATCAATCCTTATACTTAGCCACTACTTAGGTGACTAGTATTCAATGTATCTATATCCTTAAAATTTCTTAGTCCATGACTTGAACTTCAGAATTATTTCTCGATCCACCTATTAGAAACTCCGATAATGGATCTCAATGACTAATCAAAAGTAGTTTCGTTCTAATTTCTCATTTAGATTTACTTGTAACCCATGTAATTAGCCTTTTCTTAGGTGATTAGTACTTGATTCAATCACTTCTCTCTAACTAACTTATTTCCATTGATAATTGGGCATGAGCCACATAACCTGATCTCATATTGGTTATGGCATTTGCTCCTACAACCATACACTACTTCATAATAATGTCTTGCTGCTCATATGTAGCAGTTGAGTTGGTCCAAATAGTATTGATAGTATAAAAATTGAAGGTAAGGAATGTGTTAAACAATAAGACCTTGTTAAAATGGTTCAAGCATGAAGGATTAATTGTGCAAGATTCACTATGAAGGTAACTTGAATAGTCTAAAATTGTTATATTAGGATATTGGACTTTGCTCTTTGGGTTAATGATAGGATCTTAAGAGCACCATCCGTATACTTAGCTGACTCGGGGAAAGTTATTTTGGTTATTTTGAAACATAGATTATTGAACTGGTCTCTCATTATTTAACCTCTCTTATATAAGCTTATGCACACATAAGGAAGACTATTGGTCTTGAGCTAATTGTAAGTTCATTGGGATAACTCTAAAATGAGTATACTATAACTCATCCATTAACAGCTAGGTGATTTGATATATATTATTAGCATAAGAGTTTTTAAATATTAAATACCCAATTATTTATTCTCATTTGACATAACTCTAAAAACTAGAGAAACAGCGTTTTATTGTTAATCTCTTTCTCAAAGATCAAATAATAAATTTAAACAAATAACTATTAATCTCAGCATTCATGAACTGCAAGGTCGATGCCTAAGGTCCTAAAGCTCCCCTTGTATGTTATCTATACATTCAAGATATTGAGATCGCATATTCATCTTTTCTATTATTCTTACCTAGCTAATCCATTGTGTATATTATCCATGCTACTTTTTAAAGGCTATATGTAGCGTAATACCCACATAATCAATTCAATCAGAACCCATACATACACAAATCATTGACTTTCTAATGTTTGCCAATCCATATATAATGAAAGCATTCTTGCGAGAGTAAAGAAACTTTGCTATACATTTTATGTGACTTATGTGAAATCAACATATCTAGAATGAATCTACTTACCATTAGGAAGATGGTATTCATTTATTCTGTCTTAGTTATTTGTTTTGTGTATGGATTTTCTTTTATGCATTCGATGAGGGGAAAATTTGAAATTTCATTAAAACATCTCATTTTCTAATTTACAAAATTTTACTTCCATCCCTTATTCCTCCAATTTCTTATAGTTAATGTTTAATTTTCACTAAGAAGAACACTAAGCAAGATTATTCCCCATAATTGAAAATAAAAAATTTGTTCAACAACTGATTTGATATCATTAGATTTTAATTCTTGATGAAAAATCAAATCTTCTTTGTACTTGTTGAATATCGTCCATTAAAAATGATGCAAGAGCATTCTTCTCAGTCTACTGCATAAACCAAATACTTGTATCCACTTCACTCTTAATTCTAATTTCATAGTTTTGTTCCATCTATGCCTAATTTCGATCGATATAGATTTCATCAAGTTTGACCCAATATTTTTCCTTTTCCTTTTCCTTCTCTATTCACTTTCTTCAATAACTTTTTATTTTTTTTCCTAATTAACTGAATCCAAGCTAATTTTTCAATGCAAGAAGGGTTTCTAGTATATGAATTCTAAATACCCAAACCACCATTCATTTTTAGGACCATTACCTTTTCTTAAGTCATCCAATATATTCTCAAACCTATTGTATTTGTCTTTCACATTTCAAAGCGCAATAAAATTAACCGAACTTGGTACAAATGCTTATGAAATCGCAATTCAAGCAAAACTCATAATTTAAAATTCAAGTGAAGCAAATATTTCTAAAATGTTTAGATTTCCAACTATCCATTTAACCGCCTTTAAAGAAGATAGTAGCGAGCCTTCTTATTATGCTAAAACATGAAATTGAAGATAAAAATGAAAAGAAAAAAAAGTGATGACAATGGTAAACATATTCACTTTGATGTAGTTGAGAATTTGATTGAAGAAACTAATCTTGTTATTTTTGTTGGAGCAACCTTAAAAGCCAAAACCCTAATATGCAATTAACACTTATATGAAAATCTAAAGATAGCAAAACCTTAGAAAAATAAGAGAGAGAGAGAGAGAGATGTACCTTCAACAAATGCTCTACTAGGTGGTCTAAGGATAGAGATAGTATGAAGAGAAGAGGAAATAGTGTGCTTCACGATGGGACAAGTTCTTCACTTTTAAGAGAGAGAGCGTGTTATAATTTTTCAAAAAGAGGAAAACGTTATGAGATTTGTTTTATTTTTAGTTTCCTCAAACATTCCCATCTTTTGCATTAGAAAAAAACTTTTATTTCTAAATTTTAAGAAAGTGCATAATCAAGAAATAATATTAATGTGATGCTTAAAGTATGTTTATATAATATATTTCATATTTAATAGTAAATGTGGCCAATAACTTATTTTGGATGATGTCTAATAAACGTAACGGAAATATGTCAATGTTGGCTATGTTTGTATTATTTGCAAATGTCTCCCAAAACCAAAAATTCTTGTTGTGAAGCCAACTTATTTATTTTCCTTAATAATAAAAAGAAACGAGACAAGAGCTCTAGACCAAAGTACAAGACCATGCCCTAGAGCCTCGCAGTTGATGTCGATTACTACGAACTAGCAATGTAATTTTTCCCTTATTTTGTATCTTTTATTATTCTTTTACACATTCATGTCTAAAACATCTCTCACTTACTGCATAAGATACAGAAAGTACATTACCTGTTTAGCTTGCATTATCTCATTAAAGTATAAAGAAAATTCATTATATCATATTTTGATTAAAAAGAAAAGATGTGATACAGGTCCCTTTACAGCGAATTGAAAATTTGTCCATATTTAACATGATAATACATATGTAGTTACCAAAATATTACAGAAAAATAACAAAAGTTATTAAATCGTATATAATAATATCATTTAGTAACATCAATGTTTTTCATTATAGTGTTCTTACTGGAATCACCATTGGTTTGGATCCACATGGTGCTATTGGTACATATTATATCATAGTCATAATGTTTTCGTCTTTACTAAAATCTTGACATGTTGGTGCCGGAGATTTGAATAACGAGTAACATCGAGTTGAAGACTAAGGGGGAGATGAAGACGACGACTTCCTTAATATTCTTTGATTCCAATATTGGTGCCGCAAATGTGCCTTCCGGTCTTGGTATTAGCGCGAGCCATTTGTATGATAAGGAATATTAACATATACATACATAGATGTTTTCGTCTTTACTTAAATCTTGACATGTAAGTACAGTGTTACATGGTAGACAATGCATACATAGATACACACATAAAACATACATATAATCTCTTAATAGTATAAATATATATGTGCATATATTTATATATATATATATTATGTACCTTTATGTATACTTGTTTTAGGAAAAACATAGTTTACGTGATATTTATCTATGCTTCTATTATTTAAGTCCCAATAGGTTTTTGATCTTTTTTTCATATTTCCACCAACTGTTCTAAAATGTATTGAGAAAAATTATTAAAATATATGCTACAATAATCTAACTTAATAATATCAACAGCAAATAGATAATTTTACAAAATCGTTCTTTTTTTCTCTCTCTTGCTTATATCATGTTTGTTGTATCATATTTTTTTGTTTCTTAATATAAATGATTATTAAAAGTAAGTGAATACATTGAGAGATATAATTAGTACTTTAATTATTATATATTTTTTATTGTGAAATTTGAGAGTGGATAAGTTACCATTATTCAATTATATATTTCATGTATACGATATTTTTATATATACATGCGCAATATAGGTGTACCGTGTGCTAGTAATCTACTAACGAACAAATTCCAAATAAGTTTTTTTGCTTCATTTCTCCAAAATCAACAATCCCTTTTATCTTCCTCAAATAACTTCTTTAATTGTAACTCTTATATGTGTAATTTTCTATTTTTCATAATATTATTGTAATATTTTTAGATGGTAGCAAAAAAAAAAAAGAAAAAGAAAAAATCCCCTTTTATAATATACTAGGAACCACGCACTTAAGTTTCATGTTTTATTCAAACTTTGAAATAGGAGTTCGTTTTATATACCTACATGAAGTTAACTATCTTTTACGAAATGGAGTTGGCTTAATGGATAGAGAAAAAACTATGGTTTGACCACCATTAAGACTGTATAATATAGATTATCGTATATAAAATTAAAAAATAAAAAGGAATAGATGCCAAAATATTTATTCTGCTTTAATAATATAGAGAAAATGGGTTGGTGCAGTTCTCGCCAAATTGTATCATCTAGTATATAAATATACCAGTTGAAGTTGCTTACAGGTTTTAATAAATGATAAAATATTAAATTAATAGATTGTGGGACCACTTTAAGAATTGTAGTTTTTCTATATGATAGTTATTACCTATCTAGGATTAGTAATTAGTATTTTAGTACGATTCCACAATCCCAATTATAACTTTCACAATTTATAATATTTTTAAACCAGTAAGCTGCTCATTTTTCTCTAATTATATAGTAACAGATCTATACTGTGCTGCTTGTCCAATAATCAAATATAACGCTTTAGTAGGTTTTTGCTAAATAAATTATTTGATTAATTTATACATGAATTCGTGTATTTTCGTAAGAAGGAAAAATTACATAGTATAAAACAATTGTTTACTCAACACATGTTTCTATATCGCTGTATAAGTCTATAAGAGTAGTTTGTTATCTATTTCATTATTCTTTATTTTTTTCCCATAATCTATTAAATTAATATAAATATAACCATGTAAGATATCAAAAACTTGCTAATTTTAATATTATATTGGTGAAACACGTATTTACTAATATTTTTAAAAAAAGTTATATAAATATAAATTATATGCAAAATATTACAATGATATCAACCTTATATTGTATATCTAAAAACATAACATGCATAACAATACTTATCTTACGTTTATGAAATGCGATAATGATAAACTACTGTTGGACCTATATCGCATTTTAAAAATAGGATACTATTACTAATAGATTATTACATTTCAAAAATATAATATAACCTTGGCCTTATTAGAAAAACTTGAATATAAAATTTGTAATATAGACAATATATCGCATTTAAAACGCGATATATTAGTAATAGTTATTATCGCATTTCATAAATGTGATATAGTTTTGAATTTAATTGAAGATGCGATACACTTAGAATTACTTATGGTTTGGTATTTTGATAATTTTTTTATACAATTTATTTTTTTGTAATTTATTTTTTAATTTTGACTATAAATAAGCAATTTTCTCAATATTATATATATTTATATTATTAAAGCGTTTGGAGTTAACCGTTGAAATAACATATTGATTATTTTTACTTATTTAACCTTTTAAATAAAATTTTTATTATTGATAAATAATTTTATTGAATACATTTGATTATACATATAAAATAATTTAAGAAATTTATATCTTTCTCTCTCTTTTCCAATATTCTCACTGCTCCTTCTCTCTCTCTCTTTCAATATTCCTATTGCTCTTTTTTTTTTCTAACAATCCTCATCTCTTTTTATTCTTCGTTTATTATTATTTTTTATCAATATTATAATATATTTAATTATATTATATAATTTTATTTATTATATATATATAATATGATGCGTCATTTGTTAATATATATATATATATATATAATTTGGTAATGCAACTTTCCCGGAAAAGTTCACGAATAAATCCGATGGCGAAAAAAAAAATCCAAAATTATTGATATTATCCTTAAAAAAAGTTGCTTAACATTATCGTTACCATACAAACCAGTTTTCTGTTCGGAGAGAAATAGAATCGACCGCGTCCCGGTCGGGTCGAGTTAGAGCAGTAGTCAAGTTATTGGACTTTAACTGTAGATTACTCTCTAGCTATGGTGAATAAGGGTTTGACTCTGTAATTATCTCATTTTCGAAGCACCTTCCTCAGCCAATGTCACTTTAAAGTTTACGTACGTTTCTCAGGCTAAGGAAGGTCGGTGGACGATCTTTAATTTCGTGTAAAACAAACAAATCAAAGCAAAGCGATTAACTTTGTTGCTTCTTTTTTTTTTTTTTTTTTTTCTTTTAGGGTTTTTTGAGTGTTCGTTCTGTTCGAACGCAGAATTGGATTTCAGATAATTCAATTAACATTAAAGTTTCGATCTTCGTGTTGTTTAGCACTTGATTCGATAAAATACCGAGTTTGCGGTGTAGTGAAATGGCGGAAGGATCGAGACAAGCGTCGAGATATGTCAAGTTAACGAAAGATCAAGCTCCATTGGAGGACATCAAGCCTGGTGAGCTTAATCAGCCTATTGAGGTTCCTCAGGTATCTCTCTCTCTCTGTCTCTGTCTCTCTCTCACATATTAATATTGACATTGTATAATTAAGATTCAATTGGTTTGAAGTTGAAGTTTTCTTCTTGGAGCATTAGTCACTATTGGTAGATAGTAGTCCATAGTCTCTCTGGCTTTTTGAAATATAAATGACGAGAGAAGGATTGGAGGAAGTTCGGATCCGAGATCTTTCTTTCAAGTTGATTGAGGTTTTATCAAGTTGTTATACTCTTAGATATACTGTAATCTGATGGGCCGGATCTTTACAATTGCTTGACTTAGGCGTTTACTTTCTGTAAGTACAAGATTAAATTAAAAATCTCTATGCAATTACCCGAGATGAAGTTGGTCTTAGTGGATTGTAACTGGCTGTTTCATAGATTTGAAGTACTATGAGTTGTCTGCTTCGCCCATGAATTGATATTGCGGAGAACGAGAAATTTCATCCAGGTTGATAGGATAATTTTTTTTCTTTTTTGGAAATTAAAAATGTAATGCAATTGAAATGGTGCTATTCCTACCTTCTGCCAAAGTTCCACTGAAAAGTAAAACCGAGGCATTTTTCTAATGTTTCATATAAAATCAAGATACAATAAAAAGAATGTTATCATTATAAAGAAAGACAGCTTCATAAGTCATAAGAATATGTTTCAAAAAATCTTATTCTTATGACTGAGTACTTGCATGTAAAACAGGTTTCATCCCTATTGATATTCCATGCTGTTTCAGAAACTATGAAGTGTTTTGCAATAGAAATAGTGTATTAGCGCCAGCATTGCTGGAGTTCTGGAATATTAAAATGGAGGAGTTCCTTAAATACATTCAGTAAAAGACAATACTATAAAGATAGCCTTATATTTTTCTTGAGAAAGTCAGCTTCATAAGAAGAAGAGTCAGAAAAGCTTTTTATGCCGATTGGAAAATCTGAATGTGAATAAATTACCCAAAAAAAAAAAAAGTCTGAATGTAAATATTGTCCTTTTAGATGATGGGGATGGATGAATGATGGAGGAAGTTTTCATGCTGCACTGCATAATTAATCTACAGTGGGGAAGCTGTTCAATGTCTTGACACTAATGGAATGTATATGAAGTCCCTGTATGGGTTCTTTTAGAGATATCACTAGCTATAAGTTGATTGAGCAATACTGTTTACTTAAGAGAATGATGACTTATTCAATTACAATGCTACAATTGTATTTCATTCCATGCTTTCATGTTAAATCCGTTGCTGGCACACTTCTGAATCCCAAAACCTGTGCGATATCTTACAATCTGGTGACTCCACTATTGGGTAACAGAGTATTCGACTTCTGTGGTCACATCATATGATGTTCATCTGGAACTCTTTATCAGTTTGCAAGTTCAAAAAAAGCATTTAGGCTTAGGAGCTAACTGGACAATTTCCTTTCAGTTGTGTGTTCGTAAGTGCAATGAGTGTGGCCAGCCTCTCCCTGAAAGCTTCGAGCCACCGGCAGATGAAAATTGGTCAACTGGAATTTTTGGATGTGCTGAAGATAGAGATAGCTGTAAGTTGGAAGACTACCTTACTCTCTCTGTTAGTTTACTTGGGGTTCTTATGATGGCCTCAGTGTCTCAAATATGTTATTAGCTAGTAGTTATCTTCTCTATGCCAGACCTACTCATGTGGATGAATGAGAAATAATTCAAAATTGTTCCCACGATGGCTTTCATGTTGCTTTGATCAGACTTTAGCGATGAAGTTGTTGAATAGATTTTGATACATGTTTGAGATTTTCACAGGAAACATGATAGTTGTGGCTTGTTCAGTGAATTATTCTTTTAATTATGAACAACCTTATGGCATCAGCACCATAAAAATCAATCATATCATGCTATTTGGGGCTGGGATTGCGGTTGGAAGGATGTAGGTAGATTACATGTCAATTTGACCACCAATAAATGAGCTGGTGTGAGGCCAACATGATGTCTTTAAGAGACACCTGTTGATGGATCCTTCATAGACATTATGAACTTCTATCTGCTTGAATTGTTGGTAGCCAAATTGCAGCCCCCTTTTAAATGTTTTTCTATGGTCAGTTTGTCTTTCTTCAATAGCACCATGTGCTGCTTTGCGTACCTTTATTTCTCCGGCAATGTGCAAAAACTGTTCTTCATTTCTTCCTGGTCTTCAATCTCTACTTCTTTCTCTTCTTCACAGGCTGGACTGGACTATTTTGCCCTTGTGTTCTCTTCGGACGCAATGTTGAGAGTTTGAGAGAAGATACCCCTTGGACCACACCATGCATATGTCATGCTGTCTGCGTGGAAGGTGGTGCTGCTCTTGCTGTGGCTACTGCATTAATCCCTGGTATCGATCCACATACATCATTTCTCATCTATGAGGGTTTAGTGTTTGCTTGGTGGATGTGTGGCATCTATACTGGTCTCTTTCGGCAAACCTTGCAGAAGAAGTATCATTTGAAGGTAGGTTGACCTCTTTATTCTGATTGTATAATTGATGTTTGGTTATTTAATGTTCATGTTTGCTCTGCTGTATGCATGTTTTTCTTATATTACCTCTTACTGATAATGCAAGAAAATTTTCCCACCATTAGCTTTGCTAGAATAGAAAATTTTACCAACATTAAACAGCAACAATTCTCCATTTTTCTTTCTGATTTCTGGTTATTGCTCTAGAAGTGCGATCTTCTATGGCTATTTCTTTTTTTTTTTGGGGGGGGTGAATTTTAGAGCAATGATTTTCTATGCTGGCAAGGGCTTATATCTGGGTTAGATACCAGAAGAATTATTTTCTTCAGGGTTGCATAGACCCAAGGAATTCTCTACTAGATTTCTCCTCGAAGCTATTTCCTTTGCTGGAACTAGATAGAATGGTACATTCAAAGGTATGCTGACTGCTTTCTTGCTTACTGCAGAATTCACCATGTGACCCATGTTTGGTTCACTGTTGCATGCACTGTTGTGCCTTGTGTCAAGAGCATAGGGAGATGAAAAGTCGTTTATCTGATAACGTTGTTAGGCCAATGACTGTTGTCAATCCTCCTCCTGTTCAAGAGATGAATGCTGCTGAGGATGCCAAGGATCCAGCACCACCCTCTGCCGATGAAAACGATCACACAAAGTTGGAAATGCAGGCCTTGTAGGAAGGAATGAACTCACGGTGCAGAAGCGTTGTGAATAACCTTCACAGGTTGTTTGATATTGAATATTATATCCTGTTGTTTCTCATATTTGGATAGGATATGTATGCCATTTCCTCAAACTTTGCCATCCCTAGTAATCCTAAGAAGTAGGTACAATAGCGTTTTAAGTGACAAAATTTTCGTAGACTCTAGTTACGTAGATTTTTGTTCTTGTTTTGGTTTCTATTTTCGATGAAATTGAGTCATGTAGATTTCATGTAGCATCTATCCATCCAACTATATATAGTATAGTATGCTTAGCAATCTTTTGCATTGGTAGATTTATAGTGTTTGATTCACATAATTTTACGGAATCGGATTAAATATATTCTATATATATATATATATATGGTTCGTCTGCAAAATGGTGTGTTGGGGGGAGGGGTAGGGGAAGGGGCATTCTTTTAAGGACCGTAATGAAACTTAAAATTATGCTATATTATGTATATATATATATATATCTTGTCATTGGAAGAAAAAGGTCTTCTGAAAAAATCCTAAAATGACCTTATCTTTTAAAAGGTTGTGCTCTTGACGTGTCACGGAAGACATAACATGTTACGAGAAAGGTTAAGCTGTTTCATGCTGTCTTGTCCTTCTTCCTAATCGACGGCTATAATGTCCATTGGATGGAAGCAAAATCAGCTGTTCGGCTAGTTTACTTTTGAACTAAAAAAGCTAAAGGATGGGTGGTGAATAGATAACGCCTATGATCTTATTGGTTTTACGGCCTCGTATAACCCTTAGTGGTTGTGTGTTTGTTATTCAACCAATTAAGAGTTTACATTATACGTGAATAATAAAAAGAGTATATCTGTATAACGAGACATAAATGAATATAAAAGATTTAAAATACAAAAAAAAAAAATATATTTATATTTATAGTTAAAGTAAATTGTAATTGCATTTTTTCATATATATATTTCATGTGCTCGTAGATACACACTCTCCCTATTTCTTTGTTAGACCAGAGGAAAGTAATTATATTAAGAAACAAACAAGATCCAATAACAGGGGTACAACAAAGGTACAAGCCCAACCCATGTAGGCATTTGCTTCTCTCTTAACTAAGAAGAAGAACAAGATTTAAAACTGGATTTTTACGTGTTTTCTATATGCTACAATAGACGGCATGGACCATAGGCTTCCTTCGTCTTGTACACAATCGAAAACAAAGGAAGAATCCATCTCAATAGTAATCTTGTGCCATTTCCTTAACCTAGCCATTATTAGTGCTTATCTCTCCCTACACCTTCGCAACGATGCAGTCATTAACATCCTTCTTACTGTTACCACGTGTCAAAATCTATGCTAAAACCCCCATATTGTAACCTTGATTATTGTAATATGCATCCGTATATTAGTTTTATACATATTAAAAACACAATCACAACTATGCTTCCATAAATACCATAATCACGTAATAATTTCATCCATAAATGCCATGACCTAAGTCTTATTTTCTTCCACAGTTCCTCTTATTGACAGCAGCCATCTGTTTATAGATGTAATGTGATCTGCGTTGGATCTGAAGCTTAGTAAATTGAACCATATGGGACGAGTCCACTCATGAAGAGTAACCGTATGATACGATCGTCATATAAGTTTCAACCATATAGAATTTGAAAAATCTTCTTTGCAACTGCAATTGTTTCATATAAACACTGATATACTCATTGTAACCATCTACCACTGCCAAAGTAAATGAGTTCAGAAACTCTTTTTACCTGGTCATTCCACACTCTTAAACCTTCTTTGAAATTGAGTATTTAAGCTTTAAATATTTGAAAGAGTTTTTGTATTCATTTTGTTGTAAAACAATTCTAATAGAAAAACAAAAGGAAAGCAATGATGGAAAATTACTTGCATAAAAGTAGATTGTATGTTTAATATTTGAATTTTATTTTTATCACATGGAAGTCATGTTGTCTCAACATAGCCTTGGTTTGACTTTTGCAGTTACATATTCATTTTTATAATTTGTGATATGATTTTCTTTTGGGTACGAGTTTATATTGGGGAATCTCTTTGCTGTTACTTAGACAAGCATAACACGTATGCTTGTATATTTATCCATAGGTCAAATGGGACATTTGGTTCATAGGAACAAAAACAGGATCACTTCTTATGGACTTTGAGAATGATTCTGATCTTTTGATATAAGTTTGTCTTTGTTTTAATAGCAAATATAAGATAACATGAAAAAAGATGGAAGGAAAGGCAAGAAAAAAAGATAAAGCAAAACATGAACCTTGACGGTTCTTTTGGTGTGTAAGAATTGACTTAGAATGAAATTTTCATTTTAGGTTTCACTCCGATTTCTACATTTCAATACGATTTTGAAAAGTAGAATCGCGGTTCCCTAAAATCAACAATTCTACTTTGAGGTAGGATTTTGATTTTTAGAATTGGGAGTGGGAGTCACGATTTTATTCTATTCCATTCTAGAATGATAGATTTTTCCATGGTCTTATATTTGTTTATTAGAGGATCGGTTACACTTTCCATTTCATCCTTAATTTATATTTCTTTAAATCTAAACTATTGAATAAATTTTGTATTCAACAAATGATGAGATGGAGGGTTGAGCCACTCCTGTCAAAATGGAGGAAGAACCTTAGAAGCTCCTAGAAGGATATATGTTCTTAAACTTTGACAAAACTTTAAAAAAAAATTATCCTTCATGGAAAATGCTACTATCCTTATCATGTCCACAAATTACACCATTTCAACTAAATGGATAAAATTGTTGGTTGTGAGCAAGGAAAATGTCTCAAGGAGTGATTATCATTTTAGAATGATTTTGCCTTAATATTTTCCACATGTTATTCTTGTTTAATTATTTTGATTAACATATTTTAAGGAAAGTTTAGAAATTAGTTGATTTTTTTTTTACCTTTTAGTAGTTTTCTTGTTATTTGAAAGGCTACAAAGTGATAAAGCTAGTTTAATGGTATGAACACTTGCCTTTAGTGGTATAGATCATTTTACGCCCTGAAAAGGTGGAGTCGTAGCAATCTTGTTGTGTGAATCATCATAAGATAAAAACTATTCTTACAACTACTATTCTAAACTTAATTCTCACCAAGCATATTTGACTCTATCCCTTTGAAGCATTTAATTAAATACCTATTTGATATAAACATCTGAATTAATCCTTTGAAATAATTTGTTAAAAATAAATTTGTAATTTGATTTTATAAAAAAGTAGTAGTAGTAGTAGTAGTAGTAAGTAATAGTAGTCGTAAATTCTACAGGTACCTATCATTTTATATATAAACTAGAATATTGAAAACCACTAAACCCCTTAAGGAGTCCTGTGTAGTTTTCCTTAAAAAAATAAGAAAGCTATTACTAAGGGCAATAACCAACCATTTCTTGTTGTATCTCACTCCTTATCCCGATTTACTAGTTTTCTGGTTTTGAGTAGGCATTTGCAATCCATTTAAAACTTGCAAAACAAACTATAGAGTAATGAGCGACAACTTACTTAATAAGTGGGATGAAGATAGAAGTATACACTCAGCACATCGTAAGCAGAGTTTTCAACTAAGTTAGTTAGATATAATGTATGTATAAGCAAATGCCATAGTAAAACATTATCCAATTTGTTGTGAGATAAAAAAAAAATTCGTCTACTCTAATCTAGGTTGAGAAGATTGATATCACATACTTACGAATCAAAACTAAACCAAGGCTTGTGTAATAGGGAATACTCTCCTCCCATGACCACCTTCAAACTACGGCCCTCAACGTTGTCGTGACCTCCTCTTTTATCACTTAGTTTGACTAAGGGTGGAGAAATGACCATTTCAGCTATTTTTATCGAAGGAAGTCCGTGTTTGGTTGGAGAATCTTCGTCATTATCCTTAGTGGGTTGCAATGCATATCAAGTTAGGTTTTAAGCTAAGTTTTAGTTAGTTCATCTTTTTAGGGTGATCAACTAAACTCAAACAATCATAACATGAAGCTTAAATCCTACCATAACAAATTGACACTTAACTACGAGCGTTGCATACGCACAAACAGCTACTACAATCACAAATTAATACATACTAAAGTCCTCAAATATTTTGAAATAATATTTCAAAATGCTGTAAAGCATTGATCTTACTTACTTGCTCAGATGTTCACTACGGAAGACTCGGGTTGTCAATGATCTGATCATCGGGAAATTTTATATACATAAAACCTAAATTTAGTTTTCATAATAGTTACGAAAATATTAAGATTTTATCTAAAACGGTTATACATATATATATGTATATATATAAAGTATATTATCATTTTCTTATATAATAATAATAGTTTTATTATATAAGTTAAGTCAAGTTATTAATTATTAATAATATACGCAATTATACTATTATGTATAATATATTGTTTTGATTATATCGAAACGTATTTTTAATTGATTAAACTAAGTTTTGATTACGGTAAGATTATCGTAGTATATAAATTTGTAATATTATAGGGATATAGGTTTTAGTAATTTACTTAATAATATCTGTTGACAGGGCACTTTGGGTAGAGACCTCTCAGGACCGACTAGATCCACCAAGTCTTGCCTCTATAGGCTACTCTATAGGCCTCGGGCCTATAAGCCCCAAAACTAGTCATTCGAGGTTTCGATCGATTAAAAGACCTGATCGAGCTTAAATTATAAAATAAAGTTATAAATATTAGTAAAATGATCTTGTAAGTTTGAATTTACGTAAATAAGCAATAAAATAAAAGAATATACAAATTCCAAATTTTAAGTATATAACTCGTTATGTATCGAAAATGCGTAAAATGCATTCCGATAATTAACGAATCGCTAGATATAAATTATATGTATACTAAAAATCATAAAATAACCTAAATAATATTTAGGAATATTTATTTGTACTATATATGAATTTACACGTATGTAGAAATACGCGTAATTACTTAAAATACGCGTAATGTGCTAAAATAATACTAAATAATTAAATAAAATTCATAATTAATTAAGGAAAAATAAATAAAAATAAGGAAAAATAAGGAATGATCTAGATATAGGTCATGGCAGCTGGGGAAAATAAGAAAAAAAATTAGTCAATTAAATTAGAATAACACAAAAGTCAAATTAGAAGAAGATAAGGCAATAATCTAATCAAATTAATGTATAATAATTTCCCTAAAGCTCTATAAATAGAAAGAAAAATTCAGAAGCTCATTTGGTTAGTTTGGAGCATGAGAAAAATAGGGAGAGGTGAAATTGAGAGAAAAATAAGGGTTAGAAAAAAAAAATAAGAAAAACTGTGCAGTTAGGGCTATAAAATAGAACCCAGACCCGACGAGCAGCTGAGAGTGAACGGCCACCATCGCCACATAGTGGAGGCAGCGGTTAAGTGGGCCGACACACCCATGGCTACCGACAGTAGCCGGAGCCACCCAAATCGGTGAGTTCGATTTCCAGCCCGATTTTGTGTAATTTTGTAAAAATAGTAAATATTCATATATAATTACAAAACTTGTTATTCTGGAATATTTTTATATGTAGTTTTTAGGAAAAATATTATTTCGATGAAAATATGTCCCGCGATATATGATCCTTAAGAAATCATACAAAACCGAGTATGTTTTGGTTTAGAAATAAATGATTTTAAGAGTGTAGTTTTGAACCCAAAATTTTTCTATAGACTACTTAGATGATGTAGAATAGTGCTATGAAGCCCGTTTTTAAAAATTAATTTTTGAAAATTTTAGACAATTTTTAGGCCTTAAAATGAGACATAAAATGGGTAATTTAAGGTTAATTAAGTAATTAAATGGTTAATTATTGATTTAGTGAATAATTATATGTTTTAGGATGTTGAAATCTAATGAAGTATGATACTTGTAGTATTTAGGGTGTTAGATGTAATTATTAGGTCAATTATGTAGTAAATGAGTAATAGGGAAAAATAGTAAATTTTAAGTTAATTTTGTAAATTAGGGTAATTAGGTGTAAAATCTAATTTAAGATGAATTTAGACATTTTGAAATGATAATTGATGTTAGGAGATGGTAATTAGAGTAATAGAAATATTAGATGTGTATTATGTACATAATATGTAATAGTACATAATACACAATTATTAGAAATATAATAAATAGAAAATATTATAATAAAAATTGATATTATGATAATAATAAAAATGTATAATAAATCTGATAGGAAACTTGAATTTATGCAATTAGAGGAAAAATGTAAAAATTTCTCACATCAGGAGTAAATTCGGTATACTAATAAGGATTTAAGTGTACCTGGTGGAATAAAATACTAATTAGAGGTAATGATGGTATTTAGGAGATCCGAAAGTAAAGTGATTAATTTCACATTATGAGTTGAAACGAATTTCTAGGATTCGAGTATAAAACAATACTTAGAAATCGAACTAGAACCTAATTTAAAAATCGATGCGGAAACGAACCTGAACCCGAACCTAACCCCAAACCTAGAATAATTGTAAAAGACTTAAGACCTAGATAATTGGATATATTAAACTCTAAACAAAAGATTACAATAAGCGTTATAGGATAAAACAAATCTATAATAGTTATAAGAAAAACTGAAACCATGTTTATGTTATAGGGATGACCGACGATGGCTCGAGCAAGTCGGACCTCGAGTGAGTGAGCGAGGAGTCAAGAGAAGTTGGGATTAATATGTTGCTGTATTTTGGAGGCTTGAGATTATGCTTGGTTGTGCTTGTTAGATAGTTGGTTGTGTGCATGTGCTTGATTATGAGTGATGCTATGATTCTGTCTGTTGCTCTACCTTATATTGTATGATTTGTGTGAAATGATTGATCACCCTAAATTAGACCTAATCAAATAGACGACCTATAATTATAATCGGATCTACATGGCAACCCATTAGAGGAACTTAGGATTCTCCAGCCAAATACCAACCCCTTCGAAAGAGATAGCGCAGGATTGCAAAATGGTCTCTTCTTCATCTTTAGTCGAACTAAGTGACAGAGAGGAGGTCGCGGCGAGGGTAAAGTCAATGGTTCGAAAATAGTCGCGGGAGGAGCCATGTCTCCATTGTATAAGCCCGGGTTTGATCATGAGCTGTTGCATTAAAGGCAACTCCTCAACCCGGATTAGAGCGGGCGTAATTTCTCTAATCTTACGACGGGCCGGACAACGTCATGTGATGGTATTTGCTTAAACATGCATTGCACCTAATAAGTTGATTGATAACCTTGTTATATTTGTGATATAGTTTTAAGTCATCCATCCTAATTTACTGAGTTGTGGTTGCTCACATCCCTATAGACGTCGTGCAGGTGCTGGTTAAGAAGCGGCATACAACTACTCTGAAGCTAGTAACTGCTGGTAACTAAGGAGTGAGGAAAAATATTTGAAGAACAAATATATATTCTTAAGGTCTAAGTTTTTATTTTAGAATTTTTCATTTTTGGATAATGTAATAACTTAATTATAGTGTATATATATAAATTTTCTCTCTTTCTTAGGTAAATGTCTTATTTAAATTACAAACTGTATACTTTAAAGCGGGTTAGTTGTAGATGCCTTGTGTAGATCAAGTGTAAGATAGCGGTTGTAAGGCCAACTTCTATCTTAGAATGGTTTACACGACGGGACTGTTACGACTCTGCCACTTCAGGACGTGACAGGGCCTAGCCTTTAATGGCCTAGGCTCATGAAGAACTGTAATAATTACAAAGTATAAGATAAAGATAAAATAGTCACGTCCTAAATGTTAGGGACACGACAGCTTTACTGTCCCACACTTATGGGAGAAGATCTCTCTCGTCAACTGATCTCTAACGATTGGCTCCACTCCATTATAAATACCAAGTATCTATCTAATGGTAACTCTCTCGACAAACTTTGCATTCTACGCCTATACACTCAGTATTCGATACACAAAAAACTTATTGCTGACTTAAGCATCGAAGTGGCCACGCCAGATAACCCCCCGGCGTCCCTTCACCATGCCTTATTTTGTAGATTCAGTACATACAGATCTTAGTCAATTATCGGCAAGAACTGAGGAACAACAATATCTAACATGTGCAGTTTTACTACTACTTATATTATACTGTTCGATTGTATCAAAATATACTTACTATTATTTGTATTACATTTTAATTACGAAAAAATCATCGTAAGACGATATTTTTTGTAATATTATAGAAAGTATAAGCCCTAATGTTAAGTCAAGTGACCGTAGGATTGAACTTAAAACACAAAGTTTAGGGCGATCAGTTAAATGATCCGATCAAACCCAAATTATAAACTATGGAGAGAAATATTAGTAAAAATGACCTCATAAAGTTGAATTTAAGAAAATAAGTAATAAAATAGGAGATTATAAAATTTTCAAATTTTAAGTATAATAATTATTAATTATTGAAAAAGCGAAAAGTGTAATCTAATAACTAATAAACTACTGAAGATAGATTGTGTATATACTAAAAATCATAGAATGACCTAAATAATAATTGGGAATGTTTACATGTACCCATGTGTATTTACTTATAGATAAAAATACGCGAAATTACTTAAATTGGCCAAAAACTTAGTAAATAACTAAAGAAAATTATTAATTAATTGAGGAAAAATCAGAAGGATAGGGAATGATGAATATTTGGTCATGGAAAGTTAGGAGCTGAAGAAGAAAAATTAGCCAATTAGAATTAAGCAACACAAAAGCCAAAAATTAAGGGATTTGGACAATGTTTTATCTAATTTAATGCATATTAATTATCACTAAGCTTTATAAATAGGGAAAAAATTCACAGAACTCTTTCGGACAGTTAGGAATCAGACAAAAATAGAGAACTTCGAAAATTCAAGAAAAAAACCAGAGAAAAAAAAAAGAAAACTATACAGTTAGGGCTAATGAGCCAAACCCACACACCACCACCATCTAGGACCGAGCCACCACCCCACACCAGACCTACCACCTAGGCCGGCCAACTCACTTGGATTAGAGTTGGACGGCCAAAAGGCATCGAACAGGGTGAGTCCTTTATTTGCTTCGATTTTGTATAATTTCTTGAAATTAGTTATTTTGCCCAGAAAATT
Source organism: Lumnitzera racemosa (assembly GCA_024138005.1). Classification (NCBI taxonomy): domain Eukaryota; kingdom Viridiplantae; phylum Streptophyta; class Magnoliopsida; order Myrtales; family Combretaceae; genus Lumnitzera; species Lumnitzera racemosa. Next base: position 111,727,222 of record JAMXBC010000004.1, read on the forward strand.
AGGTTTTATTGTATGTAGATTTAGGGAAAAATAGTGATTTAGTTTAATCACGTCTAAAAATATAGTGTTCTTAACAAATTAAGCAAAACCGAGCATAATTAGATTTAGAAATAAATTGGCTTGAGAGTGTAGTTTGGAGCTCAAAATTTTTCTGTAAAATGCTTAAAGGATACAGAATAGTACTATAAAGCCATTTTTTAAAAATTAATTTTTGAAATTTTTAAGTTAATTTTTAGCCCTAAAATGATGGAAAAATTAGATAATTTTGGGTTAATTAGGTGATTAAGACACTAATTACTAATTTAGATAGTAATTAGATGTTTAGGGATGTTAATCTCTGATGTGGAAATATAATCCTAGCCTTTAGAGTATTAAGTGTAATTAATTTAGGAATTTAGTAGTAATTGTAGAAAATTAGGAATATTATAAAAAAATTAGGTTTAATTAGATAATATAATAATAGAAATCATAATATAATAAATTTGAAATAAAAATTAATTTTAGGTAATTGTATAAAAAAATGTAAGATTTTCTCATATCGGGAATAAATCCGGTATCCCAATTAGGATTAGCGTGTACCGAATAGTTTAAAATACTAAATTAAGATCCAATAGGATATTAGAATACTCGAGCTTAATGTGATTAATTTCACATTAGGATTCGAGCATATTTAAAATTCTAGAATTAAAACTAGAATCTAATTTAGAAACCGAACCCCGAAATAGGGTAGAATAAATCATTAGTAAATAATAGGTATACATGGAAAAAATAAGCTAAATTATAACTTAGAATATAAATCATTAAAGTATAAGAACTAAAAAGACCTATTTGTATTATAGGATCTTTAGAGACGAATCGGCTTGCAATTGAGTGATCGGGCGACTGAGAAACTTCAAGTAAGTTGGGTTATTACTTAATGTATTAGAGTGCTATTTTATAGTACTCGAAGACTTAGGATTGTAAGTAGTTTACGCCTGTGGTTGATGTATCTGAATGCGTGTTGAAATTTGTAATGTGATTGATTAAATTGGTGTGAAATTTTTTGAACACCCTAAATGAAATATAATCTTATTTGAATTTAATAACAAAAAAAAAAAAATAGTCATGCATTGCAACCTGTTAGGGGATCATAGGATTCTCCAACTAAATATCGACCCCTTCAAAAGGGATAGCGCAGGATTGCATAATGGTCCCTTCTTCATCCTTAGTCAAACTAAGTGATAGGAGAAGAGGTCGCGGCAAAAGTGAAGTCAATGGTTCGAAGGTAGTCGCGGGAGGAGCGAGGTCTCCATTGCACAAGCCTGGGTTCGGTTGTGAGCTGCTGCATAACATGGAAACTCCTCAACCCGGATTAGAGTGAGTGAAATTTCTCTGATTTCATAACGGACCAGATTATGTTTTGTGATGACACTTGATTGTTGCATTGTATTAAAATAATTGCTTGATAATATTGTTTACGTTTGTATACTCTCATGAGTCTCCAATTCAACTTACTGAGCTGTAGTTGCTTATAACGTTATAGATCCTTTTACATATTCTGATTTCTAATTACTGCAAATATTATACCGCTATACAATTATCTAGAGGTTAGTCCTTCTGAAGCCAGGGATGTGAGGATCAATTGGCTTAGCAGTGGATATGTAGTTAGTGTGTCCTTTGTGGTTTAAAACTGAAAGACTGGTAGTTGTTATGTAAATTTAGTAAACTGATATGTTTAAGTAGATCTTACTAGGAAATTCTGTGGAGTTTACATATAATTATATATGTTTAATAAAAATTTGTGATATTTATCATAATTGTAGTTAAACATTTAATTGGACTGTTTACTTCAAAACGAGGAGTCGTCAACGCCTTGTGTAAATTATGTCTATGGTAAGTACTGTAAGGCCAGTTACTATCATAGAATAGTTTACACGGTGGGACTGTTGCGACTCTGTGACTTCGGGGCATAACAAAAAACATCTATTATATTACCTTAAGTGATTAAGTTTTAATAAGATTAATATTATGGAGTTTGTATGAATTCGACTATACGTGTTACATGTTCTGTGTAAAAGATTATCTTTAAAGAGTATTTTTAATTCTAGTATACATATAAAGCTGTATAGCAACTAATATCATATTGATATCGTATTATATAATGAAAATGTATATATTTTTTATGCAATTTTGCAATAAAACATAATAAATCATACATGCTCAAATTTTACGAAAGTAATGATGTTACATTTGTAAGAATATAAGGTTCAATTTTTTAATAGTTTTGGTAAATGATTATTATTAGAAATTCACTTATTTTGAGAGTCAATATTAATAATATACAACTCTTACAACTATTAATATTCTAATTTTAAAATTTGAAAAGAATAAATTTATGTAATCGGACAGATTAAATCCATTTAGAAAAATGATGAGATTATAGATATATTTTTCTTATCATTATTAAATATCAATAAAAAGAAAATAATTATAATTATAGAAACAATATTACCTAAAAATATTGAATGCTAGAAAGATAGAAACTTCTGTTTTTTTTTGTTTTTTTCTTCTTCTTCTTCTTTTTTTTCCCTTTCTCTCTCTTTCTTCCCCTTACCCCTCTTTTTCTCGCCCCATTCCTTGATGCCTCGTGAAAATGGCCAACAAGCCATATTTATAAAGGTGACATTTTGACCGCCTGATTCTAAGGTGGTTAGTTTTTTTTTTTAGATATTTTAATAAATTTATTATATTTTGTTCAATACCTATCCTAATTCCTGAAATATTCCTTGTTTTCATCACTAATATTATTACTAAAGAATAATTCATAGTTGAAATTTTTTTTCTTTCATATCATTATTTCAGATGAGTTTAAGGTAATTATTAGTAAAAATATTAGTAATATATAATATATATTTAAGTTATATTAATTATTTGGGACTTATTTATATACATCTTATAGAATATTTTACTTACCGATATTAGTTATTATGATCATGTAATTGATTCTAAAAGATTTATTTTAAACTATATCTAAAATTATGAAACTCTGTATTATAATGATTAGATTTAATAAACTTAATATTTCTAAGAAGTTTTTATATAAATAAGCTTAAAGTAAAATATTAAAGCTATACAATTACTTTGTTTAAATTTTCTCCTAATTATGAGAGTTCAACTTATCATAAATTATAATTTCTAGAGTATCTCTCAAGCATTAAAATTTTCAATTAATTTCTTATTAATTTATATGATTATATATCTATATCCAGATGTAATTCAGATATTCTCACATCTATGAATGCTACTAATCAATCTAATGAAAAAGTGATACCCAACCAATTAAGTTTATACTAATTCAATTACTTTTGCTTATTATCTCTTATGATTGGTAATATTATTATACTCATTATTCTATTGTTATGATCTATATTCTTATAGTTACTAGAAACATCAGTAAAAACTATGTTAACTTAACTTATAAATATATTTTTCTATAAAAGATATAAACTACTTGAATGCTAACAGGTTAGAATCATGTAGCATTACGTATTATATATTGTTAGACTTTCGAGTTAATTTATAGATATATTTATTATATATACCGGGTATATTTATAAATATATATATTTATGTAGTTTATTATGCTATATTATTTCTTTCTATAACTTAATTAACTTATTTCTAAAGTCTTATCGCATTTTCCGCTTAATTTTAAGGATTTTAATGAGTTTTACATTGTATTGAATAACTATACCCTTAATGCTAAAATTGGATTTTTAGGACCTTTTTTTAAAATATAACATTATTGAGTTACTTCAACCAACTTTTTTATTTTAATAATAAAGTTTTGACTCAATCGGATAATTTCTCCTTAAAGACCCTAAATTTAAGCTTGATTGTCCTAAATACAGTTTTAGGGATTTACAGATTAGGTTAGGATCCTTCCTCTTCAAAGTTATAATATGGCTGGAAAAAAATAAAAAATAAAATCCTATAAAGTGGTTAGATAGGAAACAAAGGGTTTTATGCTTTAATGTTATAGATAAATTAATTATGAGATAGTTGTGTGTAATTATAATTAGTTTAACATTTGTGAAGAAAAAGACGTACATTTAAATCAAACTTATACTAAAACATTTTGCATATATCATTACAAATTTCACTTCTAATGTATTTACATAATTTATAACTAGTGGATAGTGTACTCGCGAAGTGTTACGCCCTAAAACGACAGAGTTGTAATAGTCCTGTCGTGCAAACCATTTTAAGATAGAAGTTAGCCTTACAACTGCCATTCTAGACTTTATCTACACAAAGCGTTCATGATTAACCCACTTTGAAGCAAACAGTTTATAATTTAAATAAGTCATTTACTTAAGGAAGTAAATATATATATATATATATATATTAGAATTCAGTTATTATAATTAACATTTAGAACGTTTCAGTGTAATTTATTTCCTAGTTAATATATTATTCAGAAATGAAAAATTCTAAAATAAGAGTTTAGACCTTAAAAATATATGTTTGTTTTTCAAATATTTTTCCTCACTCCCCAGAATCTGATAGTTGCTGGTGTCAGCGTAATTGTAAGCCGTTTCTCAGCTAGCACCTGCAACGACGTCTATAAGGATGTGAGTAACTACAGTTTAGTAAGTCGGGACGGAGAACTTAAAACTATATCACAAACATAAACAAGATTATCAACTAACTTATTAAGAAATCATTCCAACCAATAATATGAAATTAATCGCATTACTTTTGGATATCCTAAATATCGTTTTTAGTCTCTAACTAATGCTCTAATCCATGTGGTACACCCGATGTTACGCCCCGAAGCGGCAGAGTCGTAATAGTCCCGCCGTGTAAATCACCCTAAGATAAAAGTTGGCCTTACAATCACTATCTTAAACCTGATCTACACAAGGCGTCAACGACTAACCCGCTTTGAAGTAAACAGTTTGTAATTTAAATAAATCATTTATATTCACTATAATTTAGTGATTACAATTATCGTTTGTAATGTTTCTTCGAGTACATTATTAAAAAAAAAAACGAGAAGTTCTAAAGTAAAAGCTTAAACCTTAAAAATATATGTTCGTTCTTCAATATTTTTCCTCACTCCCTAGGATCCCGCAGTTGCTAGCTTCAGAGTAGTTGTGGCCGCTTCTTAACCAGCACCTGCACGATGTTTATAGGGATGTGAGCAACCACAGCTCAGTAAGTTAGGACGGAGGACTTAAAACTATACCATACACATAACAAGGTTTTCAATCACTTATTAGGTGCAATGCATGTGCAAGCAAATGTCATCGCACGACGTTGTTCGGCCCGTCGTGAGATTAGAGAAATTACGCCCGCTCTAATCCGGGTTGAGGAGTTACCGTTAATGCAACATCTTACAACCAAACCTAGACTTGTGTAATGGAGACCTTACTCCTCCCGTGACTACTTTCGAACCACTTTCTTCACCCTCGCCGCGACCTCCTCTCCTGTCACTTAGTTCGACTGAGGATGAAGAAGGGACCATTTTGCAATCCTGCGCTATCCCTTCCGAAGGGGTCAGTATTTGAACGGAGAATCTTAAGTTCCCCTAACGGGTTGCCATGCATGTCTGATTATGATTACTGGTCGGATATTTAATTAAGTTCAGTTGAGGGTGATCAATCCTTTCATACAAATCATACAATATGTGCCAGAGCAACAAACAGAATCATAGCATCACCCATAATCAAACACATCCACACATTCAACTATCTAACAAGCATAACCAAGCATAATCTTAAGCCTCCAAAATACAGCATAGTATTAAACTCAACTTACCTCGACTCCTCGCTCACTCACTCAAGGTCCGATTTGCTTCGGCCATCGCCGATCATCCCTATATCATGAACGTGGTTTCAGTATTTCATATAATATTATAAGTTCATTTTATCCTATAACGCTTATTGTTAGGTTTTGTTTGAGGTTTAATACGCCTAATTATTTAGGTATTAAGTCTTTTATAATTATTCTAGGTTTGGATTTAGGTTCGGATTCTGCATCGATTTATAGGTACTGTTTTGTACCCGGACCCTCGAAATTTGTTTCAACTTATAATGTGAAACTAACCACATTATTTCCAGATACCCTAAATACGATCACTACCCTAAGTCAGTATTTTATTCCATCCGGTACACTTAAATCTATATCAGTGTACCGAATTTACTCATGTTGTGAGAAATTTTTTACATTTTTCATATAATTACCTAAAATTGAATCTTGTTTCATATTTGTTATGTTTTGATTTTCATTATTTTATTATCTAATTAAACCTAATTTTTCCATATTTATTAATTTTCAATTCTACATATTCTTAATTTTCTTCATTTACCACATAACACCTTCATTACTTACACTTAACACTCCATAGACTAGGATTAGGTTTTCACATCAAAGATTAACATCCCTAAACATCTAATTACTATCTAAATCAGTAATTAATATCCTAATCACCTAATTAACTCCAAATTACCCAATTTTTCCATCATTTTAGGGCTAAAAATTAACTTAAAAATTTCGAAAATTAATTTTTAAAAAAATGGCTTCATAGCACTGTTCTACATCATATGAGCATCTTACAGAAAAATTTTGAACTCCAAACTACACTTCTAAGCCTATTTATTTTCCGGTTTAGTCATGCTCGGTTTTGAACAATTTGTGAAGGAACCTATAATTACAGATTTAATTAAACTAAATCAATATTTTTCCCTAAATCTACATACAATAAAATCTCAGAATAACAAGTTTCATAATTTTTTGGGCAAAATAACTAATTTTACAAAATTATTTAAAATCAGGTCATTTAAGAGACTGACCCGTCCAAAGCTTTATGGCCGTCCAAGCCCGGTCTAAGGTTGTCGACCGGTCCCAGGTGGTGGTGAGTGGTTCGTTTGGTTCACTTGCCTAATCTGCACAGTTTTCTTTTTTTTTTCTTCTAGATTTTCTCTTAATTTTTTTAGTGTTTCAATTTTTCTCAGATCCTAAATTGACCAAATGACTTCTGGAAAATTTTCCCCTATTTATAGACAATTGTAGTAATTAATTTGCATTAATTTGATAAGACTTTGCCCCAATTCCTTGATTTTTGGCTTTTAGGTTGTCCAAATTTTATTGATTAATTTTTCTTTTTCTAGTTTGAACCTGCTACAACCTGATCTTGGTTCAGCTTATCATCCTCTAATTTTTTCTGATTTTTCTATAATTATTTTATAATTTTATTTAATTATTTGCTTAGTTTTTTGCCAATTTAGGTAATTACACGTATTTTTATCTACATGTAAATACATGTGGTGTACACATGAACATTCCTAACTATTATTTTGGTCATTCTAAAATTTTTAGTATACATATAATCTATCTCTAGTAATTTATTAGTTATTTAATTACACTTTTCGTATTTTCGGTAATTAATACTTATTATGCTTAAAATTTGAAAATTTTATAGTCGCCTATTTTATTACTTATTTTCTTAAATTCAAGTTTACGGGGTCAGTTTTACTAATATTTCTCTTAATAGTTTATAATTTGGGTTTTAATCGGATTCCTTAACCGATCGTCCAAAACTTATGTTCTAAGTTCAATTCCACGGTAAATTGGCTTAGCTTTGGGGCTTACACTCGAATTCTAATTTGATTACTGAATTCACCCCCGTTATGAGAAAATCTTACATTTTTCATATAATTACCCTAATTTAAATTTTCCATCAGATTTATTGTATATTCCTATTATTGTCATAATATCAATTCTGACTAATATTTTCCTAATTATTAATTACTCATAATTGCATATTACACATTATCACCTAATTTGTACAAAATGTACACATCTAATATTCTCATTACTTCAAATATTATCTCCAAACATCAAATATCTAAATTCATGACAAATCAGATTTTGAACCTAATTACCATAAATTACCAAATTAACTCAAAATTCCTTATTTTTACTTATTACATATTTACTACATATTATCCAAATAATTACTAACACTCCAAATGCTACCAATAGCATCCTCCATCAAATTTCAATATCCTAAAATATATAATTGTGCATCAAATCAGTAATTACCCATTTAATTACTTAATTAACCCTAAATTACCCATTTTATACATTGTTTTAAGGCCTAAAAATTATCTAAAATTTTTGAAAAAGAGCTTCATAGCACTCTTCTATAACCCCTAAGTAGTCTATAGAAAAATTTTGAACTCCAAACTACTCTTTTAAGCCTATTTATTTTTAAATCGAAACATGCTCGATTTTGCATGAGTTCTTAAGGACCATATATCACGGGACATATTTTCATCAAAATAATAATTTTCCTAAAAACTAAATACAAAAATATTCTAGAATAACAAGTTTCATAATTTTTTAACTAATTTTGATAATTTTAACAATTTAAGAAAAATCGGGTAGAAATCGAGACTCATAAGAACTAGTGGCTCCGGCCACCGTCCATGGGTATGTCGACCCACCTGGACATTACCACCATCGTATGGTGGTGACGGCCATTCACTCCCAGTTGCTTGTTGGGTCTGAATTTTTCTTAGAAGCCCAAACTGCACAGATTTTGTGATTTTTTATAAAACCCTAATTTCCTCTCAATTTCGCCTCTCTCTCTAATTTTCTAAACTTTCAGACATTCAAAATGAGTTTCTAAAAAATTTGGGTTATTTATAGAGGTTTTGGGGAATTATTATGCATTAAATTGATTTGACAATTGTCTTATCTCTTTTTTTTTTCTTACTTTCTATTTATTATAATTTGATTGGTTGCTTTTATTTCTTTAATTCCAGATTGCCATGCATCAATTCTGGATTTTTCCTCATTTTTCATTAATTAATTATGAATTTTATTTAATTATTTATTATTATTTTAGCACATTTCGTGTATTTTAAGTAATTACACGTATTTTTATCTACACGTAAATTCATATATAATACAAATAAATATTTATAAATATTTATTTAGGTTATTTTATAATTTTTAGTGTACATATAATTTATCTTTAGTGATTCATTAATTATTGGAATGCATTTTACTCATTTTCAATAAATAACGAGTAATATACTTAAAATTTAGATATTTTATATTCTCTTATTTTATTAATTATTTTCTTAAATTCAAACTTATGGTACCATTTTTACAAATATTTTTAACTTTACTTTATAATTTAGGCTCTTTTAGCCGATCGCCCTAAATTCTACTAGCCAAACTCCGAGTAACTGATTGTAGGTCTTACACGATGTGTATGTTGAAAAAATTCAATTAAAATCCTTAAATTTTTTTTCATATTTTAAATAAAATTTTCAATTTAAATAATCAATTTTTAAAAACTTTTGAAATTTATTGATTATATAAAACATTTTCATTTAAGCCAGTTATTTTTTTAGAACACAAATAGTCCTTCAATTAAGGAAAAAATTGCATAGTCCATATTTTAGCACAGTTCTTAATTTAGTAGCCTTGTGAATATCTTTTCGTAATTTATATTAGAAAAATTAAAATTCTTCATCATATAATTTTATTTTACAAATACAAATACAATAAAATGATTAATATATGATTACGTTGCTAATAATATCGAGAATATTTACTTTCACGGATTTCTTAAACTAAAATATTTATCTATATTGCTTAGAATCAATAATGTATTTTAAGGAAAAAAATATGTGATTATATTATTGTCTCTGCATTGAAGAAATGAAATAAAAAATTATTAATTATATATTACATATAATGCATTTTAGGGAAAAGGTAAATATATGATTATGTTATTATCGATATTGAGAACATTTACTTTCACAGATTCTTTTTAAAATAAACTATCAATCTACATTATTTATAACATATGCATTTTAAGGAAAATGAAAATATATGATTATGTTATTATCACATTGTGTATCAAAGAAATGGAAAATTAATATTTATAAAACAAATTGATGTATATCAAAACCAAATGATACATGATTTTAAAAAAGTCATTTTAATAATTCCCTTTTTCTTTAATAAGGCATTTAACCTAAATAGATTATGGGTAAATATTCGTTATCGAAATCGTATATTACATATAATTATATATGATACATTTATAGAAAAGATAATTATTGATTATATTATTATCGATATTAAGAGCATTCGCTTTTACAAATTTCGTAAACTAAAATTTTAATCTTCATTAATTATAACATATAATGCATTTTCGAAAGAAAATAAACATAACAAAGTTTATTTATTTATTTTTGGTATTTTATCAAGTAAGATATAAAACATATAATTATGTTATTATCGATATTGAAAACATTTACTTCCACATATTTTTTTTAAAAATAAAATATCAATCTATATTGCTTATAAAATATGCATTTTAGAGAAAATGAAAATATACGGTTATGTTATTATCACATTATGTATCGAAGAAATAGAAAATTAATATTTATAAAAAAAATTGATGTATCTTAAAATCAAATGATACATGATTTTAGAAAAGTTATTTTAGTAATTCCCTTTTTCTTTAATAAGGCATTTAACTTAAATAGGTTATGAGTAAATATTCGTTGTTGAAATCTTATATTACATGTAATTATATATGATGCATTTATTGGAAAAGATAATTATTGATTATGTTATTATCGATATTAAGAGCATTCACTTTTACAAATTTCGTAAACTAAAATTTTAATCTTCATTAATTATAACATATAATGCGTTTTTGGAAGAAAATAAACATAACAAAGTTTTTTTAAATTTTTTTGGTATTTTATCAAGTAAGATATAAAATAAAAAATAAAAGTATGAAATCTATAAGATATATAAAAATAAAGAAAAGTTGCTTATTATCTCTATTGATGTGTGTAAGTTATTGGAGAGGGGTATGCCCATTGAGCTGTGTAAGTTACTCAAGAAAGAGTTAAAGAGAGATCTGAGGTAGAGTTAATAGGAGAGTGTGAAAAAAATGAGAGAAAGAGAGTAGAAGTGCTAAAGAAATGGTTAAGGAGAAAGAAAAAATAGTAAGTAAACAAATTTACTCATTATTTATAATTTTAATAGTTTATTTTACTGTTAGTTTTTTTTTGTTAATTAAATAAAAGATAAATAGGTAAATATAATGCAGGCAATTATTTAAGTCTCAAAGGACTTTAATAATATAGATGACTTATTTGCAAAAATATAAGGCAATGGAAAAAATTATCAAAATTGTGAAAAAAGTGACGTTATTGGAAATTGTAATAAGAAAGGAATAAAAAAGTGAGAAGAAAGTGGAATACAGTTTTAGAGAATGGGAGAGAGAAATTAAACGTGAGAAACGAAAAAAAAAAAAGGAAAAAAGTGTTCAAAATATATTGCACATTAACAAATTGAAAAATACATCCAATTTTATATTTTTAATGGTCTAATTTAGTATTGGTTTTGCTGTTATATATATTCAAATTTGAGATTAAATTGTAATTTAAGAAAATGACGATTATTTAAGTCTCAAAAAGTTTTCTTAATATAGATACATGCACATCACATATGGATCACCACATGTAGAAAATTAATAAAAGAACCAGCATAAAACTCAGAAAGGGGAAAGATATGATGGACTCTTTCCAATTTACCAAAAATAAAAGTAAAAAATATTTCAACCAAAAAGAAAAAAAAAATAGAAAAGGTTTTTTTGAGGGTTAAGCCTACAAAGTCATTAAGAACAAGCGTGAATGGGCCAACGTCGAACGGACACGACCGGAATTTAAAGAGAGACTATGTATCAACCGCTAGAAGAAACCGTTACCCCCACTAACAACCAGTAGTTAACATCCACGTGGCCCGGCGGTTAACGCCCGAAAACATAAGAGAAACGCTTGTCGCTCAAAACTCATATAATGATGCAGCTTTCGATTTCGAGCAATTCAAAACTCAAACATCGTTTCCATTAGTTTCGCTTCGTAATATCATCATCGTAGTGTTATAACAAGAGTATATATTCCCTAGTTCTAGTCCTAGTTCTGATTTGAGGAATCATTCGAAGCAGTGTGAACAAAGTAGGAAATGATGTCTCCACCAACATCACTCGGGTCTCGTTTCCGTGAATCAATCACTCGAATGGCTCTCAGATCGTATCTTGCGGAGTTTATCTCCACATTCTTTTATGTTCTAGCCGTCGTAGGTTCCACCATGTCTTCCCGTAAGTTCTTGTTTCTTCAGTGTACCAATGTTTACGGATAGAAAAAATAAAAATGATGCCCTAATATTACGTGTATGTCCTTCTGTAATGTGTTGATCGTAGAGTATGATGGTATTTACAGGGAAAATGACACCAGAAGCTGTAGCCGATCCGTCTAGTTTGGTGGCGATGGCGGTGGCTAGCGCCTTTGCATTGTCGGCGATGGTGTACATTGCATCAGGGATATCAGGAGGGCATGTGAATCCAGCCGTAACATTTGCGATGGCAATAGGAGGGCATATTAGTGTCCCGACTGCTTTATTTTACTGGATGTCCCAAATGTTGGCTTCTATTATGGCTTCGGCCCTGTTGAAATTTACGACCGTTTCAGAGGTACTTGCAATTGTCTGTCTCTTTTATTTTTATTATTAAGTTAGGATTTCTTAACTCTTACTCCTACTACTTTTGTGCTACTAATTTTTCAGAAAAATTTTATCTATGTTCGTCGAACATTGAACCAAAGTTCATTGCGTGGTTGCATGTGTTAGATTTTATGCAAAATTTGTGAAAAAGTTAACCATTTTTTTTTTCTTGGATTAAAGAAAATTTATAGTACGAATGGATTTGGTGCACTTAATTTATTTTATTTTTTTCAATTGTGTGATGTTTATCTATCTAATCAATGCTTATAAAATGGGGACATTTTTCTTTTAGGGTAATATTTTCTAAAATAATAAATTTATTCCATTCGATATTCGAAATTATGACTAATTTCTCATTACTGCCATATATAGAGCTACATTGTACATGATTGATTTGGTTTTTTAAAGATTCTTTTTTCCCTTTTCATATTCTTTGATGATGGATCTTTTTCAATTAAATGAGCTGACCTTTTACGTGATGACAATTATAATAATTTTTCAAAGCATATGTAATGTGGGTGTGCTCGTCCATTAAAACGTACTAAAACAAAAGAGTAGGGGTTAATTATGTGACATTTATAGCGAGAAATCTTCATTTTTTTCAATTAATTATGCCAATTTTTTGTGGTGTAGACTGTCCCGGCTTTCAGGATTACGGAGGAAATGACCGGCTTTGGAGCATCGATTTTGGAAGGAATCCTTACATTTGCTCTAGTCTACACCGTATTTGCCACTAGTGGTGTTCAAAGGCAGAGTCAGGGTTCAGTGGTTCAGGATCCTCAAGGAGCCATTGGACCCATGATGATAGGGTTTATGGCTGGAGCAGGAGGACTGGCCATAGGGCCTTTCTCCGGGGGGTCCATGAACCCTGCATGCGCTTTTGGGTCTGCCCTTATTGCCGGGAGTTTCAAGAATCAGGCTGTGTATTGGGTTGGACCCCTTGTTGGAGCCACCGTTGCTAGCCTTCTTTATGACAATGTTATGTTCCCTTCCAGTTCTATATCACCTGATTCAACTACATCAACCCCTGGTCCTGCTGGAGCCGGCCCTGGGGTCTAATTTACCATCTCCTGTTTTTTTTTTTTTTTTTGCATCAGTACAAGGTAACAGTCATATGTAGGGTTTTAGTGTGTAATTTGATATTGCATATTCATTATAGGTGTTTCATTTGATAATCTTAGTCGTTTCGTCTTTTTTTTTTTTTTTCTTCTTTTAAGTCTGGGAGGAAAGGGATAATGGAATAGAAAGGAAAACTAGATTTTTTTATTTATTTATTTATTTTTTTTGTGGGCTATAACTATCGTAATGATTAGATGCAATTTAAATAGAGACCTTAAAAGGTCTCCCTTTTTTATTTACTAAATAAATTCATAATATTTTTTGGTTGCATTGGGATTTGACTAGTAGAATAATTCAGTATGATTATCTAATTGTTGAAATTTTCGTTATGTTAATTTTTACCATAATTGGACAATTTCGTCGATGAGATCGTAAAAGCCCTCATTTTGACGTATGTGAATTAAAGCATGTTGAAGTATCGAGTGAATTTTAGTTTGATGATGGCATGAATAGAGGTGCGGCCATGCGGGTGACCATATGAGAGCGTAAAATCAACATATATCATCTTTTAAGGACTTGCGAAATTTTTTAATTTCTTCTTTTTTTCTTTTTTTTTTTTTTAATATGAATATGTCTAAACTCAAAGCATTTTCTTGTCGGATGTCATTTTCATCGTCTCAATTGATAACCTTGAGGCTAAGGGAGGTTGGTTATACAAATTCTACGTTTCTACTACTTTATGCTACCCATTACTTATCAATGCAAACGTGCTTGCAACTTCTTTAATTGCTTTAGTGCAAAAGGCCTTAAGACGAAGACTTCGGTCCCTCCCTCGTAATTAAAACATTGCACCGCTACATGATTACGTGCATGCACTTCATGAGACATTCGCCTTTAAACTTCATGGCCGTAGAAAACACTTCCGAACTCCATAAAACAAATGGATCGCACCACCACTAGTCCTCAGGCCTCCACCATGCCCTTGGGTCCTCGGCTTCTTAGAAGCCGAAGCGGCACCTCTGCACCCGAAACACGTGCCACTCTCTCAACTTCTACCCAAAGATACACTAACCGATCCAAATCGACCACAAAATCAAGGACATTGTATAGTCCTGCCACTAGAGGTGAAGAAAACGTGAATAAGAATCCTATTCCAAATATTCCGAGTCCAATCGCTCCTCCAAGGAAGCCTCCTGGAAACAATCGGAATAATAATGGGCAAACCAATGGTTTTGCCAAATTCCTAAAACGAAACGGTCTGGATAGTGGTGGTGCCCGAAAGCCGAAGACAGGGCCGGCCTCTCCTTCAGCTTGGGCCCTGTCGCCCGGACGGAGCTCGATTGTGGAGCCAACTGCTGGTGGTGGCGGCGGCGGCATTGGTGGGGTTTTGAAGTACTTTAGGCAAAAGAAGGTATCGCCGATACAAGAAGAGGAGTATCATAAATTTCGTATATTACACAATAGGCTGCTACAGTGGAGATATGTCAATGCCCGAGCAGAGGTTGTTATAGCTACGGTCAAAAGAATGGTAGAGGTAAACTTAGCTGATTTTCCTGGTTATCGCATGCTGTAATATATTATACATTTTATTCTTAACATCAATTCACTCTGTAATCAACCATTTTTGTCGAATTATGGCTATACTTATCAAAAAGATTAAAAGGGTAAAGATAGAGAGAGAGGAATTTGAACGTTCGAGATAATTTTATAATACATCGTATCACTATCCCAATTTCCTTGCATTTTATCTCTCCTTTCTTCCCTATTACTGACAATTTCACTCTAAGCATTTACAACCAAGAGAGCATTTATTTTGTATATTAGACGCGGTTAAACATTCATATTTAAAATAGAATAGACGCTTCAAAAATCGAGACAATTGCAAGTATACTTTCAAAACTATTAGTTTTTGTGTACCAATATTTATATGTGAACTTTTATATATATATATAAACACACACACCCCTCCAGACCATTGTTAAAGTCTCAAACTATTGCTCAAATAAAAATAAATAAATAAGGATAATTTTGGGGTTTTAACAACCATTTGAGGTGTGTGCATAAATCAAAAGCCACCCAAATATGGATGCATGCACAGAGAGTTTAAATCTTACCAATAGTGCAATTTGCCTGAAAAAATTTTGATTATAACTACAAGCATATGGATTGGACGACAAACGCTAACTTAACCAACAAAAAGGACTTCAATTTACCATTATTATATGATATTTTTCCTTGCCTAAAATGGTTGGGGTATATGGGTGCAGGAGAGGCTATTTCGAGTTTGGCTTAATACGGCGAAAATGAGATATTCAGTGATGGAGCAACGTGTTCAAGTGCAAAGGGAAAGGCAGAATATCAAACATTACGGATTAATAATGCCACAGATTCATTACCTCCACGAATGGGAGAGATTAGAGAGGAAAAATGAGGAAGGTGTGGGCAGGATGGCAAGAAAGCTGTCTGCTCTCTCGCTCCTTCTTGCTTTGCAGAATGCCAAGGTCAACGGTCTATGTCCACTTAGCTATCGGCTTCTTGTTCGTTCTTGTTACTCTCAAAACTGTGACGTCTTATTGTCATAAATTTGTTAACAGGCCGATATTGAGGATGTTACGCAAGCAATGAGGATGTTATCAGATGTTGTGGACAACATTATCGGAGCTAACTCCAAGTTTTTCTCACGGGTACACTCAGCGCATCCATTCTCACTTTCTAACCCTCTAAACCTCAATTTTTCTTTTTCCTCACTTATTTCTTTGTTACGCTTATATTTTCTCTCAAGGGTGAATTGCGGACACAACTTATATTTGCTTCATGTACATTTGACTCCTATCTTTTAAAGGGCTGGTGCCAATGTCTAAATGGCAGAGTCTATGGGGGAAAAACCATGCAATACTTTCATTATATGGAAAAATGTAAAAATCTGTTTATCAAATAATTTCTCTCTTCTATCAGATTGTCATTGCGGCTGAATTTCGACTTCGTACTAGCTATATTTTCTTGTCCAAAGAAACACACTTGACGCTCCTGATCATCAACATCGCAGGCTGAAAAAGTGTATGATCTCCAAAAGGAGCTTCTAATCACCCTTGAACGACAGAAAGTATGTATAGAGCAGCTGGAGAAGATCTTACCCTTCACCTATATGTTAATGGTAAGCCTTGCATTGAGTTTATTCCCGTTTTAATATTGCAATCCCGCTCTTTGCTAGTGACTCCTCAACTACCCACAATGTTCTCGATCATTAGAGTTGTTTTAAGCAATTAGAAATCCTGCAATAAGAAAAACTTACCTTAAGGGCATAGGATTACTGCACATTACGATGAACGACAAATGGACTGGAAAAATTTATCCAGCTTCACCAATTATTGCTCTCCATTAGAAGTAGAGATACAAGTGCATTCATCAAGGGAAATGAAGTCGTAGAAACTCGTTTGTTCGAATAATCAAATGAATCACACATGTAATTACGAGGCTATCAGAATCAAATCTTCATGTTCATGGCAAAAACTGTACAAAGTACTCGTGGTTGCACGGTGCTGAAAATTTTCTGGGACGCCTTCCTTCTAATGGCGAAATCATAGGGTCGGAATATAACCTAAACAAGTCTAGGGAACAAACCACCATAACCAACCTTTCTCGGAGCAGTTCTGCGGCAGGTGTCTTTTCATCTACTAATATGCATGGTGCATACCGTATCAGGGGTTCTCGCTTTATCTAAAGTTTAGCGATTGTTGACTTCCATCCGATCAGAAGTGTCCGACTCGACTTCACCCGTCTGGTCCCTGCAACTCCCACCAGAACAAAGTAAAAGCTAGAAATAAGATTATCCCAGTAGATCAGGAGATGTAAGCTCAGTGCCAAAAGTGCTCTCAGTCTGATGTCAAACCTATCTCTCCACTCAGTCCAGGGAGGAACGATAACATATTCCAGTATTCAAAACATTACAAAAAACCATCATCTTCAGGACATTCCCCATATTCCATAGCCAGGCAACTCTACCAGTTGCAAGGACAATTAGGACCAATAGTCTCTGTGCAAGCACTTTCAAATTCAAAACCAATTCTGAATTTCCTTTCCTTCTATATTCATTGTTGCTCTTTATACCAGTTTCTAACTCAGATTGGATCTCTCTTTGCAAAATCCATTCCACAATTTATCTCTTGTTCCTTTGTTGGCTTTAACAATACATTGGATGCATGGATTGAGATAAATAAAAGAAGAAAGTTATAACTAGAATTTTTCGTCAACAAGCAGTCAGCAAAAAACACAGATGTACACACACAAAGAGAAAAGGCCCAAAGAAGATTCATGACATCCTACCTCCATCAAGGAGTATTGTCATCAAAGAGAACTTTATAAAACCGTTTCCTCTCTTCTGGATCAAACAAGCCACCTAGTTTACCTCCTTGGTCATCTTCTTCAGAAACTTCACCATCCCTAATCATCTTTTTTTCCGCCCTACCCAATGGCATCACATTCTTCTTTTTCCTTTCTATATTAGCCAAATGGTTCCTCCTGTTACGTTCATGCAGTCCTTCTTGCATCAATTCCCCAAATTTCTCCTTCACAACTACAAGTGGATCCTTATTGATCAATTCTGAACCCTTATATCCCTCTCTTAGAAGGACAGTGTAGATCTGGTATCTGTTGGATACGTAGAAAATGCCAGGGTGCTTAAGGAGCAAAACATTCAGTTTTTCGGGAAGCAAGAACTCCCTTCTAAAATGACCCAGCTTTATGATCGATGCCTTTTTCCATAATGTCAATGAAAGAACCTCATGCACCAGGCCCACGGTCCTCTTCTCCATATCCTTTGATCCTTCCAGCAATCCTGTCGGATCTGAGTATGGAGAAACATACGGTGTTGCATTAAATTCTTCGAACCTCTGCCATGATTTGATCCAGGTTGAAGGCAGTGAACAAGAAAAACTTGGTTCAGAACCCTTTTGGCGAGCCAAGGCTTCAACAGAAGAGACTGCTAAGTCAGGGTTCCAAGATACAAGCTCAATTTCCATGGAACTCTTTCTTCCACCGTGATTAATGAGCCGGAAACAGTCTCCATATTTTGACACTATCCTGAGTACATAATCATCAGGAAACCCAAAATTCCGCTTCAGTTCATTGAGTTTCACAACATTAAGCCTCTGATTTATGCTCATCATTAACAACTTCGCCAATCGGTCTGCAAGAACGGGTTCTTGTGCTTCCTTAATTGACTCTTCCTCGTCTACAAGATACATCATCCGTTTGGTCAACTGACAATAGTACTGATCACCCTTGAGATAAACATCAAAGCAACAGGGATACTTCTTCAGCCAATTAAGGGCTTTCCCTTGAAGATCAAGAGTCTTGAATTTCTTTTGCAGAAACTTGACGGGTGCAACTTGGTTGGGACATCTAAGGATTATGTTCTTAATCTGATTATTGACTACCCATCTGCGGTTCCGGGAAAGTGCTGATTCAAGTTCGGGATCCTTCTTCATTGACCAGAGAGAAAAGCTTCTAAGAATGTACAAGCGTGACCACAAAGCATGATTGCCATAATTTAACCGTGCAACAAACATGTGCTCACCCAATTTAATACCCTTTTTTAACATAAACCAGCACCTGAAATGAGGTGATTTCATTTCAACAATTAGATTCAAATATTAAATTCACATAAACACAAGGGCGAGATGACAATCGCTTCCATGGTGAATGACAATGTATGATTCAAGGTGAGGAAACAGCCTCTTTTCAAAATGCCAAGATAAGGCCGCTTACCCATGCAACATCCCCTACATCCCACAAGTGCTTCGCCATGCTGAATGCCCTTACTAAACCAATTATATAATTATATTCCCTTTTAAAAATCAACAATTATAGAATACCAATCTCCCATGATGGCAGCTTGGATTATAGACAAGTTAATAATCAAATGAATGGGTATTACCTTTCTAATCCGAGTTGATTGAATAGTGTAATTAAGACACTTTTATTTAAAAAAAAAAGGCATAACTGAGAGGATGTGCAACAAAATAATGTGTATAAACCCATAGTTTTATGACATGTATGAATCCATTATCATTAACAACATGCAAATTGATCAGGAGAAGGAGAAAAGTTTCAAGGTGCATCTTATACAAGCAGCTGGGGAACAAATGGGCAAACCATGTCCCTAAATCAAAAGCTTGAAGATTCATATAGCGCCGGATTGTAATTCTCTTCCAACTCCATTTCCTCATTCTTTTTGTGAATATCTCCAATCCTGACCTTGTAACATTATCAGTAGAATTGTATTTTCCTTTACAGTTTTACTTCCCAGTTGACTAATGTGTTTCATCTCTCCGAAACAACATGCAGAGTGGACAAGGTTGCGAGCTTTTTCCTAAATGTTTACCTGTTCCCCCTTCTACACACAATCTTTCTATTTTACATTTTGCTCGTCATATCCTCGTGTTTGTCAAAGCATTCTTTATATTGTGAAGCTACATATATCCAGATTTGTTAAATTTGTTGACTTGTCAGCTCCGATCTGTAATGCTGGTGTAAGAGTTTGCTCATTATATATAAAAATAGAGAAATGTATGTGCTACTAGATTTCGAGTATGGTGATAATGGTTCTATTGACGATCGGCCACCCATTCAGAACAAGTTCGACATATTTGGTGGGCACTCACGGCAATCACTAAATAGAAACGTTGTCAGGCATGGAACGAAGGCTGACCCATAGTCAAAGAGAAGGGGTTGACCCTGGGTCGAACCGGGATTGATATGAAGTCAAGAAAAATATCAAAAAAAACAATTCATACTTTAATTATGACAGGCATTTGACATGTGGAACTATATAATTTGAAACAACTATCAGACAGTTTATGATCACGAGTATATCGACAACCTTCTACTTAAATCAAACAGTTTGTGAGCATATGGAGCATTACAAGGATTGGGAAATTGCAAAGCAGCAAACTTGTTCCCGAATCAATAAGAGGATTTTGACCTGAACGAGGCAAAAAAAAAAAAAAAAGGTGGAGAGAGAACTAACTGGTTGGACCGTTGGAGAGAGCTACCTGGTCGGAGACAGAAGAATCTGGTCGGCGTTTGAGGAGTTGAGGCCGCATAACTTAATTTAGCTGACCCTTTATAAAGTACACCGCACACCAATTTTTTTGAAAATACAATAAATATATTTCTATTTTTGTTTATATGTACGACATATGGCATAAATGCTAATTTATCATCGCAGCACCGTTACCGCATCATCATTAATAATAATTTTATTTAAATATTATAATTCTATGTAATAAACTAAAATAATAAAACGAATTCAAAAAATAAAAAAGCAAAAATGCCGAATTTTTTTTTAAATGGCATCATAACTTGTATTAATATATATATATATATTAATAAAAGGAAAAAGCTGTAAAATTAAAAAAAAAAAAAAGTTCAGCCATTCCAACGACAAAAAGGGAGGTTGTACAACCCACAGGTGGTCATTGGCCACACCTTAATCCTCGAGTAGCCAGAGCAATCATAAAAATTTTGATGTATTATAATTTATTTTTGAATATAGATTGTTTGACTTATCTATAAAGGTGGTGGGTGATATTATATTTTAAAAGAATAAACACTTAATTGAAATTTGATCGTATTTTTATTTTCAAAATAATGTTTTGTGAAATTTTTGTGGTGGTGGACGAATAATTCATGAATGTATTTGCCTATTAATAAGGCACCTGATTTTGCAATTCAGAGTATTTCTTGAATGATTTCAACTATGGGTGTTCTGCGGTGTCCCTTTCCAATCCGTATTTTAGGAGTAAGGCTGCGGTGTGATTTGGGGATTTTTGAGCTCGGGACTAGTCTTTAAGTTTTAGTTCAGTTAATTTTGCAACACCATTGAAGTGTTTGATAATTGTTGTCCTCGACATGGAAAGAATACATTAGTTTTTGGCTTTTTTATATTATGCGTCGTCACTGATGTATAACATACAGGTAATATTTAATTAATAAAATTGATTAATATAAAGAGAAATAAACAATAAGTTATAAGAAGAATATAATAATATAATCTTCTTTGCTTCTTGTATTACGTTGGGTATGTGCGATAGTGGATACGGATTTTTATGTTTAAAAATTAATTGTTCACGTTATAAATTATAATAAACTTCAACATCATGATATGGCTAACTTAGATATAGAGTTACTTTTCGAAATTTTAAAGTTCTATTTACTTTCAAACTGTGAAGTAACTTTTTGTCCATCTTATATAAAGTACAAAATTTTCATTTTAGTTTAGTACTTTAAGATCTTTTTATCTAGTAAATTTGCTCAATGTACAAACCAAATAATGTGGTAATAGTTATTATCACTGGTATAACTCTTAGGTGAACTCTAGGTACCTTGTTGGCCATGTAAAGTGGTGTATATGCAAAAAGCCCCTTATGATATTGCTAATGAGGCCCCTATAACACTTAAGTTAGCGAGGAGAGTATTTAAATTCTAAAAAGTGTAAGAACTAGTGAATTGAGAGTTCCTAAGAGGTTCAAAAGTCCCTTTACATGGTGATTTCCTTTCTATTTATAAGTTAAGAAGGCTGACCTCTTTAGACATGTGGTAGAAAAGGATTGGATAGAGTGAAGTTTGAGGCGGTGGCATTGTTAGTATGAGAAAGGACTTTTATTCTTCTGCAAGTAGGTAGAAACTTAGGATATAGGTCCATTACATCGGCATAAGTGGTCACCATAGCCTGGTGGTTAGACTGTAAGCTATGTGTTAGGTGGTTATTTAACATTTAATAAAGAAAGAGAAAGATGCGAGGATGGGGATAAGTCTGGCTATGTAGACGGCGAGCTTCACGAACATTGTCTCGAGCTCGAGGCGAGCTCTCTCCTTGTAGCTAGAAGGTAGAGCTTAGAGTCCACAGGAATGGACTTCCTAAGTGCTTAGGATTCATCCATAACTAAGTGGATAAGGTTGGGATGTGTACTGAACTAGCCTTCATACATGATAGGAGGAATCTTCAGCTAGTTGGTTGAGCTCTTAGGTGGGCTTAGGCTTCTAAGGCCTTGGGTCGAAGGGTAATTGTAAATACAATGGATTAAAGAATTTGTCCAGTACCGTATTATAAAAAAATATAATAACTAAATGATATCATGGTTTCTTTCTCACTCACTCTATGTTTCTCCTAATTTTTCATCTACTTGTAGATTTTAATTTTCTATTTCTTTAGGCTCCCTAAATAAGATTTAAGGATGTTATTATTTATTACTCATTCACTTTATTGTAATAACGATTTCATTCCTTCTTATTCCTTATGGAAGCTACTACCAGATTCGTTGCATTTTAGAAATGCAATTGCAATATTATAAAGATTTTCTATCACAAAAAATTGTTGAATAGTTATTCATACTCGAACCTTTGAATACCTATTCAATATTGGAAACAATTTTTCCTCTTAAAATACCCTTAGTAAAATCAACAAATGATAACATAATAACCATTTATAATTTCTCATGAATTTATTACATTACTCAACAATATCAATTATATCATTGTTTTCTTCTATTTAGCAAGGTGAACAAACTGTTGGAAATATAATTAAACATGGTACAAGCAAATGATTTATGGATTGGAATCATGAACCGACAGATCCGGTACATAACTTACTATAGAATTGACCAGAGATAAAATGAATTCACCTCTACTTGATCACCAATGGATCTTAGTAATAGGATGAATCAAATAAGATCATGGCCATATTACATGTAGTTTTGATTTTTATGATATCCTAAGTGAATAGAATGTTAATAGGGTTTAACATGGACTATGGGTAATATTAAGCAGTGTTATATAAGGCCAAATAGTAAATAATATATCTATACCAATTAGAAACTTTTAGATAAAGTGGTTGGAATGGGTTCGTTAATGTTTTTTGGCTTGGTTATAACTATTTTTGGCCTAAAGTGTTACAAATTGTATGAAAGTGAATCCCATAATGGTAGGTAGTTAAGAGGGGGAAATTGTGATATACTAAATGAATAGAATATGTGATGGATTAAAGGAAATGATTAGTAGTGGTATATAACGTCATAAGTGAATAACATGTCAATACTAACTAGAAACTTTTGGATCAAGCAATTGAAATAAATTCATTAGTATTTATTAACTTAGTTATTGTTAACTTAGTTATCAACTACTTTTGCTCAAAACATTATAGATTTAGTAGATAATGTGTATGTCCCTTGATGGGCACCAAAACAACCTCACACGATTTACATTTCTTTTTTTAGATCTTATTTATCTCCTGCTATTTTATTCACCTCATCCTTGTAAACTTTATACCATAATATTTATCATCAACAACCAGGCTAGAAGGGGTTGAAAACCTGCAAAACAAGGCAAATTAGGCTATAAAGGGTGTGTAATAGGGATCATGGGTGAATCACTTGCATTCTCCTTACTCATGATAAAAGAATGATCTTTAATGAAAACTAAAGAAAGATAGAAGAAATAGATCGTGAGTTTGATAAGATGGTTCTTGAATGCATTATTCTTTAATAAGGACTAGTTGTAAGCCTCAAAATTAGCTATTCGAGGTTTCGATCGGTTGAAGGACCCGATCTAGCTTAAATTATAAAGTAAAGTTAGAAATATTAATAAAATGATCCCGTAATTTTGAATTTAAGAAAATAAGCAATAAAATAAAAGAATATGAAAATTTCAAATTTTAAGTGTATAGCTCGTTATTTATCGAAAATGCGTAAAATGCATTCCGATAATTAACGAATCGCTAGAGATAAATTATATGTATACTAAAAATCATAAAATAACCTAAATAATATTTAGAAATATTTATTTGTACTATATATGAATTTACATGTATGTAAAAATACGCGTAATTATTTAAAATATGCGTAATGTGCCAAAATAATACTAAATAATTAAAGAAAATTCATAATTAATTAATAAGAAATAAAGAAAAATCAGGAAAAATAAGGCATGATCCAGAATTGGCTCGTGGCAGCTGGGAAAAAATAGAAAAAAATTGGCCAATTAAATTAAGACAACACAAAATCCAAAAATTAAGGGATAAGACAATTGTTTTGTTCAATTTAATGCACAATAAATTCCCTAAATGTCTATAAATAGGAAAAAAATTTCAGAGAACTCCTTTAGATAGTTAGGGATTTGAGAAAAATAGACAGACTCAAAAATTGAGAAAAAAACCAAGGAAAAAAAATAGAAAAGGAAAACTGTGCAATTAAGGCCACAAAGGAAAACCCAGACCTGACGGGCAGCTGGGAGTGGACGGCCACCACCACCGTACGGTGGTGGCAACACCCAGGTGGGTTGACACACCCATGGCCACCGACGGTGGTCGGAGCCACCCAAATCGGTGAGTTCGATTTCCAACCCTATTTTATATAATTTTGTAAAAATAGTAAATATTATTAGAAAATTATGAAATTTATTATTCTAGAATATTTTTGTATTTAGTTTTTAGAAAAAATATTATTTTGATGAAAATATATCTCGTGATATAGGGTCTTTAAGAAATCTTGCAAAACCGAGCATGTTTCGGTTTAGAAATAAATGACTTTAGGAGTGTAGTTTCGAGCAAAAAATTTTTGTGTAGATTACTTAGATGATATAGAACAGTACTATGAAGCCTATTTTCAAAAATTAATTTTCGAAATTTTTAGATAATTTTTAGGCCCTAAAATGAGGCATAAAATAGGTAATTTAGGGTTAATTAAGTAATTAAATGGTTAATTACTGATTTAGTGAATAATTATATGTTTTAGGATGTTGAAATTTGATGGAGTATGATACTTGTAGCATTTAGGATGTTAGATGTAATTATTAGGTTAATTATGTAGTAAATGATTAATAAGGAAAAATAGTTAACTTTAAGTTAATTTCGTAAATTAGGAGTAAAATTTGATTTCGGATGAATTTAGACATTTTGAAATGATAATTGATGTTTAGGGATGGTAATTAAAGTGATAGAAATATTAGAAGTGCATTATGTACATAATAGGAAATAATGCATAATATGTAATTTTTGAAAATATAATAAATAGAAAATATTAGGATAAAAATTGATATTATATAAATAATAAGGATATATAATAAATCTGATAAGAAACTTGAATTTATGTAATTATATGAAAAATGTAAAAATTTATCATATTAGGAGCGAATTAGGTACACTAATACGGATTTAAGTGTACCGAGTAAAATAAATACTGACTAAGGGTAATGATGGTATTTAGGAGATCGGGAAGTAATGTGATTAATTTCACATTATGGGTTGAAACGAATTTCTAGGGTTAGAATATAAAACACTACTTAGAAATCGAACTAGAACCTAATTTAGAAATCGATGCGGAAACCGAACCCAAATCTAACCCCAACCCTAAAATAATTATAAAAGACTCAAGACCTAGATAATTAAGCATATTAAACCCTAAACAAAATCTAACAATAGCGTTATAGGATAAAATGAACCTATAATAGTTATACGAAAAGCTGAAACCACGTTTGTGTTATAGGGATGATCGGCGATGGCCTAAGCAAATCGGACCTCGAGTGAGTGAGCGAGGAGTCGAGGTAAGTTGGGATTAATATAATGTTGTATTTTGGGAGGCTTAATATTATGCTTGGTTGTGCTTGTTAGATAGTTAGATGTGTACATGTGCTTGATTATGGGTGACGTTATGATTCTATTTGTTGCTCTAGCATATATTGTATGATTTGCATGAAATGATTGATCACCCTAAATTGGACTTAATCAAATATATGACCAGTAATCATAATCGGACATGCATGGCAACCCATTAGGGGAACTTAGGACTCTCCGGCCAAATATCGACCCCTTCGAAAGAGATAGCGCAGGATTGCAAAATGGTCCCTTCTTTATCCTCAGTCGAACTAAGTGATAGGAGAGGAGGTCGCGGTGAGTGTAAAGACAGTGGTTCGAAGGTAGTCGTGGGAGGAGCAAGGTCTCCATTACACAAGCCTGGGTTTAGTCGTGAGCTGTTGCATTAACGACAACTCCTCAACCCAGATTAGAGCAGGCGCAATTTCTCTAATCTCACAACAGGCCGTACAACGTCATGCGATGGCATTTGCTTGTACATGCATTGCACCTAATAAGTGATTGAAAACCTTGTTATGTGTGTAGTATAGTTTTAAGTTCCCCATCCTAACTTGCTGAGCTGTGGTTGCTCACATCCCTATAGACGTCGTGCAGGTGCTGGCTAAGAAGTGGCAAACAACTACTCTGAAGCTAGTAACTGCTGAATCCTGGGGAGTGAGGAAAAACATTGAAGAATAAACACACATATTTCAAGGTCTAAGTTTTTATCTTAGAATTATTTTTCATTTCCGAATGATGTAATAACTAGGAAATATATTATAGAGAAATATTATAAACTTTCACTGCAATAACTGAATTATAATATATATATATATATATATATACAATTCCTCACTTTTATAGGTAAATGATTTATTTAAATTACAAACTGTTTACTTCAAAGCGGGTTAGTCGTGGACGCCTTGTGTAGATCAGGTCTAAGATAGCGGTTGTAAGGCCAACTTCTATCTTAGGATGGTTTACACGGCGGGGCTGTTACGACTCTGCCGCTTCGGGGCGTGACAGTAGTGACGAGTAATCCTTCAATTCGGACCAGTGTGTTGTAACCGGCGGATTGTAGGTTGAGTAGGATCAAGTGGTGAATTATATCCATTTGATAACTGCTTGGATTTCACTAATTTATATCCATTCGGTAGTTGCCTTATGATGCTTGAGCATCCTTGCTCAACCTTTAACTTTCATTTAGCTTTCAGACCTTTTTGAGGTTTAGACCCACCCTTAGTTCGCGTGATATTGGTAGCCATATGTCACCCCTTCCCTGCGATCTGTATCAATGTGGGAAGATCCTCCAATATAGCTACTCCAATGCCTACGTCAATAAGGGTGAAGAAGGAGAGATTAAAAAGTATAAAAGGGTTTAGAATATGTAAGGGTGAAAACATGTGTTACACCCCGAAGTCACAGAGTCGTAACAGTTTTATTGTGTAAACCATTCTATAATAGTAATTGGCCTCATAGTATCTACCATAGACATGATCTACA
Organism: Lumnitzera racemosa; assembly: GCA_024138005.1. Taxonomy (NCBI): domain Eukaryota; kingdom Viridiplantae; phylum Streptophyta; class Magnoliopsida; order Myrtales; family Combretaceae; genus Lumnitzera; species Lumnitzera racemosa. The sequence continues at coordinate 111,754,994 of JAMXBC010000004.1, forward strand.
TAAGGTATCGATGACTCCTCGCTTTGAAGTAAACATTCTAATTAAGAATTTAGCTAAAGTTATAGTAATTATTTAGAACTTTAAGTTAACATATATAATTACTTATACATTCTACAGAATTTTCCAAGAAATTCTACATCAAACCTAACAATCAACTGATTTATATATTAAATCTCAATCTTTCAGTCTTAAACATACTAGTGAGTCTCTAGATACAACTTAACTATTAGCTAAATTGATCCTCACACCTCTAGACTTCAAAAACAACTAACCTCTAGAAAGTTATAGGGCAGCATATTAGTCAAAGAAATCATAACTCAGGACTTGTAAAAGGATCTATATGGGTATGAGCAACTACAGCTCAGTAAGTTAAATTAGAGACTCATGAATGTATACAAACATAAATAAGATTATTAAGCAATTATTTTCATGCAATGCAATAAGCAAGTATCATCACATAGCATAGTTCGGTCCATTGCGAAATTATAATAATTTCACCCGCTTTAATCCAGGTTAAAGAGTTTTCATGTTATGCAATAGCTCACAATCAAACCTAGGTTTGTGTAATGGAGACATTGCTCCTCCTAAGAATATCCTTCAAACCAATGCCCTCATCCTTACCAAACCTCCTCTCCTGTCACTTACTTCGGCTAAGGATGAGGAAAAGATCAATTTACTATCCAGCGCTATCTTTTTCGAAGGTGTCAATATTTGATCGGAGAATCTTAATGATCCCCTAAAGGGTTGCAATGCATGACAATTTAGGGTATTAGAGTCGATTAGGATTAAGTTCAATTTAGGGTGTTCAGATAATTTCACACCAATCCTGTCATAATAAATAATCAATCACAACACAAATTTCAAACACGAAGCCAAATATATAAGCACATGCATAAAACTACTTACAATTACAATTATACACAATCCTAAATTTCCAAGTACCCTAAAATAGTACTCCAATTATGGTGAAGTAATAAACCTAACTTACTTAGAATTCTCGGTCACCCAATCACTTAATTACAGATTGATTTATCTTTAGATATCCTATAATACAAATACGTTTTTTTAGTCCTTATACTTTGATAATACATATTCTAAGTTATAATTTAACTCACTTTTCCATGTATACCTATTATTTACTAATGATTCACTCTACCTTAGCTCGGGGTTCAATTTCTGAATTACATTCCAATTTTGGTTCTAAATTATTTTTTATTACAAGGAATCCTAAATACACTTGAATTCTAATGTGAAATTAATCATATTAAGCTCGAATATTCTAAAAATCATACTAGGTCTTAATTTAGTATTCTAACCTATTTGGTACACTATAATCTTAATTAGGGTACTAGATTTACTCTCAATGTGAAGAAATATTATATTTTTTTATCTAATTACCTAAAATTTATTTTTGTACCAGATTTATTATGTGCTGATTTTATTATTATATTATCCAAATTAACCTATTATTTCCTACTTATCAAAATCCCAAAATCACATATTACTAAATTACCCATAATCACTACATAATCCCCATATTAACTACAATTATCACTCTAAATGTTAGGATTATGTTTTCACATTAGATATTAATATTTTTAAACATCTAATTACCTTTTAAATCAGTAATTAATCATTTAATCACGTAATTAAGCCAAAATTACCTATTTTTTTTCATCATTTTAGAGTTAAAAATTTACTTAAAAATTTCAAAAATTATTTTTTAAAAAATGGCTTTATAACACTGTTCTATATTACTTAAGCATTCTATAGAAAAAATTTAAGCTCTAAACTATACTCTTAAGCTTATTTATTTTTAATTCTAATCATGTTCAGTTTTGTCTAATTTCTTAAGAACCCTATATTTACAGACGTGATTAAACTGAATCACTATTTTCCCCTAAATCTATATACAATATAACCTCATAATAATAAATTTCATAATTTTCTAAATAATCTTAACGAATTTTACAAAATTGAAGAAGATGTGAGACTTACTTGATTTGATGGCTTTTTGGCCTCTTACACCGGTTCAGGTGTGTCAATAGGTCTAGGCGATGGGTTTAGAGTGAGGTGGTGGTGGTAATGGTGGTTTGGTTCCAGATGGCGATGATGTATGGGTTCCGTTCAAAAGCTTCTACTGTACAAATTTGAAAAAAAATTTCCCAAACCCTAATTTTTTCTCTTGTTTTTAACTCTTTCCAATTTTCCTAAGTTTCTAACTGACCAAATGAGCTCTGTAAATTTTTTTGCTATTTATAGGGCTTTAAGGCAATTGCTATACATTAATTAGACAAGATAAGGGCTTATCCTCTTCCATTTTTTCCTTTTAAGTGTTTAATTCTAATTGGCCAAAATTTGTTCTTTCAATTCCTGACCTGCCATGACCAATATGGATCATTCCCTCTTCTTATTATTTTTTTCTGATTTTTCCTTAATTATTTTATATTTTTCTTTAATTATTTAATAAGTTTCTATCTAATTTCAAACATTGTAAATAATTTTGCATATTTTTATCTATACGTAAATACATGTAGGGTATAAATAAATACTCTTAAATATTATTTAAGTCATTCTATGATTTTTTGTATATATACAATCTATTTCTAGTAATTCGTTAGTTATTAGATTGCACTTTTTGCCTTTCCAATAATTAACGAATAATGTACTTAAAATTAGAAAATTTTAATCTCTTATTTTATTACTTATTTTCTTAAATTCAATTTTATGGGGTTATTTTAACTAATATTTCTAACTATAGTTTATAATTTAGGTTTAATTGGATCTTTTAACCGATTGCCCTAAATTTTATATACTAAGTTCGATCTTACGGTCACCTGTCTTATCTTTAGAGCTTACAACATGTTACCAACAAGCTACATCTTCTATTTATAGGTGTCGAGTCTGATTTTTTGGTTTTTGTTTAAAATTGATTTTTCATTTCTTGATTAATACTAAACCCTAACCCATTTAATATTAATCATCGACTAAAGAAATTGAGAAATTCTGGTTTTTTATTAAAAATAATTTTAAGAGTCGCCACCCGACTGGAGTCGGGAAAAGAAAAGAAACCGTAACTAATTGAGTGGATTGGTTACGATTTAGCTACCAGTCTTTGATTTCAATTTTAATAAAGAACCAAAGAGTTCCAAATTCGGGGGCTAACCTATTAAATCCTAACGGGTACCACTATTTATTACTGAAATTAGGATTATTTTTCTAATTATAATATTTTTAAAAAATAAATAAATAAAATCAAAAGAAAAAAAAGAACCTAAGTTTCTACATATTTTATCGTCGCCGCGAAGGTGCCTACGTACCCGCTAGTCGAGATCAGACGATCGTAGTTCTTTCTTATAAATTTTTCAGTGGGTGATTGATTTTAATTTTTGAAAACCGACTGAGTTTACGTTTTAATTTATTTGGTTTATTTAAAAAATCTAAAGGGTCTTAATTCTCAAGTGTTGAAGAAACCTCTCTAAAATATCCTATATCTTTTTTTAAAAGTTTTTTTTTAATTTTTATTTCAAAAAAAAAATTCTAAGCAAGGAACTCTAAAAGAAGATAAATCCATTGTGTGATGGATAATGCTCGTGCAAATAAATTTAATTGGTGTGTGTGTGAGTGAACTTAATTGGCGACGTATGCAGTTTGACGCTGCAATGGTTGTACTACTATTATTTGGTTGTAGCTGTTGCAGCTTGGTGCTGATTTGGAGTATCGGTCAATGAACAGGATGCAAACTGATCGTAGATGCTACTACGGTCCGAAGTGCGGTCACGGCGTGGACTTGTATGATAGAGTTGCCGTGCCTGGCTCAACGTGTTGTTTGGCGATGCAACCGATGAATGTACGTGGCTTGCGTTTGTGCAGTGTTCGGCGTGGATTGCAAATTAGCTTCGGATTGCTAGATGGTAGAAATTGACTTCGGATTGCTGGACGTTAGATCGGCTGCCTTCGGATTTTCGTGGAGCGATCTACAAAGTTAGAAAAATAAAGACATAAGTGCCTGCTAGGACTCAAACTCGTAACCTCTAACTAAATCCACCCAAGTACTCCACCACTTATCCATTAAGCCGTTGGTCTGTGTCTTGACATTCATTACAATTAAATTATATTTAAACTATCTGAATCCCTAAACTAAAATTTTTAACTAAACTAAAATTAAAACTAACATTAAACTAATTATTCTTAATATAAATTACTTCCTAAAAATCTACGAAATCTTTATAATTTTTCCTTTTCTTATTTTTTTGGTATTTTCATTATTTGTTAAATTTTTTATTATTTTTATCTTTTATTAATTTTTTTGTTTATTATTTTTGAATTAGGACCCTTTTTGTAAAAATAAAAATTAAGACTATGGAAAGGCAAAAATTAGGTGTCTGCAGCTGCCCCTTTTCGTGGTGAAGTTTGAGCAAAACTTTACCACAAAGACAAAAGAGACACCGTTTTTGCCTCAGGACGACTCTATCTTAAGTAACGTTAAGATACTTAACGATGGTCACAACGACAATGGGAAGTGCCTTTGTGAAAGAATAACGAGAATCTTGGTCGTGCCCTTGATGAGCTAACTAACCAAGGCGGTCAAAGCGCCCTTTGAGCTGGCTAAGACCTAAAGATAATGAAGGAAAACTTGGATCGTGCCCTTAATGAGCTAACTTACTAAGGCGGTCAAAGCGCCCCTTGAGCTGGCTAAGACCTAAAAATATGAAGAAGACTTGGATCGTGCCCTTAATGAGCTAACTCACCAAAGCGGTCAAAGCGCCCCTTGAGCTGGCTAAGACCTAAAAATAAAGGAAACTTGGATCGTGCCCTTAATGAGCTGACTCACCAAGGTGGTCAAAGCGCCCCACGAGCTGGCTAAGACTTAAAAATATGGAAACTTGGATCGTGCCCTTAATGAGATGACTCACCAAGGCGGTTAAAGCGCCCCTTAAGCTAGCCAAGACCTAAAAAATCTGAAGAAAACTTGGATCGTGCCCTCAATGAGCTGACTCACCAAGGCGGTCAAAGCACCCCACGAGCTAGCTAAGACCTAAAAATATGGAAACTTAGATCATGCCTTTAATGAGCCGACTCACCAAGGCGGTCAAAGCGTCTCTTGAGCTGGCTAAGACCTAAAAATATGAAGAAGACTTAGATCGTACTCTTAATGAGCTGACTCACCATGGCGGTCAAAGTGCTCCTTGAGCTGGCTAAGACTTAAAAATATGAAGAAGACTTGGATCGTGCCCTTAATGAGCTGACTCACCAAGGCGGTCAAGGCGCCCCATGAGCTGGCTAAGACCTAAAAATATGAAGAAGACTTGGATCGTACCCTTAGTGAGCTGATTAGCCAAGGCGGTCAAAGTGCCCCTTAAGCTGGCTAAGACCTAAAGAATGAAGAAACTTGGGTCGTGCCCTTAACGAGCTAACTCACCAAGGCGGTCAAAGAGCCCCTTGAGCTGGCTAAGATCTAAAAATGAAGGAAACTTGGATCGTGCTCTTAATGAGCTGACTTACCAAGGCAGTCAAAGCGCCCCTTGAGCTGGCCAAGTCCAAAAAAACTGAAGAAAACTTGGATCGTGCCCTTAATGAGTTGACTCACCAAGGCGGTCAAAGCGCCCCTTGAGCTGGCTAAGACCTAAAAAATCTGAAGAAAACTTGGATCGTGCCTTCAATGAGCTAACTCACCAAGGCAGTCAAAGCGCCCCACGAGCTGGCTAAGACCTAAAAATATGAAGAAGACTTGGATCGTGCCCTTAATGAGTTAACTTACCAAGGCGGTCAAAGCACCTTTTGAGCTGGCTAAGACCAAAAAATATGAAGAAGACTTGGATTGTACCCTTAATGAGCTGACTCACCAAGGCGGTCAAAGCGCCCCTTGAGCTAGCGAAGACCTAAAAATATGAAGAAGACTTAGATCGTGCCCTTAATGAGCTAACTCACCAAGGCGGTCAAAGCGCCCCTTGAGCTGGCTAAGACCTAAAAATGAAGGAAACTTGGATCGTGCCCTTAATGAGCTGACTCACCAAGGCGGTCAAAGCGCCCCTTGAGCTGGCTAAGACCTAAAAAATCAAAACAAAACTTGGATCGTGCCCTCAACGAGCTGACTCACCAAGGCGGTCAAAGCGCCCCACGAGCTGGCTAAGACCTAAAAATATGAAGAAGACTTGGATCGTGCCCTTAATGAGCTGACTTACCAAGGCGGTCAAAGCACCCCTTGAGCTGGCTAAGACCTAAAAACTTTGAAGATAACTTGGATCGTGCCCTCAATGAGCTGACTCACCAAGGCGGTCAAAGCACCCTACGAGCTAGCTAAGACCTAAAAATATGGAAACTTGGATTGTGCCCTTAATGAGCTGACTCACCAAGGCGGTCAAAGCACCCCTTGAGCTAGTTAAGACCTAAAAATATGAAGAAGACTTAGATCGTGCTTTTAATGAGCTGACTCACCAAGGCGGTCAAAGTGCTCCTTGAGCTGGCTAAAACCTAAAAATATGAAGAAGACTTGAATCGTGCCCTTAATGAGCTAACTCACCAAGGCGGTCAAGGCGCCCCATGAGCTGGCTAAGACCTAAAAATATGAAGAAGACTTAGATCGTGCCCTTAATGAGCTGACTAACCAAGGAGGTCAAAGCGCCCCTTGAGCTGGCTAAGACCTAAAGAATGAAGAAACTTGGATCGTGCCCTTAATGAGCTGACTCACCAAGGCGGTCAAAGAGCCCCTTAAGTTGGCTAAGACCTAAAAATGAAGGAAACTTGGATCGTGCCCTTAATGAGCTGACTTACCAAGGCAGTCAAAGCGCCCCTTAAGTTGGCTAAGTCCAAAAAAATCTGAAGAAAACTTGGATCGTGCCCTTAATGAGTTGACTCACCAAGGCAGTCAAAGCACCCCACGAGCTAACTAAGGCCTAAAAATGAAGGAAACTTGGATCGTGCCCTTAATGAGCTGACTCACCAAGGCGGTCAAAGCGCCCCTTGAGCTGGCTAAGACCTAAAAAATCTAAAGAAAACTTGGATCGTGCCCTTAATGAGCTGACTTACCAAGGTGGTCAAAGCACCCCACGAGCTAGCTAAACCTAAAAATATGGAAACTTAGATCGTACCCTTAATGAGCTAACTCACCAAGGCAGTCAAAGCGCCCCTTGAGCTGGCTAAGACCTAAAATTAAGAAAACTTGGATTGTGCTTTTTAATGAGCTGACTCACCAAGGCGGTCAAAGCGCCCCTTGAGCTGGCTAAGACCTAAAAATATGAAGAAGACTTGGATCGTGCCCTTAATGAGCTGACTCACCAAGGCGGTCAAAGCGCCCCTTGAGCTAGCTAAGACCTAAAAATATGAAGAAGACTTAAATCGTGCCCTTAATGAGCTAACTCACCAAGGCGGTCAAAGCACCCCTTGAGCTGGCTAAGACCTAAAAATGAAGGAAACTTAGATCGTGCCCTTAATGAGCTGACTCACCAAGGTGGTCAAAACGCCCCTTGAGTTGGCTAAGTTTAAAAAAATCTGAAGAAAACTTGGATCGTGCCCTCAATGAGCTGACTCACCAGGTGGTCAAAGCACCCTACGAGCTAGCTAAGACCTAAAAATATGGAAACTTGGATCGTGCCCTTAATGAGCTAACTCACCAAGGCGGTTAAAGTGCCCCTTGAGCTGGCTAAGACCTAAAAATATGAAGAAGACTTGGATCGTACTCTTAATGAGCTGACTTACCAAGGCGGTCAAAGTGTCCCTTGAGTTGGCTGAGACCTAAAAATATGAAGAAGACTTGGATCGTGCCCTTAATGAGCTGACTCACCAAGGCGGTCAAGGCGCCCTATGAGCTGGCTAAGACCTAAAAATATGAAGAAACTTAGATCATGCCCTTAATGAGTTGACTCACCAAAGCAGTCAAAGCGCCCCTTGAGCTGGCTAAGACCTAAAAATATGAAGAAAAACTTGGATCGTGCTGTTAATGAGCTGACTAACCAAGGTGGTTAAAGCGCACCATGAGCTGGCTAAGACCTAAAAATATGAAGAAGACTTGAATCATGCCCTTAATGAGCTGACTCATTAAGGCGGTCAAAGCGCCCCTTGAGCTAGTTAAGACCTTGGAATATGAAGAAAACTTGAATTGGGATAGTGCTTCTTGAGCTTGCTAAATCCCTTGAAGAAATTTTGAGTCGGGTAACATTATGTGAGTTAGACGGTTGGGAGTTTAAGAAACTCCGGATTAGGATTACGCCCTATGAGTTGGCTAGCTCCCTAGGAGATTATAAATTGGGACTGTATTTTAGGAGCCAGCCGGAAACTTAAGAAACTTTAGATTGGGATTGCGCTCTATGAATTGGCTAGATCCCTAAATGAAAATATGAATCTAGATAGCACTCCATAAACCAATTGAAGCGCTAAAGAAGATATGGATAGAAACAGTGTACTATGAGCTGGCTATATCCTTGAGAAAATAGATAAAGGGTAAGCACCGTTCGGATTCGTTTAAGCTCTACTGAGAGTTGAAAGCAAACTTAGGAACATAGCCGACTTGAAAAAAAAAAAAAACTCTTGATTTGAGAAATTTATAAACGAAGGAATTTGGTGAAAACTGTTTATATCATGAATTGAAAATTTGGCCACTAGGGATGAAATGGATTGGGAAATGAATGGAAAAACTTGTAACAAGCCTCTGCTTTCTCTCTCTCCTTTTCATGCCTTTTCATTTTCTTCTTCTTTTCCCTTGAAAGTTTGCTAATGGATACAAATTTCTATTTAAAAGGTAAACGCTATAATCCTGTAGGGTATCTCATATCTACCCTAATTTGTAACCTGGACAATGATCTTCTTGGATAGGCCTTAGACGTTCATTTCATAAGAAAAAGGTAATTCACAATTAGTTTAGTGAAAGAGGTCTTCCTTACGCACTCTCGATTTGGATTTCACTTTTAATTACTATTCCAGAAATTATAATCTAGTTTGTAAGTGATACGCTCTGATTGATCTGCAGGTCTTTTTGGGTTCAGTATTGTAAATTTGGCTTTTGGTCAAATGGTTTCAAAAGAAGTTAATTGAGAGAGCTTATTTTAAAAAAAGTGCTTTCATACAACCCATGGGGTATAAGTCAAGAAATCTTAGGAATGAACTAGATGTATGCTTGCCCCAGTTTCAAAGATAATTTTTTATCTTAGATAAATTATTCTTCAAAATTGGAAGAGCTTTGAGTAGGGAGGTATTGTGGGTAGGAAGGTCTTGTGTTTGAGAATTGAGTGGATAGAAAGGGTTTATGATCATGATTTGAAGTATGATTTTGAACTGAATATGGAGTTTTTGGTTTGTGGTTGAAAACATGATCTTGAATGAATATGAGGTTTTGTGTTTTTGGTTGAGAATGCGATTTAAGGCCTTTTGTTTTTAGAGTAACTTGGGCTTTCTTTAATTGGGGATTTGCTCAAGCCGGATATTTAGGTATTTCTTCATTTTCCTTTTTCTTAGTTTTTCTTTTTTTCTCTTTTTCTTTTTCTTTTCTTTTTTTTTTCGTTTCGTTTCGTTTCCTTTCTTTCTTTCCTCTCCCCAAAAATAACTATCTCTTTTGTCAAGTTTTTGTCTTTAGATGAATCAAGGCCCTAAATCCATAGGTATAGGTTCAGAGTGCATTGGCTTAGGTAAGGTACGTGTAGCCTTTAGGGTATCTAGAAAAATATTAGCTCTTCATCAAAGGGAACAATTTATCAAAAACAAAAATTATCCTTGAATTGTTATTACTAGGGTAAGCACAAATCAATTTTATCCTTTTCTCCTAATTAATGACCCTAACCTCCGAATTGCCCCACTATGGGGGTGGTTCTTGAGAGGGTTTACATCTAAAATGAACTCTAGATCAGTCCAACGGGGTTATCAAAGGATAATTGTGTTCGGGATTTGAAAATGAATGCCTAACTTTTTTTCGATTTGTGCATCAAATTCAAAATGGATCTCCTTTAAGGAACGAGTCTAAAATATCCTCACAATGATGTCTCTTAACTCTCAAAGTATTTAAGGGTTAGTGTATAGGATATAGCTTACCTCTTTTCATTCAAAACTTTTTAAAAGTGAGTTACTAATTCCTTACATAAGGATTGACCTTAAGGTGATGACGGACCTTACTCCCCAATTCCTTGGAACATGCCCCAGTTATGAAATTTCAAAAACTAAATGCCCCATGTCCCAGACTTATAGGTCTTAACGACCTTGAGCTTCCATATGTGATTTTGGGTTAGGTTCTTTAGAGTTCAAATGGGCTGAAACTGACAACTTTTGAAGTAAAAGGGACTAATGATTTGCCCTTTTTGTTTGTATTGGGGATCAAGCTTAGGATAGTATTTCATGGCTTTGTGTTTTGACTCAGTTCATGGTTTGGACTCGACAACTCAGGGGCTTTGAGTTGGTTGAATCATCTCGATGGGCTAAGGTTCAGGTTTGATTGGTTATTTTCTCGGGCCAAGTGGGTCTGTTTAGGTTATCTGCCTTAATGGGCCAAGTGATTGTGTCTGTCTTGAACCCTATGAGGATTTGTAACCGTTAGCAACTTTCTTTATTTTTCTTTTCTTTTCTTTCCTTCTTTTTTCTTTCTTTTCTCTTTTTTTTTTTTTGTTTTGAAAGAGAGAGAAGAAAAGTTAGGGCTTTTGTGTTACAAAGACCGAGTGATGGAATTGTGAATGGATGATTACGGAAGATGGCTTTCATGGAAATATATACAAGTCGAAAACAATAATACTGAGAATCTATTTACAAGAGAGGAATTCTGAAGAATAAAAGACTAAATAAAGAAAATACCTAAATCTTATTTACTCCAAATGAAGAAGGCTATTTGCAAAATGTTGAATCTACCTAAAAGAATGAATATTTCTAGTGGGTAGAATACTAGGCACAATGATAAATACCTATTATTTTACAAGTTTGATTCTTTTCGTTTGGCTTCTTTTTTTTTATTTTTTATGTTTTATTTTTTATTTACTCCGTGAGGGTTGGGCTCAACTGATGTGGGCCTAAACAAAAAGCGATAGATTCGGGCTCCCATAGATGTACTAAGGCCTGCACCGAGGTAATATTTATAGGGCTTTTCTATAGGGGCAAGATGAACCTAATTTTGTTCCTACTAAATTCTTACTTATTTGGGCTAAAATGTTAGAACCATATCTAAAGTATCTTTTAAGGCCAATGATGTGGGTAGACGTGGATTTGTTTGGAAGCCCTTTGACTCGATCTAGCCATGATTGATCAAAATCAAAATTAAAGTTATAATTACAATGTAATATAAACTTTACATAAAATTTTTACAAATTATTTACAAGGAAATATTACAATTACAACTTTACAACTGCCTTTATCCATTTAGGTTTACCACATTATAGGTTCTTGTAAATTTTTTGAAAGAAGAAAAATGTTTTCATGTGATGCAACGGGTGGATTCTAAAGGTCCTCAAGTTCTGCAACCACCGCATTTTTTCAAAGCAACAGTTTTGTGGTTGCATCTGAACTTGAGTGGGGTAGCCTGATCGGCTCCGGAAGGTAGTTACCTCACAACATCCGAAGCTTACACAATGACCCTCCTCCTGAGGTTCTAAGACGGCTTGGTTCTGACCGTGTCTAACATGCATTTATAATGCAGAAAACAAAATAACAGTAAACCCCAAAAAATCACCCCCTTAAATTAATTGCAACAACAAGAAAATGTTAGTAAAAAAAATAAATAAATAAAATAAACAAATACATCAAATAACATACCTAAGTTCTTTTTTTTATCATTTCTTTTTTTTTTTTGAAAAATAATCCTATTTTCAGCAACTTCTAGTGGCTAGCCCTCTAGCGGTCCCAAGTGGAGTCGCCAAACTATCAAGTCTGATTTTTCGGTTTTTGTTTAAAATTGATTTTTCATTTCTAGATTAATACTAAACCTTAACCCATTTGATATTAATCCTTGACTAAAGAAATTGAGAAATTCCGGTTTTTTATTAAAAATAATTTTTGGAGTCGCCACCCAACCGGAGTCGAGAAAAGAAAAGAAACTATAATCAATTGAGTGGATTGGTTACGATTTAGCTACTAGTTTTTTATTTCAATTTTAATAAAGAACCAAAGAGTTCCAAATTCGGGAGCTAACCTACTAAACCTTAATGGGTACCACTATTTATTACCGAAATTAGGATTATTTTTCTAATTATAATATTTTAAAAAAATAAATAAATAAAATCAAAAGAAAAAAAAGAACCTAAGTTTCTACATATTTTATCGTCACCCCGAAGGTACCTACGTACCCGCTAGTCGGGATCAGACGATCGTAGTTCTTTCTTATAAAATTTTCAGTGAGTGATTTATTTTAATTTTTAAAAATCGTCCGAGTTTACGTTTTAATTTATTTGGTTTATTTAAAAAATCTAAAGGGTCTTAATTCTCAAGTGTTAAAGAAAACTCTCTAAAATATCCTAAATATTTTTTTAAAAGTTTTTTTTTTAATTTTTATTTCTAAAAAAAAAATTCTAAGCAAGGAACTCTAAAAGAAGACAAACTAATCCTAAATTCCTAAGCTAATATATACATACCTACTTATATACTATGTTACCAACATAAATAACTAAGGATTCGATAAAATAATAATAATAATAATAATAACTTAGAAGAACGAAACCTGAAATGTTTTCCGTTGTGTGATGGATAGTGCTCGTGCAAGAAAATTTAATGGGTGCACGTGTAGTGAACTTAATTGGCAACATGTGCAGTTTGACGCTGCAATGGTCGTACTACTATTATTTGGTTGCAGCTATTGCAGCTTGGTGCTGATTTGGAGTATCGGTCAATGAACAGGATGCAGACTGATCGTAGATGCTACTACGGTCCGAAGTCAAGTCACGGCGTGGACTTGTGCGATGGAGTTGTTGTGCCTGGCTCAACGTATTATTTGGCAATGCGACCGATGAATGTACGTGGCTTGCGTTTATGCAGTGTTCGGCGTGGATTGCAAATTAGCTTCGAATTGCTAGATGGTGGAAATTGACTTCGGATTGCTAGACAGTGGAAATTGACTTTGGATTGCACCTAATAAGTTGATTGATAACCTTGTTATGTTTGTGATATTGTCTTAAGTCCTCTATCCTAACATACTAAGCTGTAGTTGCTCACATCCCTGTAGACGTCGTGAGATTAGAGAAATTACGTCCGTTCTAATCCTGGTTGAGGAGTTGTCGTTAATGCAACAGCTCACGACCAAACTCAAGCTTGTGTAATGGAGACATGTGTCACGCCTCGAAGCGGCAGAGTCGTAATAGCCTCGTCGTGTAAACCATCCTAAGATAGAAGTTGGCCTTACAACCGCTATCCTAGACCTGATCTACACAAGGCGTCCACAACTAACCGGCTTTGAAGTAAACAGTTTGTAATTTAAATAAATCATTTACCTATAAAAGTGAGGAATTATATGTATATGTTATAATTCAGTTATTGCAATTAAAGTTTACAATATTTCTCTATAGTATATTCCCTAGTTATTACATCATTCGGAAATGAAAAATAATTCTAAAATGAAAACTTAGACCTTAAAATTATGTGTTTATTCTTCAATATTTTTCCTCACTCCCCAGGATCCAGCAGTAGCTAGCTTCAGAGTAGTTGTTTGTAGCTTTTTAGCCAGCACCTGCACGACGTCTATAGGGATGTGAGCAACCACAGCTCAGTAAGTAGGGACGGAGGACTTAAAACTATACCATACATACAACAAGGTTTTCAATCACTTATTAGGTGCAATGCATGTACAAGCAAATGCCATCGCACGATGTTGTCCGACCCGTTGTGAGATTAGAGAAATTGCGCCCGCTCTAATTCGGGTTGAGGAGTTGCCGTTAATGCAACAGCTCACGACCAAACCCAGACTTGTGTAATGGTGACCTTACTCCTCCCGCGACTACCTTCGAACCACTGTCTTCACCCTCGCCGTGACCTCCTCTCCTGTCACTTAGTTCGACTGAGATGAAGAAGGGACCATTTTGCAATCCTACACTATCCCTTTCGAAGGGGTCGATATTTGGCCTGAAAGTCCTAAGTTTCCCTAACGGGTTGCCATGCATGTCCGATTATGATTACTGGTCGGATATTTAATTAAGTCCAGTTTAGGGTGATCGATCCTTTCATACAATTCATACAATATGTACCAGAGCAACAAACAGAATCATAGCATCACCCATAATCAAGCACATGCACACATTCTCTATCTAACAAGCACAACCAAGCATAATCTTAAGCCTCCAAAATACAGCATCGTATTAATCCCAACTTACCTCAACTCCTCACTCACTCACTCGAGGTCCGATTTGCTCAAGCCATCGCCGATCATCCCTATAATACAAACGTGGTTTCAGTTTTTCATATAACTATTATAGGTTCATTTTATCCTATAACGCTTATTGTTATGTTTGGTTTAGGGTTTAATATACCTAATTATCTAAGTCTTAAGTCTTTTATAATTATTCCAGGTTTGGGGTTAGGTTCGGGTTCGGTTTCGGTTTCCGTATCAATTTCTAAATTAGGTTTTTAATTTGATTTCTAAATCGTAAACATACTCGAATCCTAATGTAAAATTAATCACATTAAGCTCGAGTATTCAAATCTCCTATTAGGTCTTAATTTAGTATTCTAAGCTATTCGGTACACGCTAGTCCTAATTAGGGTATCGAATTTATCCCCGATGTGAGAAAATCTTACTTTTTTATATAATTACCTAAAATTCAATCTAAATTCAGATTTAATATTATTCTGATTTTTACTCTAATATTATCTAAATAACCCTAAACATCTAATTAATATCTAAATTAGTAATTAACATCTTAATCACTTAATTAACTCCAAATCACCTAAATTTTCCATCATTTTAGGGCTGAAAATTAACTTAAAAATTTCGAAAATTCATTTTTAAAAAATGGCTTCATAGCACTATTCTATATCATATGAGCGTCCTACAAAAAAAATTTGAGCTCCAAACTACACTCTTAAGCTTATTTATTTTTCGGTTTAGCCATGCTCGGTTTTGAACAATTTGTTAGGGACCCTATATTTTCAGACACAATTAAACTAAATAGATATTTTTTCCTAAATCTACATACAATAAAACCGTAGAATAATAAGTTTCATAATTTTCTGGGCAAAATAACTAATTTTACAAATTTATTCAAAATCGGGGTAAATAAATGACTAACCGGTTCAAAGATTTATGGCTGTCCAAGCCCGGTCTAAGGTTGTCGGTCAGTCCAGGCGGTGGTTCTAGTGTAGGGTGGTGGTGGTGGTTCGGTCGCAGGTGGTGGTGAGTGGTGGGTTTGGTTCACTTGCCTAATTTGCACAGTTTTCTTTTTTTTTTTTTCTAGATTTTCTCTCGATTTTTTTAGTGTTCCAATTTTTCTCAGATTTTAAATTGACCAAATGACTTCTAAAAATTTTTCCCCTATTTATAGACAATTGTAGTAATTAATATGCATTAATTTGACAAGACTTTACCCAAATTTCTTGATTTTTGGTTTTTAGGTTGTCCAAATTTTATTGGTTGATTTTTCTTTTTTTGATCTAAACCTGCCACGACCTGATCTTGATTAAGCCTATCATCTTCTGATTTTTTTTTATTTTTCTATAATTATTTTATAATTTTCTTTAATTATTTCCTTAGTTTTTGGCCAATTTAAGTAATTACTCGTATTTTTATCTATACGTAAATATATGTGGGGTACACGTGAACATTCCTACTTATTATTTTGGTCATTCTAAAATTTTTAGTATACATATAATCTATCTCTAGTAATTTTTTTGTTGTTAGATTACACTTTTCGCCTTTTCGGTAATTAGTACTTATTATGTTTAAAATTTGAAAATTTTATAGTCTCCTATTTTATTACTTATTTTCTTAAATTTAAGTTTACGAGGTCATTTTTTACTAATATTCTTCTCAATAGTTTATAATTTGGGTTTGATTAGATCTTTTAACCGATCGCCCTAAATCTTGGGTTTTAAATTCAATCCTTCGGTCAATCGGCTTAGCTTTGGGGTTTACAACATGACTCCTCCCATGACTACCTTCGAACCATTAACTTCACTCTCGCCGCGACCTCCTCTCCTGTCACTTAGTTCGACTAAAGATAAAGAAGGAACTATTTTGCAATCCTGCAATATTCCTTTCGAAGGAGTCGGTATTTGGCCAGAGAATCCTAGGTTCCCCTAATGGGTTTCCATGTAGGTCCGATTATGATTACAAGTTGTATATTTGATTAGATCTAATTTAGGGTGATCAATCATTTCATACAAATCATACAATATAAGCCAGAACAACAGACATAATCATAGTATCACTCATAATCAAGCACATGCACACAACCAACTATCTAACAAACACAACCAAGCATAATCTCAAGCCTCCAAAATACAGCAACGTATTAATCCCAAGTTACCTGGACTCCTCGCTCACTCACTCGAGGTCCAACTCGCTCAAGCCATTGTCGATCATTCCTATAACACAAACGTGGTTTCAGTTTTTCATATAACTATTATATGTTTATTTTATCCTATAACGCTTATTGTTATATTTTGTTTAGGGTTTAATATACCTAGTTATCTAGGTCTTAAGTCTTTTACAATTATTCTAAGTTTGGGGTTAGGTTCGGGTTCGGTTTCCGCGTCGACTTCTCAATTAGATTCTAATTCGATTTCTAAGTACTGTTTTATACATGAACCCTAGAAATTCGTTTCAACTCATAATGTGAAATTAATCACATTACTTCTTAATCTCCTAAATACCATCATAACCTTTAATTAGTATTTTATTCTACCTGGTACACTTAAATCCTTATTAGTGTATCGAATTTACTCCTGATGTGAGAAATTTTTACATTTTCCCTCTAATTACATAAATTTAAGTTTCCTATCACATTTATTGTATATTTTTATTAATATCATAATATCAATTTTTATTTTAATATTTTCTTTTTATTATATTTCTAATAATTGTGTAAAATGTACTATTACTTATTATGTACATAATGCACATCTAATATTTCTATTACTTTAATTACCATCTCCTAACATCAATTATCATTTCAAAATGTCTAAATTCATCCTAATTCAAATTTTACACCTAATTATCCTAATTTACAAAATTAACTTAAAACTTACTATTTTTCCTTATTACTCATTTACTACATAATTAACCTAATAATTACATCTAACACCCTAAATGCTACAAGTATCATACTTTATCAGATTTCATTATCCTAAAACATAGAATTATTCACTAAATCAGTAATTAACCATTTAATTACTTAATTAACCCTAAATTACCCATTTTTAAAAATGGGCTTCATACACAATTCTATATCATCTAAGTAATTTATACAAAAATTTTGGGTTCAAAAATACACTCCTAAGATCATTTATTTCTAAATCGAAACATGCTCGGTTTTGCATGATTTCTTAAGGATCATATATCACGAGACATATTTTCATCAAAATAATATTTTTCATAAGAACTATATACAAAAATATTCCAGAATAAAAAGTTTCATATTTTTCTAAGAATATTTACTATTTTTACAAAATTACATAAAATCAGGCTGGAAATCGAACACACTAATTTGGGTGACTTTGACCACCGTCGGTGGCCATGGGTATGTCAACCCACCTAGGCCTTGCCACCACCATGTGGTAGTGGTGGCCGTCCACTCTCAACTGCTTGTCAGGTCTAGGTTCTCCTTATAAGCTTCAACCGCACAATTTTCTTTTTTTTCTTTTTACTCAAATTTGTTCTTCCAATTTTTTATGCTCTTAATATTTTTCTGATTTCTAACTGTCTAAATGAGCTCTGTGATTTTTTCCCTATTTATAGAGTTTTATGGTAATTAATGTGCATTAAATTGGACAAGACATTGTCCAAATCCCTTAATTTTTGGTTTTTGTGTTACTCTAATTTAATTGGCTGATTTTTTTCTTATTTTCCCCAGCTGCCACAACCCAATTATGGATCCTTCCTTATTTTTCCTGATTTTTATTTATTTTTTCTTAATTAATTATGAAGTTTCTTTAATTATTTAGTATTATTTTAGCATATTTCGCTTATTTTAAGTAATTACGCGTATTTCTACATACATGTAAATTCATATATAGGATAAATAAATATTCCTAAATATTATTTAGGTCATTTTATGATTTTTAATATACATATAATTTATCTCTAATGATTCGTTAATTATCATAATACATTTTACGCATTTTCGATAAATATTGAGTTATATACTTAAAATTTGAAAAATTTATATTATTTTATTTTATTTCTTATTTTCTTAAATTCAAACTTACGAAATCATTTTACTAATATTTCTAGCTTTACTTATAATTTAGACTCGATCGGATCTTTCAACTGATCAAAACCTTAAGTGACTAGTTGTGGGGCTTACATCAATATCATGAGGTCTACTTTAGACTTGTGAGATGCATTTGGCAATAGTTTTTAACTTGCCTTATCTGCTGATCTATTCCTTCGTGGCCTCTATTTGAATTTTTAAGCTAGGTCTAATTGACATGGACTAGTAAGCTCAAGTCATTTGGAGCTTAGAGGTCTTTGTATTCATTAGGTTGAACTAATAACCAGTAACCTAATATTTTCTCTAGAGAGGTCTTCGGAACTTACGGATGCTTGCCTTGAATCATGCTAAGGATGGTCAAGCTAATTGGAGCTCGACACAGGCTTGGAGGTTAATTGGGCCATAAGAGCTCGACTTATGGTTAGAATGGGTCGATTTAGGTTTAGGGGTCTACGTTTAAGATAGCTTTCCAATAAATACTCGTAGAATTGAACTTGATAAATGGTCTTGGACAAAGGTAGTCAATCCTATCTACCTTGTGGGAAGGATGCATGAGTTATTTGCATGTAAAGTAAACATTTAAAACCTCTTTAAGTTATAATATAATGTTAATATATCATAATATTATTATTGTCTCAGTTAGACAATAAAAGAATTAAAGCCAACTCGAAGATCTCACTTCTCTATTTTGTTTTATAAAGTGATGGAAACTTTACTTTGTTAAACAAATAATTTAAAGTAAAAACTAAAACCTTGAAATTTCTATAAGGGATTTCAACAAAATTTAAGGTTCTTTAAAATTGAAATCATTATTTTAGTTTCTAAGTTCTAACTCATCTTACCACTTAGAACGTAAAGTTACTCCCAATTTTTGAAAAGGGAAAATGTATAAATTTATGACTCTACCTTTTGCACATTTCCTATTTAAGTATTAAAAGTTTTAAAATTTATATTTAAATCAATGTTGTTACACTCATATTAGATGGTTGACTTGGACATGTGAGGAGGTCAAAAATTAAGGAAGAAACCGGATTCAATCAGAAGTTGAACTAGAGATGAACAGGGGTCAAACTGGATTGAATCATAAGGGTTAATCCATTTTTGACAACATTAATTTAAATCCTCAATATTTACAAAAGTTTTTAAATAAGTTTCCCTTTAGTTTGCTATTAACCATTATACGTAGCACTTTTTGATTGTTTTCCACGGGAAAAAATATAAATTTAGGACTTAATCTTTTGTGTTTTTTCTATTTGAGTTCTAAACATTCAAAATTTTATTTAAGTCTTTAATGTTTATAAAAATTTTCAAATAAATTCTCTATTAGTTTGCAGTTAACTTTTTTTTAAACTATTGTATATGATACTTTTTTATTGGTCTTCATATTTTTATTAAATAAGTACTATAATAATATAATAAAAAAATTAACAAAATAAAAACAAAAGTAATAAAAATTAGGAAAATTAGAAAAAAAATGCAAATTCAAATAATAAAAATATATACATATATAATGTAATTTGATTTTGCATTTTTTATATATATTTTTTGAATTTTTCTAATATTTCCTTATTTTTTATTATTTTTAAATGTTATTATAGTAATTATTTAATAAAAATATGTCAATCAATTAGAAAATGCCATGTACCATATAACAAAAAAATTAACGTAAACTAACAAAGGATTTATTTGAAAACTTTTGTAAATATCAAGGACTTAAATGAAAACTTTGAAACATTTAGGACTTAAATGAAAATTTCGAAATATTTAGAACTTAAATGAAAATTTTGAAATATTTAGAACTTAAACAGAAAAAATGCAAAAGATTAAGTCTTAAACTTGTACTTTTCCCTTTGAAAAATAAAAGAGACAAAAGAGCTTAGTTGGAGCGATGTAAAGAGTAATTTAGCTTGGTATAAATAAGATGTCATTAATTGTTTCATGTTATATTGAGTTTAGTGACTTCCATTTTTGGAGGAAAAATTTAACAAAATAGATTATTAATACATAATATATATTTATTTCATCCATAAGTGAAGAATATTTATGACAAATACCACTATAATATATGAACAGATTTATTTGATGAATGCTTCCAAACATAGGAATAGATTTATCTTTTCATTTTATTCCGATTAATTTCATTTTAGACTATTTTTTTTTTTATCAAATTTGACATTGTGAATGATAACTACCACAATGTGTATGTGTCACGGGCGGATTCCGTCGCTCGACCCCGTGCGGCACTTAGCGTTCCTGACCTCACTGAGGAAGGCTAAGTCAGCCTGTAATACACTCACAATGTTAGAGAGAGAAAGTAGAGAGAGAAACTGTGATAGTATACTGTATTCACTTAAATAACTTATGTGTTACATCTGAGGGGAATACCCCTATATATACAGAAAGCCTTTACAATCTAATGGTCCAGATCGATTCGATCTAATGGTTACAATTGATTCCCAACTACTACATTTACCTACCTTCACCAACTACTATACAATCTTCTGGACTTCTCTAGAACCTTCTAGAACTTTTCATCATCTAGAAGCTTTTGGTGGGCTTGGGCTTTTGTCTTTGGGCTTTAGGAACCTCCTAAGAATGACCCACTTCGAGAGGTCCGTAACATTCTCCCCCGTTCAATCCGGCGACGCCCTCGTCGCTCCTTCCTCGTGGAATTGTCGAATCTTGTCTTTAAATTGCCACAGTGCTTCGGCCGGTTCCCAACTGGCCTCACTCTCTGGTCTTCCCTTCCACATTACCATATACTCATGTCTGGGAGTTTGTCCTCGTCTCTTCACATGTCTATCAGCTATGATCCCTTCGACTTCCTTATCAAATGAATCCCGTACTCCTATTGGGGCCCTTTGTGATATAGTTCTTATAGGGTCTTCCTCATCTTTGTAGAATGGTTTTAGCATGCTCACATGGAAAACCGGGTGGAATTTCAGTTTAGGAGGAAGTTCCAATTTATAAGATACTTGCCCTACTCGTTTCACAATTGGGAATGGACCCTCGTATCGCCTCATTAGACCTTTATGTAGTTGGCCCTTCGTACGTTGTATCAAATGTAACTTAACAAGCACTTGGTCACCTACCTGGTATTCCATCGGCATCCGCTTCTTGTCTGCAATCTTCTTCATTCTCTTGATAGCTCGGCTTAAGTAGGTTCGGGTTAAGTCATGATTTTCCTACCAATCCCTTGCGAATTTATATGCGGGAGGGCTGGACCCTGTATATCTTATTGCCACTGTATGAGGAGTTAAGGGTTGCCTTCCCAGGACAATCTCGAAAGGACTCTGTCCGATGGACTCATTCTTCTGTAGATTAAACGAAAACTGTGCCACGTCTAACAACTTGGTCCAATTATGTTGGTTAGCCCCTACAAAATGCCTTAAGTATAACTCCACTAAGGCATTCACTCGCTCCGTCTGACCATCCGTCTGGGGATGCAGACTAGTTGAAAAGTTCAACTCAGATCCCAGAAGTTTGAACAGCTCTGTCCAAAATCTCCCTGTAAATCGCCCATCTCGATCACTCACAATGTTTCTGGGTAGGCCCCAATACTTTACTATATGTTTCAAGAACAACCGGGCCGCTTCATCCGCTGGGCACTCCTTTGTTGCTGGAACAAAAGTCGCGTATTTTGAGAACCTGTCTACCACCACCATAATTGTACCGTACCCTTCCGATCGGGGTAAGCTTACAATGAAGTCCATGGAAACACTTTCCCAAGGCCGTTCAGGAATGGGAAGAGGCTCTAGTAGTCCTGGAGTTGCCTTGTGTTCAACTTTGTCTTGTTGGCACACGAGACAAGTTCGGACATAGCTTTCAATATCTTCCCTCATGTGTGGCCAAAAATACCTTTCTTCCACTAATGCTTGGGTACGGTGCATTCCTGGATGACCTGCCCATTTAGAATCATGACACTCCTTAAGTATCTCCCTTCTCAGATTCAAGGAATGGGGCACATAAATTCGTTGCCCTTTTGTATATATTAGTCCATTCTCTTGCCAAAATCTCCTTGTCTTCCCTTCTTGACATTGAATCCATAGAGCTTTAGCTTGCTTATCACTCTCCATCCCCTCTTGAATTCTATCAATGAGGTTGCTTTCAGGTTTGCTGATGGCTGCCAACTCGACCCTCTAGCTCAAAGCATCCGCCACAACATTAGTCTTACCTGACTTATGTTCAAGGTCGAAATCAAATTCTGCCAGAAAAACCTGCCATCGGGCTTGCTTGGGCGAGAGCTTCTTTTGAGTCTGAAAATAGCTGGTGGCCATATTATCAGCCTTGACCACAAACTTTCTCCCTAATAAGTAGTGCCTCCATACCCGAAGACAGTGTACAATCGCCATCATCTCCTTTTCATGCACTGGATATCGTTTCTCTGTATCATTCAACTTTCGGCTCTCAAATGCTACAGGGTGTCCTTCCTGCATTAAAACCCCTCCAATAGCAAAATCACTAGCATCAGTACATACCTCAAAGGGTTTGCTAAAGTTGGAAAGGAGAAGGACCGGCTCCTTCGTGACTGCCATTTTCAAGGTCTCTAGGGCCCGTCTTCTCTCTGTACTCCAAACCCAAGGGGTATCCTTTTTTAGTAAGTCCGTCAAAGGACTAGCTATCTTCGAATAGCCCTTAATGAATCTTCTGTAGTAATTTACTAAGCCAAGGAAGGATCTCAGCTCAGTAGGCTTGGTGGGTTCCTTCCAGTCCTAGATGGCCCGTACCTTTCCTTCATCCATTCTAATCTTTCCTCTCCCCACTATGTGACCAAGGAATGTCACCTCTTCTTGCGCAAAGGCACATTTCTCTATTTTCACATACAGATCATTCCTCCTCAAAGCTAAGAATACTGAACGAAGGTGATCTATATGTTCCTCCAACGTCTTACTATAAATCATGATATCATCCAAGTATACTACTACAAATTGATCAAGAAAAGGCGCTAGAACACGATTCATAAGTGTGCAAAAAGTAACCGGGGCATTAGTAAGGCCAAACGGCATGACTAGGAATTCAAAAGGACCATACCTTGTAACACAAGTAGTCTTGGATTCATCTCCTTCTGCAACCCTCACTTGGTGATATCCCGAGCGTAAATCTAATTTGGAGAAGTATCTAGCTTCTCCCAACCTGTCGAATAGATCCGATACCAATGGAATGGGATACTTATTCTTTATCGTGACCTTATTTAAGGCTCGATAATCAATACACATTCGGAGTGATCCATCTTGTTTCTTCTGAAAAAATACGGGAGCTCCAAAAGGTGCCTTTGAAGGCCTAATGAAACCTGCTTCTAGTAATTCCTTCAATTGTCGCCTCAATTCTTCTAATTCTGGAGGTGACATCCTATATGGGACAGCGGCGGGCGGCCTGGATCCGGGTTCCAATTCTATCACATGGTCTACCTTCCTTCTTGGTGGTAACTTCTTAGGCAGCATTGGTGGCATTATATCCTTAAATTCTCCCAATATTTCCCCCACTTGAGGTGGAACACTTCCTTAACCACTAGTCTCTTCCTTAACTTTTAAGGCAGCCAAGTAAGTGACTTCATTCTTCTTGAGTCCCTTTTTCAATTGCATCGCTGATAAGAATTTGGTGGCTTGGCCTACCTTTCTTACTACAGGAACCACGCATTGCGAATTGTGATCAAGTACACAAATGCAGTTAGCTCGTGGTACGATAAGCGCATCAATGCGATCTAAGAAATCCATCCCAATCACGAACTCAAAATCATCCATTGGCACTACTTCAACTGTCTCCTTTCCCTGCCAACCCCCAATACGGAGCTCTATCCCCTTGGCTACTCCAATAGTGGGAACTTCTTTTGAGTTAACTGTTTTGAGCCATGTTTTGGTCTCCTCCACTTTTAGCCCCAACTCCTTGGCTGCCATATCAGAAATAAAGAGATGAGATGCTCCTGTATCTATGAGGGCATTGAGTTTCTTACCTGCTACCGATACTTCGGTATACATCAATCCTTTTCTTTCATTGACTTGAGACTTCATCGCACTGAGTAGACGAACTGACCCTAACTGGGCCTCATCCCCATCATCTGAGCTTTCACCTGCTACCAATGCCGCCAATCTCTCTTTCTTCGGACACTCCCTGGCATAATGGGGTCCATTACAGAAATAAAATTTCAACTCACGGGGTTTCCATCTTTCCCCATCTCTCCCTTCACGAGTTCTTCCTCGATCGTTATCTCTTTCTTCGGCTTTGGTTTTTCCTTTAGAAGAACTCCCACTCTTTTCCCTTTCAACTCCCCCTTTCCATCTTCCTCCTGTGGTCTTAGGATCAGTCTTCCGAAATTCCATTAGGCCTTCAGCAACTGCTATAGCCTTGGAAATGTCTTCCACTCCCCTTCGCTCCAGTTCTAATTTAGCCCAGGGCTTTAAGCCATCCACAAACATCACCAAAGCATCTTCTTGGTTGAGGTCTGAGATCTCCAACATCAACTCCGAAAATTCCTTTACATATTGCTTTATGTCACCCTTATGGGTTAGGTGACGCAATTTCACCTTTGCTTCCTTAGCAGCATTTTGGGGGGAGAATTGACCCTTCAACTCTTGTACAAAGCTATCCCAGGTGTTGATATCAGCCGCCCTCCTGCGCCACCATACCATGGCTGAGTCTTTCAGATACATGGCAGCAGTACGTACCTTTCCAGCATCATCTAAGATTCCCACAGCATTAAAGTATTGTTCCACTCCCCATAAGAAGTTATCTACTTCTCGAGCAGACCGCATCCCGCCAAAGTGCTCTGGTCTTGGAATATCGACCCTATGGCCGGTCTGGAGAGTCATTCCATTTGCAATAGCAATTCGGCAGGCCGCCAATTGCGTCTTGAGATCTTCAATCTCTTGATGCATGGCCACTACCACTGCATCAGTCTTAGCTTCATAAGCTTCTTCCTTAGTTTCTAAGGCCGTAACTCGGGCTTGGAGAGCATCACCCTTCTCTCCAATAACATTTCCATGCTGCCTAAGCTCTTCTACAGCTCGATTCAGTGCTCCCTGCAATTCGCCTCGGAGTTCTTCCTCCATTTCCACAAAACTGCCTTGAGACTCATCAAATTGTTCCTTAGCCTCAGCAATGCTCAACTCTGCCTTATCCATCCTATTAAGGAGAGAGTTCAGAAGGTCCCGAGACCTAGCCCTTTGCCTGGTAACATGGCGATCGTCATGGTCAGCCAACTCCTCGACCATTGAAGCGTTGTTGTCTCCTCCAGATGACATCTTCTCCACAAGCAATTCCTTTTTCAGGCTCTGATACCACTAGTCACGGGCGGATTCCGTCGCTCGACCCCGTGCGGCACTTAGCGTTCCTGACCTCACTGAGGAAGGCTAAGTCAGCCTGTAATACACTCACAATGTTAGAGAAAGAAAGTAGAGAGAGAAACTGTGATAGTATACTGTATTCACTTAAATAACTTGTGTGTTACATCTGAGGGGAATACCCCTATATATACAGAAAGCCTTTACAATCTAATGGTCCAGATCGATTCGATCTAATGGTTACAATTGATTCCCAACTACTACATTTACCTACCTTCACCAACTACTATACAATCTTCTGGACTTCTCTAGAACCTTCTAGAACTTTTCATCATCTAGAAGTTTTTGGTGGGCTTGGGCTTTTGTCTTTGGGCTTTAGGAACCTCCTAAGAATGGCCCACTTCAAGAGGTCCGTAACATATGCTTATAAAAATGGAACCTCTAAATGTACTATTTTCTGAAATTTACTAAAGTTACAAATCAATTTTTCTTATTGTTAGATATTTTAAATTGACTTTCAAACAAGTAACTATACATAAAAGGTAAAAGAAAATAAATCCCAAAAATAAAACTTGTTTACTCGATTAGAAGTCATAAAAAGAGATAATTTCAAACATATTTATTTTATTTTATTTGCACATTGAAAATTTTCAATATTATAATATATGGAGTTTGATCCAAATGGGATTCCAAAAATTGAAGAATTTATGAATAATTCATAGTAGGAATAACTTTAGGCTTATCCAGTTCAATTAATTAATAGAAAAATGAAAATCACTGTCATCGATGATTGGGAAAAGAAAAGACTGATTCCGTCAATTTAACCTTCAAGAGGTATATTCTTATGTGACAGAAATCAAAAACAATTATGTACGATTGATGGTCGGCTCAAAATCGTTGATTAAGAACTTTCAAAAATTATTATTTAAACATGCTCAGTGGCATCAAGCTCTTGAAACCTAAACAGTGGAAAAGCACTTGCGGAAACTATGTATATTAGGATTAGAGTGTGCATTCGAAGAGGGCTATACAGGTCGATTCATGTAACCTATAAAAAAAATTGCAGATCAGATTAAATTTTTTTTATTTATTTAAATATAAACTTTTTTTAGTTTGGCTCCCTTGATCCATGAGTCAACCTATTATAAGGGATTGGCCTGTCAATTACTAAAAAAGAAAAGATAGAAAACTAAATATATATATATTATCTTGAAGTTTCATAAATATAACATCCTCATTGTGTATTGTTTAATAACAGCATCATCATGAACACCCAAAAACTTTTGCTTGTGGTTTTTATATAACATTATGATGCTAGTAAAAATTCTATTGAGGGGGATAACTATGGAAATTTTGGTTTATTTTATTAGAAATATACTAATACATTTATACTGGCAGCTATAGGATTTTTTTTTTCTTTTTCTATGTTGATGCAAATGTATATATGCATATATTTTCATGGAACAATTGAAACTTTATTTTTCTAAATATACATTAGAACCAGTAAGATGGTAAATTGTGATTTGTGAATATTATCCATAATATATTCATAAGAAATGTACGATAATATGATTTGTAAGTTGATTCAGCTGACCCGCCAACCTACAACATAGTGGGTTGAGCTGGAAATAAAGGTGTGTAAATAGGTTTTGGCACTCAAGTTGACCTTTTTAACCCGTTTCTAAAGCAAGTTAGGGTCAAGTCTTTCAACTTGTTTAAAAAGCGAGTCATTTTGACCCAACCCGTTTAACCTATGAGTTAACCCGTAATGAGTTAGGTTAGCTTGCTTTTGTTTTTAAAAAGAAAAAATAACGTACTAAACATTGACGTAAGTCGCTTTGGATGAGTTAATGCATTAATTGTTGGTCTTCACAAATCAAGTCAAATAAATACAATATTTCTATTATCAAATAATAAAATAATATTATTAACCCTAGCTAAAAAGTAACTTTAGCAGGAAAGAAACTAAACACTCTATCTAAAGAACTACGTAGCTACACTTGCTCTATCCGCTTCTCTGTCTTCAGTTTCCCACTTTACTTTGTCCGCGCTCACTTAACAACATTAATTTTCACCATGGGTCAGAATACTTTTGTTACGGTATACTATACTTTCTTAGGGAAGACTACTCTTTAAGATGACTTTATTGGTTAAAGAAGATTACTAGAAAAATATAAGATCATTGCTTTTAGCTCGGATTTTGACTTTAAGGCATTCAATTATAATTCAACGCACAGTAACTTTGCGCCACTGGCTTTTCAACTAAGCGCAATAACCAATTGTGAGAATCAACCACCATACGAGCAGAAAAAATATTCAGCTCGGATCTGGCGTATAGCGTGTAAGCCCCAAAACTAGCAATTCAAGATTTCGATCAGTTAAAAGACCCGATCGAGCCTAAATTATAAAGTAAAGCTAGAAATATTAGTAAAATGATCCTTAAGTTTGAATTTAAGAAAATAAGCAATAAAATAAAAGAATATAAAAAATCTAAATTTTAAGGATATAACTCATTATTTTTCGCAAATGCATTCCGATAATTAACGAATCGCTAGAGATAAATTATATGTATACTAAAAATCGACGGGGGAAGCCCGTCGAGGGGAAAGGTTGTAATGAACTCGGTTTAAAATGAATAATTAAAAGAATTAGACATTTTAGAAGTATATTGAGAGTGGGTAGAAACAAATAGATATTAAAGTAACGTACTGCAAATTATAAGATAAGAAATGACTATAACACTACGTTGAGATAGGCGTTAATCAAATTTAGCTCTAGTGATGTAATCATATGGAGAAATTAGTAGTTAGTTGAGGTGATTCAAGAGGAATAAAGGAGAGCCCCTGATTTAATCCAAAATTGAGATGTGGAGAATAATATTATAATTGGTTAGTTGGAATATGTTAATATTATTTACGGTATCATTGAGGAGTTTGTTAACGAAGTTGTGTTATAATTGATGAGAAGTGATAAGATTTATGGATAATAACGGAGATCAATCTGAGTTTTAGCATAATAAGGAATCATGTGAAATGACTTGTTGAATAAAGATGGTTTGGAAGTAAAAGATTGTAACTCAGATGACACTAGTAAGATATGTGTAGTAATGATAGAAGAGAAATACCCTATTCTGCTAATATGACTTGTACTGTAACTAGCACATCATATTTCATTAGATGATTAACCCCAAAAGTTTATTGAATATCTTCTACATTTTTCCAGATCAATTGGAGTAGATTAAGATTATATACAGCATTATAATACAGTATATGGTATTGAGGAGTTTAATAATGATAAGGTATATGGAATGATTACCATTCCTGATTTTCTTAGTGGAGTATAATGTCTTAAATCACTAAGTGGAACTGATACTCAACGAATGAGAAAATAAATGTGGTGGAAATCTTTAAAAAAAAAATTGTTATTAGTAATTTGAATGATGAATATAATGTATTAGTTGGTTATAATTTGTTAGGAGTTAGTATTGATCATATGATTGGTTATGCATATAAGTTAAGATCCTATTGATCTGTTAATAGATATAGTTGTGTTCCTTGATAGATGTGTATTCTTTGGATATGTACATATGCTATGATGTATTATACACTTATGAGTAAGAATGTGAAAAGGGATTGGATGTGTCTTAGGTGACCGATTTTGGAAGTGTTATATATATAAGAATTGGTGGTTTATTGAAGTGATTTAGATTGAATGAAGAAAAATCTTTGAGTTAATGTAGAGTTGAGATGTAGAGAATATTGATAGAACTTATTAGTGGGATATGTTAATATTGTGGATGAAATTCCTAAAAAGTTGTTGATAAAGTTATGTTGTAATCGATAAGATGTGATGAAGTAATGAGACTCATGAACAATAGTTGTAATCAATTTGAGTTTGGAACAAAAGAGATACGGTGATATGTACAAAAAAATTAAGATGAATCCAAAACGTATAGGATTTCTGAGATGATCTCGACTTGATACTTAGTATAAATACGAGGTAGAATAATTTGAAGCGAAATAAAGCATAGTATAGAAGCGGATTCTAAGAAGACAAAACATTGTGGGTGAAATAAAGTTAGACACTGATTCAGAATTGAATCAGAACCCATATTAGAGATATAATCAAAACTTAATTCAGAAGTAAATTTTGTATAGAATAAGAATGCAATATAGGAGATGATAAATGATGACAATAATAAGGAGTCTGATAATGATAAGGTATATGAAATAATCATTATTTTTATTTTCTTATGGAAGTATAAAATACTAAATCAATAAGTGGAAATGATACTTAATTAATTAGAAGACAATGTGGTGGAATTCTATTGAATGAATAGTTGTTATAAGTAATTTGAATTATGGATATGGTATGATAGCTGATCATGTTTTCCTGAGAATTAGAATTAATCCTGCGTTAGTTATTTATATATGTGGATTTCTTAACGATCTCTTAATGGATGTAATTATGCATCTCGATAAAAGTATATTCTTTTGGACGTGTGCAAATGCAATGATGATTGACCTATTTGTAGCTAGGAGTGTAAAAAGATCAATTGTATTTTGGTGATTAATTTTGGAAGTCTTTTATTTGTGTAAGAACAATAGAAGAAATAGTGCTATGAGGCTATAATCATATTAAGAATTCTTAGGCCTTTAATGAATCATGAATTGAACAATTATAGTTTAGAGTGATAATTAAGTGTGGGTGAAGCCAAATGAATATGAAAGAGATATTGAGACCCTTTTATAGTGCTGAGGCAAGTGGAATTACATCATTATATGGTACTTATAATTGGTTACGGGCAATGGATAGTTATTAAATGGTATACGAGAAATGAAGTAAGACTATCAAGTAAACTATAAATGAAAATATAACTAAGAACTCTCAAATAGTAGTAAGATGAGTAATAAGTGACGGTGGAGATGGAATTAAAGTAATAATTTGGAGATGATTAGGGCTTTTAATCAACAGTTACTTAGTTATCCCAAAGATCAATCTAGAAAGGCATAACTCTCTAGAAGGTAAATTTTATGAGACAGTTATTTATTAGTAAACTAATTAGGATAAGGAATGTTAATTACAGATAATATTTAAGGATTCAAGCTTAAAGAAGTTAGGAGATAAGTAGTGATTTCAGCGAAGGATTTTCATTTGATCTTAGTTAAATAATAATAAATATGAACAAAAGGATTGGTTGCTGAGTACCCCCACTCTCGAATATACAAATGGATGAAATGCAAGTACAATGATGATATCGAGGTATTCATTCCCTACAAGTTAGAAACTAGTGAATGGAAAAGGATTTAAGGTGATTGAGATTATTGTTACCTATCAGTTTAGAATTTATATTGGAGAAAGTGTCACGCCTCGAAGCGGTAGAGTTGTAACAATCTTGTCGTGTAAACCATCCTAAGATAGAAGTTGGCCTTACAACCGCTATCTTAGCCCTAATCTACACAAGGCGTCTACGACTAACCCACTTTGAAGTAAACAATTTGTAATTTAAATAAATCATTTACTATTACGCCCTGAAGTCGCAGAGTCACAACAGTCCCGTCGTGTAAACCATTCTATGATAGTAACTGGCCTCACAGTGCCTACCATAGACATGACCTACACAAGGCGTCAACGACTCCTCGCTTTAAAGTAAACAGTCTGATTAACAATTAAACTACAATTATGATAAATAGTGCAAATTTCTAATAACATGTACAATATTATATATATGTCCACAGAGCTTCCCAGGAAGTTTTACATAACAGAACAGTTTACTAGATTACAGAATAACTACTAGTCTTTCATTTTTAATTATATGGTCACTCTAGTTAAACACTATACTAAGTAACTTGATCCTCACACCCTTGGCTTCCAACAGACTAACCTCTGGGTAATTACAGGGCGGCATAATGCTTTGAGTGTTCAGAAATCAGAACCTGCAAAAGGATCTATAAGGGTATGAGCAACTACAGCTCAGTAAGTTAAATTGGAGACTCATGAATGCATACAAGTACAAACAGGGTTATCAAACAATTATTTTCATGCAATGCAACAATCAAGTATCATCGCACAACGTAATCCGGTCCATTGTGAAATCAGAGAAATTTCACCCGCTCCAATTCAGGTTGAGGAGTTCCATGTTATGCAGCAGCTCACAACCGAACCCAGGCTTGTACAATGGAGACCTCGCTCCTCCCGTGACTACCTTCGAACCATTGACTTCACCCTCACCGCGACCTCCTCTCCTATCACTTAGTTCGACTAAGGATGAAGAAGGGACCATTTTGCAATCCTATGCTATCCCTTTCGAAGGGGTCGGTATTTGGTTGGAGAATCCTACAATCCCCTAACGGGTTGCAATGCATAACATTATTTATTATTTGAGGTCGACTGATATTAAATTCCGTTTAGGGTATTCAAACAATTTCATACCAATTCAATCAGTCACAAAATCACTCACAATACAAATTCAGCACGAATCCAGATATATCAAACACATGCGAAAACTACTTACAAACACAATCATATACAAGCCTAAGTCTCCGAGTACTACAAAACTAGTACTCTATTACAATAAGCAATAACCCAACTTACTTGGATTTGCTCGATCGCTTGATCCCTTAATCGCAAGCTGATTTTATCTCTGGATGTTCTATAATACAAATAGGTTTTTTTAGTACTTAAAATTTATGGTTTCATATTCTAAGTTATATTTTAATTCATTTTTGCCCGTGTATGCCTATTACGTCCTAATGATTCGTGTATTCTATTTTTTGGTCCAAATCCTAAAGGAGATTTTAAACTTTGATTTCTAAGCCTGAAATATGCTCGAATCCTAATGTGAAATTAATCACATCAACCTCGAGTGTCCAAATATCCTATTGGGTCGTAATTTGGTATTCTAATCTATTTGGTACACGCTAACCTTAATCGCGGTATCGAATTTATTCCCAATGTGTAAAAATATTTACATTTTGAGACTTTTTCTTAAGATTAATTGTTATTTTCAGATTTATTATTTTTCTTATTTCTATTATATTATTATCTAAATAACTCTATTTTTTTAGATTTATTAATTTACAATATCACATATTACTAATTTGTTATATTACTTACCTAATTTCCCTAATTAACCATACTTAATACCTAAAGGCTAGGATTAGGATTCCACTTCAGAGATTAACATCCTTAAACATATAATTAATATCCTAATCAGTAATTAACATCCTAATCACCTAATTAATCCTAAATCACCCAATTTTTCCATCATTATAAGGCTAAAAATTAACTTAAAAATTTCAAAAATTAATTTTAAAAAAATGGTTTTATAGCACTGTTCTACATCATATGAGCATCCTACAGAAAAATTTTGAACTCTAAACTATACCTCTAAACATATTTATTTTCCGGTTTAGTCATGCTTGGTTTTGAGCAATTTGTTAGGG
Source organism: Lumnitzera racemosa (assembly GCA_024138005.1). NCBI lineage: Eukaryota > Viridiplantae > Streptophyta > Magnoliopsida > Myrtales > Combretaceae > Lumnitzera > Lumnitzera racemosa. Next base: position 111,788,036 of record JAMXBC010000004.1, read on the forward strand.
ACCCTATAATTACAGATTTAATTAAACTAAATCACTATTTTTTCCTTAATCTACATACAATAAAACCTCAGAATAACAAGTTTCATAATTTTCTGGGCAAAATAACTAATTTTACAAAATTATTCAAAATCGGGTCATTGAAGAGACTAACCGGTCCAAAGCTTTTTGGCCGTCCAAGCCCGGTCTAAGGTTGTCGGCCGGTCCAGGCGGTGGTTCTAGTGTAGGTTGGTGGTGGTGGTTCGATCCCAGGTGGTGGTGAGTGGTGGGTTTAGCTCACGTGCCCAATTTGTACAGTTTTCCTTTTTTTTTTTTGGATTTTCTCTCGATTTTTTTAGTGCTCCGATTTTTTTCAAATGCTAAACTGACCAAATGACTTCTAGAAATTTTTTCCCTATTTATAGACTTTTTTTTTGTAATTAATGTGCATTAATTTGACAAGATTTTGCTCATTTCCCTAAGTTTTTGGCTTTTAAGTTGTCCAAATTTGATTGGTTAATTTTTCTTTTTCTGATTTAAAGCTGCCACGACCTAATCTTACTTCATCTTATCCTCTTCTGATTTTTCCTAATTTTTTTTATAATTATTTTATAATTTTCTTTAATTATTTGCTTAGTTTTTGGTCAATTTAGGTAATTACGCGTATTTTTATCTACACGTAAATACATGTGAACATTCCTAATTATTATTTTGGTCATTCTAAAATTTTTAGTATACATATAATCTATCTCTAGTAATTTATTAGTTATTTCATTACACTTTTCGCATTTTCGATAATTAATACCTATTATGCTTAAAATTTAAAAATTTTATAGTCTCCTATTTTATTACTTATTTTCTTAAATTCAAGTTTACGGGGTCAATTTTACTAATATTCCTCTTAATAGTTTATAATTTGGGTTTGATCGGATCCTTTAACCGATCGCCCTAAACCTTGGGTTCTAAGTTCAACCATACGGTTACTTGGCTTGGCTTTAGGGCTTACATTTACCTAAGAAGGTGGGGAAATTTATATATATTCACTGTAATTCAGTTAATACATTATTCAGAAATGAAAAATAATAACATATGTGTTGATTCTTCAATGTTTTTCCTCACTCCCCAAGATCCAGCAGTTGCTAGCTTCAGGGTAGTTATATGCCGCTTCTTAGCCAGCACTTGCACAATGTCTATAGGGATGTGAGCATCTACAGCTCAGTAAGTTAGGATGGAGGACTTAAAACTATACCACAAACACAACAGGGTTTTTAATCAACTTATTAGGTGCAGTGTATGTGCAAGCAAATGCCATCGCACGACGTTGTCCGGCCTGTCGTGAGATTAGAGAAATTGCGCCCGCTCTAATCAGGGTTGAGGAGTTACCATTAATGCAATAGCTCACGACCTAACCCAGGTTTGTGCAATGGAGACCTCTCTCCTCCCGCGACTACCTTCGAACCACTGACTTCACCCTCGCCACGACCTCCTCTCCTGTCACTTAGTTTGGCTAAGGATGAAGAAGGGACCAATTGCAATCCTGTGCTATCCCTTTCGAAGGGGTCGGTATTTGGTCGAAGAGTCCTAAGTTCCCCTAACGGGTTGCCATGCATGTCCGATTATGATTACTGGTTGTATATTTGATTAAGTCCAGTTTAGAGTGATAAATCATTTCATACAAATCATACAATACATGCCAGAGTAACAAACAGAATCATAGCATCACCCATAATCAAGCACATGCACATATCCAACTATTTAACAAGCACAACCAAGCATAATCTCAAGCCTATCAAAATACAGCATTGTATTAATCCCAACTTTACCTCGACTCCTCGCTCACTCACTTGAGGTCCAACTTGCTTAGGCCATTGTCGATCATCCCTATAATACAAACATGGTTTCAGTTTTTCATATAACTGTTATAAGTTCATTTTATCCTATAACGCTTATTGTTATGTTTTGTTTAGGGTTTAATATGCCTAATTATCTAGGTCTTCAGTCTTTTATAATTATTCTAGGTTTGGGGTTAGGTTTGGGTTCGGTTTTCGCATCGATTTCTAAATTAGGTTTTAGTTCGATTTCTAAGTAGTGTTTTATACTCCAACCTTAGAAATTTGTTTCAACCCATAATGTGAAATTAATCACATTACTTCCCGATCTCCTAAATATCATCATTACCCCTAGTCAATATTTATTTTACCCGGTACACTTAAATCCGTATTAGTATACCAAATTCACTCCTAATATGAGAAATTTTTACATTTTTCATATAAGTACATAAATTCAAGTTTTATATCAGATTTATTGTACATTTTTATTATTATCAAAATATCAATTTTTATTATAGTATTTTCTATTTATTATATTCTAATAATTACATATTATATATTATTACCTTTTATGTATATCATACACTTCTAATATTTCTATCACTCTAATTATCGTCTCTAAATACCAATTATCATTTCAAAATATCTAAATTCATCCTAAATAAGATTTTACTCCTAATTACGCTAATTTCCAAAATTAACTTAAAATTTACTATTTTTTCTTATTACTCATTTACTACATAATTAACCTAATAATTACATCTAATACCCTAAATGCTACAAGTATCATACTCCATCAGATTTCAACATCCTAAAACATGTACTTATTCACTAAATCAGTAATTAACCATCTAATTACTTTATTAACCCTAAATTACCCATTTTATGCCTTATTTTAAGGCCTAAAAATTATCTTAAAATTTCGAAAATAAATTTTTGAAAACGGGCTTCGTAGCACTATTCTATATTATCTAAGTGGTCTACAAAAAAAATTTGGGCTCGAAACTACACTCCTAAGGTCATTTATTTCTATATCGAAACATACTCGGTTTTACACAATTTCTTAAGGACCCTATATCACGAGACATACTTTCATCAAAATACTATTTTTCCTAAAAACTACATACAAAAATATTCTAGAATAACAAAATTCATAATTTTATAATAATATTTACTATTTTTACAAAATTACACAAAATCGGGCTGGAAATTAAACTCACTGATTTGGGTGGCTGTCAGCCTACCTGGGTATTGCCACCACTGTGTGGTGGTGGTGGCCATCCACTCCCAGCTACCCGTTGGATCTAGGTTCTCTTTTGTGGCCCTAACCGCACAGTTTTCCTTTTCTTTTTTTTTTCTTTGGTTTTTCTCTCAATTTTTTACTCTCCCTAATTTTCTCTGATTTCTAACTGTCCAAATGAGTTTCTGAATTTTTCTTGCTATTTATAGAGCTTTAATGTAATTATTGTGCATTAAATTGAACAAAACAACTGCCTTATCCTTTAATTTTTGGCTTTTGTGTTGTCTTAATTTAATTGGGCGATTTTTTTCTTATTTTTGCCAGCTGCCACGATCTATATCTGGATCATTCCTTATTTTTCTTTATTTTTCCTTAATTAATTATGAATTTTATTTAATTATTTAGTATAATTTTAGCACATTACGCGTATTTTAAGTAATTACGCATATTTCTACATACATGTAAATTCATATATAGTACAAATAAATATTCCTAAATATTATTTAGGTTATTTTATGATTTTTAGTATATATATAATTTATCTCGAGCGATTTGTTAATTATCGGAATGCATTATACGCATTTTCGATAAATAACAAGTTATATACTTAAAATTTGGAATTTTTATATTCTTTTATTTTATTGCTTATTTTCTTAAATTTAACCTTATGGGATCATTTTCCTAATATTTCTAACTTTACTTTATAATTTAGGCTCGATCGGATCTTTCAACTGATCGAAACCTCAAATTGCTAGTTTTGGGGTTTACGGGAAGGATATTAACCATAGAATCGTAAGATATGATGGAAATGAAATTTAAAAGGGAAGTTACTGGTGGTAGATTATGAAAAGTTTGTGAATATCTATAAAAAAGAGACTGAAGAAAATACCAATAAGTATTGAATCTACTAGTAACATATAAGAGTTCAAAGTATTTCTGAAGCTTATTCTGTAGATAATCGAATTTCATGATTAAATTAATCAAGAATCAAACTTATGGTCGAAACTCTGTATTGGTTGTTGTAAATGAGGCCTTAAGAGTTAGAGGAGTGACTGTCAAGTTCTAAAATAATATTAGATTGGAATGACATTAAGATAGGATCAGTGTATAAATTGTATTGACAGAATTGGGAGAAACAAATGCATGCCAACTATATATGAAAAAGCTTGTTGAGATATCCATCAATAGCATTGTGATATATAAAGTATTTGTGGATAGTATTATTGAAGTTGAGTGATCATAAGTAGTATATCGAAATGGAGGACATGTGATTTTCGGAGGAGATAATACGTTTACATTAAGCTCGTTATATTTAGAAAAGGGAATTCGGTGGATATTAAAAATATTGAATTGGTGATTAGAGAAAAAATCCATTGAGGTAATCTAGTATATGAAAAAGCTATGAAGCTATAATATACTTCATATTAGCAATTACAATAGGTAATCCAACAGGAACATGGCAAATCTGAATTGTCCAATTGTTGTTGTTAAGTCTCATGTCATGTCAATATGATCAGTATATTATGTTGTGTCATGTTTTGTTAAGTAATCAGTCCTTCTTAATACTGTTTCTTTTGCTGAGTCTATCAGTCAAAAGTTATATTCATTCTCCTCAAGTCAAGTTAAGTCAAATTGAGTCGTTAACCATCTCATTTGAATCTGAGATAGAGAAAAGTCGAGATTTGTCAAATTTGTTTCTGTTGATCCTATGCTAAGCTGTATGAAGAACAAATGAGAAGCTATGACAGTAGTATAATCATTTTGAGTAGAAGATTATGGATGAGAGGAAAGGCGATGATATGAAGTAAATATAGAATTGCTAATGATTGCAAATAAAACTTAAGAAACGATCAAACAAGGAATAAATGGAGAATAAACCAATAAGAAGATTTGCGAGGTCATAAAGCTAAGTTATAAGATAGTACAATAAGATTAGAGGAATACGGTGATGAAATAAACCACGATTGATATTAAGGTAAGGAATACAAAGGAAGGAAAATTAAGAGATCGAGTAAAGGTCCAAGTAGAAAAGAAATGGAATGTTAATTAGAAAGCAATTCAGGAACTTAATCAGTAGATTACACAGAAGTTTCATTTGATGATAGCTTAGTAGAATGGAAGATGGGATTTAAGGTTATAAAGTAACCCCCCAAAATACTGGATAATCAGGTTCAGAAGTTTAAGAGTTAAGACACGGAGTAGGTAAAGATACAACCGGATGAAGGCCTAAACTTAGAAACTAAAGTAAATCTCAATATAGCGAAGACAAAGCATTATTTGTGGTTTCTTCGATTTTTAGAGTAGTAATAATATATAAACTATTAATCCTAGTGAGTAAGCAATATATAAATATGCAGTAGTTTCGAGGACAAAACTATTTTAAAGGGGGGTAGAATGTAAACCTCAAAAACTAGCGATTCGAGATTCCGATCGGTTGAAAGACCCAATCAAGCTTAAATTATAAAGTAAAGCTAAAAATATTAGTAAAATGATCCCGTAAGTTTGAATTTAAGAAAATAAGTAATAAAATAAAAGAATATAAAAATTCTAAATTTTAAGTATATAACTCGTTATTTATCGAAAATGCTTAAAATGCATTCCGATAATTAACGAATCGCTAGAGATAAATTATATGTATACTAAAAATCATAAAATAACCTAAATAATATTTAGGAATATTTATTTGTACTATATATGAATTTACATGTATGTAGAAATACGCGTAATTAAAGAAAATTTATAATTAATTAAGGAAAAATAAATAAAAATCAGGAAAAATAAGGAATGATCCAGATATAGGTCGTGGAAGCTGGGAAAAATAAGAAAAAAATTAGAAATTAAATTGGAATAACACAAAAGTCAAATTGGAAGAAGATAAGGCAATTGTCTAATCAAATTAATGCACAATAATTTTCCTAAACGTCTATAAATAGGAAAAAAATTCATAGAACTCTTTTGGACAGTTAGAAATTTGAGAAAAATAGAAAGACTAAAAAATTCAAGAGAAAAACTACAGAAAAAGAAAAGAAAAGGAAAACTATACAGTCAAGGCCACAAAGAAGAACCCAGACTCGACGAGCAGCTGAGAGTGTACTGCCACCACCACCACATGGTGGTGGCAGTGCCCAAGTGGGCCGATACACCCATGGACACCGACGGTGGCCGGAGCCACCCAAATCGGTGAGTTCGATTTCTAGCCCGATTTTGTGTAATTTTGTAAAAAATAGTTAATATTCTTAGAAAATTATGAAACTTGTTATTCTGGAATATTTTTGTTTGTATTTTTTATAAAAATATTATTTTGATGAAAATATGTCCCGTGATATATGATCCTTAAAAAATCGTGCAAAACCAAGCATGTTTTGGTTTAGAAATAAATTACCTTAAGAGTGTAGTTTTAAACCCAAAATTTTTGTGTAGACTATTTAGATGATATAGAATAGTACTATTAAGCTTGTTTTCAAAAATTAATTTTCGAAAATTTTAGATAATTTTTAGGCCCTAAAATGAGGCATAAAATGGGTAATTTAGGGTTAATTAAGTAATTAAATGGTTAATTACTGATTTAGTGAATAAGTATATGTTTTAGGATGTTAAAATATGATAGAGTATGATACTTGTAGCATTTAGGATGTTAGATATAATTATTAGGTTAATTATATAGCAAATAAGTAATATGGAAAAACAGTACATTTTAATTTAATTTTGTAAATTAGGGTAATTAGGTGTAAATTTTGATTTAGGATGAATTTAGGTATTTTGAAACGATAATTGATGTTGGGAGATAGTAATTAGAGTAATAAAAATATTAAATGTGTATTATGTACATAATAAGTGATAATACATAATACATAGTTATTAGAAATATAATAAATAGAAAATATTAGAATAAAAATTGATATTATGATAAGAATAAAAATATACAATAAATCTAATAGGAAACTTGAATTTATGTAATTATATGAAAAATGTAAAAATTTCTTACATCAGGAGTAAATTCGGTACACTATTAAGGATTTAAGTGTATAGGAGTTAAAACAAGTTTCTAGAGTTTGGTTATAAAACAGTATTTAGAAATCAAACTAGAATCAATTTAAAAATAGATGCGGAAACCGAAACTGAACCCAAACCTAACCCCCAACCTAGAATAATTGTAAAAGACTTAAAACCTAGATAATTAGGTATATTAAACCCTAAACAAAACATAACAATAAGCGTTATAGGATAAAATGAACCTATAATAGTTATATGAAAAACTGAAATCACGTTTGTGTTATAGGGATGATCGGCGATGGCTTGAGTAAGTCAAACCTCGAATAAGTGAGTAAGGAGTCAAGGTAAGTTGGGATTAATACAATGCTATATTTTGGAGGTTTAAGATTATGCTTGGTTGTGCTTGTTAGGTAGTTGGTTGTGTGCATGTGCTTGATTATGAGTGATGCTATGATTCTACTGGTTGTTCTGGTATGTATTGTATGATTTATATGAAATAATTTATCACCCTAAACTGGACCTAATCAAATATATGACCTATAATCATAATTGGACCTACAGGGCAACCCATTAGGGGAACGTAGGGCTCTCCGTCCAAATACCGACCCCTTCGAAAGGGATCGCGTAGGATTACATAATGGTCTCTTCTTCATCTTCAGTCGAACTAAGTGACAGAAGAGGAGGTCGCGACAAAGGTGAAGATAACGGTTCGAAGGTAGTCACGAGAGGAGCGAGGTCTCCATTACACAAGCCTGGGTTTGGTTGTGAGCTGTTGCATTAATGGCAACTCCTTAACCCAGGTTAAAGCGGACGCAATTTCTCTAATCTCATGACGGGCCGGACAATGTCGTACGATGTCATTTGCTTAAACATGCATTGCACCTAATAAGTTGATTGATAACCTTGTTGTACTTGTGGTATAGTCTTAAGTCCCCCATCCTAACTTTCTAAGCTGTGGTTGCTCACATCCCTATAGACGTTGTGTAGGTGCTGGCTAAGAAGCGGTAAATAACTACTTTGAAGCTAGTAACTGCTAGATCTTAGGGAGTGAGGAAAAATATTTGAAGAACAAACATATATTCTTAACGTCTAAGTTTTGTTTTATTTTAGAATTTTTTATTTTTGAATAATGTAATAACTGAATTATAGTGTATATATATAAATTTTCTCACTTTCTTAGGTAAATGATTTATTTAAATTATAAACTGTTTACTCCAAAGCGGGTTGTAGACACCTTGTGTAGATCAGGTCTAAGATAGTGGTTGTAAAGCCAACTTCTATCTTAGGATGGCTTATACGGCAGGGCTGTTACAACTCTGCCACCTCAGGGAGTGACATAGCGTAGCCCAACGAGGACAGCGTAACCCAACGAGGACAGCGTAACATTACCAGACGTGCGTATGGATAGAGCCCCCCCATTGTGCGTACAGGGGTCGGAAGTCGGGGTTTGTTACACGTATTAGCTTTAGAATTACTACGGTTTTCCAAGTAGTAGATACCATCAAACAAACTATAACTGATTTAATGAGCCATTCGCACAGAAATCACCTAATGGTACCCAGGTAGTCAGCCATGTGTCGCTCATGGGTGCTAGAGGCATTGCCCAAAAGTCGGTCCGCTGATGGGCTCGAGGCGTGGACCGACGCGGATTGCAATGGCAGCCTAATCCCAGGCCTTCGATACACTTGCGGAAACGCCGTCGCTGCAATCGTAGAAGGCAGTGCACACCCTACACAATAAGTCTTTGATTTTCCATATAACTCTAATAACTTACGTATTTGTCCAAAAGTGAATCAATATTGGAATAATAAAAAACTTCGGATTCATTAGTAATCAATTCAGTTAAAAAGCTTATAGGCTAGCCTATCTAAACCACAGGCTAAAGTGGGTTAGGTTAGGCCAGCACAATTTTGGCTTGTTTATAAAATAGGTCAAAATTGGTTGGCCATTCAATCTACGAGCCGAAGTAGGTTAGGTTAGGTTGATCCATTTAACCCACTTGCATACCTTTATTTGGAAATTTTAGCTCACATTTGCAAATAGGCTAACCTACTTAACCCGTAGACCAATGTGAGGCGGGGTGGCTTAGCCAACTTGTATAGTTATAATAATTATCTGATCAAAATTGAATAGCACATAGCATACTATTGATTTGTAATCAAGTACAAATCATTAATATTTTATAGATGCAATATGCCACATAGTTTGTACTAGATATACATGGATCCAATCGATAATATCATTCTCTAAAAAGGGGAAAAGAAAAGAGAAAGTTTTATAGTTGTTTTAGGTTCTTCCCTCTTTGCTTTTTAGGTAAGTCTTCAAAGGTGATGGGACTAGTCTCATATTCATGTCAGGGCAAATTGGGTTAAGATTCTGAAAATTGTGATTTTATTATCCATTTGAATATATAAAATCGGTAGAATCATAAACTTATAGAATTATATATAAAAGTTTATAATTTTATTAAAAACTTACATATAAACTATTTTATATTTATTTTAACTAAGAAAAATATTGTAAAATTATAAACTCATTGAGTCGTACTTTTGATTTGTGATTTTGATAACTATTACAGTGAATATTCTAGTCTATGTTTGACTACACTCCTAAATAGAGAGAGGAACAGATATCACATAAGATCCCATTAATTAATGAGAAGAGATTTAATCGATAATATATGCTTTATGGATGTACATATAATGTCTAGCTTTTAATGGTTTTCACACACGTAGTAGTGGTAATGAATAGTTTTTAAAAAAACCGCTATCCATATTGTTATATATTTAAAAGCTATTGATAGTTACTCATGTATGTATACACCTAATGAGTAATACTTATTAAACTCTTTTTTTTTTTAAGCCTTTGAGGTATCTATTAAAACTTAAAGCCAAAAAAAAAAAAAGAAATTTTTGTATTTTCCAACGTTGCTTATATACATTACAAAACAGCTTGTAGATAAAAAATCTTAGAAGTTTATTAGGTCTCTTACCAAGTGTATTCACTCATTAATATTTTCAAATAAATAAATGAAACTCTGGCAATTTTGATAAGCAATTCAATTAACTAGGTATTTATGGAACACTTAATATTTCTTTCGCCTGTAAAACAAGTTATATAATTATCCGTTTTAATCTTAATAACACCAAGTAAATGAAACATCTCATTTTGCGAAGGACATCTATCTCGAGGGCTCGGCGAAAATATCATTAGCTTTATCAATGGAATCTTGGTTCGATAATGAACATAACAGTGATATCATGTGTCATGCTTAGCTTCCTTCAATTATGGAAAATATTGCCAATGCTGGAGCATATTAATGGTTCCATAAAAGAAGGCGGCTTCTTTTAACCTTTTTTTTTTTTTTTTTTTTTCCTTCCTTCATTACGGTGTCTTGTTTCCATCTTATTCATCCATGACTTGTTCAAATAAAATATAAAATCAAATATGAGGTAGATGGGTAGATATATTAACAAGGGATTTAGTGAATTATATATGTCATGTAAATATATATATGTGAGGTATAATTTTCAATTATTTTTTAATATTGCAGTGTTAATGGATAGTTTTTAAAGAAACTATCACTCGTACTATTATGTATTTAGGTAAGTACATGCTATATATATATATATATATATATATAGAGTACTTATTGACATACATATTACAAACTTATCCGAGTGGAAGGGAAAAATGAAAAACAAACAGGGGAATATTAATAATAGCATAGACGTAAACCGACATGGAAGCTGGGAAAGTGACTCAAAAACAGAGGAAATAAAAGAAAGTTTGAAGTTGGTGATGAGTAAAACATACTCATTGCATGGCAGCCTTCGTCAACTTGTCTACTCATTAGTTTTTGACTCATCATTTTGCAATATGCTCCACTTCTAGTGTGTTTTGGACTCCTTTCCTTTGAATCCGCAGAGAGACCACGAATCAATGCTAAGTGCTGCGACAAAACCAGGGAGGCCCAGAGTCACCGCCAGATCAGAGAGAACTTTGACTTTCTTTTCCCCAAAGAAATTGAAAATGTCACTTCAAGCCTTCAATAATTTATCAGCGTCACTGCTTCTTGCTATATTCGGTCTCGGATAAATACAGTTCGAATTGCCAAATTTATTTCTCCTTACGTGAAATAAAAGCTATCCTGATATTTATTTGCATTTTAAATTCGTAATAATAATTTCATAATAAATCTCTATTATAAAAAATACGGATGAATGTTTATTGTTTGAGCTTTTAAATAACTATTTAATACTGAAATTGTCTTTTTCCCCTTAAAATATACCCAATAAAATTAATAAATAACAACATTATACTCATTTCTAACTTTTTGCAGCTCCACTCCTTGATATGGCTTCGTTTGGGGTCAAAAGTATATGAATTCATATTTTACCTTGATTTTTCAATAAGTTAAAAAAATTATGATATTACAAGATCAATTTTACATCGCCTTCGTTCTATTCTCACTCCTAACTTCGAATTTAAGTAAAATAGGCAATTAAGTTTAATTACACAAGGAAAAGCAAGAACTCAATGCTGAATCTAAAGTACCTTATGGTTATGGTCATTAGGAGGACCTCCACTAGGTTTCATTGATCGCCCGGCTCTACTAGTCGATCATACCTTATGGAATAGGTTTATTAGTCAACATCCCCTTTTAGAAGGGTATAAACCGGTTGACTAACCTCTCTAATAGGGTTATTGTGCAAAATTTCTAACTAATATTAGTTATAATAGGAAAAACAATATTAATAACTTTAATAGAATTTGTAGTAGATGGAATAGAATGAGATAATAGTAATACTAAGAATAAAGTAAGTATGATCATGTCAACTACAGTACCAATAACGATAAAGAATGAGCACTATAAATTTAATATTGATGAGTTTGAAAACAAATTATAAAAATAAAAGGGTAGATTTACCTAAGTGTTTAGAGTTTTAATTAGGAAAGTTAGACTTGAGCTGAATCTAGGAACTATATTAAAAGTTTAATTTTAACATTTATTTGCATCATGATGTGAAAGTGAAGCCTACTAAATTATTTATTGGAGAGTGTGTTTGAGCTACATGATTACCTTACTTGTTTGTTGTGCTTGATAGGGTCATGCTGAAACTTTGCTGCTTTTGCTTATCTGAGACCCAGAGACCCGGGCTGTTGGTAATTAGACAAGGACCCACTGCCCGTAGCTACATTGTCCCAAGTCTTTACTTATTTAAGAGTCATAAGCTATTTTCACTCTTGGGATACTAGGATTGCACTACTTGTCCTTTCATTTGTTCACTGCAATAAATTTGAATTATATGTGATAATGTATTGTTTATTATGCATGTGTATTTACGGTGGTTGTGTAATGTGCTCCGATTCACTCCTTCATGGGTGTTTTCCGTAAGTTTAGGCAAAGACTCAATATTATTGTTCGTGGCCCCAGAATATTGGATTAGGTTCTATGCTAATATATCAAGAGAATTTGTAAGGAAACTATTGTAATATGTCTCGAGCAGCGTAGACATTTAGCTTTGCTCTTAAATTTTATTTAAGAGTTTTTTTTTTTATTATTTTGGGAAGAAAGGATGTGTAACAACTTGATTAAAACTCCTTTTATTAAGGTATTGTCAGCTTTTGACATGAAACAGTACACGACTTTGTCTCTTAATATAATAATTTCTTAAGAAGTCATCAATTCTAGGATTGCTCTAGTTAGAGTACACTTAATTTCAGAATTTCGACGTGCTTTTAATCACTATACTAAAAGGTGCGTCGATAATTTAAAATTCAGTCACTTAATATGTAAGAAGTATTACAATCCACTCCATTTATAGAATGATGTTCTCTTCAGTTTCATTACATAAGTTCAAAACTAGTACTAAGTAAGAATTTATTCTTCCATATGGTATAATGCTTTAATATCACCTATAATAACTCCATTAAAACTTTTTCATTGAGATATTATCTATATTGATGTAAAATGCTATACAATTTTATCTTATACACAGTTTTTCAAGAGATCATTTATCTCGGAATTGATCAAACTCGAACGTACTTAACTTCGGAGTTTCAATATATTTTAAGCTATCAGACCAAAGGCTTCTCGATGATTTAAATTCCGTTATTTAATATATAAAGGATATTATAGAATGTTTATGTAAGATATTGAAGGATGGATAATTATGAAATTATACACCGTGGTATGAAATACACGACAAACTGTTTACGTCGCTAGGATTGAACATGTGATTTTTTTTTTTTTTTCTATTGTTAATGAACTCGACTTTTGTATAAATTTATCAAATCAGTCGGAAGGTAGGTTGAGACTTGAGCAATGCCAATAAAGGAAGTAACAAATGGAAAGAAAAGATGGATCGGAAAACATACTATCGACCTCAACAAGCTCCCTATTAATATGATGGATAATCAAAGTGAATAACTGCACAGTTGAACAAAAGTGCAAACGCTACTTACTATGGAATATGACAAATTTTAGCAAGAATTCCGGGAGTCTACGTAAAGAGCAAGTTGTATAATAAGAGCTACCAAGTGATTCATGAGTTATAGTATTTTGTTGTAAAAATTGGATACAACAAATATAAAGAGGACCGGATAATATAAGTTTATTATATCATGTTTGGTTTGTATAGTATTCGATACAAAATTTATATTAAAAAATTAATTATTATATTATAAAATAAGTTATTTTTTATAATATTTAATAAAAATAATATTAAGTAAATTAATATGATAACATGGAGGGTATTTTTGAGAATGTAATTTTTTTTTTGTTCAATGAATTTTATTTTGTATCATAGTATAAGTACGGCAAAATTTCAAGTTTTTATTCAATTTATCAACTCAATTTTTATCCAATTATTAAGTAAAATTACATATCAAATATATGATAAATTTTTTTATCTAGTTTAATATCATAAAAATTATATAACCAAACACTATCTTAATATATGTTGAGGAATTGTATGTTTGCTTGTGTTATACTATGATATTCAAGAGAAAATATTCATTAGTTATAACATGGCACATGTAAATATACGTGGTATATAATTATCAATCGGATTCTAATATTTTGAAGGTAGTAGTGGATAGTAATTTAAAATTTACTACTAATGTTATCATATATTTTAATATGATTTGTAGTTATACACTATATGTATATACATGCAGAGTGTACTATCTATTAATGATTTTTTTCTTTTTTAAATAATCGATCTTATAAACAGTGTAATAAAAGGGAATTTATTTTCTTTTTTTTTTCCGTGATTTTCCATATTGAGATGAACTCGCTGTTTTAACTCGTAGAAATTGATTAGCTGGGTTTAAACTCCAAATCTGGCGATTATAACAATAAAAAATAAATGAATGAATAAATAAAAGACAGCAAGTGGCATGTTTGTAAGAAAGAATGATTGACCATCAACATTGCTATGGTCAGAAAATTCTACTGTATTATATCGATTGTCGATGAACACGGTAAGTAGTAATCCCGATAAAAGGATGGACACAAGGAAACTCTTGTCAATAATTAGCCCAATATTAATATATAAATCGTAAATTAGGCTCGTCTTATTAGTCATAGTATACCTAGTTATATAAACAAAAGATTCAATAATATTAATAATTCAAATAAATCAATGACTAATGTATAATTATTAATAAAATTTTAATATGTAATATATGTACTTTTTAAAAAAATATTCATGATATTTTCACGTGTTAAAATGTTATTAATATTTACATATTATTAATTAATCAGCATGGCATATTTATAACATTGAAGCTTTTATCCGTAAATATGGATATTACTTAAATAAGACTTTAAGCTTGTATATGAAAATTTGAAGATAATTTGATTATTATTATTATCGCACGTTAGTTTATTCAGGAGGTTAAATTTACTTTCGTTTTATGCTTAAGTCCGTCAGGCGTCACTAGCTCACTCACAAGAGAATCAATTTAACTCAAACCTTATAAACGTGCTACAGAGTCATATATATAGTCATAATAATCTACACTAACATCACGGTCTATGAAGACCAAAAACACTCACCAAAAAAAAAAAAAAAAAAAATCCATTGACAAATAAAAGAGGAACCCCAAAAATTAAAATATAAAATATAAAATAAAAAAGCTTCTCCTATACCAATTCCCACCCATTAAAAAAAAAAAAAAAAAAGAGGGAGAGAAAATGAATGATATTATTAACAATCTGCTGGTGGCTTTTGTGAACCTTCATCACCAGAACCAATGGTTGATAAATTGAGAGGCAATTTCCTCTTAGGCCTTGCTTCTTGCAACATCATGATCACATCCCTCATGGAAGGCCTATCTCCTGGGTTGCTGCTGGTGCACAACAATGCAATCCTCAGCATTTGCATCATTTCCTCCCTAACTGATGCACATGTTGCCCCTGCATTCTTGTCTAAAACTTCCACGATCCCATCTTTCGTTTTGATTTTGGATCTTACCCAATCTACTATGCTGTTGCCGTCGCCGAATTCCGCCTCGACCGACCTCTTTCCTGTTAGTAATTCCATTAGCACCACCCCGTAGCTGTATATGTCACTCTTCTCATCAACTTGTAGTGTATAGGCGTATTCTGGAAATGGGAAAAACAGCATGCATGGTTAATGATTTAACAAGTAATGTTATGCAATAATGTAGAGGCAAAAGAATGTGGGCCCCTGTTCTGTTATAAGATTTAACGTAAGATTAATAATGGTAGCATCTAATAAGAATTGCATATATACCAAAATTACATTTTAGTAATATATAGTAAAGTCAAATGGAGCATGATACATACAAATATATATATATATATATATTGTAATTTAAAGAGTTAATTACGTTAATACTCTTGAGCAATATTAAAATAACAGAGATAATCCGAATTCAAAAAATAGAACGATGTACACTTATCAGAATTGTCCATGCCATTCATTAATCTAATTGACATTATTCGAATCCCTAGCTGCAAATTTAATGAGCATACTGTATTGCATTTTTTAAATTTGAAACGTTTCTATCTTTTTAACAGATTTTAGATGATTTTCTTCAATTTAAATAATAAAAAACAAATTATGGAACCAAAACTAAAAATTTTATTGACAGATGGTCCCGATGGCCTTAAAATTTTTTTTTTTTTAAAAAAAAAAAATTATAAAATTAACCAAAAAGTTCCTATGAAAGGCCAAGAACGAGAAGATTTAATTTTTTGTGTGAAAGCGTCATGCTTAGATTCATTTTAAGTAATCATCGTCAACAATTTGCATAAAACCGACTGGCAAAAGGAAAAGATAATTGTGCATCATTTTAGTTGTGATAAAGTAAAGTGTACAGAGCGATTGCAAGCATGCCCAGACAGACCAAAAAACAATAAAGTAAAGCATTGATAGCGAAGCTGTGGCTATTATAAAAGAAAAAAATTAAAATAAAAAGACCCTTAAGTCCCGTTAAATCAGCATATGCAATATAAAAACTAATAGAAAAAAGGAAAAAAAAAAAAAAAGAAAAGAAAAAGAACATTTGTACGATAGTGTAGTGTGTTGGCTGAAATTCCTTAGGATTGTCATCTTACCAGATAAGGAAATGACTCTTTTGCTTACGCACAGCACAACCAAACCAACAATGAAACGGACAGTATATACGCCAAAAAAAAGAGACAAGAATAGAAAGAAGAAAATTTAAGGGAATTCTTTTGTTTTTTAATAAAAAAAAAAAATCTAGTCTATATAGACCTGTTAAAATAACATCGATTTAAAATTAATTTTATCAACATTTTATCGCTAGTTTCACCTTAAGAAACTACACGTAATATGTAATACATGATGAATTATTATCATCATTTTCTATTTTTTATTTTTTCACTTGCTAGAGCATTCGGTACAGTCATGCATGATTCATCTGGAAAATCTAGTTGCAGATATAATATAGACGTCTATTTTATGTTGAGACTGTAATAATGCTTCACAATAGAACAGAATCTGGATTTAATAAAAGAATGGCACAAGAAATAAAATAAAATACCTGGTGCTATGTAGCCATAAGACCCTGCAATCACCGACATGGACTCATCGCTCTGAATCAGCTTCGCCACCCCGAAATCCGCCACCCTCGCCTCCATCTCCGCGTCTAACAATATATTACTCGGCTTGAGATCGCGGTGCACGATCACCGGATCGCAATCATGGTGAAGATAGCAAATCCCTTGAGCCACTCCTAGTGCAATCTTGTATCTTGTTAACCAATCGGCCATTAAGTTATCGCCCTTGTTCTTGCCATGCAACCGGTCTTCCAAATTCCCATTGGGCATGTACTCATACAACAGCATGGTACAATGTCTATTGCTACAGCATCCCAACAACCTCACTATGTTCCTATGCCTCACGTTCCCTAGAACATCGACTTCTGCCAAAACCCCTCTCCTTTTCCTCATATGATCCTTCTGCTTTCCCCACAGCTTCTTCACCGCTATTGTGTCTCCACCCGGCATCTCGGCCTTGTAGACCGTCCCAGTTGACCCCATCCCGATTATTTTATCGGTCATCGCTAAACAGTCTACCACATCATCTGCAGAAAAATTCAGCCTCTGGAAGGCTGTTAACTTCCAGGGACCAAGCTCTTGGTCTTCGGTCTTAAACCTATTGCTATAAGTGGCATGGAAACACCTACTTCCAGCGATGAGCACAAAAAGCCCTACGCCGAAAGCAGCTGCGGTTATCCACACTATTGCCCCTGCAGTCCTTTTAGGTTGTTCCCTGTGCACTTCCATGTCTCCTGCACCGAGCATGTCCGCCGCGCATGGTTTTTCCAACACACCCCCACAAAGACCTTCGTTGCCAGAAAAAGAAGATGGATGCAAGTTCCTGAAAACCGTGCTGGAAGACGGTATCGGACCCGTAAGCGAGTTAAACGACACGTTGAAACTTTCCAGGGTCTTGCAGTTACCGAAATTCGATGGAATCGTTCCTGTGAGGAGATTATGTGAGAGGTCTACATCAGTGATGGAAGGAAGTGCTGAGATCTCCCAGGGGATAATTCCTGACAGAGCGTTCCTGCTAAGATTTAGGTATATAAGCTTCACGCAGTCACCTATGTCCCAAGGAATGCTACCATCAAGAGAATTGCCACCCAATTCGATCCTATAAACACCTTGACATCCCTTGAATTCTGAAATTTCACCAATGATTTTGGAAGAACTCGCAGAGAAGATTTGCAGCTTCGGAGCTTTCCATATGTTGCCTGGCAAAACGCTTTCAAATGAATTCCCCGATATGTTCAGGTACTGCAATGCCAGCGCATTGCCAAGATCCTCGGGAATCGGACCGCTGAAATTGTTGTCGCTCAAATCCATGTATGTCAGGTTAGGTAGCATCCCAAAACCTTGTGGGATCGAACCGTTAATGCTGTTACCTTGGATCCTTAGCCTGTTCAGGGAAGTGCAATTTACTAAAGACTTGGGAAACTCGTTTCCGAAGTTGTTGGAGAAGAGAAGCAGCTTTACCAGGCTGTTTCCTATGCAAAGATTTGGCGGTATTGGCCCCGATAGCGAATTGGACGACACGTCAAGCTTTATAAGCTTGGCGTTAAGGCCGAGCTTTTGTGGGAGAATTCCTGTCAAGGAATTGTTGAAGAGTTCCAAATCCTCAAGATTCTCAAGCTCGCCGATTCCTTCCGGAATTTCTCCCGTCAGACGGTTGTCCATTAAGTGCAATACGGTCAGGTGCTTCAACGATGCTAATCCTGCAGGTATTGTCCCCGAAAGCTGATTGTCGGATAAGTCCAGGGCCTGAAGTGCTTTCAATTGTGCAAAACTAGAGGGGATTTCTCCAGTAAACTGGTTCCCGAAGAGATACATGGTTTCCAGCTTCGTCAGATTGCCAAGCACCGGAGCCAAGGGACCTAAAAGATTGGCTTTCGCAATGTCCAAGTACTTGAGGTTCTTTAACAATCCGAATTGTGCTGGAACATTACCGAAGTACTCATTGTACCCGATCTCGAGATGCTCTAATTGGACTATATTGCCTAACTGAGGTGGGATAGGTCCTTTCAGGCTATTTCCATTCAAGTAAAGCGACTTCAATCTCGGAAAACTTCCGTATCCTGGAGGAATTTCCTCTTCAAAATAGCTCCCTCCAAGGTTGAGATGCTCAAGGTACTGAAGCCGGATGAATGCTCGAGGCAGGGGACCAGTAAAACTGTTGCTGTATGCATTGAAAACTCTCAGGAACTTGAGCTTGGGAATTCCTGGCGGGAATGTGGAGTTGAAGGAATTATGGCTGATGTCAAGCGTCTTGAGATTCGAGAGCTTGAAAATTGCCGGCTGAAGAGGTCCCTCGAGGGCATTGTTACTCAGATTTAAGTAGATTAAACTAGACAAGAACCGGATTTCTGCAGGAATAGCACCGGACAAGTTTCTATTAGAGAGGTCTAGGGAGATAATCCGGGCGGTTCTCGGCTTGCATTTGATGCCAGACCATTTACACCATTGAGAAGCTTGATGACTAGGGTTGGAAAAGATTGGTGTAGGATCCCAGCCATGGAAGGCAGATGGAGGGTCTTTTAGCGAAGATTTCAAGGAAAGAAGAGAAATGAGCTGAAGATCAGGAAGTGAAGCAGAGGATACTACAAATAGGGATAATCTGAGGAGGAAGATGGGAAAAAGATACAAAAAGTAGGAAATTTTCATTGTTATGGAGTAGCAATGAGGATTTCAGTGAGCTGAGAAGTTGGTTTTTGTGAAGAGAAGGGGAAATCTTTAAGGCTGAAAGGTTTTTGAATTTGATGGAGGGTTGAAGCAGTAGGGGTGCTTTTTGAGCGTGCTGTTTTTCAGACTGGTTGTTTCATCATCCATGATGATTATGATTATGATTATGAAGGTTCAGTGGTTTAATTTCCTCTTCTTGGTTGTTTTTTTTTTAAGCTTGGTGGCATGAATCCAATAAGAATGCTACTTCAAATTTCCTCCTTCTACTACTACTAGTAGTGTAGTGCATGCTGTCCTCTCATTTATCTCAGCTCTCAGGCACTATTTGCGTGTTTTCTGTGTCTCTCAGTTTTGTCTTTCCTTTTCATCTCCAGTATTTAACTTTGTCTGATAGCAATAACACTTTTGGTTTTCTTGGATTTCTTTACCTTTTTCTTTTGGTTCCTACTTTTCAT
The DNA here is from genome assembly GCA_024138005.1 of Lumnitzera racemosa. Taxonomy (NCBI): domain Eukaryota; kingdom Viridiplantae; phylum Streptophyta; class Magnoliopsida; order Myrtales; family Combretaceae; genus Lumnitzera; species Lumnitzera racemosa. The sequence continues at coordinate 111,808,250 of JAMXBC010000004.1, forward strand.
CATTCCTTGTTTACTTTAACTTTGGCTTGACAGATTTTATTAATTTATATACAAAATAATAGTGTCCTTGATTCTCACAGGATCCAATAAAGTCAATTCATATTCCCACCAATTTAGCAGACTATAGTTTTAAGTTGAACTTCACTTCTTTTTATCTTTTTGGTAGACTGTCTGCTTGCATAAGTTAAATCCATTTCCACTTAATATTCTTGGGACATTTCCATGAACTAGCAGTTATGATATTCACGAAAAACCTTTCATCAATTTTATCGAATCCCAAAAACCCTAAATTTCGCCATGAAATATCAAAATAATGGCTGGGGATTTCTTTTGGAAAAAAAAAAAAAATTAATTGGTATTACACAATATTTAATATATATGTAAATATCAATAAAATATTGATAGAATATTAATAATATAAAAATTACATGTGATTTGAATGTATTGATATTTATATATTAAATGTATATAATATGTGACGTGTATTACTCACCGAAACTTTTTTCGTGGATGGAATTGATTGAACATTTTCACATGGGTAAAAGTTGTTCTCAATAAGATTTTAAAAGGAATATATATATATATATATGTATATATATATATATAATAGTTTTCTGTAACGTAAAATAGCTCCCAAAAGCAGGTTGTTCATGTGAGGCCAATGGTATGATATGTTGTAGGATGAATGACATGTCCCATGTGTCTTCTTCATAATTATATTTTACCACGACTCACTTTTAGTCCTTGTTCATCGTTCAATCATCAACGGGATTAAAATTTAATAGGAATTCAATCATGCATATCAGAACCGTTGAAGGCGGTTTGGCTAATGAAGATAATGATCACCATGTGGTCCGATATGCACTTTTTAAAACTTTAATTACTCAAATCGCATTTTTCATAGAACCAACCTCAACGATGGTGATTTGCCTTCAAATGACAATCCAGACTCAAATTTAGTATCATATCCTGTCGATTTATAAATCTACCAACCTGTTTAAGGCTACGATTTTCACCCTTTTATTCCCCTAATTCTTAGCCTAGGTTCCAATTCTGATAGAAATCTCGTATGATTGATAACAATGTTTCTTGTCTTGTATCTTTATTTTAATTTTATTTTTAAGGTGGAAATTTAACAGCTTTAGTATAACAGGTTGTGCTTTACTTATAGAATCTCATGGCTGTTTTATATGATGACCAATATATTAATGTTGTCAGTTTCGGTTATAGACTCATTCTTTATATAATATACAAGTTTAATCTTTTTAGATATCTTGTGTCTCTATTATCCACATCAAAAGATTTTTTTCTTAATATTACGTTTATTTCTTTTTACAAGTTTTTTTTTTTTTTCAATAATTATAATGGGGGAGGGGGATTCAAACCTAAACTATCTTACTATTGATGCTCCTTTGTTACAACTAGAGAAGACAGCCCGCAAAGAACACCCATATAGCATAAAGACTATATTGTAGCATGAAGAGAATAACGGATTTATAATTAATATTCAATAGATCTAATGGATTACAGATTATAATAGATAACAACTAGTACAGAACTTAGCTTGTAACCAATAGAAAGAGCAAACGTAACAAGAAAAGAGTAGCAAATAGTTGTAAAGTGTATAGAATACTACTTAGAATATCTAGTATAAAAAGAAAACGGATCATAGAAAAGGGGAATCGTCGTATCCCTTAAAGAATATGTGGTGTTTCTTTCCTTCATTCCTTTCTTGAAGCAAAGCTAGTTCGAATAGGCTAAGATAGTGTAGCACCTCGCAAAATAAGCATAAGGGGGTGCTAGATCTAATAACAAATAATAAATACACAATAGAAAAGTAAGAGATTTGGGTTCGAATCTCATGTAGAGACTAAACCCTGAATCGAGAGAGAGAGTAAAAAGAGTTATCGTATAGAGAACATTCGAGAGATAAAAAGTGAAAGAGAGAGAGAGAGAGTTTTGATCAAATAAAGAAACCCTAAGCTAATTAAGGGCTTAACCTATTTTTTTAAATTGTATAATATGCTATTCTATTTAGAAGCAATGCAATGCCTTATGTTAAAGATTTGTATTCTTTCGTATTAATTCACACAAATATTGGAAAAGTGTGATGTAAGTATTGCAAACCTTCATGCAAAGGTTGTAATCTCGCCATAAGTACCATCTTTTGCTCAAATGATAAGTTTTTAGGATATATAATTAAATGAAAATAATTTTAGTTACTAAAATTTAAGTGAGAAAATAAAAAATTACAAATGGAAAAATGAGTTCATAATAAAAATTTATAGATAAAATAAACTTTCAAAACTAATAACGTATAATGATTGGATTTTTTTTATTATTATTATTCAATTAAGCGTTGATCGAGGCATTTGTTGTTTAGTCCCAAGAGAATGAGAACTTGAAATTTGTATATTGTAGATAAGGTAAAGGTTTTAAGATGGCTCAAAGATAAGTACTATATAAGCAAGTTCTAGGTATTTAGATCACTCCCAAATTCTTAGCATACAACAAGAGGAAACAAAAAGATAAATAAAAATGGCAAGCTGCAAATAAGCCTCGTAAACTATCACTTAGCTATTAGTAAGACATTTTAAACTCCAAAAGTGTTGCTTCGTCTTCTTATAAATTTTAAAAATATGCATATATACAGCAATTATAGATAAAGCCACAAAATTATGCTATTTATAGTCTTTATACCGATGCTATTGGGAACCTAAATAGGAGAGTAAACAAGCCAAGCCTATTCACAAGTTATTTAACTTTGGTTTAATGTTTGCTAAATTTCAATTTGGCATTTGAAGTTGTTCATTGAATCGAATTCGAATCTCATGATATTTGACTTAATAACTTGCAAGTCTAACTAAGTCTAAATCAAGTTCGAATGTTAGTGAAACTCGAGTTGAGTTTATATATTAATATTATTTTTAAAAGAAAAATAATTAAAAAAATAAATAAAATGAGATTAATTAAATTAAGTTTCAGTTTAAAATTTAAAACTCAATCAAACTCGAAATTTATAATTTTGATTGAAATTTATATCCTTAATAGGTAAAGTTATATCTCATAAGTTTAAGAGATTTATTGGGAATTATAACTTAATAGAAGTATTGCGTTTTTGCCAAATATGAAAAAGCAGTCCTTTCCTCGTCAAAGAATATACTTAAAAACTTGCTAAATGACAACCGCTTTGACTTAGAGTAGCTAGCTCCTCCATCATTGACATGCGCTTTGTGTTATTACCGACGACGACCATAGATAAAGCATATATCAAGATATAAGAATACAGCTAGTAACGCAATCATCACAGGAACTACTTAATCCAATTTATCGTACAAAACACCATGTAGACAAATTATAATCAGGACTCCGCGTGCTTCCATAGAATAACTTTTCTAATGTATTTATAAAATATGAGTTACTTTATGTGAATGCTTGTGTAACCGAAAATATAGTTCTTGTTGTTTACTCCATGTTAAAAAATAATAATAATTTAATGATATTAATATGCTATATATATTAATAAATGATGTATAAATATTAATAAAAATTTAATAAATAAATATATAATTAATATTTTTTTAAAGAATATGTTTTTTTTCTTTTTTAAGTATTTAAATATAATTTATACTTATATATTATTTATTAATTCATTATATATAATAATACTATTGAATCCTTTTTCAGTGTGTTGCATAGGATTTAGAGCACTAAAGGTGAAACCAAAGATGGTGCAGCCCCTTACCCACCCAGCAGGACAAAACCATCCAATTGTGGGCCTAGGTTTCAGTATTAGAATCAATCTTGCATCTCACGGTTCAATATCGAGATTGTTAGATTTAATCTAAATAGTTAACTTGAATACATGAGAAGATCAAATATTAAAAAAATAGTTTCAGATTTAATCATGATTCAATTGAGGTTGGACCCAAGTTCGACTAATTGGATCAGGTCAAATCAAATTTAACCCTAATAATTAATCCAAGTTAGACAATATTGTTTGATATCGGGTCATTAAACACCCAGTTGTTTCCACAAGTCCGGTTCATAATTCTAGACCTATCACACTAGCCTATTTTTTAATAACGATAATAATGGAGTTCCTCATTTGTTGCTGCCTCATCAATAAGTATTTAGTTTGAATAATTTCGATATTCGCAAATCGAATTTGGTTTATTTATTTTGTCAGAAAAAATACCGTATAGGGGCGAGGAGTCAACCTGTAGTTTTATTCATATATATCGATAAGAAGAAAAAAGGGGGAATAGAAAAGAGGGGGACGTAAAACTTTACCTCTTGTTCATGTAACCTGTTGATCAAGAACAAATATAAATAAAGAAATATTACTCTAGCTACAAACAAATACAAAATTAGTGCGGAAAACAAATAAAGTAATACTACTAGCATCACATTTAGTGTTGAAAAATAAATAAATAAATAAATAAAACCACGCCATGTCATGTAGTGAATTGCCAGTTGGTCGATTTGGCGAGCCTATGAACTAACGATTAGGCCCCTCAATTTAGGCACATAAATTAAAATATTTTTATTTGGTGTTTTTTCATGAAAAAAATTAAATGGATAATTATATAAATTTGACCTTTTTTTCCTAATTTAAAATCGACCAATATACTAAAGATTTTCTAAAAAATTATACTGAACTACGATGATATGATTTCGGCTAGTGAATACATAGATACCTTCAAGTTAATCTTAAAATTTTTTTAAAAAAATCTCTACTGTAACTAATTTCTTCATATATGAACAAATTCTTTTGTGTTATTATCATATTGTAATTTACTTTCTTATTTGTTCAATATATATGTACTTCGTCAAATCAAATTTTCTAATGCATAATTTTGGTTACATTGTAATTTAGTTTTTTGTTGGATAAGGTATTTAACAAAAAAAAAGTAAATTTTGTAATTTATAATTTTAATAATGGTGGAATTTTCAATTATATTATATTTTAATCTTATAATTTCAAGTCGGATGCTTGGACCAACTAAATTATTTTGCGAACCTAAAAAGTAATCATTTGGAAAATTAAATTTTTGGTTCAAGGGGCAAAGGGAGTAAGGTAGCAAAATATAAAGTGAAAAACAAAATTCTAAGAAAAAAAAAATTACAATTCAAGAGCCACATGAAGTAGACCTGAACTGTTAATTTACATGAACTGGCTCAGAACCTTACCCTTTACAGGTCGATCTTGGTTCAAATATTTGCCAACCTGTGAACCGGTAATTTCGAACTAATTCTTTCTAGGGAACTGGTCAAGATAGAGGTACAGAATTACCTAAAGTTTATATATTATTTAATATAATATGATTATTTTATCAATAACATCTTTTCAAATTATTAATCAAATAACAATAAAATATGAATAAATTGATAAATCAAAATAAAATGAGATAAATTTACAAAGTGGACGTGGCTGTACTCTAGAATATGGATACTGAATATGAGTTTTATATTATGGTGATAATTGATCTCTAATTATATAAGTGTGTTTTTCCCTTTCAAATTGTGCGTGCGTGTGTGTGTTTTTTTTTTTTTTCCTTTTTTTCCCCAAATATCATTACATCAATTATAGGGAGGGTAGAATTGAATCTAGTTCATTTTATTGAAATATCAGTATTTATATCATTTAATTATAAAGGTTTCGGTAAAAGAAAGATAAAATATATGATATTGTATATTTATGATAATTTTGGGATGAGGTATAATAATAATAATAATAATAATAGCGGCGGTAGCAATAATAATAATAAAAATAAAAGAGGTGCCGGATGTTTGCTCTTGATGCAGCACTATGTATTTCAGCATGAAACCTGGAAGCAGTGCTCTGAAAGGGAACTTCATGTCACTTATGATGATAATGCTGTCACAGTCTCCTCTCCCCCTGATCCTTTCTTCTTCGGAGAATCCAAAACCCATCTTTGTAAAATCATAAGGGCAGGCGCCCTTTTCTATCCACTTTCCTTTTGGTTGACTCTCATTTTGCCAGATAAAACATGTTTGTTGGTTCATCTATTTCATTATCATTTCCAGCTTCATCCAAGCGACATTTATAATTTTTCTATAAAATTGAGTACCTAATGAATCATTAGTAAATTAAAATTATTACGTTTTTTTCCTATTATATTATACATTAAGATTCAAAGAAAAGAGGATTCGAACTTAATCTATTTCGTTAGGAGATTGGTATCCTTAATATTAGACTACAATGATCTTAGCATCTTAATAAATAATTATGATTTACTTTATCACTTTTATTTTTCAATTGTCATATTTACTGTAATTACGATAAAATATCAAAAAGTTCAAACATTAAACTTGAAGTTGGAACTAAATATATTATTTTAAAAACATTATATCTTAAATAGACATAGATTATTCATAAATCCGATCCAAATAAGATTAAAAAATAAAAACAATAAAAAGTACTTAGGAAATAACAAAGCAAGATGTATATAAACATTTTAGTTAAAAAATAAAAATATATATCAAGGGCATAGCATAGATGGTCCGATGGAATGGCAGAAAAGCTGAAATGTTGCAGATGATTGGGGATTCCTAGCTTTCCTTTTTAAACAGCATCAAAACATCAAACTGTAACATTATTAAATAATGAAGTTTTGGAATGAATGGAAATAGGAAACAAGGAATCAGGAATAACAAAGCGATAATGGGGCGTGGGACCCACGTCTAACTTTGTCTCCCACAATACCCATTCTTCTGTGGTTTCTATAATCTGAATATAAATTCCAATCTCAACATAAAATTTCTTCACATATAGAAAAAATCCAACTCCAGTCCATATTTAAGTTACTAACCAAATCTAAATATGTAATAGAAAAAGCAAAGCAATCATCTCGCATGATGGGCGTGGCCCCCACCAAAAATAATTACTTGTAAATAATAAAAGGTTATGGTGATTCAATTATATAATCTCTCTCGCTCTTTTCCTATTCGCTGAAGTATGCTTTTCGTCGTGAAGAAAGACAACCCTAGCTTTTTTTTAAGTTCATAATTTTAAGCTGAGATCTGATTTCCTTATCCTTTAAATAACCATAAATCGATGCATGAAGATTGCAATGTAATTACATGACGCCTTTCATTCCTCTCATTCTTTTCTCTCCCTTTTGAGGGGAAAAAAAAAAAAGAAAAAAGAAAAAATGTTCCATTAAGGTTATAATTTCATCAAATTCCCATTCGATCTGTAAATTTTTCTTTCTTTTTTTTTTTTTTTCCTCCCACCATCCAAATTATCCAAAATGGAATTAAGAAAGTTCATAAACACAATATAAACACTAATGACTTTAATGTCAAAAAGAATATAAGGTAATAGCAGTAATGTAATGTAACAATAGCTAAAAAGTAACACCGTTATAAATTAAAAATAGTTAATAAACAATTGCTAAAAAGTTTAACAATAGCTGGTGTCCATTTTCTACTGTTGATCTCGTTCCATTTGCAAAATGCATGAATGGTTTGTTTCAGGTATGCTTGTTTTCTCAGTTTTATATATGTAGTATGTATATCCTTTTGTATCTATAAAAACTATATATATATATATATATATATTATTTTTAAAAGGTGTTAAACCCGATCCGAATAATTAATCTAAACATATAAGAGGTAAGTAAGTCAAAGATTAAAATAATAAAATCTGATTCAATTACGGTTTAATTAAAGTGGATCAAACCGGTTTTATGACCAAATCAAGTCGAATTGGGTTGAACCGTAAAAATCGATTAGGATTAGGATTTAGGATTTGACGACATGGTTATTTTTTTTATATTTTTGTTAGTTAAACAATATGAAGGTAGAATAAAATCAAAACAAGGAGGCAAAAGGAGTTTCAAACAGCAATTATGGAAGCATCACTAATTTATGTACATATATAACTTGAGAATCTGCGTAGAATCTTTGTCAACTGAAGCAACGAGTGACTCTGTTTTGCTTTTCCATGCTAACATAATTGTATTGGAAAAAAGAAGGAAAAATTTAAAAAAAAAAAAGAAGAAGAAGAAGAAGAAGAAAGAAAGTTAAATTACTTTCACACGCCAAGCAGCGCGATCCGAGTGCACTACTTCAAGATAGACGTCGGTTAGTTCAGTTAAAGAATTACAATTTGTCTATGAAATCATAAAAAGAAATTTAATTCTCGGGCTATGTCACTGGATTAATTGACGAAGATAAAGTATATGAAAGCAGCACGGGTTGGGGACAAACTCTTTTTTTAAGTAAGCTGATTTCATTTTTATGGAATTTGGAACCTTGCATTCAAAGGAGATTTTAAACTTCGATATACTATCAAGGGAAGAGGATAATCTCTGTAACATGTTTGAAATATATAATATTAAATATAGATTTAGTAATGAAAAATTAAAAAAAAAAATTATTCATATTATAAATTAAAATAAAGTTTAATACTATGATTTGATAACTTGGTCTAGGATTATTTTTGGAAATTTTAAAGATATATTTATTTTACCCCCATGAAATAGAAATATCTATACCAACAAATGCATATACAATTTTTATTTTTTATTTTTAATTTTAATTCAGTACCTCGAGACCATTTTATCCAATAATTTTGGTCAAATACACAAACCAAACAGAAGAGTAAATAATGTTTCGAAATACTATATTATGAAAACACGGCAATCAAATTAGTACTTTGTATGAAATTACTCGGTGGAAGCCAACATTTTTTACGTGAGTAGAAAGGATAAATAAACAAACGAACAAACCCACAAGGACAGCGAGCAATGGGATACCCTGAAAAATAAAAACTTTGACAGTGAGTGGCAGCTGAGCAGAGAGAGATGCCATTTGCAGATGCTATGGAGTTACAAAAATTTGAAAGCTGGAAACAGGGTAGGACTAGGACCTACCCCTAAAACAATGATGAAAGAATTGTACAATTTTCTTTCCTCTATTTGTTTTTTTTTTTTTTTTTTTTTTCCCCTCCTTTTTCACATTCATGATACATCTTATCTTTTGAGTGGAGAACAAAATCATTAAGTTTTTGAAGTGGAATTGGGATATGCATGTGACACCCTTGCTCCTAAGTCAAGACCGTAGACACCAACATCATTAATTCCAGCTACTCCGTAACATTTTATTTTCCCTTAATAGTTCAAACAACTAAAAATAAAAATAAAATCTTAGCCCATATTTTTATATAATTGGTGATAATTGCTCACTACTTTGTCTTTAGTCACCACAAATAACCTTTTGATGATTAATCCTTGTCTTTCGAAAAAGCCATTAGGATAATAAACATTACAAGGATTACACCGCTTGGAAAATCTTGATTAACCTATCAAAAGCACACATCATTTATGAAGACAACAGAAGTATTTGATTGGCGGCCCCATATCATCATTATGTGTCATGACAATGTTTCCATGGGGGAAATATTAAAAACGTTACTTTTAACATTAAAGTATAATTTTCATAATTTCATGTGAAGGGATGAGTGAGGAAGAAAAGTGATACGATCACATGACATGGACCTTCTAAGGCCATTGGGAGGTAGGGTGTGAAATGGCAAGAGAAACCTAGAAAGAAAAAAAAGGGTAGTTTTTGGGAATTGCCATGCTCACATGAACATATACGACTAGATAGAAAGCGAAACAATACTGGTCTTCCCTTTTTAAGTTTCTACTAGAATGTTACTTTACTTCTATTATGTATATGTAATGTAAGACTGGTGTTTGGCTTTGGTCTCTCTTTTCTTTTCCTTTTTTTTTAATATTAATACAATCCTACAAGTAAGTGGGCTCTCCACTCTCTCTTATCTCCTAATTTAGAAGAAGAGAGCAAACGTTGGTCTAGGGCACAGTTGATAGCTATTTGTTTCCTTCTTTGTTTACATCGTCGAGGAGTTTGTCTCCTTTTAATGCGATGTCGTTTTTAGTGGTTTTATTTCTCTTGTATTTGTTGTAACTTTCCTCCTTTTATTTAAGGGGGGGGGGGAAAACGCTGATCTTCGGCCAGGAAAAAAAAAAAATGCAAGGGAAAAAAAATAAATAGATTTAACATACACTTTTTATAGATTTTTTTTTTTTTTCTTAACAGACTATGATATTATTTATTTATAAGGAAAGTAAGAGTACAGAGCCATTATGAGGGCATACCCCCATTACAATCCACATATTTGTCAAAGTCTTTATATACATGATTATCAAAAGATGACTTAGAACAAGTTAACAAGTGGCAAAAGATCTCTTCTTAGTAGAGGGAGAACATCAAATGGTGGAACAAAAAAGTATGCTTCAGTATCCTTCAAAAGTTTTGCTTTCTTGGTGAATAGGTGTGCTACTGTATTGGCTTCCCAACTTGCAAAACATATTTGAAGTGCTGGAAGTCATTCAATTTTTCCCTACATGCAAAAAGGGTTAGTGAGTTATAAGAAGAATTCACATGTAAACTTGCGAGGAGTTCAATTGCTATTTTAAAGTCCATTTGAACTTCTAAGTTGGTTACTCCAATGGATTTGCAAAGCCGTAAGCCCTACCATAGGTCCCATAATTCTACAGATAAAACATCTATAGCTCCTAGCTTACAAGAGTAGCCAATTGTCCATTCTCCTCTATCGTTTCTTAACACTTCACTAGCAGTAGCATCTCTTAATTGACTAGAGAAAGAGGCGTTTGTGTTGAGTTTTAACTAGCCATCAGTATGGGGTTACCATGCAATGTTTATAAATGATTCATATTTTAAGTTTCGTTTTCTGTAGACACGAGTGACTCGATATTCATTGGCTTGGGATCAAGCTTGTTGCCAAAGTTATGCAAGATTATGGTTTCGAGATTCTTGGGCATAAAAAATGCACTTGTGTTGAAGCCAAAGTAGCTAGAGAAAATAAACCAAAATAGTATGACTCGTTGCTTGTGGATTAGTATGACTAGAAGAGACAGATGCAGCATGCTGCTTAATCCAATCAATAATCTTATGATGAGGCATGATAGCATAAGTATGTTGCGATAGAAAATTACTAACAGCAAGACAAGTCACAAGAGCATACAACATATTTTTATTTGGATGTTGACAGCGTGGACAAGAACTCATTGGCAAATTTTGGGACTTAGCAAAACATTATGTATATTGCGCCAAAGAAACACATGTAATTTATAAGGAAGTTTCTACAATCATATCCAGTGAAATCATGTGAAACAGGCGTGGTATGCCAGTTATTTAAACAGCGTAATAGAAATAATGCATGTCAAAATCGAGGGAGTAAGACCAAGCAAATTATCTCGTTTATTATTTTGTGAGTAAACATGGACCAAAGCATGCAAAGAGAGTGTCACACAGTTCAAACCCAATTAGTTCGTTGTTTAATTCATTTATGTTCTTCCAAACTCTAGCCACATTGAGCCTTTTGGCTCCTCTACCTAAAGGCCTTTATATGATACATCTAACTATAGTACTAATAGGAATCAACCCCCCTAAACCGATCACCTGTAACTAAGCTAGAGAACTCCAAAGATTTACTCAAAAAATACTTGCTTAAAGTCATATTCAAGATGACGATTCCTATCCCGACTTAATTCCCTACCGACTTGACTACCAAACCCTCACGTGTATTAGACTTGCTCCTACCAAGCAACTATACTGTTATCAAGATAGCCAGAAGATAACCCCAAGACCATCCAAGTTGAATTCTAGAGTCAACTGCTATGCAGCGAGACTAGCTAGCCCCCAACCTGATCCAAATCAAGTCGGTCCTTAACTATAAACACTTTTCTGTTTTCGTCTACTTTGCATCATATTTTTAATGTCCAGCTACCGAGCAACACATGTCTTCTAACATAACATTCCAAAATGATTCTTACTTTTTCATACTAAATATTCTTTTTCTCTTTTACCTTTTATAATATATTTTATATAATCTAATTATAAGAATACCCTTTTGTCTTTTTAATCATGTAAAGTAACCCTAGTTGATAGATATATAAATCTCTACTTACTTGTACGTAGACAATAAATTATCAACAAAAAAATTAGTCGTGTTTCCTTTGAGTAACCTTAATGTTCTTATTATCCTCCAACTTTTATTTATTCCCTTTAGTAAATAGTGATAGTAAGCGACCCTTAGTTCAAATCGGTGAGTCACATCCAACAAATTATAGGTCAAGGAAGATCGATTGATGCATCATACTTATTCAATAGTTGTTCGGACTTTGTTAGTTTTTCTTGTTTCCTTTCATTTCACTTTATTGTGGTGTTTCTCCATATATCCGACCTCGAAGATACATCAAGTACCATGGAGCCATTTATTATGCCAAAAACTAAGACATTCACCAGCTCCTAGAACTGGTTTTGCTAAAGATAGTAGTAGTTTATTCCCATTAACAAAGCTCTTCCATAGAAGAGAAGAAGTTGGTTGATTTAACAAATCTAATCTTCTCTTCTAATTTTTATATTTCTCTAAACTGAATTGACTCTAAAGAGTATTCTTTTGATGAGAGACCATCTTCTTTTTATTTCATAAAGTCTACTTCTAACTTGTAAGTTGACTAAGCCAAAGCCAACTAATGTTTGTGGTTAGCAAATTTCTAACCATGTCAACCAATGAGTTTTTTGACTTATCAATGAGCTTCCCTAAAAGAAGGAAGAAGTTAAACTATCAATGCGTTTGATCGTTTTTAGTGGTAGAGGATTGACTTGTATATAATATGTGGGTGTTACATTAAGAGTAGATTTAATCAAAATAGCTCTTCCTGCCATACTAAGCATAAGACCCTTCCAAATTGAGAGTTTTGTTTGTATTTTTTTAATGACATCTTCAAGGCCTTTCTGCCTTGATTGTACTCCCCGGTTTATAGGGAATCCTATATATTTATGCATGGAGTTTTTCTTTTTATTTGCATGATTGTGGTTTTCTATTGCTGCATTTCCATAGGTATATTCTTTGAAAAGTATATGGAAGATTTAGCATGATTCACCCTTAACCCAGACCATTCTTGAAACATGCTAATTGTAGTTTTAATACTGTCCACAGAAGTTATGGTAGCTTCCACAAAGAAGAAGGATATCCTTCGCGAAAAAAAGGTGTGAGAGTTTAAGGGTAAAGCATCTACGTTTGATTGGCTGCCAATGCTTATTTTAGACTTGCAACTGAATTAATCTACTATAAAACTCCATCCTAATTATAAATAGATAAGGTAAGAGAGGGTCACCTTGTCATATGCCTCTAGTAAGTGCAAATTAAGGAAGCATCTCACCATTTAAAACTACTTAAGTAGACGTTTGGCTAACACAAGATCTAATGAGCTAGATCCATAGCTATGGGAGGTAGATGGCTTGCAAGGAAGAAAATAAGTAGACCCATTTTACGCCATCAAAGGCCTTTTCTAAATCTAATTTTAGAATCATGAAACTCATAGAACCTTTCTTAAGTCTCATAGAATGCATGATTCTTATAATGGAAGTATATCGTCAGTAGTGGTACGCTTAGGTATAAAACTTGCTTAAGTGGGGTGAATGAGAGCGGAAAGGTAGGGGCATAAGCAATTGAAAAGAAGCTTTGTGATAGCATTATTTATGGTATGACACAAACTAATGAGGCGGAATTGGGATATTTGATTGGCTTCGGGTTGTTTAAGGATCGATACTACTAAAGTTTCAATAAATTCTTTCAAAATGGACCAATTAGTAAAAATATCTTGAAATAAAGAAAAAGAGTGAAGTTTGAATGAATTGCCAATTTGCTTTGTAGAACTTAGCATGTAAGCCATCCTTTCCTAAGGGTTTCAAAGACCTATACTAAAAGTAGCCTGTTTAAATTCAAGGGAAGAGCACTTTCTATAGATTTAAAGTCAATGGAGTGCAATAACTGTATAGACGTGTATGCAATATGCCCAAGCCCATGTATATGTATATAGTATAGACATGCATTCTAAGTGTTGATTGTAGTTTCCAAAAACTATCCAACAACTCTCATAAGGTAGGAAATTACATTGGTATGACTAATATATTTTGTTATATTTATTATAATATCGCATTTGGTATAAAAAGATAGTTTAGAATAGAATGAATTAAAATGAAATAGAATGGATTGAAAGGGAATAAAATAATTTGGCAAAAAAAAAAAAGGAAATGAAGTAGAATAAAAGAAAGACTGGAATTATAAATTTATTCTTATGTTTGAAAAAGTTCATGTAATTGAATTTGTATATAACAATATTTGCCTCCATTTGATTCTTTTTTTTTCCATCTTTTTTATGTCCACTTCAAGCTTGTATTTAGTAAAAATAAAATGCAAAAAAGATGAAAATATAATTTCATATATATCTCTCTTTTAAAATACAAATCTCAATAAAGTTAAATGTACCATTTACTTTATTTATGTTTACAAAAATACCCATTAAAATTATTATCTCTATTGTATAAAATATATATATTTTAAATCTTTTCTCTTAAAAGTATATGAATTTTTATTTTCCAATTTTGACACTCCAATAATTATCTTTATCATAATTATGAAACAGAAACATATAAAATACAAATAAGACAATCTTTCAAACATTAGATTTCAAATATATACAAAACAAATTATAGATAACAAAAAAAAAAAAAAAGACAATCTATACAACACCTTTATCAAAAAAAGCCCTTAATTATTAAATATCATTATTATGTTAAAGAGATTGTTAACCTTACAATTCTATTTAAAATTACTAGAGGGTCAATAAAATCAAAACATAAAATTGAAACACAAATACATAGGTTTCTATAACCTCTATAAAATAATTTTAAAAAAACTATAAATATACTTATAGTAATTATTCAAGACTTAAAATATATGATGGAAATAAATAAATGAAGAAATTAAGTTCTTTTTTCATAAAAAAATTTCTTATAATATAATTTAATACATACAGATAAAAGACAAACAAAATCGAAACTATTTTTTTTTTCTTTGAAAAAATTAATGAATTAAAGAGAACTAAACATATCGATTCATTTTAATTATTGATGGTATAAAGTGAGAAATAAAGTTTTCCTTATTATCTTTTGCTATTGGAGTTAAAAACTTAGATGACGGCTATAAACATAAAATAAGGGATGAAGAGAGAAAAAGAAAAAAAGATTAAAATAAGATAGGGAAAATAATGTAATACCCTAATAATATATAGCTTATAAAAGTTTAATAGTATCTTTTTATTTTTAAGCACATCCAACTCAAATATATAGAATCAATAAACTTGATCGAAAATTAAGTTTCTATTAAAACTCGATTAAAAACGTAAGTTTTTATACAAATATGATTTTATACACGAATTAACTTAAAAAAACCTCCTAAAATTATAAATTTATAGAATCATATAAATAAAATCATGATTTTCATGACTATAATTAAAGGTTAAATAAGCATTTTAAAATATTAATAATTAATGAGGAACGAATAGAATTACGATTTCGCCTTTTTCAAAACGGAGTTAAATTTATTTATTTTTTTTAAAGCCTTACCAATTCAATAGAATCATAATTTCACTTTCAACATACACTTTCAAACGTGAAGAAAAGAAATAAAACTAAGAATGGCAATTCTATTCCGACACATTCCCACGTACTAAAACGTGAAATAAAAATTAACACAATGAAACCTAATTTTATTTTATCTTTATATAAACAAACCCAATGATTGAATAGGCATGGGGGGAGAGGAGCTACATTTTAAGTTCTTCTCTCTTTCTCCACCCCCAACAGCTCCCCTGGATTTTAATCCTAAAGAACGATTTAGGGTTGTAAATAAGCAACATTTTATCCCTTACAGCAAATGCGCACAAAAATAGAAAATCCTGCATTTTGGAGCACCAAATACAAATCAAAAATTGATTCTAGCTTCTCAAGGGCAGCATGTGACCCCAAATTCGATTGGCGATCTTAATGATCATTCAGGTGCTAATTCATTATAATAATATGAAGCATTGGACTCGAAATGAATCTACCAGATATCAGGGTCTGATCACTTTGCTTAGAAAGACAGAACTTTGTTGAGTCATTTGCCTTTGTGGTAACACGAGACCCATCAGTCAGGACATAAATCTCCTTTATATATGGATGTCAATGCTGAACTTTCTCTGAGCTTCCAACAGTGGTACCTCCATCCATGAAATGACATCGGTAAACAATTTAGCAGGGCTACATGTGCCTATACATAGCTTGGTCTTCTCGCACTGATCATCATCAAATTCATCCTTTACTTCCCGGTGAAGCCCATTTCTCCTACCTAGCCCATCAACAGGATGAGAGAAAACTTTACCATGGGAATATGCCTTTTGGCAAACTTTGAACCATTTGAGATAAAGCTGTCCCGCAACATGAACGAGTCAAAGTTTACTACAGACTGCAAATTCCACTGCATACTTTGAAATCTAATGTAGTAGAGCAGCAAAAGCAGCATAGTTAAAAAATTTCGAGAAACTACTCATGCTGATGCCATGACATGCTATCTTCCAGATTCATGAAAAGACAAGTTACCCAACTACACCTTAGGCAAGAAACATACACCATAGGGAGATCCAGTCCGTAGCTATGACCACCACAAACTTAGCTTGAATGCAAAAGGATGTCATCCACTGCCAATTTGATTGGTACTGAATTAATAGTGACTGTCAGAGAACCTTCTTCTTCTTTTTTTTTTCTTTTTTTCTTTCAGTATCTAACCATTTCCAGCTTTAACTCCAAATCTGGATGAACTCTCAGTGCCAAACCTCATTTAAAAAAACAATAAAGTACATGAAACGATATGACCTTATGGATAGCAAAATCAACATTTTAACCAAGTTAAACAAACTTGAAAGCACACACTTGCCGTTTTCAATCAATTGCTACCATGCTGCTTTAGGCTTTAGAGCCTTCAGTCAGCAGATCATAGTGATAGTGCTGAGAAATTGAGCAACCATGCAAGATTCATGCACATAATTGTCATATTAAACGAGGAATGTGAGACTTCATCCTCAAAATTGTATGAAGCAATAAAAATAAACCTAGACTAGAACTCTGTTTATACAATGATGAGGATCATGAAAAATATCAGCTCCACTCAAGTAAAGCAAATGCTTACCTTTCAGGAATATCATTAAATTCTGGCATTTAATCCACATGATCCCGAAAACGAACAATTTTGTTGATAAAAGGTCTTTCACAGCGATAGCTATTGAAGCAGAAAGATAAAGTGAAAAACATCAGCATCTACTCTAACTCTCAAAAAATACCAGGAAAAAGAAACACAATAAATTCAACAAATTCTTTTCTTAGGAACTATCAAACATTATATGTGTTGCACTTAGTATCACCAATGAAGGAGATTTCAATAGGTAACTCTTTGGTAAAGTTTAGGAAATGGAGGAAAAAGATTAAGTAAATGGAATATGTTAAGATCCATCCTTCAGTAACCAGTGGAAGTTATCACAATACAACTAAATATGATTGCGATTATAAAACTTTTCAGTATTCTTTTCTTTTTTTTTTTTTGGTTATGAATTCAAGTATAAATTACAGTTTTTACTACCAGTACCTATATATTTAAGGAAGGTAATCATAAAATTGAATTAGCACCCCCCTTTACGGTTGATCCAATTTAGATTGGCAAATTACAATGTGATCGATCTCCACATTTTATCTGTACAATCTTTCCTTTTCTGTGGGTGACAACATTAGAGAAGTTTCTAGAGATGCAACCACACAGGTCATTATAGAATACCTGACATGCCCAATCCGATAAAAATCTTTTAGAGTAATTACTCTATAAGGTTTAGGGTCGATCTTAGGACGTGATTTAAAATCCTATACTATTAAGGGTTAGCAGTACAAGAAAAAAACCAATGAGAAACCCCACCCGATAAAATATAATATATTAATAAAATATTTATTCTTAATCTATATTCCATGCACGCCCTACATAAGTCCTACACTGTATAACATATTTAATTTTCAATACTATACAAGTCCGTAAATGTAATCCTAATCCTACCTAATTGGTTTCCATTCTACTTTCCTTTATTCCATCAAAACCCTATGAAAATCCACCCCAATAAGGTAATTTAAATCGTATAAAAACTCGCTCTTATAGGGTTTTTATAAGGTTTTAGGAAATGTCAGACCTTATAAGAGCGAGTTCGGGTTTCATAAAACCCATCTAGAACTTACCCCAATTACATCCTTAAAAGTTTCTATTTGATATGCAACTTAGTCCTAAAATTTTAAACTAGTAACCACAAGAATAAGCAGTTTGAACCACTGATTAGACAAAACATTAAGCTAGGTGAAAGCAGCCTGAGTGACTGCAAGTCAAAGAAAGTAATAGAAGATGAAGATACTTACAGGATAAACAATGAGATGCAGAAACAAGTAAGACCAGTCCCGACATGGATTAAGAATGTAGGCCAAAATTTTGTTTTATCCAATAACAATTTCTCTGACACAAGGGTTATCAGACCAGAAAGCAGTAGAGTTGTTCCACCAGAAGGAAAGCATCTTTGGAATGAAAAGCAAGTAGAGTCCTGCTGAAAACCCAAATGACATTTCAATCAAAATCAACTTAGCACATAAGGGAAAAAAGCTGAGTATCTTAGACCTCTAAACTCACAGACATACCGAGAAATACTGTTTGATAAAAGTCGCAGAGTAGATGATCCTCAAAAGCATATCTTCAATTGGTCAAGAAGTCCATAAATCAACACACAACAGTTTTCAATTATGTAAATAGTCCTTTTCACTTAAATAATTTGGATTGAATATCATAATAGCTGCACTACTGGCTCAAATTGTTAGAGATATCAAATCAACAAAGTACACAAATCCACAAAATTATTTAACATTGCAATTCAGATAAATAGTAGAAATTCTGTGCTGGTGTTTGGGGAAGATGGTCTCTGAGAGTCATTTTTAACCAATGATTGCCTGTATACGAAATTACAATTATTTCAATGCTTTAGAAAGGAATGGGAAATCCCAAGTCAGTGGTGATGCTGGAAATAAATGCAGTAAATCTGAAGCAAGGATACTTAAAGAATTTGCCATAATTAAGCCAACTGCCCCAGCTGACTGGATCAATAGAACATTAAGCACAATGTATATCAATGAGAACACAAGCAGTGAATCATTTGAACGTTTCAGTTGCCTTTCATCAGCAACTGCATGCAAAAACGCCTCAGAAGTGCCTGAAGACAAAGACAATCTGATTAATCAATTAGGTATATTGTTTTCTAGCAACAACGTGGAGGAAATTGCATAGCTCAGAAATGCAAACATAATTAATAAAGCGACAAAGTTATCAAGATACAAGTTTTTTCTTTTAAAAAAAGAAAAGGAAAAAAAATAGCATGACAAGCATGTAAAAATAGTTTCTTCAAAAAAAAAAAAAAAAAAAAAAGGAGGCATAACTATGGAAACCTAATACCATTGTAGCTCCAAGAACCGAACTATCCATGGCTTTGGTTTATTCTGTTTCAATCCAATCATCAAACAAGTCCAACTTAATCAAGTCAGCTGGAAATATTTTTCTTGAACATGTTAGGTCCATTCCTCTATGCTAGCAAGAAAGGGGAAAACACACACACACACGAAAAAACAAAATGCCCAAACTAACTGAACCCCATGAGGAAATGTTAAATTGGGATCATCAATCCTCATGTGGTTGAACAATGTATATCATTACTTCAAGTGGCTATCTAGATATTCTAAATGCAAGAAAAAGAAATATGGTAGGCAACAATAAGACTACAAGAAGATAATCTGAGACATCACGAACAGATCTCAGACCATAAAATTCAACTGCCCTCCTTACCAAAAGTTCATATCAAATTATTAAGAAAATCAATAAAAGAACAAAGCTTACTACTAACCATTCATGGCTAAAACAAAGACATAGATGCAATAGTAGCGGAGGGCTGTTGATGCTTCTCCATCACTCCATTTTTGACCATACAGCAACCTTACAAGAGAGTAAGAGTAACTTGGGCCAAAAGTTGTAAAAATAAGACCTATAAAAATACGAAGTCTAATATTATGCCGTAAGCACATGAAAGATGGATAAATCAACCTGTTCTTATAATTAAAAAAGTAAATATAGATAAGGGAAGAACCTAATACCACATGATATCTGATGAAATTGAGAGAAACAACATGCTAATAGTCCTAATTGGCCAGCCATCCAATCAGGCTTGAGCCCAGTCAACCACATTGAGATTCACATGCCCTTGATATGACTTCTAAAAGTGTCACTAAGTATATTTAAGAGAGAACAATTCTTACGGTGATGACATAAACAATTAATAAGACTAATTCTGAAAAGCTAAAAAGTAAAGGAAATAAACTAATTTGAATGCTTAAAACTCATAATATATCTACATGGTGGCACAGTCAAACAAATTGATCTTCATGTGCAGGTCATATTGATTACATACAAGTGCATTGGAGAAGTTCATGCATTAAATTGCAGCAATTCACTTGCACTAACAATTGATTGGGAAAGGTCATAGTACTAACGAGTTGGAATGGATCAAGAAGCAACATCCATATATTGTTGCATGAGAGATTAAGTTTCGCTGGAATTGTCTTCATTGATATTTATACATATATTACATCTAGAAATGATTAATCATCAATTAGTTAAAGGTTTTGATGAAGGAATTATCCCCCAGATTGTTCCATAATAAATAATATTGGAATTGTTCACATATTTCATTGATAGTATTTCACAAGTTCCTGTCGATAGACATCTGCCAAAATACAGATGTAAAAATAAAAGGAACGAGAACATGGTGTGAAAAACTCACCAATAAATATAACAAGTTTGAGGGCCTCTGTAAGGCAACTTCCTAACTTCCTTCTCTTATCTGGAGACTCTCCTGTAGAGAAACTCAGTACATCATCAGAAATTTAAACTAGTGCAATGCATGGTCAGGTGCCAATTCAATTATCCGACACAAGTATTTCTATTCCAAGAGAGAACATATATATATATATATGTATATATCACCAACCTCAGTATTTTTATCATACATATAAAACAGTATTTTTATCATACATATAAAACATCAGCAAATGAAAGAGATAATAATTTTATATTAGTAGCATTTCAGTAAATAAAACACTTCAAGATTTCACCAAAGATTCGTACGTTACAAGAATCATTATGGAAACAAAAAACAAATGCTAAATCAATAAGCTTGTAAGGAGAATAATTTTCTACAAACATATAGTAAACCTAAATTATACACAAGAAAGAAGGGCTCAATTAAAAGATCATTTTTCAAGAATTCACATGCAGCGGGAAACAAAAAATAAATAAATAAATAAAAGAAAAGCAATAAACTAGGCAAGTTAACAAGCCTGACAGCAAAAGTAAAAAAGAAGAAGAAGAAGAAATCAATAACAAAAGAAATTAAACTGCCAGTTAGCTTGAGCCCTGTAAAAGTTGCATATGTGTGTGCAAATGTGAGGGAGGAAGAGAGAGAGGGCACCTGATGCTGATTTTGCAAAGGTTGCATATGAACTTTCTTCAAAAGGAAGAAATACCAACCTCACCACTAGGCTCCCTAGAACACAGAGAAAGAAAAAGAAAGAGAAAGCCTCATAAAGCTCTGAACTTAAAGCATGTAAAATGCCAACATTTTCAAATAACATCAAAACATATATACAGTTAAACTTCATCCATGAAAATCATCCATAAAGGATGACGTGTATATCTCATTGAAAATGTGCCACCAATGACTTACCTAGTTTATCTACCAATCCATATACAGCTTGATTATATGGTGTATCCAACCATAAAAGAACCATCTTTTCTCCTTCTTGAAGAATCAATTTACGAAAAGATTGAAAAGTGAACAGCACACACATGTTTACAAGATTCCTATCATATTGCCTGATTCCTCCAGTTCTGGAAAAAGGGGAAAAAAAGGCACTCTCCTATCAATCCATACAACTATAATAATGAAGATTAACAATGATGTGGCACTTCAATATCAAATATAAGAGTAGTACAAGTGACTCTAATACTACTAAGATGATGAGGCACAAGCTGATCAATAAAAGAAACACATATATACCTGAAAGGAAAGAGGTCAGATCTCTTGAACTTCTTAGAAGAAAGGAAATAACCCCAATAGCCTAAAAAAAGCGAAGCACCATATGCGGCTTGTGACAATGCAAAAATTATCCCTTTCTCCTGCAGATAGCCAGTGGATAATATTACATTGGCATCCCAACCGCGTACATGAATATAAAGCAACAAATGTTAGCAGGGATGAAATCCGATTGTTCCAAATGAATGGTCACTTTATCAGATATCCAAATATATGGTTTTACTCAGAATTCTAGAAATCCTAAATCCAACTAACTAGAGATTCATATAACATAAAACCACCCCTTAAGTATAAAGATCTCATTCAAAATTTGAGACAACATGTCAGTAGAATAAAAAACCTCATGGAGTTCTGCACAAGTTACCTTCCTCTTCTTGAAATTTCACGTATAACCACCACTAACACTAAAGAGAAATAACCCAGCCTCATCCTATTAGATCAGATTGGCCTTATTAATTTTTTAAGCCAGTGTCAGTGTCCTAGATTGATATTCTGTGAGGTTAAGATTGGTGAAAGGATCTTGAAATAAATACCCCAGAAGAATTCAAGGTTCATTTCATGTTTTGCATTAGCCACTAAAAATGGGTATAACTGTTCAAAAAACAATAAATGTTTCAAGTCCCCAATCTCAAGCATTCCTATTGAACTCCAATGTGGTCAGACTATTGGCAACCCAACTACTTTTGCACAATAGCATCATGCAATCTTGCAACCATGATAACAGTGGGAAATAATTCTTTGAGAGATGAATCTAAAAGACAATGTATGACACGAAAAAATACCCCCTGACAACGCCCTGTATATGCAAATTATTTAACAAGTCATTGTCCCTTCGATTGATGTCAAGCCAACTATTATTTCACGGAAACATTCTTTTCTGACCCTGGCTTTTCCTATATGTCGAGCATTGAACAGATATCTGATATTTGCCATTCACCTTCTGCAAGTGCTCATGCTATAATTGCCCAACATCCGCCCTCATAATATACAATTGGTATCTTGCAATCCTCCTACTAACTTAATGTTTGAGAATAAGAGCCACTTTTAGATGTAAGGCCTAGCAATAGGACTGACTTATGCCAAAGCCATCAGCTTCCTAATGTAATCATCCACTTTACTCGAGCATGAGTTTGGCATAGATGGGATTAAACTCTATACATAAGCACCGTTATACACATATATGGTCATGTGAAGGTGATATGTCCCTGGTGCTAGTAATGTAATATGTGTAGCATGTGTCTGCGGTAGTGTGTGCATCACTATGTGGAATCAGGCAGGTATGTTGATTTAAGGGGTTCTAGTAGTTTCTATTGGTCAAGTTGTTAGATAGCAGCTATAAATAGAAGGAAGTTGTACAAAGTGGAGGGTCAGATTTTTATTTTATTTTTTTTGTCATTAAGAGTTAGTTTGTGTGAGTCTTGTACTCGTGTTCATAAGTTAAAGCTCATGGCTCTCTAGTGAGGGATTCAGGGTTTTGCCATCACATTCCTCCATTGAAATCAATAAAATTCCGTTACATTCTCTATTGAAACACTTAGGTTCATATTAAAAGGTAATTTCTTTTCTATAATGGAGAACATGTTTAAGTTTTCCAAGACAGCAATAGGCTGGAAGAATGGGAGCATAGATTAACATCTAGAGTACTAAAACCCAATCACACCGTTACACAACACATGTATAGTGAGGTTTGTGCAGTGAGTAATGACAGGCATGAACGGTGGGTAGCGTTTGTGCAGTGACGTGAAGAGTGTTTGTGCATGCATTGTAATGTGTTGTCTTTATTTAATTGGTTATGTGTCTGTATTCTAAATATGATGTCAGTTGCCTGTTTTATATCTGCACAGGGGGAGTTATTATGGGTTATCGATGTGTCAAAATAAGAGTGAAAACAGGGGACTAGCAGTTACATTGATAACTGCTACTAATGCATGCGCGAACTGTATGTACACAGAAAGCAGAAAAAAAAAATAGAGAATTTGTTGTATCCTTGTCTTAAAAAAAAATTAAAATCATCAAAATTCTAAAGAGAACCCAAGTTCTCTCTTTAATTGAGCCCTCAATAGAATTTGTAAAGTTCTCTCTCTAATCAAACCGTAAAAAGATATCGTTAGTTCTCTCAATAACAAGTTTCAAAAGGTTTAATTCAATTTGGAAGTATAAGGCAATCCGATCCTGTAACACACATGTGAAGTAAGCTACATACATTCTTCTCCACGTTAGCTACAATAATATCCATATGTGGAATGTGATATTTTGAAGCCACCAGTATCTTAACCTATTCCATTCTTTTATTCAAGTTATCAACTTTACATTGTCATTCAAGAATCATTTTTATAAACAAACCATTGCAACAGAGAGAAGAAAAAACCAGCTTAAAAGGCAACCTTACTACAATACTTGTCACACACAAATGATGACAAGCCTTTATAGAAACTTTACCAAGTTAATCTGCATGAAAATGAGGGCACACATTGTTATGCAGCGGAAGATTGTAGCTATTGTCTCCACCACCAGCCGTAACTCAAGCAACAGCAAGTTTTGGGAAAGAATGTAAAAGGGCTCAGCCAACAGCTCCAATATACATGCAAAACCTGCCACAAGAAAGAATAAGCTTAATAGATCAGACCCACAAAATACATGCCAAAAATAAGAGCATTATTAGACACATACAACACTTACATTAGTCGATCAATTTGTGCTTTCAGATTAGAACAAAATGCCCACTCTATTATAAACTCAAGAGTATTCCATTTTCACATCTAGGCGCTCAATACATTATCCAAAAGAGATCTAGAAGTTGCTGCCTAAAAATGGTCATGGGGCCGATTGGAACCAGCCATTGCACCTCCTTGCCCAAGCACAAAGTTAAAAGCTAGACCATCACTAGATGCATGATCACCAAAGTTTTTACTGCCTTGTACCAACATCCCAATATCCAACAATATCTATAGCCCCAGTCGCTCTTGGAATAATGGTGTGTATATTATTTGGTCATAAATTCCAATTGTCGCCTAATGCAGCTTTGCATATTTTAAACTGAATCCCCTCCATCTTGAGGGTTATGCAGTCCTTTTGTTTTTCTGGAAACGATGGTCATGATGTGTTTACTACTTTTGGTTAGGGACAAGAAAGGCATAATTTACGGCCCCATGAGAGATCCAATCTGAGTTGTTCTCAACTTAATCTCCTTCACAATCGGTAGGGCTCTTGTGTGATATATTACTCATTATCACTAACATATGATAAATCTATATCTTCAAATGAATGTTAAATTTGTTTTACACGGTGATTCTATAATAATTGCTTTCATCCTCTCTAAACCTAAATTCTGCTTTGGAGGTAACTTCAAAAACACCTATGATTTAATAATTAAGTACAAAATATAAGGATAGCTTACTATCTGATTTTAGGAATGAAGCGAGCATTTTTGCCATCACTCCCTCCAAAACTAATTTCAAGTTTTGCCACGATCACACCCCATTCAGTATTTATCAGAAAAATGACCCACTACATCTACATCGGTGCAGGGTCTGTGGGAGTCATTGCTTCCCGACCATCCCTGTCCAAACCAAGAACCTGGTGAATTCATGGGCTTCTCTATATAACTCTGGCAATCCAATTCACTAATGATATGGATCTAATGGTAATTTCAAGATGAACAAAATGTAACACTTAATCTCCATATATAACTCAGAGACATGAGGATATTCAAGCTCGAAGAGTCAGTTTGCAATGTTAAAGTTCAAAATGAGGGAAGCAAAATCATCGCTGGATGATTCAGCAATCAATAAGTATAGACAAAATATTGCTGTCAAACTTATTGTACAACGAAGAATGAAACCACACACAATTGGGTCAAAAATCAATAGGCAAAAAGATTAACCCAAATAGATTATCACATAAAATGCAGCTATTTAAAACTCAGATGCTTGTGGATTCTAAAGTATAAACCAACTTTAAACACTGCAAGGCACCATTAACTTGAAGTATGATGATGGTGCTGGTGCAAGTTACCGTTAATGAAGATGGCCTTTGAATACGGATCAGAGTAACTCAATCCTTGCCACCATAAAATGGAAAAGCATGCTGAAAAGGTAATGAACAGTCCAAGGGGAAGAGTCATCCATGCAACTTCCAGTAGCTTTCTGGGGCTGTCTCCTGTTGCAGCACCATTGCTGCAGCATGACATATGTTGTTGAAATGGCAACTATTAGCTAGAAAGCTTGATATGCAAAATTCATGATTCTTTTGGGAAAAAAAAAAAGAATAAGAAGAAGAAAGAAAAGAAAAAGGTAGGTACAACATAATATGACGGCTAAATTATGCTCTAACAATTGATAGTACATATTCACATTACATTGCAAGTAATTTGCTGCCTACTGAAATTCAGTTTATATACTAATATGGGAAGCTCCGCAGCAAATAGTCTACAGACCAAAAGGCAAGATGAGTAAAATATAGAAATTAAGTAAGGAAAGCATGAAATGCACCATTGGATGTCTGCACGCATGCATGCTCGACGGAACCCTTCCCGGCTGAGAAACAGAATACAGGTGACAAGAAGATGAAATTGTACTGCATAAAGCTGCATTTATATTTACAACACAGAGGAAAAAAGAGTGAAAGTTAGTTGTAGCTAACAGATACTGAATCATAGAGGACGAATGATGTGTCGGATTAGTGAAAATGAACTTGGAGATCATAAAATTAGAGCTCTGGCAAATTCACTCACAAGCTTGATAGAGCATAAACAAAAATGTTTTAAGCCAGACACCGATAAAAATGGTATCAAGTTCAAATATAAGTGGATTGCCATTGTCGGTTTGGACTGTCAGTTTCTCATACATTACAAGTTTCATAATAAGTTTTAGTGAGAGCAATCATATCTGACCTATTTCATATCTCATGTGTTGTGGCATTTCTTAAATGCCGCACAGACAGCAATACCGCACGGACATGAAAAGTATCATCCATTCATCACATTATAAGGTCAAAAGAAGAAGCAATTGAATTAAGGGAAAGGGAAAGGGAGGGGATTAGTAAGTACCGCGTAATCTTCTTGCGTAAGATGCCGGACGATCAATGTATTGGCTATGAATGTAATTCCCCTTGAAGAGAACTGTGTAGCTGCAATTCACAAAAACTAACTATCAATCAAGAAATCCAAAGTAAATACTCAGGAAATTTGGAGAGAGAGAGAGATCGTAGACTTACCAAACAAATACTTGAAAGTGCGCGAGAGACTGGACATTGTGAATAATCAAACCCTAGATATATGATTAACAGATGCGGCATTAAAGATCGAACATCGTAGCGCCGGAGCCCCGTGGATGATGCGCCGGCGACGTGCTGTAATACATTTGCCTTTTCCAATGGAAGGGGGATTAACGAATTGGGGAGAGGAACGGCTAAGAGTCAGGGTCACCGTCACAGCTCAACCGGCTCAACGGCATTCAACTAAACCGAACCGGTAAAAAGTACTGAATCTTGAGTATCGTATATTACTTCTTTTTTTTTTTCTTTTGATAATTCTATAAGTGGTGTAACTTATAGAATTCCATTACTTTTCTTTTGGGAATTAGGATTAAGGAGTAGATTGTGTATATCTATAACTCAAAAAATTTTACGCCATATAAGCATAATTATATTACAATATATAGATAAAAAAAATAAAAAATAAAAGTTTATTAATTAATTTTTATTTTTACATAGTTAGCTCATTAGAATTCCCAATAGAATCATTAATTTTATTGAGTCTTATTTTTTTAATTTAATTTATATTAATTCCAATCTGTTTAATATAAATTACTCAATATTAAATTAAAAAACATTTTTCTTAAAAAAAATGTCTAAAAAAATGAAATTGTCAACTAATTAAACTGATATAAAGTCAAATTAAGGTTTTCGAATGAGAAAATCCTAATTTAACCACTAGTCTATAGATATTCTAAAAAAATAATTTTTAGAAAATTAAATAAAAAAATCTAAATTTATAAGCTAATCTATTAAAACTAAGTTAGTATGTAAAGATAAAAAAAATTAACGAGCTTTTATTTTTTATAATTTTTCTAAAAAAACCAAAATATATACAAATATGCAAAAATGTGACTAAAATGAATTTTTTGTGATTTTTCTTTTATGAATTTTCAAGAAAAATTAAAAAAAAAAGTATTTTTTTTTTAATTTTTCATACGGTTACCTATGTACTTGCTAGATCAAACCAATATAATTTTTTTTTCAAAATGATTTAGTGGGTTAATTTTTTTAATTTAAAAATTGAGACAGATTTACATTTTTTAACTAATTTATTTTATTAAAAAACATAATTTTTATTCCCAATAAAAAGAAACTAAAGACTTAATTTTTAAAAAGACTCTAAATTAGTATTTTTTTATTTTTGGAAAAAACTGCTACGTGACAAAACTTAAAAACATCATAAAACAACTAAATGAAAATAAATAAAAGATGCAATATGCTAACATGTAATTATTGTAAGACCCACAATCAGATATTTAGAATTTAATTTGTAAAATTTAGAGCAATCGAACAAATTGTCTAATCTAACTCAAATTTTACAATAAAGTTAGGATTATTAATAAAAGTGACCCAGTAAGTTTGAATTTAAGAAAATAAATAATAAAATGATAAAATATAAATTTTTCAAATTTTAAGTATATTACTCATTAATTATCAGAAATACGTAAAATACATTCCGATAATTAACGAATGGCTATAAATAAATTATATACACACTAAAAATCATAAATTGACCTAAATAATATTTAAGAGTATTTACTTATACTCCACATATATTTACGTATCGGTAAAAATACATGA
The DNA here is from genome assembly GCA_024138005.1 of Lumnitzera racemosa. Lineage (NCBI taxonomy): Eukaryota > Viridiplantae > Streptophyta > Magnoliopsida > Myrtales > Combretaceae > Lumnitzera > Lumnitzera racemosa. Next base: position 111,837,205 of record JAMXBC010000004.1, read on the forward strand.
AATTACTTAGATTGCCTGAAATTCGCTAGAAAATTGCTAAATACTTAAAGAAAATTAAAAAAAAAATAACAAAAAAAACCAGAAAGGTTGACATCAATCCAGAATTTGGTTGTGGCGGCTAAGAGAAAGAAGAGAAAATTTGGACCAATTAAATTTAAATGCTTAAAAAGGCAAAAACAATCAGATATGAGCCTTGTCTTATCTAATCAATGCATCATAATTCACTAACATCCCTACAAATAACCAAAAACATTACAGAAGATCGTTTGGATGGTTAGAAGGATAGAAAAATTGACAAGGTCAAAAATTTAAGAGAAAAATTAAGGTTTAAAAAAAATACACAAAATTGTGCAATTAAACCGAACTCATGGATCACCACCACTTAGAACCAAGCCACCACCACCACTACCGAGCCACCACCACCACTACCACTTCCAAACTCAATGTCTAGACTGGCCGACAAGCCTTAGACCAATTCTAATAACCAAAAGTTCAAGAGCTAAGTGAGTCCTAAATTTAGTTAGATTTTGCAAAATTTATTAAAATTATTGATTTTACCCAAAAAATTATGAGTTTTGTTATTTTAATGTTTTATTGTATGTAGTTTTTAGGAATAATATTATTTTTGATAAAAATATGTCCCATGATATATAGTGTTCAAGAAATCATATAAAATTGAGCATGTTTCTGTTTAGAAATAAATGACATTAGGATTATAGTTTTGAACCCAAAATTTTTGTATATATTACTTAGGAGTTGCTGTGAAGCCCTTTTTTAAAAATTAATTTTCAAAATTTTTAGATATTCTATCAGATTTATTATATATCTTTATTATTTATATAATATCAATTTTTATTCTAATATCTTCTATTTATTATATTTCCAATAATTACATATTATATACTATTACTTATTATGTACATAATATACATCTAATAGTTCTATCACTCTAATTACCATCTCCCAACATCAATTATCGTTTTAAAATGTCTAAATTCATCCTAAATTAGATTCTACGCCTAATTACCCTAATTTACAAAATTAACTTAAAATTTATTATTTTCCCTATTACTTATTTACTATATAATTAGTCTAATAATTACATCTAACACCGTAAATGCTACAAGTATCATACTTTATCAGATTTCAACATCTTAAAACATATAATGATTTACTAAATCAATAATCATCTATTTAATTACCTAATTAACCCAAAATTACTCATTTTATGCCTCATTTTAAAGCTTAAAAATTATCTAAAATTTTCAAAAATTCATTTTTGAAAAAGAGCTTCGTGGCACCATTCTATATCACCTAAATAGTCTACACAAAAGTTTTAGACTCAAAACTACATTCCTAAGGTCATTTATTTCTAAACCAAAACATATTTGGTTTTGCATGATTTCTTAAGAACCGTATATCATGGGACATATTTTCATCAAAATAATATTTTTCCTAAAAACTATATACTAAAATATTCCAGAATAACAAAATTCATAATTTTCTAAGAACACTAACTATTTTTATAAAATTACATAAAATCGAGCTGAAAATCGAACTCACTAGTTTGGGTAGCTCTGGCCACCGTTGATGGTCATGGGTGTATCAGCCCACCTGGGCGCTGCCACCACCATGTGGTGGTGGTGTCCGACCATTCCCAGCTACTTGTCGGGTCTGAGTTTTCCTTAAAAATCCCAACTGCACAGATTTTTGCTAAATTTTTGTAAAACCCTAATTTACTCTCAATTTCACCTTTCCCTAATTTTCTAAGCTTTCTAACATCCAAAATAAGCTTCTAAAAAATTTAGGGTACTTATAGAGGTCTTAGGGAATTATTGTGCATTAATTTGATTAGACAATTACCTTATCTTCTTTCAATTTGCCTTTTGTGTTGTTCTAATTTAATTGGCTAATTTTTTTCTTGTTTTTCCCAATTGCCATGACTCAAATATGGATCATTCCTTATTTTTTATGATTTTTATTTATTTTTCCTTAATTAACTATGAATTTTATTTAATTATTTAGTATTATTTTAGCATATTTCACATATTTTAAGTAATCACGCATATTTCTACCTATATATAAATTCATATATAGTACAAATAAATATTCCTAAATATTATTTAAGTCATTTTATGATTTTTAGTATACATATAATTTATCTCTAGCGATTCGTTAATTATCGAAATGCATTTTACGCATTTTTGATAAATAATGAGTTATATACTTAAAAATTTTATATTATTTTATTTTATTACTTATTTTCTTAAATTCGAACTTATAAGATCATTTTTATTAATATTTCTAGCTTTACTTTATAATTTAAATTTGATCAGATTTTTTAACCAATCGGAACCCCAAGTGGCCAGTTGTGAGGCTTACAGATAAATGCGTAAAATTATAATCCCATCTTAAAACCCATGATTTAAAGCTTATGTGTTTATATATACATATGGATAAGCAATCACATTTAATGTAGATTATTCCTAAATCATAATCTAATTCAGAAGCCAACATCATAACTGAAACAAGAAACAAATTTGAAACCTAGCTAAACAAGGGAAGTAATGCTAAAAGACTTAGACCTAAATCACTAAATATGAGAAGATTATAAACTAAGGACACTTATAATCTAAATTACATAACAAAACATATTTATGGTAGTTATGGGATAATAAACCAACACTTGTATTGTAGGAATTTTTTACGATGACCAGTACGAATCAAACTTAGAGTAAGCAAGCGAAGAATCCAGGTAAGTTAGGATTAATATGTTGTTGTATTTTGAAGTACTAAATTGTACAACTTGGAGGCTTAAAATCGTACATGATTATGCTAGTTAGATAGTTAACTATGCGTATGTGCTTATTTCTGAGTTTGAAGATATGATTTTAATTGTTGTCCTAGCTTATATTCATGTTATTTATTGAAACAATTAAGCACTTTAAACCGAACCTAATTAAATATATGACTTAAAATTCTAAATTAAACATGTATAGCAACTCATTAGGAAAACATTAGGATTCTCCAGCCAACTACCGACTCCTTCGAAAAAGATAACATTGGATGGCATAATTGATCCCTTCTTTATCCTTAATCGAACTAAGTGATAGGTGGGAGGTCACAGTAAAAGTAAAGTCAATGGTTCAAAGGTAATTGCAAGAAAAGCGATGTCTTCATTGCACAAGTCTAGATTTAGTCGTGAATTATTACATTAACGGAAGCTCTCCAACTTATATTAAAACAGGTGCAATTTCTCTAATCTTACGACGGGCCGGACAACGTCGTGTGATAGCATTTACTTGAGCATGCATTGCACCTAATAATTTGAAACCCTATTTGTGTTTGTTTTATGGTTTTGAGTCTCCGTCCTAACTTACTAAGTTGCGACTGTTCATATCCCAATAGACTTTATTGCATGTATTAGTTAGGAAGCGGATTTTATTTACCTTGAAGCTAGCAACTGCAAAATCCTAGGAAGTAAGGTTATAACTGAAGATTAGATACACTCTCAAGTATAAATTATTCTTTAAAGCTTTTAGTATTGATTTACAAATTACTTAAGTAGATTAGGATTAAGTTACTAAATCTTATAAAGATACTTAGGTTATTTCAATATAAATATGTATATTTCCTAAGTTCATAAGTAAATAATATACTTAATTCATAAATTGTTTATTTTAAAGCGAGCTAATCGTGAACGTCTTGTGTAAATCAGGTCTAAGATGGTGGCTGTATAGTCAGCTTCTATCTTAGAATAGTTTGCACGTCGGGACTATTATAATTCTACTATTTCGGGGCATGACAATTATCATGAAAGACATGTCGTTTTATGAAAAAATGCGATTACTATTGACAATATATCTAACCATGAAAAATATATCTGAATTATAGAAAACAAGCCTAAGCAATGGACTATGGAAAAGATATCCAAACTATAAATAAAACGCTTAAACCATAGAAAAGCTCTTTAACTATGGAAAATACATCAATTGAAGATTTTTATTTTATGAAAACTAAATAAGTGACAAAATGATTGTTTTATTTTTGAAAAATCCTTAAAAGCTTAAAAATGCAACTTTATGACAACTTGCTAAAATATGTAATTTTCATATAAATGTGATACTTCTAAAAATGCAATATCTATGCAAAAATATATTTTATTACTTTAAAAATAATGACAAGACAAAAATCAACTAGTTGGAATTAACGCTGAGACCTATACACAAAAAAAAAAAAAAAAGAAGAAGAAGAAAAACCATGTTAGTACTTATTTGATGTAAATAAACCATCTAAATTATGCAACTTTGTAAAAATTAATACTACATGTTAAAATTATAAAATATTAATGAAGCTAATAATAACTAAAACAAAAAAACTAAAACTAAGTGCCTGCATTAAAAAAATAAAGTTAGTAAAAAAAAATTTATAAAAAGGACTAACATTACTAAATTAATTAAAACAACTGAATAACAATAACAATAATAATCATAATAAAAAAAATAAAAGAGAATAGAATCCAAAACCATCTAATTGGTCGAATCAGATTCGCTGATGCATAGGTTGGATTCGAGTACTATTTATGTTCATGGACAATGCAGTGGGCGTGGAATATGAAGTGCATGTGTGTGTATTGTACTAACCATGAAGTGGACGTGTATATGGTTATGTATGTGTGTGTGTATTTTAGTTGTGTGGTATCGTACTGTGCAGCCATGTGTGAGTGATGTGAGGGACTATATGTAGGTGAGTATGTGAATTAGAAAATCGTGGAGTGTACAGACGTAATTGGTGGGGAGATTATGAGGTGTGTACATAATGTGAATTGTAAAAATGTATTTTTTACAGCCTATTGTCCATTATTTACAGAGTATAAATTTGAATTTTTTGGATCGTTTTTACATATATTCAATCTTAACAAATCTAATATTAATAAGATATAATAATATCCGATTTAGATTTATTAAATTAATTAAAGATTTAATCCAATTTCTATAAGCCTTATATTGATTTGAGCTTTCTATCTTGGGCCTGACTCAATACAGACTAACTCATTTAATAAATCTTAAGTTTATTTGGCCTAATATAAATTAGATAAAAAATTGTTTTATATTAGGTTGAACTAAAAATATTTCTAAATGAAGCCCAACTATTCAACGACTCAGAATTTATTAAATTGAATACACATCTTCAACTATTGTCCAATCCGACCCTAAATAACAAACTTGAGTCGACTCAATGCTTTTAGTATTTTTATTTATTTATATTTTATTTTAAGTTTTCTTCAAAATAATTTTTTTATTTTCAAATCTAGCTCATTAAAAAAAGAATCCTAAAGGTGGCAAAAATGAGGCGTTTACACCGATGTTTTCAAAAGAAATAGCGTTGGAGCATAATAGTTCCTTCTTTATCCTTGATTAAATAAAGTGACAGGAAAAAAGATTACAATAAGGGTGAAGACAGTGGTTTAGAAAAAGTTGCAGGGGGAATAGTGTTTTCATAACATAAGTCTAAGTTTGGTTATAAGCTGTTAAATATGTGCTATAATTCTTAACTCAGATTTGAGCGAATGTAATTTCTCTAACTCACGATGTATTAGATAACGTCGTGTAATAGCATATGTTTGTCACATTAGATTCAAATAATTGGTCTTGTGCTTAATGTATAGTTTTATATCTCTATCTTAATTTACTGAATGGTTGATTGGTCATATCTCTATAGATGTTATTACTAGTGCTAGTTAAGAAGCAACAGTATAACTATACGAAAGCTACCTACTGCTGGATCCTAAAGAGTGATGTATAAAACCAATGTTTAATTACATTTATGGGGTATTAGTTCTTATTTTTGAATCTTTTAATATCAAACTATATATGCTTAAGCAAGATAAAGTAATTAAATTATGTAAACATTACTTGGAATATTTGAACCCTAGTATAAGATTTTCATACTTCCACGAGCAAATAACATATTTAATTTGTGAACTGTTTACTTCAAAGTGGATTAATCGTTAATGCATTGTGTAGATTAAGTCTAAGATAGCGGCTATATAGTCAACTCTATCCTAAAACAGTTTATACTGTGGAACTGTTATAACTTTGCCAATTTGGGACGTAACAACTATAATGTAAAAAGTAAAATATAAGGCGCACAATATATGGAAAGAAGTGTAGGGAAGTTAAAATGATATTAAGTTCTAAATAAATACAAATATCTAAATGTCTAGTGAATAATAGATACAATTCCATCTTCTCCTAAATCTAGTGAAGACTTAAGATACTTTAAACATCAAACTCTCGCTGCACTTCCTCTTTTATGGAATAAGTGGAGCCTTTGACTTCTATGTCTCTAACAACTACTAAGGTGACTTTGAAAACTATTACGAATCGATAATAGTTATCTAAGAAGAACTCTTTTCTCGAGAACTAACAGACCCCTTGCCTCTCTTAAGCGGTGTAAGCGGTATTAAAGGGGGTTTATGCTACATCTCCAACATAAGGGATTCTTTCAAGAAGTGATTCGGCTATTCTAGAGGACGGTTTAAACTCCAATTTTTTTACTTTCATTCGTTGATTCACTCCTTCTTTCTTCAGATGAGAGAAAAATATCCTTATCCCATAATAAGTCAAGAAATTAACAAACGAGAAATTTTGAAATTTGGAAACTGGGAAAGAGGCATTAAGAAGTTATCGAAATCTTTTCTTTAAGAATTTATTTGATTCAAGGTACAAGTTGAATTTCTTTATCATATAATTCGATAAAATATCTTAAATCTATGTTCAATTGGTAGGTAATATCAAATCGAAGCTATCAAATCAATTCATCGTTGAGAATTGAATAGTATAACATAGGAAGATGTTTTATCCATAACTCGTCAAAAATTGGATTCCGGATCCAACGCTTTTACTTTTCTTTTTTATTTGAATTTATTATTCTTTTCCATTCTTGTTTTTTTCTATAACCTAGCACCTTTCTTCTACAATCATCTAATGATGTATGATTTGAACACTCTTAAGTTTCCATTGGTTACAAAAACAAACAAAAGAAGTGAAATAGAAAAGAAGGAAAAAGATTAAGTACTTTTTTTTTAAATAGAGTTAAAGAAAATAAATAAGTGTGATAAAAAGAAGTCCCAGTATAAGGTATATAAACAATCTAATATTCCATCAAATTAATGATTTCTTTTAGAGTTTGTTCTTTTTTGGCCAACCCCCTTACTTTGCTAAAAGTGCAATTTAAAGAAAAAAGATTATTAAAAAAATGATTCATTTCATTTCTCTAAGCACGGTTGGATCCTTGTTTGATCTTTATTAATATCCTCTTTTATTGGATTAAAAAAGGGTCGCATATATTAAAAGTTCAGTGTTCAATTTAAATGAGATAGATTCTTTCAAACTAGTAATTGAAGCTAGACAAACTCAAAACCCGAAAAGGAAAGAAATGCGTATCATTTTCACTTCAAAGCAAGAAAAAAAAAAACTAAAAAGAATCCTCGTTGGGAATCAAATTCGACTATTTGTATCCCTTTTTACATTCAATTCAAATGGAGGGATGAATTGATGTATTTTTTATTGGATTTGATTTTGTCAGGGTTGATGGGACTCAAACTCGCAGCTTCCGCCTTGATAGGGCGGTGTTTTAACCAATTGAACTACAATCCTAGGGAAATAAAAAAGAAAGAGTAGATTATTAATATTCTTATGATTGCATTTAAACCAATTTTGTTTATATTAGAATCATCGTGTTATAACAATTATAACACGGGGATATAAGATTAATATCCTCATAAATGGGCACTTTCTGAGAGTGATATAGTAATCTTTTCGTTTTTGTTATTAACAAATTGAGTGATAATAAATCATCACTTTAAACAAAATAATAAAAAAAATGCAATCGTTTTTTTTTCCCTTTCTTTTGCTTACACTTTCTAATTAGTAATTAGAGATCTTGATATAAAATTTGATTGTTAGCAAAATTAGAATTTTTGGGAACAAATAAAAATAAATAGAACAGAGCAAATAACGCGATAGGGTTATATCAAAAAATTTTACTTTTTTTTTTTTTAATTTTAAGAAGCCAAAATTATTGAAGAACAGATGGGATATATCATTGCATGGTGGATCAATAAATTCTTGGACCGAGTTGGATTTGAATCAGCGTAAACATATTGCTAATAAATTTACAATTCATCCTCATTAATCGCTCGGGCATTGACTTAGGAATAATCAAGTCTAGGCATATTGATAATCTATGATCAACTTCCTTTCATAGTGCCTTACCTCTAAGGGAAGTCAAATCCCCGTTACCTCCTTGAAAGAGAGGTGTCCTATACCACTAGACGATGGGGGTATATTTACCCGACTACCATCATACTATACTATGCTCATGATATGGTATGGACAATTTTTTAGAAATTGTCAATAGAATGTTCTAACTAAACTCGAAAGATCTTTTCATAAATCATTAATTATAATCATTATTCAAGAAAAAAAAAAATTATTACTATTCTCTATTATCTAGAGAATAATAAAATAGAATGAATATTTCAATAAAATAAAATAAAATAAAGAAATAGAAAGAAAATAGAAGTAATACGACTGAAGTATAGGATTCTTTCAAAAAGTGATTCAGTTGTTCTGAAAGCTGGATTAAACTTTAGTTTTTTCACTTTCCTTCATTAATTCACTCCTTCTTTCTTAAGATGAGAGAGAAATATCTCTATCCCAGAATAAGGTAATAAATTAACAAATAAGAAAATTTGAAATCTGGGAACCGAAAAAGAGGGATCGAGAAGTTATCGAAAACTTTTATTTAAGAATTTGTTTGATTTAGGGTACAAGTTGAATTTATTTATCATATGATTTGATGAAATATCTTGGATCTATGTTCAATTGGTAGGTAATATCAAACAAGGGTAGCCAAGAAATTAACATACCCTTTAGTTTTTTCTTACATGCTCTTAGTCTCCATCGATAACTGTCCTTATGCTTAGAGTAAAGGATAGAATACATACTTTTTTTTTTTTTGCATTCCAATGAGTTGACATAGGCGTGATGGTTGATATAGTAGTGCTTCATCGCTCTTACAAGTTCTTTCTTGGTATTGAATCTCATGCCTATATAAAGATCTTCATCAACTTGTAAGTTATTGAACTCCTTACTTACATCCTTATCAGAGTGTAAGTACTCATTGTCCCTACCCCTATTGAAAAAGGGAATTGTATTTAGTACCCTTATTTCTACTGCATGGATATATAAAGTCTACATTAGGGTTGCTAATAGTTCCATTAAACTTGAACTTCAAGTGTATAAGTGCACACAAAAAATTTATATAGGGAAGGTACGAGTGGCAAACACTTTAGGTACAATGAGACATACAGGAGGTATCTTATTATAGCTATCATCGTCATCATCATTATCATCGTCTTTCTTATCTCCCTCTGGCTCATAGTCATCATTATTGTTGTTGTCATCATCATCACCAATTAAGCTTCCCATTCACTGAACCATGCAGTCATATGAAACTTCCTTTTGCAAGACTAATTCAACAGCCTTGTGCACCGCATTATCATCATCCCATATGGTCGTAGACATGGGTAATAACTCACATTCATATGTCACTCTTTCATTCTCCTTAGCTAGTGTCACTCCTTCATTCTCCTCTTCTCTTTAGCTAAAGGCACAAATGTTGCCTATAAGCTGAAGGGGTGGAGGTGCTTTTTCCACTTCTCTAATCACCACATACAAATGGTGGATGTGGATCTCTCTAAATGCTTTCGCTATCTCAAAGAAATTTTTGATGATGTCATTATTTTTTGTGGCAATGAGAAAATAAGATAGGCACTGAAATATCTATACAAAATCTCAACCTTAACACTTTTGATGAACTGGAACACCTTAGCAAACCCTTTTAAGGAGATACATTGGTTCTTACTTTCAATATCTTCATCGAGTCATGATAATATTTCGGTCTCGAATTTCCCCCTCACAATATTTCTATGAGCAAAAATCATAAATTTCATTGTACCCATTATTTTTAATCTATTTACATTACAAGTATTATTGTATTGGTTAGCATATAAGTAATTATGCATTGTTCAACACGATCACATACCATTTCCCATGCCTAAACTAAACAAATCCCTAATAAGCATTTTAAAGAACACTTAAGAGTACAACTTTAAAACACTAACATTTCAATTCTACTATAGCAAATCTATTTGCAAATATACCAATCATTAATATACAGTGTAGCTATATGATATATAACACATGTTGATATATAGGGACAACGTTTAATCGAGCTAAAAAAATCAAATATAAGTACATGCAATTATAGGGTTCTAAGTAGGGATATTCATAAATCAAGCGACATTCATGCAAAAAATTTGTACAAACGAAATAGATTGATACAAACAGATGCTTTATCTTCGATTTCAGCTTGAGATTTTCCCAAAAAAAAAAAAAAATTGGTCGAAAGGGAGGACTCGAGAGAATTGGTGTGTTAGGCCAAGAGAAAAGAGTGAAATGATTTGTTTGAAATGACTTCAAACGATTATGATGGTATTAGATGTGATATAAATAGTAGGAAAGAAGCATTCAGTTATAATATTTTGCAAAACTTGAAGGTGTGCATCTTTCCGAAAGACATCTTTACAATCCTTATCCGTAATGTTTTTTCTTTCGATTTTTTCTTGTGTATTTTTTTCGATAGGTGCATTCCTCCAGTATATATATTAGTTACCGATGGTTTGATAGAAAGAGGCTGTCACTATCTTTATTTATCCACTAATACTTAACTAAATATTATATTAGTATAAATATAAATGCTATACTTGACCTTAATAATATATATAAAAGATAAAACAAATAATTAACGAGGTCACTTTGAATTAAAAAAAAAAAAAACTACCAAGCTATTGGAGTTACTGATAGTATTGGAATATTGGAGTTTAGGCTTTAAAAGCCACGATACGATAGCCGAGGAGTGATTCCACTGATAGGATACATTTTCCAAAGCATATATGGCTACTGCGCATAATGACAATGTCATATTTGGTACAATAACATTAGATTAATTTTCAATTAACTCATCGAACTTACTACATCATATTTACTCTAATTAAATCTTGAGCTATTACTTCAAGCATAAGAGTGTTCTTTTCATTTTTACTAGGAAAAAAAAAATAATTGAGATGAGTTTTTTTTATTTTAATTTTTAATTATATTACAACTTAGGAGAAAATAGATTCATACCTTGGTTCATTAATACCAAAAAAATATATATATATATAATATATTATTTATTTATTTCAGTGTAAATAAAAACAAAAAATATGAAGCCAAAGGAGAGGGGAAAAGAAAGAAAATAAAAAATAAAGTCTGAAAAACAAATATCAATCGCTGGCCAAAAAAAAAAAAAAAAAGCAATCATGAACCAAAGCGAACCCATTAGTACGGATTATATATGGTATTATATCAACCGGTGGGTCCATTAAACCTCCAAGCAAATCCACCATCTTATGGTCATCCTCATCTTTCACCACTCATCACTCATCAAAAACTACGGAACCACATATTGAAAAAGAAAGAGAGAGTCTCGGATGGGAGGTGGACCGGCGGGGAGAGGAGGAGCAGCCATCATGAGGACTGCAGCTGGGAGAGCCGCTGCTGGTGCTGGTAGCGGTAATCCTCTCCACAAAACTCAACCCTTTTCTTCTTTTACTAAAAGCAGCTCTTCTTCTTCTAAAAACCCCCCAAAGCAAAAGCTCTCTTCTTTGTCATCTTCATCGACATCGATGATATCTGCTGCTCCTTCTGGTGCTACTACGCTTCGTCCATCATGGACGTCCTTCTGCTCGTCCCCATCTTCCCATGACGATGATGTTGATAGTGAGTTTGAGATCGAGAGTGAAGATGGATGGGTCCATATCAATGTTAATAAAAATGATGACTTTCATCGAATTTGGTCACTTCCTTCCACGGATGAAGTTCAAACCACTGTCTCTGCCATCCAACGGTACTTCACGTTTTGTATTCATGTTTTACGATGTGTTTTGGATTATCCTGAAAATAACGTTGAAGCAGAAATTTTGAAGGGGAATTATTATCTTTGTATGTTTCGGTTCTTTTAATATATTTCTCGTTAGAAAATGTTTACTTTCAATTCTACCAATTTCCTCCGTAGAATACCCAAACACCTTATTTGTTATATTTCAATTTCAGCATAGACCCGCATAAAAATGGTTTTGCTGAATTGTGCTGGTTTATGCTATGACATCAAAAAGAAAAAATATCTTTAGAAGTAAGCAAAAAATAAGGACGAAATCATAATACGGCGGTACCTCTTAGAATGTTGAATTTGGATAACTCTAAACTTATGCATTTTGATTTTGTAGGTAAATAATGTTGGAGTTTTGAAGTTAGATTTTTTTTCCCCAATGTGACGTGTGCGTGCATAAAGATGTATAAAATGGAATGGTTGATCGTCCCATTTAAAAAGTTTGATGACTTAAACCGATTAACTACAGAACTTTTCGGAATAATTTTGCTTTCTCTTTCCTATGAATAGCGGTATCTATCGACTAGTTTCAACTGCAATGCAAAGAACAGTTTCTAGCTATAACAATCACTCACCCAAAGTTGGTGCTCTACAGTTTCCATCTCAGCATCGCACTCCCTGTTAACCTCACCAATCTATTGCAAATTCATACTGAATTTTACTCCAACTTTGCTTGATCCTCAAAACACTCTGCTCGGACAACGTACATCTGCAACAAAGCATAGTCAAAACACACAATGATGCTTCTTCATTCATCTTGAATCGGAACTCTTGTTTCCAAGAAAGAGGAATTTCAAGATGGTTCTTTTCAGGATTCAAAGATTTAAACTGATACTTCCTTCAACCATAGGCTATAAAGAGCGAAAGATCTGGATCTGGAGAAGAGATGGTTATCAAAAGGAAAATGTGGACAGAGAACTCTCCGAAGAGATTTGTGGTGATTTTTTTACCATGTTGAGATCATTGGTGCCTGCTTTCATTGTTTTGGTGTACGCAGTTGGTGTACTGTGAGTGGGTGCAATGTTTTAGTTGCCTGTCAATTGATTTGTCTAAGCTTATACAAATTGGCAAATGTATTTGGTTTTAGAGTCTGATGATCTATTAAATGGTTTTTGTTTTATAGGGTTTTTGACTCCACATCAGACACACAGAATCTCCAGGATAAATATGCTCTCCAAATAGAGGGGAAAGTTGATCAAAAGGAAAAGCCCTCTGTGTTGTTGGATGTTATTCCGTCTTGTGGGTCGGATTTCATTCATCCATCTAATGGGCAAGAACTGCATCATTATGGCCCTCAAAGAGTGTATGATGCTTTTCATATGCTCCGGACCGAGCCTACTGTTCAGGTGCTTTTATGATTATCTTATTAGGGGTACAGATTTTTGAAATTAAATGACTGCAGAAATTAAATCTTTGTGGAAATGAAATGGGAGAATGAGACCGTAGCTAACCAAGCGTATCATTTTATGTACTTAAGGTGGCGGTTAAGCTGGGAAAAGTGCATATACTGAAAAAACGGGCCTGTTCAAATTTGTCATGAGTAAACTATTATGGAAATAGAAAAGGAAGAAATATATAGAGAAGATTATTTCTCTTCAGTTTCAGCATAGATGCATATTTATTTCTGACCATGCATTAGGCCGTTGTTTGGACTCTTCAGAAGTGTTTCTAATTCATTGTTGCACCATTATTTCTAGCCAACAGAAGCAGCCTCTTTAAAAATATGGGATGTAGAAGCACATCCGTATACTCTTATTTCACTATTTTCTAATAAATCTACTGCCACACTGGAAAATGCGAGGCCTGCGCAGCTTGTAGAAAATGAGAATGGGTTTAGTTCCTGCAAAATGGTGGTTAAATAATGTGGGTAGTAGACAGGATACTTTTATTTGTCCCTGAATTTTTTTCTTTTCAATTTTCCTATAAAAAAATAAAAATAAAGCAATAGTCATGGTGATCGATATACTTAATAAAATGAGAGGAAGATAAAGCATTTAGATTATTACTATAATTTTCTCAATGCAAATGCCATATTTAGTGTGGATGAAGTTTGTCTATGAAACATGAATTATCTGTCACTCCATGATGTTGATTTCATATATCTTTCAGAAAATGGTCGTCTCTTTATCATCTGATAAAGCTGTCTGGGATGCTGTTTTAAACAATGAAGTAATAAGGGAGCTCAGAGAGTCATATCATGCAGGTTTGTATTAACAACCCTGGAAAATTTAATTGACAAACATACCACTGGGCACTGGTATCATTGTGTTAGGGAATAACTTTTAATATAATTTAGGGTTCTTCCCATGTACAAATTAATTATGAACGAATACTTTTCATCTTACCCCAAAAAAAATATAATTTAGGGTTCAGGTATGCTGTTATTGCATTTTTTAATTAAATATACACACACGCACACGAAAAAAAAAAAAAAAAAAGGGGGAGGAAAAAGAAAATCAAGCACACGTGAAGGATGACATAGAAATTTGGAGAGATTGAGATAGGGTAGAAAAAGTACAATCACCTAAAACGACTAACACCAAACTAGGTGGCCTCAAAGCTATTGTTTCGTGACTTATTGGTGAATTACATATTTTAACTTTTTTGGTGATTGCATTCATAATGGTGTTAACATCTGGTGGGATGGTTTGATGGTTTATGCAGCTGAAACCGATAGTCTCCCCAGTGAAAGTTCAGATGACGGTTCTGATAAACCTAATGAAGTGCTGAATACCGTGAAGTGGTTATTTGACAATACAAAGGCCAAATTTATTGAAGTGCTCGAAAAGATTACCAAAATGATTGGTGGTTTCTTTAGACCCCCTGGAAGTGGAAAGACTGCTGAAGCAACTGAAGACCCTTTTGAGGAAAAATTGAGGACGTCGTTTCTTCTGTCCATTTTGGTCTTGATGGTGGTGGTTGTTTCCCGGGCCCGCAAGGCCTAATAATGATAATAATAATAATCTGTCGACATGATTTTAATGCTTCTGTGCTTACACTGTGACCCTCCAGTTCTTTAGACAGAGTAGATATGTTGCATACGGTTTTATTTTGCTTGAGAAGTGAAGTGAATATGCTTTATGCTTTTGTACATATTTATCTTTGCGCAGCGGCGAGCGTGCCTGCCTCCCAAGGAAAAGGGATCTATTCCTTTGATGTAAAAATGTTGTTGAATTAGTGTGCTTGCTTGTGGTTTTCTGAACGTATATGTAATCTAATATATGCAAAGCCAACCACTTATGGTGGTCGAATAACTGTACTACTGCTTCCTGGTCGGAGATGATACTTGGTAGAGGTAACGATGACAATCCAGTGTGGTGGTTCCTCTTCACGTCGATTGTGTAAAACCTCCCATTGGATATTCTTCGGGCTAGCTGTGTTAGACCAATCAAAGGCCTTTCATTTTGCTTTTTGTGGGGGTGGGGGTGGTTCTGATACGGAGGGTAGCCAATTGCAACAAAGAATTTCCTGGCAGAAAAATTACTGTGATGGAATATTTAATATGTCGGAATAGATCCGAAATAGAATTGCATTCATAATTCCATTTCCTTTCCCATGTTCGAAGCAGCTTTTAGAAGTTGAAATTGCTCTTAAAAGTGAACTTGCATTTGCATTCCAATATCACTAATAATATTTGCTCGAATGATCTTTTTAACCTTATTAATATATATATTTATAAATTAAAGTGTAATATTACTTTTTATTCCGAACTTTTTACGACTAAAATAATATAGGAATAAAATCAATGATTCTGTGGAATTTTTAAATATAAGAATGGACTTGCTCACTTCATATCTATTGTACGTACCATACGCGATATAAGTTTTAACAAATTTATAAGTTGGTTTGCTGAGCCAAGGAAGAAGGATGCATACGGTATTACTATTTAAAGCTCTTCCATTTTAACTACAAAAGGTACTCCAAAAAAGATTATGCGCCAATTCCCAGATCTTTCTCAAGCATCTCTCTCCAAAGGACCAACTCTTACTAGGTCAAAAGGTAAAAAGGAAATTCATAGTAGGCCAATGAGAAATCGAGCATCACACCTTTCAGGAAGAAAGATTTGAATTTAAACCATGGTATTTATCAAGGGAAGAATCTATTAGTAGCTAGGATAAGGCTTAATACAGTCCCATGTCCTGTGTCATCACTGATGATCTAGATGCGGAACAGTCAATTGAGTCGCAGCAGAAAGATTGAATCTAATGTTTTCCTGCACAGGATGAAATAGCTGCCTAATTGTATTCACTTTACACATTCGAACAAGCTTTCTCTTCTTACATGCCGCGATTTACTCATGTTTTACAGTAGATTGCATCAGTCTCACCCGCAATTTGATCCTTTCAACCCAAATCAACGAATGAGTCTAAGATAGAATCAATATCAGGAGTTACAACAGCTCTTTTTCCAAGATCTCCAATTACACAACACTGTCCCTTTGCAGTGTTGATTGCTGCAACATCTTGAGCAAATATACAGTCAGATCCAGGGGAAACCTACAGAAGAAAATCAACAGAGAAAAATCAAATCCTCAGATGCTCATAGACATGCATTATTCAAATCAAAGGAGCCTGGAGGTGTAACTCACATTGTAAAGGGTCTCTCCTAGCTTTAACTTGACAGCTCCACTCTTGTACACAACAAGCTTCCCCATCTGTCCCCCCGGTAGCTCTTCTAATTTGTAGCCTCTCTGCGACTCCCGTCCCCGTTTTGAGTCCTCAGCTGGCTCTTTTCCTTCAGCACTGGCTGATCGCTTTACTAAGGGCAAGCTAGCTGGGAGTTGAAACATGAACAACTTTTCTTCCTCACTTTCCTCCTGCCAAAAAACCACAATTGAAAAGTCTGCTACTTTGAATCGCATTGCTTCCATTAGAGAAAATATCAGTGTGGCACGAAAAACATTACTAACCGTCAAACCAAGCTCTAAAGCCGGATTTATGGTGCTCTCATCATACTCAGCATTTCTAGTGGCTTCTCCAAATTCTGCATCATCTAAAATTTCTGGATACAAAATAAGCAATTGAAATCAGGTCAAGAAACTACAGGAAAATAAAACGATCCATGAGAATGTCTGACAGTGACATTACAGCCAGACAGCTCCAACTGCTGATCTGATACACCTACAGTCAAGGCTGGTCACAACAGTTTGTCGTACCATGATGGTCTTACCAGACCCATGGTTGACTCATAATTATAGACTAAATTTAAGGCCCAAAACATGCCATGAAACACCAGAGGCCATGCCAATATTGCACATACAGGAAAGTCCCAAGTCCTGTCCTTTGTCAGGGCAAAAAATATGCACTGCTTGATAATCCCTTTATTAAAAGGCATGCTTCTAAACATAATCAGCCAGCCAGAGCAGATGCATTTTTTATCATACCTGGGTCCCCAGAATAAGGCCTCCTAAGAGGGAGAGTGGTAGGATAGTAAGAATGATGGCAATCCTGCAAGACCAAGGAGACATTGCCTTAGTATGTTTATGCGCCTATATATCATAAGGCCAAAGAATGCATCTGCATGCAAGCATGTAAAATCGTGTGCATGCTTGTGTATGCATGAGAGAGAGAAAAGAGAGAGTATACATACCCAAGGTTCCTTGTATTCTTTCTGGATCTTCTGGGGGACTATAGCTAAAGTATCAGACTGTCCTTTTCCGGGGTCAGAGCTTTCTAGTCTGGAGCTACTACTTTGATCATTTCTCTCATCCTTGAGAACCGAATATGTCCTCAGGGAAGGAGATGATGTACCTACTTGACCAAATGCAACTTGGACAGGGGCTGCAAAGTTGAAAATTTTAGTTGATGAATCCTATCCTTCTACTTGCAAGATGCAGGTGAAGTTCTTAATATCAGGACGATGGCTGAAATACATAACCAACCAATACTGTCCTACTTATCATTGAAACAATGAACAAGTGCTGCTGGAAGAAAGGAAACGCAGATGTTAAAGCCACTCTGGTTCGGAAATCTGTCTCAACTTACTTAGCATTCGGAATTTAGATAGCTGGAGCCACTACTGTACATTGGCATTATCCTTAGCACAGATAAGTGCCAAGGTCCAAAACTATGAAAATCGAGAAGTCCCTTCTATTTTGTTATCACCAAACTCTTACGTTGATATATCAACAATAAGCACCATATAGCAACAGAAAAAGATACAAAATGACACAGTCAAAGGTCAGGCCAAGATATTCTTACTATAGGACTTTTAGGAAAGCAACTAACCACAGCCTCCCTAAGTCCTCCAACAATTTACTTCATAATCCATCTTCCTCACAAGTAAATTGGCATGCATTCGATATACCAGCCAAGCACCTCTAGAAACCATAATAAAGCTTATCTCCAATATTTAAATGTGGTAATCACAGAGTCTCGATCAATTCTTATATCTTAGCGTCATTTACAAAGCGATCTCTATTATGCCTCCCTAAGTTACTGAATTTTGATAACACGACGAATGGTTATGCCTTGCTTGGTTACAATTCTAAGCTATTAGAATCCATGGAATTACATTGCTCTTATCAACATGCCTTTATTCACACCTAGCTCTCATTTTATAGACTCTCTGATGAGTTCGATACTGCTTTGTGCTGATACTAAGCTTGGAAGCATCCATGTGATACTGGTGACTCTACTACCATAATAACGAGTTATGACAGATTCACAACAGTTAACCTTTTTGAAAAGCAATCTCCAGCTGTTTGGACAAGCTTGTAACACTCAATAGACTAAAAGTTCAGAGGTCCTTAACTTGAGCACATTTGTGGACATCTTAGGAAGTGATGAAACGGCATTACTAGGATTAACAAACCAACTCAAGCAGAATGCAAAAATTAGACAAGAAAATACACAAGTAGAGGCATTAAACTTGTTATACACAGAAAATGGCCTCACATTTCTTTTCTACTTTCCTCCCTTGTCGACTAAAATTTTCCTGCATGTCAAAAGAAAGAATAATCAATCATAGAAGCAACCTTTTTATTTGTGTCTCTGATGAAAATAAGCATTTTCAAAGAAGCTTTCATCATACAAATCATTCATATTGTATATGATGCATTTTATGAAGTACATGGTATATCATACAAAAAGGAAAAAATGAAGAAAAAGAAAAAGAAACATTTGCAAATCCTAAGTGTCCAAAACAAACTGCAGAGAGGCAGGCCAAATGGAAAAGCTTTTCATCTTTCCATTACACTTTTTTTTTTATAAAGTATATAATCAATATAAAACTTTTTTTTCCTTGTCTTAAACAAGTATTATGGTACTTCCGTCAAGGTGTTCCTTACAAAAAACCATCACTGGTAAACACATCAGAGGAAGTTAAAACCATGAAAAATAAATAAAGGAAAGGAAACTTTGTCCCACATATAGCCATGTGAAAGGGGTTATCCTATGTCTTCTTCATGGAAGACTCATCATATTGATTGTTATAACAATCTCAATTAATAGACTATGGAGTGACTGGACAGATCCGATGACAATTGACGGGATCCTAGAAGTTCCCCAATACAAAAAGACAAAGTATTTATTTTGAGACAATCTCAATAATTGCTACAGAATGGAATAAACCGATACCTAAAATGGGGGGAAAAAAGAAAGAAAAGGAAAATGGGAGAAAAAGAAAAAAAGATTCCAACTTGAAGAGAGATAGTTCAAAGAATTACATTGAAACGGTGAAGTAGCAACTGGGCCTGTGCATCATCATCAGCTTCATGTTCCTCCTTGATCACCTTACTGCATTCTCAATGTCAACAACCATACATTATATCTCAAAATAGATAGTAATGCCAAAAATAAAAAATAAAAAAATAAAAAAAGAAAAGAAAGTGTAAAGATAGAGAGAGAAGAAAAGAGAATTCATATAAAGAAAAAATAAAGATAAAACGAAGAATTACGTTTTGGGCTTTGGGAGTTTCTTGCGTGATGGTACTTTTGGAGCGAAGCTCACCTGCGTAATTTCGAAATTTTAACTGGATAAATTTATAAATTTATGTTATGTGAATGATATCGCAGTGACTCACCTTTCTGGTCTTGTTATTGCTTTGATCCATGGCGAGACTTAACAAAAATTTAGAGGTAGCGAAAAATGAAAGCAGTGGGATTCGAACTCACGACAGAAAGAAAATAGAACAATCGCATTACCACTACATCATTTATTAATTGACATATTTGCCCTAATTTTATTTTATTTATCTTAATAATATGAAATTGAGCCGGCCCCTTGGTCTCCTCGCCTAATCGATTTGTTAAGCAACATGATAAATTTATTCTCTTTACAAATTCGAGAAATGCATTTCTTTGGCAGCTCATAATTTCTTTACTTGATTTTTTTACTTTGAAATTATTAATAAAATATCAATGACAATGTCGGATATATATATTTTTTTACCTTCGCGAAAAGGAAGCATTTTCCGTATACATTTTACCGATATTAATCTATACCTATCAAAGCCAACACACAGTACTGTTGCACTTTTAAAGACTTTTGAATACTTACTATTATCACAATTCTTGTCAAATGAATAGATTTATTTTTAGAATTTCAAAAATATATTTATTTTGTACTATAAAATGAATGGATTTTTACATTACTAAATATATAATTTAGTATTTCAAGATTCTTTTATCAAGTAACCTAAGCTAATATGCAAATGATATAGTTGATTAATGAATTTGTTCAATGTTTTTTTTTTTTAGCCAATTAAGTTAACATCGAGGGAAGAGGGATTCGAACCTTAATGCATCCCAATAGGAGACTGGTGGAACTATAATAGTCTTGACGAATTTGTCTAATGTTGTATCATAGATATATAATAACCAAATGATATGTTAATTAGCATTATAATATATTAGACCACAAGTATTAAAATTCAAAGGTGATATACATACAATATATATCCACATGTATACAATAGAAATATTCAAGTTATATATATTATTAAAACCTTTGTGGTTTAAGTAATGGCAACTCTTTTTTTTTTCCATAAAATTCCATTAAATACTCTTAAAACTATTATATTATTCAATGACATAAAAATAATTACATATGATATTATAGTAAATTTCTAGATTATTTGTTTTTAACTTTACTAACCTAGTATCAAAGTTTTCTCTTCTACTTTTCCATTATTCTCTTATCACCATTCCTTTTTTCTACATTTCTCTTTAATTTTTTTTTTCTTAATGGTTTTATATCATCTTTTTTCCCATAATTTTATATAACTGACAGCACACTATTATTTACACATAAGACACAAATTTCAATGCATAATGGAAATCGATAAATTTTAATTAAAAATTTAAAATATTTGAATACAATATTAATAATGCCGATTCAGAATAAAGTGATAATTACCCTAAAATCAATTCATAGCTCTATTTAAAAAAAAAATAGCATATAACATAATTTACTCAAAATAAAAGAATAAAAACACGCAAATTGGAGACATGAATCAAAACGGAACAATCCATCGCTATTTATATTGGTAAGAAGTTTTACAAATAATTTTTAGTCATTTTTTTATTTTCTTATATTAATTTATAATTATTCTAAGAGATCTTACTATGTCATTTTCCCATGATTTTAGGTTGTATATGTTTCTTTTTTACTTTATGAATTATTGTAGTTTAATTCAATAATTATTTTATGTTTTAAATTTTATTATACTATTATTTTTATTTATTTGGGTGCATGTCCACCAGTATAACTTAAATACATATAATATGGGTTGTAAAAAAAGGAAAAAAGAAATCATATAAATTAGCAAAAAGCTTCTCTCTTGTGAGGGGTTCACATTAAAAGTAAAATTTTTATGTTTGCAAATATAAAGAAAGTCCGCAAATAATGAAGCACATTAAAGGAAAAAGACATTAAATAGTACATTATTTAAGCAATCGATTAAGTGGAGATTAAGGATGTTCATGATTCAGTTTTATGATTAAATAGATCCGAATCGTATTTGAAATGGTTTGATTTAAATTCTTAGTGAATTAAATCATTTTTGGAGGTTTGTAGTTCTAAACCAAACTACTTTAAACAAGATTCAATTTGGCTAGAACCGCAAAATACTTAATTGTTTAAACAAATTTTACTTTTTAGGATCCACATTTATCATTATAATCCTTACTTGTTCATTTTGAATTAAAATTCTAAGTAAAAAAGTTTAACAATGAGATTATAACCATAAATATATATATATGGATACTAAACAAAATAATTATGGATAATATTTCCTCTCCAATAAGCTCAAACTTGCATTTTCAGAAATGATCACATAAATTACCTACTAGATCACAACATTGCATTATAAGCAAGTTGAGTAGAACATAAACAAAGAACCAAGAAAGTACTAAACAACTTGTCATATTGCTCCTTATTGCCTAGTGTTGTGCCAACTCACAACCCACACATTGAAAAAAGGTTTAATTGCTATTAAAACTTATAGAATAAAATTTTAAGTCCACAAAGGAAACAATAAAGCTTAAACAGTATATTAATAAGGGTCTCATATCCCATCCAACTTCTAAGCTCCACCCTCAACTTCAAGTGTTTAACTTCGATTATACTTTATCATAAATATTCATACACTATGTGAACTAGAATAAAAAGAAAAAGAAAACACTATATATATATATATATATATATCTTATTAGATCACATAAGCGAGTAATTTATGAAAGATCATATAAAATCTAATTAAGAAAAGAGGATCGAAACGGCTTGGTTTTTGATACCCTGAATGTTATATTACGTTAAGAAATATTGCGCACACGAAGTTGGAAGAAGATAGTTTATGGCTTATGCAGTATGCATATGCATGCAAACAAAGTTTCCATTTCATTGAAGATATTCACTTATTTGCATATAAGAATAAGTGTAACCTCTGCAAGTCTGCGACTTAACGCTAACTTTTCAATTACCAAAAACAAATCATAATAACAGTCACACTTCATGCACACTACATACATATAAATATATAAAAACACTCTCAAATACATCAAATTACACGATTTTCAAATAAGGAATCTATTTCTTTGCTTTTCCTTTTTTTTTTTTTCTTTTTTCTTTTTTTCCTCTTGATGATGCTTTCACGTTCACATCCTTCGAAGAGCCATACCAGAAACTAACACCAGCACCATTAGCAGCACTACTGCGATGAATGAGCCCACCACCGAACCGCTCACCTTCTGGCAAAAATCACCGAACTGGTTGCAGATGCCGAACCAGTTGGTGCTCGTGTTCCCATTGTGAGCCAAGTAGACTATAGCCGCAGCTGCCGCACCCGCTGCCGTTGCCAGTGTCATCGCCACCTGAAATTATTTAATAAAATAAAAAAAAAAATCCTTCTGTTAATTTATGATGTATTTATTATTTTTCCAATTTGTTTTCAAATGTGGAAGAGCTTACAATGTCCAAAATGAATAGGAGAAGCCTTGGTCCGACCGCACGTGGACGAATTATGCATACGATGGAGAATGGGAGTGAGAGGACCAAATAACCACCAACTATGGCCATGGCAATCACAAAAAACCTGCATATATATATATATATATATATATAATGAAAACATTAACATATATCAGAAAGTAACAATATTAGTAAGGTTTTATTTAAGAATAATGGGTGTAATAATAATAATAATTTTTTACGTACTGAAAAGTTGGGAGGTCATCATAGCTAGCTTCGAATTGAAAAAACGTAGTGAAGAAAGGAAGAGTCTCATCGCTGGTTCCCATGGCAGCAGCAGCGGCTAGGGCAGCCACGATCGCGAAAATCCGAACAATGAAATCAAGAGCTGCAATCCCTTTGCCCAATCCAGCAGCGCCCCTGTCATGACCAACGGCGGCCACGATCGCTGCTTTTCCCTTAGAGGAAGAGTTTGATCTCTCAGCAGGGGTCTCAATCGTGCTAGACATGTTTAATGAAATAGTAGCAGTAGCAGGTATATTATATGATAAAGAGAGAGTTTGAAAACAATTAAAAATAAAAAATAAAAACTTATTAAGCAGCCAAGAAACGTTAAAAGCTTGATGATGAAAATGGATAGCAATGTTAGGGGGTATATATAAGATTAGAAGTCAGAATTTAAAATTTTGGAAAATGAATCGGAGCTGGATTATTATTCAGTTGGAGTTGATAACATTAACAGGAAGAAGGAGAAGAGGAGTTGTTTGCTTACTTCTCCCGGCCGTATTAACAAAGTCGTCTGCGCTTTTATTTCTTTATATCTTAACATAACATGGATTAGTTTGTCTTCCTCGATTCCATCGTAGGTTAAAAGTCAGCCTAGCTATACATACATACATACATACAAACATGTATATATATATATATATATATAGCTTTTTTCTTTTTTATTTTTTAAGTTCCGTTAAGGGTTGTGCATCAATCAATTTGTTGAATAGTTAAATTAATAAATTTCCCAAACCTTCTCGATACTAATTATACATTTTACAAAAAAAATAAAATATATAAGCTTATAAAGCTTTTTTTTTTTTGTAACAAATCACATAATTGAGTATGATACTGCTCTTTTGTTTTCCTTTATTGGAGCTAGTGAGCTTTTACTTTTAGTTCTGACCACTTTAGACTTTATTGGTTGACTCCCTTTATCTTTATTCAATAAAATTAACACCTCCATGTAAGTCTAGGGGAAAAAAAAAAAAAAAACACTAATTGTATCTCATAGAGTTGACTCTCGATTATGTATCTCATCCTTAATTAGCAAGCAATTTCAATCATACTTATGTAAATAAATTTATCAAAAAATATGATTTGATGCAATTCTACCATTTGAACTAAACCGTAAACTATAAACTGTAATCCATATTTTGATTCAAAATAAATGTAAAATAAAAAATAGAGTTATGCTTATGTTCATGGTAAGAGTGTAATTAAGTTGGATCGAATTAATATAATATTGAGTTCGAGCTCGATTTAAAAACTAGAAATTTTAATTTGATTAAATTTTAAATTTTAAGCTTGAGCTTTCCTTGAAGATATATAGCTCGTAAATCTAACGAGCATAATATTTTAAAGTTCGAGCTCGACTTAACCATCATCAAGTCAAATTCAAACAATTCATAAAACGACTTAATTCATTTACACTCTTAGTTCATGGTTTGGTTTAATGTTATCTCACCTTTAATGGTTGAACATGAAATGAAGATGTTGAAATCCTGTTGAATAAAATGCCAAACATTTGTTCCGGAAATTCTTTTGGCTAAGTATTAATGTCTGCATTGGAATTATGAGGATTTTAACATTTAGTTTACAATGGTATTTAAACTAAATGTGAGGAGGAGATTTGGTTGTATAATTTTTGTGATATTGGATGGGATAAAAGATTTTATCCCATGTTTAGTTGATAAATTTATTTAGTAAATAGTCAAAAATTGTGTTAATGGATTAGATAAATTGTCTAAATTTTATCTCATTTATACCATAGTATAAAAATAAAAAATATTTTAAATTCTCAAAAATATGTTTCCAAGTTATAATATTGAGTTAATTAATATTATTTTTATTAAATATTACAAAAAAATATTTATTTTATAATATAAATAATTAATTTTTAATATAAATTTTGAATCAAGTACTGTTTAAATTAAATATGGTATTATAAGTTTGTACTGTCCAATACTTTTTATACTTACTATATCCTATTCTCTTTATCTAATATAATTCTTACAATCAAACGCATATACTGCAAATAAATCAAAATTGTTGATGAGCACTTTATCCTATCTCTCACTTGAAATTCAGACAAAATTGCGATTCCCATTTCCCATGTCCTAAGAACAATCCGTGAACTAAGAATTCCATTGGAATCTCGTATGAGATCCGGACAAAGTCATGTCGATGGTTGGAGAGTATTTGTTGAAAAGATTTTATTCAAACATAATAATGATAGATCCAAAAGAGGTCTAATCTTGTAGAACATTATTGTGGTTACTCAAAAGTTGCAGCGGCATTTGGCTCAAACCAACATGTTGTTTAAAGCATTTAAGTCATAGTTTGTTGTAATAGATGGTTTAGATCAATTTCTAACCGTACTAAATACAATCTAATAAAGAAAAACAACATTTTAAGGATCATGACTCTTAAAAAAGTCACATCTCTTGGCTTTGCTGGATATTTGAGTTATATACATAACTCTATTTGTAGCCCATAAGGCAGTAGAGTCCCTTCTCTCTGTAAATCCCTCAAAAGTATCAAAAACTTCTACAAACAAACACCGTATGATCTTTCTTTATCCTTAGTGATGCCCTCTTGGTGCGACCAATCGTATTGATTTATCTTAAATATACCTTAATTTTTTCCTATCTCAAGTATTTGATTTTTCTTTTTAATTATATCATGTTAAATATGCGAGAATAAGTCGAAATGGAATAAGTTAAGTTTTGTAACATTCAAAGAAATTTGATAGCATATAATAGTTAAAAATATATTTAATAAATAATACTATTTAAACATTTAATATTACTTCATTCCGTTTGATTATGTAACCATCTCCAAACATAGAAAAGTATTTTTCATTCCAATCCTCGTTCCGTTTTATTTCATTTCTTTATATTACATTCTATTCCAGACCATTTCATCGTATCAAACGTGATATTAGAGAAAGAAGCTGGAAATCCACAAAAGTTTCCAATTATATCAACGATATTAAAGGAATAAAAATTATTCGGTGAGTCCATACGTCTTATCAATAAAATTGAAATCTTATTCTCCAGTAACCAATCAATCGAACAACATAAACGGAAAAAAAGAAGTACGAGATGTATCAAAATGATACACGATGTTGTAGAATCGTGAGTGTGCGTGTTTGTTTTTTTGTTTGGAGAGACTCGATCTAAAATCCAACTATGGATATGCAAATTTGTGCCATAGCCATTGTCACGCTTATTAATTCATTAAATAGCAGAAGAAGACTTGGTGGCAATGGCATGTCTTCCACCACCAACGTAGGAAACCCTGTGTTTAGCGGCATGTCGCGAGGAGGAAGAACCATCGCTCTTGAAATTGCATGCATCCAGCACAGCCGTAAGCTCAAAGGGTGGCACATCCCTAGCGAGCCACTGGTCCACATAAAAAATGGTTTGGGCGCAGGGTCTGAGTGGTCCGGTGGAGGTGACCTCGATGTAGTCACAGTACCAGCCATGGTGCGCCCCTGACCCATCCGAGGTTAGGTTTAGCCGGCAAATAGGGGAACCGATGCAATGTCCACGACCACTGAAGACGTCAAGGTTGCCACGCTCGAAGTAGTCGTAGTAACCACCCATGAGGCCCCAGTGTTCGAGATTTGGGATCCAAACTGAGTTCCCAGTTCCATCGCCTAGTGTCACGCTTATCTTTGAATCTGTACCGCCTTTCATTATTGAACCGGTCTTCACGTATAGTGTGTACACGCAGTTATTCTGCAATGTATATATATATAGCAACACGACATCATAGAGGAATCAGTACAGTACAGTATATATTTGAATATACAAATTGTCTTTTACAAAAATTTATGGCATGCGTAAATTTTAAATACACACTCTGATCTTTATGGACTCTTTTGAAATTAAGTATTTAGACTTTACATATTAAAAACATATTTTTAAAAGTTCTGCATATATAATCATTTTGACTCTTACATTATTAACATGACAATAAAAGCTAATTTTTAATGATTCTTTTGTTATTTTGATCGAGGGCACAAAATTCATGTCAAAGCACATCGATTTATGAAATTTTGGAATCTAATCGCT
The DNA here is from genome assembly GCA_024138005.1 of Lumnitzera racemosa. Lineage (NCBI taxonomy): Eukaryota > Viridiplantae > Streptophyta > Magnoliopsida > Myrtales > Combretaceae > Lumnitzera > Lumnitzera racemosa. Next base: position 111,865,023 of record JAMXBC010000004.1, read on the forward strand.
TGATTTCAAACAAACAAAAGGATTATTTTATTATAGGTCTTATTTTGTTTGCAATTTATTTTTAGAGCACTTCAGGACCGATGATTTCTCTTTCTCAATGCCTCGTACAACCAGCCATAAAAATAATTCATATCTCAAGCGACATATTTATTTAGACAAAACTCATCTTTCGACCCCAACATTTTATATAATAGGATAATTAAAAAAGGAAAAGGTATGGGGAATATGGATGGATTAATAATAGTATGGTTACACTTGGAAATTTTTATATTGAGATACACATGCATTGCTTGGGGATACATGTTCCTCAAATAAAACAAATTCAATTGCAGTGCAGGATGACAGATAATTAACAGCATAGATAGCACTTTGCCTGCAAGTAAAGAGAGCAAACACGAGCATATGCACAAGATTAGATTCATAGGGAAAAATTAAACGTCCTCTATGATTATGATACGATACATGACCAAAATTAAACTGGGAAAAAAGAGGTGTGTGGGGATAACATAATCGCTTACATCGGAATCTCCGGCAGCTGCCGAGGAAATAAAGATGGTCAGCAACACCAATGCTGCTGAAATGGAAAGATTATGAATTCCCATTTTCAATCGAACTAATTGTCTGTGAGTTATATAGCTCAGGACGGTTTACATAAAATGTATTACCGATGTGATGCCTGGGAACGGGCTCATATTATATAGTTTTAATTGTTGAGATTATGAATTTATAAGTTTGTTGAGGGTGCTTGTGCCCTGGCAAAAAATAATGTAATGCTGCCACGTGAGCCCCCACATAACTAGCATTTCATGGGAATGGAACTGTAGCCATCTGTCTGTGAGTAAATTAATATCATTAGAACAGAAATTGACCCAGCAATATTTCAATTATATTAACCGTATACTCCCTTTCTGTTCTCAGACCCAATTAAAAAAAAAAAAAAAAAAAGATTAAATTTCACGCCTAAAATAAGACAAATTTAACGTTCACTTTGGATAAATTTACAATTCGACCTCCCCTCCCCTGATCATTTTCAATGTTGTTTTCGAAACTTTAAAAACTCTGAGTTGAAAAGCATGTCTTAAGCGAAATCCAGTTTAGGTGGTTGATTCGAGCATACAATACAATAAAAAAATTGAAGAAATAGAACTAGGTTCAACCCTAATTTAATTAGGATTGAATTGAATCGGTTTTATATATAGATTAAGTCAAATCGAGTTGAACTATAAAGATTGATTCAGGCTATTCAACTCGAGTTTGACAACGTTGATTATTTTCTATTTTACTAGCTAATAATGATCGATTACAATAATTGAGCATGGACATTATTTATAGAGTTAGGTAATTTCATACACATCCCCTAGCCTCTCTCTTTTACATGCTATTTCATTGCAAATGCATCCTGCTTTAACCTATGAACAAAGGTATTGAGAATGTTAAAAGTTTTGGTATTGTCGAGAGTTAATAACTATCTTTTTTCGATGAGGGTAATAGATGTCCTTCTTGCACTTGCATGAGTGTTTTTTCTTAGGTAAATGCAAGGAGAGGATTTGTATAACAAAAAATGAGTACAAAAAAATGTACAAGTTTTTCAAGATTTGCAGATTAAGTTGAAACTATAGAAAGAGGAAATATATAAATATAAAAGAAAGAACACCAAATATATAATATGGTTATTTTGTTTATGAGTCAGCATTGACACATTTTAACCTTCATGACGTTTAAACATTATGACCTAAATATCCTTTCTATTCTTCAAATTTGACATTAATAAATAGCCGGAGTTTTTTCACCTTAAACACACATAAATTGATTGATGAATTCACAAATTTAGATTTCTCCAAACTCTTCCTTATCCTTCCATCATCCATCTCTCTCTCTCTCTCAATTTATAGAGAAGCTATCAATAAAATCAATGTGCTTTCTTCCTTTCATTTGTTGCCTTTATTGAAGATTGAAATTAAGATGGTGGGCTACAAAATTGACTAATAAGCTTGATGCTACAACACCGTTACTTGTAAAAAGACACCAAGGTTTGGTTCAATGCAAGTACTCCATTGCTCAAGCTAGAATCTCTTTGAAAACAACAAAATAATAGTTATAAATAGTTGATGGGGTTGAGATACTTTATGAAAGATATATATTACCATTTTTAGAGTTGAATCTTTTTAAACAAGAAAGTATATGTAGTTCATTGGATACACATCTTCCAAAAATTATAGTGTATCTTTATCAAAGATTTACCTTAAATATATGTGCCTTCATATTTGCTCTAACTTGAACATGGGGGGCCAAGTCAAGATGGGCTTAAAGGAGCTCTTATCATGAACCTTGATTAAAGACAACCATATGAATTGTGAAACCCCCTATGGATGACAAGGCAATGAGACAAGAGACCTATCCTGAGGATAAGTCAAGTTGAATAAGTAGGGTTGTTAAAAAGTAGCAAAGTGTAGAATTATGATGAAACAGGGAGTAGGTTCGACTTCGAGGCAAGCCAGATTAGACCTTAGATTTAACCTAGGAATAGATCAAGTTATTCCAATTAAGAATTCAAATCTTCATTAAAATGAGCCTTTTCAGGTCAACCAAAAGTAAGAGTGAGGCTGGATTGGATTTAGGCATCCTAAGTTCACAATTGCACACAAATACCTTTGTCCTTTCTAGGTGTATGCATGCAAAGTGTGAAACCATTACTATTGTGATAGTATGTATTGAGAAACGAAATCTAAAAGTTTACAAATTTACTTTTCTACACTTTAACTATTCATAATAATCTATTAATGGTTAACATTGCGAGAAGCTCTATTGCTTTAATTTAAATCTCTTCTTTTATTTATTCAATTTTATTTTTCTCTTTTTCCTTTTCAAAAAATGATGTAAATGCAGAACGGCATAATAGCAAAACTATCAACTTGGGTAATCTCAACACTTGGGAGCGCCACATAGATCCATTACCATCGTTATGCTCAATACCATTGTGTTTTCGTGCATGAGTAATCTCATGCTTAGAGGGTAAGTACTAATGGTTAGGTCTAATGTATTTTAATTAGAAGATAAACTTTACGGTATACTTTTTTAGTAAAATGACTATTCTACTATAGGAAATAACTATTCCACTAACCAAACTCACTAATTGTTTTAAAGGGATTCCATCTCAATCTCATGATATCAATCAAAGATGGTGTCTCATTTAGTTTATGGAATAGCTATTGCACGAAATTCTTGTCAATGTTAACTAAGAAATTAAAATTCTTATATTGGACCCAAATAAATAACTCCTGCTGGTCTTTCTCTATGTACTTTTACAGTTCACTAACGGAGCACATGAAAATACCCGCTCCCAGCCAAGACATCTAACCACAAGTGTTGGACCCGTATAACCTAAATCATCTAACCACCTTGAACCTCAAAGGATCATAACCATCAGATCCGTGCAACCCAAAATTAGAAACCCCAACCACTAAACCGTAACCATTAGACTAACACAACTTAAACCATGGACACAAACCATGTTAAGTTGAGCCAAACCGAACCGAGCCAAAGTGGTTTTGTTGTATATTTTGAGCCTAAGTTACGTATATAGGCTAGTGAGGTGATGGTTGGTACTAGGGTATTGTAGAGATCGAGAGATAGAGTTTCAAATGGGTAAAGGTACCTCCAGTGCTATGCATTTCAAACATATCATCTGCGACATACTAAGAGCAACCAAGCTTAGTAGCTATTACTTCATCATTTTATTACTTAAAAATTACAATTCTATATTCATCTTACTCTATCACGCCAATCAAATGCACTCTTAAGAAAAGATCACTCCATTTCCCATCCATATCAAATAAAATAAGAAAACCTAAAGCACTTTGTTGCGAAGCTTTATAACTTTCGGCTTCTTTTTTTTTTCCCTCCTTTCCATACAACGTGCAAGTTTTTCTCTAGCTGGGATAATCCACGTGAGAGATAGGAGGATGCTGAGCTATAGGAAACATAGCAAAGAGGCTTCCTTTTTAAGACTTCATCCAATAATGGAACCCAGTAAACCCAATGAAAACGATCTTCAGATTCCGTTTGCATAGAGAATTTCTATTTAAAAGGGCTAATCACCACCCAACTTTACCTACTGAAACGCATGGGGCCAAAATTCCCACGTCACATCGATGAAAGTTGCACGTTGGCAACTTTCACATTGCAGTGTTGCGCAACTGCTACAAGTTTCACCACAACAGACGTATCACATTCATATCGAACCACTGATATGGACAACAGTAGGCTGTCCTCTTCATTAATCTAAATATATTATCAGGCTTTTTCCATCCCTAGCCAGTAAATCAATTAGGGAGTTTCCCAGTTTTAAGATGTCGAAACACTCCACCAGTAGAGTTTGGCAATGTCTAAAGCCAACCACTTGAGGGGCTTTGCATCAATTCTCTAAATTTTTGGAGTCCTCTCCTCGACTCATGCTCAATGCCACATTTCCCAGACAACTCAAGCTTATAGTTTCGTAGTAAATGAGATAAAAATTAGCTTTGAGTACGAAATGAGCAAAGAGAACACCATGTCAAACATACAGTTCTTTCATGTGTTTACAATTTACAATTACAAAGATCAATTCACAATAAAACACATTTTTACATAACTCTATCAACAGAAGAATAATTAGTATATTATGGACAATAAGGCAAACAGAAAGCTGACCATGCACACAAGAAATTGCTTGTGCCCTGCACTGAGCTTTGCACATCCAACTTGCCACCTGGATGAAGCATTGGACGAGCAACAGATCAATCAGTGTCCATGAAGTGGGGTAAAAACCCACATGAATGTTACCCCACATACTTTCAAGGCCAAAGACCAGCCTGCAGAACATATGTAACCATATTTGTACCCAAATTGTCCATCTTAATAAAATCATCTGCCAAGGTTTTCACAACTCGCTCATCCTAAAGAAATTAAGAGCATGCAACGATTAATTCTACAAATGCAAATGAATGCCAGCGCTGCATATTTGAACGTTCTGGCAATATTGGTGCAAAGACTGCAGGCAGTTTAAATAAAAAAAGGACAAAAAGTGCTTGATCCATGTCGGGATTTACCTGAGATGAAATCACTTGCTAGAACTACCGAGATCAAAGTCCATTGTATAATCATATTCAATAGTTGGTATAACAGAAGCCACAAACTTGAGGAATAAGAAAAGGTACCTACAAACCACATAAAACTGGTTAAGATCTGGTTTCAGAAATTGGAGTCAGTAAGTGTGCACAATTAATGCAAGCATCATAACTGGAATATAAAAAGACCTGTCCATGTACGACTGAAAGAAATAAGTGACAACTTGGATGTGTATTATCATGGTATTCCCACAAACTCTTTGACTTTTGGTCAATACTCTTCATACAAGGATATTCAAATTCTAATGAGGACCATCGATAAAGAGAGTATGAGATAATTACTTATCAACTTCAGGTTCAACTCCACGAGACATTAACACATCGATTATCTTCTTCATTACAGCCCCATGTCTGCAAGGATGGACAGATGCATGCTTCCCAGGCAAATGTGGGTGGTCTTCAATAGTTACCTGTGAACAGTTTGTTGAACCAGAAGGTTCCTATTAATGTTGATGAGACAAGAGTGCTAACTGCATAAAACAACTATTTTTGAAAAATAAATTGAATTCGGTTGAATTACTTATTCAATATACAAATATGAGTTGGATACATTTTGGGTATTATTTATACAGGAAATGATCCCATGAAATGGCCCGAAAGATCCAAGGTCATCTAATACAAAACTGGACTTTTTGGAATACGTTTTAATGGGGCATTCTGATGACACACAAGGTGCCACTGATAAAATGTACATTAAGCCAGTTTCAACAGGGACATTCGAACAGGGCTCTCGAGGCCCCGGATATAAAGGGCGTTTGGATGGTGTTGAATTGAGCTAATAACAAGTGAACATGCAGACTATATATATACTCCTCTCCTTGGACATGTCAGGTTTTGAATTGAGCTAATAACAAGTGCTACAATTTTGTTCTTACACTCTTTAATACCTTCATCTCCTTGTTCTTAATTTGAAAATTCTATGAAATGATATGGTGTAGTGCAAGGGTGAGCTTTTATTTGCAATTTATTAAAAGCACTATAATTGTTTGAAATTTTTCTTGAGAGATTGTGCTTAATCCGGTCTTTAAGGGCCACCACCCAATGCTTCCCCCTCTCGGATTCCTTTCTTGCATTTTCAAAGTTCTCTTAGAGAAAAAAAAAAAAAATCCACATAATCTTACAGCAACTTAATGAGCAATCATATTCTTCAAAGTTCCCAGCAGAGTGAAAAAGAGGAAACTACACAGAGAACATAGACTTGAATAACAACAATGGGGTCCCATATATTAAATGGCTGAAGCAAGTAAAATACAACTACATTACGCATTAGAAATGACAACACTATTTCAAGTACTTCCAGAGCTTCTTTGGCCCTAAATTAAGCATGAAATGGACAAATTAACGCTATGGTAACATCAAGAACTTCTTCAGCCCTATATCAAGCATGAAATGGATAAATTAACACTATGGTAACTTCAGGAGCTTTCTCAAGGGATGCCTAATGCAAGACTAGAACAAAGAGTCTAGGTTTTGAATTTCCTTTTTTCCCCCACATAATAGGTCCTATCTGGGTGTTTGCTTATGCAAAGAATGATGGCCTCGTCACGTACTGAAAATATGGTAATGCAAGAAACATCATCTTCTTATGCAACCTTACTGTCTGCCATATTCCACATTTCATTCATTGATTAACTAATTCACCATTGCCATGTACAGCATGCTCAGATTCTAGAGTGAGCAGATCAAAGATTTTAGGAGACCCACTAAAACTCCAAAAGAAAGTTTACATAACTCTTTGCTATGTAATAATTACCCAATCAGCTTTCCAGGATCCAAATGCAACACATTAAAGGATGATATACAAGAAATTTCAAGAGAATCATGTGCCTAGCCATTTTTTTGCCTTAAAGAGAACAGATATATAGTTCAGTGTAGAAGGAAAAAAGGCCAAAAACCTTCATTTTGATGAAAACCATGGCTATCAACTCACCGTTTTCCGCGCGTGATCTTGGCTTACATCCTCAAGGACAAGTTCTGGTTGCAAAAGCATTCTTGCCTGCAAATAACAACCAAAAACTGTTCTAAGATACTACAAAAATACATGTAAATAATCGACTCAATTCTGAATTGGGTAATTTCATACTCCTATAATAAATTATGAATTATTGCCTAAACATAAGCAGCTAAAATGCAAATATCATAAACTGTGGACCCTTTAGGTCCATCAGATACATATCTTACAAGTTATGCCATCAACATAACTTCTCCTAAAACAAATACACTATACAAATAATTACCAAGTATCAACTTAATAGAATGAGTACTGAGTCAAACCTCATCATATCCAGTAAGCCATACTCGAGGAGTTTGATAATACTTATCATACCTAGAAAGAAACAAACTGGTCAAGGAAGAAATCACAACGCGCAAATAAAACCAACAAATGGAGGAAAAAAGGATGGTCTGCAGAAGCTTTTCATGTGTTTACATACAGCGCAAAAATAACAAACTATTCATACCATAATCTTCAACATCTGAATCAGCATATATTGACATATAAAGATCGTTATGAAGACTAAACAGACAACAGACAAGTGATTGAGAGATTTAAACCAGCTTTGACAAAAGCCCTTGAGCATCCATGCATGGACCCCATTCTGTCACAAGCCTGGAGATGGATCTAGTTGTAGGTCAATCCAAAAAAAAATTGCAGGTTATGATCAATTAGCCCTTGTAGCTACTCTAATAACTAACCCAAACTAATTGAGAATAATCTTTCTTCTTTGTCTTATTCCTCATAAAAGCTGTGTAATACAACCCTTAATAATAACATTTAAGGAAATAAACAAATTTAATAAATAACATAACCAGGGAAACAAATCTCCCTCGTTCTCCTACATTAGTCTTTCTTATAATACTCCTAACTAATTCTCAGATAATTTACATACTTATTCCCTCTTCCTTTCTTGGAAAAAGTTACTTACAGCCCCATAGAATTTCTATGAAATGACTAATATATATGAATACAGACTTCATACTCATGTACTTCCAAATGTAATTTTCACAACAAAAGATACTACATTCCAATATAATGGCATAATATGACGGCAAGATAATAATCAATGAATTGCTACCTGTGCTACAAATTTCTAAAAGCATAATTTAAAACATAATCCTCTGAAGAAAGACATTGAACATGTAACAATACAATATAAAAACTGACACTGCAAGTGCAAGCAAGGTTCACAGCAAATCTATATTGCATTGCAAATAATATAGCATTGTCATGACAATAAACAAAACTTAAAATGCATAGCTAACAAGAAGAGAATCTAAATTTCCTATGGCATTCATCTTACGTAATGCTAACATCATAGGTCCGTGTCCTCAGAATATTATCGTCATCAGGTTCGTGAGCAACGAAATAAGTGGATTGTAGAGTTGCCTGCAACAATTAAATGACGAAATTTGTGAAAGATGATCAAGGTTTTCCAAGTCATGCACTTAAGTGAAGAAGGACAAGCAAATTTATGTAACTGCTGGGCACTTTAGTACTATATAGTTGACAGGATGTAAAGATAAGTCAGAGGTCAACTCTTCTGCAATCTAAAGTAACCATAGCGAACGATAATCCATCTATGTAATGCTTTTAACAGGAAATATTGAAAGACAACATAAGTCTAACAATGTTCTATAGTGTGTCCATAAGATACTCAAAACGCAGAATTAATGCATTGTCAGGATATGAAATTCAAAAATGAAATCATTGCCAAGAGTGAGAACAGGCAGAGCAGAACATTTGTGTAAATGTATAACTCAATTACAGAACTTTGACAAAGTAGGTTAAAAAGGCAAAACTAACAGGATCCGTCTCGATGAGGTTATCAGACTCTTCATATTCTGCCATGTCTGGAATATCTTCATCCTCTTCTCCCCCAAAATATGAAGGAATAGACTGAATGGGATTTTTTTTGCTAATCTCTAAGTTATCCATAGAAGGCAAGTTCTCATCGTCATCGTCTTTATTTTCTGTTAGCAATGCACAAAATGAAAAATGTAAGAAGTAAAAAATAAACAAATAAAAGAACCTCAATTTTTAGTGTAAGTTTGGAATTATACCCCTAGGCTTTCCATGAGTTGCCAGCCAACCATCATTGTCTTCATTGTCAAGAACAACTTCACCTCCAGCAGCCTCATATTCCTCTTCTACAGATGCAGCCCTCCGTAAACAAGGAACTACAAGAGATTGTTAATTATTATGAATTAAAGGTAAGGTAAGGATGCACAGTCTAAAACTTGATCATGGGGTACCAAGCAACTCCCTCTATCCTATGTACAAACACAAAGGGACACTGCTGGTGAATGTACTAGATCTCACAGGAATGGACATGAAAAGGAAGAAAATGACAAGCAAATGAAGATGGATATTACTGGTAAGCCACCCCCTAACACTTCTGTGACCAAGGTACTTCAAGTTTTAGTCTTACCCCCTATGCTTAAGGAAAAAAAAATGTATATATATTCTTTGCCTATCATCATCATTCTCTTTCAGGCATAATTCTATTGGTTTTGGGAAGAACATTTACTGGAGATGGCTGATCTGAAATATTCAACAGTGAACCATATTAATCATTCTTGCAACATACCATTTCTAGTAATAAGGAATTGTTTGTCCTGTGGCAGATATGGCTTCCTCTTGCTTGGTTCACCTGATTCCCTGCCATAATGCCACAAGAACTATGCTATTTAATATACAAAGCTAGCGAATAAAATGGACAAGAATTGTACAACATAGATCTCAAATCTAATCATTGTATACAAGACAATCCAATCAATTAATTCTATACATAAAACTAGCACATTCTACTTCTACTCTCCCCACCAAGGTTAGTTCCTGTCTCCACCATCACTGCACTAAAATCCCAAACTCACCAGAAAATGGCACTACAAAGCTAATAAGCAACACATCAACCGCACAAATTATGCAAATTTCACTTCTAGTTTCAAAAGTAATGCTACACAAGTGACAACACTCAAGCATTATTCCAGCTACGCTCTTTTTCTACTCGTGTATTTTCAAAACACGGTTGAGACGATTTGGCCAATGTAAATGGCCATGCTTTGTGGGCGTTTTGCATCCATTTATATATTTAATTACTGATGAAAACATGGTCCACCATAGAGCGCAGTGGCAAAACAAGATAGATATACTTGATCCTAACCGCTCAATATACCAGGTAATAATGATTGGGAAATTTGAAAAAACCCTAGACAGGACCGAGACAGCAAGAAAAAATACCAAGACCAAGTTGGACACTTGGAGACGAGATTATCGCCGGCGATAACGAACTCACTGACGCTTAGAACGCCCTTTTCTTTAAAGGCGGAGACTGTGCGTGGGCTTGTGATTTTCTCTACGGTGCCCTTGAACGCCTCGTGAAGCTTTTGTGTTAGAACCATTTTTGAAAATTTTCGAGAGCAGATGTCCGATTGATGGAAATTGAATTTGAATTTGGTGGATTGAAGCCTTTCGGAAAACCAAATCTGAAATTACCAAAAGGAAGATGACCTAAATTCTATTTTGGGGAAGGCAAAAGTGGAAGGAAGTAGTGAAGCTGGAGTTTCAAGCTAACCCGAGAGATGTACGTAACGTAAGTAAATTTGGACCTGGTGTATACGTGTTCACGTTCTCACGATCCCAGTTCTTGACTTATGAGAATGAGCCTCGGTTCACTTTTTTGGGTAGGCACGATCTCCAATTTAAAGTTATATACAAGGAGGTTTATAACAAAACAAGTTATTTTTCGAAAAATATTAAAAAAATTCTTTTTTTTTTAATATTTTCTGAAAAAAATCTATATTGCTTTTTTTTTAAATTATTAATATGGTACAGTAAAAGCATATGTTCTTTATTTATATTTTTTTATACTACAAGCATATGTAATGTATGTATCTTTAGTATAATTCTTTATAACTTGCATACACTTTTATTATACTATCTATATAAACCCTAATCCGCATGATCTGACTCTATTCTCATCCATATTAATTTCTGAAATTTTAAAACATAGAGAAAACACGAAAAAACCTATAGTTGAAGTACTTAATCATTTTTTAACGCAAATATACATCGAAAACAGCTAATAATCCATATCTTGTAGCCATGGTTTTTTTTTCTATCTTAGTAATAGTCAATATTATGCAAATTTTTTTAGGAAAAAAAAATCATTACTTAATTACGTATATTTCGTAATCATAGGTATATTGTAAATTGTGTAAATTATTAATATTTCATGAAAATTTATTATATATTATTTAAATTAAGACATTTTGTGTATTATAGTGGATAAGTTACACGAATATGGGAATGAAAAATCTTGGAATGTAGGTGGAAATTGTTGTGTGTGTATGTGTGTGTGTATACATATATATATATATATTTTGGCGTTTGTATTGTGTTGGGTCAAATAAATAAGTTAAAGTTAGATAATACATAACGCAACTTAATGAGACGACTTATAGCATTTTATAAAGTTGTTGCTCGGTATGTAGATAAATTTTTTAATATCAACTAAATATTCGATTCATCGTGGTATTACTAGGGTAAAAATAGCAGATTATATGAAAGTTATTGTTTATATGAACGGAAATATTATAATGAGTAACTGGGGGTCAGCGTATGATAGGGAGCGCATTAAGAAGATAAAGATTATAAAGGATTGAAATTTCTCTCGTTTTAATCGGAGAATTTATAGATACGCCGAAGTTGACTTGAGTAGTGTTGAACTCATGTACAGGCATTCATTTTTCCATAACGCTGGAGTTACCTACAAGTTGGTGGCCATTAGAAACTATGAGGATGTTGAAAATTTCATCAAGATGGCAAAATCTTTTTGGGAACGGAGTACTCAAAAAATATACATAAGGCACATTACAGAATCGAATACTCGAGAAGAACATGAAATACATGAGTCAGACAATTCAATTTTTCTAAATCTTAATGTGCATTCAATAATGACCGGTATAGAGCAAACAAACGTAGATCAATTAAATAAACCATATATGAATTTCCCTATGTACAAGCATGTGAATACACATAAGAGCAATTTAATGAAACACTGACTCCCATTATCAAACATGAAGAGTCTTATGATTTGTATATAAAGAGAATACGTATGAACATAAATGTTGATGATAATAGAGAGGATGAAACAAACGTAGATGGTGATAAGAATGATATTAGTCTTGAAGATGACCACGCTAACGATTTAGGAGAGACCCATGTGAGACCATATGTTGCCGTGAGCAATGTGCCAATATAACCATTTTGCGGAAACAGCTCGAGCAAGCCCCATTGTCATACTGGTAAAGTATTGTCCAGTAAGCAATTTTAAGATTTTCCGCCAATAAATGAATCAGTAGACAGACTTATGAGAGATTTTACCCCATTTTACAACAGCAAATACAATGACAGTGGTTACATAACATTTAAGAGAGATATTAATGAAATGTGCAGTAACATCAGCAGCTATGATGAATTGAGTGTCGATATGCGTTTTAATACGAAGAAGAATCTCATAAATGTAGTGAAGTTGTTCCACTTAAAGAACTACTGTAATATTCATGTGGACATTTTGAAACCAACTGTATATACGGTTTGCTGTAAGAAGAAAAAACGGGGTTATAAGTGGAGGCTATGGGCTTGTTTGAAGAAAGTAAAGGGTCTTTTCAAAATAACAATTTTAGAGGATCCACACACTTTTGTGAACCTGATAATGAACCAGGATCATCTTCAACTTAACAATAACATAATGGCTGCGCTATTCATCAATAGTATATAAAACAACCTTGATGGTAAGTTATTCAATCTTGCAACTAACATATAAACTATGTGCAAATATACAGTAAACAATAAAAGAGTTTTTTGGGCCAAGCGAAAGGCTATTGAGATGGTATACGGGAGCTGAGAAAAGCCATATAATGAGTTACCGAGACTATTAAATGCAATGAAGTTGAGCAATCCAAGGACACAAGTGGATTAGGGTTGGAATAGTTCACCAAAACAAGGTCAATCCTAATTCAAGTGGGTTTTCTGGACATTCGGGTCGTGTGTAGAAGCCTTCAAATACTGTCGGTCCATTGTATGTGTCAATGACACATTCTTATATGGAAAGTATAGGCATAAGTTGTTGATAACTTATAACATAGATGGGGATAATTTAATAGTTCCATTAACATTTGCTTTTGTTGACACAGAATCGACAAAAACTTGAAAGTGATTTCTACAGAAGCTTAAAGTGCATGTAGTCGGCCAGAAGGGGGAAACCTTATATCTTATATCTAATAGGGTATCCAGTAATAAGTTGGCAGCCACCGTTTGCCGTTTGAAGATATTGTCTACAGTATGTTGCTAGTAACTTTAACAAGATCCACAAAAAACAATTATACAAGAAACTTGTATAGTTTGCAAGTATTCAAGCATAGGAAACGAAATTCAAATGTTTCATGGAGAAGTTGACACGAGCTAAGGAGGATGCTCCCGCATGGTTCAACAATGTTGATTTAGACAAGTAGACTCTTACATATGATGGATGTTACCTTTTTGGATATATAACATCAAACATTATCAAGAGTTATAACTTTGTTTTGAAAGTAGCACATGGATTACTTGTCATTGCATTAATAAAGAAGATATTTTACAATCGTGTTGCCTATTGGGAAGAGAGGCATAAGGATGCTACGGAGGCAATCAATTCTCGCAAAATCTATACTAATTACGCTTTAAGGATGTATGAAACTTGGAGGAGTCAGGTAGGTGTACATAGAGTCATTTCATTTAGCTTCCATAACGGTCTTTCAAGGTTTTAACTAGCAGTCGAATGATGAGGACAAGATTGAAGGGAGGAGGAAGGACACATACAGTTGACTTCAGGAGTTACACATGAACTTGTTAGAAGTGGCAAATATATAGGATCCTTTACTCCCATGCATATGCTGCTGCAGCAGGCATGAGGGTAGACAGCAAATTGGCAATAAGTGTCACGCCCCGAAGCGGCAAAGCCCCGCCGTGTAAACCGCCATAAGATAGAAGTTGGCCTTACAACCGCTATCTTAGACCTGATCTACACAAGGCGTCCACGACTAACCCGCTTTGAAGTAGACAATTTATAATTTAAACAAATCATTTAAGAAAGTGAGAAAAGTTATATATAGTCACTATAATTCAGTTATTACATTAATCAGAAATGAAAAGTAAAACATGTTTTGATTCTTCAATGTTTTTCCTCACTCCCCAGGATCCAGCAGTTGCTAGTTTTAGAGTAGTTGTTGCCGCTTCTTAGCCAGCACCTGCACGATGTCTATAGGGATGTGAGCAACCACAGCTCAGTAAGTTAGGACGGAGGACTTAAAACTATACCATACACACAACAAGGTTTTCAATCACTTATTAGGTGCAATGCATGTGCAAGCAAATGCCATCGCACGACGTTGTCCGGCCCGTCGTGAGATTAGAGAAATTACGTCCGCTCTAATCCGGGTTGAAGAGTTGCCGTTAATGCAACAGCTCACGACCAAACCCAGGCTTGTATAATGGAGACCTTGCTCCTCCCGCGACTACCTTCGAACCACTACCTTCACCCTCGCCGCGACCTCCTCTCCTGTCACTTAGTTCAACTAAGGATGAAGAAGGGACCATTTTGCAATCCTGCGCTATCCCTTCCGAAGGGGTCGGTATTTGGTCAGAGAGTCCTAAGTTCCCCTAACGGGTTGCCATGCATGTTCAATTATGATTACTGGTCGTATATTTGATTAAGTCCAATTCAGGGTGATCAATCATTACATACAATTCATACAATATGTGCCAGAGGAACAAACATAATCATAGCATCACCCATAATCAAGCACATGCACACATTCTCTATCTAACAAGCACAACCAAGCATAATCTTAAGCCTCCAAAATACAGCATCGTATTAATCCCAACTTACCTCGACTCCTCGCTTACTCACTCGAGGTCCAATTTGCTCAGGCCATCGCCGATCATCCCTATAACACGAACGTGGTTTCAGTATTTCATATAATATTATAAGTTCATCTTATCCTGTAACGTTTATTGTTAGGTTTTGTTTAAGGTTTAATATGCCTAATTATCTAGGTATTAAGTCTTTTATAATTATTTTAGGTTTGGGTTTAGGTTTGGGTTCCACATCAATTTCTAAATTAGATTCTAGTTCGATTTCTAGGTACTGTTTTGTACCCGGACCCTAGAAATTTGTTTCAACTCATAATGTGAAACTAACCACATTATTTCCAGATACCCTAAATACGATGACTACCCCTAATCAGCATTTTGTTCCATCCGGTACACTTAAATCCGTATTAGTGTACCGAATTTACTCATGTTGTGAGAAATTTTTACATTTTTCATATAATTACCTAAAATTAAATTTTGTTTCAGATTTGTTATGTTATGATTTTCATTATTTTATTATCTAATTAAACCTAATTTTTCCATATTTATTAATTTTTAATTCTACATATTCCTAATTTTCTACATTTACCACATAACACCTTCATTACTTATACTTAACACTCCATACACTAGGATCAGGTTTCCACATCAGAGATTAACATCCCTAAATATCTAATTACTATCTAAATCAGTAATTAATATCCTAATCACCTAATTAACTCCAAATTACCTAATTTTTCCATCATTTTAGGGCTAAAAATTAACTTAAAAATTTCAAAAATTAAATTTCAAAAAATGGCTTCATAGCACTGTTATATATCACATGAGCATCCTACAGAAAAAAATTGAGCTTCAAACTACACTCCTAAGGTCATTTATTTCTAAACCGAAATGTGCTCGGTTTTGCATGATTTCTTAAGGATCATATATTACAGGGTATGTTTTCATCAAACTAATATTTTTCCTACAAACTACATACAAAAATATACCAGAATAACAAAATTCATAATTTTATAATTATATTTACTATTTTCACAAAATTTTACAAGAATCGGGCTGGAATTTGGACTCACCGGTTTTGGTGGCTCCGGCCACTGCGGGCCGCCGTGGCATTGTCGGCCGGCCTGGGCGCTCCCACCACCGTGTGGTGGTGGTGGCCGTCCACTCACAGCTCCTCGTATGGTGTGGGTTCCCTTTAAAACTCCTAACTGCACAGTTTTCTTTTTTTTTTTTTATTTTTCTAGATTTTCTCTCGATTTTTCGGCTCTCCCTAATTTTCTCAATTTTCAAACTGTCCAAATGAGCTCTGTAAATTTTTTTCCCTATTTATAGACATTTGATGTAATTAATATGCATTAATTTGACAAGACTTTGTCCAAATTCCTTAGTTTTTGGCTTTTGTATTGTTCAATTTTTATTGGCTAATTTTTATTTTGCAGCTTTAGACCTGCCACGACCTTATCTTGATTCATCTTATCATCTTCTGATTTTTTCTTATTTTTCCATAATTATTTTATATTTTTCTTTAATTATTTGCTTAGTTTTCGGCCAATTTTAGTAATTACGCGTATTTTTATCTACACGTAAATATATGTAGGGTACACGTGAACATTCCTAAATATTATTTTGATCATTCTAAAATTTTTAGTATACATATAATCTATCTCTAGTAATTTATTAGTTATTTCATTACACTTTTCGCATTTTCGATGATTAATACCTATTATGCTTAAAATTTGAAAATTTTATAGTCTCCTATTTTACTATTTATTTTCTTAAATTTAAGTTTACGGGGTCATTTTTACTAATATTTCTCTCAATAGTTTATAATTTGGGTGTGATCGGATCCTTTAGTCGATCGTCCTAAACCTTGGATTCTAAGTTCAATCTTACGGTTACTTAGCTGAACTTTGGGACTTACAATAAGGCCATGGTATAAATGGGCAAACTAGATAGATTGTTACCAAGCTCAATTCTACCTAATTTGTGATAAGCTAAACTGACCCCAAGTTAGCTTTCCTTATCTTTACTCAAACATTGACTTATTACGAAAGAAAAGTAAACCTAGGCATAAACAATATCACATGGAGATGGACGTTTGAAAGCAATCGAACAAAACTAAATGCAGAGCATGTAGGCAGAAAGAACATAATAGCAGGAGATGTTTGAAGATTAATAAGGCTAGAACATATTCCCTTTCTATCTAGGCATTATATTATAATACATGAATAAGTGTAATGGGATGTACTTTTTTTTTTGTTCATTAACATGTTTATATGTGTTCACATGATAGATGAAGCTGGGACCTATTGATCCATGCGTACTTACAAAGCAGGCTAGTCACCATTCACAACCTATTAAAGAGGGCAGGGTGATTAATGTCATTATCATTGACAATTAAGTCTTTTATTAAAGATGTGTTACTTACTAGCTTCATTAAATGTTTGTGTAGGAGGTTGCATATGCACCATGAGTGTAGCGCATCGAGATGTCATTACGTAAGGACGAGTAAGATATTCCTATACATCTTAAGGTGGAGCCTTACATATGGGAGGTTGGGCTTTGGAGAGTTACACAGTTGCCACTTATTATGTTGAATTGGCATCTGATTACAGCATTTGTCGAAAGATAGAGGCTTGAGACACAAACATTCTACCTACCTACTAAAGAGGCGACCATCACACTGCAGGATATTAAGATCCAACTTAGACTTCTAGTTGAGGGATTCATAGTAGCAAGTCGGACAACGACGGATAATGAGGTGAATTAGGCCAATGTAGCGGAGAGACTATTGAGCGTGAGGCCTACTTGAATGAAGGGTGCTCGTTTATCTCTGACATGGTTGCATGAGCACTTCCAGTTACTTCCCTGTGAGGCAGATGATGAAATGGTCCAACAGTATGCGCATGCATATATGCTCAACCTAATGGGAGGATTTATAAATCCTCCAGTCTTATTCACCTAATGAAACTACCATTGTTAGAGACATGGATTTTTAGTACACATTTAGGGTCCTTGAAGGGTTGACAGAAAGTTACTGGTCATGGTATAGACAGATCACTTAGCGTTACATTACACATTATGGAATTTTCATTGGTCAACTAGTATGTACATCTAAAATCATCCATTAATTTTTTTATACTCATACATACTTACTATCATATATATTGACAACTGTTTTTCTACTTATTTTAGGTGGACTTGCTTAGGAGTGTCAGATTGACACCTAACTATCCTACAACATTGGGCATTGTAGATGGGGCACTTTATTTTGTTGAGCAGCATAGTGGTCTCATCCTATTTTGTTGAGCAGCATAGTGGTCTCATCCTCTACTCACAACAGGAAGGCGTACATAAGCTACTCCATGTGGACCACGGTAGGGAGTAGGGACCACCTGCTAATGAGGATGTGCTAACTCCTTATACACTACCTAATGGCAAAGCTAAAGTTCGAGGAGGCATAGCTTAAGTGAGACGTCGTCGAGTAGACCTCATTGATGGTATCTCACCACATATGTGGCATTCCATTAACCTAAGGCATATCAACGAAAGATACAGCACATACCCTGAGTTAAGTGTTGCTTCCACCCCAAGAACCGAATCCAGCTTTAAGGTTGGATCTCACTCTTATATGACTCTCAAGTTCTAGCAATACCTTGATCTTGTAACTCCACCAATGCCTCAAAAGCGATGTTCCATCCTTACACAGTCATGTTACTCAATTACATTCGGCCCCTCCAATCGACCTAATTCCTCTTAGGGAACGTAATCTCAATGATCCACCACCTTAGCCTATGTAGTCATACAATAGACAGGGGAGCTCACTTCTTTCCCATACTGTGAAGACCTTTACACGATGAAGGCATTAGTAGATATGTTTTGTCTATTCTTTTCTTTTCTAATTTTTTGGTCATTGTATTGATGTTAACATTGACTTTTGAAAAATTTTGTGTATATGCTGATTATTCAAGATACAATTTACTTTTCATCAAATGTTGTAGTTCAATGCATTGTTTATTTACCCATTATTATAATTTGCAATTATTTTTTCTTATATACGACTTGTATGGTCATTAGATGATCCTCCCATATGCCTATTTCTTCCCCACTTACTATCTTTGTCGAGGCGTTTCACCAATCGTAATTTTATGTAATCGATTACTATATCAAACTTTTTATTCAGTTTACAGTTTGTGACTGAAATGACATTACTTAATTATATGGGATTGTGGGAAATTATTACATTTAATAATTATTATTTTTAATCACATATAAGAATTTTACCTTAAAGGTACATGTACTAGATGTGCCTTCAATCGGTATAAATATTTACATTAAAGGTGCATTTAGTACATGCACCTTTAGTTTAAACTCCAACTGAATGGGATACTAAAAGCACATGTATTAAATACACTTTAAGTGTACAAACTATTCACAACTGAAGGCGCATGTATTAAATATATCTTTAGTATACAAACTATTCACAACTGAAGGCACATGCTTCGTATGTACCTATACTATACCATATTAGTATATATTTTTTTTTTCCAAAAGGGGTACTTTTCCATAATATTTTTCAAAAAAAGGCCTATATTCATATAAAACTCATATACATGGTATAAGATATTCACTTCAACCAAATAACAGATTAATTAAGCCATTATTTATACTATTAAATAATTTAATATGTGAGTTGACAACTACATTTTTTTATAAATTATAATAGGTAAATAACAATTTGGTTTGATTTAAGTATGAAACGAAAACCAATCCCATGTCAAAAGAGCAATAAAGTTTCAAAAGAAAAATAGCACTTTAAATAGTTTGAGAGTTGCACCGAATCGATTACTTTAAATCATCATCTAAATAGCTATTCTTTATGTATATAATCTCTACTTATATGTTAAGTAAACTTTTTACTTCTTACTGATCCTTTAAAGCAACTTTTTATCCAAATGGAAAAATGTATAATTTTGGCTACAAGATTTACAGGGGTAATGTTACGGTTTACACATCAACTTTACCACTTTTTATAATTATATATTTAATTAAAGATTTAGTTGTTATGATCTACATCTTAATTAACTCTAATCTAGACCATTAGTCCAATCAACATGATTTGCCAAATGAGTAGTCACCTACGACCTTAGGGGGTTCATGTAACCTCCGTAGGGTTATATACGGCCACAGATGGTTGCTAGTAGGTTGTGCAATATACATTTTTGAAGTAATTCATGACTTATAATTTTACGAGGGGTGGCCAGCAGTTACTTATGAGGTCAGGTAAGCCCCCTAAGGTTGTAAGCAGTCATCTTACAGGTTATTGGTGCTGAATGAATTAATGATATGAATTGGAGTTATTAAAGTGTAGATCGTGACAATTAAATCTTCAATTAGGTGTATAATTAGACAAGTTGAAATTTTAGGAATCTAATTGCCAAAAATGACAAAGTTAAGTTGTAAATCATAATATTAACTCAAGATTTATAGGAGGGGGAAATGGATAATTTTAGTTATAAGATTTATAGGAGAAGAGTATGGGAGGATAAAACAAGGTCAACCGAAAAGTAATATGACAATCAAGATAAATATTATTATATTAGACGTTAAATATTATAAACATGTGATTTGAGTTCTGATAATTAACCGTTTATTATAAATAGATTATTTTGGCAAAATAGTCAATAAAATAACATGAACTAATATTTGGAAAAAATGTATATACATTAATTAAATTTAATATGTAAAATATATATGTATATTCATGGAATTAATAAGACCCTAAATGTATATAAACAATTTCAATAAACCAGTTAAACTGACATATATATAATGAAATAAGACTTAACGCAATGGTATTGACCAAGATCATAGGTGGTAATCAAGGAAAAATATTAAATGAAATAGTTGGTTAGTAAAAGACACAAAACACCACTAACTAATTAAGGAATTTGTAGGATAACACCTATAATTTTGGCTCTCTTTCAAACTCGACCTTTTACCCATAAATCACCTTTTTCCTCCCTATTCCTTTCTCTCTTCTTCCTCACATGTTACACCTCTGTAGGTAGTTTCTTCTTTCACCTCTTAATTAAACACCTAAAGACAAGTTGATTGATGTTAAATTGAAGGTTTTCCTTTAGATTTTCGTGTTATCATCTCTAAAGTAGTGTAGGGCTTTGGGAAAATATTAGAGTTGTTAAGAGTTTGTAGAGAGACAACTCTTTAACCTAACCATAGAGGAGCAAGATTGAGGTAAGTCAGGGGTTCTTAATGTAACCGAAAGCATTTCTCGTTTGGATTTGTGTTAAAAATGTGTTCTTACTTTGTTGTAAGTTTTCGAAGAGGGTAGTTTACTTTTTAAGAATTTACGTAATTTTATAAGTTGTGATCTCTTTGTGTCAATCCTTAGTTGTTAACAAAAAAGTTGTTGTTTTTGTTTTTTCCCTTAAATTGGTTTTAGAGTTACCAATGAAGTTTCAATGGAAGTTAGGCCTAATCGTAGAAGTTAAAGGATCTTCCAAGGTAAAAATCGTGAAGAAGATGACCGTAAGGGGTTCATAAGCAATCTACGCTTACGAACATGACTATGAAGGTGCTTAACATGCAAAAAGAAGAGTTTGTGGAAAAACGAAAGGTTCACGAGTGAGGTTTATGTCTATAAAGTTTACCTTAATTAAAGAGTGTTAAATAAGTATATGCTTCTGAGAAGCAGTAAGGTTAATGGGTAAGTTCACACCCTATGAACCCTGACCATGTACTAGTGGAAGGGAAGTTAATAGGGATCATGGGTAAGATTATGTTCGATAAATATGCCCACGATCTTCCTTCCTTCCTTAATCGAAAGGATTATGGTCATAATCATGACCATGAACCTCCCTATACTTCTTTTATCATCTTTTTCTCCTTTTGTTTTTGCAAAATTTTTACACTCTAAAACCTTTTAAAACATTAAAATAAAGCATTTTCTAATCTCTTTGTTCAGTTTAAACTCATTTTAACACTCTTTTCACCTTATTTTAAGTGTTCTTGAGAGGGTTGGTGGTGAAGTAAAGTAAAGGCGGGTTGAGTTGAAGAAGGAGTTGATGATATGCCGCATCAAGAGCTAATAAGGGCAGCGATATCGAGGTGAGTCAAAGCTTAAAGAAAACTTAAAATCAAAGTAGTAAATGCGTAAACAAAAATGAAAGTAAGACAAGTAATCCCTCAAATAGCTTCAAGGATATTGATAACTCTAATTTTAAACAAATTTCATAGGGTGATTTTATAGTATTTTCTGTACATTTTTTGTTTTCTTTAAAGAAATTGATACTTAATTAAGTAAAATGTTGATTTCAGGGTTTAAACGCGTTCTAGGCTCGAAAACGAAGAAAAGGAATCAAGTTTCACTCAATTTCGAGTTCAAACGAAGAAGTTATGAAGTTTTGAAGTTGTGCAGAAAATTTGCCTAAGTGCAGAAAGTTATATGACCTGGGGACACGGCCGTGTCCCAAGCCGTGTCTGGTGATGAAAACGGAATCTTTGTAATACACATATAAAAGGATATCTTAGGGTTTCAAAAGAGAAGGGAGACATTACAGAAACAAAAAGACACAAGAGACAAGAAGAGACTTAAGGAGAACATCAATCAAGAAAGAGACGAGAACAACATCGATTTCAAGGTTAGAGAGATTATTTATCAAATCAAGAGGGGTTTTCCATGATTTATTTTATGTTTTCGATGGAACTCGTTTTTAGATTCGTTATGATAGCTTAGAATTCGAGTATTTAGGATTATGGAACCTAGGGTTTCATGTAACCCCTGGATTGAATTATAATTTCAATAAAATTTCTATCTTTTCTTGATTCAATTATGTTGTTTAATTGTGGATTGATAATTCTAGAGTGTCAATATATGATATTATGCATGTTGATTGAGAAATTGCATGTGTAATTTGATCTAGGTATAATTGAAGAGAATTACATGTATACTTAGAGATAAGATACATGTTTCTTCCGAAAAGTTAATTGTTTGTGTGGGAATTCATTATACATTAATGCAATTCTAAATTATATTACTAAGTGAAGAGATTCCGGTAAATAATTTAGGATTAGGGTTAATATGCTTGAGAAAGGTATTAGCTTTAATTGTGAATCCCTCCGGTCAAGAATTATAGAAACTGAATTGAATATATTTTAAAAAGGTTACATGTTAAACACTAGGGGAAATAATTCCTAAATACATTATTGTATACTTGAAGTCGTTCGTAGTTTATTGCTTCCTAATTTGCATAATTAAGTCTCATAAGTAGTTTAGTTGTTAATTTCAGTATTTTTAATTCATTCAACTCATCACAATTTTCTGGTTAGATAATAAAGCTAAGGTTAATATTAGTACTCAAAATCTCTGAGAGGTCGACTCGGACTCATATCCGCTATATTAAATTTGATAGGTGCGCCGCCTAACATCAAGTTTTTGGCGCCGCTCCCGAGGATTTTCGATATTAACAACACTAGTTGCTTTATTACTTTAACCTTTTTTTTTCTTTTGTTTTCATTATTTATTTCCATTAGCTAAAGCTGCAATTGATTCTATATTTCTTACCCTTGCAGTACATGACTCGAAGTAACCCGAAAGATTTGGTAGAACTTGATCCTGAAATTGAGATAACTACCCTTCAAAATTTGAAATCACGACCTAGAAAAAGTGTGGCGACCATTGACGATGAGTCCATCGTTGAAATCAAGGAAGAAGGTGAAGAAACCAACACTCAATTCATCGAGCAGGAAGATCCACCACACATGGCTAACAACGGAAATGAAGCAAATCGGACCATGTCCGACTATTCAAGGCCTACACTTATTGGAGCTGACTCTAGCATCGCAAGGCCAACCGTCATGGCTAACAACTTCCAAATTGCACCTAACATTATACAAATGGTGCAACAATATGTTCAGTTTGACGGTCTCCAAGATGAAGATCCTAATATCCACATCTCTAGCTTTCTAGAGATTTGTGATACATTTAAAATCAACGGAGCCACGGATGATGTCATCTGACTGCGGCTATTCCCTTTTTCCTTAAGGGGTAGAGTAAAACAGTGGTTGAACTCTCTACTGTAAGCCCTAAAGCCAAGCTAAGTAACCGTAGGGTTGAACTTAGAACCCAAGGTTTAGGGCGATCGGTTAAAGGATCCGATCAAACCCAAATTAGAAACTATTGAGAGAAATATTAGTAAAACTGACCCCGTAAACTTGAATTTAAAAAAATAAGTAATAAAATAGGAGAATATAAAATTTTCAAATTTTAAGTATAATAGGTATTAATTACCGAAAATGCGAAAAGTGTCATGAAATAATTAATAAATTACTAGAGATAGATTATATGTATACTAAAAATTTTAGAATGACCAAAATAATAATTAGGAATGTTCACGTGTATCCTACATGTATTTACGTGTAGATAAAAATACGCGTAATTACTAAAATTGTCCGAAAACTAAGTAAATAATTAAAGAAAAATACAAAATAATTATAAAAAAATCAGAAAAAAATCAGAAGAGGATAACTGCAATAAGATCAGGTCGTGGACTGAAAAGAAAAAAATTAACCAATAGGAATTGGACAAACAAAAAGCCTAAAATCAAGGAAATAGGGCAAAATCCCATCAAATTAATGCACATTATTTACTACATTTGTCTATAAATAAGGAAAAAATTCTCAGAAGTCATTTGGCTAGTTTGTGATCTGAAAAAAATCGAAACACAAAAAAATTCGAGAGAAATTCCAGAAAATAAAAAAAAAAAGAAAACTGTGCAGATTAGCAAGGTGAACTAAAACCACCACCCACCACCACCTGGGACTGAACCACCACCACTACCCTACAGTAGACCCACCGCCTGGACCGGCCGACAACATTGGACCGGGTTTGGACGGCCTAAAAGCTTCGGACCGGTTAGTCATTTATTCACCCAATTTTTGTATAATTTTGTAAAATTATTTATTTTGCCCAGAAAATTATGAAACTTGTTATTATGATGTTTTATTGTATGTAGATTTAGGAAAAAATATTTATTTAGTTTAATTATATCTGGAAATATAGGGTCCCTAACAAATTGTTCAAAACCGAACATTAGTAAATCGGAAAATAAATAGGCTTAGGGATGTAGTTTGGAGTTTAAAATTTTTCTGTAGGATGCTCATATGATGTATAACAGTGCTATAAAGCCATATTTTTAAAATTAATTTTTGAAAATTTTAAGTTAATTTTTAGCCCTAAAATGATGGTAAAATTGGGTGATTAAGGATTAATTAAGTGATTAGGATGCTAATTACTGACTTGAATCTTAATTAGAGGTTTAGGGAAGTTAATCTCTGCAGTGGAACCTTAATCCTATCCTTTAGGTACTAAGTATGGTTAATTAGGGCAATTAGGTAAGTAATATAATAAATTAGTAATATGTGAAAATGTAAATTAATAAATTTAAAAAAATAAGGTTATTTAGATAATATTATAATAGAAATCAGAAAAATAATAAATCTGAAATGACATTTAATTTTAAGTAAATATCTCAAAATGTAAGATTTTTACACACCGGGAGTAAATCCGATACCTCAATTAGGATTAGCGTGTACCGAATAGTTTAGAATACAAAAATTACGACCCAATAAGATAATTGAATACCCGAACATAATGTGATTAATATCACATTGGGATTCGAGCTTAATTACGACTTAGGAATTATAACTAGAATCTAGTTTAGGAGTCGAACCCCGAAATAGAACACAACGAATCATTACTACGTTATAGGTATACATGGGGAAAATGAGCTATATTATGAATTAGAATAAGAATCCATAAAATATAAGTACTAAAAGAACCTATTTGTATTATAGGACACTCAGAAACAAATCAGCTCGCAACTAGAGGATTGAGCGATCGAGCAAATTCAAGTAAGTTGGGTTATTGCTTATTGTAATAGAGTACTAGTTTCGTAGTACTCGGAGACTTAGGCTTGTATATGATTTTGATTGTAAATAGTTTGCGCATGTGCTTGATGTATCTGAATTCGTGCCGGAATTTGTACTGTGAATGACTTTGTGACTGATTAAATTGGTATGAACTTATTGAACACCCTAACCGGCATTTAATCTTAGTCGACCCTAATAACCAAAAACGTCATGCATTGCAACCCGTTAGGGGATCATAGGAATTTCCAACCAAATACCGACCCCTTCGAAAGAGATAGCGCAGGATTGCAAAATGGTCCCTTCTTCATCCTCAGTCGAACTAAGTGACAGGAGAGGAGGTCGCGGCGGGGGTGAAGTCAATGGTTCGAAGGTAGTCACGGGAGGAGCGAGGTCTCCATTGCACAAGCCTGGGTTTGGTTGTGAGCTGCTGCATAACATGGAACTCTTCAACCCGGATTGGAGCGGGTGAAATTTCTCTGATTTCACAACGGACCAGACTACGTTGTGCGATGACACTTGATTGTTGCATTGCATGAAAATAATTGTTTGACAACCTTGTTTGTGCTTGTATGCATTCATGAGTCTCCAATTCAACTTACTGAGCTGTAGTTGCTTATACCTTTATAGATCCTTTTGCAGGTTCTGATTTGTAATCTCTTCAAGTACTATGCCACCCTACAATTATCCAGAGGTTAGTCCTTTTGAAGCCAGGGGTGTGAGAATCAAGTTATTTAGCAAATATGTAACTAGACTGACCTTGTAGTTAAAGGTTGAAAACTGTTAGTTATTCTGTAAATTAGTAAACTGTAGTTACTATGTAAAACTTCCTAGGAAGCTCTGTAGACATTATTATAAATATCTATGTTTTATAGAACTTTGTGATAATTATCATAATTGTTGTATAATCATTAATCGAACTGTTTACTTCAAAGCGAGGAGTCGTCGACACCTTGTGTAGATTATCTCTATGGTAGGCACTGTGAGGCCAGTTACTATCATAGAATAGTTTACACGGCGGGACTGTTGCGACTTTGCGACTTCGGGGCGTAACATCTACCACGAAATTCAATCACAACTTAGAATGAATTGGTAGAGAAATTTTTGGAGAAGTATTTCCCACCTGCAAAAACCGCTAAACTTCGAAATGATATTTCTTGTTTTGCTCAATTGGAAGCGGAGACGCTATATGATACATGAGAGCGGTTTAAGGACTTGCTCGGGAGGTGCCCACATCATGGCCTCCCACTATGGATGCAGATTCAAACCTTTTACAATGGTCTCAATTTATCTACTAGACAGATGATTGATGCATCCGCAGGAGTTACTTTGAACACAAAGACACCTGAGCAAGCACAAAACCACCTGAGCAAGCACAAAACCTGATTGAAGGAATAGCGATGAAAATTATCAGTGGGAAAGCACTAGAGCAAAAAAAAAGGCTATGGGAATTTATGATGTGGACTTTACCACTGCTTTGGCAGCCAAGGTGGACTTATTAAGTAAAAAGATTGATGCACTCTCAGTTGGCCCTCAATAAGTGCAATCGGATGTAAGTGATTTTAGTATGCAGGGGTATGGAGCACCTGAACAATTGGAACAGGTTGATTATCTAGGAAATCCACCCAAGCAACAAAATAACCCATACAACAACACTTATAATCTAGGATGGAGGAATCACCTCAATTCCTCATGGGGAAATAAAAACCAAGGCCAGCAGAAAACCAACTTTAGCCCACTTGGATTTCAAAGACCAAGCCCAATGTAGAAGAACTTCTCACAAAATATATTCAAGGCAATGAGGCTTGCTTATCCAACATTGAATCCTCATTGAGGAATCAAGAGGCTTCAAATCGCAACCTTGAGAATCAAATCGGTCAACTTGCAAAAATGATCTCTGAGAGGCAACAAGGGACACTGCTAGGGAATACCGAGGTCAATCTTAGGGAACGTGTTAATGCAGTGACCTTGAGAAGTGATAGAAAACTGCAAGTGGAGAAGAAGGATGGTGAGGAAGTAGTTAAGAAAGAAGTGGAAGTCAACCATAAGGAAGATGCAAAGCCACTAAAATCAAAAGAAAGTATGGAATCACCAAAAGTGAAGGAGTACAAGCCTCCCATCCCTTACCCACAGTGCCTTAAGCAAAGTTACACTGATCAGAATAAGGAATTCGGTAAATTGCTTGATGTTTTCAAACAATTACATATTAACTTACCTCTTGTTGATGTCATCTTGCAGATGCCA
The DNA here is from genome assembly GCA_024138005.1 of Lumnitzera racemosa. NCBI lineage: Eukaryota > Viridiplantae > Streptophyta > Magnoliopsida > Myrtales > Combretaceae > Lumnitzera > Lumnitzera racemosa. The sequence goes on from JAMXBC010000004.1 coordinate 111,893,292, forward strand.
AAATATGCGAAATTTCTAAAAGATCTTCTATTGAACAAAAGGAAGTTGGAGGAGCTTGCAACCGTCACATTAAACGAGGAATGCTCGGCACTTCTCCAGTAAAAGCTGCCACAAAAATTAAAAGATCCAGGGAGTTTCACTATTCCTTGTATGCTTGGTAATTTGTTAGTAGATAATGCTTTGGCAGATTTAGGAGCTAGTATAAATTTGATGCCGTATAAATTGTTCAAAAAGCTAGGGTTAGGAGAACCTAAATTAACGAGCATGAGTCTTCAATTAGCCGATAGGTCTATCACATACCCTAGAGGCATCATAAAGGATGTTTTAGTGTAAATAGACAAATTCATCTTTCCCGTTGATTTTGTTATACTTGATATAGATGAAGATATTGAGATGCTAATCATTTTAGGTCAACCTTTCCTAGCCACTACTAGAGCTGTTTTTGATGTTAGTGAGCATAAGTTGATATTACGAGTCGGGGACGATGAAATAGTTTTTAAAACTCCAGAGGCAATAAACAAATTTCTTGACTCAGAGGACATAAGTCACAATGTTAATGCTACTAATATCGTTATATCTACATGTGTACAGGAAACTCTTGCCAAAGATTCCTCAAGCTATTGCTTGCAAAAGCGAGATGAAAATTTGGTGATTAAGCTCAATTGTGCAGAAGTGGCAGCTCAAACAAAAATTCATGAATCCAGTATGGACAAGAAAGGGATTGATCCACTCCACAAGCCAAAGGATCTTAGGTTAAAATCTTTCAAAGAGAAGCCACCAATTTTGGAACCAAAACTGTCAAGAAATCATTTGGAACATGTCTTTACGGTGAAAAGTTCAAAACCCCTAATGACAACCGCATCTAAGTTAAAAGCAAACAAAATGAAGAAGTTTAGGCTACATGAATTTGATAAGTGGCATGATAAGGAGAGAAACTATGGAAGTTATGCATCAATGAAATGGAATTGGCAAGGTCGATGGCCGAAGGGTAAATCTACACTTGTATGGAGAGTTCGAAAGCGAGATACAGGAGGAGTTCTATTTCCACCTGGATGAAGAATCATGAATTACAAGACGTATTCTGTCGAGCTATTGACGTTAACTATAGCGCTTCTTGGGAGGCAACCCATGTCTAACTTTGCTTACACTTTAGTTCTTTAAGTTTATTTCATTTTATTTTTCTTTTATCTAACTTTGCTTTGCTTCTTTTATTTGTTTTAATTTTGGCCATAGGCTTTTCCCTTTTAATTTCATTTTTTATTCTTCTCTTTAGTTTTCTTTTTCTTATTTTTCTAGTTTAATTACTTTTATTTCTTTAAGTTTCTTTTATTTTTAAATTAAATTCATGATTAAAAAAAAAAGTGAAAAAAAGTTACACGGGCAAGGGACACGGTTGTGTCCCAGCCAGTGTCCATCAAGACCTTCACAATTGCCCACCCATAGAAAGTTACACGGGCATGGGACACGGTCGTGTCCCAGCCCGTGTCCGTCTAAATTTCGGATTCACTACGTGGGTACAGACAGTTACATGGGCGAGAGACACAGTCGTGTCCCCACCTGTGTGTGCCCAGAATTTCCCACTTGCGAACAGAATGTTACACGGGCGTGGGACATGGTCGTGTCCCAGCCCATGTCCAACCAGACTCCACACGACTTACACAGATTCTTACACGGGCAAGGGACACGGTCGTGTCCCAGCCCGTGTCGACCCAAACTTACACAATTTTTGCACACACCCGTTTTATTTAAATTAAACACACACTCTCTCACACACCTCCACACATCAACACATTTCTTCATCAAATCCAACCCGATTCAATGTTTCTTCTTAAGTCGTCAATGGAAAATCGTGAAAAATAGATTGTTTGAAGGAGGTCCACATCTGTTACATCATGTTCTAATCATAAGGGCACTATTGTCGAGCTACTAACCACTCTTTCTCTACTAGAGTATCTTATGCCTCAAGGCAGGGAAGTATTAGTTTCTTTTTCATTACATATTTTCCTTTTTCCCTATGATGTTTTTCTTTGTTTGATATCTTGCTATTGTGCTTTCTTAGTCGTACACTGAGGACAATGTACATTATTAAGTGTGGGGAAGGGATATATATGAATTTATTACTGTTTAGGAGACCAATTATTCACATTTGACCCAATTAATTTTTAAGTTAACTTGCAATAGGTGATTAACTGGTATTAAGCCAAATTAACTGTTTCATCTTGATTATTATTAATCTTATGATACTTTACTAGAATTGATTAGTCAAATTGGTGGAAGGCAAAGTTACGAGTTATTTAGCTTCGGACTTTAGGATTTGAGATTGGAGCAACATCACTAGTTGAGAGTTAGTCATGGTTATTTTTAAAATTTACTTTTATGTATACCTTTCTTTTAGATATTTTTAAGAGTCCTATAATTTTTAGCAAACAAACAAAGGAAACTCTTCTTTTGAGAAACCCCTGAAAAATCACAATGATTGGAGGTCAAAAGTAATAGCAAGTGTAAGAATAGAAAAAATTGGTAAGGATTCGTCTTGGTCCATTAGAAAAGCGAGATTGAGTCCCAATGCCAATTCAAATGAAAAAAAAAATTGATATGGATCGGCTTTAGTCCATCAGAAGAGTAAGGTTCTTTTCCACTATCAATGTAAGGAATAAGTTGGTATGGATCGGTCTTGGTCCGTCAGAAGAGTGAGATTCTTTCCCGCTACCAACGCAATTGTGCTTAAATAAGGTAAATTTAAAAGACCTCTCAACAAAAGCATGAACTAGGGGGATGATCAGAGGAAGAGTGGATGCAAAACGTGTTTGTTTTAGATTATGGTGCTTGGTGAGATGGAAGAGAGAATTGTATACACTTTAGTCAAATGGATAAAATTTTTATGACTCTTTCTCGGTTGGCGAGATGTTAAATCCAATTTTTAGTTTAAGAATCCTTGGTTAAATGACTTGGGTAAACTTTGATTTTCATAAATTAACTAGTGAACTCTAATATTAAGTATTGTTGGAGCATTCGAATATGGTCAAATGAAATTGGTTGACTTTATTATTGCAAGTTAGTTAAGAATGATTTTCTTACTTTTCTTACTTTTTTTCGGGTCAAGTATATTTGTTCACCGGTTTCTTAAATAGTGATAAATTTTGTTTAGCGTTTCTTGTCCCGAAAGTTTTTTTTTGATTTATTTGCTTAAGGACAAGCAAATGCTCAAGTGTGGGGAAATTTGATAACTCTAATTTTAAACATATTTCATAGGGTGATTTTATAGTATTTTTCGCACATTTTTTGTTTTCTTTAAAGAAATTGATACTTAATTGAGTAAAATATTGATTTCAGGGTTTAAACGCGTTCTAAGCTCGAAAACGAAGAAAATGAATCAAGTTTCACTCAATTCCGAGTTCAAACGAAGAAGTTATGAAGTTTTGAAGTTGTGCAGAAAATTTGCCTAAGTGCAGAAAGTTACACGACCTGGGGACACGGCCGTGTCCCAGGCCGTGTCTGGTGACGAAAACAGAATCTTTGTAATACACATATAAAAGGATATCTTAGGGTTTTAAAAGAGAAGGGAGACATTACAGAAACAAAAAGACACAAGAGACAAGAAGAGACTTAAGGAGAACATCAATCAAGAAAGAGGCGAGAACAAGATCGATTTCAAGGTTAGAGAGATTGTTTATCAAATCAAGAGGGGTTTTCCATGATTTATTTTATATTTTCGATGGAACTCGTTTTTAGATTCGTTATGATAGCTTAGAATTCGAGTATTTAGGATTATGGAACCTAGGGTTTCATGTAACCCTTAAATTGAATTATAATTTCAATAAAGTTTTTATCTTTTCTTGATTCAATTATGTTGTTTAATTGTGGATTGATAATTCTAGAGTGTCAATATATGATATTATGCATGTTGATTGAGAAATTGTATGTGTAATTAGATCTAGGCATAATTGAAGAGAATTACATGTATACTTAGAGATAAGATACATGTTTCTTCCGAAAAGTTGATTGTTTGTGTGGAAATTCATTATACATTAATGCAATTCTAAATTATATTATTAAGTGAAGAGATTCCGGTAAATAATTTAGGATTAGGGTTAATATGCTTGAAAAAGGTATTAGCTTTAATTGTGAATCCCTCCGGTCAAGAATTATAGAAACTGAATTGAATATATTTTAAAAAGGTTACGTGTTAAACACTAGGGGAAATAATTTTTAAATACATTATTGCATACTTGAAGTCGTTCGTAGTTTATTGCTTCCTAATTTGCGTAATTAAGTCTCATAAGTAATTTAGTTGTTAATTTCAGTATTTTTAATTCATTCAACTCATCACAATTTTCTGGTTAGATAATAAAGCTAAAGTTAATATTAGTACTCAAAATCTCTGAGGGGTCGACTTAGACTAATATCCGCTATATTAAAATTGATATGTGCGCTTGCCTTATATCAGATATGATACACCAGGAAACTTCCGATGACTTACGGTTTAACTCAATATGATGCATGAGTTGATCAAATAAGGGTATTCGCTACTTAGCTTCACTTAGGGGTTAAGATAAGAGTGAAATAAATAAACAAGTTAAGAACGATGTTCACGAAATGAAGTATATTCAATATTCTAAAGTATGATGGTATGAGATGATGTGGCTATATTACAATAGGGTATTTATACCCAAAAAATTAGAACATTCTATCCAAAATGGAAAAGACTAAAAGGGCAATATTTAAAAGAAGCAATATATAATAAATGATAATGGGTATAATTGAAAATATAATAAAAATGGGTGTCTTGTATGGAGAATTCTGTTGTAAGGTTACAAGATACATAGCCCTTTATAGATGGGCGACTTTCTAGCAGAAAAGACAATATGTACATTTAGGTTAATCGTTGCCAAGCCAAGGTGCCAAGCAGAGGTAGTAGATCAGCTGTACCGATAGAAGCAGATAATTCTTCTAAAGTGAATTTAACTTGGACATATCGAACACGACTTGGATTCGGGTTAGCCGAGTAGGAGGTTAAATGGGTTGAGCTGATGTTTGAGTGTAGCTAAGTTTAGCAGCTAGAGACGATCAATGAATACGAGAGAGTTTGGCTCGGTTAGGACATTAAGTTGATAGATTGTAGCAACTTAGATTCCTCAGTGGTGGGGCGTAAGGAAAAAATTCTCTTGGCCACGCTTTTCAACCCTCGGGCTTAGGCCCAGGCTTGGGTCAAGGGTCCAATGGTTTGATTCATATTAGTCGAGATGAGTTAAGAATAGGTACTAAGTTGTACTTTTCTGAGTTGTCAGATTCTAATTTGAAGAGATTATTCAGCTCTTTTTAACCCATTTAGTTCATTGAATATGATAAATGGGCAATGGAATTAGGATTAATTGGAAATAAAATAAGGGTACAATGCCTATTACATTGTAATATAGTTCATATTATTATATTTACTTTACATAATTGTTACACAAATGAAATTGGAATAGATAATCAAAATACCAAATTTATCCCTACATAAAAGTTAACAAAAAATAAACAAATAAACATTTCAAAAAGAAAAAAAATCACAACGAATATGATAAAGTATATTAAAGACCCTTCTTCATTAGATCTGGGAAGCTTTAGCTCCACTATCAATAGAAAATGGCAACTACACCACCGTACATATACTCAAACATAACCATTCACAAACCATCACGGTTAAGACCTATTGTTACACAAGCACAACGATTAGGGTTTGTAAGAAGAAAGAAGGGAAGCCCAAGTGGAGACAAGACATAAATTCAAGCTCAAGAAGTGAAGTGCATTTTCAAAAAGAAGTCTCCAGTTGATTTGGGAGCATTTATTAGTAATGAGGAGTTAGGCTAGGAAGCCTAAGGTTAGTGACTGAATAGACTAGTTAATATTATAAGAGGCTATGTACATAATACTACCTGACATGCTTCGTACGTTAGGAAGATATAAGGAATTTTTTGTTGATTCTCTAAAGATACACGCATATGGTTGTAATCAAAATTGGTGATTAGCATATGAGCAAATCACTAGAATATTCTTATCCACATCTTTATTGAAGCTACATCTATATATTAATACATCACCCACGTATAGAAAAACTATGAAGAAATTACAAAAAGAACTAATTCCTCTCAATTGTGTCTTGTGAATGTGTTTTTCTGTATGAATTTGTGTGTAATATTTTGTATATTACTTATTTTCTACTTAGCTTACCACATCTAGTATTAGAGCTAAGTTGTGGAGGAAGGATGACCACTAATGAGTATGAGTCCTCCTTAGATGAACAACTCAAGGCCATTATTGCTAAGAGCCTCAAGCCTATTACATGGAACATGTAACGACTGCAAGAATGTTTAGACAAGACAAACATGTCTATGACTAAGTTGTAGGAGCAGCAATCGGCGAACCAAGTTACATCTACTTCCTCAACTCCTCAATTAGGTAAAACACCTATAACAGAAAATGCATACAAGTTATCTCATGTATTGTTGCCTCTTGCATAATTAAGCTTTACACAATTTCCCTATAGACACGTTTGCTTAGGTTTGAATTCTTAACATTTGCGAGTGAAGTTGTTAAAGACTGGTTATATAAGGTAGAATAGTATTTTGAGTTGGATGAAACGCTTGATGATTGGAAGGTTCAAATGGTCTCAATGCATTTAGATGGAATAGCACTTAAGTGGTATCATCACTATGTGCAAAATATCAACAACTTGCAAGAATTAGGTTGGAGTGACTTAACAACTATTATGCTATAAAGATTTGGATGAAAGACTTATGAGGACCTAGTAGTTGAGTTAAAGGAATTGGTCCAAACCAACACTCTTCAGGAGTACATATAAGAATTTGAATACCTTACCACTCTAGTACAACTTCTCGAACCTACTTTTGTAATTTTTTTTAAGCGGACTTGACCTTGCCATTTAATACACCATTTGCTTGTTTATATCGAACACCCTACAATATGCCTTCACCTTAGCCAAACTTTAGGAAGCCAATCTGCTTTTATCTAACCAATCATTAAAAAGCACCAAAAACATAACTATTAACCCTGTATACAAACCTTTACCCAAACCCAAACCAAACATTACTTACACACGTCCCCAGCGCCTAACAATTACAACCAACACCTTTTAGAATTTCCAACCCAATTGTAGCATAAACACTTTGCTAAGTACCCAGAAGGTTACTAGACAATTTACTCTTGAAGAATTAGACAAGAAAAGAAGGAAAAAGATCTGTTTCTAGTGTGACGAGCCATTTGTATCTAGTCATAAGTGTAAAAATAAAAGGTTGAACATGTTGGTGTTAGAAGAAGAATTAGGACTAGAACCTGAAACTAAAGAGCCAAGGCTTATAAACCAACCGGAGGACGAGTTATCTAAGATTATACTTTGTTCCTTAAAGGGTAACTCATTGAAGGATAGTAGATGTATGAGAGTTGTTAGGTACTATAAGAAAAGGAAACTAAATATTCTTGTTGACTCTGGTAGTTTGTTAAATTTCATTGATGACAAATTAAGTAAGGGAGTACATTGTGCATGGACTGCTATTGCCTAAATCAAGGTAACCCTTGCAAGGTTAAAATAGAAGAGTTTATCTAAACAATGAAGTGGGTAGAATATGCAGTGAAGATTCACTTGTTACCCCTTTCTAAGTGTGACCTTATCATCGGTACACCGTAGCTTGCTCGGTTAGGTACGATCAAGTGGAATTTCCAACAACTGGAGATGGAATTCGGCTCGAAGCATTAACGCTGCAAACTTAAATCCGAACCTCAAAGATTGCAGGAGATTAAAGGTAACACCTTGTCTAAATTATTAGTTACATAAGGTGCAAGTTAGATATTCAATGTTGGGTTGTTTTAGGAAAGGGATTACGTAAATAAGAAGGAAGTAATGAGCACTTGACCCTTAAATTAGTGGATCCGTTAGAGGAATGCTATGATTTATTTGAGGAACCAGTTGGTTTGTTGCTTGTTAAGGAATTTGACCATATAATTCATTTACAAGAAGGAACAAAACTGATCAATATACATCCCTATAAGCATTTTACTATGTAAAAAAATATTTTGGAGTCAATGATCAAAGAATTACTGGAAAGTAGGGTGATATGTCCTAGCCATAGTCCTTTCGTATCCCCAATAGTATTGGTAAAAAAAAAAGAAAAGATGATATTTGGAGGATGTGCATTGATTATAGGGAGTTAAACTACTATACAATCAAAGATAGGTTCCTGATTCATATTATTAAGGATTTGTTTGACAAACTAAGTAAACCAAGTTGGTCTTCCAAGTTGGACTTACGCTTCGAATTTCACCAAATCCATGTATATCTTAAAGACGTTTATAAAATAATGTTTTGGACACATAAAGGGCATTATGAGTATGTGGCGATGCCCTTCGGGTTAACAAATGCACCATCTACCTTTCCAAGGCCTTGTGAATCATATTTTTAAGGGTTTATTAAGGAAGCATGTGTTGGTATTTTTTTATGATATACTTGTTTATGGTAAGAAGATAGTGGCTAAACATGTAATGCACTAACAAGAAGTGTTTAAAATATTGAGGGAAGAACAACTTTACTTCAAGAGGGGTAAATAAATGTGCTTTTGGTACCATACAAATTGAATACTTAGGGCATATCATTGATAAGAAGGGGGTCGCAATTGACCCTAAAAAAGTGGAAGTGGTTGCCAAATGGCCTACTCCTAAGACTTTTAAGGATTATGGAGCTATTGCTAAGCTTCACTTCATTATTGAAAAGGGCTACTATGGGTGGAATCTAGAAGTAGAAGTTGCATTTAAGAAACTTAAAAATGCATTCACTAGTACACCAGTCTTACGGCTTCCATATTACACAAAAACCTTTATAATAGAAACTGATGCATGCAGGGATGGGATAGGGGCTATTTTAATGTGGGAGCAATACCCAATAGCATTTCTCAGCGAATCTCTATCTCCTAGATAGTTGGGACTCTTAACCTATGAAAAAGAATTAGTAGCCTTAGTTAATGCTATTGATAAATCGAGGCATTGCCTCTTTGGTAGGCACTTTGCGGTTATGACTGATCATTATAGCCTTAAGTACTTATTAGAGCAAAGGATGGTAACAAGCAATCAACATAAATGGTTATCTAAGCTGGTGGGGCTCGATTATGAAATCCAATATAATAGCGAAAAGACTAATCATGCTATTGATTCTTTATCAAGAGTTAAAGAAGATAAACTTCAAGTCATGAAGGTTACTCTTGTTACGCTTGAATTATTAGAGGAAATAAAAAATAGTTGGATGGAGCCTAAACTTTACAACGAAGTAAACAAAAATTAGTAAAAGTAATCCCATAGGTTTAGATTTGGGAAAATAAGTAATAAAATGATTAAATATTATAATATTGAATTATAAACATATATACCTGTTATTTATTGAAAATGTAGAAAACGAATTCTGATAACTAATGAATTAATAGAAACAAATTATATGCACATTAAAAATAATAAAATAACATAAATAATATTTAAAAGTATTTACTTGTACTATATATATTTACGTATAGGTTAAAATACATAAAATTACTTAAAATACCTAAATTAAGCTAAAATAGCACTAAATAATTAAAATAAAATTCATAAAAATTAAAGGAAAATCAAGAAAAAAGTGTAGAATGGTTTGTAAATAGGCATGGCAAGCTAAAAATTAAAGGAAAAAAATCAGTCAATTAAATTAAAACAAATAGAAAGTTAAAAAGAAAGAGATAATGAACCTTTGGCAATTTAAAATCAGAAGAAAAACTCTAGCCCATACTATAAATTCAAAAAACCTCTTCTAAAAATTTATTTAGGTTAGTTATGAGTTTGGGAAAATTAAAGAGAGCTTAAGAAAAAAAAAAAGAGGATAGTTTTTTTTTAAAAAAAGAAAAATAGTGTGTATTTAGAGCATTATAGGAGAACCCACACCTGAACAGCACTTGGGCCGAAACCAAATTGATCACCACTTAGTGGACCTTACGCCTGGTTATGTTGACAAGGTCATGGTGGCCGGAGTTTGCAATGTTGGTGAGTTCAAATTTCCTTTTGATTTTTTGTTTAATTTATTAAAAAAATCAAATAGTTATGAAAAATTATGAAATTTGGTATTTTAAGATATTTTATTATGTAGATTTATAGAAAAATATCGATTTGATAAATTTAAGCCTCGAGATATACTGCTCTTGAGAAATAACTAAATCCAAGCTAATTTTCGATTTAGATTTAAATGACCTTAATGATATAGTTTTGACTTCAAATTTTTTTTATAGAATAGTTAGGATATTTATCACAGTGTTATGAAGATTTTGTATTAAATTTAATTTTCTAAATTTTTACTTAATTTTTAGACCCTAAAATCATACATAAAAGGTAATTTATGGGCTTAATTTGGTAATTTATTATTAATTTGATGAAAATACCGATTCGGTATGTATTTAGGTATCTTTAGATTATAGTTGATGATGTAAAATGGTATTTGTGGAGTTTGAGGTATTGATTGTATGTAAAATACATATTATGCAATAAATAAGTATAAAGAAATGATAGGTAAAATGATATATTTAAGTTAATTTTATGATTTAGGCAGTAATTAGATATTTTGAGATGTTAGATATTGATTAAGGATGGTGTTGGTGATGTTATAGAGGTTGGATATGTGTTAGATATGTAAATTAGGAAATAATGGATAATATGTGAAGAGAGAAATTAGATGAGTAAAATAAATTAGGTTAAAATTAATATTATAAAAATATTAGGAATATTATATAAATATAATTTGAAATGTAAATTTAAGAAATTATGTGAAAAATGTAGATTATACTCACATCGAGAATAGATATGGTAGTTAAATGAAGAATATAGTATACTGTACTAATTAAAATACTAGTTAGAAGTTAAAACAAATATTTAGGATACCTAAGTATAGTTAGATGAATTTCATGTATTGGTTTGAGAATAATTCCAAGGATTTATAAATAAAAAATAATAATTAGAAGCTAAAACAAAACTTAATTCATAAATTGATTTAGAAATCGAACTAGAAACTAATTTAGAACTAGTTTAGTCATAGGAAATATAAAACTTAAATAATTGAGTAAAATTATAATATTAAATTAAAAACTAAAGATTTAAAGCTTATATATACATACACACATATGTATGAGTGATATGTTGAAATATGGACAATTTTTGAATCAGAAACTGATTTACAAGTAAAAACAGAATTAAGGTTAATATAAGTATATTAAATAGTAAGTCAAAAACCTAAACCAAAGATTATACTCGTTAAATAAATCATAAGAAAATATTAAAAAGCATTTAAAAGACTTACAAACAAAGGGTAATAAAAAGGTAAATTAAAACTAATTCAAAGGTTGAATCGAAATCAAAACAATAAGTAAATTCGAAACCTAGTGGAATAAGAGAAGTAATCTCAAGAGACTTAGACCTAAATCATTAAATATAGTAAGACCCTAAACTAAAAATAATCATAATCTACATTATAGAATATAACCTATCTATAGTAGTTATTTGAGAACCAAAAAAACCTTTGTATTATAGGGATTATTACCAATGGCTTGTGTAAGTCATAGCTTGAGTGAGCAAGTAAAAAATTCATGTAAGTTGAGATTAATACATCATTATATTTCAGAGTACCGTTTTATAGTACTTGGAAGCTTAAGGTTATACTTATTTGTGCCTATACATAGTTTGATTGTATGCATGCCTGCACGTACATGTTCTTAACTATACAACGTATTATTGGCTTACTGTATTAGTTTGCAATTGTTATGTATTGTATGATATAAATTGATTACCTTAAGTGGACTTAATAATGTACAACTTGTAAAATTAACCGAACAAGCATTTTAACCCATTAAGGAAAACGTTTAGGGTTCTCCAGTTAAATACTGACCCATTCGAAATGGATAATACTAGATAACACTGGATAATATAATAGATTCCTTCTTTATCCTTAGTTGAATTAAGTGATAGGAGAGGAGGTCGCAGCAAGGGTGAAGTTGATGATTCGAAAATAGTCACGAGAGGAGTGGTGTTTCTATTGTACAAGCCTGAGTTTGGTGGTAAGTTATTGACATGTATACTAAACTCATAAACTTAGATCATAGCAAGTGTAATTTCTTTAATCTTACGACGGATCGAATGATATTATGTGATGGCATTTGCTTGTCATGTTGCATTAAAATAATTGGATGATAACCCTATTTGTGTTTGATGTATAGTTTTATGTCTCCATCCCAACTTATTGAGCGATTAGTTGCTCGTATCTCTATAATTGTTATTGTAGATACTAGCTAAGAAGTGATCTTATAATTACCTTAAAAAGCTGGCAACCGCTGGATCTCAGAGAATGAAGAAATAAATCTAAAAAACAAATCTATTACTAAGGTCTTAGTTTTTACTTTAGAATATTCTATTTTTAAATGACATATTACTTAGATAATATAATGTTACAAAATCATGTAAACATTAATTATAATATTTGAAATATAGTATATATTTTTTATATTTTCTCAGGTAAATAACTTGTTTAATTTGTGAAATGTTTACTTTAAAATGGGTTAGTCATGGACACATTGTATAAATCAAGTTTAAGATAGTGGTTATAAGGTTAACTTTTATCTTAAAATGGTTTGTACGGTAGAACTATTACAACTCTACCACTTCAAGGCATGACATATATGGTAATACTCTATGTTGGCTTCGACTCACCCTTTGAGATCTTTCTTTTTTAGTTACGTGTAAAGGTTATGGTAAGAGTTAGATGCATTTGGGAACTAAGGCATAGGTAATTATGTAAGGCGACGGATGGTGAGGATTGCCTCAATAGTGATAATAAGTTTGGGTTAAACCATGTAAAGTTAAGGTATTCGTTAACGAAATGTGGATTCCTAAGGCTACCTATTGGTTAATTAGATTTATGGTTAGATTGATTCTATTGTAGGGAGTTGCTTAAGACTCCAATTGTTTTGTTTGTTACCAATTGTTTTTACATTTGCTAGTTTTTTAGGACCTGTTTGAGATTCCAATTGTTGATACTATTCAAGATTACAGATATTTCCATTGGATAGTCAATAAATTGTGATGTATTTCAATTGATTATGGTATCTTGTTAGCAACTCATCATGTGTATCTATGGAGATTTATTAATGTAAGTTGGCAGAATATTGTGGATTTAGATAAGCTTTATAAGTTATAGACACCTTAATGTGTAACTACCCGGTAGTGGCATGTGGTAATCTATAGTACCTTAGATTATAGTGCGTTATATCCATTAGTACCAATAATAATATTTAAGTTTCTTATCATCCTTCATTTTGTTTAAGAGACTTTTGAGGGACCTAAGAAAATTTAAAGAGCTCCAGGGGAATTGGGAGAATTGAAAAGAAAATTAAGAAATTTGTAAAATAAATCTATCCACATGGAGTGCGGAAGGCACAAGGCAAGCTAACAATAAACCACCATTGCCCTTCAATGGAGCCACCCTTGCCATACCCTTCCATTTACCCCATGCTATCGATTAATAGCTAGAAGGTGTTTAGACAAAAAAGTTCCATACTTAAATGGACCCGATAATAGGGAAGAGGGTTATCAACTACCAACTACAAATCTAAACCAACTCAGAAGATGGCTCATGAGGTAGGTTAAAAGCTTCGCTAAGTGAGAGTTTTACATTAGAAACCATCAGAAGTTGCATCAGAAGGTACTCTTACTAGGAATTCAATAGGTAATTAGATTCAAAGGCTAGTTCAAAACCAACTTACAAGTGACCCTGTATAAACTTATCTAAAAAACTATAAATCTTAAATACTATATACAAAAGCTTCACAAATGCTTTTGTTTCCTTAATATTTAGGACCACTTAAGATGAAAATTATAGTATAGGACATCCGACGATGTAAAGCCTAACATTAATATCCAGCATAAACAACAGGAATTCTTAATAAGTGGAACTAATGTCTTACGACATTTCATAGTATTATTTTATAATACTTGGAGACTTAGTTTGTCTTTTCTTGTGGTTGTAAATGGTTGTTTACGTATATGTGATGTGTTTTCTTGAATATTGTTATGTTGTTATGGAGTTGAGCTCCATGTAGTGTTTGTTTTATGAAATAATGCTTTGTTTAAATTGTTTAGAATTGGTTGATTACTTTAAAAGCGAACAAATCTAAACTCAACTTGAAACTTAACTTGACATGCATTACAATTTGTCATGCTCTAAAGCGGTAGAGTCATAATAGTTCTGCCATGCAAACCATTTTAAAATAGAAATTGACCATAAATCTGTCATCTTGGACCTGATTTATATAAGATGTCCATAAATAACCCGTTTTGAAGTAAACAGTTCATAAATTAAACAAGTTACTTACCTATAAAATTATAAGGAATACATCTTGGACCTAATTTATGTTATTTTATGATTTTTAATGTATATATAATTTATCTCTATCGATTCGTTAGTTATTAGAATTCGTTTTAAGCATTTCCGATAAATAATGAACAATTTACATAAAATGTAATATTATAATAATTAATTATTTTATTATTTATTTTCTTAAATTCAGACTCATGGGATTAATTTTACTAATAATCCTAGTTTTGTCGTAAAATTTAGACTGGATTGGACAATTTACTCAATTGCCTTCAATTCTATAAACTAAACCCCAAATAGTTGATTGCGAGGCTTATACAATCCACCAAGGGAGGTTAGGATTATTAGACCAAATATAGACCCCTTTAAAAAAGATAGCAAAAGTTGTATTTTCTTTATCCTTAACCAAATTAAGTAATAGGAAAAGAGATTGTAACAAAGTTAGGCCAATCACCTGAAGGTAATCATAAGAGGACAGTACTCTCCAATACACAAGCATAGGCTTGACCTTAATCCATAGCATCGCACTAAGGTGAGTTAATTTCTTGACCCAGATTAGAGTGACTGTCGTTTCTCCAATTTACAATAAACCGAACAACATCTTACAATAACATTTGATTATTTATGCATTGCATTTAACTAACTTAATCAACAACTTTACTTGTTATGTGATGTATGTATACTTCTATCTTCATCCTACTTACTAGGTTGTAGTTGCTCACTTCTCAATAGATTCTTTTGTATGTTTGGAGTAGTTATGTAGCATTACCTTTATTATCTTACTAGTAGCTAATGAGGCTTGGGGGGTTTTGGTGTTGGGAGGGGGAACGTAAGGATTAATGAAGATACAAGTAGTCTTTTGTTTCTTTTTAGAGTTTGACTTGTCATTTGGAAAACCAATTGAGCCACCTAAGGTAACTCAGTAGTTTAAGTTATTAGTTTATGATGTGATAATGGAGAGCAAAACCCTTAAATTTTTTTTTTTTTTTGGGGAAATACAAGCTTTGTATTTAAGAATATACAACGTAGTATTATTTTACGGTTCTTATTTAAAGTAGCTGAAGAATTATGATACATGTTTTACATAACAACTTGAACTAAATACTTCAAAGCAGTTTAATCAAGTATGTCTTGTATGGATCACGTCTATAATAGTGGTTATGAGGTCACCTTTTATCTAAAGGTAATTTACATAGGGAGACTATTGCAATTCCATTGCTACATACAACACATGTTGGATATTAACATCCACGTATAGTGTAAAGGTTTGTTTTCTATATTGCATGTAATTTCAATGAAGGCTATGAACACATGTAATACAAAAGATTGATGATGAAGAAATAACACCTCTCTAATAACTTATGTAGCATTTACAACATATGACTAAAAAATGATTAAAAAATTGGAGAAAGAGGCCTAACATCCACATAGTGAAAAAAAAAAAAATAGAATGAGATATCATCATAATTGGATGTGAACAACCCAAAAATGCATAAAATGAGGAAGTACCTAAACCATTGACTTAAGGAATCATACATGTACATGTAGCAAATAGTAGACGTGTAAGATATCCTTCTTATACACTTATATAGCAATTAAATTCTTGAGAGTCATCAGATTTATATTAATGGATTTGTGGTATAAGTGAACACATCGATTGCATTGGTAGACTAATTTCTTTTCTCTCAAAGATGATTTTAACTAACTACTAATGGACCAACCATTTTGTTGGTGTAACATATTACTTTTGTTCAATATAATCCAATGTCTCCTTGAAAATTTGAACTACATCAACAACATAACACATCAAAGGTTCCATTTATTAAGCTACATGGTTTAGATTATCTTCTTATTCTATAGGTGATTATGATGGGGGAGTTAAAGAGTAAGCTTCAATTATTTATTTATTGTTGTTGCATTTTCATAGGAAGGTGTTAGGAAGAGATAGGATTACTATACATATTGTTTGTCATATGTAAACTTTAATTATTTTGTTGTAAATGGACATACATGTATTAATACACATTTATTTGAGTTGATATACATAACTATACAATGTGCTTTTCAAGTGCCTTATTATATACAATTATATATCAGTGTAATCAAACTTGGACCGACTTGGGTGGTTTAACCCTAGTCTAATTGAAATTGGCTATGTAGACAGGTCGATCTATAGGTACAAATTGAGCTAATATTGACTCAAAAAGAACTAAGCAGCCGAATGGTCCAAATGCAACTTAAGCAACCCTACTGAGTCTTAAGGGTTTAGAGAAGATTTTAAGAAAAACCTTAGATTGATTAGCTTAACAAAGTAGGAAGCCTAGTATCTAAGTCTACAAAAAGGAATCATTTGATCCTTAAATGATATTTTATTCATTTATTTATAGCAATTAGTAGCTCTTAGATTTCCTAATACAAGCAATATAAGACATACTTATATCTTATACAGCTACAAGGTCTCAATTACTCAATCATCTCACATGCTTAGAATAATGAATAACTGTGGTTTATTTGTCGTCATACCTTATTTAGCTCAATTAAAGTGGCAAAATGTATTAGTAAGTAGCTTTTTTCTCTCTCATTTTTGAATGAATTTCTCCATAGATGCTTCATCTTACTTTAATGTGAATATATGAAAACAGGGTAGTCTTGGCTTGTCTTTAATTAAAGACAACCAACTTTTCATGCTATTTTAAAGAATTTAGAAAATGAGTTATTTTCTTCATCCTCTAATCTCTAATTAATAAATGGTTTGTCCTTTTTTTTTTTAGAAACTAGCTTCTCTTCTTCCATGCTAACGTACATTGGCAAAATTTCTATGAGATAATATCTTATAGGTGCCTTTAAGTGCAATTTCATTGTATTTATTTATTTTTTATATTATTTGATTCATATGGCTTAATAAGCAAATAACAATTACTTATGTTTTTATAAAACAAATAAATTAGATTGAATATCTAAATTTTAGGCTTGAAATTTATTGTAATTCATGTTTCTTTTAAATTATGAATTATATTTTGACTTATTATTAAACCTGGTTTGACTTAGGGTTAACCTTTGTTTGACCCCATAACCCTTAATCCTTTCACGTTTTCAAATCAACCCTTTGGTTTGCATCTAACAACATTGCTATATATTACTTACTATTGATTTTGAGTTAAAATATTTGCATTTGAAGTTTTGTGTTCAAGTTTGCATTTTGAGCATTATTTTTAGGTTTGCATTTGAAGTTTAGATTTAAATTTGCTTTTAGAGTTGGTTTTGAGATTATGAATGGAGTTTAGGTTAGACTTTGTGCTTGAAGTTTGGTTAAGTTTTCGTTTTGAGTTTGTTGTTGAAGTGTATATTTAGGATTTACTGTTTGAGTTGGTATGATTTAAGTTTGATATTGTATTCATGTGATGTTGGCTTGCTAAAATATAGTTTGCTAGTGCATATTAAATGAGTGTCTTCTTTGTACTAGGTAAAGTATGAAGGCACATATGGAGTATAGTAATACAACATGGAGATACATACAAAGTGTACAACATTATAAATGATGTTGCACATAAGTGGGGCATTAAATAAGGTTGGTAATTCTTGTTAAGAGTCATTCTTTATGATTAGGTTTAAAAGGGTTTATGCTTAAAAAGCTTAATCCCAACATGAACCATTTATTAATTGTGTTTGTAACTTGTCCCATACAATAAGCATGCATTATGTTTGGATTGAATCCATTTATTAAATAAAAAGATTCTAAAATAAAGATATCAGAACTATCAACTTAGGAAACTTGGGGAATATAACTAGCTATTATTAAGAATTCCATCTTTGGACAAAAACAAACTAGATTTGAAAAACCGAAAAGAGAAAGTATACTCACCAATAGTATCTTTAGTTTACTAAATTTTTATAAGAAAAAAAATATATTAAAAATTATAAAAATAAAAATACCTATCTATTTTTAAGCAAAATACATGTTGTAACTTTCTTAAATGAAAACTAATTTGTAAATGGGATTTGGCTTTTAGCAATTGTATTTAGTGATTTTATTAATAAAATTAGAGTCTGATTAATATATACCTTATAAATAGGTTTATGTAGAAAAGTGAATTAGAAATTGCTTATATATATGTATTGTATATATATAAAATTTCTGATTAAGAACGTTGGAAGTTGGAGTATAGAAGCAAATTAAAAGTTAAAAAGTATTATTCTCATGGACATGAAGTTACAATAGATGATAATGATAAGGTAGCATTGGTTGGTATGATAGAAGGGTGCAAAAGTTGATACTAGAGAAGGAATCGGCATAAATAAAGAGTAGAATATAAAATTAAACTATAAATATTGAAAACAATAATCTTACATGGGCTCATAGGTAATACTCAGGTATGTTTATAATTTTTAAATGGATCGTAAATGGATTTAAGTGCTAACCTCGAATTACACATGCTTATAAATAGATTTGACTCATTTATAAACTGTTTTAAGATTTATTTATATAAATCTTGTCTCTAGCTATGTCTATTATATGTAGACCGATGATTGGGTTAGCAACCTCAACTTTGTTATTTAAACATAAAAGAGATAAAGATAAATATATAATTGCAATTTTAAAGGAATAGAATATAAATACTATATTATTATCTTATTTGACTACACTTAAAAATGACATGATTGTAGATCAAGGATTTATTAAAAATACCAATATATACTTATACTGATCCGTGACTTAAATTTGTATTATGGTTTTGTGAAAGGATACGGAGACATGCTAAAGAGGATTATGGAATATCTAATCCTTAGATAATATAAAATAATTTAAATTTTTATTTTCAGTAATAATAATTCCATAAAACGGTGAATACGAAGCCTAGATTTTAGTACGGTAAACTCCGTGTGTGTGTTGTTCAAAGCATGCCGTCCACAGCCTAAACCAACCCGCTTTCAAATCACCAACTCTGCTCTACCCGTCACCAACCCATCCCTCGTGGCGGTGCCTAATTCGTTTTTCAGGCCCAACTGTTGCATTGCATATGAGTTCGTTCGCATGCATCCAATTGTTGAGGAGGGGCATCTTGGCTTTTCTCCACTCTATTACAGGTATCATAGGTTTTTCCGCTATGAGAAACTTGTGAGTTGGACACATTCCTTAAAGATAAATCCAAAGAAAAAAGGAAAAAACCTCTCTGATTGGTGACATTCGACTTCGGAAACGGAGAAGATGGGTTGTTGGGACAAATGGGTTGAGGAGGCTCTTACAAAGCTGGAGTCTTTGAAGCTGCTTCGTTCTCTTCGACCTATCCACGTGTCCTATAAGCAGCTACAGGATGATGATTATCAAGTGTTTGATGAAATGCATACTTGGGATAGATCATCTGTGGAAGTAATGGTTGCTCAAGATACTTTTCTGAATTGGCTCCACGAAGTCCCTAGTCCTGGTAGTCAGTTTTATTTGTTTCTTTTATGTACTTGTTAACAATTTCCAAAGTATTAGACTAGACCCAGTAATGCACTTGGGCATCGGCATATGAGCCAACGTAGGTGGTTTTTTTTTTAAGTTAAAATGGTCATGGAAGATTCTTGTGCATGTAATACTGATATTGTTTGGGATAATTGTTATCTCAAGTTTAAGTTTCATAGTTTAGTATTTCAACTTACAAATCTTGTGGCTAAGAATCTCTAGTGTCATGGACTATCTGAGGCCGAAGCATCCAAGATGCTTCTTCGTGAGAATTTGTGTGCAATGGAGATACTTAGGTGGCCATAGTTCACATGATTTTAAGTTACTGGACTGAACAAATGTATAGGCAAAATTTTGGCATCATGTTTAGTTTGCAAACTGGGCATGGTATTGTACACTAAGACCTAAAGGGGGCAGAACAAAAGATACGAATACCATCTAATAGGTGGTCCTAGAATCTTCCCATCGGGAGGAAAAAGGGGTAAAAAAAGGACTCCTATAAAATCTCGAAAGAACTCTCTTATCTTCTGAAATGTGTGTACCGAACACGGTATAAATTATTTATGTTATGTTATGTTGAATTCTTTGTTTTATTCTGTCATGTGTTGTGCTTTCCCAATAACCAATCACTACCTCAATCGTAAGGTTCTACTAACAAGTGCCCCAAAGAACACATAAAAGCAGTATTACTTGCTCTCCCTTTTTTCTCTCCTCGTATCCCAACCCCGACACCCACCCCCACCCCGAAAACAACAAAAAGCATGGAAGTGATTGTTTTGTCTTTTGTTTCTTAGCAACAGATTTTTGTTTTTTTGATCTTTTCGCCCCCTCATCATCCTCTCTATTGCAAAAGGAGATGAGGAAGTATATCTAAGTGGTGCAGATGTTGACAAGACAGCAAGCAGTGATGCCATTAAGAAGCTAATATTGTTTTCGGGGAATGATTATTTGGGATTGAGTTCACATCCAACAGTTGGAAAAGCTGCTGCTAAGGTGAGGTTTATTTAGATTCATGACATATATAATAATTTTTGGTTATTAATGGTCATTAGCAATGCTATTGCAGGCAGCCCGGGAACATGGAATGGGTCCCAGGGGTTCTGCTCTGATCTGTGGATATACTAATTACCATAGATGCCTGGAGTCTTCCTTGGCAGAATTAAAGCAGAAAGAGGTTAGTGAGTATACCTATTTGAGTACACATATCAGATTAGCTATGCATTTAAGTTTGAATGCATAATCACTAATTTGTAAATGAGGAAAACTACCGAAGCTTTGTTTTCTTTTATATTTTGTTGGAACTAATGCATCATCCTTTTGAAATATGCACTAGGATTGTCTTCTTTGTCCTACAGGATTTTCTGCTAATATGGCTGTGATGGTAGCGATTGGAAATATCAACCTTCTGTTGGATACCGGCCAACACCTCCTCAAGGATGAGAAAATTGCTATTTTCTCTGATGCCCTGAACCATGCATCAATTATCGACGGTATCCGTCTTGCAGAAAGACAAAGGACCGTGGAAGCTTTTGTTTACCAGCATTGTGACATGTCTCATCTTGATAAACTTTTGTGAGTTTCTGTTCTGTATTCGAATAAAGCCTTTCCAAGCCATGCACTGTTGTAATGGTAAGATGTTTTGGCAGATCTAGTTGCACAATGAAGAAGAAAGTTGTTGTCACTGACAGGTGAGACAATTGATAATTACATTTGTTATTAGTTCACACTTCTCTTATTTGAGCAAGTTAATGAAGACTTTGGAGATGTTACGAGTAGAAATTCTTTAAATGAAGTAGGACTTCCTGTTGAGGATATAGTAGTTGAAATATGTTCCTGCAGCTGATTTCTGTCTCTTTATTATAGTTTGTTCAGTATGGATGGAGACTTTGCCCCTCTGCTTGAGCTTGCACGACTTAGATCAAAGCATGGTTTCCTCTTAGTGATTGATGATGTAAGTTGCCTTAGACCTTAAATTCTTTTTTGTAAAGTAATACTGCGTAGAAGTAGTTCAAGGTTCTGTATAATACCTATAGTAAGAATAAAAAACACTAATTACAAACTAATAAATCAACTCTAATGTAATCAACAATCTAGAATTTAACAAAGCATACTAGCCTAATGCAATTAAAGAGGAAAGTAGTTGGCTATATTTAATCCTCTTGTCACACGTTTGAATGTGTTTCTCTCATTGATCTTTTCTCATGCTGGAGGATAGCTCTTTTCTCCATACCATGTTGTAAAGGAGGAGGCCTATAGACTATAGTAATCCGTGTACCTAGAATTTCTTCAGGCTCATGGAACATTTGTTTGTGGCAAAACTGGTGGAGGAGTAGCAGAGGAGTTCAACTGTGAAAGAGACATTGATATATGTGTGGGCACTCTCAGCAAAGCTGCAGGATGTCATGGGGGATTCATTGCATGCAGGTAAAATTTTCTTGTTATGTCTGATTTTTCCTACTCACTTTGTGTTTTGGGGGGTTAATAACATTATGATTATGAAAAGTTACATTTGCACCTTTTATCAGTGCTATTAACTGAAATCTTCCACAATTGAACGGAGCAAAGTGGGGTCACATTTTTTAAATATGTTGAAAATTTTTCTGTTTCCATAAGATTTACTAATACCTGAGTGAAATTGCAAGTGTTATTATGTCAAACTTTGTGAATATGTATGCTGGAACTGCTGATTGATATCAAGTTTATGCAATGCATCCTAAAAGTTGTCTTATCGAAGTCGATTATGACTTGTGGCTTTTGTTTATGCCCATTGCGATGAACAGCAAAAGGTGGAAACAACTGATACAATCAAGGGGCCGTTCTTTCATATTTTCCACATCTGCTCCAGTTCCTGTAGCTGCAGCTGCTCTTGGTAACATGTCATATACTCTTTCTACAACAACATTACCGGCTAAGAAAAATAAGTTTAATCCAATATGTGAGGTTGGTTATATGTTGAGATTATAGTGATTGTAAAATCTATCATAAAAAGTGATTGTATTCTTGAGAGCAAAAACCTTTCTGAAAGGCTTCATTCTGGTGTTCTACCAAATTTATCTTATATCACTTTCTTTTTGACTGGTTTCTGTGTTTGCCACATTACGTAAAAGCAGCCGCAGTTAGTGTGGCTAAAAGGGAGGGATGGCGTAGAAGGGAAATCTGGAAGCGGGTGCAGGATTTCCGCCGTCTTACTGGGATTCCAATTGCAAGTCCTATAATATCTCTCATTGTAGGAAGTGAAGAGAAGGCCCTGCAGGCTAGCCGGTCTCTCTCTCTCTCTCTCTCTCTTCACCCCTCTCCTTTCACTATTTACGTTATATTAGTTTTTCTCTTCTTACAATGGCTGACTTGTTGAGCAATCATCAACAGGCACTTGCTAAAATCTGGATTTCATGTTACTGCAATTAGACCCCCAACTGTGCCACCTAACTCCTGCAGGTTTGTGTTTATATGGTAGCATGTCTTCTTTTTGCACATGGTTTGCACATTCATATACTTATTTTTCCATTGCGCTCGTGATATTGACTCAACGATTTATGTGCTGTTAGTTTTATACTTGTCATCACGATCGGTTCTTTATCCTTCCATTGTCTTTTCAGATTACGTGTTACTCTATGTGCAACTCACACATTTGAGGATGTGAGGAAGCTCACAGAAGCACTTTGCTGCTGTATCAACTTCCGGGACATTTCCACCAATTGCGTAGACACTTATGCAAGGCTGTAGAAAACCATTTTTCTCTTCATCTAATTTCTCATTGGATCAGTAAAATTTCTGTGGGCAAAATCAAAATGCTTAACATTCTTTTATAGTTCTTATGTAGTTGAAGTTAATGACGATGATGTCGTGTGCATCCTTGACAGGCTTCCTTCTTTTTAATTGACACTTATAAAATCTTAAGAGTGGTAAATGAGTCTTTCCAGAAGAAGTAGACGGTCGATATTTTACAACCTTTCATTTCAGAGCACCAGATTTATTTGATGTTTTATGTAGCATGCATTGGCGTTCATCTACCTTAGTACTAGTACTTATATTACGGTACTAGTTGCTTCTAAGAAATGAAACCACCTTCATAAGAAGAGGATACAGTTAACAAGCTCCACGAACTGAAAGATACCAGTTGGTGGCTGTGAAATGAGGCTACGGGAAATTTACTAGAGATCTATATGTTGCTCCAGGCACCCAGTTTTCTGGAATAACATTCTGGGCTACTACGGTCTGCTCTGAGTACTGTGATGTCAAGCGAATCGAGAATGGTGGTTGCAGTTCTGAACCAGCGTCAAGCTTCCAAACTGCGCCCCATGACTGCTGCATGGTGTGCCATTCCTTCGACTCTGTTGGGGCCGCCTCTCTTAAGTCAACTGCGGCAAGATCACCATCTCCATCCTCGTATTCGATCACAACAGCGAAATAATTGGAGTTGGAACCTTGATCAACATGGAATGTGATGGTTTTTCCTGGGTAATCACATGCAACCCTGAAAGCATCGGACAAGTAGTTTTAAGTTTCGGGTTAAGGCCAAATAATCCAATTTTGTTGTACAACAAATAGATTTTGAAACCATTTTTTTTTTTCTCTTTGACCCTCTGAAGATACCCTAATGCCTCACAATATTCCACTGTATTAAGATGGAAATATGGAATATTTTCTCCATCAATCAAAATGAAATGGATTTATATTCATTGTCCCAAATTTGTTATCTTAACAGTGTTCTAATCAGCCGCAATCAAACATATTGGTTTAAATCTTTCTAGTGTTTATCACTAAATGGAAATTAGACCATTATTTTTCTTTTTCATTTTTTTAATGGATTTTTTTTTATGGTTCTGTTATTATTTTTCAAGATATGGGTTTAGCTATCTATCTTACTTTTGATTTATAATTCTTTAAATCTAAACCATTAAATTATTTATAAATTTAATTGTTCAAATTTAAAAGAATTTAAATTAATAGCAAAATAAAAGGTTGAATCGATTTTGTCAAAATAAAAAATGGGGTCGGTCCATAATTGATTTGTCAAAACAAGATCACTGGAGCCAAAATAGAAACTGGTAATTGGTAAGTAAAAGCTCTTTCTCTGGTGGTATACCTTGCAAATTGAATTTTTAAGACTCCAGCATCACGAAGCTTGCCTTCTTGTCCTTTGATTGCCATGGCACCAAACGCAGTTCCACTTAGGTCAAAATGGGCAGAGTCAGACGAGCAAGGCCCTCCTGGGCAAGAATCTGTTATCACTACCCTCACTGGGTTCTCTGAACAGGACGGGTGTACTCCTTTGGTGCATTTTATCTGTAAAACAATAGCGTAAAAAATAATCAAGCTTCGTGTCTTTTCGGGAAATTTTCTGTATTGCTTTAATGTTTTCTTTAATGATTTCAAAACCATGCAACAATTAGCAATGTTATTAAATTCGAATTAATATGTATGGTTGAATTTATTTTAACTTGATATTTTTATAAAACCGATCCAATCTAATTTAATTTATCTTTTCGACCTTCTCATGTATTCGAATGATCTATATGGACTGGGTTTGATTAACATTGAAAATTAGAAATTATTTCAAGAAGTAAAACAAGCAACTCAAGATTGGCGGGAAGACGTGCAATCACAATGCTCATATTAATCCAAGTCAAGATCAGTGGTGGACACAGGATAATAGCCGGAGGGGGGCCACTGTGAAGGACCAAGCAAAACTATGATGATGACAAATTAATATATTTATGCATATGGATTTTTCAAAAAGCTTTGAAGGTAAATTTCCAAAAAATTGTCAAATCTGGAGTAAACCGTGAAATCTAGCTTTTCCATATTAGTCCTTGTTTATAGCGTGGAGTAAACATAAACGGTTAGTTTAAAAAAAAAATCAATGATATTAATACATCATATAAATCAATAAACGGTGTATAATTATTAATAATATTTAAATAACTGACAATGAATATATATTTTTAAAAAATATCAATTATATTTATATATAAAATTTTTATTAATATTTATATGTTATTTATCAATTCATATAACGTGTTAATATAATCGAAATCTTACTTGTTAGTTAGGTTGGGTTTTATGTTTCTTTTAACTAGAAAAAATGTGGGACAAATACGAAGTGTAATTGTAAATTATCCGTTTGCAGGCCAGTGCACCTGGTAGCATGCTCCACATTCTTTGCCTGCTCCGTAAAGAGCTGGGCCAATTGCAGTAACCATGGAAGAGAAAGGAGGAAGCGACACCGCGTTGCCATATCCGCAAGCTCCTCCTGCAACCTCTCTCCTCATTAGTCCTTACGTTATAAATCTCAAGCACATGTGTGTCGTGTTCATGATGATATTCAAGAATATTCTCCCATTATTATAACTTTGGAAACTAAATTACCTTTTAATCACTACCAAATAAAAAATTAAAAAATTTAGCTAGTGGTAAAAAATTCGTTAGCTTTTTGGGAAAACAAAAAAAGAAAAAAAGATATCTTAAGATTATCAAACTTTGCTAATGCTCTCTCTCTCTCTCTCTCTCTCTCGACAATATTAGTTATTACCATCGCTACCGGCGCCATCGGGATCGCCATACCAGGTTGCTCCGGCCCATGACCAGTCCTTCCCAGACTTTGCTAAGTTGAAATGTTTGACTGTAGAGGCAGAGGAGGGTCCATGGAAGCAAAACGAGATTAATAGCAAGTATAGGACAATGGAGTTGCAGAAATAAAAGGGAATGGCCATGATAATACTTAATAATATTACTAGCTCTATCTACTGAAATGACTTGGTGTATCGTAAGAAAGTTTCATGAGTATACATATGTATATATAGACAAGGCAACGTGCTGAGTCGCTGCTGCCATACTATGATCCGATTCTGTATATTTCTATTGATAAGACGTCTGATCGAAAATATTTATATATTTCTTTCTTCAATTAGAGCTAGGCAACCTTTTTTTATTTTATTTTATATAAAATCTTTTAAAAGCGGTTAGGTACCTGAAATCCTCCCTACTCTGCCGTCATGCAGCTCGATTACAACTTATATCAGATCTTTTTGGCAAGTTTTTGATTAACTGCCGATAAAATAATAAACATATTCTTATTAATAAAAATAAAGACGAATTACTTTGATTTTCAACAAATGCATATTAAATATCAAAAAAATGGATTTTCTTTCTCGAACATTTCCAAAAGATTAAAAAAAAAAAAATCTGTATTGGTGATTAGTAAGAATATGGTAATCCTATTATACAAAATATTCACTTAAACTTTATTTAATTTGTTAGGTTTCAAGTAAGTAATGAGGACCATATGATAGGTTTTAAGTAATGATTTTTTGATACTTATTCGTACAAAATAGGATAAGAGAATAATGTTATGGGATTTTTTATCCATCTTAGAACTTGTATGTTGAAGTATATATGATACAAGTTTTAAGGTATTCTATATTAATCCTATAAAAATAATTAGATAATATTAATAACTTAGAAAAAAGAGAATACCATTGCATTTTTTTTTTTAGCCTTTAAAAGGTTATATCTCTTGTTAGCTTATATGTTATAGTTGTATATACTCTTAATTATTGTTTGACAACTTAATGAAAAAGAGTCAAATGTGTACAATGTTTTGTTATTGCTAATGGAAGTTTTGTCAAAGGGAAATTGAAATTTTGTCATTAAAAAGGGTTAAGTTTATTTTCCAATATAACATTTGTGAAGATAAAGTAGCTTACATTAAGATTCTATTTTTATGGTATACTCTTCAATTAATAAATATATTTTTCATAATAACTCTATTATAAAAAATGCTTATAAGGAAAATAAAAAAAAAATTACAAGTTCCACATTTCATAGGTTTTATAAGATATAGGGTAGTTCTAAGATGTAACAGGTAAGTTAAGGCTATAAATGAGTCGAGTTAAGATAATACGATGTTAGGCTCAAACTTGAGCTCAGCTTAAAATTTTTGAGCTTGAGCACAGTTAAGTTTAGAATTTTGAGCTCGAGCTTGAACTTAAATTCAAAATAACACTCAATAAACTCGAGTTCGACTTGATTAAGCCGTTTGAGCTCAACTTATTTAAAAAATGATTTTTTATTCTAATGATGATAATATTAATATTGAAACTCGACTTGTATTAATATTCGAATCGAGCTCGATTCGACTAACTCAATTAGACTTGTCAGTTAGTAGAATCGAACATTATAAGATTCGAACTCGATTTGATTAACTACTTGACTAGCTTGAACTCAAGTTTGACTCAATTGATCTCGAGTTAAACTCAAGTAATTTATGAGTAGTTTGACTCATTTACATTTATAAAGTAGATTTCGTTTTCAAATGTTTGGGAATTTGTATTTATATGATAGGGTATGGGTAGAGCCTTATGTTGAAGAACATTAAACTAAACTTAAGAGAAGGGAAGGAGGGGAGTGAATTGAATTTTAGGACAATATATAATTTTTTTCGAAATTTCTAATTAAATGTAATAATAAAAGTAATCAAAACAATGATAAAACAATAATAGTACAAAACTTAAAAGAGATAGGAATAGAGAAATTTAAGTTTGGATATAATGTGAAATTCAAATTGCTTCTTAGTTTTTCTTTGTGTTGCTCAGACATTTACACTATTAGCTTGATTTTTCCTTAAGCTATTATATTGGTAGGTCAAATATCACCTGAAAATACTTTTGATAACTAACAAATAAATACACTTTACAATCTAACTTTAAAATTATTTGATCACCATTTAAAAGATTAAGTTTTTTTTATAGAGATAATTGATATACTTATTTTATGCTCATCAAAATCAATTAATAAATCATAAATTCAATATATATCTTATCCATCTCATATCTAGTCACTCCTTACTTAAGGATCCAACTACTCTTTTTTAAAAATTAAGGGATTAAGACTCAAATCAGGTCAAATATCTCGTATTAAGTAACTTGCCTGCATCTGGGCAAATGGTTTCATCTTAGTTTATAATATGACTTTATATGATTATATTTATTTGTGATTCATTTAACTGTTTGGATAAATTGTAAATATACTTCTATATATTTCTTTTAATTGCACTTTGTTTCCTTATATTTGAGATTAAGCATTTACACTTTCAAATTTTTTTGTTTTAAAGTACTCTTAAGTAATAGCACTATGACCACTTCACCCTTCAATAGATAATCAAAAAGTTTATTTTTGTAACTTCTCACTATTTTATCCAAAAATAAAATAGTAAAATATTGTTTAAAAATATGCCCTTTTTAAAAATATTTGAGGGTCTTAATATTCAATTTCATAAATAAAAGATCTAAATAGATATGAAAAAGAAAATAATACCAATAATGAAATGGTGAACTAGTGCAATTTATACCTCAATAATTTAGATGCTTACTTTTGTTGGATTTTTCTATGATAATATTAATAATATAGTATACTATAACAGTGATGAATACAATATTAATAATATAGTATACTATAACAGTGATGAATACAATCTGCTATAAGAGGTTATATTGTTATTGTTTAATATTATTTTTTCATTTATTTTATTTTATTTTTTATTCAAGAAGACCTATTAACCTATTATTTAGGCAACATATTAAATAATTTTAATAAAACGAACTATATATATTAAATTTTAATAGATGACTGCGTTACTGTTGAAACCCCTACTTTTATCCAAATGCTCCACGCTTGGTAGGTTCCTTTAGTCATCAACGTTGACATATTTGATAATATAATTCCGGGGGCGGGGGGAAGGTTGATAAATTAACTTAAGTCACGTAAAAGCAGGAACGTCGTTATTTGTAAAGGCCAACGAGGTGATTCCAATGAATCCCGCAATAATTTTCGCCTCCACCCGGTAAAATATAAGACATGCATAGCAGGGCACATATATATATATTTATATATATTTCAGATTACTATACTAAGTGATGAAATATTTGAACTTAATTCATTTGATTGAAAGATTATGATCAAATACTACTAAAATACTAGGATTTTGGTGATATATATATATTTATATATTAATCAAGGTCCTATTTGGATTATAATTATTTTTTATTTTATTTGTATGTGTTCTGTATTTAATTTGTATCTATTTGAAATCGGATATTTGGAGATAATTATTTTAATTGATGTTTTTGCAAATACGAATAAAGTAAATTATGGATAAATTCGATTTTATTGAGATTTATTGAATAATTAATTTAAAAAAAGAGATATATATGGAATTATATATATATATATATATATATTTTGTCTTATTCTCATTAAATACAAGATTCAAATAAACACTAAAATGATACAAATAAAATGGAAAAAGAATGAATCCAAAATAGTTTTATTTTAACATGGAATAATCCTGCATTACATTTGGGTTACATTTTGAACTTTTACAGAGTTAGTTGCTCGATATAATCATCGTCTCGTGAACTCATAGTCCTACGCATGCGTCCGTGTACGTCGAATCGTTTGTATTTTTGGCCATCTCTGGACGCCAAATTGTTAAATAATCTATTTTGCTATTTTCCCATGATATGGTAAGAACCCACAGGTGGTAGTTGACTAATCGACAATCAATGCATTAAAGAGAATAACCAATTATCATGTGTAATGAGGCATTGGTGCTTCTGTCGATAAATTTTTTTTTTTTTTTTTTTTTTGGAAGATTGCAATATTTGTCCTGATGAGAGTTTTATAGTTATTAAATATTATATTCTCGAGAAATTGCAAATAGTAGTCGCTTACATTGTTGGTGTTATTGAATTTGGATCCACCAGTATAGTCAAATTCAATTGGATCTAATCCTTATATAAAATCGATAGTAGAATTGTGGTTTATTCTGTTAACCTTTTATCGTCTTCCATGTTTGCTTCAATTATCAGAATTGAGTTTAATAAAACTATACGGTGGTGAGTGAAAGAAGTAAGACTATGGCAATACTAGCTACCAAAATCACTACTAGTAATTATAACATCTCACGATTAATAGGGTTTTCATTATAATAAAATTTCAAAAAAGGTCCCACTTTTAAATAAGAACATAAGCAAGGAGGCTACTAGAGTTATAAACAAGACAAGTTTTTAGAGGCTCCAGCTTGACTAGTTTAAAAATTATTTAGCTTAAATTCAGCCAACATTTTATCGAACTTGAAAAATATAAGCTGAGCTAGATATGGGACTAATTAAGGATTTTAAAGCTCGAACCGGTTCGTTTAAATAAATAAGCTTAAGCTCATAAATGAGTTCAAGCTCATATATCTAAACGAACTTGTAAACAGGCTTAAGCTCGTATATTTAAATAAGTTTGAACTTGAACTTATTACTATAACTAAAAATAAAAATAACTATATTAATATAATATAGGCTATGAACTTATTAACAAGTTTAGTCGTGAGCTGGCTCGTTGATAATATCAACGATCTAGCTCATGAGTTAACTTGTTAAAAATACAAATAAATTTATTAATGAATCAACTCGCGAGTCTAAATTTAAAACTCGAGCTTGATTTGTTTAATTATATAATTTTTATTTTAAGCTCAAGTTCGACTTGTTTATTAATTGAGTTTGAATCGAGTTTAACTAGCTTTCATGAAACTTTACTTATTTATGCCCCAAAGATTATATTAATTAGTACACTAAACAGCAGATATATGAAAAATATATAATTTTCATTGCTATGACCATTGTAATTAATAATTAACAAACTAAGCATGCGATATGTCAGGTATTAATTTAAGGTAAAAGAGGTTTGTCGGCTGACGATATTGGTCTAAGCGGATGGATTTTTCCGGATTGTTAGTGACATGACATGCACATGCAAATGCGTTAATCATGATTTAAAAACTACCCTTGGATTGTGCCGTTGATGTTGTTGGTTATTTGGACGTTACATCTCACATGTTGTGTGTTAAATTAGAATTTAGATACCTTTTTTCATCTTCAGCTCTCATAGTAGTCAATATTACTGTATTTTACATTTATGACTCAACTGACCAGCTATATTAAGATATTGAAATTATGCAAACTTTTTCAGTGAAATGGGGCGAAAAAAGTATAATTCTTTAGGCACTTTCCACAAACTTGAAATTTGTTTAGAAATCCCATCGAGAACGACGTATTAACCACCGAATCAATTACGTCTTCTTAATTTTTAAAATTTTTTTTTTTATATTTTTATAAGGTGATGGATTAAATTACATTGGAACGGTGATGTACGAGTGCTGCATTATATATCTTTTTATTAAGCTTTAATGGCGGAGCTGTAAGGGCTGCACTCCGCAGCCAGTAAAACGTATTCTTATGGGTTAAATTTCTTTGGAAGAAGTTATTTGTTTTACCCGTCAATAATCCTGGACGATATATTATAATTTTACAGCAGAGCTTTTAAAGGTCCCGTTAATAAGAGTTTTTAGGGGAAAAAAGAAAAAATCCTTTTCCCTATAGAGATAATTTTTTTTCCCCGTGCAGATATTGAACATAATCTAGTCCTGATTTTGTGGTCTTCCCTTAGATTTTCTCCTAATTTAGACTAGGATCACTCTATCAATAATTTTTTTTTTCTTTTTCCAACTATGACAAAGGAGAGATTTGAATTTTATCTTGATAAAAAATCAATAATAAAACCATTAAGACTATAATATCTTTAGCTACTCTATTAAGATT
Organism: Lumnitzera racemosa; assembly: GCA_024138005.1. NCBI lineage: Eukaryota > Viridiplantae > Streptophyta > Magnoliopsida > Myrtales > Combretaceae > Lumnitzera > Lumnitzera racemosa. The sequence continues at coordinate 111,925,810 of JAMXBC010000004.1, forward strand.
AGTCTCGTGGTTTTTCACTTTTAAGTATCACATTAACATTATATCTTGTAATCTTTGGGTGGTTACTCTGTAAAGTCTTTCTGTCCGTTAGGTTAGAGTCTTTTAAGTTTTGTTAGTTACAATTCTATATTATACTTCTCTATATGATTAGCTTTGTCATAATCAATCATCCAGAGTCTCTAAAAAAAGATTCTATCAATATTATATATCATATGTTATATATAGATGGCATATAAATATAATAAAATATTGATAGAAATATTAATAAAAAAAATAGTTTTTAAATTAATTATTTTGTATGATTTACACACGATATATCAATGAAGTTGATATTGTTCTTATTCCAAAAGTATAACATCCTAAAGGTATATCTTGATACTTATAATCTTGCGAAATAGGTGAATTACTTTTTGATTTTATTATATACCTTTTCAAAAAGAGCCTTCATATTTGACGAAAGAGGGGGAAAAAAAAAAAGCTTTCATCCATGCTTGATTGATTCAACATAATTGACAAAGGCTCATGGAATCTTTCATTAACCATATGATAGAGCGGAGCAGTCTTGCTTAGGGATGCTAAGGTGGGATTTTCGGTGGAATAATCGGGAAATAAAGGAATAAGACAAAGAATCTACATCACCTTATTTATTTTTATAGGTTAGCTAAAACGGTCCAAAGAGGCTTTTTGTTTCCTTGTGTAAAATACACAAGGTCCTATTTTCAGTTTTTCATTTCTGAACCTGAATTCTGAAAAGTAAGTCAAAGAAAGCACTTAAATGAAAAAGTTTAAATAAACTTAAATCTTTCCATTATTTTTTACTTTTTATTCCATTTTGAGATCGTGGGTGTGTGTACTATTGCAAGGATTGTGTATGTATCGCATGTGAAGTTACGCTATATGTGACTAGAGAAATAACTTGAGCAACTCAAATGAGATGATCATGAGAGAAGTATAAGGATGGAGAGTAAGTAATCCGATAAAGTTCTAACACATATGGTGATAGGTGAAGAGGTACGGTGATATCAAACTTTACAATTGATGAATAACTTGGTAAAGTTTTTTAGGTGTTCAAGTGTTTGATCTTTGAGGTAAGATTTTGACAGAGTAATGATGTTAATGGGGTTTTTTTTCTTATCCAAATAAGGAAATGAATGAGATATTTATAGGAAATGGAAGTTGATTCGATCTGTTGTATCGTAATATTGATTATTGGTTAGGATTGAAACCTTTTATAAATAAATCTTAAGTGGACTCTTTTCGTAGATTTAGGCTCAAATAAAAGGCTTTATTATTCTTTAGTGTAAGCTAAACCAATAAAGGTTTGATTGGGTAAACCTGATCCAACAGACCTTACTTTAAACATACCATGCCAAATCTCCTTCGATAATCCCGAAAATATATATAGCGTTGACTTTGTAAACCTTGTCACCTTAGCCCAAATAATCAAATTCATTTCGATTATTATATTGAATTTGACCTTTTACATTTTGCCCCTCGATCAAAGTCTTTCGGATGAAGTCGAAGGGATTTGGATACTGAATAAGCGTTTTAGATGACTCAAGCATGTGTATTATTGAGTAGCTACGTTGCTATCGAATTAATTTAAAAATTATCTTAGTGCATAAGTTCATAATACCTTTTAATCGTATATCATGCCACAATTAGATTAGGTTGTATGTTGCTCTCAAGGCATCACCCTAAAAGAAATCTTCTTTAAACTATCTCTTCTTGAGCTAATTTGTGATTCGATCCATATGAGTTACTGGTTCTATTGAACTGAATTTACACACTAAGTTTACATTAACGATCTCGTTGAGTCAACTCCATGTATTAACATTGTCTTAATTTCTTCTCATATAAGAGCATTTTTTTTGTAAGATCTTTACATATTATGTAAAAGTTTTGTATTAATCAAATTTTATTTGTTGCGCTAACAGTCTTGCTAGCCGGTTAGTGGGTAGAGATCGATAGGACAGTACCCCAAAAATTAAACAAATTTTCGGATCTCTATGTCCATCATCTTCTCTTAGTCATCCTATATCTCCAACGAAAATCGCAGAGGACCAAATCCTTTTACAACAAAACCATAATAATTGTGGAGTGCATAGAGAATGAAGCATCGAGAGTAGGTGTCTCATATTACATTACCCTTAATAAATAACCACGTTATGCCTTGTGTTCATCTCGATATATCTTTGTGTCTGCGCAATTATGCACGCACAGTAGTGTATTGGTAACCCATCAATTTTGTAAACATACAAATTTAACTTTTGACATGTTGGGCCCTGCTTGAATATTCGATTAGCACGTAAAATTGGGGTACCAAGCCCATATGTGTTGATGATGGTGCCCAACTCAGTTTCAGACGATAATGATTTCCACGACACAAGCAAATTTACCACCTTAGCTGGTAAGAGATAAAATAAGGATATTATTATTTATTATTACATATATATTCTAATTCACTTGCTGTCAGTGAAACTTCGACAGGTGTCCATCTGCTTTTGATTTTTCACTGTTATACTACAACCACATTTCATAATATTGCCCTTTTCGTATATCCTCAAAGCATTTTAACCCCATGATGTCTTGTAAAACGAAGGCGAAGTGGTCGTAACAGCAAGAAATTGCCCAAAAACTTCTTCTCGTTCTGGCTGAGCTCGGAGAGCGACAATGATCGTAACTGAAGCGGAGTCCAGAGCTGCCAAAGACGGTGAGGTTTGGAGCCTAATAGATCATTGGAGCAAGTTAGGACTTGAAGAGGAAGAAGAAGAAGAACTAGCATTTGCTTGAGTTTAATCAAGGAAGGCAGCGGTCACTTGATTTTCATTTTTACATCATCTTGGAGCAGCGACGCATAATCAGAGCTTGAAGAAAATAGCGGAGCTACCATTAAAGTTGCTGAAGGAATCAAAGAAAGCATTGAAGATCCAAACTGCATATTGAAGATCTAAATAAGATATTTCAATGTATGAGAATGCTCCCTGCTGAAGAAGAAGAAGCAATGATATTTCAATGCTTCTAAATATGCCTTAAGACGAATTGAATCGAATCGAATCTTTACGAATAAAATCTTGATTGAAGAGCTATCGATCAACTGAGTTTAGATGCAAACATATCCTCTGGTCCCGCGTATCGATTCTTGAATTCTTACAAGCCTCTGTACGTACAAACCAAATGGATCACACCCCATTCACAGTGAAAAGAAAGATACTCTGGAGTCCCTATTTTGATTGCAAAAACCGCATAAAGGATTAACCCCAATTTTCCTACAAAACAAATTGTGATCGGTGGTCGTCAAGGGATTAGTACATAAAGCACCAGAAATGATATTTGTGCTTCGGCATACAATCTAAACGCCAAATTTTGCTTTCCACACCTTTTGATTAATACCACGAGAAGTAGACGTAGAACTATGTCTATCAACGATTCCATGGTAGGCTGGTAGGTAGCTGCTCTTAACCAAATGTACTCTGTCCTTTCACTAGGCCATACTCTCTGATCTTTTAGTAGATGACTTGGGCACAGGGATCTTGTCTTATACTTCTGTTTCCGACAACAATGGGTCTACATTACAACTTCATACTCCTTGTCCTTGATATCCTGGTATTCAAGGGATCTAAGAATCGCTCCAAAGTTGAATATTCTCTCACCATCTCCCACTTGCCAAAGCAAACCCTTGGGCAACACGGCCTCTTTCCTTAACTGAATGTTTCGCCATTCCAAAGATGCTTCACCCCTTCTTTTAACAGCTTGAGCCATAGGGCATGTGGGTTTTGCAAAATTTTCCATGCCAGCATATCAGGGATAAACTAAACGAATGATTGAAGTCTCTAAAGCCAAGTTTCTCACTCATCTTTGGCTTTTGATAACACTTTCCAGGTTTTTCAATTAATTTTTATTTCCTGTCTGTCGATTCTCCCCACCAGATATTTGAAATTAATTTGTTTGCTTTTATACTCCATTTTTGTGAAACTAAAAACACTCATTGAATAGGTAGCTATTGTATAAGCTATGGCTTTAATCACGATTTCCTTACCCACCAGAAGATTTCTTTTCAATCCTCCCGCAAAATTTTTTCTTTTACAGAAGCTGACAAATGGTATATAGACCTATCGCAATATGTCGGGAGTCTTGGATATTAGATACTTTCTCAGGTTACAATGTGGGTTGATATGAAATGTATCACATTAGTCCTTGTTAATCTCTTCCATGACAGACTTACTAAAGAAAAGCAAAGACTTTTGGAGATTCATCATCTGACCTGACCTGATGCAGCACAATGCTCATCCTCAAGAATATTTTTCAATATTTGAAGATTGTGTTCCTGAGCCTCTTAAGAAAAAAAAATGAATCATCAAGCGAATATAAGGTGGATAAGGACAAGACTCGAATGCTTTATATGATCCCTTGCAACGATCCTAAGCTAATAGCTTTTATTGGAAAACTGCATTTTGATATATATCTTTTCATTTAGAGGCCAAAACGTAAATGTATAATCGATATGCTAAATTTAATTATCAATATTCCTTTAGTCCAGTTGCAATTTGCAAAAACATGCTACTTCAAATGTGTTTTGTATCGATATGCTAAACTTGAAAACCCTCATATTCTAGTGGCATTTGTAGGGAGATTAGCTTCTATATCTATCAATGGAATTCCCATTTGTATTCTAGCTAATCATATATTGAATATGTACCATAATCTGCAGAAAGAAATGCTACTCACACTAGGGAGCCTTCCTTGCATTTCAGCAAAGTATGAACACCTTAGCCACTAGGCAGTTTACGTCTAAATACCAGACAGGACAGCACAAATTGAACTGCTTCGTGAGGGCATATTTCACCATCAAAATGCCGGCTCTCATCTGCCAGAATTGAATGGAACATCCAACATCCTTTTTTGTCCAGCGCACAGATGGTCCATTTTAATTCTTACAATAAATGAAGGTTGATGCATACTTTTGTCTCATTCAGATTTAGTGTTTCAACAACCAACTGTTGGTTTCAATGGCCCGAGGACACTAAAATTAAGGATGGATACGATATTAACACTCAAATTTTGATGATTTTCAAAATTAAGTAGTAACTTTTTCTGCAGCACATTATTGTCACATAATCAGTGGATACATATATTAAATTTTTTTTACAGAAAATAGAACTTATTTAATGGCCCAGGCAATGTTATATAAACAATATGCGCTGTGTATGCGAATTTTTGTATATTTACTCCTACGTGGCAATATATAATTGTTTTGAAGGGGTATATATGAGATATGATTTGAGCAAAACTTTATCCTTGCTATATTGTATGATCTGTTATTTAATGTTAGGATAATGTGACAGAAGCTTATTGGTGATGGGTCTAGTAGTTATACATGGACCTCACTGCAACTAAAGTAGCGATAGATCAAAAGAGCTTTTGGGTGTGACATTTGACTTTTGATGAGTGGGGAATCACATCACAAAATTTCACTTGTGAAGTAAAAAGCTTCATAACTTTCAATCACACAACACAAAGTTGAACCTATCCCAGAAGGTTCATGAAACTAAGCAGTCGATAAATTCAATCACTTTCTTGGGAAGGAAATAAAGTATGTGGACCCAAGTGGATTATATGAGCTTGACTTTGACCAGCAAAATATACGGTTTGGCCTGTGGCTAGCTCAATAAATGCCATGTCTCTTTCCCTGTCTTTCCTCTCCTTATTTATGCATCTATTAGTCAAACCAAGGCAGCTTTGGGTTGTCTGTTATATCTCAACTTCTCTACCTTCCTCCAATTTACTGCAAAAGATGGAGTGTTAAGTTCACACATACATGGCAATAGGATTGGCAATCGAAAGTAGTGGTAACGGTTATTATAATGGCAGGATAACCCCATTCATCATCCTGTCCTGTATGGTGGCTGCCACTGGAGGCATCATATTTGGATACGACATTCTTTAGTCCCAATATTTTTCCTGTTATATATTTTGCACAAAGCATGATACCCACAAGTCACATAGTTATTATGGCTATAGCTAGAATACCATTTGTTTGCTTCGAGATTTAGCTTTACAACCAGTTTTAGCTGTACGACTAGTTGATCTAAATGTTTGAACTTATACATGCATAGTGGAGTTTATATTTGTTACTTAACACGATGTACGTTGAATAAAACAAATCTCTATATATGCAGCAGGCATTGTTTATGTCTTCTACATTTGCCTACAAAGACAGTCAAAACATTTGAGAAGAAAATATATTTGTTACTAAATGTAGTAGGGTAATCAGTAGCTAATTGCAGAAGTTTGCTTGCTTGAACGTGCAACTTTGCTCTGTTGGCAAAAAAAAAAAAAAAAAGAAGAACATGCAACTTGCTCTTATAATGTGACAGTCCACTTAACAAACTTCTCTGTTATTATTGTCCTAAACAAATACTTGATCATGGTAAAGGTGGAGTGACCTCCATGGAACCATTCCTAAAAGAATTCTTTCCGGATGTTTACAGCAAGATGGAGGAAGATACCAATACCGGCAATTACTGCAAGTTTGACAGCCAATTATTGACACTTTTCACATCATCTTTGTACATAACTGGCCTAATTGCTTCTTTATTTGCATCAATGGTTACTCGAGCCTTTGGACGGAGGCCATCTATAATTGCTGGAGGGACTGCATTCCTTGCAGGATCAGCCCTTGGTGGTGCAGCTTCTAACGTCTACATGCTCATATTTGGCCGCATTCTGTTGGGAGTTGGAGTTGGTTTTGCCAATCAGGTAACATATAATTCATGGTACTGCATGCCCTCCATCATATCAAGGAGCCTTCAATGCTCTCTGTTGCAAAAAGAAATAATGTTTTTTATTATCACATATTAGTTGGTACTCATCTATTGATCACAATCAGCGAGATTTCATAAGACATCTTTCCAAGAAGATGATAGGTATAACTGATTGCACATGTTTCTAAGTTGATTGACTGTTAGTAATAATCTTTTGCCTGCACCTAGTAAATGGAAATCACTTATGGATTCCATTATCCCATATGTGAAATAATAAGTTGAAAATATACCTATGTCTATATAGAACCTGTCTTATCTACTTTTTTCCCACTGACCCTGTCCAAGTAGGGTGGTGAAAATCTGCTGTATATGGCAATGTATGATCTTTCATTGCCAACATGGGTGGAATCTTATCAAAGTAGGCTTTGTTAAGCACACAAAGCCTACATTATAGGTTGATTTTAGCAAATTCTAACATGAGGGCGATGGGAGACCTAATAATATGTAGTAAAATGAACAACTAAAAGTGGAACATAAATAATCACCAAAAACTAATTATATTTGTGTATGAATTTGCAGTCAGTGCCACTGTATATATCAGAAATGGCACCACCACAACACCGAGGAGCACTCAACATTGGTTTTCATCTATCTCTAGGCATAGGGGTTCTATTTGCAAACCTAATCAACTACGGAAGTGAAAAAATTAAGGGATGTTGGGGCTGGAGAATCTCCTTAGCTATGGCAGCATCCCCTGCTGCAATCCTAACAGTTGGATCACTTTTCCTTCCCGAGACTCCAAACAGCCTAATCCAGCGCAAAAATGATCATGGAAAGGCAAAATTGATGCTGCAACGGGGAACAAGTGATGTCCAGGCGGAGATTGATGATCTGATTGAAGCAAGTTCACTCTCAAAAACCATCGACCATCAACCATTTCGAAAACTATTCCAAAGAAAATACAGACCTCAACTTGTTATGTCAATTGCCAAAATATTTTTTCAACAAGTGACAGGAATCAATGTAATTGCCTTCTATGCACCAGTGCTTTTTAGAACCATTAGTCAAGGTGAAAGTGCTTCTCTTTTATCAGCAGTTGTGACGGGTGAGAAATAGATAGGTGCACTTTTTGTAGATGCAACTTTTATGAATATTTCAACACACAGGATATTTAGGCCTACAAATGGAGAAAAGGATCAACATGGAGGTGTTGTTCTCCAATGTTGAAAAGTGCGATAGAAGTTGCATATACTTTTAAATACACTTGAACCTGCCTTGTTTTCTTTTTACTGTGACAGTTCTTGTAGGTTCAAGTACAACATTTGTATCACTGCTCATAGTAGACAAATTTGGTCGTTGAAAACTATTTATGGTTGGTGGTGTCCAAATGTTAGTCTCACAAGCAGTTGTTGGGGCAATAGTGGCTGCAAAGCTTGGAGAACATGGTGGAGTATGACCAGGATATGCTTATATAGTGCTAATTTTTGTGTGCACATATGTTTCGGGATTTTGCTTGTCATGGGAACCTCTCGGATGGTTAGTTCGAAGTGAAATATTCCCACTTGTGATTCGATCAGCTGCACAAAGTATTACAGTTGCCGTCGGGCTTCTCTTCACTTTCCTTGTTGCTCAAACATCTTTGTCAACGTTGTGCCACTTCAAGGCTGGTTTATTCTTCTTTTTTGGTGGATGGGTGGGAATTATGACGGCTTTTGTGTATTGGCCGCTGCCAGAGACCAAGAATGTTCCGATCGAGCAAATGGAGAAAATCTGGAAAGGACATTGGTTCTGGAAAAGAATTGTAGGGGAAGAGGATCGAAAGAGTAAAATTCAGTCTTGATCCTAAATTCAAAAGGGGGTGATGATTTTGCTTATATCTCTGTGGTTACTTTATTGTTTAAGGATCAATTTGAAATATATTTTTAGGCTTGTTAAGAGCCCGACAAAGACTTGATTTTAGTGAGATTCCTACCATCTTTGTGGAAGGGCACAATTAATGAGAGAAACCCAATTTCTTTAGAACTCTAGATTTCTGAAAAATGGGACTGCCTCTCCTTTCTTTCTTTCTTCAATAAAATGACGGATTACACGTGGTTTCTTCCCTCAACACCTGCTCCTAATTTTCCTCTTCTTTAAGTAACTGCTCCAACAGCTACCATAAACATAATTGAGTCATATTCAAAATACAAAACATTCAAATACATACAGTCTGTTCACTTCCCTATAATGGCAATTTCATTACCCTCATTCCCTATAAAATAGCTATTACGGTGTTCAATTACTTTTTAGGCCCATAATAGCAACTACACAAGGAATCCCCATTACAAGAAACATTGAATAACTATATTCGGACTTATGAATAACTACTCATGCTAGAATTGATTTTTTCTCCCAAAGTACCTCAATAAAATGAACAAATGGCAATTAATAGCAATTCGTAACTTATTACCACTCTCTTAGTAATAATTATTATATTACGTCCTTATTCCATTTAGTGAAGTGAATGATTGATACTATTATTGTATACATATATATAATAATATGACAACTAGGCACACAATGCATCAAAGTATACACTCACACGCAAGCATCTAAGACAGACACAGAGCACGCTACTGCCAAACATCACTCTTACTGCTATATAGCTTCTTGCGTTTGTAGACAACATTAGTATCCCTTTATTTCCTCTCATTAATTATGTAGCAATCCTTAGTTATGGGATGATCATTTTGAATTCATGAGCTCTTTTGAAGATATCCCACTAACCTTTTAATGAATTGTCTAACATACATTATATAGTAGAGCCACGAAAATAATTATATCCAGTGACCAAAACTTAAATTCTTACATATAAGTTAAATACTTCTAAATTCTAGGTTGAACGAATGTCTCTATAAGCAACATGAATGACTAACTTTTTGGGGAAAAAAAAAAAAAAAAAAAACAAAGAAAGAAAGAAAAGAGAACATTTTGGAAAATTGTCAATGTAATTTAAAACTAGATCTTCCCCTTTTGGAAATGGTAGTTAGCTGCTTTGAAAGACAAATATTTGCCCAAAATAAAACAGTTAAATATATAAAATTTGAAAAAAACTTTTGAGAATTTGTTCAATGAAACTATAAGTGGGAAACCACTATCATGTTTTGCCAACAAAATGTGAATTTAGTGAAAAAAAGTTGATCCACAACAAATTAAGGCACCGAGCATTCAGGATTTGATTCTGTGTTCAATGTCCATATGCTGAACTTGTTTGCATATGGCTTAGCTCATTAAATGCTGAAGTCTCCTATCACTTTCATCCTTACTATTATTTTCCAAGATGCTTTTGATATGTTTATCAGGAATTTTCAACACCAATCACCTTTTGGTGATATCACTCTTCTACTACCATTAGTCAAGAAAGCCTGCTTATCTCGTTTTGTCCTTCACATCTTCGAACCACAACTCTGTACTGTATCTCCATCAGGTTGCTGCCACTGAGATTGAAGAAACTAGAAGGCACAAACTGACCCTATACATGGCAGTAGGATTGGTAATTGGAAGAGATGGTGCCTGTCACTATAATGGCAAGGTGACCCTGTTTGTCATGTTATCCTGCATGGTGGCTGCCACTGGAGGCATGATTTTCGGATACGACATTGGAATTTCAGGTGTCTTGTCAACTCCACTTTCCCAAACCTTATCATGTTATGTACGATGTTCCTTTGATGTCATTTTTTATTTCTAAGCCAGTTGTTACTTTTGTTGGAATTAACTTTATAGCCAACTGTATTTATAACTCAAACACTCCCTCTCACTTATGGCCGAATTTCTCACTAAAGTTTATAAAGTGGATGATTTAATTAAAAAAGGTTTAAATGATGGTATAAGTTCCTCAATCTCCTAACTCTAATAACATGTCAAATTTAGCTTTACAACTAGCTAATTAATCTAATATTTATTAAAGGTATGCAACAATGAGCATCGCCTTAGGTAGAAAAACTATTAAATGCCTCCTAGAGAAATTTTCTTTCTTTTTTTCTTCCCAGTAAGATACTAGGGAAACTTTGCCTGCTTGAACATATTTGTCTTTTCTTATTTTGTATTGCTTTCTATGCATGAATCCCCCTGTTCTCGTCCTATAAATCCGTCTTTAATGAGTACATAACATTGTTAAGGTGGTGTGACTTCCATGGAACCATTTCTGAAGAAATTCTTTCCAAATGTCTATGCCAAGATGAAGGAAGACCCCAAGATCAGCAATTACTGCAAATTTGACAGCCAATTACTGACCCTCTTCACATCCTCCTTGTATATAGCTGGCCTAGTTGCTTCTTTCTTTGCTTCATTGGTCACTCAAGCTTTTGGACGGAAGCCATCAATAATAGCTGGAGGGACTGCATTCCTTGCAGGATCAGCCCTAGGAGGAGCGGCTTCTAATGTCTACATGCTCATATTTGGCCGAGTACTATTGGGGATCGGGGTCGGTTTTGCCAATCAGGTGCATAAGCATAACTAACAATACTCCATGCTTCTGATTTAAGGCTATCGTTTTACTGAAAAGTCAATCTTAGTTCATATCCAACTGAATAAGCCAAAAATCTGAGAGGGAACCCTGATCCAGTACATTCAACCGTATTTTTTATTATTTATTTATTTTTTATGCAGTCAGTTCCACTATATATATCTGAAATGGCACCACCACAACATCGAGGAGCGTTCAACATTGGCTTCCAATTATGTGTAGGCATAGGGGTTCTATCTGCAAATTTGATCAACTATGGAACTGAAAAGATCAAAGGAGGTTGGGGCTGGAGAGTCTCCCTGGCCATGGCAGCAGTCCCTGCTACAATTCTAACAGCTGGATCCCTTTTCCTTCCTGAAACACCCAATAGTCTACTGCAGCGCAGCAGCAATCATCAGAAGGCTGAACTGATGCTACAGCGTATACGTGGAACGGGCAACGTTCAGGAAGAGCTACATGATCTAATTGAAGCTAGCGCTATCTCGAAAAGTATTGATAGTCCATTCCATAAAATATTAAAAAGGAAATACAGGCCTCAACTTGTTATGTCAATTGCTATACCTTTCTTTCAACAAGTGACGGGAATCAATGTCATTTCATTTTACGCACCTGTGCTTTTCAGAACCATCGGTCTAAGGGAAAGTGCTTCTCTTCTATCAGCAGTTGTGACAGGCCTTGTAGGTACTGCATCAACATTTGTGTCAATGCTCATAGCAGACAAGCTCGGTCGGCGGAAACTATTTATGACTGGTGGTATCCAAATGTTAGCCTCACAAGCAGTTGTTGGGGGAATAATGGCAGCTAAGCTAGGAGACCATGGTGGATTATCCAACGGTTATGCTTATTCAGTGTTAGTGTTAATATGCGTATATGTTTCGGGATTCGCTTGGTCATGGGGACCTCTTGGATGGTTAGTTCCAAGTGAAATATTCCAGCTAGAGATCCGGTCGGCTGCACAAAGCATTACAGTTGCAGTGGGGTTTCTCTTCACTTTCTTAGTTGCTCAAACATTCTTGTCAATGTTATGCCACTTGAAGGCTGGTGCATTCTATTTTTTTGGGGGTTGGGTGGCATTCATGAGCATGTTTGTGTATTGGCTATTGCCTGAGACCAAGGGCATCCCAATTGAGCAAATGGAGAGAGTCTGGCGAGAGCATTGGTTTTGGAAGAGGATTGTGGGTGATGTGGATGAGAATCAGGAGGACAAAACTCATGCCACGTTTGGATAGGTGTAGTGCATGATAATGATAATAGGAGGAAATATTTATATTATTAAAAGTAGAAAATATTTACCCACGTTTTTTTTTTTTATTACTACTTAATTTTCTAATTAAAATTTTATAAAAAAAAAAACCAATGTTAATAAGAATAAAATTGGCATATAACATTATTTAAGTCAAACAAGTTTTAAGTAATCGCCTTTTCTCTCAAATCGAAAATTCATCCTCCACTTCAGATTATATCTCTCCCTCAAACTGCAAATTCATCCTCTATCCTCACACGTAAAGAGCTGGATTTTAATTCATGTAAATCCATTTCCATTATCATAATATCAATTAATTATTTATCTATATTATTAAAATAGATTGAAGCTTAAGTAATTGTCTTTTGGTAATTTATTATTTAAACCTCAAATATAATATTATATAACTAAAAAACCAATATTAAAATTATTTTATAAAATTATAAACAATAGATAAATTTAACAAATTATCAAATTCTTCTCTTTTCATAATATCAAATTTTTCTCTTCCCATTAATTTCTTTCTCTATTTACTTTCCACTATCTCCTTTGTTTCTCTCTACATATACTCACTAATCTCACAATTTACTTTTCACTGCCTCTCTCTCTCTCTCTCTTTCCTTCACTCATACATTTTCTCATAAGTTAGAACTCTTTCACCTTGTATCAATTGGTTGGTTTTATTTGGATTCACAATGAGGTCACCTAAGAATATTAACATTTTATTGAAAAATTAATCTTTTATTCTTAACATATTCTAACATTTATAAATATATATATGTATATATGATTTTTATTAATTTTATAATTTTTTAGTCATTCTTAACATTTATCAATGGATGATTCATAATAATCAATTTAATAATATTATATATATATTATTTGATCATAACATTAAATTGTTTTAATTTCATAATACTAATAGAGATATATTAATTAAAATATTATAATTATTTTACACCTATAATGCGAGTGCGTTATTTGATAGTATCATACTAATATCTATAGAGAACACCATTAAATGCTCTACCAATTTTTCCATTATACATGTCGCTTTTTATTAATATGATGTTCTCAAATTTGCAATCATATATATATATTGAATGCCCGATTCATAGTATATATATTTTTTCACACAATTGTGAGTGTATCCACTTAATTTAAATAAAGAGCAAAAAAAATGGATGGAAGTTATAAAAAAGAGTGACAACATTTCCAACTTGGAATCCATTTGAGATGAAATAAGATGCAGATTCAAAAAATGACTCGAATAAGCATAGCTTTACTAAATAGTAAATACCATCTTCAAATTTTATTTTTTTTCCTTTTTAACTTTCTAATACCAATCAAATGCAACGTAGAAATAAAAATATAGTTATTTCTCTCCATTCACATCTTATACTCTCGAATATAAAAGTAAAAATTATAACACTTTCAATTTTTGTCGATTTTTATCTCCCTTCTTGAGAAAAAAAAAAAAAAAAGATAGACTACTTGTCATTGTAACAATACTGTCCATTGAGAGTACCATGAGTAAAATCATACAATCCCAATACAGAAAACATACAATCCTATTTATCTATCTATTTATTTATTTTTTTTACCAGATACAATCTTATTTATCTTATATATTTATGCATGTATTGCTCCTCCTTTCATCTGTCTCCCTTTTTTTCCATTTCTTTTTCGTGGAATTCTCATGTGTCAGGTTTTGTGCAGAGTTGAGAAAGAAATGTATTTGGCCTGGTTTGGGGTATTTCTTCCAACTTCCATGTGTTTGTCCTTTTGCTTAGGATTGATTTTGTCAACGTGTTAAATGATAAAGCAAAGACGGCACCGTTTTGTCTTTTAAAGGAGCGAATGTTGGAAACGGCTCTTATTTTTAACTTTGACGAGACACAGAAGAACAGGAACATAGATTCTGTTCCACATGTAAACATAGTAAACCGTTAACGAAAGCAACAGCCCCCGATTAAAAAAAGTAGATATGGTTTGTCAATTCGTAAACTCCCACTGAATACATACCTATATTTATGGTATGAAAAAGGTTGATTTATTTTGAGAATTGGGAGAAAATTAATTGTACAATTTCCAAATATCATATAGTCAAATTTTAATTATTGTACTAATAATTAAAATTTATTTTGCTTTCTCGGCCAAAAAAATCACCAACTAAAATTACATAAATATGGTTAAAAAAATTTATACATAATAAATGTACCAATGAACCTATTATTTACTGTTAGAGTTTTATCAAAAGCAAATTACAAAACTGCAAGTATAATAGTATCGCCCTAATGATCTTTGTAAGTAAGAATCAATTTATATAATTATGGAACAAAATAAATAGAATAACCCTTTATTTTTTTAATAATATGTAGCTATATCGTAGCAAATACTTCATAATTGCCATCACTCAAATCTACAATATAATATATTTAAGATGTTATTGGAAGTCAATTAATCAAATTCGTTTGGTAAAAGAATTGCAATTTGGACGCCGGAAAAAAAAAAAATTAAATGCTCTGGAAATCTTTTTGATAATTGACATTGCTATATTTAAGTATAGTCGGAATAAGTGAGAAGATACGGTAAGATATTATCTAAGAAAAAAAATCAAGAAAAGATTAGAGAGAGAGAGAAATTATTAATAATAATAACAATATTATTATTATTATTATTATTATTATTATTATTATTATTATTATTATGTGATTGAAGGGGAATGAGAGAATTAAGTGGAACGTTTATAAAAATACATAATGACCCTTATAATGAAAAAATATCTTGAAAATTTAAGGATTATTTAGTAATTTAACAACTTAAAAAACTATATAATCAGCTTTTCATTTATAATCATTTCATTACCTCATAAATAAGAATTTCCCTCCCATTTTATTTTCTTTCCATGAATTTTCCCGAATTTTCCAATGTTGTTAGACTTATATTAACCACTCAGATTTAATCTAATTCAATTTAAACCTTTCATATAATCTGAATCACTCATTTAATTTTTATTGATAATAATCCTGATTTGACCACTTGATTCAATCTACTTAATTTGGTTCTTATAAAACCTATCGGTTTACTGAGTTAAAATATATTATTTTTTCTTTTATTTTCTGTAAAATATATCATTTCGCTAAAAAAATAAAATTTAATCAAAGAAAAACAAAAAAAAAATTGTAAAAGATTCTTAACTTTTAATTTTCAAGAATATAACTAATTTTTATTATTTTATATATAAATATAAATTATAATATAGTATTTTTATTAATTCTGGTTTGATCCCAATTAATCATCTGGACACTTATCCTCTATTTATTTACAAGACTTTCAATTCGAATTTGACAATATTATTATTTTTTTTAATTTTCAATTTTTTTCTTTACTCTTCTCAAAGTGTAAGCAATTTAACTAAGAGATAAAAGTTTTTTTAATGATGAAGGAAAGAATAGGAACAAGGTTTCTGATCCTATGTGCTTGGCCACTTCGTTCAAAACATAGAATTCAAATGACAAAAACAGAAATGGACTTTTAATAACGTTAGTTTGCAACCGCGTACAAATCAAACCTGATCATCATATGTCATACTGCCCACGTCTATTTCAGTGTCTGTTCACGTGTCTAGAAACAATTGGTTGAAGTTTAGACAGCCGAATAAAATAACAAAATCCCACTAAAATCGAACACGAGGCAACCCTCACTCTTTCTCTCTTTTTTTGTTTTTTGCTTTTTTTTCTAATTTCTCTCTCATAAGTCTGCCAGTGATATATCATAGCCGACTTTCACTTTCCTTCCTTTTTAAGGCCAGGGGTATCGATTGAAAAGAAAAGGAAAGGACTAGAAACTGTTTCCTTTTCTATTTTACTCGTAGATAAAGTTTTAATCTTTCAGACAACAAAACCCAAGTTAAATTCAGAGGAATAGAGGAAGCTCCTTTTTATCTCCTTCCTTTTTGACCGTAGATTTTGCATTCAATCGACCCGCCCTTACACACTGAGCGTAAGTTTCTTCGATTCTCTCTCTCTCTTTTTTCCCTATTGATCGTATTTTTCTTTTCTTCATTTGTAGGTTTAGTTTTTCCTATCACGTCTATTCTGTTGATAGTTAATATCCGGAATTATGTGTTGATATATATGTATATTGATGTTGGAAATGTTATTTTTTGACTTACATGTTAGTCTTTTTTTTTTTTTATATATCTCTTGAACTCGGGTTGCTGGTGGAATTGTTATTTGTATGGAATACGAGGGAAGTGGAGGTGTAATGGAATGGACAGGTCTCAAGACCTGACCTTTCCTTTTGCTGTTGGTGTTAGCATCTGGAATTTATATGAAATGGGTCTTTTTTTTTAAATATATATATATTGTAATAGTTGGATTTCGCTGAATTGGGTGATTAGCTCAGGAATTAGGAATTGAATCTTAGGATAATTAAGAATTTATTTTGACATTTGAAAGTATTCCTGCCATTTAAATTTTAAGCAATGGTGGGAACAGATGCCAAACTTGCGTAGTTTCCTTTCCTAGCCAAAAATCCTATCAACTTCGTTTTCGATGATTTACTTTAGTACATATCATAGCAGAAGAAATGGAGAAATTGCTTGTAGCATTTTCCATACGAAAATTTGAAAATCAAGTTGGACTTCCTAAATCAAGACAGTGAAAATTAAACTCTTCTTCTTCTTTCTTTCTTTCCTTTTTTTTTTCCCCCTTCTTTTTTCCTAAAATTGCTATATAGATGACTAATTACTTCTGAGTATGTTCATGGAGCTGAAGTTCTTGTATCGTATTTTCTACATTGAATGAACAGAATGGCTTCTAGTTTATATAAATTATCTATCTATGGAGCTGATCCCACCAACTGTTATAAGGCTGAATGGAGCTAATGTAGTAGTTCTTTTTCCTCTTACTTGCATCAAGTTCTGAGTTTGTGTTTTCCTTCTTTCAATTGTTTTAGTTTCTCTTGTGCATGTGCCCAAGTTGTCTGATTAGGAATAGGAAGAACAATGCCTGTGTGCTTTCATCCATCATGCTCTTGCAAGATTCTATTTTAGTGCTTCTCAGACATTTTTATCAGTTTGTTACTTATTTGAAATTTTTAGCTTTAGGTTTGGTCCTTGTTATCCACCTATGACTCAGTGGCAAGAAAAGGCAAGCAGCTTCTTCTCTTCTTCTGGTAAGAGATAATTTCATCTACAGATAACTTACAGCGCTTAGATACAATGATTTATTCTAACTTTTGAGTCATTGTAGGGGTAAAGCTGAGAGAAGCAGGGCAAACCGCTGGAACTTTTGTGGGTGGGGCAGCAAAGGATGCAAAGGGAAATGTTACTGAGGTGGCAGGACGAGTTGGTTCAGTGTTCAAGAGTCGGTGGGCAATTCTGCAGCAGCCATCAACGAGACGTGCTGTGCAAGAACGTCTCATTGAGGCTGCTGCATCAACTGGATCATTTTTGAGGAAGGGTATCTCTGAGACAAAAGATAAAGTAGTTCTAGGCAAGTCAAAGGTTGAAGAGGTATTAAGTTTTGAAATTATTTCCATTGATCATTCTGAATTATCTTGTTGTTGGATCATGCTTTCAGAGTCTTTTTTTCTTGTTATCAGGTCATGCTTTTCAAAGTTTTTCTTTTAGGGATATGGTTTAGGAAATTAAAATAGATGACTTGTCCTTTATTAAAAAAAAAAAAAACCTAGGCAGATCATTAATATGATTCTTTGAATAGATATTACTAGGAAATTATTATCATTTGATTTTCAAAGTTGAGAAGGATATTCTTAGAAAAATATCTTTTTATTGATGAAGATTTCCTGGGTAAAGTTTTTATTTCTAAAGATTGGGCCCGGGTTTGTATAAATAAGTCATCTTAACAAGAGAAGGAAAGAAGCCAAAAATATGACATTATATTATTTTGTTCATGAGATCGGAGGGTTTTCTTTAATGAAAATTGATAACTAGAGATTCGAGGGTTCTTTCCAACAAGCCCTCTACCTTTTTTTTTATTTTAAATATATATATATATATATAAATAATTATTCCACCCATGACTAGATCATGTTTCTAGGCTCATAACATTGTCATACTCTAAGTTCAAAGTTGAAAGTTTATGAGGTCTTTCTCTCTTTGAGGCCAATTCTAGCTATTTTCAACTATATAAGTTGGATTTGGTTGGAGAAACTTAACCAGAGACCAGGGTTGAAAAAAAAAAAAAAAGAAAAGGAAAAAGCTTCAAACTCATAGTGATGTCTTATTGCATCTCTCCTTTCCTCCTCTTGTCATGATTCTTTTCCATCTTCCGACTTATGATATTCCTCTTCCCATTGCAGTATCGACCATAGAAATTCAGTCATTAAAACTTGAGAGATGGTTTACTAAAAAATGATGGCATTATTTTTATTAGGGTTAAATTCTGGAAATTACATTCCATAGCTAATATCTTTTGACTTTTATTCTTGAAAATGTTTGTTACTCTTCTTGAGATGTAAACTTTGATTGTAGGTTGAAAAGAAAAGCACCAATTGGTATTAGGTTAATGCGGAGAAGCATCTACTTGTTGATTGCTCATTTTAGCCATCCTTTGTTGGGGAGTTTTCTGTTTAAATGGTAGATCAGTCTCATAAGTTACATTTGATACCATTCAAATGTTTTCTCTTTTGTATAAAATTGCAATCTGCATGAAATAGGGATATAAATAGGATGATGCTTTGTTCAGGTTGCCTCTCAAATTATTGTCTTGCTCTTAAATACCACACATTCATTGCACTCTCATACCCATAAAGGTGTACTACTGTACTTCATAATGTCTACCAGCCACATAATGACTCCATCCTATGGTGCCTCATGCTGTAGCTGTAAATTTTTGTGCATATGAAAGATCATAGGAGCTTGTATTGTATAAGGACTAGCTGACTTAAATACCAAGTATTGTCTCACTAGAATGCATGGGGAAAGTATGAGGCAAGGTCTTCAGACCTGACCTCACCTTGTCTTTGGGAACATTTTTCTTAGACCTGTTTTCACTTAGCTGTGCATGCATACTCAACTTGTGTAATTAAATGTGAATTTGAGCTACACTGAGCTTTAACAACTTGTCTGGTTCAATGGAAATGGAAAACCTTTCTTTGGTTGATCTGAGCAGCATTATAAGAACATATACTGGAGACACATTAACTTATTTCCAGAAAATTTGTTCTGCAGAAGAATGATGTCTAAATTTTGTATTGCTGACAAGTGGTGTGCTTTTCAGTTCTTATCTTTTAGTATGCCATTGCAAAAAATATTTGCCCTTCTCAATGAGTGGAAAAAACTATTAGCTATAGAAAATTGCAATTACTTTAGGTTTTTGTGTATCTGTTAAATGCTACTTCTTTCTTTGCTCTTTTGTTAGGTAAAAGTTGCATTGATGGGAATCTGACCAAAATGCTTTTGTCGATAAATGAAAGATAAACGTTTTGGATCATTCTATATCTTTTACAGTTTAAGTGACTTATTTTAAGAATTATACTTCATATATGAAAACTTGTCGAATATTTACCCATTGCTCAAGATCGTATGCTGTTAAGAAATTTTTTGTTAGATCCACGAACTCTGTTCAAATGCACTTAAGTGGGATGCTTATTTCTTTGATTATTTCCAGGTGGCAGCAAAGACTGCCCAGAAAAGTAAAACTATTTTGACTGACATTGAACGCTGGCAGAAGGTATTTTGTTCTTATCATATATCTCTCTCTAACAAACACACATGTGTGCACACATACAAACATGCTCAGGTGCATGCACACTCCCACACAAACTCACATCCATGGTGTAGACATTCTTGACATTCTTATCTGTACTTTTGATTGCAGGGAGTTGCAAGCACTGATGGTAAGCTATGATGGCAGCATCCTTAATTTTGGATTTGGTGTCTTTCCCTACTGTGTCTCAGAGGCAGAAGCCTCATGCTATTTTTTCATATAGAATAATATCTTCTCCATTGATAGTATGGTTCTTTATGAATAATTTAATGGTTCTGCTGACAGGTGCTCTAAGTAGCTTGTTAAGGACCCAAAAGAAAAACTTTTTATGTTTTCCAACATTCATTACACATTTTATGAAAAAATTAAGGGCATGTAATTGTGAAAAGTCCCATTATTTGGCATCCTAACACATGCTTCCTGGAACCTTTTTAACATTTTCTGAATTAAATATTAGGCAATTGATTGAGGTTCTTGGGGGTATGTTTATGAAGAATTACTTAGAGGAAGTACTTAATCTGCCATATTAGCAGATAACCAATCTTTTTAAACAACTCTTTGCTTTATAAAAAAATACTTAATAAAAGTTACTTACTAAATTTTTTTATTTTTTTGCGGATCTCATATTATCATTATTTTTAAAACAATACATAAAATATATTTAGCATAAATATTAAATGGTGTAAAAATTTTGCATTAATATTTCATATTATAATTATAATTTATTTATTATTACATGAAAATTAAAAAAAAGAATTTAATAATTTAAAATAAAAAGAATGTTATCCAATGGTGCAAATTTGCTGCACATCTCCAACGTTGCAATGTGGACGCTGTGGGGTTCAACGCCCAATGGCCACTCTTTCGCATCTACTCAATTGAAATTAAAAGGAAAAAAAGTAGAAAGAAAAAAATGCAATGGCAAAATTGGCCAGCAAGGAGAATGTTTGACACAAGTCAGATGTCTGGAAAAGAAAAATAATAAAATATGTTGGGCAGCAGGTACCTAGTTCGGTACCCGGATGCCTGTAAGCACCTTTGAGTACTTGTCCTTTGTGAGTGAAAGTGCAGTGCTTGGCATGGGAATCCGTGCTAAGCAACTCTTATAAAATTACTCTATTTAAATGCTTGCCAGCAATCTTTTCTGAGCTATATTCAGTTGTTTCTACCTTCGATTATTACTTAACTAGTGTGTTTTTAACATCTTTGTTTGAGATTAAGAAATACTAAGGTCTTTGTTTGATCGGTCAATCTATTAGAACTGTTTTTGTCATGTTATAGTGGCATACATATAAGGTGGTCATAGCATTAACCATGGACGTTTGTTTTAAAACTTATTCATGTGTGCTTTTTTCCAGGTGTTTGATTGATAAATTCATTAACAAGTGTAGCTGACTTATCACTTGTATCATGACTGCACGGTTGACACTGCTTTCTTGTTCATGTTTAGTTTTTGGAGTTCCTATTCAGGTTTCTGTGCAAAGGCAACAGTCCAGCAGGCCTGTTCCTCATGTTCTGGTCAAATGTGCTGATTATCTTGTTTTATCAGGTGATTAATTAGAGCCAGCACTTATCCCCAAAAACACATATAATAAATAAACAATACAGCCGGTATGTTATTTTAGCTGCTAATGTTCTGATTGCATTACTGGAACTGAGTAAGTTCTGTTTTGAGTTCCAGGATTAAATGCACTGGACTTGTTCAAGTCTGAAGGAGACAAGAAGGTCATCCAGCAATTGGTTTCACTGTTCAATATAGGTATTCAAAGCCTTTCTTATCCCAAATTTCACTTCAATAAATATTTAAATATCTCATATCGTCCTAATAAGTATACCTTTGCAGATTTGAATGCATCCCTTCCTGAAGGTGTAAATCCAGTGGACTTAGCAGTCTTGATCAAATGCTACCTTGCTAGCCTTCCAGAGCCTCTAATTACTTTTGACCTTTATGATGAGATCAGAGGTGCTCGTTCAAGTATTAATGCAATGAGAAACATACTGAAGAAGCTTCCAAGTGTCAATTACATGACTCTGGAATATGTCACTGCACTTCTGCTACGTGTCAACCAGAAGTCGTCTCTTAACAAGGTACAATGAATCACGGGGGTAACCAATCCTCCATTGCCAACAGACATTCTAATCAACAGAATTGCATGTGCACTTCTGTAAATGTATATCATTGAAATTGGATATATATGCTTAACAATTGTGTTCAGATTAGAAAAACCAAATTTTTGGAATTCTTTTATTTTTTCAGAGGAAGCTCAGATGACAGTATTTATAGGAGTCGATCATGTTTAAATTTGATCTTCCATGTTGAACTGCATATCTTTATGGTTAGAATTAACCACATGATCTTTCTTGTTATATAGTTTGTTGGTAATGCTTTGTTTACTGTGAGTTGTTAATGATTGTTGCTTAAACATGCGACCTTTAAATTAATTTTCAATGTGTCTAAACCATTGTTTGGAACTGGTCCATGGTTCTTCACTCTTGATAGATGGATGCACGAAGCCTTTCTCTGGAGATGGCCCCTCTAGTTATGTGGCAGAGAGGGCAACAACCGGAGTTTCACCTACAATACTTGAATAATGCTCGTAAAAGTCCAAAACACATGGATTCTCCTCCTGCTTACAGTGCATGGGATATGCTTGAAGGTTGGTTTGTCTCTTCTATTTTCATTCATGGTTCTTATCCATTCAAATCCAAAGAGAAATCTCTTTCTGCCAAAGTGATATAAGTTGATCAAATCACACCCTTAAGATATTTCAATTCACTTGAATTATGTGGATGAGAATATGCCGATAAGATATGCGCTTTATGCATTTAATTTTAAAAAAGAGAGAAAGAAAGAAAGAAAGAAAGAAGCTTGGCTGCCTATCATACCTTATGTACTCTGGTAGATATTTGACACAGTAGCCGTCCTTTCGAAAATGGGGTTCATCTTTTAGTAAAGTTGGCCAGAAAGAGAGAACAGCAGTCGCTTTCTCCATTTCTGAAAATTGACCCCATTTTTTATCCACAAATCCTTTACCTCATGACAGCAGAATGTGTGAACCAGAATTAATTATATTTTTTCAATCATGTTGTGGCTGCAGAAGAAGACGTGACAGCTGATGCGTCTTCTGCAATTCCTTTGGATGATGGTACTTCAGTAGATTTCGGTGCTATTGAGGTTGTACAATGCTTGATAGAACATCATAATGCAATCTTCACGGATGCAAACGAGACAGTTTGGAGATGACTAGGATAGTCCACCACCCTGTACATAGATGGGATTCATCTGCTTGAATGTTGGACCTTTTCAGTCAGTTTGCTGATTGTGGATAACAGGGCTATTTCCATCAAACTTAGGAATAGTATTGTAGGAAAGCTGTTGTATGGTGTTTCTGTCCATGGCTTATGATGGTAGAGACACAGATTATTTTTCTCTTTCGTTTTTGAGTTATTTGTGGAACTTTCGATCATGCCATCACTTTTTTTGCTTCAAGATCTTCATGGAGTTCTGTCCTTCCCTCCCTCGCTCTAGGATTAGAAGGAAATTTATCTTTTTATTCCCATACAAGTATATCTCATGCATTTTGCGTAGTGTCTTTCCTACCTACTTCTGAGTTGAGACGCCATGCCATTAGCCGTTCCTGATATGGATAGTTTTGGTGGCTTGATGAAAGATTGAAGTAACTCTCATGGTGAAGTTTCAACTATCAGTAAAATGAATTCACCCCAGAAAAAAACTCTCAGTAAAATGAATTCCCCCTATCTATTCATTTGTGCGTTGGAATTCTTGAGCACAATAGTTAACAAAAAGATACAGATAGGGGAGTGAGAGCCAATCAAAGTCAGAGGAGCATCCTTGAATTCAGCCACCTTTTGTTTGCAGATGACTTAGTTCAGGCAACGGCTATTAAGAAATCAGCCTTAAGCATTACACAAGTTTTCACGGAATGGTCTGGGTTGAAAATAAACAACTTGAAAGTTTGAAGTTTTTTTCTCTTCAAATGTCACTGAAGAGATAAAAGGGTATATTCTAGGTATACTACAACTTCCAGAAACTACTGCATTTGGAAAATACCTGGGATTCCCAACTGAAAAATGGGCATAAATATAAACCTAAACATTGCTACCCATTAATTGAAAAAGTTAAGAACAAATTACAGGGGTGGAAAGGAAAACTTCTTAGTACGGCAGGAAAGATCACGCTTGCAAGAACAGTGCTTCAAAGCCTATCCTTTTTTTACCATGTATGAGACCCCTCAAAATTAACAAGTATGACTTAACATTTAGATATGGTACAGTTAGCGGGATTCCTCCATTTAAGCGAAAGATGTAAGCCTTGCAATGGATATTTGGTTTGAAAATGATACGTAAAATTTAGAGTGATTACGAAAATTATCCGATCAAATTTGAATTTTATGATAAAATTAAAAAAAAATTAGTAGAAGTGATCTTACCAAGTTAAATTTAAGAAAATATAATATTAGATAATAATATAAGAAAATTGTTGTATATAAATATAATATATGTTATTTATCAAAAATACATAAAACAAATTTCAAAAATCAACGAGTTATTAAATATAAATTATATAAATACTAACAATTGTAAAACATCATAAAATAATATTTAACAATGTTTATTTATGCTAAATATATTTTATCTATATAAATATAGACCTATAATTACCTAAAATATATTAAATAATTAAAGACAAATAATAAATAAATCAAGAAAAAATAACGTGGCAGCTGGAAACACTTGGAATAGGTCGTGGCAATCTTGGCATGATAGTTTGGAAGACATGGGAGGGGTTTGGACACGTGGTACTTTGACAATTAGAATAAACAGGATATTTGTATGCTAAAAATAGCTTTCAAAACCCCCAACTTTTGCTGTAAAACCCAGAACCTACTCTCAGAAGCCATTTTAGACAGATTGAAGCTTGGGAAAATTAGTGAGGAGTGAAGTGGGTTGAAGAATAATTTAGTATAAATTAAACAAATTTGTGTAAAATTTGGGCGAAATTTGGTTTGATGGGTTAAATAACTACTGGAGTGGAACTACCACCACTATCTTGCATGGGAGTTAGTGTCTAATGTGGCTGAAAAAAGTTGGAAGAGATGACGGTGGCTAGAGTTTCAGCTGTTAGTGAATTGTAAAATTTGATCCGATTTTTAATAATACTAAATTTTGTTTAAAAATTATGAATTTTGGTTTTCTTAGTTATTTTTATGTGTAGAATCCAAAAATCAAACCAATTTTTCCAAATCATGAATGTAACTACGTGTTTCTTAAGAAATTGGATGCATGCAATGATTTTTGCTTGTATTTCCAAAAGGGCAAACTTCATAGTTTCAGTCTTGATTTTTGAGTATAAGATGCTAACATATTGTATTTTCATGCTATGTGATTAGTTCTCAAATTTTAAAGTTGGATGTTGAAGAAATTTTTGTTTATTATAAAAACAATGTGCTGCTGGGATATTTTTGGAAGTTTCCTAAGGATTCAATAAAGTTTATGTTACAATCTGAATTTTCGATAGTTTTGGTGATGCTAAACTAAAAGAAAATGATTTTCTTGAAGTAAATAAGATGCCTTCATACCTAGTTGGATTGGTGAGAAGAAGGAAATCGTATATTTTATTCTCTTAAACTAATATATAATGTGGTATACGGTGAGAGTTGTTAATATGGAAGGAAGCTAAGGTTGGGAATGGTATTTGATTGTTGATCTTGAGTATAATTGTGAGATTGTATATGTTGAAGTTATGAAAAGCGTAGCTAGACAGTAAGTGTGTGCTAAATTAGAGGATGATTTTAAGATTCCTAAATAAGTTGTAATCAAAGGAAGAATCAGGGAATAAATTGGATGATGAATTAGAGGATAGCTAGGAGCGAACTATTAACAAGTGACCTAAAAATCCGAATACATAAAGGTAACAACGCTTTAATCTTAGATTAGGGAATCAAACTATAACATAATGGTATATATTACTCGTATAGCTACTAAATTTGTTACTTAAATTATAGGAATTTGTAGTGAAGATGCAACTTATGTAGCACTTACACGAGCGATAAGAAGTCTAGGTAAATGAAATCAATACTTCATCGCATTTCGAAATATCATTTAAGAATAGTTAGTAGTTATCTACTCGTACACGGCATATGTGCTTGAATATTTTTTTGCTGTTGTAAGTTGTTGAACTCCATATATTGTTGTTTTATACTCATTGCTTCATTGATTGGTTTGAAATTGCTTGACCAACTCAAAAATAGTCTAACTTAATTCCAACTTAATCCTCTAATATGACATGCATCGTAACCTACTAAAGAGTAACAACTAAGATTCTCGAGCTAAATAAGGATCCTTTTGATGATGATAGCTAAAATGATTTTTTGTTTTCTAACCTTAGCTAAACTAAGTGATAGGAGAGGAGGTCGCAGTAAGATTGGGGGTCGTGATTTGAAAGTCATATTGGGTAAAGGGTATTTTCTATTGCACAAGTCTCGATTTGGTTCCAATTTATGAATACATAATGTTAAACTCCTCAACTCAGATAAAAGCGAGCGTAATTTCTCTAATCTCATAACATATTAGATAACATTGTGTGATGACATTTGATCGAACACATATTACATATAAATAAACTTTGTTGAAAACCTTGGGTGCTTAGTGATAGGTACATATTTCTATCTCTGTCTCACTTACTAAACATAATGTGGCTTATTCCAATATAGTTTATTCTGTAGGTTCTAAATAGATTTACAAGAACATCACCCTATTCCAGAATATTAAAGATCGGATAGGGAGTAAGGATCAAGAAGAATTGGTCGAACTTTTACTTTATTTATTGATTTTACTAATTTTTAAGAAAACTACTAGGGACTCCTTAACTCTTTAGTTTCTTATTACTAATTGTGTATGCTAAGCTCTGTAAACCTATGGTCTTTTTTATCAAAATCATCTTGTAGATATGTTATCTCTTCATATGAATACAATTTCATAGCTCATTGTTTTGAGGTATCATACCACATTTCATATTTGAAAATCAAATCTTTTTGAAGGATGAAACTACAAGTTCATTTTAAACAGTTCTTTTAACAAATTACACAATAGGTTCACATTAGATAGGTATTGAATTAGATACTTCAAAAAAGTTAAGTCCAGTACGTCTTATGTGAATTAAGTTTATGATAGTAGTTATAAGGTTAGTTTTTATCTTAGGAGAGTTCACACAATGAATGTAAGCCCTGTAATCAGGTGTTTGGTATGTACAATTTAAGGTGATCAGGTAAGTTGTTCGATCGAACTCAAATTTTACAACGAAGATAAAAATATTAGTAAAAGTGATCTTGTGAATTTAAATTAGGGAAAATAAATAATAAAATAATTAAAAATATATAGTATTCATTATTTATTGAAAACGCGTAAAATGAGTTCAATAATTAACGAATTTATAGAGATAAATTTATATACACTAAAAATCATAAAATAAGATAAATAATATTTAGGAGTATTTATATGTACCATATATGTATTTATACAAAGCTAAAAATACGTAAAATTACTTAAAATACCTTAACTAAGCTAAAATAATACTAAATAATTAAGGAAAATTCATAAAAATTAAGAAAAAATCAAGAAAAATATGAAAAAGTGAAGAAAATTCCAGAATAAGAACATGGCAAGCTAGGATTGAAGATGAAAAGGTTAGTCAATGTAAGCCCCAAAGTTAAGCCAATTGACCGTAGGATTAAACTTATAACTTAAGTTTTGGACGATCGGTTAAGGAATTCGATCAAACCCTAAATTATAAACTATTAAGAGAAGTATTAGTAAAAATGACCCCGTAAGTTTGAATTTAAGAAAATAAGCAATAAAATAAAAGAATATAAAAATTCCAAATTTTAAGTGTATAACTCGTTATTTATCGAAAATGCGTAAAATGCATTCCGATAATTAACGAATCGCTAGAGATAAATTATATGTATACTAAAAATCATAAAATAACCTAAATAATATTTAGGAATATTTATTTGTACTATATATGAATTTACATGTATGTAGAAATACGTGTAATTACTTAAAATATGCGAAATGTGTTGAAATAATACTGAATAATGAAAAAAAATTATAAATTAATTGTGGAAAAATCAAGAAAAAATCAGAAGAGTGTGGAATGATGCAAATTTGGTCGTAGCAAGTCAGAACCTAAAAAAGAAAAATCAACCAATTAAATTAAGACAACATAAAAGCAAAAAAATCAAGGGATAAGGCAATTGTCTTGTCCTATTTAATGCACAATAAATCCCCTAAAGCCCTATAAATAGCAAGAAAAATTCAGAAGCTCATTTGGACAGATACAAATCAGAGAAAATTAGGGAGAGGTGAAAATTGAGAGAAAAATTCAGTTTAGAAAAAAATTAGAAAAAAACTGTGCAATTAGGGCTTTCAAAGGGAACCCAGATCCGACGGGCAGTTGGGGGTGGACGGCCACCACCACCACACGGTGGTGGCAACGCCCAGGTGGGCCGACACACCCATGGCCACCGGCGGTGGCCGGAGCCACCCAAATCGGTGAGTCCGATTTTTGTGTAATTTTTTTAAAAATAGTAAATATTATTAGAAAATTATGAATTTTGTTATTTTGAGATATTTTTGTATTTAGTTTGTAGGAAAAATATTATTTTGATGAAAACATGTCCCGTAATATAGGGTCCTTAAGAAATTATGCAAAACCGAGCACATTTTGGTTTAGAAATAAATGACCTTAGGAGTGTAGTTTGGAGCTCAATTTTTTTCTGTAGGATGCTCATGTGATATAAAACAGTGCTATGAAGCTATTTTTTAAAAATTAATTTTTTAAATTTTTAAGTTAATTTTTAGCCCTAAAATGATGAGAAAATTGGGTAATTTGGAGTTAATTAGGTGATTAGAATATTAATTACTGATTTAGATAGTAATTAGATGTTTAGGGATGTTAATCTCTGATGTGAAAACCTAATCCTAGTCTATGGAGTGTTAAGTGTAAGTAATGAAGGTGTTATGTGATAAATGTAGAAAATTAGGAATATGTAGAATTGAAAATTAATAAATATGGAAAAATTACGTTTAATTAGATAATAAAATAATGAAAATCAAAACATAACAAATCTGAAACAAAATTCAATTTTAGGTAATTATATGAAAAATATGAAAATTTCTCACAACATGAGTAAATTTGGTACATTAATACGGATTTAAGTGTACCGGATGGAATAAAATGCTGACTAGGGGTAGCGATCGTATTTAGGGTATCTGGAAATAATGTGATTTGTTTCACATTATGAGTTGAAACAAATTTCTAGGGTTCGAGTATAAAACAATATTTAGAAATCGAATTGGAATCTAATTTAGAAATCGATGCGGGAACCCGAACCTAAACCCAAACCTAGAATAATTATAAAAGACTTAAGACCTAGATAATTAGGTATATTAAACCCTAAACAACACATAACGATAAGCGTTATAGGATAAAACAAACTTATAATAGTTATATGAAAAGCTGAAACTACATTTGTGTTATAGGGATGATCGGCGATGGCCTGAGCAAATCGGACCTCGAGTGAGTAAGCGAGGAGTCGAGATAAGTTAGGATTAATACGATGCTGTATTTTGGAGGCTTAAGATTATGCTTGGTTGTGCTTGTTAGATGGTTGAACGTGTGCATGTGTTTGATTATGGGTGATGCTATGATTCTGTTTGTTGCTCTAGCATATATTGTATGATTTGTATGAAATGATTGATCACCCTCAACTGGACTTAATCAAATATACGACCAGTAATCATAATCGGACATGCATGGCAACCCGTTAGGGGAACTTAGGACTCTCCGGCCAAATACTGACCCCTTCGGAAGGGATAGCGCAGGATTACAAAATAGTTCCTTCTTCATCCTCAGTCGAACTAAGTGACAGGAGAGGAGGTTGCGGCGAGGGTGAAGACAGTGGTTCGAAGGTAGTCGCGGGAGGAGCAAGGTCTCCATTACATAAGCCTGGGTTTGGTCATGAGCTGTTGCATTAACGGCAACTCCTCAACCCGGATTAGAGCGAGTGCAATTTCTCTAATCTCACGACGGGCCGGACAACATCGTGCGATGGCATTTGCTTGTACATGCATTGCACCTAATAAGTGATTGAAAACCTTGTTGTGTGTATGGTATAGTTTTAAGTCCTCCGTCCTAACTTACTGAGCTGTGGTTGCTCATATCCCTATAGACATCGTGCAGGTGCTGGCTAAGAAGCGGCCACAACTACTCTGAAGCTAACAACTGCTAGATCCTGGGGAGCGAGGAAAAATATTGAAGAACGAACATATATTTTTAAGGTTTAAGCTTTTACTTTAGAACTTCTCGTTTTTTTTATAATGTAATAACTAGGAAATATATTTCGGAGAAACATTGCAAACGATAATTGTAATCACTAAATTATAGTGAATATATATATTTCCTCACTTTCTTAGATGAATGATTTATTTAAATTACAAACTGTTTACTTCAAAGCGGGTTAGTCGTTGACGCCTTGTGTAAATCAGGTCTAAGATAGCGGTTGTAAGGCCAACTTCTATCTTAGGGTGGTTTACACGGTGGGGCTGTTACGACTCTGCCGCTTCGGAGCATGACAGTCAATTAAATTACTCTAACTAGAAAGTGAAAAAGAAGAAGATAACGGGCACTTGTCAAGTGAAAAATTAAAGAAAAATACCTAACAACACTATAAATTTAGCAAGTCCCTATTGCAAATCATTTTAGTCTATTGGTAAGCTAAAAAAATAAAAGAGAAACCAAAGAGAGAGTAGTAAGTAACTTTACCAAAAATTAGAAAAATAATGTGTAAATGGAGCTTATAAGGAAAACCTACATCCGACGACCACTTGGAAACGAACGGTTATCGCCACCATACCCTTCCACTATCGTCTAAGCTAGTCGACACACTTAGGGCCACCACTGATGGTCGGAAGTTAATTGAATAAGTAAATCCAATTTCTAACATGATTTTGTTTAATTTTGTAAAAATATTAAATGTGTTTAGAAAATTATGAAATTTGGTAGTATTAGGTTTTTATGTATGTAGATTTAAGGAAAAATATTAGTTTGATGAAGTTATCTATGGAAATGTATAGTGCTTAAGAAATCCTGAAAATACGAGTTTATTTTTATTTAGAAATAAATGACCTTAATAATGTAGTTTTGAGCTCAAAATTTTTGTCTATTTAGAGTATTTAAAGAGGGTTATTAAGAGATTTTTCATAAATTTATTTTCGAAATTTGTAGATAATTTTTATACTTTAAAATGATATATAAAAAGAATGATTTTGAGTTAATTTAGTAATAAAATAAATAATTATTGTTTTGGTATATAATTAGGTGTTTTAAGATGTTGATTTCCAATATAGTATAATATTTATAACATTTAGAGTATTAGATGTAATTATTAGGTGTATTATGTAGTATATATGTAATAGGTGAAATACTATATTTTAAGTTAATTTTGTAATTTATGGTTAATTAGGTATAAATTTTGATTTAGAATATAATTAGACATTTTGATATATTATTGGATGATGAAAGATGATATGTATAATGTTAGAAGTATTAAATAGGTGATATAAGTGTACAATATATAATAATACATAATATGTGTATATAGTAATTAAATAGATAGAAAATATTAGGTAAAAGTTAATGGTATTGTAATATTAAGAATATAATATAAATCTAATTTGGAAGGTAAGTTTATGAAATTATATGAAAACTGTATATTACTCTTATAATGAGAGCTAATTCGGTAGTTAATAAGAATATAGTATATTGTACGAGTCAAAATAATACTTAGGAGCTAAATATGAGATTTAGGATATCCAAGTGTATTATGATTAATTTCACATAATGATTTGGAATGAATTCTTAAGATTCGCATATAAAACCCATAATCGAAAACTGAAATCGAGCCTAATTTAGAAATTGATTTAGAAATTAAATCAAAACTTAGCCTAAATTAAGAATAATTGTAAAAAATTTTAAAATCTAAATAATTAGATATAATAAAACCCTAAACTAAGGATAACATAAAGAATTATAGAATAAAACTTATATAAAATAGTTATATGAGTACTAAAATAACATTTGTATCATAGAAATTATCTGCAATAGCTTATATAAATCGTACCTTGAGTGAACAAGCAGGAAGTCTAAATAAGTTGGGATCGATACTTTATTGTATTTTGGGGTATTGTTTTATAATACTTAAAGACTTGTGATTATATTTAATTGTGTTTGTTAAATAGTTAACTATGTGCATGCTTATGTGTGCGTGTTTCTAGACTTGATTATTATAAGCTCTAAATATAAATTAAGTAACCGTAGGATCGAACTTAGTACACAAAGTTTAAGACGATCGGTTAAATGATTTGATTAAGCCTAAATTATAAATTAAAACTACAAATATTAGTAAAAATGACTCCGTAAGTTTAAATTTAAGAAAATAAGTAATAAAATAAGAAAATGTAAAATTTTCAAATTTTAAGTATAGTACTCGTTATTTATTGGAAATGTGTAAAATGCATTTTGATAGCTAAAAAATCACTAGAGATAAATTATATGTATACTAAAATCATAGAATGACGTAAATAATATTTATGAGTATTTACTTGTACCTCACATGTATTTATGTGTAAGTAAAAGTACGGGAAATTACCTAAATTGTCCGAAGTTAGCTAAATAATAAAAGAAAATTATAAAAAATAAATCAAAGAAAAATCAAGAAAGAATCAAGGAAATAGGGAATGCTCCAGATCAAGTCGTGGTAGCTAGGGAAAGTAAGAAGAAAATTTGACCAATCAAAATCAAATACTTAAAATACAAAAATGAAAGAGGATAAGCCAAAAATCTTATCTAATTAATGCCTTAAAATTCCTTTAGAGATCTATAAATAGCAAGAAAATTCTCTAAGCTCATTTGGTCTATTAGGAGTTGGAAAAAATTAAGAGAACTGAAAATTGGAGAGAAATTAAAGTTTTAGAAAAAAATTTCACAAAACTGTACATTTAGGCCAAACCTATGGGTAAACCACCACTTGAGATCGAACCACTACCATCTGAGACTAAACCACCACCATCACCACTCCACTCCAAATCAACTGCCTAGACCAACTAATATACCTTGAACCGGCATTGGTGGCTGAAAGCTCAAAAACTAGGTAAGTTATAAATCTCATCCGATTTTGTAAAATTTCTTAAAATTATCAATTCTACCTAAAAAATTATGAAATTTGTTATTATGATGTTTTATTGTATATAAATTTAGGGAAAAATAGTGATCGAGTTTAATCATGTCTATAAATATAGGGTTATTAAGAAATTAGATAAAACCGAGTATATTTAGAATTAAAAATAAATAGGCTTAAAAGTGTAGTTTAGAGCTCAAAATTTTTTTATAAAATACTTAAGTGATAGATAATAGTTCTATGAAGCCTTTTTTTTAAATTTAATTTTCGAAAATTTTAAGTAGTTTTTTGGCCTTAAAATGATGGGAAAAAAGAGTAATTTTGGATTAATTAAATTATTAATTATTGATTTAGAAGGTAATTAGATATTTAAGGATATTAATCTCTGATGTGGAAACATAATATAGCATTTGGAGTATTAATTGCAATCAATATGGGAATTATGTAGTAAATCCAAGTAATTTAGTAATGTGTGAAATTAGAATTTTAATAAATATAAAATAATAAGTTAAATTGGATAATATAATAATAATATTAGTACATATTAAATCTTGTACGAAAATTAATTTTGGGTAATTATACAAAAATTGTAAAATTTTCTCACATCAGGAATAAATTCGGTACACTAATTAAGATTAGAGTGTACCGTGTAGGTTATAATACTAAATTAAGACCTTATATAATATTAGGATACTCAAGCTTAATATGATTAATTTCACATTAGAGTTTGAAACGTATTTTAGGATTACTTGTAGTTGAAATCGAATTAGAACCTGAACTGGAATCGGATTAGAACCTGAACTGGAATCGGATTTGGAAATCAAACCTCGAACTAACGTAAGATAAATTGTTAGTAAATGATAGGTATATAAGAATAATTGAGTTAAATTCTAACTTAGAATATGTATCATCTAAATATAAGTACTAAAAAAAACGTATTTATATTATATGACACACTGAAACGAGTCAACTTGCGGCAAGTGGCTGAATAACTCAGAATTCCAAGTAAGTTAGTTTTAATATTTCATTGTATTTTGAAGTACTATTTTAAAGTATTCAGAGACTTAGATTCATATATGATTACAATTGTAAGTAGTCTTATGCATGTGCTTGTGTATCTAATTTTATACTAAAATGTATGTTATGTTTTATGAATATTGTGATTACAGTAGTGTGGAATTGCCTAGTCACCCTAAACCAAATATAAACCTAATCATCTTAAATACCCTAAAAATACATGCATTGCAACCTTATAACGGATAATTAGAATTCTCTAACTAAACATCGACACCTTTGAAAAAGATAGTATTGGATAGCAAATTAGTCTTTTCTTCGTCCTTAGCCAAACTAAGTGACAGAAACTTGAGAACGAGGGATAACGTAGTGAAAATGAGGGCATTGATTCGTAAGATAGTCTTAAGAGGAGTAGTGTCTCCATTGCACAAACTTGAGGTTGGTCGTAAACTATTGCATTACATGAAAACTCCTCGACCCGGATTAGAGTAGATGAAATCACTTAAATTTTACAACGAACCGGACTACACTGTATAATGGTACTTGTTTGTTGCATTTTATGAAAATAATTGCTTGATAATCTTGATTATGCTTGTATGCATTCATCAGTCTCTAATTTAATTTACTGAGTTGTAGTTGCTCATACCCACATAGATTCTTTTGCAGGTCCTAACTTTTGATTAATTATGTCACATTACAACTATCCAGATGTTAATTCTCTTTTGAAGCTTTAGAGAGTGAGAATCAACCAGTCTATGATCAAGTTTTTGTTTAAGGTCTTATTAGAATCTTTAGGATGAAGAACTAACGTGTAATATGTAAACTTGCTAACTGTTATGATATGATATAGAATCACTTGGGAATTTTACAAAGATGTGTATGTAATTATATATATTGACTTAAGGTTTTAATTGTTACTGTAAATTTTAGTTAAATTCTTAAATGAACTATTTAATTCAAAACGAGGAGTCGTTGATGCCTTATGTAAATCATATCTATAATAGGCATTGTGAGGTCGGTTCTTATTACAGGTTGGTTTACACGGCGAGACTATTGCAACTCTACAACTTCGAGGCGTAACAATTATATGATTCCAGTTTGATGTTTTGGATTAAAAGGTGTATGATTTGTATGAAATGCTTAAATACTTTAAACTAAATCTAACTAAATATATAACTTATAAGTTTAAAATGAACTTGCATAGCAACCCATTAGGGGAATCGTTTAGGGTTTTCTGACTAAATACTGACCCATTCGAAAGTAATAGTACTGGATAGCATAATTGGTTCTTTTTTCATTTTTAGTTAAACTAAGTGATAGAAGATAAGGTTACAGTAAATGTGAAGTTAATGGTTCGAAGATAGTTGCGAGAGGAGCGGTGTTTTTATTGCATAAGCTTGGGTTTGGTGAAGTTAATGTGCGTTACATTCTTCAACCCAGATTAAAGAGAGGAAAATTTCTCTAATCTCACGATGGACTGGATAATATAGTACAATGACATTTGCTTATCCATATATTGCATCTAACTAATTTGATTGATAACTTTATTTGTGTTTGATATATAGTTTTAAGTTTTAAGTTTCCGTTTCAACTTATTGAGCTATTGGTTGCTTACATCCCTATAGACGTTGTTGTATGTGCTAGCTAAAAAGTGATTATATTACTATTCTGATACTAGCAACTGCTAAATCCTAAGGGTTAGGGATATAAAACTGAGAATCAATTATACTTTCAAGTTTAGATTTCATCTTTAAAGTTTTTAATATCAATTTATGTATTACTTAGATAGATTACGATTAAGCTACTAAATCTTGTAAACATACTTAAGTTATTTTAGTGTAAAATATGTATTTTTCATAATTTCATAGGTAAATTATATGTTTAATTTATAAATTGTTTACTTTAAAGCAAGTTAGTCGTAAACGTCTTGTATAAATCAAGTTTAAAATAGCAGTTATAAGGTCAATTTTTATCTTATAATGGTTTGCATGGCATAATTGTTACTGTTAGATATCTCTCGTGGATTTTGATAATAACAAAAAGAGAGGAGAACACTAATGAATTAACAAGTGTATATGTATTCAGAAAGTTTAAAATTGCAAATTAAGGTATATTCAGAAGGTTTGAATTAACTGAAAAAGAGATTAGTCTGAAAATCTTCATAAAGTATTTTAAAAGTTTTTATAAGAAGAATTAATACAACACTTCAAAAACCTGCTTAAAGACTTCAAAAAAAGAAAAAGACTGTTACTCTTCAAAAAGTCATTCAGAAGTTGATCTAGATATGAGGCTGAATTTTAATTTATATCATATTCGAATTCAGCAAGGTCTAGCTCCACTAGATTAGGTGTATTAGGAAAATAAACTTAATCCTGTTTCACTCAAGATGGAATCATGATCCTTAGAGATAATTTTAAGTGAAAATATAGTTTGATAAATTAAGGTATACACAAGAATGGATAAGAATAAAGTTGATTCGGATTTTTTTGGAGTTTCAAATTTTTTAATATGAAGCTTATCTAGAAATTGCTAACAAAAGCATATCTTTTTAAATTCAAATCAAAAGCTTACTGAGCGGTTATGAATTAATGAATATTTGATCTAAACAAGATAAGGAAAGTTCTTTTTTAATTTAAAATAACTGAGATCTTCTAAAGGATTATATTAAATAACTAATGGTTGGATAAAAGATAATTTTTAGATTTGTAGTTGTTGGAAAATCTCCATATAAAAGAGAAATAATTCAAAATGTAAGGATATTACTCTGAAAAAAAGTCCTTACAAAACAAAAAGTCTTGATCAGATTTTACCTTCTGAAGAGTTACAAAAAGTCCTTCAGATGCTTCTTTAGAAAGTTCCACTGAAGCAAAATATATAACAATCATTATTTCTCTTAAGAGCAAAATTAATTGAGATTTATATTTTTATTCTCACTTATAATTTGTAATTATTATTTGTCGTTTAAGTGTTGAGACAAGTACATTTGTACTTTGTAAATCAGTATTAGTCTAGATTGTAGAGAGGTTAGATAAACTAGATAGACAGAGTGGAGTGTTGTAAAGTCCATGTGTGACAAGAGCTTATAATATCTTTGTGATTTGATTTAGTGGATCAAATGGAACAGCATCGGTAAAGTAGACCGAATCTCCAGCGATGGAGTTGGAAAAGAGTAAAAGTCAAAAGGTAAAAGGCTGAAACTCTATAAAATCTTTGCTTGATATTCTCCTTCCTTACTCTTTTAATTTGCTTTATTAATTGTTGTATGTTTAATAATTTAATTATTATTGTTCACCATTATAAGTATTTAAGAGGGGTAATTTTATTTTACTTATATCGAAAAGTTTTCAAAAGTTTGAAGATATCATTTTACCCCCCTTATTGATATCTTATACGAGACTAATAGTTTTGACTTTGCTGCTTTGGAGCATGACAATGGGACTATTGCAAACTTTACCGCTTCAGAGCATAACACCATACAAGTAATGTCTCTTCCTGCAGTAATTTTTTAACAACTAAAAAGTATCACTTGGAGATTCATTTGGAATGAAGAGTAATAGAGGCATAAAATTCATTGGATAAACTGGCAGCTAATCACCTTATCTAAGGACAAAGGTAGACTAAGGTTGGACAATTTAGTAATTAGAAATAAGGCATAGGTGCAAAAGAGATTACGCTAGTATATCATGCAAAAACCAATGTAGGCAAAATTCTGTATAACAAAGTATAATCTAGCCATTGATACTTGGCTAAAGCAACAACCCACGTACTCATCTCCACTATGGAAAGAACATGTGAGAGTACCTTGTGGGTTAAATCCTTAATAAGCTACAATTTAGGTAATGGTGAGATTACTTGGGACTAACACATAGAATACTCTAAGGCTATTATCACAAATCTTTTATGGGCCATTCTAAACATGTGTGCTTGCTTTGAAGGTTAAAGATTGTTAAGTATCACAATCTAATTGGGATGAAATTTTAATCACCTGTCTAATCTCTAACTAGTTGTATATTGAAATTAGTCTAATGCATATCTAAGAGTCATTATTATATCAAATACACTTTTCCTTGAATACTAAAGTGAATGTATCACTAGTAGAAATATATTAAGTAGTAAAAAATGGATTTGAGCATTCCTAGGTGCTAATGGAGATGGTAGAACATTTTACCACCTAAATTAAATTTATTTTTGTGGGGATGTCTTAACAATTGTCTTCCTATGAAGGAAAATATGCAGCGTATAATAACTTACATACTTATAAATTGCTCATGTTGCAACCACAACATAGAAACTATATCACATGCATTAAGGGATTGCTCATAGCTTAGTCAATTATGGGAACAATTTGAGGACAATGGAGAAATGGAGATTACCTCATTCAATAGGCCATTTTTTGAATGGATAAGAAAACATTTGCAGATTAAGAAGCCTTAGTGAACTCACTCGAATCTTATCATGCTCTTAAGTGATAGAATCGTAACAGTCTCGTAGTGCAATATAGAAACAGATATTACAGTCGCTATCTTAGACCTTACTTATACAAAATGTCTATGATTAACCCGCTTTGAAATAAATAGTTTATAAATTAAACATGTTAATTATCTACGAAAATATGAAAAATTACTTACTAAGATTTAAATAATATGAAAGAATGTTTACAAGATTTAGGAATATAATCTTATTTACTTAAGAAATCGATAACTTAATATTAAAAGATTTTAAGTTAAGACTCAAAATTCTACAATTTTATATCCTTACTTCCTAAAATTTAGTAGTTGCTAGCTTTGAGGTATTGATAGATCTCTTCCTAATTAGTACCTACAGTAATATCTATAGGTCCATGAGCAACTAACCACTCAATAAATTGAGATAGAGACTTAAAACTATACATCAAGTATAAACAAAGTTATCAACTAAATTAGTTAGATACAATACATGTATAAGTAAATGCTATTACATAACGTTATATAGTTCGTTGTGAAATAAGAGAAATTACAACCTTTCTAATTTGGGTTAAGGAGTTTAACGCACATTTCAATAGCTCATAACTAAACCTAAGCTTGTATAATAGAGACATCACTCTTTTTGTGACTACCTTCGAAGTATTAACTTAACTTTTGCGGTGACCTCCTTTCTTATCACTTAATTTGACCAAGGATGAAGAAGAAACTAATTATATAATCCAGTACTATCTCTTTCGAAGGGGTCGATATTTGATTGGAGAACCCTAAATGTTTCCCCTAATGAGTTACTATGCAGGTCCACTTTAGACTTATAAGTTATATATTTAATTAGGTCCAGTTTAAGGTGTTTAATCACTTTACACAAATTACACAAATTTCAATACAGAATATCAAACCAGAGTCATTCCATCAAACTCAAAAACACACACATACAGGCATACGCATAGTCAACTATTTAACAAACACAACTAAATATAATTTTAAGCATTCGAGTACTATAAAATAGTACTAAAAAATACAGTAAAGTATTAATTTCGATTTACTCGAACTTCCTGCTTACTCACTTAAGGTGTGACTCTCATAGGCTATCGTTGATAATCCTAATAATACAAATATTGTTTTAGTACTCATATAACTATCTTATATAAGTTTTATTCTATAATTCTTTATGTTATCTTCAATATAGGGTTTTATTATATTTAATTATTTGAGTTTTGAAGTCTTTTATGGCTATTCATAATTTAGGCTAGGTTCTGATTTAGTTTTCGAATAAGTTTTTATTACCCCCCTAAACAGTAAAGCCATAATAGTTTCATCATGCAAACCATTTTAGGATAAAAGTTGACCATATAGTTGCTATCTCGTACCTGATTTACATAAGACGTCTACGATTAACCGCTTTGAAGTAAATAATTTATAAGTTAAACATGTTTTTACTTATGAACTTAAGAAAAATACATACTTACATTAAGATAATTTGAGTACATTTATAAGATTTAATAGCCTAATCATAATCTATTTGAGTAAGACATAATTTGCCATGCCTCGAAATGGTAGAATCGTAACAGCCCCACCATGTAAACCATTCTAAGATAGAAGTTGACCTTACAACCGCTATCCTAAACCTGATCTACATAAGGCGTCCATGATTACCCTGCTTTAAAGTAAATAGTTTGTAATTTAAATAAATCATTTACCTAAGAAAGTGAGAAAATATATATATATACTAAAATTCAGTTATTACAATTAACGTTTACAATGTTTCACCATAATATATTTCCTAGTTATTACATTATTTAGAAATGAAAAATTCTAAAATAAAAGCTTAAACCTTAAAAATATATGTTTGTTCTTCAAATGTTTTTCCTTACTCTCCAGGATCCAACAATTACTAGCTTCAAAGTAGTTGTAAGTCGTTTCTTAGCCAGCACCTGTACGACGTCTATAGGGATGTGAGTAACCGCAGCTCAGTAAGTTAGGATAGAGGACTTAAAACTATACCATAAACATAATAAGGTTATCAACCAATTTATTAGGTGCAATGTACGTTTAAGCAAATGCTATCACACGACGTTGTCCGGCCCGTCGTGAGATTAGAGAAATTACACCCGCTCTAACCTAGGTTAAGGAGTTACCGTTAATACAACAACTCACGACCGAACTCAGGCTTATGCAATGGAGACACCGCTCCTCCTACGACTACCTTCGAACCATTGATTTCACCCTCGCCGTGACCTCTTCTCCTGTTACTTAGTTCGACTAAGGATAAAGAATGAACCATTGTGCAATACCGCGTTATCCCTTTCAAATGAGTCGGTATTTGGCTAAAGAATCCTAGGTTTCTTCTAATGGGTTGCCATGCAAGTCCAATTATGATTACAGGTCGCATATTTGATTAGGTCAAGTTTAGGGTGATCAATCATTTCATACAAATCATACAATACAAGCTAGAACAACAAACAGAATCATAGCATTACTCGTAATCAAGTACATGCACACAACCAACTATCTAACAAGCAAAATCAAGCATAATCTCAAGCCCCCAAAATGCAGCAATGTATTAATCCCAACTTACTTAGACTTCTTGTTCATTCACTCGAGGTCTAACTCACTCAGGCCATCGCCGATCATCCCTATAATACAAATGTGGTTTTAATTTTTCATATAACTATTATAAGTTGGTTTTATCCTATAACGCTTATTGTTATGTTTGTTTAGGATTTAATATATCCAGTTATCTAGGTTCTCAAATCTTTTACAATTATTCTAGGTTTAGGGTTAGGTTTGGGTTTAGTTTCCGCATTGAGTTCGATTTCTAAATTAGGTTCTAGTTCGATTTCTAAGTACTATTTTATACTCGAACCCTAGAAACTCATTTCAACTTATAATGTGAAATTGATCACATTACTTCTAAATATCTTAAGTATCATAATTACCCCTAGTCAGTATTTTATTATACTCGGTACACTTGAATTCTTAATAGTGTATTGAATTTACTCCGGATGTGAGAAATTTTTACATTTTTCATATAATTACATAAATTCAATATTTCTATCAGATTTATTATATATCCCTATAATTTATATAATATCAATTTTTATTCTAATATCTTCTATTTATTATATTTCCAATAATTACATATTATATATTATCACCTATTATGTATATAATACACATCTAATATTTCTAACACTTTAATTACCATCTCCCAACATCAATTATCATTTCAAAATGTCTAAATTTATCCTAAATCAGATTTTACACCTAATCATCTTAATTTACAAAATTAACTTAAAATTTATTATTTTTCCCTATTACTTATTTATTATATAATTAGCCTAATAATTACATCTAGCACCTTAAATGCTACAAGTATCATACTTCATCAGATTTCAACATCTTAAAACATATAATTATTCACTAAATCAGTTATTAACTATTTAATTACTTAATTAACCTTAAAATTACCCATTTTATGCCTCATTTTAAGGCCTAAAAATTATCTAAAAATTTTGAAAATTAATTTTTAAAAACGGGCTTCATATCATTATTCTATATCATCAAACTAGTCTACAAAAAAAATTTGGGCTTAAAACTATACTCTTAAGGCCATTTATTTCTAAACCGAAACATGCTTGATTTTGTATGATTTCTTAAGAACTATATATCACGGGACATATTTCATCAAAATAATATTTTTCCTAAAAAATGTATACAAAAATATTCTAGAATAAAAAAAATCATAATTTTCTAATAAGTAAGAATACTTACTATTTTTACAAAATTACACAAAATCGAGCTGGAAATCAAACTCACCGATTGTGTTGGCTTTGGCCATAATTGGTGGCCACGCGTGTGTCAGCCCACCTGGGCATTGTCACCACCGTGTGGTGGTAGTGGTGGCTGTCTACTTTTAGCTGCTCGTTGGGTTTGGGTTCTCCTTAGAAGCCTCAACTATATAAATTTTTTGTTACTATTTTTACAAAATTACACAAAATCGGGCTGGAAATCAAACTCACCGATTGTGTTGGCTGTGGCCACCTTTGGTGGCCATGGGTGTGTCGGCATATCTGAGCACTGTCACCACCGTGTGGTGGTGGTGGCCATCCACTCTCAGTTGCTCGTTGGGTTTGAGTTCTCTTTAGAAGCCTTA
This sequence comes from Lumnitzera racemosa, assembly GCA_024138005.1. NCBI lineage: Eukaryota > Viridiplantae > Streptophyta > Magnoliopsida > Myrtales > Combretaceae > Lumnitzera > Lumnitzera racemosa. Next base: position 111,968,949 of record JAMXBC010000004.1, read on the forward strand.
ACTATACAAATTTTTTATGATTTTTTCTAAATTCCTAATTTACTTTCAATTTCTCCTTTCTCTATTTTTTTCACTCTCCAAACTGACCAAATGAGTTTCTGAAATTTTTTTGCTATTTATTGAGTATTATGGAAATTATTGTACATTATTTAAACAAGACAATTGCCTTATCTCTTTTTTTTTTCCACTTTCTATTTGTTGCATTTTAATTAGTTGATTTTGTTTCTTCAATTCCAGATTGCCACGCTTCCATTCTGGATTTTTTCCTCACTTTTCTTGATTTTTTCTTAATTAATTATGAATTTTTTTTAAAAAATTATTATTATTTTTGCACATTTCGCGTATTTTAAGTAATTATGCGTATTTCTACCTACATGTAAATTCATATATATTACAAATAAATATTTCTAAATATTATTTATGTCATTTTATAGTTTTTAGTATACATATAATTTATCTCTAGCAATTCGTTAGTTATCAGAATGTATTTTAAGTATTTTCGATAAATAATGAGTTATATACTTAAAATTTGGAATTTTTATATTCTTTTATTTTATTGCTTATTTTATTAAATTCGAACTTACGGGATCATTTTATTAATATTTCTAGCTTTACTTATAATTTTGGCTTGATCAGATCTTTCAGCCAATCGAAACCTTGAGTGACTAGTTGTGGGGTTTACAAAATTTAATACTAAAAATTTTAAAGATAGAGTTCAAACTTGAAAGTGTAATTGCTCCTCAAGTTATTATCCTTACTCTCCTAGAATCCAACAGTTGCTAATTTCAAGGTAGATGTAAGTCGCTTCTTAGTTGGCACTTGCAATAATGTCTATAAGGATGTGAACAATTACAACTCAATAAGTTGGGACAGAAACTTAAAACTATACAGCAAACACAGACAGGGTTATCAATCAAATTATTAGGTGTAATGCATGTTCAAACAAATACCTATCGCACAATGTTGTCCAGCTCATCATGACATTAGAGAAATTGCACTCGTTTTAATTTGGGTTAAGGAGTTTTTGTTAATGCAACAGCTCACGACCAAACTCAAGCTTGTGTAATGGAGACGTCGCTTCTTCTACGATTACCTTTGAACCATTGACTTCACTCTTATCACAACTCCTCACTTGTTGTAAGCCCCAAAATTAGCAATCCAAGGTTTCGATCGGTTGAAAAACTCGATCGAGCCTAAATTATAAAGTAAAGCTCGAAATATTAGTAAATTGATCTCGTATATTTGAATTTAAGAAAATAAGTAATAAAATAGGAGACTACAAAATTTTCAAAATTTAAGTATATAACTCGTTATTTATCAAAAATGCGTAAAATGCATTTCGGTACTTAACGAATCGTTAGAGATAAATTATATATATACTAAAAATTATAAAATAACCTAAATAATATTTAGAAATATTTATTTATACTATATATGAATTTACATGTAGGTATAAATACGCGTAATTACTTAAAATCTTATAAATGTGCTAAAATTATACTAAATAATTAAAGAAAATTCATAATTAATTAATAAAAAATCAAGAAAAATCATGAAAAATCAAGAATGATCCAAATCAGGTCATGAAAGGTCAGAATCCACAAAATAAAAATTAACCAATTAAAATTAGACAATACAAAAACCAAAAATCAAGGAAATGGGGTAAAGTCATGTCTAATTAATGCACAATAATTACACTAAAGTTATATAAATAGCAAGAAAAATTTAGAAGCTCATTTGAACAGTTAGAAATCAGAAAAAATTAGGAAGAGGCAAAAATTGAGAGAAAAACTAAAGAAAAAAAAAAAGAAAAAACTGTGCAGTTAGGGCCACAAAGGAGAACCCAAACCCAACGGGCAGCTGGGAGTGGACGGCCACCACCACCACACGATGGTGGCAGTGCCCAGGCCGGCTGATAAGGCCCGGCGGCCGGTGGTAGCCGAAGCCACCCAAACTGGTGAGTCCGATTTCTAGCCCGATTCTTGTGTAATTTTGTAAAAATAGTAAATAGTTTTAGAAAATTATGAAACTTGTCATTATGAGGTTTTATTGTATGTAGATTTAGGGAAAAATAGTGATTTAGTTTAATCACGTCTGAAAATATAGGTTCTTAAAGAAATCTTGCAAAACCAAGCAAGATTAAAACGGAAAATAAATAGGATTAGGAGTGTAGTTTGGAGCTCAATTTTTTTATGTAAGATGCTCATGTGATATAGAATAGTGCTATGAAGCCATTTTTTTAAAATTAATTTTTGAAATTTTTAAGTTAATTTTTAGCCCTAAAATGATGGAAAAATTGGGGTTAATTAGGTGATTAAGATATTAATTACTAATTTAGATAGTAATTAGATGTTTAGGGATGTTAATTTCTGATGTGGAACCCTAATCCTAACCTTTGGAGTATTAAGTATGGTTAATTTAGGAAATTAGGTAATTAATATAAGAAATTAGTAATATGTGAAATTGTAAATTAATAAATCTAAAAAATTAGGGTTATATAGATAATATTAGAGTAAAAATCAGAATAATATTAAATCTGAATTAAGATTGAATTTTAGGTAATTATATAAAAAGTAAAGATTTTCTCACATCGAGGATAAATCCGATACCCTAATTAGGATTAGCGTGTACCGAATAGCTTAGAATACCAAATTAAGACCCAATAGGATATTTGAATACTCGAGCTTAATGTGATTAATTTCACATTAGGATTCGAGTATATTTAGGACTTAAAAATCGAACTAAAACCTAATTTAGAAATTGATGTGGAAACTGAACCCGAACCTAGCCCCAAACCTAGAATAATTGTAAAAGACTTAAGACCTAGATAATTAGGTATATTAAACTCTAAAAAACACATAACAATATGCGTTATAGGATAAAACGAACCTATAACAGTTATATGAAAAACTGAAACCACGTTTGTGTTATAGGGATAATCGGCGATGGTCTGAGCAAGTCGGACCTCGAGTGAGCGAGCGAGGAGTCGAGGTAAGTTAAGATTAATACAATGCTGTATTTTAGGAGGCTTGAGATTCTGCTTGGTTGTGCTTGTTAGATAGTTGGATGTGTGCATGTGCTTGATTATGGATGATAATGATTCTGTTTGTTGCTCTAGCATGTATTGTATGATTTGTATGAAATGATTAATTACCCTAAACTGGACTTAATCAAATATACGACCAGTAATCATAATCGGACATGCATGACAACCCGTTAGGGGAACTTAGGACTCTCCGGCCAAATACCGACCCCTTCGAAAGGGATAGCGCAGGATTGTAAAATGGTCCCTTCTTCATCTTTAGTCGAACTAAGTGACAGGAAAGGAGGTCACGGCGAAGGTGAAGACAATGGTTCAAAGGTAGTTGCGGGAGGAGCGAGGTCTCCATTACACAAGCTTATGTTTGGTAGTGAGCTGTTGCATTTGTCACGCCCTGAAGCGGCAGAGTCGTGACAGCCCCGCTGTGTAAACCATCCTAAGATAGAAGTTGGCCTTACAACCACTATCTTAGACCTGATCTACATAAGGCGTCCACAACTAACCCGCTTTGAAGTAAACAATTTGTAATTTAAATAAATCATTTACCTAAGAAAGTGAGAAAAGTTATATATAATCACTATAATTCAGTTATTACATTAATCAGAAATGAAAAGTAATAACATATGTGTTGATTCTTCAATGTTTTTCCTTACTCTCCAAGATCCAGTAGTTGCTAGCTTCAGAGTAGTTGTTTGCCGCTTCTTAGCCAGCACCTGCATGACGTCTATAGGGATGTGAACAACCACAGCTCAGTAAGTTAGGATGGAAGACTTAAAACTATACCATAAACACAACAAGGTTTTCAATCAACTTATTAGGTGCAATGCATGTGCAAGCAAATGCCATCGCACGACGTTGTCTGGCCCGTTGTGAGATTAGAGAAATTGCGCCCCTTCTAATCTAGGTTGAGGAGTTGCCGTTAATGCAACAGCTCACGACCAAACCCAGGCTCGTGTAATGGAAACCTTGTTCCTCCCGCGACTACCTTCGAACCACTGTCTTCACCCTCGCTGCGACCTCCTCTCCTGTCACTTAGTTCGACTAAGGATGAAGAAGGGACCATTTTGCAATCCTGCGCTATCCCTTTCGAAGGGATCGGTATTTGGTTGGAGAGTCCTAAGTTCCCCTAACGGGTTACCATGCATGTCCGATTATGATTACTGGTCGTATATTTGATTAAGTCTAGTTTAGGGTGATCAATCATTTCATACAAGTCATACAATACATGACAGAGCAATAAACAAAATCATAGTATCACCCATAATCAAGCACATGCACACGACAAACTATCTAACAAGTACAACTAAGCATAATCTCAAGCCTCCAAAATACAGTAGTGTATTAATTCCCAACTTACCTCGACTCCTCGCTTACTCACTCGAGGTCCGATTTACTCAGGCCATCGCCGATCATCCCTATAACACAAACGTGGTTTCAGCTTTTCATATAACTATTATAGGTTCGTTTTATCCTATAACGTTTATTGTTAGGTTTTGTTTAAGGTTTAATATGTCTAATTATCTAGATATTAAGTCTTTTACAATTATTCTAGGTTTGGGGTTAGGTTCAGGTTCGATTTTCGCATCGATTTCTAAATTAGGTTTTTTAGTTCGATTTCTAAGTAATGTTTTAGATTCTAACCCTAGAAATCCATTTCAACCTATAATGTGAAATTAATCACATTACTTCCCGTTCTCTTAAATCCCATCATTACCCCTAATCAGTATTTATTTTACCCGGTATACTTAAATCCATATTAATGTACCGAATTCACTCATAATGTGAGAAACTTTTATATTTTTCATACAATTAAATAAATTCAAGTTTCCTATTAGATTTATTTTACATTTTTATTATTCTCAAAATATCAATTTTTATTATAATATTTTCTATTTATTATATTTTTAAAAATTACATATTATGTCTTATTGCCTATTATGTACATAATGTATTTTTAATATTTCTGTCACTTTAATTACCATCCCTAAACATCAATTATCATTTCAAAATGTCTAAATTGATCCTAAATTAGATTTTACTCATAATTTTCCTAATTTATAAAATTAACTTAAAGTTAACTATTTTTCCTTATTAATCATTTACTACATAATTAACTTAATAATTACATCTAACACCCTAAATACTACAAGTATCATACTCCATCAGATTTCAATATCTTAAAACATATAATTATTCACTAAATCAGTAATTAATCATTTAATTACTTAATTAACCTTAAATTACCCATTTTATGCCTCATTTTAGGGCCTAAAAATTATCTAAAAAATTTCAAAAATTAATTTTTGAAAACGGGCTTCATAGTACTATTCTATATCATCTAAGTAATCTATACAAAAATTTTGGGCTTGAAACTACATTCCTAAGGTCATTTATTTCTAAACCGAAACATGTTCGGTTTTGCATGATTTCTTAAGGACCTTATATCACGAGACATATTTTCATCAAAATAATATTTTTCCTACAAACTACATACAAAAATATTTCAGAATAACAAAATTCATAATTTTCTAAGAATATTTACTATTTTTACAAAATTACACAAGAATCGGGCTAGAAATTGGACTCACCAATTTGATGATACATGTTTTAGGTTATGATTTAAGTAAATTCTCCTTATATACTTATTATTTACTAACGACTAATTCTACGTTAGTTTAGGGTTTGGTTTTTCCCGAATCTCTAACTAATTCAGGCTCTTAATTCAGTTTCAACTACGAATAAGTTCTAAATTACGTTTTGAACTCTAATGTGAAATTAATCACATTAAGTTCAAGTATCATAATATCAGACTAGATTTTAATTCAGTATTCTAGTGCACTCGGTACACTTTAATTCTAATTAGTGTACCGGGTTTACTTCCGATGTGAGAAAATTTTACATTTTTTTGATAATTATCTAAAAATAAGTTTTATACTAAATTTAATACGTATTAATATTGTCATTATATTTTCCAATTTAACCCATTATTTTATAATTATCATAATCCGAATTTTACATATTATCATATAATCCATATTTATCACATAATCCTCATGATAATTACATGTAATAGTTTAAGTACTATTATTATGTTACCATAATAGAAATTAACATCCCTTAACATCTAATTACCTTCCAAATAGTAATTAGTCATTTAATTACTTAATTAGTTCAACATTACTCATTTTCTCACTATTTTAGGGCTAAAAATTTAATTAAAATATTTTAAATTAATTTAAAAAAAAATAGCTTCATAGCACTAATTTACATTACTTAAGTAGTCTAAAGAAAAAAAATTAAGCTCAAAATTACATTCCTAAACTTATTTATTTTAAATTCTAAACACATTTGGTTTTGCTCAATTTCTTAAATACCCTATGTTTACAGATGTAATTAAATTTAATCACCATTTTTATCTAAATCTACATACAATAAAACATCAAAATAACAAAATTCATAATTTTCTAGAATAAATTAATAATTTCAACAAATTTTGCAAAATCAGTTGAAAATTAGACTCACCTATCACTTGAGCTTTCGACCATCAGCGACAGCTTTGGGTTGGTCTGCCAGTCCAAATGGTCGATATGGGGTAGAGTGGTGATGGCAGCAGTATATAGGCTTGGCCTAATTACTCTAATTGCACAGTTTTGTGTAATTTTTTTAAAATCCTAATTTGTCTCTTAATTTTTGGTACTCTCCAATTTTTTTCAACTTCAAACAGACCAAATAAGCTCGTGTAATTTTCTTGCTATTTATAGAGTTGTAAAAAAATTTTAAAGTATTAATTAGATAAGACAATGGCTTATCCTCTTCCATGTTGCTTTTTTTTTTTGTTGTATTGATTTAATTAGTCAAAATTTCCTTTTCTTTTCTTTAGTTGTCACAACCCAATTTTGGATTGATCTCAACTTTTTTTATTTTTTTATTTTTCTTTGATTTTTTATAATTTTTTTTAGCCTATTTCGTGTATTTTAAGTAATTACTCGTATTTCTACCTACATATAAATACATATATGGTATATATAAATACTCCTAGATATTATTTAAGTTATTTTATGATTTTTAGTATACATATAATTTATCTCTAGTGATTTGTTAGTTATTGGAATGCATTTTATGTATTTTTTATAAATAATAGATAATATACTTAAAATTTATAAATTTTATATTCTCTTATTTTTTTTTACTTATTTTTTTAAATTTGAACTTATGGAATCATTTTTATTAATATTCCTAACTTCATTATATAATTTGGGTTGAATCGGACAGTTTGCTCAATTGTCTTAGATTCTACAAATCGAATTTTACTTAGCTAATTGTGGTGTTTACAGTTTTTAAATTAGGTTTTAATTTGGGTTCTTTTTATGGGTTTTATATGTAACCTTAGGAACTCATTCCGAACTACTATATAAAATTAATCACGTTACACTTAGGTATCCTAAATCTCGTATTTAGTTTATAAGTAGTATTCTAGTTCGTATTGTACACCCAATTCCTAACTTAACCACCGAATTAGCTCCCGATATAAGAAAAATTTACATTTTTCATATAATAATCTAAATTTATATTTCATATTAGATTCTTATTATACTCCTAATATTATAATACCATAAATTTTTACGTAATATTTTATACTCATTTAATTTTTATATATACATATTATGTATTATTACATAATATACCCTTATATTATTTATCTAAGACTTCTAACACTATATATATAATCTTTTACCACCAATAATATATTAAAATGCTTAACTATTATCTTAATCAAAATTTATACCTAATTAATCTTCAAATCACAAAATTAGTGTAATTATACTATTTATTCTTTATTTATCACATAATACATACTTCTAATATTCCAAATACTACTAATATCATACTATATTAGCAATTAACACCCTAGAACACCTAATTTTACACTAAAATAGAATTTTTACTAAATTAATATTAAATTACAAAATTAAGCTCAAATATTGCTTTTTATGAATGATTCTAAGGCCTAAAAATTAAGTAAAAATTAAAAAAAATTAAATTTAAGAAAAACTTTCATAGCATTGTAATATATATTCTTAATTGTCTATAAAAAAACTTTGAAGTCAAAACTATATCATTAAGGTCATTTAAATCTAAATAAAAAACTATTTTAGATTTATTTATTTTTTAAGAGCAGTATATTCCAAGACCTAAATTTATCAAATTGAAAAATTTCCCTAAATCTATATACTAAACTATATCAAAATACCCAATTTTATAATTTTCTAAATATTTGTAACAAATTAAACAAAATTGGAAGAGAAACTTGGACTTACTATTCGACGGATCTTTATTCATCAACAGTAGTTACCACTGTATTGGTAACCCTAGATGGTGGGAATACTATCCAGTGGTGGTAATTGTTTCTCCTTAGGTGCTTGTTGGATGTGGTTTTTTCCTTGTATGGCTTGTTTGTATATTATTTTTTAAATTTTTGATAAAATTACTTACTGCTCTCTCTTTAGTCTCTCTCCAATTTTTTTAGCTTAACAACTGACCAAAATGAATCGAAGTAAGGACTTGTTAAATTTATAGTGTTGTTAGGTGTTTTTCTTTAATTTTTCACTTAACAAGTGGCTCTTATCTTCTTCTTTTTCATCTTTTAGTTGGATTAATTTAATCGACTAATGTCTTCATTTTTAATCCCAACTAAGTCTAAACCCAAAGATTTCCGCACCATTTCACATATTTTCTTAATTAATTTAGTAATATCTAACATATTTAAGGTATTTTAAGTAATTTCGGGTATTTTTATTTATACATAAATACATATATAGTATAAATAAATACTCATAAATATTATTTAAATTATTTTATAATTTTTAGTGTGCATATAACTTATCTTTATCGATTCATTAGTTATCGGAACTTATTTTACATATTTTCGATAAAACAACTGATAATATATATATACCTCAATATTATAATAATTAATTATTTTATTATTTATTTTCTTAAATCTAAACTCACGGGATTACTTTTACTAATATTTATAATTTTATCGTAAAATTTGGATTTGAACAAACAACTTATTTGATCTCTCTGAATTTTATTGACTAAATCCCGAATACAACTTATATATCCACCAGGGGGTATTACCTTTACCTTCACCATTTGGTATATCTGGCATGATAATAAGGAGACCAGTTACTTGACTTTGCATCGAAAAATCAAAATGAAGGTGTGCGAGTATTAGACAATATGAAGAATGAAGAATAAAATTTATACAATTAAAACACATAACTTTACATGGTCTTCCCCAAAGAAGGATGGATAAAAATTAATACAGATGCCTCCATCATTAGTACGATAGACCATTTGACTATTAGAGGTGTTATTAGAGAAGAAAAAGGCCTTTGGATCATGGGATTCTATAAGAAAGTAGGCAAAATAGATACCCCATAGGCAAAGCAATGGGCGATTTACTAGGCGGCATACCATTTGAAACTAGTGGGCTTTACACATGTTGAAATCAACCCAGCACATACTAAAAGCAAAACAAAACAATTTAAAATCAAAGCACTTACATGTTGTTTTTACTTGTAGGGGAAGACTGTCATGTCATCTATTGACAAGCTTCTAATCGATGTTGCTTATTGCAAATAAATTAAGGTTTTGGATGTGCTTTCATGGAAGGCACATCTAGAAGAAGAAGTTGAAGAAAAGGTCTTCTTTGTTTCGCCTGAGGAACTATTGCCTTTGCTTGAAGAAGATAAATGGGTTGTTTCTAGGAGAGATTATTGATTTCTTCCTAGTTTAGATTAATGTCAAAGTATGTGTATGTATGTTAAGGTTTATATCAGCCTTTGTTTTGTTCATGCTAGGTTATGAGTCATGTTTATGTTAGTTAAGTGTACCGTTATGTTTAGTTGTTTGTGTCTCTTTGTTTGTCTTACTGTTGTCTTTCCAAGTCCTATATGCATTGGTGTGTTTATTTACTTTCTTTGTACTAATTGTGTTAATTAATGAAATCTTAGTTTGAAAAAAAAAAAAACAAAGTATTGCAAAAATTTATTCGTATTTGTGTTTTTATTGTAATTTCATATTAAATAAAATTTTTATGTCATTATTAACAATAACAAACGTGGAAAGAAAAATATAATTTTTTTTTATCTTTTTGCTAACAAAAACTCAATGTTAAAAGGAAAAAAAGAATCTCTAATTATTACCAAATGGAAGGAATGATATCAAATCAACACAATTATCTAAAAATTAGTTTATTTATAACTAAAAGGTAAATTTCTCTACTCCATTATTCACTTAATATAGGGATAGGTATATGCTTAAGAAATAGTTAAAGGCAATGTATTTGTAGAAAAAGAAATAATAAATAAATGGGAAGATTAAACAAGAGCATTATCATTTGCTTTCAAGTTTAAATTGAGGATTGAATTTTGAAGTGATTCAAATAGAGAATGCATATTGTGTTATGTGAATCAAATAGAGGATTAGGCTTTTAACCAATAAAAATAGAGGATAAACCTTATGATAAGTGATTCAAATTGAGGATTATGATAAGTGTTTTAAATGGAAGATTAAAAACATATATATATATTTTTTCAATTTTAATACTTTATATGATTTATTTATTATAATGTTGATCAATATTTTAACCAATTGAAAGTTTTATTCTTTATTTAAATATAAAGTAATATTAACCATCTATTTAGACAATTTATAATTCTCCCGTGAATAAATAAAAGCACATATAACTATCCAATGGGCCGTGGGTTGATTCAGACTGACTTTAACAAAATTGAATTTTGACCAGTTTCATGGCAAGTCTTTTTAAGAGGGTTTCGTGACACGTCTTGTTGCCTTGTATGTTTTGCGCCACTGCTCCGGGTTTAGGGGGACATATATATAATACCGATCAGGAATTCATTCAGACAACTCCAGTTTATTTTTGTGTTTGCTTCTTTCTTTTCTTTTCATATATATATATTTTTTCCTTTTTCCCCTTTTTTTTCATTTTCATTTTTTATTTTTAAATTTTGTTCCTTTTCATCGTAAACAAAAGCATGGATCCAAATGGTGCTGGTGGTGCTACATCATATTCATCGCAGGCGATGTCATGCTCCGATTTTATATTGGATCATGTCGGCGAAGTTGTTCTCTCCGCAAATTCAGATACTTTATTCTGGAAGTCGCTCGAATCACCTGACATCGTGAGTTCTATTCTTCGAGGTTTACATTTCTCCTCATTATTCCTACTTTATATATTCTGGGTTGTGTTTTTGGGGCCAACCCCTCTATTCATTATCTAAATGTCTCCACTTTCACGATTTTATTGATGCTGGTAACAATCCTTGTCATTGAAAGTTTTGATCTTCATAATCTCTTGACACATCGTTGTGAACTCATAATTTGAAAGTTCGCATCTTTCTTCCAATGTTGATGCTCTGGATTGTGTTTCTGGGTTTGGCCAAAAGATACAAAAAGGATTGTGTTTCTGGGGCTACCCCACGATCGATTATTTGAAAGAAGAGATTTTTATGATTTTGGTAATGTTGATAATGATCTGCGACGATGAAAGTTTTGATTTTATAATGTTTTAGCACATTGTTGTGATTGCAATGTTCTATCTGGTTCTGGAGTTCTTATTCTATTATGTTCATTTGTAATAGGATCGATCCACTTGTTTTGGCAGACGTAATACCACTGTTCCGACTGAGATTAAGTTTGCCGATATCTACGCTGTTGAGTTCATTGACCGTGGGTTAGTGCATGAATGGGATTCATCTGATGCTGCCAGATGCCTTTTGGCCCACAACTGTCCGGTTAGTAATAGTTCTCTTCAGATATGGCAACGGAATTCCCCACACCCATCTCGTTAGATTGTTGTTCAATGAATTTTTATGTCATGCCCCCCACCCCTCCTAGAATAATAGCTTACGGGGAGGATATTGTCTTTGATGGTACAGATTTACAGCTTTGTGGTTCATGGTTTCCGGAGGTCGAAAACGCAGCCTTCTTTATGGGTCCTAGTCACCTACACTTTTGTACACAAAGATATGCAGACCTGTCAGACGTGGTTTAATCATATTAGTGCTGTTTTGGACAAAGATGTGGCAAGGCCAAAAAATCTCCTGGTGAGATGAGACTTCTAATCATTGAACTTCATGTTGTGGGTTGGTGCATCATCATCTGTACTGATTGATTTTGAACGAGGCATCAGAAATGACTCTTGGTAATATGCTTTTGCTCATCAGGTGTTTGTTCATCCACGGAGTGGAAAAGGAAGTGGCTGTCAAACTTGGGAGACCGTTGCTCCTATATTTGGTCATGCTAAAGTGAAAACGAAGGTGATTTCTTCTACCCTAGTGAGAAATACTCAAACTTACAGCAATATTCAGATAGTAGTCGATATTTTTATTTGATTATTCTCTCCTTTCTTGAAAAACTCCCATCTATTTCATTTGCGAATAATTCTGTCACCTTCTTGGCATGTTGCATATATCTCTCTACTGGAGATTTATGTAAAAATATTGCTTTTTTCCTGAAAAGCACCTTGTCAAAAAGTAATTCAGAAGAATCCATTGTGAAAGTGCATCTTGAAGATACGATTTAGTTTTGCTCTGAGGTGTTTGTAAAAAACAAAGAAAAAACACATCTTTTGCGTGTGTTTACTTGAAAATGCATTTTCAATATGCATTTTTCTTCCTCCTCTTTTCTTTTCCATCCCCTCTTATCGGCTGCAAATTGCTCATCAACCTTGGTATGAACTTCTCAAAGTTCTTGTCCTATAAGCAACCTCCCAACCCTTAAAAATGAGGACCTAAAATACAATAAATTCAACTGGTAAACAACGCAATAATCCATCATAAAACGTCATCTTACAGACCTTTGCAAAAAAGTTTACATATTTGTAAACAACCAACTTGCATGAAGAGATAACTCCACTTTATAGGTATCAAAATGCATTGCTGATTAATCCGATTGTTTACGATTTGGAACAAAACATAAACTAAATTTAGTAAGCACTAACCTCTAGAAAAAGTCAGGAACATCATTGTCTTTGATGTGTTTAACCAAAAATTTTTGTTGCACAGCTTCATTTGGTTTGCTTTTTGACTTGCTGCTATGAGATGTTTCTGCTGCCATCTTATTTATTCAGGCATGTCAATCTGAGTCCAACATGATAGGTTGCTTTTTGAGGAAAAGCATTATCTAGCGGTGTTTTCTTTACAAGATAGACCAAAACTAAACCACATCCTTAAGATGCATTTTCATGACCTGCTTTTAAAACTACCATGTCCCAAATTACTTTCCCACAAACTGCTTTTTAAATATTATTTATTTCAATAGAAGAATAATTTTACTCAATGAAAATGTTAGTGGTTTTAGAAGTTGATTGGAGTTGAGATCTTCAGGCATATTTCTTATGTCCCATCAAGTTTTCTTCTTCTTCTTTTTTAAAAGGATTCTCAAGTTGTTTCAGTGCAGGACTTTGATTGTTGTACTTTGTAGAGTATTTGTTGGATATTGATGATTGAATGATAAATAAAAGTAAACAACTAGGACTCCTTTGATTTAATGATCTTAAACAGTTTTGGGACAGCAGAGTGGCTTTTCTTTTTCCTATTTTTCCTATTCATTGATTTGAGCTATTTAGCTGCGAGATATATGCCAATCTTGATAGTTGCTTCGATTTCAGGTAATTGTAACTCAAAGGGCAGGACATGCATTTGATGAGATGGTTGGTATAACAAATGATGAGCTCAGACTGTACGATGGTGTTATTGCTGTTGTAAGTATGATAGAGTTTATATTTATCAACGTGTGTTTAATGGTTTTTCTTCCAGATGGTTTGATGGTAATGTGAAGATGATTGTGGCAATGTATGTAAACAATTTAAGTAGCAAGTATTATGGACTTGGTTCATCAAAATGTTCATTCGTTGCCATTCTAAGTGATGACTTTCTCTCTATATATTGATAGGTTAATGCATCAGTGCTTGTCAATATTTGGTAATCTGCCTTCTTGATTAGAAATTTGTCTTGATTGTAACTCATTCTATCTTTTTTTTTTTAGGGAGGTGATGGCTTCTTTAATGAAATACTCAATGGTCTTTTATCCTCGCGGTATAAAGCTCCTTATCCACCCGCTCCAACAGATTTTCTTGAATCTCTTAGAGATGATGGCAATTCTCTTAATACTAACTCAAGAGAAACGGTTGTTGGGATTACTCATCAAAATGAGCATCCGTCATTCCTAACCTCATCTAGTGACTCAGGACCCTTGGGTATTAAGTCTAATCATGAAAATTTACATTTTGTAACTAATTAGTCGCCATAATACATCATTGTAGCATAGGATGGCCATTAATATGGTTCATCATTTTGACATTTTCAAAAAAATCGATATCAATTGATGAATAATGTTTAGCTATTGATATAGTAACTACAAACACTCTGTTTTGCTTTAGGATCTTAGTTATGTTAAGTATAGAGGGCCAAATTTAATATCGAGCTTAATGTTTATTGATTAAATAGATTCGACTCATGTAGTTAAGGTGACAGAGCTCGAGTAGTTAAGCTCATGAAATATCGGGGATGTTCAAGGGAAATTTGGCATGGTAGACTTGGAGTAGGGCCCATTAGATTAGTTCGTTTGATTCAATTTTTTTTAGTTTGGCTCATACTAAAATAATGAATAAAACTTTTATCTGAGCTTAAATCCATGAAAATAATCCACTAATAAAAGGCTTCCATTTTAACCATTGTTCGCCATTATGATTTGATAGATGTGATTAACTACCCTTCTCCATAAATACCTTTCCCTCTTTCATTTGACCAGAGAGAGAGTTGGCGCTAACGTTGTTATTCTGTCGAATTCTTATTGTAAAAGATCAAATATTCAAATAAATCAAGAAATATTATCCTGTTTTTCATTATTAGTGGAGTTTGATGCTTTCGAGCCCTTTCACTTGTCACTAAAGTGTTAGAACTTTATTGAGATCGCTTATTTTTCCTCCTTACACTTCTTTTTTGGTCATCCTGTACAAGTCACTTAAGTTATTTCTTTAGCTATGTGTAGTGTGATTTCACACATGGTACGTACGTGATTCCTGTATTTGTATCTGTACCCATATCCCTACACTTTCTGATGACTCTACTAGAGAGTAAAGACTTGATATTTACATCATAGTATCTCTAAGGCGAAGATAACCTGATTCTATCGATGGAAATAATTAAGAGCAAGATATTGCTATTGTGACCTATAACCGGAATCAACCTCCAGCTAAAGACACGAGCCAAGGAGATGGCACACAGGAAGGCACCCTTGATAATGCGCAATTGACACGAGTTGCGAGAAACTAATCGAACCTTAGGTGAACTCATGGTTATGTTTGCCCTATGCATGCCTACTTTGGCTGCTTTTATTATTGTACAATAAAGAGCAACTTTCTCGAATTCTTCTAATGTAGTACAATAACATACTCTACTCAACCCTCCTGCTGTCAATGAGCATATTAACCCATAGCTATGCAATATTTATTACCTGAAGTAAGGGATTAGGGAGTTCAGATTGAAGGTTCGTTATTCTCACATGCTATACCATGTGTCATGATTGTTAACTTTGTGTAAACAACACTAATAAACCTCATGTTTGTAAGTTCTATGCATGTCAGTTGATCATCGATAACAACGATGTTAGAAATGATCTACTTCCCGCACACAACAATTGAAGGGGTACTATCAATGCCATTAGCCATGATCCCTTCACAACTGAAGTTATTGATGTCCAAGCTACTGGAAATGATGAAGATAAAGGAAAGTCAATTGAAGCTCAAGACGACAAACACCCACCTGTCGTTGCAGTTTTGTTGAAAGCAACTAACTTTAGGAATTTTTTTGATCTCTTGGGATTCAACAAGAAAGCTCGGCTTATGGCATCAACTGCACTTGTATAGATCTTTGAGAGTCAATATGCGGAGTGTAGTGCAGTACAACGTGTAAAGAGGATGGTTATGGTACATGAAAATGCGATCTTATTTATTGATGTAGACGTGTGAAGAATTTCAATTACAATCGCCCATTTTATATGGAAGGTCTGCTTAATGGGTGCCCAGTTATGAGAATATTCATTGATAATGGTTCCTCACTAAATATTATGTTAATAAGTACTTTTCAGGGGTTGGAATTGACACTCAGACGGTTGGCTAAGTAGCTTATCTCAATAAATAGATTTAGCCATGTCCCTACAGGTTCTCTTGGGTATGTTAATGTTGATCTCAATGTTGGGCCTATCTATGGTATTACTATTTTTCATGTGATTGATGCGCTGATTCAATATCATCTGCTCATGGGGAGGAAGTGGCTGCATGATCACAACTTGATCCCTTCGACATTGCATCAATGTATCAAGGGTCATTAGAAAGGAAATGATGTGTTCATTTCAGTTATTAAGAATCCTTTTGAGCAATATGAATTATACTTTATTGAGTTAACTTACTTTGATGGATTTGTTGAGGAAGGTGAAACTGTAATAGCCAAGCCATCTGGTGTCTCATTTCCTATATGGGAAGAAGTTCAAGAGGGTTAACAAAAGAATAGAAGGATGCATAGATGTTGTGGGGGAAGGAAAAAGAATAAGCGGGTTAAGGGAATTGATAGCTTCATCTGAGAAGATAGAAGAACGGTGTACCACTTATGACGGTTTGAGGGGTCTAAAGAGGCATATCTCTCTTCTTCAAATCCGATACTAGTATAAGAAGTCCAAACTGCCTTACAATAGCTATAGGCTGAGTTGAGGTAATAGAAGAATTAGATCTAGCATGATCTGAAAAGTCAGTGGTCAATCTTCATAAGGAAGAGTCTCCCACGAGAAATAAAGGTTTATATTATTGAATTGCTAAAAGAATATAGGGATGTGTTTGCATGAACTTATGAAGAGATGTTAGGATTGGACCCCAATCTCATAGTATATAGACTAAGTATTGTTACAGGAATCACACCTGTTAAGCAAGGATAAAGGGTTTTTCACTCAAAAATTGAAGTGCAGATCAAGTTAGAAGTCAAGAAGTTATTACGAGCTGGATTCATAAGATTTATTCAACATTTTACTTGGCTTGTCAATATTGTTTCTGTAAGAAGAATGGGCAGATGAGAGTGTATGAACTTTCGTGATTTGAACAAGGCTTATCTTAAGGATGGCTTTATTCTACCAAACGTCGATATTCTGACAAACAAGACTACGGGACACGACTTGTTCTCATTTGTGGTTGGATTTAGTGGTTACAATCAGATTAAGATGGCTATTAGGGATACAAAGTATATTGCCTTTTGAACACCAGTTGGAAATTTTTAGTATACCATTGTGCTATTTGGACTTGAGAATGCGAGCACTACTTATCAAAGGGCAATGATCATTATATTCCATGACACGATGCATGACTTTATAAAAGATTATGTTGACGACATAGTTATCAAGGCTAGAAGAGCACTTGATCACTTGGTTCATTTGTAAAGGGTTTTTGAACGGTGTTGACCGTGTAAGCTCTACATGAACTTTCTTAAGTGTGTATATGGAGCATCTTTAGGAAAGTTCTTGGGAATTGTGGTCCATAAAAAAGGAGTCGATGTTAATCCTACAAACGTACAAGCTATAAAATTGATGTTATTCCTTATCGCTTTAAAGGAATTAAAAGCTTTTATGGGAAATGTCTCCTATATCAGAAGGTTCATGCCTACACTTGCTGAGATCTTATACTTATTGTACTAACTTTTAAAAAAGAGAATTTCATTTAAATGGGAACAGGTTCGTGAGTAGGCAATTCAAAAGATTAAGACGGTCTTAACTTGCCCTCAAACAATGATCATGCCTATCAAAAAATTGCCATTGATCTTGTATCTTACTTTTATTAGTAGATCCATTAGAGCTTTACTTGTACAAGAGATAGATGGTCAAGAATGACCTATGTACTATTTGAGCCGAACCTTTTAAGGGAGCAAAGTCAATTACCCGGCTTGCAAGAAGTATTGCCTTGCATTGGTACTTGCCATGTAGAAATTAAGGCACTACTTCCTTGTACATAAGATTAATTTGGTAACTCCTTTGATTTCGATCAAGTATTTATTGTCATGACCAACTTTATTAGGACAAGTTGCTAAGTGGCTACTCTTTCTTGGAGAATTTGACATTTCAATACAATCCCCTAAAACCATCAAGTCACAAGCTTTGGCCGATTGATTAGCACACTTCTCGAATGCCCAAAAAAGCTTAATTATAAATACAATACTAGCTGAGTTTCATGAAGATTTTTTGATGGTTAAAGCGAATAGTGAATGGATGCTTCAATTTAATGGTTCTGTAGGGAATTAAGGTTGATGAGCAGGAATTGTATTGACCTCACTTAAAGGTCAAGAGATACTGTTGGCATTTAAACTTAATTTTCGATGTACTAATAATAAAGTTGAATATGAGGCATCATTATTGGGCTTATTATCTATATGAGAAGTCGGAGCATGTCATCTGTGTATTCAAGGCGATTCTAATTTGATCATTAAATAGGCTACGGGTGAATTTGGCTTAAGAGAACCTATACTTGTGCCTTATAGGGCTGCAATACAATCTATAGTTAGAAAGTTTAACTTTGTGCGATACATGCATATGACTCGATCAACGAATAGATATGTTGATGCCTTGGTTACATTAGCATCCAAGATCCTAATTCAAGATGCAAATGATAAGGTTAGTGTCTAAGTAATCAAGAAATCTATACTGTGTACGGCTTTGAATTTTATTGATGAGGATAAAGAGTTGCAAGACGATTGGCGTCTCACTTATGGAATAGATGGCGTACCCCAATGCAGCTTTTGTTTCAATTTTAAAGAATTTTATCGAAATTAATGGGATGTTATATTATAAGGGGCCAGAAGCTGTTTTGTCCCGATATATTGGTTCTAAAGTAGCTTATCTCAAGTTAGACAAGTATTACTAGATTTGGTGTGGAGAAAATGGGCTATTACTGTATCGCCGTATTCAACGTGCGGGCTATTATTGGTCATCAATGGCTAAAGACGCGTTTTAGGTGCAAATGCATTGCCCTAAATGTTTTGAGCTCTCCAACCAGAGTGAGTGCTATTTCGTATCTAGTGTTGGGGATTGGAGGCGCTTGTACATTGATTATTTGAGAAACAGTGTGCTACCAACGAATAGTACGGATGCTAAACTCGTAAAGCAAAAGGCCAGAAAGTATTTTATGCATGAAAACGAGTTTTATAGAGTATCATTTATGGGAAAACCTTTAAAGAGCATTGCTCCTCCTGAAATAGAAACAATTTTAATTGAGGTGCATACTGGAGAGTGCAGGGAACACCAAATAGGAAGGAAGCTATATTATTACCTGCTTGGTAGAGGATACTATTGGCCAATGATGGAAATGTATTGTCTGTCAACGGTACAACAATGCCATCTATGCTCCTATGGTCACACTCCCCAATATCACGATTCTTTGGTCTTTTCACACTTGGGCTTTTGATTTTATTGGGCCTATACATCCACGATCGAGATTATGTATTTAGATTCTAGCAGGAACTAAATGCTTCACAAAGTAGGTAGAGGTTACTCCTTTAAAGAAGGCAACGGGACCAGCAGTTGTAAGTTTTATGAAGGAGAATATTATATATAAGTTTAGAATCCCTAAGCGTATTTTATCTGACAATGATACTCCTTTTATCAATTCGCATGTTTGCCAACTGCTCGCTTCTTATAATATTGATTATGTAAAGTCCACACTTTATTACCCGAAAGGAAATGTACAAGTTGAGGTCATTAACAAGAGTTTATTAAAGGTACTCAGTTGTATGGTATATTATAGTCATAAGGAATGGTATAATAAGTTAACCATAGCACTTTAAGCCTATAGGTTATCCAAATGAAGGCTAACATAAGCAACACCTTTCTCTTTGGTTTACAGAGTTGAGGCAGTAGTTCCAATAGAAGTCTTGATCCCATTTGCCAAGTTAGCCGTGAATGCTGAATTGGGACCTGATCCATTACGAATGATGGACTTGGAAGCATTAGATGAAAGGCGTGATATTGCTAAATGTAACCTTATCAACTATTAGTATAGACTTGGAGTGGCATATGATCGTCTAGTGAGAAAGGGATCATTTCAGTAGAGTGATGTCGTGCTTCATGTAGTCGAGCATGTATACCGAGGTACTTTAGCGCTCAAGTTCACGCTTAAGTGGGAAGGACTTTTCATAGTTGAGGAAGTGTATGAAAGTGGATATTTGTAAACTTAGGAATCTTAGGATGGATGCTATTATTGCTCTTGTTAACTTTCAATATGTTAAAAAGTTCCATTTGTAAAGAGGAGAATATAGTAAAGATTAGTGAATGAAGCTTACAGCTTGAGTTGTATGAGCTCATTTTGCATATCTATTTCTACTATTATTTTTTTTGTGCACTGTATTAGACGGAACAATAACAAAGTATTGGTGTTTATAATAATGTTACTTGGTAAGAGACTTGTCTTCCAAGTGTGCAATATACATCTATCATATAAGTTGCTGACTGGTTGAGATTTTGACTTCCAAGCATACTATATGATGCTCCATCAAATAGGACAATGGCTCACACTGTGTAAGTATGCATTTGTAGAGCATGTCAAAATAGTTAAGCAGTGGGTAATACCCCTTAACTCATGATATGATTGTCCAATGGAACTAATAATCCTAATGTCAATCAATACCTTCGTATTATTGGATTATATATTTGAATCGTTGTTTGCAAGTGAGAACATAAGTCCAATACGTAGGGTTTTCTAAAAAAATTTAGCAAGCCATGAAGTAATGTTTCATTATCATCTTTTATCCTATAGAATGCTGCTAAGGAAATGCAATATTTTTTTTTTCTAATTGCATGATGATGTAAATTCTTAAGAGTTGACTAAGTCAATAGGTAATTCACGTTAACTCATGATGTCCCACATAAAAGTCAGTACATGCCAACTTCTGAGGGATCTCAAACAAGTGAGAAGCTAAACAATACATATGAGGTTCAATAAGGCTATATACCATGTGAAAAAAATGAATGCAAATAAAGTAAGAGCAACACTATGGAGACTCGACACTACATGTTACAGTAGAATCAAGATCTGTCTCTAAGATGCTCTTTTCTCTCAAGTTTTGCCTTTGCAAGTTCGGCTTTAAGTAGCTCGCATTTTTCCTCAATGTCTCGACTACCCAACACCTTTCGAGTCTCAGCTGCAATAATCTCTATCTTCTTGATCTTGAATTTGAAAACACATACTGTAGTAATACTACTAATCAAAAGTTTGAGATTCTTTGTAGACAATGAGTGTTAAGCCTCATCAAATAGCTCTATGGTTTGCCTAAGTAGGCCTAAGACATAAGTAGTCAAATTAGAACTCCAACAGATGGACCTCGTCCAAAAGTTTCCTTCTATCTTGTGCAAATGCTCCAATAGTACTAAGAGATTACATGGTATGGTGAAGCCATGGAAGGAGGTGGTATCTTTGGAGCTCACTATCACCTTAACCGTAGCTCCTTTGTCTCTATGTTGCAATGTTCTAGTTTCTAGGGGAGGGAGGACTTTAGAGCTTGCCTCAAGTAAGGTAGTATTGATCAAGAAAACAAGGATATCGTTGACTTGCATTCATAACAGCATTTTCACCCTCAATGTTTACCTCATCACCATAAAGACCTGCACATATCAAGATGTCAACATATGCCTGGATTTCCCCTTCCTCATGGCCATCAAATTTGTTTGTATCCTCGAAGTTTTCTAAAAGTTACGATTTATCGTTGGTCTTGTTATCATTGTGAGGTATGCAATGCATTTCTTCACCATTGCTACTCTCGTGGTCAGCTGTAAGCCTCAGGGAACCTTCTCTTGTGCCATCGTCTTTATCCCACTCCAAAGAGTCCCCTCTCGTATCATCATAATCATCTTGCCTTGATGTATCTTCACTCATGACGTCAGTGCCATCTTGCTTGGTAGACTGTTCCAAATCTAGACTGTTCCAAATCAACCAACTCAGCCATTATGTTTTGATTTCCAGTTTCGGTAGTGTTATGATGAAATCCAGATAGGGATATCTTATCTAAACTGTATCGGTTTAGGAAAGGGCGAATCATAGTAGGGGCAAATTTTGACGATCTAGCATCATTCAATACAATTAGAAATCTTTCGATTAGAGCTTAGCTTGCTCGGTGTTTGCTTAATCGGCACATGATTGCAATCTTCTACATCTTGTATAGAGGAACACAAGAAAAAGAGAATGTGAGAAGAATATCTACATGCAGAAAATATTAGGGAGTAGAAAATTATAGCTAAAAAGAAAGGGAGGAGGGATGCCTTAAGGAAGAAATGTTATAATTGAAAGGTGTGAGTGTGTTTTGCTTGCCTTATGATAAGTACGAGAGGGTTACCACCTTGCGTTTTCCCCTGTGCACTCTTAGAAGACTTCTCTTCATCCTTCAAAAGACGTAAATAAAAATTGTACTTGCGATCTTCTACATCAAGAATGTCATTTTTTATGGTTATGGACACATACTTCTTCAAATGCTCTAAGCAATGTCCCTAATATGTCAGCCACTTAGTAGAAGTGACTCCAGAATGGTTAGTAAAAGGGAAATACAATTGTCTCACCTTCGATTGGATATTCTTGAAGCTACTAGGATGTAGGTTGTTGCAACATTTGTAGAAGTCTTCATTAATCTTTATTTGACGAAGAATACCCTGATCATACCTTAGCTAGCGTGTGACTCGATGAGAGAAATAAAGCATGACTTTCTTCTCCAGAAAACGGTTAGAAGGCTTTTCCTTATCATGCAATGAAGGGATGCCCCTTAGGTGTATACCATAGTATGAATGTAGCATCAGTAGCAATAATTTTATCATAGGCATCTACTAAAATCACCAAACCTTGTGATCTTGAGGGGTAGAACCCTTCAAACCATTGGAATCCACTTATTCTTATAGTGAAAGGACGAAAAGTGAATTCCCTTTCGTTGTCAATTATCTTGAGCAACTTTGATTTTGGCTTCCTATCAACCTATGCCCAAGCTCAAGGCTCTAGAGGATTCGGCTTCTTCACAGTCTATTAAAATATCTTCTATAGTGTTCACAAAGAAACAATTCTAAGAATATCAAGTTCGCATGAGATACTACTACATAATGTTCTTTAGAGGGCATTGAGGTTTCATAATAAAGATCCAAGCGTCGATACAAGGAACTTAGATGGAAAGGACCTAAGAACCATGGGCTAACTCCATCTTCCGGACCACTGGGAAATATGTACAGAGAAATCCAATAAGCTAAGAATGCCTTGAGCTCGTTCCTATAAGGAAATAAGAGAACGAATGAGTTAAGTATGAATAATAGTTTGGGCATGAACAATGATGAGGTCGCGAAATATATGGTACTTGCCCGTACGGAGAGTGAGGACCTTCTTTCTTGGTCCCATTCTCTTTGAAAAAGTGCTTAAGCCATTGAGAGTATGTAGCCTTCTTCCTAGTACATTTTCTAAGGCCATTAGTGTTTCTTGATCGCCTTCTGATATAGAAGCTTTTGCAATATTAATCGATCTCAAGTCACAAAGTTGCAACAACATGATTACATCATCTAGGGTTGGGGCGATCTCGCCTTACGAGGTTATGAAAGTATGGGATCGAATACTCTAGCGAGTAATAAAGGCCCTTCATAAGCTCACATCGTTTATCTTGCCAATTTACTTTAAGGAAATAAATATCGGGAGAAAGACATTTGCTTTCAACGATTTGCTCGCATACCTTGAATCATTGAGGATGTAGTCCGCTTATTGTGCCTATCCTTTTATAGGTTACCGTGGTGTAGAAACTGATTCTCAGATAGTGAAAGTTTTTTCCTTTCATTCCTTAACCGTAATATAGAGCTTCCCTCTAAGGGCTTCCTTTCACTTTGCTTTGGTTCCTATTTGATGAAGTGTATTGGACCATCTGTACGGGGTTGAGTATTGTATTTCGTTTCCTCATTTCAACTTAGAAACTGTTTTTTGAAGTAGTCATATCTGTCCACTTGTCCCGAGGTTGAGGAATTTTGGGCACTCGGCCAGTTGAAAATGATAGCTCATCACTTTCTTTCTTCTTCTTAGTTTTGCTACTACATGACTTATTTACCATAGAATCTTGACTCATCTTTCTTTCAACCCTTAAAAGTGTCAGCAACACCAAATGTGGTTCCTAACACTTGGTGGAGGAGAGAAGAAATGAAACAATGAAATGGTTCCACAACCTGCAACATATGGTAAATGAAGAATGTTAGCATTACAATAAAGTGTGAAGTATTAAATATATTGATACTTCAAAGGGCTTTATTTATCAATGAAGGTATGCGGATTTGAGCAATATTATGAAACTCAAAGTATACACTCAATCATCCATGGGGCAAGCCCATATGTTGAGGATTTTCTGTTATTTTACAATGCCAATACAACTTAAACTTAGCAATAGACCGAATGACGGGCACAACATGGCAACAATACTAAAATGCATCTTAAAGATATGGTGCATAAGCATATAACGACAACCTTCGAAGCGTAATGGAATTTGGAAGACATATCATAGCCAACATCTCAAACAATTTCAAGGCTATGGGTAAGAAATCAAAAAGTGATATTAAAATTAACATTATTTTATGAAAAGTTTTTCTAATGAAGAAAGATGAATGAATATCAGGATCTCACATAATGGTAAAGTAAAATGCACAAGCTGATGTGATGCAATATCATCATTTTGTAAGAAGCAACAAACGGTATTAAACTACGGGGAAGACTTCATGTCTAAAGTTATAATCATCATCAAAGGAGTATATACCCGACAACATGCGGTGTGCTCTTTCATGATGACATTGTCATCAATCAGTGAAGAAAAGCAAAGTGCTGGCTTTGGAATAGTCTGTGCATGATATAACGTGATTTCTAACAAAAAGTATCTTATGTTGTGTATAATAATGGGCATGTCATCCATTATTGCGAGTCGCTATCCTCGACCATGATGGCATTTGATTTTCGAAATCGAATATTGATGTTGTCTAGAGATTCAAAGTGTTGGCTGTCATCCAAATTAAAAGAAAGTGAAAAAGAAAATACGGAAGGAAAAGAAAAATCCTCATCAATGAAAGGATTATGTACAGCATCCCATCTTACTTGCCATTTGGATAACGTGTTCGAGCTCCACTCCATTTGTTTTTATTTTTTATTTTTTATTTTTTATTTTACTTTCCCAAACATTACATGTGGAGCTCTCAGACCTTCATTGCCTTATCCTTTCCTCGAAAAATCCGAAGCTTGTCCTTGTCAATATCCCATGTCACCGATTTCGCTCCTCTGTCCCAACTTCGCAATAATATAAAACAACAGCTCTCTCTCTCTTTTGATGGCCTTGATTAATCTGCCTCTTAGGTAAGTCTACCCAAGATAAACACTACCTTGCCCTTTTTTCCATAAATTAAAATGTCTAATTTCAATCGGGAAATTTCCCCCATGCCAAAGTCCCTCTTATAATTTCGTAGGACTCGAATTTTTTTTAGAAATCAAATGACTGTGAGAGATTCATTCTTAGAGAATGCAATGACTTCAGTTATGTCAATTGTGGGGAATTTAAGTATGCTGTTTGGGCTGTTGTTTAAGCATGGCACATTTAAGAGAGTAAGTGTAATGGTAGAACATCAAAATATCTGATGAAGTTGGTGATGCACGAACATAGTATTTCTCTAAAGGCTAACGTGGATCGAAGACATTGATTCCAGCCATGCAACTGTCCTAACTAAATATGGTTTATTGGACCACGTCGACTTCTGCTTATGCGAATGGGAATCCTAAATCTAGGCCTATGAAGTATTTTGTTTCCTAAATCATCGGCGTTGCGAGCTTGTGAAGGTTTGTATCAGTTAAGATAGCTTCATTGTAGAATGATAAAGGTTAACTTAGAGTATGATGTTTTGGTCTAAAGTGCTTTTATTGGCAATTACTCGAAGTGAATTGCAAAATTTTTTGAATGTCTTTAGTAAGATGAGGACTAAAGTTTTGGTTGTTTGGAACTTGATATTGGGGGATTTTTGCTTAGAATAGTGACGGAGAAATGATCTTATTTACTCATATGTATTCATATATATATATATATTTAATCACGTATTGCCTATTTTTCGGGAAAGTATTGTGATTAGGGAGAAAAGGATTCGAATTTCTCGTCTTCTTGGCTAGCCAACTTAGATCAAACTCTATCTGGGTGTTTGCTTCTGATGACAAAGTGAGTGTTGATCAAGTCAGAGATTAGATGGGCTACTTTAATCGTATTCGCAGTGTGTCTATATGTACGGCAATAACTTTGTTGCTCTTCTCTTTTCACTATAAACATACTGCGAAAGAAAAGGTCTTGAATCTGAATGGGTAATGTAGTAATGGATACCATTTAATAGTGCTTGAATTCTTAGGGGAAATAGAGATGCAACAAAGACATTCTTTCTTGTAGTAGCCTTGTGCAGCAGATGATTAAACAAATACAAGTATTTTTCTTCATGTTGCATACATGAGCATGTCATTGCCAAGTGCAAATCATCTTTGTGAGAAATCAAGTTCATATTGAGCAAGTTAATTATCAAACTAAGCAAGATCAGATTATCATGTTCATTAACATTTGAGCTTTGCCTTTCAAGATATTCTTCGCGTGGGTCATTGTATGGTTAGTTAGCAAAAAATCATCTCAATGGACATACAACAAAGTTAACGAGTAGGGAATAGGGCAATATCTCACACAACATACGATGAGGAGATGCAGGATTGATTCATAACGTGGTGTCAAAGCTAAAGAAAAGAAGTCATTTGTATTAACTTTTCGATCCTATTGTCTATATGAAGGGAGAGAAGAGCAACTAGCCTTAGCCTTCGAGTTCAAGTGCAGTGCTGCCAGGCTCCACCTTTAAAACTCATTGTCGGCATTGTCACAAAAATGGCCTAACTGCACCTCCAGACTTCGAACATAGCTCTAACTCTTCATGCATCAACAATAACTCCAGCCCCTAATGGATCTATGTTGCACCGCCTTCACAACAGATGAAACACTACTAGCCCTACGTTTAGGACTCTCAGTGATCTCGCCTACCTTCAAGGATAACTTCGTCTGCCTTCAAGTTAACAAGCGGAACACCATTTATGCCTCATCGGGATCTTCGGGTGATTTCACTTGCCTTCAATGGCTGCCTCTGATGGCTCACGAGCTCCTTTTCTCCTTCTCTATGTGGTTCAGTTCTCTTAATGTTCGGACACTCGGCTGCAAAAAGGAACATATATGTGTGAGTTGTTGGGTTCACTATGGAAAAGAAGAAGAAAATATCTAAATGCAGTAAATAACCATGAAAACGGAGAAGAGAGGAAAGAAAAGAGCTGTGTTTATGGAGCAATTTGAAGCTTACCTGTTGTCGAAATTGTGGGAGCTATTAAACCATAATACATAAGAAGAGGAAAATGAAATGTATATGCAAATGTCTTCTGCAATGGCGACTAAGTGATGCCAGAAAGTGTAGAAGTCCTTTAATTGAATCTGTCCTCTGAATTGGTTGCTAAGTTTCGCATATTTGTTTGCCTTGGAGGAACATAGCAAAAAGAAGAGGAAAATGATGTACTCTATAAAGGATTGTCGCTTGCTACGATATAGGGTTTGTCCAATTTGAGGATAGCCAAAAAAGGACACCTATTGAATTTTTAGTGGAGGTAGTTAAAGAAAAGGGTGATATCATATCTCGTCCTTTGTCTTCTTTCTTTTTCTAACGAATGTGTTGCTAATGTTCTTTTGGATAAACCCCTTTATGGCTAATGTAACATCTGTAAAGTGTGTTGTTGGGACATGCATATTCTCATGTGCAAATATATATATATAAAGAAGAAGAAAAGGAAGAAGGGGATAACTATATACACTGACAAGATGCTAGACCTCTAGGTAATGCTTAGTTTTGAACCTTTTTGTGATAACTAGAACATCATTTGTAGATCGTTTGCCAATCTTTCGGATGATATCCAGTAAATGTGATTTCTCACCTAATGGACAACGAGGAATAATGTATGGCTTCATTGGATTTGAAGATGTACATTTAAAGAAATATATATATATTGAAGGATGGGATGTGGTGTTGCGGGATTAGATCGTTGAGGTCTTGTTGAAGAAGTGAAATATATACGTGTTGTTTCCAAGCTAAGCAAAATTGGAAGGAAAGCCCGTGTTTCCTCTTGTTGGGTGTTTCCTCTCTTTGGGCGACTCAGTGGATTAAGGAAATTCCAAAGTGGTATCCTTAATGTCCTCTTCTTCAATAGATGGTAAATGGATATGCTTTGAGGTCTCACGGTGCTACTGTTTCGAAGGAAATGTAATTGTTAAAAAAAATAAAATAATTGATGGAAAACATGGAAGTCTAAGTGTTTTTGCATTACTATTTGCTTGAAAAAGGTGTTATGAGAGAATACTTAAGGTAATATCATGATATGGTATCTTTGGGATTGAGTCTTCCTTTAGCTGATGGAATTCTTAATAATTACGGTCACATGATTCTGCTAGCTGGAGTTTAGCAATCTCATGGAAAAATGGAGATAAGGGCTACAATAATGGCCATAAGGAAACAATTGAAGAAGAAATGGCATGATATAGCTCATAAAAGAATCGCGCTCTATGGTTTTAAACAACGTATGTATTGACTTCTTATTGACAAGTTGCTCAAATTCACTCTCGTTAGCTCCAATGGCAACTAATTAAAATTAATGAATCCACTTGTTATGTTGCTAACTCTTTTGTATGAAGCGACAATATGTGTGACGAAATGGACTAGCTATCAATCAGCTATCCTTATTTCGTGCTTCAAGATGCAGAACATTATGCTATTAATCAAATGGAGCATTATGTCAAGTATTGCGTTATTCCCCCTTTGTTAGAAGAATTCACTTTCAAGATTAAACTCCCAAAATATTGCATCTGGTTACAATTCGTTCATATAACTACAGCTCAAGGTGTTTATTAACTATGTATATATGAAGGTTTCATAAGAAGAATTCTAATATATGAGAAGAAAATTGAGGGAATATTGGTGCATGAAGGCTAGCTTAGTAAGGTCTGTGGAGTTATTCACAAAGTTCAACTCAATGGAACAAATAGTTCGTGTAGATTAGGTTGAAGGGATGAATCACCTCACAAAGAAGATCTATTTTGGAGGGACAACTAAAAGAAGATTTATTGCAAAGTATCGTCTTGAGGGCAGTATATAACCTAATCTAGTTGAAGCATGACACACGATTGAGAGATGCTGCGAACTCGCACATTAAGATAATCCTCAATTTAATCTGGTAGCGACCCAGTTATTCAATAGCGCATGCGCCTTAGTCATTTGAAAGGCTCATTTGATGTTTAAATCCCTTTGACTTTGTTCGAAAAACTTTGTTCAGGGGGGTAAAATTTAGAAGGTCAAATTTAATATTTGGTTTAAAACTTACTGATTAAATAGATTTGACTCCTCAGGTTAAGGTGACAAGATCTGAGGAGTCAAGCTGATGAATTATCGGGATGATCAAAGGAGATTTGATATGATAGGTTTAGAGTAAGGTTTATTGGACCGGTCTATTCAATTCACCCTTTCTTAGTTTGGCTTACACTAAAATAATGAATAAAACCTTTATCTGAGCCTAGACACATGAAAATAACCCACTTAAAATCAACTAATAAAAAGTTTTAATCTTAATCATTATTTACCATCATGATTTGATAGATGTAATTAACTATT
The DNA here is from genome assembly GCA_024138005.1 of Lumnitzera racemosa. Taxonomy (NCBI): domain Eukaryota; kingdom Viridiplantae; phylum Streptophyta; class Magnoliopsida; order Myrtales; family Combretaceae; genus Lumnitzera; species Lumnitzera racemosa. Next base: position 111,998,806 of record JAMXBC010000004.1, read on the forward strand.
CTTCTCTATAAATACCTCTTTCCCTCTTTCATTTGAACAGAGAGAGAATTGGTGTAAGCGCTGTTATTCTGCCGAATACTCATCTGCCGAATACTCATCGTAAAAGATCAAATATTCAAATACACCAAGAAACATTACCTCATTCTTCATTATTAATAGTGTTTAATACTTTTGAGCTCTTCCACTTGTCACTAAAATATTAGTCTTATTGAGATTGCTTACTTTTTCTCTTTACATTTCTCTCTTGATCATCTCATATGAGTCATTCAAGTCATTTTTCTAATTACGTGCAGTGCGCACCCCCACACTAGGAAACCCGATTAGGCTGTGTAATCACTAGATTTTTTTATTTTTTTTTTTGGTTTCCTTTCTATTCTGCCAATATCTTTCTACAATATTCTTTGTGCCATGCTTTTTTCCCTCATGTCATCTTACAGTTAATCCCTGTCATTTAAGCACGGATAGAAGAATCCTCTTTCACTGCATGTGGCCAAGTCGTTACTGTTTATGTAATGATTTTTCTTATCTAACGTGGGTCGATGCCATTTGTGCTAGAGTTGTCTAAATTGGATAGTAATCTTTATACATTAAAATTTTACCATAAGATAAACATGGTAAAAAGAGAAGCTAGGTTGTTAACATTACAAGGGTTGCCCTTCTCATTTTATCCTTTCTATTATCTCATATGCCATTCAATAAATTTTATTGTGGAGCAAATGATGATTTATTCAGAAGAGTTCAGTTTCCTCTTTCTTGTCAAAGTAGCTATCTTGAAACAAAAACATTTTACTGCACATCTCTATTATAATTTTTGGCAGAATAATCTATATGTTTAAAAAGGAGCTAATACTGGCTGATGAAACTCTTCAGACGAGGAATCTGAGTTCCTACTCCTTATTCAGCGGCTTAGGCTTGGAATCATTCCGGCTGGTTCAACTGATGCCATAGTGATTTGGTATGTGCTTCAAAAGTAAAAATAATATGTGGGGCAATCTGAACTTTGTTTGCATCATGTAATGTCCTACTTTTTGATTCCATAAAAATCCAAGGTTATTCGATAATAATTAGCTGGAATTTATTACCCTTTTTTGGACTCTCCTTTCACATCATTGAAATATGAAACTACAAATTACCTGAAAGTTAAGATTTTTGGTGGGTTGTTTGTGGGTATAAAATTTTATACATCATTAAAGCAGGGGATCTCGAGTGGTTTTTTGTTGTCATTTGACTCCTTTTGAGTTCTTCATAATGCCTCAATGAATTGGCCTACAAGTGTGAGGAAGTATATAGATTATTATGATTCTTATATTTTATCTGTAATCTTGAGCATTTAGATTAGTTTGTAATTATGTAAAAGTTAATGATTTAAAACATGGATAAGACATCTTTGAATGCCGCAATCATGATAAAGTTGCACTAGAGTTCAAACCTCACTTTTTCTCACTTGTAGAAATATAATCAATCAGGTATGAGGATATGCTGCATTGACAAACAAAACATGTACTCCACAATGGGAGAGTGATAGTTTCTCTACAAATCAAAATTACCTATCTTAATTATTCCTAGTTTCTGCCTCATCCGCTGAATATTTTACTCAATTATTAACGTATATTTTCAACTCTTATACTACTTTGGTGCTTATTCTAGACTGGTATATCTCTTATGCAGTACTACTGGAGCTCGAGATCCAGTAACATCAGCTTTACACATTGTATTGGGTAAAAGGGTGTCCCTTGATATAGCGCAAATTGTTAGATGGAGAACAACATCTACATCAAAGGTTGAACCTTGTGTACGATATGCAGCTTCTTTCGCTGGGTAGTTTCTCCTAAATTATCAATGTCATCATTCTGCAAGTGAAACTATCCTTTGACATATTGTGCAGCTTCTCTTTTCTCTGTTCTTTGTGTATTCCTCATGTACTTGAATGTTTTTATTAATAGTCTTGCTTCATCATCTTTCCATAAAATCAACATTAACCATGTCTTCCTCCATGTTCACTTGGGTGGAATAATCATTCCATTCCTCTACTATTCCATGTAAAGTTGTTATTATAGTACTTAGTTGAATTTTAGACACTGAATAGTTATTTGGTATGAAATGCTATGATGCAAAATATTGATTAGCAATTCATGTCCTTATCTTATAAATTGCTATTCAACTATCTATTTATCATCTTTGCTATAAATGCTCCATTGCCATAAATACGCTTATCCTTGTAAACATCACTTCACTACTCTAATATAAGGGGTGTAATGGATATTTTGATTTTATTCCAATTTAATTCCTTATGCTGTTTTATGTCAATTAAATTGTATAATGAACATGTAATAGTTATTGCATTTCTCTTCCATTCGTATTAAGTTATAATTCAATCCTTATTCCATATGATGAAGTGAACGGGTGGTAAGTTAATCAAATTATGAGTCAACAGCTTGGTTTTCCAGAATTTCTTTTGCCTGATTATTCAATGGAATGTAGGTCTGGGTTATATAATTTGTTATGGAAGAGATAAGGGGACATCAAAGTTTTACAGCTCGTTATTCCTTGATAGATTGCAGGGTCTCCCAAAAGCAATATGTGCACATTAAATTTTTCAATTTAGCTTCATGAAGGTGGAGGTCATGAACAGAGATGGACAATTTCAGCCATTGCTCTTATTCAGAATTTTGTGGGCTGTTTCTTGCATTTATTTTAGTAATCATATGTATTTCAGTTGTAGGCATGCCTTACAGTCTTGTCCAAAATCTGGTTTTGTATTTTCATTGCCCCTAATTTTTCTTGAATGCAGGTATGGATTCTATGGAGATGTCATTACTGAAAGTGAAAAGTACCGTTGGATGGGTCCTAGGCGTTACGATTATGCAGGAACAAAGGTGTTTTTGAGGCACAGGTAAGGTTATTAATCTGACTGTTGCCTATGATCAGAATATTAGCTGCACTTGGGAACTTTGTTGTCAGTGTGCTTGTTAAATATACCACAGAGGGAAATCGGAGTGAAAATTAGGATGATAGGAAGGCAAGTGTCTTCCTTGCTAGAACATGTCGGTTCATTTTGGCAAATGCTCACGTAAACTGGATTCATTCTTTGTGAACAGGGATGCCTTGCAAATCATGCTACATCTTTTGTCCTAGTGTATCTATAATGTAATTTAATGGGTTGCAGATCCTATGAAGCAGAAGTAGCATACCTAGAAGTTAAATCTGAAGAATGTGGTCCAGACAGATGTCATGAAGGTGGCCAGTCATGGGCCTTGTGGGGTTCAAATAAACGTCAAAGAATTATTTGCTGTGCTAACTGCAGTGTTTGTAATGCAAAGCCTGCAGTAGATCCCAGATCAACACCACACTCATATCAAGATGATGCAAATTGGTTGAGATGCAAAGGTCATTTCCTTAGCATTGGTGGTGCAGTTATTGCATGCCGAAATGAAAGATCACCAGATGGTCTGGTGGCTGATGCACACCTTGCAGATGGCCTTATCCATCTCATATTGATCAAGGACTGTCCTAGAGCCTTCTATTTGTGGTAATACTGGGAATCCTACCCTCACTACCTTTTCTTCTGTCTGTGTATGAGTCATGTACATACATGCTCCTTCCCTCTTCCTTTTTTTTCCCTCTGTAATTAGAATACTTGCATGTTCGCTTCTGTGCATACATGTTTTTTGTTTTTAGTAAGAGGCCTGAATTACATAACTCTCCAGCATATATAGTTGCTACCTCGCGATCATGTTCTCCCTCCTTTGGACAGTTTACATCGACTTTTATATGCGTATAACGAGCTCACATTTCTTAGGCATGAAAATAGTTTAAGTTGAAGGTTATCGATTCTGATGAAATTATCTTCACACTGATGAGCTGTCATCAACAGGCATCTTATGCAGCTTGCAAAGAAAAATGGAGATCCTCTGAAGTGCAACTTTGTTGAGTACCATAAGGTCAACTCTCCACCATTTTGTGATTCGTACTATATACTCTTTCTGCTTGAGTTGATTCGCTTACATATTTGGGCTGCCATAAAAACAGACTTTGGCTTTTACATTCAAGTCTTCTGGTAAGAGCAGCATGTGGAACGTGGATGGTGAGCTCTTTGAAGCCCACCAACTCTCTGCACAAGTATTTCGCGGCCTTGTCTCTTTATTTGCGGCTGGTCCTCAAGTATAATAAAGAGAATATTTGGACATGTTTTTTTGGAGGGCATACTGCCTAAGCTGTTCAATTAACACGATAGAAAGCCACATTTGTACAAGTATTTCAAGAAAAGAAGGAGCAGAAAACTCAGTTTTGTATTCAGAAATCAGTGGTTGCGTTATCACACTTCCTGGTTCCTCGGGACAATGTCTGTCTATATGTAAAGATTAGCATGTGGCCGGCCCTGCCTGCACCACAGTAGGGATGAAAATAACGGTTGAATAAGCTCGCCCCTTTCATAGTGTAACTATGTACAAGTGCTTCTCAAGCAGCAAAGGGCCTAAAGTTGGTCGAAGAACCTATGTTGTAATGTGTATGTTGCTAGGCTCTGCTTCAAATTTTTCTTGAGAAACGGATCTTCAACACTTCTTCAATACTTTTTCTTTCCTCTTTATTTTCTCCTCCAGAACACAACATCAAATGCTTGCAATGTTGCTATCCTCCTGAAGGGTTGAGAAAGCACTTCATTGAATGCAAAATAACGAAAGGAAAAACGTCATGTTTGTTTCTGCAGATTGTAAGCCGTATCCAAATTTTCTATATTAGAGCAAAGTCACTCGAGTTATGTCACGGTTGATCCAATGAATCGGGAGGCAAGATGCATGCAATCATGCGGAACATGTAGTCCCAAAATGATTGCTGGTCGAAACAGTTGAAAAGACCCGTTAAATGCCTTACAGCATATATGTAGTACGACTCCATTAATGTCCACAAGCGGCTGCTGTTGAACTTTTCCACGTGAAAAGATTATTCTTAAGAGTGCAGATGCTGAACGACAAATCCAATTTCCCTAACAAAAGAGAAGAAAGATGAACGACCTACTCAACACGAATTTCTTCCTATGTTACCATTTCTTAGATGCACCAGACGCCTGCCTTAAAATTATTAGAGCATTCGGACTTGGTACAATTCTGTAATTCAGTCTGTGAAGCTTGTAAATGTATCTAATGTACCACGTCGAAGAAACTCTGAAATAACAGTAATTAGTTCGGTGGCTGTATTATCTCAGGAATGAAAACATTATTAACAAAGCTTCTTCTGGAACTGTTCTTTGACATTTGGAAACGGCAACTTATTGACAGACTGCTAAAGTCAAATTGCATGGTTAACTTATTATCTTAGTTATGCAGACATGAGCTCAGCTAAGGTTTCGCTATCCTAAGGCGGAAGTCAGGTGGAAACATTCCAACCTACTCTTATCCACGGTGCTCAAGCATAACTTAGAATATTCAGAAGTATTATAGCATCCCATTAACGCTAATCCACGTTTATATTTGTTTGCTAATTCTATGTTGATTATCCTTTTGTTTTACGTTGTTTTTAGTGCTACTAGCACTTTTCGGAAGTAAACCTTCTAAGGTGGACATGTCTTTCTCTACAAAGACAAAAAATATTTCTATGTCAACTTACAAAACAAGAATACTTCCATTTCAACTATCATAATTCCTTCCCCGCAACCCTCCCTGGAAATTTCTTTTTGACCTTCACGATATACTCTTATTTTTTGGCGGGGCATTGGAAATATAGATACTTCATACAATGCGCATTTGTGAGTTTTACTATGAAACTTATAGGAGCATTCGTTCATAGAAGCAAATCTCTGGCGATGCATAACTTATGAAATTCTGATGTTTCCCTTCCAAATTTTCATCTATATTAGGACATTTCACCTTTTGGAACATTCAAATTGGTTGTTAAAATTGCTTGTCAAGATGTGGAAAACAAAACGTTTAATCAATGCTTCATGTAAACTCATACACAGCTTTTCGCTAAGAAGAACTTGCATGCACTGTGTCTAACATGTGAATCTCAACTCTTGAATCAACATATAGCAATTTGTGATTTGAATAGAAAAGGATGGAATAATAATTATAAGAAGGAAAACTAATAGGGTTTTCTTTCTTTCTTCGCTTAATTGGTTAGTGATAAAGATGTGTTAACTAATAAATATAATACCTTACCTCTATAATGGTCTACGTCTTTAGCTGGATTATTTGTGGTGCTAAATCTTAACTTTTAGAATTACTGGAAAAAGGAAGGTCGAGAACTCTTGAAAAACATATACAAGGGTAACCATCTCAAATGGCTCAATACCAGACCAGATGGACCAATTTTTATGTTTGAACAAATGTACTGGCCAAGAGTAATACTATTTTAATGCACGTCTGCAGGTTTAGCGGCTAAAGTACATCTGTAGCCTGATTTCAATATTCGGGCTACCTCCGTCTTCATGTCATAAAATAATCAGCAGAAGACAATCCTTCTGTTTAAAGATTTTATATTAGAAGTTCGTGAGTATGCTTAACAAGCCATTGTTATTCAAAAGAACGGAATAGTAGTCTGTCCTGCAGTTCGAAGTTTCAAAACTGTTTCTATTCCTTACATCAGTGATATGTATATTTTCCTTCCCATTCCCGGACTTGGTTGTTGAAACTGCATTTCCAACATATCATGCACAATTTGCTTTCTGTTCTCTCTCATGCGGACATTACTTGGGGTAGATTGCTTCTCAAATTCTATGACTGAAGTTCAGTTTCCTCTCATGTTTGCTCTTCTAACACATGAAAGGAAACTTCAAATCCGTATGCTGATACCGTTTACTCCAGGAAAATGCATTCTGATAATTCTTTTTATTTTTTGAGTTTCTGTTGTGAACATTGCAGAAAATTGAAATTGATATCAGAGAAGATACAGAAAATGGATGGAAATAAAATCAAGGAGCCAGAGGTCCGAATGCCATTACAGCCTCCTGTCTCCTGTAGTTGCTCTTGCTATTAATGGGAAAAGAAAGAGCAAATATGTTGTCATGTGGGCACTGGAAAACTTTGTTCCAGAAGGAAAGATTGTGTTCAAAATGATCCGTTCGGCTGCCAATAACTACAGTGACAACACCAAGTATGTGAATCTTGTCGTTCTAAAAATTAGCTTCTTAGTTTGCTTACAGAAAAGATTTGTTATGACAAACCACTTCTGTTGAAGTATAAACTTCAGGTCCTTGAATTTTGAAATAAAAGAATCCTTTAAAGTAAAATTAACCGTGAGTTTATTTCAGAAAAACAACATAACGTTGTCATGAAGTAGTATTCATACATAAAGTGGAAATTCCATTAAGAAAATTCTGTTCATAGCCCTCTGAACTGTTTTGTCTACCAGTGGGAAGCTCTATCCTCATCACGCAAGTGCGAGATGATGTTGCTGCTGCATACAAGAAAGAAATGGAATGGGAGACAAATGAGATGCTGCATCCTTACAAGATAATGTGTGTCAAGCAAAAGGTTGATTTTTGGCCCTTTTAGCCTCATCTCCTTTCCATTTTATAAGGATTATGGACCTTATATTTACTATCAAAGTTCAAGAAATAGAACTGATCATTGTCTGATTGCAAGTCCAGGTTCTTGTGGATATTGCGGTGATAGAGTCAGATGATGTGGCAAGAGCACTTGCAGAGGAGATTAACAGGAATGCCATTAACAAGCTTGTAATTGGAGCATATTTTCAAGGTAACGTGGAAAGTTTTGATTTGATTTGAAGAATTTCTGTCCTACTGCTCCTTGGTGGTGCATTATACAATCCTTAGTCAATCAATTTTTTTCCATGCGGTATCCCCACTGCAGTTGATTGTAGCATAAACTAAAATAAAAACAACAAGAGCACTGCTGGTGAAGATATTTATCCTTTGACTAGAAGATTTTTCTTTATTTTTTGTCTATTTTTTCTTTTGGCTCATTGAAGTTACTGATATCATTAGCATACATGGGCTACATGCAGAAAAACCAAGTTACTGTCATCAAAAATTCAGAATGCACCCCAAGCTTCTGTACAATTTATGTAATAGGAAAGGGGAAATTGATTTGCATACGCCCATCAGAGATGGAGAGTAATAGAAGCATCAAAGAAGACAACAGTGATAGTAGCTCCACCAGTGGGTCCTCATCTTACACTCCTAGATCACAAAGAGGTATTCACTACTGGATTTTGAATCCATATGGATAAAGCGATTACTTAAGAAGATTAGTTCACATGCTGATAGAATAGGAAAAGGAGGATACATTCTGCATCTCATGCATATTGGTTATTGGCAGGCCAAAATGTTAGATTGACAGGATATTTTCAAGAAGATGTCAGATCATATTTTATTCTTTGCGAGTTTTATCTAAGCTAATTTATATAATCTCGATAACTAACCTCATGTAGAAAGGGATTAAGTGTGTTTTTAATAAGGAGATTATATCTTGCAGTGAAAACATTACACATCTACTGGTGAAGAAGTCAAATAATTATTAAAAAATTCCAGAAATGCATCCATCAAAGGTGTATAGTTGTGAAGTACACATAAGGATCTTGGTGCATGCTCATGCTTGTCTTTCCCCTCGTAAATATGCAGGCTCTATAATTATTCCAAGTATAGATCCAGGTCTAACAAGGATGAGTTTTGCTGAGAGTAACTATTTTCAAAGCCAATCGGTAAATTGTGGGGAAGGGAACAGTGCTACTAGTTGTATAAGTTATTCTAGCTTTGGTAATTCAATAAACCAGGTTCCCATTTGCAGAGATCAATGAACGGAACTCATTCACGGATGTTTGATCAAGGATCTAATTCAGATGCTTTTTCAGAATATGCAAATGAAAGTCAGGTATATTTCCTTTCTCCCTGATTTGTTTGACAATGGTAGCACTCTTCGAGATTTGTCAAATTACAAATGGTTAGATTACATCTGTATGTATGCATGATGGAGATACCTGTACTTTGTAAGGTACTTGATCAAGCCAGTACAATGACTTTCATGAACTTTCTGCAACTCGTGTTATGAAAATTCATTCTTATGCTAGGCAAGGCTCCAAGATCCCACCCTACCCAGTAAGAAAATGAGGATTTCATTCATTGATTTTTAAAACTAGCTGGGACAAAAAGTTGATCCTGTGAATGCAAGTTTTATTTTCTCCTGTAATATGACAGCATTGTTCTAAGTAACAGTCAAGATCTCTCTCAATATCAAATTCAAAGGAACTAAAACCGCAACTTGTCTTGAATTACGTTATATGTTTGTTATAAGGACATTCAGATGGAAGAATTGTTTGTAATGTTAAGTACAATAGAAATAGAAGTGAATTATTCAATTGCAGAACTCTATATACAGGTTAACCTCAACTTTGAGCTGGAAAAGCTTCGAACTGAACTCAAGCAAGTGATGGGAATGTATGCCATGGCTCAAAGTCAGAAAACCGATGCCTTTCAAAAGGTAAGTTCGTAAAATTTGCACATTTACACTTTCACTGTTTGGTTATATTTTAGACAGAGCTCAATGGACTGGGGAAGATAAACAGCGTATTCACTACCCAGTATGTAGTCTTTCGTTTGTTGTAATCATGTGTTATTGTTCTTTAGAGAGGACACACCGTTGTAGCAAAAATAATGACCTGGCTATTTCCCATATTTCACAATTGTCACATGATTGCACTTGTGCTCATTTCCTTGTTGGACAAAATCACTAGAAAATCATAGCCATCTTGATTGTTTCTCAGTAAAATTTTGTGCTTAAAAGTCATTGAGATTTCTCATTAACTTTTCCATTCAGTGAAGATGACTCTAATATGAAAACATGTAAGATCTGATGAATTATGAGTTAAACGCGTGTTTAGAAAACACATGATATCTTATTCACATCTCATGGAAAACCCTTTTCCAGCTGTTTAGCCCTATTCCTCTTCAGGATATTTTAGTCACAGGAACCAAGATATTTATTTGTTCATTCCTGGTTCAATTTATTTCCCCATTTCTCACCCTATGAATGACCAACTGAACAAATAAGCAGATGAAAAAGAACCTTCAACCAGGGTCCCCTGCCCAATTGATTTCTTGATGGTTGACTACTATAACTTAATTAGCATGCGTATATACTTAGTACTGACATCCATTTGTCAGCTCTGCACTGTCTTTTTCTGTAATGCAACAAACACACTGCAACTAACTTACTTCAGAAAAGTTAGGTTCTGCAGTTAATACATCAGATTAGAGTTATTATTTGTGTTTCCACACTTCATTGCCTTTTTTAGCAAGGATTTGGCCACTTTTTCATTCCATTTACGAAGGATATGGGATTCTTTTTCATGCTAAATTCCAAATTTTGTTGGATCCTATGCAAAGCTTTCCTCATGATTTCCTTTTTTATTTGAGAGAAGACACTTCCCAGGAGTACAACCATATATTTCTTTTTCATTCTGTCCTTTGACCACCATAACCTGTTTATTCTATCAATTTAGCTAAACAACCTAAAGGAATGGCAATTGGAAGAAGAAAAAAGGATGATAGGCGCCAAGTTAAAGGAGGAGAAGGCCAAAGAACTAGCAAGAGAGGAGATGGAGAAGGAGAAGATAGCTAACACTCTGACAGGTCAAATGCAGCAATACCAGATATTTACCTGGGATGAGATTATTTCTGCTACATCTTCATTTTCTGAAAGTCTTAAAGATGGGAATGGGAGCTTATGGAACTGTTTACAGGTGCAGTTTACATCACACTAACGTAGCTGTGAAAGTTCTCCACTCAAAAGAGAGTTCCAAGTCCAGGCAATTCCAGCAGGAGGTAGCGACTTTACTTTTCTAAAAGCACATGGACTAATATGTTAAAGTTGTAAATTTTACAAAGTAACATCACGTAAGCGAAATAACTTAATCCTAAGTTCTCCTCATGAATTAGATTGAACTAATTGCTTAGTCATGTCACTTAAGCAGTATTTGAGGATTAAACAACCTGAGATATTCTCGATCTTTTCTAATGTTTCAGCGTTCAACCTGTATTGCAGCTTATGATTTTGAGCAAAATTCGTCATCCAAATTTGGTCCTCCTTATTGGTGCGTGTCCTGATCTCGGTTGCCTTACTTACGAATACATGGAAAATGGTAACCCAGAGGAAAGGCTGCTTCAGAAAAAGGGTTCACCACCTCCATTCCCATGGTATGATAGATACCGCATTGCCTGGGAAGTAGCAAGTGCTCTCATTTTTCTACACAATGCAAAGCCAAGACCGATCATCCACCGAGAACTAAAGCCTACAAACATACTTCTTGATCATAATCTTGTGAGCGAGATTGGAGATGTTGGACTAGCAACCATGCTACATGCTGACCCCTCTATAGCCACAGAGGCGGTATTCGGGGATACAGGGCCAGTTGGGACACTTTGCTACATAGAACCTGAGTATCAGAGGACTGGATCAATATCCCCAAAGTCTGATGTGTATGCTTTTGGGATAGTTATCTTGCAACTGCTTACAGAAAAGCCAGCAATTGCAATATCGCATACCGTGGAAAGAGCAATAAATGAAGGATTCCTAGTGAATGTCCTGGATGCAGATGCTGGCAATTGGCCGGTTGAGAAGACAAAAGAGTTGGGTATACTGGGATTGAGCTGTGCAGAATTACGACCTAGAGACAGGCCTAACCAGAAAGATGTTCTTCCTATTCTCGATAAATTGAAAGAGGTCGCAGAGAGGGCAAGAGATATAGCTACCACTGCCCCTCCTAACTACTTCATCTGTCCAATAAGCAAGGTATTCTATTGAAACTGTTTGCCTGAACAGAGTCAACAAGAAAAGAATACTTTGGAGCCTTGATTTCATAACATCTATTCGTTTGCAGGATGTAATGACCGACCCTTGTGTTGCTATGGACGGTTACATGTATACCGTAAAGCAATTGAACAGTGGCTTGAAGACAACGAGAAATCCCCAATGACGAATTTGGTGCTTCCTAATAAGTGCCTGATTCCAAATTATACTCACCTTTCCGCCATCCAGGACTGGAAGTCGGTAAAACACTAAGATCAAGATCAAGAGGTCCTCCTCATTTCTCATATTTTCAGCCTTAGAACATTTTAAAGAAGTGTTGAAACTCTATTGAAATTACCCCCACAAAAAGATCAAAGCATCCAACTGATCATCAAGAACAAGTAAGATCATCGGATTTATTCCATTATCGTACAAGTGCACTCGAGAAACCAGGCTTTCTTCTTAATGACGTTCTTTTATGTGTTATTAGTTTAAGACTTCTCTAAGTTGATCAAAACACTTTTTTTGCATGATTAGTTAGTTTATAACAACTCGACTATATAGACTTCTTACAAGTAAGATTACATGCCCTTATGTAAGTTAGGAAAAGAAAATTTACGGCAAGTGCAACTCAATTTTGCACTTGTAATTTGGGAGACGGTGAACAAAAAAATTCCATAGAAAGGATAATTTACTATGAAAAATTGTATAATTTACCTTTCAATAATAAATTAGATTTTCAAGAAATTTAAATTTAAGAAATATAATTAAAAAATTACAAGATCCATTAAAATTTTTTAATAAATTAATTTTGTTTTTGTCAACTTGCAACAGACACTATCAGCTCATTCACCTCATTGAATAGAATGAGAGAAGAATGTAATTGGAATTCTTAAGAAATGTAATAAAAGTATAATACCTATTACTTTGTTTAGTTAGATTAATAAATAACTTAAGACACGTAATAGAATTTTAATGACTAAATTATCTTTAATCAATTTTCTTTCTCATGTAATTCTAAAGTAATAGATAGTGGTAGTGAAAATCGATTACGAGGACAGAGGCGGTGGTAATGGTTGATAGCGGTTGTGAGTGGTGGCGATGGTGGAAATAGTGGCAGTGATTGATGGTAGTGGCGTTAGTCGAGGTAACGGCTTGGAGGTGGTGTAAGGGTAGTTGTAACAATAGTAACGATAGTAGTGGTTGATGGCGACGATGGCGATGGCAGCGGCGGTGATGGGTGACGGTGGTGGCTATGGTAATGGTGGTGGTGGTCATTGTTAAATTGATATGAACTTATTTTTGAAAAAAAATGTGAAATTTTGTAAGGAATTGTGTTTTTTTTTTTTTGCTGAATTAAGGAATCTTTATTACTTGATTTTATGTAATAAAGATTCTTAAGGAATTGTAATTTGAAGACAAAAAACCAAGTTAACGCTGTAATAAAGAATAAGAGAAAATTAAATTCTAATTCCTCTCAAGTGAACGAGGCATATGTAGCTATAGTGGGCTAAATTTAATATTGAGCGTCAAGCCCATTAATCAAATAGATTTGACTCTTCAGGTTAAGGTAATAGGGCCTGAGGAGCCAAGCCTATAAATTCGTTATCTTCATAATCGTCAATGATATTGAACATATCGGGGATTCTAATATTACCATAGGTATCTACGTCAAACTGTTTTGTAGAGTTTGTTCTATCATTAAATTGTCCCTCTTAGTCATCATCAATGTCTGTCATGTAATTTTCTCTATTGTTATCTGCGTATTCAAGAGAATCCCCATAATCAACCAACTCAACATTATCTTCTCCTTCGTCCACAATTTTAGTAACAGCAGGCGGATTTTTAATTTAAAGTACCTTTCCCATACTGTAGTGACTTGGAAAAGGACAAGTAATAGGAGGGATACTTTGACTTAAAAAAGTTCCTTTAGGGATGTTACTGCTCACTCCATCAAGATGATGCTTCATTACTTTCTATTTAGTAGAAGTGACATCCTTCTCCTTTCCCTTTTGCTCCTGTGACATACACAAAATTGAGAAAACTAAGAAGAGTAAGTTTTAAGAAAATATTAGTGTATAAAAAAATGAGGAAGGAGAGTGTAATGATAATGTTACCTCATGAATGCGACTACGCTTAGGTTGTTTGATGATCAATAGGGGAAAGGGTGAGCATTCGCTTTGTGATTTACCCGGAGCATCATCAGACGACTTCGCATTATTAGATGATTTTGTGTCTTCTTTGAGTCGAAAGTGAAATTCATATCTCCGGATGACTATTTCAAGCAAATCCCTTTTAGCTGTCTTTGAGACATACTTCTTAAACCCATCCAAGCAATTCTTTCAATATTTGATCTAGTTACTTGAAGCAACCCCAGAACGACTCATAGAAGGAAAGAATAACTGCCTAATCCTCCCATGAATGATCCTCATATGAATGTTCTTCCGGCTCTCAAGTCTGAACGTCTTACAATATTTATAAAAAATTTGGCTAATGACTAAATCATAAGGTACTCCTTGATCAAACCCCAGTTATCAAGCAACCCAGTGAGGTGAATAATTGATGGCACTACATTCAAAAAAGCAATTAGAAGCATCGGCCTTATCATGAAGTGACAGAAGACCCCCAGATGTACTCTATAAGATAAACTCTACCTTAACATCAGAAAGCTTATCATAAAGCTTTATCAAGTTTACTAAGTCCTTTGAACTGGAAGGATAGATTTTTTAGTACCGTTCATATTCAGGCAATTCCTTTGTATATGGATGAAAGTTGAACTCATAACAGGTATCAATGACATTGTTCAAAATACTTGGGAGTTTTCTATTGACTTATCCCTAAGCTCGGGGCTTGACAGCATCAGAATGTGTAAGCGGGAGACCAGAATATCTCCTATAATGCTTGCAGAAGAACATATGAAGAAACATCAAGTCTACGTACGATACGACAACGTATCTCCCTTGTAAGCATATCAAAGCTTCATGAAAGAGGTCTAAATGCCTATACAAGGAACCCAAGTAGAAAGGCTCCAAAGCAAAACATTCCCCCTTACGTGATACAAATAGCCAAGTGGAAGAGTCGAGGACTAACGCCTTTTTAGGGGCCCCCTAGGAATGCAAACGATGATAACCGACAAGCAGTAAAAGCTTCTAACTCGTACCTGAAACATAAGACAAGACATATTAGGTTAGGGTTATAAAGTAAACATCAATAGGAAAAAGGATAAACAATGAATATGCTACATCAAAATGTAGGAATTTACTTGCACTGATATCAAGGCCCCATCTTATTACCCTTGTCAGGCCTAAAGAAATGCTTAATCCATTCACTAAGTGTATCGTGCCTCCAAGTATCTAGAGCTTCTCTTTTGTCTACTTCTAATAGTTCATCAGTGCTTGATCGTCTTTCGAGATTGAAGTTGTAGTTATGTCGGTTAGTCCAAGATTAGGAAGGCTCAGAAAGACTACAACATCCTCTAGTGTTGGAGTGATCTCACCTTATGCTGTCACAAAGGCATGTGAGTGAGTGCTTCAATGGGACATGATAGCTCGCCAAGTTTCTATTTCTTGCAGGCGGTGCAAACTTAAATGAGAAGACACCCATATAGGGTAATATACCCTCACTTCTTCTAAAATAGATGTGTATGCAGGATTTTTGAAAATGTATATTACCCAAGACAACCAACCATTCATTATGTGCTTTGGGCCATCAAAACTACTATTTGAAAAAGGGATTTCTTTCTTCTTATTTCTAAAACGCAGCACATAATCTGCTTTTATCTCAACCCTCTTATGTACTAGAGGTTCTTGTCTTATGAAACGCAGCTTGCCATTTTTAGGTGGATGTGGATGCTGCCTCTTTATATCTTGCCAGAAAAAGTTGCCTTTAATAATTGGGTTTACCTACTTGTCTCGAGGTAAGGGGGCCGCCGGGATGTGATCCTCAGAATATGCTAAAATTTCATTGTTTTTATCAGTATTGTTGATACGAGAACGGCTCTTGCTGGATTCTTTGCCCATGTTGATGATCCCTAAAAGTAATAGTGACATCTATATGAAAGAAAGTGAGCACCTGTAAATAAAGGGGAACAAGGGAGTTAGTAGAAGTAAGGTACATTAAAAAAGTATGACATCCAATTATGAAAATTAGAGATGACATATATGTATAAGGACTCTTGCAATACGTGATGACAATACACAATTCACACATGAGATTAGTGATACTACGCCCGGCCCACATGCTTATGATGATGTTTAAATGATGTTTTCCAGCACGTGTTTGTATTAGAAGACTAACGTTCGACGCCTCATGTTTAACTTGTGTAATGGGACCTCACATCGCGTTTAGTGCTCATATCGTATCCAATGTTATGTTCAAGAGTTATATAGTTCTCATGACTTGTGTGATACTCAAACCTTGCGTTATGTTCAAAACTCATGTTGTGTTCAAGCCTCACGTCACGTATAGGCCTCATGCGATATCATGTTCAACACATGTGACATGTTTAAGATTCATTCTATATTCAAAACTCATGTTACATTCATAGATTATGCCGTATTGAAGATTCACTTTGAGTTCAAGACTCTTGACTATGGCTCACACTCACTTATGTTCGACTTTAAAGTTCAAGACTCATATTCACTATCATGTTCAAGGTAATATGTTCAAGGTTTAGATGCGACTCCCATGTTTAGCTTAAATACCAAAAGTGGTACACTTAAGTTGCATATTTAACTCACGCGTACTCATATAGAAAGTTTAAAAGTGCCCATGTTAGAAGCATACACATGCTCGTGCCAAAGAAACTATGTTGAATTGAAGTGTTCAATCCTCATATGTTTATGCGCAAGATTTATGTCTTGTTCATGTACATTGAGCTCGCGAACTCGTGCTCTACTCTTATGCGCTCATGTTCATATTTTCAGCCTTAGAACATTTTAAAGAAGTGTTGAAACTCCATTGAAATTACCCCACAAAAAGATCAAAGCATCTAACTAATCATCAATAACAAGTAACATCATCAAATTTATTCCACTATCGTACGAGTGAACTTAAGAAATCAGGTTTTCTTCTTAACGATGTTCCTTTATGTGTAATTAGTTTAAGACTTCTCTAAGTTGATCAAAACACTTTTTTTACATGATTAGTTAGTTATAACAACTCGACTATATAGATTTCTTACAAGTAAGATTACATGCCCTTATGTAAAAGAAAATTTGCGGCAAGTGCAACTCAATTTTGCACTTTTAATTTGGGAGATGGTGAACAAAAAAATTCCATAGAAAGGATAATTTACTATGAAAAATTGTATAATTTACCTTTCAATAGTAAATTAGATTTTCAATAAATTTAAATTTAAGAAATATAATTAAAAAATTACAAGATCCATTAAAATTGTCTAATAAATTAATTTTGTTTCCATCAACCTGCAATGGACACTATCAGCTCGTTCACTTCACTGAATAGAATGAGAGAGAATATAATTGAAATTCTTAAGACAAGTAATAAGGGTATAATACTTATTATTTTGTTTAGTTGGATTAATAAATAACTTAAGACACGTAATAAAACTTAATAACTAAATTATCCTTAATCAATTTTCTTTCTCAAGTAATTTTAAAGTAATAAGTGGTGGTGGTAAAAATTGATTATGAGGACAGAGATGGCGGTAATGGTTGATTGCGATTGCAAGTAGTAGCGGTGGCAGTGGTTGATGGTGATGGTGGTAGCTGTGGTAGTGTCACGCCCCGAAGCGGCAGAGTCGTAACAGCCCCGCCGTGTAAACCACCCTAAGATAGAAGTTGGCCTCACAACCGCTATCCTAGACCTGATCTACACAAGGCGTCCACAACTAACCCGCTTTGAAGTAGACAATTTGTAATTTAAATAAATCATTTACCTATAAAAGTGAGGAATTATATATACATATGTTATCATTCAATTATTGCAGTTAAAGTTTACAACATTTCTCTATAGTATATTCCCTAGTTATTACATCACTCGGAAATGAATTCTAAAATAAAAACTTAGACCTTAAAATATGTGTTTATTCTTCAATATTTTTCCTCACTCCCCAGGATCCAGCAGTTGCTAGCTTCTGAGTAATTGGTTGCTGCTTCTTAGCCAGCACCTGCACGACGTCTATAGGGATGTGAGCAACCACAGCTCAGTAAGTAGGGACGGAGGACTTAAAATTATACCATACACGCAACAAGGTTTTCAATCCCTTATTAGGTGCAATGCATGTGCAAGCAAATGCCATCGCACGACGTTGTCCGGCCCGTCGTGAGATTAGAGAAATTGCGCCCGCTCTAATCCGGGTTGAGGAGTTACCGTTAATGCAACAGCTCACGACCAAACCCAGGCTTGTGTAATGGAGACCTTGCTCCTCCCGCGACTACCTTCGAACCACTGTCTTCACCCCCGCCGCGACCTCCTTTCCTGTCACTTAGTTCGACTGAGGATGAAGAAGGGACCATTTTGCAATCCTGCTCTATCCCTTCCGAAGGGGTCGGTATTTGGCCGGAAAGTCCTAAATCCCCTAACGGGTTGCCATGCATGCTCGATTATGATTACTGGTCGTATATTTGATTAAGTCCAGTTTAGGGTGATCAATCATTACATACAATTCATACAGTATGTACCAGAGCAATAAACAGAATCATGGCATCACCCATAATCAAGCACATGCATACATTCAACTATCTAACAAGCACAACCAAGCATAATCTTAAGCCTCCCAAAATACAGCATCGTATTAATCCCAACTTACCTCGACTCCTCGCTCGTTCACTCGAGGTCCGATTTGCTCAGGCCATCGCCGGTTATCCCTATAACACGAACGTGGTTTCAGCTTTTCATATAATTGTTATAGGTTCGTTTTATCCTATAATGCTTCTTGTTAGGTTTTGTTTAAGGTTTAATATGCCCAATTATCTAGGTATTAAGTCTTTTACAATTATTCTAGGTTTAGGGTTAGGTTCATATTCGGTTTTCGCATCGATTTCTAAACCAGGTTTTTAGTTCGATTTTTAAGTAGCATTTTATATTCCAACCCTAGAAATTAGTTTCAACCCATAATGTGAAATTAATCACATTATTTCCCGATAACCTAAATACCATCATTACCCTTTGTCAGTGTTTATTTTACTCGGTACACTTAAATCCATATCAATGTACCGAATTCACTCCTAATGTGACAAATTTTTACATTTTTCATATAATTCCATAAATTCAAGTTTCCTATCAGATTTATTGTGCATTTTTATTATTCTCAAAATATCAATTTTTATTATAATATTTTCTATTTATTATATTTTCAATAATTACACATTATGCATTATTGCATATTATGCACATAATGCATTTCTAATATTTCTACTACCCTAATTACCATCTCTAAACACCAATTATTATTTCAAAATGTCTAAATCCATCCTAAATCAGGTTTTACACCTAATTATTCTAATTTACAAAATTAACTCATAATTTACTATGTTTTTCTATTACTAATTTACTACATAATTAACCTAATAATTACATCTAACACCCTAAATGCTATAAGTATCATACCCCATCAGATCTTAACATCCTAAAACATGTAATTATTCACTAAATCAGAAATTAATCATTTAATTACATAATTAACCCTAAATTACCCATTTTATGCCTCTTTTTAGAGCCTAAAAAAATTATCTAAAAATTTAGAAAATTAATTTTTGAAAAAGGGCTTCATAGCACTATTCTATATCATCTAAGTAATCTACAGAAAAATTTTGGGCTTGAAACTACACTCCTAAGGTCATTTATTTCTAAACCGAAACATGCTCGGTTTTGCACAATTTCTTAGGGACCATATATTACGGGACATAATTTCATCAAAATAACATTTTTTATAAAAACTACATACAAAAATATCCCAGAATAAAAAAATTCATAATTTTATAATTATATTTACTATTTTTACAAAATTTCACAAAAATCGGGCTGGAATTTGGACTCACCGGTTCGGGTGGCTCCGGACACCGAGGGCCGCCGTGGCCTTATCGGCCGGTCTGGGCGCTGCCACCACCGTGTGGTGGTGGTGGCCGTCCACTTCCAGCTCCTCTTCTGGTGTGGGTTCCTTTTAAAACTCTTAATTGCACAGTTTTTCTTATTTTTTTTTATTTTCTGGATTTTATCTCGAATTTTTGACTCTCCCTAATTTTCTCACTTTTCAAACTATCCAAATGAGCTCTGTAAATTTTTTCCCTATTTATAGACATTTGCTGTAATTAATATGCATTAATTTGACAAGACTTTGTTCAAATTCCTTGATTTTTGGCTTTTAAGTTGTTCAATTTCTATTGGCTAATTTTTCTTTTTCTTATCCTGACATGCCACGACCTGATATTGATGCATCTTATCCTCTTCTGATTTTTTTCTGATTTTTCCATAATTATTATATAATTTTCTTTAATTATTTGCTTAGTTTTCGGCCAATTTTAGTAATTACGCGTATTTTTATCTACACGTAAATACATGTGGGGTACACGTGAACATTCCTAAATATTATTTTGGTCATTCTAAAATTTTTAGTATACATATAATCTATCTCTAATAATTTATTAGTTATTATATTACACTTTTTGCCTTTTTGGTAATTAGCAGTTATTATGCTTAAAATTTGAAAATTTTATAGTCTTCTATTTTACTACTTATTTTCTTAAATTTAAGTTTATGGGGTCATTTTTACTAATATTCTTCTCAATAGTTTATAATTTGGGTTTGATTGGATCTTTTAACCGATCGCCCTAAACCTTGAGTTCTAAGTTCAATCCTACGGTTACTTGGCTGAACTTTGGGGCTTACAGGTAGTAGCTTGGAGGTGGGGTAGGGGTAGTTGTAACGGTGGTAACGATAGTAGTGTTTGATGGTGGTGGTGGCGGCGGCAGCGACGGTGATGGCGATGGTGGCGGTGGCGGTGGCGGTGGCGGTGGCGGTAGTGATGGGTAACAGTAACGATAGTAGTAGCAAGTTGATGGTAATGGTGTTGATAGCGGGGACAATAGGTTACGGTAGTAGCAGTTGCTGTAGCGGTGGCAGTGGCGGTGGCGGTGGTTGCTATAGTGACCGTAACAATAGTGATAATGGTAGTCGGTGGTGGCAATGGTAATGGTTGGTAGTGGCAATGGTAATGGTTGGTAGTGGCAATGGTAATGGTGGTGGTTATCGTTAAATTAATATAAACTTATTTTTGAAAAAAAAAAGGTGAAATTTTATAAGAAATCGTGATTCTTTAGTTGAATTAAGGAATGTTTATTACTTGATTTTACGTAATAGGAAGTTTTAAGGAATTGTAATTTGAAGACAAAAAATTAAGTGAATGCTGTAATAAAGAATAAGGGGGAATTGAATTTCAATTCCTCTTAAGTTATGAAAGAGGATGTTGTAAGTGATGGTCGATATAGATATAATGTTGTTTACTTTGTGTTGTTGCTAGAACTTCATATTAGGCTTATGCAAAATAAACCAAAAAAAGGGGGTAAGAGAGGTGGTGAGGCTATCTTATGTTACCACTCCAATGCTTAGATTAGGAAAAAAAATCCAAACAATGTGTGCAGGATAAAGTGTATAGGTATGTAGACTAGAGAGAGTTTAAAAGAATTAACAATGTAACTACCTATGCATGGTGTTTACTATTTGGACTATATCCCCATTTTTGGCAAATAAGGTAGCATGGAGGTTGCTTGATGAAGATTTGCCTACCTACCCATCCCCTTTATCGTAATTCAATATTTGAGCTCTTGGGCAAGGCTCGATTGACATAGGTTTTATAGCCCAAAATCTTATAGCCTTTGTTTTGATTTATTCTAATCTATTTCAAACTCTTTCAACTCATCATGAGTTATTTCAAATGTATACAAGTGCAATACTTAGTTATAGTTCAACCACCCCCTCCTCCCCCTTTTTTTTTTGCCAATCAGATTATAACTTATGAGAGGTAAGATTTGAATCTTGATCTATTAAAATGAGAACTCAATGATGGTACCATTAGGTTATAACGATCTTGGTATAGTTCAACCTTGTGAAGCAGGCCACATTGGGCATAAACAACACTGCATCAACATTTCTATAGATCGACAAGTGGGTAAGTACTTAAACTAATACTAGAAATAACTTAGACTCAAAGAACTTGGATGGCAAGCATTCCCACGATGTCCATGGATTTTTTATGCTACTCTACTCTTGTCTCAGCTAAAAAACTGGGGATGTCAACATCTGAATTTGAAAGAAGACTGAATGATGCAAAGGTTCATGTCCTTTCTATGTTTTGTCTCACACCTTATAATAGTATCACTTGCAACTTGTAGCCGAAATTTGTTTAATGATATAAGAAATTATAAGAGATACATAGCAAAGAATTACTTATCTTTATTCATATAGAAAAAAAATCAAATGTATAGAACCCGTGGCATTATTTAATATAAGCATTATCATTGCTCTTCTCAAAATCATTTGGCCATTAATGTGCATGAATAAGATGTCTGACCATAACCCAATGTTCCTGGAAAAATTCGATTCGCAGGTTTGAATATTTTTAGCATGGTTATATTATTGGAAGGATGGCATGTGATGATTGTGGAGAGAATATTAGTATTCATGTTTCAATTATCTAAAATCCAGAATTATTTGATACCTACTGAAATGTATTCATACATGTCACCATCATTTGGGAATACCCACTTCTGATATATATTATTACGTCGGCTGCAAAGCACGGCAGTGACTGGTCAGCAGCTACCAGTAGCAGTAGAAGGGAAAGGGAACTGAATTGACATTCGATCGGTATTCAGACAGATCACATCGGCCCCGTTGATTGAGATCTTTTAGATAATGGTTGGAAATATACCTAATTATTTAATAATCATTCACCTTATCAACAAATTCTTCCATTAGTCACCTCCAACGAAAAACTATGGCCATTAAATAACTTTTCCTTGTTGAGTCAATGCGTACCTTAATTCCTTATCTTGTATGGGCCTATATGTCAACTTCAATATTTGAGGTACGACAATGAGATATAATGCACAAAATCAGGACTCATGAAATTTCATGACGCTTTGTTGAGTTTGAGATTTAATAATTATGTTCAATTAGCCATAGATTTTGATTAGAGTGAATTACAACAAACGTACCTTAAAAACAATAAAACGCAACAGTTAGACTTCTTTAAAAATATTGAAACCGGCAATATTTCCCCCCTAAATCGGTAGCAATTTGGTGTATATATATAAATATAAAATTAAGTTGACCACTGTGCAAAGACTTAAGTAGCTTCATTGATGAAGTCCTCTAGTAGCCATTGGTTTAGACTCAATGACTTTGATCAATTGAATTACTACATCGTCAAATTGACGTTACGGTATGCTTAGTTTGATAAATGGAATAAAGGAAGAATGGAATTATAATTACTATATAATGGAATAAAAGTATAATAAAAAATTATTAGATATTACGATGTTTAGTTGAATATAATAGAACTATTATTACATTATTTAATTGATAAATTTTAATAAGAAATGAGATATTAATAGAAAGCACAATGACTAAAATAACCTTATTAAATTATATAATAAAATAAATTATAAAACCAATTAAAATAGGAGAAACAAAAGGAACAGAGGAAGATTCCATCAATATCATAGCTATTAGTAACTAAACTAAAATTTCAACTTAACTTATAATTAAAAATTATGGACAACATGATCAAATATAAATAAAAAAGGAAGAAGAAAGAGAAAGTAGATGCTTGTAAGATTTATAAGTGGAAGAAAATAAAACCTTTCAATATTTAAATATAACATCTAATAGTCAAAACAAAAATAAATCACTTGATTTTTTTTCCTAATGGTTTTGAGAATATTTCAAATAATAGTAGAATTATATAATTGGGATCCATATCATCTAGCTTCAAAAGAACCTTTTTTCTTATACTCTATGATCATAAATCCTTTGCTTTCTCCTTGGCTTCTTCACACTTGGATTTCTACCTCGTATGAGTCCGACTTCTCCAATCTTGAAACTCTGGCCCAAAATTCACAATAACCTTGAATCCCCAATCTTGAAACCCTAATCTAATTTGAAAAAGAAGTAATGAAACAAAACTGTAAAGAATTGCTAGTACAATCTAACTCGAATCGTTTCTCAACGAAATCTAGTATGAATTTTGCATCTCTTTAACTCTAACTTCTCCGAATTCTTTCTCATGAGATTGACTATGAATAGAGGAAGATTGTATGAGATTGAAGGATGGCACAATTGATTAACCATGAGTAGTAGGTATGGGTTATGAGAGTGATGGGGGTTTGAAAAAGAGAGTAGGTTTGTATTTGCTATAAAAAGCAAGGGCAAAGTTTATAATATTTTATTTTTAGTGAGGGTAGAATTGGAATGAAAAATAAAAAATGAGAGGAGAATTGGGATTCAGAACTTTGGGTTATGAATGCAGATTCAGTGTTTTTGGGGAATAAGGATTCTGTGGAATGACAATTACATGGTCCTCTTTTACAAGTAAACCATGTAATTAAATGCCTATGAGTAATAATGGGGGAATGGCATTCCCTTGAAGTAAACATGTCCTTATTTTTCTGTAGATAGCTAGCTTATCAGCATTAGCTATTATGGGAATAAAGAAAAGCCTCGCTTAACTAAAAAAAAGAAAACATAAAAGCAAAATGTCTTATATCATTGAATAGCAAGCTCTCTTTGAAGAAATAACATCAATGAAACTTTGTCATTTAATGCCTACCTCTTCTGTTTGCCACAAGGATGGCTTCTCCATTAACTAGGGTTTAGTAGTTATACTAGTAGTTTCCTCCACGCTACCACTTAAACAAATATAATTATATTTTAATTATAAAATCGTTGAAAGGAATTTAGGATACATTAGAAATGCTCTATCAAGGAAAAAGATAGTTAGAAATTTTGAAATAAGCTAACTTTTTCAAAATTTTTAATTTTTTGAAATGGAACCTCAGTGAAAATGTTCAACAATAGTCTATAAGGTTTATGAATATCAATGCATCAAATTAACTATTTCGATGCACTAATTTATTATTGAATAATTCATTGAAGGGGGTTTTTAGTAGAATGGGCATTGAATTAATTGAAATTAGATTGTTCCTAGTAAGGGTGAAAAGATAATATAAGGTATCCACCTATATTCTCCTAGATTGAGGAGGTTTCGGATGAATATCAAGAGTCACAAGTTAGATTCTAAGTAGTAATTTTTTAAAACTTACTTTTGTAAGATGGGATATAAGTATGGAGTTTTCATACTCTATATCCACCGTAATACTTATTGTAAGCCCTAAAGTTAAGCTAAGTACCCATAAGATTGAACTTAAAATACAAAGTTTAAGGTGATCGGTTAAAGGTTCGATCAAACCCAAATTATAAACTAAAGATAGAAATATTAGTAAAAATGATCCTGTAAACTTGAATTTAAGAAAATAAGTAATAAAATAGGAGACTATAAAATTTTCAAATTTTAAGTATAATAATTGTTAATTATCGAAAAGGCGAAAAGTGTAATTTAATAACTAAAAAATTACTAGAGATAAATTATATGTATACTAAAAATCATAGAATGACCTAAATAATAATTAGGAATGTTTATATGTACCTCACATGTATTTACGTGTAGATGAAAATACACGAAATTTCTTAAAGTTGTTAAAAACTTATTAAATAATTAAAGAAAATTATTAATTAATTAAGCAAAAATCAGAGAATGTGGTCGTAGCAAGTCAGGAAGTGAAGAAAAAAAATTGCCCAATCAAAATCAAGTAACACAAAGGCTAAAAACTAAGGGATTTGAACAATGTTTTGTCTAATTTAATACACATTAATTACCACAAAGCTCTATAAATAGGGAACAAAATTTAAAGAGCTCCTTTAGATAGTTAGAAATCAGAAAAAAATAGAGAGCATCGAAATTCAAGAGAAAAACTAGAGTAAAAAAAAAAAGAAAGGAAAACTGTGCAATTAGGGCTAATGAGCCAAACCCACACACTACAACCACTCGGGATCGAGCCACCACCACCACCTCACTCTAGACCTACCGCCTAAACCGGCCGACACACCTGGACCAGTGTTGGAAGGCCAAAAGCCATCGGACTAGGTGAGTTTTTCATTTGCTCCGATTTTGTATAATTTTGTAAAATTATTTATTTTACCTAGAAAATTATGAAATTTATTATTCTGAGGTTTTATTATATATAGATTTAGGGAAAAATAGTGATTAAGTATAATCATGTTTGAAAATATAGGGTTCTTAAGAAATTAAGCAAAACCGAACATGATTAGGATTAGAAATAAATAGGCTTAGGAGTGTAGTTTGGAGCTCAATTTTTTTTTTTTTGTAGAATGCTTAAGTGATATAGAATAGTGCTATGAAGCCATTTTTTTAAATTTAATTTTCAAATTTTTTAGGTAAATTTTTAGCCCTAAAATGATAGAAAAATTGGGTAATTTTGAGTTAATTAGGTGATTAAAACATTAATTACTAATTTAGATAGTAATTAGATGGTTAGGGATGTTAATCTCTAAGATGGAAACCTAATCCTAGCTTTTGGAGTGTTAAGTGTAATTAATGAAGGAATTATGTGGTAATTGTATAAAATTAGGAATATGTAGAATTGAAAAATTAATAAACATGAAAAATTACGTTTAATTAGATAATATAATAATAAAAATCAGAATATAATAAATCTGAAATTTTAGGTAATTGTATA
Organism: Lumnitzera racemosa; assembly: GCA_024138005.1. Taxonomy (NCBI): domain Eukaryota; kingdom Viridiplantae; phylum Streptophyta; class Magnoliopsida; order Myrtales; family Combretaceae; genus Lumnitzera; species Lumnitzera racemosa. Next base: position 112,025,324 of record JAMXBC010000004.1, read on the forward strand.
AAAAATGTAAGATTTTCTCACATCAGGAATAAATCCAATTCCCTAATTAGGATTAGCGTGTACCAAACAATTTAGATTACTAAATTAAGACCCAATAGAATATTAGAATACTCGAGCTTAATGTAATTAATTTTACATTAGGATTCAAGCATATTTAAGAGTCCGAAATCAAAACTAGAATCTAATTTAGGAACTGAATCCTGAAATACGGTGGAATGAATCATTAATAAATAATAAGTATACATGGAAAAAATAAGCTAAATTATAACTTAGAATATGAATCATTAAAGTATAAGTACTAAAAAGACCTATTTGTATTGTGGAATACCTAGAGACGAATTGGCTTACAATTGAGTGATCGGGTGATTGAAAAATTCCAAGTAAGTTGGGTTATTACCTACTGTATTAGAGTGTCATTTTATAGTACTCGAAGACTTAGGATTGTATATGATTGTGATTAGTAGTTTACGCATGTGTTTGATGTATCTGAATTCGTGCTGAAATTTGTCATATGATTGATTGAATTGGTGTGAAATTATTTGAACACTCTAAATGAAATTTAATCTTATTCGACTCTAATGACAAAAAATGTCATATATCGCAACTCGTTAAGGGATCATTAGGATTCTCCAACCAAATACCGACTCCTTCAAAAGGGATAACGCAAAATTGTATAATAGTCCCTTCTTCATCCTTAGTCGAACTAAGTGACAAGAGAAGAGGTCGCGGTGAGGGTGAAGTCAATAATTCGAAAGTAGTTGCAGGAGAAGCGGTGTCTCCATTACACAAGCCTGGGTTTGGTTGTGAGCTGCTACATAATATGAAAACTCCTTAACTCGGATTAGAGCGGGTGAAATTTCTCTGATTTTGCAACAGACCGGACTACGTTGTGTGATGACACTTAATTGTTACATTAAATTAAAATAATTGCTTGATAATCTTGTTTGTGTTTGTATATTCTCATGAGTCTCCAATTTAACTCACTGAGTTGTAGTTGCTCATAACCTTATAGATCATTTTGCAGGTCCTGATTTCTGATTACTTCAACTATTATGTAGTCATACAATTATCTAGAGGTTAGTTTTTCTGAAGCCAGGGGTATGAGGATCAATTTGCTTAGCTGTAGATATGTTGTTAGTGTGTCCTTTGTAGTTTAAGACTAAAAGATAGAAAGTTGTTATGTAAAATTAGTGAATCGTTGTGTTTATGTAGAGTTGCCTGAGAAGTTATGTGGACCTTATATATAATTATATATATTTATTAAAAATTTGTGATAATTACTATATTTGTAGTTAAATACTTAAATGTGACTGTTTATTTCAAAGTGATGAGTCGTCGACACCTTGTATAGATCATGTCTATAGTAAGTAATGTAAAGCCAGTTACTATCATAGAATCGTTTACACGGCGAGACTGTTGCGACTTTATGACTTCGGAGTGTAACACTTATACTCTTACACGTTAAAGTACATAGAGTATGTGTTCTATGACACCTTATACCTATCCTTTAAAATTTATAAAATAATATGATATATATTAATGATTAAAAAATTACATTACTAACAATTTAGAAATAATATTGTATTAATGTTAAAAAAAGGGATTAAACTCTATAAAGACCCTAAACCTAAAACTAATAATTGAAATCTAAAAATAGTAACTATAAACATCAAGAAATAGTATTAGTCATTAGTTTTAAAGAATTTGTTTTTGTTTTTTTTGTGTAAGTATTTTTGTGCATTTGTCATTTAATTATTTTGCTAATAAAGAGTGTTATTTTTAACATTAGGTTTATGCAATATTTGAAAAACAATCTTTTGGCATGAAAAAGAAGAAATATGACTAGAGATTTCTAAATAGAAAATATGCAAAGTCGAAATTTATAGGAAAATGAAAAAAAGCTATAGGTTTTATAAAGAACTATATATCCTTATTAGTTTTACAAGGGTATAAGGTAGTTTTAGGGTAATATATGATAAGTTCCGATTTTAAATATTTAAAATCTTACACTTATAGAATAAAGTACATGAAGGATCTTATACCTTAATCATTTTGTATTCACTCGTCCTTAGTGCTTACCAATGGTGGCTATTTTTTTTTTTCCTACTAATGAATCAAATTAACTATTAAAGAGTACTAATCTATTGTTGGGGAATTACTGTTCAAGAAGGGTTTTATTGTAATTCAAGGGTTATTAGAGCAGAGATTGAATCAATCGACCCTAAGCTATATTTAGTAATGACTGTTCCTTTTGCCACGAATTGCCAGAGACTCGATCTATGTACTCTGTATCCTCACTATTGACGGTAAAGTTGTCATGCCAATATTTTTATTGTTAAGATTTAGTGTTGACAAGACATTTATTATGAGGTTATCGATAGTGAGGTTACACATTCATTGATAAATGATAAATAATAAACATTAGTGGTAATATGATATGGTTATTATTTTAAATGGGAATTTATCCACGACAATTTAACTATTTATATATAATGCTGGCCGGTACCAAAGTTATATCTCAAAAGATTATCAGCATCTCGTTTTTTGCAAGAGGTCAAAAGAATTTCTGATCCAGATCTTCAGAAAACCTCAGTACAAGTAATTCTTTGATTCAATTTTCGCCCAAAGTAATATTCTTTGATTAAAGCCCCTTTTCTTTTATAAAAAGAAAAAGCAAAGTATATTGGCGTTACTGAGAAAAGAAAAAGTGGGAAGTGAGGCTAGTGGAAGGGGAGAATACGTCAGAAAGACATACCCGCCCCCGCTCCCCCACCCCCACACGACACATGCAGTGGCAGCAGGGAACTTTTGGCTGTGCCACCATCAACCTATACATACATACACATATATATATATATATATATAATATCATCAACTTGGATTTAGATATATATATAGAAAAAAACCCCTCCTTAACCATTAACCTTAACCATATAATTGAGGAGAGAAGTGACAGCACAGTTTACACGCTGCACATGCCTCCAGATCTGTCCTTTTCTCCTTAGGTTTCTAAATTCACTTTTTTTTTTTTTTTTTCCTTCTCTTATATACCGAAACGAGGGGATTTCAACCCAATTCATCTTTTTTAAGTCTTCCATTTCCATCAGCATAACCTCTCTCTCTCTCTGTCTCCTCGACTCAAGTCCCGAAATTCACTTTCTCAGTGTTATGTTCTTATTTCTTTGTTTCCTTTCTCACTTCTCAGACATTACTCTTACATAATCTCGGCTTCTAAAACTACAACCCCACACACACAAAGTTCTCTTCCATCATCTTCTGCTTGTCATATCCTGCCTCCCTCAAATTGCATGTTATTATTAAATATACAATCACAACAGATCCAACTGGATTGAAATTAAACCCACAATTGGTTGTAGCGGAGCTAGGATCTAAAACCACCAGGTTCCATTTGTTTTCTCTCATCATCATGAAATGAAGGACCTCAACATGCTTATTAAACTCATCCTAGGATTAGGCCTGCCTGGTCTTGTAGTATTCTTAGTACTCATACTATACTGCAGCCTGAAAATACGGATCACACGTAATCTTGGGGATGTAGAGAACATCAATTCAGATAGGAAACAACAAGAGGAGACTCAGGAAGAGGAGTTGATCATATTCCAAGGGGGTGAAGACCTCAGCATAGTGGATATACTGGATGCTCCTGGAGAAGTCGTAGGAAAATCCAATTATGGGACACTATACAGGGCCTTGTTGCAGAGGAACAACTCCATTAGGCTGCTGAGGTTCTTGAGGCCAACGTGCACTGTTGGGGGTGAAGAGTTTGTGGAGGTGATAGAATTCTTGGGGAGAATCAGGCATCCTAATTTGGTCCCTCTTCTCGGTTTTTACTCCGGTCCGCGAGGTGAAAAGCTTCTGGTCTATCCTTTCTGTAGGAGGGGCAATCTAGCAGATTTCATTAGAGGTACTCTTTTATTATTATTATTATTATTTAAATAATAAACTCGAATCCTCTGTTTCAATCTTCTCATTTTGGTATTTGTTCATTTCTTTCTGTAGTGCCCTCCTGTCGGCAGGACTAGGAGGCTGTTGAATTTCTTCTTCTAGGATAATGACTCTTGTTCCCCCTCATTAACATAGGACAATGACTTGGAGAATTTCATCTTATTTCCAACAGTTACTTTACACTTAACCAAAAATTTAAGAATGTTTTGCATGGTACAAACGGAAAAGACTGGCTAAAAAGAAGAAAATATAACCTTCTATTACAGGGATGGTGTAATGGTACCAAGCCGAAGAGATCACTGAGCATGATTAGCGGTGTTCAATTATTAAGTTTTTCTTTTACCTAATAGAAAACTTTAGTGTACGTGTTGTGTTATTTAATTTGGTCGTGCCCACCAACTCATGACTCCATTCTTGAGAGGATATGCCACTGTGACACCAGAAGTCACCTTTGTTTATCTTATATATCATTTAGATCTTTTATTGAGCACATGGTAGTAACTCGTTCCTACTTTTCCACCATGATAGCATGAATCCATATCTTTCCACAACTACCATTGTCCTTTTCTCTCTTTTTTTCCTCATGTTGGATGATGCCGTCAATTTTCTCTTCCATTCCTTTCTCTTTCATGTTTGGTATACAAAAATGAATTGAAATAAAATTGTAACTTTAGGTTTTTCTTTTTTCTTTTTTTTTTTTTCCTTTTTCCATGTTTGGAAGTGTATTTAAAAGCTAAAATTATGATTGAGTAGAATCGGTGATTCCGGTTTTAAAAACGAATTCGATTTTGATTTTGAGAATATCGAATCATGATTTTGTTTCCTCTATGTATTTATTATCATTATTGATGTAATTTTCAATTTAATTATAATTGATATTTTTTATAATTATATATATATATATATATATTCAATTCTATTTCATTCCATCCATATTTTTCGCTCAAATACGAAAAAGACATTTCATTCCATTCCATTCTAACTCATTTTATTTCAAATTATCCTATTATACCAAAAGGTGACATTATTTCTTTTTAACCGAGGAAGAGAGGAACGGGGGAATTGAGCCTATTTTATCGCTATGGAATAATAGTGTGTTGATACCAACGGGACTATAATTTTTTCGCTTATTGTCATTTGTTAATTAAAATATTAATGTCTTATTCATGGGCAGATGGAAGTGGCGAGTCACGCAACTGGGACACCATCTATGAAATCGCCATTGGCATGGCAAAAGGATTGGATCATCTACACACAGGATTAATGAAGCCAACGATCCATGGGAATCTAAAATCGAAGAACATCGTTCTAGACCGCGATCTCCATCCGTGTATCTCGGACATCGGGTTGCATTTGCTCTTGAACGCAACGACCTGCCAAGAAATGCTTGAAAGTTCAGATGCTCAGGGTTACAAAGCTCCCGAGCTCATCAAAATGAAAGAAGCAAACATGGATACGGATATATTCAGCCTCGGAGTCATCATGCTTGAACTGATCACAGGGAAAGAACCCATAAATGAGAAGGCGTCCCCCGACGAAGAGCATTATCTACCAAATTATCTGAGAAGTGCAGTCCTCGGTCATAGAATATCAGATTTGTACCATCCCGACATTTTGCTGAGCAATGCAAACAACGATGATGATGGCGGCGCGGTTACAGAAGAGCGCGTTCTCAAGTTATTCCAACTTGCAATGGGGTGTTGTTCTCCTTCTGCATCCCTAAGACCTAATATAAAGCAAGTCATTAGGAAACTAGAGGAAATTGGGAAATGATCGAGTTCTTTGGATGAGGACATAGAACTTGATACCCAAAAAAGATGAAGACCCCTCTTGTTGAGAAGTCATTGTCCATTGGCATTCTTTTAAAAATTGAAAGAAAAAGGTTTGGAAATTTTGACTATTACAACGAACAGCAGACAACAAACAAGGAAAGGACGACTGTACGACGGTAGCATTTGATAGCAAAGGACCCAGAGTGGGGAAAAAAATGTGGAGCATGTTAGACAATCTGACAATGATTGGAAGAGCTGGCGAATGGATTTGTTCTTTTTTTTTTTTCCTTTTCAGAATTTATATAGATATATATATATATATATAATTTTATATAGTTCATCATGTGTCGTGATGGTGGATTCTTCTGGTCCCAGCCATGATATTGTTGGGATAAAATATTAGGAGGTGATTCTGTGAATTATTAATGGAGTTTGATATGGCTGCCTATGGCTATTTTCTTCATTTCAAGGAAAGAATGAAAAAAGGTATTAAACTGAAACATAACCCTTTCTTTCCATACATCTTTTACACTATTGTCCTCCCAGTAAATAAATGCCTCTATCGACTTGTTAAAGAGTAATTAAAATATATTTACATATGATAATAATGTATTGAATTTCCACATAACATATATAATCAGTTTTTTTTTTTTGGAAATTTGTATATTATTTTCTTTTGCTGAGCACTAATCAATGTCTATAAACGAATTATTAAATGAAAAGGGAAATTAGCTGCATAATTAGGATGATGGTTTATTAATAGTAAATACATGAAATATAAATACATTTGTGTTTTTATGAACTCTATATCTTATAAGAAATCTTTTTTTTTTTTTTTTATATTTTGGGGTTGTTTAATGTGTGTTCCAGCTTTCACTTGACATAAACAAAGAACGCAATAAAAATACATATTACGTCGAATCTAACGAACATGTAAAAACACCATGTAAAATGTGAAAAAATCGTAGGTAGCAATGAAAGCGGCCATGTGCAATGTGTTCTCCTGGATCCACTCCAACCACTACTATAGCCTGACTAAGTCAAACCTTTGGTTCATAATGGAGGTTGTTACAATGGGCCATTCTCAATTTTCCCGACTTTTTCTTCTATTTTTCTACAGCAGTTTTTTTTTTTTTCTTTGTTAAAGAATAATTTAAAAAAAAAAAAAACGAAAAGCATAATGTACCATACCACTAGAGGATTTCTATTGAAATTCTTCGATCAATATAACTTGATTGCATAGAGGATGAAATAAACGGCACAAGATTTTGAATTAAGAGACTATTGTGTTGCTATATAATATTAAGTTTTTTTTTTTTTTTTTTTTAATTTCGGGTTAAACATAGGATACTTACACGTTGGTATCGAAAGTAAGCACAGACCATTACACTTGAACAGACACAACATACAGTAATAACTAACGTCTAGGAATTTATATAATATTAAGTTAGTAGCATAACAACTGTGATTTTATATTTCTTAATTAATACTTTTGCTCATTCTCATGCTTTATGACATTACAATAGGTTATATATTAAAACAAGTTAAAAATAAGGAATAACACATGAAAAAATTTCAGATAAAGTACATCTACCATCCAAAAAAAAAAAAAAAAAAGAAAGAAGACATGGATTTTGTCCTTATGGATCGCAAGTATTATATAATATATGCAACTAAAATCAAGATCATTATAAAATTAGAAGGCCAGTGACACATCATTACTAATATGTATTTAGCTGGCAATTGCACGAGGTAGCTGGGAGATATGAAGATATAAAAGTAGTATGGGAATATCTTTAAATTTAATGGCATCAATCATTACAAATCTTCCAAAAATAAATAACGATAATAATAACAATATTGATATATTATATTAATCAATAAGTAACATATAATTATAAATAAAATTTTGATATATGATATTAAAAGAACATATATCTTAAAAAAATATTAATTATATTCATAATAAAATTTTTTATTATTTACACACCATGTATTAATTTCCGTGATGCCTGAATATATAAAAATCAAACTTTATTTATGGATAATACTAAAAAAATGACCTTAACAACATCTATTCTTATTTCTTCATTTCCCTAGATATAATATATAAAAAAAAAAAAAGTAGATGGAGAAGAAACTGCCAGCATGTTTCGCTCCTTGGAATTGGACCATTTTAGAATGACAGAGAGACAGAGAGACAGACAACACCACGGTCCTGGACATGTGGCTCGCTTCTCTACTGTAACCTACATGCACAGGACCAGCAATCGTCTATGATTATTACGATGCCAAATCACGTTTGAGTTGGTTCCCCTCCCTCCCACTTTTTATTGATTATCCCTTCATTCCATCCCATGCATGCACGGTCTTCATGACGTTTTTATTCTTTTCAGAAGGATGTCTTTACATCGTAAATACTTGTCCTGTGCTGTGCTTCCCTCCATATATTACATACTCAATATAAAGAGAGGAATAATCCTGACTAAAACAATTATATTTCTCCGAAAGAGCTTTTATGTGTTCTTATTGAAATAACAATAATATGATCGTTTCCCTCGATTAAAAAATTTATGCCTTCCAATACGATGTTTGATATCGAAATTTTAATGCGGAATTAACTTAGAATATAACTAAAACTTGAACTTGAGTGATAAGTGAATAGTAAATTTTCAAATATCTAACCGTAGATAAAGTGCTTGTAGTAAATATTTTAGAGACCGAATAAAAAAAAAATAAAAAGAAAACATTGAAAATTCTAAAAATAAAAACCTGAGCAAAATTTGAGAAGCGACCCCTATTAAATATTTCAGACGATTTGTAAAGAACATGACTTTTGAGAAGAGTCACGATCTTCAAATCTTAGAATATTGTGCATCAGATTTGATGTAGCTGAGTTTAGATTTTTATTCATGATTGGACATGCCACAAGTACTTGTGATCTTTCAAAGATTTGAATAAAAAATGTAATTCTAAACAAAACACGTTCTACGAAAATTGCAATATAATTCAACATTGTTTCCTCGCTGTAAGGAATCATCCGAATGACTTCACAAATGATCCGAACAATCCCTTTAAAATTTAAACACAAGTCCCTCTTTTGCACATGTTTGATATGAGTATCACTTTAATTAATCACTGAAGTTACCAAAAACTTAGCATATATAATTTAAAACACATAATAATTGGCGACGTATCTCAAAATTCCTCCAATAGATTGCAAATTGTCTACTCATTCACGACATCTTTATGATTATACTTCACGAGTAGTATCATTAAATTTAAAATTCCTTAGTGTAAAATCCTCAAATTTAGAGCAGGTATCAAGTAGCTAATTCCTTTTTAACTTTCATGGCATGTGTTACAACTAGATAATTTATACACGTTACCATGTTCATATCTAATCAACTCATCTTGATTTAATGAATATTTCATAAAATAAACTACTTCTTATGCTAACTGTGATATTACTCCTATGTTCAAATACGTCGGTTATGTTAAATTAATTGATTTAGATATAAAACCTATTCATTAAAATATATTTAGTATATCTCATCCTTTTCAATTTATTATAATCCACAATAACTTATTTCTACTCTTTGAACCTCAAAAACTAGTGATATGATTGATTAAGGCAGTGTTCTCATCACTACCAATTATAAGAGTTTAGGGCCAATTTATCTTTACGTTTCACAAGTTGTAATTAACTGTATATTTGATCGATCAAATGTAACAAACATATTAAATTACACCTTTATAAAACTAGTCAACGTAACTTAGTTATTCCAATTCTCATTGATAATTTTATATAATAATCGCCACATGCTTTATAGTATAATTTGTAATATTGATCAAACTCATTTATTTATCACTATATCACCACCATATTTCTACACTTTTTATACTAAGTGAGTATCTAATTCATTCAAATTCTTCATGCTGGATTTTTAAAATTAAATATACCTTAGTTTATTGAACACGTGTTATATAGATTCATAAATCATTTACATTAATGATATTGTATTTTCCTTAGATTGAGAGTTTTTTTTTTAATGAACTTTCATGTAAAACTATTTAACGCAATAACCCAAATCAAAATTTCATCTTGGTATTTAAGGATTTAGCTTAAGTCTTATAATGACTTGACTAATAGAAAACTTTACACATGTTTCATATTCATCTCATCGACCCTAAATTCTTGGTTTTCTTTTTCTTTAATTTGATTTAAACTAAATCGTGTGCCTATTTAGTTTAAACCATCGATTAAAATTAAGAAAAACCTAATTTCTTCATTTTTGAAAACCTTTAGAGCTGTCACCTAGTAGATTCGAGAAAGGTAATTAAATTAGAATCAATTAAGCCAATTGGTTCTAATTTAGCCATTAGCATGCGTTTTAAAAACCTTCGAAAACCTTGTTGTATTTATGGTATAGTTTTAAGTCGTCCATCCTAACTTACTGAGCTATGGTTGCTCACATTCCTATAGACGTTATGCAAGTGCTGGCTAAAAAGTAGCAAACAACTACTCTGAAACTAGCAACTGCTGGATCTTGGGGAATGAGGAAAAACATTGAAGAATCAACACATATTTTATTACTTTTCATTTCTGAATAATGTAATAATTAGGAAATATATTACGGAGAATTATTGTAAACTTTAATTGCAATAATTGAATTATAGTGTATATATATATTTCCTCACTTTCTTAGGTAAATGATTTATTTAAATTACAAACTGTTTACTTCAAAGCGGGTTAGTTATGAACGCCTTGTGTAGATCAGGTTTAAGATAGCAGTTGTAAGGCCAACTTTTATCTTAGGATGGTTTACACAGCGGGGCTGTTACGACTCTACCACTTTAGGGTGTGATAATGGGAAGAGAAGGTAGAGCGTATGTTCGATTACTATCAGTAAGAGGATTACAAGAAAGTAAGAACTGTTGCTGTTGAGTTCTCCAAATATGTTACCATGTGGTGAAAGAACTTTTCATTAATGAGAAGACGAAAGGGCTACCGAGAGATTAACACTTAGCCCGAGATGAAGAGGATGCTCAAAAACAAGTTCGTGTTGGAAACTTATCTTTAAGATAGCTTCACTCGGCTACAGGAGCTAAGATAAGGAGGCTAAACTATTAACGAGTATGTTCAAGAGTTTCAAATGCACATGATTTTCTGCAAGGTGGAAGAACCATTAGCTCAAACTATATCAAGATTTATTACTGGACTGAGAGGTAATATTTGGGATATTGTGGAGCTTCAACGATTCACTATAATGGATGAAGCTGTTAGGATTGTTTAACGAATGGAGAGGTAGAGAAAAGGCCGAGTGCCGACTAGCCAACCTGAATAAGGAAGTTACCGAACTTTGCCGAGTACCGAGCTGAATAGAAAGGCCGATCCGACAATCAAGTGCCGACCTGAACTTAGGAGAAGGGGCAAGGTTCTAGAAGGAAGACGAGCTTGATCAAATATTTTAAGTGACAAGGGTTTTGATATATGGTTGCTTAGTGTCCAAACCAAATAACGATGTTCATTAAAGGGGAAGTCCCGAAGCTAGAAGTAAAAGGTACAAATGAGGAACCAGAGAAGAAGGAGGCTCTTACCGAAAAAGAAAATATCGAGAAAGAGCCGATTGAGGAAGATGTGTTTACTAAAGACTTGGACAAGTTACTCATGGTTGTTTGACGCACTATAAACATGAAATCCTCGTAAAAAGAGGAGCAATGAGAGAACTTATTCCATACCACCTATAAGGTGAATGATCGGGTATGCGCCTTTATTATAGATAGTGGAAGATGTATTAATGTGGCATCAACCAACCTTATTTCAAAACTGAAGTCACCGATTGTTGTGCATCCGAAGCCGTACAAGTTATACTAGTTGAGTGAGAAAGGAGCATTATATGTCACTCGGTAAATAATATTGCTGATTATTATTGGGAACTACTTTGACCAAATTCTCTACAACGTACTACCTATGTATACTTCTCACGTGTTGCTAGGTAGACCGTGGTTGTTTGATAGGAGAGTCATCCATGACAACTATAATAACACATATATTTGAGAAGGATGATCGGAAGATCACGCTAAACTCGATGTTGCCAAGAGAAGTTCATAAGTTGCAAACGAAACTTGCTTGCGAATCAAAGAAGACTCTAGTAATGAGTAGAGCCAAGCTCCGAGAGGTTATCAAAGCAAACGAGCAGACCTTTATGTTGGTCAGATGACTTTTAGAACTGAAGGAGTGAGGTAAACTACCTTAGGAAATCAAAGAGCTCCTGGACAAGTATGCCAACCTATTCTCGGAAAAATTACCTAAAGGATTACCCCCAACTTGAGGTATAGAGCACTGCATTGACTTAGTACTTGATACCGCACTGGTGAATAAGCTAGTTTATCAAATGAATCTCGAACAGGCTTCTAAGCTCTAATGTCAAGTTAATGAGTTGTTGGAAAAAGGCTATGTAAGAGAGAGTCTCAACCTTTGTGCTATACCGGCATTTATAGCACTCAAGAAGGATGGAACCTGATGGATGTGTATAGATAGCTAAGTCGTGAACAAGATCACAATCAAATACAAGGATCCGATCTCGAGGCTAGAAGACATGTTAGATGAACTGAGTGGTACCAAGATTTTCAGCAAGATCGATATTAAATCTATCTACCATCAAATCTCTATGAGGCCAAGGGACGAGTGGAAAACTGCGTTCAAGACTTGACATGGACTTTACGAACAAATGGTCATGCCCTTTGGCTTATCGAATGCCTTGAGTACTTTCATGAGACTAATGAACAATGTTCTGAGACATCTCATAGGGAAGTATGTCGTGGTGCACTTTGATGACATCCTAGTCTACAGCACCAACATGCTGAGTCACTGTAAACATCTGAAAGCAGTCCTAGATCCATGCCGAGAGACTATTCGGCAATCTAAAGAAATGTTGCTTTTGCTAGGAGGAAGTGGTATTCTTAGGCTATGTAGTCAGTGGAGGAGGCTTATGAGTCGATGATGAGAAGATCCGAGCAATTATTAAGTGGCTGACTCCTACTACTTGTGCAGACATGAGAAGTTTCCACGGACTGGTTTCATTCTACAGGCAGTTCATTAGGAATTTTAGTACCCTTGCCGTATTACTTACCGAGTTAACAAAGAAGAACACTAACTTCCGATAAGAAGAAAGGGAGGAGAGGAGTTTTGTCAAGATAAAAAAAAATATTGACCTTCGCCTTAATGTTAATGCTACTTGACTTCGATCAAAATTTTTTATATATCAAGCATTGGAATAGGCGCTGTCCTAATGTAAGAAGGCCGACCAATTGCCTTCCACAATAAGAAGCTTCAAGGACCCCAATTGAATTAATCCGTGTATGACAAAGAACTTTTGGCACTGATCTAAGCACTGCAAGTATGGTAGTAGTATCTATTGCCGAGAGAATTTGTCATATATACTAACTATAAATCGCTAAGGTACCTCTAAAGTTAGACCAAGTTGTCGAAACGGCAAGCGAGATAAGTTGAATTCCTTGAGGATTCAATTTTGTAATAAAATACAAGCAGGAAAGAGCAACGTAGTTGCAGAAGCTCTTTCGAGAAGGCAAGCGCTTTTATCTGAACTACAGACTCGACTGTTTAGGCTCACATGTATCAAAAAGCAATATTTTGAGGATCCACACTATTACACCCCGAAGCGACAAAGTTGTAACAGTCTCACCGTGTAAACCATTCTAAAATAGAAGTTGGCCTTACAACCACTATCTTAGACCTGATCTACACAAAGCGTCCATGACTAACCCGTTTTGAAGTAAACAATTTATAATTTAAATAAATCATTTATGTAAGAAAGTGAGAAAATATATATATACACTATAATTCAATTATTACATTATTCAAAAATGAAAAATTCTAAAATAAAAGCTTAGACCTTAAGCATATATGTTTGTTCTTCAAATATTTTTTCTCACTTCCCAAGATCCAGCAGTTGCTAGCTTTAGAGTAGTTGTATGCCGCTTCTTAGCTAGTGTAAGCCCCAAAACTAGCAATCCGAGGTTTCTATCGGTTGAAAGACCCGATCGAGCCTAAATTATAAAGTAAAGCTAGAAATATTAGTAAACCAATCCCGTAAGTTTGAATTTAAGAAATTAAGTAATAAAATAGGAGACTACAAAATTTTCAAATTTTAAGTATATAACTCGTTATTTATCGAAATTGCGTAAAATACATTCCGGTACTTAACGAATCGCTAGAGATAAATTATATGTATACTAAAAATTATAAAATAACCTAAATAATATTTATGAATATTTATTTGTACTATATATGAATTTGCATGTAAGTATAAATACGCGTAATTACTTAAAATAATACTAAATACTTAAAGAAAATTCATAATTAATTAAGAAAAAATCAAGAAAAATCAGGAACGATCCAAATCAGGTCGTGGCAGGTCAAGATCTGCAAAATAAAAATTAAACAATTAAAATTAGACAACACAAAAGCAAAAAATCAAGGAAATTGGGCAAAGTCATGTCTAATTAATGCATAATAATTACAAAAATCGTCTATAAATAGGGAAAAAATTTCCAAAACTCATTTGGACAGTTTAACATTAGAGAAAAATAGAGAGACTTGAAAATTTAAGAAAAAATTCAGAAAAAAAAAAGTACAATTAGAGTTACAAAGGAAAACCCAAACCCGACGGGTAACTGGGAGTAGACGGCTATCACCACCACACGGTGGTGGCAACGCTCAGGTGGGCCGACATACCCATGGCCACCGACGGTGGCCGGAGCCACCCAAATCGGTGAGTTTGATTTCTAGCCCGATTTTGTGTAATTTTGAAAAAATAGTAAATATTCTTATAAAATTATGAAACTTGTTATTATGGAATATTTTTGTATATATTTTTTAGGAAAAATATTATTTTGATGAAAATATGTCTCGTGATATAGGGTCCCTAAGAAATCGTGCAAAACCGAGCATGTTTCGATTTAGAAATAAATGACCTTAGGAGTGCAGTTTCAAGCCCAAAATTTTTGTGTAAACCACTTAGATAATATAGAACAGTGCTATGAAGCCCTTTTTCAAAAAATTAATTTTCGAAATTTTTAGGCCTTAAAATAAGGCATAAAATGGGTAATTTAGGGTTAATAAAGTAATTAGATGGTTAATTACTAATTTAGTGAATAAGTACATGTTTTAGGATGTTGAAATCTAATGGAGTATGATACTTGTAGTATTTAGGGTGATAGATGTAATTATTAGGTTAATTATGAAATAAATGAGTAATAGGGAAAAATAGTAAATTTTAAGTTAATTTTGGAAATTAGGGTAATTAGGAGTAAAATATGATTTAGGATGAATTTAGACATTTTGAAACGATAATTGGTGTTTAGAGATGATAATTAGAGTGATAGAAATATTAGAAGTGTATTATATACATAAAAGGTAATAATACATAATATGTAATTATTAAAATATAATAAATAGAAAATATTATAATAAAAATTGATATTTTGATAATAATAAAAATGTAAAATAAATATGATATGAAACTTGAATTTATGTAATTATATGAAAAATATAAAAATTTCTCACATTAGGAGTGAATTTGGTACACTAATACGGATTTAAGTGTACCGGGTAAAATAAATACTGACTAGGGTTAATGATGGAATTTAAGAGATCGGGAAGTAATGTGATTAATTTCACATTATGGGTTGAAACAAATTTCTAAGGTTGGAATATAAAACATTACTTAGAAATCGAACTAAGACCTAATTTAGAAATTGATGCGAAAACCGAACCCGAACCTAACCCCAAACCTAGAATAATTGTAAAAGACTTAAGGCCTAGATAATTAGGCATATTAAACCCTAAAAAAAACATAACAATAAGCGTTATAAGATAAAATGAACCTACAATAGTTATATAAAAAACTGAAACCACGTTTGTGTTATAGAGATGATCGGCGATGGCCTGAGCAAATCAGACCTCGAGTGAGTGAACGAAGAGTCGAGGTAAGTTGGGATTAATACAATGTTGTATTTTGGAGGCTTAAGATTATGCTTGGTTGTGCTTATTAGATAGTTGGATGTGTGCATGTGCTTAATTATGGGTGATGCTATGATTCTGTTTGTTGCTCTGGCATGTATTGTATGATTTATATGAAATGATTAATCACCCTAAACTGGACTTAATCAAATATACGACCAGTAATCATAATTGGACATGCATGGCAACCCGTTAGGGGAACTTAGGACTCTCCGACCAAATACTGACCCCTTCGAAAGAGATAGCGCATGATTGCAATTGGTCCCTTCTTCATCCTTAGCTGAACTAAGTGACAAGAGAAGAGGTTGCGGCAAGGGTGAAGTCAGTGGTTCGAAGGTAGCCGCAAGAGGAGTGAGGTTTCCATTGCACAAGCTTAGGTTTGGTCGTGAGCTGTTGCATTAATGGCAACTCCTCAACCCGGATTAGAGCGAGCGCAATTTCTCTAATCTCACGATGGGCCGGACAATATCGTGCGATGGCATTTGCTTACACATGCATTGCACCTAATAAGTTAACTGAAAACCTTGTTGTGTTTGTGGTATAGTTTTAAGTCCTCCATCCTAACTTACTAAGCTGTGGTTGCTCACATCCCTATAGACGTCATGCAGGTGCTGACTAAGAAGCGGTAAACAACTACTCTGAAGCTAGCAACTGCTAGATCCCGGGGAGTGAGAAAAAACATTGAAGAATCAACACATATGTTATTACTTTTCATTTCCGAATAATGTAATAACTGAATTATAGTGAATATATATAAATTTTCTCACCTTCTTAGGTAAATGATTTATTTAAATTACTACTGTTTACTTCAAAGCAGGTTAATCGTGGACGCCTTGTGCAGATCAGGTTTAAGATAGCGGTTATAAGGCCAACTTCTATCTTAGGATGGTTTACACGGCGGAGCTATTACGACTCTACCGTTTCGGGGCGTAACAGCTAGCACCTGCACGACGTCTATAGGGATGTGAGCAACTACAGCTCAGTAAGTTAAGATGGAGGACTTAAAACTATACCATAAACACAACAAGGTTATTAATCAACTTATTAGGTGCAATGCATGTTCAAGCAAATGCCATCGCATAACGTTGTCCAGCCTATCGTGAGATTAGAGAAATTTTTCTTGCTCTAATCCTGGTTAAGGAGTTGTCATTAATGTAACATCTCACGACCAAACCCAGGCTTATGCAATGGAGACCTCACTCCTCTCATGACTACCTTTCAAACCATTGACTTCACTCTCGCCGCGACCTCCTCTCCTATCACTTAGTTCAACTAAAGATGAAGAAGGAACCATTATGCAATCCTACTCTATTTAGTATTTGGCCGGAGAGTCCTAAGTTCTCCTAATGGGTTGCCATGTAGGTCCGATTATGATTATATGTTGTATATTTGATTAGGTTCAGTTTAGGGTGATCAATCATTTCATACAAATCATACAATACAAGCCAGAACAACAGATAGAATTATTCCAAAATAATATTTTTCCTAAAAACTAAATACAAAAATATTCCAAAATAACAAGTTTCATAATTTTCTAAAAATATTTACTATTTTTACAAAATTACATATAATCGGACTCATCGGTTTAGATGGCTCGGGCCACCGCCAACCGCCGTGGCCTTGTCGGCCAGTCTAGGCACTGCTACCACCGTGTGGTGGTCGTGGCCGTCCACTCCCAACTGCTTGTTTGATGTCGGTTCCCCTTTATGGCCCTAACTGTACAGTTTTTCTTATTATTTTTCCTAACCCTAATTTTTTGCTTAATTTCACCTCTCCCTATTTTTCTCACTCTCCAAACTGACCAAATGAGCATCTAAATTTTTCTTGCTATTTATAGAGCTTTAGGAAAATTATTGTGCATTATTTTGATTAGACAATTGCCTTATCTTCTTCCAATTTGACT
Organism: Lumnitzera racemosa; assembly: GCA_024138005.1. Taxonomy (NCBI): domain Eukaryota; kingdom Viridiplantae; phylum Streptophyta; class Magnoliopsida; order Myrtales; family Combretaceae; genus Lumnitzera; species Lumnitzera racemosa. The sequence goes on from JAMXBC010000004.1 coordinate 112,043,013, forward strand.
TTTGTATTTTTCTAATTTAATTGGCTAATTTTTTTCTTATTTCCCCAACTGCCACGACCTATATCTAGATCATTCCTTATTTTTTCCTGATTTTTATTTATTTTTCCTTAATTAATTATGAATTTTATTTAATTATTTAGTATTATTTTAGCATATTACGCGTATTTTAAATAATTACGCGTATTTCTACATACATGTAAATTCATATATAATACAAATAAATATTCCTAAATATTATTTAGGTTATTCTATGATTTTTAATATACATATAATTTATCTTTAGCGATTCATTAATTATTGGAATGTATTTTACACATTTTTTATAAATAATGAGTTATATACTTAAAATTTGGAATTTTTATTTTTTTTATTTTATTAGTTATTTTCTTAAATTCAAACTTAAGGGATCATTTTACTAATATTTCTAACTTTACTATTAATTTAGGTTCGATCGGATCTTTCAGCCGATCGAAAAGATCCGATCGAAACTCTAAGTGACTGGTTGTGGAACTTACACACACTTTAGACTCATACTTGCATGACGTATTGATGGAAGAACAGTAGATGAGTAGCATGTGGAGAATGCTTACTTGTTCCGAAGTGGGAAACTGTGTGTGCCGACTTGTTTCCTAAGAGAGTTATTGATTAGGGAAGCTCACAATAAAGGACTCTCCGGACATTTTAGAGAAAGGAGAACCTGTAAACTGTTGTTCTTTTAGCCAAGAATGAGAAGAGATGTGCATCGAATTATCGAAAGTTATGCTGTGTGCAAGAAGGCTAATTGTCGAGTCAAGCAAGGGAGAACAATGCCCCTACCTATTCTAATGAAGTAGTGACTGAATTGAGTATAGACTTTGTTCTCGGATTGCTGCAAACTATCCGAGGTAAAGATTCTGTAATAGTTGTTGTAGATAGGTTTAGTAAGATGACACTTCGACTACTGCTTCCCTTTTCTTACAAGAGATTGTGCAGATATATAGCATGCTAAGAAATGTAGTCTTCGACAGAGACCTGAAGTTCTTGAGCCATTTCTGGAGAGTCTTATGGCGTCAACTAGGAACTAAATTACTCTTTAGTATCTCATGTCACCCCCAAACTGACGACCAAATGGATGTGGTTAATCCCACTTTAGGATCACTCCTCCAAGTTATAATGGGCAAGAACTTGGTTGATTGGGATGTCTGCTTACCAGCAGTTGAGTTCGCTTACAATTGAACAATACATGACACTACTAAGCAAACTCCCTTCGAGGTGGTCTATAGATTCGATCCCAAGTTACCCCTTGACCATGCCCCTGTACCAGTACCTGCGCAAGAGAACCTTAACACCTTGGCCAAAGCACAAATACATATACGATAAGGTTACTCAACACATCGATCAAATTGCTAAAAGAATGAGAGAGAAAACCAAGGGTTGGACGGCTAAACAATTCCAGCCAAGAGACTTAGTATGGCTGCACCTTAACAAAGAACGATTCCTAAGCAAAAAGAAGAACAAATTATCTTTATGAGCTAAGGGACCCTTTAGAATCCTGTAAAAGATCAATGACAACGCCTACAAGTTGGAGCTACTAGAGGATTATGGGGTTTCTGACACCTTCAATACTGCCGACCTCAATCCATATCACCCTAATGGAAAACTAACCGAGGACCATCCAGATTTAATCCCAAATCCAAATCAACCTGGAGGAAACGATGGGAATTGAACTACTAGTCTATTGACCTACAGCTAAACTCGAGGACTGCAAGGCTTGATAAGACGAATTCTTTTACTTTAGCCAATCCCTACCCAGGCCGAGTACTTCCTTGCTAAGTCACTCCTTAAGCTGTGCCAAATGACTGCCAATCTCTCATAAATAGAATGCCAAGAAACGGATGGCCGAGACAATATCCAATCATCCCTCATACCTGACTGTTGCGAACCGTAACCAAGAGCAAACAAAGCCGTTCACTAGATGAGTCCAAGCTTGCAAAAAGCTCGAAAAAAGATTAATGGGGAAAGTGTGAAAGGGCAAAATGACGACTGAAACAATAAGCAAAAACCCATGAATAGCTCCAAAGAATATAATACACTAATGAAACTTCCAAGGACTCATGGCACAATTTAATATGACGTACGAATTGGTCCAATGAGGTTACTCGCCACCTAACCTTGCTTAAGGGAAATGATAAGAGTGATGCCGAGAGTAAATAAACAATGTTTACGCAAGGAAGAAAAGTACTCAAAAGTGTATTAAGAATAATCTGATGTCCTTTACAGTTACAAGTACAAGGGTATTTATACCCATAAGTTAAGGAAACTTGTCTAAAAAGGAAAAGACAAAAAATGGCATTTCCTAAGAAAATAATGTATAAGATACAAAAGGATAAAAATGAATATACAAGAAAAACAATCATTGGTGCAACGGATTTTGCACATGATACTATATACGTAGCGAAGCTACATTGGCAAAGTCGTTAAAAGATGTGGATAGAAAGTACGGACAAATGGCTTATTCGAGCAGGGACGGCTTAGTCCAGAGTCCCTCTCTCGGTTTCTCGACAAAGAAAATGCCAAGTAATTGGTTGGCTTAGCGCTGGTGAGTAATCATCCATTCAGCATACTATAGAAAAATAGGCAGTCATACAGCTCGCCATGAAGGGTGACTCGGCAAGAAAGTACTCGTCCTTTACAAGGGTTGGTTGGAATAGAAGGATTCGTCATATCAACGCCTTCAATTCTCAGACTCGACTGCAGGTCAGAGGTCCAGTAGCTTGATTCCCATCATTTATTTCGGTTGTTTTGGATTTAGGATCAAATCTGAATGGTGTTCGCTCAGTTCTCCGTCAGGATGATATGGACTGAGGTCGACAATGTTAAAGGCATCAAAAACCCCATAATCCTCGAGCAATTCCTACCTATAAGCATTGTCATTAATCTTCTAGAGGACACTCCTGCAGATAATTTATCCCTCCTATTGTTCGAGAACCGCTCTTTACTAAGGTAAAACTATACCAAGTCTCCCAACAGAAATCATTTAGCTATTTTACCCTTGGTCTTTTTTCGTATCCTTCTGGTAGCTTGGTCAATATGCCGAGTGACCTTGTCATAAATGTGCTGAAGGGATTGTACTCAAGCCGTTGCGTTAAGGTCCTCTTATGCAGGTATTGGTATAGGGACGTAGTCGAGGGGTAACTTAGGATTGAACCCATAGATTATCTCGAAGGGAGTCTGCTTAGTAGTGTTATGTATTATTCGGTTGTAGGCAAACTCAACTACTAGCAAGAAGACGTCTCAATTAACCAAGTTCTTACCTACTGCAACTCAAAGTAATAACCCCAATGTACGATTAACTACTTTTGTTTAGTCATCAATTTAGGAAGGACATGAGGTATTAAAGAGTAATTTGGTTTTTAGTCGACACCACAGGGCTCTCCAGAAATGGCTTAAGAACTTTGGGTCTCTATTAGAGACTACACTTCTCGGCACGCCGTGTAACCATACAATCTCCTGCAAGATAAGAGAAATAATAGTCGAAGCGTCATTAATCTTAGTGCAGGGCACAAAGTATACTATCTTACTAAACCGATCCACAATGACCATTATAGATTCTTTGCCTTGAGCAATTCACGGTAATCTGAGAACAAAGTACATACTCAATTCAGTCTATGACCTCATTGGAATAGGTAAGGGCATTGCTTTCCATCGCTCGGCTTGGCACTTGGCCTTCTTGTACACGATATAGCTTTCAACAACTCAATGCACATATTTCCTCATTCTCGGCCAAAAGAATCGACCATTTCATTAGTCATTTTGCCCTTTCGCACTTCCCCATTAATCTTTTTTTTTAGCCTTATACAAGCTTAGACCCATTCAAAGACTGGCCTTATCTGTTCTTGGTCACGATTCACAACATCTTAGTATCAGAGTAGAGGTTTTATGTGACTTGTAGTTAGTTCTTCTTGAAGTTTTGTTATACTCTGTTTTACGAGTGTGAAACAAAGTAAGTTATTGTATTCATTTGATTACTGTGTTGTTAACTATTAATTTCCCATAGTGTTTATTTGAGCTTCGAATCTATAAGAAAAAATAATAGAACCAAATATGAATGTTAATACTGGTGATGACAATGGAGTTTCCACCATAAGCGATAATCTCAGGAACTCCTAGAAGCACTAATGAGAGACTTGATAAGATAGCTAACCTCTTAATAGATCTGAACCAGGCTGTTCATACGCTGTCTTACCAACTAACTGAGGCCGCGCAAAACACTCTATAAGCTGCTCAACCTATTAGAGGTCAAAACTGGTTCAACCTGTTTAAGGTGGAGGAGTTGGTAGATGAGGAAGGCAGAAGATAGACTTAAGAGAGCTTGATGCAGAGGAAGAGGAATATTTTAAAGAAGAGCAAGTACGAGTCCTCAGAGTATCCGACCATGTGAAGCTTTAAATTTCAAGTTTTAATCGATCTGGGAATGCTAATAAATATCTAGAGTGGGAAGAAAAGGTAAAGCGCATATTTGATTATTATTAGTATAAGGATTATGAGAGGGTGGGAACTACTACTGTTGAGTTATTTAGATATGCTGCTATGTGGTGGAAGAATTTTCAAGCCATGAGAAGACGAGAGGAGTATTAAGAGATTAATACTTGGCCAAAGATGAAGAGGGTACTTAGAAACAGATTCGTGCCAAATACCTATCTCCAACATACCTTCACTCGACTTTAAGAGCTAAGACAAAGAGGCTGAATAGTTGATGAGTATGTTCAAAACTTTCAAATGCTTATGATATGTTACGAAGTGGAAGAGCCATCAGCTCAAACATTCTGAAGATTCATTACTGGGTTGAGAGGTGACATTTGGGACATCGTGGAGCTCCAATGATTCAACACAATGGATGAAGCTATTAAGATTACCTAGCATGTAGAAAGGCAAAGAAGGAGCCGAGTACTGGCGAGGATGCTGACTAACCAACCCGAACAGGCAAGTCACTGAGCTCAGTCGAGTATAGAGTCGAGCAAAAAAATTGACTTAATGGTAAAGTACCAACCTAAACGTATGAGAAGAGGCAAGGGTCTGGCAGGAAGACCAGCTAAATCAAATGCTTTAAGTGCTAGGAGTTTGGACACATGGTTACTCAGTACCTAAATCGACAAACGATGGTTATCAAGAGAGACATCCTGAAGCTAGAAGTGGAGAGTACTGATGAGGAACCCAAGGAGGAGGAAGAGGTTCCTATTGAGAAAGAAAATGTCGAGTAAAAGTTGATTGAGGAAGATATGTTTCCTAAGGACTTAGATCAGTTACTCATGGTTAGCTAATGCACTATGAATGTGGAGCCCTCGTGAAAGGAGGAGCAAAGAGAGAATTTCTTTCATAGAACCTGTAAGGAAAGTGATTAGTTGTAAGCCCTCATTATGGATAGTGGAAGCTACACTAATATAACATCAGCTGATCTTGTTTCAAAACCGAAGTTGCTAACTATTGTACATTCGAGGCCGTATAAGTTGCACTGGTTGAGTGAGAAAGAAGCCTTACATGTCACTCAGTAAATACTACTACCGATCACTATAGAGAATTACTCTGACTAGATTCTCTACGACGTACTGCCCATATACACTTCCCATGTGTTGCTAAGAAGACTATGGTTTGTTTGACATGAGAGTTATGCATGATGGCTACAGGAACACTTATATGTTCAAAAAGGACGATTAGAAGATCACACTGAACCTTATATCGTCGAGAGAAGTTCACAAGTTGTAGACAAAACTTGCTCGCGGATCGAAGAAGGCTCTGGTGATGAGTAGAGCCGAGTTATGAGAGGCCATCAATGCTAATGAGCCAACCCTCATATTGGTCAGGCGACTACTGGAAATAAAGGAGCGAGGTAAGTTACCCCAGGAAGTCAAGGAGTTATTAGGTGAATATGCCGACTTATTCCCATAACAGTTATCTAAGGGGTTGCCCCCAACTTGAGGTATAGAGTACTACATTGACTTAGTACCTAATGTTGCACTGTTGAATAAACCAGCTTATCAAATGAATCCCGAGCAGGCTTCTGAGCTCCAACGTTAAGTTAATAAGTTGCTGGAGAGAGGTTATGTAAGAGAGAGTCTTAGCCCTTGTGTTGTGCCTACACTTCTAGTGCCGTAGAAGGATAAAACCTGATAAATGTATGTAAATAGTCAAGTTGTGAATAAGATCACAATCAAATACAGATATCCGATCCTGAGGCTAGAAGACATGTTGGATGAACTCAGTGGAGTCAAGATTTTCAACAAGATTGATCTTAAGTCTGGCTACCATCAAATCCATGTGAGGCCAAGAGACGAGTGGAAGATTGCATTCGAGAGTTGACATAGACTTTACAAACGAATGGTATGCCCTTCAACTTGTCGAATGCCCCAAGCACTTTCATGAGACTGGTGAATCATGTGCTGAGATATCTCATAGGGAAGTATGTCGTGGTGTATTTTGATGATATCCTTATCTACAGTGCCAATATGCTGAGTCACTGTGAACATCTCAAAGTAGTCCTAGATACCTTCGTATCGAGAGATTATTCGAAAATTTAAAGAAATGTTGCTTTTGCTAGGAGGAAGTGGTATTCTTGGGCTATGTAGTCAATAGAGGAGGTTTGCGAGTTGATGATGAAAAGATCCGAGCAATTGTTAAGTGGTTGACTCCAACTAACTTCATTTTACAAAAGATTTATTAGGAATTTCAGCACCATCGCCGTGTCACTTACTGAGCTAACAAAGAAGAACACCGACTTCCGATGGGGAGAAAGGGAATAGAGAAGTTTTGTTGAGATAAAAGAAAGGTTGACTTCCGCTCCGGTGTTAGTACTACTTAACTTCGATAGAATTTTTGAGCTAGAATACAACGCATCAAGCATTGGAATAGGTGCTGTCTTGATGCAGGAGAGCTAACTAATTGCCTTCCACAGTGAGAAGCTTCAAAGACCATAGCCAAATTACTCCATGTATGACAAGGAACTTTTGACACTGATCCAAGCAATACAAGTATGGCAATATTATTTACTGCTGAGAGAATTTGTCATATATAATGACTATAAATCATTGAGGTACCTCCGAATTTAGACCAAGTTGTCAAAGAAACAGGAAAGATAAGTTAAATTCCTTAAAGGATTCAACTTTGAAATTAAGTGCAAGCAGGGAAAGAGCAACGTAATTACCGATGCTCTTTCGAGGAGACATGCGCTTTTATTAGAACTGCAGACCAACTATTTAGGTTTACAAATATCAAAGAACAGTACTCCGAGGATCTGCACTTTGGACCCATAATTTCATGTGGAGGATGACTACTTGTTTCAAAGCGGAAAATTATGCATGTCGACTTGTTCACTGAGGGAGCTATTAGTTAGGGAAGCCCACAGTGGAGGTCTCTCCAGAAATTTTGGGGAAATAAGGACCTGTGAACTGATAAATGGCTGATTCTTTGCTGTACCTCGAGTTGTCAAAAGCTGTGCCATGTGCAAGAAGGTCAAGTGCCAAGTCGAGTAAGGGAAAGCAATGCCCCTACTTGTTCCAACGAAGCCATACATTGAATTGAGCATGAACTTTGTTCTCAGACTGCTGTAAACTACCGGGGGCAAAGATTCTGTAATGGTCATCATGGATCAATTTAATAAGATGGCATACTTCTTGCCCTGCACCAAAACTAATGATGCTTTGGCTATTACTTCTCTTTTCTTGCTGGAAATTGTGCAAATACACAGTGTGTTGAGAAGTGTAGTCTCCGACAGAGACTTGAAGTTCTCGAGCCATTTCTGGAGAACCTTATTGCGTCAGTTGGAAACCAAATTACTCTTCAGTATCTCATGTCACCCCCAAACTGATGGCTAAACAGAAGTGGTTAATCGTACCTTAGGGTCATTGCTCTGAGCTGTAGTAGGTAAGAACTTGGCTAATTGAGATGTCTACTTGCCAATGGTTGAGTTCGGCTACAACCGAACGGTACATAACATCACTAAGCAAAATCCATTCGAGGTAGTCTATGGGTTCAATCTCGAGTTACTTGATAACTCTAATTTTAAACATATTTCATAGGGTGATTTTATAGTATTTTCCGCACATTTTTGGTTTTCTTTAAAGAAATTGATACTTAATTGAGTAAAATGTTGATTTCAGGGTTTAAACGCGTTCTAGGCTCGAAAACGAAGAAAATGAATCAAGTTTCACTCAAAACAAAATCTTTTTTATACACTATAAAAAGACATATTAGGGTTTCAAAAGAAAAAGAAGAGACATTACAGAAACAAGAGACACAAGAGACGAGAGGAGATTGGAGAAGAACATTAATCAAGAAGCAAGAACGACATTGATTTCAAGATTAAAGTGATTGTTCATCAAATCAAGAGGGGTTTTTATGCTTTATTTTACGTTTTTTATGAAACTCGTTTTTAGATTCATTATAATAGCTTAGAATTAGAGTATTTAGGATTATGGAACCTAGGGTTTCATGTAACCCTTGGATTGAATTATAATTTCAATAAAGTTTCTACCTTTTCTTGATTCAATTATGTCGTTAATTATGGATTGATAATTCTAGAGTGTCAATATATGATATTATGCATGTTAATTGAGAAATTGCATGTGTAATTAGATCTAGGCATAATTGAAGAGAATTACATGTATACTTAGAGATAAGATACATGTTTCTTCCGGAAAGTTGATTGTTTGCATGGGAATTCATTACACGCTAATGCAATTCTAAATTATATTACTAAGTGAAGAGATTCCGGTAAATAATTTAGGATTAGGGTTAATATGCTTGAGAAAGATATTAGCTTTAATTGCGAATCCCTCCGGTCAAGAATAATAGAAATTGAATTGGATATATTTTAAAAAGGTTACATGTTAAACACTAGGGGAAATAATTCCTAAATACATTATTGCATACTTGAAGTCGTTCGTAATTTATTGCTTTCTAATTTGCGTAATTAAGTCTCATAAGTAGTTTAGTTGTTAATTTCAGTATTTTTAATTAATTCAAACTTTCACAATTTTTCGGTTAGATAATAAAGCTAAAGTTAATATTAGTACTCAAAATCTCTGAGGGATCGACACGGACTCACATCCGTTATATTAAAACCGATAGATGCACTTGCCTCATATCAAGTTTTTTGCGCCGCTGCCCGGGATTTTCGATATTAAGAACACTAGTTGCTTTATTACTTTAACCTTTTTTTCTTTTGTTTTTATTATTTATTTTCATTAGCTAGAGCTGCAATTGATTTTATATTTCTTATCCTTCCAATGCATGACTAGAAGTAACCCGAAAGATTTGGTAGAACTTGATCCTGAAATTGAGAGAACTGCCCTTCAAAATTTGAAATCACGACCTAGACAAAGTGTGGCGACCATTGATGACGAGTCAATTGTTGAAATCAAGGAAGAAGGTGAAGAGACTAACACTCAATTCATCGAGCAGAAAGATCCATCACACATGGCTAACAACGGGAATGAAGCAAATCGGACCATGTCCGATTATTCAAGGCCTATACTTATTGGAGCTGACTCTAGCATTGCAAGGCCAACCGTCGCAGCTAACAACTTCCAAATTGCACCTAACATCATACAAATGGTGCAACAATATGTTCAGTTTGACGGTCTCCAAGATAAAGATCCCAATGCCCACATCTCTAGCTTTCTAGAGATTTGTGATACTTTTAAAATCAACGAAGCCACAGATGATGCCATCCGACTGTGGTTATTCCCTTTCTCCTTGAGGGGTAGAGCAAAACAGTGGTTGAACTCTCTACCACGAAATTCAATCACAACTTAGAATGAATTGGTAGAGAAATTTTTGGAGAAGTATTTCCCACCTGCAAAGACCGTTAAACTTCGGAATGATATTTCTTGTTTTGCTCAATTGGAAGCGGAGATGCTATATGATACTTGGGAGTGGTTTAAGGATTTGCTCAGGAGGTGCCCACATCATGGCCTCCCACTATGGATGTAGATTCAGACCTTTTACAATGGTCTTAATTTATCCACTAGACAGATGATTAATGCATCTGCAGGAGGTACTTTGAACATAAAGACACCTGAACAAGCAAAAAACCTGATCGAAGGAATAGCGATGAACAATTATCAGTGGGAAAGCACCAGAGCTAAGCAAAAGGCCATGGGAATTTATGATGTGGACTTGACCACTGCTCTGGCAGCCAAGGTGGACTTATTGAGTAAAAAGATTGATGCACTCTCAGTTGGCCCTCAACAAGTGCAATCGGATGTAAGTGATTTTGGTATGCAGGGGTATGGAGCACAAAAACAATTGGAACAGGTGGATTATCTAGGAAATCCACCCATGCAACAAAATAACCCCTACAGCAACACTTATAATCCAGGCTAGAGGAATTACCCCAATTTCTCATGGGGAAATCAAAACCAAGGCCAGCAGAAGACTAACTTTGGCCCACCTGGATTTCAAAGACCATTCCCGCCTCCTTTTCCTCAAGAAAAGAAGTCCAGTGTGGAAGAACTTCTCACAAAATATATTCAAGGCAATGAGGTGTTAGTGCGAAGAATCAAGTGCGTCTTAAACTCGTGTGAGGCGTTAGTGCGACATATCCTATGTATGGGATTCTTTGCTCAACCTTCGACTATCATTTACTTTTCAAGCTATCTTGCGGCCCGAATTCATCCCTTGGTTATGCATAATATTGGGTTCGTGTGTTCACCCACGAATTCATATCAATCTTAGTATCAGAGCGAAGGTTTTTTTTTTTATTATAATAGCTTGTTCTCGATGTCCCCTATTCATACTTTGTTTTAGGCGTGTGAGACAAAGCAAATTTCTATGTTAGCTTAGCTGCCATGTTACTAGCTACTAAGCTTCTAGTTTAAAGAAAGTGTGTGTTGTATGATTTGGAGAGATAGTTTTAGCTATAGTACTAATTTAAGGAGTTAAAATTCAAATCTGTTGGGCAAGATGATGGACCCAAGTGTTAATGCCGGTGTTAGGGATCACAACAGTAGTATTGTCCACCATAGCTGATAATCCCAGAGCAACCCTAGGAGTACGAATGAAAGGCTTGATGAAGTGGCCAACCTCCTAGTGGACTTGACCTAAGCTGTCCATGCATTGGCCTATCGACCTACTGAGGCTATGCATAACACCCCTTACACAGCCCAACAAGTTAAAGGTTCGATAAGTTCAAGGTGGACGAGTAGGCAAACGAGTGAGAAGATGAATTGACTTGGGAGATATGGATGATGTTAAAGAAGAAGAGTTTGAAGAAGAAGAGCAAGTTAGAGTAGCTCGAGCTGCTAACTATGTAAAGCTTCAAATTTCGAGCTTCGATAAGCCTAGAAATGTAGATGACTATTTGGATTGGGAGGAAAAGGTAAAGCGTATTTTTTATTACTACCAATATGAAGATTACAAAAAGGTGAGGATTGCTACTATTAAGTTCTTAAGATATGTCGTCATGTGGTAGAAGAATTTCTAAGTCATGAGAAAATGAAAAGGTTACAAATAGATTAATATATAGCCTGAGATAAAGTAAATACTCAAAAAAAAGTTTATGCCGGATATTTATCTATAAGATACTTTTGCTCAGCTTCAAGAGCTGAAACAAGGAGGTCGAATTATTGACGAGTATGTTCAAGAGTTCTAAATGCTTATGATTTGCTGTGAAGTAAATGTTACGCCCCGAAGTTGCAGAGTCGCAACAGTCCCACCGTGTAAACCATTCTATAATAGTAACTGTAAGCCCAAAGCCAAGCCAAGTAACCGTAGGATTGAACTTAGAACCCAAGGTTTAGAGCGATCGGTTAAAGGATCCGATCAAACCCAAATTATAAACTATTGAGAGGAATATTAGTAAAACTGACCCCGTAAACTTGAATTTAAGAAAATAAGTAATAAAATAGGAGACTATAAAATTTTCAAATTTTAAGCATAATAGGTATTAATTATCGAAAATGCGAAAAGTGTAATGAAATAACTAATAAATTACTAGAGATAGATTATATGTATACTAAAAATTTTAGAATGACCAAAATAATATTTAGGAATGTTCACGTGTACCCTACATGTATTTACGTGTAGATAAGAATACGCGTAATTACCTAAATTAGCCTAAAACTAAGCAAATAATTAAAGAAAAATATAAAATAATTATAGAAAAATCAGAAAAAATCAGAAGAGGATAAGCTACAACAAGATTAGGTTGTGATCGGCAAGAAAAAAAAATAACCAATAAGAATTTGATAAACAAAAAGCCAAAAATCATGGAATTGGGGCAAAATCCCATCAAATTAATGCACATTAAATTATACAATTGTCTATAAATAGGGGAAAAAAATTCTAGAAGTCCTTTGGTCAGTTTAAGATCTGAAAAAAATCAAAACATCGAAAAAATCGAGAGAAAATCCAGAAAAAAAAAAAAAGGAAAAACTGTGCAGATTAGGCAAGTAAGCTAAACCCACCACTCACCACCACCTGGGACCGAACCACCACCACCACCCTACAGTAGACCCACCGCCTGGACCGGCCGACAACATTGGACCGGGTTTGGACGGCCCAAAAGCTTCGGACCGGTTAGTCATTTATTCACCCGATTTTTGTAAAATTTTGTAAAATTATTTATTTTGCCCAAAAAATTATGAAACTTGTTATTATGAGGTTTTATTGTATGTAGATTTAGGAAAAAATATTTATTTAGTTTAATTATGTCTGGAAATATAGGGTCTCTAACAAATTGTTCAAAACCGAGCATTAGTAAACCGGAAAATAAATAGGCTTAGGGATGTAGTTTGGAGTTCAAAATTTTTCTGTAGGATGCTCATATGATGTATAACAGTACTATGAAGCCATTTTTTTAAAATTAATTTTTGAAATTTTTAAGTTAATTTTTAGCCCTAAAATGATGGTAAAATTGGGTGATATAGGGTTAATTAAGTGATTAGGATGTTAATTACTGATTTGGATCTTAATTAGAGGTTTAGGGAAGTTAATCTCTGCAGTGGAACCTTAATCCTAGCCTTTAGGTACTAAGTATGGTTAATTAGGGAAATTAGGTAAGTAATATAATAAATTAGTAATATGTGAAAATGTAAATTAATAAATCTAAAAAAATAAGGTTATTTAGATAATATTATAATAGAAATCAGAAAAATAATAAATCTGAAATGACATTTAATTTTAAGTAAATATCTCAAAATGTAAGATTTTTACACAACGGGAATAAATCCGATACCTCAATTAGGGTTAGCGTGTACCGAATAGTTTAGAATACAAAAATTACGACCCAATAGGATATTTGAATACCCGAGCATAATGTGATTAATATCACATTGGGATTCAAGCTTAATTACGACTTAGGAATTAAAACTAGAATCTAGTTTAATACAACGAATCATTAATACGTTATAAGTATACATGAGGAAAATGAGTTATATTATGAATTAGAATAAGAATCCATAAAATATAAGTACTAAAAAGACCTATTTGTATTATAGGACACCTAGAAACAAGTCAGCTCGCAACTAGAGGATCGAGCGATCGAGCAAATTCAAGTAAGTTGGGTTATTGCTTATTGTAATAGAGTACTAGTTTTGTAGTACTCGGAGACTTAGGCTTGTATATGATTGTGATTGTAAATAGTTTGCGCATGTGCTTAATGTATCTGAATTCGTACTGGAATTTGTACTGTGAAAGATTTTGTGACTGATTGAATTGGTATGAACTTGTTGAATACCCTAACCGACATTTAATCTTAATCGACCCTAATAACCGAAAATGTCATGCATTGCAACCCGTTAGGGGATCATAGGACTCTCCAACCAAATACTGACCCCTTCGAAAGGGATAGCGCATGATTGCAAAATGGTCCCTTCTTCATCCTCAGTTAAACTAAGTGACAGGAGAGGAGGTCACAGCAGGGGTGAAGTCAATGGTTCGAAGGTAATCATAGGAGGAGCAAGGTCTCCATTGCACAAGCCTGGGTTTGGTTGTGAGCTGCTGCATAATATGGAACTCCTCAACCCGGATTGGAACGGGTGAAATTTCTCTGATTTCACAACGGACCGGACTACGTTGTGTGATGACACTTGATTGTTGCATTGCATGAAAATAATTGTTTGATAACCCTGTTTGTGCTTGTATGCATTCATGAGTCTCCAATTTAACTTACTGGGCTGTAGTTGCTTATACCCTTATAGATCCTTTTGCAGGTTCTGATTTGTGAACACTTCAAGTACTATGCCGCCCTACAATTACCCAGAGGTTAGTCCGTTTGAAGCCAGGGGTGTGAGGATCAAGTTACTTAATATAATGTGTGACTAGAATGACCATGTAATTAGGAAGGAAAGACTAATAGTTATTATGTAATCTAGTGAACTGTCGTATTTGTGTAAAACTTCCTGGGAAGCTTTGTGGACTTATTTATAATTATCTATGTTTTATAGAACTTTGTGATAATTATCATAATTGTAGTATAATTATTAATCAAACTGTTTACTTCAAAGCGAGGAGTCGTCGACACCTTGTGTAGATTATCTCTATGATAGGCACTGTGAGGCCAGTTACTATCATCGAATGGTTTACACGGCGGGACTGTTGCGACTTTGCGACTTCGGGGCGTAACAGTAACTAGCCTCACAATACCAACCATAGACATGACCTACACAAGGCGTCGACGACTCCTCGCTTTGAAGTAAACAGTCCAATTAACAATTAAACTACAATTATGATAAATAGTGCAAATTTTTAATAACATATACAATATTATATATATATATGTCCACAGAGCTTCTCAGGAAGTTTTACATAATATAACAGTTTACTAGATTACAGAATAACTACCACTCTTTCATTCTTAATTACATGGTCATTCTAATTAAACACTATACTAAGTAACTTGATCCTCACACCCCTGGCTTCCAACAGACTAACCTCTGGGTAATTGTAGGGCGGCATAGTGCTTTGAGTGTTCAGAAATCAGAACCTGCAAAAGGATCTATAAGGGTATGAGCAACTACAGCTCAGTAAGTTGAATTGGAGACTCATGAATACATACAAGCACAAACAGGGTTATCAAACAATTATTTTTATGAAATACAACAATCAAGTGTCATCGCACAACGTAGTCCAGTCCGTTGTGAAATCAGAGAAATTTTACCCGCTCCAATCCGGGTTGAGGAGTTTCCATGTTATGCAGCAACTCACAACCAAACCCAGGCTTGTGCAATGGAGACCTCGCTCCTCCCGCGACTACCTTCAAACCATTGACTTCACCTTCGCCGTGACCTCCTCTCCTGTCACTTAGTTCAACTAAAGATGAAGAAGGGACCATTTTGCAATCCTACACTATCCCTTTCGAAGGGGTCGGTATTTGGTTGGAGAATCCTATAATCCCCTAACGGATTGCAATGCATGACATTATTAATTATTTGGGGTCGACTAATATTAAATTCTGTTTAGGGTGTTCAAATAATTTCATACCAATTCAATCAGTCACAAAATCACTCACAATACAAATTCAGCACGAATTCAGATACATCAAACACATGCGTAAACTACTTACAATCACAATCATATATAAGCCTAAGTCTCCGAGTACTACAAAACTAGTACTCTATTATAATAAGCAATAACCCAACTTACTTGAATTTGCTCGATCGCTCGATCGCTCGATCTCTTAGTCGCGAGCTGATTTGTCTCTAGGTGTCCTATAATACAAATAGGTCTTTTTAGTACTTATATTTTATGGATTCTTATTCTAATTCATAATATAACTCATTTTCCTCATGTATACCTATAACGCTCTAATGATTCGTTGTACTCTATTTCGGGGTTCAACTCCTAAACTAGATTCTAGTTTTAATTCCAAAGTCTTAAATAAGCTCGAATCCCAATGTGACATTAATCACATTACGCTCGGATATTCAAATATCATATTGGGTCGTAATTTGGTATTCTAAACTATTCGGTACACGCTAACCCTAATTGAGGTATCGGATTTATTCCCGATGTGTAAAAATCTTACATTTTAAGATATTTACGTAAAATTAAATGTTATTTCAGATTTATTATTTTTCTGATTTCTATTATAATATTATCTAAATAACCTTATTTTTTAGATTTATTAATTTACATTTTCACATATTACTAATTTCTTATATTACTTACCTAATTTCCCTAATTAACCATACTTAATACCTAAAGGCAAGGATTAGGGTTCCACTTCAGAGATTAATATCCTTAAACATATAATTAATATCCCAATCAGTAATTAACATCCTAATCACCTAATTAACCCTAAATCACCCAATTTTCGCATCATTATAAGGCTAAAAATTAACTTAAAAATTTCAAAAATTAATTTAAAAAAAATGGCTTCGTAGCACTATTCTACATCATATGAGCATCCTACAGAAAAAATTTGAACTCCAAACTACACTTTTAAGCCTATTTATTTCCAGTTTAGTCATGCTCGGTTTTGAACAATTTGTTAAGAACCCTATAATTACAGATTTAATTAAACTAAATCATATTTTTCCCTAAATCTACATACAATAAAACCTCATAATAACAAGTTTCATAATTTTCTGGGCAAAATAACTAATTTTACAAAATTATTTAAAATCGGGTCATTTAAGAGACTAACCGGTCTAAAGCTTTCTGGCCGTCCAAGCCTGGTCCAAGGTTGTCGGCCGGTCCAGGCAGTGGTTCTAGTGTAGGGTGGTCGTGGTGGTTCGGTCTCAGGTGGTGGTGAGTGGTTGGTTTCGCTCACGTGCCCAATCTGCACAGTTTTCCCTTTTTTTTTATTTCTTAGATTTTCTCTCGATTTTTTCAGTGCTCCGATTTTTTTCAAATGCTAAACTGACCAAATGACTTCTGAAAATTTTTCCCTTATTTATAGACATTTTTTTGTAATTAATGTGCATTAATTTGACAAGATTTTTGCCTATTTCCCTAAATTTTTTGCTTTTAAGTTGTCTCATTTTTATTGGCTAATTTTTTTTTCAGCTTTGGCCTACCACGACTTGATCTTACTTCATTTTATCCTCTTCTGATTTTTTCTAATTTTTTTCATAATTATTTTATAATTTTCTTTAATTATTTGCTTAGTTTTTGGCCAATTTAGGTAATTACGCGTATTTTTATCTACACGTAAATACATGTGGTGTACACGTGAACATTCCTAATTATTATTTTGGTCATTCTAAAATTTTTTAGTATACGTATAATTTATCTCTAGTAATTTATTAGTTATTTTATTGCACTTTTCGCATTTTCGGTAATTAATACTTATTATGCTTAAAATTTGAAAATTTTATAATCTTCTATTTTATTACTTATTTTCTTAAATTCAAGTTTACGGGATCAGTTTTACTAATATTCCTCTCAATAGTTTATAATTTGGGTTTGATTGGATCCTTTAACCAATCGCCCTAAACTTTGAGTTCTAAGTTCAACCCTACGGTTACTTGGCTTAGTTTTAGGGTTTACAGTAAAGGAGCTATCAATGCAAATAGTCTCAAGATTCCTTATTGGTTTAAGGAGTGATATCTGAGACATTGTGGAACTCCAATAATTTATCATAATAGATAAGGCAATATGAATAGCTCAGCAAGTAAAAAGACAGAGAAAGAACTGAATGTTGACTAGCTAACCTATTTAGTAAAGCCAACCCGTTCAGGGAAGTTACCGAGGTTAGCTAAGTACAGAGGCAACTAGGCGTACAGATGTTAAGACTGAACAGAAGGGCCAACTTGAGGGTAACATGTTTACCCGAACATATGAGAAAGGGCAAGGATCTATAAGGAAGATGAGTCAAATCAAATATTTCAAATGCTAAGATTTTAGGCATATGGGTACTCGATATCCGTACTAAAGGACTATAGTCATCAAAGGAGACGCCTCGAAAATTAAGGTAGATAGCACTGACGAAGAACTTAAGGAAGAGGGTATCCTTAAGAAGGAGACTGTAAGGCCTAAAGTTAAACCAAGTAACCGTAGGATCGAACTTAATATACAAAATATAGGGCGATCGGTTAAAGGATTCAATCTAACCTAAATTATAAATTATAGTAAAAAATATTACTTAAAATGACCCAGTAAACTTGAATTTAAGAAAATAAGTAATAAAATAAGAGATTATAAAATTTTCAAATTTTAAGTATAATACTTATTAATTATCGAAAAGGCGAAAAGTACAACCTAATAACTAATAAATTAGTAGAGATAGATTATATGCATACTAAAAATTATAGAATGACCTAAATAATAATTAGGAATGTTTCCTTATATCCTATATTATTTACGTGTAGACAAAAATACGCGAAATTACTTAAATTGATTGAAATTAGCTAAAAACTTATTAAATAATTAAAGAAAATTATTAAATAATGAAGAAAAATCAGAGGAATAGGGAATGATTTAGATTTGATCATGGCAGGTCAGGAATTAAAGAGGAAAAATTAACCAATAAAAAATAAGCAACACAAAAGGCAAAATTAAAGATATTTGAGCATTGTCTTGTCTAATTAATGCATAATAATTACTAAAAGACTATAAATAGCAAGAAAAATTATAGAACTCATTTGGACAGTTAGAAGTTTGGAAAAATTGAGAGTATCGAAATTTGGAGAAAAAATTAGGGTTTTTAGAAATTTGCCCCAAAACTGTACAAAGGGAGCAAAAAGGCTGAACCCACACACCACCACCACTACCACCACCCCACTTCAAACCCACCGCCTAGACCGGCCGACACACCTAAAACAATGTTGGAGGCCCAAAAGCTATTGGACCGAGTGAGTCTCATATCTTCTCTGATTTTATGTAAAATTTCTTAAAATAATTTATTTTATCTAGAAAATTATGAAATTTATTATTCTGAAATTTTATTGTATGTATATTTAAGGAAAAATAGTGATTAAGTTTAATCACGTCTATGAATATAGGGTTTTTAAAAAGTTAAACAAAACCGAGCATAATTAGAATTAGAAATAAATAAGCTTAGGAGTATAGTTTGGAGCTTAAATTTTTTCTATAGAATGTTTAAGTGATAGAGAAAAGTGCTAGAAATCCATTTTTTTTAATTTAATTTTTCAAATTTTTAAGTAATTTTTTAGCCCTAAAATGATGAGAAAATTGAGTAATTTTGGGTTAATTAGGTGATTAAACGATTAATTACTGATTTAGATAGTAATTAAATATTTAAGGATGTTAATATCTATTGTGGAAACCTAATCCTAATCTTTGGAGTGTTAAGTGTAATTAATATAGGAATTATGTGGTAATTGTAAGAAATTAGGAATACGTAGAATTGGAAATTTAATAAATATGAAAAATTAGGTTTATTTGGATAATATAGTAATAAAAATCAGTACAAAATAAATCTAAAACAAAATTTAATTTTAGTTAATTGTATAAAAAATGTAAAATTTCCTTACATCGAGAGTAAATCTGCTACTCTAAATAGGATTAGAGTGTACCGAATAGGTTAGAACACTAAATTAAGACCCAATATGATATTAGAATACTTGAGCTTAATGTTATTAATTTCATATTAAGATTCGAGCGTATTTAGGATTTCTCGTAATCAAAGACAATGTAGAATCAAAACGGGAATCCAATTTAGAAACTAAATCTCAAAATAAGGTAGAATGAATTATTAGTAAATAATATGTATACATGGAAAAATGAGTTAAATTATAACTTAAAATATGTATCATCAAAGTATAAGTACTAAAAAAACATATTTGTATTATAGGATACCCGGAGATGAATCAACCTGCAATTAAATAATCGGGCAACCAAGAATTCTAAGTTAGTTGGGTTATTACTTTACCGTATTAGAGTACTATTTTATGGTACTCGGAGACTTAGGATTGTATATGATTGTGATTGTAAGTAGTTTACACATGTGTTTGAGTATCTGAATTCATGTCGAAATTTGTGTTGTGATTGATTGTGTGTTATGACTGGATTAGTGTGAAATTGTCTGAACACCCTAAATGGAATTTAATCTTATTCAACTTTAATGCTCTAAATTATCATGCATTGCAACTCTTTAGGGGATCATTAGAATTCTCCAACCAAACACCAACACCTTCAATAAAAATAGCGCCGGATAGCAAATTGGTCTTTTTCTCATCCTTAGCCGAACTAAGTGACAGGAGAGGAGGTTGCGATAAGGATGAGGGCATTGGTTTAAAGGATAGTCTTAGGAGGAGTAGTATCTCTATTGCACAAACCTGAGTTTAGTTATAAGCTGTTGCATAACATGAAAATTCCTCAACCCAAATTAAAATAGGTGAAATTTCTCTAATTTTGCAATGGACCAGACTACGTTGTGTAATGACACTTGCTTGTTGCATTGCATGAAAATAATTGCTTGATAATCTTGTTTATGTTTGTATATATTCACAAGTCTCCAATTCAACTTATTGAGCTGTAGTTGCTCATACCCGTATAGATCCTTTTACAGGTTTTGATTTCTAAATACTCCGAGTATTATGCCGCCTTACAATTATCCAAAGGTTAGTTCTTTTGAAGCTTGGGGTGTGAGGATCAATTCGCCTAGTAGTTGATGTATAGTTAGAGTCTCCTTAGTAGCTTAAGAATGAAAGACTGATAATTGATATGTAAATTAGTTGACCGTTACGCTAATGTAGAATTTCTTAGGAAGTTCTGTGGCATGTACATGTAATTATATATATGTTGACTTAAAGTTCTTGTTAATTACTGTAAATTTAACTCAACTCTTAACTGGACTGCTTACTTCAAAGCGAGGAGTCGTCGACGCCTTGTGTAAATCATGTCTATAGTAGGTACTGTGAGGTCGGTTACTATCATAGAATGGTTTACACAACGGGATTGTTGCAACTCTATGACTTCAGGGCATAACAGAGACCACTCAAGAGAATGAACCGATTGAGGAAAATGTGTTTGCTAAGGACTTAGATCAGTTAATCCTAATTGTCCAACGTACAATGAGTTTGGAATCCTCACGCGAAAAGGAGTAGAGAAAAAACTTGTTCCATATCACATACAAGGTAAATGACTAGTTGCACCAATGTAGTATCAGCTAATATGATTACAAGGTTGAAATTGCTGACTATCGCACATCCAAAACTGTACAAGTTGCATTAGCTGAATGAGAAAAAAGCACCATATGTCACTCAACAAGTAATGCTACTAATCACTATTGAAAACTATTTTAATGAGATTCTTTGTGACATACTACCCATGTGAGCATCACATGTACTATTGGGTCGACCTTGGCTTTATGATCGAAGGGTTATACATCATAAATACAAAAACACCTATGTATTCGAGAAGGATGAAAGGAAGATTACACTAATCCCTATACCACTAAGTCAAGTTAGCAAATTGCAAGCTAAACTTGCTCAAGGATAAAAAAGACTCTGATGATGAGTAGAACCAAGCTTTGAGAGACTATTAAAGCTGATGTGCCGACCTTCATGTTGGTTAAGCGATTATTAAAGTTGAAGGAGTAAGGTGAACTACCCCTAGAAGTAAATGAGTTGTTGAATGAACTGTTTCCTAAACAGTTGCTCAAAGGATTACCCCCTGTCCAAGGCATAGAACATGACATTGACTTGATACCTAGTGCTACCCTACCAAATAAGCCAACTTATCGGATAAATCTCGAGTAAGGTTCTGAACTTCAACGATAAGTCAGTGAACTCCTAAAGAAAGGTTACATAAGGGAGAGTCAAAGTCCCTGTGTTGTGCTGACATTCCTAATACCGAAAAAGGATAGTACATGGAAAATGTGCGTTGATAGCCATATCGTAAACAAGATCATAATTAAATATAGATATCCCATTCTTAGGTTAGATTACATGCTAAATGAATTGAGTGGCGCTAGGATCTTCATTAAGATCGATCTGAAGTCTAGCTATCACCATATTTGGATGAGGCAAGGAGACGAGTAAAAGACTGCATTCAAAACTCGACATGGACTCTACGAGTGGATGGTAATTGTATTTAACTTGTCGAATGTCCCTAGCACATTCATGCGATTGATGAACCATATGCTAAGAAACTTGATCAAGAAGTGTGTTGTGGTGTACTTTGATGGCATCTTATTATACAATGCCGACATACCAAGTCAGAATGAATATCTCCGTACCATATTAGATGTGCTCTATGCTAAGAGGTTATTTGACAATCTGAAGAAGTGTTATTTCTGTTAGGAGGAAGTGGTATTCCTAAGATATGTAATAAGCAGAGGAGACTTGCGAGTAGATGAAGAAAAGATCTACGCAATTGTCAAGTGGCCAACTCCAACCACTTATGCCGAAGTGAGAAATTTCTATAGACCGGCATCCTTTTATAAGAGATTCATAAGAAATTTCAGCACCATAACTACACCCTTTACCAAGCTAAAGAAGAAGAACATTAAATTTAGATGGGCTTGTCGAGTCCTATTTCGATTTTCTTAATTTAACCTATATCAAGCACAACTCATTTAATATAAATTACTCGACATTAAACTAAAGAAATATTTTTTAAAAAAATTTAAAAATTGGAATCTCTAACTAGTTTAATTGGTAAAAAAAATAAAATTAGCGTTTTTAGGTAAGAAAACCCTAATTTGACCACTAATCTGTGAATATTCTAAAAACTTAATTTTTAGAAAAATTGAACCGAAAAATCAGGTTCGAAGGCTAACTTATTAAGACTAAGTCATCATGTGAAAATTAAATAAAAAAAAACTAATGGGCTTTATTTTTGTAATTTTTCTAAAAATATTTAAAATGATTTTTTAATTATTTTTTATTACGAATTTCTAAAAAAGGAAAAAAAAATTATCTTTTATGTAGTTATCCCGAAGATACCTACAAACATGCTAATCGAGATCAAACCAGTCGTAGTTTTTTTTAATAAAATTTTTAGTAGGTAGGTCATTTTTATATGAAGAATAGAGCCAAGTTTACATTTCTTATCAATTTATTATTTTTATAAAAAAAAACCTTAAAAAAATCTAATTTTTTTCGAACTAAATAAAAAAACCTAACTAACTAATCGAATCTTTTTGAAAAAAAAAATCAATTTAAGATTTTTATTTTTTAATACCATTATGTGTCAAAAATATTTTTATTAAATATAACATGATTTTTCGAAAAAACTTAATTCAACTAAAAAAATTGACAAAATAAATAATAACAAAAAACCTGCACTTAAATTAAAAAAAATTAATTAATAAAAGGAACAAAATAAATAAATAAAAATATTAATAAAAATTAACGAAATAAATGAAATAACATAAAATAATAAAAAAAATTACTGAAAATTTACCTAGGTCAAATTGCATTAGTGTTAGTCGATCGTATAGGCAAGGTTGGGCGATGGCTGGGCAAGAGTAGGCATGCATTAAGCGAATGTGGCTGTACACTAGGCAAGACACGAGTACTATAGGCGAGCATAGGCATGCACTAGGCAACGACACAGATGATGATTGGGCGACAGCACAGGCAACACTATGCAATAGATTGGATGAGAGCACAGACGATACTGGGCAATAACATGGGCAACATTGGGCAATGGACTAGGCGAGAGCACAGGCGACAAAAGGCAACAACATGGGTGACACTAAGCAACAGCACAGGTAGTGATGGCAATGACCTGGGCAGTGATGGGCGATAAATTGGGCTATGATGGGTAATGCAGCGATAGGCTAGGTAGTAGCACGTGGTATTGCGGTGGTTGGTGTGGTGGTGTGTATTAGATTAAGCAGCAGCGACGATGGTTTGGGTGGTGTTAAGCAATGCGTAGGGGTAGCATTAGGTAATGGCTCTGGCGATGCTAGCGGCACATGTAGTGGTTTAGGTAGCGCGTATGGTGGTTTAGGTATTTTGTGGTGTTTTGGGTAATACGTGTGATTAAGAAAATCGTCCTTTGAATCCCCTGTCGATGTGATATTTATAAACTCAAAATCAAAATTTTCATATCGACGATACGAAAGATACGATTGCAATTCTTCCAAGATTCACCCTAACTTCCAGAAACCTTAGTTTATTTTAGGCTTTCTATTTCAAGCCCAATCTAATCCTAATTAAATATAGCCCGATAACTCAATAAATCCCGATTTGAACCCTTAAATTAGATGAATTTTTATTCTATATTAGTCTCGTTCAAAATTAATTAATTAAGCTCATCTCATCACCTGATCCAACAACCCAACTTAATTAAACTTGACAGACTCGACTCATGACTCAACTTAATATTTTTTTTATTTTTCATTTTTTCTTTTTATTTTTTTCTTTTTAATATTTTTCTATTTATTTATTAACCTGACTCAATAAAAAAAATGACAAAAATGATATGTCTACAGTTGCCCCTCTTTGTAGCGAAGTTTGATTAGAATTTTGCTATAAAGACAAAAAAGATAGCCATTTTTGCTAGACCCAACTTGGATAATCTGAAGAAAATAGATCTTTTCAAGATTACTCTTTCTTTTGGTGGATAATTCGAAGAGGATAGATCCTTTCACAATTTCTTTTGATTTAATTCAAAGAAGATAGATCTCTTTGAGATTCGACTTTGACTTGTGATCTGAAGATGATAGATCTCTTCAGGATTCTTGCTTTTTTTTTGTTGGTGGATGACTCGAAGAGGATAGATCTCTTCAAAATTTCTTTTGGTTAATCTAAAGAAGATAGATCTCTTTGAAATGCATTTTAGTTAATCCGAAGTAGATAGATCTCTTTAAGATTCAACTTGGTTAACCTGAAGAAGATAAATCTCTTCAAGATTGATCTTTAGCTATTTCGAAGAGGATAGATCTCTTCAAGATTGGTCTTGGTTGATCTGAAGAGGATAGATCTCTTCGAGATTTTGACTTAGACTTGGCTAATCCGAAGAGAATAGATCTCTTTGAGATTTTTTTCAAAAACTCGTTTAATTCTTCTAAATATCTCTTTTCAAAGACTTTTAAGATTAATTTTTTTCTGGGACTAAAGGATTTCTTAGATAGCAACTGATTAGCATGCTTAAATCGAATCCTAATATTCACTCATTCAATTAGCAAAATTTCATGAAAGGACTGTGATTGCTACTTCTTTCTTTTTTCCTCTTTTCTTT
Source organism: Lumnitzera racemosa (assembly GCA_024138005.1). Lineage (NCBI taxonomy): Eukaryota > Viridiplantae > Streptophyta > Magnoliopsida > Myrtales > Combretaceae > Lumnitzera > Lumnitzera racemosa. Next base: position 112,068,087 of record JAMXBC010000004.1, read on the forward strand.
TTTTCTTCTTCTTTTTTTTTTTTTTGAAATCTCCCAAAGTTTTGAGTCTTGTAACTAAACCATGCTCATGCCTTGAATTTACTTTGTTCGACACCAATTTTTAGTTTCCACTCTTCATGACTTCTGAACGATAAATCTCTTTTTGAAAGAAATAAAATTAAATTATTAAGAACATTTGATTTTGTTTATTTGGTGATTCATTGGTAAGGGTTTAAGTGTATGAGACTAGAAAAATATGGTACTTAAGGGTTTATTGGTGAAATGTTTGTCGGTCAATGACCATCCAAATTCGAAAACATTCATGGATATCAACTTTACTTATAAACGATGAAAGATTAACCACAAACTTATTCAAGAAAAATTGAAATCTTTATTGAACTCATTTTTCATGGATAATAAAACTTGATGGCATCTACTGGTCCCTTTAATTCTAGGTCATCCATCTCTGCCAACACTAATGCGCCTCCTAATAATACCCTTTTCACAACATAAGGACCTTCATAATTCAAAGCAAACTTTCCCCTAAGGTCTTTTGCATTTGCTAATACTTTCTTCAACACCAAGTCTCCCTATTTAAAGTATCTCGAGCGTACTTTCTTATTAAAAGCTCGGATCATTCATTGTTGATAACACTGACCATGACATATCGCTGCAAGCCTCCTTTCATCTAGGAAATTCAAATGTTCCATTCTCTTCTTCACCCACTCTGCTTCATCGAGCTGAGTTTCCGCCAATACTCAGAATGAAGGTATTTCTACTTCCACTGATAGTACTGCTTTAATTCCATACACCAATGAATACGGTGTTGCACTAGTAGATGTTCTAATTAAGGTTCTATAGGCCATGAGAGCAAAGGGAAGCATCTCAACCTAGTTTCTATAAGTGATCGCCATCTTCTCGATGATTCTTTTGCATCTACTCCATTCATCTAAGGTCGATATAGAGTCAAGTTTCTATGATTAATGTTAAATTAGTTGCACATATCATCCATCAACTTGTTATTCAAATTTGTCCCATTATTTGTAATAATAAACTCGGGTGCACCGTATCTTGCAATAATATCTCTTTTCAAGAATCTGACCACTACTCGTTTGGTTACCATAGCATACAACTTGGTAAAATGGTCGATAGCAACTAAATTGAATATGTGTCCGTTTGAAGCCATTCGCAAAATTGGACTAATCGTGTCAATTCCCCACATCAAGAAAGGCTAAGGAGTTAATAGCATATGCAATTCTTCGGAAGGAGCATTGATTTTATTAGCATAAACCTGACATAGGTAATAGTACCTCACGTACTTGATACAATTTGATTCCATCGTCATCCAAAAATACTCCATTCTCGTTATCTTTCTGGCTAACATATACCCATTCATGTGAGGACTACAAACTCCTTCATGCACTTCTTTCATTAATTTCTTGGCTTCCTCTTCATCCACACACCTTAGTAGTATTGCATCTGGTGATCTCTTGTACGATGTAGCTCTACTTAATAGGAAATGAGTAGCTCATCTTCTTAAATTTTTTCTGTCTTTTCTATCAGCATCTTTAGGAAACTCCCCCATTTGAAGTAACTTATTGATATTATGATCCCATGGTTCTTTTGTTCCCTTTTCTTGAACTGCAAGGCAAAAAGTCAGTTTTTCTTCTACTTCAATCTTCAAGGGTTAAATTTCTATCCCATCTGTAACTTTCACCATTGACGCTAACGTGACCAATGCGTAAACAAATTGATTTTAGATTCTTAGAATGTAAATGAATGAAATCTTCTAGAATTTTTTCAATTAGCTTTCCTAAATGTTCATAATAAGATATCAATTTCTCGTCCTTCATCTTATACTCTCCCAAGATTTAGAGAATTATAAGGGAAAAATCTTCGTATACTTCAAGCTCCTGTATTCTAATATCTAGCGCCATTTTGAGCCCCAAAATACAGGCCTCATATTTTGCTATATTGTTGGTATATGGGAATGTTAATCTTGTTACCATAGGGAAATAGTTACCCTCAGGTAAAACCAATATTGCTCCTATCCTACATCCAAATACTTTGTGTACTCTATCAAAATACATTTTCCACCCTAATTTTTCACCACTCAATTCATTCACCATCACCACACTTTCATCAAGAAATTGTGCTTCTGAACCATCATCATCATCTTCTAATAGGTATTTTGCCAATTGATCAACCATTACCTACCCTTTGACTAAATTTTAACTTACGTACCTTAACAGGTCATATTTCGTCAACAACTCTATTAAGTAATAGAGAGTGTACTACCTAAGCCTACGCATCACCCATATCAAGGCACAATATGTTCTTTCTACCTCTGAGTATTTTTGTTTATCCTCTGTGAACTTCTTGCTTAAATAATATATAAGATGCTCTTTTCTTCTCGTTTCATCTTTCTGTCCTAGCATATATCCCATTGATTCAGGAAGAATTGTCAAGTAAAGAATCAAGGGCCGTTTTAATGTGGGAGTGACCAATACGGGAGGATTCATGAGATACTCTTTGATTTCAGCAAATGGTCGCTCATACTCTTCATCCCATTCAATGGCTACATTTTTCCTCAAAAGTTTGAATAACAACTTGCATCTATCAGTTAACTGCGATACAAACCGAGCAATGTAATTCAACCTTCCTAACAGTCTTTGAACTTCTTTACAGTCTTAAGTGCTGGCATGTTTATGATTGCCTTAACTTTATCTAGATCTACTTCAATTCCTTTTCTACTGACTACAAAACCCAACAATTTGCTTGAAGTTACTCCAAAGGTGCACTTTTCAGGATTTAACTTCACTTGAAACTTCCTCAATCGTTCAAATAGCTTATGCAAAATATCCACCTGATTTTAGTCCTCCTTAGATTTGGCGATCATGTCATCCATGTAAATCTTAATTTCCTGATGCATCATGTCATGAAACAAAGCTTCCATAGCACGCTAATAAGTTGCCCCAGCATTCTTCAACCCGAAAGGCATCACACGATAACAAAACGTTTCCTAAGTGGTAATGAAAATTGTTTTGATTTTATCTTCTTTTATCATTTTAATTTGATTATATCCCGAGGAACCATCTATAAACAAGAAAAGATGGTTCCCGGCTGTGTTATCTACTAATATGTCAATATACAGTAAAGGAAAGTTATCCTTTGATATCACCTGGTTTAAATCATGAAAATCTACGCAAACCTTAACTCTCCTATTTTTTTTTCAATACTGACACCACATTGGCCACCCATTCGGAGTAATCCGACGCATCTATGAACCCAACTTCTAGCAACTTCTTCACTTTTTCTTTTATTTGAGGAGCATATCTGGCTTAAATCGTCTAAGCTTTTGTCTTTTCGATTTCATTTCTTCCCTGGTTAGCAATTTATGAACCATAATAGATCAATCTAACCCAAGCATATCTTCATAAGACCAAGCAAACATGTCCAAGTATTCTGATAGCAATCGAGACAACTCCTGTTTTTGATTATCCGTTAAATTACTACTAATTTTTAAGTTTCGTGGATTTTCCTCTATCCCTAAATTAATCACAACCAATGGTTTGTCAATAACCACTTTGCCATGTTCATGTTGATGCCAACTCTCTTGAATTTCATTTAGAGTCTCAATATCATCTCTAACGCCTAGCCCAGTAGAGCCAAAGGTAATATTGGTACTTTCATTGTTTACATGTGCGAGATGTCAAGTACATTCATTGTTTTTATCGGATCTAAAGAGTAAAGGAAAAAAGAAAAGGACAACAAATAATAATAAAGAAGAATCGATAGAAATGAATGAAATTTATTGAATGTATGAATTCAAATTGTCTAAAAGAAAAGGCTTAACTAATCGAACTAATTATCAAAATCGAATGTTCCTAATTAATCTAATTTTGCATTTCTAAAGAGACCTATTAACGGGAACGGAAAACCAATTGCACAAGGAAATTGGTATGCTAATATCTTCCTTCTCGTTAAGACCAATGCTGTATTGCTGAGTCAAGGCCTTAGATAGTCCGGCTACTTCGAGTTCTTGAACACCAGCTGGTACTGGAAACGTCTGGCGAATGTCCGAAAAGTCCATGTGAGCATAGTACGGCTAATCTCCTCTCTTGCTTATGGTTTTAGCCTTCATTTCTTGAATCTCCTCTTCAGTGGGCTTATACCTAAGCCCAAACGTTCCAATCTGCTACATAGGTTATTTTACATGACCCCGTTTCCTCTGTCTTGACTCTTCGATCACATTGAATTCTTAAAAAATTTACAATCCTAACTCTTCCAATTCTTCATCTCCGACATAGGGAATAGTCGTCTCTTTATAAATCTCGCAGTCTTGCTCCTCAAGAATAGTAACCAACTGCTCGTTGGCTATGAATTTCCCTTTCTAGACTGGACGAAATTGCCCCTACTGAATGAATCCACGGTCTTCCTAATAGGAGGTTAAAAGTTTGCGATATATCTAAAACTTGAAAAAGAATAGTGAACATTTGTAAGCCGATCTCTACTTGCAACCCAATTTCTCCAATTATCTCCCTTTTTGATCCATCAAAAACTCTTACTAAAATCGAGCTGGGCTTTATCTTAGTTACATCGACTCTGAGTAAATTTAGTGTCGCCAACGAACACACATTCAATAAAGACCCATTATCTATTAGAACTTAAGCAACCACTTTCCCTACACACATAACCACTATAAAGAGGGGCTTCGTGTGCTGGTTTCCTTCTTTACCTAACTCATCTGGCGAAAATGAAATCTAATCCATTACAAATATCGAGTTCACTACTAATCCCAGCTTTTTGGTGGAAATCCCTTCAGGTACTTTGACATCTTTCATAATTTTAATTAATGCCTCTTGGTGAGTATCTGATGATAACAACAAGCCCATTAGAGAGATCTAAGCCTATACTTTAGCTAGCTGGTCCATTATCTTGTATTCACTGGCCTTCACTATTTTCTTGACAATATTCTGATCTTTATCATTTGTATCTTCAAAGATCTTTTGAGAAGCTTCTTCCACAACAGTCTTCCTTTTGACTTCCTCATTCTGATCATAAACTTGTCTCGAGCGCTAAGCCCACCGACCATATGTGATGAGGCCCTAGCTGTCTGATTCATCGCCTGATAATCCAGAGGTGCTGCTTTGTAATTCTCCGGGGCTATTAGGACATTGAAAGAAATCTTCTTAGGCTTTCCAAATTCCTCAATCTTCTTAGTCTTCCCATTATACTTAAAAACCAATGGCTTAGGCCCATCTCTAGTTATTCCAATCATCTAAGCCACATTCTTGGCTTTTGCAATAAGTCAATCCTCTTCCCCAAATTCCGGACCCCATCCAGTGGGTGGGAGGTGTCTTCTTCTCAGCTACTTCAGGATTAGGAAGCCTTTCAGTGACAATAGCTTCCTTAATTCAGCACCCTAAGGCCACAATTTCTATAAAGTTAGACGTAGGGTACCCGACTAAATGTTAGTAATATGGGCTTCCAAGAGTGTTGATGAAGGCTAAAGTCAAGTCCTTTTCTATCAAGGGTAAAGTCACCCTAGCCGCCATGGCCCTCCATATCTAAGCATATTCTTTAAAGTTTTCGTTAGCCTTCTTTCATAGATTATTCTAATCCCACATGGATGAGGCCACTTCAATGTTAAACTTATACTAGTTGTAGAAAGTCCGTACTAACTTATCCTAAGTATCGATCTCATTCAAATACAGTTAAACATACTAGGTTAAGGTGGGCCCAGTTAAACTATCTTGAAAATTTTGTATCATCACCTTATCATACTTCATGTATTTCCCCATTTTCCTAATGTACAACCAAGTGTGAAGTTTTAAATAGTCAATCCCATCGTATTTCTCGAATTTTCTCTTTTTTAAAAAAAAAAGTCAACTAAGCAAATAAATGAATAATAATAATGATGATGAGTAAGAGTAAGAGACTGCACAATTAATGAAAATTTTATTTACTAAAGCTGCAAATTTATTAATCATAAGATCCAACTTATACAATGAACTAAAAGAAAAGAGAAAAAAAAAAAAACTCCTAACTAATCTTCCTAAAAATTTAAATCTTATATTTACAAGAGTCGGCAGATCTAATTGGGACAGGCTTTATCAACTTCCTTCATAAATCTTCGTATCATAACGTCCCTTTCTCGGATCTTACTCCTCAAGAATCGATTTTCCTCTAACAATCTTCATCAACTTCATTCGATACACAAAAAAAAAAAAAAAAGTTTGTACAAAGTGCGATTCCAAATTCATTTACAATGTAAAGCTCAATATTATCACATGGATCAATTATATGATATAAAATTTTGTATTAACAACTTTGGCACGCTAAAATTCATAATAAAAGTTGCACTACACCAGAACATACACAAAGTATCATGATATTCCTCAAGCAAAGTGTTGAAGTCTTTTATAGTAATGACCTGGAGTTCATTAGAGCTTGAAGATTAAGCATGTTCAATGGGGAATATTTTTGAGATAGATAACTTTTTGTGAAGTAATTAATAGTAAGGATAAAACCATGAAGCATATCATGACAAAATGAATAATAACTCAATATGTTGAGTTCTAATAATTACCCGATATAAGTGGTATCAAAGTAACCCATTAATTAAAAAAAAAAAACACACACACATGTTAACATTGAGTTATAAATTGTAACACAATGCTTTTGACAACATAAAAGTTTAAACACATTAAAGTATTTGCAATTCTTATACAATTCAGTGAGCATCAATCAATTTTGCTATTATTGAAAGATTCACACAACTGATTGTTCAATCGATTCCATTATAGTAATATAAACATAAAACCTTATTTAGTTATATCACAGAAACTCGATAAGCTATTAAACTGGGCAACACAATTATGGTATGACATAATTTTATCAGTGAACAATATCGATGATTCCACGACGAACAATGAGTCAAACCTCAGTCACATTTATGAAAATATTATTCCAAAGTATTGACATAAGACGTATTGAAAAACAGTGTATGCAGGTACTTTACATCCATATATTTCGCTTGGGATATTTAGCAATTGCGATCAACTAAACACAGGAGAGACGTTCTATGTACTGATAGGCGTCAAACCACTCCTAATCAAGGTAATATGCACCATCGTCTCCGAAGTCGCTCAACACCGGCTGGCCAGGAGAAAAATTACAAACAAGTATCTCAAAACTTCCACTTTGGAGATTGTATCACAATACTTTACCGGGTTATATGCAGTGCATCACCAGATAATAGTCTTCCTCTCTTTCTTCCCTAACAAGGCTAAGTATAGAGAATCCCATGTAATGCACTGCTGTAACAAGGCCCTCCGTAGATTTAATCGGAGCTTTGTCAAAATTAACTCGGTATTTCACAAACCACTCGGAATAGTCCCTCTCCATCTCATACACATTGAATTGTGTTGTGGGAACCTCACATATAGCAGCAATATGTAAATCGTCCCTTGACTCTCCCAAATACCTATACCTCCAGCCATTCCAATCAAGACGATTCGGTGGCATCGGCTTTTCTTGAAGACGCTCTGTGTCAACACGAAAATACAAGGAATTACCAAGGTTGCTCGTGCTGGTCCAGTGAATTGCTCCATTCCAGTATACACCGCCTCCAAAATTAGTGTTCTCTGTCGTAGTGAATGGATTTCGTAAGAGCCTCCAGGGACCTTGATTTTGATGTGTAAATTTCAATCTGATAACGGTCTTCCAAAGTGTCGCTTTTTTCTAATACATATGACTTTGTATTGAGGTGATTTGATGGTGATCAAAGGCAAGATTGATGCCGTAGACAAACCCTAGAAACCCTGGACCTGAAATTCAGAGGAGGTAAGAGTGGTGTATTGCATAATAGTAGGGTTGTAAACTTAAAGACGTGTGATTTGCTTCTCTTCTGCGAAATCCATCGTATGGCTGCAAAATCCGTAATCTTCCAGGATCATCGGTAAACCTAAGAAATTTGAGAGGTGGAGAAATCCGCATGTTCCTCAAATTGACAAATTCGTATTCAGGAGTCACGTGATCTGAGGAAGGCTGCGAGCGATGGTCTGAAACGGATTCAGGATAACGGGAAACGTGAGGACTGGAAATCAGAGAGAGCCAGTGCTTGGACACAGTTTTTGAACTTGAGGAGAGACCTTATGGGAACTCTGACAAGGATTTGGGTTAGGAGATGCATCGTTTTCTCCAACTAAGTTGGCTGAAGTAGAAAGCGCATTGCTCGGGGAATTTGTTGTTCTTCTACGAGAGAGCTTTCTGGTGGAGCACATTAGTGAAAAGCATAAAGCGACAACGGCTCTGCATTGAATTGAATCTCTCTTCAGATTCTTCCAGGACCTAGTGGGCTGTGCTGTGGCTCTTTGCCAAGGGTTTGCATGTTTTGTAGTGTCTTCGAACGTGGAAGAAGAAGAACATTTGGTGGAAAGATTGCAAGGTAAGCCACTTGCAGGAGATGATTGCCATGTAAACTTGGGGGAGTTAGTTTTGACTTTGGTCTCTACTTTTAACTGGAAGCGTGCAACAGAAGCTATAGGGAAAAACCATATGTTGAACATTTTCAATTTAGAAATAAGCTATCCTGAACATTTTTAATCGATTCACATTAAGACAATTTGGAGAATTTTTGGGCCCAGCACTAACCAATTAAGTGTGAACGGATAATAATTATTATGTTCATTCGCTCGATTCCATTCAAATTAAGTTCTCCATTCTCCTTGTTATACCTTAATAAAAAATAAAAAAAAAAAAAACTAACATTTGGTACACTGATATTTCATCAATAAAAGACACCATTTCTCTTACAGTAGAAAAGATGAGATCTGTAAACAGACAAGAAGGGAAGTTACTGACAACAGCCAAATGCCGAAGCGACAAAACTTGCGTTTACGTGATTATAAAATGAAAAATATTACATTTCCTTCCTTTTTCTTTTTTCTTTTTTCTTTTTTTTTCCTTCTCATTTATGGAAATAAATATTCAATTATAACTGCAAGCTTAATTATATTTGTTTCTTTAACAGAAAGAAATCTGAAAATGGAGATGAAATGAGAGAATAAAAGGTGTGAGATCCCACCGGGGCCAACTAATAAGCTAATTGTCAGGTGGGTAGGGTGGCGTTATACTTTGGTAGTTAAATCGTTCTGCTTTCCATAGAAAAAAGAAATAGTCGACAGTGACTGTGGAAGAATAATTTTGGCTAATGACTTATTACAATGACAGAGAGAAAAATTCTTTCCCACTGCTGTAGTATAAATTAAAACTTCTCGAAATGAAAGAAACCCAAACGACAATGTCCAGTTCTGATGCCAGATTAATCATTCACAGCTTTAGGTGCCTTCTTTAATGAGGTGAACCTGAAATTTCCAGAATACATAGCCTCCTTGTCTGCAGAACGGTTCCAAAGCTTTTAAGATTAAAATGCTGTTTCTTCAAATTTATATACAGCGGCCAAATGACTGAGGCTGTTTGGAAATAAATAGCATTAGAAACCAGAAGAAAAAGATGAAGTGGTTCACCAGTAAGGGAGAGGCAGTAGGATTCCCTGCGAGTATATCTTGCCATTGCCTGCAACAATGACGAATGTTATTTATAAATAATAGTAATTAAAAAAGAAAAGGAGATAGAATGGCGAATCTCATCTAATACATGCATAAAAAAAAGAATTATACATTGCAAGAAACCAAAGGCTGTGAAGAGGTTAGTCTTCACAAAGTAAAACACATACTAGAAGAAACTACATGCTACCTTTTTATAAAGATAGCTCAATGCAAGGATGCAGAGAATTATTCAGAAACCTTGACAAAAGCTGAGATAGCTCATACCTGGACTGCAGAGGTCAAAGCAGCATCGTCTGACTCTGCCAAACCATCATCACAGAATACATTTCTGCACCATGTAATAAGTCTGGAATTAAGAAATGTCTCAACCATAAGAATGGATCTCCAATGATGGGATCACTTAAAACAAGTTTCAACCTCATTAACATAAAGGTAGCTACCTTATTTCATCTGGAAAACCAAAAACCACTAATAATGTGACGAAATATATCAAAACTACAGGGAAATATACTAAAAATCCTAAACCTTTAGATGAAATGTTATATGAGTTGTGAATCTCTTAGGAAGCAAATGAGTCCTGGTGCACTTCACTGTATTCCATTAAACCCCAGCTCATGTGGCGATTCCAATTTTTCTTTTTCCTTCCTTTCTTTCTTTCCTTCCACTGACGCAACTGCATCAATGGCTATATTAACCCTAAACACCTAGGGCCTGTATGAGACCACTAAACGAACTGTTCAACAAAATATTAAAATCCTTCCAAAAGTGATTAGTCAAGAATTTCTTCTTCGTATCAAAGTGAGATTTATTCAAAGAGTTTATATCTTGGATGAATTTTTTAAATCGGAAGCTTTGTGATTCGGTCCTCTGCTGGACTGTAAAGTCTAGTAAGTAATTTCAAGGAAGGTTTCAATGAGAAGCTCATCTTACTGGCCTACGTGGAGATTTTTAGGAGTTTGTCCATGCCATCACCTTTTGTGAGGTGCACTTCAAGGTAGAGAAGGAAGTTTCCACCTTTGGATTTATGAAAGGTAGAGGATTCGGCAGCAGTAATGGTGGTTATGGTGGTCAGGGGAGAAGATAGCTGTGGAGTAGGTGGCTACCAAACCCACCATGCTTTTCCACGTGTCACAGGTTGCTTAAAGGAAGTGTTTGTGTGTGTGTGTGTGTGTGTGTGAGAGAGAGAGAGAGAGATAAGGTTGTTGGGGAGACCAGCCACTAGCCACATATCTGGTAATTGGATTTCGCATAGGGTTGGGTAGTATTGACATGGTCGCTAATATGGCCATCCAAAGGCAGAAAAATATTTGGAGTTGTCACATCACCAACTACAGAACATGATAACTGAAAAAATATGAAAACCACAGCATATATATGAGCTCGTGCTAGATTAATTTCACGTGGTATTAGCACAGCTGGACACAACTTCAAATCCCTATGCATCATTTCAACTCCATTTCACTAAGTGATCCACTTGATCTGCTTTAATAAAATTCCCAGCCCACAAATAAGGTGGAGTGCACAAAATCCACAAGTTGAAGCTTTCAGATGAGTTGATCGTGGAACAAAATTTAACATATGAAATAGCCTACACCGATTTAAAATGTTTAGGACATGTCTGCACTCTCAAAAAGATTTAGGATTAATTTAACATTTCCCTTGAAGATTTAAGAATACTGGATACATTTTTCTTCGCTGTAACCCAAACTTGAATGCATATAGGTTTTACCTCCATATAACTTTTTCCAACTCATCCTTTTTAGCTTCTGGACTCATGGCAAAATCATATGCAACAATATTTCCATAGAATATCTTCTCCAAGTCCTTCATCCACCTGGTCAACAATAAGTTAACCTGACAATCCATAGATTAGAGAACTATGAATGCAATACAAAGCCCCATGAGGGAAAAGGGGGGAAAAAAGAAGGAAAAAAAAGAAAAAAAGAATACAGAAGAACTTAACTCTATGTAGATTGTTATTCAGCTAAGAACTAATCTAGAAAAGATACCTCACCGAAATATGTATATAAATACACACACAAAAGAAGGTTGCTTGACTCTGAAGAACTTATTATGATTTAGACTGTTATTCAGCTAAGAGCTAATCCAAAAAAGATACCTCACCAAAGAGATTCACAATATTATGACATGGAAATACAAGAGATTGCGACCCAATTTTAGTTGCTTGAAACTTGGCAAATTAGAAAGTTATATATAGTCATCAAGTAAACACGAGATATCTATAGGGCACCTAACCAGAGAAATTTACTATCTTTCCAATATAAGAAAATGAGCAACCACTCATCAAATCTTTGATAGTAACTATAACAGCAGAAAACAGAGGCAAGAACAGTATCCTGTAAGCATAGTTTCTTTTTTAGGTTAAAAAACAGATTACTTGATTCCAATAAATTTGGAAATCCAAGAATAAAAAGGATGTTGGCTGAAGAAGAACATTTATGACAAACAGTCATTACAAAAGGACCTTACAACATACCCCAGCTTTTGATACTCTCAGTTCCACATCATGGTTGTAAATCTCATATAAATATTGGCCAAATTCAACACCTTCTTTTCCCTCCTCTTTCAGTCGGCACAAGCATAGCCACATATGTAATACAAGCAAGGAAAATGTGGTTTTGAATGTTTTCTCTAGATTAAATACTGCATTTCAGAAATCAGATTCCATTATGAATAGCCATAGACAATTAATTTAGGATAAAAATAAAATAGATCAAAATTTTTATATCCATAAAAATAGAAAAAGATATATTTGCTGTTTGGTGTTAGTATATAACTAAAAGAAGGGCATACCTTCATATATGGCAGGCTGATCTACCTGTGAAAGGATCCGTCTGTAGACAACGTTCGCCCCTCTAATAGATTTGCTTTGCTTACTGTAGAACAGCATCATCTTAAGAATAACATGCCGAATGCCTTCATACTTAGGTTCCTCGATTCTTAATGGGGAGTTTCCAGCCAAGGCCAAAGAACAAGGATTGGACCGAAACAATTTATCCAAGTTAACCTGATGAAAACATTAGCTGTTTTCAGCAATAAATTAACTCTAGTCCCAACCAAACCAGGGAACTTTTCTATTATAAGCAAATTAGCCATGACACGATATGGACCATGTTAGTTGCTTTGATCAAGAAGCTAGCAGTTCTCAGCCATGATTATAGGTGAGAGAAAACCATTCCTTCATTTTCTGCACCAAAATTTCAGAAACTGGAACACTGTAGAGCTCCCATGCCTGTTAAACATAAGTCTTCAAACACAACAGACTATTGAGATGCCTCGGTTCATTTACTCTTGTGAATGTAGAAACTTTAAGTTAAGAATTCTCCAGTTTCTACACATGAAACAGGCATTGGATGGTATTTCAAAGACATATCTACCCAAAAATTCATGAGCTTATCAGTTGTTCACAGACTGTAGAAATGAAAAATGCCACCATTCAATTTCATCAATATGAATGGTGCACAGTTCTAGGAACCATGTGTTTCTGGTTTACCTGATCATGCACAACTGCACAAGACTATTTTCATGGACAGAGACAATCCCACTTGATAGGAGAAGGCCTAGAAGCTAGATGTGCATTATACTACTAGAAACTACTGCCTAAACCTAATTGAACTGCACATGTGTAAGAAATGCATGATGCGACTTCGAGCACATAATGTTTCGTGTTGAGGTTTGATAAGCTACTTTCAATTAAGATTTTGATTTACAAAATTATTGTACTTAAGCAAATGTACCAAAAGTAAGTGCAGTAATTGAAAGGAATAGATGATATTGAGGTTAGATTCAGGTTCCCCAAGTTGAAATAACTTGCTGATCACATGTAACTAGAAGGAAAACAAGTCATCACAAAAGGGGAAGGATAAAGAAATGATAAAAGTGTTTGTGTCTATTGTCCTTTCTGATGTTGTATGAGGCTCTCAAAAAGAAGGAGAAGAAGAAGAATAAGAATTATTTGCTTCCAATCCCAAAAACTGTTTGCTTAAGTTTATCATAAGCATCAGTAATGCACCTACAAAAATAATTACCTTCCTCATACCAGTTTTCAGCATGGCTTAGAAATATTGCTGGCAATGAGTTGCCCATCATTGTCAAAATATTTGTCGATTTTGCTTCTCTTTAAGTGCTCGGAAAGTTCGATAATGAAGTTTTTTTTTTTTTTTTCTTTCTAAACCAGCCATTAGATCCATGGTTAACACACTTGTTTAATTCATAGGTATTACATCTGTGCATTGCTCCAAACTACGAAGTACCAAATTCACTATATTTTAGTGAAGTCAATGATTGTGCCGAATTCCAGCTCAAGGTGCTGAGTCGTGTGCGATAAGCAAGCTCTCTAACTTGGTTATCCATATCAATGCTGTCTATCCCCAAACTAGGTGCCTTTGCAAAGATTTGATACAGTGAATTCAATAAGAATGTCTTTCTCAGTACACTATCTCAGGATACATCCAGCACACCATAAATTTGCCACGATTGTGCTCGGGGAACCTAAATTCTATTATTAAAATGCTCTGTTCATTCCCTATGAAATCATAAACCCGCACCCAACAGAGACAGGAAAAGAGGGCAAAGGAGAGTGGGGTTGTAATTACATACCGCGGGGTTGGTGGACAAAGCATTGTGAGAAGAATGTGCACCAGCAACAGCAGCTAGGGTTCTACTCGTGAATTGAAAATTCTTCTTTAATGGGCGTGGCCTGGATACTTGATTAATAGCTCTAATCCACCTCATTGACATCCAATCCTCAATTACTTATCCTTTTCCTCAACTGCATTTATAAATTTTAACAAACTCAAGACTGCAACTATATATTAAAAAGAGAAAAGAGAGATCATATGTTGCGTTGATTAACAACGAAGAGATACAAAATGTACACCATGGGATCGTCAATAAGATTCGATACAATTCAATAGAAGAAGACTAGGAACAAATAAATGAATGGAAACAAACAATAGCAAGAGAAACTGACCGGAAATTCACAAGTTTCTTCAATTCAATTTTGAATCTTTTTTTGTTATATGAGATTGAGACATGAATAGGAGATGAACAAATGACACCTTAACATATCAGAGTTGCGCTGAGATTAACGTTGAACTTACAAGTAATAAAACCCCAGTCAGTCACACTGGAAACTTGATAGCCGAGCCAGGAGATATAACAGACAGACGGAATGCACGCTCGGGCCGGACCCTAAGCCCTTTCATCCGACCCAAGCGCCATTTATATATATATATATATATATATTTGCCAAATATATATATTTATATATATATATATATTTTACTAGTGACAAAAGTATACTGGTGAATAAAATGATCCACTTTGACTAATTGATTAAAAGAATTGAGCTCGTTTAACTGGTTTTTCAAATAAACTAAAGTTATTAGATATTAAACTACCTTTTAAGTAAGTTAAATAGGTCAATTTACAATCTAAAATTATAAGTATATAAATAGACTAACCAAGCTCATCGATTTTAACTCATAAATTAAATAGATTACATTTATTTGATTGGATTTTTTAACGAGTCAAAAACACTAAGCTTTAACTTACTTTTTATGTTGGTTAAATGACCTTTTTCACAAATCAAAGTTCACTTAACTAGTGTTGCATTTCTCATTTCGTTTTTTCTCTTTTTTTTTTTTCCATTTGATGAATATAAGTTTGGATGGTTCTTATCATTTCACAGCCCACTTTATATTTCTGGGACTAATAAATTCATTTTAGGTTCTCATTCATCAGTTCTTACATTGGTAGGAAAAATTAAGCACATAGCTGTTAACATGTCATAACGTGTTCTTACAAATTACCTAACTTATATTGGTTCGAGTATGTTACTTTCATAATAACATGTTATTATTCATTAACATCTTTCATAAATTAAGCGCATGGCTCTTAACATGCATAATCTATTCTTGCTAACTAAATCAATTTATATTCGTATGTTATTTTCATAATAAAAAGTTATTACTTCCAATCTTTTACTCTCTCTCTCTCTTTTCACCTTTTGATGAATATAAACTTGAACGGTTTCAATCCTAATCACACCATAGGCCAACGGATATTTGTGAGACCATTAGTCATTAATCATCAACACAATTCTTACATTAGCGGTAGAAAATAAGTACATAAATCATGTCATGATAATTTGTATTGGTATGAATCTGTTATTTTCATTAAAAAAAAAAAAAGAAAAAAGAAAAATTGTTATTACCCATTAATATAGTTATTACATATCATAACTAATTTTTACTTAACTTATCAAGCCGATAGCCATTCATTTTTTAATTAACAAAGGGGCATATGGATATGAAATTTTTTGCCTTCGTGTTGCTGATATTTGATTTAAAAAGAAGAATATATTGGTGAATGTTATACGGGCATGTGTTCATAATACTTTTCTTATTGATACAATAATATATATATTAAATAAGTGTTTTAAGCGAATTTTACGTCCATAGTATTTATTTCTTTTCCTAAGAGAAATTTTTTAAACAAAGAAAAGAAAAAGGCTATTTAGGCCCTTTAAAGCTAATTGAAACTTTTGCATTAAAAAAAAAAATTAATTATGTATATTTCTTATTTATTTAAAATCATCTCCATATTAATTTGAGCGATTGAGTTCCAATCGGTAAAATGTCTTACAAGTTAAGATTAATATTCAATAGAAGTTTTCTTTTCTTTTTTTTGGTGTAAACATGGGATATGTATCGATAAAGTCAAACTAAATTTACTCAAACAGAAAATAGACAATACATCCAGGATCTAAGCAAGAGGAGTCCTAGACTCCTCAATATGTATATGTATTACACATAAGTCCTTCATGGAAAGAGGGTGGATACTAGTTGGACGTATTATAAAATACAAAACATTTACCAACTTTAGAAGACTAAACTAGACAAGATAATCTATGTGCCACCTTCAATGAATTCCAATAAAAGTCTCAAGGCTGGATAGTTTAGCCACACATGCATTAAAAACATGAACAAACTTGCAAATACCGCCATATTCAGAATAAGCAAGTAAATTACTGCTTTTAAATCTATGTAAAATTCATGCCATATTGATGTAAAAGAAGAGTCCCCATTATATTCGGCCGATAAAATGTCAAGAAACCATATGCTTAAAGAATCCTATGGTCCATTGACCCCTCTCATTTTGCCACACCACCCAATTTTGCTTGTTATGTGCAATTATTAATCAACGCATCATCCATCCTGCATCTGGTGGAGACAGAATGATTTTTCTATGACTTCCAAATAAAAGTCATGATCCGGATTAGTCTTTTTGGATCAGAAAAACGAATTGCCTAGACGTTTTCTTTAACCTGTGTATTAATGGGAAACCTAGATAAGTTTTTTATTACTTATTACTTCTCCTCCTAATGAGTTGATGTAACTAAATGTTGGAACTGCCAGGGTTGAAAATCTTTGTACTCCATTCAAATATATCATAACGCAAATATTTTGGGGACAAAACCTTAAATGTTCATCAAGACAACTACATCGACGATGAGCAGTAGCATTTAAATTCTAAGCTCTAATTTTTGTTTCAATATCCCTAAAACACCATAAAAACATATTCACTTTTAGATCCATATTCACGAACCATATCCACTCCAATTTAGAGCTTCTTTGCAATCGATTTTATGATGGTGATAATATATATATATATATATAATGAAGCTTTAGTTTTTCTCTGCTAGAAGCTAAGATGTTACACTCATCCTCTTTGTCATATATCAATTAAATTGGTCCATCCTATAATACTAGAAACTCCTACATTGGTTGTCACCATGCCATAGGAAACCTTATCTGCAGTGGTCACTTTCTCGCCATTCCATTAAGACTTAGATAACCAATAACTACTAAATGTTAAGTATTATCCATTTTGAGCTAGGGTCATTAAATAATGGATAGGATTAAGCCAACCAGAGACCAATATTCAAAGTAGAAGTTAGCATTATTCCAATTCTCTAGTTATTATAACACCCTTATATTTAACTTAGTTTTGTCTTGGGACTGTTTCCTTCCACATTGTCAAGAATGAAACAAGAGATAAAAGTCGTACTCCCTTTAGTACCTTATGTATAGTAAATGCTTCCCCAAGACCTTCATATGTTTAAATTCCTACCATTTCTTAATACCCAAAGCTTTATTACCCTCACTCAACTTTGTAGCTCCAAAACCTCTAAGGCTATATGTCAACTATTCTTTCCCAATTAAGCTAGTGAGTTCGATTCCTATCTTCACAACCAACTCGGAAAAAGTGTCCACTAATCCATTATATTTTCTTACCACTTTCTTGCACAATCAGATTGCTTGCATATAATAAGTTGGAACAATTTCTAGAATAAGAGTTATTCAAATAGTCCTTTCAACCATATCTAAAAGCTTAACTTTCAAATCGGTCATTTTAGATCTAGTCTTCTCAATCAAAAATGAGAATTGTCTAAACATTCACTTTAACCTAAACCCATATAAGATCTCAAAGTTTCCAAATCCTTAATTCCTAAAACTTCAATAATTTTTTGCCCTCAAGATCATGTCAATATTGGGTAACAAGATTTCTTTATGTTTCTATTCATTCACCTTTGAGGCCTAACTACTCTACAAATATGTTCATCATACAAGAAGTAGATTAAATTAGAGCTTCAATCAACAACACATCGTTCAAGAAAAAAAGAGATGGGATAAATGAATGTTACTTTTATGGGAATCAATTCCCCCTCTTAGACATTATTCTCAATACTTGTCACGCCCCGAACAGGAAGAGTCATAACAGTCTTGCCGTGTAAACTAACTTAAGATAGAAGCTAACCTCACAACTGTTATCGTAGATACAGTTCACACAAGGCGTACACAACTCAACCAGCTTGAAACATCTGTTCTGACACCTATTAATAACAAAACATATAGTAGAGCTTTACAAAATACATATTCTATACAACCTGTTGTCTAGTACCACAACAGTATTTACACAAACATTTTACGTCCAAAGATAAAGTTTACAATCAGAGTTTATTAAAAACTACAGGTTTTGCAGTCTATATACAATAAGTTAGGAAACTAGTGGACTCTTAGGGAATTCCGAATTAGTTTCCTTAAAAACTCAAATAAAAAAACAAAATCAAAAGCCTAGGTTCAGTTGATTCATCGATCCTCGCTTTCTCAAACAGCAGCACACTAATTTGGGAACGGTAGTATCTGAACATCTTGACCTCACTCAACACTTGCAAAAGAGTCTATAAGGATGTGAACACAACTAGCTCAATAAGTGAGATGGAGTCAGAAGAGTACCATACAAACACAAATAAGGTTAATAATTATGATGAAATATAATGCAATCAATCAAATGAAATATCGTACAATGTTATCTAGTCCACTGTGAGGTTAGAGAAATTATATCCGCTCTAACCCAAATTGAGGAGTTTCATCGCGACTCAAGTCAGACCAAACCTTAGCTTATGCAATGAAGAACACCTTTCTCCCATAACTACCTTTGAACCATAGTTCCCAACCTTACCGCGACCTCCTTGCTTGCCACTTAGTTTGATCAAGGATGGAAAAAAGACCATTTCAGCTATCCTTATCGAAGGAAATCGATATTTGGTTTAACATTCTTAATCGTTTCCCCTAATGGGTATTATGCATGTCCAGTTTCATTTTAGTCGAATAAACATTAGTTTTAATTAAGGGTGGCTAATAAGTTCATACAATACAGAATCAATGCAAACATGCAGAACAACACACCAAGGAGTTGAACTCCTATCACAACCATATATCATCTACACACACACAACATGCGCATAAGTACTCTTGGGCCACTAGATACTTTAAATGGTATCCCAACAAGCGGTGAAACTATAATCCCAACTTACTTGTTTAGACGTTCACTACTACTTACTTGAATCATCAACTATCTTTATATTAGAAGATCCTATTTATACAAAAAACTCAAATTTAGTTTTCATAATAATTACGAAAATATTAAGGTTCAATCTAAAATGGTTATAAATATATATATATATATTGTTATTTCCATAATATATAGTCGTATTATCACTACATATCGAATTAAATTATTAATTGTTGATACTATACATCATATGTACTATTACATATTATATATCGTTTTGATCGTATCGAAACGTACTTTTAATTTATTAATTCATGTTTTAATTTCAGTAAGGTTACTGAAATACGTACATTCTTAAATATGATAAAATTATAGGTTAAATTATTTAAGGTTGTCTGATTTTAACAAAATTAGTGTTGTTAAGTTCATATAGACCTAACGACACATTTTACGAGTCAAGTTCTTAGAGACTACTTTTAACAGGTAGTTCGAATTTTTAATACAGTTATATATAATTATATAAATATGATCGTATTATACATAATTTACGTTATTAAATTGTATTTTACCTAATTTGTTCATATATTGTCATAATATAAGTATCATCTAACTCTAATATACCTAAAGTGTATCGCGATAAGAAAATATTAGTAAATATAATAATAATATTCTTTTAATCCAATCTGATCAGCCATCACATATATAGTTTTTATTTAACTATTTAATTCATTTTAGCTTATTAATATTAAAAATACACCCCGACTTGTAATTTAAGCTATTTTATTAGGTAAATTCATAATAAATAGTTTGGCTTTCCAAATAATTTCTCGAAAATTTCTATAGACGCTTAAAAATATCAGGAATTCAGTTATCACTTTATTTCAAGTTTTTGACTTATCGCCTATATATTTATATTTACAATTTTACCCCTAAGTTATCCTAAATTACTTAATTATGATTCTTTTTATATCTAATAAATTTTATTCTGACCCAATACTGTTATTATTTACTATAGATCAGTACATATCCATTTCATCAATTAATTTCATAATTTCCTATTTAATTCATAATTTCAGCCTATTTTCAAGCTATTTTAAGCCAAAAAATGCAATAAATATTAAAAATATTCAAATCAAAATTCAGCCTCCATAACAATTATCTATATATCATGCTCATCTTATACAAAAATTTTCAACTAGAAACAACATCATTTAATACATTTATTTTATAATTCTAAATTCGAATTAATAGGAAATTTCTTAAAGAAGTATATTACATATTACGTAATTTTCAAAAATAAAAATATCATGTAAAAGCATATTCAAAATAACCTAAGTATAATTTTTTTTTTCATAATTTTCTAGGTAGGTTTACTAATTTTTATAAATTATTAAAAAACGGGGCAGGAAATCAACCTTGCTATTCTTGGTGTCTTCGACAGCCGTAGGGTAGGGGGTATGTCGAACGACCTAGACGGGGCCTGGACTAGTGGTGGATAGTCGGGTTCGTTGTCAGGTGGTCGTCCGGATCTAGCACGGTGATTACTCTGTTTTTTTCTATTTTCTTTTTAATTTCCTACAATTTTTTCTAAATTTTTCTCCTAGGTGTTTCTGATTTGTAAAGTTGGAAAATGAAGTGGAGAGGCTTATTTAAAACTGTAGGAGTCGGTTTCTGCCCCTTTTGAATTTTTTTCTTATTTTTTCTTTACTTTTTCTTCATAAAAGCTAGTAGGAGGTAGTCAAATCCTACTAACTAACTGTTGAATCATCATCCTCTAACTTTTCCAACTTGCCACGTTGAATTCTAACAGTTTCCAGCCACAATTTGATTCATTATGATAGGATTTTCAATTATTTTAGTATTTTAGGTGTATTTTATTAATATTTAGTTATTTAATAATATACAAGTATATATCCCACGTATATATCACACGTAATATATAACTATAATCATATAATTAAGTTCCTATCATATCTTTTTTTTTAGGATATATTATCTTAATAAATTTCATGATTTCAACGCAATATATATATATATATATATAATTAAGTAATTTAGGGTCAATTTATGGGTATAATTATTATTTATACCGAGTATACTCATAAAAATACGTATATATTTATATAGTAAATTATATTATATTATTTCATTTTATAGCTCAATTAACTTATCTCTAAGTTTTTGTTGCAATTTGAGCTTGATTTTAAGAACTCTGAGTATTTTAGTGCTATATTGAATATTCCTACTTCTAAGGGAAAAATTGAGATTTTAGATTATTATTTTTAAAATCTAACTTCATTGTATCACCTTGATTAACTTTTCTATCTTAATCGTAAAGTTTGGGCTCAATAAGATAAATTTCCCTAAAAACCCTAAATTTAAACTCGGTTGTCCTAAACTCAATTTTGGGAGCTTACAATAACTACTAAAAAACACAAGATGATAGGTGAAAAGAAAAAGCAAGATGCGACCCTAGTTGGTGCATTAGATGGATAAAATCACTTTAAGATTGAACCATTCATACTACTTCCATAAAAGAGGAAGATAAAACAATATTATCAACTCAAGCCACTATTTTGAAAAATTCAATCTCGCTAAGACCAATATGATAAAATCTCATTCTAGTTTATCATATGCCTTTTTAAAATTTAATTTTACAAACATCTACCCTTAGGTCTCTTTTTTCCTATAACTAACATATAAGAACTCATTTTGTAATACAAAATTATTTGATGTTTTTCTTCTAAGGATGAATGATGGAGTCTAGATAAGGTCTCATTCCATTCATCAAAGTTTTGTTACCATTTCATAAATGGTGCTACTAAAGGTAAGTGGATACAGGATAGGTTAGGTATGAGGTTCTACTCTTAACCTACCCTATGAATACTAGTTCTAAAATTTTGATATCTGTATCCTATCCTATAACACCTTAAAATCACCATGTATCGTCTAGATTGTATAGGGTACAAAGTACCCTGTAAAACTTATAAAATTTCATTTATTTTTCTTAAAAATTTCAATATAGCTATTTTTTACGAAACATAAGACAAAATTTGACCCTTTTATTTCTCAAAAGCAATTACTCGATTTAGTTTATTTTTCAAATGACACCAGTAAATAGAACACAATGAGATATATTTCCAACCAACTTTTATTTTCCTTAAATGATTCTTTAACCATTATAATTATTAATGAATTAATATGGAAACATTATAGAAAATATTCTTTGTGTAAATGAAATATTCATTTTGTAATAATCACATTGCATAGATATTTAAGAGAATAAACATACTATTTTAAAAAATAAAAGCAGTAAACACCATACTTAACACTAGTTTATAAAGATTATTAAAATGTGAATAAAAAATTCACAAGATTACATAATTCAATAATTATAGATATGATGATAATATAAGATCAAACAATTAACTATAAGAAACGGAAAACGAAAAACAAAGACATAACATGTGATAATTACAAAATGAAGACATAATATGGAAAACAAAGACATAAAATAAAAAACGAAGTAAAACATAAATTTAAACTAAAATATTTTTTTTCCTTGAGGTATATGCATCAGTAAACTAATCTCTTTATATGTTAAGAAAGTCATATTTCACTCTAATAATAATACCAAATATTTTGTCAAACATAAAATAAAGAAATTATTTCGCTATAGATAACGAGCTTTACTAAATAATAGATTTCTTAAATACGAAAGGAGTAGAAAGAAAATGAAGATGGACTAAACATTAAAGACAAAAGATGAAAGGTAATGGACTAACAAGAGTTTAGTTAAGGGTTTCCGGTCGGCTAGGTTTTACTTTATTTTGATAAAATGATATCATTTATTTATTTTCTTTAATTACTTATAAGGTCGAAATCTTAGAACTCGTACCTTGTATGCTTTAAGGTATAGATTTTAAGGTGTAGATTTTAAAGTGGGTATAAAGTAACTTGATTTCTTACCCATACCCTACCCTATAAGAACAAGTTCCAAAAAATTACTACTTAAAACCTATCATATAGTTTTAATTATCCACTTAAAAGCTATTTAGTAGAGCATGATCCGGATTGATACCCTATACGGTAAGGTTACCTACTCACCCTAAGTGTTGCAATCTAATGGGTCAAAATTATGCGATTGTATTAGTCTATAGAGTCTTTGGAATAAGAATTGATGACATTTGATTAACACTTCTCGACATTACATGGGTAGAGAAGTAATTGAGAAGAAGATTTTCAACTATAAATTTGACAATGTGCTAGCATTGCCTCAAGGAAAAACTATAAAGCCCATCTTTCTTAAGGACCTTAATAGCCCAATAGAGTATAAAGCTCTTTGGATTTTCTAGCTTTTAAGAGGTATTAGCTTAGATCTGAAGAAGAGCTGGGTTTGACCCGTGAATTCGCCTGAACCCATGAGTTACAAGCTTAAACCGTAGTTTGACCTGCTAGGTTTGGTAGGTTGGCGCGATTCAATGTGTTGGATTTGTCAAACCAGCAAGTCTAAGCCCAAGTCAAAGGAACTAGCAATTCAACCCATTGGTTCCAACCTAGAAATTAAAATAAAAAAGAAAGTTTTTTATAAATTAAATTTAAATATTCTCTCTAATTAAAATATAAAATAAAATTGAATATATATTATTATTTATATTTAGAAGTTGATATCGAGACCAAATAATATATATGAGTTTATAAAAAAAAAAATATTAAAACCTATGTACTTTAATATTGATAAAAGTAGATAATTATAGTGTAAAATATATTACTTTAATCATCAAAAGAGTTTTTCAATAAAAAAAAAACACCAAAAGAGTTTAGGGCATAAAATTTTACAAGTTTCATACGATTTTGTTTAATTTTTTTAAGAACAATTACTTTTGTAAATAATATATTTTAATAATTTATAAAAATACAAGTGTATTTATAATTTAATACCATTAAAAGTCATAAAGAATATATTTATGCCGTATATAAAATGGCGAGTGTATTATAAATATTAAATAGATGCTATTATCTTTACAATATCAATCCAACTCCCATATAAATTATATTATTTTCTGAAATTTCATCTGAAGCAATAAAAAAGTACAATGAACATTGACTATCACAAATTAAGTCTTACATTGATTATATTAACAAGTTTTCCTTGAACGTTATTTATAAAAAGAGGTTTACTTACTCAATTCACTAATTGTGAGTATAAAATAATAATTATATATTATTGAAAATATAAATTATTAATATCATGCCCAATAATTAATATGGTATGAATCGTTAATATTATTAGTGATTTTTTTTTCAAATAAAACATAAAGATAAAAAATATTTTTTTCCCGATTATATAAAAAATAATAATTTGGATGACTCACTAGATAAAAACCGACCCATGAAACTGTTAAACCAAGTAAATCAGCTTGAAACCGACCTAAGCCTAACCAATCTCAATTCAAGGGGGACCAAGTCCTTGACTCAATAAGTTTAGTCTAATTCCGAGTCAGGTTGGACCTAGCCCCAAATCCACATTAGATGAGGCAATAACCAACCACCTCAATGGAAATCTAGTAAAGGACTCCCCATGAGACTAACTTTTTTAGAGTGAAAAGTTTTTGAAAATGTCTATTTCCAAGGTTATAGTTAGGTTAGTTAACCAATGGCTCATTATCTTGCAACGTTAGAGTACGATTCTTAGTCTCCTTTTCAAGACCACTCCATGAACAATTCTTCTATTACAGTCCCATCCTTAATTACCTCAATAAAACTTGCCAACTTGGTTTTGTGCATAATTTTTGTTTGAAGCTAATGTTGAATATGATTCATTCAATTACACATGTTAAATATATTTATTGAGGAATAACTAAATTGGATAAATGTTGCTATAATATGTATGTTACATTATCATGCCCTTTAACTTAGATGATATAATGAATTTAAGGAACAATATGTTTACTTCAAGTGCTGTGGATAAGGATTTTTACTTTCTCTTTTTTTCTTTTTTATAGATGCGCCCCATTTTTATTTTTATTTTTTCCCACTCAACAGAAATAGGTTTTTTTTTTTTTTTTTTTGGAAAGTTGATTCATAATTATGCTTAAAGCACTTTTCAATGCACATAAAGAATTATATCATTGCTCCTTATTTTGTCTTTTAAGAATATCAATCAACAATGCAGTTTATTTTATTTTTTAGATAATGTAGAAATTATATAGAGTAACGGCATCGCATCACTATATATGTTATTTATGGATATAGATATGCCAATCCGACCAAATCCAACCCGACTTAGGTGGGACCTTCAGCTCCCGGGCCTTAGAAACCAAGACTTAACGATCCATTTGATGGACACGTCCAGATGGGTGTAGGACTTGCCGAGGCATCATGAACACGTGGCAGGTTTAGAAGCCACCAGGTCAAGTGATTTTGGTCCTATTATTATTATTAAAGTTGGGGCTAACGACTTCGATGGTTTTTAATGTAAAAGGAAGATCTGCGTTTGATTTAAGAATCGCCTGTTTTCACATGGCATTAGTAAAATATATATATATATATATTTTTTATTTAAATCTTAAGCCAACGGTAGCATTGAGATTGATCCTCCTAATATTAAGAAACAGAAAAATAGTTGTGCCTTCCACCTTCCCCCTCCAAAAAAAAAAAAAAAAAAAACAGAGCTTAGAAACCACATTTGATAATTAAAACGTACATTTAATTTTTAATTATTACTTGAGATGATATTTGTTTCATGAGAAAACATTGATTAAAAAGAAATTGGCACTATCTCCACTAATTTTATTCCTAATTGTAGTTTTCAAAAACTAATGATGAATGCAAGGAGCTAGGGAATTTACAGAGTCTTCTCGGTAGGGGTGTGTAGTTTTATCATTTGATTATTGAAATAGACATAGGAATTAATGCAATTATTTTAGTAGCTTTAAATGATGGATTTAAGTGTCCCGCTAATGGAATTGTAAAATAACCTTCAGAAAAGAAATCGTACATTTTACCATTTAATTAGTGAGATTACAATAAGAATAAGAATTAATACAATATAGGGATTTCAACGTAAAATCATACACAATTGACGTGGGCCTTTGTAGGGTTTATTAGTCCCCACTCAAAAATGATTAATCCGAAGCCTTCTTGGGAACCCCCAACAAAATGAAACACGACATGATTTGTCTAGAAATTTTATCCCCCAAGCCTAGCCTTGTATAATAGATATTCTTATATTATAGGCCTCATGTCCCTTTCTCGTTTTTACTTGTTGGCTTCTACTAAAGGTCCTGGAATTACACTCTTGGAAGGAACTTCCAAAAAAAAAATCGAATAATGTTTATACGTAGTTATCAATAATAAAATAAAATAAACCCATTATCACACTTACACTTTAGACGTGCTCAATGATATCCAAACCCATTAATTATGTCGTCCGGGAACTCATTATTATTTTATAAGCATATTAAATTAAGATTATTGCAAAATTCTTTGCTTGCAAGTTGCATCAACTCAAACTACATCTATATCTTTCGCATCAGAATCCTTGTATCTTATTTAAAAATGCCAAAACATTTTTTTCTTTTTTTTTGGAGGGAGTATTAATATGACAAAAAGGATACAGAGTGACTCCACTACGATTTCTATTTTTAAGGCAAGAATCCTTATAAGGTTAGCTTTGTCCGCAAACTTGGTTATCTTTAGCACAAAATAAATAAAATAAAATGAAAAAACCTAATGTTGTGACTATTTTAATTCAATCCAGTTCAATCAATTCAATCATAAAATCGATCTAATCAAATTTTAATTTAATTGTGATTAAACTCAATCCAGTTCCTTTTTAACTCTTTTAAATTTAAGTCGGATTTGATAATATGATAAAAGAAAAAACATTATGATTCATTTTTGAATAATGAAATGTAGATCAGCAGGATTAAGGGAAGCCCAATACGATTTGTTATGTCCCCCACAAGGCGTGTATGATTGGGTTGAAGCATTGGAAATTGGAATGATCCCTCAATTGTTTGATTTGGATGGCTGGCCTAGTGCCATAAATAGAGCATTACAATATTACATACTATATTTACTTCGATATTTCGGGAGGGTTTGTAATATGAAAACATCTATTTGCCTAAGGAAGTACTTCCTTTCAAGTAAATAAAATTAAGACAATACAATACAACTAAGAAAAAGGAAAATTACCAATTAAATACATGATGAGAAAAAACAACAGTGCATCTATGCTTTTATCAATCAAATATATATATATATATATGACTATAGATACTAAGAATTTATTGTCTCGAAAATATTATTTTAATGGTATTTTTACCAATTACAATAAAATTAATATGTGATAGAAATAATAAGTAAGCATTAGAGTATGTGTCGTGTTTTTACGTATTTAATTATGGTTGATGGGAACGTTACTGAAATAATATTTTAAGAGTAAGATTCCATAATTTCGTCTTTATTTTTTATGGATCGATTTCACTCTCCATTCCATTACTTATTCATATTATTTTAAATCTCAACAATTGAATCTATAGTTTATTTAATGATTAAAAATTAAATAAATATAAATTAAAAGTAAGATAAAGTGTGATATAGATTTCGATCTTCTAAAAAATAAGGATGGGCTAGTAAAAAAATCTATTTTAGGGATTGCGAACATTAATTCTATGACACTCCTAGATGAAGGATTAAGAAACCTGAAAAATCGACATTCTTGTACATCATAGTTTCTGTCGTATGAAGTAGAAGCAATTTGTGTGAAAGGAAAGAGAGCGGACCTTCCTGCTTAAGCGATCGTGAAGAATTGTGCCCTGGTTGGTACCGATCAACGCTTTCGAAATGCGCGTGCGGTCGGACACGTTCTCATTCGTGGCTTTCGCTCTCGTCCAATACCGACCATGTGAATAGTGAATATTGATAAGTGATACCACTCCATTGTTTAATAATAACGGTAATATAATATAATATATATAAAATTTTTTTACAGTCCGGTCTATATTCTTTATCTGATCGGTACTATCATTTATTTAACTTTTAATTTTATATTTATTAAATTTTAATTATTAAACTGATTATATTTTTAATAATTTAAATTAACTTGATAATAAATTAATGATTAGATAATAAGTAAAATTGATTCCATAAAAAATATAGGCGAGATCATAGAACTTCTCATATATATATATATATATATATTCAGCTGCTTTATTGTTAAATTAAATAAAGCCTAAATTTACCAATTATGTAAGTATTTTAGATCCAAATGGACCCGTTCAATCTAATTTAGTTTTTAGTTTTCTATAGAATCCGATTAGATTTTTTCATATTGGAATACATAACTTTGTTTTCTATTTAAAAAAGTGGATAATTTTATTTCATCACAAATAAATATAAATTATATTTTACTATTTTTACTTACACAGACCGATTCTAAAGATGAACTCCCCGATCCTAATCTGACAACGCAACGTTCCATCGCCCACTCCCTAGCTGAGGGATGCTATTGCTAAAGGGAAATAGCCAGTGTTATTTTAAAAATAGAAGCTTTAACAGTAATATTATTAGTACTGTTTTAATTGGATGAGATGATAGAAGATAATGTGTAGACGGGGCAAATTTCATTAAGCAATTGAACATAAAATCGAATATTAATTGTAGGACCTGTATTATTAGAACTAATTTGGATTGAATAATTAAACTTCATCGGATGAGGTAAATTTAATTAAATAATTATGGCCAAGTCTAATATTAATCATACTATATGCAAGATTAATTATTTGTATTAATGAAATTGAAAGAGTCGCTTACAATTGTCTCATGTAATGTTAAATTCGAAAATTTTACCTAGATTTATTATAGATTTTTTTACTTGTAAATTTTTTTACTTAAGCACATTGAACATCAACTAATTTGTAAATTAAAATGATTGGGTAGGTGATTAACCAATATATTTATAAAATACTATTTAGTTTTCTTTGTGAAGCTCTCTACAGCAGTTTCTATGATAACGTTATAATAAAATACATTCAATTATACTAAATCATGTTATGAATGATAAAATGAAAGTTTATGTATATTACTATAACATTATAATAATGTGTGTTTGTCATAGGATTGGAGGTTAACCTCTTCCAAAAGTACTCATATGGCGTTCGACCCTCCTTTACCTCATGTATTATTTTTTATTATGGAGGACGAGCCAATATTTCCCTTCCCATCTTCCCATAACTGTTCTAAGTCCCCTCTTACTTTAGGAGTGCTAATCGAAATTGTCACTGTTTTCCTTATGATAAAGTACGTCCAACTTCTCAACCGATTTCGAATTGTCATGGCCATCATCAGGAAAGCGACATCAACTCCCAATTAGTTTGCTCATAAATAGCTAACCCTGCCTTAAAAGACTACCCAACCCTACGAACAAACCACCAGCTGACGCCACTTGCTTCATATTAAGCCTTAAGTTGAACACTCCCTTGTCACTCCAAAACATGAACCATAACATGTTAAAATAAGATTTCTCTCGAAATACTATATTAGCACTAGGATAGCTTAGACAGGTGAGTACTTATTCTACTTTTCTATAATTCTCTACATATTTGTAAAGAGAGGGAAAAATAAAATTGTTGTCTAGATAAAGAAGAAAAGATAAAATCGTCTCTAGATATTTTTTTGTCATTTGATAATTGTCATATGGCAACACTTATTTCTTTTAAATTTAATAGATATTTAATTTATACAACTCATTATTAATTTTACATCAATAATTATTACGATAATGTTACGCCCCGAAATAGTAGAGTTGCAATAATCCATCCGTATAAACCAACTTATAACAGTAAGTAACCTCATAGTCCCTGTCATATATCTAATTTATACAAGGCGCCTACGACTTCTCATTTTGAAGTAAATATCTTAATTAAAATTTAAGTTAAATTTTACATAAAAATTAAAACCTTAAGTCATGTATATCTATATATATATATATATATATACATAATTACATTCATATTGTCTTAGGATCTTAGGAAATTACACATACTATAGTAGTTGGCTAATTTACATATCACATATTAGTTCATAAACCTAAAATATACTAACAGAATAGTAAAAGACTCGATCATACATCCAATTGATCCTCACTCCCCTATAGTTTCAAAAAAAAAAAAAAAACTAACCTCAGGATAATTGTATCACAGTATATTTGTCGGAACTTGCAAGAAAATCCATATGAGTTTGAGCAACCATAGTTTAGTAAGTTAGATTAGAAACTTATGAATGTATAACAAACCCAAATAGGGTTGTCAAACAATTAAGTATATGTATTGTAACAAGCAAGTACTATCACATAACGTAGTTTGGTATGTTGTGAAATTAGAGTAATTCCATCCACTTTAATCCAAGTTAAAGAATTTTCATGTTTATATAACAGCTTATAACTAAACTCAGGTTTGTACAATAGAAACACAATTCCCTCTATGACTATTCTTTGAACCAATGCTCTTATTTTCACCGCAACCTCCTATCCTATCACTTAGTTAGGCTAAGGATGAGAAAAAATCATTATTCTATCTAGCACTATCTTTTTTTAAAATATTGGTTTAGGGTGATCAAACAATTTTATACCATTCGATTCACATCAATCATTAAGCACAACACATATTTCAATACAAAATTAGATACGCAAACACATGCATTTATAACTACTTGCAAACACATGCATTTATTCATATACAATCCTAAATCTCCGAATACTTTAAAATAGTATTCTAAAATACGATACAGTATCATATCCAACTTACTTGGAATCCTTGGTTTACTCACTCTTTTATCGTAGGCCAACTTGTCTCCACATCTCATATAATATAAATACACTTTTAGTATTGATATCTTGATTATACACACATACACACTCTAGGTTATGATTTAACTAAATTTTTTATGTATACATATTATTTATTAACGATTCATTTTAGGTTAGTTTTGGAATCAGTTTTCTAATCCAATTCTAATTTAGGCTCTAAGTTAGTTCCAACTGTAAGTATTATACATAAATTCTAAAAATACGTTCTAAACCCTAATGTGAAATTAATCACATTAGGCTTCAGTATCCCAAGTATCGCTTTTGGTTCTTGATTAATATTCTAGTCTCCTCAATACATTCTAATCCTCATTTATATGTTGAATTTACTCCCAGTGTAAAAAAAAAAATTTACATTTTTCATATAATTACCTAAATTTATATTTCCTACCAAATTTAATATATACTAATACTATTATTATATTATCCAATTTAACCTAATATTTTATATTTATTATAATTCCAATTCCTCATACTATTAAAATTACATATAATTACCACATATTACTCTTAATAATCACATCTAACACCCTAAATATCACAATTATCATACCATATCAAATATGAATATCTTAAAACACCAAATTATATACTACATTAGTAATTATTCAATTAACCATTAATTAAACCCAAAATCACTAATTATATATATATATATATTTTTTAAAGGCCTAAAAATTACCTCAAATTTTCAAAAATTCATTTCTAAAAAAAAAAAAGGTTTCATAGCACTATTCTATTTTCCCTAAATATTCTACACAAAAATTTTAAGCCTAAAACTACATTTTTAAGGTTATTTATTTATAAATCGAAATATACTTAGTTTTACACGGTTTCTTAAACACTACATATTTCCAAATGTAATTGGACTAAACCAATATTTTTTTGTAAATTTACGTATAATAAAACATCAAAATACTAAAATTTATAATTTTCTAAATAAAATTGGTAATTTTAATAAATTATACAAAATTGGGCTTAAATCAGACTTACCTAACTATTTGACTTCCAACCACTAATGGTAGTCCTAGGGGTGTCGGTTGATCCAAGTGGTGGTAAGAGGGTGCTTTGATGGCAGTGGTTTGGTCTCAGTTAGTTGTAGGTTCGATCCAAATACTCTAATTGCATAGATTTTTTGTAACTTTTTTAAAAGAAACCCTAACTCACTCTTTTTCGATTCTTACAATTTTTTTCTGAGCTTTTGAAAAAGTTTAGGTATTTATAGAGCTCTATGGGATTTTATTACATTAAATTGAGTTGACATTTGGCTTATCTCTTCCCAAATTGACTTTATAGTTGGGTTATTTTTATTGACTAAATTTTTTTTTCTTCCTTAACCTACCATGACCTTGATCTAGACAGTTCCCCACTTTTCTAATTTTTCCTTGATTTTTTTTTATTTAATTATTTGGCATTTTTCTAGTACTTTTCAAGTATTTTAGATTATTTCGCGTATTTTCGTTTACACGTAAATACATATGAATTATAAGTAAATACTTTTAAATATTATTTATGTTATTTTATGATTTTTAGTATGTATATAATTTATCTCTAGTGATTTGTTGGTTATCGAAATTTATTTTACATATTTCAATAAATAACCGGTAATATAGTTAAAATTTAATATTATAATATTCTATTATTTTATTATTTATTTTTTTAAATTCAAACTTATGGGATCATTTTTACTAATATTTTTAACATTATTATAATATTTTATACTCAATTAGATTTTTTAACTAATCGTCATAAACTTTACATACTAAATTTGATATTTCAGTTACAAGACTTACAAATAATACAACTGCAAATTCTAACAAATGTAACATATCATACTTATAGATATTTTATTATATGCTTCAAACTCAGTGGAACTTCTTTTGTTTTTTATTTTAACAAGAGTTTGGTATGAAGTGTAAACTTTCTTTTTTCTTTTTCCCAAGGCATGATGATGCAAAATTAAATATAGACAAGATTTCATAACCTCAAATCCTTGAAACTTTAAGGGGAATGAATCGATTTTTAGAGAATATAAAAAGATAAATAGATGGAAAAGAAAGGAAATGCATGAAAATACTATTGTTACAAATATAATGTGGAAATGGATAAAAACAGAGAAAAAATAGTAGAAACATTTAAACTTAAGTAGGATTTATCTAGTAACAGATAAAACTTTAAATGAGTAGAACCACTTCTAAATTACTTGAGGTCGGCTCAATTTAAACATAACTTGACTCAAGCTTAATTCATAAATGAGTCAAGTAAGAACATAAGATAAGGTTTGTTTATTCAAATGTGCAAACTTCTATTTAGGCTTAGGTCACGAGCAGGCTTGTTCATATTATTAACAAGCCAGCTTATGAATAAACTCACAAGTCGATATATTATATTTTAAAAAATAGAAGAATATAAAAATAAGACGAATATAATTAAAGAATTATTTAAATGGTATATTTAAAAAATTTTGGATTAATTTTGAGTTTTAATTCAAAATTTAAACTTAAGCTTAAGCTTAGGCTCAGTAATGTTCATTTATCTAAGCTAGCTGAAGCTCAAACTCATTTAGGTAAATGGGCTCAAACTTGTTTATCTAGATTAGTTGGGCTCGAGTTTTAAATTTCTTAACTAACTTAATCTCTAATTAGCTTAACTTAAACTCGAGCTTATAATTGTTAGGCTTGCTAACAACTTGACTTTATTTAAACTCGATAATTTTATACCAACTAACCCCAAGCCTTTAAAAGTTTGACTCTATACGATTCATTTATAGCCTTAGTAATAGAAAATTGGGAAAAATTGAGTTAAAAAAAGTATAGAATTATAAAATTATCTCTGAAAGTAAAATAAGAAAGAAAAGATAAGGGGTATTTAAGTCCAATAAATAGTTTTTTTTTTCAATTTCCTTATTATTACTATATTAACCAAACAACCAAAAAGAAATGTTAGCTAGCTTGACTTCTTTTAATTTTCTTCCTGCATATCTAAATAAAAAGGAGAAGCCACATTTTCTTTCTCATTTCTTTTTTTTTTTATTCTATTTCTACTTATTCCTATTAGTTTTCACTAAGCTGACAACAATTAACATGATATAATAAAGGAGGTCCAACATATTAAAAATATGATTATAAAGAAAAAGCATGACACACGATAGAAATATATGACCACGATATGAATAAATATGATTATTGTAGAGGGTTATTTTGTTAATTGGGCTTTTAACGCAATTTAATATTATAGATCAATCTGATGGATTGGTGACAAGGTCTAAGAAATGAGGCCTAATAAAAGATGTTTTAGAGATATTTGGCTTAATAGTTTATCTAAAACTAATTTTAAAATAGAGCCAAATTAGACTGTTTATCCAATTGTCAAGTTTTGAATAGAAATAAATTCTCAATATTAGGTTTCATATAGATATAGACAAAATTTAAAGAATTTAAGTTCAAAATAATAAATTTAAGCCACAGGTCCTCTACACTCATTTATGATTAAAAAAAAGACTACTCTAATGGACAAGTGGATTGATATACAAAGAAAAAAAAAGGACAAAAAGGATGGTAAAGATAGATAGATAGATAGTGAAAGCATGTTGTTTTAAATTGAATTTAAAAAAGAAAAAAAAAAGAAGTTCTTTATCTTATATAGACCAATTGCAACTTGGAACACAAGCTCAATATTTTCTATCTTTCAATCTGGCACTGGATTAAAAAATTAGGTTATTAGCTATCATTGTAATTAAATAACATTTTTTTTTATTATTGTGAAAATTAAAATCATACATGTTAAATACATAATTATGCACACTTAATATAAGATAAGATAATAGAAAATTTATATATTTTTATGTTGTGAACATGCCTGCCTACAGTTCCATGCTCTCCCATATGTTAGTGTAACTATTAGTTCACTTCATAATTGTTTTATCTCGTCAATCGATAGGAATGTTGCAGATGGTTAATTACTTGAAAATTAACATTGCTCTGAAAGACACTTGCATTATTCACATTAGCTCGAACTTTCTGAACAAACTATCCATTTTAGCAAATTCGAGAGTGTACCACATAAAAAAATGGCGATCTATGCAGCTTCCAATGTGAGAACACATTCTATATCACATTTTTATATGAATATTATATATAATGAATTTCGTATGTTTTATGTGAATATCTCATATTTGAAGTGAAACATATGTCTCATTTTCAATATGAAATATAGTACTCGTATTTATCTAATTTATATTAATATAATTTTTTTATAACAATAATAAACATTTATCTTTTCCAATTAAATTATATAAGTTTTATGTGAAGAGAACGGAATGTTAAGAAATTCCTCACCACACACACATCCAAAGACAGTAAAGAAACTAAATTCACATGGTCAGCTTCCATAATTATTTTCATAATGCTTCGTTCTTTCAGGATTCATAACCCCACCCCCTCCCCCCTAAAGCTCTCACTATTGCAACCAAATAGTCAGAGTGGTTTTAGAGTTTTGTAGAATCTCAAGATCTTATCCCCAACTCATTTCACTCATCCATGGGTTAGTGGATTCTAACAATAGAAGGCCATGTGACGGCCTTGGTTTCATTGTATGGAAATCCCAGATTTCACTTGCAGTTACAAATAACTCACGAGAATGCGGTTAAATTAAGTTTGAGTGGATACATGATGAACTTTGAGAGTTAGCAATTGGTTTTCAATAAAGTTCAATCCCAAACCACATATACTGCTCTGCCATGTGCTAGAAACATCTCTAGGTATTGTTCATAGTATGCGGTTTTATTATCTTCATACTCCTAACAGAATCACATCTTTCTTGGTTTTAATCCATGAAGACTTAAAACACTTGCTACAGTTGGAAATAAATAGAATAGACACACTTTGTAACTTTTACAGTCCTTCGAATGTTATAGATAAGAAAAACAATAAAGAGAAAAACTACTAGCCCTGCCTTTATCTCACTTGAGAAATCTCTTATTTTAGGCCTTTTAACATAAGGTTCAGATCTAGTTACTTTTCTAAATGGGCTTTAAACATGATCCTTTTGGGCTTTTTACGCTTAAATTGCATTTTAAGGCTATAAGCTTAAACCTACTCTTCTTTTGGGGCTTAAGTCCAATCTTGGCTCTAAGTTTAGTCCACTTTTTCTAAGTTTACAAATCTGGTCACTAACATTAAGGTGTTCATTAATACTATTTTTAAGTCTATAATTACTAACTAAGTTAATTTAGGGCATTAGCTTAACATTAGTTATTTAACTTGGTTAATTAAGTCCTATATCATACTTAACACTAAATAAACATGTTGTTAAGCTAATAAACTAAAATTTATAGATTTGATGTCTTTATGAAAATGGCGGCCAACAAGTGATCTTGGGGCTTCCTCTATCATTTTCATACAACACTTGTTTTTAGGGTGTTTTTCCTTAACTAAACTATATTTTTACTTACTTATGGTTATAATCATGACATAATATTTGTGTGGACATGTGTAGTGGTGTTAGGGGAGAGATGACGTGCTAGGGAAAGAGGGTTTTTAGTGCATTCCTTAGTGATTTAGTCTTAAAACTAACAAAAAATTACACTTTTCTACATGTTAGTGTTAAAACCCTAGCTAAAGAGTATTTTTTTTTTTCAATAATCATGCTTGTTCTGTATGAAACTATCCTAAAACATCTAAAACATGGCTATACAGTAAGTGATATTCATCAAAACATAGCTCCTTAGCATTGTCCTAAAAGAAAAATCTAGCTTAAGCACTTATCGGAGTTTGGAGTGTAGAAGGAATCCTTGTTGTGTGCATGCTACGAGCCTTCGTGTGTGTAGGGGTATATGTATGTGTGTGAAGCATGAGGCTTAGTGGTTGGTGACTTGGTGAAGTGGTGGTGATGGTGTGGTGGTCGGATGGAAGAAACTTAAGGGTGTTTTAGAGTAAGTTATTTTAAAGAGTGTTTAAGTATGTTATAGGGTTTGAGAAAATGAAGAAAATGAGTGAAGGAGAAGGGAGAGTGGCTGGCGCAAATAGGATAGAGTGAGGAGACAATTTGTGACAATTTGGGTAGGAAAGGACTTAGCTCAAACGGGGACCATGTACTAGGTTGCTTTATTGTCATTTAAGGAAATCTTGTTCTCTTAAAGTACAAGATAGTTTAAGGTCATTAAGATGTTGTCTTACGGTCCTTAATTATGCTTAACTTGCAGTTAATTAAGATGTAATGAAAGTTAGTTATGGATTAGGGTTTGTTTAGGGTAATCGATGGTAATTAAGCATAATTAGGCTAATTAAGTATAATTAAAGTATATTTAAGGTTTTATTGAGTTTTGATATTACACTTTAGTTAATTTAAGTACCTTACACATATACCTAGGGTTTCCTTAGGATTTGATGTCCATTTATAGTTGTTTGATTCGCATATGAGCTCAGAAATTAGGATTTTAGTTTATTAGCGATGGAGTAGTAAGGTTTTTGGGGTTTTACTCGTACAGCTAGGGTTTTAGGGTCTCGCTGTCTTTAGAGTTTTGACTTAACTTTTAAGGTTTGATTTTTTTACTTATAGTTTTATTATTATATCCAAGTGGTTCTAAGGATTATCTAAAGACTTGTCATCTCACTTTGCTTTCA
The DNA here is from genome assembly GCA_024138005.1 of Lumnitzera racemosa. Classification (NCBI taxonomy): domain Eukaryota; kingdom Viridiplantae; phylum Streptophyta; class Magnoliopsida; order Myrtales; family Combretaceae; genus Lumnitzera; species Lumnitzera racemosa. Next base: position 112,106,015 of record JAMXBC010000004.1, read on the forward strand.
AATACTAAAAAGCCGAAAGGTTTACAATAGGCCTTAAAATGGCTAAAATAAACCGTATTTGAAGAATGAATCTTTTAGTGAGAAGTTGAGCCTACTTTATTTTTTTTATAAGCCTTATAGGCTTATATAGGCGCATTTCCAAAGCCTAAGTTTACAGGAAAATAAGGGATTAATATGAGTCATATGATCGTTAGGAACAATTCAACGGATGCTTGGAACAATAGATGTCAACCATTGTTCTAAGATGATCTGATTGTTGAGATTAGCCCCAAAGATTTATAAATGGTAGGCTAATCCTCTTATTTTGGACACATTTCTTCTCTCTATAAGATTCAAGGAAAACATGGAAGCTCCATAGAAATCCCTTCAAAGAAGATGAAACTGCACATTATTTAAGAGCAAATCAAGAAATTATTAATTATACTCATTACAACTTCTTGTCACGTATGCATCATTTGCCTATTCCTCTTCCCATAACTCTCTCTAATATCATCCTCTATGTATTATCAAATCAAAATTTCTCTAAGATCGATCATATGCATATCGCACATGATCGCTCATCAATGGCAACCCCCCCACCTAATACATCAAGTGGCGACTCCACTATGAAAGAGAAATTCTTGAATAAAGCGACTGCTGGGAGACATTACAAAGATCAAAACATCATATTCGACTTGGTTAAGAAAATATAAGTAGGAGGAAAATATTGCTTTTGTGATTTCATCAAATAATGTCTATGTCAATGCTTTTGTTAAAATGTGTGCAGGAGAATACTTAAGTCTTCATCCTAATCTCTTCATGTAGCATATGACTAGACTAGTCACTGGTACTACTGTCATTAGCATGCAACCTCATAGTATTTTGTTCACCTTAGTACTTCAAAATCTTAGATCCACATTAGCTACCATTTGCATTAGAGGATGTTAATAAAGGATAATTCACTAAGTCTTTGTTAAAGATGAAGAGCAATAATAAGAGGAGTAATTACAATAATGGATTGAAATATTAACGCTCCTAACATTGGTTAACTAAATATCTACTGTAGTGAATTCATCAAGACCTTGTAGATGACAAAAATACACATTAAGGAGATATCATATATCTAATCTTACCATCATATCTAGTTGACCTAATGATTGTTCATTATGCATGGTTTCATCCCAAAAGATGTTTATCTTTTAAATGTAATATAGATGAAAAACTTCTCCAACTTATAGGTGCTTCTATCATAAACTCATTCTACATATATGACAAAGGAGTATCTCAAAAAAGTACGAGAAGCAAGTCTATATAACATATGATGCTCATATCTTATGTTTGAAACTCTCATACTCATAGAGTATATTGGAAATGATACTTTAAGGACTACATGAGTCCTAGGTATATCGATTTTAATGACATACAAGGGAGTACTGAAGAGCACCTTTTCAAATTCATCAGGATTCTAGTGTTAATAGCCTCGAGGATGATCTTAACATGAAGCATTCAATATCATAAGATAGTAATGTCCTTAAGATATCTAACAAGTCAATAATATATGATGTTGAAGCCATTGAAGATGCCAAATGGTGCTTAAGGAAAATGTTGATGTTTGTAAAAAGCAAGCTTGACTTATCAAATGTCATTATTCATGGTCTTCATCTATGAAAGTTGTAAGCCCTATAACTGTAGGATTGGATTTAGTATGTAAAGTTTAAGCCGATTGGTTAAAGGATTTGATTGGGCTTAAATTATAAAACAAAGTTAGAAATATTAATAAAAGTGATCTCATAAGTTTGAATTGAGGAAAATAAGTAATAAAATAATAGAATATTATAATATTGAATCTTAAGTATATTACTTATTATTTATTGAAAACATGTAAAATAAGTTCCAATAACTAACGAGTCGCTAAAGATAAATTATATGTACACTAAAAATCATAAAATAACATAAATAATATTTAAGAGTATTATTTGTACTCTATATGTATTTACGTATAGGTAAAAATATGCTAAATTACCTAAAATGCTAAAAAAAAGCTAAATAATTAGAGAAAATTATAAAAAAATAAAGGAAAGATAAGAAAAAATAAAGAAGTGGGGAATGATCCAGATTAAGGTTGTGATAAGTTAGGGGAAAAAAGAAAAAAATCTAAACAATTAAATTAACCCACTTATAAAGGTAAATTGGAAGAGGATAAGCTAGTTATCAACTCAAATTAATGCACCAAAAATTCCCTAGAGCTCTAAAAATAGCCAAATCTCTTTAGAAGCTCATTTAGGCAGTTTGTGAAGTAAGAAATTTAAAGAGAACCGAAACAAGAGAGTTAAGATTTGTTTTTCAAAATTTATAAAAAAAAAAAATCCTATGCAATTAGGACAATTGAACAAAACCCATGACCTACCATGAACTGGAACTGAACTGCCACCACTACTACACCCCACACCTATTGCCTAGACCAACTAACACCCCTAGTGCCTCCGTTGGTAGCTGGAAGTCTAATAGCCAAGTGAGTTTGATTTTAGCCTAATTTTGTATAATTTATTAAAATTATTAATGTTATCCAAAAAATTATAAATTTTACTATTCTGATGTTTTATTATATGTAGATTTGGGAAAAAATTGATTAGATTTAGTTACATCTGGAAACATATAGTGCTTAAGAAACCGTATAAAACCGAACATGTTTCAAATTAGAATTAAATAACATTAGAAGAGTAATTTTGAGCTCAATTTTTTGTATAGAAGAATTAGGTGATATAAAATAGTGCTACAGAAGCATTTTTCAGAAATTAATTTTCGAATTTTTTAAGCCTTTAAAATATGTATATAATTAGGGATTTTGGGGTTCAATTAATAGTTAATTGAATAATTACTGATGTAGAAATTATTAGGTGTTTTAAGATGTTCATATCTGATGTGGTATAATAATCGCGATATTTAGGGAGTTAGATGTAATTATTAGGGTATTATGTAGTAAATATATGTAATTTTGATAATATGAGAAATTGAAATTATGATAAATACAAAATATTAGGTTAAAATGGATAATATAATAATAATATTAATGTGTAATAAATCTGGTAAGAAACATCAATTTAGGTAACTATATGAAAAATGTAAAATTTTTTCACATCGAAAGTAAATTCAGTACACTAACAAGGATTTAAATGTACAAGATAGAATATAATATTGATTTAAGATCAAAAGTGATAATTAGGATACTCGAGCCTAATATAATTAATTTTACTTTAGTGTTTGGAACACATTTTTAAGATTTATGTATAATACCCGTAATTAAAACTGATTTAAAACCTAAATTGGAACCGGATTTGAAAACAAAACCTTAAACTAACATAGGATGAATCAGTAATAAATAATATGTATATATGCAGAATTGAGTTAAATCATAATCTAGAGCATATATGTATCGGTAAGATATAAATACGAAAAGCGTATTTATATTATAGAACATGAAGACGAGTCAACCTGTGATAAGCGAGTGTGTGAACCAATGATTTCAAGTAAAATGGGTTTAATACTTTACTGTATTTTGAAGTACCATCTTAAAGTACTTAGAGACTTAGGATTGTATTAAATTGTGTTTATAAGTAGTTATGTATGCATGTGCTTAAGTATCCGATTTCGTACTGTATTCTGTGTTGTGTTTAGTGATTGATGTGAATGGAATGGTGTGAAATTGTTTGATCACACTAAACCATATCTAATCATAACCGACTTAAATACCTTAATTTGACATGCATTACAATCCTTTAAAGGATCATCAAGGTTTTCTAACCAAACACCAACACCTTTAAAAAAGATAGTACTGAATAGCATAATGGTCTTTTCTTCATCCTTAATCGAACTAAGTGAAAAGAGAAGAGGTCGCGGCTCGAATGAAGGCATTGGTTTGAATGATAGACTTGGGGGAAGCAATGTCTCCATTGCACAAACCTAGATTTAGTTGTGAAAACATGAAAAATCCTCAACTTAGATTAGAGCGGGTGAAATTATTCTGATTTCATAACGGATTGGATTACGTTATGTGATGATACTTGCTTGTTATATTGCATATAATTAATTATTTGATAACCCTATTTGTGTTTATCATACATTCATAAATCCCCAATTCAACTTACTGAATCGTGATTGCTTATACCTATATAGATTCTCTTGCAAGTTTTGCCTTCTGACTAATATGCCACGTTACAATTATCCCAAGGTCAGTTATCTTTTGAAGCTATAGGGAATGAGGATCAACTGACCGAACGACCAAGTTTTTTAAGGTTTTGTTAGTATTTCTAAGTTATGAACTGATATATAATATGTAAGTTAGCAAACTGTTGTAATATGTAGAATCTCTTAGCAATTTTACGACAATGTGAATGTAAATATATATATATATATTACTTAAGATTCTAGCTTCTATGTAAATTGTAGCTTAATTCTTAATTAAGCTGTTTATTTCAAAACAAGGAATCATGAATACCTTGTGTAAATTATATCTATGATAGGGACTATGAGGTAAATTTCTGTCATAGTTTAGTTTACATGGCGAGATTGTTGCGACTCTATGGCTTCAAGGCATAACAAAAGCCTTTATCGCTACTTTAGTATGAGAAACAACATTTTGACATATAAGCCATCTTAGATGCTCTCATATGATGTCACGCCCCAAAGCGGTGAAGTTATAACAATCTTGCCGTACAAGCCGTTCTAAGTTAAAAGCTAATCTTACAGTTGTTATTTAAGACTTGGTTTACACTAGGCGTCTACAACTAATCCATTTTGAAATAAATAATTCATAAATTAAATATGTTCTTTACCTATTAAATTATGAAAAATTCATATTTACATTAAAATAATTCAAGTATATTTACAAGATTTAATAACTTAATCATAATCAACTTAAGTAATACATAAATTAATACTAAAAGCTTTAAAGTTAAAATCCAAACTTGAGAGTGTAATTGATCCTCAAGTTTTTTTTATCCTCACTGTAAACTTTACAACTAGTCACTCAGGGTTTCGATTGGCTGAAAAATCCAATCGAGCTTAAATTATAAGTAAAGCTAGAAATATTAGTAAAAATGATCCTATAAGTTTGAATTTAAGAAAATAAGCAATAAAAAAAAGAATATAAAAATTCTAAATTTTAAGTATATAACTCGTTATTTATCGAAAATGTGTAAAATACATTCCGATAATTAACGAATCATTAAAGATAAATTATATGTATACTAAAAATCATAAAATAACTTAAATAATATTTAGGAGTATTTATTTGTACTATATATGAATTTACATGTATGTAGAAATACGCGTAATTACTTAAAATACGTGAAATGTGCTAAAATAATAATAAATAATTAAATAAAATTCATAATTAATTAAGTAAAAATCAAGAAAAATGAGGAAAATTCTAGAAGTGGGGTGTGGCAACTTGAAATTGAATAAAAAAAATAAACCAACTAAAATGCAACAAATAGAAAGTGGAAAAAAGAAGAGATAAGACAATCGTCTTGTCTTATTAATGCACAATAATTTCTCTAAAGCTCTATAGATACTCTAAATTTTTTTAGAAGCTTATTTGGTCAGTTTGGAGAGTGAGAAAAATAAAGAGAAAAATTAAGGTTAGGAAAAAAAAATTAAGAAAACTGTACGATTAAGGCCTTAGAGGAGAACCCAAACCCGACGAACAATTGGGAGTGGACGGCCACCACCACCATACGGTGGTGGCGGCGCCCAGGTGGGCCGACATACCCATGGCCACCCAAATCGGGGAGTTTAATTTCCATGCTGATTTTGTGTAATTTTGAAAAAATAGTAAATATTATTAGAAAATTATAAATTTTATTATTCTAGAATATTTTTTGTATATAGTTTTTAGTAAAAATATTATTTTAATGAAAATATGTCTCGTGATATATAATCCTTAAGAAATCATGCAAAATTAAGCATGTTTCGGTTTAGAAATAAATGACCTTAGGAATGTAGTTTTGAGCCCAAAATTTTTGCGTAGACTACTTAGATGATATAGAATAGTGCTATGAAGCCCGTTTTCAAAAATTAAAATTTTGAAATTTTTAGATAATTTTTAGGCCTTAAAATGAGGCATAAAATGGGTAATTTAGAGTTAATTGTGTAATTAAATAGTTAATTGTTAATTTAGTGAATAATTATATGTTTTAGGATGTTGAAATCTGATGAAGTATTATACTCGTAGCATTTAAGGTGTTAGATTTAATTATTAGGTTAATTATGTAGTAAATAAGTAATAGGGAAAATAATAAATTTTAAGTTAATTTTATAAATTAGGGTAATTAGGTGTAAAATCTGATTTAGGATAAATTTAAACATTTTGAAATGATAATCGATGTTGGGAGATGGTAATTAGAATGATAAAAATATTAGATGTGTATTATGTACATAATAAGTAATAGTGCATAATACACAATTATTGGAAATATAATAAATAGAAGATATTAGAATAAAAGTTGATATTATAAAAATAATAGGGATATATAATAAATCTGATAGAAAACTTAAATTTATGGAATTTAATGAAAAATATAAAAAATTTTCACATCATGAGTAAATTTGGTATATTAATAAGGATTTAAGTATACCGGATATAATAAAATACCGACTAGGGGTAATGATGGTATTTAGGATATTTGAAAGTAATGTGATTAATTTCACATTATGAGTTGAAACAAATTTCTAGGGTTCAGGTATAAAACATTATTTAGAAATCGAACTCGAATCTAATTTAGAAATCGATGTGGAAACTGAACCCGAACCCGAACCTAACCCCAAACCTAGAATAATTGTAAAAGATTTAAGAACCTAGATAACTAAATATATTAAACCCTAAACAAAATATAACAATAAGCATTATAGGATAAAACCAACTTATAATAGTTATATGAAAAACTGAAATCACGTTTGTGTTATGGGGATGATTGGCGATGGCCTGAGCGAGTTGGACCTTGAGTGAGTGAGTGAGGAGTCCAGGTAAGTTAGGATTAATACGTTATTATATTTTGAAGACTTGAGATTATGCTTGGTTATGCTTATTAGATAGTTGGTTGTATGCATGTGCTTGATTATAAGTGATGCTATGATTCTGTTTGTTGTTCTAGCTTATATTGTTTGATTCGTATAAAATGATTGATCATCCTAAACTGGACCTAATCAGATATACAAACCTGTAATCATAAGGACCTATATGGCAACCCATTAAGGGAAACCTAGGATTCTCCAACTAAATACCGACCCCTTCGAAAGGGATAGCGTAGTATTGCATAATGGTCTCTTCTTCATCCTTAGTCAAACTAAGTGACAAGAGAAGAGGTTGCGGTGAGGGTGAAGTTGATGATTCGAAGGTAGTCGCGAGAAGAGCGGTGTCTCTTTTGCATAAGCCTGTGTTTAGTTGTGAGTTGTTGCATTAACGGCAACTCCTCAACTCGAATTAAAGCAGGCGTAATTTCTCTAATTTCACGACGGGCCGGAAAACGTCGTGCTATAGCATTTACTTGAACATGCATTACACCTAATAAGTTGATTGATAACCTTATTATGTTTATAGTATAGTTTTGAGTCATTCATTCTAATTTATTGAGATGTGGTTACTCATATTTTTATAGACGTCGTGTAGGTGCTGGCTAAAAAGCGGCATACAAATACTCTGAACCTACCAACTGCTAGATCCTAGAGAGTGAGGAAAAACATTTGAAGAACAAACATATATTTTTAAGGTCTAAGCTTTTATTTTAGAATTTTTCATTTCTGAATAATGTAATGACTAGGAAATATATTACGGTGAAATATTGTAAACGTTAATTGTAATAACTGAATTTCAGTAATATATATATATATTCTCTCACTTTCTTAGGTAAATGATTTACTTAAATTACAAATTGTTTACTTTAACGCGGGTTAGTCGTGGACACCTTGTGTAGATCGGGTCTAAGATAGTAGTTGTAAGGCCAACTTCTATCTTATCATGATTTATACGGCGGAGCTGTTACGACTCTGCCGTTTTGGGGCGTAACATTCACTCCTTCGGATCTAATAGTTATTAGTTTTAGGATAGTTGTATGACCACTTATTGGCTAATACCTATAATAACATCTACAGAGATGTAAGTAATCAATAGCTCAAAAAGTTGGGATGGAGATTTAAAACTATATATCAAACATAAACAAGGTTATTAACCAAATTAGTTAGATGCAATGTGTATTCAAGCAAATACTATCGCACAATGTTATCCGGTTTGTCTTGAGATTAGAGAAATTACATCTGCTCTAATCCGGGTTGGAGAGTTTCTATGTTTATGAAATAGTTCATGACCACCTTTGAACCATTGACTTCACCCTTGTCATGACTTCCTCTCTTGTTACTTATTTCAACTAAGAATGAAGAAGGAATCCATTATGCTATCCAGTACTATCTTTTTCGAAAGGATAGGTATTTAGTCCGAGAACCCTAATGTTTTCTTTAATAGGTTGCTTTACAGGTCTGATTTAGAATTATAAGTCATATATTTAATTAGATTCAGTTTAAAGTGTTCAATCATTTCTATAAATCACACGAATACAAGCTAAGACAGTAAACCGGAATCATATAATCAAATTTAGAAACAATCACATATATGCATCTATACAGTTAACTATCTAGCAAATATAACTAAATACAATTTGAAACCTCCGAGTACTACAAATTAGTATTCTAAAATACGGCAACGTATTAATTTTAACTTACTTGGACTCCCTGCTTGTTTACTTAAGGTGCAAGTCGCATAGGTCATCGCCAATAATCCCTATAATATAAATGTGGTTTTAGTACTCGTATAACTATCTTATATAAGTTTTATTCGGTATCTCTTTATGTTATCTTTAGCTTAGGGTTTTATTATACCTAATTATTTAAGTTTTTAAATATTTTACAATTATTCTTAATTTAGGCTAAGTTGTGGTTTAGTTTTCGAATCGATTTCTAAATTAGGTTCTAATCCAAGTTCTGATTATGGGTTATATAAAAACCTTAAAAACTTGTATCAAATCATAATATGAAATTAATTATATTATAATCAGGTATCCTAAATATCATATTTGGTTTGTAATCAGTATTTTAGTCCGTATGGTAAACCGTAATCCTAATTTAACTATTGATTTAGCTTTTGATATAAGAAAAATTTATATCTTTCATATAATTATATAAATTTATATTTCATGTCAGATTTATTTTATATTATTATTATTATAATATTATCAATTTTGATATAATCTTTTCTACTCATTAATTTCCTATATTTATATATTATGTGTTATTACATAATTCGCTCCTAAATCACTTATTTAATACTTCTAACACTACATATATCATCCTTCATAATCTAATAACATATCAAATCATAAATCAGAATTTTATACCTAATTACTCTAAATTACAAAACTAACTTAAAATATATCATTTTATCCTATTACATATATATTACATAATATACCTAATAATTACATCTAACATCCTAAATGTCACAAATATCACACCATATAAAAAATTAACATCCTAGAACACCTAATTACATACTAAATTAGCAATTATCCATTTAATTACTAAATTAGCCCAAAATTACCAACTTTATACATCATTTTAAGACCTAAAAATTATCTAAAAATTTTGAAAATGGATTTTTGAAAAATGTCTTCATAGCATTATTTTAAATACTCTAAATAACCTATACAAAAATTTTGAGCTCAAAATTTCATCTTTAAGGTCGTTTATTTCTAATTCGAAAATAATCTCAAGTTTAAGGGTTTCTTAAACACTATATATCATGAGATCTATTTTTATTAAAATAATATTTTTCCTAAAAACTATATACAAAAATATCATAGAATACTAAATTTTATAATTTTTTAATATTTTTAGTAAATAAAATAAAATCATAAGGAAAATTGAACTTACTGGTATTTATTACTCCAGCCGTCAAGGCCTTATCGACCAACTAGGGCACTATCACTATCATCGAGTGGTAGTGATAATGGCACTCTACTCTCAAGTGTCCATTGAGTATAGGTTCACCTTACATGTCTTATTTGTACACTATTTTTCTATTTTTTTTTGAAAAATCCTCTCTCCTCTCTTTTTACTTTATAGATTTCTAAAATTTATTGAATTATTTGTTGTTATTTGTCTCTTGTTATCTTTTATTTCTACTTTCTATTTATCTAAATTTTATTGGTTGCTTTTATTTCTTCAATTCCAATCTGCCATGCCTCAGTTTTAGAATTCTTTTCACTTTTCCATATTTTTCTTTAATTGTTTATAAATTTTCTTTAATTATTTAGTATTATTTTAGTATATTTCAAATATTTTATGTAATTTCGTGTATTTTTATTTATATATAAATATATATATAGCACAAATAAATACTCCTAAATATTATTTAAATGATTTTATGACTTTTAGTGTGCATATAATTTATCTTTATTGATTCGTTGTTATCGAAACTCATTTTATGCATTTTTGATAAATAACATGTAATATATATATAATTCAATATTATATTATTTAATTGTTTTATTACTTATTTTTCTAAATCGAAACTCATGTGATTACTTTTATTAATATTCCTAAATTCGTCATAAAATTTAGGTTTGATCGAAAAATTTACTTGATTACCCTAACTTTACAGATCGAACCTCGAACACTTATACATAAGATATGACATAATCAAAATCTAAAGTCATCTCGGTGTTTGTTTGTATCCATTATGGCATAGTTATCATCATTGCCATAGTACATGATATTGAAGTAAGACTTGAAATATCTAATATCGTCACCTATCACTTTTCACCAATGATCTTCATGAAGTAAGTTTGGTGTAGTTAATATTGCTATTACAACCCATAAGCACAAAGATCAAGCATATATCACTATGTAGTGCTCTTTAGCCATGAGCTTGAAGCGGTTTCGATTGTGATGAGACAAAGTGACTCCACAGTAGCCTTGTTAGCCTTAATGCCTTTTTCATAGAACTTAAAATTGAAGTAACCTAATTCGTGAATGATTGAAGCAATTATATTATAGCAACTGTTGTCACTCGGTAGAAGTATTAGTTTTTGAGTACATGGTGGACAATGCCTATTTTTGCAAATCATGTATGAGATCGAAGCAACTCCATAACATGTTTAGTAGCCATAATGCCTTTGTGTAGAGTTGAGGATGAAGTAATCCCATCTGTGAAAGATCGAAGCGATCGTATCTTAATAGTTATAGTCTCTTAGTAAAAGTATTCGTATTTTGTTTTAGATAAGGACATGATTGAGTTTTGTATTTTTTTTTTATTAATTTTAATTAAGGATGTGTGTCAATATTTGATTAGTTGATAAATAATTAATTAAATAAAAATGACATAATTAAATGTGTTTATTTATGTAATCAATAAAATATAAAATTTTTTGCAAAAAGATAAAAAGTGAGATAAAAACATGAACTAGCCTATTAGCTACCGCAAGAAAAAGGAGTGGTAGACGGTTTTCTACTAACTTTATAGCCGCTTTTTACTGAATTTGTATATCCATCATAGGGGTCCCATAAGGCTCGCAGGATAGTGATTACTTATTTCTCTTCTTCTTTTTTTTTTTTTTTTTGGATCGATTTTTTTATTAAATTATATAATAAGTGCATTCAACGATATTATTTAATTTAATCAAATAATTATGAACTAATCAAACACTAACATGTGTATTTCATTAAAATTAATAAATAACTAAAAGATGTATCATTTGTTTATCCAAAACCAAAATATATGTTTATTTATTTACAAAAGTTCACAAAATGCATTTCTCTTGCTATAATATGATGTTTGGTATATATGAATAGATTATAATGAAATGGAACGAAATTAAAGTCGAAATAATAAATATATTTTTATATTTGGAATTACCAATTGAATATGATGGAATAGAATAAAATAATATAATAATATTTATAAAGAAACATATTTAATTATTAGATATCATAATTATATTAAATTTTAAATAAGTAATTTTAATCAATATTAATTAATAAGTATGAAATAGAATTGCAATCATAATTTTTCAAAAATGGAATCCAATTTCACTTGGAAATACAATCAACCATTTCAACTGCACTTCCAAACATCTCCGATGAAATGAAAGAGGAAAAGTGATTCCATTAAAGTCGATTTCTTGAATACGAAATTCAAACCTGATACGATGTAATTAACTGATTAAGTTTGGTTTACGAGCAAATGCCTTCATTTCATTATCTGGACGGTATAAAATACCATACTCTTGACGGATCGGGAAAAAATAAAAAGAATAATTGAGTTTGTAAATATATATGTATTTAAGTAGTGTACAGGTGTACATGATGATACATAAATAATTAAAATACTTAGAAAATAAAAATTTAAATAATGGAACACTCGTCGCTCAACCAGAAAACTGGAGTTTCTTTAAATGCAGACGGAGGACTACCGGCTACGTGTTCCTTTTCTTGTTTTCTTCTCCTTTCTTTTTTCATTTCTTCTTCTCTCTCTCTGTCCGTCTGTCTGACTGACGGACAAACCTCTCGACTGACTCGTTTTCTTCCCCCCTCCTACTCTCTCTCTTCTCCCTCCGTTCACTTTCTTTCAGTCGGCGCCGACTCTGCTTGAACATTTCAATTTCCCACCCCCCATATATGGGGATACATCTCGTCCTATCATTGAATCGAATGGACATGAGGAAAGTGTTTTGGTAAAAGATTATCATCATAGATAAATAGGTAAATAATCAACAATTCAGTAAGCACGTTATGGAAAACGGAAAAACAGAGAACGGAGTTTGTTCCGCGGAGTGTGTAAATGGAGGCACCGATCTCTGGAGTTGTCGTAAGGATTCCGATTCTGGTTCTGCGGATCATCTCGTCATCATGGTCCATGGAATTCTTGGAAGGTCTCTTCTTTTACAATTATCCACAATCTATTCTTATTATTCTGCCGTATTTTGTTTTTGTTTTTTTTTTCCCTTTTCCCAAAGTTTGAATCTTTGATGTGAAGATCGTGCTTTTTCGATCATTTCACGTAATTTTAATATCTTGAATTGGGAAAAAATTTATTCTTTATCATGTCTTTTCCAAGAAAAAAAAAAATTGGAGTTCGATCGTTGTATGGTTTTCTTTTTTTGGTTAATTTTACTTGCATTAAAACATATTGGTGTAATCATTCAATTTGAAGCACAAATCAGAACCGTGAAAGAGTGAGAGGAAAAAAATTGAAATTATTGGAGAAGCTAATTGTTTTCTTTTTCATAGATGGGAATAGGAGTATGATCGTCATTCATTCGTTTGATTTGAAATCCTTGTATTACTACATATGCTGTTTAACTAATTTACTATAATGAGCAACAGCTGCTTCGTATTAGTTTACTGCTCAACCCGTGTTAAAGGAAGCCTCTCAAAGTGAGATCAACTTCCATAATTTTTGTTCCACTTGGCGTGGTCCTGCTAATTATATGTAGCTAGTCATTGCTCAGCTTATTCAATGCAAATAATCATGAAAAGCAGGAGTAGCGTATTTCAAATGCTTCTAGCCAAGGGTAGTTTTGTTCTGCATATCCTGATTGTTGGAATTTTATCTCCTTATGCAGTGCGGCAGATTGGAAATTTGCAGCCGAGCAATTTGTGAGAATGCTTCCAGATAAAGTCTTCGTTCACTGTAAGATCTTGTATTGATGATATTTGATTTACAGATTTGGCATTATGCACATGTGCGTGTTGAGTTATTGATTTTTCTTATCATGTCTTAGTATTTTTTTGGCTTTCATGATGATGCATTTGATTGTTATGAAAATCTTGCTAAAATGGGTAATGGTGGAGCAATTGCTTGTTGTATTAACTGCTGTTTATTTTATTAATGTATTTCATGTCAATATAAGGAATGGTTTCATCTCATTTTAACCTTTTCACTTTATCCGATGTTGGTCTTATCTTCATATTTGTTATGAGATAAATTATCTTCTACTAATAATCATTATGAATTCAAGTACTTATCCAATCTGTTTCCTTGAAGACATGTCCACCTTTAGAAGGTTTAAGTGAAATCTCCAGTTTGGTTTATAAATGTGGACAAGGAAAATGCTGACTGATTTATTAATGTTTATATAATTTTCCATTATATTTAGAACAATTTCTCTTGTTTGGGATTCTTGACAGTTACCATTAGCAACATAATATTCTATCCTTACAAAAATTTTATTGCAGCTAGACAAAATATTTCTGAATAGTGTGTCTAAGAATTAGATTTTAGTACCCCCACCCCCAACCCCTAACCCCAAACACCAAAATCACACAACCACACACACACACAAAGAAGAAGAAGAAGGCTGATAACCCCTGATGAAGCAACACAAGCCTTCTCTTTTCTTTCTGATGTATGATCTAATCAAATCCATTTGACCCTCTGAATGTAACTTTGATGCTGCTGCCTTGGAATTGATGCGGTTCAGGTAGTGAATGTAATGCAGCATCACTAACGCTGGATGGCATAGATGTTATGGGTGAGCGGCTAGCTGAGGAGGTTAGTTCCTGCATATCTTCATTATAATGTCGCTTGCTGGTTATCAATGGTTCTCTTCTGCAAAGAGCATGCAATTATTGGATAAATTGTTTGACCTTCAGGTCCTTGAAGTGATCAAAAGGAAGCCAAATGTACACAAAATTTCTTTTGTTGCACATTCAGTCGGAGGCTTGGTTGCACGGTATGCTATTGGGAGACTATATAGGCCATCTATAATGGAAAATGCGAGGGACTCTTCAGAAAACGTAGAACAGGATGTAAACAGTTCAATAGCTGGCCTTGAGGCTGTGAACTTCATCACTGTTGCAACACCTCATCTTGGTTCTCGGGGTAACAAGCAGGTTTGAAAATGTCAAAACTCTATATGGTCCAACCAAAACAAAAGGAACAAAAGAAAATTACAGTATGTATTGGCTGTAACACCAGAGTAACTTCTATACATTGCCTTCAGCAATAATGGATCAGCCTATTTGTGGTGTGAAAAGTGTCCTAGGTCAATCAGGGGGGGGGGGGGGGGGGAAGAAAAAAATGGCCTCCAGCTTCATGCTGTGGGTATGAATTATGGAGAGAGTAACATCACTTGTGAAAGAAACATATTGCTTAGTCTCACATTAAGCTCATTAAGATTACTTGAATGGACCATTATATTGTTTGGTTCTCTTGCCTTCAGCAATAACTGATCAGCCTATTTGTGGTGTAAAAAGTGTCCTAGGTCAATCCGGGGGGGGGGGGGGGGAAGAAAAAATCAGCCTCCAGCTTCATGCTATGGGTACGAATTATGGAGAGAGTAACATCACTTGTGAAAGAAACATATTGCTTAGTCTCAGATTAAGCTCATTAAGGTTACTTGAATGGACCATTATATTGTTTGGTTCTCTTGCCTACTCATGTTCTCTTAGAATGTATTTCTATAATGTATTGAGTGGATGGTTGATAAAGAATGATTAAGATGAGTCAAAGTAAACAAAACCTTTGTTTGTCTATTCACTTTTATTTCTAGGTTTGCTGCACCCTATTTACAGTTTTTAGGACATATTTGCATGAAGGATCAATAAATATTCGTGAGGATAGCAGAAAATACAGTACCATCTTTGGATCTAATGGTGGCTTGTGAGAGGACACCGTTTAATTTATTATTGAGGGGAAAATAAACGGGGGACTCCAGTAAAAACAGAGGGAATGCCATCATGTATTTGTCTCTGCAGTGATGTATTACGGGTTCTTTTCTTTTAAGGCTTACGCTTTAGTTTTCATCTCTGATTCTAATTGCAGATGGTTAAATCTTTTATTTTTGATGAAATCTATCTATCTGGTAATTCTCATGATCCCATTTTTTCATGCTGATCCTAACTTGTGGATATATATTCTGCATGAAAATTTGTTTCCTGCAGGTACCATTTCTTTTTGGTGTGACTGCCTTTGAGAAGGTGGCCAGTCTAGTTATTCATTTGATATTCAAAAGAACGGGTCGGCATCTTTTTCTCAATGATGCTGAGGATGGAAAGCCTCCATTACTCCGATGCATGATAGAAGATTATGGTGACTTCTGTTTTATGTATGTCAAGATATCACACTTTTCAAGTTCAGTTTATTTATTTTATTTTTCTGGTCGGAAGCTAATGGCATAATTTAAATCAAGAATAGTGGATTTACTGACTAACTTTGCTTTGCAGGTCAGCATTGCGTACATTCAAGCGCCGGGTGCTATATTCAAATTCATGTTATGATCGTATCCTACTTGTACTGCTGACTACCCATTCTTGTACAGCATTTTATTCTTTTGCTTGATTTAGTAAGTGCACTTAAAATAATTTAATGTTTTCTTTAATTGGATTCTTTAAAGATATTGTTGGCTGGAGAACATCATCTATCCGGCGTACTAGTGATCTGCCAAAGGTACTAATATCAGTTCTTCCCCCCTTCCTCTCCTTTCTTCTTCTGATGTCACGCTAAATCGTCAACTTGTCTAGATGATGTTCATTTGTCTTTCAGTGGCAAGACCCTGTGGATGAAAAATATCCGCACATTGTTTATGAAGAGCATTGTAAGGCTTGTGATTATGGGCTGGCTGAACTAGTGCCAGGGGAAGGCGATGCCTTCGACAAGCTAGAAGGTAAGAATTTGATTTATGTCTCTATTTTATTTTTTCAGTATCTCCTTTCATCTTTACCATCCAATTGTCCTGACTTTTTTGTCACTGTTATTTTCTTCCATAGAAAATTTCTGGAACTTATAGTTCATAGAGAATTTTTAGCTCTCATGGTTACTAATTGAATTTTATAACCTCATGAGTATCTAATATTCTCCTCAGAATGATCTATTTTTTTGTTAACTTGGAAAGTTCTATACTCGTGTAGCATGTCCATTATAAAATGAGTTAAGGCAACTTTCTTTTGCAATGCTCGAATGTATTTATCAATTGGTAGCCAGAGAATTGCGCAAGAAATCTTAACAGTAAGAACATTTAAGCATTACTCCTGAATCCCAAAATATATTATCAGCTATAGCGATCCAGTGAAATATAAAATCTATGTTTCTTTTGGTAGCTTATGTATGATTTATGTTAACGACAATCTCACTGTTTCTATCAGTCTTTAAGTTATCCTTAGCTTTATATAATTAATCATGACGTGCACCACCAAACATAGGATCTGTTTAGACAGATTATGCGAACATAGCCTATCTACCAACAGAATCATATAGATACATTCTGATAGAGGTTCCATCATCATTTCACACATCTAAAATAATAGATGAACAGGCTTATGTCATGCATCGGTCATGGCCTTGAAAGTCATTCCTTATAGAATCTTATTGTTGTCATACTGGTGAGCAAAGTCGTCAAACTCGCGATTTTACTTAAAATCGTTAGAGGGTCTGTAAAATCGGAATATAAAATAAAAACGTAAAAACGTAAATTTTTATAATTTATGTAAAATAACTTAAAAAACTTATGGATATATTTATAATAATTATTCAAAACTTGAAATATACAATGAAAATTAAAAAAAAAATTGAACAAATAAAGGTTTTTTTTTCCATACAAATTCTTAATATATAATCTAGTATATACAGAAGAAGGAAAAATAGAGTCGAAACCAAACTTTTTTCCATTTTTTTTTTTAAAAGCTGTAAATTAAATAAAACTAAATATTTTAACTCATTTTAAGTTATTGACGGTATAAAATAAAATATGTAGTTTTCTTTGTAAACTTTGTCATTTGAGTTGAATATTGGATAAAAACTTTGAATATAAAATAAGAAATTGGGAGAGAAAGAAAAAAGTAAAAAATTGGAATAGTATAGGACAGATATTGTAATGTTTTAATAGTTGATAGCTTGTAAAAAGTTAATTGTATTTTTTTCCTTTAATTTTTTAATCTATTCAATTTTGATATGTAGATCAGTAAACTTGGTTAAAAATATAAGTTTTTATAAAAAAAGATTTTACATTCGAGTTAACTCAAAAGGTCTATCAAAAATCATAAAATTATAGAATTGTATGGGTAAAATTGTGATTTTAATAGCTATGCTGGTGAGGCTATGGGTTCATATGGAGGAATTATCTTGTTGAATCCTATCTGGCCTTTATTAATAGGAAATCTATAAATATTTCTTCCCCCATCATTAATAGCGATTCATTCGATGGAAAACTAAAAAATCCTATATTGTTCACATTCATTTTCCAAATATACCTTATTGTCTTTGAAGTAAGAGTACATCTTATAGCATAAATGGAACTGGTAAAGAAAATAAGGCTTCTTTTGCTCTTATACGGTCTGATGGTAGTGAAAGGGTTCAAGGTGATGGCAAAAACACAACTTAGAAAGGAAAAAGAATTCAAAGATGGGACTACTCCCATAAAATATAAACCATAAAACAAAGGCTCATTTTTAAGTGATGATAAAGTGGATAAAGTTTTTTCACCCTAGAAAAGGTGGACTACTCCATGCCTCTGGGATTTTGAAAATACTGCCAGTGGCGCATGCTGCAATCTCCTAAGAGGAATTTGGTTGGGTAGTTGGGTTGTGTGGGGTGGGGGAAAGCTGAAGCATTAAATGAAGTTGCATTATAAATTTTGAGATGCATGTAAAAGAAGCTCCATGGATTTGTGTTTAGGATATATCCTGGTGCAGAAATATGATATATCTCATAATGTCTTAGGCCCAAAAGCTGTTTTCGTTCATATATGGACAGGTAATTAAATTGGACCTTGTCACCTTGTATGAAATTTAAACCGAGAAGCACTT
This sequence comes from Lumnitzera racemosa, assembly GCA_024138005.1. Taxonomy (NCBI): domain Eukaryota; kingdom Viridiplantae; phylum Streptophyta; class Magnoliopsida; order Myrtales; family Combretaceae; genus Lumnitzera; species Lumnitzera racemosa. The sequence goes on from JAMXBC010000004.1 coordinate 112,124,843, forward strand.
GAATAATGAAATATTTCATAATTTTTGAGGTGGAAAAGTTTTTTTTTTCCCCTCTTTTTTCTTCGGGGGGCAAAATATATGGACAATCATATGAATTAGACCTACATTTTAACCTGAGAAGCATCCCCAATGACATTCGTGGTTATAAAAACCAGATAAACTCACAGGTTAAACTGGGAAAAACTTCATCAGCTAAATGTTGCCGCTTTTAGTGGCTTCTTACATGTCTCTTCTTGTGTGCAGAGGAACTGGTGATTGGTTTATCTCGAGTTTCATGGGAAAAAGTTGATGTTAGCTTTCACCTCAGCAGACAGAGATTTGCAGCTCATAGCGTTATACAGGTAATTCCAGTCCACCACTCACCACCCAAAAGGGCATGTGCACATACTCATACAGGATGTTTTATCAAGTGCCATATCACTAGTGGTTTGTTCTGCGCTAATAAATCAGATGACCGTTTTCTACTAACATGTGAAAAAGAGCGTCATTTGCTGTTATGCATTTTTGAAGCCTTAGTGAAGTCTTTGTTGAATAAACTCAATTTATTTATTTTTTTTCTCTTATCTGAATGGATGGAGATTTTAACAGGTCAAGGATCACGTTTCACATATAGAGGGAGCAGATGTCATACAACACATGATTGATAATTTCCTCACGTAGGACTGGGTGTCAGTTTTTGCTGTTAGTTACCCTCCCAGCCAGAGATTCGACATTTCGTTGGGTAAGTATAATGCATAATTTCATAGATTCAGGAGTTAAGGTCTTGCTTCCAAGATTTAGTCAGTTGCATATGACATTATGCTCTTTCTTTTTCTTGGATAATATTTTATGTTTTTTCTATATCTTTTTTTGTAGGCTAAGTTGCAACAAGTTGATATTCAACATCTGTTGACTGATCATGGAAATTTCTAACGTTGTTCTGCTTTAGTTGTACGGAAACAGGCAGTAAAATAAAAAAGAAAAAAGAAAAAAAAATGTTGCAAGTAACTTACAGGTGTCATAAATGAGTTGAAAAAGAATGGCAGCTGATAATTAAAGAGCAATTATGTCCAGAAATCCCAAATATTCAGAGGTATAATGTAGGTGAGTTTGGTAACGTTGGATGCATGCTTCACGTTGCAGCCTATATACATATGGCATAAGCTGTTCTCCCTATTGAATGGAAATGGAATACGTATTATGTAGCTAATAAAAGGGAATACGTATTATGTAAGGTCTGCGTCAGACGATTTCAAAGGTCCATTGTTAATTAAGTTTGTAGTTCCGAGACCGGCTATAAACTTAATACAGTCCATTTGGGATTTACGGCCATTTCTGATATTTGTATTTTTTCAACTGTAGAAGTAACGTAAAAAAATTGTCGAGAGAGGTTGTCTTGGGCCTGTGGGAGGTGTTGAAGATATTCTGTTAAAACAATATTGTGTTTGATCTAGTATGATGCTCGTATTTGTTGATTTTTAATCGAAGTTTGCGGTTATTAATCGCTTTTAGCGGTCAATGGTGAGTAATCGTTACACCATCATTCTGAGATGAGCTGGGCATCGGTGATAAAACATCTAATGATATGGAAAGTTAAGATTGTACTCGATTCTCCATGGATTGAAATGGAGACATCTTTTTTAATTAATATGGTGGAAGAGTGTTATTTTATTTTATTTTATTTTTGTGGGCAACAAGAACAGAACAATGCCAACATAAACAGCCACTGAGTTACTCTGGCTGGGGGGTTGACTTCGTTACCTCTACAGCTCCACTCCTATAGCATTTCTACCTCTACTACAATCCAGCTTCTGCAATATTTATAATGTCTTTGTGAATACATCGACAAATCCCATCTAAAGAAAAAAATGATTCAACCATTATTCTTCTACTTATTAAAAAAAAAGAAGAAGAAGAAAGACGTGTATCCTGGGTGCATATCATCCATGAAAGTAGATTCGCCTATTATCTCACAGCTTTAAGTTTTGCGCTTATCCTTAAGGAGATGGGATTTATAAATAAATGAGTTATTTGTTCGATGACCATGCCAGCTCATAATGATTATTCTTTTTTCCATAAAAACCTTCACTAACAAACCTTTTCAGTTGATCCTTGGCTTTACACAACATATGAATATATAGCCCTAGGCCTAGACCGTTTCAAAGTATTTTCAACTGCAATCTCGACCATATGGCATCTTTATATCATCAATAACTCCTTAATAATGTTTTCCTATTTCATCTAATCTTACATTTGCTATAGGTTATACGTTGATTGCATACATATGATTATATGTACTTCAGAAGGAAACATACATACAAAGGTTAGCATGTAGAGAATAGGAAAACTCGACCCCACCCCACCCCGGTCAGTCCGTCACAAAATTACAGTCTCAACACGTCACCAGACTGGATTTTCAGATAACGGTCACAGTTTTGAGAGTTTCCCTCTCCTCTCCTCTCCTTCAACTTCTACTTTTTTGCCTCCTCCTCCGGCCAAACCTCTCTCCACACCACTGACACGGCTTCTGCTTCCTCCACCTTCGCTCTCTTCACTCTCCTCCTCTTCCTCACGGTGGTTTCCGGTGGAGTGGAGGACTCCCCGGCCTCCAACGGAAAATTCAGGATGGCTTTGCAGCCTCTCATCTTGAAGGCCGCACAATCATAGGCCTTAGCTGCATCGATGTCTGTATCGAACGTTCCCAACCACACTCGACTGCCTTTACGGGTGGGGTCTCTTATCTCCGCCGCGTACTTGCCCCACGGCCTCCTCCGGACCCCTCTATAATGTCTCCGCTCCTCCCCACAACTCGACTCCTTTAAGATTCCATCTTTGGACTGCATAGGTCCTACCGGTTCCAAGGCACATGTTACGGGTAAATGGGGTTTGGGAAAACCGAGGCCGTTTGAACTGGGTGAATCCGGGTCGGGTTCCTGAAAGGGGATCTCAAGCTTGACGGCCCGGAGCTGAGGAGTAGTGGTGAGTGGTGTGTGGAAGTTGAAAGTGTCCATGAAAACGCTTGTAGAGAAGTTGAAATCGCCTAGTAGATATTGTTGTATGAGTTCTAAAGTGGATGATTCATCGAATTCCTCCATTTTCAAAAACGACGGAATCGCATCTTGAGACACAACTTGACTTTTCTTTTCTTTATATATCTTAATCTGTGCAAGTTGGGGAAGTTACTTGTCTGACAGGATTTGTCACGGTGGGATTCAATTCAATGAACTTGAAAATTGGGTAACTTTATGACGTGGGCCACACCTGAAGTTATCACCGGTTTTGTTTCTCAAATGTGCCGGTATTCTTATCCATACAATGCACGATGTGGAAAGATCCATGAATTTAAAGCACAACCCAAGTTGCAGGATTGGACAACCGTACCATCCTTCTGGGTAAATAGGAGTCAAAAAAAAAATTTTTGTATTTTGGTTTGCAACTTGCGCCTTCGGCCTCGTCGATTCATGTCATGCCCCCGCAAGCAACCAACTGTGAAAAGAACCTCTCTCTCCGGACAATACAATGACGTGTAGAAAGCGACTTGATGAAAGAAGTGAATCCACTTGCATAAGCCAGCTTCACCATGGTCCCTACCCCCCACACTAGTTTATTTTATATTACCTTCCTAATGAGATTTGGAAGAGCATATTTTGGATTAAATATGAATGCCACCTTTTTAAATCAAAAATAGCTTCCATATCGATACCTTGTCGATCTTTTGTCAGCGATTAAATGGATACCCCAATATCAATCATCATGAGGTGATATTTAATCCTGATGCAGCTTATATCACGGAAAATTGTAGAAAATTCAAAGTTTTTCTTTTTCTTTTTCCAGTAGTAATAATGAAAGAAGACAAAAAAAAAAAAAAAAAAAAAGAAAGTATGTATATACAAATACTACCGAAAGAATTTCTAAGAAATTTAAAAATAAAATCCTAAAATATTGAAAAGGTCATTACAGGCCTTAAATTCTATTTTTGGAGTACAAAACAACCTTAATTAGGTTTCCTCAAATTCCTCCATTAGAAAGCTCGAAAATTCTTCTTTAAAAATATATTATAATACAAAAAAAATCCTTCCTACATAAAAATCGATTCTCCTTTTATCCATAATTGAGAAACAACTTATTTTCGTCCTATTTTTGTCGAATAAAACGCATTTTTACTCGATTTGTCCTTTTAGTAATGTGCTCAACGATTACTTAAGATTTTTTTTATATGCTAAGGAAATGGTCATTAGACTTGTCAAAGCTAGTAATTGAATTCAGTTTTAAGAATAGCTGATGGCAGTTGGTGGTTAGTAAAACATTCTTAAATAACCTTCTGGTTACCTTAGTTGTCCTTTTTTTTTTTTTTTTTTCAAAATTCTTTCCCTTCCTTTATCTGACGATGTTAGACGATACGGTGCATTGGGGCTTTTTGTTTTGCTTTGCATTTTACATTGTAGCTGCTCTCTTCTTTTTTTTTTTTTTTTCCCTTAAAAGAATTTCTTTCATTAATTTTTTTACAGCAATAACAAATAAAATATCACTATTAAAATATATGATAATAATAAATTAAATTTTTATATATTTTACTATTAGTTTGAAATGTAATGATAATATTCACAAAAAAATTTAAAAATTGATAAGTAACTTTGATTATGATGATAAAATAATTATTCGCATTGACTTTAAATAACCTTTTATGTAATAATTTAAAAAAATAGTAATAGTATGAGATGCATGTAATATGATTAAGAAATTTTGATTAAGTACCTCCTTATAATAATAAAAAAAAAAATACTTACTATTGATATACATCCTAAATATCTATTAAAATACCCTACTTATAAACTTACCTTAACTTTCATTGCGAATATCTGTTAAGTAACTTTTCGGGTGAAAAGAGAGAGCACATATATTTTTCTGTTTCGAAGGAAAATGAGTTTGTCAATTCTGTCTATGTCTACTCTGGTTTGTGGTTTCAGTGGGCTGGAGAAGTCATTTCAACCCTAGTGGCAAGTATTAGGCACTAGTAATAAATACTCAAATTTGGAGACTACGGTTGGAAAGAAATTTCTTATTACTATCAATAATATTTAAAAATAAAATATATTTATTTTAAAAAATATTAATTTTATATTTATATATTAATATTTATATATAATTCATCAATTTAGATAATATATAATTAATCACCGAAGTTTCAACGCTATCGGAATAAGGGGACTCTATGTGCTGGTTAGTGATGGGCGCGCAATTTGCAATCAACTTGGCTAAGCCTACGTCCCTACCATACCATGTTTTCTAAGGATCTATACACGAGCCTAGGGGACCTCAACCATGTCCCGGGTCTCTTCACTTCAATTCATTTGACTACTGCACATTTGTTCGCCCGTCGGCTCGTCTAATCTTATTTTAATTTCTAAGACATGTTTAATGACATGAACCAAATTAAGTATATCATACTACACCCACGTAATAAATCTATATGTAACAAAAAAAAAAAAATGTGTTAATTTCTTCCCCTAAAAAAAAAGTAGAGCCAACAAAAGAATTGGGTGTATGGTAAAAACGACATCAAGATCTCAATATAAAAATAAAGGTAATTGCACAAAGGTGAAGTAACCCCTAATTCAAAGTCTTTTTGCATATTGCTTTTTGATCAAAACGACAGTTTTCTTTTTCTAAAGTCATCTTGCTCTCTCTATTTACTCACTTGTCTCAAAAAGGGGAGACTCAAAATACTGTTTTTATTCTTCCTTACATCTCATTGTACCACTTGAAATGACATGTGTCTCTTAAGAAAGGGATAATATTGCTCCATAGATATGATGGTCTGAGATGAATGGATCTGAAGCATTTAGCAATGTCGATCACATCCTTCGCGAACTAAATTTAATGTAAATCAACTCGTTTTAGGTTTTTAGATTTTACATCAATATTTTAAAAAACTTACTATTTTAACTCTAAATTCTTTCATAAAAATTCATTAATATTTTTTATAAATAATGTATTCCCAACCATTCAAAACTTTAAAACAAAAAAAAAAAAAAAGAAAAAGCAGCTGTTAAAACATTCCCAATCAGAGGAATGTTACTCGGTAACATTGGAGGAGAAACTACATGAGTTTGGGTGTTCCTTGAGCACCGGTACTTAAGCTAAGACACGCCCAATAAACATGGTCTTATGTAGGAACATTTGTTAATTAAAGAAATCCTACATAGATTGATCATACGGAAGGAAAGAAAGATCCCAATAAAAATGTGTGTTGGGGGTGAAAAATGATGAGAAAACGACACAATGGGTTAAAGACAAGCCCAATAAACATGATCTTATGTCATCTTGAAAAAGTAGTACGCCCGACGCATTGTGCAAAAACCATCTTTTAAGAAAGCGATCGTATCATCATCCTCATCTCACCCAAAGACGTCAAATTCGTTTCATGTTTTGCTCTTTAGATGATATGGCGTGTGAGACTCTGGAAAGGTTCCAAGAACCTTTTCTACTAGTTCAACCGACAGATTCGCCCTACATCGATACAATCAACAATTGGATGCAACTTGTTTTCTTTTGTCTTAGGTATCCACTAATCTTTCTAAACCTTAATAGATCTACCATTACACACCCTCATCCCCATTTAAAACTGGACGGTTCTGAAAGTATGGACTTTTTAAAAAGGAATTTCACCCATAATGTCACTGGATTTTGAACTGACTTTCAAGCCTGCTCAACTAGTACATCTATAAATCCCATCTCACTAATAATATCTTGCAATGAAAACTCAATTCAAATGTGTTTGTAATTTTTGTTTAAGTAAAGTTCTTATTTTGTTTTAAAAAACAGGAAACCTTTTAACATTTTGCCTATTTCACGCAGTACGTGATTTCCTTTTTTTTTTTTTTTCTCCCCATTTCTGTTTGATGGGTCTAATAGTAATGGCTACTTAATGTGGATGATTTTTCGTTTTTTTTCTTTTTGGTTTAAAAAAATAAATAAATTGCATTCATAGTTTTTTTTAGCTGAGGCGGGGATTTGTGGTGTAGATGTTAGCATTTTGAAATTTAGAGAAAGCTGTGGTTTTCTTTTATTTTTCTCTTCTATTTTTATCAGTATTTAAGCTAATATTACTATTAATATCATTTTTTTTTACTTTATTTATTTTAATTTTTTTAGTACTTCACAACTTACATTAGTATGGATATAATTCTCTTTCAACTAGTAACGACCCATTAGGACTCTATTCTATAGCTAACTTCTTGTTTGAATGGTCCTGACCTACGGTCGTGATAGAGAGGAGAGTTTTAGATTGACGTGGATAATTGGGTGTGCAGAAACATATCGACACGCACTGAATTTCATTTACCGATGTTATCTACGAGTAACGCCAATCCTCCAAGTGCTTCCCTCAAAATATCCAAATTTTATGATTACCATTAGTATGATCTTCGTGTATATATATATATATCAAAGATACAGTTGGAGAGATTTTATGAAATTCGAACTTATTCTTTTAAGGTTTGTCATTTTATAGAACCTTCTAAAAATCTTATAAGATATTACTTTTTATTTTCAAAATTCGTTTCAAATAAAAAATCCTTTAAGCATCGGTAGAGTTTAAATGAGATTAAAGAAAAAGTGGAGTAAAAAAAAATTAAATAAGATTAAATTTAAAATTACTTATTTACACTAATAAAAATTAAAAATCAAATACATTATATAATATAAAATTTATATAAAATATTTATGATACTTAATTTAAAAGTAAATATTTTTGTTAATATATATATATATTTTATTAGATCGATTTTCTTATTAAATTTTCTATAATCCCAAATCCTTTTCTAAACCTTATAAATATGGGATTTTTATTGCGTTTGGTATCCTTTAGTAACTCTATAAGGAATTTAGGATTTATATTCATATGAAAATGAAAAAATTTCGAGATCCTTTTATATATATATATATATATATATAATTGTGTGTGAGAGAGAGAGAGATTTTTAATGAACAAATCAACAAATTTCATTATTGTAACATCATACAATATGCAAGCTTCCACATGTAGCCATACTTTACTAGAAAAGAACAAACGAATTTGGCATACCGTCTTACACTATCGATCTTCCCCCTATAATATAATTTACACACAATTCCTATTGGCTAGCCGATCAATCCTTCTTACCGACCGCTCTTAATTACTAATGAAAACCCACATCTACTATTACTATTCTTCATTTTGGGTGATTGAATAAATTGAATTTCCCTATTCTTCTACTTGGGATTTGGGCCAACTAATCGATGTATCCACTTCCCTTCTCAATTTAGGCCTCTTACTGGATTCGATAATTATCAAACCAAATTATTGTTTTTCTTTTTTTTTTTTTTTTTTTTTTTTGCCCCTCCTATATATGCTTAATTGATCATACTCATCATGATCAAAATCGACAGATCCAAAAACGGCTTTCAAGTGTCCGATGCATGTAAAGTTTCTCAAGTCATCAAGAGCTGAGAAAATCCAATAGAGGGATGAGGGGACAGGGGCGATAAGGGAGGAACGCTGAATATACTTCCCTTAAAATCATCCCCGGAATCCCAAAAGGGCATCCAACACGATGGTGTCAAGGGATGATTATTATTAATATTAGCTGTTGCAGTAGTGGTAGTAGCATCCGCGGAATCCTGAACGCTACTACTTTCCTTAACATCAGCTTCGATTTCTGTCTTAATGACCTTTCTGTGACATTCCAATTCCATATCCAGAGTCTCTTCTTGATCTCTAACCCTCTTGTTTGTTTCCTCCGCTTTAGTTGACTTGCCAATCTCGAGCGGGAAATTCAAGATAGCTTTGCTTCCACGTAGCCGAAAAGCAGCTCTATCATATGCCTTGGCAGCTTCTATAGCAGTGTCGAAGGTGCCTAGCCATACACGTGTCCCTTTCCTAGTGGGGTCTCTGATCTCAGCCGCATATTTACCCCATGGCCGCCTCCTCACACCCCTATAATGCTTATTTTCGTTTTCTTGTTGCTGGATGTGTGTAGCTGTAGTAGCTGCTGCTGCTGCTGCTGTTGTTGTTGTGGGAACTGGTGGTTGTACTGTTGGCTTAAAGGGTGGTGGAGGAATAGCAACACTAATAGCAGGTTTTCTGGAGCTCAGGGTGCTTGATGATGGTTTGATTGGGGTTGGTTTTGAGTAATTAGGGATTTGGTTGGGGGTATGATGAGGAGGTTTGTCTTGGAAAGCAAAAAAGTTGGTGGTCTGGACTACTTGGTTTGGTGATTCTGAGAAGGGTTCTAACTTGGGAGAGCCATTATTATTATTATTGGCGAGAAAGCAGTTGCTGCTTATTGATGAAGTTGGACTTGCAGTAGTGAAATCACTGAGAAGGTGGTGCCTTATGAGTTCCAAGGTTGAAGTTTCATAATCTGGGTAATTAATTGCCATGGATGGAAAGGTTACAGCTTTCTGATTGACTTATATTTAAGGGTTGGGATAGAGAGTATGATGAGATAGATGAGTTCAATTATATGTTCTGGGGAGGGTTTGTGTGTGTGTGTGTGTGTGTGTGTGTTTTTGAGTGGAATGAGGGAGTGAGGTGTATTAGAGTATATATAGAGGTAGGAATTTTCGAAGAGGTTGGTTGGGTTTCCAGGGAGGTTCTTGGATGGAGAGAGGAAAAATCATTCATGGCTGTAGTGGAATTTTTTATTAAAGTTACCGCCACGTCTACCGTCCAATCTTATATTTTTTAAGGACCCTCATTTATTTAATTTAATTTAAATCGTTAAATTGGTGATTTATTTAATATCTTCTTTTATTAATTATAAAAAAATTATTTAATTAATTTAAATTTAAAATAATATAACTTAAGGATAAGATCAACCGGGAACCGATTATATAAAAATTAAAAACGGAAAAGCAGAAAAATCCCTTTTATTATTTAATTTGTGTGGATTCAAATGAATGATAGTACAATTCTGTTTCCAAGGTACTTCGTCCCACTGAATCCCAAGCGTTAGGGTCGCCTCCCAGTCCCCACACCCACTATATATTCCATTTTTTTAATTAAAAAAAATTAAAGTGTATATTTATTATTTATGCGATCTAACTGAGATCCTTATTCTGATTAAACAATGAATTGGTAAGATTTTTAGCCATCCTCGTGTCTCGTCTCCGCACCTTTACTGTGCTACTTGTTAGCGTAACTTCTTATAAAATATAGCTCCGCGTATGTTTGTTAAAGGTGTTAAAACGGGTAAATTCATTATATTTACTTTTTTTTTTCAAATTAGTTACGTATGTGGAATATATATATATATATATATATAAAGTGGTATAAAAGTTATCTATATAAGTTAATAAACACTCGTTATCTTTTTTTTTTTTCCCCTCATTGTTCTTCCCGTGGGTGCTTTTGACTTTTCAGATAGCCTTTTCTACTCGAGCTATAAGGACCACGGTTCAGCTCATCAATTTGGAACTTAAATACTGCAGATTCCTATATATATATATATATATATATATACTAACGGACGGTGTATTCATAATGAGTATGTAAATTCAATAAAATAAGATAAGCCAAATATTAATAACAAAACAATCATATAAATGATTACATATAAAAACAATGATCAGAAATATTTTTTTAGAAAAGGTATAATATTAAAAGTTATTTAAATACATTAATCGTATAAATGTTTTTATTTCTTAAAATACTATTGCACAGTGTTGCTAATAATAGTTTATACATTGTATCACGTGCGTTTGTGCTGGCAAGAGTTTTTTTAAGCCTCATAAGGAGGTCGTCTTTCTAAATTATTTTACAAAATCAATAAAATATGCATTTCAAGATATCCATCAACATTTGAGGAAAGGAAAATATATCCAGGCAAGAAATAAGAGGACATATATTGGTGGATTTGATGATGGCAACAAATGTGGGCAAGAAACCTGGATATCCAAAAAAAAGTGGAGGGACAAGAAATGGAGTTTCACTCCTTTGAAGGCAGAAATATGTTCGATTCAAAGTATAGTGAGGATTCATGATTTTGTGCGATTGAAAAGGTCTAAGAACGACATTGTATACGTTCGGGATTTTTTACAGTAATATTTTCCAGAATAATGGCATTTGACTTTTCTGGTGTTCATATTACTACACCGCCTTTCTTCGACCATTGGACGAAAACAATAAATTTGGTTATGAAACAAACGAATTCGGATACAACTAACGGAATATGAAGTAAACCTACAGGTTTAATTATGGAAGAAAAGGGGAAATTCATTCTGAAATAAATGATGGAGTCGGTCCATACTTTCAGAATAGGACATGTAGTCTTCTGCCGCAATGATCGCCAATTCTAAAACTTTGTTTTAAAGTTTTCTTTTTTTAACTATATGTTTACGAACAATTTAAATATATGGCAGCGAGTTTCTTTTTAAAAAAAAAATTAAAAACTTTAAATATTTATTGTTTATGGAAAAAAAAAAAAAAAACTAGAGTGACAGAAGTTTTTTTTATCTCTTTCACTTTTTACATTTCAAAATCTATATTTTTAATTTCTTTTTTTTTTTAAAAAAAAAAAGAAAATTCGAGACGTTAGCTTTGCAAGGAAAGGTTCCGTCGCCCATTAGTAATGTCGTTATTTTACACTGATGTAAAGTCCTATTTTTATTTTTTCTTTTTCTAATAAAAACCCAGGCTTCGAAATGAAAAAGGAAAAAATTTAGAAAGCTTAGATTTTTTTTCTACAACGTCTTTTCACGCCATATTTTTCTAAATAAAAATAACCATCAAGTAAGATTGTGGAGATAAATTTTATGACGAGAATTGAATTTAACGAATTAGGGATTTTCAATCTAGACAACATTTACAAAAAAAAAAAAAAAATGTAAATAGAAGAAATCAAATAGTTTAATTAATAATTTGGAAAAATTAGGACCTAGTGAATTTTAAAACAAGGATTTGAAAGAGTAAAATAATAAGGATTTCATGATGATATAATTTACAAATAAGAAATTGTCAAGCATAATAATAATAAAAAAATTAAAGATATAAACTGCAACAAAATTATGATTTTAGTGATTTATATCAAGGATAACGAATAAGATGCACTAAGGTTTGATAAATAAATCACAAAATGGTTATAAACAAACAAAATTAAGAATTGTGTAGAATTCAATTCAGGTTAAGATCAACCTTCTTCATAAAATGGTTAACCAAAACAAGATAGTAAATAAAGAGTAGAGAAAGATTGTAACATTTAAATGAAGGTATGGACTATGGAGCAACTGACAAGACCTAAGAATTATGGGTTTTTTTTTTTTTCTTTTGTTTAATCATTTTGCTTCCAAAGTCCACCTTTTTGAGTCTCGTTCGTTTTTCTTTTTAATCTTATGCCCCAATTTCATTCCCTCTCCAATTTCTTTATCCAAAAATAATTGTCCCATCATTTATATAGTCCCATGTAGCTTAATTCCAATTTTTGAGAGGGTTCTCTAAAACCTTAATTTCCTTCTAATTTACATAATTATTTTTTTTATTATGCTTGGTAATTTCTTATTTTTAACCTATTAAAATATAACATAATTATTTTATTCTCTTCAAATATTTCTTTTCTAATCTTTTAGATTCCTATTTATCCACATTTATTTGATATGAAAAGAAGAAATTGGTAAGAGTTGTTGGATGATTAGGAATGACCTAATGATTACCAATAACAGCAGATTTTAGCATTCATCTTAAGTTCATCGAATGGTTAAAATTAACCTCTAGGCTAATTTTTCCATTTACAACGCTTTTAACTCCCAGTGAGATTTGAGATAAATGTAGGAACTCTATAAAAATCCCTTTAGAGAAAAACAACAATTACTCGACGAAGGAGAAATTAAAAAACTAGTGAGTCTATCTCATTACAATCCTAGTCATATGCACATCACTAAATATCGAGCTCACCTTTCCTCTTCACTATCTCTCCATTATATCTATATACATGCTATTGGATCAAGCAATCCCCAAAATCAACCTATATGTGCATCTTCATATGTAATTGATCATCAACAGTATCTTACTTGCAAAATGCTCTTTAAAAATCTAGTTTCTCTTCCACTGTTTTGGCTTGAGGAAATAAGGACTCATTTAATTCGCTAAATGGAATAGATTGTGAATGGAATTGAGATTTTAAGGAAATGTAATAGAGGAGGAATTAAATTGGACTTCTTAATTAATTGTTTAGTTAAATAAAAAGTGAAATAAAGAATAAACATGTAATGGAAATTAAAGACCATTTTACCTGCATCTTTTATTTTCCTCCCTTTCTCTCTTTCTCTCCCTCTTTCTTAGAGAGAAAGAAATGCATGTTGGCGAAGAAGAAGAGTTTAGTCAATAGTAAATCAACTCTCTTTGAAAATTGAAAAGTGAAAAACAACTTAACATATCAATTTCACCAAGTATAGACTTTGATAATAACTCGACGAGTAGAACAAACAACTTATAAAGTCGAATAAGACAAATGTTGCCAATGAAGAATACCAAGTTAGAGCTGTATCAACCTTACTTAACTCATCACTAGAAGAGAAGAACTATAGAGGTCGCTAGAATGAATAGTATCTCGAAGTAACTTAGTCACTCAACAAACAAGATAACTAAATCAAAGCTGAAAGGAAACAAGAGAGAAAAGAAACAAAGAAGAGAGAGGAAGGTACCGTGGATGTAGTGGTATGGTAAGTGTAGTGTTGATGAGTAGTAGACATGAGGGGTAAGAGTAGGAAATGAGAAGGGAATTGGGATTTAGAGGATAGAGTGATGAATTATGATTTGTGATTTTGAAGGGATGAGGATTCAGTTGAATTAAAATTACAAGGTGCATATGTACAAATGAACAAGGTAATTAAGGGTAAATGAAGGATTTATAACATGGGCATTAATTAGTCATCTTGGGCCCAGGCTTCTAATACCTAGGTCTAAGTATCTTTATCTACTCAAGTACTAATTCAGGTGGAAGAGCTAGGTTCCCTTCAGTAGGTCGACTTGCTCGATCTCCATTGTAAGCTTATTCTAAAGATATGCTAGGTGCTTTAGCCACCTCGATCTAAGCTCACTGCATAACACCAACCCTGACCCCCGAGCACATGCTAGGTGCTCAAGGCATGATTTGAAGCCTCTAGTACCTCTCTCTCTCTTTCTCTCCTTGTTAAGTGCTCTTCGATATCCATGGTACGATTTATGTACTTTACCATCTTAGATGTGATCGTACTCTCTTCAAATATGACAGTCGCCTTTCCTACGATTTACCAATTAGTGAGGTAGACCTATCCTCTCCTGTATCGTATACATATGATTTGCACCAACCATGTACAAGCTAATCCTAACTTACCACATGTCCTTAGTAGGTAAGCTTCATGTCTTATAAATAGGTCAAGGAGTTAAGGGTAAAATGGATCACAACTCAAAACTCCTATCTCGCTCTTTTTAGGCACACATTCTCCTTTATTTTATTCCTTTGCTAATTTAAGTATCAAAGGGCTCTTATTAGCTTAACTATAGGGGGCATTCTTGTAAGTCCACCTCCATATGCGGCTGTTGGACCATCGGTTACTCTTGTCGCAATTAGATTATTACCAATGGGTAAATGAACAAGTGAACATACCGTTAGGTTTTAAATCAATATTAAAACAGTATACATATTAGCATGAGTAATTAACAAATATAATTTCACTCATTGTTTTAATTCACATATTATATAGTTAGAAAAGAATAAAAAAAGATTGCTAATATAAAAGAAAAATGGAACTACCTAACTAGTATGTGTAGGAGTGAGTAGGTACAAAGTGAGTACAATATGAGACTTTGCCCTTACCCTATCCTATAAGTACAAATTCTCAAATATTTGTATGTGAAACCTATCCTATAGCCTCCTAAAACTAGCCTGTATCCTGTAAGCTCCACGCCCAGCTATTCGAAGTTATGATCGGTTGAAAGATTTGATTGAGCCTAAATTATAAAGTAAAATGATTTCGTAAGTTCGAATTTAAGAAAATAAGTAATAACATAAAAGAATATAAAAATTCCAAATTTTAGGTATATAACTCATTATTTATCGAAAATACGTAAAATACATTCCGATAATTAATTAATCGCTACAGATAAATTATATGTATACTAAAAATCATAAAATGACTTAAATAATATTTATGAATATTTATTTTCACTATATATGAATTTACATGTAGGTAGAAATATGCGTAATTACTTAAAATACGGGAAATGTGCTAAAATAATAATAATAATAATAAATTAAAGAAAATTCATAATTAATTAAGGAAAAATGAGAAAAAAATCCAAAATTGAGGCGTAACAATCTAGAATTGAAGAAACAAAATCAACCAATTAAAATGTAATAAATAAAAAGTGAAAAAAAGAAGAGATAAGGCAATTGTCTTGTCTCATTAATGCACAATAATTTTCCTAATACTCTATAAATAGCAACAAAATTTCAAAGCTCATTTGGTCAGTTTGGAGAGTGAGAAAAATAGAGAGAGGCGAAATTGAGAGTAAACTAGGAATTTAGAAAAAAATCACAAAAAGTTTATACAGTTGGGTCTACTAAGGAGAACACAGACCCAATGAACAGCTAGGAGTGGATGGCCACCACCACCATATGGTGGTAGTAGTGCTTAAGTGGGCTGACACACTCATGGCCATCGATGGTGGCTGGAGCTAGCCAAATCGATAAGTTCAATTTTTAGTCCGATTTTGTTTAATTTTGTAAAAATATTAAATATTCTTATAAAATTATGAAACTTGTTATTCTGAAATATTTTTGTATGTAGTTTTTAGGAAAAATATTATTTTGATGAAAATATGTCCCATCATATATAGGCCTTAAAAAATCATACAAAATCATACATGTTTCAGTTTAAAAATAAATGACCTTAGAAGTGTAATTTTGAACCAAAATTTTTTGTGTAGACTACTTAAATGATATAGAATAGTGCTATGAAGCCTGTTTTTAACAATTAATTTTTGAAATTTTTATACCTTAAAATGAGGCATAAAATGAGTAATTTAGGATTAATTACTGATTTAGTGAACAATTATATGTTTTAGGATGTTGAAATCTGATGAATTATATTACTTGTATCATTTAAAGTATTAGATGTAATTATTAGGTTAATTATATAGTAAATAAGTAATAAGGAAAAATAGCAAATTTTAAGTTTATTTTGTAAATTAGGGTAGTTAGGTAATCTGATTTAGGATGAATTGAGACATTTTGAGATGATAATTGATGTTGGGAGATGATAATTAGAGTGATAGAAATATTAGACGTGTATTATATACAGAATAGGTGATAATACATGATATGTAATTATTGAAAATATAATAAATAGAAGATACTAGAATAAAAATTGATATTATATAAATAATAGAGATATATAATAAATCTGATATAATTCTTAAATTTATGTAATTATATGAAAAATATAAAAATTTCTCATATCAGAAATAAATTCGATACATTAATAAAGATTTAAGTATACCGGATAGAATAAAATACTGAGTAGGGATAATGATAGTATTTAGGATATTTGGAAGTAATGTGATTAATTTTACATTATGAGTTGAAACGAGTTTCTAAGGTTCGGGTATAAAATAGTTTTTAGAAATTGATTAATAACATAATTTAGAAATCGTTACAGAAACTGAACTTGAACTTAGCCCCAAACTCAGAATAATTGTAAAAGATTTGAGAACCTAGATAACTTAACATATTAAAGCCTAAACAAAATATAACAATAAGCGTTATAAGATAAAATCAACCTATAATAGTTATTTGAAAAACTGAAACCATGTTTGCATTATAAGGATGATTGGCGGTAACCTGAGCTAGTTAGACCTCGAGTAAGTGAGCGAGGAATCGAGGTAAATTAGGATTAATACATTGTTGTATTTTTTAGGCTTAAGATTATACTTGGTTGTGCTTGTTAGATAGTTGGTTGTGTCCATGTGCTTGATTATGAGTGATGCTATAATTTTGTTTATTGTTCTGACTTGTATTGTATGATTTATATGAAATGATTGATCACATTAAATTAGACTTAATCAAATATATGACTTGTAATCATAACCGAACTTGCATGGCAACCTATTAGGGAAAACCTAAGATTCTCCGGCCAAATACTAACCCCTTTAAAAGAGATAGCGCAGGATTGCATAATAGTCTCTTCTTCATCTTTAGTTGAACTAAGTGACAGGAGAGGAGGTCGCGGTAAGGGTGAAGTCAATGGTTCGAAGGTAATCGCGGGAGTAGCGGTGTCACCATTACATAAACCTGGGTTTAGCCGTGAGCTATTGCATTAACGGCAACTCCTCAACCCGGATTAGAGCAGGCGCAATTTCTCTAATCTCACGACAGGTTGAACAACATCATGCGATGGCATTTTCTTGAATATGTATTACACCTAATAAGTTGGTTGATAACTTTGTTATATTTATGATATAGTTTTAAGTCTTCCATCCTAACTTACTGAGCTATGGGTGCTCACATTTTTATAGACATCATGTAAGTGCTTACTAAGAAACGGCTTATAACTACTCTGAATCTAACAACTATTGGATCCTGAGGAGTAAGGAAAAATAATTGAAGAACAAACATATATTTTTAAGATCTAAGCTTTTATTTTAAAATTTTTCATTTTTGAATAATATAATAACTAGGAAATATATTATGGTGAAACGTTGTAAACGTTAATTATAATAATTGAATTATAGTGTATATATGTATTTTCTCATTTTCTTAGGTAAATGATATATTTAAATTACAACATGTTTACTTCAAAACGAGTTAGTCATGAACGCTTTGTATAAATCAAGTCTAGGATAGCAGTTGTAAGGCCAACTTTTATTTTAAAATGGTTTACATGGCGAGACTGTTACAACTCCTCTACTTCGGAGCGTAACATATCTTATACCCTTTGACTCTATAAGATATAAGATATCCCATAGAATCTGTATTTTTTCCTTTATTTTCATTTACAAATTTGTATTGAATGCATAATCAATATTAAACCAGTAATTATGCTATCGTTAGAATAGGTTGTAAGAAATTTTAAATTGGGATAATATAAAACTTTGATAGATAGAATAAAGAATATTCTTATAATTAAAAATGTTCAAACCTTTAATTAGGTCATACTTAATTTTTTTTATCTTTTGTTTTCAAAACGACAAAATAAAATTATCATCAAACCATATGATTATTATATAGAGAATACAAAATCCATGTACGACTAATTTCAACAAAATATATTGGATAATAAATTAAAAACTGAGATATTTTCAATACTTTACTAAAATAGGATATGTGAAAAAGGAAGAATGAAGTAAAAAAAAAAAAAAGATAATAAAAGAAGAGAGAGAGTTTATAAAAACAAAAGAAGAAGAGGAAGAAAAAATGGACTTGATAGTAGATATAAGGAGCATGTCTTCTTGAGATTTTATTATGATAGGTTTGTGTTATTATTTTCTTTTAAGATAAAAAAAATTATAACAATTTTAAAGTTTTTATTTATTAATATTATTTAATTATTATTATAACGTGGATATAGGATACCCTATAATTTGTATTTATATAATTTAGAGTATAGGATCTTAGGTGGGTAGGGAGTATCTTAATTTTATACATATATCACTTATCCTTATTATAAAGAATTGTCTTAAAAAATTATTATCCGAAGCCTAATATATAATTTTCATTGCCTATTTAAAATTTACTTGGTGGAACAGAATTCAAATAAATATCATATATATATATATATAAAATATGGAGCTATCGTGCTCGATTTATTTATTTACTCTATAAGAGAAAACGAAATAGCGCGGGCCATATGGTAATACAGAAAAGGATTTGACAAAGGGTGATTCTTGTCCCTAAGACTTAGAATTCAAAAACCTTGTGGCTTTGAAGTTTGACTTTTTTGTCACTCTGTTGTAAAACTTTGAATCATTTATCATCTCCCCGAAACGAACTTGCCTTGAACCATTGTTTTTATATACTTTTCTTTCTTTGCAATTCTGTTTTTGGGCTCCACTTGCATTGTCACTTTTGTTCGCTAGCTTATTATATTGCCTCTATCCGGGACCTTTCTCGAACAGAAAATCTGTCCAACTTAATTATATAAAAAAATACTAGTGGATGTTTTAAAAGCACTTACAAGAAATGAAAATTTGATATTTATTTTCGATAGGAGAAGTATAATAAGTTTTTTCTTTTACTTTTTATCAAACTATATTACGATTTAAGAAGGAAAAATTTAAACTCGATTCATTCGGTGCAAGACTAATATTAAAGCTATTAAACTACACTAACTTTAATAAAATATATCAAGTATTTAAAATGGTGAATGAATTTTCCGTTATAAACCGGTAACAACCTACTGGCAGCCCTAATATTTTATATATATACATAATATATATTGCCAAAAAGTCTAATCGTTCATTGTTTTAGTTAGGGTTGAAGATGTAGAAAACAAATAGAAAAAAGAAAGGATGGATAACGATAGCGATGGAACCAACACAGATTCTACAACGTATATATGTGCCGACTGCATCCGAGTGTTTTTTAATAATGATGATGGCGGTTACCATTGCCTAGGCGTCATGTTTTCTCATTCTATTTGTGTAGTTCAAATTAGTTTGAAACAATCGAAATAAGATTATCGACACCGTTTGTTGATGCAGAAATGTAGAACCAGTTTGTCGACAGCAGTGTAACTAATGCAATTTTCTTTTTTTAATTATAAGCTGGTTCGTGTTCATGTGTGTGAAATGGGACCTAATTCCAACCGCTTGATGAAATTTTTTTTCGTACCTTTCTGTTTGTCATGTGGGCTAACATAAAAATGGCCTGTTTTTTTTTTTTTTAATTTTCTACCATGCTATAACTTCGATGCGATAATATTATTAATATTATTAGATTATAAGAACTTTAATAAAATATAATAAGTATTCAAAAATAAAAAAATTTGTAGTTTAAATTTATAACAACCTACTAAAAAGGCCCTAATTATATACTTGTAAACGCGTACTCTTATTGTATGTGGACAAAATAAAATTAACAATTTATTAAAGTCTAAAACATAAAAAAAAAAAAATTAGATTACTGAAAAAAATAAAAGAATTATAAAATCAAATTATGTACATGAAAAATAAATATAGAAAGATCCAAGAAAAAAGAATGCAGAAATGGCATTAAAAAGAAAAAGAAAAAAAAAACTTGTAACCTTAATATATGTCTGTATTAAAATAGATAAAAAAAAATTATTGATTACATTCATTTCTGTTTATCAAAGAAATCATCGTGAAAGTCTCTATCTTCCCGTTATTATCACCATGTTGATATAGCCACCACTATCCAACCTTCAAAATCCTGAAGTTTTAAAGGTATTTGGAAAGAAATATAGATTAGAGGAGAGTGCGGGTAAGGAAAAATAGAATGGATAAAAACGTATAGGTGCTAAACCGTAGAGTTGGAAGATGGATTCTTGAAATAGGGGAAAATTTTCATCACATCAGTAACGATGGGAAGCTTTCTGCGACTTTTTAGGCGTGATACTTGAGAGAGTGGAAAAAATACGCATTTGTGAAATTATTATAAAATCCATGAATTAAATATTACTTAATATACAGTAATTTATTTTACCAATTATAACTTAAGGGTATTTTGAAAAATTTTATGGATAAAAATGTACGATGACTTAAACTCTTTTGCGGTTTTAATAATATATATATATATATATATATATATATACACGTACGTAAAGTCCTGATAATGTGAAAAGTTGTAATCGTTCATTGTTTTAATTAAGGCTGAAGATGTAGAAAACAAATAGAAAAAGGTAAGAATGGTAGATAGAGATGGAACCAACATAAATTCTACTATATATATATATATATATATATGCCGATTATAGGTGGCCGTTTTTTAATAATAATGATGAAGGTGTCTGTTGCGTAGGTGTTATGTTTTCTCATTCTATTTGTACAGTTAAAATTAGTTTAAAGCAATTGAAATAAGAGCATCCTTAAATTTCTCTCATTTGTTCAGAAAATGCTGATGCAGAAATATAGAACCAGTTTGCTGACAGCAGTGTAACTAATGCAATTTTTTTTTTAATTATAATACGTCGGTTTCATGTGCATGAAATGGGCCCCAATTCCAACTATTAAATGTCAAAAAAATTTTCATACAGTCACGTGGGCTAACATAAAAATGGAGCCCAACCTAGAATAAGTATTGGCTTTGCATGGGCTGGGCATGATGGGCCCAATAAGAAAATAGCCCACGCCAGCTCAGTACTGCCGTATCCAAGCAATTTTATATATTGTTCAATAATTTACTCTCGACTCTCTTTGTGTCTCCTTTCTCTCCTTCTCACTCTTGACTTGGCCTCTTGCTTTCACACAGCTGCGCTTCCTCTCGACTATTATTTAGCTCTTGTTCTCGTCCCAACACACGCTCCAGTCTGCAGATTATCCGATGAGGTATTTTAGGAACACTAATTATTTGCCTTATTTCAAGCACAAATTACACATTGCAATGTATTTTAGGAACCTTAGTTTGAATAGTGCTGGTACGTTTATTTTCTATCATTTTCTGATTGCTAGTGATGAGGTAACGTGGAAGGGAAGATTTCTTGCTTCTTCTTCTTTTTTTTTTTTTTTTTTTCTTTTTAACTATGTTTTTCTTAATGCCTAAGAACTTAATAAGTATTACAACTTACCACATGTCCTTATTAGCTAGAGACATGTCAACGCACTAAGAATTCCACAAAACTAGTATAATATGTAATTTCATAACATTCAAAACCATATCTTTAAATATAATTATAAAAAAGAGTGGGAACATCATCTACTTATCTTAGTCATAAACCTTAATATAAATCCATCCACAATATCCCAGGAGTTTAACCCTCTGACAAATCTAAATACCAAAAAGAAACATGAACACATGAGCAGTTTATATGCTCCAAAGTCATCATAAAGTAATATCAACATAATATGAAGTAAATTTTCTAATCAACCATTAGAAATCCTCAATAAAAAAAAAAAAGTAAAGTCACCGAATAAAACAAAACATTGCAAACTCCAAGTGTCATCCAATCGTTAACAAAGCCATCTCATTATCTAACTTCACCTTAATTATTATAGAAATAGAAATACTCAACACCATTCTCCTCTTATATATAACCAACAAATGACTCCTCATAGATAATATATCCATCGGTAACTATGTTTGAAAAAAAATAAAAAGTGAGACAAGTCTTAATATATAATGCATAAGCATATGTTGGTGCCAAATAGTTCAATTCACATATATGATGCAAATAAAATGCAAGCAATAGATTCGTTATCTTGACTTTTGTCTAGAAAGTAATAGAGGGGTACTTATGACCCTATTACACCATGATCTTATACATATAAGTGTATGTGTGTGTGTAGATATATAGATATATACGTTTTTCTTTAAGTTTTTTTGTATCCAGTCCTTAAAACTTGGTTTTCTATCTATGTCGTATCAAATATAAGTCCACTCGAGAATCCTTACATATAATCAGCAATTGTTTGATAAACTCTAAATTAGATATATTTTATTTAGTGATTTTTCATTATTTTCCCTTAAAATTTAAGTTTATTTTTAGATAATGATATTTAATCGAGTAAAATTTTTGCTTTTTAGGTTTTAAAATGACTTGCGCAAAAAAAAAAAGAACGCGGAAGAAGAAGATCGAAACAAGTTTCACTCAAATCAGAATTAAAATGAGCAAGTTATAAGGTTTAAAGATCGATATAACTGAATGCTTAGTTGTATCATTTTCAGACAATTTTAGACCAAAATTTTGTCCTTAGTCATGCCATTTCAAGATTTAAAGAAAAAAAAAGAAAGAGAGAAAAGCCGATCACAATCAAATACATGATGAGGGGATACAATCATGTTCTTGGTCATGTGTTTTGCAGCGACCATATTTTTTACAACGTTTATATAAAGCCTCTTTGGGGTTTTCACCATAGAACTTTTGATACCACTTTTTGAGAGTTTCTCAAGTAAAGAATACTTTAGAGAGCAAGGTATAAAAAAGAATTCAAGATTCCAATTCTTTAGATTTTATAATTCTTTCTTCTATTTTTCTCTATTCTTTGATTTTAGATTGTTATTTTATGGTGCGTAGAGAGTAGATGTTTAGTATTTAGGTCTTGTGAAATCTATATCTCGAATGTGATAATTGGTTTTATTTAGATCTAATGAAAATCTTTATTCTTTTTTGATCAATTATGTGTGTTTGCATGTTTTAAATTCATAAATCTGTAAGCTATTAATTTAAATATAATATTATACAAGAAGATCGATAAATTTTTTGTATAATTAAATCGAGTATAATTGATGAGAGTTTGTGCAACATTAGAAATAAATTGCAAGACTTTTCCTGGATTATAATATTATCTTTAATATTATTTTTAACAAAATTCGTTGTACGATTAATTTGGTATTAAATTACGCTATGGAGAAAAGATTCTATTATGTAATCTAATTATTAGGGTTAATAAACTCGATAAAGTTATTAACTTTAAAAAAGAGTTCTTCTAGTCAAGAAGAAATTAAAGATTAAATTATATTATCTTTAGGAAAAGTTACATGTGTAGATTTAGGAAATCAAGATTTAGGTACATTATTGAGTTTTGAATTTAATCTTTAATATTTTGCTTTCTTATTTAGTTCTTGATTATTAAATTAATTAGTTGTTGCAATTTTAGTTTAAATAATTAAGTTCTTAAATTGAATTTATTCGATTAAATAATAGAACTAAGGTTAGTATTACTATTCTGGGTTTTTGAGGGATCGACTTGGACTCATATTCGTCATATTAGAATTTGATAGGTGTGCTTGTCTTGTATCATTGCCCTATAAGGATTACTATAAGCCCCTAAGATAAGTGAGTCAAACACAACTAACAATCATTAAGTTACATTGAAAGTAAATTAGTTCGGTTAGATCATTTATTGTATAATAAGCATAACCATACAAATAAGCACCACATATCCAAGTAGCTGTAAGCCCCACAACTAAGCAATCCGAGGCCTCGATCGGTTGAACGATCCGATCAAGCCTAAATTATAAAGTAAAGCTAGAAATATTAGTAAACCGATCCCGTAAGTTTGAATTTAAGAAAATAAGTAATAAAATAGGAGACTACAAAATTTTCAAATTTTAAGTATATAACTCGTTATTTATCGAAAATGCGTAAAAGGCATTCCGGTACTTAACGAATCGCTAGAGATAAATTATATGTATACTAAAAATTATAAAATAACCTAAATAATATTTAGGAATATTTATTTGTACTATATATGAATTTATATGAAGGTATAAATACGCGTAATTACTTAAAATACGCGAAATGTGCTAAAATTATACTAAATAATTAAATAAAATTATAAATTAATTAAGGAAAAATCATGAATCATCTAGAATTGGGTCGTGGCAGCTGGGAAAAATAAGAAAAAATTCGGCCAATTAGAATAAGCCAACATAAAAGCCAAAAATCAAGGGATAAGGTAATTGTCTTGTCCCATTTAATGCACAATAAATCCTAAAGCCCTATAAATAGCAGGAAAAATTAAGAAATTCATTTGGACAATTAGAAATCAGGAAAAATTAGGGAGAGACGAAAATTGAGAGAAAAATTTGGTTTAAAAAAAAATTAGAAAAACTGTGCAATTAGGGCTTTCAAAGGGAACCCACACCAGACGAGGAGCTGGGAGTGGACGGCCAGCGCCCAGGCCGGAAGACAAGGCCACGGCGGCCGGCGGTGGCCGGAGCCACCCAAATCGGTGAGTCCGATTTCCAGCCCGATTTTGTGTAATTTTTTAAAAATAGTAAATATTGTTAGAAAATTATGAATTTTTTTATTCTAGGATATTTTTGTATTTAGTTTGTAGAAAAAATATTATTTTGATGAAAACATACTCCGTAATATATGGTCCTTAAGAAATCATGCAAAACCGAACACATTTCGGTTTAGAAA
Source organism: Lumnitzera racemosa (assembly GCA_024138005.1). NCBI lineage: Eukaryota > Viridiplantae > Streptophyta > Magnoliopsida > Myrtales > Combretaceae > Lumnitzera > Lumnitzera racemosa. The sequence goes on from JAMXBC010000004.1 coordinate 112,149,881, forward strand.
TAAATGACCTTAGGAGTGTAGTTTGGAGCTCAATTTTTTTCTGTAGGATGATCATGTGATATAGAACAGTGCTATGAAGCTATTTTTTTAAAATTAATTTTCTAAATTTTTAAGTTAATTTTTAGCCCTAAAATGATGGTAAAATTGGGTGATTTAGGGTTAAAAAGGTGATTAGGATGTTAATTACTGATTGAGATAGTAATTAGATGTTTAGGGATGTTAATCTCTTATGTGGAAACCTAATCCTAGTTTATGGAGTGTTAAGTGTAAGTAATGAAGGTGTTATGTGGTAAATGTAGAAAATTAGGAATATGTAGAATTAAAAATTAATAAATATGGAAAAATTAGGTTTAATTAGATAATAAAATAATGAAAATCAGAACATAACAAATCTGAAACAAAAATTCAATTTTAGGTAATTATATGAAAAATGTAAAAATTTCTCACAATATGAGTAAATTCTGTACACTAATACGGATTTAAGTGTACCGGATGGAATAAAATGCTGACTAGGGGTAGTAATCGTATTTAGGAGATTGGGAAGTAATGTGATTAATTTCACATTATGGGTTGAAACGGATTTCTAGGGTTGGAATCTAAAACATTACTTAAAAATCGAACTAAAAACCTAATTTAGAAATCGATGCGAAAACCAAACCTGAACCTAACCCCAACCCTAAAATAATTATAAAAGACTTAATATCTAGATAATTAGGTATATATAACCTTAAACAAAACCTAGCAATAAGCGTTATCGGATAAAATGAACTTATAATATTATATGAAATACTGAAACCACGTTCGTGTTATAGGGGTGATCGGCGATGGCTTGAGCAAATTGGACCTCAAGTGAGTGAGCGAGGAGTCGAGGTAAGTTGGGATTAATACGATGCTGTATTTTGGAGGCTTAAGATTATGCTTGTTAGATAGAGAATGTGTGCATGTGCTTGATTATGGGTGATGCTATGATTCTGTTTGTTGCTCTGGCACATATTGTATGACTTGTATGAAAGGATTGATCACCCTAAACTGGACTTAATTAAATATCCGACCAGTAATCATAATCGAACATGCATGGCACCCCGTTAGGGGAACTTAGGACTCTCCGGCCAAATACCGACCCCTTCGGAAGGGATAGCGCAGGATTGCAAAATGGTCCCTTGTTCATCCTCAGTCGAACTAAGTGACAGGAGAGGAGGTCGCGGCGAGGGTGAAGACAGTGGTTCGAAGGTAGTCACGGGAGGAGCAAGGTCTCCATTACACAAGCCTGGGTTTGGTCGTGAGCTGTTGCATTAACGGCAACTCCTCAACCCGGATTAGATCGGGCGTAATTTCTCTAATTTCACGACGGGCCGGACAACGTCATGCGATGACATTTGCTTGCACAAGCATTGCACCTAATAAGTGATTGAAAACCTTGTTGTGTGTATGGTATAGTTTTAAGTCCTCCGTCCTAACTTACTGAGCTATGGTCGCTTACATCCCTATAGTCGTCGTATAGGTGCTGGCTAAGAAGCGGCAACAACTACTCTGAAGCTAGCAACTGCTGGATCCTGGGGAGTGAGGAAAAATATTGAAGAATAAACACATATTTTTAAGGTCTAAGTTTTTATTATTTTTCATTTCCGAATGATGTAATGATATAGAAAAGTACTATAGAAAAATATTGTAAACTTTAACTGCAATAACTGAATTATAACATATATATAATTCCTCACTTGTATAAGTAAATGATTTATTTAAATTACAAACAGTCTACTTCAAAGTAGGTTAATTGTGGACGTCTTGTGTAGATCAGGTCTAAGATAGCGGTTGTAAGGCCAACTTCTATCTTAGGATGGTTTATACGGCGGGGCTGTTACGACTCTGCCGTTTCGGGGCGTGACAGTACCTGAATACACTAATAAGTCCAAATAACCAACTAGTAAGGGAATCTAAGTACCTAACCAAAAAGTAATTAGCTCAACTTAGTTTCTTCATCTTTTCAACCATCTACTTTATTATAAGATCTTAACATGACTCATTCACATTGCTTAGCTTACTTTTAGACTTGATTTAGCTAGTTTATAGGCCCACCTTCGGTTACTCTTTTGAATCTAGGTTTAATAATCTGTTAAGCAAAACCACTTAAATCCTTCTTCTCATTCCATTTACTCAATAGATAAATTATGCACTTAGGATTGTAGATTTAAACCCTTGATCTCCAATCCTAAGTATAAGTCCAAATATATTATTAATAGGCCATTAGCTTATGCCTTCTTTATATATACAATCAGACAAATTCAATTTAAGCTAGATTTGAATATAAATTTAGCCCCATTGCCTCTCTCTTATAAAAAAAAAAAAAAAATTTAAAACGCTAAAACTTATTTAAATATCCTAAGTTTTCTATTTTTCTAATTTTTTAATAGTTTTCTAAATTTTTTTCTAATTTTTGTAAATTTTCTTCTTCTTTTTTTCGCAATTTTCTAAATTTTCTTATTTTTTGTGCTTTTTCCTAATTTATGATCCTTTATTTTATTTTAAAAATTTTGAAAAATAAAGGAGAGCAAAAATAGAGTGTCTACAACTCCTAATATTATAATACCATAAATTTTTACCTAATATTTTCTACCCATTTAATTTCTATATATACATATTATGTATTATTAAATTTTATACGTTTATATCATCTATTTAATACTTCTAACGTTGCATATATCATCTTTCACCACTAATAATATGTCAAAATGCTTAATTATTCTCTAAATTAAAATTTTTACCTATTTAATCCCTAAATCACAAAATTAGTTTAATTATACCATTTTACTTATTATTTATCACATAATACACACAATACATACTTCTAACACTCCAAATACTACCAACATCATATTACATTAACAATTAACATCGTCAAACACCTAATTACATACTAAATAAGAATTTTCACCAAATTAACATTAAATTACAAAATTAAGCTCAAATATTAACTTTTATATATGATTTTAGGGTCTAAAAATTAAATAAATTTAAAAAAAAAAAATCTTCATGGAACTATGATTTATGTCTTAAATAGTCTATAAAAAAATTTTGGACCCAAAACTATATTATTAAGGTTATTTATTTCAATATAAAAAACTAGCTTGGGTTTAATTATTTCTTAAAAATAGTATATCTTGAGTCCTAATTTTATCAAATCGATATTTTTTCTTAAATCTACATACAAAAATATTTTAAAATACCAAATTTCATAATTTTTTATGCAAATTTGATATTTTTATTAAATTAAACAATTTCGAAAGAGAAACCAAACTCATCAATTGAAGGGCTTCCAAACACCAATGGTGGCTCCACTCTTGTCAGGAGCTCCAAGCGTGGGGTCCACTATTTGGTGGTCGTGATTGTTTCTCTCTAAGTAGTTGTTGGACGTATATTCTCTTTATAAGCCCTAATTGAACACAATTTTTCTAATTTTCTTTGAAATTCCTTAGCTCTCTCTTTCTGATTACTCTCTATTTTTTTTTAAACTCTTAACATGTCAAAATGAATTCTAGATGAGACTTGTTGATTTTATAGAGTTTTTTTGATGATTTGTTGAATTAATTGTTGCCATTTATCTCTTCTCTTTTTCCATTTTACTTTCCATTTGGCATAATATTATTGGTTGTTATTTTTGCTTTAATTCCCAACATGTTATGCCTCATTTCTAGATATTTTCACACTTTTTTATTATTTTTAATGAATTTCATTTAATTAATTAGTATTATTTTAACATATTTCAAATATTTTAAATAATGTTAGTATTTTTACCTACATATAAATACATATATGGTACAAATAAATGCTCTTAAATATTATTTATGTTATTTTATGATTTTAAGTGTGTATATAATATATTTATATCGATTCATTAATTAATGGAACTTGTTTTATGTGTTTCCGATAAATAACGTATAATATAAATATAACTCAATATTATAATATTTAATTATTTATTTTACTAAATCCAAACTCACGAGATCATCTTTACTAATATTCCTAACTTTGTTGTGAAATTTAGACTCGTTTGCATAATTTACACGATCGTTTTAAATTTTACAAATTGTTTTCAGACTAACTGATCGTGAGTTGATCACTAATTTTTGTAGGACCTCACAATTTCCATTAAGATCTAACACATAAGCTCTCAACATGTCTTCAAGTGTTTAAATAGTCCACTTAGACTGTCCATTAGTTTGAGGATAAAAGGCTATACTAAATTGAAGCTTGGTGCTCAACTTTTTTTTTTTTGCAAATTTCTCTAAAACTTACTTACAAACTAAGTATCACCATTTGAGGTTATTGTCATTGGTACCTTCATGTAGTCTAATCACCTCTTGGATGTAGGCTTTTACCAACCTTTCTATTTTATACACCTTGTTGAATGGAGTGAAGTTAGCCAATTTGGTCAATCTATCCATAATCACCAAAACCACATCATGATTGTCTTTGGTCTTTAGAAGATGGACAGCAAAATCCATGGTTATGTGCTCTTACTTCCTTTAAGTATTGGTAAAGGTTACAACCAACTTGTTGGCTTCTTGTGCTCAAACTTAATTCTTTGACATGTCAGCCACTACGGAATGAACTCAACTGTAAGCCCTAAAACTAAGCCAAGTAACCGTAAGCTTAAACTTAGAACCCAAGATTTAGGGCGATCGGTTAATGGATCCAATCAAACCCAAATTATAAACTAATGAGAGAAATATTAGTAAAACTGACCCCGTAAACTTGAATTTAAGAAAATAAGTAATAAAATAGGAGACTATAAAATTTTCAAATTTTAAGCATAATAAGTATTAATTACTGAAAATGCTAAAAGTGTAATCAAATAACTAATAAATTACTAAAAATAGATTATATGTATACTAAAAATTTTAGAATGACCAAAATAATAATTAGGAATGTTCACATATACCCCATATGTATTTACGTGTAGATAAAAATACGCAAATTACTTAAATTGACCAAAAACTAAGTAAATAATTAAGGAAAATTATAAATTAATTATAAAAAAAATCAGAGGAACTTAGAATAATCCAAATCAGGTCGTGGAAAGTTAAACTCTGTAAAAGAAAAATCAACCAATTAAAATCAGACAACATAAAAGCCAAAAATCAAGGAACTTGGGCAAAGTTTTGTCTAATTAATGCATAATAATTACAAAAATCATCTATAAATAGGGGAAAAATTTTCGGAAGTCATTTGGACAGTTTAGAATTTGGGAAAAATAGGAAAACTGAAAAATCGAGAGAAAATCCAGAAAAAAGAAAACTGTGCAAATTCGTGTAGGGAGAGAAACCCATACCTCATCACCACCTGGGACCGAGCCACTACCACCACGCCACTTTAGCCCCATCGTCTAGGCCGGCCGACAGCCTTGGACTGGGTTTGGATGGCTAGAAAGCTTTGAACCGATTAGTCTCTTCAATTTCCCGATTTTGAATAATTTTGTAAAATTCGTTATTTTGCCTAGAAAATTATGAAACTTGTTATTCTGAGGTTTTATTGTATGTAGATTTAGGAAAAAATATTGATTTAGTTTAATTACGTCTGTAATTATAGGGTTCTTAATAAATTGCTCAAAACCGAGTATGATTAGAACAAAAAATAAATAGGCTTAGGAGTGTAGTTTGGAGCTTAATTTTTTTTCTGTAGGATGCTCATATGATATAGAATAGTGTTATGAAATCATTTTTTTTAAAATTAATTTTCGAAATTTTTAAGTTAATTTTTAGCCCTAAAATGATGGAAAAATTGGGTGAGTTGGGGTTAATTAGGTGATTAAGGTGTTAATTACTGATTTAGATATTAATTAGATGTTTAGGGATGTTAATCTCTGATGTGAAACCCTAATCCTAGCCTTTGGAGTATTAAGTATGGTTAATTTAGGAAATTAGGTAGTTAATATAAGAGCGATCGAGCGATCGAGCAAATCCAAGTAAGTTGGGTTATTGCTTATTGTAATAGAGTACTAGTTTTGTAGTACTCGAAGACTTAGGCTTGTATATGATTGTGATTATAAGTAGTTTACGCATGTGTTTGATGTATCTGAATTCGTGCTGAATTTGTATTGTGAGTGATTTTGTGATTGATTGAATTGGTATTAAATTGTTTGAACACCTTAAACGAAATTTAATCTTAGTCGACCCTAATAACCAAAAAATGTCATGCATTGCAACCCGTTAGGGGATAATAGGATTCTCCAACCAAATACCGACTCCTTCGAAAGGGATAGCATAGGATTGCAAAATGGTCCCTTCTTCATCCTTAGTCGAACTAAGTGACAGGAGAGGAGGTCGCGACGAGGGTGAAGTCAATGGTTCGAAGGTAGTCGCAGGAGGAGCGAGGTCTTCATTGCACAAGTCTAGGTTTGGTTGTGAGCTACTGCATAACATGGAAACTCCTCAACCCGGATTGGAGCGAGTGAAATTTCTCTGATTTCACAACGGACCGGATTACGTTGTGCAATGACACTTGATTGTTGCATTGCATGAAAATATTTGTTTGATAACCCTGTTTGTGTGTATATTCATTCATGAGTCTCCAATTCAACTTACTAAGCTGTAGTTGCTCATATCCTTATAAATCTTTTTGCAGGTTCTGATTTCTAAACAATTCAAGTACTATGTCGCCTTACATTTACCCAAAGGTTAGTCCGTTAGAAGCCAGGGGTGTGAGTGTAAGCCCTAAAGTTCAGCCAAGTAATCGTAGGATTGAACTTAGAATCTAAGGTTTAGGGCAATCGGCTAAAAGATCCGATCACACCCAAATCATAAACTATTGAAAAAAATATTAGTAAAAATGACCCTGTAAACTTAAATTTAAGAAAATAAATAGTAAAATAGGAGACTATAAAATTTTCAAATTTTAAGCATAATAATTGCTAATTACTGAAAAGGCAAAAAGTGTAATTTAATAACTAATAAACTACTAGAGATAGATTATATACATAATAAAAATTTTAGAATGACCAAAATAATATTTAGGAATGTTCACGTGTACCCCACATGTATTTACGTGTAGATAAAAATACGCGTAATTACCTAAATTGGCCGAAAACTAAGCAAATATTAAAGAAAAATATAAAATAATTATGGAAAAATCAGAAAAAAATTAGAAGAGGATAAGCTGATGCAAGATCAGGTCGTGGTCAGAAAAATAAAAATCAGCCAATAAAAATTGAACAACTTAAAAGCCAAAAATCAAGGAAATTGGACAAAGTCTTGTCAAATTAATGAATAATAATTACAAAAATCGTCTATAAATAGCAAGAAAAATTTAAAAGCTCATTTGGACAGATACAAATCAGAAAAAAAATTAGAGAGAGTTGAAAATTCGAGAGAAAATCCAGAAAATAAAAAAAAATATGAAAAACTGTGCAGTTAGGGATTTTAAAGGGAACCCATACAAGACGAGGAGCTGGGAGCGGACGGCCACCACCACCACACGATGGTGGTAGCGCCCAGGCCGGAAGACAAGGCCACGGCGGCCGGAGCCACCCAAATCGGTGAGTCCGATTTCCAGCCCGATTTTTGTGTAATTTTTTAAAAATAGTAAATATTATTAGAAAATTATGAATTTTGTTATTCTGGGATATTTTTGTATGTAGTTTGTAGGAAAAATATTATTTAGATGAAAACATGTCCCGTAATATAGGGTCCTTAAGAAATCATGCAAAACCGAGCACATTTCGGTTTAGAAATAAATGACCTTAGGAGTGTAGTTTGAAACTCAATTTTTTTTTATAGGATGCTCATGTGGTATAGAATAGTGCTATGAAGCCATTCTTTTAAATTTAATTTTTGAAATTTTTAAGTTAATTTTTAGCCCGAAAATGATGGAAAAATTTGGTAATTTGGAGTTAATTAGGTGATTAGGATATTAATTAATGATTTAGATAGTAATTAGATGTTTAGGGATGTTAATCTCTGATGTGGAAACCTGATCCTAGTGTATGGAGTGTTAAGTATAAGTAATGAAAGTGTTATGTGGTAAATGTAGAAAATTAGGAATATGTAGAATTAAAAATTAATAAATATGGAAAAATTAGGTTTAATTAGATAATAAAATAATGAAAATCAGAACATAAAAAATCTGAAACAAAATTCAATTTTAGGTAATTATATGAAAAATGTAAAAATTTCTCACAACATGAGTAAATTCGGTACATTAATACGGATTTAAGTGTACCGGATGGAATAAAATGCTGACTGGGGGTAGTAATCGTATTTAGGAGATCGGAAAGTAATGTGATTAATTTCACATTATGGGTTGAAATGGATTTCTAAGGTTGGAATCTAAAACATTACTTAGAAATCAAACTAAAAACCTAATTTAGAAATCGATGCGAAAACCGAACCTGGACCTAACCCCAAACCTAAAATAATTATAAAAGATTTAATACCTAGATAATTAGGTATATTTAACCTTAAGCAAAACCTAACAATAAGCGTTATCGGATAAAATGAACTTATAATATTATATGAAATACTGAAACCACGTTCGTGTTATAGGGATGATCGGCGAAGACCTGAGCAAATCGGACCTCGAGTGAGTGAGCGAGGAGTCGAGGTAAGTTGGGATTAATACGATACTGTATTTTGGAGGCTTAAGATTATGCTTGTTAGATAGAGAATGTGTGCATGTGCTTGATTATGGGTGATACTATGATTCCGTTTGTTGCTCTGGTACATATTGTATGACTTGTATGAAAGGATTGATCACCCTAAACTGGACTTAATTAAATATTCGACCAGTAATCATAATCGGACATGCATGGCAACCCGTTAGGGGAACTTAGGACTCTCCGGCTAAATACCGACCCTTTCGGAAGGGATAGCGCAGGATTGCAAAATGGTCCCTTCTTCATCCTCAGTCGAACTAAGTGATAGGAGAGGAGGTCGCGGCGAAGGTGAAGACAGTGGTTCGAAGGTAGTCACGGGAGGAGCAAGGTCTCCATTACACAAGCCTGGGTTTGGTCGTGAGCTGTTGCATTAACGGCAACTCCTCAACCCAGATTAGAGCAGGTGTAATTTCTCTAATTTCACGATGGGCCGGACAACGTCGTACGATGGCATTTGCTTGTACATGCATTGCACCTAATAAGTGATTGAAAACCTTGTTGTGTGTATGGTATAGTTTTAAGTCCTCCGTCTTAACTTACTGAGCTGTGGTTGCTCACATCCCTATAGACGTAGTGCAGGTGCTGGCTAAGAAACGGCAACAACTACTCTGAAGCTAGCAACTGCTGGATCCTGGGGAGTGAGGAAAAATATTGAAGAATAAACACATATTTTTAAGGTCTAAGTTTTTATTATTTTTCATTTCCGAATGATGTAATAATATAGAAAAGTACTATAGAAAAATATTGTAAACTTTAACTGTAATAACTGAATTATAACATATATATAATTCCTTACTTTTTATAGGTAAATGATTTATTTAAATTACAAACTGTTTACTTCAAAGCGGGTTAGTTGTAGACGCCTTGTGTAAATCAGGTCTAAGATAGCGATTGTAAAGCCAATTTCTATCTTAGGATGGTTTACACGGCGGGGCTGTTACGACTCTGCCGCTTCGGGTCGTGACAGTGAGGATCAAGTTACTTAGTATAATGTGTAACTAGAGTGACCACGTAATTAGGAATGAAAAACTGATAGTTATTATGTAATCTAATGAATTGTTATGTTTATGTAAAACTTTCTGGGAAGCTTTGTGGACTTATATATATAATATTGTACATGTTATTAGAAATTTACACTATTTATCATAATTGTAGTTTAATTGTTAATCAGACTGTTTACTTCAAAGCGAGGAGTCGACGACGTCTTGTGTAGGTCATGTCTATGGTAGGCACTGTGAGGCTAGTTACTATCATAGAATGGTTTACACAGCGAGACTGTTGCGGCTCTGCTATTTCGGGGCGTAACATCAACTATGTTAGACTTCATATTTCTCCACTAGTATTTCACATACAGAACCTTAAATCCACATCTTTAAATTTGAACATTCTTCTAAATGAATTTATCAAATATTAAGGGCATGGAGTTACATTTTTGTTAAACCCATCTCATGTCTTGCATCCATTTTCCCCATTGACCCTTTTTTGAGTTGCAAATCTAATCCCATATGACTAGTTGCATTCTTTTATTGAATAAATTGAGGTTTGTCCTCTCTTATCTTTTGTACTAATTTTGCCTTATTTTAATTTTGAAGGTTATTCAACTTACCAAAGGGTGACTGTAGAAATTAAGATCTTATAATTGCATTTTAAGATTGCTTGAAATAGAAATTTATACCCTTTCTCTCCTCACCTCTCTCCTTACATGTATATATAACACATGTAATATGTAACTCTCTTAATTATATGTAAAAAGAGAAATGCATTTAGACTATTTGTCATATGGAGAGATAAGGCATTATGCATGTGTATTAATGCACTTGATCTTTAATTTGCTTGTTTGTTTGCTTGTAGAATGCAAGATGTGGTACAAAACATACATAGACTATTATTCACAAGACACTACAATTACACAAACCCCTACTTATAGTCAATGTTTTATTGATGTCTTTAGTTGTTTTTAAAAATTTTCACTTTTCTTCCCATGTTTTTGTTTCTCATTCCTTAAGAATCTTGATCTCATATGCCATCTTAGCAATCTTTTTTTTTTTTTTGGTTTATGGTCATTTTTGTTTGTGAGAATATTTATGAAGTTTAATCCTCCAATCATACAGTACCAAACGATTTATGAGAATCACATGGAAGTTACGAGCACTTGAAAAAAGTTCCTACGTAATTTCTAATAAGGTATAACTCATGAAATTGGCTTTCAATTTTAGTCGAAGAAAAATCTCCACAACTTGATAATGGTGAAATTGGGTTTCCTCCTCACGATGATGGTGATGGTGGAGGTGGTGGTAGGGAAATTGGTTAGGTAGGTTCTTCTTTTTAAGTTTTCTTGCCAAACCTGGGTTTCTTCAAGTATAAGGAAAGTGAGGGGGATTACCATATTAATTGGGTAATTTCTTGCATATGTTATTTCATTAGGCTTTGTTATCAAATTGTTGAACCAATTTCAAGAAATGGGCTTGATGAGATGAAGAAGGGTGTCATGTATAGTACAATATTTGACGTATACATGTGTTTTCGGCATAATATTGGAAATGTACAACTAAACATTGTATATATAAAGTAGCTCAAAATTTTATTCCTAGGAATGTATTCACTGATCTTAAGTTTTTTCTACTTATGTAAATGACAACTTAAAATATAAAATTTCATTTCTTTCTTTCCAACTTCTCTTCTATTTCATCTTTTCACTAGTCGATTTCTTATATTTGTTGGTTGGCTTTTGTATTAATAATGAGCTAATGCTTAAAGCTAGTTTAGTTTCTATGCAATGTGGTTTACATAGTAGTAAAACTTGATTTAAGTGAACAAAAGTAAAAACTTAGGATTATTTAACCTTGTAAATTAAAATTTCGTTCTTCCTCTTCCTTCTTCTTCATCATTAGATTCCGGATGACAATGTAGAATAAGAATTGTAGAGCAACATGATGCAATGGACCATAAAGTGATGGGATGAAATGTTGATTATAAGCAATCATGAAGCCTACAAAGACAACTACATACAATGCACGATACAGAAACATGTCAGTCTATTGGTGTGTTCGAGGAACGAGTTTCAAATAGGAATGACGAGAATTCTCTTGAAGAAGTAGCTCCTATTATGTGGCAACCCCTAGACGTAAGATTTATGAAAGTTAACAGTAATGGAGGCACTGAATCTAGTTAAACAACTTGCGAGCATGGGTATCGTGAGATTCCCTAGGCACTCTACTATAAGCTATAGCATAAATGTTAGAAGCTTTTGATCCCTTGATTATAAAAGTATCAAGTGAAAGGCGTCTTACTACCATTAGAAATGGTTGGATTAATATTATCTTTGAAAGAGACTCTGAGATCGTTCATCAGGCTATTTGGTATTCTTCTTTGTAACTTTAGGTTATCAAAGGCTTGGTTTTTGATATCAAGAGTCTTTTTAGTGATTTTGATTCTTGTTCTTTTATTTTTATTTTTAGAAATATAAATGCTTATACTAATCTAAAAGCTTGGCAAGAAGACAAAGTAAGTATGTTTTGTAGCTTTAAGGTGCCTAATACCCATCTCGATTGCAATTTTTATTAGATGTGACTTTGGTTTTGGCCTCTTTAAAGGCTCTTTTCAATATATTATTTTTCCATTAAAAAAACCTCGTAACTTAAGTGTTGAAAATTATTGAGTTGGAAAGATGATGTTGAAAGCATTATTTTGACACTCTCACGTGATAACTTTTTATTTATATTTAATTTCATAAAATTGTTTGATTTCATAAAATAAATATAAAATTTTGTTAATAGTTTTCACATAATGATTATGTCATTTTAGATTTTATGAGTCTCCATAAAAAGATCAAGTAATCACATAAATAGAGAAAGATGTAAGGGTTCAATTATGAATATAAATAATATCACGTCACAATCTAAAATGTACTCAAACTTATTTAAAAAAAATCAAGTTCCCTATAATAATAGCTGATTCATAATATCTTAGAAACTCACTATTATTTATAATGGTAAGTGGAAAAATGACTATATTGAAAGAAAACTAAGATGGAAAGGATTATATGAAAATAGTAAAATGCTCAAATATACTAATGGACATAATCAATATCAATGACAATAAACCTTACTTTTAATTTAAATTTTAGATTACTCATGACAATTGAGCATATTATTAATGATAAAATTTAGGTTAATCATTATATTCCTATATAGTCAAACTGTAGTAAATATAAAAAGTATAAAGAAAACCTTTTATTTATCTATTTATTATCTATTATATTAAACAAATATTCATTATTTGGATTTGAACCTCTATGTAACTTCTTAAAAAAATTATTATTGATGCCCATATTTAAACAATATTTAGTAATTGTAAATACTATTTAATGTGTTTTTCTCTCTCCTATAACCTTCTTCACCTTCTATTGAGTATCTATTATAACGCATAATAATTATATGTTAATATAATTAAATTACATATATCCCAATATAGTTAAGCTATAGTATTATACATTGATATAGTAATAAGCTATATAAATATAGATTACTGTACACTAATTTATACAGTCAAAATATGATAAATATTCATTGATATATAATCATATATGCATATTCATACACACACTATTGTACAGTATAATAATTTGTAAGGGATATTTTCTTTGAGTTTATTAAATCAACCATCTTCTTCATTTACCTATAAGAATTTCGTCAATTGCCATTATTTTATATTTTCTTAATTTGCAATGATTATTAATTATTAATACAAATTTAAGTTTTTATTTTCTATAAACTAAAACTTTTTTATTGTATGGACCAATATTAAAGTAAAATGAAAAAAGCGCATCCTCCTTAATTTTATGATCTTTGTGGTAAAAAATAAAAAATAAAAACAAAAATCCTATTTTCGCCTTTTTCTCATTTCCTTTTAAAGTGGGTTAAATAATAAAGGGGCAATTCGGGAGGGACCGGCGATAGTTATAGTTTGCAACCGAACTTGTGGCCCAAGATCCATTCGACCCAAGAAAGCAAACCAGTTTCTCTTCAACAACGTCATCCTTTTCATCAAGAAATCACCGCATTTTGGTTTTTTTTCTTTCTGCATTCAAATCTCCATCCAGACACTCTCTAATCCCTCAGCAGCACTAGGTGAAAATTACTTCTTCCCATCCTTCTCTGTGTCTTCCATTATCATGAATGAAGCTTAGTTGTTATTGGATTATGGTTTTCTTATTATACAAAAAAGATTAGGGTTTAGTTATGATACGCAAATTGCTTCAGTTGGTTCGCAAAAAATTAGGGTTTCCGATTTCGTTGGCTCATGTTTTCAAAAGCGTTAGAGAAATAACGAGAAAGATTTGTCCTTTGATTGCCTGGAAGTGGGTTTGGTTTGCTTTTTGTTCGGTTAGTTCCATTTTATTGAATGTTATGAGTTTGAAGCTTCAATATTGATGCTTGTACAGCGCAATCTCGACAAAACCAATACATGAGAACCCGTCCAATTTGGAAAAATGGGGAAGAGAGAGAACATTTTTATGCTTGCACTCTTTGTTGGATGTAGGATTTTCTTGTTAGTATTTATCATTCTAGTGCATTGCTGTTGTTGTCCATCGAGTGAATTTTGTTAACTATAGGGAGAAAATCGTTAACCCTGTGTTATTTTCAGGTCTTCTTCTTGTCATCTATCAAGATGACTCTGTTGGCTTCAAGCTCAATTATATGTGTTTCCCAGCTGCCAGCAGGTGAGGTGACATTCTTCTGCATTCTGGTTCAATCCTCATATTGTGAAATTTGCGTATAGTTCAATTACAGTAGATCAAGTTTAGATCAGTGCCAGCCGGTAATGATTTGCATGATCAACAAGATTATTCATTTGTGTTTTAATTAAGCTATAAATCAGAAGAGTTTGAACTTCTGAGTAGAATGGCATGAAAGGGAGACTCACAAAACACTGGTTCTCAAGAGAGAGCAGTTGATGTAAGAGAGTTCTAATTGTGCACTTTTTATGTTATGTAAGAGAGTTCTAATTGTGCAATTTTTATGTTTATTGAAATACTAATGAACAGTAAATTATGCTAAGAAAAAATAGAATTAAAACAATGTGCCTGAAGAAACTTGATATATATGCAGGTGATGTTAAAGGGATTCTGGTTCATAGATTACATCAAGAGCAATGTAGTCAAAGCTGTAGTAACTTTTTTGTTCTTTGGGGCTTTACCTAAATCTTTGAATCTGTGATAAGAGTTCAGAGGTTGGCATCAAATAGCAAATCGTTAAGTGTCCTAGTAGTGTATTCACTGAGTTAAGGCCTTGCATTGGAGTTGTAAGAAAAAATTTCTGACCGTAGAACACCATCTTTATGTATGATTTACTGAATGTTTTATGCTCCGTAAGCTATTTCCTTGCTCTCTGATTCTTGCATTTGGGACTTGCGTTCTTTTGTACAGTCAAATTAGATGGGTTGTTGAGAGAGCAGAATATGCAAATTAAATCCAGTCCACAGAAGCTGCACGTGGGATTACCATCTTTGAACGCTAAAAGGCTACAAATTCACAGATTTGCTTTGGCTCCAGCAGGACTTGGAACACAGTTCTTGTCAAGTCATAGAATAAAATCCATTCCACATTCTATTAAGAAGTCTTCTGCTTCTACGGTTTGTTTTGCTGCTTTAGTAAGTGTGCTACTTCCCTTTCCGTGCTTTCTGTTTTCCTTGTTCATGTTTTATTGATAATTAATGCATTTTCTGTTATATATTAAACTGTTTTTCTCTTATTCTCTTGTAGCAGAGTAATTGTGTTTAGTTGTGCCTTTTTGCATGAGGTCAATAGATTCTTGTTTGAAGACTAGAGGAAGTATTTACATGCAGAACCTTAAATTCACATCTTTGAATTTCAACACTCTTCTGATTGAATTTATCAAATTTTAAGAGCATGAAGGTACCTTTTAGTTGAACCCTTCTCACGTCTTGCATCCATTTTCCCCATTGGTGGTTTTTTTAGTTGCAAAGCTAATCTTAAGCTGGTTTGCCACATTCTTCCTGAATAAACAGAGGGTTTGACCCCTCTTATCGTTTGTACTACTTCTGCCTATTTTTAGTTTTGAGGGTTATTCAGCTTACCAAAGGGTAATTGCAGAAATTAAGACCTCATAATTGCATTTTTTAGATTGCTTGAAATAGAAATTTATACTCTCTCTGTCTCAACCTCCCTCCTTACATATATATATCACATGTAATATGCAACTCTCCTAATTAAATGTAGAAAGAGAAATTCGTTCAGACTGTTTGTTGTATTGAGAGATAAGACATTGTGCATGTGTATTAATGCACTCGGTCTTTAATCAGCTTGTTTGTTTGCTTGTAGAATGCAAGATGTGGTGCAGAACAAACACAGACTATTACTCACAAGGCACCAACAATTACACAAGCCCCTACTCATAGTAAGTGTTTTATTGATTTCTTTGGTGGATCCTGGCTACTTTTAAAAATTTTCACCTTTCTTCCCATGTTTTTGTTTCTCATTCCTTCAGAATCTTGGTACCCTTATGATATTCTAGCAATATTATTTTGGGTCTTATGCTAATCTTTGTTTATGAGCACCTTCATGAAGTTCATTTCTCCAATGATGCAATAGTAAAAACGATTTGTGAGAAACATATGGAAGTTTCAAGCACTTGAAAAAAGTTTTTGTATAATTTCTCCTGAAGTATTGCTCGTGACATTCACTTTCAATTTCAGTCCAGGAAAAATCTCCACAGCTTGATGATGGTGGGAGTGGGTTCCCTCCCCGTGATGACGGTGATGGCGGAGGTGGTGGAGGTGGTGGTGGAGGAAATTGGTCAGGCGGGTTCTTCTTTTTTGGTTTTCTTGCCTTCTTGGGTTTCTTGAAGGATAAAGAAAGTGAGGGGGATTATCATAGTGACAGAAGAAGATGAGGGAGGGGATCGATGGACTCAATAACATCTTCTTTGACTGCATATGTTATTGCCCTTGCCTTTGTTTTTGGACAAAACGTGATCAAATTGCTCAACCAATTTCAAGAAGTGGGGCTGATGAGCTGAAGAGGGGTGGCATGATTTAGTACAATATCTGTGGGCTGTGTTTTGGACACGATTCTGAAAATGTACAACCAGAAACTGTATACACAGGGTAGTTCAAAATTTTATTCCTACTTCTAGCCATAGGATGTATCATTATTCGTTTGATCTATAATACTCTGTTCGATCTTTGGGTGGTAAATTACACCCTATTGCACTTAAGGTTTCTCCATTTTTTTTTTTCGCTCGGTTCTCTTTTCCTGCCTTTACAACCTGTTGTTCCCTCCAAGGGTTCTACCTGTATAAACGACAACTTCAAACATAAAAATCCATTTCTTTCTTTCCAACTTGTTAAAGCCAGCTTAGTTTTTATGCAATGTGGTTTACATTGGAGTGAAACTCGATTTAAGTGAATAGAAGTAAAAACTCTTAAGATTATTTAATCTTGTTGATCAATTTTTCATTCCTCCTCCTCCACCTCCAACTTCTTCCTTTTTTCTGTGGCCGTAGTACCTTGACTTGGTAATCGGTGAATTCATATCATGTCATGTTTTGTCCAACTGTCAGGGCCATAATTGTTAGAGGGTTAATCGGATTAAATAGCCTATCAGTGTGCGTATGATTTTCCATCCAGTTCATGAACAAAATTTTTGGATTTTTTTTTTTTTTAATTTTTTGGTTTCCTAATCTAATAAGAGTTGGTCTTTGAATTGAAGCAAATGGGATATCATCTACTGATCATTTACTTGTTCACTATGATCAGGCCATGAGTAGTTAGTTGGTTTGAAAAATATCCATAAGTTGTAGCGGTGGCAAGAAGATTTATTGTTTCGCTTGGGTGAATACGTACGGAAAACAAAAGAGAAACTGATGGAAAGTAAAGGAGAAACAAGGGAAGAGAAATATATGTACGTAACCTCACCATTTTTCCTCTTACTTTTGACTATCTAAATGGTCCCAATCTATTATGACGGCCATAGATTTGGATTGCAAATTGATCCCTCTATTATGATGGCCATAGCACACGATGCACCTCCAGGCTCCACCTACAATTGACCTGGTGCATTACATTTATGTTCAGTGTTTTTCCCCCCACCACCAACCCTGTCCTCATGCTCGGAACTTGACCAACCCTTCAGGATTCAAACTAAATTGTCATGATCCCTGGAATTTCTAATGGCTGTGAACTGATGATCGTAAAGTGTACCATATAATGGCTGAAAATTTATCAGACAATATTACTCAGGCAAAAAAAAAAAAGAAAAAGAAAAAAGAAAAATGGTTCATTAAATCTCATCTTCTCATACTTTGGACTTTATAATTTTCAATTCCTTTGATGGCTTAATCTAAAGATACATAATCTTCTACTGGTTTATCAACAAGTAGTAGGAAGTGGTACTCACATAAACATCCCACTTTTCAATTTGAGTTTATTCGTTTCCTTTTCACAAATTTTTGTTTGGCATGGTGCATTTAGGCCGCAGACAAAAATGATAAATAGTGCGAATAATTGTTCATAAACTCTGTTAAAAATTATATGTTTAATAAAGATTATATCCCTTATTTTTATACTGTTTTGGATGATAGAATTAAGATAATATTATTGATTCATTTCAAATTTTCAATAATATATTTTAGAAATATTTTTCACCATTTATCATTAGCAGAGAAAAGGAGGAAAAAGAATTGTCCTCAGCGCATAGCTAATGTTGAGGGAAGGTTAAGACTCCAGGCGCACAATGGCAACATCAGATCAGAGTAATACATGATTTCTCATCACCCAATAAATGATATATATATTTATTGTTTCTAATCGACGTCGAAGCCATAACGTCTCACAGCAGAGTTGGTCGGATATTATACATTATGTCCTTCTGTCCACATGGTTTAAATTTCCAGATATCACACTACCGAAAGTGCACGGATTTATTCGATTTGATTAAATTTTCAAATTTGTATATATTATGTCTTCGTATTAATTTTTTACTATTTTTCCTCATCTACCATCATCTGAAGTTTAATTCCCAACTAATAACGTAGAACACCGTTAAATTAATAACGGTATAACAAGTGTACGAAATTGAAATCTTAATTTTCTCCTACTCTTTTATACATTAGACAATTTTTTTTTTCCTTTTTTTTTTGTTACTTCATATAAATTTGGATTTTACGTATAAATAAGCCGCATTATTTGATATGGGAGCCAAATAATTTCTATGTTTTAAGAGAAGAGGAGAGTGATTACTATGATGGAAAACCCAAACATAGCTAACTCAAGTACTATCACCACTTTAGACCCATCTTATACTTCTATTACTCACATAGTAGCCACTTTTAATTTAAATATTCTTTTTAAAACAATCCATTCCAACAAGATACTCCCAAATAGATGTCTTAAGTAGATCTTTTGAAAATCTTTCCAACAATATGAGTGAAAAGTTAAGAGAAGTGCTATCATAATATAATACCTATCCAATCAACTGATCCTACTTTTGTGAAAAAAAAAAAGATGGATCTATAGTCATTCGATTTGATATCAATAAGTTGAAAGATGAGTAAAAATCTAACTCTTCCATTTTCCCAACCATGTTCATGGTTTAACCATTAGATGGTTATAAGGCTCCAAAGCTTGATAAGTATTTGTGGCATATTATCGAATACTTTGACAGTTAAGGCAAACTTATCTACTTTTTTAGAGCTCCATTCATGGTTATTGTTATTTTGATGAAAATTGTTAGTGTGATGACTGTCATGTGAAGAAGAATTTTTCAGATGATCCTTCAGTGGGATCAAAGAAGAAGAAAAAAGTCATGTTCTTATTGGAAGAGATACCAAGATAGTGATCCAACCAGTGGACCTTTGGGAGAAGACTATGGTAAGTGACAATATATAGTCAGTTATGGATCCCTTCAAGGGAGCCAACTATTAGCTAAGAACAAAGATGATAAATCTCCAACATAAAAGCCAAACAAGGAGCTTAAAAAGGAATCCTTGTGCAATATTTAGAAGAGGCTTAGTAGTATTGAAATCTAGCCGAATCCTAAGCAATCTAAGAAAATTTAACTCTAGAACTCACTAATTGGAGAGTGAATAGGAATCAACGTAATAGGAAACCATAGCTAAGTTGGATTATAAAAGAACAATTGCCACCAAAGAAAGAAGAGATGCTAGAGCATCATCCTTATAGTTGGAGACTAGTATTGGTGATTTTGATAGTTCTTCAAACTCATCAAACTCTGTTGTTGAATAGTATATTGATAAAGCTATTAGAAATCTAGTCAAAACAAGCCAAATCAATCATATAAGAGAAATAATTCTCTTTTGTCACAATCTAAAAGAAAGTCCCCATTAAACCCTTCTTTCATGATGCAATCACCTAAGGATGAATTTCCAAGGAATTTCCACTTGTCGAAGAATATATGGTGGAAAATTACCATCACATCTCAAAAGTTAGAGATCCTATAGAAAGAGATGCACCGAGTAATCAGAAGAAGAGTAGTGCAGCATAAGTTGTGTTAAATTAGCATATTGATAATGGTTTAGCCTAGAGCAAAATGATGAGAAGAATATGATCTAATGTTAATAACATCCAACAAAGGTCGTTTACTGCTAAACAAAAGGTACATGACTATTTTAAGGTGATCACCCTTTTATAGAAGAGGCTCGAAGAAGTAAAAAAGGCCATACCATAACTTGGTATGAGTCTTTAAGAATATATTAATTGGAAGGAGTCGGAAATTAAGAAATTGAGGAATCAAATCAATATGTTAGAGGCAAAGCATCGAGGAATTTCATATATTCCAACATCAACCTTTGTAAAATCAGATATATTTGTTGTGATCAGTAAACCTAAAAAAACCTCAATTTCTTTCTCAAAGCCTTAAGAACCTCGGAAGAAAAGCCTTTTTGAGTTAAGAAAATAAGTAAGATAGATGGAAGGTTCTAGAAAAAAAAAAAAAAAGATAAAGGAAACTTCTAGTTTACAACAAAAATTTGAGGATCTCTTTGAAACTTAGATGTTAGGAGATGATGATGATGAGATGGAAAATCTAGAACCCAAATCTAAAGTCTGTTTGGTAAACTAGTAAGATAATCCTATAAAAGACTTTCTTAAGGAATACCATGAGCAAACAATATCAAAGATTGCTATGGTCCATTTAGAGACCAAACAAAGCAATGAAGCAGTAACTGATTTAGAAGTTTCTTAAGATGAAGAAGAGAACAGTTCAATTCCTAAGATGAAGAAGAGAACAGTTCAATTCCTAACAATCCAAATAATAGAGATGGTTCAGATGACGATACTTTAATTTCATATTTTGAGGATGAGTTTGATGATGTAGGTAATTTCTTTAGTAAAGAAAGTATTGTAATCGGCTCCACAAAGCCTATCTTAATCGTTACAAGTAATGAAAAATATGGAGATTTAGAATATGACATTTTTGATCCAAAGCTAAGTGGATCTACAAGAAGAATATCAAAGTCTAATGTGATATTTATATTAGATGATATTCCTTATTCAAAGTAGCTAGAAAGACTTCAAGGATTCCAATCTTTGATGTCTACAAGATATTTGACCTAACTTTCTCATTGAGAAATCTTGATAAAATTTATTAGTAGATTTACAGGAATCCTTAACGATTGGTAGAATTCTATATCTTAACAAGATTAAATTTTTTTCTTAGGCCTGGCAAACTTTGACTAGGTTATAAGAATTTTACACCAATTCTTAATTGGAAATCCAAAAGACTCAAAAGAAATTATAAGGAAAGAGCTTCATGAGAGGAGATGTTGTTCCTATAAGAAGAAAAATTTGGATCATCACTTCAAGAAAAATGGTTCAAATTTTTTATCAACTTGGAGTAAACTATACACTTAAGATAGTGTTTCTTTTTTCTATTCTAGCACCTTTGGCTAAAAGAATTGAAAAACACATTTAGCTGACGAATCAAAAAGTTATTGATATTTCAGTTGGAGAAATCCAACAAATACTTCACATTGTCATAGAAGATAAGCGTGAGGAAAGCAAAATAATAAAGGATTATATTCGAGGTAGTGATGTCTTCGATGACATATATAGAAAACCGGATTTATTCATTAAGTGCAAGCAGTCCAATCAAGAATGGACATGTGCTCTAAGAAAAAAGAAAAAGCATTTTAGAAAAATAAAAGGCAAGAGCTATTTCAAATGGAGAAGGAAGAAATTTCTCATCAAGAAGTGGAAATATTTTAAGAAAAAGAGTAAAAGGGGAAAGATATGAAGTAGATGCTATATCTGCAACAAGATAGGGCATTATACAAAACAATTTCCTTAAAAAGGATCCTAGAAAATAATTTAGAGCATAATCGAAAAATTTGGGATCTGGATGAGAGAAGATGAAGACCTTGACTCTTTATTTTCAACATACGACGAGCCCTTTTATAAGTTTATTTTGAGGCATCTAGTTCAAAGTAGGATGATTCAAGAGATGAATCTTATATAAACTAAAATATGGAACTAACTACTGGTGATGAAATTATGAGCATTAATACACCTCATGTCCTAATTTATATTTTCATCAATAAGTATGATAAACCTATTTCAATAGTTGCCTTTCTTGATACTAAAGCATCTGAAAGCACTCTAAATCATAAAGTTCTCCACAAGATTTTTAGGTTCTACATACGAAAACTTTCGTAACTACATCTAATGATGAATTTCATATATATATCTCAAGAGTAGACCAATAAAGATTCAATTTTTCCCAAAATGCAATATCATTACTCTAGTACTCAAATCTCCATTACCAACAAAGATATTATTGTTGGATGAGGTATTTTTTTCAAACTTCCACAAATGAAAATCCATCCAAAAGGCATTAGGTTCAAAAAATATCACAAGCCTTATACTGAACTCGTATAATTTTATTTGATCAAAGTGATCGGCATACTAGAGATTGTTGAAAGACTTAAGGTAGAGGTTTGTGTATAAGATCAAATTGAATTCTTTAAAAAATGTTATCATCCTTTATGGCAGAATTAGGAGTTCATTGTACAGATTAATTTCAAAGAAGAATGAAGATATCAATCCAACTAAAGCTAGCCATTCAAGTATGAATCCTAAACACACTAGGTTAGTAAAAGAAGAATGTTAAGATCTGTTCAGACAAGGATTAATAGAGCCTTCAGATTTATAGTAGGCTTGTGAGACATTTTTTTTTTTAACAAAGGAGCTAAGCAAGCTAGGGGAAAATTAAGACTTATGCTAAACTATCAACCTCTCAATTATTTCATTAAAGATGACAAGTTTCCTATCCCTATCAAGAACACTTTATTCTAGAACATTGCCAAAGCCATGATATTTTTAAAGTTTAATCTCAAAGAAAAATTTTGGCAATTGGGTATTTACCTAGATAACAGGTTCAAATCAAGATTCTGTATCCCAAACCACCACTACTAGTAAAAGGTTTTACCCTTTGGGCTCAAAACGGCTCAATTACTATTTTAGAAGGCAATGATGAAAATATTCTAGTCAATCTTGAATGGTGCGATTATCTACATAGATGACATTCTCCTTTTTAGTGTAGATGAATTATCCCATATCAAGCTCTTACAACAATTTATGAGCTAGCAACTTTTTATGGAATCATGCTTTTAGAAAAGAAGATGAAAGTTACCCAAATAGAGATGGAATTTCTTGGAATGAAGTTAAAAAATGGATGTTATCAACTAGAGCCCAACATTGCTTGATAATTATTAAAATTCCTTGATAAGGATCTCAACACCAAACAAATCCAACAATTTTTGGGAATAGTCAATTATTTCAAAGACTTTGTCCTTAAGATCTCTCACTATACTTCTATTCTATAAAAAATGCTCAAAAAGAATCATCCTTTGTAAGGAGAAAAGGAGACAAGAGTAGTATAGTTTTTGAAAGAAGAATTGTAGAAACTTCTACCATTAAAGATACCTTTAGGTGAACAACTCATTTTGAAAACTGATGCTAGTGATAAACAGCATTAGGGAGTCATTCTCCTTGAGTAATGAGATAAAGTAGACATATCTGTGGTTATAGGAGTGGCAAATTCAAGGACCTTAAAATTTATTATCATTTAACATTCAAAGAGATCCTTACAGTCAAACTTGCTATTTAGAAATTTGAATATCATCTTATGGGGTCTCATTTTAAAATTGAGATGGATATGAGCTTCTTCCTAAATATGCTTAAATTTAAGCAAAAAGCTGTGCCACATCTTCAGTTATTAAGATGACAATAATGGTTTTCTAAGTATTCATATGAGGTTAAGCACATCTTAGATAAGAAGAACGATATAGCCGATTTTCTCTCTAAGCCTTAAAAAGAGTCTCAAGATTTAATTGAATGATTTTTGGTGCACTCATCTCATAAACCCTTTTTAGGTGATATTCGTGCATTTGGAATGATTGCTATGCTTAGGTTTACCAATTTTTTCCCCCCAAGATGGTACAATTTAGGAAAGTTTTATGAACATAGACCTCCAGAGTTAAGGTAGATGGTAGAAAAGAGGAAGATTTGCAGAAGAAAGTAAAAGACAGATATGAGAATATCAAACATTAATCTTTCAGAAATATAGAAGGTTAAATCTCAATTCATTTGGATTGCATCTAAGATATCCATTCATTCATCCTCATATTTGGAGATTTCATAAGAATAGGTTTCCCAAAGAACTTAAGTGGTTTTACTCGTATTTATTGTATCATTATACCATAGCCATCTAGTTTTTAGCACATGAAGCGTTGTAATATTTGCAAATAATTAGAGTAAATCTAAGTTTAAACCACTTAACTCATTTAATGGATTTAATGAAATGTTTTAAATCTTTGTCCGTATGAGAGAAAATTATTGTAGCATTGGTTAATGGCTTAAGCCAAAGATTTCTAAGAGCAAATCCATTGCAATTTAAGCTCATAGTTGAATTAAGGTTACAATCGATGGAATATCAACCAAAGAAGTTTTATCCATTATCCACTTGTAGCTTTATTGATGTCTTTGAAAGAGACATTAGAGAAGATGACATAAACTACAAAGAAACATAAAGAAGATTGTGCATTGCTAACCAAACTATTCCTAGAGAAATATAGCTACAAGCTTTTAGAGTAGAAGTGTTGTAGGTTATAGTAAAGATTATTAGGACACTATTCTTGTAATTTGTCATGCTCTGAGAGACTGATCAAGATCTTGACAGAATGAAGGAAGAAGCATGGATAGTTGGATACAGCTAGGATCCCGAGTATCTTGATGATGAAAACATGTCATCATCTCATGAGCCCATTGCTGGTGATATGAATTGAAATGGAATCTTGTTAGAGGAAATATTATTAGCATTAGGCATGCATATATTATTGTCCTTTAAATAGTATATGTCTGTATGATTGTCTATCATTATTGTCCTTGGTCTGCTTAGGTGTCCACTATTATTGTCCTTGTGTCACAAACTAATTTTCTAAGGGCCTTAAGATATGCCTAACATGATCTTAAGGACAAGAGACAAGACAAAGGAGACATATGTAAGAAATTCCTATGGCTTATCATAAGAGAAAGGCTCAGGCTTGGACTTAGGGAAGATTCTAGAAGCTGGAAGGTTTTTAGAAGGTTCCGGAGATATTCAAATTCAATATATAACAGTAGGTGGCAATGCGTACCGTGACTAAAAACAAATAAAGTTAGTTGCTAGATGGCTATAAGCTTGCCGAAAGCTTGAAAAGGGGGTGATTGGGAAATGCATGAAAGAGTGAATGAAGAACAAGCAAAACCCATTAACAGTTTCAAAGGATATGATGCACTAATGAAACTTTTGATGACTTATGACATTACTCGATATGACGCACGAATTGGTTCGATGAGGTTACTCGCTATTTAGTCTTACTCAAGAGTTAAGATAAGAGTGAAATGAGAGTAAACAAACAATATTTTACGAAAGGAAGAATATTAAGTTATATTAATGATAATCTAATGTTTCCGGCTATAAGTGTAAGGGTATTTATATCTAATAAGTTAGGGCAACTTGCTTAAAAAGTAAAAAGACAAAAATGGTATTTTCTAAGGAAGTAATGTATAAAGAATATAAAGGGTAGAATTGAATATTTAAGAAAAATAATAATTAGTAGATTCTACACGTAGTCCTATACATGTGGCAGAAGTGCATTGGCAAGGCCATTGGAGGATGTAGATAAAGGAGTACGATTAGATTGCTTACTCGAGCAGGGGTGATTGAGGATTAGTCCAGGGTCTCTCTGTCGGCTTCTCGATAAAGATGATGTCGAGTAACTGGTCGGCTTAGACGTAAGTGAGAAAGCGTGTATGGTTTGGTTGTTGTCTCGACATTTTACTATTAGGCGTAAAAACTTCGAGAAGTAGGTAGTCGGCTAAAGTAGGAAGATTCACCTTACCAGGCCCTTTAGTCCTCGAGCTTGACTGCGGGTCAAAGACTTAGTAGCTTGATTCCTATCAGGTAGAGTAGGTAAGTTAGGTAAGATAGGTAGATAAGATGTAATTGTAACCGTTAGATTGAACAAATTTCAACCATCCATTGTAAGGAGCCGTTTGTATATATAGGGGGTCTTCCCTCATTTGTAATCATCCAAACATCGTGTGAAATTTAGTTGATAATCAAAGTGTCTATCTTTACTTTCTCTCTTTAAACTTTATATGTGTGGTTTTCAGGCTGAACTTAGCGTTCATTAGTATAGTTAGGAGTGCTAAGTGCCACACGGGAGTGTTGAGAGGAATTATGCCCATGACAAGTGGTATTTAAGCTAGTTTTCAAAGAGAGAATATCGTCGTTTGGAAATGAGAACAACAACTCCATGGTCAATGAAGTGGAGGATTGAGGAGAAAACCAAATGACTGGATAAAGGGGCAAGTCTATGGATTTGTTGAATTCCCTTGCCACTTGGATGGACAAGATTGAGCTAAGTTTCACTGAAGCCAAGGAACAATTAGATAACTATAGAGCTATCATGGATGGGTTGGAGGAAGAACTCTAAGGTGAGTTACATGGAGCTTTGAACCAAGCCTTGGAGGAACTAAGGAAGTGTGATGGATAGTTTGAAGAAAAGGAAAGTATCCTTGAGGCCCAAACGGGTATACTTGAAGCTAAGGAAGGGGCATATGAAGTAAAAACTGATGCTACCATTGTCGTTATGTGGTAGGAGATTAAAGACCTTAAGAATTAGCTGGCAGCATGTTGAGTTACTATTGCTAATGGAGTAACTATCTAGCCAGTCATAAGGGTGGAAGTACTGAAGCCTAAGTACTTTAAGGGGACACAATTTGTAAGGGAAGTAGATAATTTTTTGTAAGAAGTTGAATAGTACTTTGGGGTGTTAGGGCTTGTTGATGATGGAAGTAAAGTAAGGGCGATAGCCTTATACTTGATGGATACATTATTGATTTGGTGGAGAAGGAGGGTCAATGAGATTACTTTGTGGCCACACTTTGTGACGGAGTTATGAGATCAATTTTTCTCCCCAAAATGCAAGGAAAGAAGCCAAGGTTAAACTCAGACATCTACAACAAAAGGCCAGTGTGAAGCAATATGTTTAAGAATTCTCAAAGCTGATGATAGAGATACCGGACCTTAACCCTAATGACATTCTTGTCATGTTCTTGGATGGCTTGAAACCCTAGGTTGAGTTAGAGTTGGAGTGTCATGACGTGGAGAACATCTAAAAAGCCATTGTTAGAGCAGAGGGCTTAGTAGAATTTTAAAAGGAGGAAGATTAGCATTCCATAAGTAATGAAGGAGAAGAGGAAGATATAGAAGGTAGAAGATCTTTAAGTCCTCTAAGAGAAAGGAGGAGGATGGTAGATAAGAGAAGGATGCAACAACTTAAGTGCTATTTTTGTGATGGACCACATTATGCTCAAGATTGTCCAAAAAGAGAATGATTCGATGCACTTCTTGCAATGGACGAAACCGATGAAGATGAAAAGGGTAAGCTTAGCACCATTCGTCTTCTCTACGCTATGAAGTCTTAAGATACGAAGGAGAAAAAGGGTTTAATGTGTCACGCCCCGAAGCGGCAGAGTCATAACAGCCCCGCCGTGTAAACCATCCTAAGATAGAAGTTGGCCTTACAACCGCTATCTTAGACCTGATCTACACAAGGCGTCCACGACTAACCCGCTTTGAAGTAAACAATTTGTAATTTAAATAATTCATTTACCTAAGAAAGTAAGAAAAGTTATATATAATCACTATGATTCAGTTATTACATTATTCAGAAATGAAAAGTAATAACATATGTGTTGATTCTTCAATGTTTTTCCTCACTCTCCAGGATCCAGCAGTTGCTAGCTTCAGAGTAGTTGTTGCCGCTTCTTAGTCAGCACCTGCACGACGTCTATAGGGATGTGAGCAACCACAGCTTAGTAAGTTAGGACATAGGACTTAAAACTATACCATACACACAACAAGGTTTTCAATCACTTATTAGGTGCAATGCATGTGCAAACAAATGCCATCGCACGACATTGTCTGGCCCATTGTGAGATTAGAGAAATTACGCCCGCTCTAATTCGGGTTGAGGAGTTGCCGTTAATGCAACAGCTCACGACCAAACCTAGGCTTGTGTAATGAGACCTTGCTCCTCCCGCGACTACCTTCGAACCACTGTCTTCACCCTCGCCGCGACCTCCTCTCCTGTCACTTAGTTCGACTGAGGATGAAGAAGGGACCATTTTGCAATCCTGCGCTATCCCTTCCGAAGGGGTCGGTATTTGGCCGGAGAGTCTTAAGTTCCCATAACGGGTTGCCATGCATGTCCGATTATGATTACTGGTCATATATTTGGTTAAGTCCAGTTTAGGGTGATCAATCCTTTCATACAATTCATACAATATATGCCAGAACAACAAACAGAATCATAGCATCACCCATAATCAAGCACATGCACACATTCAACTATCTAACAAGCACAACCAAGCATAATCTTAAGCCTCCAAAATACAGTATCGTATTAATCTCAACTTACCTCGACTCCTCGCTCACTCACTCGAGGTCCAATTTGCTCAGGCTATCGCCGATCATCTCTATTACACAAACGTGGTTTCAGTTTTCATTTAATGATTATAGGTTCATTTTATCCTATAACGCTTATTGTTAGGTTTTGTTTAGGATTTAATATGCCTAATTATCTAGGTCTTAAGTCTTTTATAATTATTCTAGGTTTGGGGTTAGGTTTGGGTTCGGGTTCGGTTTCCACATCGATTTCTAAATTAGGTTCTAGTTCGATTTCTAAGTAATGTTTTATATTCCAACCCTAGAAATTCGTTTCAACTCATAATGTGAAATTAATTACATTATTTCCCGATCTCTTAAATATCATTAGTACCCCTAGTCAGTATTTTATTTCATCCGGTACACTTATTTCCTTAGTAGTATACCGAATTTACTCCTGATGTGAGAAATTTTTACATTTTTCATATAATTACATAAATTCAAGTTTCTTATCAGATTTATTATATATCCTTATTATTTATATAATATCAATTTTTTATCCTAATATTTTCTATTTATTATATTTTCAAAAATTACATATTATGCATTATTGCCTATTATGTACATAATGTATTTCTAATATTTCTATCACTTTAATTACCACCCCTAAACATCAATTATCATTTTAAAATATCTAAATTCATCCTAAGTCAGATTTTACTCCTAATTTCCTTAATTTACAAAATCAACTTAAAGTTAACTATTTTTCCTTATTAATCATTTACTACATAATTAACCTAATAATTACATCTAACACCCTAAATGCTACAAGTATCATACTCCATCAGATTTCAACATCCTAGCACATATAATTATTCACTAAATCAGTAATTAATCATTTAATTACTTAATTAACCCTAAATTACCCATTTTATGCCTCATTTTATGGCCTAAAAATTATCTAAAAATTTAGAAAATTAATTTTTGAAAACGGGCTTCATAGCACTGTTCTATATCATCTAATTAATCTACAAAAAAAATTTGGGTTCGAAACTACATTCCTAAGGTCATTTATTTCTAAACCGAAACATGCTCGATTTTGTACGATTTCTTAAGGGCCCTATATCACGAGACATATTTTCATCAAAATAATATTTTCCCTAAAAAATACATACAAAAATATTCCAGAATAACAAATTTCATAATTTTCTAATAATATTTACTATTTTTACAAAATTACACAAAATCGGGCTGGAAATCGAACTCACCGATTTGGGTGGCTCCGGCCACCGAATGTGTCGGCCCACCTAGGCGTTTCCACCAGCTGCCCGTTGGATCTAGGTTCTCCTTTGTGACCCTAATTGCACAGTTATTTTTTTCTTTGGTTTTTCTCTCAATTTTCGCCTCTCCCTAATTTTTTCTGATTTCTAACTGTCCAAATGAGCTTCTGAATTTTTTTCCCTATTTATAGAGCTTTAGTGTAATTGTTGTGCATTAATTTGGACAAGATAATTGCCTTATCCCTTAATTTTTGGCTTTTGTGTTGTCTTAATTTAATTGGCCGATTTTTTTCTTAT
This sequence comes from Lumnitzera racemosa, assembly GCA_024138005.1. NCBI lineage: Eukaryota > Viridiplantae > Streptophyta > Magnoliopsida > Myrtales > Combretaceae > Lumnitzera > Lumnitzera racemosa. Next base: position 112,180,077 of record JAMXBC010000004.1, read on the forward strand.
TTTTCCTAGCTGCCACGACCTATATCTAGATCATTCCTTATTTTTCCTAATTTTCCTTATTTTTTCTTAATTAATTATGAATTTTATTTAATTATTTAGTATTATTTTGGCACATTACGCGTATTTTAAGTAATTACGCTTATTTCTACATACATGTAAATTCATATATAGTACAAATAAATATTTATAAATATTATTTAGGTTATTTTATAATTTTTAGTATACCTATAATTTATTTCTAGCGATTCGTTAAGTACCGGAATGCATTTTACGCATTTTCGATAAATAACGAGTTATATACTTAAAATTTGAAAATTTTGTAGTCTACTATTTTATTACTTATTTTCTTAAATTCAAACTTACGGGATCGGTTTACTAATATTTCTAGCTTTACTTTATAATTTAGGCTCGATCGGTCTTTCAACCGATCGAAACCTTAGATTGCTTAGTTGTGGGGCTTACATAATGTATGTAGAGGCTAAAGTAGTAGGAAGGGAGATAAATGCTATGGTAGATACGAGGGTCTCACATTTATTCATTTCAAAGAATTCTGCCTTTAAGCTTGAGCTAAAAGTTGAATGGAGTAAAGCACAACTTAAGACGGTTAACTCTAAGGAACTTCCAACTTATGAGATTGCTAAGAATGTGGAATTCAACATCAGAGATTGGCAAGGAAGGGAGAATATTGAAGTTGTCCCCATGGATGATTTTGAGTTTGTTATTAGCATGGGCTTCTCAAATAAAAATGATGCCATCATTGTTTGTCGATCCAATTGCATTTATTAGCTTAATCAGGGTTCTTAATGCATAGTCTCAATAAGTAGGAAGACGGAACAAGCGATAAAGCTTATTACATCAATGCAAATCGCAGGGGAAGAATTGATACTGATGAAAGGAGATAGTTCGACTCTGGTGTGGGAGATGGAGGAAAGAATAGTTGATAAGATTCAATAAAGTTCAAACTTGGTAGAGGTGGAAAAGCATGACAAAGCCTCTATAAGTAAGGTTAAGACTAAAAAAAGCGAGGAGCTATATTGGTTTTCAAGAAGGGAGGTTGTCAAGCATTCGCATGATATGGGTACATATAGGGAACCAAGGTCAAAATATTGAGTGGATCAGAATTCAAGAAAGAAGCCACGACGAGGACATCACTGGATTGAGTAGGGGAGAATGTCATGGACTAATTTTCTAGAGCTCCTGAAATACACCCAAGATGATCTTAAGTATGAGAGATAAGACAATGGAGACATATGTAAGAGGTTTCTATAGCTTATCAGAAGAGAAAGGCTCAAGCTTGGACTTAGAGAAGATTCTAGAAGCTAGAAGATTTTTAGAAGGTTTTAGAGATGTTTAGATTCAATGTATAATAGTAGGTAAGGTAGGTAGATAAGATTTACTTGTAACTATTAGATTAAATAAATGTTAGCCATCCATTTTAAGGGGGCATTTGTATACATAGGAGGTCTCCTCTCATTTTTAATCATCCAGACATTAAGTGAAATTTAGTTGATAATTAGATTCTCTTTCTCTACTTTCTCTCTCTAGGCTTTGTGTATGTAGTTTTTAGGTTGAGCATAACTTTCCTTAGTGGGGTTATGAGCGCTAAGTGCGGTTAGGAGAGCTAAGTGTCGTACGGGAACGTTGGGGGGAATTTCGCCTGTGACACTTATATGCTTAACTGTCCTCTTCATTGTCCTTTGTTCAACTTTATTATTGTATTAAAAAGTAGAGTTTGTCCGTCACATGAGTTATAAGTCATTTGTCATTTGTCATTTGTAACTCTAGAAGTCTATAGAAGGAAATTTCTTGTAACAAAGGAGGCAAAATATAACCTTTAGATTATCATAATAATATATTGCATGTTTCTAAACTCTCTCTTTATCTCCTTCATTCCTAACAGAAAGAAATTGTTTGGATGCCTAATCTATCTTTTAAGATTCAAAGCATACTTTAGATTTGCTTGAAAATCTTGTACATTAGAAATGAATCATATTGATACAAAAGAATAAATATAGTATTTTAGTATGTTCTTAGGCTAAAAGACAGGTTCAAGCGAGACACCATTGAAGGTACAAAGGTTGTAGTAGGCATAATTAGATCTAGTTGAGGCTTAAGATTAGAAGAGGATACTATATATATTGTTCTTCCTATTCATATGAATTTGGATCTTATGTATGAATGAGCCTCATTTGGAAAAACACTGAATAAGATGCGATCTCGAATGGACACATAAAGTAGGCCATTCTACCAAATCAATTATAATTGATGGATATGCCCCCTTTCCCCTTCCCTTAGGTGTGATTTTGCAACGTTCGATTTTACTTTGTTGGTGATAATTCATATTACAATTTTATTAGTATTTACATATGTATACATCAAAGGCCCAATTGTAATATCCATGTTAGTCAAATACTATGATTAAATAATAATTTCATAAATTAATACATTAATAATTTAAAAAAAATATTATGAGTAATTGATTAGTGCTAGCAAATAAACTAACAATTAGTTGTCATGTGATGATAGGAATCCTATGTCTAATTATCATGGCATGCAAATTTTTAATAATTTCACTTTTCTTATTTTATATTATGGCATTATTTTATTATTTTTAGTAATTAGAGTTAGATTTATTTAGGGTTTTATTGATGTTATTTTCTTAATACTTATAGTTATAATGCTCCTAATATTGTTACGGATCATTATAAAAACTTTTGTGACATTATTTTCATTAGTCATTGAGTTAGCGATATTTGTCTATTGAATTCAAGAAACTTGAGATTATTTCTCCAATTTATCATGTTTTATCAATCTATGCTTAGATTGTAGCGACATTACTTTTCTATGATTAATTTTACTTTGTACATAATATCGTTGTGAAATTGATCAAACTTATTTTGTTTCATCAAATCGTAGCATCCATTAACTTATCTATTGGCTTAAACAAAACCTACATTTAACTTAGTTGAATATCTTAGTTGATCATATCTTTTATTTTTAGTTGTTTTGCAAGTAAGGAATATGTAAAAATATTTCCTTTCATCATTTGAAACCTTAATTCATCACAAGTTTAGATCTTTATATTGTCGTGCGACCCTTAATTATATAATCTTAGTGTCAGAGTTGTGGTTTGTACATTTCAAAATTTGGTTTGCTACATACTACATTTTGGTAAGTCTCCAAAAAATCTCAACTTTGTTTGAAACTTTTAGTGGTTTGAGATTAGTGATTGTTTGGATCTTATGGTTTTTCTGTTTGGAGGTGAGGTCACTGATTATTGGTTGTTTTGAAGATTAGTGCTTGTTAAAAGAAAAAAAAAGTTAACTTCTTTGAATTTTTTTTTGAAGTTTATAGTTAAAAAAAAAGGATAATAAAATAGTTTGATTTTTTTTTTTGGGTTTTTGAAGTCTTAGTAGTTGAAAAAAAATTCTTAAAGTTGCTATTTTGTTGAGATGGAGATTTTATGTAGGTATATTATAAATAGTTTTCTTAAAGTGATAAATTTTGTTTTAACGGTTAATCCTTTCGATGGAGATGAGCTAGTTGAAAGCTTATTCCATACCAAGTGCATTGTCAATATTATGGTGTTTCTTGTCATAATTGAACATAGTAGCTATACTAATATTGTTGTTAAGGGTTTGGTGGACATGTTGAATTTGGTAGTGATAGAGCATCCGTGACCTTATTATATTCGATGGATGGAAAGTGAGGAGTTCACTTATATCTCTAAGTAAGTAAGAGTGGCAATTCTATTTTTAGGTAAATACTCATACGAGATTGTGCGTTATGTGCACCCCACTACTATATCTCATAAGGCTCTTTGAAATCCCTGGACATGTGATAAACAAGTAGTATATGATGAGTCTTATGATGTCTCTTCTATTGTGAAGGATGGTAAAAAGCTAAGGCTATTACCTATGAGCTTGAATGAAATTTGGGATGCAATGTTATTGATGAGCCCTCCTAAAAAGAGTTATCTATAGAGGAAACATAAAAGAAGCTTAACAATAAAAAATATTTTAAGTGTTTAGAATATGGACACTTTGCTGTACAGTGTCTAAGGCGTTGGGATGAGAATGTTAAGGAGAAGGAATATGGCAAAAGAAGCACCGAAGAGCCATGGATTTTAGGGAATCTTATAGAGCCAGAGGCAATGAATGGAAATGAACAGATTGAAATAGAGACTTTGTAAAGAGCTCTAAAATAACTCTTGATGTTCCTACATTGTTGTTGACTCTTATGGATATTGGAAGTTATTTATTTGTATCTTCTTCTTACTTTTGCGATTAATATACTTTGATCCATTGATGGGATTATATGTTGATTTCGAGTGTTGTTATTTCATTATTTCTGTTAAGTCTTATAGGATGTTTGTGAGAATTGATTGTGAAATTGCTGATGGGTATTTGAACTATAGTGGCATTTTAATTACTAGTGTTAGTGTAAGGGCGGCATTAGTGCATGGAAGTTTGAACAATAATATTTGTGCAGCATTGTGTGGTTGTTCTTGTATAGTGTACAAAAAATGTAAAACAGTTAAATTTAAGAAGATGAAATTTAAGAAAATTAAAACCAAATTAAATATGCATGTAGTTTTAAACAAGCGGGTCCATTAGCCCACCCATTCGCAGGTTAAGGTCAATGGTTTCATATCTTTCCAATTTGACTACGGATCTGTTTGTCTTTTTTCATTAGCAAATAAATGTCAACATCATTTCGTGTACGTATTTTCCTTTTATTTATTCAATTTTTCTTTTTGTCTTTGGACGTAGGGGTATGATTAAAATAATTGGATTCACATTATGAATTTGGATGCAATTTAAGTCTGTTGTGTTGTTTTGTTTCCACTATTCTATTCCAAATCGCATTTGCTTTTCCAAATTACGCATAAAATATAACAAATTAGCCAATTTGACTGTACCCTTTTTAAAAATATATAAATAATAAAATAAATCATTACTATAATCTTTCTTTTGTCCTTTTGAAGGACCAAAATATATTAATCTATACCAAATATTCTAGAAAATTGCATATCATGAATCCATTGTATTGATTGGACTCTTTAAATATGGACCCTTTAGACCTGTCCAAATCTGACATGCCTGATTATTTAGAGCTCGTCATTTTTGGTTGAAGTCTTAAGCTCGGCTTGAGAAGGCTTAAGAAGCTCTTTAACGGTTAGAAGATATTGGATAAAAATAATATATCAAGTCAACAATCATATTCGGTATATGAGTGGATATATACGTGGAGGAAGCTTCACCTATTAATTACCCTTTAATTGTGGATTCCACTTCACTATAAATAGCAGATTATTATTTAATGGTAGAGTTTTCTACGCTTTACACACTAATGCTTGACTATTGTTCTTAAGCATCTTTAACTCTCAAAATATGCTATTAATTTAAGTATGGAAATGGTAATATCTCGATATTTTATTATAGTATTCTATTTTATAGATTTATTATGGGTAAAGTTCAATCTCTACCGATAAATACGTTGAGATGACATTCCGTTCAGAAGAAAAGAAGCCTGTTGCTATTGCTCCAAAAGGGATTTACCTTGCCCAGCAATATACGTGCCCGATTTTCTTTTTTATTCTTTCTTTTCACCTCGCATCATTAGACGGAATAGGAATACATATTCAATTTAAACTTATGCTTCGTCTTAATTACAGCGTGGACATTAGTATGTTTAAGATTATGTCCTTAAATCCGATTTGTTAACTTTTAATAAGCCTTTTCAAATACCCCCAAAATTAATATAAGAAATTTCTACTATGTTTGTGGTCCGATACTTAACAGGTTGAGTTTAGAAATGATAGTGAAGTTGCTTTTTAAGATTATCGTGGTTTATCATTCATTAGAGTCGGTGGTGTTATCAACTGGTGATAGATTAATTTTATGATTTTTAATATATGATCTGTAATCTAATTTTATTTTTGTGGACATACTCATATGAAGTGTAATCAAAATTCCTGAACGTGTTTTTATTAATGCTCCACAAATAGCCTTCCACCAGCTATACTATATTTATATGTGTGAAGCAAGAATTGACTAATGAGGATTATTCGTTTAAAACAGGGGCTAAGCACGGGATTTCTAATAAGTTGCATACCGGCACCAACCCCCCGTTGCCATCTCTAATTTGATCAATAAGAAATATATTTGCATTGCATGACGTAGCAAATTCATGAAAAGCAGTCTGGTCTCAATAAATGATTTACTTAATTTGAGTCGCATATAATTAATTATACAAATCTCATATAACCATTCGGATCATAGAACCCGTGAGCAGTGATGAGAAGAACTGGTAATAATGAATTTTTTTTTTCAATTAACTTTGATTTTTCTTTATTCAAATGAGATTTTCGACTTAGCATGCCTTTTTGGAAAATGACAATGTGGTGGAAGAACCAAGTACCCAAACAAAGTGGATGATCATCAGACGATTAGTTATTGTTGTGAAGAGGCGACAGACATTCGTGAAAAGGACCAGAAACGTGGATACGATGAAGAATTGTACTACTAGTGATTTGAGGAATAGGGTTTTTGGAGTCTTTAAGGGTATTACATCTCCGAGTTACATGATAAACCAGTTTCTGCCATATGCTAGCAACATACCAGCTTCCTTCATCAGCTTTAAGTCTAGCAAAAGCAACGGGGGATTAGAATTACATGATCCATAACACGCCTCTGAAACTAGAGACAGTTTGGATAATATGGACCTTCTTTTTTTTTTTTTTTGAGGCAATTTAACCCATAATAAAATGTTACTGGATTTTGATTTTGAATTTAACTTTTTCAGGGCTGCTTGGCTGGTAAGGAGAGGTCAAACCGGAATTTTAGATACCGCCACATTGCTTCAATATGAATCCTCCTCTCTTATCTTTTCTTACTTTTGAACCCACCAAAGAAAACTCAATTGAATGGTCGGAAAGTCATAGAAAGATATAAAAATTATTTCATTTAAGAAAGTTCAACCACTTCAATGGAAGGATGAAGATAAATGGAGATGAAGATAAGTTTGGAGATTCCCTTAAAAGAAATAATTTTACCATAAAAAACATCTTTAACAAAATTATTATATTATTACTATACGAAAAAACAAGCTCTTTTAGCTCTAGTATAAAGATAGATAGATTATTGTACTGTTTAATATAGGTAGAAATCTTTATATTTTAACCATCTAAATAGAATCTAATACAAAATTATGTCCAGTCTATTGGTATTCTATATAAGTCCTAGATACAGACATAAAAGAGTTACGAAAAAATCATAAGAAAAAAAATACTAATCTAAAAGACCCTCTAAATACCCTTATTAAAAAATTTCCAAACGCTCTTATCTTGTAGACATTCCCATCTTAAATTCCCATTTTGTAATATTGATATAATATATTTCTATGTTGTATAAGTTTAAGCAAATCCAGTTGCACTGTTGCAGTAGCTGTAGTTTCATTTTCTTTTTGATGGATCTAATTGGCTGTTAAAGTTAGATGATTTCTTTCTTTCTTCTTTTTTTTTTTTTTTTAAAAAAATAAATTTATTAGCATTCATGTATTTTTTTAGCCGAGGTGGGAATTTGTGGTTTGGATTTTAGCATTTTGAATTTTAGACAACTCTATGGGCTTCGATTATTTTTCTCCTTTAGGTTACTATTGCTATTAATAGAGATTCTTTTATTTTATTCGTGTTAATTTTTTTGGGTACTTCACAACTTACATTAATATGAGGATTCTTTTAACTAGTAAGGACTTACTAGGATTCTATATTCTAACCAATTGTTTGTTTCAATATACAGAAGATATGCATTGAAGTTTATTTACTTATGTAATCTCTTATTAAATAACACGAAACCTTCAAGTGCTTTTCTTAAAGTGTCTAAATTGTATGATCATTATCACTATTATCTTCGCATAGACGTTTATGTATACAAAGAGAGAATTTAGGATCTGCATTCATATGTAAATAAAAAAAATTCCAAGATTCTTTCTTACATACGTATGTAGTCACGTATGTACAATACTACAATTGTGTGTGTGTGTGTGAGAGAGAAAGAGAGAGAGAGAGAATTTTAATGAACAAATCAACAAATTTCATTATCGTAACACCATACAATATAAAGCCTTACTTTACGAGAAAAGAGCAAACGAACTTGGCAGACTTTCCCCTCTAACGTACACACAACGTCTAATTGACTAGCCGGTCAGCCCTACTTACCGACTGCTCTTAACTACTCATGAAAACCTACATCTACTATTACTATTCTTCATTTTGGGTGATTGAATAAATTGAATTTCCCTAGTCTTCTACCTGGGAATTGGGAGTCGGGCCAACTAATTGCATCCGCTTCCTTTCTCGATTTCAAGGCCTCTTACTCCATTCAATTACCAAACCAATTAATTAAAAAATCCAACCAAATTATTATATTTGTTTTTCACTCTTTTGTATGCTTAATTGATTATCCCCATCATGATCAAAATCGACTGATCCTCCAAAAACGGCTTTTCAAGTGTCCGATGGATGCAAAGTATTATGTCAAGTCATCAAGAGCTGAGAAAACCCGAGAGAGGGATGAGGGGACGGGGGCGATAAGGGAGGGACACTGAATATATTCCCCTTAACATCATCCCCGAAATCCCAAAAGGGCTTCCAACACGATGGTGTCAAGGGACAATTATTACTAATATTAGCCGCTGATGACGAAGACGCCGAACTTGTCGTCTCAGCAATATTATTAACTGTTGTGGTGGTGTTGGTAGTATCCGTCGTATCCTGAACGCTACTACTTTCCTTAACATCAGCTTCGATTTCTGTCTTAATGACCTTTCTCTGACATTCCAATTCCATTTCCAGAGTCTCTGCTTGATCTCTGGGCCTTTTGTTTGTTTCCTCCGCTTTAGGTGACTTGCCAATCTCGAGCGGGAAATTCAAGATAGCTTTGCTTCCACGTAGCCGAAAAGCAGCTCTGTCATATGCCTTGGCAGCTTCTATAGCAGTGTCGAAGGTGCCTAGCCATACACGTGTCCCTTTCCTAGTGGGGTCTCTGATCTCAGCCGCATATTTACCCCATGGCCGCCTCCTCACACCCCTATAATGCTTATTTTCGTTTTCTTGGTGCTGGATGTGTGTAGCTGTAGTAGCTGCTGCTGCTGCTGCTGCTGCTGCTGTTGTGGGAACTGGTGATTGTACTGTTGTCTTAAAGGGTGGTGGAGGAATAGCAACACTAATAGCAGGTTTTCTAGAGCTCAGGGTGCTTGATGGTGGTTTGGTCGGAGTTGGTTTTGAGTAATTAGGGAGTTGGTTGGGGGTATGATGAGGAGGTTTGGCTTGGAAAGCAAAAAAGTGGGTGGTCTGGACTACTTGGTTTGGTGATTCTGAGGAGGGTTCTACCTTGGGACAGCCATGATTGGTGAAATCACAGAGGAGGTGTTGTCTTATGAATTCCAAGGTTGAAGTTTCTTCATAGTCTAGGTTTGCCATTGATGGAATGGAAAGATTAGCTTTCTGATATATATATATTTTTTTTCGTGAGAATATATAAAGGGTTAGAGAGTGAGGTGGTTTTTGTGGAGCGTTGATTTTTGAGTGGAATGAAGGGAGTGAGGTGTATTGCATGTATATATAAATGTAGGAATTTTCAAAGAGGTGGGGAAGGGAAAGGGGGTTTCATGGGAGGTTCTCGGATGGATAGAGGAAAGATCGTCTGTAGTTATCAGCATCCCAAAGTGAAAGCGGCTGATGATGATACGTCACCTCCTTATTTTATCGATTTTTTTTTTTTTACCAGCACGTTTCAATATAATATTAATTTAATGTAATTTGATTTATACAAGTTGCTGTCATTTTTTAGGTCAAGTGCTACAAATGAAATAGTGATATGTGGGACACCCCAATGAGCACAATTCTGTTTCCAGGTTACTTCTTGCCACTAAATCCCAAGCGCTAGTGTCCCTTCCCCGCCCCTGCCCCCACCACCACTATAGATCCATTTCTCTTTTCCCTTTGTTTTTTTTTTTTTTTTTTAAGTGTATATTACTTATGCAATCTAAGGAGATATTAATACATTCATCCTTCGGATTAAACAATGATTAAAAATTATTTGTAACCCTCTTCGTGCTCTGAAGCTATACCGTGCTACCGGTAATCGTAATCTTTTATAAAAGATACCTTCAATTAGGTTTGTCCAAGGTTTTAAAATGGAAACTCATAATATAAATATATATATATATATTTGTAGAGGGTTATTTCAATAATTGAGTTTTTAACTTAATTTAATATCATAAACCGATATCTTGAGTCAGTAACAAAGCTTGAGAAGTCAACCTATTGAGGGATATTTTAGAGAGATTTACTTTGTTAAGCTTATATCAAGAATCATTGGACTAAATTTTCTACTCTCGACCTTACTCGGTTATTTTATAATCGAAAAGTAGACTTACAAATGATCCTTCTAAGCCTGTTTAGGCTTTATTTGGGCTTCGTTTGGGCTTATTGAATCTTAAAACAGGCTCAATTAGTTTGAAGGCTTAATTATAATAATAATGGGTTTTCTTTAGCTAGTATAAATCTTAAGTATACTTGAGTCCATATTTAAGTCTATGAAGACTAAAAGAAAGGATAAATTTCAACAAAGGAATTCAATCTTAGCCTTTTATCTTAAAGCCATTTGACAAATAAAATTAATCTCCAAACTTTATAAATAAAAAGTTCATTTGATTCATTCAGAATATTGGCAAGTTTGAGACAAATACCAAAGTTCTGGTGAAATTACTTTAGAAAAGATCAAACAAACAATTAATCAAGAATAATCGAAGAACAATCAAGAACATTGAGTTTGATTTACTATAACACCCGTGCATTTAGGATATTGAGTTTGTTCGTTCTTTCTCTCTCATGCTTTTGCTTAATAACATTCCTTTATATGTCATTAGCTTAAGATGTTTTCTAGGTTGATTGGTATATTCGATGTATGTAATTGGCTAGCTAGAGGAACCCTATCACATAATGTCTTTTAGGTAAATTAGAAAGATTAGTTCTTAAAGCTATTATAATTGTATGGACAACTTGTATTTTCAAAATTGAGCACTTACACCTCTAGAATTAGGATAGGATAAGAAAAGAATCCACCAAATGGAATTAATCCACGAACCAAAATAAACCAAATTGAAAATATAGTTTTCTTACAATTTAGTTTAGAAAGTTCCAAATTTGAACCAAATAAAAAATTTATGATTTGTTTAAAAAGATAAATTACATCAATCCATAAAATCGAATAAAACCTTTTTATAAAAATATAGTAATACTTTACTTACAATTAGGGAATTTCTTTTGTTATAATATAATATTTAAAAATAAATTAATTTACATTTATTAAAATATATATGTATTAAAATTTTTATTTCATAATGTATAAATTATATATGCAGTTTGACTCAAAGTTTACATTATATGTTATTTTTATAAATAAAATTAACTATTAATAAACATTCAAAATTTTTAAGTCACATAAATATTAACTTCTTTAACCTCTATTATGATATTAATACTTGTCATCAAATAAATTCAATACTTTTTATATAAGATTATGTTATGCAAATATACTTTTTGAAACTACAAGTTATAGTTCAATTCAATTTGTAAACCAAATCGAACCAAATTGAAATTTTATGGTTTAAAAAATTTCTTAATTTGAACTGTACAATTTGGTTGAAAACTATAAAAATACTAAATCGTATTTTTATGATTTAGTTTAGTTTGAAAGAGCAAACCGTATTTACCCTTAGTTAGAATTAAACCTGTTCAAGAGCTAATTCTGAATTGTGAATCAGCTCGACCTGAAAGAAAAGAAACCATTAAGTTGGAAAAAATAATTAGATGGTATCTATTAGGTCATGATATGTTAAAGTTATCTTCTTTGCAATAGTAAATGACAATTTTTTAAAAATAATATCATCAAACTAATAATAAATAACTAATTATAAGTTAATTATGTGTTAAGGATAGATGGAAAATTCAATTTTAGTTAATATAAGTTTTTTTTTTTTTTTTGTAAAACTTGTTAAACATTAAAAACTTAAATATAGAGAAAAGATAAAATTTGAGGGGAAAATAAATTAAAAATTTGGAATCTAATTAAGTTAGAAATTAATAAAAAAATTAGAAATTATTAATAAATTAGTACATTTAAAAAAAAGAGAAAGGATGTTATGTGTTACGCCCTGAAGTCGCAAAGTTGCAATAGTCTCGCCGTGTAAACCATTCTATGATAGTAACTGGCCTCATAGTGCTTACCATAGACATGATCTACACAAGGTGTCGACGATTCCTCGCTTTGAAGTAAACAGTCCGATTAATAATTAAATTACAATTATGATAAATAGTACAAATTTCTAATAAACATGTATAAGTATATATAAGTCTACAGAGCTTCCCAAGAAGTTTTATATAAATACAACAGTTCATTAGATTACATAATAACTATCGGTCTTTCACCCTTAACTACAAGGTCACTCTAGTTACACATTAAAGTCATTCTAATTACACATTATATTAAGTAACTTAATCCTCACACCCTTGACTTCAAACGGATTAACCTCTGAGTAATTGTAGGGTGGCATAGTACTTGAAGTGTTTAGAAATCAGAACCTGCAAAAGGATTTATAAGGGTATGAGCAACTACAGCTTAGTAAGTTGAATTGGAGACTTATGAATGCATACAAGCACAAACAGGGTTATCAAGCAATTATTTTCATGCAATGCAACAATCAAATATCATCGTACAATGTAGTTCGGTTCGTTGTGAAATCAGAGAAATTTCACCCGCTCCAATCCAGGTTGAGGAGTGTCCATGTTATGCAGCAGCTCACAACCAAACTTAGGCTTGTGCAATGGAGACCTCGTTCTTCCCGCGACTACCTTCGAACCATTGACTTCACCTTTGCTGCGACCTCCTCGCTTATCATTTAGTTAGACTAAGAATGAAAAAGGGACCATTTTGCAATCCTGCGCTATTCTTTTTGAAGGGGTTGGTATTTGGTTGGAGAATCATATAATCCCCTAACGGGTTGCAATGTATGACATTTTCGGTTATTAGGGTCGAATAAGATTAAATTCCCTTTAGGGTGTTCAAACAATTTCATACCAATTCAATCAGTCACAAAATCACTCACATTATAAATTCAGCATGAATTCAGATACATCTACCATATGCGTAAACTACTAACAATCACAATCATATACAAACCTAAGTCTCCGAATACCATAAAACTAATACTCTATTATAATAAGCAATAACCCAATTTATTTGGAATTGCTCGATCTCTTGATCCCTTAATTGCAAGCTGATGTGTCTCTGAGTATTTTATAATACAAATAGGTCTTTTTAGTACTTATAATTTATAGATTCATATTCTAAGTTATATTTTAACTAATTTTTTTCGTGTATACCTATTACATTCTAATGATTCGTTGTACTCTATTCAGGGTTTGAATCCTAAATTAGACTTTAAATTTTGATTCCTAAGCCTTAAATATGCTCGAATCCTAATGTGAAATTAATCACATTAAGCTCGAGAGTCCAAATATCCTCTTGGGTCTTAATGTAGTATTCTAAACTAGTTGATACACGTTAACCCTAATTCAGGTACTGGATTTATTCCCGATATGTAAAAATCTTACATTTTATGACATTTACTTAAAATTAAATGTTATTTCAGATTTATTATTTTTCTTATTTCTATTATAATATTATCTAAATAACCATAATTTTTGAGATTTATTAATTTACAATTTCACATATTACTAATTTCTTATATTAATTACCTAATTTTCTAAATTAACCATACTTAATACTCCAAAGGCTAGGATTAGGGTTCCACATCAGAGATTAACATCCCTAAACATATAATTATAATCTAAATCAGTAAATACTATCTTAATTATCTAATTAACCCAAAATCACCCAATTTTCCCATCATTTTAGAGTTAAAAATTAACTTAAAAATTTCAAAAATGAATTTTAAAAAAATGACTTCATAGCACTATTCTATATCACATGAGCATCCTACAAGAAAAAATTGAGCTCCAAACTACACTCCTAAGCTTATTTATTTTCCGTTCTAATCATACTTGGTTTTGAACAATTTGTTAAGAACCCTATATTTTCAAATGTAATTAAACTAAATCACTATTTTTCCTTAAATCTACATACAATAAAACTTCAGAATAACAAGTTTCATAATTTTTAGACAAAATAATTAATTTTACAAAATTATTTAAAATTGAAAAATTTAAGGGACTAACCGGTTCGAAGCTTTCTGGCTTTTCAAACCTGGTTTAAGGCTGTCGGCCGGCCTAGACGGTGGGGCTAGAGTGGTGTGGTGGTGATGGTTAGGTCCCAGGTGGTGGTGATGGTTAGGTCCCAAGTGGTGGTGATGTATGGGTTTTTCTCACTACTCAAATCTGCACAGTTTCCTTTTTTATTTTTTTGGAATTTCTCTCAATTTTTTTAGGTTTCTTATTCTCTCTAATGCTAAATTGTCCAAATGAGTTTTGGAAAATTTTTCCCTATTTATAGACAATTTTTGTAATTATTATGCATTAATTAGACATGACTTTGCCCAATTTTCTTAATTTTTGGCTTTTGTGTTGTTTAATTTTAATTGATTAATTTTTCTTTTGTAGATCCTAACTAACCACGACCTGATTTGGATTATTCTAGTCTCTTTTGATTTTTTCCTGATTTTTTCCATAATTAATTTATAATTTTCTTTAATTATTTACTTAATTTTTGGCCAATTTAAGCAATTTCGTATATTTTTATCTACACGTAAGTACATGTGGGATACATGTGAATATTCTTAATTATTATTTTGGTCATTCTAAAATTTTTAGTATACATATAATCTATCTTTAGTAATTTATTAGTTATTATATTACACTTTTCGCTTTTTCGGTAATTAGCAATTATTATGCTTAAAATTTGAAAATCTTACAGTCTCCTATTTTATTACTTATTTTCTTAAATTTAAGTTTACGAGGTCATTTTTTACTAATATTTCTCTCAATAGTTTATAATTTGGGTTTGATCAGATCCTTTAACCGATCAGATCCTTTAACCGATCGCCTTAAACCTTATGTTCTAAGTTCAATCCTATGGTCACTTGGCTTAACTTTAGGGCTTACATTATGTTATTAGAAATTATTAATATATTTAAAAAAAGAATTTAATAAAATTAATAAAAAACTAAATGTTGAAAAAAAAAAAACTGTTCAAGGGTTGAATTAACCCAGAACCACCCCCTATGGGCCGATCACGGTTCAACTGTAGCCGAGCCCGTTGTAAACCCTACAACTAACTATTTGGGGTTCTGATTGGTTGAAGGATTTGATCGAGCCTAAATTATAAAGTAAAACTAGAAATATTAGTAAAAATGATTCCATAAGTTTGAATTTAGGAAAATAAGTAATAAGATAAAAGAATATAAAATTTTCAAAATTTAAGTATATTACTTGTTATTTATCGAAAATACGAAAAATGTATTCCGATAATTAACGAATTACTAGATATAAATTATATACATACTAAAAATCATAAAATAACCTAAATAATATTTAGGAATATTTATTTATATTATAT
This sequence comes from Lumnitzera racemosa, assembly GCA_024138005.1. Classification (NCBI taxonomy): domain Eukaryota; kingdom Viridiplantae; phylum Streptophyta; class Magnoliopsida; order Myrtales; family Combretaceae; genus Lumnitzera; species Lumnitzera racemosa. The sequence continues at coordinate 112,195,718 of JAMXBC010000004.1, forward strand.
ATGAATTTACATGTAGGTAGAAATAGGCGTAATTACTTAAAATATGCAAAATGTGCTAAAATAATACTAAATAATTAAATAAAATTCCTAATTAATTAAGGAAAAATAATGAAAAATCAGAAAAAATAAGGAATGATCTAGATTTAGGTCATGGCATTTGGGGAAAATAAGAAAAAAAAATTAGCCAATTAAATTAGAACAAAACAAAAGCCAAATTGGAAGAAGATGAGACAATTGTCTAATCAAATTAATGCATAATAATTTCCCTAAAGCTCTATAAATACTCTAAATTTTTCAGAAGCTCATTTTAGATGTTAAGAAGTTTATAAAATTAGAGACAGTTGAAATTGAGAGTAAATTAGGGTTTTAGAAAAATATCACAAAAAATTTGTGTAGTTGGGGCTTCTAAGGAGAACCCAGACTCGACAAGCAGTTAGGAGCGGATGGCCACTACCACCACACTGTGGTGGCAGTGTCCAGGTGGGCCGACACACCCATGGCCATTGATGGTGGCCGAAGCCACCTAAACTGGTGAGTTCGATTTCTAGCCCGATTTTGTGTAATTTTGTAAAAATAGTAAATATTCTTAGAAAATTATGAATTTTGTTATTATCAAATATTTTTGTATGTAGTTTTTAGGAAAAATATTATTTTGATGAAAGTATGTCTCGTGATATATAGTCTTTAAAAAATCATGCAAAACTAAGCATGTTTTGGTTTAGAAATAAATGACTTTAGGAGTATAGTTTTGAGCCTAAAATTTTTGTATAGACTACTTAGATGATATAGAACAATGCTATGAAGCCCATTTTCAAAAATTAATTTTCAAAATTTTAAGATAATTTTTAGGCCTTAAAATGAGGCATAGAATGGGTAATTTAGGGTTAATTAAGTAATTAAATAGTTAATTACTGATTTAGTAAATAATTATATGTTTTAGGATGTTGAATTTTGATGAATTATGATACTTGTAGCATTTAAGGTGTTAGATGTAATTATTAGGCTAATTATGTAGTAAATAAGTAGTAGGAAAAAATAGTAAATTTTAAGTTAATTTCGTAAATTCGGGTAATTAGGTGTAAAATCTGATTTAGGAGGAATTTATACATTTTAAAATGATAATTGATGTTGAGAGATGGTAATTAGAGTGATAGAAATATTAAATGTATATTATGTACATAATAAGTGATAATATATAATATGTAATTATTGGAAATATAATAAATAGAAGATATTAAATAATAGGGATATATAATAAATCTGATAGAAAACTTAAATTTATGTAATTATATGAAAAATGTAAAAATTTCTCACATGAGGAGTATAATTTGGTACATTAATAAGGATTTAAATGCACTGGTGGAATAAAATACTGACTAGGGGTAATGATGGTATTTAGGATATTTGGAAGTAATGTGATTAATTTCACATTATGAGTTGAAATGAGTTTTTAAGGTTTAGGTATAAAATAGTACTTAGAAGTTGAACTAGAACCTAATTTAGAAATTGATGCGGAAATTGAACCCGGACCTAACCCCAAACCCAGAATAATTATAAAAGATTTGAGAACTTAGATAACTAGATATATTAAACCCTAAACAAAACATAACAATAAGCGTTATAGGATAAAATCAACTTATAATAGTTTATGGAAAACTGAAACCATATTTATGTTATAAGGATGATTAGCGATGGCCTAAGCGAGCCAGACCTTGAGTAAGTGAGCGAAGAGTCGAGGTAAGTTGGGATTAATACGTTACTGTATTTAGAAACTTGAGATTATACTTAATTTTGCTTGTTAGATAGTTGGTTGTGTGTATGTGCTTGATTATGAGTGATGTTATGATTTTGTTTGTTGTTCTATCTTGTATTGTATGATTTGTATGAAACGATTGATCATCCGAAACTGAACCTAATCAAATATACAACATGTAATCATAATTAGACATGTATGGCAACTCATTAGGGAAATCTTAAGATTCTTCGATCAAATACCGACCCCTTCGAAAGGGATAGCTCTTAATAGCATTGGATAGCATAATGGTCCCTTCTTCATTCTTAGTTGAATTAAGTGACAGGTGAGGAGGTCATGGTAAGTGTGAAGTCAATGGTTTGAAGGTACTCGCGGGAGAAGCGGTGTTTCCATTGCACAAGCTTGGGTTTGGTTGTAAGCTGTTATATTAACTGCAATTTCTCAACTTGGATTAGAGCGGACGCAATTTCTATAATCTCACGATAGGCTGGACAATATCGTGCGATGGCATTTACTTGAACATGCATTACACCTAATAAGTTGGTTGATAACCTTATTGTATTTATGGTATAGTTTTAAGTCCTCCACCCTAACTTACCGAGCTGTGGTTGCTCACATTCCTATAAACGTCGTTACAGGTATTGACTAAAAAGCGACTTACAATTACTCTGAAGCTAACAACTGCTAGATCTTAGAGAGTGAGGAAAAACATTTGAAGAACGAATATATATTTTTAAGGTCTAAACTCTTATCTTAAAATTTTTCATTTCTAAATAATGTATTAACTAGGAAATAAATTACTAACGTTAATTGTTATAACTGAATTTTAGTGTATATATATATTTTCTCACTTTTTTAGGTAAATGATTTATTTAAATTACAAACTGTTTACTTCAAAACGGGTTAGTTGCGAGCGCCTTGTGTAGATCAGGTTTAGGATAGCGGTTGTAAGGCCAACTTCTATCTTAGAATATTTACATGACGAGACCGTTATGACTTTACCGTTTCGGGGCATAACACCTGTGAATTGGTGGTTCTATGTCGACCAATTGGGCAGCTTTAGATATAATAGATGGTGGTTTCACTTTTTTTAATTATGTCTCAATTTATGTGTCGAATTTGCTAACATGAAAAATATTATGTAACAAATACTTGGTTGGCATCTAAATTGCTATAGTCGCAAACATGTGATTAAATTATGCAATTTCCATCTACATAACATGTTTTGTTTAACATTGTAGCAATTGTATGTTTTCTATCAATGACATTGTGACTTCTATTGATTTTATTGCTTGACCATGGATAAAATGAGATGCATTGTAGTCTTATCATTTCTATGTTCTTTCCCCCCTCATTAAATTTTATAATTATGCTTAATTTTGCAATGATACATTCAGCAAACTTCCTCATTCTCAAATTTTAATAATCGAATTATCTAGAAAAGATTAGTTCCTAGTAAAATATGATTGTTTATAAAAAGAAAGACTAACTTAAACTTGGGTATGATTCAGAATCAGCCCATAACTGACCTTGAACTGTTAGTTCATGAGTCGATAATATGATAAATCGTAATTGACTCGTAAGTTGGTGGTTTCGGGCTGGTTTGACACCTTTTGTAGACACCTCATTTTTGTCCCTTTGTAATTTTAATTTTAATTTTTTACTTTTACAAAAAGGGTTCTAATTCAAAAAAATAATAAAAATTAACAAATGATGAAAATACAAAAAATAAAAGAATAAAAATAAAAATAAAAAATAAGAAAAAGAAAAATTATAAAAATTTCGTAGATTTTCAGGAAGTAATTTATATTAGGAACAAATAGTTTTAGTTTAGTTAAAAAAATTTTTATTTTAGGGAATCGAATAGTTTAAATATAGTTTAATTGTACTAAATGTTAAGTTGTAGGCCAATAGCCTAATGGATAAATATCGGAGTATTTAGGTTGGATTTAATTGGAGGTTATGGGTTCGAGTTTCAGCAGGCACCCATGTTTTTATTTTTCTATTTTTGCAAAAGTGAGATGAAAATAGATCAAATCTAATTAAATCATATGAATTTAGTTAAATCGGATTTGAATTTATTTGAATTTAGTTTAATTACTGAATCAGATATAATTAGATATGATAAGATGTGATATGGTTTAGACTCCATAAACACATACACACATCTGCAGTTTGCAATTCACAATCCATACATGTTTACAGCATACCACAACAACTGCAGCAGCAGTCACTCGTAATAGCAACCCGCGATCATCACACTTCATCACGTGCACTGCACCAGCCTCATATCCATACATACGGTTGCACTCTACACCGACCATCACACACGATGCCTCCACTGTTGAATACACAACACCCAAATCTCCATCCACGACAGCAGCAATACTGATCTCTACGATTAGACAATGTCCCAAAGTCCATAAAAGCTGACTGTAGTAGCCTCGCCCACCATTATACACACTCGACAGACTCCACGAACACATCCGATCAATCACGGCAACTGCACACATGACGATTGACTCCCTGCCACATCCTCAATCTAGTGATCTGATATCTCCATAACACCGGTAGCAATCAACAATTTAGTGCTCAAGCTAAACTGAATTCCTGTACGATCAGCATAGACGTTGCTGCACCGCATATGCGATCAGTCCAATTGCAACAAGCATGGCAGCACGATGCAGCAACCAACGGCGCTACTGAACGGCAGTACAACGACGACAATTGGTGAATGGCCAACCCCTACTGATATGGAATTAGACATGAGCACTCCTCTTATTACACAATTAGGTGAGTTTTGTTAGTTAGATAGTTAATGTTTATTTTATTATTATTTTATTTGATTATGATTATTATTATTGTTATTACTATGTTATTAGTTCCTTGTTTATTTAATATAGTATATGTATATATGATTACATTAGTTTAGGAAACTTCAGTATTAGTTTTTTTATGTTAAAGATATTTCCTGGTATATGTATATATGACTGCATTATTTTTTATTATTTCTTTAGGATTCATCACGTAGAAAGTTGTTTTTTCTTTAAATAAAAATTAATAAAAGACCCTTTTTTAAAAATAGGATTGTTAGAGCATTTTTTTTTTTAAAAAATAATAACATTCAAGAGTTAGGACCCCTTTAGATTTTTTTTAAATAAATCGAATAAATTAAAAATATAAACTCGGGTAGTTTTTTTTTTTTAAATTAAAATAAATCAACACATTAAAGATTTTTTTAAAAGAACTACGATCGTCTGATCCCGGCTAGCGGGTACATAAGTACCTTCGGGGCAACGATAAAATATGTAGAAACTTACGTTCTTTTTTTTTCTTTTGATTTTATTTATTTATTTTTTTTAAATATTATAATTAGAAAAATAATCCTAATTTCAGTAAATGGATAGTGGTACCCGTTAAAGGTTTAATAGTTTAGCCCCTGAACTTGGAATCCTCTAGTTCTTCATTTAAATTTGAAATCAAAGACTGGTAGTCAAATCGTAATCAATTCACCCAATTGGTTACGGTTTCTTTTTCTTTTCTCGACTTCGGTTGGGTGGCGACTCCAAAAATTATCTTCAATAAAAAACCGGAATTTCTTAATTTCTTTAGTCGATGATTAATTAAATGGGTTAGGGTTTAGTATTAATCGGGAAATGGGGAAATCAATTTCAAATAGAAAACTAAAAATTCAGACTCGACACCTTTAAACCGTTTTTTTTAATATTTAAAAATTTTATTAATTTCTTTTTTAATATATAAATAATTTCTAACAATGTGATATTCTTTTTCTCTTTTTTTAATGTATTAATTCATTAATAATTTATAAAAAAATTTCCAACTTAATGCGGTTCCAACTTTTTTTATTTTTTTCCTGGAATTTTATTTTTTTTCTTATATTTAAGTTCTTAATATTTGATAAGTTTTACAAAAATAACTTACATTAACTAAAATTGAATTTTCTATCTATCCTTAACATATAATTAACTTATAATTAGTCTTCTATTATTAATTTAATGATATTATTGTTAAAAAAATTATCATTTATCATCGTCAATAAAGTAGTTTTGACATGCAATAATATGCTAAATATTATCAAATTATTTTTTCCAATTTAATGATCTCTCTTTTCTCTTTCTTTTTTTTTTTCTTTTAAGAGGGTAAATCGGCCGGGCCAACCCACCGGTTCAATGGTGGGTTGGCCAGGCGGTTTGCAACCTGCTGATTTGGGCGGTTTCACTCTCTTAAATTGCCTGAGATTTTAAAGCCCGGCAGTTAGCTAGGGCGATTCGGCTTACCCACTTTCGGGCGGGTCGGTTCACTGTTTGGAACCGACCCTTACCTAGGTTTAGACTAACTAGTTATAGGTTTGTTTACTTTTAATTTTTAAGATTATTCTTCTTTATTTTCCATATAGATTATATAACAAAAAAAAAGATGTCTAAAGTCACAATCATAACTACTAGATTCACTATCAAAATAATGTGAAGGGGAAAAAAAAATTCTAAGAAACCAGGTTAAGATATATATATATATATATATATATCGTCTTTCCCCCACGTTATTTTAATTAACCCTCAAGTAAGAGTATGAAGGTAAATTGCATTAGAAGAATTGAAATTAACGAATTAGGGATTTTCAATTTAGACAACATAGATAATGATGTATGTCGACTCTTATTTTGGTTTTCTTAATTTAACTTATATTAAGCGCAACTCGCTTACTATAGATTACTCGACATTAAACTAAGGAAATATTTTTCTTTAAAAAAGTTTAAAAATTGGAGTTGCAAACCAATTTAATTGGTAAAAAAATAAAATTTAGGTTTTGGGTGGGAAAACTTTAATTTGACTACTAGTTTGCATATTTTATAAAAAAAAATGATTTTTAGAAAATTAAACTAGAAAAAACCAAATTCGATGGTTAACCTATTAAGACTAAGTCATTATATAAAAACTAAAGAAAAATTGATGTGCTTTTATTTTTATAATTATCTAAAAATGCTAAATATTTACCTAAATAAGCAAAAGATAACTAAAGTGATTTTTTTATTATTTTTATATTACGAATTTCTAAGAAAAGGGAAAAAAAAGTTTTTTTTTTTTATTTTTTTATACGGTTGCTCTGAGAGTACCTATGTACTTACGATTTGAGATCAAATCGACCATAGTTTTCTTTTATAAAATTTTTAGTGGGTGGGTTATTTTTATTTCGAAAACTGAGCTAAGTTTACTTTTTTAGTAATTTATTATTTTTTTAAATAAACTAAGAGATCTAATTTTTCTGAATTAAAGAAAACCTTAATTAACTAAATCTTTTTTAAAAAACTTCGATTAAGATTTTTTTATTTTTACAAAAACATTACGTGTTAAGAGATATATTTTCTAAATCCTAACTGTAAGATACGTTGAAGATACGATTTAGATGCGCTTATTTAAAAAAAAACATGATTTTACTGATAATGTAATTGAGCTAAATTTATTAAAAATTGAGATTATCCAAAAACATGTATTGTGAAAATAATAAAAACCTGTACTAAAAAATAAATAATTAAGTTAGTAAAAATAATTAAATTAACTAATAAAATAAAATAACAAAATTTTTACTTACGAGTCAAGTCGCTCGTGATTGGAGGGTAGATGAACACTGTTTTCAAATGGTTACAAGTGTGTTGGTTACTGTCTCCACTTATCACGGGTATGATCGAGGGGGTGTTGATTACTGTCTCCACTTACTACGGTTGTGATCGAAGACGTATTGATTACTGTTTCCACTTATCACTGGTGTGATCGAGGGCGTGTTGGTTACCGTCTTCATTGATCACGGGCGTGATCGAGGGCGTGTTGGTTGCTGTAGTTGTGTTTTTGTGCACAACGTTGGGTGATGTGTGTGTTGTCGTGGACTTGTGAGCGTGCAGTGAATTGTAAAGTGGCTTGTACGCGCATGAGTTAGAGACGTTGGTTAGCAAGGATCGTGCGAGTACGTGTGCTGATCAACGTGTTGCTTTAAGCTGCTGTACGGTCAGGATGTTCGGTTGGTTTACCAAGTGGTTGTGAATTTTGCTTGTTTAGATTGTGATGTGTCTTCAATCAGGGGCTGTCAACTTCGTAAAGGGAATACGGGTGAATTGTACGTGACTCTGGATAGCGTGTCAGCTGGTGGATAGTTGCTGCTTGATCAAAGGAGATGCTGTGGTAGGCGATGCTGTCTTCGGTTAAGGAGATGCGGATTGAATTTGCTTATGTTAGGGGATTTGTAGTTCAGATTTGTAGATGTTAGGCAATCGTGCAATAGGGGACTTTATTATTGATTGTGCGTCGTTAGCTATTGTCCAGGATTTGAGGAAGACGTGGCTGGTCTGAATTGGAATCTAGATTGTAGATTGTAGTTAGGTGAGGGATGCATTTAGAGTTTGGGAATCGAATTTTGGCGAAGTGTTTGGTGAATTGTGTTTTTGATCAGATTGCTGTTGGGCTTCGGTGGGTTTGTGTGTGTGATAGCAAGGCAGTTGCGGCGTGTGGAAGCTTGACTTTGGTTATGTCTGGAAATTGGATTGTATGAGTGAATTTTTGTAATTGAAAAATTGTCCTAACATCAAATTTCGACTAGCTATTTATAAACCTAATATTTGAATCTTTCATATCATTTTAAATATAGATTTGATTCCAATTAAACTAAGATACGAAAGATACAATTTTGATTCTTTAAAGATTTGTCTTAGCTTTTAAAAATCCTACTTAGGCTTTTTATTTCCCCCGCCTGACCTAATCCAATTTGATTTAATCCAACAACTTATCTAATAAATCCTAAATCTATCTTGGCTCAATATAAGTTAAATAAAATTTTATTTTAACTTCGTCTGGAGCAAAATCATTTTAATAAAGCCCAAATCCTCAAATGACTTATGAATTTATTAAATTAATCATATACGGTTATCCAATTTGGTTTTAAACGATCCAGCACTCGACTTGACTCGATTCGATTGGACTGGACTTGCTACGACTCGACTTCTTTTTTATTTTTATTTTTCTTTTAATTTTCGTTTTTTTCTATTTTTTATTTTTGTTTATTTATTAACCTGGCTCAATTAATAAAAAATAAAATAACTAAAAAAATGGTAAAAATAAGGTGTTTACAATGTAAATAGAAGAAATCAAATCGTCTAATTAATAATTCAAACAAATTAGGACCTAATGAATTTTAACGCAAAGATTTGAAAGAGTAAAATAGACAAGGGTTTTATCATGATATAATTTACAAATAAGTAATTGTCAAGCATGATAATAAAAAAATTTAAAGATATTTGGCCATTTATATCAAGAATCATGAATGAAATAAGATGGGCTTTGATAAATAAATCACATAATGGTTATAAACACCGAAAATTAAGGATTGTATGAAATTCGGGCTAAGATAAATGTTATATTATGAATGGTTAACCAAAACAAGATAGTAACCAGAGAGTACAAATAAAACAGTTATATCAAAATTTGGAATAATTGATGATAGGGTCAGATAAAAAAACCACAATTACTGAATTAAATCGAATGAAAAATTATGTTCTTTTCTTTTTTAAGCAGTTTGGTTTGAATTAGAGCAAAAGATTCGTTGTTTGGTTTAGAGAACCAAATTGAACTGAATCAATTAGCTTTTGAAAAAAAAAAAAAAATTTAGGGAACAGATTTATATAGAAGTAGCATAAGTGCTTGATCTTGTATCAAGGAGTGCCCCAAACAACAAATCTCTCACTCTAGCTGACTAGCTCAATCAAGATAACCTTTTTTGTTTTTCTCCTTTTCATAGAACTTACCTTCACCGTTACTTCAATGTTTCTGTTTTTGTGAGTTTGCCTGGAATAAATTCTAGGAATTGTTCATATTACGGGCATTTCCTACATAGGATATAGAGTATTTCCTTATGATGTCTACCTTTCAGACAGATATAGGAAGAAAAAAAAAAATGTAAAGAAATTAACAAGCAACGCAAAAATTTGAAATTTCCTTAGTATAGGCTTCTTTCTAATTGCTTTACTTAATAATTATTAATTAGTATGATGCATATGTATATAATATATATCATGAAACTCTGCTAACGACGAGTCAATGAAATAGGATCTAGATGTTCATTTATTAGTGGTGGAGCTTCACGGAGTTAGGACCATTTTAATCCAGCAAACCCATGTGACATTTATATATATATATATATATATATATATATATAATGATTCTAACTGTAAATCAAATCGGACCGAATTATTTTTTATGTTCGAAAAAAATATGAGCTAAATTGTATCATTATACTTGATTAAAAAAAAATTATAATATTAGGTTTAATTTGATACAAAACCTAAGAATTATGAGTTTTGTTTAATTATTTTGTGTCAAAATCCCACCTTTTCGAGTCTCATTGCTTCTTCTTTTTAATCTTAAACCCCAATTTCATCCCTTCTCTAATTTCGTTCATCCAACATAATTCTCTAACCATTATTAAGTCCTAATTTTGTTTATTCACAATTCTTGATAGAATTCTCCAAAAACCTTAATTTCGTTGTGATTTATGTTTTTAATTTTTTTGTTATCATGCTTAATAATTTTTTATTTTTAAGTCTATTACACTAGAACGTAATTATTTCATACTTCAAATCATTTTTAATAATTTTCTAGGTTCTAATTTATCCACATTAATTTGATTTCGTGCCTTTTGCATCATATAAAAGAGTTAGACTTCTTTAAATTCAAGTCTAAGCCTATGCTAATTTAACTATAAAAAAAAGATTGACATGAGCAATCGGATAATTGGGAGTGATCCAATGGTTTCGATGGTTGAAATTAACCTAAAATCTATAAATAGAAGATCAATTCTCTAATGTACAACACAATCGACAATTTCATGGTTGGGCTCACCTTTCCTCCTCCATATATCTCTCCATCATGTCTACACATGTGTTATCAAATGAAGCAATCTTTATTAGTGACCTACATACACAATTGCAAATAATTGATCATCAATAGCATCTTGTTTGCATTATTTAGATTGCTTGTCAAAAAGTAGAAAAATTTAGTTATTTTTTCATTTTTTTTACTTAAGGTATCTGTATGTATGTATGCATGTGTGTATATATATACATACATAAACAAGATTAAAATAGTGTACCATGTTAACTGCTTTTTTTTTTTTTTTTTTTTTTTTTGGGGGGGGGAAGGGGTGGGTGGGGGCGCACACGTGGATGGGCTGGGCTTAAGGTCGAATGTTAGCATAAGTTAACAGCATATATTTTGACCATTTTTTTTATTTTTAAATTCACAGACTTAAAGTTATGAAATATATATGCTAAAACCCAAGAAAAAAAGAAAAGGAAAAGACTCAGATTTTTTTTGTGTGTTCTATTTATTATTTTTGTTTTAAAGGATAGCGTGGGCAGATGATAATTTAGACAAGGATTTGACAAACGGTGAATCTTGTCCTAGGACACTTGACTTCAGAAACCATGTGGCTTTGAAGCTTGACTTTTGTGTCGCCCTTCGTGGTAAGAGCTTTGAATCATTTATCACCTCCGCGAAACGATCTTGCCTTCAACGATTGCTTTTTCTATCCTTTTCTTTCTTTACATAATTTTATTTTTTTTTTGGGATCCACTTGAAAGGTCGCTTTTACCGAATTGTCGTGCCGCAATCTTTTATCTTAAATAGAAAACCTATCCAACTCAATTATATATAAAAAATACTACTTATATTTTAAAAGTAATTATAGAGAAATGAAAAAGCTTATATTTGTTTCAGATAATTATGTTTTTCCAAATTGCAATAAGTATTTCAACATGTAAAAAATACTCTTTTTTAAACTCAAAAGAACACGCTCACAAGAACTGTGTATATATAATAATTTATTATCCAGGTAATGCCAAAATGTCTGGGCCGGATGTGAATTTTTCAAGAAAACAAATAGAAAGAGGCAAGGATGATGATAGTGATGGAAGCAACACAAGTTTATAGATAGATAGGTAGATGTGGAGTAATATTATGATTTATATTTTAATTTTATCATTCCATTTTAATTATTATATATTTAATTAAAAATTTGATTATTATTATTTACTCAATTAATTTCAATTTATACAGTTAGTTTTGTCAATATGATTACTTAATGGAATATTTACTTAGAGATTTAAGAGGGTCTCACAATTTCTTATTTTATAGGAGGTGATTAGCAGTCACTTTTGAGAGTTATGCGAGTTTTTTAAGATTATGGATAGTTACTCGATTAATTAATTGTATTTGAATCAACTTGAATTTAGATGATGATAACTAAATTTTTAATTGAATATATAATTTAATAAATCGATATTTTAGATGTATAATTATAAAAAAGGTAGTAAAATTGATATATAAATTATGAGATTGACATATACATATATATATTTATGTATGTATGTATATATTGCCGACCGCATATGAGCGTTTTTCAATAATGAATTAAGATGAGGGTGACCTGCCAATGCAAGGTGTCATGTTTTGTCAAATAATGTTCGGTTTCTTTTCTTTGTGAATTTAGAATTAGTTTGAAATTATTGAAAAGAACATCGCCGTTAATTTTGTCGACGGCCGTAACTGATGCAAGTTCTTATTATATAAGCTTGTTCACGTGTGACATGGGACTTAATTCCAAGTGTTAAATGTCAATTTTGTTATGTGCGTAAATGTCGTCCGGAGATGCACTGGATTTCGTTCTTATTATAAGCTGACTGACGTTAGCTAGGGAGTGATATGCTGGATCGAGCTGGATGGAGAATAAAAGCACGTACTTCATTCTTTTTTATTTTATTTTTACAATAAGCAAATTATTCTCCGAGGCTATTCTCCAACTTTCTTTTTTTTTTTTTCTTTTTTTAAATGCTAATACATATTAAAGGAGAAATAATACCAGAAAATTTGGTCACCGGAAAAATTAGCTACCCAGCTTCAAAAAGCTTGGATATTGGTACTTCCAAAAACCAAAAATTCACAGTTTGTGGATGTTATATTTAAAGCCTTTACAGCTACTAAGTAAGGTTCTTAAAACCAGGCTCTAATTTATTTTCCTAAATTCGACTAATAAAATAAGATTTCCAAAAAAAAAGAAGAAGAAAAAACTATTGTCCAATTGCTAAAAAGTTTCAATTTTTGAAGAAAAAAGGAAATTATTATTATTTTTTTAATTGTTATAGCCACTTCGTATTTGGGGGGTGGATCATCCTGATTTGCACATGTAAACCGTAGCTTAATTTGCTAAGTTTAGCGGGTCAGCATGGTTCAAACCTACAGTTCAATCTGTGGTTTTAATTTGAAAATTTAAAAAATATAAATTAAATTTAAGTATTTTTTCAATTAAAATATAAAATAAAATTAAATATATAATATTACTTATGTTTATAAATTAATATGAAAACCAAATAATATATATGAGTTTATAAAAAAAATATTAAAATCCATATATTTTAATATTGATAAAAATAAATTATTATAATATAGAATATATTACTTTAACTATCAAAGGAATTTTAAAATTAAATATATATTACTTTAACAAGATTACATTTGATAGGCCTATTACAAAGGGGTTGTAGTGATAAAATAATGGAGACTACAAGACTTGGGAGTGCATCACAACAGAGAATATTTTGCATCTCAGATTTTACAACGTGTTGGAGTTGCCTAGTACATACAGTTAGAACAACTAACAAACTGTAACAACTTATATACAGATATTAAATAGAAAAATATAGATGCAAAGAGGCTACTTGGTTTTCTGTTACCGAAGCCATGGCGTGTAGGGGTCACTGGAACTCGAATCCAGTATTGTTTCTTTATTTCGTACCTCGCAATATTAGTGTCGAATAGGAGATCAATTGATAGAGTTTACAGATCTAAAATTAGTTTTCCATTTTCTTTCATCAAAATCACAAGATTTGTACAGAAAGAACATTCGAGATCTCGAGAGAGGGAGAGTTAAAAAACTTACATTTTGCCAGGAAAATTTGTGTGGTGTAGGGTTATCAAGTGTGGGCTTGGGCCAAGGGTGTGGGCCACAATCTTTAAACAATTGGATATGATTCGTGATTCGAATAAGTTTCGGCCCCGCCTGCATGGACTCGACATGATGAGCGCAATAAGTGAATAATAGTCCACACCAGCTCAGCACGACCATATCCACCACTAAGTTCCGCAAGAGCGCGATAAAGGTTGATAGAAGCACTTTCATATTCTTCAATATTGAAGTTTTACAAAATAGTAAGTTCATGATATATGAAAAATTTTCTTTACCGAGTCTTTCAGCATGTGTCCAAATCACTGGCTGGTAGCTAATAAACCATTTCTAAGATAGGTGCATAATAAATTTTAATTGAAAAATGTACGTACCTATTTTTTTATTTAAGTTCTCAACATTTAAATTTTGTCTAACATTTTTTAATTTATATAAAATTAGGATTTCCATTAACTATGTTCATCCATTCTTAACTTGTGTTAGCTTTTGATTGTTTGAAATGGACAACCAAGCTACATAATTTGGAAAATGTATTTAATATTACATGTTATACAATTAAATTTATTTAATATTATCATTTAGTTAAATTAATTATTGTTGATGAATTTAAAAAACTTTTCCTATGTTCAGAATGGAAAAGAAGTGTCGTTTTCATAAAAGTTAGAAAATCTTGAAGTTTCAAAAAAAAAAAAAAAGATTAAGTTAAGGGTGAGCTAATATTTATTATACAAGCTATCCACCCATACCTTGATGGGTATTAAGGATTAGAGAGTAGAGTGAGATATTGGTATGAGGTTTTCCTATTTTATACTCAACATAAAACCAGTAATAACTTGATTTTCTAGATACCTTATATTTGACTAATAAAAAATTATTTAATACTATTAATAGATAAATAATAAATGATAACGTTATATTTTTTTAGTAAATGAATATTTTAGTAAAAATAGAAGAAAAAAAGGAGCCTAGGCCCATTACTTAATAGTTCTAAACCGCCAAATATAATGTTTTTTTCTCTCACTTTATGTTTTTTATTTTTTTTTCCTTATTCTTTCACATTTTCTCATTTAACTTTACATTTTTCAATCTTTCCTATTTACTAAATAGTAAATCAAACAAATTTGAAATAACAAGGTGGTTCCATATGCTGGAAGATAGATTTCGATTTAAGAGTTTAAAAACCTTTACTTTATAGGATAGGATAAATAAAGTCACCTTATTTTTCATGTCTGCTTATCATTAAGTTGAATATTCAAAATAAAAAGTAAATAAATGTTAAGAGCTAAAAGCGAATTTCCTAACTTTTTTTTTAGTTTTTTCTGCCATAAAAGGTAAATACATCTATATATAAGAAATTCTATTAAAAGTTTTTGAAGCATCCAATCATAAGGGCACATATTCAAACTCGGATATATCTCAATCCAATATGCTACTTGGTTTGCTGTAGCCTAATCAAGTTGAAAATGATAGAATTGAAGCTTGAAATCCCGTGTTGCAAATCATGTGTATTCCCAAAGCTTAATTTGGTGCGGTGTATTTACGCTGAAGAAGGGAAAAAAAAAAATACAATTCACGAGGAGTATGTATCCAAAAAAAAAAAAAAAAAACTTTAAAGGCATTAATATTCTACATGCATTGATTAATAACAAGTAAGTATTAATAAAATTTTACTATATGAAAATATAAATAATAATTTTTTAAAAACCATATACTATGACTCGTACTTTCACACTATTCAAGTGTACTAATACTATCCGATCCATGCCGACATTATTAAGATGTGCACTTTGGCCAAAATGTAGAACCAGGGGAATGCAGCAGGTGCATATCGATCTCACCTAAATATGAAATTAATACGTGCCATTTCATTTTCATTTAGGTCAGGTGGATTCACTTTTTGCCTAAACCTATGTCTCTGTGTATATCTGTATATACATATATATATATATATTTTCTCTGATCTGGATATTGTATATAATATGTATATATAATATAGGTAATGTTCAAGTTTGTCT
This sequence comes from Lumnitzera racemosa, assembly GCA_024138005.1. Classification (NCBI taxonomy): domain Eukaryota; kingdom Viridiplantae; phylum Streptophyta; class Magnoliopsida; order Myrtales; family Combretaceae; genus Lumnitzera; species Lumnitzera racemosa. The sequence goes on from JAMXBC010000004.1 coordinate 112,211,507, forward strand.
TTGCTATGCATATATATATTATTTGCAAGAGAAGGAGGGCCGTCGGCATGGCTATGGCTTAGCTTAGCTATAGCTAACTGTTGAGGTGATATGGTTAGGCGCCCAAACATCAGATCAGTTTATATTTCTATATATTATTATTTCTACCAATAATTTCAATTGCAGTTTGCATAATCTATCGACTTCATGGCCATGACATCTCCATATTCTCCAGCAGTTTGGTCAGATATCATACCCTTATGTCTTGTCCTGTCGACACGAATCAGCTTCAGTATTTTATTTCATCATATCAAACTACCGAAAGTCAAGCAGCAAGCCACGAACCATACAATATAAGCATAAGTTGGACTGGTATTTATTTGAGAAACATTGATGATAGCACACATAATATGTTATGTATCTATAATATATAAAGTATTAATATATATAATAAATATATTATTTACAGTAATTGATTTGAAAATTATTATTTATAGATATTTTATCGATGTTTACATATCACATAACATCTAATAAGCAATAAATCTTTCTTTATCTTTATATTGATTGTTTTGATACTTTTTCTTATTTATTAATTGAAGTTTTATTTCCAATTAATGAAGCGAAACATTCATTTATTTAGTAGTAGATATATATATATATCTATAGTAGATATATATATATATATCTTTGTAGGAAATTGAAACCTTAACTTCCTATTTTGATACTACCCATTTATGCGTCATCACGAGTATTACGTATTGTTAAGAAAATTTCAAAGGCAAAGTCCTACGGTACTTCAAATTTTATCCTCTTACTCTTTATATAGACAACTTTCTTTAGCTCCTCCGTTCCTATCTTTCTCCACTTATTTTAGGGTTTAATTTTTGAATTCCTTCTTCTTGTCTATTTTACAAGGGGAAATACATATCATTTGTTTATCTATATAATGTATAAAAATCAATAAGTTCTTAAATCACTGAGGAAATTAAAATAATAACATATGAACTATATTTTTTATTATTATCAATGAATGAAATATAATATATTTTCTAAGAAAAGTTATTGGTATATATGTTGTGTGCAACTTATATATAATAATTGATTTAACAATTATTCATTTTATTATAATTTATGTTAATATTTTATTCGTATTTACATACGTATATAATACGATGTGGTATGTAATATTTATTGAATCCTTTTTCCTATCTTATTGTTTACAATTGCATGCAAAGATAAGAAACTATAACTATTTAGGGGAACAATATTGGAAGGCCATTGAACCATCAAAAGAAAAGTGGAATAATATTCTTTATCTATAGTGTTTGTAGATGTATGGGTATAAATGTAGGGGTTACGTGTGTGCTGTACGTCAAGTCATACGATACATAATTAGGAAAATAACTTGAATTGTATATATAGGATGATCAAAAGAAAAGTGTAAGAATGAAGAGTAGGTAATTTCAATAAAAGTTTAACATTCATGGTGACAAGTGGATGAGTCAAGAGACATCAAACTTCATAACTAATAAAAAATGTGGTAGTGATCTTGAAATGTTTAAGTATTTGATATTAGAGGTAAGAATCTAACAAAGTAACGGCGTTTGTATCAAGATCTCCTTTTTGCAAATGAGAGAGGGAGAGTGGTATTTATAAGAGTTAGTTATTAATCTCATTTATAAAGTCATGATGTTGATCCTTCCCTTAATAAATCCCCTATAGGCTCCCTTTATAAGCTTAGGCCTAATGAGGCTTTATTTTCTTGTGTAAGCCAAGTTAAGAAAAGTTACTGATTTAATGAGTTATACTTTATGCTCAACATGGCAAAACTCCTTTCATCATTTAAAATATTTGGACTTGATTCTTCAGGCCTCTTCACTTTAGCCCAAAGAGTTAAACTTATTTAATTAATGGGCTTAACTCATAATTACTGTGTAAAAGTTTGAGATTGTAGTGTTGCTGAAAATTTAGATAACATTTGATTATAAGGACTGAATTAAAAATATAGAATTGAATATGACGAATACTATAAGGACTAGAAAGTTGAAGTTTATTGTACCATATTTAATTTGTACAATACTTCATATAAAATTTTGTGCTATCTCTTATTTGATATATGTAATTATTGGACTTGTTATTGTATTTTCACATTTATACCCTCAACATTATTTAATGTATATTTTAATTATATTTTATATATTTGAAATATGATTTAAATGGATTATTGAACAAATTATAGATAATATTAAATAAAAAACTTTAGATTTGATAGCTATAAAAAATAATTAGTCATATTTTTTTGTAATATTTAATAAAATAATATTAATTAACTAAATATTATAAAATTGATGGGTATTTTTCAAATTGTAAAATATTTTACTTTTGTCTAGTAATTTCATTTTTGTACTATAGTATAATCGGAATAAAATCCAAGTTTTTTGTCTAGTTTATCAATCTAAATTTTTGTCTAGTTATTACATAAAATTACATATTAAATATGGAACAATTTTTTTTCCAATCCAATACTATAAAAATTACATAACTAAACACTACTTTTAAGTTTTTATAATATTACATCCATAAAGCATGCATTCACCAACTTCACGTGATATGGGTACATAAGAATTATTGTTGCATAAAGTGACTCCCATTGGAGAAATGGATGAATTGGAAAGTGAATAGAGAGATATAATAATTTATAAAGAAAAGTGATTAATTATAACCGATTGATTGGTCTTTAGAAAAAGTTAATCTATGTTTTAATAACCCTAAAGTGCTTGAGAGAGAGGAGTGGAACCAATTATACGTGGAATCTAGCTAATACTTCAACTTGTTGAGAAAGGTCAAAAGCGTGTAAGGCAATTTAAAAGAAAAAGAAAATATTCCGGGCTCATCAATGCGAAACTTTCGAATAATCCTAAATTCAGCCAACTCTTTTGGATCCCATCACTATTAACATAATTAGACTAAGTAGAATTTAATTAATTAGAGTCCTTTTGAATTGTCAATTTTTTGTGTGTATATTATCTATGTCTATTTTATATATGATCAATATCTCTTTGAAATTAGATGTTCAAATCTAATTTTAGGGTAAATTGTTTTTGTAGTATCATATCATAATTATGGTAAAGACAGTGATCAGGAAAATGAAAGTTCACATATGAAGAGAAGAGTCTAAAATGTATATTTTATTTTTTTGAAAAAATCAATTGAATTTTTCTTTTTTCTTTTTGGGTAAAACTAAGTAAAGCAAAGGATAAATAAGTCCAATTTTATAGAGATCCATTGGGTAATTAATTTTATAAGTTATATATATATATATATATATATATATATATACTTTCATCTTTTTAGGCTTTTATTTTAGCAAACTCACAACTTGAACACGGTTACAAAACGATAGTGAACAGAAGAAAATAATAAATAAATAAATAAATAAATAAAACTAGGCAGAATTACCTTTGAGCTTTAACCCGTAAAATCATATTACACATCGTCTCATAATTAACAGGATACAATGGTTATTAACGGGCTTGGGAATTTATTGCTTAAAAAGGGAAAATGTAGAATGAGTTAACCAACAAGAAAATCTTTATGTGAATATAAGTAATTTTATTATTTGGATGGAGGCACGATTATTGTTGTATAGTGATATAAGTATTGTTGTTTTGATAGGATAAATTAGGTTTGATTTTCATATTTTTAAAGTTATAATATAATAATTGATGAAAAGAAATTAGTTGGATCGAGCCATTTAATATATTTCACTCTTAATTAGTTTTTTATGACCAAATGAAACTTGATAAATTTGGCATCTTGCAGACAGTGGGGACACTTGAATGGACATTGTTGCTTAGACAAGTCGTGTAGATCTGCTTGTACAATATATATCCATATTAACTAGGGTTAAAGTCACCAATTGTAATAAAATTTAATCAAATGTACAATTTACTATATATAATTTGAAATGATATTGTGTTACTTAATTGAAGTTTTTGTGATTATTTTTATTATTTAAATTAATTCTGTTAAATTTGTTTATTGACATAAATATAAAAATAAACTAAATGACTTTTTTTTAAGTTAATTACAATTTACTTTTCTTTAAGTAGCTATTCCGCCTACCCTTTCTCGGGAGGTGGACCGTGACCATCAAGTAGGAGATTATGCAACTTCCAACCTTAGGCAGCCGACAGTAGCTAAGAATTCAATTCCTGAATTATTTTTACATTTATGTCAGCAATTGGACAACAAAATCAGTACAAATAGAAAAAGTGACCAAGGGAATTTCAATTATCTAATAAATTATTTTTCTTTTAAAGCATAGATAGTAAATTATATATTTTAATAAAACTTCGATATTATTTGTCACATTAATTCTATTAATTAATAAATCTATTTGTTTATAATTCATAATGTATGTCTATAATATCTGTGATAAATTATATTAAAGGTGGGTTTTGAAATATGCCTTTTATGGAAGGAATAATGAAAAGTAGGAAAGAGAGACAGAGGAGAGTAGAGATAAAAGAGATAGATATTCTTGTATTTATCTTGAGCCGTTTAAAAGCTATATATAGCTAATTAAACACATTACATAAATTTTTATTTAATGATCATGCCAACGTGTTATTTGAATCATGTATGAGTTGGTTGTGAAGTATCATACCATTTTAAATTTTATCTTTATAAATTATTTTTCCGAGTAGAATATATTTTCTCATACAACACCTTTTCTTCTATCCAAAATGACTAAAATTTTTATTTGAGAAATTGTCGAGTAAATATAGCAACTGTTGGTACGTATTAAATTCTCTATCGAATTTGGACAATTAAGAATCTACAATATAATTTCGATATTGTAAATAATTAATTTGATTTACTGTTTCCGATTTTCATAATATTATCGAAATCATGCATAATGGGGTTGTGTCACATCATGTCCATTTTAAATTTTGTTCATAATATTTTGTGACATATTATTTTATTTGATTTATTTTCAGTTTTTCCACATCTTAAAAAAATTCTTTTTCAAAAAAGTTATTGAATTGGTTTTAATCTGTATTTTGTGTCGTCCAAATGAATCCGCATTATGTGTTCATAAATAATCTAATATCAGTGAATCACCTGCTCACAAATTTGGTAATGAAAAAATCTAATGATTAAAGTACTAATTGTATCTCTTAATGTATTAATTTACTTTTAATAGGTTATTTCTATTAAAAAATGGAAGATTTAAAAAAATAAATATAGTATAAATGAGAGAGTGAAAAGGAACGATTTTGCAAAATTCCCTATTACAAAATGGGAAGATTTTAGATAATAAATGTAGTATTAGTGGGAGAGAGAAAAAGAATGATTTTATAAAATTATCTATTTTCGCTTGATATTATTAAGTTAGATTATTATAGTATATACTTTAACAATTTTTCCCTCCCAAAAAAAAAAAAATTTTTAAATATATTTTAGGAATGATTGATGGAAATGTGAAATAGAGATTAAAAGCCTATTAAGGCTTAAGTATTATAGATATAGATATAAATATCGCAACTTAAAATCAGAGGGGATTTATACCCTATTGAGAGACAAGTGTAGATATCACGAGATAAAAGCAATTGTAGTTAGTAGCATCCATTTCAAGCGTATATCTACAATTGTACTGTTTTCCTTTTTTTTTTTTTTATTAGTTACATATATATGTGTGTATACATATAAACACACACATATATATATATATATATATATATTCCAATTTCTTATAAGATGTCATGCATCTTCCATTTTGCTTTCTAGGAGTGTATATTAGTAATATATATAATTATGATTATAGTTATGTAACAATTTTATTTTCTTATATACACATAATTATATATATATATAATATGTATATGCAACATTCATGACTTTAATTATTGTGGCTGTATGAACAATAATATTTCAGCAGCATTGCACGGGTTTCCTTCTAGTATACTAAAAAGGTAAAACCATGAAATTTAAGAAAATGAAATTAGACAAAACAACAGGATGAATGCAAAAGATGCCGAATAAATTTACACAAAATGGAAAATGATAAAGTATCATTACTCTACACCAAAGTAATTGGCATAATAATGATAATAATGATAATAATAATAATAATAATAATTACACCAAATTAAATATGTACTAAAGCCATGTTGCGTTGTAGTTTCGAGCAAGCGGGTCCATTAGCCCACCACTTTGCAGGTCAATGGTTTCATATTTTTCCAATCTATCTTTTTCTTTTGGTCTACAATTTGTCAACATCATCTCGTGTACGTGTTTTACTTTTGATTGTTCATATTTTGTCTTTGGATGCAGAGATATGATTCAAATAGCTGGATCTACATTATGAATTTGGATGCAATATAAGTCTTTGTTTTGTTGTTTTCTTTCCTCTACTCTATTCCAAATCGCATGTTTTTCTAAATTATGTATAAAATATACGTAGACATATCATTAAATTCAAACACGATAAATATCAATGAATTAGTCAATTGTACTGTATTCTTTTCAAAACATGTGAATCATAAAATAAAACCTTAACTATCATCTTTTTTTTTTTCTTCTCGTTTTTCTTTTTTTAGAATCACCCAATTATCTATCTTAATCCGTGCCAAATGTTTTGAAAGTTACATAAGCAAGAATTTAGGACATGTTTAAAGTATGAAATTAAAACTCCATTCTATACTTATTCGGTTATCATCATGTGTACTTGATTTTTTATCATGAAATCGTAATTTCATAGAAATTCCTATTATTTAAAATCAAGTAACAGGATTCTTTAATTCAATAAAAAAAATCACATTTCCTTGCTACTAACACTATTATCACCATCATTATCATTGTCGCTATTACCACCACCATCACTGACTATCATCATTACTGCCGTTACCACAACCATTGTTATTGCTACCGTCGTCGTGTCGTCATCATCACCGCCGCATTATATATGGGATGGTTTTATTTATTTATTTTTTTCCTTTTGTGGGATGGTTTATTTATTTTTTTAAGGGAAAAAAAGAAGTGGGCGGATGGAATAATAATAATAATTTTTTTTTTACTCACATCATTTTTCGGAGTAGGAATACATATTAAGCTTAAGCCCGTGCTTCGCCTTCACCTATCACACGCACACACTAGTATGTTTGAGATTAGATTTCTCATATTTGATAAGTATGTGTTTTCAAATAAACCAAAATTAATTTAAGAATCTGTTTTTATTAATGATGTTATATTTCTCATTACCGGTTTCCGATGCTCCACAAACTGCATTCCATCTATATGGAGCAAATTAAGGAGGAGTTATTATATATTGATTAACATGGGAATGATTATTGTTTAAAATGAGTCAAAAGGGCAGGATCACACTAGCTTGCACCCCCCCCCCCCCCCCCCCCCCCAATTGCCATCCCTAATTTGATCAATAAAAAATATGCATCACGTAGCAAATTCATGGAAAGCAGAACTCAATAGATTAATGATTTACTTAATTTGAGTCATACAAATCCCATGTCATGAGTTATCCAAAGCACTGTTTCCAATTTTCGAAGGGGAAAAACGAAATTTAAGACTGGTTTTTATATTACAGGCGGTACGATGTTTATGCTAGCACATAATATAATCATTTACACCCATATATATATATATATATATATATATATATCTAACCCGTGAACAATAAATATAAAGTGAGAAGAACTGGTTATGATGAATTTGCACGGGATGAACATTTTTTTTCAACTACTTATTCACATGTTTACTGAGCTGGCTTGCTAACTTTGATTTTCTTTTTTTCTTTTTATTCGATTTGATCAACATATGAGAGCGAGATTTTCAAGTTAAGCATAACTGTAGAAGGAAGCACCGCGTGGAAAGCCATGGAAGACAAAGAAAGGGCCAAAGATGTGATGAATGTGCAATTAAATTTCAACTTGCCACTGCTATCGACAAAGCGGCATTACGGTCAAATCCATGAAGCAGAATCATGGTGCGGCAACAAATTCCAAGGTCCAAGGGACGAGAGGATTCCATTTTCGTGGGAGCAAGCTCCTGGCAAGCCCAAAAACGTGGAGAAAATTGAAGATGGCGTGTTCCAAACTGTCGAGACACCTCGTCCAAGGCCACCGCCCTGTCGGTGGCATTGTGGCGTGGAAAACGACAATTTGGTGGCCGAAGAACAATTACCAAAACAAGAGGAGGCCATGCTTTGCAGCGATGAAGACTATGCCATCCTAGATCACACGATTAGTTGTTGTGGTGACAATAACACGATGGAAGATGGGGAAGAGGAGCCCGAGCGAGATAATTTCACGGATGCTATGGACGTGTTCTCTTTGTCTGAGGCGATAGACATTCTTGAAAGGACTAGAAAAGTGGAAACGATGAATTGTAGTAATGAATATTTGCGGAATAGGGTTTTGGAGTCTAGGGGTATCACATCTCCGAGTTTCATAATAAACCGGTTTCTTCCAGACGCGAGCGCCATAGCAGCTTCCTCGGCTTTAAGTCTAGCGAATGAAAAGAACAAGCAACGTGGAAGAATTATGAGTAATCATCATCCACATCCACCATGTTGTAGCTCCAAGTCAAAGGTTTGCGACATTCGTGCGGTCACAAGACCACAAGATTCTCCGAAAGGTTGTGGAATGGAAAATCTGTTGCCGTGGAGATCGATGAAAATGAAGCACAAGCTCTGTGGTATTAAGAGTCCAGTCATCACGCAACGCCCTTCTCAGTCTCATCTTCCCCATTCTGCCACCAAAGATTATTAGGTGAACAAAAAATTTCTTCATAGTACAGATGTGGGTAGGGCACAACCTGTATATCTCAATTCACGTGTATCGAGTTTAATAAGAATTTTTCGTTGTTGGGACATTTTTTGATGGCATGTCTTATTCTGACGTATGATATATATGTGTATTTCTGATCTGTAAACTAACAGAACATCTTAATTATAAAGAATCGATCATTATATCGATCTAACGGTAGTCGACGGAATTGTTGTATTATATTTTCGTTGTTGTACGCTTTCTTTTGAATTTCAAAGTCTGCTTTTTGCGTTTTAATATTTTATTTGGATTTTTCAAAGATCACCAAAACCCCTTCCTTTTAAAGTTCTTAAGCGAATTAATGATATTAGTAGTAGTAGTAGTTCATTCTTCTAACTTGTCGCGGTCTCTTCTTGATGAATCCTTCTATTAAGTTGAATATGTCTCACCTGCTTTCCATTGACCATCAGGTTATCAAATCGAAGTTATCCATCTATTGGACTTCAGCCCTTATTCATATGCCATTACTATGTCAATTTCCATGCAAAATATCCTTTCTTTATCTCTTTAAGAAAGTGAGAAAACCCCGTGAAACATTATGACATTGCCATGAATTAACCTACAAGGAACAATGGCGCATTGAAGCAAACATAAAATCCAGGAGCGGTCAAAACCTACTTGATCAAGTTTTAGAGATAATCTTATATGTTAGATTACATATAGTTGTTGGACGTAATTGAGCAATATCCTGTACATGACTCACTCTTTAGATGAGTTCCATACCATTTCTACTGAAAACAGACACAGCGATTTGATTAATCAATAAAATTGTTGATGTTAATTTGAAGACATTTATATCTATTAAAATTAGACATCTCCCTCAGCTACTGTGCTTTCATTTTAATTTTTAGAATTCTCTTCTTTGTAGGGGATCGAATTTTTATTAAAAGTAACAACAATATGATAATAAGATTTATAAATTTTAGAGGTGAGACCATGTATCGCAATTCTTTGGATGCAGACCAAATTTATCGAATCAATACTTTATTTTCTTCAATCAATATTATATTTTATATTTGTAGAATTTCTTTTTTTTTTTTTAATTTTTCTATTAAACAAAGGATTTTATCAAGATTTTTAGTGACATGAACGTTAGTCTTCTAGTTAATAAATCAGGTTTAAATCCTCATTCTTAACTGTAATTATAAAAAAAAAAAAAAATCAAACAAGGGATCTTATAAAATTGATTTTTCTTTTAGACAAGTGTAAAGGGAGAGGAGAGGAAGAGGAAGAGGATAATTATTAAAAGATTATAAAGCTTTGTTATTCTTTTCCTTTTATTTTTTTAACCTACATGCTACTGCCTATGTCTTGTCCTGTTCTTCTAGTTAATGAAAAAGGACTATTATATTACCGCATGCACTACATTAATTAATGAGACGAAAATCATCCGCCCATTTATTTCATGCATAAAAGGCAGGATCTTATTGAACCAGGGGCTTCAGTGGGCCCCTTTTGTTATAAAATTTTCTCATTTCTAAATTCAATCCATTGTAAGGATATCTTTGCTTAAACTAGTATGATCATGACGACGACGGAAAAAAAGTTCGGTATAGAAAATAATGATCTTCACGATTTCGTCAGAAATAAAAACGTAACGTATTCGGAGCAAAATATAAAAAACAGGACTTTTGCTAAGGCAATGCCTAGCCTAGATTGTGAGATTTATTTAAATAACTAATAGTCCTTATCTTGTCATTAGGTACAAACTATTCACCAAAGGAATTATGTACAAACTATTCATTTCTTCTATGTACAAATAAACAAATAAATGGAGACAACATTTTTTTCAAGCACGAACTTATCTGCGAGCTAGATATTAGATGAGATCTTGTTTTTTTATTTTTTATTTTATTTTAAAAAGAATGAAAAATCATATCAAATAAGAAACCTGACAAGGGATCATTAATTAGTCCACAAAATACACCACCAAAGTTTATTATAAAGAGATTCACTACACGTTCATATTTATATGATAACATCTTTATTATGGATGATTGGTAATAAAACAAGATAAAACAATAAATTGAGAAAAGGAAAAGCAAAGTAAGCCAAGATTTAAGGAGAGAAATGCCCCAATAAATAAGAAAAATTTTGTGGACTAAAAGGGATAGCATATCGAATCACAAGCAGAAAGAAGAGTTACATAACATAATCTTTTTTAGAAAGAAAAAAATACCCCTCTAGAAAATGTTCACCTCGCTTTTGGAACCCAAAGCATATTATAATTTATACCCGAATGCAAGAATGGATTTATAATGGAGTAGCTATTCTAGGTTTCATTCCTTTTTTTGTATTAGGAAGTACTCATAAATGTGTGACCATAATTCCTTGAAATAAATTATTCTAGCCGTAAGAGAGAATCCGATTCCGTCTTTAATGAAGTGAAATCATGTATATTCTACCTTTATTAATTACATTTACTTAAAAGACACTCATTTAACTTTCAATCAAATTATGATATGTAGTAATTAAATGCATTTTTGACAAATACTATAATATATGCATTTAATTTCATTTTATTATGAGTACACTTCCAAATATACTAAATGATTTAGCACTCTAGTCCTCATTTCATTTCATCCCATAACAATTCAATCAAGTCCATTTCCTCGAAGGATAAGAAAGCAAGGGTTGTTTAATGGTATTAAAATTCTACATATTTTAATAAGTGGTAGGCTAGTGTACCAATAAAATTCTTACACATAAAAACATTGACCTACTATTATTTTTATGCGATTAAATATCATTAGAACTTAACTATCTGTAGGTCTCGCAATTAGATATCTCAGGTTTAGTATGTAAAATTTAGTGTGATCGGATAAATTATTCGATAAAGCCTAAAATTTATTATGAAGTTAGAGATATTAATAAAAGTAATCTCGTGAGTTTGAATTTAGGAAAATAAATAAGGAAATATTATAATATTAAGTTATCCATATATTACTTATTATTTATCGGAAATACGTAAAATAAGTTTCGATAATTAACAAATCGATAGAGATAAATTATATGCATACCATAAATCATAAAATAACATAAATAATATTTAAAAGTATTTATTTGTACTATTATGTATTTACGAGTAGGTAAAAATATCTGAAAATACTTAAAACACCTTATATATACTAAAATAATTAAGAAAAATTAATGAAAAATCAGGAAAAATATGTGTAAAGTTTAAAAAAGTCTAGATTATTGGCATAGCAAGTTGGGAATTAAAGATGGAAAATTAAAAATTGGACATTTAGAAAGTGAAAAAGGAAAAGAAAATGGACACTTGACAAGCAAAAATTCAAGAAAAATACCTAAACCATCATATAAATTTAGCAAACTCTCACCATAATCAATTTTGATTAATTGGGACTTTTGAAAATTTAGAAGACAAGGGAGTGTATTCTAGAAAAAAAAAAAAAAACAAATTATAGTGCATTTGTGGCTTCAAAGGAGAACCTAAACCTAACCATCACTTCGGATAAAACCAAAACCATCACCATACAGTAGACCCTATGCCAGGTTGTGCCAATAACCTTAGGGTGGCTAAAAGCTAGTGGTTTTGGAGGTTAGTGCTTTTTAAAGAACTCTGAGGGAGTAAGGACTAAATTGGATGATCGGTTAAGTTTTTAAAAGTTTTGTTTATAACTCTTTGATATGTGAGTTGATTGTGTAACATTTTACTTATTTTAGACTACTATTATGTGTAAATATCTCTTGGGATTATGAGATAATATAAATATCTATATAAACGTGACTTAGTGTTTTGTATGAAAATTTATCAATAGTCTTATGTGAATTGTTTATTTTAAAGCGGATAATCGTGAATGCCTTGTATAAATCATATATACGATAGTGATTATGAGATAAGATATTATCTTAGGTTGGCTTATATGGCGGGATTGTTGCAAACATGTTGTGAGTTATATTTGACCTAAACACCTTAAACTTATCACCCTTAAATACTAGGTAGGGGAACTTTAAATTATCGATGTGCCTTTTGGTATAGTTGCTTAGAGCACATCGAAACTTCGAAATTAGGTGTACTCGAGTTGAGTTAATTCTAGAATGAGTAGCTTCTTAGGAAGTTGCTGCACCAGCGGAAATTCTTTCTAATAAGATATCACACTCATAATTTAGACTTTTCTAAACTTCACACATATTTTTCTTTCTTTTTTAATTAATTTTCCTTAATTATTTAAGTATATATTAGGTATTTTATGTAATTTCGGGTATTTTTATCTAATCGTAGATACACATATAGTATAAATAAATACTCATAAATATTATTTATGTTATTTTATAATTTTTTGTATGCATATAATTTATTTTTATCAATTGGTTAATTATCAAAACTCATTTTACGTATTTTTAATGAATAAAATGTAATATACATATAACTTAATATTATAATATTTAATTATTTGTTCTTCTAAATTCAAACTTGCAGAATCACTTTTACTAATATTACTAACTTCGTAGTAAAATTTGAGCTTAATTGGATAATTTATCCAATCACCTTAGAGACATAAGACTATACAACAACATAAGCATGGTTCTCAACAATTAATTAAATGTAATGCAACATGAAAATTCAATTACACAATGTTGTTCAGTTTATTATGAAATTGGAAAAATTTCACCTTATGTAATCTAGTTTGAGGAGTTTTAATGTGTATGTAATGAAAGCATTGCTCCTCTCAAAACTATCCTTTGAACTACTACCTTTATCTTTATTGCAACCCCCTTTCTCGTCTCATCATTATGTTCGATTAAGAATGAGGAAAAAACCATTATTGTACAATACTACCCCTTTTGAAGGTATCATATTTGGTTAGAGAATCCTGGTCGTTTCCTAAAGGGTTACAATGCATGTCCAATTGAGGTGTTTAGGTTAAATATAACTATGTCTAGTTTAGAGTGATCAAACAATTTCTCTCAGCACAAATCATAACAAAACATCAGTATACAGCAAAAAATTCATAGACATACAAGCATGCGTGGAAGTATTCACCTATAGGTACAACAAAATACAAATCTAAGCGTTTGAGTACCATATCGTAAAATACAGTAACGTATTGATCCCAATTTACTTAAGTTTTCGATTTATTCATTTAAGTTTGATGTTGTGTTGATTTATCACCACTTGCTTTTATAATATAAATATCCCTTTAGTATTAATGTAGTATATATTAGGTGTTTTAAAATTATTTTAGTTTTATTTATTGGAACTCATTTTACGTATTTTTTATTATAAATAACGAGAAATATACATATAACTTAACATTATAATATTTAATTATTTATTTTTCTAAATCCAAACCCATTGGATCACTTTTACTAATATTTCTTATTTTGTAGTAAAAGTTGAAACTTATTTTTTACGTTTTCGATAAATAACGGGTAATATGCATATATTTTTGGCTATATTGATGTTTTGTTGTGGTTTGTGTTGAGTGAAATTGTTTGATAACCCTAAACTAGACTTAATTATATTCGACCTAAACACTTCAATTGGATAAGCGTTGCAACCCTTTATGGGACAACTAAAATTCTTTGACCAAATACCGATGTCTTCGAATGGGATAGCATTGTAACACAATGGTCCTTTTTTCATTCTTAGTTAAATTAAGTGATAAGAGAGGAGGTTATAGTAAGGATGAGAGCAGTGGTTTGAAGGATAGTCATGGGAGGAGTAGTGCCTCTATTGTACAAATCTCGATTTGGTTGTAAACAGTTTCATACGTATTAAAACTCTCCAAACCTGGATTAGAGTGGGTCAAATTTCTCTAATTTCACAGCAGACTGAATAACGTTGTATGATGATATTTGTGTGTTAGTAGATACAATTTACAAAAGACGTTTACGACTACTTGCTTTAAAGTAAACAATTCGCATAAAATTATAGGTAAAATTTCATAAAGAACGTTAAGTTACATTTATATAGATACATATATTGTCTCGTGATCCTAGGAGATATTTATTCATCATAGTAGTTTGAAATAAGTAAAATATTATACGATCAACTCACATATCTAAGAATTATTAATAAAACTGCCAATTACTCTTATTTCTTACAATGACCTGATTCGAACTCCTCCATCGAGGTATTGTTCGCTTTAGCATAGAACGTCATACAGTTTTATTTCTTGGTATAGCAACTTCCTAAGAGGTCACTTATCCTAGGATTGATCGAGCCTGAGTACACTTAAATTCAAAGTGTCAACGTGTTCTAAGTTGCACCTCCATAATTAGAGTTCCTTTTTCTAGCATGTAAGCATATTGCAATCTACCCACCTTACAACATCCTCATCAATTTTGTTATATAAGTTTAAAACCACTACCTAGCAGGGCTTTGTCATTCTGGCTGGTGGACTACTTCGATACCACTTGTAATGATCCGATCAGAACTACTCCCACTGAGATATTATCTACTTTAGTATGGAATACTAACGTTTTTGTCCCTTGGTACAGTAGCTTCCTAAGAGATCACTCATTTTATGATTGACTGAGTTTGAGCACGCTTAACTTCGGATTTCCAGCATGCTCTAAACCACTACAGTAAAAGACGGCTCGATAATTAAAGTGTCTTCTCTTAGCATTCAAGGGGTATTACAATCAAGAATATATTTTTGGTGTTAAAAATATATTCTTGTTAAAACAACCTAAGATAATATTAAGTTATTTTAAATAATATTAAAATATATTAAACATATTATTCATTATTTCATAAATTACATTTATTAGTATTTATATGATAACACCTGTAATGACCAGACTGAAACTCCTCCCATTTAGGTATTGTCTACTTTGACATGAAATATCGCATGGTTTTTGTCTCCTAGTGCAACAGTTTCTCATAAGATTACCCATCCTAGGATGAACTTAGCTTGAGCACACTTAATTTAGGAGTTTCGATATGCTCTAAGCCATTACATCAAAAAATGCCTCGCTGTGTAAACTAACATAAGGTAGTAAGTAACTTCACAGTTGTTATCATAGATATGATTTATACAAAGTGTTCACAAGTCACAACTAGCCACTTTGAAGTAAATAATTCGCATAAAACTATTGATAAAATTTCATACAAAACGTTAAGTCATGTTTATATAAATATATATATATTGTCTCATGATCCCAAGAGATATTTACACATTATAGTAATATAAAATAAGTAAGATGTTACACAATCAACTCACATATTTAGGAGTTATTAACAAAACTCTCAAAAACTTAGTTAATTATCTAGTTCAGTCCTCAATCCCCCAAAGTTCTTTAAAAGGTATTAACCTCTGAATAGTTATAACGCGGTATTTGGATTACCACCTACAAGAAAATTTATACGGGTATAAATAACTAATAACCCAATAAGTAAGGATGGATTTATAAGACTTTACAACAACATAACTATGGTTATTAAACAATTAATTAAATGTAATGCAATGTGTAAATAGCATCATACAACGTTGTTCCGTCTATTGTAAAATTAGATAAATTTCACTTGCTCAATTCTGGGTGTGAAGAGTTTTAATGCATATGTAACAGCTTACAACCAAATCTAGGTTTGTACAATGAAGGTATTGCTCCTCTAGTGATTATCTTTTAAATCACTACCCTCATCTTTACTACAACCTCCTCTTCTGTCACTTAATTATATTAAAGATGAGGAAAAGACCATTATGTTACAATGTTATCCCTTTTAATGGTGTCGATATTTGATCAGAGAATCCTAATCGTTCTCTAAAGGATTACAATGCATGTTTAATTAAGATGCCTAAGTTAGGTATAATTAAGTTCGGTTTAAGGTAATCAGACAATTTCATTCAATACAAAGCACAACAATAAAACATTAGTGTACAAGCAAAAATTCAGAGACACATAAACATGTACACAAGCATCTACTTATAAGTACAACCAAATATAAACTTAAGCCTCTAAGTACCATAATATAATACTCCAAAATATAATAATGTATTAATCCCAACTTACTTAAAGTTTTCGATTAGCTCACTCAAGTATGATACATGGTTTGTTTATCACTACTTACTCCTATAATATATATATGGGTGTTGTGTTAGTGGAGGGTGATGTCATGATGATGGCACTATTGTGATGGGAGCGGTATTTTGTTGGTAGGTAAGCGGCACTAAGATGGTAACGATGCTATTTTGTTGGTGGCAATGATATGAATGATGCAGTTTACTAGAAGAAGAAGAGGAAGAATATCACAAGTCTTATGATTAAGAAATCAAGATTCTTAAATTTTAGTGATGAAAGTCAATTCAGTATTTTAAGGAATTAAAACTTTTTTATAATTGTGATTCCATAAAATAAACACTATAATAGAGGTGTTTCAAGTAATAAAGGGATAATGGACCTATTTCCCAACTAGCCATATTGTAAAAGAATAGGGAAAAGGAAAAATGATGGCTTGTAACAAATGTAGTGAAAGTTAATAGGATTTTGGAAATGATTATTGGATTTTATTCTTTGGGTTTTATAAATTACGACTCAAACATTCATGATTAACTACTGGTATCGGCTTGATCCCGCCATTAATTATATATATATATATATATATGTCGAGCGCAATTTGACCCACTTGCGATTTCAAGTATACTTAATAATTGATAAGGAAGTGATATTAATTGACCCGGTGCTGATGTGTGAAATAGAGAGAATGGTGACTGCTATAATATATATATATATATATATATATATATAGAAAACACACTATTATTCTTGGTCAAACTATACGTTCATACTATTACAATAATAAATATTCATAGGATGACAGAGTTTACACTACATGTGTTTTGAACTTTTGGCAATCTTTACGTTAAAATTGCATTGGGGTTGTGCCAAACATATATATATATATATATTATATGTATGTATGTTTGTATGTACGGCTAAACATGAATATATAGTTGAAAATTTCCATGACCTCTTTGAGTGAAAAAGCACGTGCGACAAGACAACCTGGCAGTGGCCGCAATTCATGTACCAACCCCTTTGTGAATTCCCCGGAACCGTACTAAAAAGCAAAAGACACCCCGTTAAATATATTATTATTCATTGAACTAACCCACGTAAAATTCTCCATAGGAGCAGTACCTTAATTTATTTCCCCCATATCTATATATATATATATATATAACTCCATGTCTTCTCTATTATATCTCCAATAGAAATTTCATTCATTTCCTATATCTCTATCCCAGTCCTCTCCTTCTCTTTTCGATTAAGTTTGATTAATTACCAAACCGAAGTTGGATTTGGAGACTTATTCCTCTTTATCATACTGGTTTTTGAGATTTGATAGAGATCATATCCATTTTTCTGTTTTCCCAAATGATCCCACATCCTATTCCTATTTTGAGCGACTGTACCACTACCTCAACTCCTCCTATGACCATGTTTTCTTGTTTAAACTATGATGGTATCTACAAGAACATGAGTCACTGTCATCAACAAAGAGATAATCCTATGATTATCCATCGAGACGATCCTGCTGATGATGATCACCATCTCTTTCCTTGGTTGACCGACCACTGGGGCGACTTGCCGTTAAAAGTTGATGACTCTGAAGACATGATCATAAACAACTCTCTCCATGATGCACTCAACTCCGGCTGGTCACCGGCGGCGACTAGCAACACCCTCACAGGTGATGAAGATCAGTTGGAGCTAGAGCTTTTGGTCATGATGGCTAACGTTAATAAAAATGAATTAGAGTCAGCAGCCGACCAGTATGAGTATGGGATGATGTTCCAGCCTCATTCACAAGATTATCAACATCAACATGGTCTAGGTCTAGGTGGTTGCTATGAAACACAAACGCTGCCTCAAACCCATGGTAATACATTTCTTACCTTTGAAAGTCAAACTACTAGTCAGGATGGTGCTTTCTTAGATTATAGCAACAATGTTTGTACCATGAAGACTCATGATTGGAGGACGACTATGGGCACTTTTCATCAGGATTGTTACTATAATTATAACTGTAATGGGAATAACGATGATAATAATATCAGTAATAGTTATAACATTATTAGTGATGATTATAGTTGTAATAATAGTACTAGGAAAATGCAGCAACCTGATGGATCTCAATCAGATGTGGTTAACTACAAAAAAATTACAAGACATTATAGGGGAGTGAGACAAAGACCCTGGGGAAAGTATGCTGCTGAGATACGGGACCGAGCCAAGAACGGCGCCAGGGTATGGCTTGGCACGTACCAGACGGCTGAAGAAGCTGCTTTGGCCTACGATCGAGCCGCTTTTAGAATGCGCGGCTCCAAGGCTTTGCTCAATTTTCCACACCGAATTGGATCCAACGAGCCTGAGCCGCCTCGAGTCTCTGCTAAGCGTGGAGGAGTCCATGAGCCACCTACCACTTTGGCGGCTTCAACCTCTCCCAAAAAGAAGAAACTAGCCGCTGCTGACGAAGCTGCAGTGTAGAATTGGTAAAGAAAAAGAGTTACATTCGAACTTTTTTTTTTTTTTTGGTTGTTCTAGGAAATGGGCTGGGCCTCTAAATCTTACATGGTTACATTTGGGCTTTAGAGGGAGGATGCCCAATGATATATATAAAGATTTGTCTATCAAACACACCTCAATATTTCAGAGATTATGATACTTCTTTGGTTATGAGTTGTGTATTGTCAAAATCTCAGACCATTCGTCTACCAATGCATTTGTTCGGAGTTTATAATGATGATTGTACATTCCATCTTTAATTTCGCCATACCAAGCAATACTAAATCCCATTGTAGTCAATTTATGTCAAACCATGGCTATTTATTTCCATCGAGAAGCCCAAAAAAAAAAAAAAAAAAAAAAAAAAAGAAAAAAGAAAAGAAAAAGGTAAAATAGAAAAAGAAAAAGAAAAAGAAAAAGAGTTCAGTTTGAGAATGGAAATCGATCGGGTCTACATCAGTAAATTACACGAGAGCACATATAGCAGTAAGCACTACCAATGGACTAATGTTATACGGTAGCATTTTCTACTAGGATATTTCATGGTTACGAAACAAATCCATCCGGGATAAGCCATCATCACCATCTTCCACAACCATCTGCTTCTAAAAACCCACCAAATGGTCTCCTTTTATTGAGACTGTTGTCATATCATTTTTTATTTAGCAATGGTAAAGCAAAAATTGCTCCAAAAAAAAAAAAAAAAAATCCATATAACGTAAAAACACTAGGTTTTATTTTCTACATCATTCTATCTTTCTTAATATTTGTTCTATTATTTGTGCATGCTGGGAAAAAAAAAAAATACTACTACCATAGAATGTCGGCAAACTAATGCATTAAGAATGTGAGAGATTATGGAGTTTGAATTAGTGGTTCATATTTGTATCTATATCATTAAAAAAAAATACTTAAATAATCGTCTTCTCTTGAAATTACTATTTAATCCTTAATCTAATAACAATAAATGACAACAAAACTAACTCTTCTATCAATTATCACTAATCTAATAAGAATATATTTATCAATTACCTATATTATATTTTTAAACGAACTCTCGTTAAACTATCAACTAAAACACAACTTCCCTCGATGACACTTCCACGTTCTCCACAGAAATTGTCCGCTCACCCATTATCTCTTTTGTTTATGTTATCAGCCATCACAAACAGAAACAATATAAAAATAACAAATCTAAACTAAAACCCACGTCTTCTTAAATGTTGTTTCAATCTTTCTCATACCATTGAGTCAACTTCACTTCATTCTTTTTAAGTGTACAAAATCTAACTTCCATATTTAAAAATTTGAAAAAAAAAAAAATTAGAATTATTTTATACCCAGCGTAGGGCGTGGTTTGCTAGTTATTAATTATGTGAGCAAATGCCCGAATGGAAAGGACCAAACTGATCAAGCTAATCCGACAAAAAAGAAAAAAAGAAAGAAAGAAAATAAAATCTTTGGGCCGAATACTTAGGTGACGTCGTTCCTGAACCGAATAGACAGCGCCGAGCCAAATTCAATACCTTTAATATTTGTGTTTTCAATATATATTTCCACCAATATTGTAAAATCCGGATTGGAAGATTCATGTAGGAGTGAGAAGGGATTAAGAGTCGAGAGAGAGTCGATTAGAATCAAATCAAAATTAGCAAAATTATTATAATATAATTCATATTTATTTATAAAGTAAGAAAAATTACATTTATTACCAAGAATTAAAAGTTGAGAGCATTTATTAGTTTATTTTTTAATTCATATTTATTTTTTTTAGTAAATTGGTATATTTTCTAAAAAATATATATTTTAACTTGAAAAATCTGATGGGTTATCAAAAGAAGTAAGTTAAACTAGTGAGCCAATTGGATTGAATTAAGGTCATTACTAATGAAGGTCAAATAGGTGATTCGAACCAATTTTATAGAGGAGTCAAATTGAACTGGGCAGGTCAATGTAGCATTGATAACATTGATTTCCACTATTAATCGCCCATTTATGTGATGAATGAAATAGAATAATAATAAATTCTTAATGATTAATTAACTGAGATTGAGTAAATATAACTTTACTCATGAAGTAGAATAGATGAAGAAATAGGCTTGAATACCTTAAAAAAAATCATAATATCCTCACATAAATTATAGAATGATAATAAGAAAATATTAGACATAAATGGAAAAACATGTGAAATAATATATATTACATAGATATATCACATGCAAGCACCTTAATGATATATTATTATATAAAAATAGAGCAATATTTTATATTATATACAACACAACAAAATATATGTAGTGATGTATATGTAATGTTATATACTATACAGCATATATAAAAATATACATAGTACATTAAAATACAACAAAAGTATCTATAATAATATACATGTAATCCTATATTATATTATAATATAAGAAAACATACATACACAAACACACACACATCAATAGTAATATGTGTCAACATAAAAGTAATGTTATATACTATATGTTATTATTATTAGCATATATATATCATTATATATATATGCATGTATGTGATTGTGTATGCTTATGTATGCTTATATATATAGTATTTACTAAAATATTCACAATGACATATACTATATATTACTTCATTTTAAGGTTGTATATATTATATATATATTAATATTTATGGCATTATTATGTTATATATTACATGTAAATATCTAAATGATATACATATCAATACATTATAATAGGATAGAGGGAAAAGTATAAAAAGTCCTCAACGTTTATCTTTTTTTTTTTTTCTATTTCAACCCTTATTCTTTTATTTTTTATTTCAAACCTTAATTTTTTTTTTTAATTTTGACAAATAATTCATTTTGTTACTTCTATTAGTTTTTCTATTCTTGAGGACATGTAGGGGCATATGATTAGTCCACATGTAATTGTTAAATAAATAAAATAATAAAATATTTAAAAATAATTTTAAAATATGGAATTCAAAAAATTAAAAGAAGTTCATTCCAACCCTCCTATTATTGGGGTGGCTAGAACAACTACTAGTTGTAAGATGAATTGCAACCTACTTCAAATAATGGGTCATACAACTCATTTTTGTTGACAAGTGATATAGCCACTACCAATAGAAAAAAAGAAACAGAAGAGATAAAATTATAGATTTTTTTTTTTTGACACAACTATAACACAATGGAGAAACTCAATTTTGTGGGTCATGAGATAGGATACACCATCCACAATAGGTTGCACTATCGGTTGGTAGATATAAATCGCACGATCTACTTATAATGGTACATCACGATCTACTTCAATTTTATGGTGGTTTGGCTACTTAATAACTGAGGGTAGTCACTATGGTTAGCCTAGGAGAATTTTTCTTTTTATTTTCTCTTTGTTTTTGCAATTTTTTGTTATTGTTATTATATAGCTTAATAAGTATAACTAATGGTAATATTTTATTGATTTAATTACTTTTAAGAACTAATCTAGAGTTAATATGTATTAAATTTTGATAAAATATATAACAGAAACTCAAAAAAATTCAATAAGTATTAAACGTCACATGTTATATATATATGGCATGTAAATACCAATAAAATATTGATACAAATATTAATAGTAGGAATCATTTCCAAATTCATTATCACGTATGATTTATATATAATAAATAAGTTAAAATTTTATTAGTATTTATATATTAATTGTACATAACATGTAACATAGAATCGTGTCTTTATTTTTTTTTATACGAAAAAAATAATCAATCTTTTTTGTCGAATGTGAAATGGAAAAGGTAAACCACCACCATTATAAGCATAGAACAATAAATTCCATATCAATGCGATACACGACCTAAATTCACGTTGACTTGAACAAATATCTAAATTGAATTTAAAGGGGGATATATCACGTAATATGAGGTATGCTGTCTTCTAAAGTCCACAAATCGCTGTCTCAAGGGCCAGCCAAGGAACCATCACGTATCCTTTGAATGATTTTTTTTTTTTTTTTTTTTCGGTGTACTTTAAAAGCTTTTATATAAAGCTTAAATAAAGGACAAATTCCATAACAAACATTTAGTGTCAAGAAGGATAAAAAGAGAGTACATAATTAAAAAAGCACATAGACAAGAGGAGGGAAAAAAACCTTCAATAATTAAAAAATAGGATCCGAGAAGTGACCAACCTAAACTTTTGCTGGGAAAGGGAGAACCTTTCATAGAGGGGAGAAAACCTGTGAAGAAATATACTTACATATTTAACACCATTTTTAATCCAAAACTTTAAGGTATTAATCTGTAAATCCTTTTCACTTATATATCATTCACTTAACTCATATAAATACATCTCGAAGTGAGAGGATGCACAACTCACATTCCTCGAAGCTTGGTCGATTACAAGACCTGGAAAAGGGGACTTAAGACCCGTTGGGCCGATGAACCCGCCTCTACTTGTCTTTGTCATCCTGCTTTATGTGTGCATGCAAGCAACTGAACTTGCAACTGTGTAGTGATGAAATATTCCTTAAACAGAGTATCTTCTGAATATAATACAGGCTAAATTAGTTTCTGTTTTGTTGGTTGGAAATACACTGTGTGCAAACTTGTTATCATTGCAATACGTTTTTATAAAAAAAAAATATATATATATATTCTTCTATATAATTCATTACCTTAGGGACTATATACGGGAATTTTCAAGAATAATTACTCCATTTGTTTTCAGTTTCTAATATTGAGATCTCAATATATTTTGTAGCATTCATTATGGTGACTAGTTTTTATCCCAATATAATGCCATAGATAAGATTCTTAAGCTACTAGCAAAGGTAAGGGGAATTGGATCCAATTTTAGGGATTGATAGATTTAGAATAAAGATTATTAAAGCGATTTATTTGCTTATGACCTTACTTAATTTTCTTATGTGCAAAAAAGAGGTTGGGAAAGGTTCTTTTAAGCTCCTTCAGGTGTTAAGAGTTTTTTAATAAACCTTGAACTTATTTCCTCAAGAAGTTTGGTTTACTTTATGAAGTTGGGGTTAATCCATGAGTGTGAAAGTGAATAAAGGCATTAATCTCATCTATTGGATTGTCAAAAGTAATCTAGTGATCATCATCAATAGTTCATCTTAGCCATTCATTTCAGACTAATCCAAAAGATTATTGGACATTGAACTCTATAAAAAAAAAAAAAAAAGGGTCCTCTTTCTTGTTTCTCACGTTCTATGCACTGGCAAGTTTGAGGAAAACATCAAAAACTTTGTTGAAATAACTCCAGAAAAGATTAAAGCAACAAATTGTTAAAGAATACCATCTCGCATGCATACTTGAGAAACCTAATTCACATGTACTTTCTCCTACACCACTTTTTTTTATTATCCTCATCTATATATCACCAACTTAAGACTTTTCTAACTCGATTAGTACGCCTTGCACACATAATTAACCAACTATAGGAACCATGTTTTCTAATTCATGGACAACGATACAAATTTCAAAGATTTTTTCTTAGTGAGGGTAGTTTTATATGGTGCTTTGCATTAGTGCTTCATGATTGGAAACTTATGGTGGTGAGGTATTGTACCACTACCACCTAGAGGGTGTTGAAAATTGTATCATCAAGTTAAAGTTTTGTCCTCGAATCTCCTTTGATGACACCGTGTAGATAACACAAATTCTTAATAGATTTTGACTTACTAGATTATAACAATAATTTTTGCCTTACAGCTACTTGTAATTGATGCTCATGCCAACTTACCATACACAAACATGTAACAAGCTCTTCCCCTAGACGTTATCACTATCATGCATAATCTCTTTTACTAATAATCTGTGTCATGGAAGTGATTATATAAACGTGATCTCAAATTTAAAGTTATGTAATATAATACCTAAATATAATTAGGTTAGTATATTATATTATCTTGTGTTGCCATAAAAGGAAACAATAAATTATATATGAAAGAATTTATACGTATAACAAATATTCATTTTTTTTTATAACTAAAACTAAAAGGACAAAATCTTATGTAAATATATTAGAATATGTACTTGTGTATACAACATTTTATGTAACCTAATTATAAAAATATTAATTAAGCAATAAAATTTTTAAAAATAGTACAGAGTACAAACAAAAAAAAAAGAAATTTTTTTGGTGATTTCACTAAAAAATAAATCTCTATTGTTGCAAAAAAAAAAAATTGCAATAATAACTCTTTTTTCACTAGTGAGAGTCCAATTGACAAAAGTATTTCCTCATAAATAGTTGCCACCATTAAAAGTATACTCATCAAGCTTATCAAAAAATTTCTATCCTAAAAAAATATGATTCGATGAACTAAGTTTACTGCTATATTGATCACATAAAAATTAATAAATCTTTTAACTAATAAATTTAGTTTATTACTGGAACTTACTGGCAAACACTTTTTGCAACTAAGTTAATCACCATAAATTTGTTAAATCCCAATCAATTCTAAAAAAAACTAATATTTATATCATTAAGTTATAAGAACTATGACAATAAAAAAAGAAAAAAAAAGATAGTTATATTTTTAAATATAAACTTTTTTACTTCAGCCTCTTTGTTAATTAGTTATAGATAGACTAAAAGCATATAAAACATATACATGTATAAACAGGTAATTGTAGTTTCCATAAACGCAAATATATGAAGTGAATTAGAAACAAAATAATCCATTTTCAAAAGGAGATATATGATTAACTTAAAGTTGAAAGGAAGGAACACGGAGCAGACATTCCGTTTTATGGCCGCCAATGCAATGGGGTAGCGTAATAATCTATCCAGGCCGGTTTGGCCTCATTAGTCATTACTTTTAGGACACACACTTGCATTGATGACGGGTCTTACGTCTACCACCTGGGAGTCAATGCTTTAATTTTCAAACAAAAAAAACTTTTGGAATGTCAAATAAGTTGCTTTCACTTTTTTTTTTGGTCAAAATGACCGGAGTGGTTGGTGTAAACATGTTTTTTTTTTTTTTTTTTCGTGAACATGTAAACTTAAATCACAAAAGCACTTTATCATCTATCAGCTATGACTATGCATATTTCTATTTCGCCTAACCCTACCAAGTATGTGAATGAGTAGTATTTCCAGATTATTCCTCCTAGATATATATAGCTTAAGGTCATCCTAGACCTACATCCTATTCCAAAGATAGTTAAATTAGAATATCCTGATTAATGGATATTGACCTAATTTAAAAAAAATGAAAAAGAAAAAAGGGAAATTGGACAATATGTCAATAAACCATAGGAACAGCATCAACTCCATTTAAGTTTCAGTTTTCAACTTTTATCTTGTCTAATCAAGTCTTACAAGCTGGCCCCAAAAAAATAAATAAATAAATAAAGTCATAAAAGCTTTAAAAGTCACTGTTTTAGCACGTTCAATCAATTTTGCCATCACTTTTCCTTTTTTTCTTTTTTTTTTTTCCAACCATTTATATCACAAGCATATGTATAAATCTTATATTGCCGGTAGGTTCTTAAAAGATCGGCATTAGATAGGAATATCTTATGATTCGATTATTCAAAAATAGCATAAGATATGATTACTTTAAGATAACGTTTGGTTATGTGATTTTCAATGCATTTATTAAAAATAAATTTACCTCATGTTTGATTTATAAATTTTCTTAGTGATTGAATAAAAACTAGATTGATGGATAGATGAAATGTTTAAATTTTATTTTATCTAAATCATAATGTAAAAATAAAATTTATTGAATAAAAAACAAAAATATTTTGTTTTTTCAAAAATATCCCTCAGTGTTATAATATTAGGTTAATGAATATTATTTTTATTAAATATTACAAAAATTATTTATTTTATAATATAAATAATTAATTTTTTAATATAAATTTTATATCCAATATTGTATAATCAAATATAGTATAATAAATTTGTCATGTCCTGTCCAGTCTAGTCCTCATATTTATCCCATTTAGTTCTCCTTATTTAATTCAGTTTAATCCTTACAACCAAACGTTACCTTAAGTTCAATAAGTCATTCCTGATTTATAGTAAAATAATACCCATCAATCATAAAAAAAAAAAAAACGTTGATAGGTTCATGGATGAAACTATCAATAGCTTACATAAAAATTGTCAACATCCTCATTTTTATTATCGATCAGTTCCTTTTCTTTTTTTTTTTTCTATCGATGAACATGATTTACTATAAATCGAGAATTGTTAATATATTTCCATGGACCAATTTAGTAAGCTACTCTAAATTTATAGTAAATCATGTTTAGCAATAAAAGAAGCAAAGTTGTCAATTGTAAAATTGAGGGTATTGATAACCTTTGGTTTATAGTAAATCATGTTCATCAATAGAAAAAAGATATTGATTCCAATTCTTTGGATTTTACTCAATATAATAGAAAATCAAGCATAATTTCTTATATGCAAAGGAAAAAACTTAATATACACTCTTTATGCCAAAGGTTTTGGATTTTAAGTTATCCATAAGGTAGACTCCTTTGAAACATTTCCCATTGATTCTATCAATGTTAGTAGATTTGAACGGCGATTCATGCCCGTCCTAAACCGCTAATTCATGGGTGGAAGTCATGTTGAACTGTAATCGACCCATGAACCAATTGTTTAGGGATGGTTCATGTGTCCCACTGGTTCAAGAGCAGAAAGAAAATAAAATATAAAAAAGTCTCTCACAATATTAATACCTAATGTCCTAATCTAATTGAATAGAATGAAATGGTTATAGAGAAAATATTTTTTATAGTATTTTATAGTTGCCCAGAAAGTGCTTATATATTTGCTAATTGAAATTAGACTGCTGTAGTTCGATTTAGATTTTTAGAAAACTTTTAATTTGTTGATCAATTTTACGTTGTTTAAAAAAGTATCAAAGTATATGTGACTATCCAAGTTAAATTTTTTAAATGAAAATAATTTTAGTTAGTCATAATTTGAAAAAACCTAATGCTATATCAACACTTTTGAGAAAATCATGCCATGTAGTTTTTTTAGACAATTAGGAAAGAAGATTTTTTTATGTGATAAAACTTTTTCGTAAATGATGAAAAGAAAACTTTCTATATATTATCTTGAGGTAACTATTTATATTTGTGAGTAGGAGTGGAACCTATGGGTAGGCTTGGGCTTCCATCAGATCTGTCCAAGTCACTGAAATAATCATCCTTTTGGCTTGATGTCCTACATGGTTCTTGTTATCTACAACTCACCTTGTACAAATCTTCTATGCAAGCATTTGCCTTAATACTAACAACAAATAGAGATGCTCAACGTTCGTTGACGATCAAGCTTGTTGTACTAAACGCTTGCTTAACGGCGACAATTGAAGACGGAGCAGTGAATACTACACTAACAATGTAAGATAGTAGTAGGTAGTCTCTTCTATGTCTTTGTTACTACTCTAAAATATCGAAGTCCTTGATGGGGATATTTTCCAAAAACTCGAAATTTGTATTGGTGTAGTACTGCATCTTAAACATTGAACCACCATACTATTGCTTCTTCAATTTTTGCTCTAGTAGCTATTCACCCATAAAAGAGTAATGCCACTCCTTCGTAGGTGGCAAAAGAGAGACTAACGACTGACTACCACATTGACTTTGATAGTAGTTGATCATCTCCTTTATATCGGTTGTTGCTGTCGACACTTCTTGTTGTACTTCTATGCTATACACGTCTTGAGAATTTGTTAGATTTTAAATGTAACCATAAGAAGTTTCCAAATACATTAGTAATAATCTCACTTTACAGTGAGGGTTTAGAATAGTTGCTATGAGATAAATATGAGGAATTTTTTTATAATAAGTTAACCACTTTAACGTCATATCGTATACGCATGCGTGCAAGTTTAGGTCCTCCTAAGCCTGAATTAGCACGCAAAGTATACTGACGGTTGATATAACAAATAAGTGAACACTAGGCCTGTAAACTTGTGAAAAAGTTTTAGTAGCATCTTCAAAACTTTAAGTAATTAGATGTAAATATCTTAGTTATTGGGGAAAATGTCAACTCCCTGCATGTTGTACATTGCAAAGTCACATAGTAGTTCGCTATAAGGAATTGTGCTATGCAACAACTCGTAAGTCAATTTCCAACGATATTGTATATCCATCTTAAACTTCTAAGGCCTCTTTCTGTACTCTATGTAGAAGTTTCTTCACTTTTTGTGAAGGGACGGCCTGTCTATTCTTGATCAAAGCTATATTGTCGTACAAAGTTGCAATGCCATCCTTGACACACAAGTTAATAATATGACATACACAACATAAGTGGAAAAAAATCCCCCCACCCCCTCAATACTAGTGAACAATAATTTTGCAAATCAGATATTGATATAGTATTAGCAGTTATATTATCAAAACCAATAAAAAAAATTTTCTTCATTAATTCATACTCATTTAAGATTTCTTTAATAATTTTATAAATGTTTTGCACCGTGTGTTGAATATTAAATACCCTTAAAGCTAATAGATATTTATTAAGTTGTTAATTATTGTCTACTTAGTGAACAATAACACTCATATAAGAATTGTTACGAAAAGGATCTATCCATATGTCTATACATATGGATACTTGTTTATCAAAGGAAGTAAACTTACCTGCGAACTCCCTTTTACCTTTGTGGTAAAGCTCTTGCGTGGCTTGAGTTATCGTTCTGCAGCTAAGTTGTCACGAGCTGGGGTTGAACGTCTTTTACTCATATCAACTTTATCACTTTGATGCACCCACGTTGAATGAGAAGTGCATGTTCGCCAGGTACTGTACCAGGTTATATTTATACTTCTCTTCATTATACCTTATTAGCATTTGTCCAAATGAACCATCGCCTCAAGTAATTTGTTGTTGCGTTTTATCTATTCCCACCTCCTTGGGATGCTTTGACCTTAAGTTCCTATTAAGGGTACCATATCTCTCTCCTGTTTTCCACAAATAACTCGTGTTAGAGTAGTTGCAGAATGCTCTTGAATTCTCCCTTTAGTCTGTACCTTTACAGAAATTAGTAATAAAAATATTAGACTTACCGGGTTTAGGGGGCTTACTTGAGCTAAACGGTCTCAAACTGTTGGGCCCAAATTGTCCTATATGTTGCTCTTCTATTTCGGGAATAATTTTTATGTTATCCTCCTTATCCTCGAACATTCTTATGGAGCAACTCATCCGTAGGGGTTTAAATCCTGCAAGTCGTACAGGGACACTTATATGAGGAGATTTGAATCTAACACGACGTTTAGGGACACTCATGCATAGAGGTTCGAAACATGGAGGTGGCATGCCTTGGTAATTCATGTGTTGATGTTCAATGTTAAAGTTAGGAAGTGGTGTGCCCCAATTACTTGTGTAATGAAGTTTTACATCGAAGCTTAGAGGTAGTGTAAGTTTTTCTTTTACGTTTTCAATCATATCGTATATCCTTTACTCATTTAGGTTGTATTCATTATCCAGGTATGCTTGAACATCCTTAAACCGTAGTGGCATAGACGATGTATTGGAAATTCCAATGCCCTTACCCTTACCCTTACCCTTACCCTTACCCTTACCCTTACCCTTACTACTAGATGATGAACCATGTTTTTTATTAGAAAGGGCAAATATTTATGAGTGAAAGATAAAAATAATATGTAAGAGAAAATAAAGCAGAAATTATATGGTGGGTACATGTATGTTAGCGTGATTTGCTAATACAAATTGTTTTGTGCAGTTGAGTAAAGAATTACGCACAGAAATTTACAGTTAATAGAAGGAAATATTTCTAACAATATTTCGCAACTAAAAAAAAAAATTAAAAACAAAATGGTTAAAGTTAGAGAGAGTTAATTATTTTGTAGAGTAAATGTTACTACTGGGCTTGAAGCTACTATTTATAAGGGTCGAAAAATATGTGAACATATCGTTTGAAATTTTAAATTTTAAACAGGTCGGCACCGTAAATTTTAAAATTTGAACTGTAAATTTAAAATAACAACCGGCTCTTACCCAAGTCTAAATGTTAGCTTGATCTTTTACGATAGGTAAATGTGTCTTTCTTTCTTTGGGTGAGTGACGATATGAATTAAACATGTTCTAATGAAAATCCTTACTTAAAAGCTCTAACAAAAGCCCAAAAAGAGTTATTATATTTCATTCCTTGCACTGTTATGCACAATAAAAATTATATTCATTCAATTCATTTTCATCACATTTCATTATGAATGATGATACCCTATTAAAAGTGCCATGCCAATTAATAAAAATATGAATTTACCACATCTTATTCTACTTTGGATTTAGCATAAATGTCAAATATTTATTAAAATTTAACTATGTAAACAAATATAACAATACCAATTGGAAGTAATATTAGTCGTTTTCAGTGATAAGAAGCGATGAATGATAACAGTAGCAATGAGTTAATAATAGTGATACCAGTCGACATCAACTAAGCAAAATGCATGACGATGGATAATCGGGAGACTTAGTTACCTATTCGATACTCTATCGTATTAAACTATGAAATTTTAGATGCTATCTTATGTATATTAATTTGTATCTATTTTGTATGGTATCTCAAATGCAGTTTGTTTGCATCATATTTGAGCAAAAACTTAGAAAGGAAAAAAAGAGGAAGAAGAAGATCAAAGTATACAAAAGAAAAACCCGACCTAAATGGAAGAGACCATCCAACAACATGACGCTAATGAAAAGAAAACCGAATTGTACAAATTCAAACTTCCCTCCTAGTGGTGACATAACCACAATTTAATAAATACTTGATTGTCAAATTCAAAAGGAATAATATGGTAGAAGAGAAAAAAGTCAAAACTAAAAGTCGAAGAAGCAAATTGCAAAATTTTACATTGGAACTGCTAAGTAAACTGCACTACACTACACCACTAGACTAGATTCCTTTCATAACATGATTATTAGATAATTAGATACCGTCTAATCTAAATTGGTAGAATAGAGACAGGATAAGCTGACTTTGACCTGCTATAATTTTTACAAACTACTTAACGGTCCAACCCGGCCGCTTGTTATGTATGTATATGTATATATATTAAATAATCAATTTTTCAATTAGTTACCTCCAAATTCTAGAGTGGACTCTAATGTTGAGTCGTAATTATTCATGTGAAAGGATGCACCTAGTAGGGTGCTCGTCCCTTTCTATTTGCATGATTGTTATGCACTGAGTAGACGGTCAAGGAAATCTAACAACAGATCAAACCCGGAGCCGGAGGCAGCACATATTGCAGTTGTGGGCCTCCTTATTTTGGCATCATGAGTATCCAGTAATTTCCTCATAGTAATCGCTAAAAACGTTATTCCAATATAAATGAAGTTCCTTTGGTCAATATATATATATATATATATATATATATATGAAGAATAAGTTTAAAGTGTGATATGAGTTTCATTTTTGAAAAATGTTTAGCCTAACATGAAATCATATATATCAGAGTTAGCATAAGCCCCTATCCCCTTTTTTTTCTTAAGTATTATATAGCAATTGGATAATTTTTCTACTTATAATAACTTTTTTATAATAAGAAAAAATTCACAATAGGTTTGAGTAACAAGGCGGTTTGATTCAATGAATTGGCTTAACTTAAACTAGCCTTGATGGGAAAGACGAATGCCTAGTTCCATTTGGAATCAATTCAATTCTCAACTTAGTATTTTTTTTTTACGTTAGTTTAGACTTTTACTTCATAAATTATTATACATTAACATTAGTAACCATAATTTTAGTTTTAACATTCTTTTGGTAAATTTTTGTTGTTCATGAGTTGGTTTATATCGTGTTGTTTCACTTTGATTACTCCCAAACAATAGTTAATAAGTGATTTTAGTTTTTCTTCCATTCACATTCATTACGTGTAATTAAGCAATCTAGAGGATTTTGTAACATAGCACAACTCAAAAGTTTGCGGATTAGTTAAACCGGGTTTTCATGAACTTAATTGAGTTCTGTCTAAACTTGATTGATTTTCAAGAACTGTTTACTTATCGTTATATTATCTCCATCCAAAAGGTAAATTTTTGATGTAAAGCTAATTTTAATTGTATCAAAATTAGATGCTAGATGATGAAAACACCAGTCGATTTAGAGCAATCACTTATTCACACGTTCTTTACAGAGTTAGATAATGCAAATACTCAATGAAAGTCAGAGTTTTCAACATTTTTAGCTAAGTTAGCAGGTGTGCAAAATTGACTAGTCGATAAAATACTGAATGATTAAATCACGTTGAGTTCCTATTTGGAAATTGCTTCCCCAAAATTGTAGAACGAAGCCCGTTTAATTCTCGATCATAGATTCAATTTAGATTTATGCAGTTCTGTTTTCTAGCTAGATTGGATTTGGTCAAATGAATGCGAGTCGGGCTTGGCCTAGTACTAGTAGTTGCTGCTCCTTCTTTATGTCTCAATAATTCCGAGTTATAGGCTTAATCTTTTAAAGTTAGATATAACAACCTGGTGCACTTGCATAGATCCATCTCTCAATTACTAACTATAGTCCTTAAAACGGTTGGAAAAAAACTTATTCTTACTTGATATTGTACTTGAAGATTTTGGTTGGGGAAAGGGGCTATACTAATGTAATAGTGTCTACAGTAATGTCTTATACTATAAATATGAATAAAAAAATCACTAAATATAGAGGATATTTCATATATAAATTTCTCAGGTTACAGATTTCGCATTCCTCCCAAAAGTTCAGACTATAAGTTTTGGTTCCATATTTTAGAAATTTGTAACACTAGGTAAAAGACGGACTACCTGTATCACTCATCCCACTACCGTATCACTTATACGTTCAAGAATGGAATAAATCAATAATAAACATAAAATATATGTATATATTATATAGATGTAATTCATAATATCTTATTTTTTTTTATTATAGGAATATAATCATATTTAGCTGATTTTAGTATTATCAGGATAATATGTTTTTGCTTGGTTTATTTGTCAATAAATATATTGATTGAATTATAACTATGTAGTAATAGCATTAATCTAAAGTTTATAATCTTAAAATTATGGGTTTTTGCCTGATATGATTAAATACATTAATAATATTGCTTAACTTATAACTCTTTTATTAAATAAACGTAGTTATATGTATATTGGATAAGAATGTATATTATGTTCTTAATGTTGTTAAGAACATTAAGATTTACTTTATTCTCGTTTAATATCTACGTTTATCTTAAAGTTTATAGGATTTAGCAAATAATTAATTTTTTTTCTTATAAATAGATGTTTGTCTCCATTGTCTTTTCTTTATTTTTCTTTTTGTTTAGGGTAATAATGTATAACTGGGATTACGAAATTGGGATTGCCTGCATCAGGTCATTACTTGAGTTTGGGCATCGTTTTCGAAACCTTGATTTTTTTCTGGTATGAGTTGGAGGTGCTATAAGGGCAGCATTAATGAAAAAATATATATGTATGTATGTATCGCATTGGACCGGACCGTGGAGTTCATGGGCCATGTATTTTACCGGAGAATTTGAACTCATACGTATGTTGGGCTCGGGCCCCTATATACGGAAGCTATACCTAACGTAACTCCTATGAATTAAAATTTCAAGACACACAAACATAGTCAACAATAGCTTCGTGGTCAAAGGAAAAATTGCTATAAAAAAAAAAAAAAAAGACAAAAAGAAAGAAAGAAAGATCATAACTGATTTCAGTTTGGTAAAGCTGCTCTAGAGTTTTGTACAAGTACTATAAATGGAAAAAAGTAACATTCCCAGTCTTACTGTTAAACGGCAACCTCTATTTGACAAAAAAAAAAAGTAGTTCAGTTATCATCTACTCACTTTTAATAATATTTTTTATTAAAAATGTGACACAGAGCGATCCTAACCTAATATATGATAATTTATTTATTTATTTTTTTCCACTCTAAATTAGGTGTTAGGATACGATTTAAGAATGTTTTCAAATATAGAAAATCCATCTGAGCCATAAACACATTCTAAGTAATAAGAAGTAGGAGAACTGAAAAAAAGAAAAAAAAAAGATTTATAATGTAAAATACTGTTTTTTATGTATACATGAGATGGTACGTTTGAGTCAAAAAATAATACTCACTCCGTACTTCATGAATTAAGATTTGACAAATAGTATCCCAAATCTTCCAATATAATTTATAATTACAGGATGAAAAATGTAAGTAGAAAAGATACATATAAATGGATAAGTTTTTTTTTTTTCATTAACGTTAAATGACCAAGGAGAGAGTGGATTATGTTTAGTCATCTTATCTTATTTATATAATGTAAGGATTTTTAAAGCTTTATATATTTTAATGTACTTTTCCATTAGCTACTAATGCATCTATATATATCTTTTTTTCATCCCATTCATTTTCCTTAGTTGATTTGGTTCAATTTACTCGTCTAAATCGACCCTATTTGTTCAATTCAACTCTGTTTGATTTGAGAAATATTTTGCACGTACAATATTTTGCTACATCAAGTTTCGTGTCCTCGTATCCACGTTCTACAATCCAACCCATGTACTAGCATGTACAAATAATATCTAGTGAGTATGCATATATTTTTCTTATTTTATTTTTATTGTTTCCAATAATTGGAGGAGAGAAGAAATGGAACACGTAGGATTATTCATCGAATCGAACTGAATGGTAAAATACAGTTATTTTATATTTTTAGTTTGGTTTAGAGAAGTTTCAAATAGTAGATTGTTCGGTTTCAATGAATTGAATTGAAATTGACCGTTTAAGTTTAAACCGAGTTATTATTTATTGAAAAACAAAAATATGCAACAATTTTTTTAGTTTTAAATCATCTCAATGTTTTATTTTAATTCTATTTTCCTTTTTCTTTTTGTCATTATTCATTTCATTTTTAACTTTTATAATCCACTTATTTGTTTTTCACTATCATATCTTGTATTTAGTTGACTCATAAGCCTTTACTTCATTTAAGGTGTAACATTATTGTGGAATAAATTTATATGGTTTTTATTTTTGCATAATACACCTAAATTCAGACATTAATATTAGTAGAAAATTGTATTTTTAAAAATCAATTTAATTTGAATCGAATCTAATCACTACATTTAAAATGATTTAATTCAAAATCCTAAATTACTAAAAATAATTCAGTTTATTAAGTATTTAAATCAAACTGTTTTAAATACGAGCCAATTCGTTTTGACTTCTGAACTAAACCGAATTATGAACACTCCTTCTCACACGATTAAGGAAGAAGGAAACTTGTGCCAAATTGCTACATAAAGTTTGTACTCTTTTCCACGTCTCTACCATCTATATATTTTATTTTTTCACACGTTTCCAATGGAAGTGGTGTTTCCTTCTGCTAATAAAAAATTTAGACAACAAAGTTTTGAAATAGGAGATCAGTTGAGGATCTGACTTATAGTCATGCAGCATGCATATTGCCGACAACGTATCATCCCTGGTGGAGTGCAACGATACAATAACGCAAGTATGTACGTACGTATCGCTGGTGAAAGCCCCCTTACGTGAAATGTGCAGCGCCTGCACGAGAAGCACACTTAGGATATAATCATAGCTGATACTCCTATTCATTCCCAACATGCGAGTTAACAAATATAATTTTGCAACAAAACTTAGGCATAGTTGCTATAATCACTCATATCACTCCATTAATGCTTTTTTTTTAAAAAAAAAATAGATTTAAGAGATTACACAAGATGACATAGTCCGATAAACACATAAACAGCCAAACATAAACACAAAGCTTGGATTCAAGAGAAAAGTTTAGGCCATCATAAGTGTATTATATCTTACAGTCCACATTTACTTTTTGAAATATAATAGAAGGTCTTAAAGATTTTCCATTACTACGAATATACTCGTTCGTACACTTTATAAAATAGAATA
This sequence comes from Lumnitzera racemosa, assembly GCA_024138005.1. Classification (NCBI taxonomy): domain Eukaryota; kingdom Viridiplantae; phylum Streptophyta; class Magnoliopsida; order Myrtales; family Combretaceae; genus Lumnitzera; species Lumnitzera racemosa. The sequence continues at coordinate 112,248,723 of JAMXBC010000004.1, forward strand.
ATAGAAAATGAAATTGGAATTATGTAAGAAATGAAATAAAAGTGTAATATATATTATTTTGTTTAGTTAGATTTATGAGTAATTTAAAAATAGATATGTAATATAATTTTAATGATTAAATTATCTTCGATATATTTTTCTTTTCAATTAATCCTAAAGTAATAAGTGGTGATGGCGGTTGGCGATAGTGGTGGTAGCAGTTGGTGATAGTAATAGTAGTAGTGGCTATAGTGGTTACGGTGGTTATTGGTGGTGGTGGCAACAACAGTTGTAGCGATGGTGATGGCGGTGGCTATTTTGATTGGCAGCAGCAATAGTGATGATAATAATGATAGTAGTTGCAGTGATGGTGATGGTGATGGTGATGGTGATGGTGATGGTGATGATAGTGGTAATGGTAGCGATGACTGAAGTTGATAGGAATTAACCTATGACTATCTCTAAGCCTAGGTCGACCTCTCTCAAGTCGATGCCGATAAGTTGGAAGCTAGAGCTAACCTATTTTAACCCAAAGATGAATTGTTCAAAGCTGAGGCCGAGCTAATACCAGAAGGTCAAAAGAAGGAAAAAGCGCCATTTGGAATTAAGTCTATCGTCTGTTGAGAAGCCAAGAGACCGTACAGTTGGAGACTTGAGGTTAAAGATTCACTCGGCACGACATGAGGAGACTAATGCCGACTAATTGTAGAACTCGACAACTATGAACTAACCTGTCGGGTATCTCAGCTAAGCATTGCAAAACTTCAAAGACTTCTTTTCAAACTTAGACATCTAACTACCGACCCTGCTCAATTTGAATCTTGCTCTTTCCAAGATAGGTTGAGTGATTGCTTGCTGACTTCTTATATTAAATGTACAGTTTTGTATTTTTTTTACATATTTTCTTTATTTTTAATTATGGGTCCATTCTTTAGGATTTAAGGTCCTGTACATTATTTACAATTTTGTCATTAGAGTTTAGGACTTGCTTTAAATAGCAACATTTATAATAAGCAGACATCATGAAGTTAGACCATCATATAATCAAAAGGTGAAGAATATTCCTATACTTGGAACTTTCTTCTTTCGAACAAGATCATTCTTAAGCTCCTAAGAGCTTGCCTTTTTCGGATTATTGGGTGTACTTTACTCTTTAATATGTCTCGTGTTCTTATCAATCGTGTCCTTAAGATTGTGGTGAACCCCTTCATTTGAATGAGTTAGTGAGTCATATATAACCTCGCATTTGAAACCCGAGTGACATTTAGTATTCGTAAATCATATTAAACCTTATTTCGAGCTCAACTTATAATTGTATTTACATCTTGATGCGTGATATCTATACACATTCATCGTTAAAACCCCAATTTCTACTTCTTATTCTTCATCTCCACCTGAACCCCGACTAGTCATTTAAGGTTCGAGACCCACTGTCACATCAGTGGCTATGATGGTCAGTGGTGATGGCGCCAACAGCAGTGGTGGCGACAGTGGTTGATGGCGGTGGTAATGGTGGAAACAATAGTGATGGCAATGGTAACAGCGACAATAGGCGGTGGCAGTGGCGATGGTAGTAACAATAGTGGTAGCAATGCAATAACGACAATGGTCGGTGGTGGTGGCGGCGATGGCAATGAGGTGGTAGTTGGTGGTGGCAATGGTGGTGGTGTTAGTGGTAATAATGGTGAGGCATTATGACTTTTTTGTTGCATCAAAATTTTTATTACTTGATTTCAAGTAAAAGAGATTTATACGGAATTACGATTATGTAACAAAAAATTAAGTAAATGTCATAATAAGGAATAGGAAGAGAATGTAATTCCAGTTCCTCCAAAGTGAATAAGCTGTAAGAGTTTATATCCTTAAGTTTAGTTTATATAATTGTTATTGTAGTGAATATTTACTCCAATATTTATTTCACCTCATTAATTACAATAAGTCCCTATTTGGTCTTTTTAGAAAATAGCTAAAAATTATTTAATTTTTCTTATTAATTGAAGATATAATTATCCCATCACTACTTTTATTCCTTATATATAGAGAGAGAGGGAATAAAAATTTTCATTTTTTAATAGGTGATGACTATTTTCTATAGAGAATAAATAAAAAAGGCACTTGAAATAAAAATTCCCAAATCGGTTTCCACATAAACAAGGTAATGGGAATGATTTTAAGAAAAGTTATTATATTCCTTCTGCATACCTCTAAGTAAACAGTTTGTTAAAATCAAGTGTACTATGTTTACAAATGGCTCATCATAACAGGGGTGCATACTAATTGATGATAATTGTAAAGATGATCTACAATGTAAAGTTTCAAATGTTTAATTAGATTGGTGATGGAACTAAAGTAACAAATTATTGTTACCTAAGTAAACTTCATGAAAGATGTTTATTCTTGGAGGATTGGTTAAATTATGATTAGTTTGATGAAAAAAAATTTTTAGGAAGTATTTAGAAATATGGTTGCATAACGCAATCAACCATGTCTCCTCCTATAGTCAGTTAGATTGTCTTTTAAAGAAGGGTTAACCATGTTAACTATGCAACTATGTAGAAGAAAAATTAGGCAAACTCACTCATTTACTAACACGAGAGAAACTTTGTTATTTGGAGAAAATGAATTAGTTTGTTGCAATTACAATCGAGAGACCTATTTATAGCCAAGTATGATAAAACGGGAAAAATAACATCTAAAACTAATTCTAACTAAATACAACTACATTATAGTTGGATGACAGCTTGGATGCAGTCATTGTCACATGTAATAAATATAAATATATAACTCTAACATACCTACCCCTCCTCCCTTTCAAGTTGAAGCATTTAAGAGCCTAACTTAGATCTTAATTTTAAAAACAACGGTTCAAGAAGAGCTTTGGTGTTGATGTCAACAACTTACACTTGTGATGGAACAAACTCTATTGAAAGCAAACCAAAAGTAATATGGCTTTAGATAATGTGCACATCAATATCAATATGCTTCATGTGAGCATGAAGACAAGGGTTGTTGCAATAAGAATAGCACAACGATTGTCACACTTTAAAGGAACAAGGGATGCAATAGAAATCTGTAGATTAGGTAATATGTATAAGGTCCACAATACTTCCTTAGCTATTGAAGCAAGACTTCAATACTCTGCTTTTGGAGACGAAGTAGAAACTATAGTTTGCTTCTTTGATTTCTAAGAAATAAGTGTAGATCCCACTAAAATGCAATAGCTACCAGTAGACTTGCAAGCAACAACATCAGTATCTCAATTCGAGTAAGAAAAAGCATGTAACTTGAGATCATTCTGACTAGGATAATACAAACCAGGAGATAAAGTGACTTTGAGGTATCGAAGAACATCGAGGGCAACTTACATATGAGGTATGTGAGGCTTAGACATAAATCTTCTAAGAAAATGTACAACAAAGCTTGTATCTGTCCTAGTTAGATTGATATATGAAACTATACCAACAACATACCTATAAGTTGCCGAATTAGACAATAAATCTTTAGATTCAACATCATATTTAATTCTGTTCAATAGTAGAGTCTTAGCCAGTTTAGCAACAGTTAGACTAGCTTCATCAAGAACATCAACCAAAAATTTGTGTTGGTTAAGAAGACAACCATAACTAGTGCAATGTGGTTTAAGCCTAAGAAAATACCTTGCTAAACCAAGATCCTTAATAGTAAATTTCTTATCTAATTGGGCTTTCAAATCAATAATCAAAACATTGTCAATGATCAAAATATCATCCACATAGACAAAAAAGCAATGAAACTAATAGAAACAATTTTTGTAAACAAGGAAGTATCATGGACAAATTGAATGGAACCAAGTGAAACAAGAAACTTAGAAATGTTCTAATTCCATTATCTAGAAGTTTAACGAAAGCTATATAAAGATCATCAGAGACGACAAACCTGATTTGGATGTGCAACACTATAGCCTTCAGGTGGTGTTATGTATATTTCTTCATTAAGATAGCCATAAAGGAACATATTATTTACACTTACCAGGTAAATAGGCTAAGAAGAAGCTATTGCAATAGCAATAAAAATGCATACTATATTGTGTTTACCAATGGGTGCAAAAGTATCATGAAAGTCCTCCCATTCGATTTGAGTAAAGCCCTTTGTAATAAGTCTAGCTTTATACCTTTCTACACTACCATCTGATTGATATTTCACTTTATAAATCCATTGATAGCCAATAGCTTTTTTATTAAGAGATAACAAAGTGAGCTCCCAAGTGTCATTAGATTCTAAAGCATGCAATTCTTTGTCCATAGCTTCTATCCATTCTTTGTGTTTAATTGCTTGAGAGTAAGTTTTTGGCTCGTTAATAACTAATACATTGGCAATGGAAATATTAAAATCAGGAGGATAATGATTGATTGAACGAGCATCAAACAATAGGTATTTAATTGGATGAGCAATAGTAGAAATGTCATAGATCAAAGCAGAGGTCAAACCATTAGTTACAATACATACCGAATGTACATCATCCTCTAACCATGCTAGAGATTTCCTAACTTTATGTAACCATCTATGACTAACAAGTCAGTTAATTGAAGCATCAATAAATGTATCAGACAAGATATTAGAATTTCGAGTAGAACTGCTGGAAAAAGGATCAACCTGATTGTCTTGTACAAATGGAATGGCAGAAAATTAACTACCATAAGTTTCATATAGGATAGGAGGTTTAACAACACAAATATTACAATTGGAATAAATAAAAGAGTTGTCATGTCTGTAGGGAAAGATGTTTCAAAGAATATGATATCTTTAACTACCATAACTTACTTAATATCAAGATTATATACTTGATACCCTTTTTGACCACTAGAGTATCCTGGAAACATGCATTTAACACCTCTAGGATCAAACTTTTCTAACTTATATGGAGCCTTAGCAATGTAACATAAATACCCCATCACGAAGTTTATCATATGGTGGAGGTTTATGAAAAAGCAATTCAAACAATGTTTTCCATCCAATAGTAGACATGGGCATCAAATTAATAAGAAATATAGTTGTAAGAACACATTTACCCCAAAAATTTTTTAGAAGATTGGCAAAAATTCATAAGGCGCTAGAAGTATCTAGCAAGTGACAGTGTTTACGCTTTACTCTCTCATTTTGTTGTGGACTGTATGGAATTGTGTACTAATGATTAATACCTAAGTTGTGTAAAAGTGTTTGATAATCATAGGACAAAAATTCACCACCATTATCAATTCTAACCATTTTTGAAGTGATTGCAAACTGATTATGAACATAATGAAAGAATTTATCAGGTATATTGCAAACTTGATACTTATGATGCATCAACAAGGTCCATGTTGCTCGAGTGAAATCATCTACTACAAAAAAAAAAAAAAAACAAGCTCCACACAAAGGAGTATGATAAGGACCCTACACATCAAGATGTAGTAACTCAAAAGGAAATGAGGTAGAACTTTTGCTAAGAGAAAATAGACACTAATGAAACTTTGCTTCAAGACATGTTTGATAATGAAAAATTTTAAAATCAGTGTTTATACACAGCAATGTGCTATAATTTTGAAATTAAACCATGACGTAAACAATTATGAATTAGATGAATATCAATTGTAGTATGTTTGTGTTGGTACCCTAGAAGATATCAAGAAGAGGGGGGGGGGGGGGGGAGGGAGAGGGGGGATGAATTGATATCTTTAAACTTTTGAAAATTTTTTAATATAAGTAAAATAAAATTACCTCTCTTAACAAATTATAATGGTGAACAGTGATATCTTAATAATTCAATACACGAAAATTAATAAAGTAAATTAAAAAAGTAAGGAAGGAGAAAATCAAGCTAAGATTTTATAGAGCTTCAGCCTTCTAACTACTACCCTCTTTCAGCTCTACTATTAGAAACTCAATCTACTTTAACAGACTGGTATCGTTCCACTTGATTCACTAAATCAAACCATAAAAGATTATAAACACTTGTCACATATAGACTTTACAATATTTTACTCTACCTATCTAGCCTTTCTACAATCTAGGCTAATATAGATTCACAGAGTATAAACTGACTTCAAACAATCAATAAGATTTATAAATTATAAGTGACAACATAATGATAACACTCAAACAATTTCGCTCTAAAGAGAAAACAACGAATGTTGTAATGTTTGCTTCAGTGGAACTTTCTGAAGAAGTATCTGAAGGACCTTCTGTGACTTTTTCAAAAGGTATACTCTGATCACGATTTTTTTGTGCAACAAAAACTTTTCTTCAGAGTTGTGTCCCTTAACATTTTGAATCCTTTCTCTTTTTATATTGAGATTTTCCAACGGCTAAAAACTAAAGATTATCTTCACTTTCGTAATTATCCAACCGTTAATTATTTAAGATAAATCTTTAGATATTTTGAGAAGATCTTGATAATTTGAAATTCAAAAACAACTCCCTTTATCTCATTTAAATTAGATATACTTTAATTCGTAACCACCAAATAAGCTTATGTTTTGAATTTGAAAAGATATGCTTTTATAAGTGACTTTCGAATAAGCTTCATGTTTAAAATTTGAAATTCTATAAAATCCGAATTAACTTTATCCTTATTTATTTTTGTGCATATCTTGATTTATCCAAATATATTTTCGCTTAAAAATAATCCCCAAAGATCACGATTCCATCTTAAGTGAAATGGAATTAAGTGTATTTTCCTATACACCCAATCTAATGGAGCTAAGCCTTAAATAACTTGAATCTGATTTAAAGCTATTTTCAATGTTATACTTTTGGACTTACTTTCTAAATAACTTTTTGAAGAATATCAGTCTTTTTTATTTATTTTTAAATCTCTGAACAAGTTTTTGAAGTGCTGTAACAATTTTTCTTATAAAAGTTTTTGAAACATTTTCTGAAAATTTCCAAAATAATCTCTTTTTCAGTCAATTCAAACCTTCTAAATAAGTTTCTGAATGTACCTCAATTTGCAATTTTAAACTTTTTGAATAACTACACACTTGTTAATTCATTAGAGTTCTTTTCTCTTTTTATTATCATCAAAATCCATGAGAGATATCTAATAGTTTGCTTATAGAGGACTGCATAGTACAATCAGAATCACCAAGAAAACTAGCATTAGAATTGATTGTTGAACTAAGAACATAAAGTCCATGTGTTGAAACTGTTGTAAGTTCTACAATCAGTCACTTAGGGTTTCGATCGGTTGAAAGATCCGATCAAGCTTAAATTATAAGTAAAACTAGAAATATTAGCAAAATGATCCCGTAAGTTTAAATTTAAGAAAATAAGCAATAAAATAAAAGAATATAAAAATTCTAAATTTTAAGTATATAACTCGTTATTTATCGAAAATACGTAAAATGCATTCCAATAATTAATGAATTGCTAGAGATAAATTATATGTATACTAAAAATCATAAAATAACTTAAATAATATTTAGGAATATTTATTTGTACTATATATGAATTTACATGTATGTAGAAATACGCGTAATTACTTAAAATACGCGTAATATGCTAAATAATTCCTGATTAATTAAGGAAAAATAAAGAAAAATAAAAAAAAATAAGGAATGATCCAGAATTGGGTTGTGATAGCTGGGGAAAATAAGAAAAAAATTAGCCAATTAAATAAGAGCAACACAAAAGCCAAAAATTAAGGGATTTTGGTAATATCTTGTCCAATTTAATGTACATTAATTACTATAAAGCTCTATAAATAGGGAAAAAAATCATAGAGCTCATTTGCACAGTTAGAAATCAGTGAAAAATTAGGAGCATCGAAAATTGGAAGAAAAAATTCAGGTAAAAGAAAAATAAGAAAACTGTGCAGTTGAGGCTTGTAAGGAAAACCTAGATCCGACAAGCAACTGAGAGTGGACGGCCACCACCACCATACGTGGTGGCAGCGCCCAGGTGGGCCGCCCCCAGGTGGGCCGCCATACCCATGGCCACCAACGGTGGTTGAAGCCACCCAAATCAATACATTCGATTTCCAGTCAGATTTTGTGTAATTTTGTAAAAATAGTAAATATTCTTAGAAAATTATAAAACTTGTTATTTTGGAATATTTTTGTATGTAGTTTTTTAGAAAAATATTATTTTGATGAAAATAGGTCCCGTGATATATGATCCTTAGGAGTGTATTTTGGAGTGTGATTAGGATTAGAAATAAATAAGCTTAGAAGTGTATTTTAGAGCTCAAAATTTTTGTGTAGACTACTCAGATGATATAGAATAGTTCTATGAAGCCCGTTTTCAAAAATTAATTTAAAAAAATTTTAGATAATTTTTAGGCCTTAAAATGAGGTATAAAATGGATAATTTAGGGTTAATTAAGTAATTAAATGGTTAATTACTAATTTAGTGTATAATTATTTGTTTTAGGATGTTGAAATCTGATGAAGTATGATACTTGTAGTATTTAAGGTGTTATATGTAATTATTAGGTTAATTATGTAGTAAATAAGTAATAGGGAAAAATAGTAAAATTTAAGTTAATTTTGTAAATTAGGATAATTAGGTGTAAAATCTGATTTAGGATGAATTTGGATAGTTTGAAATGATAATTGATGTTGGGAGATGGTAATCGGAGTGATAAAAATATTAGATGTATATTATGTACATAATGAGTAATAATATATAATACACAATTATTAGAAATATAATAAATAGAAGATATTAGAATAAAAATTGATATTATGATAATAATAAAATATATAATAAATCTGATAGAAAATTTAAATTTATGTAATTATATGAAAAATGAAAAAATTTCTCACATTAGGAGTAAATTCGGTATACTAATACGGATTTAAGTGTATTGGGTGGAATAAAATACTGACTAGGGGTAGTGATGGTATTTAGGATATCGGGAAGTAATGTGATTAATTTCATATTATGAGTTGAAACAAATTTTTAGGGTTTAAGTATAAAACAGTATTTAAAAAATCGAACTAGAACCTAATTTAGAAATCGATACGGAAATTGAACCCGAACCTAATCCCAAACCTAAAGTAATTGTAAAAGATTTGAGAACCTAGATAATTGGATATATTAAACTCTAAATAAAAGATTACAATAAGCGTTAGAGGATAAAACAAATCTATAATAGTTATAAGAAAAACTAAAACCACATTTGTGTTATGGGGATGATCGGCGATGGCCTGAACAAGTTAGACCTCAAGTGTGTAAGCAAAGAGTTTAGGTAAGTTGGGATTAATATGATATTGTATTTTGGAGGCTTGAGATTATGCTTAGTTGTGCTTGTCAGATAGTTGGTTGTCTGCATGTGCTTGATTATAAGGGATGTTACGATTCTGTCTGTTGTTCTGGCTTATATTGTATAATTTGTATGAAATGATTGATCACCATAAACTGGACCTAATCAAATATACGACCCATAATCATAATTGGACCTACATGGTAACCCATTAGGAGAACTTAGGACTCTCCGGCCAAATACCGACCCCTTTGAAAGGGATAGCGCAGGATTACATAATGGTCCTTTCTTCATTTTTAATCGAACTAAGTGACAGGAGAGGAGGTCGCAGCGAGGGTGAAGTCAATGGTTCGAAGGTAGTCACGGGAGGAGTGAGGTCTCCATTGTATAAGCTTGGGTTTGATTGTAAGCTGTTGTATTAATGGCAACTCCTCAACCCGGATTAGAGTTGACAGGAGAGGAGGTCGCAGCGAGGGTGAAGTCAATGGTTCGAAGGTAGTCACGGGAGGAGTGAGGTCTCCATTGTATAAGCTTGGGTTTGATTGTAAGCTGTTGCATTAATGGCAACTCCTCAACCCGGATTAGAGTGGGGTGAAATTTCTCTAATCTCATAACGGGCCGGACAACGTTGTACGATGGCATTTGCTTGAACATGCATTACACCTAATAAGTTGATCGATAACCTTGTTTTGTTTATAATATAGTTTTAAGTCCTCCATTCTAACTTACTGAGCTGTGGTTACTTACATCCTTATAGACGTCGTACAGGTGCTGGTTAAGAAGCGACATACAACTACTTTAACGCTAGTAACTGTTGGATCCTAGAGAGTAAGAAAAAATATTTGAGGAACAAACATATATTCTTAAGGTCTAAGCTTTTATTTTAGAATTTTTCATTTTTGAATAATGTAATAACTGAATTATAGTGTATATATATATATTTCCTCACTTTTTTAGGTAAATGATTTATTTAAATTACAAACTGTTTACTTCAAAGCGGGTTAGTCATGAACGCCTTGTGTAGGTCAGGTCTAAGATAGCCGTTGTAAGGCCAACTTCTATCTTAGAATAGTTTACACGGTGGGTCTGTTACGACTTTGCCATTTCGGGGTGTGACAATTGCTGATGCCACAACTTTATTAGATGTCAAGTCTTAAAATTTGCAAGATTCTTGATTAAGAATAGCTTGTAATGAATGTTCATTAACAAGTTTATTAATAGAAAGAAGGCTATACACAAACTGAAGAACAAATAGAACATCAAAGATGACTAATGAATTGGTTAGCTTAACTTTGCCTACTATATTAATACTCAAAGTAAAGCCAATTGGTAGTTTAACAATAGTTCGTTTTGGCAAGCGAATAACATCAGTTGATAAGGTGTAATGTGATGTGATTCACTTGTATCGACTATCTAAAGAATTATTAATACTTGTATGCACAACATTCACTACATTAGCACTTATGTAATCTAATTGCTCTTTCATAAGCTTCCACATCTCTTTGCACATTGCTAAGACCAAATCTTTATCAAAAGTTTTCTTTGTTTCAACAAACAAACAAACAAGACTATTCATCAAGAGGTGTCTAAATGAGCTTAAGAAGAATTAACATGCATAACTTATCGTCCTCTTATTTGTGTCCTCTTGCCTTTAAACTATTCAGGATAACTAAATAATTGAAAGTAACTACCAACTAAATAGCCTTCAGACTTACAATATTTGCAAACTACTGACCTTTTATTTGCTAAATTCTTGATAGTTGATGAACCGCCTTTATTAGTAGCAAAAGTAATAACTTCTACATCTGAATTAATCATTCCTATTACTTGTCTTTGCTTTTCCGTTGGACAAAAAATAGGCTTAGTTAACGGATGATAAAAGCTCCATTGATAGAATCTAGTTTCATATACTCTTGTATGCTTTATCGAGTCCTATTAAGAACTAAACATGTTTATTATGTAAATCGTACTCATTCATTTTCTCGTTAAATGAACAGGTGTAATACTCCAAGTGTCCACACTCATACACTGGCATTGCATGCAGCTCTTCTAGTTTATCTTAGCTTCTATTGAACATATTGAAATACATACTAACCAAATGATTTTATTGTTTGAGGTCAATGATCTTGTGTTGAATCTAGAATATCATAAGCTCATATATTGTCAGATGATAATAAGGATCGCTAATAGCTAGCTCTAATTAATTATTCATATTTGCTTTAGTAGGAATTTCAATAAAAACTTTAACTTGTAGTAATAAACTGACAAACACAGTAACTACAATTACGAATACTAATAGAAATGAACTCAAATCCTTAAGATTTTTGCTTTAATACCATGTCAACTATGCAACTACGTAGAAGAAAAATTAAGCAAACTCACTCATTTAATAATACGAGAGAAACTTTGTGTTTTGGAGAAAATGAATTAGTCTATTGCAATTACAATTAAGAGAGCAAGTATGACACAACAAGGAAAATAACAATAAACTAACCGGAACTAACTCTAACTAAATACAGCTACATTACAATTGGATGATAACTCAGATGCCAACTTGGATGCATTCATTGCCATGTGTAATAAATATAACTATATAATTCTAACAAAACTTTTACTAATGTTGATTGACTGGCTCCTCTTCATTGATAAGTTGTGCTTGTTATGGTAGTGTCGATTGACTGACCCATCACATTACTTATTAAACAACCTTGTTTACTCATAGGTTGAGCTAGTTGTTACGCCCTGAAGTCACAGAGTCGTAACAGTCCTGTTGTGTAAACTATTTTATGATAGTAACTAGCCTTGCAGTACCTACCATAGACATGATTTACATAAGGCATCGACGACTCCTTGCTTTGAAGTGAATAATGTCATTTAAGTGTTTAACTATAAATATAGTAATTATCACAAATTTTTAATAAGCATACATAATTATATGTAAAATCTACAGAACTTCCCAGGAAACTTTACATAAACATAATGGTTTACTAATTTACAAAATAACTATCAGTCTTTCGGTCTTAAACTACAAATGACACTCTAGCTATATATCTACTGTTAAGCAAATTGATCCTTACACCCCTAGCTTCAAAAGAACTAACATCTGGATAATTGTAAGGTGGTATAATAGTTAAGGTATTTAGAAATCAGGACTTGCAAAAGGATCCATAAGGGTATGAGCAACTACAGCTCAGTAAGTTAAATTGGAGACTCATGAAAGTATACAAACACAAACACAAACAAGATTATCAAGCAATTATTTTAATGCAATGCAACAATCAAGTGTCATCATACAACGTAGTCCAGTCCGTTGCAAAATCAAAGAAATTTTACCGGCTCTAATCCGGGTTGAGGAGTTTTCATGTTATGCAGCAGCTCACAACCAAACCCAGGCTTGTGCAATGGAGACACCACTCCTCCTGCGACTACCTTTGAACCATTGACTTCACCTTCGCCGCAACCTCCTCTTCTATCACTTAGTTCGACCAAGGATGAAAAAGGGGTCATTACGCAATCCTGCGCTATCTCTTTTAAAGGGATCGGTATTTGGTTGGAGAATCCTAATGATCCCCTAACGGGTTGCAATACATGACATTTTTGGTCATTAGAGTCGAATAAGATTAAATTTCATTTAGGGTGTTCAAACAATTTCACACCAATTTAATCATAACACAAAATCAATCGCATTACAAATTTCAGCACGAATTCAGATACATCGAACACATGCGTAAACTATTTACAATCACAACCATATACAATCCTAAGTCTCCGAATACCATAAAATAACACTCTAATACAGTAAGTAATAACCCAACTTAATTGGAATTTCTCAATCGCCCCGATCACTTAATTGCAAGCTGATTTGTCTCTAGGTATCCTGTAATACAAATAGGTCTTTTTAGTACTTATACTTTAATGATTCATATTCTAAGTTATAATTTAACTCATTATTTCCATGTATACCTATTATTTACTAATAATTCATTCTACCCTATTTCGAGGTTTGATTCCTAAATTAGATTCTAGTTTTGATTCTAGAACCTTAAATATGCTCAAATCCTAATGTGAAATTAATCACATTAAGCTCGAGTATTCTAATATCTTATTGGGTCTTAATTCGGTATTTTAAACTGTTCGATATACGTTAATCCTAATTGGGGTACCAGATTTATTTTTGATGTGAGAAAATTCTACATTTTTTATACAATTACCTAAAATTAAATTTTGTTTCAGATTTATTATATTTAGATTTTTATTATTATATTATCTAATTAAACCTAATTTTTCATATGTATTAATTTTCCAATTCTACATATTCTTAATTTTCTACAATTACCAAATAATTCCTTCATTAATTACACTTAATACTCCAAAGGCTAAGATTAGGTTTCCACATAAGAGATTAATATCCCTAACCATCTAATTACTATCTAAATCAGTAATTAATGTCTTAATAATCTAATTAACCCAAAATTACCCAATTTTTCTATCATTTTAGGGCTAAAAATTTTGAAAATTAATTTAAAAAAAAGGGGCTTCATAGCACTATTCTACATCACTTAAGAATTTTACAGAAAAAATTTGAGCTCCAAACTACGCCTATTTATTTCTAATCCTAATCATGCTCGATTTTGCTTAATTTCTTAAGAACCCTATATTTTCAGACGTGATTACACTTAATCACTATTTTTCCCTAAATCTACATATAATAAAACCTCAGAATAATAAATTTTATAATTTTCTAGGTAAAATAAATAATTTACAAAATTATATAAAATCGGAGCAGAAGAAAGACTCACCCGGTCCGATGGCTTTTAGCCTTCCAACACCGATCCAGGTGTGTCGACCGATCTAGGCGGTGGATCTGGAGTGGGGTGATGGTGGTATGTGGGTTTGGCTAGTTAGCTCAAATTGCACAGATTTTTTTTGTTTTACCTTAATTTTTTTCTTGAATTTTCGATACTCTCTTTTTTTTTTCTGATTTCTAATAGTCTGAAGGAGCTTTGTAATTTTTTTTTCCTATTTATAGAGCTTTGTGGTAATTAATGTGTATTTAATTGGATAAGACATTGTCCAAATCCCTTAATTTTTACCTTTTATGTTATTTGATTTTGATTGGGTAATTTTTATTCTTCACTTCCTCACTTGCCACAACTAAATCCACCTCATTCTTGATTCCTCTGATTTTTTTATAATTTTTTCTTAATTAATTAATAATTTTCTTTAATAATTTAATAATTTTTTAAACAATTTAAGAAATTTCACGTATTTTTATCTATACGTAAATACATTTAGGATACATGTGAACATTCCTAATTATTATTTAGGTCATTCTATAATTTTTAGTATACATATAATCTATTTCTAGTAATTTATTAGTTATTAGATTATATTTTTCGCCTTTTCGATAATTAACAATTATTATACTTAAAATTAAAAAATTTTATAGTCTCCTATTTTCTTAAATTCAAGTTTACGGGATCATTTTTACTAATATTTCTATTTGTAATTTATAGTTTAGGTTTGATCGGATCCTTTAACCGATCGTTCTAAATTTTGTGTTCTAAGTTCAATCCTACGGTCACTCAACTTAAGTTTAGAGCTCACACTAGTAAGATGGTAGAAAATCTTAATTAAGTCATGTTGATTTTGGTGGTCTAGTAGCTAATAATCTATGTTATAGATGTAGGATTTGTAATCTTGTAGCATAGATAAGATTTAAATTATTTGTGTAGTATGTTTGATTTTTAAAAATTTATTCTTTCTTTAAGTATGATAAGACTGTCATGTACAATCATATATGTAATTACCACATTAGATGCTTATGCTTATAGGATTAATATGTAAACAACACTAATACGTTAGATGCTTGTGCTTATAGGATTAATACGTAAACAAAACTAATGCTAATGAGACCTTTTATGTGTTGCTAAGCGTGCTTGCACTCAAATGGAACTAATAAGTCATAGATTAGTAGTAATAGCTGTATTGTTTAGTGAAGGCAGTGACCAAGGTGCCATGATGATCTAATGGCTAGTCCAATGATAACTTGGAGATAAGAGGGTTTTGTGTTGGTTTTAGGTAACAAAAAATACTAAATATCTTGTTTAGTATTATTTTTAATAGAGACATAGTTACTCCAAGTCATAAAATGCCAAGAAATGTTATTTGCCATGTCTAAATGATACAGCAACCTATTATTTGTGTAATAGTGTTAACTTCTTTGTGATATGTTTGCATGGAATGCATATGTATGTAAGTAAGATGATTATGTAATTTGACATGTTTTTTAGGTACGGAGTCTATGGATGATTTGCGTTCTTGGAATATGAACTTGGATATGATTTGTATTATGAGAGTGGTTAAGACAATAATAGTCTTGACTATTAAGATGATTAATGGAAGATTGACCCATCTTTAGTTACGATTTTTATGATGACTCGGAGCTTGGTTGGGCTGAGCTATTATTGTATATTATGATTATGTGATGATTCCTATTGTGGGAGTGTGCCATATAATATAATATATATATATATATATGTGTGTGTGGATTTTAACAGGTTTTTTGGCTTGAGCTTGTTGGGATAGAAAATTAATTTACCAAAAAATCCAACTCTGCTATTGATTTAGACGTGGATGTGGATAAACCCATATGAAGTAAATGATTAAAAAATTCTGCAATGCTGATTACAAATATATGGACATGAATACATGATAAGGAAGGAGCTGAGGCCTTGTAATTCATCGACTAGACAGCATGCATACGAGTTTTTTAAGAAACCTAAATGTTGAACCATTTAAAAAATTAAAAAAAAAAAAAAAGAAGAAGAAGAAAATACATGACTTGCTCTCTCTTGATTGACGATTAATTAACTAAATCAGAAATCCAAGCTAAATGAGGCAAATAATCCGGAGCATCAGTTTCATGATCACCTTCTCGTATGCTCAATTTATTCCTTAAAAGTTCTGAAAACCCTGAAACCGAAACCATGTTTTCGTGGTCCCCGTTGTCGACGTCGTCATCATCCTCCTCCTCCTCCTCCTCCCTTGATGTGGCTCCATTAATATCATTATTATTATTATTATTTACCGTCTCACCCTCAGCCTCGGACTTACCAACGACATCAACATCGACGCGCATTCGCCATGCGTAGCGTGTCTTGTTGTCTGCTTCTGGACGTAGCTGTTCTGGGGAATGAGCGAAGAAACACACCTTACGATGGCAATACTTGCCGGCATTGCACTCACGTGTCCTGTAGCGGGAGGGATGGAGCCAGTACTCGAACACCCCATGCGCGTACTCACAGGCGTCTCCTTTGGGACATGAGTTGCCGTCTCGGAAGGCAGGGCACGCGATGGCGGAGTAATTGAACTTGCGAGGGTCCCGTCGCTGAGCCTTCTCGTTCTGATGAGCGTAGGGGCATTGGGTCCAGTCGTGACTCCTTGTTTTGGGGCAACGCTTGATCTTGTATGCGTACATCCTGAATTCGTCAGAACCGTACAGTAATTCATTGGCCATCCGGTTGTTGTCACATAATCGTTTCGTTTTGATTATTGAGTCTGCATGCCCACCTGCACCTGCATTCTTATTCAGGTAACGCACACGCTCAGGCTCGGACTCAAGTGCTCTAGTGCTTATAACCCCTTTCAACATTACTGTATTATTTTTTGTGACTTTCTGATTTGTGGAAACAGTTTTTTTTTTTTTTTTTTATTCTTTTCTTTTTCTGGATGCAACGACTAAGACTGATTATGGTATGGATATATCCATAACCGAAAATAACCCTAATAAAATGGACATAAAGTTAGGGCGAGACATTCTTATGGTAATTAACTACGTAGATATAACTGGAAGAAAATAAAAATTTAAAAGGAAAACAGAGAGAGAGAGAGAAAAAAGAAAGAGAAAAGAAAAGAAAAGAGAAATATAGAGAATTGAATTCAATTATGAAGGCTAGTGTGATGGGGATCATGGATGCATGTATTATAAAAGAAAATGACTTAATGGAAGAAATTCGTTCCCAAATTAAGTAGATAGATAAAATCACAATGAAATGAGAGAGAAAGGAATTGTGAAGAGGGTGCATTTATAAAGATAGTAAATGAATGTACACTTACTCTTCCAGAGTTAATAAACCAAGCCAAACCATCCACAGTTACTTTCCAGCTCTACGTACACCCGTGTTTGTAACGGATGTGTCATGCAAACGTTATAAGGTCTCTCCATATCACGAAACATGGTCACCCTCGTAGGCCACTTGTTATCTGCACCTTAACCTCATCCGCATGTATATATTTCATCCATTATTATCCCAATCTAAACACGGAAATATATATATATATATATATATATAGCTTCTCTTTTGGTAATGTTTTGGATCGATTTTTCACCATATAAAGACTTCGTTGAATCCAAATACTTTTAGATGATTCTTAGAAATGGATTAGGTCTTTGAGCCTGGAGTTTATATTGTATAAATCTCTATATACGATTTGAACAATGAATAATAGGTTTATGTTGTTGTAAGTAACAATAACATGGACCGTTTTAGACCAACTTGTTAATCCGACGAGAACAACGTCCAAGATCCATCGATGATAATTTAAATCTTATTCAAACATATAACAATATATTAATCAATTCTATAATTTGCTTATGATCTCTAGCCTCATTATCTTGGCCACAACTTCACTCGTCACTACAAATTAATAAAGGATGCCTAATGCTTATTTATCGATTCATTATGGAATTTATTCACCCAGAAGCTTAATAATCTCTCTCGTGTAATGCCAAACCGAATTACTCAACTCGAGATTCTATCTCTCGATGGTTGTGGACAATTGAACAAAGGCAAAAAGATCTTAAAAACCGGTGATTGCATAACCCGAATATGTACTCTCATCATTAACGAATTAGATCGCACTTTGGAAGTGGTAAAATAAGGGATTTACCATCCATCTCATCCCTAATTCACTAATCCATAATTGAAAATAGTATACAAAATGCGCAATTTCCATTAGTTGAACAAATCCACAATATGTAAAGCAATTACACAAGAAAGAAAATATCATGATTCCACTGTGCCTTCAATACAGCCAAAATAACGTAATCACTCTTTAAGAATCTCAAACATAAATACCTAAACTTTTTTTTTTCTTTTTTCTTGTTTTTTTTCCTCTCTTTGGAAACCTTGATTTGTAAACTGAATCCCTGATCTAAAGTACACATTGAAGGTAAGCTAACAAAACTAAGCCAACAATACCAATTGAGCTTTTGGTTACGTTTTTACCCTTTTATTTTGTCTTAACACTAACTTTGCATTTGGTTGATTGGAACGAGACTATTATTCTACCTTAAGATTTAGGATTTAGAGTGTAGGGTTTAAGGTTTAAGGTTTAGGGTCTAAGCCGCCTTTATTACTATAAGATAATTATTTTCTTATTTGGTTTGCGAAAAATTATATTATAAATTTTGTCCATTCAATGTAACATGAATTCTATTCATTCTCTTAACTAGAGGAATTGCTACTCCCCACTAAATCTAACTAATTCCAAAAATATCTTGATTATAAAAGAAAATTATACTGAAAAAATTACCATGTTTAGTTTTTATCTCATTCCAATGAATCAAATGTAACATAAAGATCGGAGTTGCCTCCTCTTCCATGTGAGAGACCACTCTTTAAAGAATACTAGTAGATAATGCACGCACTTGTATACGTGGGTGTAAAAGTTAAACATTAAAAACATAAAAATTGGGTGTGCAAAAAAGGAACGCATAAATAATGAATTTTAATATTTTCTAGTTGATTATATGCAAGACTAAATATTAGAAGTGAAAAGTTGTATTTTTTGAAAGGTAGATTTCTATCACTTATTTTCCGTTTTATGGAGGAATGCTGAATGTTTCATCGATTTATGCAAGATCTCGTAAAAATTCAAGTCAGTATTAGAAAACTCATTGGATCTCTTGCTTAATTATTGAGAATTATTGAAAAAAAAAAGTTAGAGGAACGGATGATAATATTATGCATATGGAAGTTGGATTGGATTTGTTAAATTACAGTTCTGATGTTGGAATTCGTCCTTAGTGTACAGTGGATGGCGTGCACAATTGAAACTCAACCGTAGTACATTCTTTCCTAAGCCGTGTTAACCAGCACTACCATAAGCACATCGTACTTTTAGCTAGGTCATAAGTAAGACCATGTTCCCCAACACGGCCAGCCTTGGTACTTTCCGTTAATTTATTTAATATTAATTTATAAATCTTAAGTAATAATAATAATAAGTTATAAATCTCATTTAAGGATTGTTAACTTAGATAATTGTTTACTCAATAGAATTAAGTTAGAAAGACGAATCAAGGATGAAGGGTTCAAGATTTAGGAATTGAGAATAGTTCATAGTAAAAGCTTTATTCTTTGTGCAATACTTTAAGTCTAGGAGTTTGCTCCAATTTATAGAATTCTTCACTACTGATCTACATACGTAACATATACTTGTCGGTTGTGATTATTAGGATAGTCAATTGAAAGTCCTTAATTGTTGTATGTTATTTGTGTATAACTTAACCTAAGGACCGGTGGTAGTTGAATCCTATGGGACACTTCAATAATCCTTGAGCGGTAATATCCCTAATAGAGTTATCCTTAAAAATGATTTGAGGTAGTTAGGAAATCCCAGAGCCTGACGTACCAATTCCTAGATACTAAATTATGAGTATCTATTATACCTTTATTATAGACTATAGTAGTAAGAGGGGTTTGAGAACCCTTGTATACTTGGCTGACTAGTTTAAATGAAAAGATAAGTAAATTGTTGTTTATTTATTTGTTCTACATTAATACATGTTTGTTTGCCTGTATTTAACACATACATACACTTGTAGTGTTACATATTAGGATTTGGCTCACTGTTTATTATTTTCAGATATAAGAACTTGACTTGAAGGTATAGAATCTATTGAGTTAGAGAACACCATGATCTAGTAGTATGGGGGAGCAACAATTAATATTACCATTATGTATGACCTAAAAAGTAAGATAGTTAGAGTTTAATTTATGTTGACATTTCTTGCTCGATATTACCATTATGTATGACCTAAGAAGTAGGATAGTTAGAGTTTAATTTATGTTAACATTTCTTGCTTAAGGAATTAAGTAATTTATTTAGTTATTTTTCTTATTTAAATTGGAAGATTAGATTCCACAAGACCATATGGAGACTTTTAACAGTAATTTGTGGAGATTTTTAGTTGTTTATTACTCCTAAAATGTCATTAGATGATAGGGACACATGGTAGTTTATGCCATCCCGAATCTAAGGCGTTACAGTATATATTCTAATAAACAATTTTAATCTCCCCATTTTTAGATGGAAATCGTTTATGGAATGGGGGTTATGGAGAAAGTAAAATAATAGAGAAATATTAAGGGCAATCATCAACAGTCTTCCATAACCCCTGTTTCTATAGCATCACTAAAACAAGTAGCAACCCATTAATAATTGGTTGTCACTATCCATTCAAGGGCATTTTGAGAAAAATATGTTTTTAGTTTTTAATATGTTACTGTTTTTCTATTTGAATCTTCTTCTTTTTTTGTTTGCTTTTAAGCCTTTAATGTTTGTTAAACTATTGTTAAATAATTACACGTAGCATAATTTCGTTGCTCCACATAATTATTTATAATAAATGATATAATAGAATTATAAAAATTAAATAAAATTATAAAAAATAAAGAAGAAAAAAAAAAAGAGATAAGTTATGTAAATTAAAAAAAATAAACAGATCAATCCAACCACCAATTGGTCTTGGGTGGCCAAATTAGCCATATTTTCACATGGTAGACCACAGCATACTAAAAATGTTTCTTTCAACCCACTTATTTTGTTGGGGCCATTCCAATCTTTAGGTAATTCGAACCATCTTTTCTTTCTATTTCAGCATTTTTCTTTTCTATTTTTTGAATTGTTTTCTATTTTTATATTAATTTACTTAATTACTATATATGTAATTATATTATTTAATTAAACCAATTACATGGATCAATCAAAGGCCACTAACGAAAAATGTAACAATGCTAAAAGAAGCACTCAATTCATAAACTTTTACAACTATTAAAGATTCAAATATACAAAAGAAAAAGTACGACTCAAATAAAAGAAAGAAAAAAATAGTAGAACGTTAATAATTCTAATTGATCGAGCCATTTGTCATGGTCTGAGAATTTGAGGGCGAGTGAGGGTCTTGAATTTAGGCGTATTGCATGGTCAATGGCGTCAGCAAGTAGTTTGTTTGTAGGATTGAGTATTTTCTGAAGGTAGGATTGGTCTCCTATGAGCAAATTGATCGAGAGTTGATGTCACTTTCCTGAATTTGGCTATGATAGGTAGAAAGCAATTGTGATGTTGAGCCTCCCAAAATATATGGGGACTTGTAACAATGCCAAAGGCCACTCGTTAAGAAAGATAGGTTTGAAATAGTCCTAAGGGAAATTAGAAGAGAAGGTTAGCTTGCCATCCACAATACAAGTAGAATTATCGATTTACAGGATGGTTTACGGATGAATGGATGGTTAAGCGCCACATGAGCACTTTGTAGGAGTTGAATCTCTCATCCCATGACACCATTCATAGTGTTGTTTGAAAAAATATAAATGAACGAAAACAATGAAAACAAAGGTTGAGATCTCTACCTACCCTTTTCCTTATTTTCTCTAACTTTTATTTTAAAGAAGTAAAATTATTAGTTTATATTTTCCTCTTTTCTGATATGGCATGTCATATAGTAGTACAAATAACATGTTTTGATTCAATTGTGGTTTTTGAACAGTTATAAGACTCGGACGTTGAAATTGAAAGAAAAAGTGAGTTGGTATAAAAATGATGGTAGAAGTTATATGGTGATATTTACCTCAATATAGGTAAACTCTTTTTTCTTTTAAGTGACTTAATCAGCAAAATTTAGAGCTTTTATTTTTATATTATACTTAATATGGTGACATTACAGTAACATTACCCAATTTAAACCATTCATTTATTAAAATTTAATATATACCATTCATTCCATTAAAATAACTTAACTTGTTACTTAGACATCAAGTCAATAAATTTTATAAATAAAAAACAAAGAGGCTAATTGACAAATAATATTAAATGATATAATAATAACCTCTTATAGCAGTTTATATTAGCCGGTGATAACATTAGTATAGAAAAATCCATTTAATAATGTAGATACGATTCATGTAGGAGCAGTTATTATCTTTTGAGTCAGAGGGGCCAAAAACCAAATAGTGACTTCTCTCTCCTCTGGTAGTGTGAGAAAATTCCTCTCAGTAGTAGTGGGAGCCTATGCACCGGAGCGTGCTGTCTGTTTTTTGCCAGTTTGCTTTACTAGCTCTAGTACTACTGCTATTTTTCCTGATTGTCATCACGCATGATGCATTCTACATCCCACAGCCACTATTATATGCTATTTCTCCTTTCACAAAACCCTAGCTGCCACAACCCCTATGCATTGTTAGCCGCATTTAAGATAAAAATTCGTAAACACTTCCAACCATTGTAGACATCTGCATACATTGCCTTACATTTCTGTGTCATTATTGTATTAGTATCGGCCTATTTGTGTTTAATTCTGACTCCAGGTTGGTTTATTAGCATAGTATCCTAGTATTGGGTTCTCATGCTCATTCATATCTTTAATTACAGAACTTATTCTCCTTAAATATCTTTCTACTCCACTATTAGTTCACATCATTTTGTAACTACGGCTCTTCTTGTCTTTGCTCTGTTTTATCCCTTTGGATCCGTGTAGTGATGTAATCCTTTTGCTTACTGTTCCTGGGTTACTCACGGATATCTTTGACAAAGGTAAAGCTCCTTTAATGTCCCAAGAGTTGGAAAATACAGAAGAGCTTAGTCTGGTACTGGATGTCAACCCAACTTGCAGTGAAAGTGAGGAACTCATGTTAATAGGTCGTATTGTCTCGGATAAGGCATTAAATAGGCCGGTGGTTATGAAAATTTTGAGGAAAGCATGAGAAAACTTTGGCGAGGTCACATTCTCAGCAACTGGCCTAAATAAGTATATCCTCAGCTTCAATAACCAAAACACAGTAAAGGAGATACTGAAGGAAGGACTGTAGTTTGTTCTAGGACATGTGCTGGTTCAAGAAAAGTGGAAACACGACTGTAACTTGGAGGAAATTCCACTGAACAGAGCAGCTTTTTGGGTCTAAATCCATGGTCTAAAATTAGATCAAATGACGAACCGAAATGCAAAATTGATAGGTAATTTACTGGGTGAATTACAACAATGCTAATCGGTCACTTTACAGAATGGCATAAGAAGAAGTTTTCTCAAAATCAGGGTCAAGATCAATGTTAATGAGCCCCTAAAAGAGGATACGTGGGCTGGTAGGCATACAGGAGAAAAATACAAAGTATTCTTCAAATATGAGTGCTTATCTGACTTTTGCTTCCGTTGTGGCAAATTGAGCCACCTAGCGAAGCAATGTAACTCTACAGAAGGCTCGAGTAGCACATTTGGCCCTTCTTTGTGAGCATCAAGGGTTAGAAATGGATTTTGGTCAGGTTTTAACTTTAACAAAAACTATAACGTACCTTGAAAACAGGATGAAAAGTAGTAACCAAATGGCAACCCCTCTTAAAGACACCCCAAAAAACCTTTACACCAACCTTTTCCTAACCTAAATCACCAGCTCCAACAACAGTAGTCTTCACCAAGTATCAACAATCACACCTTTGTCTGCTGCAGAAAATTCTGTATCCCTTTCACTTAATACTACCCAAGAATCCCATGACTAATCAAGCCCCACCTTTCCATTAATAGACCAGACACACACTTCTACCCTACTTTCACCTCCTCAACTTGTCAAACACTCTATGGACCTTATCTCAACCCCTCGGAAACCAAACAGCATTGCTGGAACCCATGAAAAAACCACACATTCACCTTCTATCCCTCTCATTAGACCTGCAATAACAAGATCACCTTCAATCTATTTCATGGAGCCACCCCTTGAAGAATCAGATCTCAACTCTAGTACTCCTAAAATCATTGAAGCATCAAGGGTAGTTAGTTAAAATAAGGAAAGAATTGAAAATCAAGGTGTAACTACAGCATTGCAAAAGTTGAATTTAAAGAGAGCAAATGATAATGAGTTGCTATGTTATCCAAAAAGAATGAAACTTGACATCAAACTCTTTCATTTTGAAACAGAACCTGTCTTTTCTGTGGGTTAAATTGATGACTCAGGGCCAAAGAAAAACAAGAAAGGAAGGAAGAGCAAGATAGTGAAGTTGGAAGATAGATTACTTCATGAATCTTCATGAATCTTTAGTGGACGTAGAAATTAAAGATGCATCAAATGCTAATTTCAATGTTGGTGGTGGCTGGCCTTCAATAGCCACACGGGAGCTATGAAGTTCATGAGCTGGAACTATGAAGGACTTGGTCGATCCTTAATAGTTCAAAACCTTATGCGACTAGTCAATAAATACAATCTAACTTTAATTTTTTTGATGAAAACAAAAAATTCTACTAAGTATGTTGATGGTTTAAGGCATCGTCTAAGATTTTTGAGTGCATTTTATGTTCCACCTTTGGGGCTTTTAGGTAGCTTAACGCTATCATTGAATAGTGATCTAGATTTTTATGTGGCTGATGCATGCAAGAATTGGCTAGTCATGGAAGTTAAGATTCATGATGGTCTTTTAATAGGATGTTTTTCTTGGATTTATGGCCCAAATGAGGATAGGAGCAAAAAAGAACTTTAGAGGAATATCATAAATCTCTCTCGAGGTGTTAAAGGGCCTTGGGTTTGCATAGGTGATTTTAACGAACTTATGTACGAATATGAAAAAAGTGGTAGGAGGGCTAAAAATAGAAAACATATGGAAGCTTTTCGTGATACGGTAAGTGAGGCAAACTTGTAAGATCTAGGCTACTAAGGACAAAAATTTACTTAGCTTAACAAGTGCTTTTCGAGAGTCCTTGTTAAAGAGAGGATTAATAGATGCTTGGCATCTATGGATTGGATTGAGGCTTATCTTAGAACTTAAGTTGATCATCACCCAGCAGTAAGATCAAACCATGCAGCCCTTATTGTAGATATGGAAAAGAATGATGTTAGGGAGTCAAGAAGGTTCAAATTCGAAAACCTCTAGCAAGGTTCAAAATGTAAAGCTATCATCCAACGAAATTGGAACCAAAATGCTTAAATGGGTCTTAAGTTACTGCTAGGAAACCTAAAATGGTGTAAAACAGATCTTATGAATTGGAGC
Organism: Lumnitzera racemosa; assembly: GCA_024138005.1. Lineage (NCBI taxonomy): Eukaryota > Viridiplantae > Streptophyta > Magnoliopsida > Myrtales > Combretaceae > Lumnitzera > Lumnitzera racemosa. The sequence goes on from JAMXBC010000004.1 coordinate 112,274,239, forward strand.
AGAAGAGCGGTCCCCAATAATAGAGCTGAAGTGGAAAAATTAATTGAGAAGCTAGGGGCATTACAAGTGATGCAAACTGCAACCAAGAATGGACAAGTTTGGTCACTGAATAGGTCTCAACTTACCAAAAGTTTGAAAAAAGTGATGAGGAATGCACAAAAGAGTGAACAAAAGGGTAAGTAAAACTCATGAACGGCTCTAAAGGATATGACACACTAATGGAACTTTCAAGAAATCACGACACAACTCAATCTAATGCACGAATTGGTCCTGTAAGGTTACTCTCTATTTAGCCTTACTTAAGGTTTAGGATAAGTGTGAAATGGAAGTAACAAGTAGTGTTTACAAGAGAGAAGAAATGTCAACTATATTAATGGTAATATGATTATTATGGCTACAAATATAACGGGTATTTATACCCAATAAGTTATGGCAATTTGCCTAAAAAAGGAAAAAACAAAAAGGGTATTACCTTAAAGAAGTAATGTATAAGAATACAAAAGGGTAAAAATGAATATTCAAAAAAAGTAATGATTAGTGTAGTAGATCGTTCATATGGTCTTACCGTCGGAGGATGTAGACAAAAGAGTACAAATAAATTGCTTGTTTGGTAGGGGTGACTGAAGATTAGTCTAGTATCATTCTGATGCAAACCGTGACTAAGAACAGATAAGGCCAGTCGTTAAATCGGTCCAAGTTTACAGAAAGCTTAAAAATGGGTAATGAGAAAAGGTACGAAAGGGTAAAGAAACGAGGAATGAAAACAGCAAGCAACACTTACGAATAGCTCCAGAGGATATGATGTACTAATGGAACTTCCAATGACTCATGACATAATTCGATATGATGCTCAAATTGGTCCAATGAGATTATTCACCACCTAACATTACTTAAGGAAAAGATAAAATTGATGTCAAGATTAAACAATAATGTTTATGCGAGGAAGAAAAGTATTCAATTATATCGAAGGTTATCTAATCCTTACAACTATACGTGCAATGGTATTTACACCTATAAGTTAGGGTAACTTGCCTAAAAAGGAAAAGACAAAAGGGACATTTCGTAAAGAAGTAATGTACATGATACAAAAGGGTAAAAATAAATATATAAGAAAAACAATCATTGATGTTACAAATTCTACACATGATATTGTACACGTGGCGATGTTGCATTAGTAAGATTGTTAAGAGATGCGGACAAAAAGTATGAACAAATGGGTTTGTCCGAGCAAGGCTGGCCTAGTTAGTCCGATCTTTCTTTCTCGACTTCTTGACAAAGAAGATGCCGAGTAATTGGTCTACTCGATGCTGGAGAGTATTCATCAACTCGGCATACTACAGAGTAATAGGTGGTCATACAATATAGCATTAAAGGTAACTCGGCAAGGAAGTACTTAGCCTCGACAAGGGTTGGTTAAAACAGGAGGATTTATCATTTAAGCCCCTTTAGTCCTCAAGCTCGGTTGTGGGTAAGAGGTCCAGTAGCCTGATTCCCATCATTCCTTCCAGGTTATTTTGGATTTAGGATCAAATCTGAATGGTGTTCGCTTAGTTCTTTGTCAGGGTGATATGAACTGAGGTCAGCAATATTAAAGGTGTCAGAAACCCCATAGTCCTCAGGCAGTTCTAGCTTGTAGGCATTGTCACTGATTTTTTAGAGGATTCCAAAAGGTCTTTTCGCTTTTACAGACAATTTGTTCTTCCTTTCATCCGGGAACCATTTCATTCTAAGGTATAGCCATACTAAATTTCCCAATTGAAATTGTTTGATCGACCTACCCTTGTTCTTTTCTCGCCTTTTTCTGGCAGCTTAGTCGATGTGCCAGGTGACCTTGTCATAAATGTGTTGAACAGATTGTGCTTTGGCCAAGGTGTCAGGGTCCACTTGTACAGGTGCTGGTATAAGGGCATGGTCGAGAGGTAATTCAGGATTGAATCCATCGACTACCTCGAAGGGAGTCTACTTAGTGACATCATGTACAGTTTGATTATAGGTGAACTTCACTACCAGTAGGCAGATGTCCCAATCAGCTAAGTTCTTGCCTACTATAGCTCAGAGCAGTGACCCCAAAGTACAATTAACCAACTCTGTTTGGCCATCAGTTTGGGGGTGACATGAGATACTAAAGAGTAATTTGGTTTTCAATCGACGCCATAGGGTTCTCCAAAAATGGCTCAAGATCTTCGAGTCTCTATCGGAGACTACACTTCTCGACATGCTGTATATCCGCACAATCTCCTATAAGAAAAGTGAAGCAATAGCTAAAGTATCGTTAGTTTTAGTGTAGGGCACAAAGTGTGCCATTTTATTGAATCAATCTACAACAACCATTACAAAATCTTTGCCTTGGGTAGTTCACGGCAATCCAAGAACAAAGTCCATACTCAGTTCAGTCCATGGCCTCATCAGAACAAGTAAGGTCATTACTTTCCTTTGTTCGGCTTAGCACGTAGCCTTTTTACATAAACACAGCTTTTGACAACTCAATACACATCTTTTCGCATTCTTGGCCATTTAATAGCTCACAGGTCCTCTTCTTTCCAAAGTATCCGGAGAGTCCTCCCTTATAGGCTTCCCTAATTAATAATTCACGTTAGGAACAAGTCGACGCATAGTTTCCCTCCTCAAAATAGATAGCCATTCTCTACATAGTACTCATTCACTATCCTCTCATCTACACATCGCGAAATTATTGGTCCAAAGTGTGAATCCCCAGAGTACTATTCTTTAATACTTGCAAAACCAAACAACATGTTCTGCAGTTCTGATAAAAGCGCATGTCTTCTCGAAAGAGTATCTACAACTACATTGCTCTTTCCTTGCTTATATTTAATTACAAAATTAAACCTCTCAAGGAATTCAACTCATTTTGCCTACCGCTTTGACAACTTGGTCTAACTTCGAAGATACCTCAACAATCCATGGTCAGTACATACGACAAATTCTCTCGACAATAAGTAATGTTACCATACTTGCATTGCTTGGATCAATGCCAAAAGTTCTTTGTCATATATGGAATAGTTCAATTATGTTCCTCGGAGCTTTTCACAGTGGAAGGCAATTGGTCAGCTTTCCTTCATACGGATAGCGCTTATTCTAACGCCCGATGAGTCGCATTCCAATTCAAAAGTTTTGTTAAAGTTAAGTAATACTAACACCAGGGCAAAGGTCAATCTTTCTTTTATGTCGGCAAAACTCCTCTCCTCCCTTTCTCCCTCATCGAAAGTTCGTGTTTTTTTTTTTGTTAGTTCAGTAAGTGGCACGTTGATGGTGCTGAAATTCCTGATAAACCTTCTATAAGATGAAGTCAATCCATGGAAACTTCTTACATCAACATAAGTAGTAGGAGTCGGCCACTCGACAATTGCCTTGATCTTCTTATCATCGACTCGCAAGCCCCCTCCATTGACTACATACCCCAAGAATACCACTTCCTCTTGGCAGAAGTAACATTTCTTTAAATTGCCAAATAATCTCTCAGCACGAAGGATATCCAAGATTGCTCTGAGATGTTTATAGTAACTAGGCATGTTGGTACTATAAACAAGGATGTCATTAAAGTACACCACGATATACTTCCTTATAAGATGTCTTAGCACATGGTTCATAAGCCTCATAAAAGTGCTTGGGGCATTCGATAAGCCGAAGAATATGACCATCTACTCGTAAAGTCCATGTTAAGTATTGAACGCAGTATTCCACTCGTCTCCTAGTCTCATGCGGATTTGATGGTAGCCGGATTTAAGATCAATCTTGCTGAAAATATTGGCTCCACTTGGCTCCTCCAACATGTCTTCTAGCCTCGGGATCGGATACCTGTATTTGATGGTGATTTTATTTACGACTCAGCTATCAACACACAGTCACTAGGTTCCATCCTTCTTCAACACTAGAAGTGCAGGCACAGCATAAGGGCTGAGACTCTCTCTCACAGAACCTCTCTCTAACAACTCATTGACTTGACGATGGAGTTTAAAAGCCTGCTTGGGATTCATCTAATAAGTTGGCTTATTCAAAAATGTAGCGCTAGGTACTAAGTCAATGCAATACTCCATGCCTTGAGTTGGGGGCAACCCCTCAGATAACTACTCGGGGAACAGGTCAGTATAGTCATTTAGCAACTCCTTGATTTCCTAGGGTAACTCACCTCGCTCCTTCACTTCCAATAGTCACCTGACTAACAATAGGGTAGGCTCGTCAGTATTGATGGCCTCTCAAAGCTCGGCTCTACTCATCACTAGAGCTTACTACGATCTACGAATGAGTTTTCTCTATAACTTGTAAACTTCTCTCGAAAGCATCGGATTCAATATGATCTTCCAACCATCTTTTTCTAACATATACGTGTTCCTATAACTATCATATATAACTCTCCTATTAAATAACTACGGCCTACCCAATAACATGTGGGAAGCGAACATAAGCAGCACATCACAGAAAATCTTGTCAGAGTAATTCCCTATAGTGATTAACAGCAGTATTTGCCAAGTAACATGTAATGCTCATCTCTCACTCAACCAGTATAACGTGTATAGCCTAGGATGTACAACAGTCAGTAGTTTCAGTTTTAAAACAAGATCGTTGATGTGACATTGGTGCAACTTCCACTATCCATAATAAGAGCATACATCCGTTCATTCACTTTACAGGTAGTATGAAACAAATTCTCCCTCTACTCCTCCTCTCGTGGGGGTTCCATGCTCATAGTACATTGGGCAACCATAAGTAATTGGTCCAAATCCTCAGGAAACACGTCCTACTTAATCAGTTCTTTCTCGGCACTTTCCTTCTTAGTAGGAACCTCCTCCTCCTCGAGTTCATCATCCGTGCTCTCTACTCCTAACTTTGGGATGTCTCCTTTAATGACTATCATTCTTCGATTCGGGCACTACGTAGCCATATATTCGAACCCTTGACACTTGAAGCACTTGATCTGGCTGATCTTCTTGCTAGACCCTTATCCCTTTTCATATGTTCAGGTTGGCATTACATCTTTAGGTTGGCCTTTTTGCTCGGCTCTGACATCAACTCTTCTGTTCGGCTCGCTACTAGATTGAGCTCGGTGACTTACCTGTCCTAGTCGGCTAGTCAGCATTCTGGTCGTTACTCGACTCCTTCTTTGTCTCTCTACTCGCTGGCCAATCTTAACAGCTTTATCCATCATGTCAAGTTGTTGGAGCTCCATAATGTTTCAGATGTCTCCTCTCAACTTAGTAATAAACCTTAAGACTATTTGAGGTGGTGGTTCCTCCACTTCACATCTTATCATAAATAGTTGGAATTCTTGAACATATTCATCATCTGTTCGGCTTCCTTATCTCAGCTCCTGAAGCCAAGTGAAAGTATCTTAAAGATAAATTTCCGGCACAAACTTGTTTATAAGTATCCTGTTTATCTCGGGCCAGGTGTTAATCTCTCAATACCCCTCTCTTCTTCTCATGGCCTAAAAATTCTTTCATCACATGGCGGTATATCCAGAAAATTCAACAGCAACAGTCCTCACTTTTTCATAATCCTCATATTAATAGTAATCAAATACATGCTCCACCTTCTCTTCCCAATCTAGACACTCGTCGGCATTCCCAGATCTATTGAAACTCGAAATCCGAAGCTTCACATGGTCAGATACTCTAGGGAGTCATGCACACTTCTCTTCAAAATACTCTTCTTCCTCCTCATCAAGCTCCCTCAGGTTTATCATTTGCCTTACCCATCCGCCAGCTCCTCCACCTCGAACTGGTTGAGCTAGGTTTTGATCTCTAACGGGTTAAACAGCTTGTGGAGTATTTTACGCGCCCTCAGTGGGTTGGCAAGACAGGGCGTGGATAGCTCGTGTTAAATCTACCAAGAGGTTAGCTACCTCATCAAGTCTCTCATTAGTATTTCTATGAGTTCCTTAAGATTGTCGTCTATGGTAGACAACTCCATTGTCATCACCAACATTAACATTTATACTTGGGTCTGTTGTTTTTCCTCACAGATTCAAATTCAAACAAACATTTCATAAGTGAATAGCTAACAACATAGCAGTTAAATGAACACAGTAACTTACTTTGTTTCTTACACACAAAATAGAGTATAACAGAATTCAAGAAGAACTAACTATAGCCCACACAAAACCTCCGCTTTAATACCAAGATTATGCGAACCATGACCAAGAACAGACAAAGCCAATCATTAGATGGGTTGAAGTTTGCAAAAAGCTCAAAAACAGTAAGCAACACTTATGAACAGTTCTAGAGGATATGACGTACCAATGGAACTTTCAAGGGCTCATGGCAAAATTCGATATAACATACGAATTGGTCCAATGAGGTTACTCACCACCTAACCTTGCTTAAGAGAAAGAATAAGAGTAATGCCGAGAGTAAACAACAGTATTTACGTAAAGAAGAAATGTATTCAATTATATTGAAGGTAATCTGATCCTTATAGTTACAAGTACAAAGGTATTTATACCTGTAAGTTAGAGCAACTTGTCCAAAAGGGAAAAGATAAAAAAGACATTTTCTAAAGAAGCAATGTACATGATACAAAAGGATAAAAATGAATATACAAGGAAACCAATCATTGGTGCTACAGATTCTATACATGATACTATATATGTAGCGATGCTGCATTGGTAAGGTTATTAGGAGATATAGATAAAAAGTACAGACAGATGAGTTTGTCCAAGTAAGGATGGCTTAGTCAGTCCAGTCTCTCTCTCTCTTAGCTTCTCAGCAAGAAAGATGCCGAGTAATTGATTGGCTCGACACTGGAGAGTATTCATCAACTCAATATACCATAGAGTAATGGGTGGTCATACAGCACTGCATTAAAGGTAACTCGGCAAGGAAATACTCGGCTCCAATAAGGGTTGGTTAAAACAAAAGGATTCGTCATACCAAGCTCTTTAGTTTACAGGCTCGGCTGCAAATAAGAAGTCTAATAGCCTGATTCCCATCACATTCTCTCGGCCTCTCGACAAGAGTGAAATTAAGTAAGTGGTGAACTCAGACATGAGTATGAGAGAGTAAGGATTGGCTATTGTCTTAGTATTCTGTATTTCAGTACACAATCTCTAAGAAATGGGCAGTCATTTAGCTCGACATGCAAAATGGTTCGACAAGGAGATACTCGGCTTCAGTAGGAGTTTATTGGAGCAAGATGATTCACCTTGCCAGTCCCTTTAATCCTTAGGCTCGGTTGCAGGTCAATAGTCCAGTAGCTTGATTTCTATCATTCCCTTCAGGTTGATTTGGATTTGGGATCAAATCTTAATGATCTTTGTTCAGCTTTCTGTTAGGGTGACATGGACTGAGATTGGTAATGTTAAAGGAGTCAAATACCCATAATCTTTGGGCAGCTCCAACATATAAGCATTATCATTTATCTTTTGAAGGATCTTAAAGGGTCCTTTAGCTCTTGTAGATAGATTATTTCTCCTCTTATTTAGAAACCATTCCTTGTTGAGATGCAGCCACACTAAGTCTCTTAACTAGAATTATTTAATTGTTCTACCCTTAGCCTTCTCTCATAGTTTTCTGGCAACTTGGTCAATATGCTGAGTAACTTTGTGATAGACATGCTGAAGGGACTATGTTTCGGCTCTCGCGTCAAGGTTATTGTAAGCCCCACAACCAACTACTCGTGGTTTCGATCAGTTAAAGGATTCGATTGAGCTTAAATTATAAAGTAAAGCTAGAAATATTAGTAAAAATTATCCCATAAGTTTGAATTTAAGAAAATGAGTAATAAAACAAAAGAATATAAAATTTCTAAATTTTAAGTATATTACTCTTTATTTATCGAAAATGCGTAAAATGCATTCCGATTATTAAAAAATTACTAAAAATAAATTATATGCACACTAAAAATTATAAAATAATCTAAATAATATTTAGGAATATTTATTTGTGGGTAAAAATATGCATAATTACTTAAAATACGCGAAATGCGCTAAAATAATACTAAATAATTAAAGAAAATTCATAATTAATTAAGGAAAAATCAAGAAAAATGAGGAAAAATCTATAATTGAGGCATGGCAATCTGGAATTGAAGAAATAAAAGCAACCAATCAAATTACAACAAATAGAAAGTAAGAAAAAGAATAGATAAGGTAATTGTTAAATCAATTTAATGCCCAATAATTCCCTAAGACCTCTATAAATACCCCAAATTTTTCAGAAACTCATTTTGAATGTCTGGAAGTTTAGAAAATTAGAGAGAGGCGGAATTGAGAGGAAATTAGAGTTTTACAAAAAAATTACACATTTGGTGCTTCTAAGGAGAACCTAGACCCAACGAACACCTGAGAGTAAACGACCACCACCACCACCACCACATGGTGGTGGCAGCACCCAGACCGGCCGATAAGGCTATAGCAACTGGTGGTGGCCGGAGTTACCCATACTTGTGAGTTCGATTTCTAACTCGATTTTGTTTAATTTTGTAAAAATATTAAATATTCTTAAAAAATTATGAAACTTGTTATTATGGAATATTTTTGTATGTATTTTTTAAGAAAAATATTATTTTGATGAAAATATATCTCGTAATACATGGTCCTTAAGAAATTGAACAAAACCGAGCATATTTAGAATTAGAAATAAAAAATCTTAGGAGTGTATTTTTTATCTCAAAATTTTTGTGTAGACTACTTAGATGATATAGAACAGTGGCATGAAGCCCTTTTAAAAAAATTAATTTTTAAAATTTTTAGATAATTTTTAAGCTTTAAAATGATGCATAAAATAGGTTATCTTTTGTTAATTAAGTAATTAAATAGTTAATTACTGATTTAGTAAATCATTATATGTTTTAAGATGTTCAAATTTGATGAAGTATGATATTTGTATCCTTTACGGCGCTGGATGTAATTATTAGGGTAATTATATAGTAAATAAGTAATCGAGAAAAATAGTAAATTTTAAGTTAATTTTGTAAATTAGGGTAATTAGTTGTAAAATCTGATTTGGGATAAATTTAGACATTTTGAAATATTAATTGATCTTTGGAGATGGTAATTAAAGTGATAGAAATATTAGATGTGTATTATGTACATAATAAGTGATAATACATAATATGTAATTATTGGAAATATAATAAATAGAAGATATTAGGATAAAAATTGATATTATATAAATAATATGAATATATAATAAATTTGATTGAAAACTTTAATTTAGGTAATTATATGAAAAATGTAAAAATTTCTCACATCAAGAGTAAATTTGGTATACTAATAAGGATTTAAGTGTATTGAGTAAAATAAAATACTAACTAAGGGTAATTGTGATATTTAGTGTACCCAAAATAATGTGATTAATTTCATATTATGAGTTGAAACGAGTTTCTAGGATTTGTGTATAAAACAGTACTTAAAAATTTAACTAGAACCTAATTTAGAAATCGATGTGGAAATTGAGCCCGAACCTAGCTCTAAACCCAGAATAATTGTAAAAGATTTGAGAACCTAGATAATTGGACATATTAAACCCTAAACCAAAGATAATAATAAGTGTTATAGGATAAAAACTAATTTATCACAGTTATATGAAAACTGAGACAACGTTGGCATTATAGGGATGATCGGCAATGGCCTAAGCGAGTCGGATCTCGAGTAAGCGAGCAAAGGGTCAAGGTAAGTTAGGATTAATATGTTTTTGTATTTTGGAGGCTTAAGATTATACCTGATTGTGATTGTTAGATTGTTGGCTGTGTGCATGTGCTTAATTATGAGTGATACTATGATTTTGTTTATTGTTTTGACTTGTATTATATAAAGTGATCGATCACCCTAAACTAAACTTAACAAAGATATAACTTGTAAACATAAATCGGACCTATATAGCAACCCATTAGGGGAAACCTAGGATTCTTCGACTAAATATCGACCCCTTTGAAAGGGATGGCGTTGGATAGCATAATGGGTCCCTTCTTCATCCTTAGTCAAACTAAGTAACAGGTGAAGAGGTCGCGATAAGGGTGAAGTTAATGGTTTGAAGGTAGTCGCAAGAAAAGCAATGTCTCCATTGTACAAGCCTGGGTTTGGTCGTAAGTTGTTGCATTTATTGCAACTCCTCAACTCGGATTAGAGCAGGCGCAATTTCTCTAATCTCACAACGGGCCAAACAACATCCTATGATGGCATTTACTTGAACATGCATTGCACCTAATGATTTGGTTGATAACTTTGTTTGTGTTGGTGGTATAGTTTTAAGTCCTCTGTCCTGACTTACTAAGCTGTGGTTGCTCACATCTCTATAGACATCATTGCAAGTGCTAGCTAAGAAGCAGCTTACAACTATCCTAAAGCTAGTAACTGTTGGATCCTAGGGAATGAGGAAAAACATTTGAAGAATAAACATATATTTTTAAGGTCTAACATTTTATTTTAGAGTTTTTCATTTCTGAATAATGTATTAACTAGGAAATAGATTACGGTGAAACGTTATGAACGTTAATTGTAATAATTAAATTCTAGTGTCTATATATATGTAAATGACTTATTTAAATTACGAATCGTTTACTTTAAAGCGGGTTAGTCGCAGACGCCTTGTATAGATCAAATCTAAAATAGTGGTTGTAAAGCCAACTTCTATTTTAGAATGATTTGCACGGCAGGGCTATTACGACTTTGCCGCTTCAGGGCATGACAGTTGTCTCACTTGGATTTAAGTACAAGGGTGTGATCGAGGGGCAACTCGAGATTAAAACCATCAATAACCTTAAAGGAGGTCTGCTTAGTGGTGTTATGTACTATTCGGCTGTAAGCGAATTCAATCATTAGTAAGCAGGCGTCCTAATTAGCCAAGTTCTTGCTCACTGTAGATCGAAGCAGCAATCCCAAAGTGGGAATGACTACCTCTGTTTGGCCATTCATTTGGGGGTGATAGGAAGTACTAAATAGTAGTTTAGTCCCCATTCATCGGTACAAAGTTATCTACGTTTGTGTTATAGAGATGATTGACGAACCTATAATAGTACTGAAACCACGTTTGAAAACGGGCTTCATAGCACTGTTCTATATCATCTAAGTAGTCTGCACAAAAATTTTGAGCTCAAAACTACACTCCTAAGGTCATTTATTTCTAAACCGAAACATAGTCAATTTGCATGATTTTTTAAGGATCATATATCACGAGGCATATTTTCATCAAAATAATATTTTTTCTAAAAACTACATACAAAACTATTCCAAAATAATAAGTTTCATAATTTTCTACGAATATTTACTATTTTTACAAAATTATACAAAATCGGGCTGAAAATTGAACTCACCAATTTATGTGGCTCCTGCCACTGTCGGTGGCCATGGGTCTGTCGGCCCACCTGGGCGCTGCCACCACCATGTGGTGGTGGTGATTGTCCACCCCCAGCTGCTCGTCCACCCCCAGCTGCTCATCGAATCTAGGTTCTCCTTACAAGCCCTAACTGTACAGTTTTCTTAACTTTTTTTTTCTAACCCTAATTTTTCTCTCAATTTCGCCTCTCTCTATTTTTCTCACTCTCTAAACTGACCAAACGAGCTTTTGAAAAATTTGGAGTATTTATAGAACTTTAGGGGAATTATTGTGCCTTAATAAGACAAGACAATTGCCTTATCTCTTCTTTTTTCCACTTTCTATTTATTACATTTTAATTGGTTGATTTTTTTTCTTTCATATCAGATTGCTACGCCCAACTTATGGACTTTTCCATATTTTTCTTGATTTTTCCTTAATTAATTATGATTTTTTTTAATTATTTATTATTATTTTAGCACATTTTGCTTATTTTAAGTAATTATGCGTATTTCTATATACATGTAAATTCATATATAGTACAAATAAATATTTCTAAATATTATTTAGGTTATTTTATGATTTTTAAGATACATATAATTTATCTCTAGCGATTCGTTAATTATCGGAATGCATTTTACACATTTTCGATAAATAACGAGTTATATACTTAAAATTTGAAATTTTTATATTCTTTTATTTTATTTTTTATTTTCTTAAATTCAAACTTACAAGATCATTTTACTAATATTTCTAACTTTATTTATAATTCAGGCTTAATCGGATTTTTCAACCGATTGAAACCTTGAGTAATTAGATTTAAGGCTAACAAATAAATTCTCTTGACAACAGATAATGCTACCAGACTTACAGTATTCGGCTTAGTGCTAAGAGTTCCTTATCATATACGAAGTAGTTTAGTTGAGATCCTTTGAGATTCTCATTGTGGCAAGCAATTGATCAACCTTCTTGCAGTAGGATAGTGCCTATCCTAAAGCCTGATGTGTCACACTCGAACTCAAATATTTTTTTCAAGTCAAGTAGAACTAGTATAGGGGCGAAAGTCAATCTTTCCTTCACTTCGGAAAAAATCTTCTCTTCCTTTTCTCCCCATCAAAAGTCGATATTCTTCTTTATCAATTTAGTAAGGAGTGTAGCGAGGGTACTGAAATTCCTAATGAATCTCCTATAGAAGGAAGCCAATCCATGAAAACTTCTCACTTCAGTATGAGTAATAAGAGTTAGCCACTCGACAATTGCTCAAATCTTCTCATTATCCATACGTAACCCTCCTTTACTTACTATATAGCCCAAGAATGCCACTTTCTCTTGGCAAAAGCAACATTTCTTAAGGTTATCGAATAATCTTTCAACATGAAGAACATTTAGTACAGCTAGGAGATGTTCACAGTGACTTGGCATGTCAGCACTATAAACTAAGATATCATCAAAGTACACCACGACACACTTCCCTATTAGATGTCTCAGCACATGATTCATCAGTCTCATGAAAGTACTCGGGGCATTCAACAAGCCAAATGACATGACCATCAACTCATAGAGCCTATGCCAAATTTTGAATAATATGTTCCACTCATCTCCTGGCCTCATCTGAATTTAATGGTAGCCAAACTTCAAATTAATCTTGATAAAGATCTTGACTCTACTTAATTCATCTAACATATCTTTCAATCTCGGAATAGGATACCTGTATTTGATTGTAATCTTACTCACAGCTCGACTATCTATACATATTTGCCAAGTTCCATCCTTTTTCGGCATTAAAGCGTCGGTACAACACAAAGGATAAAACTTTCCCTAACATATTTTCTCTCCAACAACTCATTAACTTAGCGTTAGAGTTCATAAACCTATTCGGAACTCATCTAATATGCTGCCTTATTCGATAGGCCGGCGCTAGGTATTAATTTAATGTACTGTTATGTGCCTCGAAGTAGAGGTAACCCCTTGGGTAACTGTTCCGGGAACAAATCGGCATATTCATCTAGTAGCGCTCTCACTTCCTGGTAGTTCACCCCACTCCTTCATTTCTAATAAGTGTCTTACCAACATAAGACCTGGCTCATCAACATTGATAGCCTCTTGAAGCTCAACTCTACTCATCATTAGAGTCTTCTTCAGTTCGTAAGTAAGTTTAGCCTGTAGTTTGTTAACTTCACTCAACGACATCGGGTTTAATGTAATCTTTCAACCATCCTTCTCGAATATATATGTGTTCTTATATCCGTCATGGATAACTCTTCTATTAAACAACTATGGTCGACCAAATAACACATGTAAGGCACACATGTAAGGCGCACATAGGCAGTACATCGTAAAGAATTTCGTCAAAGTAATTTCCAATAGTAATCAACAGTAATACTTGTCGAGTGACATATAGAGCTCCCTTCTCACTTAGCCAATACAATTTGTATAGCCTCGGGTGTACAATAGTCGTCAATTTTAACCTTATGATCAAATCGATTAATACGACATTGGTGCAATTGCTACTATCAACAATTAATGCACTCACCCGATTAATTATCCTACAGGTTATATGAAATAAGTTCTCCCTCTACTCTTCCTCTTGTGAGGGTTATAAGTTCATTGCACGTCAGACAACTTAGACCAACTAATCTAAGTCTTCAACGAACACATCCTCCTTAATCAACTCATCATCATGAGAAACTTCTTTCTTAGTAAGGTTCTCCTCTTCAGGTTCCTCATCAATACTTTCCACTTCCAACTTCGAGACGTCTCCCTTGATAACCATAGTTTTTCAATTCGAGCACTAAGCAGTCATATGTCTAAACCCTTAGCACTTGAAGCACTTGATTTGGTTCGTCGTTCTACTAGATCCTTACCCTTTCTCATAAGTATGGGTCAATATGGCACTATCAAGTCAGCCCTTCTATTCTACTCGAACATCTACCTTTCAAATCAACTTAGTACTTAACTGAGCTCGATAACTTGCCTGTCCAAGTCGACTAGTCGGCAGTTTAGTCGGTACTCGACCTCTTTTCTATCTTTTCACTCGTTGAGTTATTCGAATAGCTTTATCCATTGTGGTAAATCATTCGAGTTCCACATTATCTCGAATGTCACTTCTCAACACAGTAATGAACCTAGAGATTTTGCGTACTAGTGGTTCCTCCACTTCAAAGTGGATCATAATCATTTGAAATTCTTAGACATACTCATCAACAGATCGGCCTTTTTATCTCAACTCTTGAAGCCAAGTAAAAGTATCTTACAGATAAGTATCCAGTACCAACATATTTCTGAGTATTCTTTTCATCTCGGACCAAGTATTAATCTCTCTATAGCCTTCTCGTCTCCTCATAGTTTGAAAATTCTTCCACTACATGGTGGTATATCTACATAACTTAATAATAGCAGTTCTCACTTTCTCTTAATCTTCATATTGGTAATGGTCAAACACACACTCCACTTTCTCTTCCCATTCTAAGTATTCATCCGCACTTCCAAATCCATTAAAGCTCAGAATTCGAAGCTTCATACGGTCAAAGGCTCTGGGTGCTTGCACTCGCTCTTCTTCTTTATAATACTCTTCCTTATCCCCTTCTTCTAAATTTTCCAAGTCAATCATTCTTCTTACTCGTCTGCCTACTCGTCCATCTTGAACTTGTCGAGCTAGGTTTTGACCTCTCTTAGGTTGAGTAGCTTATTAGGTATTATGCGCAGCTTCAGTAAGTTGGCAAGCCAACATATGAATAACTTAAGTTAAATCTACTAAGAGGTTAGCCATCTTATCAAGTCTCTAGTCAGTACTCTTAGGGGTTCCCTAAAACTGTTAACCATGATGGACAACTCCACTTTTATCATCTTCAACACCAACGTTTATACTTAGGTCCATCATTTTCTTCGCATATTCAAAACTCAAACTCTTCAATTAGGTGTTTCAATAAATACTTCCACAAACTAGAAAATTAATAGCTAGCAAGCATAGCAATTAAATGAATATAATAACTTTCTTTGTTTCATGCACGCAAAATAGAGTATGGACAAAACTTTGAAATAAACTACAACTTAAGCAAAAGCTTCGCTCTGATACCAAGATAATATAGACTGTAGCCAAGAACAAATAAGGTCAGTCGTTGGATGGATTCAAATTTATAGAAAGCTTGAAAAGAGTGATGGGGAATGCACGAAAGAGTAAACAAAAGGGTAAGCAAAACCCATTAGCAGCTCCAAAGAATATGATGTACCAATGGAAATTCTAAGGACTCACGACATAACTCTATACCTATAAGGTTACTTACCACCTAACCTTGCTTAAGGTTAAGATAAGAGTGAAATGAAAGTAAAACAAGTAGTGTTTATGAGAGAGAAGAAATGTCAACTGTATTAATGGTAATCTGATGATTACAACTACAAATATAAGGCGTATTTATATCCAATAAGTTAGGATAATTTGCCTAAAAATGGAAAAGATAAAAAGGATATTACCTTAAAGATGTAATGTACAAGAATACAAAAAAAAAAGAAAAAAATTAATATTAAAGAAAAGTAATGATTAGTGTAGTAGATCCTTTACGTAATCCTATACACACGGTAGTGATACATTGGCAATGTCGTTAGAGGATGCAGACAAAAATGTACGGGCAAATTACTTATCCGAGCAGGGGTAACTAAAGATTAGTTTAGTATCGTTCTCTTGACCTCTCGGTAAGAGTGAAGTTAGGCAAGTGATCGACTCAAACACGAGTATGAGAGAGCGAGGATTGGCTATTGTCTTGGCATTTTGCATTTCAGCACAAAATCTTTGAGAAACAGGTAGTCATTCGACTCAACATGCAGAGTGGGTCGGTAAGGAGATATTGGGTCTCGGTAGAAATCGGCTAGAGTAGGAGGATTTACTTTACCAATCCCTCTAGACATCGGACTCCGTTACGAGTTAATAGTCCAATAGCCTGATTTCCATTAGAAAGTATTTGGTTTGACTTACTGGATCTAAGAGTAAGTCAAAGAAGTTCGGGAAGAGTTTAGGCTTTGTTTAAATCTTGGATGTTGGAGGCTTAGGGTGAATATAAACAGGAACTACTGGTTAAATTTTGCACCATTTGTTGGTTGAGCGGTGTTGTGCATATTTTGAAAATAAATAGCCGAGACTTTCATGGTATGTGAACAGTACTCGGAAAAGTTAGAGTGAATGGGCAAGATGGAGGAAAAGGCAAAGTTATTTATCTATTCCTTCTGTGAATCAACGTGACAATGCTAGTCCTCGACCAAATGCTTGGACCCTACCGCTTGAGAATTGTCTGAAAATTAACATTGATAGGTCTTGGTCTGACGTCAACCACTCAAGAGGCATTAGAATAGTGGTGCGTAACAGCCAAGGAGATTTAGTTTGTGGTGAAGCAGCACCGGTCCTTGGGCCAAATGCAGAGGCAATCAAAGTAATGGCCCTCGAAAAGAGCCTTTGAGCTAGCTAAGTCAAAAAGTTGGCATAACTTCATAGTAGAAACTGACTCACTCATGGTGGCAAACACTATCAATGGTTCTGTTTCTTCACTACACTAGAGCTTTAGACCAATTTTGGAAGACATCAAGGATGTTTAGTCGTTTTCTTGTGATGTTTCCGTTAGACATATCCCTAAAGAAGCAAATAGAGTTACGGATTGGATTGCTATCTACTCTAGAAAGAGGACGTGTCATTTGGATTGATGTTTCAACACTCCATTCTCTTTAGGTTAGAGTAGGTTGTTAGATTTGGATCGTTCTCATTATGTTGTTCCCTCGAACTCTTTCGATGTCTAATGCTATTAGATTTCGTTCTTTGGCCAAAAAAAAGATCAGACGATTTTCTCCATGTTCTCTTCTAGGAGATACTCCCACATTCATTTTCGAAAAATTACTCATGGATATTGCATGTAGAACAACTACCGGACAATTTTTTAGTTTTATATCCTTTTCTTTTTCCTTTCTAGATGTAACCACATCATAGTAAAACAGCATGTTTATTATTGCTCTTTATTATTCTTTATACTTTGATTAAATATATTTTTAATATATATATTGTGATTTCAGAGAATCAATTCTTCTTGAAAGAATACAAACCATCACATCATTAAAGGCATCGTAATTATTTTAAACATTTCTATAAATGATTTATTTAGTTAATTATTTTTTTTTATTCCACCCGTACTACGGGTGCATCTTCCTTAGTCTTTTATGCATCTAACTATATTTCTGATCGCAAAAAAAAAAAAAAAAAAAAAAGTTTAAAGTTTGCGGTTATTTTTTCCCTTGGAGTTGAGCGCCGTTCATATGACGAAGTTAAAATAACAGGAAAAATAAAGGAAAAAAATGTCAAACCGTAGTTGTGCGATTGGGAAATCGTAATCCTACTGCTCTCTCTCTCCGTTTTCCGAGAAGGGATTTCAGGCAATAGATATATTATATGAATGAATGATTAAGGTGTAATAAGTAATAAAATTTTATACAGGAGAGTATAATTATTATTTTTTAAAGAGTATAAATTAATTTATTATTATATATCAAAATTTTATTGATATTTATATATTATTTATAAATTCTTATAACGTTAGTATTAATATTATTATTTTTTTTTTTTTCTGATTCTCCGGTTTCCTATTATCTAGAAGGAGCAAAGGGAATAAGAACCCATCAATCAACCCTTGGAACTTGGTTAAGTGCAGATCAAAGTGCAGACGCTAGCCATCTATTAGAAGTTGGAAGGGAGTTTAACTGCCCACCAAAAGCTACCCCCTGACTCGTGGGTCCTGTCCCGTTCACCCACCCCACCAAATCACCACCCCAAACTGGAAGGAAAAGGACTAATCGACCGTTTTAGTCCGCCTTCATCCTACGTATACAATTTTTTAGATTATAATTTTTCATGTATTCGCACGCGTGTCTCAGTATATCGAAAATGAAAAGATTGAATGTAAAGAATTTTGGGTGATCGATATTAATTTGGATGTCACAATAAAATAATGTTTGGGGGGCTATGGTTGTTTCCTATTACACTAAACTAAACACCTTCCACAATCACGACAATTCGGTCCATATATTTATTTCTTTCTAAAAGTTAGGTGATCCATCCAAATCCATAATTTAACTTCCTCAATCATATATACATATATATATATATATATATATATAAAAGAGGGTGTTCCAAAAATCTACCAATTCTCTGTGTCTCTCTAAAATCTGTTTCAATCGATATAATAATAACATCAATGGCGGCTTGTCTAGCAAATGCAGCAAATCCAATACCACCGGTGGTGATGGTGGTTTTAGTTGTAGCAATCCTGATAACCACGTTGGCAAGTACATCCAGTGCCACAACGTATCCGGTGGGAGACACCTCCGGGTGGGACATTAGCACCGATCTTGATACTTGGACCATTGGCAAGACTTTTTATGTTGGAGATGCTCTATGTAAGCTAAGCGCCTCCACCTTTCCTTCTCTTAACAACTCATTTGATTCAATTCAGGTTCACCTTATATATATATATATATATGTATGTGTATAATTTGCTTCTTTTTTTTTTTTCTCATTGGAAAAAACCAGTCTTCCAGTACTCGTCATCTTACACGGTAGAAGAAGTGACGAAAGAGAATTTCAACAACTGCTCTACAACTAACTCCCTCAAAACCTACACAAGTACAAACGGGAACACAACGATTCCCTTGACGAGGCCAGGTGGATGGTATTTCGTTCCTGGGAACAGGCTCTACTGTCTGGGTGGAATGAAGCTTCAAGTGAACGTGCTGAACAAAGCTGGGGCTTCCCCGGCTGGTGCGCCCCAAGGAGCAGAAAAGCCAAGTGCTCCCGGTGCCCTCCCACGGCCTTCTTCTAAAAGCGACGACCCTTCGGTTCCCACTTCAAGCGCTTTTGTCCATGGTGGAAAGTTCGCGCTGCTCGTGTCGTCCATTGTAGGTCTTGTTTGCAGTGTGCCTCATATGCTAGCAATATTAATGGTGTAGTGGTAGGTAACTACATGTTCAGACTGGTTTGTTATTCATATGCTAATGTCAAACGAGACCAATTTTTTCCTTATTCAAATGTTTATTAGAATATGATTATGATCGAACACTTCATAACCTTGGAGTGTATTTTGCATTCAATTCCAATTACTGATGAAGAAAAGTAACCAAACTCTAGCGAAGGTAAGGGAAATCTGATTAAACTAGTATTGGTAGGTGTCTTATAATTAGTTCACTGCTCTGTCATCTTTCTGAGTTTTTCTCTTAAAAAGAAGGAAGTCTTTCTTTTGAGATATTACGCTTTTCCATGGTTCAAACCAATACAAAGCCTCGACTCAGTAGTATGTGTATGCCTTCAACTTGTGTTCGATTACAAGATTTTAGCAGTCTATCTCACCATTCCGACCGGCTGGTTTAAAGTACAGAAAATCAATTTTTCTTTTTTCTTTTTCTTGTTCCAATTTGATTTGATCCCAACTGCAGTTTCCATCTGGTTTAATCCATCTTAATCAGGTCTCAACTCCGTCAAAAAATTGTAGGCTATTTATATCTCTAATGTGTAACCGTGGGGGAAAGAAAAAGAATTAGTAGCAGACGAAATAAAGAATTATGTTGGCAAAACAGTATGAAAAATGCATAGATATCAATTAGAAAATTAAACTAAAGTAAAACGATAATTATATTATGTTGAGGAAAACAATGTGACAAATGTATACATTTCCCTTTTTAACAGAAGAAACAATAAACCTTCAAAGATGGATTTTGGTATATTGAAATAAGGTTCTCTTTTTAAAAAATAAAATAAAAGATCTTGCATCAGTAAGTTCTTGATCGAACCACGCTAATAAAGAATAGTACAATGTAGCATCATGATTTACTTTGCCTTTATAATAGAGTCACGCCATCAAAAGCAACTAGAAAAGACATTACAGATTTTGTTCTTCCATCTTCGTCACGGACTTGAAGCCTATGAAATGGAAAGAGATCGACTAAAAGGAATATCGGCATTGTCTGGCGTAGTCTTTGTTCTCTATTTATTCAACATTACATTTAACTATCTCTGTATAGCAGTTGATTGTCTATACTAGGTAGCACCTAATTTTTACCTCTTCATAATTTTAATTTTTGATTTTTTTTATATTTTACAAAAAAGGTCTTAATTCAAAATTAAAAAATAATAAAAATTTGAACAAATGATGAAAATACCAAAAAAATAAAAAAAATAAAAAATTATAAAAATTTCGTAAATTTTTACGATGTAACTTATATTAGGAACAAATAGTTTTAGTTTTAACTTTAGCTTAGTACAAATAATTATTTTAGGAAATTAGATAGTTTAAGTATAATTTAATTATACTAAATATCAAGGTGTAGGTCGATGGTCTAATGGATAATCATTGGAGTATTGGATTACATCTAATTTAAGGTTATAAGTTCAAATCTCATTAAATGCTCAGATGTCTTTTATTTCAATCTTTTTATTTTTACAAAAAAAGCAGGATGAACACGTAGAATTCATATCTAATCAAAATTATTTGAATCTAGTTTGATTAGATTTAGATTGATATCAAGGATTCGGATCTAATTTAATTAGATACAATATATATAATTTGATATGATTTTATTTAGCTTTTATAAATACAAACTCTCCCGAAAGAATCAGGTTCCTTTTGTCCATCCAACGTAATCAGTCCTTGTTGCACAACAGCAAACCAAACTGAATTCCTACACCAACTCGACGCCACAATAGACCATCTCCTTTGTCAAAACAGCAAACACGCAACTCACACAGACATAATACATAAAGGCTGCCATCTCCATTCCAAACCAACATCTAAATCAACCCCGCGCTAGTCGCCACCATCCAATACTACAGTCCTTATCGTACAGATCACCATAACAGCAGCAGTAACGCACATAGGACAGTTCTCGCCAAGCATTGATCAGCCTACAATTACAACACACAAATTGGCGACGAGCAACAATCCCGGACCGCACGTTGAAACCCCACGTCCTAAATCACGTCTACAGCATCACTCGACCAAACAACCGACACGCTACTGCAGCAAGCTCCACACTACGCTCTACACCGTTACCATCGCGTTGCTGTCTAACTCCAACCATATTCCTTGAATCAACACACGAACGCCTGGAGCAATCCCCTTGTACGTGCCTTCTCCGATGATTAGCACCGTGCACATACTCCGATCAGCGACCTCACATCTATGCTTCTCTACAAAACAGCAACTTCAATTGCAACTCACTACAACACAGTCAGTAGCCAACGTCCCACACTTTCACACGACAATCAGCTTTTGCTCGCCACAATCACCAATGCCAACATCGCCTGTCTTTCATCCAGTAGAACACACATCAACCCACAAGCTAATACATTCAAGCTTTGTTAACTCACACAGACATCTAAGCTTCACCAACAGCCACAAGTGACAAACGTCTATGACCAAAGCTCTCCACTGCACACACGTTCAAATCCGCACGCCTGCACTGCTCTAATCAGCACTCCATCCAAGCGCGAGTAGTGATTCAACACACTAACGAGCGCTCCTGATTGTGACCAAACAATAAGTCGGGTTTGTTTTTTTTTTCAATTTTTTTATATATTATTATATTATTAGTTATTAGTTATTAGTTAACATAATATAGAGATTTTTAGTATTAGTTTTTATATATTAAGTGTATTATATGGACTTATCTTATTTAGGTAAATAAATGTATATATTAACTTAGGGATTTTTTTTAAATTAGGTTTTTTTAGGGTTTCCTTATATAAAAAGTTATTATTATTATTTTTTATTAGCTTAGGTGTTTTTTAGCTTCATGTTTTTTAAGATTTCTTCACTTAGAAAATTCATTTTTGAAATAAAAATCAATAATAATAAAAAACCTTAAAAAAAAAAGAAAAAGAACTTTTAGAGAGTTTTTATAAAATAAAAGAGTTCGAGAATTAAGATTCTTTCGTTTTTATTTGAATGAACTAAATCAATTATAACGTAAACTCAGTCGGTTTTCAAAAATTAAAATAAACCAACAGACTAAAGTTTTTCGAAAAGAATTACGATCATTTGATCCCACCTAGCAAATACGTAGGCATCTTCGGGACAACGATAAAATCTATTAAACTTAGGTTCTTTTTCTTTTGATTTTTATTTATTTATTTTATTAAATATTATAATTAGAAGAATAATCCTAATTTCAATAAATAAATAGTAGTACCCGTTAGGATTTAATAGGTTAGCTCTCGAACTCAGAACTCTCTGGTTCTTCATTTAAAATTGAAATCAAAGACCGGTAGCCAAATTATAATTAATCTACCCAATTGATTACTGTTTTTTTTTTCTTTTTTCTCGACTTTGATTGAGTAGCGACTTCAAAATGTATTTTCAATAAAAAACTAGAATTTCTCAATTTTTTTAGTCGAAGATTAATATTAAATGGGTTAAGGTTTAGTATTAATAAAAAATGAGAAATTAATTTTAAATAAAAGAAATCGAAAAATCAAGCTCAACAATTTGGTGACTTTACTAGGGACCGCTAGAAGGCTAGCCGCTAAAAGTTACCGAAAATAGAATTATTTTTTAAAAAAATAAAAAGATGAAATAAAAAAAAAACTTAGGTATGTTATTTTATATATTTGTTTATTTTATTTCTTTTTACTAACATTTTTTTGTTGTTGCAGTTTATTTAAGGGGGTAGTTTCGAAGGTTTACTTTTATTCTATTTTTCTGCATCATAAATGCATGATAAATACAATCAGAACCAAGCCGTCTTAGGAACTTAGGAGGGGTAAGGGGGTAGGGATTATGTAAGCTTCGGATGTTGTGGGATAACCACCTTCCGGAGCCGATTAGGCTACCTCACTCAAGTTCAAATACGACCACAGAATTGTTGCTTTGAAAAACGCAGTGGTTGCAAAACTTAAGAACTTTCAAAACTTACCCTTTTGCATTACACGAAAACTTTTCTTTCAAAAAATCACAAGAACCTATGATGTAGCATATCTAAATGGACAAGTGTAGTTGTGAAGTTGCGATTGTAGTTGTAATATTTCCTTATAAATAATTTGTAATAATTTTATGTAAAGTTTAGAATATGTTGTAATTGTAATTTTGATTTTGATTTTTATCAGTCATGGCTAGATCAAGTCAAGAGCCTTTTGGAGATATTCATGTCCACCTACCGCATTGGCCTCAAAAACTGCTTCAAACATTGTCTCGACTCTTCAGCCCAAATAAGCAGGAGTTTATCAAGAATAAGATAGGGCCCATCTTCTCTCTACAGAAGATCCCCCATGAACATCACTCTAGTGCAGGCTTTAGTCTACCTATAGGAACCCGAATCCACCAGTTTCTATATGGGCCTACATCAACTAAGCCCAACTTTAGAAGAATACTCCCAATCGTTGTGGACTCCTACAATCACTGATAATGCCTATGTCCCAGACTTGGTAGCTGCAGCACCAAAGATCTTCAGCAAGTTATTGGGAATCAAAAAGACCAAAATAAATCGGGTTCTAAATCAAGGAAAGACCATTCGATTAGAGGATGCATGGACTGGTTTTCCACTGAATTGAAGCATAGAGAAAAATGGGAGGTTTATTGTGCAAATTTAGAAGCACGGCACCAGTACCAAGTCAACGCTTTTATATCGGTGGTCTTCAATATTATCTTGTTCCCTGATAATAAACGCCGAGTCCAATTCAAAATTGCGGAACTCGTAACCCAATTCCTTGAAGGGAAATCATATATTCCAGCCCTTCTAGCCAAGCAGATTCGGTCACTGAACCATCTCAAGAAAATGAAACAAGGAGATTTGAAGACTAATGTGGTCCTACTGGTAGTCTAGTTCGTTAGCTACATGAGAAGTTACCAACTTGA
The DNA here is from genome assembly GCA_024138005.1 of Lumnitzera racemosa. Taxonomy (NCBI): domain Eukaryota; kingdom Viridiplantae; phylum Streptophyta; class Magnoliopsida; order Myrtales; family Combretaceae; genus Lumnitzera; species Lumnitzera racemosa. The sequence continues at coordinate 112,298,381 of JAMXBC010000004.1, forward strand.
TTTCAATCGGGCTAAGTTTACTCAGCAATACGATCTCATCAAGTCTTTTGAAGAAAGAATTGAGTTACCAAAAAATATAGCTAGCCGTTACTGGGTCTAATACTTTCAGAGTATGAAAGTAGAAGAGTTGTTGTTTGTCACGCCCCGAAGCGGTAGAGTCGTAACAGTCCCGTCGTGTAAACCATCCTAAGATAGAAGATGGCCTTACAACCGCTATCTTAAACCTGATCTACACAAGGCGTCCACGACTAACCAGCTTTGAAGTAAACAGTTTGTAATTTAAATAATTCATTTACCTAAGAAAGTGAGAAAAGTTATATATAATCATTATAATTCAGTTATTACATTATTCATGAATGAAAAGTAATAACATCTGTGTTGATTCTTCAATGTTTTTCCTTACTCCCCAGGATCCAGCAATTGCTAGCTTCAGAGTAATTGTTGCCGCTTCTTAGCCAGCACCTACACAACGTCTATAGGGATGTGAGCAACCATAGCTCAGTAAGTTAGGACAGAGGACTTAAAACTATACCATACACACAACAAGATTTTCAATCACTTATTAGGTGCAATGCATGTGAAAGCAAATACCATCGCACGACGTTATCCGGCCCGTCGTGAGATTAGAGCAATTGTGCCTGCTCTAATCCGAGTTGAGGAGTTGTTGTTAATGCAACAGCTCACGACTAAACCCAGACTTGTGTAATGGAGACCTTGCTCCTCCCGCGCTACCTTCGAACCACTGTCTTCACCCTCGCCACGACCTCCTCTCCTGTCACTTACTTCGACTGAGTATAAAGAAGGGACCATTTTGCAATCCTGCGCTATCCCTTTCGAAGGGATCAGTATTTAGCCCGAGAGTCCTAAGTTCCCCTAACGGGTTGTCATGCATGTCCGATTATGATTACTGGTCATACATTTGATTAAGTCCAGTTTAGGGTGATCAATCATTTCATGCAAATCATACAATACATGCTAGAGCAATAAACAGAATCATAGCATCACCCATACTCAAGTAAATGCACACATCCAACTATCTAACAAGCACAACCAAGCATAATCTCAAGCCTCCCAAAATACAGCATTGTATTAATCCCAACTTACCTCGACTCCTCGCTCACTCACTCGAGGTCCAATTTGCTCAGGCCATCGCCGATCATCCCTATAACATAAACATAGTTTCAGTTTTCATATAATGATTATAGGTTCATTTTATCCTATAACGCTTATTGTTAAGTTTTGTTTAGGGTTTAATATACCTAATTATCTTGGTCTTAAGTCTTTTATAATTATTCTAGGTATGGGGTTAGGTTCGGGTTCAGTTTCCACATCGATTTCTAAATTAGGTTTTAGTTCGATTTCTAAGTAATGTTTTATATTCCAACCCTAGAAATTCGTTTCAACTCATAATGTGAAATTAATCACATTACTTTTCGATCTCCTAAATATCATTATTACCCCTAGTTAGTATTTTATTTCATCCGGTACACTTATATCTTTGTTAGTGTATCGAATTTAATCCTGATGTAAGAAATTTTTACATTTTTCATATAATTACATAAATTCAAGTTTCTTATCAGATTTATTAGATATCCTTATTATTTATATAATATCAATTTTTATCCTAATATTTTCTATTTATTATATTTTCAAAAATTACATATTATGCATTATTGCCTATTATGTACATAATGCATTTCTAATATTTCTATCACTTTAATTACCATCCCTAAACATCAATTATCATTTCAAAATATCTAAATTCATCCTAAATCAGAATTTACTCCTAATTTCCTTAATTTACAAAATTAACTTAAAGGTAACTATTTTTCCTTATTAATCGTTTACTACATAATTAACCTAATAATTACATCTAACACCCTAAATGCTACAAGTATCATACTCCATCAGATTTCAACATCCTAAAACATATAATTATTCACTAAATTAGTAATTAATCATTTAATTACTTAATTAACCCTAAATTACCCATTTTATGCCTCATTTTAGGGCCTAAAAATTTAGAAAATTAATTTTTGAAAACGAGCTTCATAGCACTATTCTATATCATCTAAGTAATCTACACAAAAATTTTGGGCTCGAAACTACACTCCTAAGGTCATTTATTTCTAAACCGAAACATGCTCGGTTATGCACGATTTCTTAAGGACCTTATATCACGAAACATATTTTCATCAAAATAATATTTTTCCTAAAAACTACATACAAAAATATTCTAGAATAATAAGTTTCATAATTTTCTAAGAATATTTATTATTCTTACAAAATTACACAAGAATCGGGCTGGAAATCGGACTCACCGATCTGGGTGGCTCCGGCCACCGCCGGTGGCCATGGGTGTATCGGCCCACCTGGGCGTTGCCACCATCGTGTGGTGGTGGTGGCCGTCCACCCCCAGCTGCCCGTCGGATCTGGGTTCTCCTTTGTGGCCCTAACTGCACAGTTTTCCTTTCCTTTTCTTTTCTTTTTTTCTTTGGTTTTTCTCTCAATTTTTGACTCTCCCTAATTTTCTATGATTTATAATTGTCCAAATGAGCTTCTGAATTTTTCTTGCTATTTATAGAGCTTTAGTGTAATTATTGTAAATTAATTAGACATGACTTTGCCTAATTTCCTTGATTTTTGGCTTTTGTGTTGTCTAATTTTAATTGGTTAATTTTTATTTTGTGGATTCTGACCTACCATGACCTGATTTGGATCGTTATTGATTTTTTCTGATTTTTATTGATTTTTTCTTAATTAATTATGAATTTTCTTTAATTATTTAGTATAATTTTAGTACATTTCGCGTATTTTAAGTAATTACGCGTATTTATACCTATATGTAAATTAATATATAGTACAAATAAATATTCCTAAATATTATTTAGGTTGTTTTATAATTTTTAGTATACATATAATTTATCTCTAGCGATTCGTTAAGTACCGAAATGCATTTTATGCATTTTCGATAAATAACGAGTTATATACTTAAAATTTGAAAATTTTGTAGTCTCCTATTTTATTACTTATTTTCTTAAATTCAAACTTATGGGATCGGTTTACTATTATTTCTAACTTTACTTTATAATTTAGGCTCGATCGGGTCGTTCAACCGATCGAAACCTCGGATTGCTTAATTGTGAAGCTTACATTGTTGACACCCAAGTGGTTTACAAGCAAGGAAATGATAAGAGGGTATGAAGACTTCAAGGCGGTCCCTCTGATTGGATTCAACCTCTGCACCAGATACGTCCTAGCCAATGGACTCATTGAGGACACAATCCCCAGACCATCATTAGAAGCTGTCTCATTGGACTTCCATAACCATGGCATGATGGTGACTAATAAAGTAACTAAAATCCTGAGCATTCGAGCTCTTTGGTGCATAAGAAAAACTACCCCTACCACTAAGGGGATAGCAACCAGGAGTCAAACAACCAAAGGATTTCTTTATCACCAACTAAAAGGGCTTAAAGATATAGAAGACAATAAAGAGAAGGGAGAAGTTCAAACTAAACCTGATAGAACGAGTAAAAGAGAGTAGGAGTTGGAAAACTGTTGCAAGGAATATCATCAAAAGATATAGGCATTGAAAGCACAACTGAAGAGGACTAAGGGCAAAGAAGAGGAGGTTCCCAAGATTTGAAAGAGGATGAGCTTACCAGCTACTAGAAGATTAGATTTTAGGTTTTAGGTTTTTTTTTTTTAGAATTCTTTTTTCAAACAAAATGAGAGATGTAAAGCTTCACAATTGCAAAAATAATAATAATAATAATAATAATAATAATAATAATAATAATAATAATAATAATAATAAAAGTTAGTTAGGTTGTGCCACATCAAAGGTTTCTTCCCAATTCTTGACTTTCCATTGTATTCATGTGACATGCATCCTGCATTTATACGATTAACGACTCTTTCTTAGAAAAATGTAATATGTACTAACCCTTTGTTAAGTTTACATGCAATCAAGTAAAATTTCAAAATAGCTCCCAAACGTCAAGTCTTTTAGAGAAGTCTAATTAGAATACATTCTCAGACCAAGATGGCGATTGCTCAAGGAAATGACGAAGACCCCGAGATCAATGATCCCTCCAAGTTGAGATTCCATTCCATAGAAAGGGCTATGGAGAAGAAGGCAGAACAAATAAGCGTCCTGGTAGATAGCATTGCTTTGCTGCAAGCTATTACGCCCCGAAGTCGCAGAGTCATAACAGTCCCACCGTGTAAACCATTCTATGATAGTAACTAGCCTCACAGTGCCTACCATAGACATGACCTACACAAGGCGTTGACGACTCCTCGCTTTGAGGTAAACAATCCGATTAACAATTAAACTACAATTATGATAAACAGTACAAATTTCTAATAACATGTACAATATTATATATATATGTCCACAGAGCTTTCCAGAAAGCTTTACATCACATAACAGTTTACTAGATTACGGAATAACTACCAGTCTTTCATTCTTAATTACATGGTCACTCTAGTTAAACACTATACTAAGTAACTTGATCCTCACACCCCTGGCTTCCAACAGACTAACCTCTAGGTAATTGTAGGACGGCATAGTGCTTTGAGTGTTCAGAAATCAGAACCTGCAAAAGGATCTATAAGGGTATGAGCAACTACAGCTCAGTAAGTTGAATTGGAGACTCATGAATGCATACAAGCACAAACAGGGTTATTAAACAATTATTTTTATGCACTGCAACAATCAAGTGTCATCGCACAACGTAGTCCAGTCCGTTGTGAAATCAGAGAAATTTCACCCGCTCCAATCCAGGTTAAGGAGTTTCCATGTTATGCAGCAGCTCACAACCAAACCCAGGCTTGTGCAATGGAGACCTCGCTCTTCTCGTGACTACCTTCGAACCATTGACTTCACCCTCGCCGCAACCTCTTCTCCTGTCACTTATTTCGACTAAGGATGAAGAAGGGACCATTTTGCAATCATACACTATCCCTTTCGAAGGGGTCGGTATTTGGTTGGAGAATCCTATAATCCCCTAACGGGTTGCAATGCATGATATTATTAATTATTTAGGGTCGACTGATATTAGATTTCGTTTAGGGTATTCAAATAATTTCATACCAATTCAATCAGTCACAAAATCACTTACAATACAAATTCAGCACAAATTCAGATACATCAAACACATGCGTAAACTACTTACAATCACAATCATATACAAGCCTAAGTCTCCGAGTACTACAAAATTAGTACTCTATTACAATAAGCAATGACCCAACTTACTTGGATTTGCTCAATCGCTTGATCCCTTAATCGCAAGCCGATTTTATTTCTGGATGTCCTATAATACAAATAGGTCTTTTTAGTACTTAAAATTTACAGTTTCATATTCTAAGTTATATTTTAATTCATTTTTGTCCGTGTATGCCCATTACGTCCTAATGATTCGTGTACTCTATTTTGGTGTTCAAATCCTAAATGAGGTTTTAAACTTTGATTTCTAAGCCTCAAAAATGCTCGAATCCTAATGTGAAATTAATCACATTAAGCTTGAGTGTCCAAATATCCTATTGGGTCGTAATTTAGTATTATAATCTATTTGGTACACGCTAACCCTAATCGCGGTATCGGATTTATTCCCAATGTGTAAAAATCTTATATTTTGAGACTTTTTCTTAAGATTAATTGTTATTTTCAGATTTATTATTTTTCTGATTTCTATTATAATATTATCTAAATAACTCTATTTTTTTAAATTTATTAATTTACAATATCACATATTACTAATTTCTTATATTACTTACCTAATTAACCATACTTAATACCTAAAGGCTAGGATTAGGGTTCCACTTCAGAGATTAACATCCTTAAACATATAATTAATATCCTAATCAGTAATTAACATCCTAATCACCTAATTAACCCTAAATCACCCAATTTTCCCATCATTATAAGGCTAAAAATTAACTTAAAAATTTCAAAAATTAATTTTAAGAAAATGGCTTTATAGCACTGTTCTACATCATATGAGCATCCTACAAAAAAATTTTGAACTCCAAACTACACCTTTAAGCATATTTATTTTCCGGTTTAGTCATGCTCGGTTTTGAGCAATTTGTTAGGGACCCTATAATTACAGATTTAATTAAACTAAATCATTATTTTTCCCTTAATCTACATACAATAAAACCTCAGAATAACAAGTTTCATAATTTTCTAGGCAAAATAACTAATTTTACAAAATTATTCAAAATCGGGTCATTGAAAAGACTAACCGGTCCAAAGCTTTCTGGCCGTCCAAGCCTAGTCCAAGGTTGTCGGCCGGTCCAGGCAGTGGTTCTAGTATAGGGTGTTGGTGGTGGTTCGGTCCCAGGTGGTGGTGAGTGGTTCGTTTGGTTTACTTGCATAATCTGTACAGTTTTCTTTTTTTTTTTCTGGATTTTCTCTCGATTTTTTCAGTGTTTCGATTTTTCTCAGATCTGAAACTGACCAAATGACTTCTGAAATTTTTTTCCCTATTTATAGATAATTGTAGCAATTAATTTGTATTAATTTGATAAGATTTTGTCCCAATTCCTTGATTTTTAGCTTTTAGGTTGTCCAAATTTGATTGGTTAATTTTTCTTTTTCTGGTTTGAACCTGCCACAACCTGATCTTGGTTCAACTTATCATCCTCTGATTTTTTTTATAATTATTGTTTAATTTTCTTTAATTATTTGCTTAGTTTTTAGCTAATTTAGGTAATTACGCGTATTTTTATCTACACGTAAATACATGTGGTATACACGTGAACATTCCTAACTATTATTTTGGTCATTATAAAATTTTTAGTATACATATAATCTATCTCTAGTAATTTATTAGTTATTTCATTACACTTTTCGTATTTTCGGTAATTAATACTTATTATGCTTAAAATTTAAAAATTTTATAGTCTCCTATTTTATTACTTATTTTCTTAAATTCAAGTTTAAGGGGTCAGTTTTACTAATATTCCTCTCAATAGTTTATAATTTGGATTTGATCAGATCTTTTAACCGATCGCCCTAAATCTTGGGTTCTAAGTTCAACCCTACGGTTACTTGGCTTAGCTTGGCTTGGCTTTAAGGCTTACACAAGCCACAGCACTGGCTAATGAAGAAAGCTCCAAGACCCGTTATGGGAAGAATACATAGGCTCCTGAAGCAAAGCATAAATATCAAAAAGACCCATTCGAATCAGAAGGAGTTTACCCGAAAGACAACTCGACCTTCAAACCTGATACGTATGCAGCCCCGAAACCTGTTGACCAAGGGCCTAGTACAGATAGCTTAAAAGAACTGAAAAAGAAACTGGCACAATAGATAATTGAGAAGATGAAGGCACTTGTAAGGTATGATGGATTTGAATAGGCGGAGATCACCGAATTTTTCGTATATGACATAGAATCATACCTTGAGAAGTTTAAGGTACCAAAATTTGAAAAGTATAACGGGACAGGTTGCCCTAAGCTCCATACTAGGTTGTAAGTCAAGAAGATGGATAAATATGTTCATTATGATCCACTCATGGTAGAAACATTCCAAGATAGTCTAACTAAACCAGCCTTGACTTGGTATGCCCAGCTTAATTTAAACCAGATAAATACATGGGAGAAACTTGCTAGAGCATTTTATGAACGATATAAATTTAATGTAGAAGTAGCCCCAACTTTGATGGACCTAGTTGCCCTATGGAAGAAAAATAATGAATCGTTGAAAGAATATGCTCAAAGATGGAGGTCCTTAGCTGCAAGAATCTCTACTCCTACTACTAAGAAGGAGCTCACATCAACTTTCATTAATACCTTGGAAAGGCCCTACTTCTCCTATCTCATTAGGCAAGCCTCATCCAGTTTTGCTAAATTAGTAGCGGTAGGGTGCAGGATTGAAAGCGCCATCTCTTCCAGTAAGCTTCAAGAGCTGGCAGATAGAAGACCACCAGTGTCATCATCTAGTCCGAGACCAGCCGATAGCAAGCCTAAAGAATCTATGGTCGGTATGGTAAATTCAAATGCCAGACCAAATGCTCAAATCACTTTTAAGACAAATCCTCCTTCGACTCAACAACAGTTTAGAGACCAGCCTCAAGCTAACAGGACCTATAGACAATTTACCAAGATACCAGTCCCTTTAAGTCAAGTCTTCTAGAATTTACAAAGGAATAATTTGATACGGTACGAACTTCCTAGCAATCGATACCGACCGAGAATCTTTCACCCCACAATAAAGTATGAATACCACTGTAGAAAAGTAGGGCATTCGACTGATGCGTACTGGATACCGAGGAACAAGATTCAAGACTTGATAGATGAAGGGACTATGTAGTTAGATTTTGTGGAAGCCCCGATTCCTAACATTAACAATAATCCCTTACCTAACTACGGGCCGATGATTGGTATGATTTTTTATGACTACGCCATCAACGTCATTGATTTAGATAAGAAGCCTAAGGTTTTCGAGTTTTATATTAGCAACTAGACTCCAGAAGTAAAGAGGTACACATTTCACGTATCGTTGGTACTAGAAAATTACAAGGCTACTCCATTTAACTATCACTTGATAAATCAGGAAAAACCAGGTCCTCTGATAGGGGGCATTACTCGATCAGGAAAGATTTACCACCCAAGAGAGAAGCATGGGAAGAAGGTCATACTGGGAGAATCAAATGATAAGACAGCAACCGAACACATTGAAGAGCTATCAGCCTTTACCAAGATGATTAGGTTAAGTGAATATAAGATCATGGATTAACTCAGTAAGACTCCTATGCAAATATCATTAAGGAGCTTGTTAATTACATCTGAACTACACAGGGAGGCTTTGTTTCGTACTTTAAATGCAATAAAGGTCCCTTGTGAGATTCCAACGGAGAAGATGGGACTGGTTATTAATTCTATCCTCGTAATGGATCAAATTTCTTTTTCAGCTGAAGAATTAGGCGAAGAAGGGAACAAACATATAAAGCCACTCTTTATCATGGTAAGGAGTAACGACATAATCATCACTAGGGTACTCATTGACAACGGATCATTGCTGAACATCTGCCCACTTGCCACCTTGGATTTGCTGGGCATCGATACGTCTGCAATTAGGCCTTCTTCTACAACAGTTAGGGCCTTTGATGGTTCCAGAAGAGAGATTATAGGGGAGATTGATTTATCTGTGAGTATTGGCCCTTAGCACTTTATTATTCGATTCCAAGTCATGGACATTCCAAGATCTTTCAATCTACTCTTGGGAAGACCTTGGATTCATGCAGCAGGAGCCATACCCTTGAGCTTGCACCAAAAGTTGAAGTTTATCTCAAATGGCCAGGTGATTACAATTCTGGGAGATCAAGATTATGAAATTTACAAAGAAACGGCTATACCCTACATAGGAAGTAAGGGACAAGAAGAGCTGGAATTACAAATGTTTGAAGAAGTGAGCATGATTACTGGTCCCAACAGAGAAGATGATAGAAAAATAGAATTCAAGGAAGGCCATATCAATACCTACGGCCTTGGCTACAATCCTAACCCGGCAGAAGAATTCCAGAAGAAACAAGCGAAGGGCAAGAGAGGTCATAGATTATACCACAACACCATGACCTTTCCACTGCTAGCTGAGACATTCATACGGGAAGAGACTCAAGCCTAAGAATCTGGTAAAGAAGGATCAACAAGCTCGCCACACAAGTTCCAGCATCATTTGAATAACTGGTTCTCCATCCCGGCGAATGGCAACAGATCCAATGAACTAAGCAAAAACCAGGAATACCTCGTGCAAGTAGAAAATGAAAATATCGATATCACTTCCAGCCCTACTGGGTTAGTCGTCGGAAGCGATGTCGATGACCACAGTAATATACAAGAGGAATGGCAAAAACATAAACTGGGTAGAATGACTATTGATGAATCAATTGAGATAATTAATGAGGGGAACGAAGAAAATCCTAGGAATTTAAAAATTGAGACAAGTTTAAAAGAGAATCAAAAAACAAAAATGATCACGTTATTAGTCGAATATCAAGACGTATTTGCTTGGTCGTATGAAGATATGCTTGGGTTAGACCCGTCGATTATAGTCAACCGTTTACACACACAAGAAGACACAAAACTAAAAATGCAAAAGTTAAGGAGATTTCAACCTGACGTCTTGCTGAAAATTAAAGAAGAAGTGAAGAAACTACTGGTGGTTGGATTCATTGAAGTGTCGGATTACCCGAAATGGGTAGCTAATATTGTTCCAGTAATAAAGAAGAATGGAAAAGTTAAAGTGTGTGTAGACTTTCGAGATCTCAACCAGGCAATGCCTAAAGACAATTTTCTACTACCTCACATTGATGTCTTAGTGGATAACACGGCCGGAAATCATTTATTCTCTTTCATGGATGGTTTTTCGGGATATAATCAGATCCGGATGTCCGAAGAAGATAAGACAAAGACGACTTCCATTACAACTTGAAGAACATTTTGCCATAAGGTGATGCCGTTTGGGCTTAAGAATGCAAGCGCAACATACCAGAAGGCCATGGTTGTAATTTTTCATAATATGATGCATAAAGAAATAGAAGTGTATATTGATGATATGATTATAAAATGTAAGGAAGAGGAAGATCACTTAGAAAACCTAAGGAAGCTGTTTGATAGATTAAGGAAATACCACTTAAAGTTAAATCCGGAGAAATGTACCTTTGGCGTGATGTTAGGAAAATTGTTGGGATTCATAGTCAGCCAAAGAAGTATCGAAGTCAATCCTAATAAAGCCAAAGCCATAATTGACATGCCTCCTCCACAAACACTCAAGAAAGTATGAAGATTGCAAGGGTGTTTAAATTACATAGCCCGATTCATATCACAGTTAACAGACAAATGCCGCCCTCTTTTTAAGCTATTAAAGAAGAACATGAAGATCAGCTGGAATGAGGAATGCGAAGAGGCTTTTACTAAAATCAAAGAATACCTCATGAAACCTCCAATGTTAATAGCTCCTAAACCTAGAAAGCCATTGTTTTTGTACTTGACCATAATGTCCGAATCCATGGGATTTGTGCTTGGCCAAAAGGGTGAAGAACGGAAAGAGCGGGTTGTTTACTATCTAAGCAAGAAGTTCACAGAAGGGGAGCAGAAATACTCAGAAGCTGAAAGAACCTGTTGTGCAATGGTTTGGGTCATGCATTGGCTCAGACAATATACACTTTATTATCAAATTGAGTTGATAACACAGCACGATCCTTTGAAATACTTAGCTAAAAAACCGACTCCCATCGGTAGAGTTCCAAAGTAGCAGATGTTGCTGACAGAATTTAACATTAAGTATGTGAGCTAAAGTTTAGTCAAGGGGGCAAGCCTTGGTGGATCTATTAGCGAAGAATCCCTATGAGGATACCCCTCAAGAAGCACAGGTTGAGTTTCCTAATGAAAGCATCCTAGTAGTAGGAAATGATTTTGATTGTGAAGTAGTTGAAAAATCTTCAGGGTGGAAAATGTTCTTTAACGGAGTAGCTAATGTGTCCGGATGTAGAATCAGGACGATTCTGGTATCGCCTGAAGGTACACAATTTCCAATGGTTATGAGACTGGCTTTCCATGTACTAATAATATTACAAAATACAAAGCGTATATTTTGGGACTCAAAATCGCATTGTTTAAGGAGATACGGGAATTACAGGTGTATGGAGATTCTTCATTGATCATAAGCCAAGCCGGGGTGAGTATAAGATGAAAGACCTCAAATTAGTACCTTACCGCCAACACGTAGCTGAGTTGACAACCAAATTCGAAAAGATTACATTCATGTATGTACCAAGGGTTCATAACTAATTTGCTGATGCTCTTGCTACTTTGGCATCAATGATCCAGATATCGAGAGGAGTAGAGATTCAGCCACTTAAAATTGAAATTGAAGAAAAGCCCGCTTTTTGTTCGGCAATGAAAAGTTCATGTGACGAAAAGGCTTAAAATCATGATATCAAAACGTTTCTACAACATGGCACGTATCCTGAAGAAGCAGAGAAGAAGGACAAAAAATTAATTAGAAGATTGGCGGCTCAGTACTTAATAAGCGATTCTATGCTGTACCGATGATTGTTTAATGGTACACTTTTACGTTATGTAGATGGGAAAGAGGCGAAGATGCTAATGAAAGAAGTGCATGAGGGAGTTTGTAGCTCCCACATTGTGCATGAGGGAGTTTGTAGCCCCCACATTGTGCATGAGGGAGTTTGTAGCCCCCACATGAATGGCCACATGCTTACTAAGAAAATCATGAGGATAGGATATTACTCGTTAACTGTAGAAGCGGATTGTATCGGATATGTTAGATAATGCCATTTATGCTAGATCTATGCGAACAAGAGAAATGCTCCACCTCAGGAATTGCATACACTATCAGCACCATGGCCTTTTTCGATGTGGGGAATAGATATCATTGGCCTAATTACTCTAAAGGCATCTGACGGGAATCAATTTGTATTGGTAACTATTGATTATTTCACTAAGTGGGTTGAAGCCTCCTCCTACTCTAGTGTGACGAAGGGAGTAGTGGTCAAGTTCATCAGGAGAGATATACTAACTCAGTATGGTAAGCCAGAGACAATTATTACCAACAATGGTACGAACTTGAATAATAAATTGATGTCAAAGTTATGCCGACACTTCACGATCATTCATAGAAATTCTACTCCTTATCGGCCCTAAATAAATGGAGCCGTGGAAGCGACCAATAAGAACATTAAAATAATTATTGAGAAGATGGCCATTACATATCGAGATTGGCATGAGATGTTACCATTTGCACTCATGGCCTATCGAACTTCTATCAGAACATCAGTAGGGGCAACCCCCTACTCGTTGGTATACGGAATGGAGGTTGTACTGCCAGTGGAGGTCGAGATCCCATCTCTCATAATATTGTTGGAAACTCAGTTAGATGAGGCTGATTGGATAAAGAAGCGTGTTGAGTAGTTGAATCTAATTGATGAGAGGAGACTGGCAACTTTATGCTACAACATTTGCTATCAACAATGAATGGTCAAGGCATTCAACAAAAAAGTGCAACCCCAAAGTTTTGAGCAAGGAGACATGGTACTGAAAAAGACTTTACCTAACACAATTGATTCGAAAGGGAAGTTTGCTCCAAACTATAAGGGGGCTTACATTATGAAGAAAGTATTGCCTGGGAGAGCTGTTATCTTGTCTCAAATATATGGTCCGGACTTGAAGGACCCAGTAAACGCTTTGAAGATGTACTATCCTTGAACATCAAATGGAATTTTTTCAGATTATGAAATGCAAATAATCTTACTATTTCTATGGTCTTATTTTCATTTTCTACATGCAAAGTCGGTATTCCTAATAGTCGTTAACATTAGGTAATATCTTTAGCCCCTTTTTTCGTTCCACTAAAAGTCCCTATTTCTCGCTCTATCCTTCATCCAAATAAACCCTACACATAAGAAGCACAACACAAATAAGTAATTAACTTGAAGAGATGCTTATTGATAAAAATTATTTTAATACTTTATTGTGGTTAACCCCCCAAGAAAGGGGGACTTGTTTCCTATTTTTCAAGACAAGGCCATGTTCAGAAAGAGTAACGTATGGCACATAAGAAGTGATTCACTTGAGAATGGACGTTTACACGAAAAGCTGATGATTGGACCAGAAATTCAAGACATGACATCTTCGTTTGAGAAATGAATATGTTTTACATTCATTTCAGGCTTAAGTTGCTTTTTTTTTTTAGAAAAAAAAAAGAGGGTGGGGGGGGGGGGGGGGGGGGGGGGGGGTAGTTGGGTTTAGAAAGAGACGGAAGAAGATAAAAGAAGAAGAGTAAGGACAAGAAAAGGCAATGGTAAGGGTCAAAACCATTGATTCTAATCGGACTGCTCAATAAGACATTTGACTGCTTGGGAACTATCACCAGAATCAGGTAAGTGGTTCTAAGCCTGATAAAATATTGCATTAGCATCTGGTTTGCCCCTAAGAATGATAGCTTGTTTTCCGAAAACAATTAATTATTAGGATGGCTGGTTCTTAAAGCATAGTCCCAATTTATAATCTCTTAGCGAGCCAGCTAGCTCGTAGAGTGTGGTCCCAATCTAGAGTTCCTTAGACTCCCAGTTACCCGACTCACAAAATGTTGCCTGGCTCATAATCTTTTAAGGATTTAGCAAGCTCATAGGGCGTTATCCCAACCAAGTTTCCTCCTCCTTAGGTCTTAGCTAGCTTAAAGGACGCTTTGACCGTCTTGGTTAATCAGTTCATAAAAGCACAACCAAGTTTCCTCATTTTTTAGGTCTTAGCCAGTTCAAAGGGTACTTTGACCGCCTTGGTTAGTCAACTCATTAGGGCATGACCAAGTTTCCTCATATTTAGGTCTTAGTCAGCTCAAAGGGTGCTTTAACCATCTTGGTTAGTCAATTCATTAAGGTAAGACCAAGTTTTCTCATCTTTAGGTCTTAGCCAGCTCAAAGAGCGCTTTGACCGTGTTAGTTAGTCAACTCATTAGGGCACGACCAAGTTTCCTCATATTTTAGGTCTTAGCTAGCTCAAATGGTGTTTTGACCGCCTTGGTTAGTCAGCTCATTAGGGTACGACCAAATTTCCTTATGTTTTAAGTCTTAGCCAGCTCAAAGGGCGCTTTAACCACCTTGGTTAGTCAGCTCATTAGGGCACGACCAAGTTTCCTCATGTTTTAGGTCTTAGCTAGCTCAAAGGGCGCTCTGACCGTCTTAGTTAGTCAGCTCATAAAGGCACAACCAAATTTCCTCATTCTTTAGGTCTTAGCTAGTTCAAAGGGTGCTTTGACCGCCTTGGTTAGTCAACTCATCGGGGCACGACTAAGTTTCCTCATCTTAAGGTCTTAACCAGCTCAAAGGATACTTTAACCATCTTGGTTAATCAGTTCATTAAGGTACAACCAAGTTTTCTCATATTTAGATCTTAGCCAGCTCAAAGAGCGCTTTGACCGCGTTGGTTAGTCAACTCATTAGGGCACGACCAAGTTTCCTCATGTTTTAGGTCTTAGCCAACTCCAAGGGCGCTTTGACCGCCTTGGTTAGTCAGCTCATTAGGGCACGACCAAGTTTCCTTATGTTTTAGGTCTTAGCCAGCTCAAAGGGTGCTTTGACCGCCTTGGTTAGTCAGCTCATTAGGGCACGACCAAGTTTCCTCATGTTTTAGGTCTTAGCCAATTCAAAGGGCGTTTTAACCGTCTTGGTTAGTCAGCTTATAAAGGCACGACTAAATTTCCTCATTCTTTAGGTCTTAGCCGGTTCAAAGGGTGCTTTGACTACCTTGGTTAGTCAGCTCAAAGGGGCACAACCAAGTTTTCTCATCTTTAGGTCTTAGCCAGCTCAAAGGGTGCTTTAACCATCTTAGTTAGTCAGTTCATTAAGGCACGACCAAGTTTTCTCATCTTTAGGTTTTAGCCAGCTCAAAGAGCGCTTTGACCGCATTGGTTAATCAACTCATTAGGGTACGACCAAGTTTCCTCATGTTTTAGGTATTAGTCAACTCAAAGGGTGCTTTAACCACCTTGGTTAGTCAGCTCATTAGGGCATGACCAAGTTTTCTTATGTTTTAGGTCTTAGCCAGCTCAAAGGGAGCTTTAACCACCTTGGTTAGTCAACTCATTAGGGCACGACCAAGTTTTCTTATGTTTTAGGTCTTAACCAGCTCAAAGAGCGCTTTGACTGCCTTAGTTAGTCAGCTCATTAAGGCACGATCAAGTTTCCTCATGTTTTAGGTCTTAGCCAGCTTAAGGGGCGCCTTGACCACCTTAGTTAGTCATCTCATTAAGGCACAACCAAGTTTCTTCATTATTTAGGTCTTAGCTAGCTTAAGGGGCACTTTGATCACCTTAGTTAGTCAGCTCATCAGAGCACGACCAAGTTTTCTTATCTTTAGGTTTTAGCCAGCTCTAAGAGCGCTTACCTAATTCATCTAGTTTTTTGTCTTAGCCAGCTCAAAGGGTGCTTTGACCACCTTAATTAGACCTTGGTTAGTCAACTCATCAGGGCATGACCAAGTTTCCTCATTCTTTAGGTCTTAGTTAGCCCAAAGAGCACTTTGACATTCTTGGTTAGTCAGCTCATTAGGGCACAACCAAGTTCTTTCATTCTTCAGGTCTTAGCTAGCTTAAAGGGCGCTTTGACCGCCTTGATTAGTTAGCTCATTAGGGCACGACCAAGTTCCTTCATTCTTCAGGTCTTAGTCAGCTCAAAGGGCACTTTGATCGCCTTGGTTAGTCAGCTCATTAGGATACAACCAAGTTTCCTCATCTTTAGGTCTTAGCCAGCTAAAAAGGTGCTTTGACTACCTTGGTTAGTCAACCCATAGGGGACAAGACCAAGTTCTCATTATTCTTAACGTTCCTTAAGATAGAGTCGTCCCAAGGCAAAAAATGGTGTCTTTTTTGTCTTTGTTGTAAAGTTTTATCCAAACTTCACTACAAAGAGGGATAGCTGTAAACACCTAATTTTTACCCCTTCGTAATCCTAATTTTTTTTTATTTTTTACAAGAAGGGTCTTAATTCAAAATTAAAAAATAATAATAAAAAAAAAATTGAACAAATGATGAAAATACCAAAAAAATAAGAAAAGGAAAAATTATAAAAATTTCGTAGATTTTTAAAAAATAACCTATATTAGGAACAAATAGTTTTAGTTTTAGTTTTAGCTTTAGCTTTGTACAAATAATTATTTTAGAGAATCAGATAGTTTAGGTACAATTTAATTGTACTGAATGTCAAGATGTAGACCAATGGTCTAACGAATAACATTAGAGTATTGGATTGGATTGGATTTAATTTAAGGTTTTAAGTTCGAATCTCACAAAAAACTTAGGTTTCTTTTATTTCAATCTTTTTATTTTTACAAAAAAAGCGAATTGAACGCGCAGAATTCATATCTAATCAAAATTATTTGAATCTAGTTTAATTAGATTTGGATTGATATCAAGGATTCGGATCTAATTTAATTAGATACAATAAATATAATTTGCTATGATCTTATTTAGCTTTTATAAATACAAACACTCCCGAAAGAATCAGGATCCTTTTGTCAGTCCAACGCAATCAATCCTTGTCGCACAGCAACAAACCAAACTGAATTCCTACACCAACTCGACGCCACAACAGACCATTTCCTTCATCAAAATAGCAAACATACGACTCACACAAACATACTACACCAAGGCCACCATCTCCGTTCCAAGCTAACATCTAAATCAACCCCACGCTAGTCACCACCATCCAACGCTGTAGTCCTTATCGCACAGATCACCGTAACAGCAGCAACAACATACATAAGACAATTCTCGCTGAGCATTAATTAACCCACAACTACAACACACAAATTGGTGACAAGCGGAATCCCTGACCACACGCTGAAACCCTACGTCCTGAATCACGTCCATAGCATCACTCAACCAAACAACCGACATGCTATTGTAGCAAGCTCCACGCTACGGTCTACACCGTTACCATCGCGTTGGTATCTAACTTCAACCATATTCCTTGAATCAACACACGAACACCTGGAGCAATCTTCGCGCACGCGCCTTCTCCGATCATTAGCACCGTGCACATACTTCAATCAACGACCTCACATCTGTGCTTCTCTACTGAACAGCAACTTCAATTGTGACTCGCTATAGCACAGGCAGCAACCAACGTCCTATACTCTCGCACAACGATCAGCTTTTGCTCACCACAATCACCAATGGCAACGTCGCCTATCTTTCATCCAGTTAAACACACATCAACCCATAAGCTAATACATTCAAGCTTTGTGAACTTACACAAACGTCCAAGCTTCAGCAACAGCCATGAGCGACAAACATCTATGACCAAAGCTCTCCACTACACACGCGTTCAAATTCGCACGTCTGCACTACTTTGATCAGCACTCCATCCACATACGAATAGTGATTCAACACATTGACGAACGCTCTTGATTGCGACCAAACAACAAGTTAAGTTTGTTTGTTTTTTTTCAATTTTTTATATATTATTATTATTATATTATTTGTTATTATTTATTAGTTAACATAATATGGAGATTTTTAGTATTGGTTTTTATATAACAAGTGTATTATATGGAATTATCTTATTTAGGTAGATAACTGTATATATTAACTTAGGGATTTTTTTTAGATTAAGTTTTTTTAAGGTTTCCTTATATAGAAAAATTATTATTATTTTTTCTTATTAGCTTAGGTGTTTTTAAGCATCATGTTTTTTAAGATTTCTTCACTTAGAAAATTCATTTTTGAAATAAAAATAAATAATAATATAAAAAAACCTTTAAAAAAAAAGAAAAGGGACTTTTAGAGAGTTTTTATAAAATAAAAGAGTTCGAGAATTAGGATCCTTTTGTTTTTATTTGAATGAACTAAATCGATAATAACGTAAACTCAGTCGATTTTCAAAAATTAAAATAAACCAACATACTAAAGTTTTTCAAAAAAAAAAAACTACGATCGTCTGAACTTGGCTAACAGGTATGTATACACCTTTGGGGTAACGATAAAATCTATTAAGCTTATGTTCTTTTTCTTTTGATTTTTATTTATTTATTCTATTAATATTATAATTACAAGAATAATCCTAATTTCGGTAAATAGATAGTGATACCCGTTAGGGTTTAATAGATTAGCTCCCGAACTTGAAATTCTCTGATTCTTCATTTAAAATTAAAATTAAAGACCGATAACCAAATCGTAATCAATCTACCCAATTGATTACAGTTTTCTTTTTTTTTCCTTTTTTTTCCGACTTTGGTTGGGTGACGACTCCAAAAATTATTTTCAATAAAAAACCGAAATTTCTCAATTTCTTTAGTTAAGAATTAATATTAAATAGATTAGAGTTTACTATTAATCGAAAATGAGAAATTAATTTTTAAAAAAAAAAAAACCGAAAAATCAAACTTGACAGACCACATCCTGATTTTGGAAGTGGATGCAGTTAGTGATCATTGGGTATAAGTTCCCACTCCTTATGCATAAATTTAAATGTTTAAACACTTGGATCAAGCTTCTCCGTAATCTTTAATCTAACATATTCCAAGTCTATTTTCGTTTAGTATGGTCTTTGATTAAAGATATACATATGATCTGACCAAGTTTGGTTATTCCAGGTGAGGGGATTTGTCCTAAAGTACAGTTTAGGTCAAAATAAACAAATAGTACTAGGCAAAAGTAGCTCGGGCTAATTTTAGATTAGGTTAATTTGGGGGCTAAACCTTAACTAAGATTGCCTATCGCTAAGGACGATTTAAGATGAAGTGGATTTATTATTATTCCGTTATCCATGATTTTAATCTATTATAAGTTTCTCTATTTATAGACAAAACAAATCCCAACAAACTAGGAGATATATGCATAAGGGAAATATAAAAATGAAGGACCCAAGGGAAAATAGAGATTAAGGCCCGCCCTCTTTCTCCAAATCATACAAATTATAAGGATTTCTTGGTAACATTCGGTCTTGTATGTTTGAGAGTAGGTGGGCATCGATGTCCGTTTGCAAGTAGCCTCCACACCGGCAACGACAGAGAATGCAAATAATTCCAGCAGGGTAATATGTAATTTGTAAATCATACAGTCTTTGCTTGGTTGAGTTTGCTGGAGAGGACAGAACTTTGGATAGGATAAAAAAATAATATACTAATAATATATATGTACATATATAAAATAATTATAACTAGACTATGATAATCTTCCACATATAATCAGTGGCGGTTTATATAAAATCAAGATACATGTGAAGGCTAACGCTTCATCCACTATATAAGAAATTCCCTCCTTATTGTCCAATTCTACGTGAAGTTTATATCCAGAAATTCAAAAACATATATATATATATATATATATATAGTTTGATAGCATTGTTTTACTAATTGCTTTAAAAATGATATTAGCAATAACATGGCTCAACCGTTGGGTTCGAGTCTGATGCACAGATTTGAGAATATATTGGAATGGAATGCAATTCCCCATTTTGTATCATACCCTCGGCCGATTTGGCTGAGTAAAATGGACCAGAAATCGAACGCAGAGCAGCAGTAATGAATAACATTTCCGATGATTTCCAGTCTCAACAAAAGTCAGAGGAATCTTTTATTAAACCATAAATATATATATATGTATGCATGTATATGTTACAAAGACAAGGTGACTATCTTAGCAGTTATGCTTATATATGGCAATCTCAAACATACATGGGTATGCAATAGCTCAAAACTATCACCCATTAAATTAAACTAGGTACGAATTCAGTCCTGTCTCTGGTCTGGATCATTAACCATGGTGATGGTTTCTGCCCCATGATGACTCCCCACCACCTCCTCCACCACTACCAGACCCAACCTCCCCTGAACGACCAAAACCCGACCCCCACCCGTAACCTCCAACAGAAGCCCCACCACCTCCACTTCCACTTCCAGACCCATAGCCGAAACCTTCCCCACCTCCTGTGCCGGAGCCAAATCCAAACCCAAAGCCCCTGCCGCTGCCAGAACCGGTAGGAGAGTGACCAGACCCAGATCCATAACCCCATCCACTATGAGGACTGGAGCCCCATCCCCAACTGTAATCCCAGTTGGGACCATGGGCTGCGCCACTGCCACCCGTGGGTCCCTCGTTTCCTTCATCACCAGGGCCTGTGGACATTTTGCTGAACTCTATACTTCTTCCAGGATAGCCAGTAACCGTGCTAATCCGTGTCGTAGATGAACAGGTAACAAGCAAAAGGACAAGGGATAGAATGGAACAACAATGAAACATTGCACTGGGCATCCTAAGACTTCTTTTTTTTTTTTTTCTTTTTTTTTTTAAATTTTAAAATTTTCTATGGTTTATATATATATATATAGATAGATAGTGAGATGAGAAGCAAAATAAGCTCTTGACGTATTTATTGATTGATTACAATAAAAAGAAAAAAAAGAAATTAGATATTGCGAGCATGTAAGTGTAAGTGGGGTTTTAATTATGAAATATGGTGTCGCTAGAGCCTATATGTGGACTCGTGAGTAAACTACCTTTTTTTTAAGGGAAAGGGTGTACCTGTCGGCTTATAGATAATTTGCCCACGAAAGGTGATAACACGCCGACCCCGCACCAGTCACCACCACCGCCTCTCAACTATAACGACATCTCTCTTGTTTTTCCCTTTTTTTTCCTCCCCTTAAACAATATAATTTCAGAAAAAGAAAAAGAGTGGATTTGTTTTAAAAGAAATATTTCCCCACTGATAAGTTATATATGTACTAATCAGTGATAACTAATAAAGTTAAGCGCGAATAAGGCTTCATATCATAATGGTTATAATTATAATTTAATTTATGTTGTTATATCATATTCCATCCCCTCCTTAAATAGGTTAAATAGGTTTGTACGTAGACTTAAATTGCTAGAGTGAGGATTCAAGACTTAGGACATAATTGGCAAACAGCCCAAATTATCGATTCTCATAAAGAACTTAATCTACGCTTAATATAAAATTATAGAAGTCTTAGTAAAGTAAAATATAGAAAAATTTCAAATTTTAAATTATTTAATATTACTAAATTAAGTGAAACCATTAATTAAATGAATATTAATATTACTATTAAAGTTCATTCTC
Organism: Lumnitzera racemosa; assembly: GCA_024138005.1. Lineage (NCBI taxonomy): Eukaryota > Viridiplantae > Streptophyta > Magnoliopsida > Myrtales > Combretaceae > Lumnitzera > Lumnitzera racemosa. The sequence continues at coordinate 112,319,998 of JAMXBC010000004.1, forward strand.
AAATACATCACATTATTTGTCAGATTTTTTAAAAAGAAAGTCAAATAAACTATATATAAATCCGTAACTTCTTACTCGTTTAAACAATGACACAGCAAATAAAATATATAATATCATTAAATTTAAGTTACATAATATGAATAAATTAAGTAAAACCATGTCTTAAATAGTATTATTACCAGTGTTAATTTCTAAATTTATTACATTATCCGTTAGATTTTTAAGTAAGATAATGAAAACATATATGTATATATATATATGAGTTTATAACTTTTTGCCCATTGAAACTATGATGTAATAAGAAAAATATATAGCTGAAGTAGTAGATTTCATAAATTTAATAAGGATCTCTAACTTAGAAATAAATAATTTTTTATTGAAAATGCAAATATGCAAAACTATATAGCGTGTGTCATGTTTGGGCTTGCGAGTTTGATCCGAACCTAGACACAAATTTAAATAGATTTAAATTAGCTTAATTTATTTATGTTTCATATCGATTTTTTTCTATATAAGCTCATTTAAATCGTACCATGTAGTATCTAGGTCTCATGAATCAAGTTCGAAGTTACCGATCCCATAAACAATATTAATGGAAAGTGTGATAAAAGATTAGTTCCTTGAAAAATTGAAACAATACCCCAACCACTAATTATTTACCATTACTTTTGACTCTCATATCACTTGTTTCTACAAAACCACAATAAATAAAAATATTTGAGAATTGTAGAGTTTTAATTATTAAAAATATAGGGAGAGATAAGATGAAGAAGGGATAAATGTTTGTTGTCTTTAAAATTATGATTCAATGATGTTCTGATCAATCATAATTAAATATGTGAACATACCATATAAATTTTGATATTTTTTATTTTTATTATATATATGTTTAATTGTGATTGATTAAGATAGAGCGGAGATAAAATTTAAAAAACGCGAAAAGGTAGGTTTCATGTTTTGAATGAAGTGGAATTTGTGCAGGGGGGATGTGGACAAGGACAGGCTCGATCTAACGGGATTATGAAGTGTTCGATCGTGGGACGTGGATAATTGTGCTGGTGAAAGGGACTTAATTGCGTTGTGTGGTAGATTTTGCGATGTTGCCGCGATCACGAATAACTCAACATGCGTGCTAAGATAATGCTTTCTTTAAAAACTTCTGGTGTTCAAAGTAAGAAGTACATGAGGTTGTCGAGATCTGAACCCCACGCGGCACCATCACATGGATAGTGGTAAACATCACAAATGGAATTCTTGTGAATCGTGCTCATTGACAGCGCAAGGAAATAACCTCAAAGATAGTGGGATGTGATTAGATATTTTGGTAACACCGGGGGACGTCAAATGGGATGGAAAAAAAAAAGGAACTACTCACGGGACTTCTCAAAAGCTGCCCCTAGATTTTTCTATTAGCTCCACGTATAATGCAAGGGACATCTGAATCTGAATATGCGCTTATGAATTTAGTCCAGTACAAATTTCATCAATTGCAATTAGGGACGTACCCTGGTGGATTTGGATGCATCTTATAAAATCTGGACATCTTTCAATTCTTATAAAAATCGTATAGCATTTTTCCTTTTATTATTGAAATACCGTATAAAATTTTTATAAGGTTTTTCTTCTCATCATTTAAATTTGTCCATACGAGATTATTATAGATCAAATACTTGATTATTTTATCTTGATTATATAAAATATTTTATTTTTAATTCATGAAGTTGTTGTAGCATATTCTTAAATGATGTTTATAAACAAATGTTCATTATGCTTGTTAATTTTTTTAATATAAATAAGTAAAATAAAGCTAATGAAATAATGATATTACCATCTAAAAAGGATTGGCCGATATACTCAATATGCTTATGTTTAGGTTCAAACTTGCGTGACTCCAGATAAATATTATTATAAATTTATTATTGTTATTGAGTCAAATTTTCTATCAAGCTTTTTTTTAGTTTCAAAATCTTATCCTAAACCTTATAGAGTTACCTTATAGCAATCCATCTGTTTAAACTTAAGTTGTAATTAGATATATGAGTTATATATATATATATATATATATTAAACTATTATATATTATATATTAAAATTTAAAGACTAATATCTATATAATATATATAAATATATAATATATTACAAAATAATATATAATCTAATCCTTATTCATTATTCGTGAATCTATTTATTTATATATTTTTTCATTTTATATAATTAAACTTATGAATAAATGGTATAGTTCAGAAAGCAAATGACATTCTCATAAGGACTTTAAGCACTAGTATTATATCTTATTATCTAACCAATAAAATATTGAACTCAAGAAACTTAAAGAATTTGCTCTAAGTTACTGTTAAAACTAATTTAAAGATTAACTAAAAATTAATTCAAGAAATTAATAAGAAAGCAATTTAATTGAAAATTAATTCAAGATTTGATGTGGTACTTAAATTTTATTTCTCCTATAATTACATATTCAACTTTACTAAAGATTACATAATTTAATCCTTAATTTTCTTGATTAGAAAAATTCTCTATTAAAATTAATAACTTTCTCAAGTTTATTAAACATAATCTTTAAATTACTTATTATAATCTTTTTTTCAATAGTATAATCAAATATCTCATTAAATAACAACGAATTCTCTAACTAATTTAATCAAGATTGCAATTTATCTTTAAACTTGTTAGAATCTTCATCAATAATGTCTAAATCTAATAATACAAGAAACCTCTCGATTCTCTTACACAATATCATATTTTAGACTAACATCCTAAAAAATATTAATCTAAAATAATCAAACACACATAATTAAATCAAGAAAATTAAAAATTTCCATTAGATCTAAGAAAAACCAATATTACATAATAATTTTAGATTTCACAAAACCTAAATATAATATTATATCTAAACAATATTCATAGTAAAGTAATAATCTTGAATAAGATCTAAAGAAAAAACAAAAAAATAAATCATGAAATTAATAAAAAATCTTGAATTTTAAAATATGTTACTCTCCTGAATGTTTGACCTTTTGAGTCTTTTAAAAAGTCATCTAAAGGAATTTTGATAAAAATCCCTACAGAGCTTTTATATTGGAGATACGAATTTAGCATATAAAAATAACTTAGTGACACGACGTGTCCCTTAAAATACACTGAATCACAATGGATCTTCATAAATCTTCCCTAAATCTTTGATAATAACAAGACTTAAAGACATAATCATATCTCTTAGATCATGTTACTCACTAAAAAATGTACTATTATCTCCGAAAGAAAATGTTCCATAGGAACAATTATTTAGTTAAGGGTACTTTGTCGCCTTTTTTTTTAATATGAGGAGAAATGAAAAGAAGATTCTTGAATAACAATTTGGAAAAAATATGGATGCAGGCATTCATTTTAGTCATGATACTAGAAAATGGAATCCTAAAAGCGTAAAGGTATTCATATTACAAATTTTACTAAAACTGCTCGTTTTTTATCCCAAGTTTGTGATTTGGCTTTTGAAGCAACAAGTTTAGGCAAACAATTTTTAATGGTTGGTACAAAAAATAAAATAACTGATTCAATACTACGAGCTACAACAAAAGACTTAATATCATTATGTTAATAAAAAAGTAGCTTGATGGTATATTAACGAATTAGACGACTACAAAAAACAAGACCTCATAAGTTTAGAGACTTTAGAACAAAACAAACGACAAGGAGACTTAGAACAAAACAAACGACAAGGAGACTCAATCATCTTCCAACAAGAGACACAGCTATGCTGAAGAGACAATTATCTCACTTACAAACCTACTTATCTAAGCGGGATTAAATATATGACGAGATTATCTAATATTATAATTATTGTTGTCTAACAAATTATGACTTAGATGGAAATATCAATTTGTTTAATCAATACAAATTATGACTTAGATCTTACCAATATTTCGATTCCAGCAAATGATGATACTATTGCGTCAATTGAATTTATTCTTAATAAATTAGTATTCGCAATTGACAAGTACCATTCTAGCTATATAGGAAATCTTTGATTAATAACTCAACCATATCATTTACTCATCTCACTTCAATTCAAAACTTCATAAAATTTCCTAACTTCTTCTCAATTTGAGTGAAACTTTTATTTTCTCATTTTCCTTCAAAAATCATTCTATAACGAAAAAAAAAAAACCACTAAATTAAATATTATTTTCTTAAAACAAACTCAAAAAAAAATCACTAAAATTCACTATATAAAATATAATCGACTTACTTTAAATTTGACAAATCTAATATATAATCGACTTACTTTAAATTTGACAAATCTAAATTCAAATTCCATCAGTAAATCTGCTTATTTATAAAAACTGAATTCAAACCTTGATTATAAACTCTTAAAAAACTAAATTTGAGCTCAATAATTTTTAAATAAATCACTGGACTCCAACCATTTACAGTTCAATTTTTTTTTTTTCCCAATCAATGAACGATCTTGTTATGGTCTTGCCTCAGCATGGCTCATCTTCAGTTTATCAAAGGTTCTACCGAAATTTATTGATAACTAGGGATATTTATCCAAAAGATTCAAGATTACATCGTCACTTTGCAGGTTGTAGTCAATGATAAGGGCTTGAATGGATCTCTGTGAGTAGGGAATTTGGGTGTTTTTAACTCATTTGGCCCTGAAACACGCCTACAACTACAAGAAACAAGATTAGACAGCTCAAAAGTAAGAGGACCTTCCATTTATGCAAGAAAAGTTGTTCCAAAAGAAAGTTAAGAGAACGACAATTCTTCAGCTACTAAGTTAAAAAGATTTTTTTTCTTTTTTTTTTTCTCTCGTGCTATACATGTGAAAAAGATAATTCTTTGAAAGAGCAAAAATTATGGAAAATATGAAAGTCTGCGAATAAATAAAACTCATAATAATCGCATACAAACCTGAGGCGTAAGGAAAAGGGGACGACACGGATGGAAGGCAGAATTCGAGTATTTGATATATCCAAAATAAAAAATAAAAAGAAGAAGAAGGAGGAGGAGGAGAAGGCGCAGGAGAAGGAGGAACTTACATATAAAGAGAGAAGGAAAAAAAAAAAAAAAAACTAAAGAGGCCTCAGCAATGTGGAAGTGCATAATCACTGGAAAATATCATGCAATGTAGGCAAAGATTATTTTCGTTAAAAAAATAAAACACTCATCATAGGCCTCTCCACCAACGTTAAAATCATCTATTGCTTAACAACAGATTTGTAAATTTGGAAAATTAAAAAAGAATAAAAAGGGACAGAAATTCGCCTAATTGAATACTGACCGCAGAATAATCAATGAAGATGCTCTATAGCATAGCAAAACCCCTCTCACAATCACTGCCGCTGCATTTACAAAATCCCATCAGAATTAGAAACGGAACACGAACACACACCTCCATCGAACTCCTATCTTATATATAGCGGGGCAGACGATAGTCGATTAGGGTTTTTCCCTTTTATCTGTTGTTGGGTTGCTCATTGATTGGGCCGTGATTCAGCCCATTTTGTTGATTCGCTTTCTAAAGATGAAAAAGTAAAATCTCAAAATGTTAAATTATGATTTATCTATTAAAATACCCTCAATAAAAATAAAAATAATAATTAAGTAGTAAAATCTATTTAAATCATATTAATAAAAAAATATATCTTAATAAAAGAAAGTTTCAATTTATAAATTTTAATATAATTTAAAACTTATTTAAAATTTATCTTATTAAATAGATATATAAATTAAAGTTTCAATAATATTTTTCAATAATCCTTATTTTATGTAAATGTAAAATAGATTAATTTTATTTTAAATATCATATGTATTTTTCTATAAGATATATTTATTTTTATTAGTATTCTATATCTTACAATACTTTTATACATATTCTATTTTTATAAAATACTTTTTATTTTTATTTTTATTAATTCTTTATTTTCCTATTTTAATTATAAATATACCCATATTCTAAAATGTTCTGAACACTATCCTAAAATCATATCCTAAAACCCTACTTCATTTTCTCCCCCGCCATAATCTATTTCCCATTTCTCTCTCGCTATTTTTTTTTTTTATTATTATTTTCGTTTTCACTCACCTGACCCTCTCACTCTCAGCTTAGTCTCTCTTCTATCCCCTCATCATTTCTTACTACACCCCTGCAATTTCTCTCTCACCCAATCCAAGCTTCTAACTCACGGAACCCACTCCCTAAATTCAACTCTCCAACCGCCATTTCACTCCCTCAATTCTTTCAACAACCCAAATCTCTGATGCCGGCCCCACCCCAATTACCTCTTCCAATCTCGATCTCTCGTCCCCAATTCATTTCGTTGCAAGTAACAAGCACGTCCAAATTCAATTTTGGTTCATACTCTCGGTTGAGTTTGGTTTGCTTCTGGTTCCCACGTTTCGAGCTCATTCTGCTGGTTAACACGAGTTGATTATTTGGATATTTATTTAAATAGAAAGTAATTTTTGTGTTTATTTATTATTATTTTTTTTTTACGGTAGGTTTTCATTTGACATCAAATTGTATAGATCAATAATTTCATCTCGATTTAATTTCTCAAGCCTTTTGAATTTATTATTCGATACGGTATACATAATGAATTATTTTTATGTTATTTTGTTTATCATATTCCGTTATCAATGTCAAAATAAGTATTTATTAATATCCAATTTTTATTAATAAATTATTGAATTACCATATTATATAATATTATTTTATTTTATATAAAAGTTACGGTCAAATATTTTATCATATATAAGAGTAATGAATATAGATATATATGTTTAGGGCCAATTTTTTTTTATCGTATTTAAGTTCGTCACTATTTTCTGTTTAATTATAGAGTTATTTTAATGTTTAAATTTTATACGTAAATCCCGCGTATCGATTTGATTTACGATGATAATATTTTTTTTATTAGTACGTTTTATTATTTATATTGATGGCATTACAAATTGTATAGTATATTGTATTGTTTGTATAACATGTCAATTATTGTTATGTCTTTCTTTACGAAAGTTTACGAGTCATAATATTATTCAATTAAATACGCATTATTTTATTACCATATCAATTCCTAAATCTATATATTTTGATACCTTAATTCTATGTCCATTTTATTTTTTTCTTTTATATAAATATACATATAAAGTATATTTTACGATTTACAATAACTAAGTAATCTTATATAATTATATCAACTTTTTGCTTAATCGTATTACGTTTTTTTCCTATCCTAAACTTATTATTTGATTTGACTATTTTCTTTCAAAATCTTGCTAGATAAATTATTGGTTCATATATAACTTCTTGGTAAAATTTAAGCATAAGGTACATAAAAGTTAACGTGATTGCTTATTTTTCATTTAGATTCATGGTGAAGGTGGTTGGTTTTTCTTGTTGAGGTTTGAGTTTTTGATTCAAGATTATAAGTTAGGTGTTTTATTAGCGGTTGTGGAGCGATTTCAAATACGTGGTGCTTATTTATATAATTGTGCTAGTTAAGATTTAAAATGTAATCGGATTAATTTATATTCAACCTGAATCAATAGTTTGTTGATTTTACTTAACCTACTCACTCTAAGGGCCCGCAATGGCATTTTCTTAAAAGAGCAACTGCTGATTATGTGCGAGGTTTTCCTAGTAGACTTTCATACGAGATGATACAGTTAGAATATTAAGTTTCTGGACTCTAAACTCTAGACTTTGAGCGTAAAGGATTTAAAAGAAAATTTATATTATATTCACTTATATATATATGGACAAAAATTAACATATGGCGAGGTGCTGAATTGAATTAAAGATAAGTAAATTATTATTTTCTTATATGTTGTTACAATTGCATTATACGTATGTATATGTTTTAAGCTTAGCATCTGTATGTGTTTATACACTTGTACCAAGCTTTAGCTCATTTCTTTATTTTCACAACTATAAGTTGACTTGATAAGTTGTGACAAATATAAAAACTACTATCATCAGGTTGAGAAAAGAAAAGCGATTAATTCAATATGTTGTAAAGGATTTCAATATGTTGTAAAGGATTAAGACTTTATTATGTAGTATGTCTGTAGTTGAAGTAAGTCGCTTATAAGTTACTTAAGTTTTGTATTGGAAGAGTTGTTATTTTGTACATGACAAGAAGTTGTTGCAATTGATTTTGGAGATTATAATTGGTTCTAGAGTCTTAACGTGTTTTTGAATGATAGGAACACATGACGAGTTGTAATGCCTTCAGGTTTTGAGGCATTACATCTATTTCGAAGGACAATGTCATGATTTACATCTTAATTTTATTATTAATTACAACCACACACATAAAATTTCAATTTATTTAACTATATACCCAATTAAGGATAAATCTCAATTAACTAATTAATACAATTAGCTAATAGAGTGATCACTTACAGTCTTAAAAGGGATTATGTAACCACCCTAAAGCTGTAGGTGGCCACTCAAAGCTATTGGTGGGTCAAATAACTTACCCTTTTTAAAGTGATTGGCGTCAAACTATTTTGTAAGGAATAATCTCTTAGCATCAATAGTAAATCTTACGACTCCTTTAATATCATAGACAACCATTCAATTGATTGTACTTATTGAATGCATATACTAATAATGTGAATTGAAGTTAGTTAAAATATAAATTACTTAATAACTTTAATATTTCATGCATTTTATCTCTTCTTTTTTCTTTTTTTTTTACCAACTATGCATTTATCATTGTTAATTCTACAATACAAACATATAAAAATTATTTCATTAGTTACAAATATAAATTACTTAATTACCTTTAACTCTTTTTTCTTATAGCAGCCAACCGGTAACAATTTCTAATTACTTTAATAATTTTTAATTTATTACAGCTCTCTCTTGTTCATTAATGATATTTGATTGAGGTTTCATTATATTGTATGTCAATTCATTTTGCTCTTTCGGTGTTTTAGAATCGTATGTTTTTTTCATATTTAAAGTTCTGGACTTTTTATGAAGAAGCTAGGTTTTACAAAGTAAATAACAATAAGTTTCAAAAGTCGAAAAGCCTTTCTTTTATTATTTTTTTTTTGTTGAATTTTTACTAAATAATATTTTATATTAAACATCTTACATGTTTTTGTGTTAAAATTTTAATTTTCATTTTACCATCAGATAAATTAGGCTTGGTGGATAAAATAGATTATCTAAAGATGGGTTTTTTATTTAAAAATTTTGGTTTTTTCTTTTCAAATAATTAAGGAAAGCTATTGAAGATAGTTTCCTTGATAATTTTTTTATTGATGTGTTTACGATTAAAATTCTTACGAAAGCCAATGTTCCCGTAACATTTTAACTTATTATTGTATTTGAATTTTATTACTATTAATTTTTAAATACTTGGATTTCTTACAACCGAGTACGTAGATATGGCTATTATCATGAACGGCATTGTTGTTAGAAGCATGATTTCATTTTTCTTTCGTGCATTTAATTTTTATTTGTTTCAGTATAACGTGTCATAGCATGTGCGACCTTGAGGTTCAGTTTTTCGTCTGTTTCATTATGCAACATTGACAAGATGAAAGCTAAAAAGTTAAGACCGATTAATTGTGATTCTTTCTAAATGTTACTTGATTTATAGAGCTAATTTAGCAAATAATAGCTTATTTAACATTAGGATTCGTTGCATTTCATATATTTCAGATATATATATATATATAAAACAATGAGTCTAGGAAGAAATAAATCCATGTTAGCAAGAAATTAATAAGCGCACCCTAACCAAGAAGTGACAATGACCAGCTATGGTCATCACGATATTAAACTTAAAAGAGTTCCCACTTGACTGGATATTATGTCCAATTTGATGACATATTTTCCATATAATGTCCCTAAATTCAATGGAAATCTACTGCTGGATGAGGATGCAAGCCTTCCAAAAATGATCATATAGTAATTTTCTTCCAGCAGCAAAGGTCCAACAATTGCTGGCAAAAGGCACATTCCATTTGATCACATAAACTGCTTCACTCACAATGATTTGTACTGCTCAATCAATTTAGAAGCATGCAAGCGCGATGTTGGCGTCACTGTACATCCCAAATTTTGAAGATACGATATCTGCAATAAAACTCATATGATGGATAAAGTTTCGCACTACATAGAATTTAGCAAAAAGGAAATATACCAAATCCAAAAGAAAGTAGCAAAGTTTATCCGTGATGCATCTAAACAGAAGCGGAAACCAAAAATTGTCTTTTTAAGTACAAACAAATACTTCTGTGATTGTTGGAAAAGTGTCTACAGCCTGCACTTATTCATGTAATCGCACTTTCTACATCAACATATGGCTAGTAGACTCCATACTTCAGGGCAAAGGATGTGAAATATTTAAGGACTCATCACAAGATATGATTACATCCATGTGGATTGTGAGTATAGGTTATATATTCTTCGATTATTCTCAGGATTCCTAGTAGGGGAAAAAAAAAAATATGCACATCTTAAACATTAGAACTACTGTTCTAGGCAAAGCACCTTTTTCCCCTTTCTTACCTCTTGACAAATATCAAACCTGATTAAACATGTCTGATAGCAACTTGGACTGTAACTTGGTCTGAGGTTTGTATTTAAATAATGTCCATAATACTTTGATTTTTGCAAAAATAAATCCTAACTTTGCTGATAAAGCTGCATATGGTTCTTTCGACTAAATTGATTCTCCTTTTACTGAAGGGATGGAGCCTTTTCTTCACCTTTCAGAGAGAGGGACACAGATATTTAAATAATTAATGAGTCAGGTATTTTCCGAACACATTGCTCTTGGGTCACACACCAATCTGGTAGTTATTAAGACCAGTCATGAATAGCCAGCACAGCGCTTGCAGTGGCATGACAAATTTTGGTGGAAGAGAACAAAATGAGCAGATGAGATTAGAACATCAAAATCTAAACAGAAACAATAGGACTGCCAGATACCTGTTTTGATGTTGGTGCTGATGAACCCATAGACTTCTCAATCCTCAGTTTCTGGAAGTGCTCCTGCAACGGCAAAAGTTAGTCATTTGAAGTATTTCACCAAGACCAATGCAGTGACATCAGGAATAATGTACCACGAACATGGCATACATGCATCTTAGTTGTTTGGTTATGCAAAATTCTCGCTTGGAAATGGTGATTTGTCAGATGATTATTTTTTCCACAAATCCATGGTGTCCACATATTCAAATAAATCAATCACAAGATCATTCATTTCATAAATTATCTCTTTTCACTATTGCAACCATGCCATGATGTCATGCATTAATTACAAACAACTTCATTCAAGATATCAAATAAGTAAAAGAAAAGGCACCCAATTCTAAGAGGGTGAAGATGTGAAATGACACCCACATTTTAACCAAAGCACAGATGATTTTGATCTTTGAGCAGAAGTATATTTTTTATGAATTGTAAACTCTCGAATGACGACACAGTTTGATTGGAAGAACAAACAAAAGACCTCTTCATGTTTAGTTGAAAAGACAGAGATCAAAAGAAATCAAAGACATGTTGGGATATTGACACATGCTCAACTCAAGACTAACGCTAATAGTAGTTGCAGTGAGCACTCCATGCACATTCTGAAGACCTTTTATTTGGAACTGGTTTTCCATACATTTGATTTAACTATTCACCCATCACCGGGTAGCTCAGTTTTGCAGGTTAAAAGCCAAACTAATTGGAGATTGCTTTGCATAGACCCATTAAATTTGTAACTTTTGATGATGTTTTTGTACCCAATGAAGGATAAGTGGAATCATGAAATTTCAATAAATGAAAAACGAGACTCAAATCCTTACTGGGTAACCCATTGCAGTAGCAGTACCATAAAGCATATAGGGCTTCATCAGGGTGGCTTAAATTGTGTTCTGAGTGAATTACGAGTATAAATGTTGCTCATGAATTCATTGTAAAACAGATAGAATGCTGCATTATGCAAATATACCAGAACTCAGAAAAGGGATAAGCCTTGGGTTGTTACTGAAATGTTTATATAGGGATGAAATTTAGTCCCAAAACCAAGTAATTTGAAAACTTAAAGATTGGTTGTAAGCTTTTACATTTTGTACATTAACTTCCTTTCCATGTGGGCTTGGATCTTGATTAAGAACCATTGCATGAAAATGCTTATATGGAGAATCAAATGACAATGCCGAAATTGAATTGAGGAGATCTCACTCTAATACCTATAGCTTCTAACCAACCGATTGAAAGACTCAAATTTGTAGATATAAGTTTCTTTCGTTTTTCCTTCTTTTTTTTTTTTTAAATAATTATTCTCCCCTCACTTGTGGGCAAGTTTGGTTTTACTCAAACCCATCAAGCGGACAACATAATTAAAAAGGGATTGCTACAAAATTATAGGGAGTATAATTCCGATCTCTTACTCTCATATCAGTTGAAATTCGCTTCACCATCATTTTCAAGTTTATAGATTGGTTTGAGATATTTATTCTTCGATAGATGGCTGTTATATAGGAGAAAAATAACCCCTTGTCGATTCATTAAGGTGTCTTAGAGATGGTGTAAAAACAAAAACACCAGCAGGAGCTCAATTCAGAAAATTCTAGTCCACCACAATATCCTGTAATCAATCAATGCTAAATGAGAAAGGGTAGATAAGAATCATGCCTGTTTCTCCCGCATCAAATGAGCACGTTGATCATGAGGAATTCGCTCCCATCGCAGAACCTATTATTGAAAGACACATGAAATACTAATATGAAGGTGCATGAGATCACTAATTGGCAGACAAAAATATTCTTTGAGAGGTATTCACCACAGTATATAATAAAATCAGTGAGCACTGATATTTCCAGTTCTACCAATCAACTAGCTGTGATTTAGTGAAGATACTTACATGTTCTGCATATTGAAATGCTTCCTCAGAATTCAAGCAAGACCTCAATGAACGCAGAACATCCTAGAAAGAATTTTGATGGTTGGAAATAAAAAATGAGAATAGTAGTAGAGGCCATCACAAGCACAAAAGAGTAATGCAACAGACAATCAAGATATAGTCAATGGAAGACTATGCAAATTAACGAAACGGAGAATGCTATGCATCTCATCATGAGGTTATCAAAAGATTTTGAAATTTAGCACTTTCAAGTCTTACGTGATTGCTACCAACAGCAAAAACTGTTAAGTTCAATAATTCTCCAAAATATAAAGAATAAGTTATAAACTCGCCAAAGTTAAAAAGTACATTATGAAGCACGTAAGCTATGATGAAGTATTACAAAGCTTCAGGAAAGTCTCATTTATCCAGTTTGCCACCTCTTGTATGTTTAAGATATCTTTAAAAATTTAAGTCAAAATATTTCAGGGTAACAAAAATTTTTCATTTAGGATAAATTTAAAGAAATAGAATCAGTGACACTGGATGAATGGACCCCTTGTCACATCCATCCACGCATAAATGTTGAACCCAATTTTGAGTAAGAGAACATAAGTTGTGAGGGTGTTATGTATTTCTGCTGGTTAAGCACATCAGTATCTAAACTACAATCCAAATTCTTCCATCATTCAAAATATATCAAGTTATTTTTCCATTGTTTCAAGGAATATGGACTTTTCTTCACATTGTTGTAATATGAAAAGGATGGTTAGAAGAAAAAAAAAGTATTATCTACAACAAATAACTGAAATACTCAATGAACAGCCATATCAATGTTATTTGTATGATAGATTTTTTCCACTATGGATATGAGTGTACAATTGGAATTCATACTGTCTAATAATTTCTGACAGCAACTGTTGAAACCCCTTGTTAAGTTTTCTGCAAGGACGTGTCAGCTCTCAGAGCTATGAAAAATTAACGTATGTGTGTAACTCAAATGTTTGAATATATACAGAAAATGCTTCCTGATGTAACAAAGGCCCAATAATTTGAACACCCGCACAAGCAGCAGAAGCAGACATAAAAGATGAGCAAAATAGGACTAAAATTTGGAATCTTAACCTACTCTCTAATTAGCCAAAACAACTCCATAAATCAGATACTGTGGAATCCATGAAGTCTTTTCTGTATCTTTTATATAATTGAAGGAGGCAGTAAGTGAAAAAGATACCAAGAGTAAGAGTTTGAGATGTGAAATAAGGGGAGCTTTCATGAATTATGCTAAGAATGACATCCATAAATTTTTCTTTTTCATATTTTTGGCAAACATAGTAATGGTTTCAAAGAAATTTTAAGAATAGTTAGAGGGTACCCTGCATGTAATTATAAACTATGGGATACCCCAAGATCACTGCAAAAGGATACAAGTTCTAGCAGTCCCAGAGTTGATAAGATGTTACACCTTGTACCATGCCTTATGGGAGTAAATTGCAAAAATGCAGAACTAGAGCCTTGTGATATCATTATTACACCAACCATTTATGGTCCCATAGGGTCTAATGCTCTTGCAAGTATAAGAATGTTTTTAGGGTCTGACAAGTTCCAATACTATGTTCTAGACAAATTAGGACAATTTCAAGGATGGTGGTAGCATGAAACACAGTAGGTGAAATTTTTTATCATAGCAAAAATATAGAACAGAAAACAATAGAGCGGCATAAAATGTAAAAGTAATACAAAGAAATATACAGTTGAAAATTTGTACAACCTTGTGCTTGTTCTTCTTGAGTCCAAGTCGTTCATCAATCACAAAGCCAACCTATGCAAAATATTGGATAACATGGTCCTCAGCACAACCACAATACACAATGTAAGTTAATATATATATATATATAAGGACAACAAATAAAACATGTATACATTCCAACACTAATACAAACACTAGAGAAAAGAAAGTATTTCCCTACTTAGATGCTCCAGAATCGCACAAGGACAAAACTCATGCTTAGCCATATCAGCATCTTAAGTAACACAAACACTGGGGATAGACACTTGATAAGCAATTCCAAATGCCTGGTACAGTAAATGCACTAATGATATTCCAAATCCATATCTTAACACCACATACGAGCAATACATTGACACATATGGGAAAAAGAAAGCAAGGATGAGGAGAAAAAATAGTAAAATAGTACTACATGCTTACTAAAGATCGTCTCAAAATATATAATAACCCATCAAGGGGAGAAAAAGAAGCTTCCCATCTCCATCCATAGCTAAGCTAAAGGATATAAAATTCAAGATGGCACTATGTTACCTTTCCAATCAACCTCTTGGGATCTTTAAAAGCTGGCTTTTTGGCCCATTGATGAAATATGTGAGAAACAACCAATCTATCTTCCATGCAAAATCTATATTGGATCCAGTTGAGTTACAACATATAAAAATTTTGCGGGTAAAAATCCAATGAATGAGGACATGAAATAGAAAGGTTTTGTCTGAAGACTACCTTCTCAGAAAATTATCACCATTAAACGAGTCCATCGTGATAGTTAATTCTTCGAAAGCCTCATCATTATGAATTCCATTTCCATCACCCTTGTCATGCAATGTTCCTGCATCAGACTGGTCTGTTTCTTTTGTAATGTTCATAACCAAGTGGCCCACTTTCTTTGCAACCTCTTCATGCTTGGATGCAGAACTATATGTGCTGAGATCAACCTATAGTATTATAAACAACATCAACCTACCAAACTTCTGCACTTTACTCCCAACAGGTTATGATCATGGGAAAATAGAATTTAATTTAGCCGTTTCGTTTGACTATTGGAAAAATTAATCCATCCTTCCCATAAATCAATGAAATTTGCTAGGCATTAGAAATACAATTCATTTGACAAGTTGATCAATATATATCACAATTTCCGTAAGCAACATAGGCAAACATACCTAAATTTTTAAGCTCCTCAGCAACTAGAGACTTAAATGTATAAAAAATTAATCCTAAAACATGGAAGGTATCGTGGTAGATTTAGTGGTCAAAAGGCTAACCATTTAACTTCTTTTTTACATACATTTTTATCCCCTGTAAATTCCCTTTTCTCTCAAATGCCCACCTAATGGTTTCACTCTCATTTAATTGTTCCATGTGATAAGGTTTACTACAGGGTTGCACATGAGAACATATAAGAAAACCACACATGTAATTATAATTAAGTCATCCACTTAATAGGTTTCAATCAAAGTTTTGGCTTATGTGAAATAATAAATATAAAAGCACAAATATAACGTCAAGGTAAGCACCACTAAGTCATCCAGTTGATGGATTTCAATTGAAGTTTCAACCTATGAGGGGGAACATGCAATAATAAATATAGTGGTTTACACTGATTGTGAAGTTTATAAATCACATGGACACCTTACTTTTTAAAAATACAATAGATACACCCGTACTTTTGCCTATATGGACATAGCGTAGTGAAAATGCTAACATGTCATCATTCCGTTATCAGTACCCTATCACTAATGGTAATTCTATTTAAATATTGTAATTATATGTATTAATCAACTAAAATAATAAAAATAAATAAATTCAAAAAAATTCTCATTTTCTTCTTCATTTTTTTTAATAGCATCCCATTTTACATAATATTATAATTATATATATATATAGTAATTAACCAAATTAATAAAAATAACTATAAATTCAAACAATTAGGAAAAGGAAAAAGCAGGAAAAAACTGCAAAATATTAAAAAAAACAAAAAAAGTTTCCGGTCGAACCAATAAAACCAAAGTGGGCGACACCCTACATTCCTCCATCTCACAAAACAATTTCTTGCTTTCATTGTATTGCTTCATTCTATTATACCTAGAAATCATCACATTCCACTCGAGCACATTCCTCTTAAAATTCATTTAAGAGACCCTTCTTGCCACATCCATCCAGCCAAACAATGCATAAACACAAATGAAACCAATATGGCTTGCTGCTTTCTCTCAACATGTTAGTATAAATTTGGAGTACATAGCCAGCATTATTTATCCTGCAATAGCACTTGATCATAGTGTTTGATATAAAAACAACCCTCACAGGGGCATAACTCATGTCCCCTAAAGGATGTGTATAACAGAAAGATGATCTTCTCGTGTAAAGGAATGTTTTTACAGCAACCAATTTAAGCATTTCGGCAAAGGAGTTACTTAACTTTGGAAATAAAGCCAGGACAAATACTTCAATTTTCAAATTTTTTCATTTTAATACTAAAATTTTGAATTTGTTGGTTTTAGTATCTGACTTTTAAAATAAACTTCGTGAAACGTTATTATAAAATGATAGAATAACAATATAAGTGTAACAATTTTCATTTTATTTTTATTTTAATGCTTAAACTTTTTTTTTCATTTTAGCACTTCAGTTTTTTAAAATAAAACAAATAAGTATTTTCTCTAATAATCTTCCCAAAACATTATAAAAAATCAACAAATAATAATGAATAATTACAATAAATTAAAAATAATAATAATAACAAATAATAGACCCGAGTCTTGAAATTTTACTTAATGTGATTTTTGTAGATGATATTTGACTTGCGAGCTTTTGCATTACTAAATAAAATATGACATGTATTATATCATTATCATCAACAAAAACAACAATAATAACAATAGAAAATATTGAAAATGGATTAAAATAATTATGAAGGATTGTTTAATTAATATAGACCAAGAAAGAACTGAGATATTGAGTCAGATCAATCAATCAGAAACTTGAAGGGATTAAAACAACATAAATTATTTTATAGGAACATGCCCATTTTTAATTCATTTTCTTTTTTTTTTTTAATTTATTATTATTGTTGTTGTTGTTGTTATCTTTTTTATAAAAATAATAATAATAAATATCACAATTTATTTGGAGATATAAAAACTTGCAGAAATTAGTTATTATCTGCAAAAGCCATATGTGTAAATAAAATTTTAAGAACTAAATCTATTCCCTTTTTTTTTTTACAATATATTGTTGTTAATTTTTTATTTTAGACATTTATAATGTTTTTACAATAGTTGTCATAAATGGTACCAATTTGTTTTACTTTCAAAATTTAAAGTACCAAACTGAAAAGAAAAAATGAAGTTTGAGCTTTAAAATAGAAGTAAAATGAAATTTAACATACTTATTGTTATTTTACCATTTTATGACAACAATTATTATAAAAAAAATTGAAGCACTAAAATGTATAAATTTAAAATTTATGCACTGAAATGATAAAATATAAAAGTTTATTTATTTTTAGTACTTTTATACCCTTAAGGATGAAAAGGGGTACTTTAAAGGATGGCATTGGCTCTCTTGTATTTGTGTATATAGTATGAATCCAAAGGAAACTTTTTTTTTTTTTAATTTTGTAGCTTTTTTATATATTTTAATTTTTCTAGATTTTTATTTATTTATATTAATTTGGCTAAGTATTATATATATATATATATATATAGTTATAATATATATATATAAAGTGAAAAGTTATTCTTTTCAAAAATCTACGCAAAGCTTTTAAAGACTTAAGTAAAGACCAATTTAAAACATTACTAACCTTAAAAGGATCCATAGCCATCTGTCGAAACAATATGACCTAAATACTCTAGGTAGCTTAACCAAAAGCACACTTCTTTTGGTTAGCATAGAACTTATGAGTTTGCAATAATTGCAAAACCAACCAAAGATGCTCTGCATGAGAATCCATAGTAGAACTACAAATGAGGATATCATCAAAAAATACTAATATAACCAAAAACTCATAATGGCCTTGATGAGTTAGGAAAGTCGTTTTAGGATCATCTTCCTCTCATACTCGAATCTAATGATAACCTAAACGAAGGTCTATTTTAGAAAAAAATGGATGCACTAAACAACTCTTCTATAACAGGAATGGGATTGCAATCCAAAACAGTAGCATTGTCTAAAGCTCGATAGTCCACACAAAGCGCCAAGATCCATCTTTCTTTTTAACTAAAATAACAAGGCTAGAAAAAGAGCTTACACTTGGTTTAATGATACTAGCCTTTAACATATCTCTCACCATCTTTTCAATCTCATCTTTTTGAATTTGTGCATAATGATAAGGTCTCACATTAACAGCTCCTACTCCATCCTTCAACGAAATGCGATGATCAATACCACGTAATGGAGGGAAGGTTAGTGTTCTCTACAAACACATCAAAAAATTCTTCTAATAATGCTGTTATGTTAGGATGTTGTTTAAGTACTTCCAACCCTAGACTCCATACAAAAGGCTCGACGATAAGACTACCATACTCCCACTCATCAATTGTTAACATACATCAGCAAGAGATTTTAGATTTATAAAGGGAAGGATCACCCACTAACATATGTTCCACTCCATTAACAGAAATTTTCACACATTTGCCCCCAATCAACCTTAACCTCTCCTAAGGTTTGAAGCCATGCCACCTCCAATATGACATCAATGGACCCCAACTCAAAGACATAACAGTCCACATACATATTTACGGAGCCTATCAGAATATTTAGCTTAGGACATAAACCCACTGAAGAAACAGCACTACCATCTCCAAGTTTCACAGTAAGTATATTGGTAGAATTAACACACAACTATAGTTGATGAACCATCCTTTGTGACACAAAATTATGGCTAGCTCCACTATCAACTAAAATGGAAACTTTAACACCATGCAACATGCCTCGCAATTTCAAGGTTTTAGGACTGTTGAAGCCATTGATCGCAAGCAAGGATAACTCAAAGTCTACATGTATAGCCTCCTATTCCTTATCAAGTGACGTTGGTTCTATAAGCTCCACCCATCATTCCTCAAATTGATCCTCATCTTCTTCAAGTATTAATACTCTCAAGGACTTATTAAGACACTTGTGGCCAGGCTAAAAAGGTTTTTCACACTCAAAACATAACCTTTTACTTCAGCGTTCTAAAAATTCCGCATAAGTCATTTGCTTCGGTCCTCGCAGTTGTGGCTGAGGACGCACAAAAGAACTCCCACTAAAACTACTACTAAAGGCCACTAAAGCCTGATCCTTAGCTCCACTTCCAGCATGAGAGTTGGTATGAGGAATAGAATTGCCTATTGAGTTATTCACAGGTTATCTCCAAGACAAAACAAATTAAACTGTAAGAGGAGGAACTAATGTGCCATACGTTTGTACACGAGGTTTAAAACTAGTTGGAGCACCATTTCCATTTTATCGATCACCCACTAAAAATACTCCATGATCAAATTCTTTCTCTACACTTAAGGACAATTCTATAGCATCAGCTAAGGACACAGGTCGTAGAGTTTGAACTCGTAACCTGATATCCTCCCGAAGTCCCCCTAGAAAATACCCAAGCAACTGTAGCTCTGTAATGTTTGGAATTTGCACTATTAGAGACTCGAACAACTCCAAAAAATCTCTAACTGTAATGGTTTGCTGAAGGGTGGAAATCGTAACGAAAGGATTCCCAGCATAAAGACCGACGTACCTGGTCAAAAATTCTTGCCTAAACATCTCCCAATAAAGTTACAGCAACCTCTTCTTAAGCATTTTATGCCAATATATGGCTCTCCCCTTAAGTCTTACAGTAGCTATAGCTACCTTCCTTTCCTCTCTAATATTCTGAATTTCAAAATATTGCTCCATCAATGTCAACCAATGCATTGGATCTTCTCCTGCAAAAATAGGTATGGCAATCACATTCATCACAGTTGGACGAACTTCATCATCCGATACCACATAATTCACTCACATCAACTCTCGATTTAGGGTTACTCCGAATACCGGAAGTCGAATCTTCTTTTTCCTTATTCTTCTCACTCGCAATATGATTGCGACTTAGTGCTTGCATCAAACATTGTATGGATGCCAAAGCAACTTCGATTCCTGTAATCAAGGCCTTCACTGAGTAATATTAGCATTGGTATTCTTATCCACAATTGCGATTTGGTGCTACAACTTAGAAATACTTCCTCTGAATTCTTTATTCACCAATTTCACATTTTGTTCTAACAATTCGAAATTTTTTTCCACACTCTCAACCTTAGCTTCCATTCAAGTCATTATGATCTCCTTATGGAATTAGTTCCCTACAAACGGCACCAAAGTGATACAAGCTAGGATAATAATCAGTTTATAATAGGATGGTAAATCTATACTTAATTAGGGTTCTAGTTTGTGAAGCAAGACACCAAAATTGGTACTCCACAACCAATACACTACTGAGAGCCCCTACAACACTCGTCTTTTGATCTTTTATTCTCAAACTCACTGCTTAACTACTTTTCGCACCACTCAACCTATTTATATCTAATGAAATGTACAAACACAATCCCATTCATCCAATGTCAAGTCATATAAGCCCTTCACCAACCTTATTACAATAGTTATATATTATAATCTAGATACTATACTATAGTATATGTACTACACTCCTCTTTGTACTACTCAACCCCTTTGGCCTTCCTTTTATACACATGCCGCAATGGTTGATTAATGTTAGGCATTGTATCACCTTATGTACAATTTTTTTGTGCTATGAAATTTTCTCATTCACCTAATAAAAATGCAAAGTGATTAGATACCTAACCTATGCACATAATAGTTTGGTACTAAAGCTAGTTGTCATAGGTAAATCTAGTCTTTTAGAAGAAAAAGTGCCAGCATTTATGGAACAATACTCAACTGGTCAAGCCAAAAAAGTAAAAGAACGATAAACTGTAACAGCTGGGGTTAAGGAGCTAGCATATCAGATGCTAGAAATGAAGACTCAGCTAAGTGGGATGTGGCTAAAAGGATAAGATAGCATCACTTAAGGTGGCAGCAACAACCAATGTAAGCTAAATGCATTGACAAAGGTTCCTAGACCCATTACACGTAGTTAATCCAAGTCACGATAGAGATGAAGAAGACGGTAAACTCTATCCACTTAACTTTCCTTAAGCACGATGCAACCAGGCGCTACCTCTCCTACTTGCTAATAGTACAAATTAGGTCATCATATTCCATCAGGATGGAATCTAATAGCTTAGTGCAAGAAATAATTGATGTAACCTGATCTAAAGTTAATGCAAATCATGTGGTGAACAGCGCTTATTTGAACAACTCAAGCAATTGATAAGCAAGTTGGAATTCAATAAAAGTGGAAGTTATATGATGGCAAACAAGCTACAAGCTTATCCATGCATTACTTCTAACTCTATCTTCTATGAAAAGACTAAGCACATAGAGGTCAGCAGCTACTTAGAGAAGATATAAACAAAGAAAAATGCCAGGTCCTTTGAAAATTCAAATAACCATTTGACAAAATTGTTAACTAAGTTCTTAAGAGATATGACCATTTGGTGCACGAAGAATAACTTTGGTCTATGATGTTTCTGCACCAACTTAAGCAAAAGTGTAAGAGATTTAGTCATACACACATTACAATCCAAGTGACATATGTAAAAGTATATGAAAATATAAATAAATAAAGTGGTTAAGAGGGCTATTTAATTTCTTATTTTTTCCCTCATGTGAAAATAGATATAAGTCTGGTTTTAGTTTCGTATTACAATGCAACAACCATAAACAAATAGTCCCTCCACATCAAATAACACTAACCTTTGTCCAAAGCATTTTCACCGAACACAAACTTAAACATAATGGACAAACTTTATGGATGAAATTATGTATACCACTATGTTATCTTTAGATAAATCTTCCAATCCGTTTCTAATACAATACCATACCAACAATTATCCAAAAAATAAAAATTACAGATGCTAAAGGTCTATGAGATCACCTGAACATCAAGAAGATTAACTGGAATTTCTTTGAGAAAGCGTGATGGCAGAAGCATCTAAAAAAAAATAAAGAGTCAACAAAATAAATTGAACACAAGTTTTACATAACTAGTTTAAATATTCAAAAAGAAGAGAGTGGGGGTGATACAAGCTAGAGCTTAATGACAAAAATTGCACAAGAATGAAGTAACTAAGAACACTTACTTGCACTTCCGATTGGTCACTTGTGAAGTAATCACCAAATTTGGTACTCCACAATACACTCTAGCAGAACATAAGGAGAATCTTCTTCCCTATTGCTCAAGTCCTTCTAATCGAAATTGTCAAATTCTCTAACTAACTCCTTAATGCTATTTATACTTTTCTACATATGCCTCACAATTACAACATTACCCTTCTGAATCCTAAAGTCTACTATTCTTTACTCATAGCTACTATTTACAACACAACTATCTTGTCACACTAATTACAATACACGTACACATAACCACATGGTACATAACGAGACACATTAACACACATACACTATCTTCTCTTATAAACATGAAGTAAAGGTTTATGCATTCTACAAGTCGTATCAATACTCTCCCCTTGAAAATTGTCCTTATCCCTAAAGACAAAATCCGGATATTAGAGTAAAAAAATCAAAAGTATCCATCTAAGTTGCATCCTCTCCTAGTAACTCCGCCCACTGCACTAAAACTTATAGAATCTCGACACTATCCAAAACAAAAAAGCGATAGCCTAAAATTTTGTGTAAATAATGCCAATCAGCCAAGTCATCAACATTTAACTCCTATGGAAGAGTGGACAAAACAAGAAAAAAACTGTGAGATTTCTTAAGAAGGGACACATGAAATACCGAATGAATGCGACAATATAGAGGAAGTTCTAACCAATAAGCCACATTACCCACTCACAACAATATACGGAACAGGCCATAAAATAATGGAGCTAAATTGGAAGTGATCTTTACCCCTTACTTAAAAGAAAGGGTAGGATGAAGGCGTAAGAACACCCAATCCCCAATAGCATAATAAACATCCTGATAATGGTGATTAGCCACAGTGTAATTGCAAAGCTGTACACACTCCAAATTATGGCACAAACACACCAAAATGTCATCATGAGCAACAGAAGGTGATTGGACCAAAGGATTTTAGATTTCACCTAAAAGATAAATGGGAATTAAAGGTAAAGGCCTCCCATAAACAGCCTTGAAAGGTGTCGTTCCAACAAACAAGTGATAAATTGTATTATAAGAGAACACGACCTAAAAAATCCAAGTAACCCAAGTGTTAGGTTGTTCAAAAGCAAAGCACCTAAGATAGCATTCCGAACTTTGATTTAAGACTTTTATTTGACCATCCGTTTCCAGATGATAAGTGATGCTAAAATTCAAGCGAGTTCCTTAGACATTGAACTACTCTTGCTAAAAAGAACCAATAAAAAGTAGGTCTCTTTCCGACACCATGGTGCAAGAGAAACTACGCAAATGTACCACTTCATGCACAAAAAGGTCTGCAACTGACTTAACATTATAAAGGTGCTTAAGTGATAAGTGTCCATATTTAGAGAATCAATCCATAACGAGAATAGTATCAAAGCCCTTGGACTTAAGAAGTTTAATAATGAAATCTAAAGAAATATCCCTCCAAACAACCTTAAGAATAAACAAAGGATTGAGTAACCCCACCGGAGATAAATTTTGCACCTTATTCTGTTGATACACCTCACAAGAAGCTATAAAGTTAGCTACATCTTTCTTCATACAAGCCCAAAACAATTAAGCGACCAACCTCCAATGGGTCCTGGCATAACTCACATGACTTCTCACAGCAAATGAATGAAACTTATTCAAGAAAAGTTGAGGCCAAGAAGATTTAGAAGGTATCACCAAACGTCCTTTGTAATGCAATGTATCATTAAGGAGATGAAACCCTAAATTTGCATCTTTCCCTTTCTTAAGGTGCTGAATTTTCTAAGCCAAAGAAGGGTCCTTAAGAACATCTTGTTTCATGGCTAAAATATCTGTCTAAATAAGCCCTGAAATTGCCATTAAATCAACCTCTTCAAACATCTGTGAAAGTGCATCAACTGCCCCATTGTCCTTGTCTGCCTTATATTGTTTGTTAAACTCATAACCAAGAAGTTTAGCCAACCAATGCTGCTAATTAAGAGTGGTAATCTACTAGTAAAGTAGATGGCACAAGCTCTTTAGGCCCGTATGTACTATAAAGTGCCGACTAAGTAAATAAGGGCACCAATGATTGATCGCAACACCAAAGCCATTAATTCTTTTTCATAAGTCGATTTGGTAAGTGTTTTGGCTAATAAAGCCTTACTAAAATAAGCAATTGGTCAAGAATCTCGCATCAAAACCATACTCGAACCAAGTCTAGAAGTATCGCATTCATTGACAAACAGTTGTTGGTAATTGGGCATGGCTAGTGCTAATGCTTGGGTCGAAGCATGATTCAAGAGCTTAAAAGCCAAATTAGCATCGTCATTTCATTCAAAAGCATCTTTCTTCAAAAGATTGGTCAATAGCTTAGCTATCTTGCCATAATCTTTAATAAATTTTTTATAATAACTAGACAACCCAAGAAAACCATGTAAAGCCTTTAAAGAAGATGGAATAGGCTAATTCAAAAACTTTGAACCTTATTAGGGTCCATTACTACCCCATTAGCTGAAATAATGTGGCCCAAATATTCTAATGATAGTTCTCTAAACACATACTTCTTCCTATTGGCCGAGAATTGATGTTCTTGAAGCAATTGTAAGACTATGCGTAAATGGCCTATGTGATCATGTATGATAGAATTGTAAATGAGAATATCATCAAAGAAAACTAATACAAATTTATACAACTATGGCCAAAAGACCTCATTTAAGGTAGATTGGAATGTCATCAGTACATTAGTAAGACCAAATGGCATGAATAAAAATTCATAATACCCATGACAAGTTCTAAAAGCCGTTTTAGGAATGTCATCAGCATGTACTCTTATTTGGTGATAACCCAAACAAAGATCGATTTTTGAAAATATAAAAATACCAAATAACTCATCTAATAATTCCTCAATCACAAGAATAGTATACTTATCTAGAATTATTGCATTGTTAAGAGTACGATAATCGACACAAAAACGCCACGAGCCATCCTTCTTCACCAAAATCACGAGACTCGAAAATAGGCTAACACTTGGTTATATGATTCCAATCTTCAACATATCCACAACCATCTTTTCTATTTCATCTCTTTACACTTGAGTATAACAATATAGACGAACATTTACTAAACCAACCCCTTCCTTCAAAGGAATTCTATGATCTGTATCTCGGGTGGGTGGTAAAGACTTTGGTTTTGCGAAAATGTCTTCAAATTTAATCAAAATAGCTAACACATCAAGGGGTGTTTCCAGTGAAGCTACCATCATACACCCCATTTTAACTGGAACAACACTACAATATTCCCATCCTTCTAAACTACGTAAATTCTTTCAAGAAACAAGAGATTTAGACAATGAAAGATCACCCCACAATACATGTTCTTGATGTTTCTTAAAAATTTTCATACATATCTTGTTCCAATCAACCTTAATTTCTCCTAACAATTGAAGCCAATCTACCCCGAATATAAGATCAATAGCCCCTAATTCAAACACTTAGTAGTCCACGTCGATGTCCAAGGTGCTGACTTTTACTTGCAACTGGTGACACACTCCCATAGAATTAACCATTCGACCATCTCCTAGCTTTACAGTAAAAGTTAGGGTAAAGTCGACTCTTAAATGCAACTGCTGTACCAATTGCATGGAAATAAAGTTTTGACTCACCCTGCTATCAACTAGGACTAATACCCACTGTTCACTAAAGCCATTAATAGCAAAAAGGGAGTTCGAACTCCACTTGGGACTTATCTAAATTCTTGGTGGTGGACGAAGGTTTCGTCCACCACCAAAAAATGCCCAAGCATCTACATCTTAGTGATGTATGGAATTTGAGAAGTTAAGGTTTCGAAGAACTCCAAGTACTCTTGAACCGAAGAATTTTCTCTCAACTTTGAAATTGTTACAATGGTTTTCCCGCTAATAATTCAACATATCTCATCAAAAATTTTTGTTTAAAGTTATCCCAATTAAGCCTTGGCAATCTTCTTTTTAGCATTTTTAGCAAATAGACAATTCGACCTTTCAAGGCCATTGCCACCACCTTTACCTTCCTATCTTCCCTCACATGCTATACTTCAAAGTATTGCTTTAACAAAGTCAACCAATGCATAGGATCCTCTCCTTCAAATGTCAAAACGTTAACCACATTCATCATTCTAAACCATAAATCATCATCTGAATCCCCTAACTGGAAGTCCTCAAACTCATCAACCTCTCACTTTGATCCAATTCGAATTCCAAAAGTAAAATCCATCTTCCCTTTCGATTTCTCACTTATGTTCGATTTTTGTCCAAGATCTTGCAACAAAGATTGGATCGAAGCTAATGTTGCTTCAATTCTAGTGATTGAAGCCTTCATCAATGTGACATTAGAAGCAACATTTTTATCTACTGTAGCAATCTGATGTTGCAACTCATGCAAACTTCCATTTAATTTATCTCTAATCAATTTCACGCTATGATCCAAGGATCTAAGATTTTTCTCCAAATTATTAACCTTAGATTCCATCCTAGTCATCTCAAATCTCAAATGAAAAGAGATTTCCCACAAATGGCGCCAATTGATACAAGCTAGGGTTTAATGAGGAAAATTGCACAAGAATGAAGTAACTAAAAACACTTACTTGCACTTCCGATTAGTTACTTGCGAAGTAATCACCAAATATGGTACTTTACAATACACTTCAGCAAAACACAAGGAGAATCTTTTTCCCTATTGCTTAAGTCCTTCTAACCGAAATTATCTAATTCACTAACTAACCCCTTAATGCTATTTATACTTTTCCACATATGCCTCACAATTACAACATTACCATCCAAATCCTACAGTTTACTATTCTTTACTCATAGCTACTATTTACAACACAATAACCACAGCACAACTATACCGTCACACCAATTACAGTACACGCACACACAACTACACCGTACATAACGACACGCGCTATCTTCTCTTATAAATGTAAAGGTTTATGTACTTTAGGAGTCGTTAAGGGAGGGGGTGAACCAACAACAACAAAAAAGTTTTATGCAACCAAACCTGCCAGCTTGAGTCCATCATAACATATAGAATAAAAAGCTTTTTTCGAGCACGAGTCATTGCCACATATAATAGACGCCTTTCCTCCTGTGCTTCAAAAATAAGAGGTTGAAAGTTTACAAACTTTGCCTTCTCTAAACCATGGAGAACAAGCTAAGGTTGGATGCTATGTGGAAATGGCAAGATTACCTCTAATAAAATGCTATTTTCCTTAGCATCACCATTGCACTCATGCAACAAAGGAATCTCAGAATCATTTACCTGCAAATAAAATCAATTTATTCACATAAAACCATATTATAATTGCTAAACTTGAAGGATCACTTAATTTATTCAGTCATAGACAATCTCCAATGGCACTTTGGTTACAGATTTTAAAGTGACCTTAGCTTTTGCACTCTTTAGAGAGAGCTTTCTCAAGAGACAGCCTCAAACATGGTAAAGGACAAGAGTTGCCTCACATAGCTGGCCTTCAGCATATAATCAAGCATCAAGTCTATGCTATGAACATTTGACATAAAGCTACAACTATGGCATTACTATATAGCTAACCATTTGATGTAATATATAAATACATGCAACACAAATAAGAAATCTTTTCTTTGAAGTAGAATTAATGTTGAAAGTTAGCATGTAGCAAGGATTTACCTTCACAATGAATACAATGTCCCACTCTAACCCTTTTGACTGCACAATTAAAACAAGTGTAAAAAATATTAACCAGCAGGCTTCAAGAATCAAAATTACTTAATAAAGAAATAGAGAGGGAAATCTCTTTCATGGTTATATACCCTTTCTTGAAATGTTAATACTTTCTCCCCTCCTTTATATTCCCTTTTTAAATTATGGATGCATCATAGTTGGACCAGCTACCCACCAGCACATAGACTACCCTTACAAAACTCATGTATCAGTTAAGTACATGGAAGTAGCCCCAAGAAGTATTCCTCTATAGTGTTTGAACTTAAGAGTCATGCAATCATCATTAGAGTTCAATGGCCATATCCACTATGCTATTTCAAATTTTTACACATTCACCTTGAATGAGGAAATAAAAATTTAAAAAAAAAAAAAAAGGCACCTGATGAATGGTTGTCAAAGTCATGGAGTTCTCATTATCATGTCTCCGAGAACGGAAATTTTCCTTCTCTCTCTCTGTTATAAAGTCAAGAAAAGATTTAAGGACATTTAAACAACCCCTTTCCTCTGCCACGATGTTTCTATCGCCTCCTTCCACAGCAGTGAATTGTGTTGATAAAAAGTTAGAAACATCATCTAGCAGATATTGAAGGACCTACAGAGAAAACAACAGATTTTGCAAAACAATAAGGGACCCTCCAATTTGATGTCGATGAATGAATAGAACTCATATTCTACCATATGAACCCATGCCATGTAGAATAATAGAAAATGTGATCCTTCTGCTCTCCTTATTTACTGCACAGATAATCGTTGCATTATTGTATACATTATATTGGCATGAAGTGGCATCAAATAAAGTGTAAAAACTTTATTCCTGAGTAGTCGTCAAAGTTGTCCATGGACTGACTATCGTACAGCATAGTGACTTTGACTGTCCCTAGCTAGGCAGTTGGGCATCATGATATTTTATCTTAACAATCATGCCAAAACAAAAAATCAAAAGAATTCTAGAGAGCTACTTTGTTATAGAATCCTGAATCTTCTTATAAAATCATCAATGTAACAAAAGCAGATCCACTGCAAAATCTCAGAAACAAGCCTACATACTGTAGATGAGTATTTCTCCTTTTCTTGGGTAAGTTATTTGTCCATTTTTTTATCAAGTCTTTAATAGATGATGGTTTTTCTCTATACTATCAAAGATTAGTACATCCCACAAAAGCAGAAAAATATACTCGACAGCTCTACAAATATTAACCAAGTATTTATTCTCTTTTGTAACTTTAGTTTGCTTTACTTTATCAACCTACCAAAACAAAAACCTTGCAAAAGTATTTAGGTATATGTAATTACACAATGATCCTCATGATTTTTTGTATTGAAATGCATTACTCCATATCATTATTAAATTTGATATGTCTACGAATGAGTGCAGCATTTTTTTTTTTTTCATGTTCTCCATACACATGAAAAAAATTGCATATTCTACATAAAAAATGCAAATCATGATGAAAGAAAAGAAAATTTTCAAATGTCCAGTCTTGCTTGGATTTCTATGCCTATGAAATTTCATTACTTCAGAACAGCATCCCAATCAATATTTAAGTGAGTTCGTAGTTCATAGCACATTTTTCTCAAATCCATATACTATCTTTTCTAAAAGAGAATATATTTTGGCCATCCCTGTCCATGACAACAAAGTAATTTATTGTTTGCCAAATACAAGCCAAGAAATGATACATAAAAAATTATCTTGAAGAACCTAACATCCAATATCTTATGTCAGGCATTTGGAAAGGAAAATACATACATACATACGTACATGCATGCATGCATTCATACATACATATGTATGTACTTCAATTCCTTTTACCTTTTGCATCATTTTTGTATCAGCTTTTAACCCCTCCTGCATGCTTTACTGCCCTTGTGCATCAAAATACAAATTTTCTAATATCAATGACATGCCTTTATTATTCACAACAGTATATGAAGTCCTTGATCTGAAGAGATATCTCTACCCAACATGGTACCAGATTGAAAAAGCATCACACTTTTCCATGCACAAAGCTGAAAGCTGCAAAGCAGCCCCTGTGCCAGATCCAAATTTTGATCCTTTCAAGTCTACATAGAAGAAGTACAATTGAACTCATAGGATGGCATTTAGGTGATGTGTAAGCTCCGATAATAAAACCCAAAAGAGTGCTTTACTGATGGATGCTAAAAGATACAGTTAATTCAATACAATCTAAAGCACAGACAACTTACAGATCTTAGGTCATTATCCTCATTTAGCAACTTCCCCCCATCAACATCAACTACAGCTCGTTGCTCAAGTAGATATTTCTACAATTGAAAGTCACATGATCAAAAATTTAATTTATACATAATCATAGACAAGGCAAAGGGTTTCAATATAAAGAATGCAAAATGACAATAAAAATGCTCATTGAAGTTCCAGAGAGAAATCCCTGTCGTGTTCTAATTTTGTCAGACTTCTACAATACAATAAAATTCTTAAAAACAAAACCTTCCGTATTTTGCTCATTCATTCACTAATTGTCCATAAATTTGAGCAATAAAGAAGTTCTCAATATATAGAAATCAAACACTCTTTAAGTACCATAAGAAAGGCTAGTGGTCTTTATCACAAACTAGGCATGGTCAAAAGCAGGACCCACTGACATATGGTTTATCACCAAAAAAATTACAATAGAGTAAGAAAAATGAACACATCATACATTTGGCTATTGGAAATAAATGCAATTTAAATTTCCATCCGAGATTAACGTGTCAAAGCTCAAGGTAATAAAAAAGAAATAGTAGAAAACTTACTAGCAATCTCCCCTGGACATACAAAAGCACACTATAGGCAAATTGTCATATAATGACATAAGTACATAACTTAAAGAAGAGTTGGAAAATGATAAGACAAGATTTACAGAAACCAGAATAGCATTTAGAACGAGATAGGGACATGTAAACCAAACAAGACAGGTGCATGCACGACTTTACCAACTTTAT
Organism: Lumnitzera racemosa; assembly: GCA_024138005.1. Classification (NCBI taxonomy): domain Eukaryota; kingdom Viridiplantae; phylum Streptophyta; class Magnoliopsida; order Myrtales; family Combretaceae; genus Lumnitzera; species Lumnitzera racemosa. The sequence continues at coordinate 112,351,578 of JAMXBC010000004.1, forward strand.
AAAACTTCTGTCGAACAGACTACAACAGGAAATCAGAACAACAGAGCAGTACAGAAACCTGCGGGACCATGTTTGCCACTGAGGTAATGACTGTTGAAATCGATTGCTCCTGACAAATCAATGAGAGAGATTATAATAATTAAAAATAAATAAATAAAGAAAGAAAGAAAGCAAGTAGACCCTGACTAAATAATCGAGAAACAGTATTCCATGCAGTTAAAATCTAATTGCCTAATCGGGTGATGAAGGCTATTTGCATTCAAAGCCAATATACTTTAATCCTGAAAGCAAGTGAAATCATTCAACTACATTGGTTTTCCTTCTTGGATAACAAGAACTTCCACAGTTAGTTATGATACAAAGCGAAACGGCAAAAACGAACAGAAGTAGTCAAAGAATAAGTCAAGATCTTATTTTACCCTTTGGACCAATTTTGATATCATATCCAGTGTGAACAGAACTTTGCGTCCTTGAGAAAGTTCGCTTCTATTGATAAAAAAATTGATAAGTGTAAGCTAATCAAGTAGAAATAAGCAAAGAGCAGAATAAACAAGAATCTTCAGTAGCAGCACAGCCTAGACAGCTGGACCAGTTGTTTGTACCATAGTAACAAGTACTAGTTGTTCACTAAACGCAAAAACACTAACATGATGGACTGCATGTGAATAACTTAGAGCTTCATAAAACTGTATCAAGTTCCAACCCAGAAGGTGCATAGTCTATCAAGAACAACTGCACTATAAAACTTCAGAAATGGACAATAATGCACTACTTCAAATGGAAGAATCCACACGATAAAAGTATATCTCATTTAGCATCTCAAAAGACTTGAGTTCAAAGATTGTAAATAATTTGTTGAGTTCTCTACTCTTTTCCTTTTTGAAAAATTCTAAACCAGCATACAAATAATTGTACAATAATAATGGGCTATGATTAACTCAGACAAGTACATATGTTGGGGTTTCAACTTGCAGTCCTCCAGGTCATACCATCATCAAAGTCCTTTTGACAGCTCTTTACGTTTAAATGTTCTTACCTCAAGTTTCCTCTATTTGTTTCTTTGCCTTGTTTTAATTGTTTGAAATGTACTGGATATCTCAGGAAGCTAAGTCAGACAAGATAGCAATTTTTTGCAGATTGGCTAGCAAAAACAAAATTTTGAACATTAAACACATCTCTTCGTGGAGAGAGCACGTAGTTCCCATGAGCTAAATGGGAAAAAAAGATAAATATAAGCATGGTTGTACTCTAAATGCAGTCAAAAGCTGACTTCTAAAGAACATGCTATTAGAGCACTTTATGATCAACAACTAGATGTGATATGCGAGTAGACCTGATTAGCTGAAACCAACAAGGAGCTTAAAGAAATCCCAACGGGAAAAAATAAATAAATAAACCATTACTTCCAATGCCCTTTGTATCAATTAAAGCACAATTAAAACACTGCAAAGCAAGCATAGGCAGATAAAAATTTGAGAAAAATCTCCTTCTGTTTCAAGAACCTAAAAGAAATGTCATTTTGATATTTTAGGCATCTGCATTTTACCCAATCCAAAGATACCAACTTTGAAGAATGAGTGAACAATAGAAACCTCTTGAATGTACCAGAAACCTTCGCAGTGAAGACATCTGAGGCAGCTGATATGAAGCTGCATTTTCTGATAGCTGAAACCTTGTCTACATGGTTGACTACCTGTGAGAAAGAGAGAGGAGGCATTGGCACAAGTAGCTTTCCAAAGAAGGATTAGATGTAAGCTGTAAGCATGCACCATTACATTCAAATTTTTTAACTTGCTGATAACTTTATGGTACATACTCTCTTTTTATCTTCTTTATCAAAGGGGAGCCAAGCTTTGAAGACTTGTCGATATGGAACATCATCACAACCAGGCAAAGTAGTCTTCAGCATAGCTATAATAGCTCTTACCACCTACAAACAAACAAAAATATAGAAAATGAACAGTAATGAGAAGTAGCTTCTACTATGAAACAAAGGCCTAATGCCAATATTATGAGATGTGCCAATATGAAATATTCTAGAACAAGGATAGCATTACTTTCCGTAAGGTAAAATTATCGATGAGAAGCACTGTTACATTGAGCAGACTGCCAACTTTTAAGATTTTGCAGATTGCTGCTTCATACATCATACATTTGATTTACAAACATTTTGTTCTTGACTATGGGCTTTGGTATTTTAATATCACAGGGTTATGTAGCTAAAAGATCAACCCTCTTGATAACATTTCCTGCTGTTCCACACAAGCACCCCTTCCTGAGACCTTTCTTCTACAACTTTGTCAGCATACCCAAATAAGGCACGTTGAGTTATGATTATGCAGGTTCTGCTTGAGGAAATAAATGGGGAAAAAAAGAAAAGAAGAGAAAAACCTTCTTCCTGTAAAAGGCCACTCCATGAATGTTGAATGGAATTTTCCTATCCCGAAGGGCATTCTGAAAAATTTTTCCAGATACCTGGATCACAAAAGATGCATTCATTAGTTGATTCCCAATCTTTTACTCATGATTCCATTTGGATAATTACAATGAGTACCAGACCTGCCTACGATAAAGAATGGCCATATCTCCATAAGAGAATTTAGCATCGGAGCAATTGGAAGTGATTTCCTGTATCTTGTCAATCACAAATGCACATTGTGCATCCTCATTGTGGCATTCCTTTATTGTTATCTGAACAATATGCACTAAATTAAGCACAGGAAAATCAGCTGATGGGGACATATTAGGCATCAGAACAACTACCTTTGATCCAGATGAATTATCGGTGACAAATTTCTTGTACTGGCATCTTTTTCTGTTGTTTTGTATTAGTGATGATGCAGCTTCAACAATACACCTAGTGGAACGATAGTTTTTTACAAGTCTGATCTGCAAAGTGAAAAATAATCCAAAAAGCAACTATAGCTTCAGCAGAAAATGAGGACTGTCACAAACCTCTGGATATCTTACACTTCCAAATAACATTAGAGAACTAACGAAGAAGGCAGGTAGGACTAACCTCTTTATAATTTGGAAAATCCTCACGAAACAAATCAAATCCAGATATGTTGGCCCCATTGAAACTAAAAATAGACTGCAGCAGGAAAAGTAAGTTTTATTCACCAGAACCCAAGACATCACAAGATTATCAGGCCAAGGGTGAAAATATAGAATGAGCATGCGGTAATAATTCCATATTGATCCAAACAAACTTTGGCTCATAAGTACAAGAGCACTGTACGTGTTTTTTTTGAAAAAATTAGGTTTGGAATTATTGGAAGAATTCCTTACGAAAGAAAAAGTTGTTCTTTCTTTGATTTTCTAAAGATCTTATTCTACTTCGTGAGAGTTATATAGAGGAAAGATTTGGTACTTTGATATTACTTGTATTAAGTATCTAGTCAATTAATTTTTATTCATTGAAACCCAGGACATCACAAGATTATTAGGCCAATGCAAAAAGGCGTAATCACATATGCAAAAATTGTACACAAGTATACCTGATCATCATCCCCAATGATAGTGATGTGGTTATGAGAAGCAAGAATGCACAGAAGACGATATTGCATTGCACTAGTGTCCTGAAACTCATCTACGATTATAGCCTTCCACGAATCCTGGCATTCCCTAAGCACTTCAAGTTTCAAAAGCAGTAGTTGTCAACTCAAAGTAAATAAAGACTCGAATCACAATATGAAATCTATAGGAAAAATTGTACCTTCAGGAAAATCATTAAGCAGCCTCACAGAGCAACTGATCAAGTCATGGTAATCCAAAGCATTACAAGATTTTAGTATATCATTGTAGTGCCTCAGAACTGCAGCCTGGTTAATACCCAGAAGTAAGACATATGCAAAGTCACCTAATTATAGACTAAAGTCAAAAAGGTGAGCATACTCCAATATCCTTTCCCAGATTGCTAAAATCTTGAGGTGTTTTACCAGAAGCTTTGGCCTGAAAAGATATAAACCAATTTCTCCGTAAGTGGAAGGCTTTATTTTGAACCTCCGTAAGTGGAAGGCTTTATTTTGAACCTTTCACATTTTCCTAAAAGAGTTAATATTAACTAGACCTCTTCCATGGATTCATAGAGATGGGGTGGATCAGGCTCACTTTCTATGAACCATCCAATTGCAAAGAAGCAAATGAGTTAACACTTTGCAATTGAACATGGATTGAATAAACACATTATGGTAAGTTTTGATTAAAATATATCACATTAGAAAAAAATAACCATTTTAGAGAAATGTGACAATGCACCCATGTATACACCACACAACTACAACAACACTGCAGCCATATACTAACTTCAAAGGGAAGCCTTCAAGAATAAATTCAGAGTTGAACTTCATGTCTATTAACAATTACAAATACTTCCTCTTTGCAAAAGAATACATAGAAAAATTAACTAGGTGGAATTATGGTGGCTTATAGAATCAACTAGTTATGAACCTGTATCACGAATTTTTGCCACTTCTGTGACCTGTCCTTAAAGTTGACAGGAGAAGTCATATCAATGTCACTGGAGTCTTTAACAAGCTTATGGGCATGAAGATCCTTCTCATTGTTTTCATTTTCTAGCAACCTGACTGCCTCAATGACTGCTCTTCTCTGCTGCCCCTGCCCAAATACTAAGAACTCTAATGTACGCTCCAACCTGTAGCACATAGACAAAACCACAGTTTCTTTATAACAAATATGTTAACACTTACTATGATATGAAGGCAAAAGAAAATGGACTGCCAGAATGGAACTTTAAGGTGATTCTTGTGCAGATTTTTTCCAAAATAGAAATTGAATCAGCTAAAAGCTTCATGTGTATCTTGCCAGGTACATATGTATTCCTGCTACTAGCAATGGAAAGTACGGTAAGCAGCTTTGTCAAAACTGAAATGGATATACGACAACTATATGCCAACTTGAAGCAACACAGTATAGTGATGGAAATAGCAATATGAGTGAAAGTAACAGACATACTTATCAGCATGCGAGCGACAGAGCCTTAATGCAAAGGAATGGAAAGTGCTAATCAAAAGCTGTTTTGCAGCATCCTTCCCTGCAATGGCACCGACTCTTTCTCTCATCTCAAAAGTAGCAGCTGTAGTGAAAGTCATGGCAAGAATGTTTGAAGGACTGATGCCCTAAGATAACCATATACACACGATACACAAGGTGGAAAATTAGGAACGTACAAACCCTGATGACATTCTGTTTTACCGTTTAATACAGCGGCCACAGAATACGGAAGTTAAAGAATTATATGATCATCTATAAGTGACTTGCCAGTACCTTATTAAGGAGAAAGAGTATTCGCCCGACCATAGTGGAAGTCTGAAAGCAAATGTAGGAACTTTCTTTGAATTATATTATATTATATTATATATATGTATATTTGGTGGCATGTAGAGTAATAAAACCAGGTTAATTAAGGAAAAGAAAGAAGAAAGACAAACCTTTCCACTGCCAGGACCAGCTAAAATCATTAAAGGGGTGGATATGTCAGTAGAAGCAGCTTCTTGTTGGAGTTCGTTAAGAGAGTCGAAGTATGTGGAGTCATTTTCAGATAGCCCAGGTTCAGAACTATGGGTTTCATCAGAAGAGTTGGACTGGGGTGCAGCTACAGCGGACCTCTGCCTGCATAGAGCATCAATTTCTTCCAAGACTACATCATCGAAATCGTCATCGAGGACGTTAGAAGAGGGAGAGTTTGTGTTGAACTCATCAGGCTCCTCCGAATGACATGATCCATCGAAATGAGCATCTTGGTGTTTTCGGATTAACAAAGTGGTGGAACATGCCTTTTCAGGGAATGGAGACGGTGTGTTTGTTGAAATTTCTGAAAGAGGCACCCTACTACTGCTGGGGCACCCATTTTCCGACCTGATCGAACAGCAAGAATAATAAAATGACCAAAGAATATTTATGGATATAAAAGTAGAGAGGACTGACATGAGACGAGGGCGTTTGCGAGCAAGAAGGGTCTTGGCTGCCCTGAATTTCTCTGATATACGAGCAAACTGTTGGCGAGTAAGTTCTTCTTCTTCTTCTTGAGGTAATGTCATTCTGCGATTCACCATCACAATTCACCAACACCACCACCGCCACCAGCAGAACATCAAAACAGCCACTATAAGCTTTTCCCCATATGAAGTCGCGCTAATGCTTAATGTTTCCCTCCACATTGCCCATAGGCTCGGTCGTTTCAAAATTTTGAAAAATGGGCCTGGGCCTGCATTCTTGTCTTTACTCTAACTAACTCAAAATAACCCAAATCCAAGGACGAAAGCTTCGGCCCAGCAACATTTTCTAATATACACGGTAATATTAATACTAATATGGTAACCTTTCTCACACTTTTTCATAATATATACTAGAAGGCGCAGCTTAAACAGTATAATTGAATAAATAAATTACTTTTCTTATAACTAAGCTATGCGAATGTTGGAAAAACATACAATAAGATTGTGTTTAAGAAAAGCTAACCATAAAGCAATTCTTTTTCTTTTCCCTTATATCCGTATCACCAAAACCATTATTCACCCAACTCAAACTCATTACTACTCCTTTAATTTTTTCTTAGTAAATAATATAAAATAATAAAGTAAGATATCAAAATTCTCATTGGTTTTGATATTAATATTAATACTAATATGGTGGCATTCCTCACTTTTCCATAATATCTACTAGAGGATATGGCACATATATTATGAGTGCTTAAAGAATAGTAGATAATTGAATAGAAAAATTGTTTCTCTTATTACTAAGTTATGTGGATATTGGAAAAAGAGTATAATAAGATTGTGTATAAGAAAAGCTAACTATAAGATAGTATTTTTTTTTATACATATATAACCAAAACCATTATTCACCCAACTCAAACTTATTATAACTCCTCCTATAAATATTTTTTTCTCAATAATATTAAATAATGAAGTCATTGCCCTAAGTATTATAATAAAAAAGAACTAGTTGACCTACTTATATCCCTCCCTAATTATTACAGTCGTTATAACCAACTTGATGCAATAAAAACTAAAAAACTATGTAGAGTTTATATTGCAAAACCATGAGTCAATCTTCTAATAATAGGTTCCCATTTCAAGAATGGTTTTAGGAATATTTTTTTTCTCTCCAACTAGTTTCTGAAAAACCCTAACCTTAATGCTTACTTGTTGATAAATACAATTATTTCTAATGATTATAGAAGAAAAGTAAATGATTTTCAGAAAAATAACTTTCGCGAAACAATCACACAAAAAGAAATAACAAGATATATCATGTACATCGCTAAACTATGATGGCCATTGTGATAAAGAAATGATAATATGAAATGTATGAGTATGTATATATGTATATGTATGTGTAGAGGGTTGAAATTTATTATCTATTTGGGTTTAACTCTTTGGATTAAGTGGTATGACCTAAAGAGTTTAGTCTATTTTGAGATGATTTAGGGAGAATTAACTTGCTAGGTTTGGACAAAAGTTGTTGTACCGGTTTATCCATCTCCAATTCTCAAGTAGGCTTATGCACTTATGAGGAAAATTATTAGCCTTAGACCCATTAGTTAGTTCATTCAAGATAATCATAATGTGAGTAAGCTCCATCTCATCCATTAATCACTAAGATGATCCAACAGATGCTATCACATTCCAAAGCCTATAAATACTCAGTCTTTTTTCTTCATTTGCAATTCTTAGAGAGAATTGAGAAATAATATTGCTCTAAAAAACCTTTGCTCTCTAAAATCAAACAATTGGTTTAGGTAAAAAATTGATTTCATTCACTCAAGCTATAAGGTGAACGTCAAAATCCCCTAAGATTGCCTTATCGATTACTTATGCATTTAAGATTGAGATTGCCTATTCCTCATTCCTACTTTATTCTCACCTAATAAGTCCTTCAGGTGTCATTCTAACTTTACTTCTCTAAAGCCACGTATAATGCATCGCTCATGCAACACGCATATGGCTACTTCAGTCAAACCCCTATATTTATAATTTGTATGGAATGGATGTATCTGACTCTTAACTTTGAAATTGACTCGATTGGGAGTTGTGGACTTATTGTCTTCATCTTAAGTCTTTCCTATAGGAGTTGACGACGTTTTCTTTCATTAGCTCTTAGTAAAAGTGGCTAAAGTTGTTGCGGTTTTAGTGAGAAAAGTACACCAACAACATCCCATTCCATTAGCGGTTAATAAAAGCAATTTTATTTAAAACTGCCTTGTATGAATCAAAAAAGTTACTAAAGAAGTTAGAAGCTATTTTAATAATTTGATTAATATTTTATTTTTTAAAAAGTATGTAAGACACCATGCTAGGGACTTATTAATATAGATATTCCATTATCAAAGTGCAAAAGGCGGGTTTGACCTTTTTCCTTATTTTCCCAATTAGTCATTTTGTAATACTAAGGTATCATATCATTTAGCATTTATAATTTTACAATAATATTATTTTACTAAAACTATAGATGTTAGTTACCCCAATTCACCATTTCCACCAAAAAGGACTACTTATATATATACATATATATATATAGCATTTATACATTTATCACAATCATCATATTGTTTACAATGTTTACTGTTATTGATTGAAATAATAATTACATTTATTTGAGTTGGATTTAGTATCTTAAATTATTTTATTTATCCTTAATACAACTTTAATCCAATCAACTCCTTCAATCGAATGCACCTGCTATAGAACCTATGCAAACCTATTAAATTAATTATAGAATAAACAGCAACCTTTTTTCTTTTCTATTCTAGGTTATAGTAATGTTTTGTCTTCTTTTTTTTTCTCGATGCAATGTAAAGCGTGAGAACACATAGTATGGGAATGAAATAAAATTAAGATATACTTTTTTAACACATTACTAAATCTTTCAAATAGAAAATCACAAACTATAAGCTTTTAGTAGCTTTTGATGGCTTTTGGATTCAAATGCCTTTTAACTTCCTTAAGTTCTGACATGGATATAACCGAAGTAGGTTCGTGACATGTTTTATGAAACCAATACTCCCCTTTATAAAGTTTAGAAATCCTTAGAACCCTATAAAAACCTATAAAACTTTACCTCTTAATCTTAAAACCCACCCCTAAAGAAGCAAGCCTGCATAGGATTTAAACAACTCTATAGAAGCAGGTTTTTATAGGGTTTAAATAAGATAATGAGAGAGTAAAGTGGAAAGTAGTTAGATAAGAGCAAATATTTTTATTAATATATTACTTTTTAGTAGGTAGGATTTCCCATCAAGTCTTTTTATATTTCAAAACCAAACCTTAAACCCTATTAGGATTTAAATCATGTCCCAAAATCCAATCTTAAACTAGTTTTTATCATGTTGATGGGTCAAGTACTTCATAAAGACCCGCTTGGTTGCATCCCTACGATCTGACTAATGATGACGAAACTGACCAGCTTTTGATTTCTTCTTTCCCTGCTTCTAATAATCTAAATGGTACATAACTTATAATCTTAGCTCGTTTACACTAGTCTCTTCGTCTTGAAATAATTCTAACTCAAGTTTAGATATAGAGGTTCTATACTGTCATAATGTAAAGATGAATATGGAACATTGAAGGTTTTGGAAATATTCATGTCATCAGGAAAATCAATTACATAAATGTTATCATTTATCTTCTAAAGTACTCTATTTGGTTCATACTTATTCTACTATAATGTGTTATATGTCTTAATAGGAAACCTTTCTTTATGAAGAAGTACCATAACTTGATCTCCCGCATTAAATGTTTCACTTCTCTTGTGTTATTAGCAGCTAACTTATATTTCTCATTTGCTAATTTAAACTTCAAGCCTATTCCTTGTGCACTTCCATAATCTACTTAACTATATGCTTAGCTTGGATGTTCTTATCCTTACCCTTAAGTAATCAAATCCAATAAAGAGTATGTTATGGTGACTTAGTATACCCAATTGAAGATGGCGAGAGAGAAATTGTTAAAGTAAAATTGACTATAAGAAAGACATTTATGTATGCGTGGTAGGAAAATGGGTAAGCAAATAAATATTAAAACTTTAGAATAATCTAATAAATTTACGTTGTCTTAATGCAGTAGTAGTATATGACATACCCTATGACACATTCACTTCATGGAATTATAATTCAATTTCCTCATTATTCCTTATTACAACGGTTACAAAATTGCAATTTCGTAAGAATCTATATTACTTGAAATTAAGTAATAAAAATTTCTTAATTCAATCAAGAAATTACGATGTCTTACCACCACGACTACTACTACTATGACTACCATTATCGTTGTTGTTGCCGCTACCATCACTGCTATCCGTCACTACCACCACCACTACCATCGTCATCGTCGCCGCCGCCGCCGACCATCGTAGCCACCGCTACCACTACCATCACCGCCACCACCATCACCATTACCATCATTATCACCATCGCTACCACCACTGTAGCTACTGACACTACAATAGCTATTACCATCACCACGGCCAATAACTGTAGCCATCACCACCATCACAACCAATCACCACTGCTGTTACTACCACTGATCATCATAGTCACTATCGCCATCACCGCCACTATCTCCACCAACCACTATCACTGCTATTAACCACCATTGTCGTCGTTATCATTATCGCCGTTACTGCTACCACCACCAACCACTATAACCACCATTATCATTAACACCATTAACCACCGCTGCCGCCATAGTTACTGACATTGCCACTGCCGCTATCACCAACTACCGCTATCATTGTCGTTACCATCACTGCTGCTACCACCGTCGTCAACTATGGTAGCCACTATTACCACTATTATTACCATCACCACTATTACTATCACTACGACTACAGCCACCACCATTGTAATTGCTGACACTATCATCGCTGTCGCTCCCATCGCCAATCACCATAGCCACTACCACCATCATAACCAACCACCACCGTTACCATCATCACCAATCACTATAGCCACTGCCACCGCCGATGCTGCTATTGCTATCACCACCTCTATTGCCACTAACCACTATTACTGCCACTAACCACCACCGTTGTTGCTACCATTATCGCCACCGCCGCTAACTACTGTAGCCATTGTCATCATTACCACCATCGCCACCATAGTTACCACCATTACCACCACTTATTACTTTAGGATTAGTTGAAAAAAAAAAAAAGAATCGAGGATGATTTAATTATTAAAGTTATATTACATGTATATTCTTAAATTACTTATAAATTCAACTAAACAAAGTAATATATATCACACCCTTATCCCATTCCTTATGGAATTCTAATTCCATTCCTTATGGATCTCTCATTTTATTTCATGAAGTGAATGAGCTGGCAATGCGAGTATATCAATAATTGTATTTGAAATTATTAATAAAAATGATTAAAATATAACAAACTTATAAGGCATATTTATAAAAAAATACATGGTTATGAAATTAAAAGTTAGCTATAAAAAAATACATTAAAAAACTTCTATATCCATTTTCTCATAATCTAAATTATGCAAAATCTAAAAAAAATTTCCCTTAAAAAGTTTATACTTAATTTACTGTCTAATGATGGTGTTATAATATTGTTACTGTCGAATCCTACAATATAAAAGACACTTATTAGAATGATGTAGAGAGAGAAAGACTAAGTAGAATCCAAACTCTAAATTATGCCATTTATATTTAACCGTGACGCAAGGTAGTGGAAGAAATTAATAGAAGAAAAGAGAGGAGTTATGAGGAAAAAGAATCCAATAAGTTGACAAGTTTATACATATTATAATATATTTATAATTTTCAAAAGTTAATTTAATATTGGTTTTTTGCTATATAATATAAGATTGGAGAGTTAAATAATAACTCGAAGGAAAAGAAACTAATAGCGCTTATTTAAGGTCCTTGGCACTTAAAATAATTTAGATATATAGAGTAAATTACATAAGAGGGTATTAACGTTTACGAATAAATTCAGATAAAGAATCAATATTTAAAAAAATTTAAATAAGGGATAAACATTTCATTAAGTTGCTCAAATAAGGGATTTCGTTAACTAACAATCATAAAGCAGTTAAGTCAATCTAATGTGGTTGTTAACTGCCATCTAGCACTTATGTGGTGTCTGCATGCCAATTACAAGCAATTTAAATAAAAATAAAGAAGAAAAAAAATAAAAAATGATATAACAATATCAAAAAGTATATTTGAATAAGTAAAAAAACTACAAAATAATACATTCATAACTGCACATATATATCATACAACTACATATTATATTTATTATAGAATAAAATTAATAAAGAATCTTAAAAAATGTGAAAAAATAACAAAAAAACAGAGGATAATAACTAATCATCCCTTAGCATTAGGTAACTAAAATGGCTATCAAACATGAAGGTGGGTCATCACCTACCAAGAGGTAGTAGGTCATCACCCTCTACCAAGGGGGTTGCACAAAAACAACGCCTACCCTCACCCCCCTCAAGCTTGATAAGCAATTACTATCGCCCTTACTTTTCAAAAAGGAAAAAAAGAGAAGTGTTGAAAACCCAATCGAGTTCACCATCATGTTTGTTGGTTGCTCTAACCACCTAATGCAGTAATGCTAGAGGTGGTACCTTGTTGCTTTTTTTCTTTCAATTTTTGGCATTTTTTTTTAATTTATTTTATTCTATAATATATATAATAGGTATTTGTATAATATATATGTGCTATTATGCATATACTGTTTTACAACTTTTTTTACTTATTCAAATATTATTACTTTTTGATAATTATATATATATTTAAATTTTTTGCTTCATTTTCATTTAAAATACCACGGAAGCACCATATAGGCGCAGTGTAAGCTTTAACTAGCACTTAACGACCACGTTAGATTGACATAAGGCATTATAAATGTGAGTTAATATAATTCATTAGTTAAACCACTTAATGTAAATGTTTATCTTTTATTTGAATAATTTAAAACATCGATCTCCAATTTAAACTTATCCTAAGATATTGATATCCCTCTCATGTAATTTTTCCGGTATATATATACTAGTGGACAAGTGCATTACACATGCTAAAACTAAGTACAATTATTTCTCTAATTTTTTTTTTTCATACTATCATATTACATAATTAAATAAAATAACTAGAAAGTAATTTAAATCCTATCCTTCTTTGCTTACTCAAAAGGATTATTAAAAAAAAAAAATGAAAATGATTCTAATTGAGAAAAGATTAAAGAATGCATCGTTTCATTTTTCTTTCAAAACCATTTTATGAAATCTTAATGTTATAATCCTGAAAAATAATTTAAGGGGACAGATGATAAACGTCTTACATAACGATTGATTGTTGGTGAGGAAACCTTTTGGTAAAAGTTATAATGTCCTTGATCATAAATCTAAGAGACTATCCACGATAATCCCTCATGTTGTATACCAAACTTATCCCTTGGTGGTTATATATATTTACCATCACAAAGATAACACCTTCAGCGATAACCGCTCTTTTAAGCTAATTGCAATTAGTCCCATAAATCTTCGAGTTTATTCACCCCTTCTTTTTCCAGTAATCAAACTAAAGTTTTATAAATCGAATCCAAGCCGTAGATAAAATAAGGAAAATGGCACGAGAGACGATCAAGACTTAAGGCGAATAAAATAGTGAATAGCTATCTAGCTTAATGTAGATAGGAAACGAGCAATATTAAAATAATAGTTAAATTAATATTCTCTTCACTGAAATGGCTTTAATCATGGATAAAAGAAAATTAAATCAATTCATTCAGTTCATAGGAGATGACTCGAACTAATTTGTCGTCATAATACAATATATTTTCCATTTTCACTATAGTCCTGCAATTATTTATTGGGTTGCTTGAACGTACAAAGTACAACAAAAATGGCCCAAAAACTTATCTTGCGATAAAGTCAATCTCGCAAGTGAAAAACATAATTGATATTTATCTAAATTATATGAATACTAATATTTTATCGGAATAAATTAGATTTAATTTCTCCTTCTTTGATAGTTGCAAAATGACGGTTGGAACCGGAGAGAAATGCTCCAAAATCAACTAATAGATGCTATTGCAATTAGATAAAAAAAATTATATATCCATCATTAAATTGCAACACAATAAATACAATACAATTTGGGACAAAATTTAAATCATAAAACAAGTAATGAATGAGAAAATGAAATGGACAAAATAAAGCTAAATTAAGAGAGATAATCGCAATACGTGGCAATAGGAAGTTAATATAGTACACGTTTTTATCAATTCGGTTATGTAATTTTTGTACATTATAGATGAACATACAATGATTACCTTTTAAACTTAAAAATAAGGAAACTATAAGATAACCAAGACACCAAAAGATTTTTTCGGCCCTTAATAAGATTGAAGAAGAAACTAAAGATAGCTTATGGAGGCCATATATATCTCAATGTTCACTTTTCAATTTTTTCTTAGACTACCTGATTATTTTAAAATTTCATTTATTAAATCATTTTTGTACAACTAATTATTGTTAGAGGTGTGTAAGTAGGTTAAATAAGGTAACTTAACACAACCATCTTGACTTATAAGTTAAACGGACCGGATTCATTTAGCTCATTTTTTAAATAGGCTGACAAGTTTTGACTTAGCCCGTTTAATTGACCTAACCCGTTTAAAAAGGAGATTACATAGACTAGCCTGTACGGCGAAAATGTAAATATGTTAAACAGGTTTAATCAAACTGACTCACTTTAACACTTGAGTTAAATAAGTCAAATTCATTTGGCTTACTTTTTTAATGGGCCAAAAATCCTTAATCCAAACCCATTTAAAAAACAACTTAAATAAGTTGGTTTATAAATCAAAACACATTTGCACATCTCTAATTATTGTTCGCATTGCTATTTAGTCAACTTTGATTAGGCTTTTTTTATAATTGTGAGATTTATGTAATGCCCCAAAATCTTAGGGTGCCACAATCTGCTACATATCCTTAAAATCTAATAATATATTAAGGTTCTAAAATTAATTATAATCTCCAAGATCACATATAACAACTACTAATCAAGTATAGAAACAAGAATTCTCGAGTACATCGACTCAAGTGACATAAATATGCTCAATAATCAGATCTTGATCTTATATAACATACTGAACTAATTGCCTCTGTTCCAAAATGTAATGATAGCAATTCTCGTACTTATCACTTATAGTAAACTTATCAAATTAACTTGCAGCTGTAAAAAAAAAAAAAGAAAAGAAAAAGAGTCAAAACCTAATACATAATGCACAACCACACATAGACGCTAGACCAAGACATGTACATATATATAATGCAAGTCACGTCAAGTATAACAATAAACTGTAAATTAATTGTCTTGAATTTAAGTTAGCAACCAACAAAATAGTACTTAAGACCCCGCTATACCATAATCTTTATCTACATACAGAAGTAGATATAATACATAAGTTTTTCTTTAAGTCCTTTATACCTAAAGTTCAAAGTCCTTGAAACCTAGTTCTTTAGTGTATCATTCCATATGCGAGTCTAATTAGAAAACCTTATATATGATTAGCAGTTGCTCCCTGGGGATCTATTACTACGGGCTCCTAAGAAATACGACGTTTATCTGATTGACCAATTGAATAATTATGTAACATATGCAATAATTATATAATATATTTTCTGTCATAAAATATGATTTGTAATATCCTATATATATTATTATAATATTAGTGAGTATACGACATATAGTATTTAATATAATTTTAATATACGTTTCACAGTATATGGTTTGATATATTATATTTATACAATATATATTATATTTTTATAATATACTACACATTATCATCAATTATCTCCATACATATACTTTTTTCTTACAAATATTAAATGGAATTAATGTTGAAAGCCTAACGGTTCAAAAAACTTACTTTAAAAGTTTAAGGAGTGAATCCGCACAAAAGTGAAAGTTTAAGGATCAAAATACTCACTTTGAAAGTTTAAATGGTGAATTCGCATCAAAGCGAAAGTTTAGAGAGTTGAAAAACTTATTTTAAATATTTGTAAGGGTTGAATCCACATTGGAACAAAAGTTTAAAGGGGGATTTTGGAAATTTTCCTAAGATATATTAGCAAGGTTACGCACCAGCAATGCGCTTGCTTCCTAATATGCAATGTTGATGTTGCATTGTCTAACAAGTGCAAATGAAGTAATTATAAGATATATATCCAAAAATTTAGCACATTCAAAAAAAAAAAAAGAAAAGAAAAGAAAAAAACATCATCAATAAAGAGGAAAAATAAGTAGGGGGTGGTTGTATAAAACTGGATGGTGTTATCTTAAATAGTGGATTTTTTCCAAATATTACATATTTGTGTTGTGCTTCTTTTTTAAATAAGAAAAAGAATAAAATTACTCATAATTATTTAAAACACCAAACAATTCCACGAGTTTATATAATACTCCATTGACTTTATGCAACCATATGGACTCTGACAGTGGCAGTTCAATAAATATCGCCTTTGTTATAAATAGCATGAACAAATCTATTTCTACTTGTAAAGGAAAAATGAAACATTTTTTTTCCTTTTTTCGTTTTCGTAATAAAAACGAAAGGGTTTAGATAAACGATAAAATAACGTGACAAGGAAATGGGGTCGATGGATAAAGAAGGGAAGGGGAGACTGCGAGAATAATAGGATATGATTTTTCCAACAGGAAAACTCTCTGAGAACTGGCAAGGTTTTAAAATTCTATCCTTTTGTTTTACTAGATTGATGCTATCAGAAAACAAAAGAATAAGAGCTTCATATCTACTTGAGCAAAACACAGAGGCTAAGTGAAGAAGATTTTAGTAATTTAATAACTATTGAATTTTTTAAAAGTACCTAAGACACCATGAAGGAGGCTGAGACTTATATAATACGTATATATATATTTACTAAAAATTGTTGTTCCTTGAATAAATTGTATTAAATGAAGAAAAAAAAAAGAAACAGTTATTTTATCTAATAAAATTTATGTACATATAAATATGGAAACAAAATTTTTGAATCCAAAATACATCATCATGATGTATGAAAAAAGTGGAAAAGGTAATTTCTTAATTAAATTACCAAGTGTATTTTATGAATTTCATATGCATGCAAACTTCTCGATTCCGTCGATTTCACGACGAAGATGCTCAAAATCCGATTAAGATCTTATGTCGAACGTATGATCTTTGCGTTTTCTTCTAATCTACAGCGAAGACCTACAAGAACAAGTAGAGCTTTATTGACTGTGTATTGAAAATTAAATTAATATTTTGATAGATTTGAAATGGTAGGGAGATACAGTAAGTAAACATAAAAGAAAATTGTGAATATTCATTAACGGATGAGAGTTAGGAATATAATATGTGAAAATTGTAAATGTAACCTAGGAGCACAAGGGAGAGAATATAAGTGAAAACTATAAGCATGTAGTGATGTGGGATTAATGCGAAAAAAAAAAAAAAGTAGAAGCCATGAAAGTAGGGAAATGAATAACATCAAGCAAGATTATTAAAATACTAAAAAGGCCTTTTAATTGAAGATAAAAGTCATAATTGACATAAGTTTTAGAAAGTAATAATATAGATAAAAATTCTTGTAAAAGGTATAGAGTCCAATAGTCGTATATTCTTTTAATAATATAGATATAAATATAGATAATGACTTTGTAAATATAATGATAATGGTGATAAATGTAAAATGATATTCACACAAGTAGCCATTTTTAGCATAAATGGCAAATTAAAGTAATTGATATTTATACTCCTATTAAATAACACTATTGTAATATTACAAACTAAAAATGATATGCAACATTAATATTATAAAGGTACGATTGGAGTAAATACAAAAAGATACCAAAAGCCTCACTCACATTTTGATTGTATAGATAATCCTATTGATCATAACATCATGTATGATTGTGTTTAATGGCGACAAAGCCTAATATTTGATGTGATAATATATGAAATTGAAGTCTCAAATGTCAAGATTATGCTTATTTATCTAGAGGAGTGATTGATGATGCTAAGAGGTGGTTTGCTTTAATAATTGGAAACTCAAGTTCACTGCCATATTTACTTTATGCACCCATCGATATGAATTAAATATCCATCTCATGAGCCACTTAGAATGATGTAAATTTTTCATTGTATTGTTCTAAATGCTAATGCCCTCATTAGACAATTATTTGACTTACACACTATAAGATAATATTATGTGTTGCTTGATTTCTCAATAACACTATACCTTATTACTATTCTAAACATATTATATTTAATTTACATGCTTGTGGGTAGGATAGTACATAAGCAACAATAAATCTTTAGTTTATTCATAATTAATGTTCTTTTAATAATCTAGATGCAAATATAGATAATGACATTGTAAATATAATGATAATGGTTATAAATGTACAATGATATTTATATAAATAGCCATTTTCAGTAAAAATGGTGAATTGAGGAAATTGATATTTATACCCCTCTTAAAATAACACTATTATAATATTGCAAACTATAAATGATATGCAATATTAATGTTATGAAAACGTAATTTGAGTGAATGCAAAAAGATACCCATAGCCCTAATCCTGCTTTGATGGTATAGATAATCTTATTAGTTATAGTCCCATTCATAATTGTGTTCAATGACAATTGAGCTTAATATTTGATGTGATAATGTTGAGCTTGATTTTTCGATTTCTTTTATTTAAAATTGATTTCCCCATTTCCCGATTAATACTAAACCCTAACCCATTTAATATTAATTCTCGACTAAAGAAATTAAGAAATTCCGGTTTTTTTATTGAAAGTAAATTTTGAAGTCGCCACTCGACCTAAGTCAGGAAAAGAAAAAGAAAAACCGTAACCAATTGGGTAGATTGATTACGATTTGGCTACCGGTTTAGGATTATTCTTCTAATTATAATATTTAAAAAATAAATGAATAAAATCAAAAGAGAGAAAAAAGAGGGACCTAAGTTTCTACATATTTTATCGTTACCCCGAAAGTGCTTACGTACCCGCTAGCCAGGATCAGACGATCATCGTTCTTTCCGAAAACTTTAATGTGTTGGTTCTTTTTATAAAAAATAATTGGTTGAATTTACATTTTTATTAACCATTTTATTTTTATTAAGAAAAATCCTTAGAAACCTAATTTTTATTCCTAATTATAAAAAAAAAACCTAAAAACCTAATTTTTGAAAAGTCCCAAATTAAAATTTTTGTTTAAAAAAATCTAAGTGATAATTTTTTTTTTATTTTCAAGAAAAACCTTAAAGATTTTATGAAATATGTAATTTTTATGAAATATGCAATGTTCTACATGATAAATATTTTATATAGAAAAGATGCTTAAAACATAAAAAAAAAAAGAAATATTTCCTAACCATAGAAAAGATGTTTAAACTATAGAAAAGATGTCTAAACTATGGAAAAGATTTTTAGATGTCTGAATCATAGAAAAGATGTTTAAACCATAGAAAAAATATTCAAACCATAGAAAAAATATTCAAACCATAGAAAAGAAACCTAAACTATGAAAAAGACATCTAAACTATGGAAAACAAGTCTAAACTATGGAAAAGATGTTTCGCCATAAAAAATAAGTTAATTAATTTTTTTTTATTTTATCAACATCAAAATGATTTTTTTATCTAGAAAACCCTAATATGCCTAATGTAATTTTTTCTAAATTAATACAATATGCAAAGAACAAGATTTTGTAAAATATGAGATTTTATAAAAATATCATTTTGAAAATATGAAATCTAAAAAAAAATAATAAAAAAAACTAAAACTTAACTTAACATATGTTCACTAGACACTAATGCTGTAACTAATTACTAACAATTAAAGACGTGACAAAAAAAAAATTAGTACAAATCTTAAAAATAACTGCGCATATACTAAGTGAGATAAAAATAAATAAATAAAACAAGTTATAGACAATAATTAAAAACCACTATTATGTATTTATAAGGCAAGGCACGCAAAGCTGATGAAAGGGAACAGATTGGATCCCAGTTTAATTACACGCACAACTATACAATTAGTTCGAGAAGTAGGTTCGAGCGTGTTTTTAACAAATGTGTAATTGTTTTTTTTTTTGGCTCGCACCACGGAACTCCTATTTATAAAACTCGAAAACAAATCTTTTGAATCGAATCAAATCAAATAGAATTTAAATTGATAAAGATCTAAAATAAATTCGAATCTTACAAATCATGATTTTATTGGATTTAACGTTATCGTATAAGATTTGCTTTTTTTCGACAATTTTTTAGTCAAGATTACATCAAATTAATTTTTTTTTTAGTTTTTTTTTTCTTTTTTCTTTCCAACAATTTTCTTCTTTTTTTTTTGCCTTTTTATCATTTTTCAATTTTTTTTTTTATTTTCTAAATTACGACCCTAAAAACAAAAATTATAACTACTATGGGCAAAAATCGAGTGTCTACAGATAATATGTGAAATTAAACTCTCAAATCTAGATGTTACACTTATTTATCTATCTAGAGGAGTGACTCATGATGCTAAAAAGTGGTGTGCTTTAATAATTGGAAGCTCAAAGTTCACTACTACATTTACTTTGTCCACTCATTGGTGATGGGAATCAAGTTATTGGACCTTTAATCAAAGCTCGAGTGTGGGAACTTGAAGAACTAGCTAAGCAAATCCTACTATTCCAGTCGACTCCTGCCGAAGTCAAGCCAATCCTTACTGCCAAGTTGAGTAACTACACATCTCTTGGTAGTCAACTCTTAACTTAAAGTATGCTTTGCCTACAATCTGATCCTTTATATGCTTGCTCGGTCATAACTAAGCCGACTTCCAACTCGAACGTATTGGTGTCGAGAACCCCAACACTCATCCATACACATCTTCTTAGGAAGACCTTAGGTCTGCTCGACACTCCTACTCAACACCACTGCTCGACATCTTTGCTTGATAAGTACCTAGCCTACCCGTACAACTTGTTATTTCTGCCAACTCCAGTATCTTAATGCCGTGTCCAGCCCCCTACGTAAAAGGATTTACTGTGCCAATCATTGATTTCTTTGCATTATCATTTATAGCCTCTTGTCATTCCTTATACATTACTTTTTCTAGACAAAACCCTTTTTATCTTTTCTAGTTTTGATAGGTTACCCTAATATTTCAAGCATAAATACCCTTATAAATATAGCCGCATAACCGTTATTATTAGATATTGATTATACTCTTCTCCTTTTGTGAACATTACTCTTTGGTAGCTTATTTACTTCACTCTTATTGTAACACTTAAGTAAGGTTAGGTGGCAAGTATCAATGTCAAACCATCTCATGTATCATATCGAGTTGTGCCATAAGTCTTCAGAAGTTCTTTGATGCGTTATATCCTTAGTGCTGTTTAGGGTTTTGCCTATTTACTTTTCCTGTTTTTGCACGATTTCCATTTTGTTCTTCAAGCTTTTTGCAAGCTTGGACCTATCCTTGCAACTAACCTTGTTAATCCTTAGACCGGTTCGCATCATCTTTGGTATCAAAGTAAAGGTTCGTTTAGGTAAGTTGCATTCGAGCTTTTATAAAGTAATGTTGTTGTAGTAGTGTGTTAAAGTTGTGTAGAGACTCATTGTAAGTGTTTAAGTAAGTAAAAAGGTATAGTAGTTTGCTATCGTTGTATATTCCGTTTTGCCTTGTTTCAAATATACGATAATGGAGCAAGTTTTCATTTGGGTTTATCATTCCCTTGAGTGATTGTGTATGTAGCTATTTCATTTGGAGGGATAGTGTCTGTTGTTCCTCAAATTCAAAGTTTATGTAAGTCTCATAATCAAGTGTTTGGGGTTCGGTTTATAAAATTTAAGGTGATTGGATAAATTATTCGATCAAGTTCAAAGTTTACGATGAAGTTTAAAATATTAGTAAAAGTGATCCCGTGGGTTTGGATTTAATAAAATAAATAGTTAAATATTATAATATTAAATTATATGTATATTATTCATTAATTATCGGAAATGCTTAAAACGAGTTCCAATAATTAATAAGTTAGTAAAGATAAATTATATACATACTAAAAATCATAAAATAACTTAAATAATATTTAAGAGTATTTATTTGTACTATATATGTGTTAATGTATAGGTAAAAATATTTGAAATTACTTAAAATACTTGAAATATGTTAAAATAATACTAATTAATTAAATAAAAGTCATTAAAAAATTAAGAAAAAATCAAGAAAATTCATGGGAAGTGTGGAAATATCCAAAAAAGTAGTGTATCATGATGAAAATTAAAGAAGGGAAATTAACTGATAAAAATAAGCTAAATAGATAGTAAAAAAGTAAGAGATAAATGACACTTGGCGAGAAAAATCCCAAACCCTACTATAAATTTAGCAACCACACATCAAACTTCATTTTGATCGGTTAGAAACTAGAAAAAAAATTTGAGAAAACTTAAGAAGAGAGGAGAGGATATTTTTACAAAAAAATAACACGATAATGTATAATTAGGGCATATAAGGAGAACTCATACCTGATGACCGCCTGGAAAGAGATGACCACCACCACCTGATAGCAAATCCATTGCTTGGTGGTGCCAACAAGGGTGGAGCCACTACTAGTGGCTGGAAGCCCTTTAATCAGTGAGTTCTAATTTCCCTTTCGAAATTGTTTAATTTAGTAAAAATATCAAATGTACATGAAAAATTATGAAATTTGGTATTCTATGATATTTTTGTATTTATATTTAGAGAAAAATATCAATTTGATAAACTTAGGGCTTAGGATATACTGCTCTTAAGAAATAACTAAACTTGAGAATTAGTTTTCGATATTGAAATAAATGACCTTAGTATTGTAGTTTTAACTTTAAAATTTTTGTATAGACTATTTATGATATATATTACAGTGCTATGAAGATTTTTTCTAAAATTTAATTTTCTAATTTTTTACTTAATTTTTAGGCCCTAAAATTACGCATAAAAGGCAATATTTGGGTTTAACTTTGTAATTTAATGTTAATTTGTTGACAATTCTGATTTAGTACGAACTTTAGTGTTTTAGGATATTAATTGTTGATGTAGTATGATATTGGTAGTATTTGGAGCGTTAGAAGTATGCATTATGTGTATTATGTGATAAAAATGGGTAAAGTGGTATAATTAAGCTAATTTTGTGATTTGAGGATTAATTGGATATAAATTTTGATTTAGAGAATAATTAAGCATTTTGATATAATATTGGTGGTGAAAGATGATATATGTAGTGTTAGAAATGTTAAATAGGTTATATAAGTATATAATATGTAATAATACATAATATGAGTGTATATAAATTAAATGGGTAGAAAATAATAATTAAAAATTTATGGTATTATAATATTAGGAGTATAATAAGAATTTGATTTGGATTATGAATTTAGGAAATTATGTAAAAATATAGGTTATTCTTACATCAGTAATTAAATTAGGAATACAGTGTACCGTGTTGATTGAAATACTGGTTAGAAGCTGAAACGGATATTTAGGATACTTAAGTATAGTTAGATGAATTTCACATATTAGTTTGGAAGGAACTCTTAAGGTTCATAAATTAAAATAGTAATTAGAAGCTAAAACAAAACTTGATGAAAAAATTGAATCAAAAATTAATTTAGAACTAATTTGGTTAGAGGAAATATAGAATTTAAATAATTTAGTAAAATTATAATCTTAAACTAAAAACTACTGATTTAAAGCTTACATATATATATGTATATATATATACAAGTATGTATAAGTGGTTACGTTAAAATATAGATCATTCTTAGATCAAAATCTAATTTAGAAGCAGAATCAGAATTAGGATTAATATAAGTATATTAGATAGTAAGTCAAAAACCTAAACCAAAGGTTATACTCATCAAATAAATTGTTAAAAAAAGGTTAAAAGACATCCAAAAGATTTACAAACAAAGGGTAATAAAAAGGAAAAGGTAAACTAAAACTCAATTCAGAAGCTGAAATTGTAATTAAAATAAAAAGCAAATTCAAAATCTAACTGAACAAGAGAAGTAATTCTAAGAGTCCTAAACCTAAATCACTAAATATAAGAAGATTATAAACTAAAGATAATCTTAATCTAAATTACAAAATAAAACCTATTTATGGTTGTTATGTGGAAACTAAAACAACATTTATATTATAAGGATTATTTACAATATCCTATGTGAGTCGCACCTTGAATGAGCAAGCGGGAAGTTTAGGTAAGTTGATATCGATATTTTATTGTATTTTAGAGTATTGTTTCATAGTATCTAGAGGTTTAGGATTATACTTGATTATGTTTGTTAAATAGTTGATTGTACGCATGCTTATGTGTGCATGTTTATGTGTGCATGTTTATGGATGTGATTATATGATTATGGTTTGATATTCTTGATTGAAATTTGTGTGATTTGTATAAAATGGTTGAACACCTTAAATTGGACTTAACTAAATATATGACTTATAAGTTTAAAACGAACCTACATAACAACCCAATAGAGGAAACATTTAGGGTTCTCCGGCTAAATACTGAATTATTCGAAAGAGATAACGTTGGATAGTATAATAGTTCCTTCTTCATTCTTAGTCGAACTAAGTAATAGAAAAGGAGGTTACGATAAGGGTGAAGTCAATGTTTCGAAGGTAGCCATGGGAGAAGCGATGTTTCCATTGCATAAGCTTAGGTTTGATCGCGAGTTGTCGATATGTGCACTAAATTCCTTAACCTAGATCAAAGCATGCGTAATTTCTTTAATCTCATGATAGACCAGATAATGTTGTGTGATGGTATTTGCTTGTATATGCATTGTATTTAACTAACATGGTTAATAACCTTATTTGTGTTTGATGCATAGTTTTAAATCTTCGTTTCAATTTACTAAGTGGTTGGTTGCTTACATTTCTATAGATGTTGTTGTAGATGCTAGTTAAAAAGTGGCTTATAATTAATTTGAAGCTAACAATTACTGGGTCTTGAGGAGTGATGATATAAAACTAAGGATCGATCACACTCTCGAAGTTTAGGCCTTAACTTTATGTCTTTTAATGTCAATTTATGTATTACTTAAGTGAAGTAAGATTAGGTTATTGAATCTTGGAAACACTACTTGAGATATTTGCATATTAGTATCTATTTTTCATCTTTTCGTAGATAAATAATATATTTAATTTATGAATTATTTACTTCAAAGAGGGTTAGTCGTAAATATCTTATGTAAATAAGGTCTAAGATGACAGCTATAATGTCAGCATCTATTCGAGAATGGTTTGCGTGAGACTGTTGTGACTCTATTGCTTTAGGGCATAATGATTTGTAACTAAGTTTTGTCGAAGAAAATGATGGATTTGAGTGTCAATGTTGGTATTGGGGATGATAATAGAAGTGTAGTATACCATGGATGACAACCTCAGCATACCCCTAGGAGTATAGATGAACGACTTGATGAGGTAACTAACTTCTCAGTCGATCTGAGTAGAGCTATTCATGCAATGGCCTATCAACCTACTGAGGTTGTACAGAACACTCCCTAAACTGTTCGACCTATAAGAGGGCAGATCTTAGCTCGATAAGTTCGAGATAAAGGAGTAGGAGGATGAGTATGATGAAAGATTGACTTGGGATGTGGATGATGAAGAGAAGAAGAGTACAAAGAAGAAGAGGAGCGAGCTCAAGCATCTTGAGTTGCTGACCATGTGAAGCTTTAGATTTCAAGCTTCAATGGTTCTGAAAGCATTAAAGACTACCTAGATTGGGAAGAAGAGGTAAAGTGAGTTTTTGAGGGATCGCGAGAAGGTGATGATTGTTGCTATAGAGTTCTTAGGGTATGCCGTGATGTGGTGAAAGAACTTCCAAATCATGAGGAGATGAGAAGGATTTAAGAAAGTTAACACTTAGCCTAAGATGAAAAGAATTTTCAAAAATAGGTTTATGCTGGATACATATTTATAAGACACTTTTGCTTGGCTTTAAGAGCTGAGATAAGGAAGCTGAATTGTTAATAAATATGTTCAAGAGTTCTAAATACTCATGATTCGCTGTGAAGTAGAAGAGTCACTAACATGAACAGTATCTAGGTTTCATATTAGATTAAGGAATGACATTCAAGATATTGTAGAACTTCAATAGTTCATTATATTGGATGAGGCAATAAGAATAGCCTAATGAGTGAAAAAACAAAGAAGGAACAGGCTGAGCTAACCTCCAATGAGTCAACCTGGTTGGTTAAGCCAACTTGTTCAGGGAAGTTACCAGAATCAGTTGAGTTTTGGAGCCGACTTGAAGGACAGGAGTCAGAACTGAATAGAAGGGCTAATCAACTGATGGCGAAATGCCGTCGAGAACTTATGAGAAGGGACAAGGATTTGGGAGAAAGATGAGCCAAATCAAGTGCTTTAAATGACAAGGGTTTGGGCATATGGTTGCTCAGTTTCTGAACTGATGAACTATAATCATCAAAGGAGATGTCCTAAAACTTAAAGTGGATGGTACTAATGAGGAGCTCATGGAGGAGGTTGTTTCGAAGAAGGAAACCACTCAGGGGGATGAATTGGTTGAGAAATATGTATTTGCGGAGGACCTAAACAAGCTAACTTTGGTTGTCCAATGTATGATGCATATATAACCATTTGTCGAGGAGGAGCAGAGATAGAATTTGTTCCATATTACTTATAAGGTAAATGGGCAAATTTGTCGCTCATAGTAGATAATGGAAGTTGCACTAATGTTGCATTTGCTGACCTGAGTAAGAAGTTAAAGTTGCCGACCATCTCACATCCGAAGCCGTACAAGTTACATTAGCTAAATGAGAAGGGGGCACTACATGTCACTCAGTAAATATTGCTACTAATCTCTATTGGAAATTATTTTGATGAAATTTTCTATGACATGTTACCCATGTGTGTGTCTCATGTTTTACTAGGTAGACCTTGGCTTTTGGACAGGAGAGTTATACATGATAGGTTCAAGAACACCTATGTGTTTGGGAAAGATGGACAGAAGATCACTTTAAACCCTATGATGCAGAGTTAAGTTAGTATACTACAAGCTAAACTTGCTTGATGATCCAAGAAGACATTGGTTCTGAGTAGAGTTAAGCTCCAAGAAGCTATAAAGGTTTATATGCCGACTTTTATATTGGTTAGGCAACTATTAGAGTTGAAGGAGCAAATTGAGCTACCTCTTGAGGTGAAGGAGCTACTGGATGAATATGCCAACTTATTTCCTGAACAATTGCTTGAAGGACTACCCCCTTTCTAAGGCATTGAACATTGTGTTAACTTGATACCTGGTGTTGCTCTACTGAACATACCAGCTTATTGGATTAGCCCCGAACAAGTTGCCAAACTCCAGAGGTAAGTCAATGAACTACTCGAGAAGGGACATGTTAGGGAGAGTCTTAACCCTTATGTTATGCCGACACTCCTTATACCAAAAAAGGATGGTACCTGGTGTATGTACGTCGATAACAGAGCCATGAACAAGATTATGATCAAGTATCGGTATCCTATCCCCAGGTTGGATGATATGTTGGATGAAATAAACTGGGCTAGGGTCTTTAATAAAATTGATTTAAAGTTTAGCTACCATCATATTTGAATGAGGCCAAGAGATGAGTTAAAGACTACATTTAAAACTTAACATAGACTTTATAAATGGATATTAATGCCCTTTGGCTTGTCAAATGCTCTGAGTACTTTCATGCGATTAATGAACCATATGCTAAGAGAATTAATTGAGAAAAGTGTCATGGTGTACTTTAATGATAACCTTACATATAGTGCAGACTTGCTAAGTCACAATGAACATTTCTGTGCCATACTTGATGTACTTTAAGTTGAGAGGTTATTCGACATTTTAAAGAAGTGTTGTTTTTATTAGTAGGAAGGAGTATTTCTAGGTTATATAATTGGTGGAGGAGGTTTGTGAGTTGATGATGAGAAGATCTAAGCTACTGTTGAGTAGTTAACTCTAACCACTTGTGCCAAGGTGAGAAGTTTCCACTGACCAGCATCATTTTATCGAAGATTCATTAGGAATTTTAGTACTATTGTTATACCCCTTACTAAGCTGACTAAAAAGAATATTGAGTTCAAGTAGGGATAAAGAGAGTAGAGAAGTTTTGTTGAAGTAAAGGCTAGATTAACGTATACACCGATATTAGCTATTCCCAACTTCGAAAAGATTTTTGAGCTAAAATGTGACGTATTAGGCTTTAGGATAGGCATTGTCTTAATTCAGGAAGGCCAACCAATTGCCTACCATAGTGAAAAGCTTAAAAGACCTATATTAAACTACTTAGTATATGACAAAGAACTCCCAACCCTTATCCGAGCACTTTAAGTGTAATAATACTATCTATTGCCGAGAGAGTTTGTCATTTATAAAGATCATGAATCTTTCAAGTACCTTAGAAGTTAGACCAATATATCAAAGTGGCAAGTATGGTGGGTTGAATTCCTAAAAGGATTCAACTTTGTAATAAAGTATAAACAAGGCAAGAATGACATAGTTGGCGATGCTCTGTCGAGAAGACATGTTCTCCTTACCAAATTACAGGCTAGACTATTGGTAAACATCAAAGAGCAATATCCTTGGGAACCCCATTTTGGTCATATATTTGGAAGATGTACTGATGGAAGAATAATAGATGAGTACCATGTGAAGGATAGTCATTTGTTTCGAGGTAGCAAATTTTATGTGCCGATCTGTTCAATTAGAGAGCTACTAGTGAAAGAAGCCCACAATGGAGGACTTTTCGAACATTTTGAAGAGAGAAGGACATATGAGTTATTGAATGGATGGTTCTTTTAGCAAAAAAATGAGATGAGACGTACATATCCCATGGATTAAGTTAAGCATGGACTTTGTTCTCGAACTACTAAGAATTGCTTGAGGTAAAGATTTTATGATGGTCATCATGGATAGATTTAGTAAGATGGTACACTTTGTACCCTATTCTAAAACTAACAATACTTCGACTGTTGCTTCTCTCTTTTTGCAGGAATTATTCGACTGTACACTGTGTCGAGAAGTGTAGTCTTAGATAGAGATCCAAAGTTTCTGAACCATTTTGAGAGGACTCTTTAGCATCATATATGGACTAAAGTACTATTTAGCATAACCTGTCACCCCCAAATCGATGGCTAAAGAAAGGTAGTCAATAGTATTTTAGGATCGTTGCTCCCAGTTGTAGTAGGGAAGAACTTGCGGGACGTTTGTTTATTGTAGTGGAATTCACTTACAATTGTATTGTATACGATACCACCAAGTAGATACCCTTTGAAGTTGTTTATAGCTTTAATCTAGAGTTACCCTTAACCACACTCTTATACCTATGTTTAAATAAGAAGACCCTGAAGCAAGAGCCCGGGTACAATCCATACAGCAGATCTATGAGAAAGTTACTTAGTAGATTGACTAAGTTGCTAAGAGGATGCAAGAAAAGAGTAAAGGAAGGAAGTCAACACAGTTTCATCTTGGAGATTTGGTGTAGCTACATTTGAGCAAGGGAGGTTCCTGAACAAGAGAAAGAAAAAGTTGTTTGCTCGAGCTAAAGGTCCTTTTACAATACTCCAAAAGATCAACGAAAATGCCTATCGACTTGAATTACCTGATGACTATGGAGTATCCGACACCTTTAACATTGTTGACCTCATCCCCTACCAACCTAACGAAGAATTGAGCCAAGACCAACTAGATTTGATCTCAAATCCAAATCAACTTAGCGAAAATGATGGGAATCAAGTTATTGGACCTTTAACTAAAGCCCGAGTATGGGGACATAAAGGACTAGTGAAGCCGATCTTACCGTCCCGACCGACTCTTGCCAAGGATGAGTTGATCCTCACTGCCGACTAACTCCTAATGCTAAGCTGAGTAACTACACATCTCTCGGTAGTTGAGTGCTAACCCGAAGCATGCTCTACTGATGGTTCAATCCTTCATATGTCTACTCGATCATGACCGAGCTAACCTCTAGCTCAAAAGTATTGGTGCCGAGAACCTTAGCACTTATCCACATACCTCTTCTCGAGAGGACCTTAGGTTTGCTTGGTACCCCTGCTCAGCATCTTTACTTAGCAAGTACCCAGCCTAACCATACAACTTGCTATTTTTGCTAAAAGCGCTTCTAGTATCCTAATGCCACTTATCTAACCCCTTATGTGAAAGGATTCATTACGCTAATCGTTGATTTCTTCACGTTCTCATTAATAGCCTTTTGTTATTCATTGTACATTACTTCTTTTAAATAGTATCCTTTTGTTTTTTTCATTTTAGGTAGGTTGCCATAACATTTGGGGTATAAATACCCTCATAAATGTAGCTGCATAATCATTATTATAAGATATTGAATATACTCTTCTCCTTTTGCGAACAATGCTCTTTACTGGCTTGTTTACTTCACTTTTATCTTAACTCTTAAGCATGACAAAGTGATGAATATCCTTATCGAACTATCTCGTGCATCGTATCCTTGGAGCTATTCGGAGGTTTGCTTATTTACTTTTCCTGCTTTCACATAATTTCCATTTCTTTTTTCAAGCTTTTTGCAAGCTTAGACCCATCCTTGCGACCGGTTTTGTTAGTCCTTAGACTGGTTTGCATTAATTTGTATGAATTAAATGTCCATCCCCTAAACCACTTAGAATGATGTAATTTATTTATTACATTGATCTAAATGTTAATGCCCTCATTAGACAATTATTTGACTTATTTAAAAGTATGTAATACTTGGTTTCTCAATAATAGTATATCTTTTACTCTTGTAAACATATTCTTTTTAATTCACATGGTTGTGGGTAGAATAGTACATAAGCAACAATAAATCTTTAGTTTATTCATAATTAATATTCACTAATACAAAAAGTACTTTACGAATCTAATTGTATGGTTTAGATCTATTCTTTATGTCTAATGAGAATGACTTAAATCATAATATTTATGAGTCTTAATATGTCATATTTCATATCACCATTTACCTTAGCAAGAACAATAGTTTATAAGATATACTAGAGATAAGATTCCCATATGTGTTATATTGTCATTCTCTCATACTTTAATTAGTCTTAGGGGCTTTATTATCTTATTGTAGTATACTTTAGTCTATATTTTGCAATTTAACAATATAAATATATGCAAAAAAAAGAGTATAAATAGCAACCGATTCTTATTTTCATTATCAACTGGTGTTCATAAAAATACACATGGCCATTATTACATTCATATCAACGTATCAACAAAAAAATTTATAAACAATGAAATTGATAGGTTGCATGAGTGTTGAGGATTAACTTAACTATGTTAACCAAATATGGGTAGATTTCTAACCCGTTTTAATTATTGAATCTTTTAACTAGTTTTATATATTGGTATTAGCCATTTAAATGCATAACTATAATGGTTTGTACAAAAGTAAGAGTTGAACATGTCTATTTTGGTTATCCTTTGGTGAGGATGCTTGTATGGAAGTAGGAATTTTGATATTTTGTATTCCCTTGTTTTGGTTATATAGTCATAACCTCAACCTCAGCCTTAGTCTCTAGCCATTTAAATTGTTGGAGGTGGGAGTAACCATTTGGAACCGACAATGTAGGACAAGGTTATGAAAGGTTTAGCTTGTTCATCGGTTAGCTGCTTTGCATACTTGACTCGCCCCTCTGGTTTGGATCCTGCTCCTGTGTTCTTGTATTCACTAAAGTCTATAAATTGATCATTGCTAGGTTTATTGTTATCAGACCATCCGGCAGGAGTGATGATGGAAGTCATGTCAGTATATGCAAAGACAACTCTTGGACTAGGCTTCCAGGCTCTTCCTAGGAATGTTTGATTACCAGTTCCACTTATGTTGCATTGAACAAATGAAAAACCTGTATCCTCTTTATTGCTCTCCCTTGCTTGTGCTGTTATAAATGTATATCCATTATCTCCAAGAACATTTATTTGAGTATTCTGCATAAATTCATATTTATCATATCAATGATTAGTGATAGTTGTACCTATATCTTGTACATCCATTAATCTCATAAGATATGGGGATTCTCCAAAACAAATACCTACATAAATATATAGGTATATTTATATAAGATGACGTACCACATAAAGTGATTTGCCGGATCCAAATATGAAATCAACTGTGCCTTCAATGTAGCAATCCTTGAAGAAATGAAATCCCCTATCATCTAAAAGTGTATCCTGGAAGCCAATGAATTTGCAATTGTAGAATGCAGATTTGTCACCTGAAACTCTAATGGCAACTGCTTGCTCATTAGGTTTGTTGCCGCTAGGTCTTGGCGCGGAATTCTGAAGTATGAAAATATACATGCAAGTTAGTTAAGAAAAACAAACTTTAGGGTTTCTTGTCTCTTTTGCCAAAATTATCATTTTTTGGTCTTTAGAGAAAGTGTAAAAAACTTCCCTAAACTTTGATATAAGTGTAGATTCATTCCTTAAACTTTCAAATGTTGTAAATCACTTCCTTTAACTTTGATAAATTAATAAATAACTCCTATAGTTGCAAATAACCCCCTTAAACTTTTATCTTTGTGCAAAAACACTTTGAACTTATCAAAGTGTAATTTACGACCCCTCAAACTTTGACCATTATATGACTTAATTCAACTAAAAAAAAGAATGTCCTTTATGTTACTAATTTATCAAAGTTTAGAGGGTAATTTGCAATATTTAAAAGTATAGGGGGTAAATCATATTTAAGTCAATGTTTATGGTATTATTTGTAATTTTCCCCTTATCTTTCTTATAATTAAGGCGAAAATGATGATTGACAAATGATATTTGAAAAAGCAAGTACATATAGGATTAAGAATAATATTTTATACAAGAAAAAATAAAACTTTATTTGTTCTTTTCTTAACTAAATCACATAATTAAAGGTAAATAAGTCAAACTTAAGGGGAATTTGTTAGGTAACCTTTTGGTATTTATTTAAGTAGACACACGATTTGAAATTATTAAAAAAAAAAAAAATAGAAAAATGATGAACTAGAAAGACAATTCTGTAGGAAAAAATAACTCTTGTTGGTTTTTAAAATAGAGACATCATGTTTGGTTGGTGTAATGGAATAAGATTGGAATAGAATTACAATTTCATGGTAATAGAATAGTGCTAAAATTGGGCTTGAATGACTATGGTAGCCAATGGAATTGCTGTTCCTTTGTTTGGTTGATATAATGATTTTGAAGAAACAGGCTTGAAGAGCTAGTAAAAATACTAAATGTCCATATGTGCAACTTAAGATAAATTTATTTTCTTTTATTAAAAAAATCTGATTTTGTAAATACTCATATATACATAATCAGATCTCAATAAAAATATATTGTCAATGTATAGAAATATATATAAAATAATTATATGTTGTTTTTTTAATTTAATATATATAGTTATAAATAACTCTTTTTTGAAATAGTTCATACAAGAGTATTGTAAATCTCCTTTATATATGAACGTGTTTTTCTCTTCAAAAGAGTGTTGGAATGACATATATAAGTTTCGCATGTTGAAATCAGATAATATGATAATCAGTCAAGAAATTATGGATGCAAATTAATCGTAATTAAAAAAAATAATTGTATAAATTGAAAAATAATTTCTATAAGGTTAGAATTACTATTATTGAAGGTGGAAGTGAAATGAGTGGTGTAAATAACAACACATAGATTTCTTTTATTTCTCAAAAGGATAAAGTTGAAATAGCGTTACTGTAGGGAAAAAAAAAGTATTAAAGTGTGGAATTGCTATTGCTGGCTCTCAGGAAGGATATGTTATAACACATATTAATAGAATAAAAATTCCTTATTATATATATATATATATATATATACCATTTAGTGTAACCAAATATTGGAATTGGCATCTTATAAAGAGTAAGGGTATAATAGAATTGTGATTCCACCAACCAAAAGAAAATTTTATATGTTTTTTCCTTAATTGAATAACATAAAGGTGAATAAGTTGAATTTAATAGGAACTTGTAAGGTACTTGTAGAAGGGGCAAAATTGTATTTAAAATTTCATCTTTTGGTATTTTATTTAGAAAACTCGTATCCTTAAATTGATAAAAAAAAGATGGAAAAGTGATGCACCAAAGCGACAAATTTTGCAAGAAAAATAACTCTTACAGGTTTTTGAAACATTGAATATGCAAACTTATTCTTAAAGAAAGTTAATGAAACGAGGTAGGAGTAGATACCTTAACTATGATATTAATTGCCTCAAAATAATCAGACTCGACAATTAAGGTGCTACTATCAACAGTTCCATATTGAAGAGCCGTGCCACTGGATGTCAAGTTAGGCATATTGTTGGGCGATCCATAAAGGGTGACAAAAGGCTTAGTTCGATCGATCTTGACCTTCTCAACATATTCTCCAGGACCAATGTGTACGATGACTCTTTTGTTATTCCCAGCAGGAATGCTATTAATGGCATCTGTGAGGGTTTTAAATTTGCCACTTCCATCTTGTGCAACCTTAACCACAATTGCACCAGATTCAGCTGCCTCAAGGTTTGGGTCTATGCTGCCTTTTCGAGAAGCTAATGGCTTCACATTGTTTTCGAACCATGCATTTAACTGAGACTTATCTGCAGGAATTGGATCATTATCGTCGCCTAATACAACCAGAGCTGCATTTGCTATAATAATTGTTAGAGCAACAATTATAATAGGGACTTGCCTCAATTCCTTCCTTGTCATTTTTCTTTTATTCTTTTAACTTTCTAGGATAATTTTGCAATCATGGCTAAACTCATAATTTATAGGTATAGATGATGTTAAGAAGATAAATTTGAGAGACTAAGAGTGCTTCTTGCATTTTCTTGTTTCATGGTAATCCGTGTACGTCGAATAGCAAAATGTATTTTTAACTTTATTAGGGCACACTTAAAAGAACCACACAATTTCTTTTCTTTTTTTGTCAAATAATTAAGTGGAAAAAAGAAAGCTAAGCAATGTTTTTGGCAAAGTGGTTTTACTAGAGACAAAACACAAAATGGAATAATATAATATTGAGTGTATAGTATTTTGAACACGATTTGTATAATACGTAATAAAATCATATTGATTATTTAAAAATCTAAAATGATTTTATGGTAATTTTTGTATAACTGAAATTTGCCATGAAAATTGAAATGCATTTTGAAAACTTACGTGGATATTTCAGATATAGTAAAGGAAAATATAAAAGCAACTTAATATGATATAATGCATTATCTTATTTCTTTGTCTTATGATAATAAAAATAAATTGATCATTTAGAAAAAAAATCTAATGGTTTTTAGATAATGAAAGAATTTCATCAAATGTATTTTGAGACTGATTCAAGTATGTTCTGCGAAAGAGCAAATTATTATTTATTAGCATGCTTTAATTTTTCAGATAAGAAGAAATAATAAACGATAACACATTACTTTTATAAGATTTTCTCAATTTAATAATTTTTTTTAATTTTTCTTTTTTTGTTATTCTCTCTCTCTCTCTCTCCACGTTTATTTTTGTCTTTTATATACCTTCCTCTCCCTCTTTCTCTTCGTCTTCCTCTATGATATATATATATATATAATGCATTTCTATAATAAATATAACCTATGTACGGTATGGATTCGCATACGGACATAAGAAAGTAACAAACAAACGGATATAGAACATATATAATGTACATTAATACTATATCGATATAAATCGTCATAGTCATATGTTGTCAATTATGTGTTGGGTTACATATACTATATGACATACCATGTGTTAGTGTCATGCTTATATATTTCTAATGGATAATTAGTTCGTAAAAGCAATCACACATAGATAGGAGATATATAACCAAGGTAGAAAAAAACAATATTTGTTGATAGTTGATTTTTGGCCTGGGCCTTGAAGCCCAAAACAAACCAAAGTCCAGCATAGCAGCCCCATTTCTCTTGCCAAGCCTAGCGTACAAGCCGAGCGTCTCGATCGACCGACAAAGAGCTTAGCATCCGAACCCTGTGCGCTGTTGGAATCCCTCGTACCAAGAGGGACCTATGGCGCCACAACACAAAGAAGAGGGTCATGAAGTAGGATGTCATTACACTCCTTCTTGAGCCGCCACATCAAGCCTATGTACTATGTGATGTTGATTTGGGCATTAGAGTGGTAACTTGTATCGGAGTATAGGCCTTAAAAACCCTAGTATCAAGTTGGATAAAAAATCACTATCAACGATATTCAATATAGTAGTAATTATAATTAGGAGCAATTGTAAAATACTTTCTTAAACTTTCACTTTGGTACGATTTAATCTCTAAGCTTTCAAAGTGTACTTTCTTACCTCCTAAACTTTCAACACTTAACACACTTAAGGGACATCAACATTTTCCATCCCCAAAGTGCATGGCATAGTTTGAAAACCCACGATTACCCTACCTCTCTTATCAGTTATCAGTACCTTACTTCTTGTTCATCTGAATAAGTTAGAGAAGACATTTACATTGAAAAAAATCTTTTCAAATAATCAACCAAAAAATTTAAAAGAAGAAATTGTCTTTGGTAACAATGTATATTGCATTTGTTTCAAAATTATTTTCAAATATCTTTAACAAAATATATAGCAAAATGATAATCACCTCATCTAAGAGATTGTTGAGGTGACTGACTTGTTGTTGAGCCGACATCCTCCACAATACGTTAGTTCAAGCATTAAACCCGTATACTGCCAACCCGATACATAGCCGAAGCTGAGTTGACCTTAATCTTAAGCCGAGTTGTTGAGGCCGACCTGACAATGGACCACCTATCAAACAAGCCCTTCTTCAATTTGGAATATTTGAACTATTGAGCTACCGAACTACAATGGACCACCTATCAAACAAGCCTTTCTTCAATTCGGAATATTTGAACTATTGAGCTACCGAACTACTGACCTTAACCTGACTTGTTCAGAACCTGCTCTGTTCAGCAAATTGCATTGTTAGGACCACGGAATGGATAGCTGACATGTGCCTTATCTTTATGACATGCTTATTGTCCTTTATAATTGAATATTCCTCTTTTTGTTTGATTATAACTCTACCCTTATAAATTATTCATTTTCTTTTTCTAGTAGGAATCTTTTTGTAATTTACACTAACCTAGGACTTACCCTAATTAGATCATATAAATACTTATAAATTGTAATAACCGCTATAGTAAACAACATTGATATTTAGACATATTTTCCTTTTCATTAGCTAAGTGCCTTTTACTTACTTTCGATTATTCTTATCTAACTCATTGAGTGTGGATTAGTAGTGAGTGACCTCCGACCATACTTATGTGTAACATTAAGTACGACCTAAGGTTATACGAGGCGTTGGTGCATAATATCTACCATCGGTACATGAAGACCCCTGTTTAACCTTCGACTATTATTTACCCTTCGGATTGTCTCAAAGTTTGGACCCATCCCTTTGGTTCGCGTGATAGTAGGTTTCATGTGTTTGTTAATGACAACCTATATCATCTTGGTATTAGAGCTTGGCTACATTTAAGTGAGTTTCTATTACTTAGAAGTTTGAGTGGCTTACTACTGTTGTAAGAGTTTTAAAAATTGCTTATAGTTATTATGAGTGTTTAGTGCTAAAGAGGTTAATTGCTTTATTTTCCCCTATTTCTTATATGCAAAATAGAGTGTCAGCATTTGTTTGTTTGTTGTGTGTTGGTAATATTAGCTATTGGTGTATTTGACATTGTTTTATTCTTATTGTGGAAGGAATTTTGAATAGTGTTTCAGTTGTTAATCTCTTGTAATAGAGATAATGTTTGACTCTAGTGTTTAAAGAACTTTGGATAACCAAGAGATTGGTGCTCAAAATGGCTAAGGTGAATAGGAAAGTTCCATACCCCAGTCTATGGATGACCAACTGGATAGACTTACTGACTTAGTGGCTAGTCTGGTGACTACCATAAATGAAGATAGATAGTAAGCTAGAAATGGTCCCTATAGAGGATAAGCCAATGAACAACCAGAGAGAAGCAATGGTTAGTATTGACGAGCTAATGTCCCAGTTTAACTACCCCGAGTTGGAAGAGTAGACAAAGTTGTTAGGTGCATATTAGCACTACATGAGATTGAAGAAGAAGAGGAAGAAGGTGATGAGGAAGAGTATTATGAGCTTGAGGAGAGGAATGTTCGAGCTACTAAAGTGGAAAGGTTGAGGATACATATCCCTAGTTTTTCTAGGAGTGGTGATGTAGAGGACTACCTAGACTGGGTAGATAAAATAGATAGGAAATTTGAATGTCATGAAGTACCTGATAATGCTAAGTCAGACTTGTTGTGTTGGAGTTTACTAGCTAATTCACCTTGTGGTGGAAGAACTTACAAGCCACTTAAAGAAGAGAAGAAGAACGTAAAGTAAGGAATTGGGATGAAATGAAGAGAGTCATGAGGAGAAGTTTTGTTTTGAGATTCTATTTATAAGATGTGTTTAAGTGGTTATAAGAATCGAGGCAAGGAGGATCGAGTGTTGATGCTTACGTAATGTTGATGCCTATGTAAAGAAATTTCAAATGCTAATGATTCGTTGTAAAGTTGTTGAGCTTGAAGAAAAAACTGTATCAAGATTCATTAGTAAGTTAAAATATGAAATTGGACATATTCTGGAGACTATGGACATTAGATCACTTGATGAAGCTATTCGAGTTACCTAGAGAATCGAGAGGCACCAAATAAGGAGATTCCAAGGTTTTGTTAGTCGACTTACTACTAACTGATCTATTTCGAGTAGACTTGTACGAGCAGAACTAAGTGAAGTCATTGAAACCCGATCTACTTGAGCTATTTGAACAGGGGAGAAGGAGATTCCGAAGAAGTTTGAGAAAGGCTAAAGCTCAAGAAGGAAGAAAAGTGAGATCAAGTGTCAAGGATTTGAACACATGGATGCCCAATGTTTAAATAGAAGAAGCATGGTGATCTAAGGCAAACTACTGACCATTGAAGTAGACAGTACTGATGAGGAAGTGGAAGAGCTGAAAGAGATCGGACAGATTAAATTACCCAAGGAGGAGGAAATCATTTATAGTAAGGAAGGTAACTTTATGCTAGCCACCCTAGTATTGAAGAGAACAATGAGTGTGAATCCTGTACCCGAGGACGAACAGCTAGGGAATCTGTTCTACACTGGATGTAAGGTAAATGGGTCACCGTGTACCTTTATTGTTGATAGTGGTAATTACACCAATGCAATATCTGCTTTCATGGTCCAGTAATTGAAGTTACCTACCAAAACCCTACCCCAAGCCTTATAAATTGTACTAGCTTAGTGTTAAGGGAGCCTTTTATGTGAATAAACAAGTAACTATGCTAATCAGTATTAGTAATTATCGAGATGAAGTGCTCTGTGATGTGTTGCCCATGAGTGTGTCACATAATCTTCTTAGACGACTATAGATGTTTGACCAAAGGGTGATATACAATGGACAGAAGAACATATGTTCCTTAGAGCATGAGAGTAGGAAGGTGAAGTTAAGCCCTATGATTGCTAGATAAGTTAAAGGCATGTAGACTTGATTAAGTCAAGTTCTGAAGAAAGAGACTTTTGTGATGACCTAAGCCGAACTGAAAAGATAGATGGAGCTTGAAGACCCAACCTATTTACTGGTTAGAAGGTTGCTTGAGATGAGAGGATCGGATGAGGAGTTGCTCCTACCGAGGTGAAAACCTTGTTGGATGAATTTGTTGACCTATTTCTAAAAGAATTACCTAAAGGCTTGCCTCCCCTTCGGGTTAATGAACATGCAATTGTCTTGCTTCTAAGAGCTGCATTGTCAAAAGAACCTGCTTATAGGGTGAACCCTGAACAGGTTACTGAGCTGCAAAGATAGGTAAATGAGTTGTTGAAGAGAGGGTATGTACAAAAGTCCTTAAGCCCAAATGTTGTACCGACCCTATTGATACCAAAGAAAGATAGGACATGGAGGATGTGTGTATATAGCCAATCAATCAATTGCATCACCATCAAGTGTCAGTACCCTATACTAAGGCTTATTGATATGTTAGATGAGTTAAATGGACTAAGAGTGTTCGTAAAGATTGGCCTCAAATCAGGATACTATCGAATCCGAATGCAGGAAGGAGATGAGTGGAAGACCGCATTTAAGTCCTGCCATGGATTATATGAGTGGCTTGTGATGCCATTTGGATTATCAATTGCATCGAGTATGTGTAAGCCTGACAACCAGCCACTCAAGGTTTCGATCGGCTGAAAGATCTGATCAAGCCTAAATTATAAGCAAAGCTAGAAATATTAGTAAAATGATCTTGTAAGTTTGAATTTAATAAAATAAGCAATAAAATAAAAGAATATGAAAATTCCAAATTTTAAGTATATAACTCGTTATTTATCGAAAATGCGTAAAATGCATTCCGATAATTAATGAATCACTAGAAATAAATTATATGTATACTAAAAATCATGAAATAACCTAAATAATATTTAGGAATATTTATTTGTATTATATATGAATTTACATGTATGTAGAAATAAGCATAATTACTTAAAATACGTGAAATGTGCTGAAATAACAATAATTAATTAAATAAAATTCATAATTAATTAAGAAAAAATCAAGAAAAATATAGAAAAATGAGGAAAATTCCAGAAGTGGGGTGTGGCAATCTGATATTGAAGGAAAAAAATCAACCAATTAAAATGCAACAAATAGAAAGTGGAAAAAAGAAGAGATAAAGTAATTGTCTTGTTTAATTAATGCACAATAATTTCCCTAAAGCTCTATAAATAGTAAGAAAATTTTAGAAGCTCATTTGGTCAGTTTAGAGAGTGAGAAAAATAGGGAGAGGCGAAATTGAGAGAGGGTTAGGAAAAAAATTAGAGAAAACTGTGTAATTAGGGCTGTAAAGGGGAACTCAGACCCAACGAATAACTGGGAGTGGACAGCTACCACCACCATACGGTGGTGGTAGTGCCCAGGTAGGCCGACATACCCATGGCTATCAACGGTGGCTGGAGCCACCTAAATTGGTGAGTTCAATTTTTAACCCGATTTTGTGTAATTTTGTAAAAATAGTAAATATTTTAATAAAATTATGAAACTTGTTATTTTGGAATATTTTTGTATGTAGTTTTTAGGAAAAATATTATTTTGATGAAAATATATCTTGTGATATATGATCCTTAAGAAATCATGCAAAACCGAGCATGATTATGATTGGAAATAAATAGGCTTAAGAGTGTAGTTTAGAGCTCAAATTTTTTTCTGTAAAATACTTAAGTGATATAGA
The DNA here is from genome assembly GCA_024138005.1 of Lumnitzera racemosa. Taxonomy (NCBI): domain Eukaryota; kingdom Viridiplantae; phylum Streptophyta; class Magnoliopsida; order Myrtales; family Combretaceae; genus Lumnitzera; species Lumnitzera racemosa. The sequence goes on from JAMXBC010000004.1 coordinate 112,392,901, forward strand.
ACAGTGCTATGAAGCCTTTTTTTTTTAATTTAATTTTTGAAAATTTTAGGTAAATTTTTAGCCCTAAAATGATAGAAAATTTTGGTAATTTTGGGTTAATTAGGTGATTAAGACATTAATTACTGATTTAGATAGTAATTAGAGGGTTAAGGATGTTAATCTTTGATGTGAAACCTAATCCTAGCCTTTGGAATGTTAAGTGTAATTAATGAAGGAATTATGTGGTAATTGTAGAATATGTAGAATTGGAAAATTAATGAATATGAAAAATTAGGTTTAATTAGATAATATAATAATAAAAATTAGAATATACTAAATCTAAAAAAAATTTTAATTTTAGGAAATTGTATAAAAAATGTAAGATTTTCTCATAACGGGGGTAAATTTGGTGATTAAATTAGGATCTGAGTGTACCGCATGAACTAGAACATTAGTTAGAGACTAAAAACAATATTCAGGATATCTGAAGATAATGCAATTAATTTCACATTATAGGTCGGAATGATTTCTTAGGGTATACATATAAATCTTTAACAAAAAATTGAGTTAAAAACCTAATTTAGAAATTGATGCGAAAACTGAACTCGAACCTAACCCTAAACCTAGAATAATTGTAAAAGATTCGAAAATCTAGATAATTGGATATATTAAACCCTACACAAAAGATAACAATAAGTGTTATAGGATAAAACCAATTTATAATAGTTATATGAAAAACTAAAACTATGTTTGTGTCATAGGGATGATTGGCGATGAGCAAGTTAAACCTCGAGTGAGCGAGCGAAGAGTCCAGGTAAGTTGGGATTAATACGTTGTTGTACTTTGGAGGCTTGAAATTATGCTTTGTTGTGCTTGTTAGATAGTTGGTTGTGTGCATGTGCTTGATTATGAGTGATGCTATGATTTTGTTTCTTATTCTGGCTTATATTGTATGATTTGTATGAAATGACTGATCACCCTAAACTGAACCTAATCAAATATACGACCTGTAATCATGATCGGACCTACATAGCAACCCATTAGGGGAACCTAGGGGTCTCCAGCTAAATACCGACCCCTTCGAAAGGGATAGCGCAGGATTGCATAATGGTTCCTTGTTCATCCTTAATCGAACTAAGTGATAAGAGAGGAGATCGTGGTGAGGGTGAAGTCAATGGTTCGAAGGTAGTTTTGGGAGGAGCGATGTTTCCATTGCACAAGCCTAGGTTTAGTAGTGAGCTGTTGCATTAATGACAACTTCTCAACCCGGATTAGAGTGGACGCAATTTCTCTAATTTCACGATGGGTCGGACAACATCGTGCGATGGTATTTGCTTGAATATGCATTGTACATAATAAGTTGATTGATAACCTCGTTATGTTTGTGGTATAGTTTTAAGTCTTTCATCTTAACTTACTGAGTTGTGGTTGCTCACATCCCTATAAACGTCGTGCAGGTACTGGTTTAAAAGCGACATACAACTACTCTGAAGCTAGCAACTGCTAGATCTTAGGGAGTGAGGAAAAACTTTTGAAGAACAAACATATATTTTAATTGTAATAATTGAATTTCAGTGTATATATATATTTTCTCACTTTTTTAGGTAAATGATTTATTTAAATTACAAACTGTTTACTTTAAAGTGAGTTAGTCGTGGACGGCTTGTGTAGATTAAGTCTAGGATAGCGATTGTAAGACCAACTACTATTTTAGAATGGTTTATATGGTGGGACTGTTACGACTCTATCGTTTCAGGGCGTGATAGCATGTTCATGTGATTGATACACCATGTGCTTCGAGAATTGATTGGGAGATTTGTGGTGGTATATTTTGATGACATTCTAGTCTATACCATGATTTGGAGGCTTATTATAAGTACCTTCAAGCTATCTTTTCAAAGCTCTGAGTTGAGGCGCTTTATGTTAACTTGAAGAAATGTAACTTCTGCCAACCTGAAGTAATCTTTCTAGGATTTGTTGTGAGTAGTGGTGGTATACAGGTTATTGATGAGAAGATAAGGGTGATTATTGAATAACTTGTTGTCTAGCCTTATTTTGGTTTTTCTTGATTCAATTTATATTAAGACTAACCCGCTCAATATAAATTACTCACCATTAAATTAAAGAAAAATATTTTTCTTTTAAAAAATGTTATTTAAAAAAATATTTAAAAAATTGAAGTTGCTAACCAATTAAATTGGTAAAAAGTCAAATTAAAGTTTTTAGGTGGGAAAAACCCTAATTTAGTCATTAGTTTGCAAATATTTAAAAAAAAAAATTGTAAAAAATTTCAGTAGAAAATTTAAGCTTAGAGACTAACATATTAAGACTGAGTCACCATATAAAGATAAAAAAAAAAAAACTAATGGGCTTTTTAATTTTTCTAAAAATGCTAAAATATTTACAAATATGCAAAAGTGTGATAAGATGAATTTTTTAATATTTTTTTGTTACGAATTAAAAAAAAAGTTTTTATATTTTTTTATGGTTGTCCTAGAGGTGCCTACATACTTATTAGTAAAGGGCTGTGATTGTGATTGGATTGAAGCTAAATAGTAGCACGAGTAGATCATGGACAGTGGAGTGTGTGACTTGGTCAATGTTTGGTTGTAAAGTATAGTAATTCGTGTATGTGATTTGTATTGTGGAAATACGAACTTTGAAAATGTGTAGGAGATGTGTGTAGTTTGTGAATTGTGAAAAAGTGTATTTTTCACAGCCCAATGTCCACATTTATAGACCATGGATTTTGAATCTTTTGGATCTTTTAATGAGGAAAATTCAATCTTAATAAATCTACTATTGATAAGATATGATGATACCTAATTTGGATTTATTAAATTCATTAAAGATTTAATCCATTTTCTAGAAACCCTACACTTAGGCTTTTTATCTTGGGCCCGATTTTGTCCATCTTAATTTAGCATAAAATATATGTTAACCCATTTGATAAATCTTAACTCTATTTAGCTCAATATAAATTAGATAAAAACCTGCCTTATATTGAACTAGACTAAAAATTTTTAATGAAGCCCAACTATTTAAGACAAAAAATATAAATTAGACCATTTATGTTCTCGAGAAAGCATTCAACTATTCTTTAATTTTCTACCGAAGAAGTAAGTATCATTACTTAAAATGTTTAGTCTAAGAGAACTTCCTTGCATTCTTATAGGTTTGTTTTCACTTTCGACATTAATTCCAAAAATTATAGCTTGTCTTGTAAATGGTATACTTTGGTCAATCAATTAGGTATTTCTTGGGTTTGTAATGTAAGGTTTTTGATCAATGGTTTGAGTAAATGGATATCAATGTACTTCAGCTAATTTCGAAAAAAATTATATACAATTTATCTTGGGTTTACAAGCTAAGAACCTAAGAAAAACTAAACATGGGCTTGCTTTAGTTTCATAAGCAAATTTTGTTGAAGATAAGTCGATTTCTTTAGTCAAAAGAGTTTTATCAAAGGTGGTATAATGGATGTAGACACCTAATTTTTGCCTCCTTTTGTTTTTCAAATTAAGTTATAGGGTCCTAAATTAGAAAAAGTTAAAAAAATAGAAAATTAAAAAAAAGCCCCCTAAAATGAAGAAATTTAGAAAAATAGGATTTCTAGAAAAACATAAGAAAATAGAAAAATAAGAAAAAAAATAAAAATAATTAAATAAATAAAAGATTTTAGAAGATAACATTTTGTTAAATTAAATTTAAGTTTAGAAGTTGGGTCATTGAACCTGAGCTTAGATTTAAATATGGCCCAGGTTGACCGAGTCTATATGTGCAATTTAATTGCATACATGGACAAGGCATAGGCCAATGGCTTGACGATTAAGTATGTGGACATAATACTAGTATTAAGTATGAGGTCGTGGGTTCGAAACTTAGCAAAGGCAAAGAGGCCTTTTTCTTACTTTTTGTTTTTCATACATTAGAGACTGTCACGTATTAGGACCTGATTATGTCACGTGTCCTGATACGTGGTATAATCGGATTGGACGACCTTTGCTAATGTGGTGCTACGTATCAGCCAAGTAGCACGCCACGTCAGCTGCTACATGTCAAGTGTGACACTTGGCAGGTCAAGGTTTGTCGAATCGGCTGACGTGGCGCTACATCAGCACTTTCCCTTAGTTTTCCTCCATTTTCTCCCGATTTTCCTCAGCTTTCCTTCTCAAGATTAGCTTACTCCATCCACTTTAGCTTCAATTTTTGCACAAATTCCACACACAGGCTCATGGTTTCTTGCATCAATCTCACACTAGACATAGCCTACTATGAATCAGTATAAAAAACGCGTCAAAGTTCGGTCAATTAGGCATTCAAATTGAGCTTCAAAAATTGGAAAAAAACTGAGAATTCGGCCATTTTCATTAACTTTGATTCGAGCTTTCCTTTGTTGCTGGGATGAAATTCAAGTATAAATAGGGATGTCAATGAGCAAAAGATCTATCCCCAAGCTTCAAAATCAACTCTCAAGCTCACTTTCTCTCTCGTGATTCTCTTTCTCTCTCTAGCTCATTCTTTCTCTCCTTGCATCTCTCTTCTTTGAGCCCACCACCACAACCCAACACCATGGCCGTGATCACTACTCCATTAGCTCTTGAATACAACTTTTCTCAACCTCCGTCGTGCCCCTTAGCAGTGTTGCCTAAGTACTGCTACTGACCGCCACCTCCGATAACCATCGAACGACCACCCCCAGGCTACGACACTCGGCCTACCCCCTATTCCCAATCCAAAACTCACAAAAAACTCCTCACCCCCTCATTTTGGCTACTAGAATTGCTCGAATAGCCTTCTGCCACTATTGTTGTTGAAGGCATTGAAGCTCGACCCGGAACCAGTGGAGCGACCCAACCGGCCTAGGTCCAACTCGCACATTCGAATTCGTCCGAAGCTTTTTCTTTTATTTATTGTTGTTGTTTTATTTATTATTTATTATTTTATTTATTTGTTTTGTTTAAATGTAATAGAAAATAAAAAAGAAAAGGTAATTTTGTTTTATTTTATTAAATAAGTGATAAGTGATAAATAAATTAAGAAAAAGAAAAAGAAATGAAATAAAAAAAATAAAAAAAAATGAATAGGTAAATAGAAAGATTATGATTTCTTTTTGTCAATTAGAAAAATTAAGCTTTCTAAGAATAAGTGAAAATAAATAAACCTTTTTTCCAAATTAGGACTATTTTTAGAGTTTCCAAAAATAAAATATTAATTAGGACCCTTTAATAGAATTTCCTCGAATAAATTGAACTGGATAAAAACGTAAATGCGACCCTTTTTCAAAAATTTAAATTAAACCATCCACTAAAGTTTTTTTATAAAAGAACTATGTACATTTGATCCCGAATAGCGGGGTACGTAGGCACCGTATAGAAGTATGGGGCGACTTAAAATATGGAAAGTTTTATTTTTCTTATTTGTAGATATTTATGTAAATTAATCAATTTAGTCGCACATATCATAATTAGATGTTTTTAGAAATTAAAGGGTATATTTGAAAAGCGAAATTAAATTCGAAAAGTTAAAAGTGGTACCCGTTTAGGGTTTAATAAATTAGCTTCCAAATTCAGATCTCTAGTTTTCAAAAAATTCATTTTACAAATTGGTTTTTTAATCGATAGATTGGTAGCTAAGTTATAACCAATTTGCCCAATTGGTTATAACTTAACCCCTTTTTCCGACTCCGGTTGGGTGGCGACTTCAAATTTTTTCAAGTTAGAAAAAATGATCTTCTTTAAATCCTAGTTGAGGGTCAATATTAAACGGGTAGGGTTTAGTACTGATCAGTTTAAAGAAGACCTAATTTTATAAAAAGAACCAAGAGGGTGAAAAACCAGGCTCGACAGTGGATGGGATCATAAAATGAGGGCTTTGCTTTTGAGCTTGGGAATTTGAAATGTTTACCCTTTCATTATCCTTTATAAGTTTGAATGTCAAGTTCATTAGCAATTTAGCTCATCTTTGGAGATGATCATCTTGCTAATATTTTCTTTTTCCTTTTTCTTCACTTTTTAAATTTTCTTCTTCTTCTTCTTTTTTTTTTGTCAAGGTGGTTACCTTCCATTGTTGAGTTTCACTTGATGGGATTCGAAGCCCTAAAACCTTAGGTTTAAAGAGTATAAGTTTGGGAGAAGTATATATGGCTTTGTAGTATTTGAGAAAAGTCCATGGGCTTGAGGTGTTTAAATGAGTGTATAAGCATCAGTGAAGTGAATATGGTTTAAAACTCTTTTTCATCCTAAAGAAATTGAACTATTTATGACAATATTTGCTCATGAATTGGAACTATTAAGGCAAGCATAAGTTAGTTTGCTCCTTTTCTCTAAGTTAATGATCCTAACCTCTTAATCACCTTAGTGTGGGGTGGTTCTTAGTAGGATTAATTTAAAAAAAAATCCCCTAAAGGCTCAAATGGGTTTACAAGGGATAACTGTGTTTAGGGATGATGAAATGAATGCTTAACATCATTTTGACATGTGTACCAAGTTCAAGACAAACCTCTTTTGAGGAAGGAGCCCAATACTCACCTTAATGGCACTCAACTCTCACGTATGTTTAAAGTTAGTGTTTAAGATATGATTTGCCCATTTTCATCCTAAACCTTTCAAGTAATGTGTTACATCCCCTCGAGTAGAAAATTTTAAGTTTTAAATTCACATTTTAACTATTTTCACTCGTTCCAAATATGCATAAAGCGTTTTATTAAGTGAAGGACCAATGGCATGCCTCTATTGAGCCAGCTTCATAGCATATAAAGAAAAGAATGCACACGAAAACTGCTCTATTCAAATAGATCGTATCCATTACAAACTCCAAAATGAAAGGTTATGCAGAAACTAAAACTCTTTTCCAATTCTTATCCCTGTTTCTATCACTTGTTCGAACTTGGCCCATTTAGTTAAATCGATCTCTTGGAGATATACCCAACTGCTTCAAATGGTGAGCCACTTTGTTAAATGATAGTAGTAAGCCTTCAATATCTAATGTTAGAGGTTGTCTGTTTGATGCTTCTTCACAATTTAAGGAAGGGATACTACTGCCAATTGACCCATTAGCTTGTAGAAAGCTTAGTTGGATAATTTTTGCATCAATCAAATCTTGCACCTTGTGCTTTAGTTTCGAGCAATTTTCTATGGTATGTCTCACTTGGCCCACATGATATTCATACCATTTGTTGGGGTCATGCTCCTTTAACTTGTACTTCTTTGTTAGGTTTTCACATGCCAACAATCTTGCATCTCTCGATTGTTTGAACACTTAGTTCATTGGAATCTTGAATTGTATAAGTTGCCTCCTCTTGTTATGGATAGGCTTATCTTGATCCTAAGCTTTCGCAATCGACACATTCACTCTTGACTTCTCTTTCCTTGAATCATCCTCATGCTTGGGTTAGAACGTCCTATTCATACTAGGATCTAAGTTTTCGAGCTACTTGAGCACACAACCTATTACCATTTTTGTACTTGTGAGTCTTTCTTTTAACTTCGCTAACTTTTCTTCTAAAGCTGCAATCCTTTTTTCCAAACCTTAGTAGTAACATGCCCCTTGAACTTCACCATTCAAATTTGTCTCTAGCATTTTTTCCAAACCTTATATCATGTTGATAGTGGGCTTTGTGTGGGATTTGGGCCTTGGATCCCTAACAAAGTCTAACTGGATCAATTTTTCATCAATCAAATTTTGGACTTTATTCTTTAAATCCTAGCAATGGTTAGTAGTATGCCCCTGTTAACTTATATGGTACTTACATTGCGCATTCAGGATACTATTTCCGAAGTTTGTACCTTGGTGTTAGAGTCTTAAGATGCAGTAAACCCTCTTCTTTTAGGTAGTGATAGACTCGAGGCATAGGAATTGGGATATGAGTGAACCTCCTTCTAGGTGTTTTCTAGCTTAGCTTATTTTCCTTGAGCTCTAACCAATGCTTAGGGCACTAGGTTCGTGTATTTTTAGATAGGACATTGTAGTGTTCATAGTGGCCTTTGAATCTAATGGGGTTGATCCCTTCCTTATCAATCTCCCTACTTTAATGGCATCTTCAATGCGATTATCGACTACAACTATGTTTGCAAATGTGGAAGTGATATGACCTAGGAGGTGATTATGATAAGGTTCACCTAATGTATGGATGAATATGTTGATCAGTTCATTTTTTGGTAATTGTATTGTGGGTTAAGAGGCTGTAGATCTCCATTTCTAGGCACATTCCTTAAAGGACTCTATCAACTTCATTTTCATATTATCTACATCCATCAGAGAAGGAGTTACTTCTTCATTGAACTTATACTTCTGATAAAAGGCTTGAGCTAGCTTATTCTAAGTATCAAGCTTAACCAAGTCTTGTTAGGCATACCAAATTAACATTGGCCCAATTAGGTTATGTTGGAAAGTTTGAATCATCAAGTGGTTATGTTTCGTGAATTGGGCCATCTTGCAGATGTAGAGCCTGAGGTAGAGCTTGGGGTAGCTTGTTCCATTAAACTTTTTGAATTTTGACACCTTAAACTTCTTGGGTAACTCGTGGTCTTCAAAAGGGTAAACATTGCTCAAGCCCAGATCACTCAGCGCATTGTGATCCTTTAGAGCTCTCATTTTTTCTTCAATTTTCTAAAAGATTTCTTCTTCCATCTTTAACAATTCATACTCTAATTCATTCCTTAGGCCTTTGTTGTTGTTGTTATTGAGCTCATGAACTGGCAACTCTTTAGACTTGTTTGTCTCAGATGGTATGTTAATAGGCCCTTGGGCTTGGGTACGGACCATGGTCTTGACTTGCTTCGCATGCTTACTCAAAACCCCTTTTGCCGTGGCTCTTCAAGAGCTTCAAATATCTTAGTTTTAACAATAAGTAATTATGGGCTTTAAATTAGGCCAAATCACTGAAAAAGTAATCTTTCAAAGTTTGCAAGAATCTCTTTTTGTTAGCAACACTGCATTTCTTTTTTCTTTCTTTTTTTTAAAAAAATCAAGTTTTTAATTTTGAAAACCATTCATTTTTTTGGAAATTTTTATTGAAAAAATTAAAGTTGATTTTATGTTACAAAAGCCAAATATTAACATCGACGAATATAAACTCATTATTTAGACAAAAGGTTAAAAAAAACATTGGGACTGACAACTGAGGACACATAATGATAATTATATTATAAGGATGATATAGAGAAGCATAAATTATTTTACAATGAGAAACTTATTTAAATAAATGACATAAGGGTGGCGACTAATAGAGAAAGCTCTATTAGGACCATGATGACTTAATGGATACACACGAAGAACGAGAACTTAGACATTTACAAGATTGATAATTTTAAGGTGGAAAATAATTTACAATGGGAATTTGATGGTTAAATCTTTTTTATTTCTTGATTTTTTTATTTTATTAGTTCCTAATAGTATGGTATATGTGGGGCATTGCAATAAAAATCAACCAAGTAAATAAAATTATCATGAAATTGATTTTTTTTTATCATAGAATATCTTTTTGAAATATCTTTTTTTTTTTAAAAAAAAAATTACTAGAGAGCCTTAAAAAGTGATAGTTCCATAATAATCTTTACCATAATTAATTTCTATAATTACATGCCCCAAAAAGTTTACAAGATGATACTGATTTTTTTTTTCTTTTAACATTGGCACATTATGGTATATGGGGAATACTAATGATTTTAGGTATTCTATGTTAAATGTTATATTATACAACTTATTACTGATGAGATAAAACAAAATGTACAAGATTCACATATATTACACAAAGTAAATGTGATGTAATATGCTATACATACATGTAAGGCAATGGAGTTGGTCATTAATAAACTATATGAATAAAATTATTATAAACCTGCGGTTAATATTAATGTAAACTTACATATATAAGGGTGTGAATTTATAAAAGTTTTTTCTTTTTCTTTTTGAAAATAATGCCCATGTATACATATATATAAGTACATTATATTTTGAAAATGAGGCTCAATTGGTCGCGAGTTATAATAATTCTTTTCTAGCTTCTTTAATTTAAAAATTGCTAAACCTTTTTTATTTTACAATGATGCAGGAGGGTAAGATCTATGGGTCTCAAGGTTTGTAGCTTTCGGTATTCTCAAGGAAATGCCTAGTAGGCTACATTGAAGTATGAATGGATTCGCTTATCACCACTAGGCGAGGGTAAAGACCCTAACAACCCGAGGATTACACAATGGGGGCTTATTGTAGGTTCCTAAGATAGCTTAGATCCGATTACATCTAAGTATGCAAATAATTTTTTTTTTTAAATAAAGGCTACCTTAAATCCCTAATAATAGGCCCAATGGGCCGAACTTTTCTTAAAGATTTGCATTACTAAAACTTAGTTAGTATAACTATATTGCAATATATAGATAAAAAGAAATAAAAAAAATGAAAGCTGATTAATTGATTTTTTTTACATGGCTAACCTACTAGAGTCCCCAATAGAGTTGTTGACTCTGTCGAACCCTATTTTAGTTTTTCTTATTTCAATCTATATTAAGCCTAACCTGCTTAATATAGATTACTTGACATTAAATTAAGGAAAAATATATTTTTTTAAAAAAAATATTTAAAAAATCGAAGTTACTAACTAGTTAAATTGATAAAAAATCAAATTAGGGTTTTTGGCTAAGAAAAAACTTAATTTAGTCACTTGTTTGTAAATATTCTAAAAACAATTAATTTTTAAAAAATTTAACTAGAAAATCTAAGCTTCGAGGCTGAGTTATTAAGATTGAATCACCATGTAAAGATAAAAAAACTAATGGGCTTTTATTTTTTTTTTTATAATTTTTCTAAAATTGCTAAAATATTTACAAATATGTAAAAGTGTGATCAAGATGAATTTTTAAATATTTTTTATTACGAATTAAAAAAAAAAACAAGAAACATTTTTATATTTTTTTATAGTTGCTCCGGAGGTACCTACATATTTGCTAATCAGGATCAAACTAATGTAATTTCATTTTTTAGAAAAAATTTAGTGAGTTAATTTATTTTAATTTAAAAAATTTAGCTAGATTTACGTTATTTAATGATTTATTATTTAAAAAAAAACCTAAAAAATTTAACTACATGAATCTATTTAAAAAAACTCTAACTAACTAAATCTTTTGAAAGCTCCAATTAATATTTTTTATTAAAAAAACACTATGTGCCAAAAATTAATTTTTCTAAAATCTAAATGCAAGATTTATGCGAATTTACGGATATATGTAATTTTAGATATATATCTTCAACAAAAATATGAATTTTGGAAAAGATATGTAACTATATTTAAAAATACAATTTTTTTTTTAAAGATGCATAAAGATGCGACTTATCTAAAAAATGCAATTTCTATGAAAATACAATTTATTTAAAAAAAATGAATTTTTAAGAAAATGCAAATGTATCTATGAAGATGCATGACATATAATTTTTGTTAGGATTATTCTAAAAGGAAACAACTAAACCAACAAGCTACACTAAGAAAAATAAAGTTAGGAGGATATAATTATCAATAAAAAAAGAAAATAAACTAAATGTTGATTTTAGGGGGAATAATCATGTGGATCGAATCGAATCGTGTAAATGTTGGCTATATGCTATAGCATGCAGGTGATTCGTGCGTTAAATGTGCTAGAATTGATTGTGGACTAGACATAATTGAAGTGTTGGACTCAGACTGGGTTGCGACGTACGTAGACTCAAACTTGATTGCAGTATGCATGGACTCGTATAGCGTAGAATTAAATTGTGTAGTATAGATGGTGAGGGTGTGAAATTGCTATTTGTATGTGTCATTGGATTGTGTGATGTGATCCATGAGTATGTGTTGTGTTTTGTAAGTTTCTGTAGGACAACGTCGTATAAGTTTGAGTGGGAGTGTGGGTTGTGTATGATGTGGGTCTGTATTTTGTTGTGTGTGCTATGGGATGTGTATGAGTGTGTGTGAGGTTTTTATGTGATCGTGTAAGTGAGTCCAACGAGTGTATGTAAAGTGTAGATCGTGATGGATAGTATCGTATGGTGATCGATGTGTGTACTATGCTGAATGTGGGATAGTGAAGTGTATGGTGAAGTGCTGCGATCGTGTTCGGAGTGAAGTTAGACAGTAGCTTAAGCAGATCATGGATAGTGGAGTGTGTGACTTAGTGAATGTGTGGTCGTTAAGTGTAGTAATCTATATGTGCGATTTGTGTTATGGAAATATGAACTTTAAAAAGGTGTAGGAGATGTGTATAGTTTGTGAATTGTGAAAACATGTATTTTTCATAGCCCAATATCCATTATTTATAGACAGAGGATTTTGGATTTAGATCTTTTAATGAGGAAAATTCAATTTTAATAAATCAACTATTGATAAGATATGATTATATCCGATTAGATTTATTAAGTTCATTAAAGATTTAATTCGGTTTCACACTTATATGGGCTTTATATCTTGAGCCTGATTTAGTCAATTCCATCTTAATTTAACCTAAAATACAAACTAACCCTTTTAATAAATCTTAACTCTGTTTAGCCCAATATAAATTAGATAAAAATTTGCCTTATATTGGATTAGATTAAAAAATATTTTTAATCAAGCTTGACTATTTAAGACTTGGGATTTATTAAATTAAATGTACGTCTTTAACCATTATCCGATCCGATCCTAAACAACTCGACTCAACTTTACTTGACACTTTTATTTTTTTTAGTTTTCTTTTTTATTTATTATTTATTTATTTTTATTTTTCTATTTTTTCAATTCAATTTTTCAATTTTTTATAAACCTAGCTCAAAAGTAAAAAGAGACCGAAATTAAAATAAAACGTAGCAAAAATGGGATGTTTACACCTATGCCAACTTGTTTAGCCAACGTACGAAGCTTCCATGGTTTGGCATCATTCTATAGCTGATTTATAAGGAATTTTAGTACCATTGTAGCCCCATTAACCGAGTTGTCAAAGAAGAATGTTAAGTTTTGGTAGGTAGATAAATAATAAATAAGTTTTCAAGAAGTAAAGGAGAAGTTGACTACTATCCTTATCTTAGCTCTGATAGGTTTTGACAAAGCGTTTGAAGTAAAGTGTAAAGTGTTTGGACTAGGCATAAGTGATGTAATGATGTATGAGAGTTGACTTATTGCCTACTTCAGTGAAAAGCTTTAAGGAGCCACACTCAATTATTTTATTTATGATAAGGAGTTTTACTCCTTGATTTGAGTCTTGATTGTATGATAGCACTAGTTATACCTAAAGAATTTGTGATCTATACTGATCATGAATCTTTGAGATATTTGAAGAGCTAGTCCAAGTTGTCTTGAAGACAAGCTAAGTGGGTTAAGTTTATGGAGGAATTTCCTTATATTGTGAAGTATAAGAACAAAAAGAACAATGTCGTGGCCGATGTCTTTTCGAGACAACATTGCGTCTTGATTGAATTATAGACCTAATTATTGGGATTTTCTATGCTCAAAGATTTGTATGATGAGGATCCCCATTTTGGTCCAATCTATGCTAGATGTGAAGAAGTTTAAACACTTGATAACTATGATAAGGAGGGCAAATACTTGTTTAAGAAGAGGAGATTATATATCATGACTTGTTCTATAAGAGAGTTGTTAGTGCATGAAGCACATGGTAGAAGGTTATCTAGACATTTTGGCATGCACTGAACTCATGAGGTATTATCCTTGAGATTCTTTTGGCAAAAAATGATGAGAGATGTCCAAGTTGTGTTGGAAAGGTGTATTACCTGTAGAAAGGCAAATAGCTGAGTTGAGTAGGGGTAATATGTACCATTGCCGATCTTGACCAAACCATGGTCCGAGTGGAGCATGGACTTTACGTTAGGTCTGCCGAGGATGTCCCAAGGGAAAGACTCCATCATGGTAGTTGTGGATTGTTTCAACAAGATGGTACACTTTGTGCCCTATTCTAAGACTAATGATGCTTTAGCTATCTCTTTTCTTTTCTTGTAGGAGGTTATTAAACTTCATGGAGTGCTTAGGATCATTGTTTTAGACCAAGACCTAAAGTTCATGAGCTCCTTTTGGATAACGATATGGAGTTGAATGGGAATTAGACTATTGTACAGCAAGTCCTGTTATGTATAAACTGACGGACATACTGAGGTTATCAATAGGACAGTAAGAACTTTACTCCGGGTTACTGTTGGTCAGAATATGACCGATTGGTATCTATGCTTGCCTACAATTGAGTTCACCTACAACAGGACTGCTTACAGTATTGTGAACATGTTACTATTTGAGGTAGCCTATGAGTTCAACCCTGTGCTTGCATTAGACTAGACACCCCTTCCGATCTAAGATGATGGTCAGTCAACTATAGAAGGATTTAAGGCTATTAGGGCGATGCATCAGAAGGTTGTAGAACATCTAAACCAAATTGCTGCCAAGCTTGAGAGACAAGGTTGAGGATGGAAGAACAAATAGTTTTAGCTAAGTGATTTGGCCTAGATCTACCTCAGTAAGGAACAATCTCCAAGTTTAAAGAAGAACAAGTTATCTTCAAAAGATGACACACCATTTAAAGTGCTTGAAAGGATCAATCCTAATGCTTATAGGATTGAACTACTTGAAGATTATAGAGTCTCATACTCCTTTAACATCGGCAACCTCCAGCCATATACTCCTGAAGACGAGTAACGTAGAGCTAAGCTAGATTTGATCCCAAATCTTAAATAGCTTAGAGGGGATGATAGGGATTACGGCCCAATCACATACTCTCAAGCTCAAGGACTTGTTCATATGGTTCATTAAGCTGTTTAAGAGGAGTTAAACTCTAAAGAGCAATGCATTCTCTAGTCTGACCTGCCATGTTACTCTACTTTCTAACTCATCCAAGAGATTGCAAAGGTGATTGACCTATTGCTGAGTCGACCCTTCCACAATACATTAGTCTAAGCATTGAACCTGCATACTGCCAACCTAATATATGGCTAAGGCCGCATTGACCCCGATCTCAAGCTGAGTTGCTAAAGACAACCTAACAATGGATCACCTCCTAAACCAACCCTTCTTCAATCCGAAACATCTAAACTATTGAGCTACCGACCTTGACTTAACTTGTTCAAAACCTGCTCTACTTGGCAAACTACATCATTGGAACCATAGAATAGATAGCTGACATGTGCCTTATCTTTCTAACATCCTTACCGTCCTTTGTAATCGAATATTCCTCTTTTTATTTGACTACAGCTCTACCCTTGTAAATTATTCATTTTCCTTTTCCAGTAGGAATCTTTTTGTAATTTATACTAACTTAGTATTTATCCTAATTAGGTCATATAAATACTTGTAAATTGTAATAAATGCAATAGTGAATGACATTGATATTCGGCCATATTTTCCTTTTCGTGAGCTAAGTGCCTTCTACTTACTCTCAACTACTCTTATCTAGTTTGTTGAGTATGGACTAGTGGCGAGTGACGTCTGGGTACACTTATGTGTAATATTAAGTGCGACCTGAGCTCGTGTAAGGAGTTGATGCATTATATTCAACGTCGATGCGCAAGGAAACTTGCCCAACCTTTGACTACCATCACCTTTGGATTGTCTCGAGGTTTGGACCCACCCCTTTAGTTTGCGTTATATTAGGTTTTGTGTGTTCATCTACGGCAACATGTATTAGGTAGAAAGTATAGAAGATAGAGAGAAAGCTTACCTGAGAAGAGAGAGAGAGTACGATGGAAGATTTGTTACAAAAAGGACTATAAAAGTACTAAATAAACTTATGGATTACATTATGTACTATAAATAAAGGATTACATTATAGATATATAGGTTGTAATAAGAAAAAATAGCAAATTGTATAAATAGATTGTAAACAATAGTAGAGAATGTAACAGATATAAAGGATCTAACAAGATCTAGTAACAAATTCAATAGAATTGTAACTATTGCAACAACAATATGTACAAACTGTAAAAGAAATTAAAAAAAAGGGGGGAAAGGCATCCCTGATAGTGAGAAATAGATTTCGGAATCTTGACTAGCTTTAAGTAGTTACCCGTATAGCATCTTACACAAGAAAATAGAAAGATTAGGGTTAATATTAGTTAAACAGTGAAACCTTGACGCGTCTTTAGGGTTGTACACATGGAGAAGCACCATAACGAAAGAAAACAAAATGGGATTTAGCAAATTTGGATAGCTACCAATCGAATATAACACACCAATCAATTCTAATTGGCTTACAATTCGCTGGATGTGACTTACTGGTCTAAACTATAGGGTCACTCACCACTACTCCTTGCTAAAGGGAATAAATAAGAGTTAAGGAATAAATGAGAACACTAAGGGTGTTTAGGAAAGGAAGCTTATAATAATCAATAACGTAATGTTGTCTGCATATAAAATAAATGGGGTTTATTTATTAGCCCCGCTAGAGTTACAATGCATTCATGAAAATGACAAAAGGGTAATTCACAAATGGAATATGTGAAACATACTAAAAAGGGAAAAAAGGGAGAAAAAATATTTTATATGGAAAAAGTAAGGAATCCTTCTGGAATGTTATGCTAGAAAATACGTATCACATGGTAGTTGGCGATTTGGAATGCAGCTAGTCTTACTGATGCATAACTTGAGGTGGCTTGACTTTAATATAATACAATTAGGATGCAGTCAAGAAAAGAGCTAGCAATCAGAGCAGACTTGATCTAGTTCAAGTTAAAGTTCGGTCACTAAAAGATGTTCAGATCCTCTTCACGTTGAGTATCTTGTAGCTTAGCTTGGACAGAGGTTTGATATTAGTCGACTCAAAAACTAATTGGATCATGATATGAGCTCGGTAATGGATGGGGGTTGCTTAGCATGTTGGCACTTTTGCTTGAAAGCTTGAGAATTGTGTCATTCCATACTAGAGCTTGGTATTCAAGTCGGTAGAAATGTGAAAGGTTGATGTTAAGATAAGAGTCCTCATCTTAAATGGGGTTTCGAGCTAGTATTCTTCGTACAAGTCCTTGTAGTCCTCTAACTCGGGTGTGTATGATTGGTCTAACGGGTTGATTCTTATCAAACCCTAAATGAATATTCGAGAGAGAGAGTAGAAGGAGAAACAAAAAGAAAGAGAGAGAAAGTTTACTTGAGTATAGAAACATGTGAGGAAAGTTAATATTTTGAGTGTTGTATCTTTTGTGGGCCAGGCCGTATTAAGATTAGAGACAAAGTACTTATTACTTGCCATTCTAATACGAATGTTGTTGTTTTGAGGTTACAATAAGTATGGGCTTGGGCTATCCCTTAGATTAGCTTATTATTAGTACTTTCATTGTTTTTTATAAACAACGTACAACAAGAATGGAAAATAATACAAGAAGCATTTCTCAGTTGCAAGAAGAGTTGCATACATATGCAGTCAAGATGACTAAAGTGGAAGATAACAATAATGCAAGAATGACTAAACTAGAGAATTCTATGGACCAGATGGTAGCCAATATTGAAAAATTATTAGCATCATTGAATGTATATGGAGAGAATTAGAATGTTCCTTTGATAAACAAAACTACAGTGGAAAATTCATCATCCTCTCATGGAAATTCAAGGGAGTCACATTTCATCAGTAGAAACATTAAATTGGAACTTCCAAAATTTGATGAAGATGATCCGAAGGGATGGATCGTTAAAGTGTCACAATTCTTTGATTTCCATGAAGTTCATGAAGAAGATAAGGTCAAGATGGCATCTTTTTGCCATGGAACGGGGAGCTTTGAGTTGGTTTTAGTGGATGTCAAAGAGTAGGGTAATATTAACATGGCAAGCATTTGTTAATGTAGTTAAATCAAGATTCAATCCATTCATGTTTGAAGACTACTAAGGTAAGCTTGCTAAATTCATGCAAAAAAGTTTAGTCAGTGACTATCAAAGATAATTTGAAGAATTGTTCAATAGAGTATATGGCTTTTTTGAAAGTTTTTTACAAAGCGATTTCATTTTGGGTCTAGAGCCAAATATTCAAGCTGAGGTTTTATCTTCTAGACCAAATTCACTTCTTGAAGAAATGAGCCTAGCGAAACTTCATGAAGCCAAGTTATAAAGACTCGATTGCAATCAATTTAGTTCATCATTTAGACCATAATTTTCATCCTCCAGACCAACCCAATTTACACAAAAATCAATTGCACCAACTTTTATGTCCAAACCAATTAATTCAATAACCACAACTTAACCTTCCACTTCATAAATACAACCTAAACCAACAAATTCACAAACACAAAACAAGCTCAATAAAAAGAATGACTGCAGCTGAATTAGCTTTAAGAAGGGAGAAATGTCTTTATTGTAATTGTGATGAAAAATTTCATAAGAGTTATATTTGTAAAGAGAAATTTCTTATGATAGTAGAGCTTGATAATATTGAAGAGGATGATGTTGAAATGGATCGGAATAAGGAATGTGAAATAGAATAGATGCAGATGGAAGAAGAAGAAGGGGATACAGTGGACTTAAACTACCACACATTGTATGAAGTTTACTCTGTTGTTTTATGGTATGATAAAAGGGAAATCCGTGGCAATATTGGTAGATTCAAGCAACATGCACATTTTTATCTAGACGACAGTGGTAAACAATTTAAAATTTCCAATTATTGCAATACCACAATTTTCTATGATGATAGGAAATGGAGACAAGCTAATATGTTCTGGATTACGTAAACAAGTACCACTGGTGTTGAATAATTTTGAGTTTTTCATGGATTTCTATGTGCTAGAAATATAAGGAGCTGAGTTGGACAACATTAGGACTTGTTAGTTTTGATTATTCCTCAATAACTATGTCATTCCTTTTAGGTGGACAGAATATTTTGTTGCAAGGACAAATAGGCCCTAATATGAAGCATATTGAACATAATAAAGTGAGGAAGTTGGTTCAATGTAACAATATAGCTTGTATGTATCAGTTGGTGGCTAAGAAGCGTAATTTACCTTATTGTACTACCATCAATAATTCCATAGAAGAATTATTGGGCAAATTTGAAGACGTTTTTGAGACTCCATCATCCTTGCCATTGCTAAAGTCAGTGCAACATCACATTCATCTAAAGGATGAAAAACAGGACATAAATGCTAGACCTTACTGATATCCTCATTTTCAAAAAGGTGAAATTGAAAAGTTGGTACAAGAAATGTTAGATTCAAGGGTGATTCGACCCAGTACAAGTGCATTTTCTTCACTAGTTTTATTGGTAAATATGAAAGACAGTTCATGAAGATTTTGTGTAGACTACAAGGTACTGAACCAAGCAACAAATATAGATAAACTTCCAATTTCCTCCATTGATGAACTATTGGATGAGTTAGGTAGTGTGCGGTATTTTTCTAAGATGAATTTAGGGGTCGGATACCACTAAATACAAATGGTTCCCAATGACATTCATAAGACAACTTTTCGTACACATGAAGGTCATTACAAATTTATTGTAATTCCTTTTGAGTTATCAAATGCCCTATCCACATTTCAAGTAGTAATGAATGGTATTTTTAAGCCATATTTGAGGAAATTCATTGTTGTAGTGAAAGCAGTGAGAAAGCAGTGCTAATATCTATTGGGACGTTACCTTATCATTCGAATAGATCAGAAAAGCTTGAAGGAGTTGCTTAACTAAGTCATTTAAACATTAGAGTAACAACAATATCTCATCAAATTAATGGGATATGATTACAAAAGTCAATATAAACCATGGGTTGATAATAAGGTGGCGGATGCATTATCAAGACAATTCTCTAAAGAGTTTTAGTTATTAGCATTGACATTACCCTCCATTGACTTCCTTAAGTTACTTAAGGATGAACCATCCAAAAATTTGGAGTGGCAATAGTTAAAAGGAAAATGCCAACAAAGGGAGCCGCTAACACCACAGTTGGTGTTTAAAGAGGATCTACGTTTTTTGGAGACATATGATTTTTATACCTTCATCATTTTCTATGATCCCTATTTTAATTTTGGAGTTTCATTCAACTCCAACAGGAAGTCATGCGGGCATTTTGAAAACTTTTAAGAGATTGAGTAGTGCTTTTTATTAGAAAGGCATGAAGAGTGTTGCGGATGATTTTGTGAAGAAGTGCCATGTTTGCCAACAAGTGAAGTACTTGACAACTAATTTAGCATGCTTACTTTAGCCATTACTTGTACCTAAAATTTTTTTTAAGCACATTGCTATGGATTTCATAACTGGATTGCCAATATCAAGAGGTTATTCAATTATTTTAGTGGTGATTAACAAGTTAACTAAGTACTCTCATTTTGGGCCATTACCTTTAAACTACATAGTTGTTACTGTAATAAGGCTATTTGTTGATATGATGATTAAGCATCATAGAATTCCTAGGTCAATTGTTTGTGATAGAGATAGGGTATTTGTGAGTAACTTTTGGCAAGAAATTTTTAAATTAAGTCAGACTCAATTAAGAATGAGTTCAGCTTATTATCCCCCAACTAACGGACAGTTAGAAGTATTAAATAGATGCTTAGGGCATTATTTGAGGGAATTCATCATGGACAGTCCCATTGATTAGCCCAAATTTTTACCATAGGAAAAATTTTGTTTCAATACAATCCATCACAACTTCTTAACTATGTGCAAGGTCTAAGTTAAGTACAAGTAGTTGATCAAGAATTGAGTAGCAGGGATGGGGCATTGAGATTATAGAGATAGAATTTACAAAAAGCATAGCAACAAATGAAATCATTATCAAATTCTAAGAGGATTAACAAAGAGTTGAACATTGGTGATTGGGCATATGTTAAGCTATAGCCCTATAGACAAACCTCTCTTGCTAATAGGTTGTCTTATAAGTTGGCAAAAGGTACTATGGTCCTTTTCAAGTGATTGAAAGATTGGAAAGAATAGCTTACAAACTTGATTTACCGGAAGGGTTTAAGATTCATCTAGCGTTTCATATTTCTCTTTTGAGGAAAGTCGAGGGTACAAGGATGAATCAAAGATCATTGCCACTAGACACATTAGCTAATCATCCTATAGTTAAGCTTCTAGCTATTCTAGATATTAGATATATTCTTAGACAGGGTCGTTATATTCAATAAGTGCTGGGACAATGGGAACTGCTAGACCTTGAGGATGCTACTCGGATTGACATGTAGGAGTATATCAGAGATTTTCCTCACTTTGACCTTAGGGACAAGGTCAATTTTGATAGGGCAGTGGCAATCGTTAATTGAAGTTGGTGATATTAGAAGAATTTAGAGGCAAAGGAAATTTTCTAAGAGATAGGAAGACTTTGCATAATAGTATAGTAACAAGAAATATGCATGTGTTCATTGAATAGTAGGCATACAAAATATGGATAGACTTAAGCATACATGATCAATCTTAAACTTAAGCATACAAAATATTACATGGATCTAGTATACAGAGTATTACATAGATTTAGATAGGTAGTTAACTAAAGTTGTTAATAGTAGTTAGAGTAAACAGAAAATAATATAAAAGCTAGAAATAGAAAGAGAAAGAGGCATCGAACAATCTAAAGTGAATTGTTGGCAAGGAGTTTCTCTGAAATTTGAAATTAGAGGTTGATACTGTAAATACACTTCACTTTCATGTCCATCTATCCATCTTGTTCCTTCCTTTCATTTACCTCACAAATACAGAACCAAAACACAAAACCCCAATTTAGTTTTCATTACAAAACGTAAAGAAAGTACTATCAATAGATAGATTAGCAATAGTAGAATCTAAATACAGCATTTGTTTTCATCAGTTTAATTTCTGAATAAAGAAAAGTAAAAACCCTTAGATTTGTAAAATAGAGAGATAAAGAATACAGAAGATAAAGAGAAAGCTTACTTGAGAAGAGAGAGAAAGAGAGTAAGAGCGAAGATTCAAGACCAAGTACTTATTACTTGGTTAAGTTCCAATCCAAATGTTGTTGTTTTGAGGTTACAATAAGTATAGGCTTAGACCATCCCTTAGACCGGCCTATTACAATATCAAGTTTAATGTGGTAAAGTAAGGGCTTTAGTTTCTTTTGTAATGACGTTGTAAATCATAGACTATGAGTTATAATAACTCTTTGGACTTTATTAGTTATTTTTCCATACAATAGTTGATTTTTGCTATGTAGCTTTGATGCCATTGAATTAATGTTTAGGGGGTTAAAAAATGCATTTTAAAAGTTTAGAGTAAAATATGCACCAAGGTGATAGTTTAAAGGGATTATTTTACAATTTTCCCTTGTAGTTAAATTTGGTAGCTATATTATAATAAATGTTCTACATATGAAGTATTTGAATAGCCATGCTATAATATCATACATATGAAGTACATGCGATATAGTTAAACTTTATGCTTATACAATTGATAATTCGTAAATGTACGTATATAATGTAGATGTTACACTATTAGATAAAGATGGATAGACCTTGGTCTATAGGGATATGTGGTGTATTACGGGTTTATGCGAAATATGCATGTCATGAATTATATGCGGATGCGTTCAAAGTATATATGAAATCGATAGAATCACGTGATATATAATGCATTTAGTTAGTTTGGATTGACAGTTGTATATATGATGTTTTATCTTATAATTTCATATGGCAAAATTATACTATAGATCATATATTTTGGTCATTTGCTCTCTTTTCCTCGACGGATATCCAACTTCATTCATCAAGGGGTTTCGAACGATTACTGCTGCTTCATTATTTACTTTCAATACCACACTATATCATTATCTACATTTCTCAATTGCAGGGGTGGAGACCTTCCAAACTTGAAATAATATTTCCCACTGCCCAATAAATATCCCATAGTCATTTTAAACATAAACAATGCTTAGCTACATCAGCAACTTAACCAGCACAATCACGTCACTTTGACAACGTAAACCATTTCCAAATGCCAAATTTAGTAAATGCAGCAACGAATAACGATATTCTAGATTCGTATAGTAGAGATAAAAGAAACTGTAGAGTACGATATGCTTACTTAACGGTCTTCATGGATGCAGAACCGTATAATTATGAGTGCTAGATTTAGAATCATGTTAATATTGGTTTTATAATATATATATATATAATATCTATATTGCTTCCTTTATAATTCACTTTTTCGAAGTTTGGAGGGTTGCTGCCTTCTTTCAGTCCCTGCGTATTAGCTCCGTCCTTGTGCGCGTACAATCTCTCTCTCTCTCTCTCTCTCTCACACACACACACACACGCAAATATATTTTTATTATCAAATCATGTATATATATATATATATATATATATAATTTTTATATAAAAAATGACTTAAAAGACGAATTATTAAACAAATACCTGTAAGGCCCAATTCCCTTTTGGAGGCTCTAAAGACTCTATCCATAAATAACATGATATATATAGTCTGATTCCCCGAAATGTCCGTCACCGAGTGAAGTGACCCGCTTTAGTTGCAATTCATCATCAATGCTTGCCCAAGGAAGAAAATAATTAATGAACAGTATATTACTATGGTTTGAATCATAATCTACTTAAATACGTAAAAGAGAAAATGAAGGACAAAAGAAAAGAAAAAGCAAACTTAACAGGGTAATTTTGGCACTTAATATTAACAATTTAAATATATATTGTTAATGCACATAATCAACCGCTTGTTATGATCAAAGGATTAGAATTTAATTCAACCGCTTTTGATCGATTGACCAGAGAGTTTTGCTAGGCATTAACAATATAGTTCATATCACAAGTTAATCAATATATATATATATATATATAGAGGGAGGGAGAGAGAGAGAGAGATAGAGAGACAACTGATCGAACAACATATGCGAACACATCTTAATTCTATGTAGATTAGATTATAATCTTAATGACATGGAAATATATAAGGTGATCTACGTAATTAACCTTTTTCCCCTCATATACTTTATCCCTCGTATCATAATGTCCTCGTTTTCTCTAGAATCCCCCAATCTGATCATTTCTCATCCCTTATTCAATTGTTCCACGGGATGAGGTTTACACACCAGGGGAATATCCAAATATATAGATAGAAAACCACATACGTAACTTAACTACAAACTTAAGCTCTTTACATCGTGGGTCTTGGATCCACCTACACATCTCGATCTTTTATATTCTCTTTGGGTGGGTGCTAAAAAGTATATCTCTTGCTACCTTATTTTTTGCTAGTACTTGATGTTTCCATTTCTCCATGTTTCTTTCCTATTTATCTTTTTTATTGCTTTGGTTTCCGTTCCTAATTGAGGTGGTCTCAAATCAGTATTTCACCACGTAATGAAAGGATGCACATGAAGTTCATAGAGCAAGATGTTAAATTATTTGATTATGTGCATCAAGAATGTATCTTTAAATTGTTAACATATATCACTTATCTATTTATTAGGAGATGTGCACCTTTTGCTTGTGCCATAGTTAAACTTAGTTATTTTAAAACATAATATAATTATTATATGGTACTTAATGATCTTAAAAGATAAAAAAATTGTGAATAAATAAAGGAGAAAAGAATGACATACCAGATTTTTTTTTCCATAAAAGATAAAGATTTAAAGCAAACATTTAACATATAAAGTGGAAAGAGAAATGAAAGGGAAAATGTAATTATAGGTAAATTACAATTTTAAATTTAAAAATTGAAATAGTAGTTTTTTCTTTTAATTTTGTGATGGTAGAAAATAGTAGTTATAAACCAACTTTTGGTAGTTATGATAGTTAAAAAAGATGTTTCATTTTCATAATATAGAAAGTTATTTAATTATAGCACTTGGCTAATATGAATATTATAGTTGGTCTTTTAACGTGGTAGCCCATAATATGTTAGGCTATTCACTTTGTTACCTAATGAGGTTCTTATAGTTTTGCTGTATAAAATAATCTATGATAGTAACCGAACTCACATTCACTATCGTAGATATGATTTATATAAAACGTTTATAACTCCTTGTTTTGAAATAAACAGCTCATTTAAGATTACTGATAAAATTTATATATATAATTAGAGACTGGAAATCATATTTGCATAGATATATCTGTAGATACCTCTTTTTGCTCTCCTATAATTTTAGAACCTTTTTAGAATAGGAAAAAAAGGTTTCTAATTTAGAAAAAAAAAATAGAAAAAAAGTAGTAACTTTAAAAAATACAAAAAAAAAAGAAAATTTAGAAAAACAAAAAGATTGAACAGGAAATTTCAAATTGTTTTTAGTATTTTATTTGGACTTTAAATAAAAAAAGAAGGATATATTGGGCTTAGGTTTAGATTTAACTATAGTCCAGGTTGACTTAATCCATGCACACAATTTAATTGTATATTTGGATAAGGTATAAGCTAACGGCTTGATAGTACTATACTTTAACTCGCATTATGATAGACTTGAAGATCTTGGGTTTGAATCTCACTATAGGCATAAAGTGGCTTTTATTTTTTTCCTACATAAGGATGCCAAGTGTTTACGTTTGATTGGGGCCACGTGTTAGCCTAACACATGGCAAATCTTGATTGGGTGGCATGTCAACGAGCTCTTTCTCTCCCTTTCCCCTTCTTTCCATCGTTTCCCCTTCATTTTCGATACAAAACTAGCCTACACTCCACACTTCACCATGAATTTCTACACACATACGATTCCATTATGCTTTCATGTTCCATGCATAGCCTACTTTGGATTTAACCTAAAATTTGTCTACATTCATCCATCAAAATTAACTAAATCAAGCTTCGAAATTGGAGAAAATCAATCTCGAAGTTGGAGCTTTAATGGTGGATTTTAGCCATTAACGAGCTTTCTAAGCTTGTGCAAGCTTGAGAACCTATAAATAAGACTCTCCCTATCCTCATTTAGATCGATCTTCACTAAAAAATTGACTCAAAATCATACACCAACTCTAACCTTCTCTATTGTGCAACCATACAGCCAATTTACCATCCTCTTGACCTTTCAATCCTTACCAACCACCATCGCTGCACTTATAGTAGCAAAATACTAAACAATCGCAACCCTAATTTGACGCCAACTATCATCTTTTGCTTAACTCCAAATGATAACTACCTATAACAACCCATGTATGCTTAAACCCAACATTGTGTGTGACTACTACAAGTAACATAACACCTAAACAACAACCTTACACAATAGCCCTTTCACGACTACTTACACGAACCTAGCACCCCAATCTTCATCATCCTCATCGTTAATGGTACAACTACTCCATCAGCCTACTATAGCACACATCAATGGTAGCAACACCAAACTGAACACCCAAATATGACTACCTAATCACCATTAGTATCCATACATAACTACACCCATAGTACTTGCGTACAACACAACATACCATGCCCATCTCCATCAACCCTGATTTCAACCAACGCCTAATGCAACCACCATCATCGGCGTTTATCTTTAAACCATCACCATACAGCCACCAAATATGGTGGCACAGCTCCTAAGCCCCCATCTCCACTACAAATCATATGGAAATGTGATTTTTTACACAAAAAAAAACCACCTTAGAATAGCCTTCATCGTTCCTACGTGTGGCTCATCTCTCTTCCTTGTACAGAATACGTACAAAGCACGATACTGGTCAGGTTAACCCGATATTTGACCTGAGACCTAACTCTACAACCCAATTTAATTACTTGAGTCTAATCTAAGCTCTTAGCCCAGGTATTTTAGCTTTGGTATGATTTTCATTTGTCTAGCTTTGTTTCGATTTCAATTTTTTTGTTTATTTATTTATATTGTAATTGTAACAAAAAAAAATCCAAAAATAAAAAAGAGAAAAGTAATGAAAGAAAAAAAAAAGAAATAGGTAAGTTTAGTTTATTTTTAATTTTTTTTATGAAACATAAAGAAAAAAAGGAAAAAAATAAAGAAAATAAAAATAATAAAAAATGAAAACTGTTTTATCACTTCGAAAAATCAATTTTCCAAATGAATAAAAATAAATCAACCCTTTTCAAAAGTATGACACTTTTAGAACTTTCCAAAAAAAAAAAAAATCAATTTAAGACCCTTTTAGAAATTTTCAAAGTAAAATAAAAATGGTTAAAAAACTTAAACTTAATAAGTTTTTCTAAACTAAAATTCACCAATCGGTAAACGTTTTCAAAATGAATTGCGAACGTCTGATCCTGATTAAGGAGTATGTAAGCACCTCCAAAGCGATGGAAAACTTGTAAAAACTTTAGTTTTTTTTTTTTCCTTTTTTGTAAATTAAAGATGAATTATCTATTTCTATAAAGTAACTCCAATTTAATTACTGGTGACTAAACTTTGTTCTAGAAATGGTACTTAGAAAGATAAAATTTAAATTCGAAAAGTTAAAAAGTAATATCCATTAGGATTTAATAGGATAGCTCTTGAATCCACATCTCTAGTTTTAAATCCGTTTTAAAAATTTGTTTTATCGAAAGACTAGTAGTTTATTTGTAATCAATCTATTCAATTTGTTATAATTTAACTCCTTTTCTGGATTACAGTTAGTTAACGACTCTGAACAATTTTTAAAAGAAAAATCAAGTTTTTCTTAATTTTTAATTGAGGATTAGTATTAAATGGGTTAAGGTTTAATACTAATCAGGTTTAAAAAAAATATAAAACTAGGAAAAAATCAAGCTCAACAATATTTATATTGTCTTATGATCTTAAGAAATATTTACATGCCTTAGTAGTATGGTAAGTAAATTATTACAAGTCCATCTCATAAACCTATGAGTTAATAATTAAATTCTAAAAAAAACTTGATTGATTAGCCAGTTTGATTCTCACTCCCCTAAGGTACTTCAAAAAGAAACTAACATTGGGATAGTTACAATGTAACATCTCAGTTAGTATTTATAAGAAAATCTATAAGAGTATGTGTAACTAACGGCTTAGTAAGTCGAGACAGGGACTTAAGATGCATATAAAAATAGACAAGGTATTTAAGCAATTGATTAAATGCAATGCAACATGCAAATATCATCTTACAATGTGTTTTGGTACATTGTGAAATCAAAATAATTTCACCCGTTTTAATTCGAGTTGAGGAGTTTTAACGTTTATGCAACAATTTACAACTAAACATAGGTTTGTACAATAGAGGCACCCTACCTGAAGACTATCGTTCGAACCATTGCCTTCATCCTTACTATGACCTTCTCTTCTATCATTTAGTTCAACTGAGGATGGAGAAGGGACTATTATGCTATCCAATGCTATGCTTTTTGAAGGTATCGATATTTAGTGAGAGAATCCTACCTGTCCCCTAGAGTATAGCAATGCATGTTTAATTGGGGTAATTAGGTCAATTATAGTTAAGTTCAATTTGAGGTGATTAAACAATCTTACATTACTCAATTCACAACAAACCACCATAACACGGCATCAATATTCAACAAGTAATCAAAGACATACAAGCACATACACTTATGGCTACTTATAAGTACAATTACATATAATCCTAAACTTTTGAGTACTTTGATATAGTACTTTAAAATATAGCAATGTATTGAACCTAACTTACTTGAAATCCTTAATTTGCGTACTTAACTTGTTGCAGGTCAACTCTTCTCCTCTTGTCCTATAATATAAATATTCTTCTAGTATTTATACCTTTACGACATATAGGCTTTAAGTTATGATTTTATTTGATTCTCCAAATTATATATATATATATATTACTTTTTACCGATCTATTCTAGGTTAATTTCTGATTTAGTTCCTGAATCCATTTTTGATTTAGGTTCTAATTGAGTTTTTTATTACGGTTTCATACGTGAACCTTAAGAATATTGATCGCATTATTGATTTTGCTCCCAATGTGAGAAAAATTTACATTTTTTATATAATTACCTAAATTTATATTTCATATTAGATTTATTAAATATTATTATTATTATCATATTATTAATTTTAGCCTAATATTTTCTATTCATTAATTTCCTATACACTTGCTATTACATAATTTACACTTAAACACATATTCCAACATTTTTAACACAACAAATATCATCTTTCATCAACAATAATATATCAAAATGTTTAATTATTCCCTAAATCAAAATTTATATCTAATTAATCACCACATTGCAAAATTAGCTTAATTATACACTTTTACTCTTTATTCATCACATAATATACATAATACATACTTCTAACACTCTAAATACTACATATATCATACAACATCAGCAAATTACATCATAAAATACCTAATTATATACTAAATCAATATTTTCATCGATTTGTCATTAAATTACCAAAATAAGCCTAAAATCACTCTTTTATGTTT
The DNA here is from genome assembly GCA_024138005.1 of Lumnitzera racemosa. Lineage (NCBI taxonomy): Eukaryota > Viridiplantae > Streptophyta > Magnoliopsida > Myrtales > Combretaceae > Lumnitzera > Lumnitzera racemosa. Next base: position 112,422,122 of record JAMXBC010000004.1, read on the forward strand.
CATTTTAAGGCCTAAAAATTATCTAAAATTTATAAAAATTAATTTTTGAAAAGTCTCTTCATAGAACTATTTTAAATAATCTAAATAGTTTGCATAAAAATTTTGGGCTCAAAACTACACTATTAAGGCTATTTTAATCTAAATCGAAAATAAGCTAAGGTTTTGGGATTTTTTAAGTACCGTATATTTTTAGATTTAAATTCATCAAAATGATATTTTTTCCTAAATCTACATATATAAAAACCTCATAATACAAAATTTTATAATTTTCCAAATATGTTTTATATTTTTAATAATTTAAACAAAATCGGAGTGGAGATTGGACTAATCTATACAATCATCTTTCAGCCATTAGTAGTGGCTCCAAGGGTGTCGACAAGGTGTAGCGATGGTGTTAGGGTGTAGTAGTGGTAGCCGTTCATCATGGGTTTCCTTTATACGCTTTGATTACACACTAATTTTACTAATTTTTGTAAAATTGCTTAATTCTATTTCTCTATTCTCTATCTAATTTTTTTAGCTTCCTAACTAACAAAATGAGGAATGGAGATGGTGTTATGAATTTATAGTGTAGTCTAAGGTTTCTCTTTAATTTTCCAATTGCCAAATGTCCCTTATATCTTCTCTTTTTGCTTTCTAGTTCTCTTATTTTGATTGATTAATTGTGTTCTTCTTAATCCTAGCATGCCATGCCTTAATTCCAGACATTTCTTGCCTTTCCCCTAATTTTCTTGATTTTTTATGAATTTTTCCCTACTTATTTTGTGTTATCTTAGCTTATTTCGGGTATTTTAACTAATTTCGATTATTTTTACTCATACATAAATAAATATATATATAGTATAAATAAATGCTCCTAAATATTATTTATATTATTTTATGATTCTTATTGTATATATAATTTATTTCTATAGATTCGTTAGTTATCGGAATTTATTTTACTTGTTTTCGATAAATAATAGATAGTATGCTTATAATTCAATATTATAATATTTAGTTATTTTATTACTTATTTTTTCAAATTCAAACTCACATGATCACTTTTACTAGTATTCCTAACTTCATCATAAAATTTGGGTTTTATTGAACAACCAACTCAATTGCCTTTAATCTTATGTATCGACCTTAAACACTAAATTGTAGGGCTTACACTTATTCTCATTTGATAAGGAATAAAAATTATTTACTTATTAAATAGTTTTTAATCAAAGGAAATGTTCTACTTAAAAGAGAGTGGTTTTTTCTCTTGCTCTTCATAACCCCATTTATAAACTTTTAAGATGGATCTCTCTTTAATTTCAAGGACATAGATCTTCCTTTGACCTTATGAATGGAACATCATATACATTATAGTTGTCAAAATCGTAATTTTACCCATGTAATTCTACGTTTTTACGATTTTAGGTGGGTTTTTCGAGTTAACTCGAATATAGAATCTTTTTTTGTATAGAAACTTACGTTTTTAACCGAGTTTATATATAAACTTAGTAAAAACTTACGTTTTTTAGCGAGTTTACCAATTTTATATATCTAAGTTGAATGAATTAAAAAATTAAAGAAAAGAAAAATACAACTAACTTTTTACAAGCTATCAACTATTAAGGCATTACAACATCTGTCTTATCTTATTCCAATTTTTTATGTATTTTTTTCTCTCCCAATCTCTTATTTTATGTTCATAGCTTTTATTCAAGTTTGAGCTCTAATAACAAAGTTTATAAAAAAAATTATATATTTTATTTTATACCGTCAAACTTAAAATAAGTTAAAATGTTTGGTTTTTCTTAATTTATAGCTTTTAAAAAAAATGGGAAAAAAATTATTTTTACCTCTATTTATTCTTCTTCTATACATGTTAGATTATATATTAAGAAATTTTATGAAAAAAATCTTAATATATTCATTTTTAAAATTTTTTTTATCATGTATTTCAAGTTTTGAATAACTATTATAAGTATATCCACAAATTTTTAAAGTTATTTTACATAGATTGTAGAAACTTATATTTCTAAGTTTCAATTTTACGTTTTAATTTTACAGACTTTCTAACGATTTTAAGTAGAATCACTAGTTTAACAACATGCTATTATTTGTTATGATTGCTTTACACTTGAACATGCAAGTTGGTGTGTTTTTTCTTTTATTTTGTTTATTTAGAGATTTATTTATACGGTAATGATCTAGTGACGGAGAAGCCACGGCATTAGAATATGAGTCTTTAGCCTATTTCTTCTTTGTGCCTATTTAAAATATATATATATATATATGTATATATGCTAAGTTACGCATTTGGTTCGAGGAAAATAAGATAAAGGCACATGAAACTATTGGGGAACATTGAAGCATCACCAATTTCTTGGCATGATCCATGCAAGAAAATAAATGTATGCTATTGTTAATAGTGGAACCTAATGGGTATTGCATGGAAAATGGTATAGAAAGATGTTGTGGTAGTGTTAAATATTATACAAAGCATAAGGAATTTTATGGATAACATGAATAATGAATTTTTTGAAGATATGGTGATTTACTTGAAGATTTCATTGGAAGTTTCATGTGACGTACTAATAGTTGTTAGGCTTGTTGGAAAGGAAGATGTATATGTGGTGTTTGGCCAATCTCAATGTTAGCCGATGTTTACATGATCAAACATGTCATCATAGTTGCTATTATTCTAAGGTTTCAAAATATTTCACTTAAATCAATTCTGCCTTGATTAAAATATTCTTTGAAAAGGATTTATTTAATATGTTGTTATGGGGCAATGTCATTTCAATGGGCCTAAAGTGATGTGTGCAATTAGAAGGTGTCATAAGCTTATGTATTGAAACATATAGTAAACGAATATGTCGCATTGGTGCTAAACTCATATGCTCCAATACATCTACAAAATGAAATCTTCATTTGTGTGAAAGTACTTGGCAATAGTGTAACTTTTCAAAGTGAGCATGCATTAAGTAGTAGCCTAATTATCCAAAGTAAATAATTGTTGCTCAAAATACTTCACACGATAATTTGCAAACCCACCAAATGTACAAGTCTTATATACATGTTTCACATAATTTAAACTGTTAACATATCAATATCATCATTATTTTCTTATAACAACTCAAACATGAAATATCAAAAAAAAAAAAAAGAAAAGAAAAGAAAAGAAAACCCGTTTAGAGAATCACAAACATACAAAGGTTAATTACAATGCTGATGAAATTATGAAATATTAACTAATAGAACATATCTCCCATTACAAGCAAAAGAAATTCAAGGTATATAACCAAGAGAGGAAAATATTCCATTTAGTCTACAATAATAATAAATTAAATAGCTATATTATAATAATAACCCATTTAATTCACCAAATTGAATTGACCCGTAATTTAATTTCTATTCACGAGGAATTGAATAGAGGCGTGATGTTTATTTAAAAAAAAAAAAAAATTTAAGCATAGACCCCGTAATAAGAATTACATTGCCTTCTTATTTCTCTCTCCTCCATAGTGTATTTTCTCCAGATCTAAAAATTTGACACTCGATCGTGTGTTTCTCCAGATCTAAAAGCTTCAACACTCTGCCGTGTGCTTCAAATGTCTCTATCTTCTGCAAAACTCGGCAGCAGCGGCAGCAGTGTGTTTCTACATGGAAACGAGCACAATCCCAACGCTTCGAGTTGATTACACAGTTATTTCTACTAAATAGGTTCATCTTGGAGATGTTGGTTTTTTTAATGAACATGTTGAACTGAGCTTTTAGACTAGTGCGGATGTCGTGGTGATGACAATTCGCAGCTAGAAGTGGCGATGGTTGGCATTTCGAGAACCCATAGACGAATAGTTTTCAAGATTTGATTTGAGGCTTTAATGGATGATTTGCAACCAAAGTCTACATTTTTAATTTATAATTTGTTACACTACATGGCACATGCTAGACTTCAAAGCTCAAATACAAAATATAATACTATACAATTCAAGCAAAGCCAATAGATCCTTCTATCTATACTAGTAAACAAAGAGTAACACATTTCAATATTTTAAAAATAGTTTTTTTTTTTTTTTAACTTGTCGGTTCGAAATAATAAAGATAACATACACATGTGATTTTAATCGTAGTCACTTGATCATAAATCATCAAAGATGAAATATTGCTATAAATTAGGTTCCGTACGACAAATTTATGAGACACATAAAGCTAACAAAAAGACTAAAAAGCTAAGAAATTCATCAAAAGGATCAACTTGAATGTTCTTAAGAAGGATTAAGTTTAAGTTACATCATTGCATCGTACTTACATGCCTCCTTGAAAGGAAAATTAAATTGGAAAATTGTAAATAATATCCTATAGAGGTACCCAATTTAAATACTGATTTTATTAATAATCGGGTAAATATACGTTTAAATATTATCAATAAAAAATACATATTATGAAATTTTTTTTGTTCCAAATAGTAAAAAAAAAGTGGGCCCTACACCTATTTCAAGGGTGTGAGTGTTCGATTTAAAAAAAAAGGTTGTTATTGAAATTATGAAAACTTTTAAGGTGTTTCGTACAATTTACCTAATAGAAAAAGTAAGTGAAGGAACATCAAATTTAGTAAAATCATGTCAAATGAATCAGTGTTTTTGTCTCTCTCTCTCTCCTACTGTAAGAGTGCCCCCACATCTAATTATAGCTGTTACCACATAAGCTATGGCAGTTACCCTGTTTTGGGAACTTAGTTTTTCAATATGTTGATGAATTACTTATTATGATAGCATCATTTCCTACAAGTAGAATTACATGTTCATAGTAACAAAGCAATCTATTCACATTGTTTGTATCAAACTTATGATTCATGGACCTAGTTACATGTTACATATGAAGCATATTTACCTATTGTTTTTCAATTTGTCATGAAGTTCGCACTAACCATACTGTGTCCATCTTTTGTTCCTTTGTCTGTTGTGTAAAACTATTGTCTCTTGGCTGTTACTCTATTTTATGTTGGTTTACTATTGTTGTCTATTTGTTTATCTTTATTTTTCTACTAACTTCTTCGGATTTGTTTTTGCCATCAATTTGTTCTTCCTTTCCTTTGTTCTAGTTGTGTTTGTCATTTCTTACCTTTACAAGAATGGATTTTAGCGCTTGTTTAAGTGGGGGACTAATTCACTCCAAGGGTCTTGGAGAATTTTCTTAGGACAATGTGTATTTAGAAGAAAAAATAGAATTAGTGAATGACAACAAAGTTCTTATGATTAGAAGGATCATATCAAATAAATCTCTTAATAAAAATGGTGCAATAAATGTCTAAAGCGTGCTTAGAAGGAGTTTGGAAATGTGTAGATTTTGGCTACTAGGGAGAATATTTTTCTTTTTGCTTTCAGCAATTATGAAGTTGTTTAGAAGATAGGAATGAAGGGCCTTAGAGCATTATAGGACATTGTCTAGAGTTAGAAGAGTGGAGGAGTGATATGCGAATTGAAGATGTGACTTTGGATATACTACAGTTTTGGATACAAATTCATGGGTTACAATTGGACCATTTGTCAAGTGTAAATGCAAATAACTTTGGAGCTATAATGCCCCATGGGGGGGCCTAGTAGTTTATTCCTAAAATCTTCATATCATGTGTGCACCTATAATATAAAGATTGCCTTGCAAGTTAGAGGTTGCAAGATTCTAACTATTAAGTTTCTAAAGGTGCTTATTCATTTTACTTACATTTTGTAAAATCTAAGTTAAAAATAAAAAAAATAATAAATTAATTAATTTAAGGGAATTAAAGGAAATAAGTAATTTTTATATTTAGACTTTAGTATGACGTGTAAATTGATATTAAGTGCCAGGGGCAAAAGTGTCATGGGAAAAGATTCAGACATTGGTATATTATGTAATTAAGTATAAAGTGATAAGAGTAGAACTATCATGGGAAAAGATCCAGACATCGTTATGGTACATGATTACACATTAATGCCATGGGTGTTTTGGTTTGAAAAAAAGTTATACTCCCCACTTATAGTTGCCATTACCCCCTCTAAAAAAAAACTTATACTTTCCAGGAAACCTATAACACTCCTCTTAACTCCAAATCTCCAATCAAGATTCATGTCATTGAAAGAGGACTTCATCAAGAGTCAATCTTTCCTCCATAATCAAGTAAGTCTTCCTTTTATCTCCATTCTACCTTTTCCAATTTATGTTTTTAGGGTTCCTTTAAGTTTTGGAACGGAGGTTTTGATATTGTTAGTGTGGTGGTGGTGACATGGTTATGATGAAAATTATATCTTAATGGTGTTGTAGAATAGTGTTGGGATGTGTAGTATGTGTGTACTGTTCTTATGTAGGTGTATGTGATGTACGGTTGTGTAAGTGTTTGTGCAGTCAGGGGTGTGTGCATTGGTGTGCAGGATGTGAATCATAAGTGTATGTGAGGTATGGGTTAGTGAGATAGGATAGAGAAGTGACTACATATCCTTGTAATCTCTCTTTGATTGTTGGTTATTGAAAAGATCGGGCTAGTGGAATGACATTGGTAAATAAGATCGGGTCCCCAGCAATGGAGCTGTAGTAGGCAAAAGGGTAAAGCTCTATAAAAATGATTGTCTGATCTTCTTACTTTCTATCTTATTTACTTTCTAATCTTTATTGTTATTTATGCCTTGAGGTAACAATCAATTATCACAACACTTAAGATATTAAAAGGGATTTTGTTTTTAAATAAAAAATTTTAATTTTTACAAAAGATATCAATTTACCCTTCTCTTGATATCTTATCGGGACTAACAAATTCTAAGCTAGTGTTTATGTTTTGAACAGGTACTAGAAGACACGTGGTGTTGGATCATTTTGAGATAGGAGCTTCAAGTACATGATACATGTTTGTTGAATGTATGTGTTAGGTTAGTGAATGTAAGCCCGACTAAATTGATATTTGGACTTAATTGTGTTGTTGGTTGTGCTTGGCTTTGACCACCCACTGGTTGAGTCTAATGGTGTTGGTAAGGCACCTAGTGATCTTCGCATGACGCTGTCCCCTGTGGAGTCCTGTACTGATATGAGCCATGTAGATCTAGGTTGGTTTATGGCACTTTGGTGTTAGTGAGTGCCCAATACCAATACTTATGTAGTATATATGTATATTGCGTATTAGGGGTCATGAGTAACCCCAAGTCTCAAGACGTTGAGACTGTGATGTTTGTGGCCTAAATGAAACATTAAAACTATTGCTTGTCACATTTCATAGCTATATTTGTTTGTGTGTGTTTGATTGATATTTGTGTTATATGTGCATGTGTATGATATCTTATATTAGGCTTTGGCTCACCCTACGAGGATTGTTATTTTTCAATTGCAAGGATAGGTTACAAAGTAAACGATGGGGTTTATGTTGAGGATTATGGGTTTGATCATTTATACTATGAAGGGTAGGGAGATTATTATTATTGTGAAGATGGAGCTGGCACATCATAGATTAGTTGTAGGGAACATAAAAGGATTTGTGTTTATTTTCACTATGATTGTTTGTTTAAGAGACTTATGTGGTTTTGGAGTCTCCTATGACTCCTATTATTAGATTTAATGGTTTAATTGTTGTGGGAGTTATGAAACTCCAGTATATGATCTAGAGTTCTTCCGTGTTTAAGTTGTGGAGTTATGGTAGATTTCAATTATGTTATTTCCTTTAGTGATCATGGAATTTGAGTGGATGACATTTTACCCTAATTTAGATTTGAAGTTGTTAAATTGTGAATTAGAAAATGTCATGTAATTATTTTGTGGATCTTAGACAAGATGCAGGTTCCTAAACGCTTGATGTGTTAATAGAAGTTAGGGACATGTAGCATTGTTGCGGCATTCTGGGTTTTAGGGCATTACAGCTTTTAGTGGTATAGAGACTAGGTTAACCCTATTTAGGAAAATAGGGATGATGACTTGTATGTGGATAGGATTTGAGTGATTAGATCCCATCATTGCCTTCATCATGGGTGTGATAAAAGAGGATTGAGTGATTAGCGCTCATCACCCCCTTCATTACGGGCGTAATAAGTAGGAGAATTGAGCGAACAATGCTCATCGCTTCCTCTATTACGGCCGTGATCAAGGGAGTGACTATTGCTGGAGTGAAATTTCACCTTTCTTCATGGCTGTGATTGTATATCGGGAGAGTGATCCCCCCTCCATCACGGCTGTAACCAGTGGAGATGTAGTAGATACAAAAAAAAAAAAAAAAGAAAAAGAAAAAAAGAAAGAAAGAAAGAAAAGGTGGCTGAGGTAGCTAAAGAGTTAGGCTTGAATTTGGAGACAAACTGTTAAGTATTTGAGTATTGACTTTAAGTCACCTTCAGTGTGCCTTGTTATTTATTGTTTCTTTTGTTTACCCATCTCTTAACTTTCTTTTGGCTTAGTTTTCTATGTTGCCATCCTTAGAATGTTGCCTAAGAGAGCAGGTTCAAGTTCTTTGCAACCTTAAGACTACCTAGCTGAAGGGCAAGATGCTTATGGTAGTTAGAATGTGTAGGGAAGCCAAGGTATTCGGGGAGGTTATGGATTACCTAGCATACGGAGGCAATAGGATCAATAGGGGTACAAGCTTATGGAGGTCGATGCAGCGCGGTTATTGAATACCATGAACAATCTGGTAGGTACGATGGTCCAGCAGTAAGAATAGATTAGGTAAGACATGCAGGTGATCCAAGCTAATGCTGATGCTTGGCATTAGGAGAAGCAGGCTGTTTGGTAGCCAAGGATGGATCGTTTCTTCAAAGTGGCTAAGGAGTTTGACCTTAAGCTTGATGATGCCATAGCTGCTGGGGAGTGGATTAAGCAGACAAAGAAAGCTTTTGCTACGACTAAGGTTTCAAATGATAAGAAAGTGGACTACGCATCTTTCATGCTGAAGGGAGATGCATTGAAATGGTAGGATGGCGCCCCACGTGCAATGCCTGAGGTAGGAGCTTGGACTTGGGAGAGGTTCAGGGACATATTTTTCAAGCACTTCATTCCTTCTAGTGTAGGAGAGCAGATGCAGTTGGCACACCAAACTCCTTAGTAGAGGAGTAAGACTGTAGCAACCTATGAGGCCGAATTGGATTGGTTAGCCCGTTTTATAAGGGATGAGTTGTCAAGGATTAATAGATTTGTTCATGGGTTGGAGGTTGAGCTGTAGGAGAAGGTTGCAACCTTTCAGCTTATAGCTTATGCAGTAGCCATTGATAAGGCTAAGTGTTTAGAGTAGCTTATGAAGAGAAAGCAGGAGCAGTTAGCTAGTAGGGAAAGGGTAGCCTTAAGGAAAAGGCTTATGCTAGGTTATGTGATGCTAGGGTCGGACAGAGCAAAGATACCAGTTCCAGGAGTGGTTATTAGAGAGAGTAGAGATATGCCGGTGGTAGTATAGCCCAAACCTGTGGTGCTGCCAGTACCAGTTCAGATGAGAGTGATTGCACCAGTTGTAAAGTGCACATGATGTTTCGAGCCTCATAAGGTATTAGCTTGTAAATGGGTAGCAGGAGCGTGTTTTCCTTGTGGTAAGGCCGGGCATGTAAGTAAGGATTGTAGAGAGTCTATCATTTTCTACCAGGGTTTCTGTTATAGTTATGGCCAGAAAGGACATTGTATGGCAAATTGTAGGGATACTACGTAGCTTGATGGGAATTGAGCTACTAGCCCTTTGACTCGCAGTCAAGCCTGAGGACTAGAAGGCTTGATGAGATGAATTCTGTTGCTGTAGCTAACTCCTGCCGAGGTTGAGTACTTCCTTGTCGAGTCACTCCTTAAGCCATGTCAAATGACTGTGAATCTCTCGTAGATAGAATGCCGAGAAACAGATGGCCAAGACAACATCAATCTTCTCTCATGCTTGACCACTTACTTAGCATTACCCTTGTCGCCATGTCGAGAGAGAGACCTCAAACTACATAAGCTGTCCTTCCTCGGACAAGCTAGCTAACCGTACTACTTTGTCTGCATCTTCTAATGACCTCACCAATATAACATCCCCACGTATATAGGACCACATGTAGATTCCGCCCCACTAATTATTACTTATGTGAATATTCTTTTTACTCTTTTGTATTATTGTACATTACTACTTTAGGGTAACACCTATTTTTATCTTTTCCCCTTTTAGGTAAGTTGCCATAAATTCTTAGGTATAAATACCTTTTGTATTTGTAAGTCGCAAGCAGACAAATTATCATTAATACACTTGAGTATTTTTCTTTCCTGGTGCAAACATCACGCTTGGTATCACTCTTGTCCTTTCCCTTAAGTAAGGTTAAGTGGTGAGTAACCTCACCGAATTAATTTGTGTATCATATCGAATTGTGTCGTAAGTCCTTGGAAGTTCCATTGGTGTGTTATATCCTTCGAAGTTGTTTGTGGGTTTTGCTTAGCTTTCATTCGTCACTGTTCTTTCGCACATTTTTCTCGTTACTTCTTTTGAGTTTTCTGCAAGCGTGGACCTATCCAACGATCGGCTTTATTTATTCTTGGTCACGGTTCGCACCATCTTGGTATTAGAGCGGAGGTTTTATTTTAGTTGACATGTATTTTTAAGGTTTTATTATACTTTATTTTGCTTGTGTGAAACAAATAAGTTACTATATTCATTTGAGTACTGTATTGTTAACTGTTAATTTCTTGAAGTGTTCGTTTGAGCTTTGAGTTTGTGAGGAAAAATGATTGACCCAAGTATGAATGTTGGTATAGGCGATGATATTGGAGTTGTCCACCATAGATGAAAGTCTCAAGGAATTCTTAGAAGCACTAACCTCTTAGTGGATTTAACCTGAGCTATTCATGCATTGTCCTGCCGACCTATTGAGACTGTGCAAAATACTCCACAAGTTGCTTAGCTTATTAGAGGTCAGAACCCAGCTCGACCCGTTTGAGGTGGAGGAGTAAGTGGACGAGTGAGAAGAAGGATTAATTTGGTAGATGAGGAAGAACAGTGTGTACGAATCCCTAAAGCATCTGACCATGTGAAGCTTCGGATTCTGAGTTTCAATGGATCTAGAAATGTTGATGAATATCTGGAATGGAAAGAGAAGGTGGAGCGTGTGCTTGAATACTATCAGTACAAGGATTACAAAAAAGTGAGAACTGTTATTGTTGAGTTCTTCAGATATGCTACCATGTAGTGGAAGAACTTCCAAGCAATAAGAAGACGAGAGGACTACCTCGAGATTAACACTTGGCTCGAGATGAAGAGAATGCTCAGAAACAGGTTCATGCTAAAACCTTATCTTTAAGATACCTTCACTTGGCTATAGGAGCTGAGACAAGGAAGTTGAACTATCGACGAGTATGTTCAAGAGTTTCAAATGCTCATGATTTGTTATTAGGTGGAGGAACTATCGGCTCGAACTATATCAAGATTTATCATTGGACTGAGAGGTGATATTCGGGACATTGTGGAGCTTCAACAATTCACCACAATGGATGAAGTTGTTAGGATCACCCAACGAGTGGAGAGGCAGAGAAAAAGCCAAGTGCCGACTAGAACACCGACTAGCGGACTTGGATAGGAAAGTCATCGAACTTTACTGAGTATCGAGTTGAACATAAAGGTTGATGTCTGAGTTGAGCAGAATGGTCGATTCGACAATGAAGTGCCAACCTGAACTTATGAGAAGCGGCAAGGGTCTTGGAGGAAGACGGGCCAGATCAAATGTTTCAAGTGCCAAGGGTTCGGACATATGGTTGCTTAGTGCTTGAACCAAAGAATGATGGTCATTAAGGGAGAAGTCTTGAAGCTAGAAGTAGAAAGTACGGATGAGGAACCCGAAGAGGAGGAGGTTCTTATCGAGAAAGAGCTGATTGAGGATGACATGTTTATTGAGGACTTAGATCAGTTACTTATGGTTGTCCGACGCACTATGAATGTGGAACCTTCACGAGAAGAGGAATAGAGAGAATTTGTTTCATATTACTTGTAAGGTGAATGATTAGGTGTATGCCCTCATTGTGGATAGTAGAAACTACACCAATATGGCATCAGCTAATCTTATTTCAAAATTGAAGTTGTTAACTGTTGCGCATCTGAAGCCGTACAAGTTGCATTGGTTGAGTGAGAAAGTAGCATTACATGTCATTCAACAAATACTACTGTTAATCACTATTAGGAACTATTTTGACTAGATTCTCTACAACGTACTACCCATGTGTGCTTCTTATGTGTTGCTAGGTAGATCATGGTTGTTTAATAGGAGAGTCTGTCACGCTCCGAAGCGGCAGAGTCGTAACAGCCCCGCCGTGTAAACCACCCTAAGATAGCAGTTGGCCTTACAACCGCTATCTTAGACCTGATCTACACAAGGCGTCAACGACTAACCCGCTTTGAAGTAAACAGTTTGTAATTTAAATAAATCATTCCTCTAAAAAAAAAGTGAGGAAATACATATATTCACTATAGTTTGTGATTACAATTATCGTTTGCAATGTTTCTCCGAAATATATTTCCTAGTTATTACATTATTAAAAAAAAATGAGAAGTTCTAAAGTAAAAGCTTAAACCTTAAAAATATATGTTCGTTCTTCAATATTTTTCCTCACTTCCCAGGATCCAGCAGTTGCTAGCTTCAGAGTAGTTGTGGCTGCTTCTTAGCCAGCACCTGTACGATGTCTATAGGGATGTGAGCAACCACAGCTTAGTAAGTTAGGACGGAGGACTTAAAACTATACCATACATACAACAAGGTTTTCAATCACTTATTAGGTGCAATGTATGTGCAAGCAAATGCCATCGCACGACGTTGTCCGGCCCGTCGTGAAATTAGAGAAATTACGCCCGCTCTAATCCGGGTTGAGGAGTTGCCGTTAATGCAACAGCTCACGACCAAACCCAGGCTTGTGTAATGGAGACCTTGCTCCTCCCGTGACTACCTTCGAACCACTGTCTTCACCCTCGCCGCGACATCCTCTCCTGTCACTTAGTTCGACTGAGGATGAAGAAGGGACCATTTTGCAATCCTGCGCTATCCCTTCCGAAGGAGTCAGTATTTGGCCTGAGAGTCCTAAGTTCCCCTAACGGGTTGCCATGTATGTCCGATTATGATTACTGGTCGGATATTTAATTAAGTCCATTTTAGGGTGATCAATCCTTTCATACAAGTCATACAATATGTGCCAGAGCAACAAACAAAATCATAGCAGCACCCATAATCAAGCACATGCACACATTCTCTATCTAACAAGCACAACCAAGCATAATCTTAAGCCTCCAAAATACAACATCGTATTAATCCCAACTTACCTCGACTCCTCGCTCACTCACTCGAGGTCCGATTTGCTCAGGCCATCGCCGATCATCTCTATAACACGAACGTGGTTTCAGTATTTCATATAATATTATAAGTTCATTTTATCCGATAACGCTTATTGTTAGGTTTTGTTTAAGGTTAAATATACCTAATTATCTAGGTATTAAGTCTTTTATAATTATTTTAGGGTTGGGGTTAGGTTCAGGTTCGGTTTTCGCATCGATTTCTAAATTAGATTCTAGTTCGATTTCTAGGTACTGTTTTGTACCCGGACCCTAGAAATTTGTTTCAACTCATAATGTGAAATTAATCACATTACTTCCTAATCTCCTAAATATGATTACTACCCCTAGTTATCATTTTATTCCATCCGGTACACTTAAATCCGTATTAGTGTACCGAATTTACTCATATTGTGAGAAATTTTTATATTTTTCATATAATTACCTAAAATTGAATTTTGTTTCAGATTTGTTATGTTCTGATTTTCATTATTTTATTATCTAATTAAACCTAATTTTTCCATATTTATTAATTTTTAATTCTACATTTTCCTAATTTTCTACATTTTCCTAATTTTCTATATTTACCACATAACACCTTCATTACGTACACTTAACACTCCATAGACTAGGATTAGGTTTCCACATAAGAGATTAACATCCCTAAACATCTAATTACTATCTCAATCAGTAATTAACATCATAATCACCTAATTAACCCTAAATCACCCAATTTTACCATCATTTTAGGGCTAAAAATTAACTTAAAAATTTTGAAAATTAATTTAAAAAAAATGGCTTCATAGCACTGTTCTATATCACATGAGCATCCTACAGAAAAAAATTGAGCTCCAAACTACACTCCTAAGGTCATTTATTTCTAAACCGAAATGTGCTCGGTTTTACATGATTTCTTAAGGACCCTATATTACGGGACATGTTTTCATCTAAATAATATTTTTCTTACAAACTACATATAAAAATATCTTAGAATAACAAAATTCATAATTTTCTAATTATATTTACTATTTTTACAAAATTTCACAAGAATCGGGCTAGAATTTGGACTCACCGGTTTGGGTGGCTCCGGCCACCGCGGGCCGCCGTGGCATTGTCGGCTGGTCTGGGCGCTGCCACCACCGTGTGGTGGTGGTGACCGTCTACTCCCAGCTCCTCGTATGGTGTGGGTTCCCTTTAAAACCCCTAACTGCACATTTTTTTTTCTGGATTTTCTCTCGATTTTTTCGGTGTTTTGATTTTTCTCAAATCCTAAACTGACCAAAGGACTTTTGGAATTTTTTCCCCCTATTTATAGACAATTTTAGAAATTAATGTGCATTAATTTGATGGGATTTTGCACCAATTCCATGATTTTTGGCTTTTTGTTTGTCAAATTCTTATTGGTTATTTTTTTTCTTGCTGACCACGACCTTATCTTGTTGCAGCTTATCCTCTTCTAATTTTTCTGATTTTTTTATAATTATTTTGTATTTTTCTTTAATTATTTGCTTAGTTTTAGGCTAATTTAGGTAATTACGCGTATTTTTATCTACACATAAATACATGTGGGGTACACGTGAACATTCCTAAATATTATTTTGGTCATTCTAAAATTTTTAGTATACATATAATCTATCTCTAGTAATTTATTAGTTATTTCATCACACTTTTCGCATTTTCGATAATTAATACCTATTATGCATAAAATTTGAAAATTTTATAGTCTCTTATTTTACTATTTATTTTCTTAAATTTAAGTTTACGGGGTCATTTTTATTAATATTTCTCTCAATAATTTATAATTTGGGTGTGATCGGATCCTTTAGCTGATCGTCCTAAACCTTGAGTTCTAAGTTCAATCCTACGGTTATTTAGCTGAACTTTGGGGCTTAAAGAGTCATCCATGATGGCTACAGAAACATATACATGTTCGAGAAGGATGACTGAAAGATCACACTGAACCTAATGCCACTGAGAGAAGTTCATAAGTTACAGATGAACTCGCGGATTGAAGAAGGCTTTAGTGATGTGTAAAGCTGAGCTCCTAGAGGTCATCAAAGTAGATGGCTTGACCCTTATGTTGGTTAGGCTACTTTAGAAATGAAGGAGCGAGGTGAGCTCCCCTAAGAAATCAAAGAGTTGTTGGACAAGCATGCCGACTTATTCCTCAAACAGTTACCTGAAGGATTGCTCTCGAATTGAGGTATAGAGCACTGCATTGACTTAGTACTTGGCGCCACACTACTAAATAAACCTACTTATTGGATGAATCCCGAATAGGCTTCTGAGCTCCAACGTTAAATCAAAGAGCTGCTTGAGAGAATAATATGTCAGAGAGAGTCTTAACCTTTGTACTGTGCTAGTGCTTTTGGTGCTGAAGAAGGATGGAACTTAGCTAATGTGTGTAAATAGCCAAGCCATGAACAAGATTACGATCAAATACAGGTATCCGATCTCGAGGTTAGACGACATGTTGAATGAACTAAGTGGAGCTAAGATTTTCAATATGATTGATCTTAAATCTGGCTATCATCGAATTTGCATGAGGCCAGGGGACGAGTGGAAGATTGTGCTCAAGACTCGACATGGACTTTAAGAATGGATGGTTATGCCCTTCGGCTTGTCGAATACCCCGAGCATTTTTATGAGACTAATGAACCATGTATTAAGACATCTCATAGGGAAGTGTGTCATGGTGTACTTTAACGACATCCTGGTCTACAGTGCTGACATATTGAGTCACTATGAACATCTCAGAGTAGTCCTAGATATCTGTTATGTTGAGAGACTATTCGATAATCTAAAGATATGTTGCTTTTTCTAGGAGGAAGTGGTATTCTTGGGCTATGTAGTCAGTAGAGGAAGCTTGCGAGTTGATGATGAGAAGATCCGAGCAATTATCAAGCAGCCGACTCCTACTACTTGTGTCGATGTGAGAAGTTTCTACAAATTGGCCTTATTCTATAAGCGGTTCATCAGGAATTTCAAAACCTTTGTCGCATCACTTACCGATTTAACAAAGAAGAACACTGACTTCTAATGGGGAGAGAGGGAGGAGAGGAGTTTTGCTAAGATAAAAGAAAGATTAACCTTCACCCCGGTTTTAGTGCTACTTAACTTTGACAAATTTTTTTAGCTGGAATGTGACGCATCAGGCATTGGAATAGGCGTTGTCCTAATGTAGGAAGATTGATCAATTGCCTTCTATAGTGAGAAGCTTCGAGGACCCCAGTTAAATTACTCTATGTAAGACAAAGAAATTTTGGCATTGATCTGAGCATTACAAGTATAGCAGTACTATTTACTACCGAAAGAATTTGTCATATATACTGACCATAAATTGTTGAGGTACCTTTGAAGTTAGACCAAGTTGTCGAAGCGACAAGCGAGATGGATTGAATTCCTTGAAGAATTCAATTTTATAATAAAATATAAGCAGGCAAGAAGCAATGTAGTTGCAGATGTTCTTTCGAGAAGGCATGCACTTTTATTTAAATTGTAGACTTGGCAGTTTAGGTTCATAAGTATCAAAGAGCAATGCTTTGAGGATCTACACTTTGGACCCATACTTACATGATATATTGATGGAAGAACAATTGAAGAGTACAATGTGGAGAATAACTACTTATTCCGAAGTGGAAAACTGTGCGTGTCGAGTTGTTTCCTAAGGGAGTTATTGATCAGGGAGGCTCATAGTAGAGGACTCTTCGGACATTTTGGAGAAAAGAGGACCTACGAATTGTTGAATGGCCGATTCTTTTAGCCGAGAATGAGGAGAGATGTGCACCAAGTTGTCGAAAGCTGTACCGTATGCAAGAAGGCTAAGTGTTGAGCTAAGCAAGGGAGAGTAATGCCTCTACTTATTCCAATGAGGCTGTGGATTGAATTGAGCATGAACTTTGCTCTCGGACTACTTTAAATTGCCTAAGACAAAGATTTTGTAATGGTTTTTGTGGATAAGTTTAGTAAGATGGCACACTTTGTACCCTGTAGCAAGACTACCGACACTTCAGCTTTCGCTTCTCTTTTCTTGCAAGAGATTATGCGGATACACGGCGTATTGAGAAGTGTAGTCTTCAATAGAGACCCAAAGTTCTTGAGTCATTTCTGGAGAATCTTATGGCGTCGGTTGGGAACCAAATTACTCTTCAGTACCTCATGTCACCCCTAAATTGATGGTTAAATAGAGGTGGTTAATTGCACTTTGGGATCACTGCTATGAGCTGTAGTAGGCAAAAACTTGATTGATTGGGACGTTTGCTTGCCAATGGTTGAATTCGCTTACAACTGAACAATACATGACACTACTAAGCAGATTCCCTTCAAGGTAGTCTATGGATTCAATCCTGAGTTTCCTCTTAACCACACCCCTATACCAATACCCATATAAGAGGACCTTGATGCTTTAGCTAGAGCACAATCCCTTCAGTACGTATACAACATGGTCATTCGGCACATCGACAGAGCTGTTAGAAGAATAGGAGAGAAAACCAAGGGTAAGACGGCTAAGCAATTCCAACTAGGAGACTTTATATGGCTGCACTTCAGCAAGGAACGGTTCCCGAGCAAGAGGAAGAACAAATTATCCGCACGGGTTGAGGGACCCTTTAGAATCCTCCAGAAGATCAATGACAATGCCTATAGGTTGGAGTTGCTAGTAGATTATGGGGTTTCCAATACCTTCAATATTGCTGACCTTAGTCCCTATCATCCTGACAGAGAACTGATCGAAGATCATCCAAATTTGATCCTAAATCCAAATCAACCCAGAGGGAATGATGTGAATTAAGCTATTGGCTCTTTGACCCACAGTCGAGCTTGAGGACTAGAAGGCTTAACGAGATAAATTCTTCTACTCCAGCTGACTCTTGCCAAGGTTGAGTACTTCTTCGCCAAGTCACTCCTTAAGCTGTGTCGAATGACTGCTAATCTCTTGTAAATAGAATGCCTAGAAATGAATGGCTGAGACAACATCCAATCTTCCCTCATGCCTGACCACTTACTCAGCATTACCTTTGCCGCCATGCTGAGAGAGAGACCCAGACTACATATATCGTCCCTGCTCGGACAAGTCAACTGGTCATATTGCTTTGTCCGCATCTTCTAATGATCTAACCAATATAGCATCCCCACGTGTACAGGACCACATGTAGAATCTACCCTACTAATTATTGCTTCTGTGAATATTCATTTCTACCCTTTTGTATTGTTATACATTATTGCTTTAGGGTAACACCTATTTTTGTCTTTTCACCTTTTAGGCAAGTTGGCCTAAATTCTTAGGTATAAATACCCTTTGTATCTGTAAGCCATAGGCAGACAGATTATCATTGATATACTTTAATATTTTTCCTTCCTGGTGTAAACACTTTATTATTTTATGCTTGGCATTACTCTTATCCTTTTCCTTAAGCAAGGTTAGGTGGTGAATAACCTCACCAAACCAATTCATTCATCATATTGAATTGTGCCGTAAGTTTTCGGAAGTTCTATTGGTGCGTCATATCCTTTAGAGTTGTTTATGGGTTTTGCTTAGCTTTCATTCGTCACTGTTCTTTCGTACATTGTTCTCATTACTCCTTTCGAGCATTCTGTAAGCTTGGACCCATCTAACGATCGGCCTTGTAAGTTCTTGATCATAGTTTGCACCATTACCATTCTGCATAAGAGCATACCTTAACCCTTGTATGGATGCGTCACTATAAACAACAAACTCTTCCCTGCTACGGGGTAAAGATAGTATTAGAGTTGTCACTAATCTATCCTTCAACTGCTGGAAGCTTACTTCACAATTGTCATCCCATACAAACTTTACCCCTTTTTAAGTCAATCGAGTCAAAGGCATTGCAATCTTAGAAAAGACCTCCATAAACTTCCAATAATATCTAGTTAACCCTAGAAAACTTCTAACCTCTAACATAGTAATAGGTTTGGGTTACTATACCATTGCCCTTATTTTCTCTGGGTCAATAGCTATACCATCTTGATTTACTATATGACCTAAGAAAGTTACCTGCGCTAATAAGAAGTCACACTTGCTAAACTTAGTGTAAAGCCTTTCTTCCTTCAACTTCCTTAATACAATCCTCAAGTGCTCATCATGTTCTTCTCTATTCTTGGAGTAAATGAGGGTGTCATTAATAAAAACAACGAAAAACTTATCAAGGTACTCCCTAAATACTCGATTCATGAGGTCCATGAACACTGCTGGAGTATTTGTCAAACTGAAAGGCATTACTAGAAATTTATACAACCTGTATCTAATTTTGAAAGCTGTCTTCTCTACATCCTCAGCTCTAACCTTCAATTGATAATACCCTGAGCACAAGTCTATTTTAGAAAAGATTTGTGCATCTTGTAACTAATAAAAAAGGTCATTGATCTTCGAAAGGAGGTACTTGTTTTTTTTTTTGTGATTTGATTCAACTCCCAATAGTCAATGCATATTTACAAACTTCCATCCTTCTTCTTCATAA
Organism: Lumnitzera racemosa; assembly: GCA_024138005.1. Taxonomy (NCBI): domain Eukaryota; kingdom Viridiplantae; phylum Streptophyta; class Magnoliopsida; order Myrtales; family Combretaceae; genus Lumnitzera; species Lumnitzera racemosa. The sequence continues at coordinate 112,441,835 of JAMXBC010000004.1, forward strand.
ACAATATCGAAGCCCCCCAAGGTGACAAGCTGGGCCTAATGAAGCCTTTATCCTGTAGCTCCCACAATTGCTACTTTAGCTCCACTAACTCAATAGGTACCATCCGGTAAGTTGGTTTCATAATAGGTTTGGTCCTTAGAACTAGATTGATTCTAAATTTGACTTTTCTGTTAAGTGGAATACCAGGTAAGTCTTAAGGGAAAATGGTGTGAATTGTGACTAAGAACTGATAAGGTCAGTCGCTGGATGGGTCTAAGCTTCCAAAAAGCTTGAAAGGAATAATGAGGAAAATGCGCAAAAGAATAGTGATGAATGAAAGCTAAGCAAAACCCACAAACAACTCCGAAGTATATGATACACTAATGGAACTTCCAAGGACTTGCGATATAATTCGATATGACGCACAAATTAGTCTGGTGAGGTTACTCACCATCTAACCTTACTTAAGGGAAAGGATAAGAGTGATACCAAGCATAAAACAACAGAATATTTACACTAGGAAGGAAAAATACTCAAGTGTATTAATGATAATCTGTCTGCTTACGACTTACAAATACAAAAGGTATTTATACATAAGAATTTAGGGCAACTTGTCTAAAAGGGGAAAAGACAAAAATGGGTGTCACCCTAAAGTAGTAATGTACAACAATACAAAATGATAGAAATGAATATTTATAGAAGCAACAATTAGTGGGGTGGATTCTACACGTGGTCCTGTACACATAGGGATGCTATATTGGTAAGGTCGTTAGAAGATGCGGACAACGCAGTACTGTCGGCTAGCTTGTTTGAGTAGGGATGGCTTTTGGGGTCTCTTTTTCGGCATGGCAGCAAGGGTAATGTTGAGTAAGTGGTTAGGAATGAGAGAGGATTGGATGTTGTCTCAGCTATTCGTTTCTTGGCATTCTATCTGCGAAAGATTGGTAGTCATTTGGTATGGCTTAAGGAGCGACTCGGCGGGGAAGTATTCGGCCTCGGCAGGAGTTGACCAAAGTAGAAGAATTTGTCTCATCAAGCCTTCTACTCTTCAAGCTTGGTTGTAGGTCAAAGGACCAGTAGCTCGATTCCCATCAGGTAAAGTGATAGCATATGCGGCTCGCCATCTTAAGCCATATGAGAAAAATTTCCTAATTCATGACCTAGAATTGGCAACTGTAGTACATGCATTGAATCTTTGGAGACACTACTTAATAAGGGAGAGGTGCAAGGTATATACGGATCACAAGAGCCTCAAGTATTTCTTCACTCAAAAAGACTTAAATATGAGGTAAAAGCATTGGCTAGAGCTGATCAAGGACTATGACCTAGATATTCAGTACCACTCAAGTAAAGCTACCAATGTGGTAGTTAATGCCTTGAGTAGGAAAAGACAAGGAAATTTAGCTAGCTTGATCATTACTTCACGGACATTATTCGAGAAAATGTGCTAACTTGAATTAGAGGTGTTGATTGGAGATGTTAGGGCTAGATTGGAAAATTTGAGGATACAGCCCACCCTAATAGATTAGATTTAAGTTGCTCGATTAGAAGATTAAGGGATCTAAGAGATTAAGGGCAAGATAAGAGCGAGAAAATCTCTAGACCTTACAGTAGATGTTGAGGGAGTTATGAAGTTTAAAGGCAGATTGCATGTACTAGCATAGCTAAGGTTGAGAAGTGAGATTCTAAAAGAAGCGCACTACTCTTCCTTTTCTGTTACAAAAATGTATAAAGACTTGATAGATCACTATTGGTGGAACGATATGAAGAGAGAAATAGTAGAGTATGTGTTAAGATTTCAGACTTGCTAACTAATTAGAATCAAGCATTAGAGGCAAGCTAGTGAGTTATAGCCCTTACCAATACCAAAATGGAAGTAGGAGCATGTAACCATGGACTTCGTTACTACCCTACCTAAAATTTTGGCAAAACATAATGTCGTATGGGTGATAGTAGATAGGTTGACCAAGTCAGCATACTTTAACCCTATTAACATTAAGTATCAATTGGGAAAGCTCACCAACTTGTACATTCAAGAGGTAGTAAGATTGCATGGGGTACCGGCATTTATTACATTTGATAAGGACACCCAGTTTGTCAGTTACTTTTGGAGAAACTTATAGAAGGCTTTGATACCAAACTACGATTTAGTACTGCTTTCCATCCACAGATAGATGGTTAGTCAGAGTGTACCATTTAGATTCTAGAAAACTTGTTTAGAGCGTACGTGCTTGACTTCTGCGGAAACCTATAACACTCCTCTTAACTCCAAATCTCTAATCAAGATTTGTGTCATTGAAAGAGGACTTCATCAAGAGTCAATCTGTCCTTTGTAATCAACTAAGTCTTCCTTCTATCTCCATTCTACCTTTTCCAATTTGTGTTCTTAGGGTTCCTTTAAGTTTTGGAATGGAGGTGTTAATATTGTTATTGTGGTGGTGGTGATGTGGTTATTATGAAAATTATATCTTGATGGTGTCGCGGAGTGGTGTTGGGATGTGTAGTATGCGTGTATCGTATCTTGTGTAGGTGTGTGATGTGCAATTGCGTGAGTGTTTGTGCAGTTGGGCATGTATGCATCAGTGTGTAGGATGTGAATCATAAGTGTGTGTGAGGTGTGGGTCACTGTATATTATGTGTGAGGATTTAAACTTACCAATTTTAATAAGTCGATCACATGAATGTTGGCATGTAGAACAATCGATCACTCAATAGATAATCAAGGGCAAGTAATAGAACATTAAGCAATTATCAAACATGAACGAGTAGCAGTTCATCGAAACTCCCTCACCTCGCCTACTTTCCTACTTGTCTTGAACTTCGAGGTTCCTGAATTAGAAATAAAGTCACCTAAAATACAATAATAATGTATATGTAAGTAATTGGAAGAGGGTTTGCTCAAGAACCTAAAAGTCTACCTAATTATTGAAGTTCGCCTTAATCCTGAGTACGATTAAAACTTATTTTCGCTCTAACTTCTTTATTTTAAGTCCGTTTTTTTGCATTCTTATAGTCAATTTTATTGTTTATGAGTGTTTTTCATTTGGCAAGGTCATTTTTTGGCTTTAGGGTCAGTAAGTTTTCAATTTGGGTCTTATAAGTTTGTGTAACCAAAAGGTGAGTTTGGTTACTTTAGGATTTGCGCCTAGTTTTGGGTTTTAGGCTTAGTTTTTTTATCTTGTGCCTTGCACTTGATATTTTAGGCTTCCTTCCAAGTATTAGTAAAATTTTTCTACCTAACACTTTAAATTTTCATCTTACGCCTTGGTGTTGCTCTTATGGGCCTAAATGGGCTTTTTTCTTAAGTTTAAGGCTTTAACTCATTAGGATCTTATAGTAGATTTTCTCGGATAGGCCTTAGGGTTTAGTGGGCCTTTTGAATATCTTCCTTTGAGTCTTTTTAAATTAGCTTTGGATCTGGTCATGTATTATTTAGGCTTATATTTTGGTTTTCTTAAGGCTTTTTAGGCTCATTTTGCAATTTAGGACCTTGGCTTAATCCTATTTGCCTTTGTGGACTAAAGCCTATCATTGGCGCTAAGTTTAGTATACTTTTCACAAAGTTATAGATTTGGTCATGAGTGATTAAGTGAGCTCAAGGCTTGGTTTGTAGGCCTTTTAGTTTAATTTAGGCCTAGTTCATGCCTTAGGGCTCATAACTTGACTTTATTCTAATCCAATAGGCATAATAGTTTACTAAAACGATTAAATGACCCATTTTATCATGAGTTCCACATCTGATGCTAATGGTTCATTAGGTCTGAAGTGGGTTTTTTAAACCTAATGTCCATTTTAGGCCTAATTACTTACTATAGACCTTGTTATCTTATAAGATTAAGCCTTAAATCCTAATTATCTTTAGTTAATTATGTGATTAACCCATTAATAAACATTTTACAACAAGTTTTTTAACATGTTTGGAGTGGTTTAAGATGATTTCTTAGGGCTTTTTATGCATCATGTACTTAACTTGCTAGGACATGCATCAAATTACCACTAAAATGCACCTAAAGCCATTTCCTACCAAAATAAACATGAGAAATAAAAAATATAGTAAGGATATACATACATATGTTTTGGCCTTAACAGGGGAATGAAGATATAATGATGATTCTTCTACTTTTCTTTAAGTTATCATCTTACTACAACTTATGTGCTTTTAAAGTTATATGTAACATGTTTACTACACTAAAAATCTAAGAAAATACACATGTATGGGCATGTAAACATGGCAAACAAAGGTTACATTTTAATAATTTTTCCTTAGTTTTTAAGCGTAAGAATCATGCTCATAAACTCAAACTAGAAGGAAATTTGAAAAAGTGTAAGTTTACCTTGATGGAAATTCGAAGGGTCCCATTTCACTTTGTTTTTGGAAAATGAAACAAACTTCTTTGGTAAAGGATGCTTATCGGCAAGAAAGGGGGATGAAAGAGGATTCAAATGCAAGTGGTTTTCTGTCGTTTAGAGGTAGTGGTGGAGAGTTATAAATTGGGGTGTTTGGGTGTGCAGTTAAGTCCGAGAAGCTTACTATTGTTTCATTCCTTCTTTTTTTTTTTTGGATTGTGTTTTGAGAGAGTGTTTCTATAGTTTACTTTAGGAAAGAAGATGGAGTAAAATGCAAATGGAGGGGTCAATTATGAGTGGGTTTCGTGGGGAACAAAGCCCTTCCATTCTTGGTTGCATGGTTCAAGCACAAGCAGAGACCAATTTGCTTTTTATGATTTCTATCAATTAATGCATAGTTTGTTTACTAAAGGTGAGTGATCCTTTGTTTTCCAACTAATTATCTTGTTCTATATAGTTAATTGTGATTATTTTTAGCTAATTATGATGCGTGAATGCATGTAGACGATTAAAATGCAATTTAAGCTTATGACTCTAATTACTAGTGTAGATAACCGTAGTTACATATAGTTTAGGATTTTTCTTATTTAATTAAGTTAATTAAGTTTATTGGATCATTTTATCTACTTAATTTAGGGTTTTTAAGGGTTGGAATCGATTATTGCTAATTGATTATCGTTTTAGAAGGCAAATTAGGGTTGTTCCAACAATTTAAGGAATTATTAGTAATTACTTAATAATGTGGCTATATAATTGGAGTTTATTAATTAAATAAAGGCTTTTTATACTAAATTAGAGTATCTAATTCATTTTAGAGCTTCTTGTGTTTTAGGGTTTTATTAGGGTTTGAGGGCTTCAAGGTACGCTTACAATTTTAGTGTTACTTTTGGAGAAAAAAAATATTATTTAGGGTAAATTAGTAATCTCATTGATTTATTACCTTAATTGAATTAATTTGATTGATCGTTATCATTTGTAGATATCTCTTACTATTTGTTATCGAGTTTATGCGATTTACGTAATTCAAGTTAAATGTTTTAATTTAGGATTTTCATTGCATTTGAAGTTTAATCTAAGGTTTTACAACTCTAGAGTTTGGGATTTAGAGTTTTTATTCAACTCTGATTTTTAATTTATGGTCACGTATACTTAGGTTTAGAGTTTTTGTATGCTATTAGGGTTTATGGAACTTTATTTTTAGGGTTTTTCGAGTTTGTTTTTAAGGTTTCGATTTAAAATTTTGTTGGTTTTAATTTCTTTAATCTGATTGAGCTTGGGGAATATCATTGGTTCTTCGAATTTGATTCAAAGTCTAAAACGTAAAATTTGTAGGGCGTATAAGAGCCAAGATTGGATTGGTGGTTGGAGTAGATCCTATTATTAGAATGGAATGTGTAGAAGCTTTTTGCATGTTAAAGTTTAGGTTGATAGCAGTAAGCCCCTTAAAGTCAGGTATTTGGATTGCTTAGAAGAATGCAAGTTGATATTGGGCAAGCTTCAAGTATGAGAGATTATTGGAGTTTTACTTTGACTATGGTAGGCTTGGTAATTTAAGTCAGTTGCTCTTTTCAAAAGAATTTGGAGGAGAGGTTTGGGCCGCATATGGGTGCTTTTCCTTTAAGGGATTTAACTATTGATGTTAAATGGATGGGGATGAGAAATAATAAACACATAGATTGCATGGAGTCAATGAACAACAGGAGAAGTGGAAAATGGTGAAGACATGGATCTTGTGGTTGGTATGGTTAATGCATCTTTGACTCAAACTACTTTGCCTTATTTAACAACACCTGATTATCCTATTAACTACTCACCCCATAACTCATGCCCAAAACCTAACATTATATCCTTTTCCCCTACCAATTCTACACAAATAGCCCTATACATTTCTATAATATCCTAGCTTAGACCTATTGTTATCCCTTTTGCTACAGATCTCATTCTAACCACATAGAAATATATTGATTTTGTTCAATTACCGCATATGGAACCTTGTAAAAATATACAAACACCCTATCTTTAGACCCTGCAACAAAATTCTTAGCATAAACAACCCAGTTCAACCCATAATTTCGCCAATCAAACTTACCCTATCAATCGACAAATACCATTTACAAGGAAAGATTTTGAGTATTTTGTTGACATGCCGTTGAAGGATGAAAAATTCTGAAAGTGAAAGTGGAATTTAGAGAAAGGAGGATAGATATGAATCATGTGAAACACCAAATAATCAAATTCAAAGTGCTGACAAGTAGTTAGGACTAACAGAGGCTTTCTCAAAACTGGCTATTAAGCGGTCACGTGAACATGAGCTAGATCATATCGTGAAGAAAGGGAGATTTAGTAATGAAAATCAAAGAAGTAAGTTTATGCATTGTACAACATACAAGAAAGTGGAGTCAAAGAAGGTGTTTAATGAAAAAAATTAAAGTGAGAAGAGGAAGAAGATGCTTAGTTGTTGAAGAAATGGTTGAGTTGTATGAAATTCTTGTTAATGTGTGCTAAACTAGTGGTGGTGGTGGCTGGCCTTAAATAGCCAAATGTCAGCCAAGACTTGCCTTTCTTAGAATTCTCAGTGGTAGGGGTCCACCTCAATAAGTCCCTTGTTGAGGTACCTAATAAAGAGACATAATCTGATTGTTATTTATCTAATCGAAACAAAGAATTTGGAGACAAAGTTAGAAGGTCTAAGGAATAGGTTGAGATTCCCTAGTAAACTTTATATACCACCTCATGGTTTTAGTGGAGGATTGTTATTATGATGGGTTTTTAGATTTGCATATTACAATTCTTGACAGTTATCGATGGTACATATACTTAAATATCATAAAGTAGATGATTTGGTTGTTGGAAGCATTACTTGGTGTTATGCTCCAAATGGTTATTGGAAAAAGGTTGAGCTATGGAATACTTTGATCCGGTTATCAAAGTTGGTGGATGGTCCTTGACTTTGTGTTAGAGATTTCAATGAGATGTTAGATGATAGTGAGAAGGTAGGTGGAAATAGAAAGGATAGAAGATAGATAATGGTGTTTCAAAACATGGTTTCTCATGCTAGTCCTCATGATTTGAGTTATGTTGGACAACCATTTACATGGTGTAACAATCGTCATAATGGAGTTCTAATAAGGGAAAGAATTGATTGGGGGCTTGCTTCAAATGATTAGTTAGCTCATTTCCCCAGAACTTGCATTGTGCATAAATCGGCCATTAGTTCGGACCACGTGCCACTAATTATTCATGCTGATTTCAAATACTCTAATGATAGAAAGTGCTTTTAGTTTGAGAATATATGGAGAATGTAAAAGGAAAGCAAGTAGATTATTGGAAGGTACTAGAATAATAATGCTTGTAGACATCCCCATTTTTTTCCCTTGTATAAAAAAAATAAATTGGCCCAATAAAATAAAGGACGTTGTGCCAATTCATTATTTAGGTAAAAAATGGCATTTCTAGTTATAACACACATGCATGACTCAATAGTTTTCAAGTTTTTAAAGGAAAATGTCAAAATTTTCTCAAAATTCAATCTTAGCATAGTTTAATTATTCTAAAAAAACATTCTAAGTTTCAAAAGGAACTTTAATTCAATTTAAATCAATTAAAGTAGATTAAGTTGAATTGAAACTCGAAAATTGTCAAATTGATCTTTCTTTAAAAAATCATTTTTGCACATGCGTATTAGGTTCTTAGACATTGAAAAAAAGCAGAAAAAAAGAAAGAAGTTTATTTTTCGGCCTGAAACGAATATTGATTCTGGCGCTTAATGCCTCAAAAACATTTTCGTTGCATAACTTGTAGGGCATGAGCCAGTTGGCCCAGTAGATAAGCAGCAACTTGCACTTACTATCGACCCGGGGTTCAACTCCAATTGCAGACTTACAGCTTCTTCTCCTTTTTTTTTTTTTTTTTTTAAACAACTGCAGGTCACATGACCTACACATGGTCTCCTTCCCAGCACTTGTTTGAAACAAGACAATAGTGACAACAATGGAGGACAGCAACGAGCCCTCAACGGCAGTGATCTCCACTCCTGTAGATCCTCAGTTTCTTAACCCCTTTTGAATACAACTTAACAAAAATCAATGTCCCAAATCATTTCCCACCATTATGATTCATTATTAACCATTGATTTGAGGATTGACGCGGATTGTCGGAGTTCAAATTTTATACTTCGGCGAGCTTATCTCTTAAGCTTAATTGCACGCATAAATTCAAAAGTTTACACGGATTAAGCTTTCATCCATGGCTAATTTTAAGCTTTATCCAGTTTCTTGAATAAACAACCATTAGATTAAATTTTAGCTAGGGATTGAAATTGAATTCGAAAAAACCATTTTCTCCAGAAGTGCTATCCATGGATGCAACGAGTTCATCTTCATCTTTCGATTTCGACTATAGATAGGACTAACTCCAAGAGATGCACGAGTTTATCTTCGTCTTTTGGAGGAAGTCATGTTGAAAATGGTTTTTGCAAGGCAATGGATTGTGTTGGTGATGGACTGCGTAACTAGCATTAGTTTCAGTGCTATAGTTAATGGGAAACCAGTTGGGAGAGGGATTTGAAAGGGAGATCCCATATCATTTCATTATGATTACGGATGTCTTATTGAAAGGTTTACTGAAGTTCGTGGATTGAAGTCTCTATAAGTAGATTACAATTAAACCGACTTGTATCGTGCTAACTCATTTTTATTTGCAGATGATTCTTTTTTTTTTTTTTTCATAAATGTGAGAATGCAAGGGTTTTGAAGAAAATTTTGCTAGAATATTGCTAAGCATTAGGCTAGGCAGTAAATTTTACCAATTTTGCCATTTTCTTTAACAGAAATGCAGTGGATGATAACGAGTGGAGGATTAGTACAATTTTAAAAATTCCGATTAAAGATATGCTGCCAACAGAATGGGGTAAATCTAAATTTCAAGCTATGCAATTTGTTAAAGAGAGAATTGTGAAGAAGCCTTAAGGGTGGAAGCAAAGTTGGTTGACCACATTGAGTAATGAAATCTTAATAAAAGCTGTCACTTGTGCTATACCTACAAATTCCATAGGCATGTTCAAATTTCCAACAAAGTGGTGTCGATAAGTGAACTTTCTCTTAGCAAAGTTTTGGTGGGGACAAAAGGATGATGAGCATAAAATCTAATGGCTTAGATGGGATATATTGGATAAAGTAAAGGAAGTTGGGGGAATGGGGTTCAACAATCTTCAGGATTTTAACTTGAGTTTGTTAATGAAATTTACCTAGAGGCTACAATAGAATCTTAGGGTTTAATAGGTATTTATTTTCCACAATAGGAATTCAAGTTTAATAGGTAAAGGGGGGGGGGGGAGTGTCTCGAGGATGGGAGGAATATTTTGTTTGCAGGTGCACTTTGGCAAATTAAAAGTGGAAGGCAAGTATATGTAGTGAGAGATAGGTAGATTCCTAAGTGGAAGGAAAATTGATTACTACACAGATAGTGCATTGATCTAAACTTGAGAGTTTCAGATTTAATGGATAGCTCAATTAGCGATTGGAACCTTAAAGGGTTATGACATATAATTAATATAGAAGAGAGCAATGCTATTAAATTTATACCTTTCTTTGCTACAAAAGATGACGATAAGTTGATTTGGCCACATGACAAGAGAAGTAAAATGTCTGTGAAGTTGGTGTATCACTGCCCACAGTAAGTAATACCATAACAACATCATTATTAGCCTTTTGGGCTTTATGGGCTCATCTACTGAAAGGTATTTATTTTCTATAAGAGGAATTCCTATTTTCTGGGTAAGGGGGGAAAACGTCTTAGGGATGGAGTAGTATTTTAGATGGCAGGACTGTTTTGTTTGTGGGCACAATTTGGCAAATTAAAAGTGGAAAGAAAGTATATGTAGGGAGAGATAGGTAGATTCCTAGGCTGACGGAAAACCAATTATTACATAGAGAGTACATTGATCTAAACTTGAAAGTTTCATATTTAATGGATAGCTCTATTGACGATTGGAACCTTAAAGGTTTATGACATATAATCAATGTAGAAGAGAGCAGTGCTATTAAATTTATACCTTTCTCTGCTATAGAGGATGATGATAAGTTGATTTGGCTACATGACTAAAGAGGTGAAGTTTCTATGAAGTTGGTGTATCACTACCTGCAACAAGTAAAACTGCAACAACATCATTATCAACCTTTTACATCTTTTGTAGTGTAAAGTAAAGAATGGAAACAAGTTTGGAATGCTAATGTAGTACCCATAATAAAACATTTCTTTTGGAGAGCACTATCAGGTTCCATATCTTCACTTGAAAATTTATATAAAAGAAGGTTTGTTCCTAATCCTTCTTGTATATTTTGTGGTGAGATTGAAACTACTGAACATGTTTTGTTGCATTGTGAGTAGGTTTCATGTGTGTGGCTTGGGGTGGGGGGAGGGTGGGCTAGGGTTACGAATTTCAAGAAATCAAATTGTGTCCTTAGTATTTTAAGGTTTTCCTTTGATATTGTTGATCATGGCAGACAAAATACTTTGTACTTTAGGTGTTATGGTTGTAGACACTCCATTTTTTCCCATTGTAGATCCATCTCTAGTTTAGAAACCTTTTTTTTTTAAAAGGCCAAAATATGAAAAAAAAAATCCAAAAAAAAAAACTAAAAAATCACAAAAAGCATCTGTGGTTCAAAATTGTTTCTAGAGTTAAAATAATTATTTGTAATTTGACTAGATTAGAAATTTTAGATGAAATTAGACATTTATTGAAAATTAGTTTTTCTAGCCCATGTTCGACTGGCTTGCTCTAAAATATTTTGAAAATTCACTTTTCCATACAATCATGGTTTTAAACTACTCTTCAATTGGAGTTAAAATGAACATTTTAAGACTTGAAATTTCAAATAAGAGTAAAAACCGAGATCTTAATTCGATCAAATTAGAAAAATTTGAAAATATTTTGATCATATGCTTATTAGACTTTACATTTTATCAAAGAGCATGGTGTTATTTTTATTTTTTTTTACAAAGTCAAACAATTAGTTAACCCTTATTTCGAGTATTTAAAAAAAAATGGAAATAGAAAAGAAGATCAATAAGTCGATAAGGAAAAATGTAATAAAGAAAAGGAGGAAAAAAAAAAAAGAAGAGAATTAGTGACATGTGTCACCACTAGTTGGAAGGTGCCACAAGGCACCCATTTTCGAGTGTCACGTGGCAATAAATGGTACGAGGGGTCAAAGGGTTGACCCCTTCCTCCTTCCTTCTTCTTGCTTGTTTTGATGAATAGAAAATAGGAAACATTGGGTTCTTTTTAGGAAACTAACCTTACTTTTTATACTTGATTTTGTACATCATTTATTGATTGAATATCTTATAAAAATATGGAAATGAAAGCTTGGGAAGTCTCCCATTTGGGAAAGTTTATTTTATGGATTATTATTAAGGAAATTGTGATGAATAAAATAACAAAATCGAATGTCCAATAAATACCCATTTAGCACACCATTAATAAATCAAGCAATTTTAAGTAGTTTCCTCACAATAATCCGTAATAAATCCATATAAAGTTGGAAATCACATCCCCATGAGGTAAATAAACATTAATTTCCCCTAATCTTCCATAAAATCGTGATTAATTAAGGCCAATTTAGGAACAAATTTGAAAAATGAACTTGAGTGCCATTAATGAAGAAAATTTGAATCTTGATGATTTTCTTAAGGACAAGTATGGGCATTAGGCTATAAATAAACTCCTCATGCATTCAAGGATATTATGTTAATTTCCCACTCTAGGAAGTTCTAAATGTAAACCTACTCTCTCTTTTTTATTTCTCTCACTATAGAGAAAATTGATCAAAGAAAATTCTTTGGAACATTCTACTCATGTTTAAAAACAAAGCCTAAGCTTTGATTTCATCCAATTTCATGGGGTTTGATCAATTTTGAGAAGAAAGGTTGGAAAAAACTATGTTGAAGTTGTTGTGTAGTGGGTTGATCTTGTTTGAAAAATCGAAGGGGTAATGCTTGGGTTTTCTATAAATTGATATGGATCTTTTGAAGTCAACGTCTTGGGAATCTAGAGCCACCGACCACACTTTGAGAACTAGTAGGATACCACCCAAACCTACTAAGCTTCGTCTATTGCTCAGGTAAGTTCTTTACCTTATTCTTGTGTTCATAAGCTTGTTCATATGAAAAAAAAAAATGAAAATTCTAGAAAAATATAAAAATGATGATGAGCATGTTTTGATCTTGTTTTGTTGTGTTCTCATGAATCTAATATATTTGTAATAATTATTTTTGATGTTACATGATTATGAAGTCATTAGCATGTTATGTTACTAGGCTTTAATTCTTAATAGTCATGTTATGTTAATTATTTAGTTGCTATGTTGATAGACTTTACTAATATGTCCTTATTAATTTTTGCATGTTAGCATATGTATAATAATATAGTTTTACACTAAATATTTTGTGATAGGTTTGATTATGTTCATTTTTGCTTGTGGGCTTTAATTATGTTTTCAAATAAAGATGGGCCTTTCTTTTCCCAAACTTTTTTTTACAAATAAAGTGTTTTTCATAAATAAAAATAAATAAATAGGCCTTTTGAAAAGAAAAATTAGGAATTTCTTTAGGATTTTTCAAAAGTGGACTAAAAAACCTATTTTCCCCAAATTAATAAAATTTAATGAACTTGGAGTGAAAAGAGGTATTCAAAAAATGAAATAAACCAACACACTAAAATTTTCATCAATTGAGAACTATGTGCGCTTGATCTTGCTCTATAGGTACATAGGCACTTTGGGCCACCAAAAATAATAAAAATACTTGTTTTCCCCCTTTTTTCCTTTTAAAAAAAAAATAAAAAGCCTAATTTATTTGAAAATATATTTAAGGCCCATTAAGCAATTTCATAGGCCTCTTTATTGGAAATTTTGTATTTTAATAAGTTAGCCTCCTAACTCAAGGTTTTTTGGTTTCTATTTTTTAAAAGTATTTTTTTTTAGAAAAATCTATGGATCAGTAGCTGAAATTAGGGTTTATCCTCCCATGGACCTTAATTTCACTTTTTTCCTCATTTTGATTAGGTGGCAACTCACTTTCAAATCGTTTTCAAAATTAAAATCTTTCTTTAGTCTGGTCAATTGGCTTACATTAAGTGAGTTGGACTTAATATAAATTGAGAAAAGATAAGAGAGAAACTGAACTTTTAACTTGACAATGGTCATGACGTGACCTTACCATTTGATGAGCAACATATTTGCATGGGCATATATTCTCCAAACTATGTCAAGATTCAGGAGTATATGAAGTTGTCATATAAATTGCTTCAAGGAGTTTATGAATCTTTTGTATGGGTTGATTTGGTTAATTGAGAAGGAAGACCTCACAACCCAGGGAGGTATAAATCCTCTAAGCCAAAAGATTTAGCTCTCGGATTGTTTCATTATGTATGGGCGAGGGGTTTTATTGGAAGGAAGAATAATTAGGGAGTAATAAATGAGAGGCACATCTTCTACTTACATAGAATAGCTGAATGATACATTATGAATTTGGGTGTCAAGATGACTTTCTTTTTCAGGAGCCAAGCTATCGAATGACGTTTTGGTTTCATTTTGTAGGTCCCTTCATCACCAAGCTAGCTAGAAATACTCCTTGTTCTCATGACCTTCCATGTATGTAGGTAATGGATCCTCTTATGCCACTGAGTCATGAGTCTATTGTGGCCATAAGAGTACCTCCTGTACTTGAGGTCTACTCTTTGAGCCAATCAGAGAGGCAACATTTGCATCATCTTAGTCGTAACCCAGATCATCTTCTTCAATATTCATAAGATTAAGAGGATGATAAGGGAAATACCAAAGAAATGAGGATTTTTTACACATGAGGTAGATCGCATTGAGGTCAAGGTAGATGCCTTCCTTGCCCAATATGGTACCCAGCCACTACAGTCACCACTTATGCTAACACCCGACTTAGATGAGAAGATTGAGGAGGGTGAGGATGAAGAGGAAGAGAGGAGGATGAGGATGAAGAGTAATTTTTTCCTTTGCATTTTTATTTTTCGAAAGACTTGGTTGAGTTTTTTTTCTTTCTTTCTTTTATGACTGTATGCCCTAACTTATCTACTAATGCTTTTATTTTAGATAACTATTTAATCTTTTGATGTTTTGTGAGTTTTGCAGGGTATTAACATTTAGGTACATGAATTAGTAGTCTTTTATTTAGTTATTTTATCTACTTAACTTCTTCTTCTTTTTTTTTTTTAATTTCATAGTTAGCTTGTTTTGTTAGTTACAAAGAAAACCTCAAGCTTAATTGAGTCGATGGAATTTAAATCTTGGACTTCAGAATTTTTCTTTAAGATCAAGGCAAAAATTTGAGAAGTCCTAATTCTTTTTCCTTTTAATTTTCTCCTACTTTTGATTTTTTGAGTTGCTTTGTTATTATGTACATTGAGGACAATGTACAACTTAAGTGTGTAGGGGTGAAGGATACGTTGTGTATGCTAACAATTTAGATACATACTTAAGCTTTTGAATTTTTCTTAAATTTAAGCAAGCAAAAATTTTTAGAATTTGCCCAAATCCTTTATGAATTTATAACACTTTGCTGAATTTAAGTCATTAGACTTATATCTAGAAATATGATAGATATAAACGGGTTAAGGATTAGTTATTTTGATTTCTAAGCTTAATTCTAGAGGATAGTTATCTATCCTTCTTTTTCAAAATTTTTTAGATTGGATGAACAAATGAGATTTATCCTTTGAAAGTCTTGTGAAAAATCAAAGTAATTAGAGGTATTAATTAAATAAATTGAATTAAGAAAGAGTTAGTAAAGATAGATCTTGGTCCCTCACAAGATCAAGACTCTTTCTAGTTACTAATTGGTAAAAAGGAAATTTAATTAAAATTGTTATGGATAGGCTTTAGTCCTTTAGAAGAGCAAGGTGCCTTCCTACTAACAACTACTAAATAATTAAAATGGCTAAATTAGTAAGGATCGGCCTTGATTTATCAGAAGAGCCAGATTCTTTCCCATTGCTAATCAGCTTTGATAAAGAAATTGAACTTAAAAATCCTCCTAATAAAAATTGAAAGAAATAGACAGATGATAACGAATTGATGTAACATGCATCCAATTTAGGTTTTCATAATAAAAATTAGTTAAGGGAAGATTCGCCTGCTCTCGAGTTAGAGTGGTAAAAGTTTGATGGCAAGTAAAAGCTTAAGTGTAATGGTATTTGATAACGTACAATTAACATACATATTATATAGTAATTTTGTGTATTTTTGTATATTAATTCGGTTGATTTCATAGTTATTTAGAGATCTATTTATTTAATTTTCATTTTTAGGGACTTTAGGTGGCATGTGATGAATTTTCAAGGATATTTGTCAAGTTTTAAAGCTTATTTGGACAAAAGCATTGATCAATGAGTTAGAGTGGAAGGATTTTGAGCAACAAATAAGGTCCAGTAAACAACACGATTGAAGATCACAGCCGTAGTTTATGCCAGTGTACCCCTCATCATCAATTTCAATCGAATTTTGAAGATTTCAAACGAAATCCAAGAGCACGCCCAAACTCCATAACCATGTACCTTGCTTGGACTTGTCATGATTTGCGAATCTTCTATTTTTATTGGGTTTTCTTTGTAAATCTAGGTCCAACTCCTATATATAGATGTCTAAGCCTAGTTTTAAAAGGAAAGCCCCCTTAGGTAGAGTCAAAGCTAAATGATATTAGGGATTTCTCATCCTTACTCTATTATTTTCATCATGTTATTGCTTTAAATTATTCTTAGTAAATCGTTATTGAGCACTAGTTGTTATTCTAACATTTTCTTTTATTCAATCAATGATATTACCTTTGAAGATTTAGTTACATGTTAATATTTTTATTGAATTAGCATTTATCTAGGTTACTAGTTTGATGTTTAAACTTGTTGTTGAGATGCGGGTCATTCAACGAACAAATCTATGTAATTAGAAAGAATTAAGTATGCTAAGAACGACCAAACTAATGGTAAGATCCAGGTCCTTCAAGCGATACTCTATTCAAAAGTGAATTAAGTAGAGCATGTATTAAGATTAGGAATTAATAAGAGATGCGAGTCTGGTTGATTCAAATTAGGTATTCCCATTATCTAAAGAGTAATTGAGATTGAAAATTGTATAAAACTAGGTAATAAATAACAATGGTTTGCTAAAGATTATGTATTCTTCAATTTAATGAATCATGCTTGTTTTATTTCATTTAGTTTTGCTATTTTTAATGGTTCTTGTTTTTATTTTATTTATTGTTTTTTATTTATCTCTATCTTTTTAATCAAATTTATCTGAAATTGTTAAGTTAGATAATTGGTGATCTGAGGTAAATTACCAGTAATCTAGGGTTCTCACATTCATGGTTCCTTATGGGATCAACACTTGGACTTACATAAGTTTTGTCTATATTATAACTTGACCAGGTACAGTTGCTTGACGTATGACGTATGATGTATGAACCACCATTCAATCATTTTTGTAGTGGTGGATCGCATTTGGAAGTAGTCATTTAGGTGCATTAGAGTCTTACTTCATTGCTTCTAAGGTGGCCTCTATACCTTTGCATATAGTTGTGAAACTACATAGATTTCCTATATCAATAGTTTTGGATGGGGGCCCAATTTTTGTTAGCAAATTATGGGAGGAACTTTTCAATTTAATTGGCATAAAACTATCAATGAGTATAGGAAATCATCCTTAATCAGATGGACAATCAAAAGTACCAAACAGAGTCTTACAACAGCATTTGAGGGGATATGTGATGGAACATCCATAGGATTTGTGAAATTCTTAGCATGGGCTGGATTTGCATATAACACTTCTTTTCATCAAGGTACCTAGACTGTTCCATTTGAAGTAGTTTATGGTAGGAAACCAGCTGTTATCCCATCTTATATACATAACACCTCAAGAGTAGAAGCAATGGAGTATGACCTATTAACTAGAGATGAAGTTTTGTGGACATTGAGGTAAAATTTGTTAAAGGCATAATAGAGAATGAAGCACCATGCTAATTAGCATAGATCAGATATCAGTTTAGAAGTTTGGGACCTAGTGCATGTGAAGCTTTAGCCCTACAAGCAAGTTTCTTATAGGGACATTATAAGTTTCTTATGAGTTGGAGTTGCCTAATACTAGGAAGATCCATAATGTTTTTCATATTCCTTTGTTGAAACAAGCTGAAGGATTTACTATTCCTTCTTTGGCTCTACCATTGAACTTCATTAATGGTCATTCAATACAAGAGCTGTTGTCTATTTTAGGGACTAGAGAAATTTTGCGATATTAAGTTATGGTGCCTCTAATTCTCATCTATAGTGCTTCTACCTGAAGAGACATCTTGGGAAGACTATGAGACATTTGGATAAATCCATTCTTCTTATGACCTTGAGGATAAGGTCCTTTTCTAAAGACCAGGGAAAATGTTACAAAACGTAATAGAAAAGTATCAAGGAAACTGATTTAGTTACAAGATTTCACTTAATAACTACAGAAATAATAGATTGTAACGGACTGTAGTACCAGTATAACAAGAATAATTGAACAAAGGAAATACAAATAGAAGTACAATAAATGGGGAAATCATCTTGAACCTTTTGAGAAAATACTTTGTCTCCTTTCTAATTTTTTTTTTAGAGTGTAGTAAGCTTGAAATCACTAAGTAACTCGCAAAGAGCAAAGCAAAGAAGTTTTTAGCTAACTTATTAGTATAAGATCTGAAAGAATTAATCACTAATTAAGAGTAAACATGAGAGACTTGTGAGTTTTTAGGGTTTGCATAATACACTAACAACAAACCTTAAGAGGGAGAGTATGAGAGAGATAAAAATTTCATCTAGATAAGTAAGAAGAGAGAATTCAAGAGACATAGAATGGTCCTTATCTATGTTTTGGCATATTATGGTTGAACGTGGGCTTAGGCATTAATAGATGGTGCGAAAAAGAAGGAAAAATTAAAAAAGAAAGAGGAATAGTGAGAGTAAAAAGACAAAGATAAAAGGAGAACATGAAAGAGAGAAAATAAACTTAAAATAATTAATTAGAAAAATGTTATAATATAAAAATATATTATTGCTCCTTTTTTTGTTTCTTTTTATCCAAGTAATTAAAGCACGTTAAAAAAAAATAATTTCTTCTTTTTTAGAAATTAGCCTAAAAAATATATTTGATGAAAATTGTGTTATCTAATTTTTTTTTTCTAAATGATCGGTTTATTTTATTGTCATGTCAAAAGAAAGAAATAATATAATGTATTACATCATATAAGTTAATTTCCTATTTTCCTTTTTCATATTTGAAATGTTGGCATATGTTTTCAAATTTCATGTCATGGAAAATTTTAGTTGTATAGAAATTACCATATACTGTATTTGATTATTCAAATAATCAGTTAATTTTATTATATAATATACATACCATGTGAAAATCATATAAAGATTAATCATACCAAGGTATGTCCATTTTGAGTTTTGTCTTTAGGAAACTACTTTAGCAAGAACATGGTTTACGTTTCTTTTTCTCCACTTATATTTTAAGGAAAACACAGAAATCGTATGGTTCTTTTAAATATGATCGAGTCTAAAATACATCCTACGTTGTTTAAAATCTATAATAATAGTTTATATATCTTAATTGATGAAATTTAATAGATCATGTATACATAAATCTTTAGCGGTTGTGGTTTCCATTTAAAGTAAGTTTGTTTAGATTGTTTATTGTTGTTGATATATAGATAAAAAAGCAATATTATGAAATTAAAAAAAGGTGAGAAACACTATAAGTCTCTCAAATTTACCTCCTTGACATCATCTATACCTATATAATGTGAGTTTAGCCATGATTGCATAATAATCTTGGAAAAGGAAAGAAGAAAAGAGAAATAACGGTGAAGGAATTAAGACAAGTCCCTATTATAATATTTGTTTTGTCAGTTACCATAACAAATGTAGCAGTAGTTGTATTAGGCGACGATAATGATCCAATTCCTACAGACAAGTAAAAAATAAATGCATGGCTCAGAAACAATGTAAAGCCATTAGAGTCTCGAAAAGGCAATATAGACCTAACCTTTGAGACAATTGAATCTAGTCCAATCGTGACTAAGTTTGCAAAAGATGTAAGCGGAAAATTTAAGACTCTTTAAGGAAGCCATCAATAGCATTCTTGTTGGGAACAACAAACGAGTCATCGTATACATTAATCTTGGAGAATATGTTGAGAAGGTTAGGATTGATTGAACTAAGCCTTTTATCACCCTTTATGGAGTACCCAACAATATGCCAAACTTGACATTCCATGGCATTACTCTTGAATATGGAACTGTTGACAATGCCACCTTAATTGTCGAGTTTATTTCAAAGCGATTAATATCGTTGTTAAGGTATCTATTCCCCAATTCTCATATAAACCTTCTCTAACAAGAAGTTTATTCTTCTTAACTTACTTCCACTTATATTTTCATATTTTAGAATTCTACACCAAGACCTAGTGGCAAGAAACTTAATGAGCAAGCGGTTACTATTAAAGTTTCTAGTAACAAATCTACACTTTACAATTGCAAATTCATTAGCTTCTAGGATACTCTTTTAGATGATCGGGGATTCCATTTCTTCAAGGATTGTTACATTGAAGGTACGGTTGATTTCATATTTGGATTTAGCACATTGCTTTATGTGGTATGTCATCTTATATGCATATATTTATAAATTCTAGAGAATTGCAATATCTAAAGAGATATACGAATGTAAAAAATGCATTGCAACTATTTTTAATCATTGTTATATGATCAATATAAAATATGCAAAACATGCAAATAAATGTTGTTGGAGACGGCGGAATTACATTTATAACAATACAAGCAAGGGAGAGCAATAAAGAAGACATCGGTTTTTCATTTGTGCAATGCAAGATATTTGGAACTGGTAATCATGCATACCTAAGAAGAGCTTAGAAGAGTAGTGCAAGAGTAGTCTTTGCATATACTGATATGACCTCTGTCATCTACCCCACTGGTTGGTCGGATAATAATAGGGTAAATCATGTTGCGAACTTCGATGAATACAAGAATACGGGAGTAGGATTCAAACCAGAAGGGCAATTTAAATATGCAAAGTAGATAATTGAAGCACAAGCTAAACCTTTCCTTACATTGTAAATTTAAATAGCTAGAAACAGAGGTTGAGATCGATGATACATACAAAAGCCATGAATTTTTTTGCTATTATACAAGTCTCTTTAGATGATGGATAATCAAAGTAGTTATTTTTAATTCCTTCTCTCCATTATCTATATTGCCCTAATGCATATAAATGGTATAATATAGAATATCCAGTAATTAAATTGGGCTACGACTTTAACCATATTTGACTTACATAGTCTAGTCAATCCTCAATGCTTGCGTAACTTATTGCTAAACCCCAATCTTTACTATCTTTTTCATTGCACTTGTTGATATGAAATGACAATTGTTAAGATATATTGAAAACAGTACTCATTGTAATCATTTTACTCAAGTTTATGTTGTTACAATATAAAATATAAGCTAAGTTTATGAGAGCATGAAAATGATGCCCCTAAGACTAATTAAAAAATGTGTATAATGATAATATAGCACATATGAGAATCTCAATCCAATATATCTAATAAAGTTAATTGTGTAAATTGTTAGATGGAATATAAAATTTTAGACCCATACTTAGTACGATTTAAGCCATTCTCGTTTGACATAGAGAGGGTATTTAAACCATACGGTTAGATGCACAAAATACCTTTTAAATTTGTGAATATGAAAAATGAATAGAGTAAAGACTTATTGTAGCTTATATACTATTCTGCTTGCAACAAAATTAATTAGGTAGAATATATTTGGAATAGTAATAAGATATGCTATTCTAAGAAATTAAGTATGTACGTACTATTATCTTCTAGTGTCATTGGACATATAAATGTCTAAAGAGTACATCAATATTGAGCAATATATTGTCCAATTTACATTTATCCAAGTAGATGGAGGAATGGATATTTTATCCATTTTGGTGGGTACACAAAGTTAATGTGGATTTTGGATTTGATCTTCTAATCATTTGAGTACACCGCATTAAGTTTAGCATCATCACTCACTTTTCTATATAAATACACATAAATAAACTCTAGATGTGAAACTTTGTTTACATGTATTATTACAGAGCATATTGGCTTTGCTGCCTTCAAATGAAACCTTATCTAAGATTATTATCAATAAGATTGTTAGGTAATAAAGAAATTAATCAGATAAGCATGAGTTACTCATCCTCTTTTAGATTATGAAGCAAAATTTCTTGTCTACTTAGTTGAGATAAAACATAACTAGTAAGTGTTGGCCATTATGTAAGTTAATAAATAGAATATATCACGAAGATTGAGTTAATTAATTGGATTATAACTATTTAACATATTATGAACCAATCAGAATATCACAAACAAAGAAATTCGGTGAAAAAACCCCAAGACTTACAGTAAAATTAGAAAAACAATAAAAAAGTAACTCAAGTGATTAAAATAAGAAGGATAATTTGGATATTTAATATACGCAAGTTTTAAAGATTAAAGCTTAGAAGAAATATGAATAAACTATAATTTTAACCTTAGCATGTGTGTGTCTGTATAACTTATCAGATCCCTTGTGAGAAAAATCTAGATAATATATTCTTATACTAGCTCATTATATACATATATATAATGGTGATGATTATCAGATTATCTTCATATATACTAATTAAATAGTAAGTATTACAATTCTTACTTGTTATTGATTTATATTCCTAATAAATACATTATAATAATATAGATGTTTCAATAATTAAGTGTTTTCTCTCAGTGCTTCCTCAATGGTGATTCTTAGCACAAGTTACCATAAGGTGACTTAAAAATAAGTCTCAAAAACACATTTACTTTCTGGTAGCATAATTAGATGGAGAGTAAATTGATTCTAAAAAGTTCAAAAAGTTGGTAGGTACAATATACTACTAGAAGGTAGCTATAAATTTTTAGAAAGACTTATTATTATTATTATTTTGCTAACTATGGGAGATGGAGAGATTCGAACCTTAATCTATCCCAATAAAAGACTAATCGCAATGCCACTAGGCTATAGAAGCCATGGCAGTATGACTTATTTTTAAGTAGCCTAATAGCAACTTATTTATGTGCTCTCTCTTTCTTTCTTGGAGTCTTTATCACTTGCTCAACTTTTCCACATCTTAGTCCCTCTCATAAGCTTGATTTCACTCTCTACTTGCCTTTATCTCTCTCTTTAGGCATATATCCTCCTCTCTCAAATTATCATTCTTTCCATGGTCTTTCCATTTTGTTCCAAAGACTCTCTCTCTCTCTCTCTGCGCCCCCCCCCCCCCTCTCATACATACAATCTCTCTCTTCTTAGCATGCTCTCTCTGCTAGCTCCTATAACTCTTTAAAATACACCCTTTCATACACATTTTCATTCTCTCTCTCTCCATCTTTGATTATAGCACCTTTCTTCAATAATGAGCTTGGCAAATCCAACAACAAGCACATTTCAGAAACACCTTGTTTTCTACTACATTCTTGAATAAGAATTTCACCTTAGATAACCTTTCCACCATGACATCAATTGTCAACCTTCGCTTTTATCTCTCATCCATTATTATTACTTCCCTTGTTTTAGTGATTGCATTGGAAAATCTCTTCTATCACTCTTGATCCTCTAGAATCATTCTCCTTTGCCTCAATCTCTTGTCTTAATTAAAGTTCTACAATTGTTGAAATTAGTTAACAAGCTAATTGGAGCTTCAATTCCTTATCTATAACTTTGGCTTCAACTAGTGATTGTTCTAAAGTTTCGATTGTAGAAGAATTGGAGAAACACAATGCTGCTATGCCGATCCATTAGCGATGTTTGCAGCTTCAATATGTCATCTAGTCATCTTGCCGACCTAACTTAGTCCCTAATTATTAATCAAGTCGGTAAGCAACCATTCCCAACTTATCTAACACCTTGTATGGCCTATAGTATTTAGCTACCGGATTTTGGTTATAACATATCCTCAAACTCTCTTGTATCTACGGTTGTAGTTTTAGCAACATCCAATCCCTTATGTTAAAACTTCTATTAATCATTCTCTTGTCAACATGTTGCTTCATGTGATTTGGTGTTCTGTTTAAGTGAAATTTCAATATCTGGGTTGCTTCCTCTTGACTTTGTAGCATAATGTCCACATGGCATTTGTTGAATCTCTTGGAATATAAGGTAGGTATATAGGTTGAGGGTACTCTTGTAAGATCTCAACGGGTGTTTTCTTAACACTAATAAGATAGTTCGTTATAGCACCACTTTGCCATTGTTAAATACTAATATGACCTCTTAGGATTGTCACTAGTCACATATCGAAAGTAGATTTTGCAAAATATTTATTAGCAATCCTAGTTTAGCCATCAATTTTTGGGTGATAGGTCCTTGATACCTTCAATTCAACTCCTTCTAATCGAAATAATTCCTTTCAAAATTGATTATTAAGCATAGGGACTTGTTCACTTGTTCAACTTTTGGGTAATCCATGTATATTATATACACTGCCTAAATAAATCTAGGTAACTTAGGGTTTTGAGCAAGGATGAATAAGAGCTAATAAGTGTGCGTGCATACTTAGGTGATCCACTAATACCATAATCACTTCTCACCATTAGAATTATGAAGCCCCTCTATGAAATCCATATTTATATTAGCTCAATAAGTGCTAGAGATAGGTACAAGTTACGATAACATTAGCATCACATCATTTTCAAATTTATGCTAGTGGCATACTTCATAATTTCTCTCATGTTATCTCACATCATACTCTAACTTAGGCTAATAAAAGACATCAATGACCATCTTTTATGGTGTGAGCTTATGGGTGACCCCCAACTACCCCATTATGGTACGTCTTTAGCAATTTTTGCCTAAACTTTACTAATGGTCCCATCACTACTCTTCCTTTTGCCTCATACCATAGTTTAGAGTCAAATGTTTACGTTGTCACCCTTCCCTTAGCATCTTCTAGATATCTCAGTAGCCTCTAGGAAGTTCTTAACATCGCTTCAACTCTTTAACCAACTTCAATGATGTTACTATAAGAGTTTATTAAGTTCAAATAAACCCAATCAAGTCTTGAAAGAGCATTGGTATCCAAATTTGCTTACTAACTCTTATATCTAATCTCATAATCCATGCCAAGAAGCTTAGTTAGCCATCTATATTGGTTTGGTGTAACCAATCTTTGTTCTAGTAAGTGCTTCGAGCTTTAGAGGTTCGTTCTAATCATAAAGTGTTGCCCAATTAAGCAATAGTGCCATCTCTCAACAACAAATACAAGAGCTAGTAGCTCTTGGTCATAGATCACTAATGCTTGTTGTCTAATTGGTAACATCTTGCTAAGATGGCTATTAGATGGTAGCCCTGCATAGAGACAATCCCTACTCCACTCCACTTACATTGATTCCTACTACAACTCCTTATTGTAATATGGTAATATCAAAATCAATGAGCTCATTAAGACATATTCAAGTTTTTTAGAGGATGATTGGACTTCTTTATTCCAATCGAAACCGTTTTTCTTTAGTAGTAATGAAAGAAGCATATAATGACACTATATCCATGAATAAACCACTTCCGATACTTGATAGCCTTAGAAAACCCCAAAATCGCCTTAATGTTTTAGCTTATGCCAATTTAAAATTGATTCGATTCCTTTAAGATCAGTATCAACACCAACTAGTAAAAATGTAACCCAAATATTTTATCTGAATAGTTTTAAAAATACACTTAGACCTCTTGAGAAAATGTTGTTCATGCATCAAAAACTGTAAAAATTATTTGCAAATATTGCCCACGTTCCTCTACAGTAAGCAATATACTATGCTATTATAAAAAAAGAATAAGAAAAACTTTCATAAGTGTGCTTTGAAAATGTGGTTCATGAGACCTTAAAAAGTCGAAGGTACATTAGATAAGCCAAAGGACATGAAGAACTCATAGTGCATTCATTTCCACTTGTTTGTTGTTGCTAGACGATCGAAGGTGAGCACTTCAAATTTGATTGGACAATTGAGGGGCTATGCATATTAATGGTCAATATGAAGAGATTAAAAGATGAGGAATGGAGATTTAAATTCAATATTTGATGAAGATGGATGGATTTAATGAAGTTGGAGTTGATTTGGCAAATGGATATGCATCGATCAAAGAAGATTTGAGAATATAGAAAGATTTGAATTTATTTATATGGTAACAATCTAGTAATGGAGAAGCTATGGCATGAGAATATGCATCTTTAGCTTATTTCTTCTTTGTGTCAATTTAATATATATATATATATGTATATATATATATATTTATATATGCTAAGTTACGTGTTCAGTTGGGGGAAAATAAGATGAAGGCACATGAAACTATTGGGGAACATTAAAGCATCACCAATTTCTTGGCATGATCCATGTAAGACAATATTTGTGTACTGTAAATAAGATAAGGACATGGAATGTCTTTTTATTATTGAATCCATCTTAACTTTTAGGAAGGAATCCTATTACTTGATTTTAAGTAATATGATTCCCACTGAATTGTAATTTGGTGTCAAATTACAAAGTGAACAGGGTAATAAAGAAAAAGAGGAAATGGAATAGCCATTTCATGTGAATAAGCAATAAGTGTTTTATATATGAAGCCCGTGAGATAGTTGTGCTATTCTAACAATAGCTATAGCAATAGCATCAGCAACAGCAATAACAACAACATTAGCAGTCGCAGCAACAACAACAACAACAACAATAATAATTAGAGTAACAATCTCCCAAAAACTTGCTAAAAAGGAAAAAGGAAAGGAGAAGAAAAAAAAAATAATAAGAATTGGTAAATTGTGTAGAGAATACCCTTGAAAATTTTTATAATTACATGGATACCCTTGTTTTTTGAAATTAAGCACTTACACCCCTCAGATAAGTGGTAGGGCTTGATAGGCTTTTACTATATATTAAAATTTTAAAGAATAAATTATGAAGTTCTAGAAATAAAATTGGCTAATTGTCATAATACTGACTAAATTATATACTACATTATTTTATGGATATATGAATTCATAACCTCATAACATATTTTTAATTTACAATTTGTTACACCACATGGAAAATCTTAGACTTCAAAGCTCAAATACGAAATATAATACTATACAATTCATGCAAAGCCAATAGATCCTTTTATCTATACTAGTAAACAAAGTATAGCACATTTCAATTTTTTGAAAATAGTTTTTTTTTTTTTTTTACTCATTGGTTCAAAATAATAAAGATAACATATATATGTGATTTTAATCGTAGTCATTGGATCATAAATCATCAAAGATGAAATATTTCTCTAAATTAGTTTTCGTACAACAAATTTATGAGACACATAAAGCTAACGAAAAGACCAAAAAGCTAAGAAATCCATCAAAAGGATCAACTTGAATGTTCTTAAAAAGGATTAAGTTTAAGTTACATCATTACATCATACTTACATGCCTCCTTGAAATGAAAATTAAATTGGAAAATTGTAAATAATATCCTATAGAAGTATCAAATTTAAATACTGATTTTATTAATAATCGGGTAAATATATGTTTAAATATTATCAATAAAAAATGCATATTATGAAAATTTTTTTATTCCAAATAGTAAAGAAAAAAAGTGGGCCCTATACCTATTTTAGGGATGTAAGTGTTCAATTTAAAAAAAAAGGGGGGTATTATTCCAATTATGAAAATTTTCAAGGTGTTTCATATAATTCACCCAATTGTAAAAGCAATTGAAGGAACATCAAATTTAGTAAAATCATGTCAAATGAATCATCTTTCTCTCTCTCTCTCTCTTGCCCCTACATCTAATTATGGCAGTTTTCGAGAACTTGGTTTTTGAATATGTTGATGAACAATTGATAATGATAACATCATTTCCTATAGGTAGAATTACATATTCATAGTAACAAAGCAATCTATTCACATTGTTTGTATTAAACTTATGATTCATGCACTTGGTTACATGTTAGACATGAAGCATTTTTATCTGTTGTTTTTCCATTTCTCATGAAGTTCGCACCTACCATGTTGTGTCCATCTTTTGTTCCTCTATCTATTGTGTAAAACTGTTGTCTCTTGGTTGTTACTCGCTTTTATGTTAGTCTACTATTTGTTGTTTATTTGTTTGTCTTTATTTTTCCTCTAACTTCTTCAGATTTATTTTTGCCATCAATTTGTCCCTCCTTTCCTTTGTTCCAGTTGTGTTTGTCATTTTCTACCTTTACAAGAATGCATATTGGTGCCTGTTTAAGTAAGGGACTAATTCACTTGATGGTCTTGAAGAATTTTCTTAGGACATTATATATCTAGAAGAAAAAAATAGAAATAGTGAATGGCAATGAAGTTCTTATGATTAGAAGGATCATATTAGATAAATCTCCTAATAAGAGTGGTGCAATGAATGTCCAAAAGCATGCTTAGAAGGAGTTTGGAAATGTGTGAATTTTGGCCATTAGTGAGAATCTTTTTCTTTTTGCTTTCAACAATTATGAAGTAATGTAGAAGATAGGAATGAAGGGCTTTGGAGTGTTATGGGACATTGTCTAGTGTTAGAAGAGTGGAGAAGTGATCTGCAAATTGAAGATGTGACTTTGGATATACTACAGTTTTGGTTTCAAATCCATGGTTGACAATTGGACAATTTGTCAAGTGCAAATGCAAACAACTTAGGAGCCATGACTGGACTGGTGGTTAGAGTGGATCCTATTATTAGAATGGGATGTGTAGAAGCTTTTTGCATGTTAAAGTTTAGGTTGAGAGTAGTAAACTCCTGAATTTAGGAATTTGGATCACTCGAAATAGTGGAAGTCAATATTGGGTAAGCTTTAAGTATGAGAGATTATTAGAGTTTTGCTTTGACTGTAGAAAGCTTGGTCATTTAAGTTGTAGTTGCTCTTTTCAAAAGGATTTAGAGGAGAGGTTTGGGCCACATATGGGAGCTTTTCCTTTGAGGGATTTAACTATTGATGTTAGATGGATGGAGAAGAGAAGTAACAAACACATAGATGGCATGAACTCGATGAATGACGGGAGAAGAGGAAAATGGTGACGAGATGGATCTAATGGTTATTATGGTTAATGCATCTTTGGCTTAAACTACTTTTCCCTGTTTGACAACACCTAATAAGTTTTTATCTAACCTATCGATATAAGGTCTAAAAGAATTAATTACTAACTAAGAGTAAACAAGAGGGACATGTAAGTTTTTAGGGTTTGCATAATACACTATCGATAAACCCTTAAAGAGAGAGAGTAAGGGAGAGATAAAAAAATTTGTCTAGAGATGCAAGAAGAGAGACTTTGAGAGACATAGCATGGTCTCTATCTAAGTTGTGGCATGTTAGGGTTAAACATGGGCTTAGGCTATAATAAAAGGAGCGAAAAAGAGGGAAAAAAAATTAAAAAGAAAGAGGAATAGTGAGAGCAAAAGGACAAAGATAAAAGGACAACATGAAAAAGAGAAAATAAACTAAAAATAATTAATTAGAAAAATGTTATAATATAAGAATATGTTATTGCTTCTTTTTTGTTTCTTTTTATCTAAGTAATTAAAGCATGTTAAAAAAAATATCTTCTTTTTCATAAATTAGCCTAAAAAATATATTTGATGAAAATTATGTTATCTAAAAATTGTTTTATTTTTCTTTCTAAAGATTGATTTATTTTATCATCATGTCAAAACAAAGAAATAATATAATGTATTACATCATATAAGTTGATTTTCTATTTTCCTTTTTCATATTTGAAATGTCGGCATATGTTTTCAAATTTCATTTTGTGGAAAATTTTAGTTGTATAAAAATTACCATATATTGTTTTTGATTATTCAAATAATTAGTTAGTTTTATTATATAATATACGTACCATGTCGAAATTATATAAAGATCAATCATATCAGGGTATTTCCATTTTGAGTTTTATCTTTAGCAAACTACTTTATCAAGAAATCATATGGTTCTTTTAAATATGATTAGGTCCAAAATACATCTTACATCGTTTAAAATCTCTAATAATAGTTTATATATCTTAATTGATGAAATTTATGATTTATCAATGCCATACTTAGATCATGTATACATAAATCTGCAACGATTGTGGTTTCCATTTAAAGTAAATCTTTTTAGATTGTTTATTGTTGTTGCTATACAGCCAAAAAAACAATATTATGAAATGAAAAAAAGGCGAGAAACACTCCGAGTCTCTCAAATTTACCTACCTGACGTCATCTATACCCATAAATTGTGAGTTTAGCCATGATTGCAAAATAATCTTGGAAAAGGCAAGAAAAAAAGAGAAACAATGGCAAAGGAATTAAGACAAGTCCCTATTATAATAGTTGTTTTGTCAGTTATCATAACAAATGTAGCTCCAGTTGTATTAGGCGACGATAATGATCTAATTCCTGCAGACAAGTCAAAGTTAGATACATGGTTCAAAAACAATGTAAAGCCATTGGAGTCTCGAAAAGGCAGTATAGACCCAACCCTTGAGGCAGCTGAATCTAGTCCAACCGTGATTAAAGTTGCAAAAGATGGAAGCGGTAAATTCAAGACCCTCACGGAAGCCATCAATAGCATTCCTGCTGGGAACGACAAACGAGTCATCGTACACATTGGTCCTGGAGAATATGTTGAGAAGGTCAAGATCGATCGAACTAAGCCTTTTATCACCCTTTATGGATCATCCAACAATATGCCGAACTTGACATTCCATGGCACTGCTCTTGAATATGGAACTGTTGACAGTGCCACCTTGATTGTTGAGTCTGATTATTTCAAAGCGGTTAATATCGTTGTTAAGGTATCTATCCCCCAGTTTTCATATCAACCTTCTCTAACAAGAAGAAGTTTATTCTTCTTAACTTACTTTCATGTATATTTTCATATTTTAGAATTCTGCACCAAGACCTAGTGGCAAGAAACTTAACGAGCAAGCAGTTGCTATTAGAGTTTCTGGTGATAAATCTGCATTCTATAATTGCAAATTCATTGGCTTCCAAGATACTCTTTTGGACGATAGGGGATTCCATTTCTTCAAGGATTGCTACATTGAAGGCACGGTTGATTTCATATTTGGATCCGGTACATCGCTTTATGTGGTATGTCATCTCCTATGCATATATTTGTAAATTCTAGAGAATTGCAATATCTAAATAGATGTACGAAAGTAAAAAATGTACTGCAACTATTGCTAATCATCGTTATATGATCAATATAAAATATGTAGAACACACAAATAAATGTTCTCGGAGACGGCGGAATTACATTTATAACAGCACAAGCAAGGGAGAGCAATAAAGAGGACACGGGTTTTTCATTTGTGCAATGCAACATATTTGGAACTGGCAATCATGCATACCTAGGAAGAGCCTGGAAGAATAGTCCAAGGGTAGTCTTTGCATATACTGATATGACCTCCGTCATCCACCCCACCGGCTGGTCAGATAACAACAAGGTAAATCATGCTGCAGACTTCGGTGAATATAAGAACACGGGAGCAGGATCCAAACCGGGAGGGCGAGTTAAATATGCAAAGCAGCTAACCGAAGCACAAGCTAAACCTTTCCTTACATTGTCCTACATTGTAGGTTCCAAATGGCTACTCCCACCTCCAAAAATTTAAACCACTAGAAATAGAGGTTGAGGTCGATGATATATACAAAAGCCATGAAATTTTTTGCTATTATATAAGTCTCTTCAACTAATGGAAAATCAAAGTAAATATTTTTAATTCCTTATTTCCATAAACTATATTGCACTAATGCATATAAATGGTATAATATAGAATATCTAGTAATTAAATTGGGCTACAACACTAACCATATTTGACTTACATAGTTTAGTCAATCCTTAATGCTCGCATAGCTTATTTCTAAACCCCAATCTTTACAACCTTTTTCATTACACATGTTGATATGAATGTGACAATTATTAAGATACATTGAAGAAAATCCTTGCTGTAATCTTTTTACTCATGTTTATATTGTTACAATATAAAATATAAGCTAAGTTTATGAGAGCATGAAAATGAAGCCCTTAAGACTAATTGAGAAATGTGCATAATGATAATATAGCACATATGAGAATCTCAATCTAATATATCTAATAAACTTAATTGTGTAAATTGTTAAATGGAATATAAAATTTTAGACCCATGCTTAGTATGATTTAAGCCATTCTCATTTGACATAGAGAGGGTATCTAAACCATACAGTTGGATACATAAAATACCTTTTGAATTTGTGAATATGAAAAATGAATAGAGTAAAGACTTATTGTAGCTTATATACTATTCAACTTGCAACAAAATTAATTAGGTAGAATATATTTGGAATAGTAATAAGATATTCTATTTTAAGAAATTAAGTATAAACGTACCATTATCTTATAGTGTTGTTACCCATATAAATGTCTAAAGAGTACATCAATATTGAGCAATATATTATCTAATTTACATTTTTCCAAGTAGATGGAGGGAGTGATATTTTGTCCATTTTGGTGGGTACACAATGTCCATGTGGATTTTGGACTTAGAACTTCGAATCAATTGAGTACACCACATTAAGTTTAGCATCATCACTCACTCTTCTGCATAAATACACATAAATAAACTCTAGATGTGATACTTTGTTTACATGTATTATTACAGAGTATGTTAGGCTTTACTGCCTTCAAATGCAATCTTATCTAAGACTATTATTAATAGATTTTTAGGTAATAAAGAAATGAATTGGATAAATATGAGTTACTCATCTTCTGTTAGATTATGAAGCAAAATTTCTTGGTTGCTTATTGAGATAAAACATAACTAGTAAGTGTTAGCTATTATATAAGTTAATAAATAGAATATATCATGAGGATTGAGTTAATTAATTGGATTATAGCTATTTAATATATTATGAACCAATCAAAATATCATAAACAAAGAAATTTCGTGAAAAACCCTTAGACAAACAGTAAATTCAGAAAAACAATGAAAAGGAATTTAAGTGATTAAAATAAGAAGCACAGTTTGGATATTTAATATAGGAAAATTTTAAAGATTAAAGCTTAGAAGAAATAATGAGCATACTATAATTTTAAGCTTAGCATGTGTATATGTGTGTGTATATAACTTATCAGATCCCTTATGAGAAAAATGTAGATAATATATTCTTATATTAGCTCATATTATACATATATATAATGGAGATGATTATAAGATTATCTTCATATATACTAATTAAATGGTAAGTATTACAATTCTTACTTCTTGTTGATGTGTATTCCTAATAAATACATTATTATAATATAGATGTTTTAATAATTAAGTATTCTCTCTCAATGGTGTAAGTTGCCATAAGGTAACTTAAAAGTAAGGCTTAAAAACACATTTACTTTTTGGTAACATAATTAGCTAAAGAGTAAACCAATTCCAAAAAGTTCAAAAAGTTTGTAGGTACAATATACTACAAGAAAGTAGCTATCGATTTTTAGTAAGACTTATTATTATTTTTTCGCCAACTATGAGAGATGAGGGGATTCAAACCTTGGACTATCCCAATGGAGGACCAATAGCGACTTATTTGTTGCACTCTCTTTTCCTTTTGGAGTAGCTCAACTTTTCCACATCTAGGTCCCTCTCATATGCTTGATTTCACTCTCTACTTGCCTTTATCTCTTTCTTTGAGCATTTGTTCTTGCCTTTATCTCTCTCTTTGAGCATTCATTCTCTTTCTCTCTCAAATTATAATTCTCGCCATGGACTTTCCATCTTGTTCCATAGACTCTCTCTAATGTACCTAGGAGCTCGGTCATCACTTGGGCTTACTGCAGGATGTGAGAAACAAATGGGTCTTTCAAAATATTAAAGAAAATAGAGTAAGTAGGTTGACAAATGAAATATAGTAGCTAACGTGAAGCTGCTCGGAGGATGTAACCTACCAATGAAAACAACACGACATAACACTTCACTTGATATAACACACAAGCAGATGTCAAGGTCCACCCACCACTAATCTTGAGCTATTTGGAAATATTAGATAAGAGTGTAAGAAAATGACTTGGAGAGGGGTACCTCACAAGAACCAATATATTCAATGTTAGGAATCCAAACTGTAATAATTCCAACTACAAAAAGAATAGATTATTTATAGTAAGTTCCTAGGGCAACATTACAATTAAAGAAAATTACAAAAAGGTATACATAAAAAGGGTTCCTAGTACATACAAAAAAAGGGTAAATAGGACAAATAATAAAAAGAGAAAAATAGTACAATGTCAGATGAGTTAAATAGTTGGCAGCATAACATTAGTTCCATACAAAAAGATTCTCTAATCACAACAGCCAAGTGGAATAATGTGTTGCAGTGACAAGGAGGTTGAGACAAGAAAGGGATGTCGTGAGAATAGGAAGGAGGTAGAGAGAGAAGTATACGGCTAGTAAAGAGGCTATCTTTCGTTACTTGGTAGGAAACTCTCAGCAATTGATGGTTTGATCATTCGGCACAGGGCCCTTGGCCAAGGAATAGTTGGGATTGGTACAAAAGAGAGAATAGAACATATTGTAACAATTCATAGCTCTTAGGGAGTTCAACCATCCTCCTTTTATGTACAATTTCTCGTCATTAGCAAGTTGACGAGAGAGAATTCATCTAGTGAGGGACTAAGGGTCTCTGAAGCATACGCAAGTAAGTGGGTTAGTAGTCGTTAACCCATTTCTCTCTCTCTCTCTCTCTCTCTATCTCTCTCTCTCCCTCTCTCTCTTTGTGTGTGTGTCTCTCTTTATCCCCCTTAAGCTCTCATCCATACAATCTCTCTCTTCCTTAGCATGCTTTCTTTCCTTACTCATACAACTCTCTAAAATATACTCTTTCACACACATTTTCACATACTCTCTCTCTTATTACATCCTCTATCACTATACCTTTCCTCACAATGAGCATAGCGAATCCTGCACCAAGCACTTTTCAAAAACACTTTGTTTTCTACTACGTTCTTGAATAAGAATTTCACCTTAGATAACCTTTCCACCATGAAATTGATTGACAACCTTTGCTTTGATCTCTCATCCATTATTGTTACTTCCTTATTTCGGTGACTCTTGATCCACTTGAATCATTCTCTTTTGCCTCGATCTCTTGTCTTAATTAAAGTTCTACAGTTGTTGAAATTAGTCAATGAGCCAATTGGAGGCCCAATTCCTCGTTTACAACTTTGATCTCATCTAGTGATTCTTCTGAAGTTTAAGTTGTGAAAGAATAAGAGAACTACAATGCTGTTATGTCGATCTATCGGCAATGATTGTAGCTTTGATGGGTCATCTAGTCATCTCGCTGACCCAACTTAATCCCTAATTGTTAGTCAAGACGGTAAGCAACCATTCTTAACTTATCTAGTACCTTGTATGGCTTATAGTATTTTGTTGCAAGATTTTGGTTGTGGTACATCCCCAAACTCTCTTGTATATGCGGTTGCAATTTTAGCAACATCCAATCCCCTATCATAAAACTTCTATTAATCATTCTCTTGCTAACATGTTACTTCATGCAATTTGGTGCCCTGTTTAAGTGAAACTTCAATATCTACGTTGCTTCCTCTTGACTTTGTAGCATAATGTCCACAAGGCATTTGTTGAATATCTTGGCATATAAGGTAGGTATATAGGTAGGGGTTACCTGTATAAGATCTCAAGGGGTGTTTTATTAGCACTAATGTGATAGTCCGTCATACTATCACTTTGCTAGTGTTAAATACTAATTTGACCTCTTAGGATTGTCATTAGCCACATATTTAAAGTAGATTTTGCAAAATATTTATTGACAATCTTAGTTTAGCCATCAATTTGTGGGTGATAGGTCCTTGATACCTCCAGTTCAACCCCTTATAATCAAAATAATTCCTTGTAGAATTAATTATTAAGCATGGGGTATCAATCACTTGTTTGATTTTTGGGTATTCCATGTATATTATATACACTGCTTAGATAAATCCAGGTAACTTGGGGTTTTGAGTAAGGATGAGTACGAGCTAAAAAGTATACATACTTACTTAGGCAATCCACTCTCACCATAATCCCTTTTCGCCATTAGACTTTTGAAGCCCCTCTATGAAACCCATATTTGTTTTAGCTTAATAAGTCTTAGAGATAGGCAAAGGTTGCAATAACATTAGCTTCGCAACATTTTCAAATTTATGTTAGTGGCATACTTGACAATTTCTCTCATGTTATCTCACATCATACTCTAACTTAGGCTAATATAAGACATCAATGACCATCTTTTATGGTGTAAACTTGTAGGTGACCCTTAACCACCCCATTATGGTACGTCTTCAGCAATTTTTTCTTGAACTTTACCAATAGTCCCACTACTACTCTTCTTTTTTCCTTATACCACAATTTAAAGTCAAATGTTTACGTTATCATCCTTCCCTCAGCATCTTCTAGATATCATAGTAGCCTCCAAGAAGTTCTTAACATTGCCTCAACACTTTAACCAACTTCGACAATGTTACTATAAAAGTTTATTAGGTTCAAATCAACTCAGTTAAGTCTTAAAAGAGCATTGGTATCCAAATTTCTCATATATCTAATCTCATAATCCATGCCAAGAAGCTTAGTTAGCCATCTATATTGGTTTGGTGTAACCAATCTTTGTTCTAGTAAGTGCTTCGAGCTTTAGAGGTTCGTTCTAATCATAAAGTGTTGCCCAATTAAGCAATAGTGCCATCTCTCAACAACAAATACAAGAGCTAGTAGCTCTTGGTCATAGATCACTAATGCTTGTTGTCTAATTGGTAACATCTTGCTAAGATGGCTATTAGATGGTAGCCTTGCATAGAGACAATCCCTACTCCACTCCACTTACATTGATTCCCACTACAACTCCTTATCGTAATATGGTAATATCAAAATCAATGAGCTCATTAAGACATATTCAAGTTTTTTAGAGGATGATTGGACTTCTTTATTCCAATCGAAACCGTTTTTCTTTAGTAGTAATGAAAGAAGCATATAATGACACTATATCCATGAATAAACCACTTCCGATACTTGATAGCCTTAGAAAACCCCAAAATCGCCTTAATGTTTTAGCTTATGCCAATTTAAAATTGATTCGATTCCTTTAAGATCAGTATCAACACCAACTAGTAAAAATGTAACCCAAATATTTTATCTGAATAGTTTTAAAAATACACTTAGACCTCTTGAGAAAATGTTGTTCATGCATCAAAAACTGTAAAAATTATTTGCAAATATTGCCCACGTTCCTCTACAGTAAGCAATATACTATGCTATTATAAGAAAAAAAAAAACTAAGAAAAACTTTCTTAAGTATGGTTTGAAAATGTGGCTCATGAGGCGTTAAAAAGTCGAAGGTGCATTAGACAAGCTAAAGGACATGAAGAACTCATAGTGCATTCGTTTACACCTATTTGTTGTTGCTAAACGATTGGAGGCAAACACTTAAAATATGAATCGGAAGATCGAGGGGCTGTGCATATTTATGGTCAATATGAAGAGAAAAGATGAGGAATGGAGATTTAAATTCAATATTCATTGAAGATGGATAAATTTAATGAAGTTAGAGTTGATTTGGCAATTAGATATGCATTGATCAATGAAGATTTGAATTTATTTATACGGTAATGATCTAGTGATGGATAAGCTACAGCACGAGAATGTGTGCCTTTAGCCTATTTCTTCTTTGTGTTGATTTACTATATATATGTGTGTGTGTGTGTGTGTGTGTTAAGTTACATGTTTTGTTTAGGGAAAATAAGATGAAGGGACATGAAACTATTGGGGAACATTGAAGCATCAATAATTTCTTGGCATGATCCATGCAAGAAAATATATTTATGCTATTGTTATTAGTTGAACCCTAATAAGTATTACATGGAAAATGGTACAGAAAGATGTTGTGGTGGTGTCAAATATTATACAAAGCATAAGGAATTTTATGGATAACATGAATGAATTTTCTAAAGATATGGTGATTTACTTCAAGATTTCATTGGAAGTTTCATATGAAGTACTAATAGATGTTAGGTTTGTTGGAAAGGAAGATGTATATGTGGTATCCAGCCGATGTCAATGTCAGCCAATGTTCACATGATCAAATATGTCAGCATAGTCGCTATTATTCCAAGGTTTCAAGATATTTCACTTAAATCAATTCTACCTTGATTAAAATATTCTTCAAAGAGGATTTATTTCATATGTTGTTATGGGGCAATGTCATTTCAGTAGGCCTAAAGTGACGTATGCAATTAGAAGGTATCATAAGCTTATGTATTGAAATATATAGTAAATGAATATGAAACATTGGTGCTAAACTCATATGCTCCAATCCATCAACAAAATGAGGTTTCATTTGTGTGAAAGCACTTGGCAATAGAGTAACTTTTCAAAGTGAGCGTACACTAAGTAGTAGCCTAACTATTCAAAGTAAATAATTGATGCTCAAAATACTTAGACTCCATCTCAAAACTTTGGATAGGGGGTAAAACATAGATGGCTATAATTTATTATATTAATTATTATACTAAGCTCATTATTTATTAGGATAGACTCCTTAGGCTAAGTGACGAGACTTAGGGAGTCTAGTTTATATTGGGATAATTTAGAGAGAATTGGCTTGGTAAGTTCAAAACAAGAATCGTTAGACTGATGCGTTTGCCTCCAAGTTTTCTTAGGCAAGCTCATACACCCATGAGGAAGGTTACTAGCCATAGACCCATTGGCAAGTTTATTTAGGATAATAACAAATTCAATAGGCTCAACTTCATGCGTTGATCACTTAGATAATTTGATGGACGCTGTCACACCAAAGAGCCTACATATACCCAATCTTTCATCCTCATTTACAAATTAGAGAGAATTGAGAAATAATATTGTTTTGTAAAAATTCTGCTCTCTATGATCAAATAAGCAATTTAAGTAATGAATTGATATCATTTGCTTAAGCTGCAATGTCAATTCTTCAGATCCCCTAAGGCTACATTGTCTGTCACTTATGCATTTGAGACATAAAGGTTGTTTGTTCCTCTTCCCTACCTCGTTTTCATCTAATCATTTCTTTGGGTGTTATTTTCCTTTCACTTCTCTGAAGTCACATATAGTGCATCACTTACACAGCATGTACGTGACTACTTTAGATAGACCCTTGCATCAACAATTTGCTATGAAAACTTTGCACTCTTCTTCACGAATTGACCTCATTGTATTCATGTAATGAAGGATGATATGGACAATAAAAAATATGTAAATGGAACAATTCAATGCTATCTCATGGAGGGAAACTTCCAAATGCAGTAAGAGAAACTGAAAAAATGTAAGACTGTAGTCTCATAAAATACATAAACAACTCCACTGCAAATATAGTAAAAACATTTCACATGATAATTTACAAACTCACCAAATGTACAAGTCTTATATGTCTTTGACATAATTTAAACTATTAAATATCGATTTCATTATCACTTTCTTATAACTCAAACATGAAATATTTAAAAAGAGAAAAGAAAAGAAAACCTATTTAGAGAATCACAAACATACAAACGTTAATTACAGTGCTAATGAAATTATGAAATATTAACAAAAAGAACCCATGTCTCCCGTTACAAGCAAAAGATATTCAGGGTATATAACCAAGAGAGGAAAATATTCTATTTAGTCTACAATAATAATAAATTAAATAGCTATATTATAATAATAGCCTGTTTAATTTACGGAATTGAATATTTCTATTTATGAGGCATTGAATAGACCTGTGATGCTTATTACCATGATTAGCCAGATTTAAAAATAAAAAATAAAAAAATTTAAGAATAGACTCTTAATAACAACTACATTGCCCTATTATTTCTCTCTCCTCCATAATGTATCTTCTCTAGATCTAAAAATTTAACACTCTATCGTGTCTTTCTCTAGATCTAAAAGCTTCAACACTGCGGCGTGCTTCAATAGTCTCTTATCTTTTACAAAACCTGGCTGCCGTGTGTTTCTCCATGGAAACATGCACAGTCCCTACGCTCCACGTTGATTATACAGTTATTTCTACTAAACAGGTTCATCTCAGATAAGTTGGTTTTCTTAGTGAACACGTTGAACTGAGCTTTTAGACTAGTGCAGATGTCGTGGTGATGACAATTCGCACCTGGAAGTGGCGATGGTCGGCATTTCGAGAACCCATAGACGACCAACTTTCAAGATTTCATTTGAGGCTTTAATGGATTATTTGAAACCAAAGTCTAAACTTTTTTGAATATGGGAAAAGAGAAGTTCTACGGGTTTCGGGTATATTTAGAGAGAGAAAGTGGTTGTTGATTTGATTTTGAAAATTCTTGATAGAATCTAAATGTATACTCTACGTTGTTATACTGGGCCATATTAATATTAAATTGTTTTCGGAGGTTCAAATTGTGTTTTTCGTATTATCTTGATAGAACCCAATGTATCTTTTTTACAAATTTTGTTTAGATTCTCCTTGTTTCATAACATGTTGGTTTTTCAATCTGTGGTGATGATAGTGTCTATGCGTAGTAGTATCTCTACGTCGTGGTGGTGTTTGTAACGATGGCGATGTCTATAGTTACATCCATGGTTTTGGGAGA
Source organism: Lumnitzera racemosa (assembly GCA_024138005.1). NCBI lineage: Eukaryota > Viridiplantae > Streptophyta > Magnoliopsida > Myrtales > Combretaceae > Lumnitzera > Lumnitzera racemosa. Next base: position 112,481,897 of record JAMXBC010000004.1, read on the forward strand.
GGTAAAGAAGACAAGGGCGTAAAATGTCTTTTTATTAATGAATGCATCTTAACTTTGAAACAATAAAGATAACATACATATGTGATTTTAATTGTAGTCATGTGATCATAAATCATCAAAGATGAAATATTTCTCTAAATTAGTTTTTGTATGACAAATTTACAAGACACATAAAGCTATTGAAAAGACCGAAAAGCTAAGAAATCCATCTAAGGGTTCAACTCGAATGTTCTTAAAAAGGATTAAGTTTGAGTTACACCATTGTAAAGTACTTATAAGCCTCCTTGAAAGGAAAATTAAATTGGAAAATCGTAAATAATATCCTATAAAGGTACCAAATTTAAATATTGATTTTATTAATAATTAGCTAAATATATGTTTAAATATTATCAATAAAAATTACATAGTACGAAAAAATTTTTATTCCAAAAAGTTAAAAAAATAAAAAAGTGGGCCCTATACCTATTTCAAGGGTGTTAGTATTTAATTTTTAAAAAATGGGGGTGTAATTGCAGGTACGAAAATTTTCAAGGTGTTTACAACAATTTACCCAATAGAAAAGGCAAGTAAAGGAACATCAATTTTAGTAAAATCATGTCAAATGAATCATTGTTTCTCTCTCTCTCTCTCTCTCTCTCTCTCCACTATAAGAATGCCCCCTCATCTGATTATGGTAGTTACCACATGAGCTATGGCACCCTGTTTCGAGAACTTGGTTTTTGAATATGTTGATGAATGACTGATAATGATAACATCATTTCTTGCAGGTAAAATTACATATTCATAGTAACAAAGCAATCTATTCACATTATTTGTGTCAAACTTATGATTCATGCACCTGGTTACATGTTAGACATGAATCATATTTATCTATTATTTTTCCATTTCTCATGAAGTTCGCACCCACCATGCCATGTCCATCTTTTGTTCCTCTTTCTATTGTGTAAAACTGTTGTCTCTTGGTTGTTACTTTGTTTAATGTTGGTATACTATTTGTTGTCTGTTTATTTGTCTTTATTTTTCCTCTAACTTCTTCAAATTTGTTTTTGCCATCAATCTGTCCTTCCTTTCCTTTGCTTTAGTTGTGTTTGTCATTTTCTACCTTTACAAGAATGGATTCTGGTACTTATTTAAGCAAGGGACTAATTCACTCTAAGGGTCTTAAAGAATTTTCTTAGGACAGTGTATATCTAGAAGAAAAAATAGAATTAGTGAATGGAAATGAAGTTCTTATGATTAGAAGGATTGTATCAAATAAATCTCTTAATAAGAATGGTACGATGAATGTCCTAAAGCGTGCTTGGAAGGAGGTTGGAAATATGTAGATTTTGGCCATTGATGAGAATCTTTTTACTTTTGCTTTTAACAAGAATGAAGTAGTGTAGAAGATAGGAATGAAGGGGCTTAGAGTGTTATAGGACATTGTTTAGTGTTGGAAGAATGGAGGATTGATTTGCAAATTGAAGGGATATACTGTAGTTTTGGATATAAATTTATGTGTTACAATTGGACCATTTTTCAAGTGCAAATGCAAACAACTTTGGAGCTATGATTGGACTGGTGGTTGGAGTAGATCCTATTATTAAAATGGGAAGCGTAGAAGTTTTTTACATGTTAAAGTTTAGGTTAATAGCAGCAAGCCCCTAAAGTTAGGAATTTATGTCACTTGGAAGAATGGAAGTTGATATTGGGCAAGTTTCAAGTATGATAGATTATCAGAGTTTTGATTTGACTATGGAAGGCTTGGTCATTTAAGTCATAGTTGCTCTTTTCAAAAGAATTTAGAAGAAAGGTTTAGGCCACATATGTGAGCTTTTCCTTCAAGGGATTTAATTATTGATGTTAGACAGATGGAGAAGAGAAGTAACAAATGTACAAATGGCATGCAGTCAATAAATGATAGGAGAAGTGGAAAATGGTGAAGACATGGATCCAGTGGTTGCTGTAGTTAATGCATCTTTGGCTCAAACTATTTTCACTTGTTTAATAACATTCGATAAGCCTCTTAACCACTCACCCCATCATTTATGCCCAAAATCTACCACTATATCCTTTTCCCCTACCAATTCTTCACAAATACCCCTACACATTCTTACAATACCTTAACCTATACTTGTTGTTATCCCTTTTGCTATCGATCCCATTAGTACTACATAGAAATACATTGATTCTTTTCAACCGTTGCATATGGAACCTTGTGAAAACGTGTAAACTCCCTATCTTTAGACCTTGCAACAAAATTCTTAGCATAAACAACCCAGTTTAATCCATAATTTCCCTAATCAAGCCTAACCTATTAACCAACAAATACCATTTATAAGGAAAGATTCTAAACTATTTTGTTGAATGCTGTCAAAGGATGAAAAATCTAAAAGTGAAAGTGGAACTCAAAGAAAGGAGAATAGATATGAAGCATGAGAAACACCAAATAATCAAATTCAAAGTGTTAACAAGCAATTAGGATTAATGAAGGCTTTCTCAAAATTGGCTATTAAGTAGTCACATAAACATGAGCTAGATTGTATTGCGAAGAGAGGGATATTTAGTAATGAAAATCAAAAGAGCAAGCCTATGCATTGTACAACACACAAGAAAGTGCAATCGAAGAAGGTGTCCAATGACAAAATTAAATTAAGGAGAGGAAGAAGACGCTTGGTTGTTGAAGAAATGGTCGAGTTGTATGAAATTCCTATTAATGTGTGCCAAACTAGTGGCAGTGGTGGCTGGCCCTAAACAGCCACATGTTAGCCATGATTTACCTTTCTTAGAATTATCGGTAGTAGGGGTCCACCTTGACAATTTCCCATTTTAGGGACCTGATAAAGAAACATAATTTGATTGTTATTTATCTAATGGAAACGAAGAATTTGGAGACAAAGTTGGAAGGTATAAGGAATATGTCGAGATTCGTTGCTAGATTTATATACCACTTCATGGTTTTAGTTGAGAATTGTTATTATGATAGGTTTTAATATTTCCATATTACAATTCTTGACAATTGCTGATGGTACATACGCTCAAATATTGTAGAGCAGATGATTTGGTTGTTGGATACATTACTTAGTGTTATGCTCCAAATAGTTATTGGCAAAAGGTTGAGTTATGGAATACTTTAATCTAGTTATCAAAGTTAGTCGATGGTCCTTGACTTTGTGTTAGAGAATTCAATGAGATATTAGATCATTATGAGAAGGTAGGTGGAAAAAGAAAGGATAGAAGATAGATAATGGCATTTCAAAACATAGTTTCTTAGGCTAGTCTTCATGATTTAAGTTATGTTGGACAACCATTTACATGACGTAACAATTGTCATAATGGAGTTCTAATAAGGGAAAAAAATTGACTGGGGGGCTTCCTTTAAATGATTGGTTAGGTCGTTTCCTTAGAACTTGTATTATGCATGAACCAACCTTTGGTTTAGACCATGTACCACTAATTATCCATACTAATTTTAAAGACTCTAACTACAAGAAGTGCTTTTGGTTTGAGAATATATAGAGAATAGAGAAGGAAGGTGAGCGGAATATTGGAAGGAGCTGGAATAATAGTGCTTGTAAACACCCCACTTTTTCTCTTGTATAACAAAATAATAAATTGGCCTAATAAAATAAAGGGCTTCATGCCAATGCATTATTCAAGTGAAAAATGGCATTTCTAGTTATAATACACATTAGTGATTCAATAGTTTTCAAGTTTTTAAACAAAAATGCCAAGATTTTCTCAAATTCGATCTTAGCATAGTTTAATTATTCTAAAAAACCATTCAAGTTTCAAAAGGAACTTTAATTCTATTAATTAGACTAAAGTAAGTTGAATTGAAACTTGAAAATTGTCAAATTGATCAGTCTTTAAAAAAATCATTTTCACACATGTATTTAGGTTCTTAGACATTGAAAAAAAGAAAAAAAAAAGAAGTTTATTTTTTGGCATGAATCGAATATTGATTTAGGCCGCTTACTGCCTTAAAAACAATTTTGTTTCATAGGTTGCAAGGCATGAGCCAATCGACCCGGTAGATAAGCAGTAGCTTACAATTCTTATAAATCCTAGGTTCAGCTCTGGTTACAACCTTATAGCTTCATTTTTTTTTTAACAACTACAGGTCACACATGACCTACACATAGTCTCTTTCTCGGCACTTATTCGAAACAAGATAGCAACTGTTGATAGTCAATTTTCGTTTACTCATCCATACAACTATCGCGAAGCCGAGTGGTCTATACTCTTGGCAAATGTCGAGTAGCATAGATTCGTATCTAATTTGAATTCAAGGGAAGTGGTGTGAACAGTTATCACATGGTATGGTTATGTTACATAACTGCCCATTCTCCCCACATTTCAGGAATGTGTCTAATCAGGAGACCTCTACGTGTCTTGATAATCATTATGACAATTGCTGCTTCAGACATGACATTTGTCTATAAATATGGGAAACAAACACTATAAGAGCATCTAATAACTCTTGACCACTCACTCAACTTTCCCTATTCTCATTTACTAACTTAGACATCAAATTGGTTGCATCAAACTAGCTCTAGTACCAAGAGTTTTTTCTTTCTTCGTAGGTTAAAGTCTAAACCTAAATCAACCAACAACATTTAGCACGTCTGTTTTTTTCTCAAATACACCTACATGGTGAGAACTTGAATGACTAGGAGTGCAGGTGTTGGTACTTCCTCCCAATACCTTGAGGGGGGAATATGCATACTGACGAACAATGTTTGGCTAGGCTCAAGTAACTTTACCGTAACTTGGCCAAAGAAAATCAGGAACTTAACAAAAAACATGAAGAGATCCTTAATCTCTTCCATAATAGTGTTCACCTAAATCAAAACAAAAAGCATGGAAATCACGATGTCGAGAGTAGTGATGACTCAATCTATTCACCCGAATTACCGAAAAAGCAAGTTAAGGACTAAAAAATGTCAATAAAGGCAAGTAATCGCAGCAAGTGCACCATGCTAAACCCTCGCATGTTAACACTCCTACTACAATAAGTAAGCAGTTCTAAATCAAGAAGAGCTCCTTTATTCTTGAGGTCTTAGAGGAAGTCATACTACGGCACATCAATTTACCATAATTTGAAACCTATGATGGAATGAAAGACCTTGAAGATCATTTAGAGTATTACAGCACCTTAGCTAAGTTGCACGACTTAAGTGATACCATGGCTTGTCAAGCCTTTCCCTCAACATTAAGGAATGTGGCAAGTACATAGTTTAAACACTTGAAGCCGAACACAATCTCGTGTTTCGAAGAACTAGCAGAAGTGTTCTTTCAACGCTTCCTTACAGGTAAACTTCCCGTTAAGGACTCTTCAATCCTTAACACAATAAAACAAAGATTAGATGAATCTATTAAAGACTATCTAGCTAGGTTTATGGCTGAGATTGTCCAAATTCCAAAATTGGACATAAGTATGGCCCTCGACACCATAGTCGATGGAGATTTTTTCAAGTCTCTCACCAAAAATAAGCTGAGAACTTTTTCCAAGTTCAAAGCCAAAGCTACGTCCTAAATCAAACAACAAGATAACATAAAGGCCCGGCGAGAGACTGATCAAAACAGAGGAGACCGAAAAAATGATAAGAGGAGGAGTGCAAAAAATCGACTAGGAGTAGATGAAGATCAAAGTCCTAACACCGAGAGCAAGAGACCTCAAATTTCGACATATTCGTCCTACACGTAAGTCAATCGTCTAATTTCGGACATACTAATGGACGTGTGTACGCAAAGAGGAGTGTTGCAGTAGCCAGAGAGGATGAGACGAAACCCCTCTAGGTGAAATTCCAACCAATATTGTGATTTTCATCACAATAAAGGACACAACACAAATGAATAAATACGGTCGAAGAATACGATTGAGGATGCCATACAACGAGGGCATTTGTGCAAGTTTTTGGTGTAAGATGCCTAGAATATCAAATGACCATCTTAAAGGAGACGTGAAGACCAAGAGAATGTCACTTAGCTAGCTAACACCGAGAGAGAAGAGATAAGAATACCAGTAAAGCACCTAATGGGATAATTAACGCAATTGCTGGTGGACCTGCTGTAAGTCGGTCAAGCTCTTCGAGTTTGATTAATGCTATAAATTATGTTTGCAATATCCAAAGAAAAAAGGTCAAGTTTGACAATATGGTTTCATTCATGGGGGAAGATTTTGAAGGCATCCAAAGGTCGCATGATGACGTATTAGTGATTAATGTGAGAATTGCCAACTTCAAGGTCAAGAAAATTCTTATTGACATTGAAAGTTTACCAGATATTATTTTCCAGCATGCTTTCAATTAGATGAGACCAAAGATCAAAGCATAACTAAGATCTTACAATTATAATTTGTATGCCTTTAATAATCAACCCGTTTAGGTAGCCAGAGTGATCTCTTTGCTAATCTAAATTAAGGATGACGAGAATGTTGCAAAAGATAAAGTGGACTTCCTCGTTATCAAATGCTGGTCCCCATATAACATGATCATGGAATAGCCGTGTCAATACTTATTTGACATCGTCCCTTCTACGGTTCATCTCAAAGCCAAATTCCCTACTCCCTTGGGAATCAGTGTATGTAAAGGGTATCAACAGTTGGTAAGGTCTTTGTACATGAGGGCTTTGAAGCGAGAAGAGGTTTTTCATATAGAAACCTATCCGGAAGGAAGGTCAGTTGGCATAGATAGTACCGGGAATGAGACAGAAGAAATCTCTTTAGGAGATGACCTTGGGAAAACAACCAAGATAGGGAAACCCTCGTCGGCAAATATTCATCAAAGTTTGATAAACTTCTTACAGGTTAATGATGATGTATTTACATGTCCCCTTCGAACATGCCAGGTATCCCTAGAGACATTATGGTATACAAGCTCCAAATTGATCTAAGTGTGAAGGTGATTCAACAAAAGAAAAGGCATTTTACCTTTAAGAGACAAGCAACCATAGAAAAAGAAGTTTAAAAACTATTGAAGGTAAGATTTATTTAGGAAGAGCCTTATTTGACTTGGCAAGCCAACTGTATGTTAGTCAAGAAGTTTAATGGCAAGTGGTACATATGCATAGACTTCACAGATCTTAACAAAGCATGTCTTAAGGATTACTTTCTACTGCTAAAAATCGATCAGATGGTAGATTGAATTACTGGACATGCGTTGCTTTCTTTTATGGATGCATTCTTAGGTTACAACCAAATCAAGATGGATGAGGAGGACGAAGTTCACACGTCATTTGTCACTAATTTCGAAACATATTATTATACGTTAATGCCTTTTGGGTTGAAAAATGCTGATGGAACTTACTAAAGACTTGTTACCAAGATGTTTAAACCTCAGATCCATCGAAATGTTGAAGCATATATCGATGACATGATTGTAAAAAGCGTGATAGAGGATGGGCATCTTGTTGATCTTAAGGAGATGTTTGCTACTCTCAAGAGATACAACATGAAGTTTAACTCCCAAAAGTACATCTTTAGCACAACTTCAGGAAATTTTTAGGATATATGGTCACTCAACATGACATTGAAGCCAACCTAAGAAAGATTAAGACAATAATGAACATGAAATCTCTACATACAGTCAAGGAAGTACAGGAACTCACTAGGTAGATAGTCGCCTTTAATCGATTTGTGTCGAAAAGCATGGACAAACGTGTAGAATTCTTTAAAATTTTGAAGAATCTGAAAGAGTTCAAATTGACTGATGATTATGAAAGGGCTTTTAATGAACTCAAACAATTCCTTGCATCACCTCCAATACTCTCGACACCTCTCTTTAGAGAGAATCTATATTTATACTTATCAGTCAATTGCCAAGCTCTTTCTTCTGTTTTAGTCTGAATAGATGGCAAGGAACATCGACGTATTTATTACGCTAGTCATATTCTACAAGGACCAAAGCAGCAGTACACGAAAATAAAAAAGTTTGTATTAGCTATGGTTCTCTCAGCAAGAAAATTAAAACCATATTTTAAGGCTCAGCAAATCGTAGTCCTCACTGATTAACCATTGTAGTAGGCATTACAACGACTAAACTCTTCTGATAGGACAATGAAATATGCCTTAGAGCTAAGTGCCCATGGGGTACAATATAAACCCAGAACGGCTTTAAAAGCTCAAGTGTTGGCAAATTTTTAGTCAAGTTCACTAGTAAGGAAGATAGTGTGGAGATTGTCGAGAAACTAGTATGGTAACCTTATGTAGATGGTTCTTCCACTAAAGAAGGAAGTGGTGCAGGCTTTATTCTTCAAGGCGCCCACAAAGCCAAGGTTAATTATGCTTTAAAATTTAGATTCCTGACCAGCAACAATGAAGTGGAATATGAAGCTTTGATTGCTAGACTTAAACTAACAAAAGATATTGGTGCCGAAAAACTCAAAGTGTTCTCTAATTCACAACTGGTGGTGAATTGAGTCATAGGAAGTTATGTGGCAAAGGAAAAAGAAATGAGTAAGTACCTGTTGATGGTACGAATGTTCATGGAAGAATTTCAAGCTTTTTCAATCCACAAAGTTCCAAGAAGTAAGAATGTTATTACTGATAAGTTGTCCAAGTTGACCAGTATGGCATTCCCTAACCTAAGCAACAAACTTTTTGTCAAATTTCTCCTATAAAAAAGTTTATCCACTGTCTCATAGAGCTGTAAATTGGCTCCTTGCCTGAAAAAAGAGTCTTGGATGAACCCCTTCGTAGATTATTTAAGAGATGGTGCCCTCTTTGATGACAAGAAAGAAGCATGAAGATTAGTTTATCCAGTGGGAACTACATGTTGATAGATGGTCAATTGTATAGACGTAGCATATCATAACCTTATCTTCGATGCCTTCCTCTTAGAGATGCTCAACGAGTGTTATCTAAACTATGTGGTAGTGTATGCAACAACCACGTGAAAGCATCGACATTGCATCTCTGCACATTATGACTCGACTATTATTGGCCGACAATGAAAGAAGATGCAAGGATAGTAGTTTGACATTGTCTACAATGCCAAAAGCATGAGGCATCGAGTAATGCACCTTAAACTAAACTATGTTGCTTATCTAGTCCTTGGCCTTTTGCCCAGTGGGGAATAGATATTCTTAGACCCTTCTCGAAGTCAACAACCTATAACTATTTGTCATTGTTGCTGTGGATTATTTTACAAAATGGATAGAGGCAAAGGCATTGGTGAGGATCACCATATAGAAAGTGGAGGCATTTGTTTTCAACTCCATAATATCAAGATTCGGAGTTCCTTTTATGATAATCACAAACAATGGCCCATAGTTTGACAATAAGAAGTTCTAAGCATTCTATGAGAAATACAACATTCGCCTAAACTATACATCTGTAGCATACCTTCAGATGAATGGACAAATTGAAACTATCAATAAGATTATCTTGCACAACTTAAGGAGGAAGGTTAATCAAGTTAAGGGGAAATGGGCTGGTGAATTGTCGGATATCTTATAGGGATACCAAACTACCCACAAAACCACAATAGGGGAAAACCCTTTAGGTTAGCATATGGCACAGAAGGGATGTTGCCAATTGAGTTGGATTTGCCTAATTTACGAAGACAGAATTTTGATGTAATGGTTAATCACGGGGGATTGACAACAAATTTGGACATAATTGAAGAAATCAAAGAAGTAGCAAGAGCAAGGGTTGTGACATACCAACATAAAGCAGCTAGGTATTATAATGAAAAAAGTAAAGCATAACGTTTTTCAACTTCGAGACTTCGTTTGCTAAAAGCTGGAAGCAACTGGAGCATAAGAAAGTCAAGGACAGCTTGGTGCAAAATGGGAGGATCCTATTAGGGTTTGAGAAGTCGTTGGCAAGGGGGTCTATCAACTAGAAAGGTTGGATGGATCAATCATCCATCATACATGGAATGTCGAGAATTTAGAACTCTATTTCAATTGATTACTTGGATGATGTTTGTTTTGTAAAGCAACAACCTACTTGTTTGTAAGGCAATAGTCTGCTTGTTTATGAAACAATTATATTTGAATTTTTATTTTGTTTTTGGATCTATTTATTACTGACAAGTTAATAAGTTCAAACTACACAGTAAACGAAATGACGTAAGTTCTAGCCTATCGCGGTTAACGAACTTCATAAATCAATCCTACAGCCGAGTAAAACGATTAGTCTACGTCTCAAATGGCTAACAGACAATGTTTATAAAAGATACAAGAAGGGCATGTGAAATAAAACATGTTGAAAGAATTAGGCGTGTGAAATAAAACATACCGAGAAATCTCAGCTATGAAATAAAACATGTTGAGAAATAAGATCATGTGAAATAAAACATACTGAGAAATAAGGAAAAAAGTATACGTGCTGGGAAAACACAACGTACACATTCAACTATGCCTTGAAGTGATAGAGTGCATGAAATAAAACGTATTAGAAATACTAAGTTATGGGAAAAATGATTCTCATTCATAACAATATGATTACGACTACTATCGGCCATTCGGCCTAGAGTACTCCATTCAAACAATAAAACTACAAGACAACCCTACAACTTATTTTCAAAGTGAGTAGAAGCATTTTTTGGCTTAAAAGATGGGGCCCTCTTGAAGCATATTTCTTTTTTGGCACTTAGAGTCTCAAAACAGGTGGATTTTTCTTTTTGCTCATAGGGGATTTCCTCAGACAGAAATTCTTCATCCTCCCTTAGATCCTTGACATGAGCCTCATTATCACCCTTCATATTATTCTTAGTACGTAAATCCTCATCATCGTCTTCATCATAGCTGCTGACTTTGTCATCGACGTTAGCAAAATCCGAGCATGAGAGGTCATAATCAGGTTGAAACTTGAGAATTTCTTCTCTTGCTGCCTAGACTCCTTCCAACAACTTCTTCCATAAAAGTCTCTCATATTGCTAACTAGGAGTAAGGATTTCTAGTGCCTCTTTAACAAAGGGTCCTTTCTTCACAGTCTCCTCCAACTTAGTAACATGACTTTGTAACCCAGCATTGTTGGTTTCTAGTTTCTTGATTTGCATCCTGAGCCTGTCCTCTTCATCACTCATTGTGGAGAGAGTTTAACTTAGACCCCAACACTCTTCTTTCTTCTTTTGCAGCTCCTCTTTCAAGCCCTCAGCTTCCTTATACTGCTCTTCAACCTTGGCCTTAAGGCTCAAGACTTCATCAGTAACTAAAGAGTGTACCAACTTCTCAGCAGCCAGCTCTTCTTGGAAAACATACCCTTTCCTCTTCTCTCAGCCTCTTAAGATTCTATGCTTTAGGAAGGTTTTGCCAATACTTATTATACTTTCAAACAAGGACCCTGTTGGTAGTACTGGTTGCTCCGTTTGGTAAATCACGGAAGTAAGTTACATTATCGTATAGATCCCTAGCCTCAGATCTTCCTTCCTTGTCTTCTAGATAATTATCCATTGCAAAAGAGTTAATTCGAGTGAGTTTATCCCACCATTCCACGACATTGTCGGTCGAGCTACCTAAGGAACATGTCTTCTCACTCCTCTTTTGGAGGGGAAGTAACCTCAAATTCAGTTGCTTTAGAATCCAACAGGATAAGTCAGTAAATTACGTTGTGAACCATACCTGATTGACTATAAAGAATATCACAGAATTTGAAGAAGTTGAGAGAGAAGACGAGATGTTGAAAGCAAATGGAAGCTTATAGATGCGACTAAAGAAATCTGTTTTGCTTTTGAACAGTCCCTTAATACAAATAACTTATCCTTGTAACTACAAATGATTCTGATGGAAATGATGCGTTGCTTAGATGATAGCACAAATCATTGATGCATGTTTCAAGACAAAAATCCAATGGTTGTCGAGTCTCTGATAGTTATTAGGCTTGCGACATAATGATGACCAAGGTGACAGCTCTTGTACTCTTTACTGTTTAGTTTGATTGACAAGTGGGAAATTGAAAATTGTGACTTTTTTATTAGGATGCAATTCGCCTACCTTCCTACCTTACTTAGCATCTAAGGAGCAGTTCATTACTCGGCCTTCGGTATATTTAATGTCTACTCCCTTTGTTGAATCCTCAAACATGGGAGTCAATTGGCAAATGTTGATAGTCGAGTTTAATTCGCTTGTCCATATGGCTGTCAAGAGGCCAAGTGGTCTATATTCTCGACAAATGCCAAGCAACATAGATTAGTGTCTAATTCGAATTCAAGGGAAGTGGTGTGAATTGTTATCACGTGATACGATTATGTTACATAGCTTCTTACTCTCCTTACATTTCAAGAATGTGTCTGATCTAGAGGCCACAACGTGTCTCAGTAATCATTTCAATAACTGTTACTTTAAACATGACATTCATCTATAAATATAGAAAATAAACACTGTAAGAGCATCTAATAACTCTTAAACACTCACTCAACTTTTCGTATTCTCATTTACTAATTTAGGCATTGGAGTGACCACACCGGATTGGCCCCGGTACCGAGAGTTTTTCTTTTCTTTGCAAATTAAAGTCTAAACCCAAAATCAACCAATAACAACAGGGACCAAAAAGGAGGATAACAACAAGCACTCAACGGTAGCGATTTCCACTCCTGTAAATCCTCATTCTTCTTTACTCTTTTTAAATACAAATTAACAAAAATCAATGTCCCAAATCATTTGCCACCATTATTATTCATTATTAACCATTAATTTGAGGATTGATGCAGATCGTCGGAGTTCAAATTTTATACTTTGATGAGCTTATCTCTTAAGCTTAACTGTGCGCAAAAATTCAAAAGCTGATATGGATTAAGCTTTCATCCACGACTAATTTTAAGCTTTATCCAGTTTCTTTAATCAACAACCATTAGATTAAATTTTAGCTACGGATTGAAATTGAATTAGAAAAAAAAAAAAAAAAAAAAACCATTTTCTCCAGCGGTGTTATCCATGGAAGCAACGACTTTATCTTCATCTTTCGATTTCGACTATAGATAGGACCAACTCCAAGAGCTGCACAAGTTTATCTTCATCTTTTGGAGGAATTCATGTTAAAAATGGTTTTTGTAAGGCAATGGAATGTGTTGGTGATGGACTACGTAACTAGCATTAGTTTCACTGCAATAGTTAATGGTAGGCCAGTCGGGGATGTACAACCTACAAAAGGAATTCAAAAGGGAGATCCATTATCCCCATATCTTTATATTATGATTGTGGATGTCTTATCGAAAGGTTTACTGAAGGCAGCAGATCGAAGTCTTTATAAGTGGATTACAATTAAACCGACTTGTCCTGAACTAACTCATATTTATTTGTAGATGATTCTCTCTTTTTTTTTTCATAGATGTGCAAATGTAAGAGTTTTGAAGAAAATTTTACTTGAATATTGTTATGCATCGGGCAAAGAAGTAAATTTTAGCAAATTTTCCGTTTCCTTTAACAGAAATGCAGTGAATGATAACAAGAAAAATATTAGTACAATTTTACGAATTCCAATTGCAGATGTGTTGCCAATGGTATGGGGTAAATCTAAATTTTGAGCTATGCAATTTGCTAAAGAGAGAATTACGAAGAAGCTTCAAGGTGGAAGCAAAGTTGGTTGAAAAATCGGGCAATGAAATCTTAATAAAAGTTGTCTCTTTAACTTGAGTTTGTTAAAGAAACTTGCCTGGAGGCTACAATAGAATCCTAGGGCTTTATAGGCTTGTCTATTGAAAGGTATTTATTATCACAAGAGGAATTCCAGTTTGATAGGTAAGGGGGGAGATCATCTTAGGGATGGAGTAGCATTTTGGATGGGAGGAATATTTTGTTTGCAGGTGCAATTTGGCAAATTAAAAGTGGAAGGCAAGTATATGTAGGGAGAGATAGGTAGATTCCTAGGTTGAGGGAAAATTGATTGTTACATAGAGAGTGCATTGATCCAAACTTGAAAGTTTCAAATTTAATGGATAGCTCTATTGGCGATTGGAACCTTAAAGGTTTACAACATATAATCAATGCAGAAGAGAGCAGTGCTATTAAATCTATACCTTTCTTTGCTATAGAGGATGATGATAAGTTGATTTCACTACATGATAGGAGAGGTGAAGTTTCTGTAAAGTCAGTGTATCACTACCTACAATAAGTAAAACCATAGCAACATCGTTATCAGCCTTTTACATCTTTTGTGGTGCAAAGTAAAGAGTGGAAACAAGTTTGGAATGCCAATGTAGTATCGAAAGTAAAACATTTCTTATAGAGAGCACTATCGGGTTCCTTACTTTCACATGAAAATTTGTATAAAAGAAGGTATGTTCCCAATCCTTCTTTTAAATTTTGTGGTGAGATTGAAACCACTAAACATGTTTTGTTGTGTTGTGAGTAGGTTTTGTGTATGTGGCTTAGGGGGGCTAGGGTTACGAATTTCAAGAAATCAAATCGTAACCTTAGAATTCTAAGGTTAGCCTTTGACATTATTGATCATGGTAGACAGAACACTTTATACTTTAGGTGTTATGGTTGTAAACACCCCATTTTTGCCTTTTGCAGGTCCATCTCCAATTTAGAAATCTTTTCTTAAAAAGGCAAAAAAAAAATTTTAGAAAGAAAAAAAGATTATTAAAAAATGAAAAATCACAAAAAGCATTTATGGACCAAAATTTTTTGTAGAGTCAAAATAATTATTTGTAATTTGACTAGATTAGAAATCTTGGATGAAAATGGACATTTATTGAAAACCATTTTTTCTAGTCCAAGTTCAGTTGGTTTGTTTCAAAATATTTTGAAAATTCACTTTTCCATGAGATCATAGTTTTAAACCATACTTCAATCAAAATTAAAACAAATATTTTAAGACTTTTGAAATTTCAAATATGAGTAAAAACTAAGATCCTAGTCCAGTCAAATTAGAAGAATTTGAAAATATTTTGAGCATATATATATTAGACTTCACATTTAATCAAAGAGCATGATGTTTTTTTTTTTTTAAACAAAGTCGAACAATTAGTTAGGCCTTATTTTGAGTATTTAAAAAAAATAGAAGTAGAAAAAGATCAGCGAGACAATAGGGAAAATTGCAATAAAGAAAAGGAGAAAAAAAAGAGAGAGAGAGAGAGAGGTAGTGACATACAAAGAGGTGCTACAAGGTACCTATTTTCAGGTGCCATGTAGCAATACATGGTGCGAAGTGTCAAAGGGTTGACCCCTTCTCCCTTCCTTCTCCTTACCTGTTTCGACGAACAGAAAATAGGAAACAGTAAGTTTTTTTTTTTTTTTCAGGAAACTAACCTTACATTTTATACTCAATTTCATGCATCATTCATTGATTAAAAATCTTATAAAAACATGGAAACGAAAGCTCAAGAAGTCTCCTATTCAAGAAAGTGTATTTGATGGATTATTATTAAGGAAATTGGGATGAATAAAAATAACAAAATCAGGTGTCCAACAAATACCCATTTAGTACACCATTAATAAAGCAAGAAATTTTGAGTAGTTTCTTTGCAATTATCCTTAAAAAATCCATGTAAAGTTGGAAACCACATCCCTCACGAGGTAAATGAACATTAATTTCAAGTCTTCCATAAAATCATAATTAATTAAGGCCAATTTAGGAACAAATTTGAAATACGAACCCGAGTGCCATTAATGAAGAAAATTTGAATCTTGATCATAATGGAAGTTTCTTAGAGAGGAGGCTGGGCATTAGGCTATAAATAAACTCCTCCTTCATGCATTCAAGGTATCAAGCACATTTGAAATCGATCATAAATCCATATTATGTTAGTTTCTCACTCTAAGAAGTTCTTAGTGTAAACCCACTCTTGCTCTTCAATTTCTCTCACTAATCAATCCAAGAATATTCTTAGGAACATTCTACTCATGCTTAAAAGCAAAACCTAAGCTTTGATTTCATCTAATTTCATGGGGATTTGATCAATTTTGAGAAGAAAGGTTGGAAAAAACTTTATTGAAGTTGTGGCATACTAGGTTAATCTTTTCTAAAAGAATCGAAGGGGTGAAGCTCAAGTTTTCTATAAATTGATATGATGCTTTTGAAGTCGACGTCTTAGGAATTTAAAGCTATTAGCCACACTTCAAGAACCAATTAGGTAGTACTTGAACCTACCAAGCTTTGTCTACTACGTAGGTAGGTTCTTTACCTTATTCTTATGTTCATAAGCTTGTTCATATATGAAAACAAAAATTCCAGAAAAACATAAAAATGATGATGAGCATGTTTTGATGTGTTCTCATGAATCTAACATGTTCGTAATAATTATTTTTTATGTTACATGATTATGAAGTCATTAGCACGTTATGTTGGTAGGCTTTAATTCTTAATAGTCATGTTATGTTAATTATTTGGGTGCTATGTTAATAGACTTTATTAATATGTCCTTATTAGTTTTTGCACGTAAGCATGATGAGTTAGGTATAATAATATAGTTTTAAATTAAATATTTTGTGACATGGTTGATTATGTTCATTTTTGCTTGTAGGCTTTAATTATGTTTTCAAATAAAGATGGACTTTTCTTTTCCTGAAAATTTTTTACAAATAAAGTGTTTTTCATAAATAAGAAAGCTAAATAGGCCTTTTAAAAAAAAATTAGGGATTTCTTTTGGATTTTTCAAAAGTGGACCAAAAAACCTATTTTTCCCAAATTAATAAAATTTAATGAATTTGGAGTAAAAAGAGGTTTTCAAAAAATAAAATAAACCAACACACTAAAATTTTCATTAATTAAGAACTATGTGGGCTTGATCCCACTTCATAGGTACATAGGCACTTTAGGCCACCCAAAATAATAAAAATGTTTATTTTTCCCTTTTTTTCTTTAAATTGAAAAGCCTAATTTATTTGAAAATATACTTAGGGCTCATTAAGCAATTTCATAGACCTCTTTTGTGGAAATCTTTGTATTTTAATAAATTAGCCTTTGAACTTAAGGTTTTTTTGTTTCTATTTTCTAAAAGCATTTTTATAGAAAAATCTATGGATCGGTAGCTGAAATTTGGGTTTATCCTCCCGTGACCTAATTTCACTTTTTTCGCAATTTTGATCAGGTGGCAACTCATTTTCAAACCATTTTCAAAATTAAAATCTTTTTTTAGTCTGGTCGAGAGGTTTTACATTAATGGGTTGGACTTAATATAAATTGAGACAAAAAAAAAAGAGAGAAACCAAATTGTCATCTTGATAATAGCCATAACATGACCTTGCTGTTTAATGAGCTACCTGTTCACATGGGCATGTATTCTCTAGACTACATCACGATGTGAAAGTATATGGAGTTTCCATATAAATTGCCTCATGGAGTTTATGAATCTTTTGTATTTGTTGATTTAGTTAATCAAGAAGGAGGAGCCCACGACCCTAGGAGGTGTAAAGCCTCTAAGCTAAGAGATCCAGTTCTTTGACTAATTCACTATGTATAAGCTAGGTCTTTTATTGGAAGGAAGAATAATTAGGGAGTAATAAATGGGAGGCACATCTTCTAGTTACATAGCAAAGCTAAATGACACCCCATAAATTTAGGTATCATGATGGCTTTCTTTTTTAAAAGCTAGGTTATCGAACAATGTTCTAGTTTCATTTTGTAGGTCCCTTCATCACCAAGCTATCTAAAAATACTCCTTATTCTCATCACCTTCCTTGTATGATTGGTTATGCCATTGAGCCATGAGTCTATTATGGCTATGAGACTACCTCCTGCACTTGAGGGTCCACTCCTTAAGCCAGTCAGAGAGGCAACATCTTCATCATCTTAGTCACAACCCGGATCATCTTCTTCAGTATTCGTAATATTAAGAGGATGATGAGAGAAATACCAAAGAAACGAATATTTTTTACACTCAAGGTAGATCGTATTGAAGTCAAGGTAGAAGCCCTTTTTTCCCACCATGGTATTCAGCTACCATAGTCACCACCTATGCTAACACCTAACTTAGATGAGAAAACCAAAGAGGAGGAGATTAGGAAAGGTAAGGATGAGGATGAAGCGTGAATTTTTCCTATGTATCGAGCCTAGTTTTTCATCTTTCCAGTTCTTTATAAAATTATATCTTTCTTTAAACCGATCAATACTAAACCCTACCCACTTAATACCTACCCTCAATTAGGGTTTAAAGAAAACCGGTTTTTTTTTTCTTTATACTTTGAAAACATTTTGGAGTTGTCACCTAACTACAGTCAAGGAAAATAGTTAAGTTATAACTAATTGGATGGATTGATTATAACTTAGCCATTAGTCTGTGAAAAAAAAAAAACAATTTTTGAAATAGCTTTTTAAAAACTAGAGATTTAGGTTTAGGGGTTAAAGATTTAAATTGTTACGAGTACCATTAACTTTACAAAATTAGAATTAAACTTAAAAATCACCTTTTAATTTTGAAAGGCAAAACTTGATTATTGGTCACTCTAATTAGATAAATAAAATAATCTAAACTAAAGAAAAAAGGGAAATTAGTTTTTTTAATTTTAATTATTGCTCCGTAGGTGCCTATATACTCGCTATCTGAGATCAGACATACATAGTTCTTTTTATGAAAACTTTAGTAGGTTGAGTTAATTTTAATTTTTGAAAACAATCGAGTTTACATTTTTAGTTCAATTTCATTTATTTAAGGAAAAAATTTTCTAAAAAAAAAAATCCTAATCGGGGTTTTGTTTTTTGAGAAAAATCTAAAATAGTCCTAATTTGAAAAAAGGGTTCATTTATTTATATTTTTTATTTCTCAAAACTTTGATTTTTCTAAGTACTTAAAAAAATTTATTCAACTCCTTATTTACTCATTTTTATTTTTATATATTTTTTATCTCTATCTATTTATTTATTTTTATTTAACTAAATAAAAATAACTAAATAAACTACTCCCTTTTTTATTTTTTTCTTTTTCTCTTTTCTTCCCCCCTTTTTTATTTCATTTACAATTGCATATTACAACAAATGGGTAAGTAAATAAATAAATTAATATATACATATATATATAATCAAAACTAATTCAAACTCGGAGAGAAACGCAGGTCAGATCGAGGGCACCGGATCGGATCTTGGGTCATATTCAGGTCGGGTTCAGATCGGCTCACTGGATTTAAGTCGGGCTTCTACAGTAGCAGCAATCGTAACATGATTCAACTTATTTTAATCACCAAAACGAGTGGGTAAGGAGTGTTTTGTGTGTTTTTTATTGGGGAATGGGAGGAAAGGGGAAGGGGAGGAGGTAAGATCGATGCCATGGTGTTTGGGAGTGGTTTGGAGGTGTTTTAGAAGTTGGTGATGGGTGGTGGTAGTGGTGGTGGTTCAGCCATATAGGGGTTGCTGGGTGTATTTAAATGATTGGGTTGAAGGTTTGGGGTTGCTAAGAGCTTGGTTGTGTAGTTAGTTAGTGCCTAGGGTAGTGTTTGGTGGTGATTCGAATGGGGTATGGTGGTAGTGGCAAGGTTTTGTCCTCAAAGCTGATAGAGGGTACGGTGATGATCGAGAGAGGTCAGGTTAGAGAGCCTAAGCTATAGGGGGCTTGCCGTAATGGTGGCTTGGCTCAAGAGTAGCTGAAGAGAGGGGTTCAAAGAGAAAGAGAGAGAGAGCAAGTTAGAGAGAGAAAGTTGGCAAAAGTAGTAGAGAGGGTGTTTCAAGCAGTTGTCCGAGGTTGTATGTGCTTGTTGATGGTCTATGAGTTCTAATTTATAGTTGAATTCAACCTAGAAACTAAGGAAGCTTGAATCAAATTTGAATGCAAATTCCAGATTTTCAATTTTTCTTTCTACTTTTTGGAGCTTGATTTGAATGCTAATTTGACTGAATCTAGACGCATTCTTGGTATTAATTCATAGTAAGCCATGTAGGGAATGAAATTGCACCATTAATTAGTGTGTTACAGTAAGGAAAATGTGCGAAATCAAGGGCTAAAGTGAAGGGGTCAAGTCTATTCTTAGCTGGGGGAAGTAGAGGAAATCAAGGGAAAAGGAGGGAAAACCAAGAGAAACAGAAGGAAAGTGCTGACATGGCGCTACGTTAGCCATACCAACCACTCCCAACCCACCACGTATCATTTCGTGACACGTGGCAGCTAACGTGGCATGCCACGTAGCGCCACGTCAGCAAAGCTATCCAACTCAATGCTACCACGTGTCAAGACACGTGGCTCGATCAGATCCTGACACATAGCAGTATGCTAGTTAACAAAAAATAAAAAAGGTCTCTATGCCTTTGCCAAGATTCGAACCCAAGACCATACATTCAATACCCAAACCCTATCCATGTGCTTAACTAATAAGCCGTTGGCATGTGTCTTGTCTATATATGTAACTAAATTGCATATATGGACTCAGTTAACTTAGGCTAGATTTAAATCTAAACCCAAATTCAACAACCTAATTTTTAAATCTAATTAAAAAATAAAAAATTAACCTCAATAAAAAGTTATTTTCTAAAATCTTTTATTTTTTTTTCAATTTTTTTTTAATTTTTTGTAATTTTTGAATTTTCTAACTTTTTTCTAAATTTTCCTATTTTCTAAATTTCTCAATTTTTATGTTTTCTATCTATATTTCATATTTTTTATGCTTTTCTTATTTTTTGAAATTTTTTGTATATTTCTAAAATTCTTTTTTTTTTTCTAAATTTCTTAATTTTTTGGGTTTTCTTTAATTTCTTTTTTTTTAATTTTTTTTATAATTTGGGATCCTATAACCTAATCTAAAAAGGAAGGGTGTAAAAATTAAGTATCTACAACTACTCCTCTTTATAGTAAAGTTTGAGCAAAACTTTACCACAAAGATAAAATAGCCACTATTTTTGCACTTACGAAGAATAACTATAACTATCCTAAAATTGATTTAGATGAAGAAAAAAAAACCTGATCAAACCTCTCTAGGCTCACTAACCTAGGTTAGATATCTCTAAGGGCAAACAATCTCATGCTGGAATTGATCTAAACCTAGGTAGTGTCTCACTAGGCTCACTAACTTAAGCAAGAGCGTCTTTTAAGGACTAGCAACTCTAAATTGTGATTGATCTAAAACATAGTCGGGTCTCACTAGGTTCATTAACCTAAGCGGGAGCGTCTCTTAAGAACTAGTAACCCTAAACTGGGATCAATCTAAAACCTGGTTGTACCTTACTAGGTTTACTAACCTAGGCAGGAGCGTTACTTAGAGATTAACAACCCTAAAATGAGATTGATCTAAAACCTGGTTGTGCCTCACTAGGCTCACTAACCTAGGTAGAAGTGTCTCTTGGGGATTAGTAACCTTAAAATGGGATCAATCTAAAACCTAACCGTACCTCACAAGGCTCACTTACCTAGGCGGAATCGTTTCTGGAGGACTAGCAACTCTAAACTGAGATCAATCTAAAACCTAGCCATGCCTCACTAGGCTCATTAACATAGGCAGGAGTGTCTCTCGAGGATTAACAACCTTAAACTGGGATCAATCTAAAACCCGGTTGTGCCTTACAAGGCTCACTAACCCAGGTGGAAGCGTCTCTCAGGGAGTAGCAACCCTAAACTGGAATCGATCTAAGACTTAATTGTGCCTCACTAGGCTCACTAACCTAGGCGAGAGCGTCTCTTCGAGACTAGTAACCCTAAAATGTACCTCACTAAGCTCACTAACCTAGGCAGGAGCGTCTCTCGAGGACTAACAACCCTAAACTGGGATCAATCTAAAACCTAGCCGTACCTCACAAGGCTCACTATCCTAAGCAGGAGTGTCTCTCAGGGACTAGCAACCCTAAACTGGGATCGATCTGAAACCTAGCCGTACCTCACAAGGCTCACTAACCTAGGCGGGAGCGTCTCTCGAGGACTAGCAACCCTAAATTGATCTTAATGTTGTGCCTTAAGGAACCGGTGAAGAGAAGTGCCCTGTAAGACTTGGTGAATAGAAGGGAAATGACCTATGGGCTTGCTTAAGAGAAATTTGTGAATAGAAGTACCCTATAGATTGCAAAGATGAACCGAGTTAAGATCGTGTCTTCGAAGGTTGGCTAAACACTAAATGCAAAAAGTGAATGCCTTATGGGTTAGTTTAAAAAGACTGTTGAAAGTAAAAAATTGGTCTAAATGTAAGTGCAAAATTCAAAAATCGGTATGCTAACATTGTACGGAAATACTTACCTATTCTTTGTCGATAACGCCTAAAATTGTCGAACCTTTTTTAAAAGCCCCATTAGAAATCACTGACTCATGTTTTAGTCCCTTGTTATCAACCTGGATGCTCTTGATGCAGAACATTTAAAACTTCACCGACTCTTTCAGAAATTAACCCGATACAGAAAGCCACCTACTATTTTTGTCTCTTTGGAACTCTTAGGAACCAAAAGCCTTATTCTCATCTACCGTGATTGCTTACTTGAGTTTCATATTCCCCTGAAAAAAAAAGACAATAAAACTCCCCATTGAATAGGATCAATATATGATAAAGTATTTTAAAGAATTTTGTTAATTACCAATGTTCTAGATCTCATTCCTTAACTCCTCTTATGTTTACAGTGTATGGGTTCGATTAAATGGATTAAAGGGAATTGGACCTTTCCATGGAGAAGGTGATTATTCCAATGACGACAATGGCCAATGATACCAAATTTGCTTGTAGATAATGAAAATTAGACCACAATAACATTCAAAATGATTTGCATTTTCGTGTTTTGAGTAAAATTTCCACTAACTTCATATGGATAGTAAAATTTTACAACTTCAGCATTTACAAGGTCTCTCAAATCTAAACCATCCATTTGGGACAAAATCAAAGCCCCTCCTGTTAATACTCATTTCATGACATAAGGACCTCCATAATTTGGAACAAATTTCCCTCTTGAATCTTATACGTTGGGGAGAGCTTTTCTCAACACCAAATCTCCTTCTTTGAGGTTTCAAGGTTGTACCCTTTTGTTGAAGGCCCAAGCCATTCTTTATTGATAACACTGATTATAACAAAGGGCTGTCAATCTCCTTTCGTCAATCAGATTCAGTTGTTCAATGCATTTCTTTACCCATTTGGCTTCGTCCAATTGAGTTTCTGATAGTACCCTAAGTAATGGGATCTCAACCTCTACTGGTAACACTGCTTTAATGCCGTATACTAAAAAGTATGGTATTGGCCCAATTGACATTCTGATGGAAGTCCGATAGGCCATGAGTGCGAAGGTTAACATCTTATGCTAATCTTTATATATGACGACCATTTTTTCAATGATTCTTTTGAGATTTTTGTTAGCTGCTTCAATGGCTCCATTCATTTAGGGTTGATGAGGAGTAGAGGTCCTGTGAATGATTCAGAACTATCGGCACAATTCTGACATAAACCTGTTCTTAAGATTGGTGCCACTGTCAATGATAATAGTTTCTGGAGTCCCGTATTAAGCCAAAATGTCTCCCTTAATGAACTTAACTACGACCCCTTTAATAACGCTTGAGTAAGATGAAGCTTCAACCCATTTGCTAAAGTAGTCAATGGCAACTAGTATGAAGCGATACCCATTGGATGCTTTTAGAGTGATCAAGCCAATGATATCTATGCCCCACATTGAGAAAGGCCATGCTGCTGAGAGGGTATGTAATTCCTGAGGCGAGGCATTTATCTTATTTGCATAAACTTGGCATAAGTGACAGTGCCTAATGTGTTTGATGTAATTACTTTCCATTGTTGACCAATAATACCTTAGCCTCATAATTTTCTTCGACAGCATGTATCCATTCATGTGAAGGCCACATACTCCTTCATGCACTTCTTTCATTAACTTCTCAACCTCTTTATCATCCACACACCTTAAGAGTGTACCATTAAATAAGTATCGGTATGAGGTGGACATGCTTACTAAGAATTGGGTAGCCAATCTCCTAATCATCTTTTTGCCCTTTTTCTCGGCCTCTTCAGGGTATGTGCCTTGTTGTAGGAACATCTTAACATCATGGTACCATGGTTTTTGGTAATTCATACCCTCAATTGTTAGGCAAAAGGCAAACTTGTCTTTAATTTCAATACTAAGAGGTTGAATCTCGACTCCACCAGATATCTAGATCATAAATGCTAGCATGGCTAAGGCATCAGCAAATTGATTTTGAGTCTTTAATACGTGATTGAAGGTGACTTCTTTGAAATTCTCCACCAATTTAGTCAAGTATTGGTGATAAGGCACCAATTTAGGATCTTTAGTCTTATATTCTCCCCGAGCTTGGCCAATAATGAATGAAGAGTCCCCATACACTTCTAATTCTTGAATGTCTTTATCTAGGGCCATCTTGAGTCCCATGATGCATGCTTCATACTCAGTAATATTATTAGTGTATGGGAAACGTTCCTTATGGCTACAGGGTATTGAGTACCTTCAGGGGATATTAGTATTACCTTAATTCCACACCTAGACACATTGGTTGCACCATCAAAGAAAATTTTCCATTTTGGTGGCTCGTCATCTTCTCCTTTATTAGAGTTTCCCTCAATCATTAAGACATCCTCGTCGGGGAAATTGACTTATACCTCTTAGAGAGTTGAGGGATTTTCTACCAATTGATCTACTAGAGCTTGCCTCTTAATCGAATTCTAGTTCACGTACGTAATGTCAAACTCTGATAGCAACATTGGCCACTTTGAGATTCTACTAAATAGGGCCAGTTTGTCTGCTAAATACTTTAGGGGATTGTGTTGAGTTAGCAATTCATCCTGATAGTAAAGTGTGTATTGTCTGAACCGTTGCATTACCTAAACTAAAGCATAGCAGGTTCTTTCAATTTCTAAATAT
Source organism: Lumnitzera racemosa (assembly GCA_024138005.1). Classification (NCBI taxonomy): domain Eukaryota; kingdom Viridiplantae; phylum Streptophyta; class Magnoliopsida; order Myrtales; family Combretaceae; genus Lumnitzera; species Lumnitzera racemosa. The sequence goes on from JAMXBC010000004.1 coordinate 112,506,537, forward strand.
CTCTGCTTCCCTTCAGTAAATTTCTTGCTTAAGTAGTATAGAGCCCGTTCCTTTCCTTCCTCATCTTTCTAGCTGAACATGTACCCCATAGACTCTGGTAATATTTTCAAATATAGGAATAGTGACTTCCCAAGCTTTGGAGCTACTAGTATTGGAGGGCTTGTAAGATATTCTATGATTGATGTAAAGGCTTGCTCACACTCTTCGTCTTAATTGACCTTAGCGTTATTTTTTAACAACTTAAACAATGGACGGCACTTATCTATGAGTTGGGATATGAACCAGGTTATATAGTTTAAACAGCCCAACAAACCTCTGATTTCTTTGAGTATACGTGGTAGGGTCAAGTCAACTATCACTTTGACTTTATCAGAGTTCACTTCGAAGCCCCTTTGGCTTATTATAAAACCTAATAATTTCCCTGAAGTCACTCCGAAAGTACATTTCTCTGAGTTGAGCTTCAATTGGAATTTTCTCAACTTATCAAATAATCTCTTCAGACTTTCCACATGATTTTCTCCTTCCTTGGACTTAGCAATCATATCATCAACATATACTTCGACCTCTTTATACATCATGTCATGACAGATTGCTACCATGGCCCTTTGATAAGTTGCTCCGGCGTTTTTGAGTTTGAAAGGCATCACTTTATAGCAAAACATGCCCCAAGTTGTGATGAACGATTTCTTAGCTTTATCTTCTTCAACCATTCGAATTTGGTTATACCCGGAAAATCCGTCCATGAAAAAGAAAATATGGTTTCCAACTGTGTTATGGACCAAGACATCGATATGGGGCAAAGGGAAATTATCTTTAAGGGTTGCTTGATTAAGGTCTCGAAAGTCCACCCATACTCTGACTTTTCTATTCTTCTTCTTAATCGGTACTATGTTGGTTACCCATTTGGGATAACCAGACACCTCAATGAAGCTAACTTCCAATAGTTTTCTGACTTCCTCCTTGATTTTTAACAGGTTATCTAGTTAGAACCTTCTTAACTTTTGTTTCTTAGGTTTAATATCCTTTTGTGTGGGTATATGATATCCTACGATCGACGGATTTAATTCGAGCATATCTTCATGAGACCATGCAAATACATCTTAGTACTCAGATAGTAATGTAGTCATTTCTGCCTTTTGGTCTTCTTTCAAATTTCCACCAATCTTCAATGACTTAGGGTTGTCATTGGTCTCGACATTAATTACCTCTGTTAGCTTGTCAAAGAAAATTCTACTCATTTCATGTTTTTGCCAGCTTTCTTACATGTTATTATGGTTGTTAACATCACTTCCAATGACTAACCCAGTAGGGCTGAAGGTGATATCAATATTTTCATCACCTATCTGCATGAGGTATCCATGGCCTTTATTTAGATCATCAGATCTGGAGAAAAAAGAAAAGTATGTATAAGGGAGAGTATAAGTAAGGCAAGAGTAAAGAGAAAAGAGACTTGATTTTATTTAAAGGAACTTTCTTTCAAGCACAATCGTTTGAAGAACAAAGGTAATTTATTACAAAATTCTATAAAATACTGGATCGTGATTCATCCTTTACCCTAGGGAAGACTTATTGCCATTCATAGGGATGGAGAACCAATTATTTTAAGTGTTGTGACTTGTTGGAGAGGCTAACCCCTTTATTTCTACTGGAGGTGTCCTCTTTGATAGGCTTTGAGTTCTGTACTTTAGCCTAGATGAAAGTTTCTAACAATGGAGGGAAGGTCATTGGAGTGTGATATAACCTATCACCTTTTCTGTCCCTGGCTTGCATTCTTTTCAACTCTTCCATCGGGGTTGGAATGTATCCTTACCCATAGGTCCCAAACTGGCCTTCTTTGAATTTCAGCCTCTCTTCCTTCTGCTAATTGGTGATCATGCACACCTCATCAAACATTTAGAGTCCGAAGTCTTCTTATTCTTCTATACCAATATAGGGTATGGCCGTCTCTTTATAGATTTCATAATATTAGTCACCCAAAATTGTGATAACCTAGCCATTAGAGATGAACTTAACTTTTTGGTGAAGAGTTGACGGTATGGCCCCTACTAAATGTATACAAGGCCTTCCCAATAACAGATTAAAGGTCCTTAGCATGTCTAAAACCTGGAATGGGATGTTGAACGTCTGTGGACTGATATCAAATGGTAAGTCGATCTCTCTTATTATCTCTCTCTTGGATCTGTCAAAAGCTCTTACTATTGTTGAACTTGGTTTGATAGCAGTTGTATCGGCGCCCAATAGATCCTAGGTGGCTAAAGGACAGACATTTAAAGATGACCCATTATCAATGAGGACTCTTATTGTGACGATGTTATTTATCCTCACTATTATAAACAGAGGCTTTGTATGTTGGTTACCTTCTTCACCCAATTCCTCGGTAGAGAGGGAAATTTGATCCATAGTGAAGATAGAATTGGTAATAGAGCCAATCCTTTCAACCAAGATTTCACGAGGGACCTTGACTTCCTTTAGTGTTTTGAACAAAGCTTCTCAATGTGGGTCTAATGCCATCAATAGACTCACAAGGGATATTTGTGCTAGAGCCTTAGCGAGTTAATCCATTATTTTATACTTGCTAGACTTGATCATCTTAGTGAAGGTAGTCAATCCTTCTTCATGCTTAGCTTATTCAGCGCTTGGCTTTTTTAGTACAACGTTCTTTTTTAGGTCTTCCTTCGGATTATAGATTCTACCAAAGCAGGTAATGCCCCCTACGAGCAAGCTTGATTGCCCCTAGTTTATCGCCTGGTAGTTAAGGAAGGCAGCTTTATAATTTTCGAAGGCCGCAGGCATATGAAAGGTATACCTTTTAGTTTGTGGAACTTCTTTTTTATAAAATCTATAAACCTTAGGTTCTTAGTTGGGACCAATCATGTTGGTTACAGGTTCCAAGTGGTCAGATATCATATTAATGATGGGCCTATGGTTTGGCAAGGGGTTGTTGTTAACTTTTGGAGTAGGAGCCTCCACAAAATCCAGTTGTATTGTACCTTCATCAATTAAGTCTTGGATTTTTTTTTCAACCTCCAATACAAGTCAATTGAATGGCCTACCTGCCCTACATAATACTGACATCTTACATTGGGATAAAAAAATCTTAGTCTATACCTTTCACTTAGAGCTTTAGAATGGAGCAGATTATCTCTCCTTAACTTTTCAAGTACTTGACTGAGTAGAACAGGTATTCTGGTGAACAGCCTTGGGGCTCTGCTAACCTATAGTTGGCCTCTGTACTGTTATTAAGCTGGTAGAGGGTTTTCCTTGAAAGAGACCCAAGAGTTAGGCCTTGCATTCGAGTTAACCATGCTGATAAGAGCATCTCTAGGCTTACTGGTGGTAAGTTTAGCAAAGGGTAGTCTTCTATCTGCTATCTCTTGCAGCTTACCAGAGGAAACAATACTTTCAATTTGACAACCTGTTACCACCACTTCTGCAAAGCTAAAAGAGGCTTATCCAATCAGGTGAGTGAAATAGGGCCTCTCAAGAGTGTTAATAAAAGTTATGGTCAACTCTTTCTCAATCACAAGGGTAGATACCCTTGCCACAAGGGTAGATACCCTTGCAACTAGGGACCTCCACCTTTGAGCATATTCTTTGAAGGATTCATTGTGTCTCTTCCTTATAGCAACCAAATCCATCATTGTTGGTGCCACTTTGACGTTAAATCTATATTGCTCATAGAACACTTTAGCTAACTTCTCTCATGTATTCACTTGATTTAGGTCCAACTGAGCGTACCAAGTCAAGGTGAGACCAATCAAGCTGTCTTGAAAGGTCTCAACTATGAGTTGGTCATACTATACATATTTACCCATCTTGCATACATAGAGCTAGGTGTATAACTTAGGACATCTAGTCTCGTTGTATTTTTCAAAGTAGTGTACTTTGAACTTTTCTAGGAAGTTCCATAGTCATAAACAAAGAATTCTATTATGCCGGCATGCTCGAATCCATTATACCCCTCGAGCATTTTCATTTTTTCAATAATTTGATGAGTTAGCTGCTTCTTAAGCTCCTTCAATCTATCCTAGTCAGCTTTAGGCTTTAGGTTGATCGAGAATGAGTAAGTATTTAGCTCAAAAGTTAGGTTGGCCTTTGAAAATACCCCTTCTGTTTCAAAGGATTCAAAGCCTTAATTGACTTTAGGGTAGGCTTTCCCTGTTTCGAAGGGTAGGGCTTTAGTTATCTTTCCATATCGGGCTTTAGAACTCTCTTCATTTAATGGAGCTATGGACCTATGCAAAGAGATGCTGTCAGCAAGAAAGCTCAGTTGATCTACAATCTTTCCCACTATTTGTTCCAAAGAATGGAACCTCAACTCCGTGGGGTTAATGACCTCGGGGTTGCCATTGTTATTGTTGGTATTTCCTTAGTTAGTTATTTTGGTTTGAGAACGGCTTTTGATGGGGCTTCTCTAGAAAGTTTAACGTTTAAGAGCTATCTTAGTAACTTGGATAAGACCACTTTTCAATAAGTTAGCATATGGATATTTTTATTTTTCAAAAAAAAATGCAAATGAGCCACATGGATGGAAAGGAGAGAATTGACGAATAATTAATAGAACGGCAAGTTATTTATTATCTTTGAATTCCCGGAGTCTTATTATATGAAAGAAAAGGAAAAGGTACAGATTCATCTATACTAATTTTCTTTTTTTCTGTAGGTCTGATGACATTTTCTTCTTCTTTTGGTCACGCTTAATTGCTTCTTCAAACTCTTAAATCTTCTTCTAGGCCATCTTCAGCTAGTATTCCAAGGCGTATGACCTTTGTTTAGACTCTCGAAATGGCTTACCCATCTGTCTTTTTCATCATAGAGGACCTCCATACAAGCTTTCGTTTGGTCCATATAGGTCAACATTTCAGAATTAAGTCACACAGGGGAAGGTTAAAGGACTTTTGGTGCCCGATATTGCATTGCATCTGCCTTATGAAGTTGATCATATAAATACTCTTTGGTAACCCAGTGTTTATCCACTTCTCCTATGAACTCACTCAGATCTATGTTTGGACTTACGATCTAGGTATCCCACCAAGCTTTGATCTTGTGAAGTTTTTATTCCTTTTTTGTAGAGTAAGGCTCTTCGAGATTAAGAGTGAATGGATCCAATGAAGGCTTGTGAACTATGTCCTGGATCCCTCCAAATTGTCTTTCCATGTTGTTTGGGTAGTAGCCCATACACTAACTCATTCCGATCAGTGGCACTACATGGTAATTTTTTCAAATCAGTATGACTTTAGTGTAAATGCTCTACCTGGCAGTCCACAGTATGTCTTTTACTCAGAAATCTCATAGAACCTCTATCCAAAGAAAGGTAAGGATATCTTATAGTAATTTGATCTAATCGACGAAAGAATCAATGAGATCGATCTTACTAGCAAATGCTCCCCTTATTAAGCCTAACCTAAAGCATTTGATGTAACTAATGAACCACACCGTTAATAGTGCCATGCTTGACCTAAGATCTCTATAGCCCCTTTTCTTAAAGAGATTAAGGTTCCTTATCTGCTCAGCAGTAAGGCAGGAATGTAAGACTTTCCTTCCCAGAATTGAACCACTAACTCTGTCACCCTAAAGTGTATAAGAAAAGACCTACTTGGAAACAAGATAGTGGTGAATATTGCTAATATATAGGCCTTGATTCAGTATTCTTTCCAATCTCCAACAAACAGAGTTGGGCTTGTTTTGGAACTAATGGACTAAATCCCATTTGTTGCAGTCATCTAAGGCCCCATTTATCTCAATCTTATGGATCCCTAAGAATTTTGAAAAAATGTAGGTGTACTCTTTTAGAGTTGGACTAATTAGGTATGGTCCAAATTGAAAAGCCACTTCTTTGGGCTCCCAAAAATGAACTAAGGCCCTTACTAGTGTAATGTTAACATCTACTTTGACTAGTGAGAGTATGAGTCTAATCTTGTTGGTAATGAACTGTTGTTCTCTTGGGTTGAAGGACTGAAACCACTAGTTAAGTATGGGCTTTAAGTTTGTAGGTTTGTGGACATGAATCTCCTTAGCGAAGACTTTAGTATTGGATGAGTTGGCCATTTCTAAAATGTTACAAGGAAAGTATAAATTACGAAGGAAAGACTATGAAAAGCGATTACAAAAAACAACTCCCTACATACATGAATTCTAGAAAAAACACAAGGAAAGAAATCTCCGAGCTTTGTTATTTTTCTTCTCTCTTTTTATAACATTGACGCTTTGTTAGTTATTCATCAATCCTATGACATGTATGTAGAAAGGGTAGGTTGTAATGGTCCTTAAACTCTATGACCTCATGCGTTTATGGAAAAACGGTTCCTTAGTCACATCGAAGTTTAAGTGGCGTAGCCTAATCAATTTGAACGGTAATTACCCCTAATGGGAATCGGGCTAACGAACCTCTTATTCGTAGACGAGCCCGAGGACTAGAGGAGACGGCACGACAAATCTTCCTGTTCTAACCAACCCTTGCCGAAACTGAGTACTTCCTTATCAAGTCACCTTTAATGCTATGCCGTATGACCACCGATTGCTCTATGGTATGCCAAGTTGACGAATACTGTCCAACGTCAAGCCGACCAATTATTCGGCATCTTCCTTACTAAGAAGCCGAAAGAGAGAGACCGGATTGATTAGGCCATCCCTACGCGAACAAACCCATCCGTTCGTACTTTTTATCTGCATGTCCTAACAACCTTACCAATGTAGCATCACCATGTGTACAATATCATGTGTAGAATCTATAGCATCAATGATTGTTTTCTTTGTATATTCATTTTTACCCTTTTTATCATATACATTTCTTCTTTAGGAAATGTCCTTTTTGTCTTTTCCCTTTTGGGTAATTTGCCCTAACTTACGGGTATAAATACCCTTGTACTTGTAGCTATAGGAGATCAGATTACCTTCAATACAATTTAGTACTTTTCTTCCTTGCATAAACACTATTGTTTACTCTCGACATTACTCTTATCCTTTCCCTTAAGCAAGGTTAGGTGGCGAATAACCTCATTAGACCAATTCATGCATCATATCGAATTGTGCCATGAGTACTCAAAAGTTCCATTGGTGCATCATATCCTCTGGAGTCGTTCGTAGGTTTTTGCTTACTGTTTCATTCGTCATTTTTACCCTTTCATACCTATTCCCATTAACCTTTTTTAAGCTTTTTGCAAGCTTAAACCCATCTAGCGACTGGCCTTGTCTATTCTTGGTAATGGTTCACAACATTTTGGTATCAAAGCAAAGGTTTTATGTGAGCTGTAGTTAATTCTTCTTGAATTCTGTTATACTCTATTTTGTGTGTGAGAAACAAAGTAAGTTATTGTGTTCATTTGACTGCTGTGTTGTTAGTTATTCACTTTCTGAAGGGTTTGTTTGAATTTGAATCTGTGAGGAAAAATAATAGACCTAAATATAAATGTTAATGCTGGTGATGATAGTAGAGTTTTCTACCATAGACGATAATCTCAGGAAACTCCCAAAAGTATTGACTAAAGACATGATGAGGTAGCTAACCTCTTGATAGATCTAACTCGAGCCGTTCATGCCCTATCTTGCCAACTTACTGAGGTCGCACAAAACACTCCACAAGCTGTTCAACTTATTAGAAGTCAGAACCCAGCTCGACTAGTTCGAGGTAGAGAAGCTAGCAAACGAGTAAGGCGAAGGATAAACTCGAGAGAGCTTGAAGAAGAGGAAGAAGAGTATTTTAAAGAGGAACGTATACAAGTCCCCAAAGCATCTAACCATGTAAAGCTTCGAATTCCAAGTTTCAATGAATCTGGGAATGCTAACGAGTATCTGGATTGGGAAGAGAAGGTGGAGCATGTATTTGATTACTATCAATATGAGGATTATGAGAAGGTGAGAACTGCTGTTTTTGAATTCTCTAGATATGCTGCCATGTGGTGGAAGAATTTTCAGGCCATGAGAAGAAGAGAGGGGTACTAAGAGATTAACATTTGGCCCAAGATAAAGAGAGTGCTCAAAAATAAATTCATGCCAGAAACGTATCTCTAAGATACTTTCACTCGGCTTCAAGAGCTGAGACAAGGAGGCCAAACTGTTGATGACTATGTTCAAGAATTCCAAAAGCTTATGATAAGATACAAAGTAAAGGAACCACTAGCTCGAACAGTCTCAAAGTTTATCACTAGGTTAAGAGGAGACATTGGAGATATTGTGGAGCTCCAACAATTTAACACGATAGACGAAGCTATTAGGATTGCCCAACAAGTGCAGAGACAAAGAAGGAGCCGAGTAACGACTAGAATGCCGACTAGCAGACCAGGACAAGCAAGTCATCGAGCTCAGTCTAGTAGCAAGCCGAACAGAAGAGTTAATGTCAGAGCCAAACAGAAAGGCCGACTTGAAGATGTAGTGTCGATTGGAATGTATGAGAAGGGGCAAGGGTTTGGCAAGAAGACCACCCAAATCAAGTACTTCATGTGTCAAGGGTTTGGATACATAGCTACTCAGTACCTGAACCAAAGGACGATGGTCATTAAAAGAGATATCCCAAAGTTAGAAGTAGAGAGCACAGATGAGGAACCCGAGGAGGAGGAGGTTCCTACCAAGAAAGAAAGTGTCGAAAAAGAACTGATTGAGGAGGACGTGTTTCTCGAGGACTTGGACCAATTACCTATGGTTGTCCGATGCACTATGAGCATAGAACCCTTACAAGAGGAGGAGCAAAAGGAGAATTTGTTTCATACCACCTACAAAGTGAATGATCAGATGTGTGCTCTCATTATGGATAGTAGAAGTTGCACCAATGTGGCATTGGCCAATCTTGTTTCAAAACTAAAAGCTACTGACTGTTGTACATCTTAGGCCATGCAAGTTGCACTGGTTGAGTGAGAAAGGAGTATTACATATCACTTGGCAAATACTGCTGCTGATCGCAATAGGGAATTACTCTAGCCAAATCCTCTATGACATGCTTCCTATGTACATTTCCCATGTGTTGCTAGGTAAACCATGGTTGTTTGACAGGAGAGTTATGCATGACGACTATAAGAACACGTATATGTTAGAAAAGGATGACTGAATGATCACGCTAAATTTGATGCTACCAAGAGAGGTTTACAAGCTGCAAATGAAACTCGCTCGCAGATAAAAAAAAGCTCTAGTGATGAGTCGAGCTAAGCTCCGAACGGCCACCAATGCTGACGAGCCGACCCTATTGTTAGCCAGGTGACTATTGGAAGTGAAGGAACGGAGTGAGCTTCCCTAAGAAATTAAGGAGTTGCTAGATGACTATGTTAACTTGTTCCCTGAACAGTTACCTAAGGGGTTGCCCTCAACTCGAGGCATCAAACACTGCATTGACTTAGTACTCGGCACTGTACTGCTGAATAAGCCAGCTTATTAGATGAATCCCGAGAACTTCAACGTCAAGTCAATGAGTTGCTAGAGAGAGGTTATGTGAGAGAGAGTCTCAACCCTTGTGTTGTGCCTACACTTCTAATACCAAAGAAGGATGGAACCTAGCGAATGTGTGTTGATAACCGAGCCATGAACAAAATCACGATCAAATATAGGTATCCCATTTGAAGCTAGAAGACATGTTGGATGAGCTGAGTGGAGCCAAGATTTTCAACAAGATTGATCTTAAATTTAGCTACCATCAAATCCTCATGAGACCAGGAGACAAGGGGAAGTCTACATTTAAGACTCGACATGGACTTTATTAGTGGATGGTCATGCTTTTCGGCTTGTCAGATGCCCCGAGCACTTTCATGAGGGAAGTATGTCATGGTGTACTTTGATAACATCCCGGTCTACAGTACCAACATGCTGAGTCACTATGAACATCTTAGAGCAGTCCTGAATATCCTTCATGCTAAGAGACTATTTGGCAATTTAAAGAAATGTTGCTTAGGAGAAAGTGGTATTCTTAGGGTATATGGTTAGTAGAGGAGGCCTGCGAGTCAATGATGAGAAGATCAAGGCAATTGTCGAGTAGCCGACTTCTATTACTTGTGCCGACGTAAGAACTTTCCACAGACTAAGGTTTATCAAGAATTTCATCACCATCACTGTGCCACTTACCGAGCTAACAAAGAAGAACACTAACTTTCGATGGGGAGAAAGGGAGGAGAGGAGTTTTGCCAACATAAAAGAAAAATTAACCTCCGCCCCGGTGTTAGTACTACCTGACTTCAACAAAAAATTTTACTAGAATGTGATGCATCGAGCATTAGAATAGGCGTTATCCTAATGCAAGAAGACCAACCAATTGCCTTTCATAATGAGAAGCTCCGAGGACCACAGCTAAACTATTCAATGTATGACAAAGAACTTTTGGCATTAATCCGAGCAATGCAAGTGTGGTAACATTACTTACTACCGAGAGAATTTGTCATATATACTACCCATGAATCGCTGAGGTACCTCCGAAGTCAAACCAAGTTGTTAAAGCAGTAGGCAAGATAGGTTGAATTCCTTGAAGGGTTAAATTTTGTAATTAAATACAGGCAGGGAAAGAGTAACGTAGTTACAAATGCTCTTTCGATGAGACATGCCCTTTTATCAAAATTGCAGGCCAAGTTATTTGGTTTCTTAAGTATCAAAGAACGACACTCCAAGGATCGACACTCTAGGGATCTACACTTTGTACCAGTAATTTCGCGGTGCATGGATGGAAGGATAGTGGACAGGTATTATGTAGAAGATGGCTATCTGTTTCAAGGGAGGGAACTGTGCATACCAACTTGTTCCCTATAGGAATTATTAATTAAGGAAGCCTACAGTGGAGGACTCTCCGAACACATTGGAGAGAGAAGGACTAATGAACTATTTAATGGCCGATTCTTTTGGTCAAGAATGCCAACACATGTACACCGAGCTATCTAAAGCTATGCCGTGTGCAAAAAGGCCAAATGCTGAGCCGAACAAAGGAAAGCAATGGCTCTACCTATTTCAATGAGGCCGTGGACTAAATTGAGTATGGACTTTGTTCTCGAACTATTGCGAACTATCCGAGGCAAAGATTCTCTAATAGTCCTTGTAGATCGGTTTAGTAAGATGGTACACTTCGTACCTTACACTAAAACTAACGACACTTCAGCTATTGCTTATCTTTTCTTATAAGAGATTGTACGGATACACTGCATACTGAGAAGTGTAGTCTCCAACAAAGACCCGAAGTTCTTGAGCCATTTCTGGAGAACCCTGTAGCATCAGCTAGGAACCAAATTACTCTTTAGTACCTCACGTCACCCCTAAACTAACAACCAAAGACAGGTGGTTAATCATACTTTGGGGTCACTACTCCAAGTTGCAGTAAGCAAGGACTTAGCTGATTGGGACGTTTGCCTGCCAGTAGTTGAGTTCGCCTATAACCGAACTGTTCATGACATTACTAAGCAAACTCCCTTCAAGGTATTCTATGGATTCAATCTCGAATTGCCCTTCGACAATGACCCTGTACCAATACCCATGCAAGAAGACCTTGACACCTCGACCAGAGCATAATCTCTTCAACACATCTATGATAAGGTCACTGGATACATTGACCAAGCTGCTAGAAGAATACGAGAAAAGACCAAAGGTAGGTCGGCCAAACAATTTCAACCAAGAGACTTGGTATGGTTACAACTCAACAAAGAACAGTTCTCAAACAAAAGAAAGAATAAATTATCTACAAGAGCAGAAAGACCTTTTAAAATCCTTTAGAAAATCAGTGACAATGCCTACCAGTTGGAACTGCTGGGGACGATGGAGTTTCTGACACCTTCAACATTGTTGACCTCAGTCCATATCACCCTAACGAAGAACTAAGCGAACACCATTCGAATTTGATCCCAAATCCAAAACAACCCAAAGGGAATGATGGGAATTAGACTACCAGACCTTTTACCTATAGCCAAGCCCGAAGACTAAAGGGGTTGGCACAACGAATCCTCCTATTCTAATCAACCCCTGTTGAGGCCGAATACTTCCTTGCCGAGTCACCTTTAATGACGTGCCATATGACCACCCATTGCTCTATAGTATGCTAAGTTAATGAATACTCTCCAGTGCTAATCCGACCAATTACTCGACATCTTCCTTGCCGATAAGCCAAGAGAGAGAGAGAGAGACCGAACTCACTAAGCTATTCTTACTCAGATAAACCCATCCATCCGTACTTTTTATCTGCATCTCCTAACAACCTTACTAATGCAGCATCGCCATGTGTACAATATCATGTATGGAATCTTTAGCACCAATGATTGTTTTTCTTATATATTCATTGTTACCCTTTTATATCATGTACATTGTTTCTTTAGGAAATGTCCTTTTTGTCTTTTCCCTTTTGGGCAAGTTGCCCTAACTTACGAGTATAAATACCCTTGTACTTATAGCTATAGGAGATTAGATTACCTTCAATACAATTGAGTACTTTTCTTTCTTACGTAAACACTATTTTTTATTCTCGGCATCGTTCTTATCCTTTCCCTTAAGCAAGGTTAGGTGGAGAGTAACCTCATTAGACCAAATCGTACGTCATATCGAATTGTACTATGAGTCCTCAAAAGTTCCATTGGTTCGTCATATCCTCCGGAGCTATTGGTGGGTTTTTGCTTACTGTTTCGTCTGTCACTTTTACCTTTTCGTATCTATCCCCATTAACCCTTTTCAAGCTTTCTGCAAGCTTAGACCCATCCAGTGACCAACGATACCTATTCTTGGTAACGATTCACAACAACCCCACTACGCCTGGAGATAAAGCATTATTGCTGAAGCTACATACCTGGCTGTATATACGGAAGATGGGCAAGTATGCACAGTGTGTCAATTACAAATGTATTGCCATCAAGCTATGCAATTTGTTAAAGAGAGAATTATGAAGAAGCTTCAAGGGTAGAAGCAACGTTTGTTGACAAAATTGGGTTGTGAAATCTTAATAAAAGTTGTCGCTTGTGCTATACCTACATATTCCATAGGTATGTTCAAATTTCTAGCAAAGTGGTACTGACAAGTGAAGTCTCTCTTAGCAAAGTTTTAATGGGGGACAAAAGGATGATGAGCATAGAATCCAGTGGCTTAGATGGGATGATTGGATAAAGTAGAGGAAGTTTAGCGAATGGGGTTCAACAATCTTGAAGATTTTAACTTGAGTTTGTTAACGAAACTTGCTTAGAGGCTACAACAGAATCCTAAGGCTTTATGGGCTCGTCTATGGAAAAGTATTTATTTTCCACAAGAGAAGTTCTAGTATGATAGGTAAGAGGAGAGAGCATCTTGAGGATGGAGTAGCATTTTGGAGGGAAGGAATATTTTGTTTACAAGTGCAACTTGGAAAATTAAAAGTGGAAAGCAAGTATATGTGGGGAGAAATAGGTAGATTCCTATCCTGAAGGAAAATCGATTATTACATAGAGAGTGCATTGATCCAAACTTGAAAGTTTCATATTTAATGGATAACTCTATTGGCGATTGGAACCTTAAAGGGTTACGACATATAATCAATGCAAAAGAGAGCAGTGCTATTAAATCTATACGTTTCTTTACGATAGAGGATAACAATAAGTTTATCTAACCACATGATGTGAGAGGTAAAGTTTCTACGAAGTTAGTGTATCACTGCTTGCAATAAGCAAAACCATAACAACATCATTATCAGCCTTTTACTTCTTTTATGTTGCAAAGCAAAGAGTAGAAACAACTTTGGAATGCAATTGTAGTACCAAAAGTAAAACATTTCTTTTGGAGAGCACTATCAGGTTCTTAACTTCACTTGAAAATTTGTATAAAAGAAGTCTATTTCTAATCCTTCTCATATATTCTATGGTGAGATTGAAACTACCGAACATGTTTTGTTATGTTATGAGTAGGTTTCATGTATGTGGCTTGGGGGGCTAGGGTTACAAATTTCAAGAAATCAAATCGTGTCCTTAGTATTCTAAGGTTAGCCTTGGTCACTATTAATCATAATAGACAGAATACTTTCTATTTTAGGTGTAATGGTTGTACACACCCTATTTTTGCCCTCTACAGGTTCATCTTCAATACAGAAACCCTTTTTTAAAAAGGAAAAATAAATTTTAAAAGAAAAAAGAGAAAGAAAACCCAAAAATCCAAAAAAAAAAACTGAAAAATCAAAGAAAGTATTTGCAATCTAAAACTATTTTTGGAGTCAAAATAAATATTTGTAATTTAAACGAATTAGAAATCTTAAACAACAATGGACATTTATTGAAAACTAGTTTTTTTTTTTTTTTTTGCCTAAGCTCGACTAACTTGTTTTGAAATATTTTGAAAATTTACTTTTTTAGGAGATTATGGTTTCAAACCGCCCCTCAATCAGAGTTAAAATGAACATTTTAAGACTTTTTGAAATTTCAAATACAGATAAAAACTAAGATCCTAATTCAGTCAAATTAGAAAAATTTTGAAAATATTTTGAGCTTATGTTTGTTACACTTCACATTTTATGAAAGACCATGGTGTTTTTTTTTTTTTTTTACAAAGTCAAACAACCAATTAGGCCTTATTTAGAGTATTTAAAAAAATTGGAAATAGAAAAAGAAGATCAACGAACCAATAGGGAAAAATGTAATAAAGAAAAGGAAGGAAAAAAAAAAGGAGTAGTGACACGTGTCACTACTCACTGGAGGTGCCACAAGGCACCCATTTTCGAGTGCCACGAAGTGCGAAGGGTCAAGGGGTTAACCCCTTCCTCCCTCCTTCTCTTTGCCTATTTCGACAAACATAACATAAGGAACAATAAGGTGTTTTTTTTTTAGGAAACTAACCTTACTTTTTATACTCAATTTCGTACATCATTTATTGATTGAAAATCTTATAAAAATATGGAAATGAAAGCTCCGAAAGTCTCCTATTTGGGAAAGTGCATTTTGTGGATTATTATGTGACTTCCCGAATAAGAGAATTCGTAATAATCCTGTCATGTAAATTAACCTAAGATAGAAGTTAACCTCACAACTACTATTATAGATATAGTCCACACAAGGTGTACATAACTTTATCAGCTTGAAGTATCCATTCCGATACCTGTGAATGATAAAACCTATGGTATAACTTTACAAAATACTTGTTTTTAATAACCTACTGTCCAATAACACAATAACTACAATCAGAGTTTACCAAAAGCTACAGGTCTTGAAGCTTATTTACAATAAGATAGGAAACTAGTGAGCATCCCAAAGAATTCTCAGTTAGTTTCCTCAAGACTCAAAAGAAAAGTTAAAAGCCCAAATTTAGTAAAGTCCTTGTTCTTCACTTTGCTAGCCAATTGCATACTAACCTGGGAGTAGTGATATTTGAATATCCTAACCTTTACTCATCACCTATAAAAGAGTTTATGGAGATGTGAGCACAACTAAGTCAGTAAGTGGGATGGAGTCAGAAGAGTACCATAAAATCACAATCAAAGTTATTAATTATGATGAAAGATAGTGTAATCAATCACATCAAACATCCCATGATGTTATCAAAACCATTGTAAGTTCAAAGAAATTACATCTGCTCCAACCTAGATTGAGGAGTTTTATCACAACTCAAATTAGACTAAACCCAAGCTTATGTAATGGAGAACACCCTCCTCTTGTGACCATCTTAAAACCACGGCCCCTACTCTTGTTGTGACCTTCTTGCTTGTTACTTAGTTCAACTAAAAATAAGGAAATGACCATTTTGGCTATCCTCATCAAAGGGAGTCAGTAGGGAGTCAGTAGTTGGCCTAACACTCTTAACTGTTCCCTTAACAATTGCTATACGTATCCAATTTTGTTAGTTTTCGAATCACTATTAGTTTCACTTATGGGTGACTAGACAGGTTCATATAATATAAAAACGATGCAAACATGTAGAACAGTACATTAAGGAGTTCAACTCCTGTTACAACAAAATACCAATCACACGCATGGCACGCGTACAAACAACTAATTGTAATCACAAACAAAAGTACTCTTAAGTCTCCAGATACTCTAATACAGTATCTCAACTAGCGATAAAGCTACGATCCTAACTTACCTGTCTAAACGCTTAATGTAAAAGACTCGTGTCTTTAACGCTCTAATCACTTGGAGATCCTATATATATACAAAACCCAGATACAAAAACGTTAAGGTTTTATCTAAATGTATTCCGTTTAATGATTATATATATAAAAATATATATATATCTAAAGTATATTGTTATTTTCCTTATATAATGGAATATAGTTTTATTATATAAGGTAGGTTAAGTTATTAAATATTTAATAATATATGCAGTTGTACTATTATGTATAATATATCATTTCAAAATATACTTTTAATCAGTTAAATCACATTTCAATTATAGTAAAGTTATCATAATACGTA
Source organism: Lumnitzera racemosa (assembly GCA_024138005.1). NCBI lineage: Eukaryota > Viridiplantae > Streptophyta > Magnoliopsida > Myrtales > Combretaceae > Lumnitzera > Lumnitzera racemosa. The sequence continues at coordinate 112,522,844 of JAMXBC010000004.1, forward strand.
AATCCTCATAATCTTATAAAGATACAGATTATATTACTTAAGATTGTCCGATTTTAGTATAAGTAGTATCATTGGGTTCGTATATACCTAACGATATATATTACAGGTTTTAATTCATGAGAGGACTTCAAAAGGGTAGTTCAAATTTTTGATATACTTATACGTTTCTATAATAAATATCATCATATTATACTTATTTTATGTAATTAAACTATATTTTATATAATTGTTAATATAACTCAATAATATAGATATTATATGACTTTAATATGTATATAATATATCTCGATTGTAAAATTATCATTAAATATATTAAAACTCATTTTCACCAAATTTGACTAGTAAGTATTTATATATTTTTTATTTCAATATTTATCATATTTTAACTTATTATTACTAAAAACAATTTTTGGTTCATAATTTAAGCTATTTTACTACGTAAATTCATAATAAATAACTCGGGTCACGAAATATTTTACCGAAAATTTCTATGGACTCCTAAAAATATGGAGAACTCAGTTAATATATGGTTTTATACTATCGGGTTCTTCGCCTAAATGCTCATAATTACACTTTTACCCTTAAATTGCATTTAATTAACTAAATATTATCCTTTTTACACAAAATTATTTCCAAATTATCCTAACATCATTATAAATCATCAAAAGTTAATATATGTCATTTTCATCAATTAATTTCATAAAAACCTATTTATTTCACATTTTCACCCTAATTCTAGCTATTTTTAGGGCTTACATTAAATATTTAAATTAAAAATCTAGCAACATAGCAATCAAATATATATCATTGTATTCTACGCAAAAATTTTGAGATAAAAACTACATCATTTAGTATATTTATTTTAAAAATCAAAATTTGGATGAATAGTGACTTTCTTAAGCAAGTATATGAAATATTCTAAAATTTGAAAAAATAAAAATATTACACAAAAATATATCTAAAATAACCTAAATATAAATTTTTCTATAATTCTCTAGATGGATTTAATAATTTTTAGAATTTAATGAAAAACAATCTAGAAGTTTGACTCACCTATTCACCGAAGCTGCAGTGGCCATGAAGTGGTGGAAAGTTGTCAAAAGTGCCAGATAGTGGATGGGTTGCTATGTGGTTTCAAGTTTGGGTAGGGAACTACTAAGGCTCAATCATTGCTCTGTTTTTTCCTTTTTTTTTCTAAAATATTATAAATTCTATATTTTTTTTCTCTCTTTTTCTTAAGTCTCAATTCTACTCTAACAGTAGATTTCTAGCATCTTGTGATATTTATAGGGTTAGATTACTATGAACAATTTTTTTTTTAAATTTTTCTTCATTATACACAAGTAGGAGGTGACTCTTTTTAGGAAAATTGCTTTTGACTCACCATTTTGTTAGCTTATTCTACTGCCACAATAAGTTTTCTAGCAATTTCCAACCCTTTCCTTATAGTTTGGATAAAGTTTAGTTGATATTTTCTTTAAATATTAGTATTATATATATATATTATGTTAGTATTTAGTTACTTTATTAATATATGGGTATATATCCCATATATGTATTATACGTAATCATTAATTATATATATAATCATGGTTTTAGTATGTTTCATATTTTTAAGATATATTTTCTTATTTATTTTTATGAATTTATCGCTTATATATATAATTATATAATTTCAGGTTAATTTATGGGTAAAATTATTATATATATCGAGTATATTCATAAAAATATATGTATACTCGTATAGTATATTATACTATATTATTTCGTTATATAGCCTAATCAACTTATCACTAAATCCCCATTGTATTCCAAGTTTGGTTTTAGGGGTTTCAATCATTTTTACACTATATTGAATAATCACATTTCTAAGGATAAAATTGGAATTTTATGTCATAATTTTTTAAATTTAACTTCAATGGGTCACCTTGATTAATTTTTCTATCTTAATCATGAAGTTTGAGCTCAATCAAATAACTTTTTCTTAAAAGTCCTAAATCTAGGTTCGATTGCTCTAAATGCGATTTAGGAGCTCACATATTATTAAGGAAATTGGGATATTAATAAAAATAACAAAATCAAATATCCAATAAATACCCATTTAGCACACCATTAATAAATAAAGCAAATTTGAGTGGTTTCTTCGTAATTATTTTTAATAAATTCATATAAAGCTAGAAACCACATCCCCTACAAGGTAAATGAGCATTAATTTCCCCAAATCATCCATAAAATTGTGATTAATATAGGCCAATTTGGGAAAAAATTTGAAAAACAAACCCGGATGCCATTAATAAAGAAAATTTGAATCTTGATCATGAATGGAAGTTTCTTAAGGAGGAGTCTGGGCATTAGGCCATAAATAAACTCTTCCCTTACGTATTCAAGGTATCAAACATAATTGAAATCGATCACAAATCCATATTATGTTAGTTTCTCGCTTTAGGAAGCTCTAAGTGTAAACCCACTCTCTCTCTTTGATTTCTCTCACTATAGAGAAAATCAATCCAAAAAAATTATTGATAACATTCTATTCATGTTTAAAAACAAAGCCCAAGCTTTGATTTTCATTTTATCTAATTTCATGGGGATTTGATCGATTTTGAATAGAAAGGTTGAAAAAAACTATGTTGAAGTTGTTGTCATTAGGTTATTTTCTAGAAAATAGGAAGGGGGAAAGCTCAAGCTTTCTAGAAATTGATTTAGGGCTTTTGAACTCAACGTCTTAGGAATCTAAAGCCATTGGCCTCACCTCAAGATCTAGTTGGAAACCACTCGAAGCAACCAAACTTCATTCGCTATGCAAGTAAGTTCTTTACCTTGTTCTTGTGCTCATAAGCTTATTCATATAAAAAGGAAAACAAAAATTCTAGGGAAAAAATGACTATGAGCATGTTTTAGTCTTGTTTTGATGTGTCTTCATGAATCTAACATGTTTGTAATAATTATTTTTTATGTTACATGATTATGAAGTTATTAGCATGTTATATTAGTAGGCTTTAATTCTTAGTAATCATGTTATGTTAATTGTTTATGCGCTATTTTAATAGACTTTATTAATATTTCCTTATTAATTTTTGCATGTTAGCATGATGATTTAGATATAATAATATAGTTTTAAATTAAATGTTTTGTGACATGGCTGATTATGTTCATTTTTGCTTGTAGGTTTCAATTATGTTTTCAAATAAAGATGGGCTTTTCTTTTTCCATATTTTTTTTACAAATAAAGTATTTTTCATAAATTAAAAAAATGGGCCTTTTTTTTCCTAAAATTTAGGGATTTCCTTAGGATTTCTCAAAAGTGGACCCAAAAATTATTTTTCCTAAATTAATAAAATTTAATGAATTTAGAGTAAAAAGAGGTTTGCAAAAAATAAAATAAACCAATATACTAAAATTTTATCAATTGAGAACTATGTGGGCGTAATCCCTCTCTACAGGTACATAGGCACTTTGGTCACTTAAAATAATAAAAATGTTCATTTTTCCCTTTATTTTTAAATAAAAGCCTAATCTATTTGAAAATATATTTAAGGCCCATTAAACAATTTCATAAACTTCTTTTGTGAAAATCCTTATGTTTTAATAAGTTAGCCTCCGAACTTAACGTTTTCTGATTTCTATTTTCTAAAAATATTTTTTGGAAGAACCCATGGATCAATAGCGAAAATTAAGGTCCATCCTCCCATGGACCCTAATTTCACTTTTCTCTCGATTTTGATCAAATGGTGACTCATTTTCAAAATTAAAATCTTTTCTTAGTATGGTTAAGAGGTTTACATTAAGCAAACCAAGCTTTATAAATTAGGATAAAAAAAGAGAGAAACCAAACTTTCAAATCAACAATGGTCACAACGTTACCTTGCCATTTGATGAGCTACCTATCCACATGGGCATATATTCTCTAGACTATGTTAGGACGCGAGAGTATATGGAGTTGCCATATAAATTGCCTTAGGGAGTTTGTGAATCTTTTGTATGGGTTGATTTGGCTAACTGAGAAGGAGGAGCTCATAACCTCCAAAGGTCTAAAGCCTTTAAGCTGAGATCCAACTCTCATATTGATTCATTATGTATTAGCTAGGGGTTTTACTAGAAGGAAGAATAATTAGGGAGTAGTAAACAAGAGGCACATCTTCTACTTATATAGCATAGTTGAACAACACCCCATAAATGATGTTCTGGTTTCATTTTATAGGTCCCTCCATTATCAGGCTAGCTAGAAATACTTCGTGTTTTCGTGGCCTTCCTTGTATGTAGGTATTGGATCCTCTTATGCCACTGAGTCATGAGCCTATTAAGGCCATGAGACTACCTCCTACACCTGAAGGTCCACTCCTTGAGCCAATTGAAGAGGCAACATCTTCATTATCTTAGTCATAACTCAGATCATCTTTTTCAATATTCAGTAAGATTAAGAAGACGATGAGGAAAATACCAAAGAAAAAGAGGATTTTGACACATAAGGTAGATCTCACTAAGGTCAAGGCAAATGCCCTCCTTGCCCACCATGGTATCCAGATACCATAATCACCACCTATGTGATGCATCTCCAAGGTCAAATATAGGAAGAAACACCACAACAAAGTAAATCGAAAGAAACAAAAGAAAAGCTAGCAAAATCCAAGCAACTAGCAAAATCCAAGCAACTATCAAATAGACATGATGCACCATTAGATCCTACTTAGCCTACAATCCACCAGATGTGACTTACCAATTCAAACTGAATGGTCACTCGCCACTACTCCTTACTAAAGGGAATAGATAAGAGTTAAACAATAATGAGAATACTAAGGTTACTCAAAGGAAATGTGAATAATTTCTCTATTGATGATTAATTATCTACGTACAAGTAAGTGGGAGTTTATATACCTATCCACTAAAGTTACTTTACATGTATGAAAAGATAAAAAAGGTAATCTTAAAATTAGGTTACATAAAACATACTAAAAGGAATAAAAAAAAAACAAAGAATATTTAGTACAGAAAAGTAAGAATCATTTTGGAATGTTGTACTAAAAGACATGTGTCGCTTCGTAACTAGACATTAGAAATATGATATAAAGTAAGTGAAATCAAAAAGGCATTTACAGTTAGAGGCTAACCTGATCTAGATCAGGTTAGAACTTAGACAGTCACTATTGAGTAGTTGGCTAGGGTTAGGGTCAAACATCTGTTAGTACTTTAAGAGCTTGGATCAAATAGCCTTAAGACTGTCTGCTCGAATATTCTATCATAACACAGCTGTCAACAAATCTAGTATACATAAAGGCTTAGAAGTCAAGTCGAGAGAAAAGGGAAACACTAAGGTTAGGATAGGAATCTACGTCTCATATAGGGTTTCAAGCTAGTATTCTTCGAATGAATCCTTAAAGTCCTCTAGCTCACTTCATGTGATCGGTCCAAAGAGTTGATTCTTATCATCTGCCTAGGGATTGAAAAGATTTGTCCTCAAATCCGAAGTAGTTTCTAGCTCTTCTTCTAGTATACTAACAGGGTCTTTTATTAGTTGGTAAAGAATCAGGTTAGACACATTGAAAGTGGAGGAGACACCATAGCCATCAGGTAACTCAATCCGGTAGGCGTTACGGTTGACTTTCTTCAAGACATTGAATGAAACATCAACTCGAGGGGATAGCTTGTTTTGTCTCAAGTGTTTTGTCTCCTAGTTGGAAAGAAACAGTTCAGCGGCCTCAGCTACCAATTTCTTACTATCTCTAATTGAACTTGGCAATCTTCTTAGTTACAAACTGGTGTAACTCATGCAATTCTTAAACTCAGTCAACTTCAAATTGACTCTCTTCAGTAGCTGCTGGGGTGCCAATCATATCCAGGGGTATAATAGGATTAAGCCCATAGACAACCTTGAATGGGGTTTTTCCAATGGTGTTATAGATGGTCCAGTTGTACACGAACTCTACAACTGATAGGCATAGATCCCAGTCCCTCAAATTCTTTCCCATAATAGCTCTAAGTAAGTTACCTAGCGTCTTGTTCACCACTTCAGTCTGGCCATTGGTTTAAGGGTAGCTATTAGAGCTGAACACAAGTTTGGTTCCAAGTCTTCTCTATAGAGTCTTCCAAAAATAACTTAAGAATTTGGTGTCCTGATGTAAAACAATGGTCTTTGGCACTCCATATAGTCAAACAACTTCCTGTAAAAATAGATCAACAATATATATAGCATCGTTAGTTCGATGGCATGAAATGAAGTGTACCATTTTACTGAAGTGGTCTACTATAACAAGTATAGAATCTTTTCCTCTTGATGTTCAGGACAACCCTAGGACAAAGTCTATGCTAAGGTCGGCCCAAGGTAAGGTTAGTGTTAGCAAAGGCATGTATTCTCCATGAGGTTCTCTCTTCCCCTTAGCTTGCTTGCACACTTCATAACTACCAACTATCTTATGGACATCCTTAGTCAAACTTAACCAGTAAAAGTTCTCCTTCAATAAATTAGCTATCTTAGTCTCCCCAAAGTGACCTAATAATCCACCGCTATGAGCTTCCCTAATCAACAACTCACGTATGGAACAGTTTGGTATGCACAACCCTTGGTCCTTAAACAAATAGCTTTCCTTAAGATAATATCCCTTAATAGCAATTACATCCCTGCATTACTCTATGATAAGGTCGAAATGAGGATCACGAGCATATTATTCGATAATGAGTGAGAATCCCAATAATTTTTTCTACAAGGTGGTCAACAAGGTTTCGCGACATAATAGAGTATCGATAACCATATTTGCACTTCCTTTCTTGTGCTAGATTACATATAAAAATCTTTCCATGAACTCTAACCACTTGGCTTATCTTTTCAAAAGTTTGATCTAACTCCCAAGATGCTTCAGAGACTCATGGTATGTATATATGACAAACTCTCGTGACAGCAAATAGTGTTGTCAAGCCATAAGGGCTCAGTAAAGAGAGTATAACTCTTTCTCATACACCGAATAGTTCAAGGCAGTACCACTAAGCTTTTCACTATGGTAGATGACGAGTCTTTATTCTTGCATCAAGACAGCACCAATTCCTACTCCTGACGCATTACATTCCAATTCGAAAGGTTTATCAAAATCCAGTAGTGACAAGACAAGGGCGGAGGTGAGTTTCTCCTTGATTTCTCTAAAGCTCTACTTAACTTAGTCGTTCCATCTAAATCCTTTACTCCTTTTTGTCAGCTCAATCAAAGGGGTGGCTATGGTATAGAAGTTCTTAATAAATCACCTACAGAAAGAAGCTAGGCTATGAAAACTTCAAACTTCAGTGACATTCTCTGGTGTTGGCCACTATAGAACAGCTTAGACCTTCTCCTCATCTACTCGGATTTCTTCCCTTGACACCATAAACCTTAAGAAAACCAGTTCATCCAGGCAAAATGTACAGTTCTTCAAATTCCCATATAGCTTCTCAATCTGAAAAATGTCGAATACTTTGCGAAGATGTTGAACATGGTTATTCAAGTTAGCATTGTATACCAGTATATCATCAGAGTACACAACCACAAATCTTCCAATCGAAAGGTGCATCACATGGTTCATTAACCTTATGAATGTGCTCAATGCATTAGTAAGCCCAAACGGCATAACTAACCATTCGTAGAGACCATGCCTAGTTTTGAAGGCAGTTTTCCACTCATCACCTAGTCTCGTGCGAATTTGGTGGTAACTAGTTCACAGATCAATCTTCAAAAATATCTTAGCGTCATAAAGCTCATCTAACATGTCATCAAGCCTCAATATTGGATATCTATACTTGACAATAATTCAGCTGATTGCTTGGCTATCGATGTACATATGCCATGTTCCATCCTTCATAGGGACAAGTAGTATTGCGAACTGTGACCAAGAACAGATAAGGCCGATCGCTGGATGAGTTTAAGCTTGCAAAAAGCTCAAAAAGGGTTAATGGGGAAAGGTACGAAAGGTAAAAATGATGAATGAAATAGTAAGCAAGAACCCACAAATAGCTCTAGAGGATATGACACACTAAAAGAATTTTCGAAGATTTACGACACAATTCGACATGACACATGAATTGATCCAATGAGACTACTCACCACCTAACCTTGCTTAAGAGAAAGGATAGGAGTGATGCCGAGAGTAAACAACAGTGTTTACGCAAGGATGAAAAGTACTCAATTGTATTGAAGGTAATCTCATCTGTTACAGCTACAAGTATAAGGGTATTTATACCTACAAGGTAAGGCAACTTGCCTAAAAAAAGAAAAAGACAACAAGGACATTTCCTAAAGAAGCAATGTACATGATACAAAAGGGTAAAAATGAATATACAAGGAAAATAATCATTGGTGCTACAGATTCTAAATGCGATACTGTACATGTAGCCATGCTACATTGGTGAGGTTGTTAGGAGATGCGGACAAAAAGTACAGACAAATGGGCTAGTCCGAGCAAGGATGGCTTAATTAGTCCGGATTCTCCTTCTTTCGGCTTCTTGGCAAGGATGATGCTGAGTAATTAGTCAACCCAGTAATAGAGAGTAATTGTCAACTCAGCATATCATAGAATTATGGGTGGTCATACGGCACGGTATTAAAGGTGACTTGACAAGGAAATACTTAGGCTCGACAGGGGTTGGTTGGAACATAAGGATTCGTCGTACTAGTCCCTCTAGTCCTGAAGCTTGGCTGTAAGTCAAGGGTCCCATAGCTTCATTCCCATCAAGTAAATTCAATACAGTATAAGGGCTCAAGCTCTCCCTTACGTATGCTCGCTCCATGATTTCATCCACTTGTCTCTTCATCTTAACAGCCTACTCAGAGTTCATTCTGTATACAGGTCGGTTTAGTAGGGCAACGCCTAGCTACAAATCAATACAATGCTTAATGCCTCAGACTGTAGGCAGTCTTCTAAGCAATTCTTTTAGAAACATATTGGAAAACTCATTTAGCAAGTGTCAGATTTCATCAAGAACATCCTCTAAATCCTTCATCTCTAATAATCTTTTGACTAGTAGGAACATAGGCTCTTCGGCCTTCTCAACATCTCAAAGCTCTCTTCAGCTTTCTCGACATCTCAAAGCTCTCTTCGGCTTATGACTAAGGCCTTCTTCTTGCTAGCTCAGGTGAGCTAATTATAGGTCTCGTTTACTAGGGAAGGGGTCATGAGTTGTAACACAATCTTCTTTCCATCCTTAACAAAGGCATAGGTGTTCTTGTATCCATCATGAGTTCAAGCAATAGATGTGAAGCTTCCATGAGGACAACATCACACATTGCTTTGTCCTTATATACACTCCCAACACCGAACTGTACGATCACTTGTTTAATTGCGTGCAAAGCACCCTTATCATGAAGCTAATGCAGCTTGTAAGGTCGAAAATGTTTTGAAATCAGCATATCTAACGTCTGCATAAAGAACTATGCAACTACATTAGTATAGCTTCCTCCATCCACTATAATGGTACATAATTGTCCCTTAATGGTACACTTTATATGACATAAATTCTCCCTCTAATCTTCCTCTAAGTTTGGTAGGGAACTGAGTACTCATCTAAAGACAAGGGTCATCACTTCTCCCTAGTAGACATAGACACAGATCTCCTCTTCTTCCTCAACTTCTGCTTCTCGAACATCCTTCTCCTCCCTAGGCTCACTCTCATTCATACTATCTACTACATCTCCTCAGAGCACCATTACACGTCAATTCGAACACTTAGCAGCCATGTGTTCAAAGTCTAAACATTTAAAGCACTTCACCTTGCTGGTCTTCCATCCGGAAGCCTATCATCTCCCATACATTCTTAGGGTCGACCTAAACTCAGTTCAGTTCGATTGGCCTACTTGGCCCTATTGGCTTACTCGATTATCATCAAATCGATTATTCCTTTCCTCGTCTCGGTATGTCCTCCTTGACTTGACTTGAATAGGTTAACGCAGAATAAGAGTTTGGGTAAATGTTGGCCCAAGTCGGCTCGAAACACTTCTCCTCTACTTTTTGACCCTCTACGCTATCTTAGTTGCCACTTCCAATGTATAAGACCTCTGTACTTCCACAATGTTGTGAATATCATATCTAAGTCTAGAAATAAACCTTGATACTGTATAGACCTCTAGCTCTTCTATGTCAGTTCAAATCATAAGCATTTGGAACTATTTCACATAGTCATCAATAAATAGACTTCCTTAGCATAATTCTTGCAACTTTGTAAATGTATTCAGTAGGTACGTCTCAAGCGTTACACCCCGAAGTTGCAGAATTACAACAGTTCTATTATGTAAACCAACCTATGACAATAATTGACCTTATAGTGCCTATCATAGATATGATCTACACAAGGCATCAATGACTCCTCATTTTGAAATAAACAATTCAATTAAGATTTAAAATAAAAATTTAAAATAAAATTTGCACAAAAAGTTAGAACTATCATTTATATATATATATATATATATATAATGACATTCATATTATCATAGAATTCCTAAGAGATTCTACATATTACAACAGTTTGCTAAATTACATATCATACATCAGTTCATATACCTAAAGTACTGTTAAGATATTAAAAAGACTCAATCATATAGCCATTTGATCTTCACTGCCCATGGCTTCAAAAAAGAAGTCAAAACCTGCGAAAGAATCTATATGGGTATGAGCAACTACAGCTCAGTAAGTTGAATTAAAGACTTATGAAAGTATACAAACACAAATAGGGTTATCAAACAATTGATTATATGCAATGCAACAAACAAGTGTCATCACACAACATGGTTCGATCCATTGTGAAATTACAGTAATTTCACCCGCTCCAATCCCGGTTAAGGAGTTTCCGTTAATCCAACAGCTCATAACCAAACCCAAGTTTATGCAATAGAGACACCACTCCCCCCAAGACTATCCTTCGAACCAATTCCCTCATCCTTACCGTAACCTCCTCTCCAATCGCTTAGTTCAACTAAGGATAAGGAAAAGACCCTTACACTTTCCAGTGCTATCTTTTTCGAAGGTAACAATGTTTGGTTAGAAAATCCTAATAATTCCCTAAAGGGTTACAATTCATGTCAAATTAGGGTATTTAGGTCAATTAGGATTAGGTTCAATTTAGAGTGATCAGACAATTCCACACCAATCCAATCATCAAACACAACAAAGATTTCGGTACGAAATCAAATACGCAGGCACATGCATCAAACTACTTACAATCACAATCATACACAATCCTAAGCCTCTAAATACTCTAAAATAGTACTGCAAAGTACAATGAAGTATTAAACCTAGCTTACTTGAAATCCTTGATCGTTCACTTAACTAGTTGCAAGTTAACTCATCTTCATGTGTTCTATAATATAAATATGCTCCTTAGTATTCATATCTTGATGATATATGTATATTCTAGGTTATGATTTAGTTTAATTCTTCATATATACATATTAGTTATTATTGATTCCTCCTAGATTAGTTTAGGGTTCGGTTTCCGAATCCGATTCAAAGTTCTAAATCAGTTCCAACTATGAGTAAATCTTAAAAATTCCTTTTAAACCCTAATATGAATTTAATCACATCAAGCTCAAGTATCTAAAATAACACGCTTAGTCTTAAATCAGTATTCTAGCTCACTCAATACACTATAATCCTCATTAGTATACCGAATTTACTCCCGATGTAAGGAAATTTTACATTTTTCATATAATTACCTAAAATTAAGTTTTATACCAGATTTAATACGTATTAATATTGTCATTACATTATCCAATTTAACTCAATATTTTATAATTACCATAATTCCAATTGCATATATTGTCAAATAATCCTATATTTATTACATAATTCCCATGATAATTTCATTTAATACTCTAAGTACTATAATTATGCTACCACATCAAAAATTAACATCCCTAAACATCTAATTACACATTAAATCAGTAATTAATCATTTAACTACCTAATTAGTATAAAATTGCTCATTTTATTCATCATTTAGGGCTTAAAAATTTTGAAAATTAATTTTAAAAAAATGGCTTCATAGTACTATTCTATATTACTTAAATAGTTTATAGAAAAAATTTAGAGTCCAAAACTACACTCTTAAACCTATTTGTTCTAAATCAAAACCTACTCGATTTTGTTCGGTTTCTTAAGTACCCTATATCTACAAATGTAATTAAACATAATCACTATTCTTCCCTAAATCTACATACAATAAAACATCAGAATAATATAATTCATAATTTTCTATATATAATTAATAATTTTTGTAAAATCAGTTGGAAAATTGGACTTACCGATTTCTTGGGCATCCAGCCACTAGCGTGAGTTTAGGGTGTGTTGACTGGTCCAGGTATAAGATTTGGAGTATGGTAGTGGTGGTTTAATTCTAGGTGGTAGTGGTGTGTAAGTTTGGCTTAATTGCACTAATTGCACAAATTTTGTAAATTTTTTTGAAAACCTAAATTTCTCCCAAATTTTCTATAACTCCAAACAGACCAAATGAGCTCTTGTAAAATTTAGGCTATTTATAAGGCTCTAAAGAAATTTTGGTGCATTAATTTTGACTAGACATGTACATTATCCACTTCTATTTGCCTTTTTAATTGGATGAGTTTAATAGGCTAAATTTTTTTTCCTTCTTTCCCTAGCTACCACGACCTAAATCGAGATTGTTCTCTACTTCTCCAATTTTTTTTCTTATTTTTCCTTGATTTTTTTTATAATTTTCTTTAATTATTTGGCAATTTTCTAGCAATTTAGGTAATTTTACATATTTTTTCCTACACATAAATATATATGGAGTACAAGTAAATACTTCTAAATAATATTTAGTCCATTCTATGATTTTTAGTGTGCATATAATTTATCTCTAGTGATTCGTTAGTTATTAGAATTAATTTTATGTATTTCCGATAAATAACAAATAATATACTTAAAATTTGAAAATTTTATATTCTATTATTTTATTACTTATTTTCTTAAATTCAAACTTACGGGGTCATTTTTACTAATATTTCTAACTTTGTTTTATAATTTAAACTCGATTAAATCCTTTAACCGATCACTCTAAACTTTGTATACTAAGCTCATTCCTACAGTTATAAAGCTTATATTTAAGGCTTACATCAGGCATAAAATCTACTAATAGGAATCAATCCGCAATGACCCTCAAGCCGAGGCCGATCTATCAAAAGCCAAGGTCAACCTACTAGAAGCTGAAGTTAACTTATCTTAACCCGAGGCTAACCTATTCTTGTTAAGGCCGGACTAATAACCAAAGGATGAAGGGAGGAAAAGAAACCATTTGGCATCAGGTTTGTCATCTACCAAGACAGCAAGAGACTAAATGACCGAGGCCTCTAGGCCAAGGAATAGCTCGGCATAGTATGGGAAAGCTTGTGCCAAGCAATCCACGAGTGCATCACCAATGAATCAACCTTACTAGGAGCTCGGCTAAGCACAATAAGACTTCCCAATATCCTACCCCAGCTCGGACATCTGATTGCCAACTGGCCCCTACTCAAGTCCAATCCTACAGACAACTTAGATGATTGCATGACGACCTTTTCTATTAAACGCACAGTTTTGTATTCTTGTGAATATTTTCTTTATTTTAAATATGGCCCATTCTTTAGGGATTAAGAGCCTTTTATATTATTTACAGTTTTGCCACTAGGGTTTAGGACTTGCTATAAATAGCAATAGTTGTACTTAGCCATAGACACAGTGAAGAATATTAAGACAATGATTACACTTAAACGTTCCTTTTCAAGTAAAGATATTATTGAGCTCTTAAAGCTTGCCTTTTTTCCAGATTATTGAGTATGCTTTACTCTTTAATCTCCCACATGTTCATGTCAATCTTAACCTTAAGATTGTGATAAACCATTCATTTGAACAAGTTAATGAGTCACATCTAACCTCTCATTTGAAACCCGAGTAACGTTTAGTATTCAAAAGTTGTATCAAACCCTATTTCGAACTCAATCCTTGATTGTGTTTGTGCCTTAATGTGTAATATCTATACACATTTACTGTCAAAACCCCATTTTCATTTTATGTTCCTCATTCTCATTTGAACCTTGATTACCCCATTCATGGTTTGTATCTACTGCATGTTCGTGGATTCACATCATCTACTCCACCTCATCCCAGGTCTTTACTACTCATCTTCCATCACCTATTCTGGCTGCATTTAGATTCTTCCACTATATAGTGGCATACCCAAAGAACTCAAGTGCAACAAGTCAAACTTTCACAAGTTTTGTATATCCATAACATTCAAACACCTTCTCTCCTTACTCTAAATATTCATCAACATCTACACTTCCACTGAAAGGTGGAATATGGACCTTAACATTGTCTAGCCCTCGAGGAGCTCGAGGTCCTCACTCCTATGCTCGGTAATAACTGGCTTCTTCTTCTTCCTTTCCATACTTCACTACATTAATCTCTTCATCATCTTCCTCAACTTCCTCTAACTCCAGTTTTCATCTAGAAACTCGGCCTGCAACTCCTCTAGCTCGCTGCAGTCAAATTGGGCGATTGACTCGGCTACCTTGGCCATAACCTCACTCTTGAATATTTCCAAGTAGGTTGTGAAGTGGCATGCCTTAAGGTTACTGTTTATTAACTTACATTACTGTGACTAGACTCTTAACAAGGTTAATAAGCTTATCAAGTTTGTCATCGACTGATCCTTACGTGTTACTACCATTATGACCACGACCAGGTTAACCACTACTACTCTGGTCTCTAACAATACCTTAAATACTCAAATCAGACATGATCCAATACTTCTCAAACAAATTAACACAACACAGAAAATAATGCTTCCTTATTACCTAAGACTCCAATTAACAGACTAACAATTTTAATACCTAGTAACAACTTGAACAAAATAGAAATGAGCTTGCTCTGCTTTTGAAGTGAAAAATAGGGTAAGAACAAAGTAACAACAAAATCACACTTGTTAACACAAAAATCTTCTCTACACAACTCACAACTCTAGACTTACTCCTTGCGAAGACATTGCAGTAGCTACAGAAGGTACACAATAGCCACAAATAGCAAAGCAAACCAAAAAATTTACTACAACTTCATACACTCCATCGCGGAATCATGCTCTGATACCAGTGGAGCTGATGCGTCTCTATGGTCAAACACAAGGAAAAACACCACAAGAAAGCGAATCGAAAGAAATGAAAGAAAAGCTAACAAAGTCTAGGCAGCTACCAAATGGATATGATGCACCATTTAATCTTACTTGGCCTACAATTAACTGGATGTGACTCTCCAGTCCGAACTGAAAGGTCACTCACTACTACTCCTTATTGAAAGGAATAAATAAAAGTTAAAGGATAATGAGAACATTAAGGCTACTCAAAGGAAAACATGAATAATTTCTCTATTGATGATTAATTATCTACGTACAAGTAAGTGGGGGTTTATATACCCATCCACTAGGGTTACTTTACATATATGAAAAAACAAAAGAGATATTCTTACATTTAGGTTACATAAAACATACTAAAAGGGGTAAAAGAAACAAAGAATATTCTATACAAAAAAGTAAGAATCATTATGGCCAAATGAAACATGTCACTTGGTGGTAGGACATTAGAAATATGATACAAAGTAGGCGAAATCAGAAAGGCGTTTGCAATCAGGGGCCAACCTAATCTATATTAGGTTAAAACTCAGACAGTCGCTATTGAGTAGTTGGCTGGGATTAAGGTCAAACATCTATTAGTAATTTAGGAGCTTAGCTCAAATAGTCTTGGGATTGTCTGATCTGATATTCTGTCATAGTACAACTGTCGGCAGGTTTGGTGTACATAAAGGCTTGGAAGTCAGGTCGATAAAAAGGGCAAACACTATTTGATTACGGGTCTTACAGCTCGCAACAAAATTTATTAGGTATAATATATTTGGAATAGTAATAAGACATGCTATTCTAAGAAATTAAGTATATACACACTATCATCTTATATGTCACTAGACATATAAATGTCTAAAGAGTACATCGAGATTGAGCATATATTGTCCAATTCACATTTGAGTACACTACATTAATTTCAGCATCATCACTCACCCTTTTATATAAATACACATAAATAAACTCTAGATCTGAAACTTTGGTTTCATGTATTCTTACGCTGAATATTGGCCTTTGCTGCCATCAAATGCAACCTTATGTAAAACTATTATCAATAAGATTGTTAGGTAATAAAGCAATCAATCTGATAACTATGAGTTACTAATCCTCTTTTAGATTATAAAGCAAAATTTCATAGCTATTTAGTTGAGATAAAAGATAACTTGTAAGTTGTTGCCATTATGTAGTTTAATAAATAGAATATATCATGAGGATTGAGTTGATTAATTGGATTATAACTATTTAACATACAATGAACCAATCAAAATATTGTAAACAAAGAAATTTCATGAAAAAACCCCAAGACATAGAGTAAATTCAGTAAAATAATAAAACGGAATTCAAGTTATTAAAATAAGAAGGATAATTTGGATATTTAACAAACGAAAGTTTTAAAGATTACAGCTTATAAGAAACAATGAACAAACTATAATTTTAACCTTAGTGTGTCAAAGTGTGCACGCGCTCACGTACACACATGTTTATACATATATAACTTATCAAATCCTTTATGAGAAGCATCTAGATAATATATTATTGTACTAGCTGATATTATACATATATATAATGGAGACGATTATAAGATTATCTTTGTATATACTAATTAAATAGTAATTATTACAATTCTTATGTTTTTGTTTTATATATATTCCTAACTAATACATTATTATAATATTATTGTTTTAATAATTAAGTATTCTCTCTTAATGCTTCCTTAAGGGTGATACTAGGTACAAGTTACCATAAGATGACTTAAAAATAAGTCTCAAAAACATGTTTACTTTTTGGTAACATAATTAGCTAGAAAGTAAATTGATTCTAGAAAGTTCAAAAAGTCAATATGTACAATATACTACTAGAAAGTAGCCACCAGTTTTTAGTAAAACTTATTCTTAAGTAGCCTGATAGCAACTTATTTGTATGCTCTTTCTCTTCTCACTTGAAGTCCTTATCACTTGCGTAATTTTTCCACATCTAAGTACATCTCATAGGCTTGATTTCACTCTTTACATGGTTTTATCTCTCTCTTTGGGCATTCATTCTCTTTCTCTCTCACATTATCACTGTCACCATGGTCTTTCCATCTTGCTTCATAGACTCTCCTCTCTCTCCCCCCTTCAACTCTCATCCATACAATCTCTCTCTTCCCTAGCATACCCTCTTTCCTTGCTAGCATAGCTCTCTAAAATACAGTCTTTCAGATACATTTTCAAGCTCTCTCTCTCTCTCTCTCTCACACACACACTCATACAACAATACACATACGCATACACATACATATACGTACATACACAAATGCTACATCTTTAATCACTATACCTTTCTTCAACAATGAGCTCAGCGAATCTAGCACCAAGCACTTTTTGGAAACATCTTGTTTTCTACTACATTCTTAAACAAGATTTTCACCTTCAATAACCTTTCCACTGTAAATCAATTGACAATCTCCACTTTGATCTCTAATCTATTATTATTACTTCCCTTATTTTGGTGACCACATTGGAAAATATCTTTCTATCACTCTTGATCCTCTTAAATGATTCTCTTTTGCTGATCTCTTATCTCAATTGAAGTTCTACAGTTGTTGAAATTAGTTGATGAGCCAATCGGAGCTTCAATTCTTCGCCTACAACTTTAGCCTCATCTAGTGATTCTTCGAAAGGTTCAGTTGTGGAAGAATAAAAGAACCATATAATGCTTATGCTGATCCACTGATGACGTTTGCAACCCTAATGACTCAACTGATCGTCTTGCCAACCCAACTCGATCCCTCTTTCTTTACATCACTATGAATGGTCACATATCCTCAATCCTTCAATAATCTATTAGTAAACTATCAAATAGTATTGTTGTTAATCAAGTCAAAATCTAATAAAGTTGCTCTAAAAGGAAGTTGATTTTTTCATAAGATAAGACCCATCATGTCTACCTTATTACCTAGCATAAACATTATTTTCCAAATTGATGAAGGTTTTAATTCTCCTTTCTTCTTCTTTCGTAGAATGAAATCGCAAGGTGTTGCCTTTATGGCCATGACAACATCATAGTCACAAAACATGAAAAGTGATGTACACAACCAACTCCACTTGTTAATTAAGTCAGCAAGCAACTGTTCCTAACTTATCTAGCACCTTGTATGCCCATAGTATTTAGCCACTATATTTTGGTTATGGCATATCCTCAAACTCGCTTATATATACAGTTGCCATTTTAGCAACATCTAATCCCCTATCTTAAATCTTCCATTAATCATTCTCTTGTCAACATGTTGCTTCATGCAATTTGAAGCCCTCTTTAATGAAAAATCAATATTTGGATTGCTTCCTCATGACTTCATAGCATAATGTCCACATGGCATTTCTTGAATCTCTTGCCATGTAGGGTAAGGGGATACTCGTTAAGATCTCAAAGGGTATTTTCTTAGCACTAATATGATAGTTCGTTATACTACCCTTTGCCAGTGTTGAATATTAATATGACCTCTTAGGATTGTCACTTGTCACATATCTAAAGTATGTTTTGCAAAATATTTATTAATAATCTTAGTTTAGCCATCAATTTATAGGTAATAGGTTGTTGATACTTTCAAATCCACTCCTTATAATCGAAATGATTCCTTCCATAATTGATTATTAAGCTTAGGGTCTCGATCACTAGTTCAACTTTTGGATATTCCATGTATATTATGTACACTGCCTAAATAAATCTAGGCAACTTAGGGTGTCCAATAAGGATAAGTAAGTGCTAAAAAGTGTGCTTATTACTTTGACAATCCACTGCCACCATAATCACTTCTCACCATTAGACTTATGAAGCCCCTCTATCAAATCGATATTTATATCAGCCTAACAAGTACTAGAGATAAGCAAAGGTTGTAATAACATTGGTGTTGCAACATTTTCAAATTTATGCTAGTGACATACTTCACAATTTCTCTCATGTTATATCACATCATAGTCCAACTTAGGCTAATAAAGGACATCAATGACCATGTTTTATGGTGTGAACTCCTTAGTAACCCCCAACTATACCATTATGGTACATCGTTAGCAATGTTTGCCTTAACTTTACCAATGGTCCCACCACAACTCTTCCTTTTGCCTCATACCATAGTCTAGAATCAAATATTTACATTATCCTCCTTCCCTTAGCATCCTCATACCATAGTTTAGAGTCAAATGTTTACATTATACTCCTTCCTTTAGCATCTTCAAGTTATCTTAGAAGCCTTTAGGAAGTTCTCAACTTCTTCAACTCTTTAACCAACTCTAATGATGTTATTGTAAAAGTTTATTAAGTTCAAATCCACCCAGTTAATTGAAAGAGCATTGATAGCCAAATTTGCTTGCTTACTCTTTTATCTAACCTCATAATCCATGCCAAGAAGCTTAGTATCTGTATTGGTTTGGTGTGACCAATCTTTGTTCTAGTAAGTGCTTCAAGGTCTAGAGGTTTGTTTAAATCATAAAGTGTCACTCCATTAAGTAGTAGTGCCATCTCTCAATAACAAAAACAAGAGCCAACAGCTCTTTCTCATAGATTGAAGGCTTGTTGTCTAGTTGATAGCATCTTGCAAAGATAGGCTATTATACGGTGGTCTTGCATAAAGAGAGCCCTTGCTCCATCTCCACTTATGTTTATTCCTACTACAACTCCTTATTGTAATATGGTAATATCAAAATTGGTGAGGTCATTAAGACATTCTCAAGTTTTTTAGAGGATTATTGGACTTCTTTATTCCAATTGAAATTGTCTTTCTTTAGTAGTAATGAAAGAAGCGTATAATGATACTATATGCATGAATAAACCACATGCAATACTTGATAGCCCTAGAAAACCCTGAGGTTGCCTTAATGTTTTTACTTAGGCCAAATTAAAATTGACTTAATTTCTTTAAGATCAGTATCAACACCAACCTTCATAAAAATGTAACCCAAATATTCAATGTAAATGGCTTTAAAAATATACTTTGACCTCTTAACAAAATGTTGTCCGTGCATCAAAAACTCTAAAAATTTTCTAAGAATTGTAATTCAACTAAACTCGACCCAATCTTTTACTAAAAGGATTGAGTCAAATCAAAAGATTTAGGCGAGCTTATACTTCTTGGTTTCAATAAGACTCCAATTTCACTTAAATAAAAATGAATAGGAATTGTAATAAAAAAGGTCTTGTTTTTTCAAGAACCTTTTGAATCAAGTAGAATGCAGTTTATTATTAGGAATTTTAGGTCTTTATAGGGTTTTTTTTGTACAAATGGTCCTTCAAACTTAGAACGAACATAAATAAATTAATGATACTTCTTTATCTTTTAAGTAATTTTGCCTACCTCCAAAAAATTATGAAAATATCCTCTAAGGTCGAGGGAGTTACATGCATATAGATTCCAATCACAATCTTATAGTAAGAACAAGAGATCTTTCTCGAATAATCCCAAAATAATTCAAACTATTTCAAAGACCTAACATGCCTCTTAGATTGGCGAAATAAAGCTTAGCCGATCTTATCACTACAAAATTGACTTAAACAATTGGTTTTTGTCAATAAAAAAAAAATCAATTGTATTCAATATGTATTTAAATGGTTTTTTATGGAACGTATTTAATAGGCTAGACCTATGCTTCGAATATCTACTATGCAATGCATGTAGTTATTGATCGACTAAAAAATCATGGTATGCATAAGATTATTAGATTTATAATCCATTAATGGGATAAGTTCCTCTTATATCTCTTTGTGATGACAAATGGCCTACTTAAGTCAAGGACTGACAAGACTCGAACCCGCAGTTTCCGCCTTAGGAAGGTGGTGCTCGACCAATTGCTTTTATTTTGGAATATTTTATATACCCATAATTCTGAGCTTCATCTTACTCCTTGTAAGAAAAATGTCAAACTCGAGGCATCCTAATTCAATTGAATGGTAATTTACATATAGTATTGTCCATCTTTTACCAAAAACAAGTCATTTATGCATATTATAAAAGGTTTATGCATTTTCAGTAGAATCCCTTCGCTTTTATATAGTTAGATACAAAATTATCTACTATTGAAACAGGAATTAAAGGAGTAGATCTTTTAGTCCTTATCACCATGGCAAAAAAATAAGATGTTATCCATCTAGGTTCGAGTAACATGTTTAATTTAATGGGATAAGGAATTCGACATAATTGACTGTAATAATATAGTGAGTGGCTCTACTCCCCCACCAAAAAAAAAAATAGAGAAGAAAAGGATGGTAATAATAAAAACCAGTAATTAATTACTAGTTACCAATTAAGTATATACAATTACAACTCTGATTGCTTTAGATCTTTTTAGAGGTGTGTTTGGTAATGCTTCCTTAATCACAATGGTAATCCATAAAAAAAATATAAAAAAACCCAATATTAAGGTCAAATAAAATAAGGTGATAGCTAAAAGAAATTACTAACTAACTTATTAAAATGGATATTGTAAACACCCTATTTTTGCCCCTTTTATTTTATTTCCTCAATATGTCTTAAATTAGGAAAAATACAAAAATAAGAAAATAAAGAAATTTAGAAAAAATAAGAATTTTACAAAAATAAGAAAAAAAGCACAAAGAATAAGAAATTTGAAACAATATAAAAAAAAATAGGAAATCTAGAAAGAAATATAAAAAAATAGGAAAAAAATTTGAAAAAAAAAATTCGAAAATTGAAAAATGACAAAAAAAAATTGAAAAATTGAAAATTTTAGGGAATTTAGAAAATAACATTTTATTATAGTAGATTTTTTAGTTTTGAAAATGGTTTAGAAGTTGGGTCATTACGTTTGAGCTTATATTTGAATCTAGCTCGAGCTAATCTGATCTATATATTACACGTATGGAAAAGGTACAGACCAACAGCTTAACGGATAAATAATTGAATATGTGCAATAGGTTAAAGGTCTTGGGTTTAAATCTTAATGAAGGCATGTATAAGGTTTTTTGTTTTTTATCATATTAAGGACTATGTCAGGATCTAATTGCACCACGTGTCCTAACACGTAACATTGGAGGATTGGATGACGTACTGACGTATCACCACGTGGCAAGTTATAGGTGGTTGGGTTGGCTGACGTGGCGCCATGTCAGCATTTTCTCTCCTTTTCCCTCCTCTTTCTTTCTCTTTCCCACGATTTTCCCCCCTTTCTCGACTCAAGAACAATCTACTCCCTCCACTTTAGCTCCAATTTCCGCACAAATTTCATACGTACGTTCGCAATTCCTTGCTTTGATTTTGTTTACCACATAACCTACTCTGAATCGAACCCAATAACGTGTTCAAATTCAATCAATTAAGCATTCAAATCGAACTTTAAAATAAAAAAAAAAAACTTGGATTTTCAAACATTTTCATTCAAGTCCAATTTCTCATTTCTTTGTTTGTTTGATGAATTCGTGTATAAATAAGGGGCTTATGAGCACACACAAACACATAAAGCTATAGAATCAAGGCACAAACACTCTCTCTCTCTTCTTGATCACTCTCTCTCTACATTCACTAAACTTTCTCTCTCTCTTCAATCCCCTCTCCCTAGCTGTCTTGGAAACATACCACCACCTTAGCTAGCTCCACCATAACTCAAGCTTTCACCTACGACCACCCTCAACCGCTTCCGTACTCTATATCATCGCTACCAAACCATTGCCGCCAAACCCTAACCGCCAAACTCACTCTTCTTAAACCACCACCTCCAACCCTTTTCAACCCAAACTAAGCCTACGGCTAAACTACCCACACCACACTCCCCTCTTTCACCCAATAACCCCCAATGGTGCCACCTGAACATCGCCACCACCACCGAACTTCCACTACCCACCAAATAACCACTAAACACTGTAGCACTCAAAAAACACCACATTCCCTAATAAAAAACACACAAAACACTCCTCACCTACTCATTTTGGTAATCGAAATAAGCTAAATCACTTCGCTACTGCTACTACTATGGAAGCCCAACTCGAATCCAATGGAGTCGATTTGAATCCAACTCGCACTTCTCTCCCGGTCCGAATTAGTTCCGACCTTTTATTTATTTACTTATTTATTTACTCATTTGTTGTAATATGCAATTGTAAATGTAATCAAATAGAAAAAAAAAAAAAGAAGAAGAAAAAAACCAAGAGAAAAAGAAAAAAGAAGGAAAGAAAGAAAAAGATAGAAAGGAATATAAAAAAATAATAGTTTATTATTTTATTTATTTAGTATAATGGAAATGGATAAAAAATAAACAATAAGATATAAAAATAAATAAATAAGAAAAAATAAGTAAAATAAGAGTAAAAATAATTAGGTTGGTGAATAAATAATTGTCTTATCACTTAAAAAAGCATTTTTTCAAGTAAAAAAAATATAATTGGATTCTTTTTAAAGTTAAGACCTTTTAGAATTTTCCAAATAATAAAAAATCCAATTTGAAACCTTCTTTTTTTGGGAAATTTTTTTGAAAAAAAAATCAAATTGAATAAAACATAAACTCAATTGTTTTCAGAATTAAAATAAGACCAACTCCCTAAAGTTTTACAAAAAGAACTACATACGTCTAATCCCGAGTAGTAGGTACATAGACACCTATAAGGCGATGATAAAAAAAAAAAAAAAAAAACTAATTTTATTTTTTTTAGTTTAGACTACTTAAGTTATCTAATTAGAGTAATTAATAGTTGAGTCTTGCCTCGTAAAATTAAAAGATCATTTTTAAGATTAAAGTTAAATTTGGAAAGTTAATGGTACCCGTAAGAGTTTAAAATTCCTAACCCCCAGATCCAAATCTCGATCTCTAGTTTCGAAAATCATTTTTTAAAATTGATTTAATCGATAGACTAGTGATTAAGTTATAACCAATTCATACAATTGGTTATAACTTAACTCTTTTCCTGACTCCTGTCTGGTGGCGACTCCAAAGTGGTTTTTAAAATACAAAAAGAACCAGTTTTCTTTTAACCCAAGATGAGAGATAACATTAAACGAGTAAGGATTTAATACTAATCGATTTAAAGAAAACTTAATTTAAAAGGAACCAAGAGGAGAAAAACTAGGCTCAATAGATATAACTGCTATGATTCAACTCTTGTTGCAACTGCTACTATTGTTTTCTTGATCTATCCAATTAGTTAAGGAACTTTTTTGGATGGTATGCCTCTAAATGTTGCCCATGTTTCTCTAAAGTAAGCAATTACTAAGTTGTTATATAAAATGACTAAGAAAAACTTTCTTTAAGTATGGTTTGAAAATTTGGTTTATAAGGCCTTAAAAAAGTCAAAGGTGCATTAGACAAGCCAAAGGATATGAAGAACTTATAGTGCATTCATTTGCACCTATTTGTTATTGCTAAAAGATCATACATAGGCAACCATTTCATGGATTGGAAGGTAAAGGAGCAACCCATATTTATGATCAATATGAAAAGATTAAAAGATGAGGAATGGAGATTAAGTTCAATATTTAATGAAGATGTATAGATCTAATGAAGTTCGAGTTGATTTGGCAACAGGATATGAATTGATTGAAGATTTAAGAGTACTAAAAGATTTGAATTTATTTATACAGTAACGCACTAGTGATAGAGAAGTTGTAGCACAAGAATATTCGTCTTTACCCTATTTCTTCTTTATATGGATTATATATATATATATATATGCTAAGTCACATGTTCGATGAAGGCACGGGAAACTATTAGGGAACATTAAAGCATCACCAATTTCTTGGCATAATCAATGCCAAAAAATATATGTGTGCTATTGTTATCAGTGGAACCCCAACAAATATCACATGGAAAATGGTGTAGAAAGATTTGAAGTCAACTAAGTAATGGGATATATATCGCAATCTATTGTGATGGTGTTGAATATTATTCAAAAAGCTGCTAAGTTTATTGGAAAGGAAGATGTATATGTGGTATCAAGCCGATGTCAATGTTGGCTGATGTTCACATGATCAAACATTTTAGCATAGTCACTATTGTTCCAAGATTTCAAGATATTCTTCTTCAATCAATTCTACCTTGATTAAATTATTCTTCAAAGAGGATTTATTTAATATGTTGTTATGGGGTAATGTCATTTCATTAGGCCTGAAGCAACATGCATAATTAGAAGGTATAGTAAGCTTATGCATTGAAATATATAGTAAATGAATATGTAGCACTGGCGCGAAACTCATATGCTCCCATCTATCTACAAAATGAAGTCTTCAGCTATGTGAAAGCACTCGACAGTAATGTAATTGTTCAAAGTGCACATATATTGAGCAATGGCTTAACTATTTAAAGTAAATAATTAACACTCAAAATATTTAGATTTCATCCAAAAATTTTGATCAAGGAGTACAATGCAGATGGCTGAAAATTATTATATCAATTATTAGACTAAGCCCATTATTTATTTAAACTTAACTCATTAAGTTAAGTGACAAGACTTAGGGATTTCAATTTTTATTGGGATGATTTAGGGAGAATTGCATTTATGAGTTCAGGACATGAATCATTGGACTTATGCATCCACCTCCAACTTTTCTTATGCAGGCCCATGCACTCACGAGGAAAGTTACTAGCCTTAAACCCATTAGCAAACCCATTTAAGATAACCATGAATTGAACAAGCTCCATCTCATCCGTTAATCATCTAAATAATCTCACAAACGCCATCATACCCAAAAGACAATAAATAACCAATCTTTCCTCTTCATTTACAAATTGGAGAAAACTAAGATCAACATTACTCTGCAAAAATTCTGCTCTCTATGATTAAACGAGCAATTCAAGCAATGAATTAATCTCATTCGCTCAAGTATCAATGTAACATGACGTTTTTCTCTATCACTTATGCATTTAGGACATTAAAATTATCTATTCCTCCTCCCTATTTTATTCTCACCTAATCATTTTTTCTGGTATTATTTTTTCTTCACTTTTCTAAAATCACATGTAACGCATAACTCACGCAGTATGCACATAATTACACTAGATAGACCCCTAGATCTACAATATGCGATGAAAGCTTTATGCTTGTCTTGAAAATTGACCTCATTGTATTCGTATGATGAAGAATGATATATACATCAAAAATTATGTAAACGGAATGGCTCGATGCTATTCCAAAAATTATGAAAATTTCCGGAGGAGTAAGAGTTGTAGCACTTACAGTAACATAAACACATAGGTCTACATATTATTGTCTTTACTAGGGAGGAGGGAGTATATATCATATCAGAGTTTGGGTAATTTGAAATCATATTCGTTCATCTTACAATATCTAGTCTACCTAGACAAGCGATGACGCATCATTTCAAGAAAGCTGATATGAGCTAAATTCCACTTAATATATATATATATATATATATATATATATATATAACCAGCCGATCTATACATGTATTATGTATTTAGCATCAATTGAGATAACCCCTTAAGCCTTACGCTACACTACTACACATTAAATTTGAACCGGACTGGACTGGACCGAACGTGGTGGGTCGGTCGGCCAGCCAGCTCATCAAGCATCATCATGCAATGCATGCCATTGGCCGAGTACGTCGTGTACGTTATGGCAAAACTGATGTTTTTTATTTCCAAGAATTCTCGCAAGCCACATGTTTGGACCATCGAAATCGATGAGTACGAGTGTGATTGGTGGGAGTGGGAGGTGGCAAACTGAGGAATCTCTTCCAATCATGAAGAACTTGAAGGAGATCAGAGACCTTGGCCTTGATGAATCGGCAGCAATTAGCATGGACCGTACAGACCAGCCTGACGTCTCTGCTGTCGTTGCAGAACCCGCTGAAGAAGAGAGTATCCAGGAATTTCACCCTCACTCCTAGCTCCCTCACCACGCCTTCCCGTATCATCCTCTGCAACACGTCCTGCTCCTTCATCCCATTCGAAGTTTTCCGTCTCTCGTACCACATGTCCAACAGCTTTATGGTGTTGTTGTTGGATCTCATCATGTAAAACCCTGTGTTGATGGCGTTGGCTTCCGACCATGGATCCCCGTTGAAACCGTCGGTGCTTATTTGGAGGTCAAGGCTTTCGTCGGAGCTCAATCTCGGAAATGGGTCTCTTAGCCACATTATGTCCGTGTCCTGTCCTCCATTTTCCATGCATACATATAGCATATAGCAAATATGCAAATTTCATATTTATAACTATATCATCCATCAGTATCAACAAAGGATAAGGATATTCTTCAAAAGAAATTTATTTATGAATCTTTAAATTAATTAATTAATTAATTAATTAACTAATTATACCTACTGTAATTTTGATGAGATAACTTACTGGCATATAATATTCTTTGCCTTTGCCATACATACTTCCACCAGCTATTATTATCTATTAAGCATTTAATGTAGAATATCTTGCTCATATATATAATTCACCATTTTTGGTAATTAACTCAAAATGGAAAGTTAATACTGGTAAAAATGGATGGTATATATATATATATATATATATATATCATGTTTCTTAAATTTGATGGAAAACGAAGATTCTTTACCATTCATTGTATATCCGCGTATTGTGATTAAATTGCTCAGCATATATCTTTGGTAAATTTATATCGGAATGGAAGAAATTTAAGTGTACGATTGTTTAAATTGGATGATAAACGATACCATAAAGTAGAATTTTCAGCATTTGAAAAATAATCAGTGATATCATCCGTTTCTTCATTTTAATATAGTCAATAGCATGTATCTATTTAAATTTATGCAAGGATGAGATATTAATTATTGTTTTGGCCGTCATGAAGGAAATTGACGGAAAAATCTGGTTTCATATTTTGTAACTACTTAAATCATAAAAAAAAAAAATGGAGGAAAAGAAAGAAAGAAAGAAAAGAAAAAGGAGACAGCAGCAGCAGAACAGCCCTTTCAAAACAGAAGTTTATTAAAACAATTATCCATTTAACTTGTTTTTCAATTTCAGATACTAAAAATGAAAACAAATAATACTGAGCCAAGTGTTCCGATGTTTTTGAATCATTAAGAGATAGCGTTACGCCAAAGATTGAAAAAGGAAACAAAAAGGGTAGTACGATACGAAGTTTCTTGAGGAAATTTTTTTCTATCTTATATATATATGGATCTGATGACTGTTATAAAAACGAAAGGAGAGCAGCATATATATATATATATATATATATATATTTTTTTAAAGAAATCGAATTTATATTTTATTTATATAATTTTATATTATCTTTTATTAATCCCGTCGCGTAGACTAATATAGTTTTTCTTTCCAACAATCTAATTAATTTATATATAAAATTCATTTAAGCGTTTTAGAAAAAATAATAATAATAATAAAAGAAGAGGGGGGATGGGGATGAGTGAGATATATACGCACAGAGAAGATGAAGCTGTAACCCCGCTTGAGCACATCACCAAGAAACTGGGTTCTTCTCCACATCATGTTAACGAAACCAGGAGACATGTAAACGTGTTCTTCTTCTACAGTACGATCGCCATCGGCCTCATCCTTATTATCCTGTGAACGTGATGAATCGATCTTGTAGCAGTGTAGTCTCAGGAACTTGCAGCGCTGAAAGGATGTCTCATCCGTAGCCACCAGTAAAAGGTGATCCAGAAGGGGACGGGTGTGATCCCCCAGCCAAAGACTGTCCAGGAACAAATCTAGCATTGGCTTGTCCCCTTCCACGTACGCTCTGTTCACCATAGTTATTATTACCGTCTTGTTCGCCGTCACTGTCTCCGCCAGCACTTCTTTCAGCTCATCCTTCTTGTAGTACTCCTTCTCCCTCCTGCTCTTCATTGCCTGCAGCGGCACCAGTGCCCGTGCCCATATAATATACATATATGAATAATGCATACAAGACCATTATATTCAAAAACGTGTTGAGGTTTGACCAGAACAAGGGACGATTTCTATTTAACATGAGATATATTGAAACAAAAACAATTAAAGGAAGATGATTAGGGTTTTCTTTTTCTTACAACAACATTCTCATTATTATTATTCTTATTATTGCTGCTGCTGCTCTTAGGAGAGTAAAGCATCTGCTCCTGGACAGCGTAGAACAAGTTATTAGCACCCGCAGGAGTCCAACAGAAGAAAACGTATAATAAACCAACAACCAAAAGGCTTATGATAGCCAAATGGTTCCGATCCTTGAGGTATTCCATTTGATGCATTCTTATTAATTATTATTATTATTCTCTCTCTCTCTCTCTCTCTCTATATAGAATGGAATGAACTTTTCTTCATACAAAAGATCAAGAGAAGGCTCTCTGGCGGCCTAATATAATTTAAAGAGAAGAAATAATATATTAATATTAATGTACGGATCGAGAAGATGAAACCAAACTCCAAAACAGATATTGGTATATGCCAAATGAATGCTAGTGTTCATATATTAGACACAACTTTTTAATTTGGCAAATGAAAATCCTTAGGTGACACGAAAAAATTTACAATATAAAGAAATAATCATAAGTTTAGGGATATGGTTTCTTTAAAATGTGTATAGAAAAGGAAATTCAAATCACCTAATATCTCATTCTTAAATGGTGTCAAAAGGTGTAATATTATAAACAGACATGATATATATCTATATATATATTAGTTTCCCAATTTACTCGTCTCACGTATAGCTGTTATCTATTAATGGTTTTGGAGCAATTACTAAGATCTGGAAAAGGCAAGTTTAATTCACTTCCTTTTTTTTTTCTTTTTTCTCCTTTTGCAAAACACTAACAAATTTATTATATATATATATATATATATATATATATATACTTGAAAATATTAACAAAAGTGGTCAATCAAATTTAGGGATGATTGCAAATATACTTTTACACTATGATTGAGATGAAGGAAAGAATATGAAAGGAAAAAAATAGGAAGGAAAGAAAATGAAAGGAAGATTGTTCTTTAGACATAAAGGGAATAGGAAGGAATAATTGTGGACAGAAAGTTAATAAGATATAATTTTTAATCTTATTAAATTACTAAAATATTCTTAAATTTCTTGAATACAATATTAGTATAGGGGGCATTTAAGTAAAATCCTATGTTTTCTTTCTTAATTCTCTCCCAATTGGAGAGAATGTATTGTCTCATGGCAAAACTTTTATAAAAATTTCCTTTCTTCCTTTTTACTTTTTCTTGTTTTTTCAAATAAGGAAAAAAAAATTAGAGAGGAGAACAAATTCCTCTTCAATTCCTTTCCTCCTTTTTCTTCCCTCTATCCAAACATAGCGTTAAATCGTCGGTCAAGTAGCTAGGCCGCTAAATTCTTAAAATATGATTTCACATTCTTGTAACTTTTGTAGATACCTAGTAATTCAGAAACTATTCCTAAAAACCCCAAATCCATTGCTAAAGGGCTGGAAATAGCAATGAATTTTGCTGTTTGCTTATTATTAAAAATTATGGGGAGACAAAAAGATACCTTTTATCCTCGTGTATTTACAATTTTTCCTAAAATATTTCTTTATAATGTGATAAATTACAAATGTAATCCTTTATGTTTGCTCCATAATTCCTTATTGTTAAAATTGAGTTTTGAGATCCTCAAATTTTTACAAAAATGTGCCTTTTTGCTATTTTGATATTTTTACACTTAGATAAAATAATTAAAAAGCACAAAAAAAATTGAAATAAATATTAAATAAAGCAAACATAAAGTATACTTGTAATGATATATCCTATTTATTATCATATCGAATATTTAACGAAAAAATAAAATAAAATAAAAGTAGTAGTGCAACTAAAATTCTAAATTGACCACATTGAATGACCAGCAGGATTAACTCTGATTGAAGGATTTTTCAAACAAACAAAAATCTGCTAAACAGACCTCTATAAACGTGTATGCTATGGATACGGCCACGAGCTATGCGTCCCTATATTTGTCTGGGTTTAGTATGTGTTTTATAGCTTTTTGCAATTGCTTAACAGCGTCCGATCATCCGTTTCTGATATCCTATACTACACTACCTATATATATATATATATATATACACAACTACGTTTGAACCGATGAGATTCTGTTGGAGGAAAACGTCTAACATTTGCTTCGTTCCAAAAGGAAATACCTAAACTATTGTTAGGATGCTTACTAGCTAAAAGATCAATGTACGCAGCGCATAGTCGAAGAAGAAACTTATATAATAAAAATCTTTATTGTAATTGCCAAATACTATTAAAATGAATCTAAAAGGTTGGATGGTTTTTATTGGTGAGTGATCATGGGAGGCTGCAATGGTTGATTTAAGGGAGCGGTCTCTTCTAACTTCAATAGTTTTTAATTTTTTTTTTTTTTTTAGATTGTAAAGACTAAAGATTAGGGGTCAACATTTGTCCAACACATAATTTTTAATAGTTACTGCAGGATAATACTATTATTAAGATGGTAATTCGTTCATGAAGATGCCATATATCACACTAGAAACAATAATGAATCCGATGAGCTGAAATTTTTTATATAATTCAATCTTGTTCACCATCACATCACATCACATCATAATAAAAGTACACATGAAATACTCTATGCTCTCGTCCAGTCTATTAAGACATGATAAAATGCTCAAGCTCAAGCATATTAATTACTTTGGCACCTAGGAATTCCGTAGCTAAGGCAACACTATATATATATATCATATAAGGTAACTGCATATAGCTTATCGCAAGAATCATGCAAAGATAGGGTTAGCGTGTGTTCTCAATTACGTGCTTAAGATTACTTTTACTATAACCCAACAAACTCAATAATACATTTGCATGATTCTTGGAAGTTTCACCAACAAGACATCCCCAATCATGTTGATGTGCCACAATATCATCAAGGACAACTTAAAGCTTCTTTTTTTTCTCATGATTAATGTGTGTCAAAGACTAATCCATATTAAGTAGGTGTAGAAACTATTACAATTCATGCAGACGTATATTCGTAAGTCAATACCTAAAAACCCATAGCCCCACAGAACACTGTTAATTAGCGAACAAATAATATTCCAACACTAACAAAAGATTTATAATCTTCATTAACACAAAGAAAATAACAACATAGAATTCGAAATGAGAGAGAAACAACCTTGCAAGAAGAGTTCCAAACTTCAATCCACGTTAAGGTGGTGTTTGCTGCACATCCTCGAATCGGAATCCATTAGAAAAATGTTAAAACTAACCTAAAAATGGCCTGAACTAAGAAACCCCAGTAGAGTTGCTTCAAGAATTAAAAAAAAAAAAAAAAGAATGAATGAAATTCGTCTACATTTTTTCGGCCCCCCGATATTAGATGGTAAGGACAAAACGCACAGCTCTACCATTCTCACTATGGCATTTGATCGATGCTCCATATATGTTTACTGTCCGACTAGTAGCCTCTAGACTCAAAATCCTTCTCTTATCTCCATTGATGATTGAACAGTAGGTGGAGCCCCTAGACTTGCATAAAACATAAAATGATACCAAGTTTCTGTGCAAATATCTGATGCTTTTACGCTAAAAAATATCAAAATATAAGTTTCATTTGTGTTGATTAATTACATATGATTTCTAATTTATTCGGTGCAATTTTTATCTCGGTTCACATATAATTTAGAGAAAATTGAATAGGACAAGTATGTAAGTTTTACATACTTGTCAAATATTCGGTCCAACTTTATTTAGAGAGAAAGAGAGGGAGGGAAGAAAAGATTAGATCGACTAATATCGAAAGTTGAGATAAAACTTAAGACTCAAGGAAAGACAAGCATTAAGGACTTTTCTCAATACTTTTAAGTATTAATAAAACTCAATTGGATATTGTATCAATAATACAGGAAAACTAGGATTCACAAAACATTTCACTTCACCAAATATGCCCTGACATGATGAATAGAAAGAGAAATAAATTGTTTTCAAGACACACCTAATCCGTTTAACATTTACACATGTTAAATATAATTAAACAATACTATTTGGAATGTCACAAACACAAATATGCACTCTGATTTGTTCAAAACCTAATTTCAATTTTGTAAAATAAATAGTGACATTACGTTATGTGCAAAACATAATAATTACTACATCTACATTTGTGACAATCGAAAAGCTCATTACTCAAAGCTAGAAATGGGTAAGGTCCAGTTCTGAACCGTGAATTAACTCGATCCGTTAGTGACGAGGTCGAACCTCTTAAGCAAACCATCGGGCTTTTAGGGTTATGATTACATTCAAAATCTAACGGATTCTCAAGACATATACAACTTGGAAGTACAACAAGAAATGTCATCAGCAACAGCCGACGTAGAAAAGATGCTCAACTACTATCAAAGTCAGTACGGTAGTCAGTCATCAATCTCTCCTTCGCCACCCACCAAGGAACGGTATTACTCTGTTATAGGTGAGCAGTTACTAACACAAAAATTAAAGAGACAATGGTCTGGTAATTCAATGTCTAAGATGCAGTACTACACTAATACCAATTTTGAGTTTTTGAAAAATATCTCTATCAAGAACTTTAATATTTTATAGTGATGGCAAAGGTATAAAAAGGACTACCTACTACTATCTCCCACACCCATAAAGTACTCGCTGCTTTAGCTTCAACAGTCGCTATTACAGTAGACCTGATCGTCGACAAATGCCGAGCCTTCCTATCTGTTATCAGTGTTGAAGCAAATACTCACACAAAAGATTGGTACAAAGCAAGCTGCAAACGACAAAAATCAAATGGGACATCAAGCAAGAAGAATAATTACTTCAATGACTACAATCAATCTGATGGAAGCCCAAGCTCATTTGCGGGTTTCACTCTTACTCACGAACATGAATAGTTACTCTCAAGATGATACATAATAAGTTTTCTTTTCATCGTTTACAAATAAGTTTTATAATGTAAAAAAATCTTTTTTTCTAATTGTCAAAAAAAAATAAAATAAATGGCATGATTTTCCCAAAAATGCTGATATAGCATTAGGTTTTTCCAAATTATGATCAACTGAAATTATTTTCATTCAAAAAATTTAACTTGGATAATCATGTACACTTTGATACTTTTTTTAAAACGTAAAATTAATCATTAAATTAAAGGTTTTTTAAAAATCCAAACCTAACTACAACGATTTGATGACGATTAGCAAATACGTAGGTACCTTATGGGCAATCGTAAAATATTATAAAAAATATTTTTCCTCTAACTACTTCATTCTAATAAATCAAATTAGAATATTACGTATTTATATTGTAAAAAACTTTTTTGTATTTTATTTTCTTTTCATTTTTAATATATATTTTATAGATGGATTGAAAAAAAAAATTGTTAAAAGATCGATAAGGTGAGAAGGAAAAAAAATAATATAAAGGCTTAGGAGATAGAACATGAAAAAAAAAAAAAAACGGTTCAAGGACCGTGAAATGATCCTTGAACCAGCGAACCATATAAATCAACCCTAAACCTCTAGCTCACGAAACGATCAAGATTACTCGAAGCGATCACGGTTCAATGCAACCTTGACCTGTGAATAAGAAATTTAAGAACAGTTTGAACTGCTACCCAAGTCTACTCGGAGAACGCATAGAAATGACCTTGGACATAAGAAAGGCCGAAGCTTTGTAAAAGAGGGAGTTCCCTTTACGTCGAATCACTTCTCAAAATAAAATTAATTGAAAAATGCAGGAAATGGTATCCCGATGCCTGGCCCTGAACACGTCCATGTCCATAACAACCTGGTGAAAAGAGTGGGGAAGGGAGTTTCTTTCCCCAAGAATCTTTTCCCTTCTATCATTGAGAGCAATATACGTGGCCCCATCCATCCCTCTCTCCCTCCATACATCCGCACATGGAAAAGTGATACGTATATGCGTTGTTAAGACTTAAAAAACATGGACATGGGAAATGCACCGTATGGGTCAAGCATGAAGAATGTGGCTTCATGTTATGTTATGTTTAGCTGGAAAGTTATTGCGAGCGGAAAAAGGAAACGGAGTGGCTTTTGCATTTTAGCAATGGTCATGCCCCTCCACAGTAAAACACGTGTCGACATCGCAGCAATTGTAACGTATGTAAGATACCATAACCATTCATAACTGAAAGGAGGAGTTACGATCTTCGGACGGAATGAGAACAGTTGTTAATTTAGGTTTAATATCTTTTTGGTCATATTTTATGATGATTCGACCTTCTTTGACTTGTCATAGAGATTTGTGTGAATGAATATTGATTCATACTGTTAATTTTTATCTATCTATCTATCTATGTTTGCAAATGCATTTTCTACTTCCCATGTTGACTTGCTTGCTTCCGTGATACATTGAAGAAAACGGAGCATCATTCTATTTCTACCATAGAGGCCTGTTGTCTTGTGCCTGGCAGTGATAAGATGATAACATTAATAACTCTCTCTCTCTCTCTCTCCCCCTCCCGAAGTCCCAGACACATATTGCCTTACAACTCTCATCTCCATGACCATGTCATAGGATATGAAGCTTTTCTTGCTCTTCTCCTTTTTGGAAGAAGGGTCAGCTGTAAGGATTGAAATCATAAAATAGAAAGCCCTAATCTGTTTAGCAGCCACATAAATACCTTAAACCTCGTATCTTATATTCCTTACTGCAATTGCCCAGTGGTGCTGCTACTCCACGTCAATCCTCTGGTCTGGTCGGGGGGTGGGGCATCTTCTTTTTTCACGATGATCCCACCAGTAGACTTTGAGATGATCGGGTGCACAAAATACAACAAACAAAGAGAAATGGAGATTATAGCTGACAAGAATGATCTGGAAACTGTGAATGATTCTCTCAAAAGCTTAAACACGCAAACTCCCGATAACAACAAAACTCTAAGCAAAAGCACGGTAGGCAGCTTCCATCATCCAAAAAGAGGGGAATACGACTACACATAAACTACCACTCCTGGTTAAAACTTGCGACTTGCCAAGCCAGTGTCCCTCAGCTCCCACGCTGGTCTGCTCTCCCTCGCAATATCACTCTTAATTGCATGTTGTATTGGCTTTATAATGAAGAAATACTGTTAAGCAGAAAAGACACAGAACTAAGAACAATATACACAATGTAAGCAAAATACAGCAAAGCCTTAACCTGAACACACATACCTGGAATGCAAAAATTAATGGAATGAATTCTTTCCACTTTCTGTTAGGATTTGGCCCCTCAATCAACTTTTTGTCAACTAATATGGACTTGCCCCCATTTAATGCAACATCTGTGATTGTTTTGACTAGATTTGGAATCCACGTGGTGCCATTTGGAAGAATCTGCAGTGGAAGGCCATGCAGAAGCTTTTATTTTTTATCTATGCAAGAAATGATACCATGAAAAGTAGGCTAGTAACATACCTTTTCTTCATTTTCATTCTTGTTACATCTTCCACTGTTCTCAACTAGGACAACAGGTATGCTAGCACCCTGGCAAGGAAAAAGACAAAAAATAAACTCAAAAGTAAGAAACTAGAACACCTACATCACTAGAGATTGTAATGCCACCCATGAAAAGGAACAACAAAAAGAAATTTTCCAACAGTTACGAGCATCCCAGTAGATGGCCCAAGTTAATAATCAAGATGATAATCTCAGATTTCAAGGACCACGCTTTCAAAAGTGGAAGAAGATAGACCCATCAGGATATAAAGTGCATCATGGATCCTATATTGAAGCTGCAAAAAAAATAATATTGACTCAAAAGATTCATGTTTCACAAGCAAAAAACAAATAATAAAGGGTTAATGGGTTAATCTGCAATTACAAACAAGGATGTTTTGACTGCCGATTTAAGTATCTAATTGAACTTTTCGTTACCAGCATTACTATCTAAGCTGACTTTCTTGGCTTCATTAGATAAGTTGGCATTTCAAGCCAAGGATATGCGACAGGCATTATTTCTTACTGCATGAAACTAAAGGTCCAATTTGAAGTTGCCACATCAAATTTTCAGTTTGAAGGAAGAAGCCACCTCATTTGCCAAATCATTTACTATTGAAATGTTCTTAGGTCTCCAATTTTCTTTCCCTTTTTTTTTGGGTGGGTAAGTTCTTTCCTTTCTTTTTTCCTCAAACAATTCATCCTTTTTTCTTTGTCTCGATAGACTTCTTGCCACTCCACCTTGGACGAAAGACATCATGTCCTTCTCCTTTGATTCATACCTCAACAAACCCATTCCAAATCCTTCTTGAACTCAAATAAACTCAACCAAGCAAACCCAGATGCAATTCAAACGCTCTGTTATTCTCCAGCAAAAGCTACATCTTCAATAAACCAACATTTTATTCTGGAAAAACAACTCCAACAAACAACCCAACTAAGGCCCTGTTCGTTTCAAGGAAAACCACACGTTAGCAGAAAATGTTTTAACCCTAAAAAGTATTTTCTTCAAAACAATATACTTTTGTATGTTTGATGTACTTATAAAAATATGTTAAAAAACCTTTTCGAGTGTTTAGCTTACAGATATTATGTAACTAATCTCCATACCTAAATAAATTAATATTAGCACATTGCTATAAGTACAATATTTCAAAGATTTTATTTAAAAATAAAAGTATAAATA
This sequence comes from Lumnitzera racemosa, assembly GCA_024138005.1. Classification (NCBI taxonomy): domain Eukaryota; kingdom Viridiplantae; phylum Streptophyta; class Magnoliopsida; order Myrtales; family Combretaceae; genus Lumnitzera; species Lumnitzera racemosa. The sequence continues at coordinate 112,560,475 of JAMXBC010000004.1, forward strand.
TAAATCATTTTTTAATATATATTCTTACAACATCTTAGTTGATCTTTTAAATTGTTTAACAAGCCAATAAGTTTTTTACCATTTAAAATCTTTTCATGTTCAAAATATAATTTATAGGTTAACTACAACAAGAATAAAATAAATAACATTTTCTTAGAGTTAGAATGCCCACCTAGATTGTCTTGGAAAATGACTTAAATGCTTAAAGTACCTTTTTCAGCGTTTTGAAAAGAGTAAATTGTTTCCTTTAAAAAAAGTAGATTTCCCTTAAGTGTAAAAATGTCTTCCCTTATAAGAGAAAATATATTCTACTTACGGTACCATTTTCAATTTAACAAACACGGAAAATAGACCTCATGAAGGCATACGACAACGTCAGTTGGAGCATCTAAGAACAAGTATTGACAGTGTTTGGTTTTCCTGACCAATTCGTCCAATGGATTGTAGCATGTATCTCAACTGCTATGTTTTCTGTAAACATCAATGATGAGCGCACTGATTATTTCCCTACGTCTAAGGGTTTGAAATAAGGAGACCTCATGTAGCCTTACCTTTTTGTTTTTACTATGGAAGTTTTTACTAGAATTATGAAAGAGAAGGGGAAAATGGATGATTTCCACTTCACTGGAGATGCAAAAAAGAAAAACTAACCTATTTATGTTCTGTAGATGACATCATGATTTTTACCAAAGGAGACCCAAGCTCTCTAAAACTTATTCATGACAAATTGAAGGAATTTTATGAGCTCTCAGGATTTAAAGTAAATCCAAGGAAGAGCCTTATGTTTTTTAGTAGAATTAACCAAGGCAACAAGAAACATTTTTTGAATCTCTTTGGTTTTGAGGAGGTACCCCTCCCAATATGATATCTTGCAATTCCTCTTTCATCCTCTAAGATATCAAGGCCAGATTGCATGGAGCTAGTTGCAAGATATACGGACCATATCAACCACTGGACAAGCAAATTTTTATCTTATGCTGGAAGACTATAGTTGATAAAGAGCATTCTTTTCTCCTTACTAGTATATTGGTCTACTACCTTTGTTCTCCATACATATGTGCTAAACATTATTAAGAGGAAGCTCAAGAGGTTCTTTTCGAATGGCAATGAAGATTCCAAGCCAAGGCTAAAGTAAAGTGGAAGGATATATGTAGATCTAAGAAAGAAGGTGAACTAAGAGTTACTGATATTAAATTATGGAATAAAGTTGCTCAATTGAAACACATCTAAAGCCTATGCATGAATGATGGAGCTACTCCATGGCCAAGCTGGGTCAAAAATGAAATCCTTAAGAGGAAAAAGTTTCTGACATATCAAGATACCCAATGATGCTTCATGGGTGTGGAGGAAAATTTTACAAAGCAAACCGCTTGCCAATCAACTTCTAAAATGGCAGGTTGGGGATGAGCCTTTGATATCCTTTTGGTTTGATTTCTGGCATCCTCGAGGTTCATTGATAAGTTGGATGGTAGAGTAGGCTAGCACTACTCTAGACTATCCTAAAGATACTACTTTAAGTTCCTTTATTTCTAATAATGAACGGAGGCGGCCGTAGGGTGATGGATGGCAATGCTCAACATGTCATTTGGGGGACACCAAACCTGTTTTGAATAGTAAAGATCAGCTTATTTGGAGAGAGGGTCCACAGAAGAAGCTGTCCATCAAGACTACATACAGTTTAGCAAGGAGAAGGGAAATAAGTGTTAGTCAGTATTCCTTGATCAAGAGCAAAGGATTGATGCCTAGACACTCCCTCATCTTGTGGCTAATGGTTCAACATAAACTACTCATGATGGATAAATTTTGTAGCTGGGGTATCATCAATGTTAACTGTTGCTATTTGTGTCATAGGAAGGAAGAACACCATGATCATTTGTTCCTTGACTGCCCTTTTGCAAAGTCACTTTGGAAGAAAGTTAAATCTACAACAAATTAGGCTTATGGTAAGCCTTCAGTTTTTTCTTGTCTACATCACTTTTTGATCTCCCTTGGTATGCAATGTTTAAGGAGCACCCACATTAGGATTTTTGCAGTTGGTTGCTATTTCTTGTGGAAGAAAGGAATAGAAGATGGCTAAGAGAAGTAGAGAATTCCTTAGATTCTATTTTTAAGTCTGTTATATATTGTATTTTTTTATTTCCTTCAGCCCTTTAGATCAATATAGCCATTAACTCGACCGAAGTATCCTTTTTTAGTTTGATACTTATTCTGACAATGTAGGTTTCTTACGTGCTCTTTGATGTACATTACTTGTGTACATTTTGGAATGGAATATAGTTAATCTTACAGAAAAAAATAAAAAGGGGGGGGTAGTTTGGTGGAAAATAAACAAAACGTTTTTTGAAGAATATTTTTCTTGAAACAAACGGGACCTAAAAGAAAACAACAGACCACGGATCTTAAAAGAAGGAAGAAAACAACATCACATCCAAATAAAAAAAGAAGGAAGATTATGAGCCTTTCTTCATTTTTATGTTGACCAAGGATCTTAAAACACAAGCATTTAAAAACTATATGTCCTAGATTGTATGACCTAAATTAACATGCTTCTCGATCATATAAAGAGAAAGAGAGGTGATTACCAGCAACGAAAATAGTGAGAGAGATTGTAAATCAAACATGAAAACTATCATATAAAACTTTTCTTACAACCTCAATTAGATCTTAGCCAAATGTAGTGGTCTTTGTTTGTCCTCAATGGTGTCCTCCTCCATTTGGTCGAGGTTTAAGGCTCAAGTTAGGTAGAAGAAGAACAGTAGCAATGGAAAATTATGTCCTTTTATCTTTAAGCCATGTAACGTGCCACATGGCCCTATATAATGTTAAATCATACATAAGTGATCAAATCACCATGTGTTGCATCATCATTGGTTAGAAAATGTAAGTTGTCTAATGGAGTCAGCTCAAATAGTAATGTTAACAACAAAAAGAATGCAATTGTTTACTTAAATAGGCACCTAAAAAGTTCATGTCCTTAATTGTGAATTAACTCAAAATTTTACACACCAAACATGACATTAGCCCAATGAAGAAACTACAACTTTCCCCAAAAGGACTACTTGACCAGGCAAATCAATTTATATTGACAAAAACTACTTATGACCATACATCCAAGTTTCAAAAATAGGCCTTTAAGATATGCATTCATTTCTCTTAAACAACACCTTCTTACAGACTCAATCAAAGCTCATGTACGTTTTCCAAAAAGTCTCTTTATAAGTCTCCTTGCAAGATAACTATCTTATACTTTTTTTGGGTAAGGACAATAATTGTACAATATATAAAGACATATATGGCTAGGATATACATATAAAAAAACCCAAGTTTACAATCCACAAACTACAAAATGAAAGACTCATGGATGATAAACTTGGGAACTCAAGGTAACACATATGTTTTTATATATTAAAATAAGACAAAATGACCCTAGCTAGCAAAATAGCCGAATTTGGTCAAGCTCTACTAATCTAGAAGTCCTTTCTTCCCGAACATAATAAACCACTACTAATGGAATCTTCCTCTACTTAGCAAATCCCTAGTCTCTTGAAATTCTCTACAAACAAAGATGTTGAGAAAGGAGAGATCAAACACGACAATGCTAACACTAGATGTTGAATCTCTGACCATTTTACTCTTGTATAATCACAAGATATGAAAATATGATTGTAGTCCTCTTCGCAAATGCATAGAAAACAACGGTTATTGTCAATGATACCCATTGTAACAATTTGTCTTGGGTCAGTAGCTTCTCTTTTGAAGCCAACCACAATAAGAAAGAGTGACGCACTATGTTAGCTTTATTCCAAATAATTTAGTGGCAAGAAGAATTTTGGCACTTCAAACTCAAAAGATCATATGCAAATCTCATGGAAAATCTCTTGGTTGGCTCAATTAGACACATAAACGAATCCATTTCTTCCAACCAAGGTGCCTTGCTTTGAGGGGAGAATAGCTCTAATAGAGTCCCACATTATTCTAGCAAGCCATGACCATTCATTACCTTCAATAATGTCACTTAGCTTCGCATCTTTGTTGCAATTCATAGAATAAATGGTTCTTTCACCTATCCAATTAACAATTGGACACTACTCTAAACATAGGAAAACCTTCTTGTTCTCCAAATCCTTTCCACTATGGGAAGAAACTACATGTCCTTACTCCAAAAATCAACGAATTTAAATGGCACATTCCTTTTAGACAATCCAAGATTTAGATTAATAATGAATGGGCTGTGATCTGAAACTCTCAAGAGACCAACCAATACTTCGATCCTAGAAAAGGATTGCATCCGCTCAATATTAACCAAAATTCTGTCCAACCTTCACACAAAAAGGTTAAAGGCACACTTGTTGAATCAAGTGTAAAGAGGGCCGCTAGTTCTAGCTTCCTCAACCTTTGCTTCTAAACAAAATTTGTTAAATTGGGCCATTCCGGTAGTAAAGGGCTCGTTACCCCCTAACTTCTCCTCGATGCTTTGGCATTCATTGAAATCCCTTGCCAATAACCATGCGTCTTGAATAGAGGCTTGATTTGCAACAGCTGAGACCAAAAGGCCAACCTTTTTTATTTTGAATTTGTGCCATAAATACAAGTAAACAAGAACCAAACATCTTCACCATTTCGCTAACAACAGTAATGTATGTACTGTTTATCTACAAAAATAATGTTTACTTCCCATTGTGATGGATTCTAAGTGACCCAAACTTGACCACTTTAGTGGAATTCCAAGATACCATAGGAACTTTATTTGCTTTGACTTTCATCTCAACCAAACTCAACAAAGAAAGATGATTTTCTTCACAAAAACTTTTCACCGCCCTAAGGGGGTTGTTGAGCCCCCCGACATTCCAAAATGCTAACATTTATTGGGAAAAAGGTAGAGAGGAAGAGCACCCCAAGACGCAAAGCCTTACTATGCAAAGGAATTGTTGGAGTTAGCTCCAACAAAGTCTTTCTTTTTCTTCCTAGACGACTTCTTCTTCACTGCATTCCACAAGGCATTTTCAAAGGACTTTACTACATCTTGGGTTTCAAGAACAAATGATTCAAAAGAACTTGCCATGGGCTAATCATTGTTCAAACTCACATCCTTTTCACTGGACTCATCGGGGGTTGGATTTGCTCCTTTAGAAATTGGACTAAAGCAGCCACCTACATACTTTGGAATATCTATTGAAGAGCTATCAAAGGATGATAGCTCTAAAGCAGTATGTTTATCTTTAGCTTTACTAGGCATAGTAGGCTTGACAGCATTTACTTAGATCCCTTCTCTTATGACAACACCTTTAGAGCAGGGTATAGCCCCAGTTGTTTTCCTTTCAACAGTATCTCCTCCCTTCTTCAAACTAGTCACAACTTGAACAGCAGCAACCCGTTGTTCGCTACACATCTTTGCTACACATTAATTTGCAACATAACCAAACACTTTATAAACAAAGCAACATGGGGGAACGTACTAGTATTCAACGTCAACCATAGCTAACTTCCCATTCGACCTCCTTACGGCAAATGTGAGGGGGTAAACTAGCATCAATAGTAATCCCCACTAATACTCTTACATACTTGATACATTCAGTCCTCACCAACACCAAGTCCACTTGCAAAGGCCAGCCTATAGCACTAATAACATACCTAATGCTTTCTCTGTGAAGGAATTCCATAGGAAGGCCCTAAATTTTGATCCATATAGGGAGGTTTTTTAGCTGTAATTTTGTCATAATCCACCAAAATAGACCATCTTTCCAAAATAATAGGTTAGCTGGCAAACAACCAAGATTGTCCCAGAATCTTTGTTAGGGATGGCTTATCTTTGAATTTGAAAAAGAAGAACCCACAACCATTCATAAGAACCTCCACTAACCCTACATCCTTACAAAAGTTCCTTGCAATCTTTTGAACACGGAGGAAAAATAATCCACGTCTGAGGAAAAAACCAACTAAAGTGTTCCTCCATATCAATTCGCCAAAACTAGAAACTAAGAGTAGAGGCTCCACACAAATGAGATCACCAAGCTTTAATGGAGGGTAGAAGTCCAAAGAGACATTCACCAAAGGGGAAGAGGGGGGAGAGGCACTTCGAGAAAATACTTCGATGAAAGACCACGGTTTGGGCGAACTTGATAAATCCTTCGTGTTAGACAGCTTTTTGCATTGGACAAACAAGTTTTTGATATTGTCAGCAACTTTAGTTGTAACCCTTAAAGTGGATTCGTTAGTAGAGCTTTGACCTTCTTTTAAAGAAGGAAGGTTTTTGGTTTACCTTTTCTCCTAAGAACTCAAACCCTTGCTCAATTGGAAAACTTGAGCATGGCCTCCAGCTAGCTTTTCTGACACCTTCTCTACCTTGGATGTATACTTTTCAATAGGGGCATTAAAAGTCTTATTAGGTGCACACTGCTCAAGCCTTGAAATCACCTAAGACTTCTTACTTTTCTTTCCAAGAACCGTACCGTTCCTAACACTAGAGGAGCCATTAGAAGACCACGGAGAAGGAGCCTTCTTCTTGTTCCTCTTACTTTAGGACAAAACCGCTAGTAAGTTCAAAGCCATGGTTGTTGCCGCAGCAACACCAAAGGACACTTTTTTGTTCTTCTGGACAAAAGTCCTCATGTGAAACCAAAACTCCAAGCAACCACTAAAAGGTAAAACTCGAACTAATAGATGCTAACTTTGAAAAGAATAAAGAAAAAACCAAAAAGCAAAAGGGGTAGGCAAGTGAAGAGGGGGAACAAACGAAAAGGGTGTTAGGGCAAAAAGGTAGAAGGGGGAACAGAAGGGTTGAGAGAGAGAAAAAGGGGAGGGTTGGGAGGGAAGAGGTTGGAAAGGTTAGAGAGGATTTTCTCTCTCTATGTACTGAAGGGAGAGAAAGTTCACTCAAAGTCCCAAATTATGAGTAGTAGAAGCAACATTTCCTAATGAGGCCAAGCCAATGAGTGTTCTCTAATGTGAAAAAGGACAACCAACATGTTCTATACTTGCTTTATACTAAAAAGAGAAACAAAATCACAACCATCAATTCACCTAATTACCTCAGCTGGACAACAAGTGAGAGGACAGACACTAATCCTATTAAGTTAATAGTTATTCACATAAGAACTAATTCAACAATATTCAGTGTAGACAAATAACAAAAGGGGCAACAATATCATCCCACCCTTCTGGAATAAATGCTAGCAGCATCATAGGAAGCCTGGCCAACAGATCTTTCCTAAAATTTATTTATTGTTATTGACCAAAGAAATTATCGGTACACTACCAAGCAGTTCTTGTAGCAATGCCAATGATATCGAGAGAAAATCAAAGATAACATCAAAAAAAAGGGAAGAATACCCAAGTATCTTGCTTCTTTATCCTAGCTCCTGAACGAACAACTTTAAGAAGGGCCTCTGATCTCCTTGAAAAGAAGACATCATATTCCAGACCATCCGGAGGTGAGAGCTGAGCATGTGTGAGGACAACCAAGGCTCTTTTCCACAAATCTTTACCAAAACTATCCGTAATAGCTTTGACAATCTGCTTGTCCAAGTTGTCCACCCTGTAAGTGTCCAATCGGTCCACATAGAGCAGAACATCTATGGTTTTGTTCAAGAGGAAACTGCAGTTCCAGCAGCAAACATGTTCTTATTAAATTAAGAAGCAAACAAGCACTAGAAAAAAGTGAGGGAAGCAGAAAAGACAAGACAAACCGCTTAATAATCTCAAGAGTCTGATCATTAACATATCCACCTTCGATAAGGCCAGGAGTATCAACAACATTGAGTGTAAAACCAGCCCTGGAGCGCGAAACCATAACAGGTCTGGGACCTTCAGACTATACATAAAGAAAAACATGTATGTTAAGCAATTGGATATATCATCGGGGTGTATTTGTTTCAGGAAGATATTTTCTTTTTCTTTTTTTGTCCCCCCTTTAATATTGGTTACAATCAAAACTTCATGAAACTCCAAGATTTTTATAGCGGTTTTATAAGTTTGCAATGTCTAGTGGCTTTTAGTACATAAGGTTGTGTGAGGGTTAAACGCCACAACCTGCAGCCAGCAGCCATTACCGTCACCTTCCACATCATGAGATTAATATAATAAATTTTGGTGATGGTAAAGAATAGGCTAGAGCGGATATATAAAAATGTTGAGGAAGCTCTTTGTGCGGAACAAAAACACCCTAAAAAAGCGCCCAACTTCAAAAGAAGAAAAGAAAAGCAGAAGAGCTACCTGAAAAGCACTAACAGCAACAGCCCTCTCTCCAATAATAGAATTAACGGTGGACGATTTTCCAACACCACCTTTCCCCATCACCAATATGGTCAACGTGCTTACATTCTGCAAATTTTTTTTTATTTTTTATATTTCAAGTAATTTAGTTTCAATGAGTTTCGCATAAATTACAGGAATTAAATCAAGCAACACCGTTCGATGTTTCGCTAGAAAGAAGCAATGTCTCACTTTAAATTAAAGCTCCAATTAAACAATGGGGGAATACGTTAGAGGAAAAACCTAATCGAGTGAGAGACGTGGTTGAAGTAAGAAAAAAGAGAAGAACCTTACCTCTTGTTTGAGTTTGCCGAGCAATTCATGGAGCTTGGTTTGGGTAGAGGCCGGGAATTGCTGAATCCCCGTCCATTCACGAATCAGTTGAGACGCCATAGCTGCTTGTACCCAATAACTATAAGATAAGAAGAAGAAGAAAAAGATATGTCAACAACCCCCTCAATTTTCAAAACCCTAACCAAGACCCCAAACCCTACAATTGGGAGAGTTGAAGACTCGACGGGGCTTTTCGGGTTGGTGTGATTGTGATAAGGAACTCCTTCTATCTGTCTTATACTATATATATTTTGACTGAAAATATAGTCAGTAAATATCTTATTTCCTTTTCTTTTTCTTTTTTTTCTTGGGTGACTCGGTTCAGTCGCCGCTCGCCAGTGTCAAGACAGCGGCACATTGTTGTCGGCATTCAGCAGCGGGCGGAGTTAGACGGTCGCGAGCGGAATATTTTTTCACCTCCTTTACTGCTCATTATTTTCATGATACAATAAGCTACGGATAATTTATCTAAATATCTAATTCGAGACAGAAACATATCAAATGATTTTTAAAAGTTAGTTTTCCAACTTATCTAAATGAGATACAAATAAAGTATACATACATGCTTTGAGAAGAAAATTCGAAAATAATATAACTTCATTTGGGATTGGAGATTTGGAGTAAATTTGATAAAGCACATTAGAAGAAAAAAAAATCAACTTCATTTTACAGTGAAATTAAGTCATTAAACCTAAATATCGGTATAATCTATATTATTAAAGATTTAAAAAGACTTTTGGTGTTTTGCAATATTAATAGCTTTGCTATTAGTGATTTTATAAGATGATTCTTTTATGCCTTTTTTTTTTACACTTCAAAATTATTTAATTAGGGCTACAGTTTCAATTATTTGGCAAACTATCTTTCACACTATCTCACATGCCCACAGTTTTAGCTAATAACATTACAAGTTTATCGATCTATAAATAACTAATATATATTTGGTATATGAAAATTGATTTGAAATGAAATCGTAATTTTAGATTTTTTTTTTCATATTTGAAAATGATTCTAAAAGGTGGAATCACGATTTTTTTAATCAGCAATTCTTACTTCATAAAAAAAATTGATTCTACTTTTATGAAGATAAAATCACCATTCCATTATGTCCACATTAATGATCATTTAAAATTATTTATTTAATCTTGAACATAATTATAAAATCAATAATCAAAGACGAGTTCGACAAATTCGACTATATGCATAATTTATTCCATTCGCATTTCAAACATAGAAAAGGACTTACTGTTTTGGTCTTAATTCCATCTAAATCTATTTTATTTCAAATTATTCTTATATACCAAATATGATATAAAAGTAATCATGATTAGATCTTATTTGATTTGGTCTTCCATCAAAATCAAACTAAAAGCAAACTATAATAATATGGTTTAGATATTTACAACTTTAAACCAAACAATATGGTTCATACTAAGTATTTTCCCAAACCATAAAGCTTTGATTTGGTTTGACCTGATTTATGGATTGAATCGTATTTTATAATTTAGGAGATGATATTTGCATATTGTGTAATTTTATATAGAAAATCGAATTCATTTAATAATAATATAAGTATTAATAACACGTAAGATGTTAATAAAGTCAATATTCATGTAATTAAAATTTTTTAAATGTCTATTAATAATTGATTTTATTTATAAAACTAGTATATAATATAATTCAATTAATGTAATTTTATATTTGATTGATCGGCATCTTAACGTTTCCTATTATAATAATTAAAGAATTTTATTAAGGAATCTCTAGTTAAGCATATCCCAGGCATGTTTAATGTACACCATATTTGGCAAATTCTAAAAAAATAAAAGTTAATAAAAACGAATAAAATGAAAAGAAAAATGATTTCGATTTCTGTTAGGAAGTAGCAAATACACTTCTAGATAATGAGGATAGAGAAGACAGAATTGTTTTAAGTAGCATCCAAACCAGAAGCCCTTTGTTATAATGAGAGTAAGGGAGCATTAGAAATGGGGGGACCTTTAACCTAGAGATGCTTACGTTTTTTGGCCTCCCTACGCTCCACTGGCCTTGATTGTCTATACAGTAATAATATTCTTTATTTCACTGTTAATCCTTATGGTATGATTAAAAGCTATTCGTTGGTACTTCTCCATCACGGGTTTCATTGCTATCGCAAGTTTAGCGAAGGGTTTCGTTAAGGGTAAGGTGAAAAGAACCCAGTAAAATTAAACAAGTGTCTAGAAATCTAACTTAGGACAAGAATAGAATAATATGACTATTGTTTTGTTTTGAAATAATTAGAATATCCAAACGGTAGAAAAAAAATGTTTTATTTGAAAAAGAAAACCTTAATATGTATATATGCAAAACCATACCTCCCAAAGGCAGTAAGATTCCTACATGACAATTAGAAAATTCAAACTATCATACTTACTTAGACGTTGCAATGTGACTTGGAGTCATATTTTTAAGCTTATTTGTCTATCTGTTGTTGTTGTTATTATTATTATTATTATTATTATTACTATTATTATTATTATTATTATTATTATTATTAACGCAATAATCTCTTATTGGATTTTATATGTATATATTGTTTCTTATTAAAATTTCTTTTATCTTCATCGTAATTTGGCGTGTTGATTGAAAATATAAATCCAAATATTATGATTTTTATTATAATTTCAAACCTTGAAAAGTTGCAATATATGAATAATATAATTTTTCATGCAAGCAACATGTGTATATAATTTGAATTAATAATTGTATTATATATATCATTACCTATATCTAATATATTTATATTATTAAATAAATACATTCTACATTGAACCCTATACCTCCTTTAAAATTATTAAAACAATTTAATTATAACTAAATTCTTTTAATTTCATTAATATTACCATTTCAACTAGTTTTCATCCATCAACATAAATTATATTTTATGAAAATGACCAAAACCATCTAATATATATTTTTTAAATTCAATCTTCATTCTACATGCCAATATTTTCTTATTTTCTGAATATTATTTTAATAATATTTACTTTTGCATCACCTATTAATTATTATTATTACGATTTTTAAGATATGTATGAACTATATTATTTGAGAGAAGTAAAAAGAGATATATATGAACTGTTGGGTATATACTAACAAGGAAAACGATAATAAAATATTTGGATTTATAGATATACACATTATATAACCTATATTTTCTAGCCTGTGTTTAGTGGTCAAAAGTAAATTTTAGGTTAAAATGAAATGAAAGGAACGGAATTTGAAGGCAATATGCAATGATGCATTATAGCTTTGTATGTTTTGAGCATGTGTTTAAGGGCCAAAAGTAAGTTTAAACATGAGAAAAGTAATGAGAGCAATCAAGCTTCATTTAACTTAAATTTTAGGATAAATTTAAACTTGATTTAATTTAAACTTATCGAGTATTTCTCCTCTTTATTACTGTGTCTAATATTGAATCTTAAAAGCAAGGTTTGATTTATAATATAGGAGAGGATAAGAAAAATACAAAATTACAAAATTCTTATATCATGTTCATTTGTTATTGTTGATAGCTTCTATGAATGTTGGATTCGGTTAAAAATAAAAAGGCAGTCTAGGTTACTATATTTATATTATTAAAGTATTTAAAATCTTAAGTAATCATCGAAATAATATATTGATTATTTTTTTTATTTAGTTTTTAAATAATATTTTTATTATTAATAAATAAATTTTTTAATATATTTAATTACAAATATACAAAAATTTAAATAAAATATTTTTAATAACATAACTCCCCTTCTACTTCTCTTTCCCTCCTTCAATATTTATACTGCTATTCAATATTGCCACTGCTTCTCTCAACCATTCTTATTAATTATTATCTTTTATTAATATTATAATATATTTAATTATATTATATAATTTTATTCATTTTATATATATACGATACAAATATATATATCTTAGTATGTTATCTAATGCCGTGACAGAGACCCAGCGACTACGTTATGCAATGAAATTGATTTGCAATAATAATTAATAAATAAAAGTAAATAAAGTGTATTATTTGTTTCAGGGATTTTTTTTTTATTCATAAGTTGTATTAGGGCTATTTAGAATTAAATTGTCTCTTCCTTTAAAAAAAATAAATAAATAATTATCTGATATTAATAATCTGCCTTATGTTGTGTGGGTGTGGCTAATGCCGTGGTGAAGCCATGGGGAGTAGCCATACCTCCGCAACTTTCCACCGGAACCCCATTGGGCCTCTACCTCTGCGCCCCGTGAGCAAGAGCAATACCCTAGGTCTAGGACCAAGCCTACGCCCCGCAAGCTTGAGTGTACGCGCCTTTCGTCGCGACGATTTGGACAACTTCGCCAAGCGCGTGGTCTCCGGTGAGGCATGGAAGGATGCTTGGCGCACTGCCAACGACCGTTTCGAGCTCTTCCTTTTTGAAGCGAAGAAAACTGCCGAACGCCTCGACAGACAATACTCCCTCTCCCGCCGTCTCTCCGCCGTCGCTCAATCTGCTGCTCACCGCGCTCGCGAGATTGACCGTGAGTTTGAAATTCAACAGCGCTGGCGCACCGTTTCTCTCGATTTTTCCAGAAATTGGCCCCGAGTATGTCCCCTCCTTCTTCTATATGTCTGTCTAATCTTTATATTACTTGACCATTTGTAGGATTTAAGTATATTCTCTCTTTTCTTTCTGCAGTACAGGAAGGAGTTGAATGATTTTCTGGACACGCCGCTTGGAAGAGGCGTTGCTGTTAAGTATACTACTTTTATTTTTTTCCATTTCAACTTTAGAAGTGTCTTTTAAGACAAAAGATGTATTCGAATCATTTGAAGATGATACTAGCAGCGTAGATGAAGCAAACCTAGTCGAGTTTGGCTTCATATATATTTTTAAAGCTGCATTCAACTGTGGTTGAACCCAAACACAAAAGTCCCAAATCGAGCTCTCTTTGAGGTTTCGAGTCAGGCCTGAGCTCAAGTTAAATATTTCTCGTCTTGACTCTAATGCGCTTATGAGATATCAGCTGTTCTATCTATTTCAAAAACTTCATGCACTTACCTAGACTAATCCTTGCTGACTGACACCGTTTGGGAAAGGATGTGATCAAGTTTGCATTTAGACTAATCCTTGTTTACAGATACAATTATAGGAAAGGATGCGATTGAGTTGATTTGATACAGATAGTGCTGCTGATTAAACTAGATCTTCACTTGAAACTAGAAATTGAGATTGAGCAGGGCAGCAGGCTCAAGGAGTATGCCAGCTTACTTGAGTTGCTTACACCTATAACTTTCAGATTCATCTGTTTGAGCCCTGAAAATGGTACATAGAAGTGCAAGTGTTTTGTAATTGGTAACTAGCATCTCTTACCATGCTGCTCCTGTTTTCTTTCTCTGGTCCCATATCTCTAACCTTTCTCTTGCAATACATAAAGGCGGTGTAAACTTATTTATCCCAAAAGGAAACAAAAAGACCAGGATTGTTCTTTCAATATCGACAAGCCTTTTTCAGTGAGCTTTCTCCTAATATAATCGATTATTGATGGCATCACATGGAATCTCTCCAAACAAGATGCTTTATATTAGATTCTTGCCTTTATCTGTTAATTTAGTCAGGATTTTGCATTAGGCCATGGTGCTGGTAAATTTAATCCACTTTGCTGAGTTGTGCAGCATATAGCTTGAATAGCTTAGCATCTGATATACATACGGTCCTTATCAAAGGATGCAGCAGCTCGAAAGTAGTCTATAATAAAACACTTCACATGGGAATTTTCTTAAAAAAAGCGGTTGCACCCACACATGCATTTGTTAACTGTTTTGCATTGGTTCTTGCATCATGCTTTTGGAAATCTGTATAATGTGCTTGCATTTAAACACTATTTTTCAGCTTTACCGAGAAATTTCAGCACTCCATGATGTATTCTGCATAATTTGTTCACATGCTACTTTTTTCTTGGTGTAGACACTTTTCTTCCTCTGGTTTGCATTATCTGGATGGCTTTTCCGAGTGTTGATATTCACTACATGGGTACTGCCTTTTGCTGGTCCTCTTCTTATCGGAGCTGTTGCCAATAATCTTGTCATTAAGGTATCATAATTGAAGTCTTCGTGTGCTCTTTTTTATTTTCCTTTTTTCAGTATTTAGTCTCACTTTCTGCCCTGAGAGACTTTCTGTTGGTGCAAAACAACACCCACTAAAATTTAAGTGCTATCTTGGACGTTTAATTTTCCGGAATTGGAAAGGCCTCAGAAAACATCTCGTGGTTATCAGAATCGATGACATCCTTATTATTGATATCTTCAGTTCATGTTCTTTTCTGTCATTGCTGATTAAAGCACGTGATCTAAAGGACCTTGCTGAATTTGTGTTAATAAAGTAAATATGAGTTTGTGCATAAGTGGGAATGCATCAAAAGAAGCCATCATCATCTATATACCGATGCCTTGGGAAATAAGTCTTTTGCATGGAATATGAGATTGTAATTCTACTTTGTTGAGAATGATTTGCAGTATATTACTCTGAATATGTGCTCATGTTTTGCATCTGATCAACCTTCTGCACTTATTTTAATTTTTTATTAAATTATGATAACAGTCAATTCAATATGCAAATGCCAATCTGTTAAATCACTGGTTGCCATTTGAGTTGCTCCATGTAATAACATCTTCAGTCTTGAACCTTTTATTTTCTTTTGGTCATTTCATACCTCCTTATTGTACACTGTTGGATATTGTAGTTTACTTTATGGTATTTTTTAATTGTCATGGTTATATTTTTCATGTGTTGATATGTATGTACATAAAGAAGAGACAACGTAAAACAAACCCTTTTTTCAGACTTGAACCCATCTGCTCTAATGTTAGAGAGACTTAATGTCTTACCCACACCACATGTCTGTTTATGGCCTTACTCGATCTTGTATGCCAATATCGGTACGTGTCCTTTTACCATCATTCGTTTACTTTCCACCTTTATTGTTCAATAAGGTTCCTTGTCACATACTATCCTTCCTTGTTGTGTAACTTGAAATAGTGTTGGAATGTTTCCAGTGCTTCTATATGCTATCTTCATTAGTCAAGCCGGGATCTAACAGCCATCATGTCATCTGCTTGCATAGGGTGAGTGTCCAGCTTGTAAAAGGCAGTTTGTCGGCTACAAGAACCAAGTTATCCGTTGTTCTAGCTGTGGAAACATCGTGTGGCAACCTAAAGGAGACTTCTTCTCCAAAGGTGGTAGAGGTGCCGGTCCTTCAAAATCTGATCCTGATATAATTGATGTTGAGTTTGAGGAAAAATGATAGTCGTTTCTTACAGGAGGAAGCATGGGATCTCCTTCATTGTAATAGTATGGCATTTCCCTAGGTTTGTTTTGTTTTTATTGACAGAGCTTAGGAACAGCTATCCTTGTAATGTAAATTTGAGAGAAGAATGATTGGGCTTACCACTGGTGGCTTGCTGATAATTGCGAAATTCCGATGTGGTGAATGTAATGGAAAGTTTATTGCCTTTTTGCCCTGGCTGGCTGGGAATTACAGATTGGAGTGCAATGGATATGAATATGACGGAAGGATGCATTCTTTTTAATATAAAATATGTATGTATTTTTTTTTTTTGTATTAGTTAGCTAGGAGAAGTGAAATGGAGCAAATCAACTGCTTCTTTTACTGGTCGGAGATAGTCTTACACCCGCTTAGCAGACAAATAATTAATTTTGGTATCTGGACAATCGTTAGCATTGGTGGCGTGGTGAATGTGCTTCTCGTCTGAGACTGAGATTGAGTTTGGTAGAGGAAGATGACGACTAAGCCTGCTTTGCCATTTTTGGATATCTTAACTGGTTTTATGGTAAAATTGTAAATATGTTCTCGTCATATTGAGAACGTGATTTCTCAAACTTTATTGCTGCCTCTAGATGAGCAGCACAATGCACTTTCCATCAATGGCGGAGGGAGAGAGAGAGAGAGAGAGAGAGAGAGAGAGAGTATCCAAAGTTGAATAGGATCTTCTAATTTGTCTTTTAGATGATTGATTTGTCTCTCCCAAAAAGGAAACAAAGTGAGTTTGCCTTCTCCCTTTGTTTGGCATACATTCTTGCAAATTTTTTAGGTAAAAAGGAAAATAGCAAGAATTAATTTAGGAATAGTAAATAGGGATAAATCCACCAATACAAATGGAGATTTACAACTAAAAGATGGCCACATACATGATGAAGCCCCGTAAAAAAGTGTTATCACATTAAAAAGGGCTATTTTAATACTTGAGTTTTTAGCCTGGCTTAATATTATTGAATGCATTATTTAAGCTATGGTAAAATCCAAAGATTGAATCCAAATTAAGAATATTTTAGAAAGATCTAATTTAATAGGTTTTCAATACGAATTATTGGATTGATTCATGTACCGACAATCTTATTTGGCTATAAAGCCTTAATAGCTTCTTAGAAAAGCTTTTGGGCTATTATTTTTATAAGCTCCCAAAATTGAGTTTAAGACAACTGAGCTTAGATTTAGGATTTTTAAGGAAACTTATCCAATTGAGTACAAATTTTACGACTAGAATAAAAAAGATAATCAAAATATTACCGTGAAGTTAGATTTTAGAAATAATAACCCAAAATTCTAATTTTGCCCTTAGAAATAGGAATATTAAATATAGCACTAAAATGTTCGGAACTTCTAAAATCGAATTTAGGTTGCAACGAGAACCTAGAAATAAGTTAATTGAGCTATAAAATGAAATAATATAGTATAATTTACTATATAAAAATACACATAATTTTATAAATATACCCGGTATAAATAATAATTATATTCGTAAATTAACTTTAAATTATGCAATTATATATATATTTTGTTGAAATCATAAAATTAACTTTAGAACATATCGTAAAAATAAAAAATATGTTAGAAACTTAATTATATGAGTATAGTTGTATATTACGCGTGATATTTACAAGGGATATATACTCGTATATTAAGTAAATAATTAAGTATTAATAAAATATACTCAAAATACCTAAATAATTGGAAAATATTATTCAAAACCCTTCTAATTGCTGATTCAAGTCTGAAAACTGCTGAAAATCGTCAAAGCTGGACAATTGCTGAATCAAAAGGTGAATCTACAGACAAATAACATCTTCTACTTGCAATTAATGGAGGAAAAAGTAAGAAAAAAATTTTAAAAAATAAAGAAAAAAAAAAAGAAACCGACCTAAACCACTATAAATCTGTTGAACAACATCACTTTACATCTTTTGAAACCAGAAACAATAGAAAGAAAAATTAGAAAAAAATCGTAGAAAAAATTTTAAAAAATAGAAAAAACAGAGCAATTACCGAGCTGAGTTAATTCCTAGGGTTTCTTTTGATCTGCTATTATGCCACTACACCACCAAAGAGTACCCCCAGCGTTTGGGTGTTTCAACACACCCCCACCACCCTATAGCTACCGAAGATACCAAGAACAGTAAGGCCAAATTCTTACCTTGTTTTTCAATAATTTTTAAAAATCAGTAAATCCACCCAAAAAATTATGAAAAAAATTGTACTTAGGTTATTTTAAACATGCTTTTCATGTGATATTTTTATTTTTGAAAAATTCGTAACATTTAATATACTTTATTGAGAAATTTACTATTCACCCGAATTTATATTTGTAAAATAAATGTACTAAATGATATTGTTTCTAGCAGAAAATTTTTGTATAGAATGTATATGATATATAGATAATTGCTATGTAGCCCGAATTTTGATTTGAATAATTTTAATATTTATTGCATTTTTAGGCATGAAAATAGCTCAAAAATATGTTGAAACTATGAATTTAATAGAAAATTATGAAATTAATTGATGAAATGGACATGTACTGATCTATAATGAATAGTAACAACATCAAGTCAGATTGAAATTAATTTGGTGCTAAAAGAATTATAATTGGATAATTTATCATAATTTAGGGATAAAATCATCAATATGAAAATATAGGTAATAGGTCAGAAACTTGAAATCAAGTGATAACTAAATTCCCTATATTTTTAGAAGTCTATAGAAATTTTCGGGGAATTATTTGGTAACCCGAACTATTTATTACGCATTTATTAAGTAAAATAACTTAAATTACAAGTCGGTGTGTATTTGTAATATTAATAAGCTAAAATGAATTAAATAGTTAAATAAAAACTATACATAAGATTGTTGATCAAATTGGATTAAATGGATATTTTTATTATATTTATTAATATTTTATTATCAGGATACACTTTAGATGTATTAGAATTAAATAATATTTATATTATTATAATATAGGGACAAATTAGATAAAATACAATTTAATAACATAAATTACGTATAATACGATCATTTTTATATAATTATGTATAATTGTATTAAAAAAAAAACTCAAACTGCCCGTTAAAAGCCATCTCTAGAACCAGGACTCTTAAAACGTGTCGTTAGATCTATATGAACCTAATGACACTAATTTTGTAAAAATCGGGCAAGTTTAAGTTGTTTAGCATATGACTTTATCATATTCAAGAATATACATATTTCGATAACTTTACCGGAATTAAAACGTGAATTAATAAATAAAAAGTACGTTTTGATATGATCGAAACGATATATAATACGTAATAGTATATATGATGTATAGTATCGATAATTAATAATTTAATTCGATATATAGTGATAACATGACTGTATATTATAGAAATAATATATATATATAACCATTTTAGATTAAACCCTAATATTTTCGTAATTATTACGAAAACTGAATTTGAGTCTTTGTATAATTAGGACCTTCCAATATAAGACGGTTGACAATTCAAGTCAGCAATAGCGAATATCTAAACAAGTAAATTGTGATTATGGCTTCACCGCTTATTTGGGTACTATTTAAAGTATTCGGAGAGCCAAGAGTATTTCTGGTTGTGTTTATAGTTAGATGATTATATGCATGTTGTGTATGTAAATGATACTTGGTTGTGACAGGAGTTCAACTCCTTGGTGTGCTGTTCTGCATATTTGCATGCATTCTATATTGTGTGAACTTGTTGGTCACCCCTAATTAACACTAACAGTTATTCGACTAAAATGTAATTGGACATGCATAATCACCCGTTAGGGGAAACGATTAAGAGTGTTAGGTCAAATACCAACTTCCTTCAATAAGGATAGCTAAAATGGTCATTTTCTCATCCTTAGTCGAACTAAGTGACAGGCAAGGAGGTCGCGGCAAGGTTGGGGGTCGTGGTTCGAAGGCGGTTATGCAAGGAGGGTATTCTCTATTGCACAAACCTGGGTTTAGTCTGACTTGAGTCGCGATGAAACTCCTCAATCCGGGTTAGAGCGGATGTAATTTCTCTAACCTCATAGTAGACCATTTAACACCGAGCGATGTTTCATTTGAGTGATTACATTGTATTTCATTATAATTATTTAACCTTATCTGTGATTGTGTAGTACTCTTTTGACTCCGTCCCACTTACTGAGCTAGTTGTGCTCACATCCCTACAAACTCTTTTGTAGGTGTCGAGTAAAGACAAGATGTTCAGATACTATTGTTCCCAGGTTAGTGTGCTGCTGTGTGGGAAAGTGAGGATCGAGAAATTAACTAAACCTAAGCTCTTGACTTTGTCTTTAAGTTTTGAGGAAACTAATTGAGAATTCCCTAGGAGCCCACTAGTTTTCTAACTTATTGTATATAAATCGCAAAATCTGTAGTTTTTAATAAACTCTGATTGTAAATTTTACCTTTAAACGTGAAACGTTTGTATAATAATGTTGTGGTACTAAACAGCAGGTTGTATAGAACAGGTATTTTGTAAAAACTTTACCACAAGTTTGGTTATTAACAGGTGTCAAAACAGACGTTTCAAGCTAGTTAAGTTGTGCGCCTTGTGTCAACTGTGTCTACGATAGCAGTTGTAAGGTCGGCTTTTATCTTAGATTAGTTTATACGGCGGGATTATTATAACTCTTCCTGTTCAGGGCGTGATAATTTTTAAAAAAGTTAGGCTTATATCATACGAAGAAGATTAGGCCTATTTTTAAGTTTTATGAAAACTTAGTCTAAAACCTTGCTCAAGCCCAATCTAAAGACTACAAGAAACAGATACTTCTATCTAGACTTTCCACCATTAGAAATCGATTCAATAACTCTCATCGACCACTCATTCAATCTATCCATCCAAATTCATCCAACAATCAAGATTAAGGGTAAAATCCATAAATAAGAGTCCCCTCCTAATTTTAAATATTAAAAGTATTGACAAACTTCATATAAATGTTGTTACTATGTTGAAATCATCCCATAGAAGATAAGTCAATGAAATGACTAAATATGGATCAAGAACACATCAAAAATATTACATTGGATACATTGTCACACATTTGTTCCTCGAATGACATTGCCAATTCCTTTTCCTATACCTCTCTTTAGTGACATCTTTCCACCAATCATCAACTCAAAGATTTACAGGATTAACTAACATGCTTGCGGCACAATTAGCCAATTACAGTAACCCATAACACAACATTATTTTAATTTTCATCAGTTTATCCTTTTTGAATGCTACTACGTGTACAAGCAATTGTGATTAAAAGGAAGAAGATAACATCATATTAACTTACTACAGATTTAAAATCTCATGTAAATTGAAGTAATAAAATTAGAGAGGATCTATTTCCCCTTAAATGTTGGCTTATGGAACTTTAAATTGTATAAACTAAAAATCTTAAAGGCATTGTATTTATCAAAACTGTTGTACTCTAATTTAATATAAACCAATCACCTAATAAAATGGATTGATTTCAATTTCCTCTTTCGAAGAGTTGTTAATCTATGTAGTAATTAGAAAAAAAAAGACATTAGTTCCAAAGGTTATAATTTTTTTCTTTTGATATTTGACAAGTTCATTATTCCAAGAATGTAAAAATACTAAAATCATCACATCAAAACAACAAAATTATTACTATTTTTTAAAATATTTTTAGAGGTTGTATGACCATCTTAGTTAAGTAGGTAGCCATCTACAATTGTTAATAGATCAAATAATTAACTTTTTTAAGTGATAAAAATAGAGAGGATCCATTTCTCCTTAAATGTTAGCTTATGGAACTTTAAATTGTATAAACTAAAAATCTTAAAGGCATTGTATTTATCAAAACTGTTGTACTCTAATTTAATGTAAACCAATCACCTAATAAAATGGATTGCAATTTCCTCTTTCCAAGAGTTGTTAATCTATGTAGTAATTAGAAAAAAAAAGACATTGGTTCCAAAGGTTATAATTTTTTTCTTTTGATATTTGATAAGTTCATTATTCCAAGAATGTAAAAATACTAAAATCATCACATCAAAACAATAAAATTATAGCTATTTTTTAAAATATTTTTAGAGATCGTGTGATCATCTTAGTTAAGTGGGTAGACATCCATAGTTGTTAATAGATCGAACAATTCACTTTTTTAAATGAATTTTAATCTTCTTGACACTTCATGACCATTTCGACTATCGTGAAGATGGAGCGGTTAAAACTATTTTTCTATTTACAGCTTTTAAAAGAAAATTATAATTTTCTTTCTATTTTTTATTAACTTACTTATTCAATGTTTGGGTAATATTATTTAATTAGATTAATTCTACGCATTGATAGAGACACCACGTATCTTTTTTAACCCAAAAAAAATTGACGGTATAGAAAAAGTATTTGTCCACAAACTTTTGTAAATATTGAGACCCGAAAGGAAAAAAAAAATGATTTAGAAGCGAAATAGAAAATGAGTGAAATGTTGATATTAATATTTTTTTCATTAAAAAAATAAAGGAAAAGAAAAGTTTGTTATATCCACACCGAAGATGTTCAGAATCATGCATATGAAACGTTATTTTTATCGGACTAGATTCACGCAAAAGGGTAATGACCTCTACTGGGGGTTGTGAAAAGCTAAAGTTTTAATACTATCATTCAATCTCCATAAGAACTCTTTCTTCCAAGGATTGGATTCAGTAAGATTAGCAAATCATGTTGAAGATGATTATGACTTGCATATCTCCGTCTTCTCCTTCTCCTTGTTTGCCTTCTATGAATATGAGTATGTTTATGAATATGCCTATGCCATGTAACCCAAAACCAAACTCAAACCTAAACCTAACACTCCCCAACAACAAAACCACCAACGACCAACAAGAATTATCCAGACAGGCGTTTACTCTCTACATTAACCACCACTGCAAACATGGTAACGTGGACGAGGCTCTCTCTCTTCTCTCCCAAATGGACGCCGCTGCCACCACGCCCACTCCCCTTGCTTACTCCACCTTGATTCAAACCCTAGCCACCCTCGGCAGGACTCTCGAAGCCGAAGCCTTGTTTCACGATATGCTCTCTTTCGGTTTCAAACCTCGGACCTTCCTCTTCAATGTGTTGCTCACCGGTTATTTGAGAAAAGGCCTCTTAGCCCTCGCGCTTAAACTTCTAGCTCTCATGGATCAACTGTGTGTTCCTAGGAACCGACGCACGTTTAATATACTCTTGGAGTACTATGTTCGGGCCGGTCGGTTGGAGGATGCATGGGCCGTCATTGCCCTTATGAAGGACCGAGGGTTTCAGTTGGACTCTTTTGCGTATGGGAAGATGATTTGTCTTTACAGGGATAATGGGATGTGGAAGAAGGCTATTGGGGTTCTGGAGGAGGTTAGTCAACTTGGGATCCCACTCGATAAACACATCTATAATGCTGTCGTTGATACTTTTGGCAAGTACGGGCAATTAGGCGAGGCGATGCACATGTTTGAGAGGATGAAACGAGAAGATGGCATCGTGCCCGATGTTGATACTTGGAATTCTTTGATCGGATGGCACTGCAAGGCCGGTGATCTCAGTAAGGCCCTCCAGCTGTTTGGTGAGATGCAGGAACAAGGGCTATATCCCGATCCTAAGATTTTCCTTACCTTAATTAGCCGGCTAGGGGAGCAAGGGAAGTGGGATTTGATAAAGACAAATTTTGACAGAATGAAAGGCCATGACCATGAAGAGATCGGGATCATCTACACGATAATGGTCGATATTTATGGGCAGTATGGGAGGTTTGGCAACGCGGAGGAGTCCATATCTGCTATTAAGTCAAAGGTTCTTCGGCCTTCAAGCACCGTGTATTGTGTATTAGCCAATGCTTATGCTCAGCAGGTATGCAACCTCACGATCTTCGTCACCATTATTTGCTTTTTGGAGATAACAAGCATGCTGCATTGGAGAAATGACATATATCGTCTGCATGACTAGTCTTGACAAAATCAATCCAGGGATCTTTTGAACAGACGGTTAAGGTGCTACGGCTCATGGAGGCAGAAGGAATCGAACCGAATCTCATCATGCTGAATGTGTTGATAAATGCATTTGGAATAGCTGGAAAACATTTGGAGGCACTTGCAATCTATTATCATATGAAAGAATCTGTGGGTATCTTAATTCATTCCGGCAATACGAATCCAAATGCTTCTTCAGTTTGGGATTATGTTTGGCTTACTCGACTTTTCTTTTCCCTGATGATACTTTTTACGTCCTAGGGCATTTTTCCAGATGTGGTAACATACAGTACGCTCATGAAGGCAATGATAAGAGCACGAAAGTTCCATAAGGTGTCTATTTGGCGAATTGTGCTTTGTTTTGCTCTGCTATTGTTGTATTATTAAAAGATAATACCTCACGTGTCCTTCCGCTTGCATCCAGGTGCCTGAGATATACAATGAAATGGAGAAAAGTGGTTGCACTCCTGATCGAAAGGCCAGAACTATGCTGCGAAATGCTCTGACTGTCCTTCAACAGAAGCACTGTAAGTATGATGTTGATTATCAAGGCGTTCCATGCTGTTGACTTGGGCATTTTGATATTGCTGAGAGTGTTATCATGTGGGCTGCATTTTATGTAGTTTACTTTTTAACTGTGCATTTACGTGAGGATGAAGTCCAGAATGACTCTATCAGCTGGATTTCCTTTTTTACTTCATCTAAGTTGGACTAGGTCATCTCACTGTCACATAGACTAAAGATATTCTGTTGGGAAGTTTGATACATAGGAGGCAGCTCTGGCTGTCCTCAGCAACTGTCCGCTACAGTTAACCATCTCCATGTTGTCATCTTGTGGCTGGCAAAGTCTTTTGTTAAGAAGTGTGATGTTATTTAATGGATTTTTGAGGCTGGTTTTGTTAGTTTCTCAATCTTTATAGAGGTTAGGTTCTGCATTTCTACATCACTTTGGTCTTTTTGGGTTTGAGCACACAAGCTCCTCTCGGGCGTTTCTTACTGACTAGTATGCAGGTTTGGATCTGACCTGGATAATGGGTTACAATCGCACTTATCTATGACATTAGATGAGTAGTTACAGCTTTCATGTTGCGTGGGAATATCTATGGCTTCTATAATCATGGGTTTGGATTCTAGCAAGAAGGTTTTTCGTATGATTGGTGCTCTCACAGGTTCACTTATGTCCTGTCCATGTTAAATATCTGCGCTCTACTTTCTCTAAGAAGAGTACATGCTTTGACTGCCTCTAGTCCATGGAAGTCATATATCGTTTTACTCTTAAGAAGATTTACGCATATGCACTGGATATGGGTTTATGTAACTTATTTTAGCTCCCTCTAAAACAAATATCATATTATTTTTTAAACTCTAAATCGAGGCGACTGTATTGTCTTTAGAAGCTATAAATAATACCCTGCTAAAGATGTCAAATGTATGGTTTTCAGGCTAAAGGAACCGGTGGTTTTAGTCTGTATGAAGAAGATTTTTTTAATGCTGAAATCTGGATAAGGGTATGGACTTTCTCCATATCAAAAAGACGATTTTGCTGCTTCAGATTCCTGGTTTAAGAGATTATTGGGGCATCATGCAACAGTCTTGAACTTTGTATGATCGGTTGATGCATGTAAGTTGAAATTATCAAGGCATTGTTTCTATTCTCTTCTTATGACTTGAATTCCTGGGTTGTGATATGGGCCCTCATGGCAAATGGTTGGCTGGTGTTGCATTACAAAGTGAACGCCATTCTGATGCCTTTTTTTTTTTTTTTTCATCAGAAGATCGAAAAGACACCAGAAACACTGCTTTAACCCAAATGCTTGGTGGAAGTGATGGAGCCTTGCAATTTGATGTTCTGTACACGTGAAGCTTGAGGAACATGGGACAGGGGGAACTCTGTTGCAAATTGGACAAGGTCGTCTCACTCTCACTACCATGGTTAAAAATTTGTCCTCAACGAACTTGGCATGTACCAGGCTGGCAGATCAACTTGGAGTTTGCTGCATCTGTTTTGGATCAGAGAGGGAGCAGAATCGCAGATTGTTGTTCCATGTTTGACAAAATCCTGTCGATTTCTGCAGCATTGGACGGAGCGACACATGTTTCATCACCAGCGCTCCTCTTGAGAATTTTCGTAATTTAATTCTTGTGAGTAAACACAAACTCATACGCTTATTTTGTATCGGATGTACTGTGTGCGTAAAACTCAGTAAGTAATTTGTATTCAATTGGTTCTAATACTTTCGACGAGGAATGCTAAGATATGCACATAAAATGGTCTACCTCTACAGAGGCTTTTACTGGTAGTCAGTGGTGTTTTAATTTAGCTTTTAGTGCTCTCCTTCCGTGAGACTTTCTAACACCTTGATGAGATCTAGTTTTTATACGATAATCGAGCAGGAAATCAAAAGTAAAAACATATCGACAACCGCCTAAGACACTCTTGCTAGTTTTAGTTTCTGTACATTATACGTTACATGATTTTGAGTAGGCATATCCTTCTCCTAAGACTTCAAAGGTACTTCGTTGATTGAGTCATCGGCTTCTGCAGCAGGAGGAGGAGGAACGAAACCAAGCTTCCTCCTCCAGCACCGAGCCTCCGTTCTCCAATTCCATTATCAGGTGCCTCGGTGGGCTCTGCTTCTGATTCAGGCTGAATTATTATCTCATCGGGGACCACCTGAACCACGTTTTCTGGGACCGGAGGTATCTCCTCAAGATTCTTATCATGCACACACAGGAATTCAGAGGTTCCCTAGGAATAATAAATCATAAAAAATTTGACAATTAACACATTCAGACAAACTTAGTTATGATCTCACCCCAACATGTCACGTGAAAAAGGAAACTAATTGGATTATAAAGCTCTAAACGTCGTTTTATCTGTTTAGTATCTCTATCCTTCCTTTTTTTTTTTTTTTTTCTCCTCCAATTTGCAAAAGCAAAGCATTCCTTGATGTGTATTCGAACTAAAATTATTTGGTAAACACACACACACACACACACACAAGCTAATGTCTGCTTCAAGCACTCACCAAAAGAGAAACAACTTGCTCATTTTAGTTATTATCGTTGCAGATTTATTGAAGTCTACTGTAACTTTATGCAGTCACGACTCACGAGCACGGTCACACACTTGAGATAAAAAAGAAATTACATCTTTTTTTACCGCATATACAGAGAACTTTCTTTGGCATAGCAAATTAAAAAGTAACATATGCACGGGAAAAATGAGGAAGCACCTCACCTGGTGGTGGCGAAAGACAAAGGAGAAGAAGGAAAGTATTAGTTTGGAGTTGGAGGTGGTGGTGGTGGAGGCTACGCGGAATCCCCTTCCAAGACCGATACCGACATTCATCATCTTCAACTTGTTAGCAATAATACAACTACCCTTATTTTCCTTGATCCAGATAATATACTTGCATATACTTAAATATATATATATATATATATATATATATATAGAGAGAGAGAGAGAGAGAGAGAGAGGGCCTTGAGATATAATGCAAAGCAGGATGAATCAGCAAAGCGAGCACCTGCGTGGGTCGGGTTGGCATCTACTACTTAATACCACCGCCTCACCGCCACATTTTCCTCTCTCTGAGTCTCAATATTTGGGCTCGGCCATTTTCTACATCACTCACAATCGCACTTTTTCATTCAATTCTTCTTTCTTTCTTTTTTTTTCCCTCCTCCGATTATTTTTCTCCCTTCAGGTTTCAGATTATTTTTAACAACGATTTTTATTTTTTATTTTTTTTCGTATCTACCCCCTTTTTACATCATTTTGAGCAAGTTTACCACGTTTTGGCCCAACTTTGCATCTATTTACAAAATTTCGATAAATCCTTCTATAACTTAACTGACAATCATTCTTATCGCAGTATATTCATATTTTCACATTTTCACCTTATTTACCATATTTTTTTCTTAAGCTTAGGTCACACAAGCATCAACAACCTATTAGATATCTCAGTTTTTTCCGTCCATATGTTATTCATATCCATTTACATTTGTTTGAAATACGATAATTGTGGATAATAATCTATTTTAATTTTTAATCTAATATTCAAATAAATTGTTTCCTTTACATCTTATATCGTAATTATGGTAAAAATGATGATTGAGAAATAAAAGTTGGAAAATCAAAATTCATAGATAAGGTCTTGATTTTGTGGAGATCTTTAAATACCAAATTTTATGTCAATTCAATAGTGTATATTTATGCTAATACTTTTATCTTTTTGTTATTTTAATTTTGCCAACATACGACTCGAAAATTGTAAATTTCAAATATTTAACATTGATTTCTAATTGATCTAGTTTTTTGATTGGGGTAGTTGATAGTCCAAAAGAGAAATGGGAGATGAAAGGGAGAGGTGGTGGTGGTGGAGCTTAATGGTTATATTGAAGAGAGAGAGGAAAAGAGAACCTTGATTTTTTTTTTTTCGTAAATATTTTTTGGAGTATGTTATTTATTTTTAATAAATCTATCTTTCAAGTAATTTATTAAACATAAAACTACATGTGACAATCACTTGTTATTTAAGACTTTTCTTTTCAAATATGAGGACACATGTCATGCACTAATTGGCCCATAATGCTACCTTATTAATGGATTTAATTTTGGTACTAGTTACTAGCAACGAATTATCTGATTGGAAATTTGAATTGAGAATAAAAAAGTTTATACAATCGATGATAACGCTTGAAAATTGTTTTGGAGAATTATATGAATTTTATTGATTATAGCAGCTGTCTAATCTTCACGTAGTCCCATAACTAATAAAAAAAAAAAAAAAAGAGGTGGAGTAATTGCACCTTGTGCTTGAGGTGTGATGCATAGATTGATTTAGAAAAGATTTAAAGTCCATTAATTTAATTAAGAAGAATTTAAAGATGACCTTTTTCTCCCCCCAAAGTATATGCATTTGTGTGCTTTCTTTTCCCTCTAATTTTTGTACCTCTAGGCTCTACTCCTGATGTTGATGTTGTATTGATAACCATAATATCCATTCATCACATGTGTTAGTATTATAATAGGATAAATTGATAGTAACGGAAAAAAAAATTGTAAACAAGTTAATTGTAAAAAAATAAAAAGAAGATTTTGTGGCATATTTGCTTTGTGTGAAATGCTTTAAATTTCTTTTCCAGTCCAGCTATGTTTTGGAACTTAAAAATTATTAATATTATTGTAGTAATGTCAAATAGTTGAGCGGAAGTTAATAATGTGAGGCTAATATAACAAACAATGATCTTGATTAAAGAAAAATACCAATAAATTATATAATAAAACAATTCGTGGAAAATCGTTTTTCTTATTTTTGGTTAATATTTTTCATAATTTTTTAAAAACGGTAAAGTTAATCTTAAGCATTATTAACCTCCACAAAGTTCAATTATCCATGAGTTGAATATACAAAAAATGCAATTTTTCTCTTTTAGGAAAAAGAAGAAATTATGAAAAAAAAAAAAAAAAAGAAGAAGAAGAAGAAGAAGCCTAAATGGTAGGCTTGGGATGTGCATACGTGGGTTCACCTCCACTGGTAAGTTATCCTCCAATCGTGTGATCTCATTCTCATCCTCGGCAAGGAACAAGGCCTTGGCTGGTTCTTGTTGCTGACACACCACCCAATTTCCTTACTTAATTCGAATCCAATTGCCCGACACTCCACAGCAGGATCTTGGACTCAGTGATGTCATCGACTGTGGTTGCTGGTGCTTCTACCTCCTCCTCCTCCTCCTCCTTCCGAGCAGTCCCAGTCCTACCCACAAAACCATATCGTGTGAGTGTACCCGCTGCTTCACATTCACATGGCTTTGGGTATGGGTTTAAGAGTACATTCCGAGGATTGTCGCTTGAGGAAGCCAGCATATCGGCAAGTGTTTCGGTTCTGTTAAAAGCAGTTAGTGATGGGAAGAGGAGCAGCGGGAGAGGGAGAGGACTGGAGGTAGCTGCAAGAACCGCTGGGGCCTCCAAGACTATTGAGGTTGAGGTGGACAAGCCCCTTGGTCTCACCTTGGGTCAAAAATCCGGTGGTGGTGTTGTCATCACGGTCTGTTCTCTTCTGTTCCCATTTTTGTCTGTCTTTTGTTATATTGCTCATTGCTAAAAATAATGAATCGGTTATAAAATAATAACGATAATAATAAAAGAACCAAATTAAGTGATCATTGAACTTCGAAAGATAATTAAAAGTAGGATCTATCGAGTTTTATATAGTTTATAGGAGGGGTGCAATATAATTAATTTGTCATCGATCGATTCATCTGGTTTGATTGGATTTGGGCATTTTAGCTGATGAATGGTGGAATGAATGGTTCAGGCGGTGGATGGGGGAGGGAACGCAGCGAAAGCAGGGTTAAAGGCGGGAGATCAGGTGCTATACACCAGTAGCTTTTTTGGGGATGAACTTTGGCCTGCTGATAAGCTCGGATTCACGAAAACTGCCATCCAGGCTAAGCCTGATTCTGTTTATTTTGTTGTCAGCAGGTCAGGTGTCGGGTCTCTGAGATGACTACTTCGTTTCAATTCAATTCAGTTATATATATAAAATGCAATGCAAGCGCTACAAAACTGAAAACCAGAAATTTCAAATCCATGGGAAACATTCTTCTTCTTCTTTTTGGGTGGAGATCAAAGTTTTTATTTATTAATATTGTAGTAGTACACGGTTCGGGAATAGAATAGGAGCAGATTGATTTTTCTGAGAACCAAGGTTTTTTTGGTGGTTGGTTATTCTTGTAATTGTAGGGGTGCGGAGGTAGACGTCAAAAGGCTTACAAAGCGTCCAGCTCCACCGCGCTTTGGGAGAAAATTAACCGAAGCTCAGAAGGCAAGTAGTTTTTCTAATTTTTCGTCTTTTAATCCATCCTAAACTGAATATGTATTCACATCCTCTTTTTTTTTTTTTTTTTTTTTTTTTTTTTTTTTTTTGTGGTTTGCATTACCTACAGGCCAGAGCTACACACATATGCCTAGATTGCGGATACATATACACTTTACAGAAGCCATTTGATGAACAGGCAAGTGCTGTGTTACTGCAAAGTAGCTAACTATGTCGATTCCTTTTTTATTATTATTATTATTGAGTTAAGCAAGCTTGTTGTTTCGACTAAAATCGGTATGGGTATGGTTATGGTGGTGGTGGTGGTTGCAGCCGGATACATATGGATGCCCCCAGTGTCAAGCACCAAAGAAGAGATTTGCAAAGTATGATGTCAACACTGGGAAAGCCATCGGTGGTGGTTTACCTCCAATCGGCGTTATCATCGGACTCATCGCCGGTATTGGTGGTGTTGGTGCTTTGCTTGTTTATGGTCTTCAGTAGTAATAATTGTTTCTTGTTGATACTAATGCTTCCATTATCTGTATCGAAATACCACTTTCGTTTCCGTGGTCTGCTCTTAATTTTGTAGCGCTCACGATGAGTTGCACCGTTAGAATTTTTTCAGAGTCGCTACTTATCTTAATGCCCCGTATGATGGAGTGTATCTCTACAACTGTGAAAGGATTTTTCTTTTTCCCTTTAAAATATACATAAAGAAAATCGTAACCCTTGTAAATGGCATTTTATTATTATTATCTAAAAAGCACACACTTGAATGGTCTTAAAAAGCATTTCTACCTGTGATTGCTTTCTGGCTGTGCTTTGTTATTGATTCATCCAGTGTTTGTGACTTATCTAGAGCTAAATAGATCTATTCCGACCTGTTTTCTTTTCTTGCCTTTTTGTTTTTTTCCTTTTTAAAATTAAATATAGAATTTGGAAGTTTGGGTAGGTAAATTGCTAAATGATGTGAATTATTGTGCTGTACATGTACAACAATAAAATGGAATTCATATATCGCTGCAAGGACGCAATGAGGTCTTTATATAAATGCCCTTAAATTCTAAAAAAGAATAAAAGGAAAAATGATATTGTAAGGAGTAAAATGGATGATTTCCTTTTGGGAATCTATGTTTTATAGTTCATCAACCAAATAATTAATCATATTTTGTTGAAATTATAAACGACAATTTCACATGCCAATATATAGTTTATAAATATGCAAATATGATAACTCATTTGGCAAGTAAGAGTGAGTGATGAGTAAGTGGAAGTGTGTGAGTGTACCAAACAATTAAGAAAAAATCTTTAACTTATTAGGATAACGAGAGTTGAGAATTTAAGTGTTATTCTCTCTTATTTTTGTTCAAACATTTTTAGTTTTCTTCACCTGTTTGCCTAATTACGTGAATCATTGTATCTTATTATTTTTTCTCTCTCTCTATTTCTTTTTCTTGTTTTTTTTTTAACTACTAGTACACCTAAACAAGATTTTGATGACGGTTATCCCTTACAAATTGGTACCTGAACACATAAATATTCTTATTTAAGTTTAGAAAATGGTGACAACGAAATTCGATATTGAGAAATATAGCGCAACATTACTTTTGTTATGTGGTAAATCAAGATGTGTGCAATCTATATTTTGAAATGGGTTGGATAGGATGATAAAGGACGAAATGCCTAGCTTGATATGCCTAGCTTGATAGATGAGAAAAAGATTTCAGAGATTAATAAGGAAGCCTTATTCACTATTCAATTATGCTTATTGAATGAATTTCTTTGTGAAGTCATTAATCAAAAGACAACGAAGGACTTATGGGATAAGTTATTATATTTTGTATATTACAAATTATCTTGCTTCCAAATTGATCGCTAAGCATTACTTATACACCTTAAGTATGGCAAAAGGTGCATCAATCAAGTCGCACATTGATAAATTCTCCTCATTCTTATGGATTTAGCCAATATAAAGATTAGGTATAGAGATGAAGATCAGACTCTTATATTGCTTTGTTCACTACCTCCATTATATAAAAGATTTAGAGAGACTTTGATTATAGCAACAAAACTCTA
Organism: Lumnitzera racemosa; assembly: GCA_024138005.1. Taxonomy (NCBI): domain Eukaryota; kingdom Viridiplantae; phylum Streptophyta; class Magnoliopsida; order Myrtales; family Combretaceae; genus Lumnitzera; species Lumnitzera racemosa. The sequence continues at coordinate 112,593,283 of JAMXBC010000004.1, forward strand.
AAGTTGGAGGAAGTGAAAGCAACTTTGCATTCTAAAGAACGTTTCAATAAGGATCTCTCCACAAGTCATTCAAATGGTCTAGTAGATGGTCCAATGTTAGACATTAATGCCATTGAAACGTGTAAGGGACTATAAGTAAAGCTAGAGCTTTATTTTCATTAACCATTCATTACGGATTATCCCAAAGTTCAAGAATTGTTTTGATTATGATTATTGAATGTATTAGACCTTCTTTAATCCCTAATTCTTATCGATGATTGTAAGGAACCCATTATTTAAGAATCGCAAGTAGCATCGATCATTATTTAACATCCATGAGAGTTTTAGTAATAATGGATAATATGGATTGTCGGCTCGATTAGAGACCCAATTTGTATTTGTTGTTAGTGCATTATCTTTATTTACTTCTTAGTATTTTATGTATAAAAAGTCACAAGAAATAACTTTTTTTTTCAGCTTTGTTTGATTCGTATTGCAACTCCCTTATGTATAAACTTGACCTTCCTAATTTGTATGTATTGATTATGGTTGAATCAATTAGGAATAAATAGGCTCGAGTAGAGCTCATATGGATTGGGCTTGGATGCCGCCTCTTGCTCATTGATTCTTTCAAAAAATCCCCCTGTAGGTATAGCCACAGGGACTCTTTAATACTCAAGTTAGCAATGAGAACTAAGGAAAAGAGGGAGCGAGTACTAAGGATCCAAGGGGTAATGTAAGTCTTGTGTGCAAGATATTGGAAGTCAAGGTAGTAAGTTGAAATTAAGACAAAAGATTAGAGAGGGTTATAAAAGTCAAGAGAAATGAGAGAAATGAGTCCCCCCCCTTACCTTATGGTGCCTTATACCTTTTATGAGGATTACTTAGACACGTGGTAATCTAGAGTTTGCTCGTACTAATCGCCGGTAAATAGAATGCATTACGATGGAGACTAGGCGGCTCTAAAGGTAGTTAACCACGATCGGCTTGGCAACCAAATTTGCAGCTCAGATATCTGACATCTGTAGGGTCTATCAACTGTGCTAGCCATACTATGGATGTTAAACGTCCATTAATGGATTATAGTGAAGAACAGGTGCTAAAGACAAAGGATGAGTTAAGAAGTCAAGGGGAGGGTCGGTAAGTACTCAGTTAAGAATGAGCCGAGACTCAAATTAATGCCAGGTGGTCGACACGTATAGGCTCGATAGTTAAGCTGTCTGCTCCAGTAGGATGTTATACGGCTTCGCTAAGCAAGTTGTAGTATAGAGGATGAGCTTGTTGTTCTCCCGTGTGTTTCTTAATGGGCTTCCTTACATGATAGGCCTCGGTCTAAGCGATAATTGGGTATCAACAATATGCATCAGTTTTGGCCTTCAATCTCTTCATATGCTTATATTCCTTATTTTTATTAACGAGAAGTAATGTCAAATAAACATTAATTGTTACAAAAATTTCTTATATATTATTACGCCTCGAAGCAATAGAGTCGTAACAGTCCCGCCGTACAAACCATTTTAGGACAAAAACTAATATTATAACCGTTATCTTATACCTGATTTAACAAGATATCCACCACTAACCCATTCTGAAGTAAACAGTTCATAAATTAAACATATTAATTAACTATAAAAATATAAAAAAATTACTTACTAAGATTTAAATAATCCAAGTAATATTTACAAGATTTAGGAACCTAATCTTACACCACTTAAGAAATACATAAATTGATATTAAAAGATTTAAAGTTAAATTCAAACTTTCACAATTTTGTATCCTCACTCTCCAAGATCTAGTAATTGCGATTTTCAAGGTAATTATAGACCGCTTCCTAACTAACATCTGTAACGATATCTATGAGGATGTGAGCAACTAACTGCTCAATAAGTTAGGATGAAAACTTAAAACTATACATCAAATACAAGTAAGGCTATCAACCAAATTAGTTAGATATAATGTATATACAAGCAAATACTATTACACGACATTATCCGTATCATTGTGAGATTAAAGAAATTACAACCAATCAAATCTAGGTTAAAGAGTTTAGCGTACATATTTATAACTCACGACCAAACCTAAGCTTATGCAATGGAAACACTGCTCATTCCGATACCACCTTTGAACTATTAACTTTACTTTTACCGCAACCTCCTCTGTTATCACTTAGTTCGACTAAGAATGAAGAAATAACCGATTATGTTATTTACTACTATTCCTTTTGAAGGGATTAGTATTTGGCTAAAAAACCTTAAACGTTTCCCTTAATGAGTTGCTATGTAAATCCATTTAGACTTACAAGTCATATATTTAGTTAAGTCCAGTTTAAAATGTTCAATTATTTTACACAAGTCACACAAATTTCAATATAGAATATTAAACCAAAATCATACCATCAAACCCAAAAACACGTACATACAGATATGAATATAGTCAGCTATCTAACAAACACTTAAGCATCTGAGTACTATAAAACAATACTCCAAAAGATAGTAAAGTATCGATCTCAACTTACTTGAATTGCCCACTTACTCACTTAAAGTGTGTAATACCTCAAGATTTCGAGCTAATTTAATAACAATAGGATTCGAGCCCCTAAATTTAGGATACTAGGCTAAGTTATCAATTGTATTTCAAACGTCATAGTAAAGTTAGAAAAGTTAAATGAAATAATTCAAGTAAAGTCAATTTATCAAAATAAGGTATATAAAAATATTAATTTAAGAAAAACATTAATTTATCAATAAAACTGATAATCGTAAAATTCGAGCTTTTAAATATAGCAAGATATTAGAGATATATTAATTAACTTTCAAAAATAATAAATGAAGTTAAATTATACATAATATACATGTATTTACATGTGATATGTATTGTATGTATAAAATACATTTATATAATAATAAATTATTGTTTAAATAAGGTAAAATAATGGAAAATTAATAAAAAAATTGAAGGGATAAGTCATCAAATAATGTATCAAGCTAAGATTAATTGGAAGTGATGAGTCAACAGTTAATTAATTAGAAAATGATACATGACGCCTAGGAAAACGTAAAATTGATATATGTAAATTTAATTTTTTACATAAAAAAATCCTAAAACCTATAAATAGGGCTCCAAACATCATTTACAATATTTTGGGAACCTGAAAACATAATAACATAATTTTAGAAAATTAGAAAAAAATAAAAGAAAATATTGGAAAAATATGGTGAATTGCGATTCTTAAGGCTATAAGCAACCTAACAAGGAGCCACTTGAGACTTAAAGTTGCAGTGGAGAGAGAAAGTGGGCCAACACAAGGTGATGGTCGGAACACTGTACACTGGTGAGTCAAATTTTACTGCTTGATTTTCATTAATTCACTAAAAATATCAAATTAGCTTAGAAAATTATGAAATTTGGTTTCCCTAGGTTATTTTACACATGCTTTCATGTAATAATTTTATTTTCTTAAAATAACATTGATTTTATGGTACTTGCTGAAGAACATACCCTGAACAAATTTTAAATAAATTTTTCAAAATATTAAATAATGTTACTTCAGCTTGAAAATTTTTATACAACACACTTATATAATGTATTAAATTTTAGTAAAAATAAAATTTGAAAATATCCATATTTAATATTTTTTATAATTATTCTGAATAAAACTGCCAATTTTACCGAATTATTGAAATAATTAGTTTTTGATAAAATTAATGAATGAGCCCTACATGTTTAGACTTATGGATGTTTATAATGATATTTGGAATATTTATTTTTTATCTCACTCAAAAATTTATTTATTTTTCCTTTATTTTCTATAATTTTGAGCTAAAACCATTATTTTTGTAAAAATGGATAATAGCTAATTTAGTGTAATTGATGATCAATAACTAAAATAAACATTTATATAAGTCTATAGGATCTTTTGTGAAATTAATTGAGCTCGTCTACTATTTATTATGTATTTTCCTAGTATAAACTTATATATTAGCTTAATATATAATATAGTAACTAGTTTATTAAATTTGTGTCAAATGAACACTTTGGGGTATAATAAATGTTGCTGGACAAATTTGAAAAATATAATTTTTAGGTTTTTTAGTTTAATACTAAAGCTTACTCGAGTCAATTATGGAGTTAGGGTAGCATACGATCGAGTTGTAATACGAAAGGGTATTTTTGGATGTTTGGCAATATTGATTAGTCTTGACTCTTAATATATATCAATAGCACTCGAAATAACGATCATGACAATATAAATTTTATTAAAATCGAATTGGAAATGAGTAAGATACGATCAAATGAAGTTTAAAAATGCGGAAATGAAAGCTTATAATAGTTCGAGTTCTACTTATACTTGATTTGAAGACTATGTTATATTTTCATAGGTGTAAGATGTAAGGAAGGACCACGTCATAAAGTTTAAAATTTTGCGTTATTACTAAGACCAAGAAAGTGGACCTAACCCATATTTAAAGTAGATATATTACTACTCATAACACTGTGTGCTGTTTGATACCGTGTTAATTGAATATGAGTATATCTTAGGTGAATGAATATGCTACTATAGTGAATACTGATGTGTTGATTTTAAATGATAATAACTATATTCTAGTTACACCGTTATGTTACTATGTTGGCAATGATTTGTGCTTACGCATGATTAGATGGTCGCTAACTTAATCTTCTAAGTGTTCATTTAAGTGAACCCTAAGTAAGATACGAGAATTCTGCTAGGGAAAGTTCGAAAACCAGAATAAGATCACTAGGTTAAATAAAACTTAAAGATTACTTGTGCTAATTGATATTCTTAAGTTGCTATTGCATATCACGGCACAAAAAGGGACTTACGGGTCAGAAATTTTAGAATAAGGCTTCCAAGTGACTATAGAAAAAAACATAGCTTTATAAACTCAATTTTTTTAAGCATATAGATTGCATTGCCCGAATATTGTTACTATTTTGATAGTTAAATTTGGTAGACTATAGTGTGTAGTCTAATTTGGAAGTATTGCCACTTTAATTTGGTGAACTATAATGTGTAGTCTGATTTTGTAAAGCAAAGTTAGTAGGGGTTCTACTACCAAGTAGCTCTTTGTTGTCCTTTTTGAAAACAGTAGACTATAGTGTGTAGTCTAATTTGGTAGGAGTCCTACTGCCAAGCAACTCCTTGTTGCTTTAAGTTCCTGGGCATTGTATTCAGATGCCTGGCTATGTTGATCAACAGAAAGAAGTTTGAAGAGCATAGGATATCAATACTGATGCATGCTACGCGCATAAGCGTAGTATGCTGCATTGTTGGCAGTAAGTATCCGATTAGGCGAATGCATATGCAAAGTTGAATTTACAAGTTATGATTAAAATGTTTCAGTTGTGATGTGAAGTATTGTCTATATCATGTTATTTGTTATCCATTCTCATTCAGCTTTAGTAGCTAAGGGGATAAAATGTTTTACCCTTATATTAACTACATTGTGAAGAGCCTAATACTCAAGGGGGACATATATACTAAGAGCGTGAGTCAGAGTTAGCGACTATTGTATGGATCATGTATTAAGTCAAGAATCTTATTATTGTGAAGATGACAAAGGAAAAAAAAGTTGGTTCATATTTTTATGTAAATATTATGTTGTATGCATAAGTTGTAATAAAATATCTAGTTGAACTCCGATGTAGCAACCCCTTTATTATGTAAATAAAGTTGTTTTTTGATAAACGAGCAGGTTGAGTTAAGTTTTCAATAGGTATTCTTGTGTCACGGTATATCCTATGCTATACCAAGATGTGATAAGGTGTGACTCGCATAAACCATCGCCACTAGTCCTTATAATACAAATATTATTTTAGTACTCATATAACTATCTTATATAGGTTTTATTCTACAATTATTTATGTTATATTCGGTTGAGGGTTTTATTATACCTAATTATTCGGGTTTTTAAGTCTCTTACAATTATTCTTAATTTATGTTATGTTCTAATGCAGTTTTCGAATCAGTTTCCAAATTAAGTTCTGATTACAGGTTTTATAGGCACACCTTAAGATCTCATTTTGAACCATTATGTCAAATCAATTACATTACACTTGAGTATCCTAAATTTCCTAGCTAACCTTTAACTAGTATTCTAGTTCGTACGATATACCCAATTTCTAATTTAATTACCAAATTAGCTCCTAATGTGAGAAAAAAAATATTATATTTTTCATATAAACATCTAAATTTATATTTCATATCAAATTCTTATTATACTCCTAATATATAATACTATAAATTTTTACCTAGTTAATTTCTATATGCACATATTATGTATTATTATATATTATACACTTATATTATCTATCTAACATTTCTAATACTACATATATCATCTTTTACCCCCAATAATATATTAAAATGCTTAATTATTCTCTAAATTAGAATTTATATCTAATTAATCCCTAAATCACAAAATGAGTTTAATTATACCATTTTACCCATTGTTCATCACATAATACATCCTTCTAACACTCCAAATATTACCAATATCATACTACATAAAAATTTAACATCCTAAAACACCTAATTTCATACTAAATTAGAATATTTACCAAATTGACATTAAATTATAAAATTAAGCCTAAATATTTCCTTTTATGCATAATTTTAAGCCCTAAAAATTAAGTAAAAATTTAGAAAATTAAATTTAAGAAAAACTATACATAGCATTATAATATATATCTTAAATAGTCTAAACAAAAATTTTGAAGTCAAAACTATATCGTTAAGGTTATTTAAATCTAAATCTAAAATTAGCTTGGGTTTAATTATTTCTTAAGAGCACTATATCCCGAGGCATAAATTTATCAAATTGATATTTTTTCTTATATCTATATACTACTCAAAATATTAAATTTCGTAATTTTTCAAAAATATTTGATATTTTTAAGAAATTAAATTTCATAATTTTTCCCTAAATCTTAAGCCACAAACGACAACTATCACTAGGTCAACAACCCTAGGTGGTGGGGATGTTGTCCTAAAACGATGGTCGTTCTTCTCCAAGTGGTCATCAGACATAGTTTCCCCTTATAAACTTTATGTGCACATTATTTTCCTAATTTTTGGTAAATTTGGTTTTTTTCTCTCTTCTCTCCTCTCCCTAATTTTTTCTTGATTCTCAACTGACTAAAATGGTGTTTGGATGAGTTGTTCTAAATTTATAGTGTCGTTTAGAGTTTTACTTTAAATTTTATGTTGTTAAGCGTCCATTTTCCTTTTCTTCTCCACTTTCTAAATGGCTTATTATTATTGGTTATTTTTCTTCTTTAAATCCTAGCATTCCATGCCTATTTCCAAACCATTCTACACTTCCCTTGAATTTTCTTGATTTTTTCCTTAACTTTTATGAATTTACTTTAATTAATTGATATTATTTTAACATATTTTAGGGTATTTTAAGTAATTTTGTGTATTTTTACCTACACATAAATACTTATATAGTACAAATAAATACTCCTAAATATTATTAAGTTATTTTATGATTTTTAGTGTACATATAATTTATCTCTATCGATATGTTAATTATCGAAACTCGTTTTATACCTTTTCAATAAATAATAGGTAATATATATAATTTAATATTATAATATTTAATTATTTATTTTCCTAAATCCAAACTCATAGGATTACTTTTATTAATAGTCTTAATTTCGTCATAAAATTTAGGTTAAATCGAACAATTTATTCAATCACTCTAAATTTTACAGACCAAATCACAGACACTTAATTGCGAGGCTTAAACATATTTCAAGGGATAAAATTGAAATGCTAAATATAGTTAGGTAATAAATATCCATGGAGGCTTCTTTTTTTTCTTTTTTTTTTTTTTGTTAGATAGCTAGCGAACATGTACCCCCAATACGTATACACAAATTAAATATAACGTTATAATAAAATATGTAATATTAACACAATTATTAAATTAAATCATATACATAATTGATAACTAAAAAAAAAAGAACTATGTATAATTAATCTAAAATGTTTGTTAAAACAGAGAGAGAGCAAGAAGAAATGTAATTATTACAAACATATTATATTGCAAAAAACTTTTACATCAACAAAAAGTAAATTCCTTCTATTGTAATTTTCTTATAGGATTAGCTACAAGATAATGAAAGGTAGAGGAGATGCACCATCTAAATAATAACCGATCTCCTAGTTTAGGGAGAATTACAGTATAGGATATCAACATTTAGGTAAGTTCAAATAGGAGAATAACATTTTGAAATGTTCAAATGAAGAATTAACATTTCAAAAAATTATTCAACTAAGATTCGATTATTATAAGACTAAAACATAATAGACATTCTATAAAATTGTTTAAACCTTTTTATAAAACGTTGATTCTTTATTTGAACTTTTTGAGATATTGATTATTTATTTCAACTACTTTATGAAACTTTAATATCTTATTTAAACTTTTCAAAAAGTTGATATCTTATTTAACCTTACTCCCAAATGTTAATCTCTTCCATTATAATTCTCTCAAAAAAAGAGCTATAAAGAAAATAAAGGGTAGAGGAGAGGCAACGGTTTAGATAATGGCCGATATCCTAATTTGTTGTCTTTGTTTATTATTAAGGTTTGACTCTCTTTTAATATGATATAAATCTATCTTATTCATAAAAAAATAAAATAAAATCAAGAATTTATGATAAATAAATAGTGGTAGGGTTGGTGCAAACTAATAAATTGTTGAATTGCCTCGCTACCTTTACTAATTGACATAATTTCCCCTTTCCTTAGCTTCCTTAAAAAGATCCAACTAAAGTTGTGGGTATCATTATTGTAAAAATAGGAGAATAGGGTTAAGGTGGTTATTAAAAAAATTCCAAGAGAAGCTAAAACATGTAAATGAGAGAAATGGAACAATGATTGACCAAATATATCTTTAAATTCATTCATTATTTTTAGGATTATTATCCCCCAAAACTACAAAGTTGTAATAGTCCCGCTGTGTAAACCATCGTAAAATAGAAACTAACCTCTAAGTTGCTTGTTACATCCTGAAGCGACAAAATCATAACAGTTTCGTCATGTAAACCATTTTAGGATAGAAGTTGGCCTTAAAACAGCTATCCCAGACCCGATCCACATAAGAGGTCTACGACTAACCTGCTTAGAAGTAAATGGTTCATAAATTAAATAAGTTATTTACCTAAGAAAATATGGAATTATATACATACATTAAGATTCAAGTATCACAAATAATGTTTATAGGGTTTTATTATCCTATACTTCCTAAGCAATACATTATTTGAAAATGAAAGATTTTAAATAAAAGCTAAGACCTTAAAGATATATATGTGCTTCAAATGTATTTACTTACTCCCCATAATCTAGTAGTTGCTAACTTTAAAGTAATTGTGAACCGCTTCCTAGTTAGCACTTATAACAACGTTTATAAGGATGTAAACGATAATAGCTCAGTAAGTTAAGATGAAGACTTAAAACTATACAGCAAACACAAATAAGGTTATCAATCAAATTAATTAGATACAATGCATGTTCAAACAAATGTCATTGTATGACATTGTCTGATCTGTCACACCCCAAATAGGAAGAGTTATAACAGTCCCACCTTGTAAACTAATCTAAGATAGAAGCTGATCTCACAGCTGCTATCGTAGATATAGTTCACATAAGGCGTATAACTCAACCAACTTGAAACGTCTATTCTGAAATTTGTTAATAACAAAACCTATGGTTGAACTTTTACAAAATACCTATTCTATACAACCTGTTGTTTAGTACCACAACAATATTTATACAAACGTTTTACGTCCAAAGGTAAAGTTTACAATCAGAGTTTATTAAAAACTACAAGTTTTGCAACCTATATACAATAAGTTAAGAAACTAGTGGGCTCCTAGGGAATTCTCAATTAGTTTCCTCAAAACTTAAAGATAAAGTCAAAGGCCCAGGTTCAATTGATTCATTGATTTTTACTTTCCCACACAGCAGCACACTAACCTAGGAACGGTGGTACCTAAACATCCTATCTTTACTCAACACCTGCAAAAGAGTCTGTAGGGATGTGAGCACAACTAGCTCAGTAAGTGGGACGGAGTTAAAAGAGCACTGCATAATCACAAATAAGGTTAATAATTATAATGAAATGCAATGCAATCACTCAAATGAAATATCGCACAGTATTATCCGATCCACTGTGAGGTTAGAGAAATTACATCCGCTTCAACTCAAATTGAGGAGTTTCATCACGACTCAAGTCAGACCAAACTCGGACTTGTGCAATGGAGAATACCCTCCTCCTATGACCTCCTTTAAACCACAACCCCCAACCTTGCCGCAATCCCCTCACCTATTACTTAGTTCGACTAAGGATGCGGAAATGACCATTTCAGCTATCCTTATCGAAGAAAGTCGGTATTTGGCCTAACACTCTTAATTGTTTCCCCTAACAGGTGATTATGCATATCCAATTACATTTTAGTCGAATAACCGTTAGTATTGATTAGGGGTAACCAACAAGTTCACACAATACAGAATCCATACAAATATACAGAACAACACACCAAGGAGTTGAACTCTTGTTACAACTGAGTATCATCCACACACACAGCATGCGCATAATCATCTAATTATAAATACATCCAAAAGTACTCTTGAGTCCCTGGATACTTTAAATAGTACCCAAACAAGCGGTGAAGTCACAATCCCAACTTACTTATTTAGACGTTCACTATTGCTGACTCAAATCGTCAACCGTCTTTGTATTGAAAGGTCCTAATTATACAAAAGACCCAAATTCAATTTTCGTAATAATTACGAAAATATTAAGGTTTAATCTAACATGGTTATTTATATATATATATATATATATATTATTTTCATAACATATAGTCATGTTATCGCTATATATTGAATTAAGTTATTAATTACTGATATTGTATATCATATATACTATTACGTATTATATATCGTTTTGATCGTATCGAAATATATTTTTAATACTATTACGTATTAATTCACGTTTTAATTCCGGTAAGATTACCGAAATGTGTACATTCTTGAATATGATAAAGTTATAGGTTAAATTACTGAAGGTTGTTCGATTTTAACAAAATTAGTGTCATTGAGTTCGTATAGACCGAACGACACGTTTTACGAGTCCTGTTTCTATAAACGGCTTTTAATGGGTAATTTGAGTTTTTAATACAATTGTACATAATTATATAAAAATGATCGTATTATACGTAATTTACGATATTAAATTGTATTTTATCCAATTTGTTCCTATATTGTTACAATATAAGTATTATCTAATTTTAATATACCTAAAGTGTATCTCAATCAGAAAATATTACTAAATATAATAAAAATATCCATTTAATCCAATCTGATTAGCAATACTATATATAGCTTTTATTTAACTATTTAATTCATTTTAGCTTATTAATATTACAAATACACCTCGACTTGTAAATTAAGCTATTTTACTTAATAAACTCGTAATAAATAGTTCGGGTTACCAAATAATTCTCCAAAAATTTCTATAGACTCCTAGAAATATAGGCAATTTATTTATCACTTGGTTTCAAATTTCCTACCTATTGCCTATATTTTCATATTGATGATTTTACCCCTAAATTATCATAAATTATCCAATTATGATTTTTTTAACACCAAATTAATTTCAATCTGACTCAATACTGTTACTACTTATTATAGATTAGTACATGTCCATTCATCGATTAATTTCATAATTTCCTATTAAATTCATAATTTCAGCCTATTTTCGAGCTATTTTTAGGCCTAAAAATGCAATAAATATTAAAATTATTCCAATCAAAATTCGGGCTACATAATAATTATTTATATATCATACACATCCTACATAAAAATTTTCAGCTAGAAACAACATCATATAGTGCATTTATTTTACAAATATAAATTCGAGTGAATAGTATATTTCTTAATAAAGTATATTAAATATTACAAAATTTTCAAAAATAAAAATATCACATGAAAGCATATTTAAAATAACTTAAGTAAATTTTTTTTCATAATTTTCTTGGTGAATTTGCTAATTTTTAAAAATTATTGAAAAACAGGGTAAGAAATTAACCTTGGTGTTCTTGGGTATTTCGGTGGTCGGCGATAGTTAGGTGGTTGTCGGACGGCTTAGGTGCGGTGGTGACTGGTGGTGTCTAGTCAGGCTCCATAGCAGAATCACTTTAGGTTATGGTTCAACCCTATCACGAATTTTCCTCTATTTTTTCTAAATTTCTTTTTATTTTCTATGATTTTTTTCTAATTTTTTTCTTTAAGTATTTCTGATTCCAAACTGCTAAAATTTACATATCTGAAGGTATTGGTCTTTTATAGTGCCTCTAAGTTGGTTAGATAATTTTTTATTTAATTATTTTATATTTTTCTTTCTAATTTCTTTTTGTTTTCCTAAGCACGAGGTGCCCAAATATTAGGAACTTGCTTTTGAATCAGCATTTCCAATCTTATCTCCTACCACGCATCATTGTCCAGCAATCTTCAATGCATTTGGTCAATTTTTTTTTCTTTTATTAAATAATTACTTAAATATAGATATTATATGTTAGGATTAGTTATTTAATTAGTATATAAGTTTATACCCTGTGTAAATAACATTTGAAATATATAACTTTACTCATATAATTAAGTTTCTACCATATATTTTATTTTTAGGATATGTTTTAAAGTTAATTTCATGAATTCAACACAATAAATATATAATTACATAATTTAAGGTTAATTTACGGATATAATTATTATTTATACCATGTATACTTATAAAATTACGGGTATTTTTATATAGTAAATTATACTATATTATCTCATTTTAAAATCTAAGTTCGATTTTAGGAGTTATGAACATTTTAGTGCTATATTGAATATTTCTACTTCTAAGGGCAAAATTGAGATTTTGGATCATTATTTCTAAAATCTAACTTCACTATAATATCTCAACTAACTTTTTTATTCTAGTCACATAGTTTGGGCTCAATTGGATAAGTTTCCCTAAAATCCTTAAATCTAAGCTTGGTTGTCCTAAACTCAATTTTGGAAGCTTACACAATCCATCATCGGATTAGAGAAATTGCATCCGCTCTAATTCGGGTTGAAGAGTTTTTATTAATGTAATGGCTCACGACTAAACCTAGACTTGTGCAATAAAGACACCGCTTTTAACGACCCAAGACCTTAAATGGCACTACAACCCGCCACATAACTTGGCTAGCTTGGATTATGTAAGGTTTTCTAAGTCCATAATTGAAACACGAAAATTACATCACATAATATATAAATATCCACAAGGGAGTAGGAACTGCATTCACTTATAACCTCATATAAACCTACAATATCCAAAAGCTCGAAAGTATCTCAACTTACAACCAAAACATAAGATAAGTTAAATAACTAAAGTCTTCGAATATCAAAAGGAGTTCATCTCCTCAAAATAGAAAATCCTCAACAAACATAAACCATCAATAACATAAATATCACTCTATCTAGTCATCATAGGAAATATAAATACTCGACTCCATCTTCCTCTGGATGTTGTCGACCAACGTCTCCTTATAAATAAGGAAGTCTTCGGAGTCAATACCTAAAAAAGAAAAGATGAGCCAAAGCCTAATACGGGTGTACAAACACATACGTATGCCAAGATAAATCATTCACGTATAGAAATGCAAATATAGTAGAATAATACATACAACGGTTTAATTATCTCAATTTAGGTCTATAGATCAACAAAAGGGTATTTAAGCCTTATTACACTTGTTCTTTACTCATATATATAGGTAGATATAATTATACGTTTTCCTTTAAATCCTTTAAGCTTAGAAACTAAAGTCCAAAACCTAATATTCTAGCCACATCATCCCATGTACGAGTCCACTGAGGAATCCTCACATGTGATCGATAATTTCCCTTTTAAGGATTTGCTATTGCGGGCCCCTAGAGCAAGCAAATCAAGCAAAATCAACAAACTTAAGTAATCAAGTCGAATATAGATTTAGTCCAATTTGATTACTAATTCTTATTAAACACAAGCAACAATCAACACCACGTACCTGGAATCGCTCCAAGATTAATACAATACTTTGATCTTAACCTAGACAAAAGTCAGATCTTGACAAAGGAAACTGAACACCATGAATCTAAAAGAAACAAATAGCATGTTAAACCTTACATTCTAAGATTAAGTCTTACCTAGGAGTTATCTAAGAACTTATGATCTATTTAATTAAGGTCCCAAAAGAAATCGTCGAATCAAACATAATATGATTAAACTAAAAAGATGACATAACTATATACAAAAGATCACTTTAATAAAAATTCGTAAAGTACGTAATATATATATATAAAAGAAAGTATACTAAGGACACAATACTAAAGTACCGAGTAATATAGATTATCGAATCGATATGGTAAATAAATAATACGTACTTAATTAGAAAATAGTATAATTCGTAAAACTCATAAGGAATGATAAAATAAAAATAAATAGATAAAACAGACATACTATGAGTAATATAATATGCGTATGTTAATAATACCATTGTGAAGACATACTTAAATCGTAATATCATTGATATAAAAAATAAGACATATTAGTAATAATATAATATCATAGTACACCAAATCGACACTTGGGACTTTTAAATAAATTATGACTATTAACATATTCCTATAATTACACAAAAAATAGTGACCCAGCTTATATATAACATAAACAAAAATTTAGCCCCAACAATAATATATCCAACTAACAATCCAAAATATGATAAAATATATTTAACAATAACTCTTACATAAATAACACTATATAGCATGCTAAATAAATAATTTATAGATAGTAATTGAATACTAACAATAATTAATCAACAATAACAATGGAGATAATAAATAAAATAATAAATTGAAAGTACGGTACCGAATATGAACTTAGAATGACTTGCGAAAGCAATTGGGATGGAAACACCGAACAACAATGAATGGGAATGTATTATAAACATTAATACAAGAATTATAATCCGCTCATAATATACTAAAATCATTAATTAGTAGCATTTTACCGGGTAAACTTGGATCGCGAAGAGAATGGAAATACCCCAAATGCATTAAGGTGCTAGAAGTATAGTGATTTGAAATAAAAAAAAAAAGAAAGTGTTTGGCTTGGCTTCAAAAGAAATTAAGGGTGATCAAAATTGGAAATGGGTAGGGTTTGATTGTTGCCATTGAGCTGCTTGAACAAGGGAATTGGAAATGAAGGGAATGGCGAGAGGAATAGAGACTGGAGGCACTTGGGAGTAGGACAGAGCGAGAGAGACTGTGGGACAAGGGGGGCAGACGAGATAGGAAGGGAGTAGGGTTGGGGAAATTAAGGAGGGGGTAGGGGCTTGAAGAAAAACGACAAGGATAGGAGAGAAAGAAACAGTGAGAGTAGGGTGGGAGAAAGATAGTGAGACGAGAGAGAGAGATAGGGAATTGCGGCTAAGACAATGATAAGGTTTAGGGTAGGTTATAAAATATAAGGCAGAATTTATACTAAGAAGAAAAAAAAAAGAATTAATTATAATAAGAATATATAAATACTACATAGGAAAATAAGTTTCTATATAAATGTCGTAAGGTATAATATTAATAAAAATTATTGTATCCTATAAGTAAAATATAAAATTAAATATACTTAACATGTATGTAAAATAATGATTTTATAAATACTCAAATTAGGACCTTAATTTTCAATTTTCAACGTCACTAACTTAAGGAATTTATGAATTAAAATAAAATACTAAATTAACTAGAGTGTTTCACTATTCCTTCCGCGACTACTTTCGGACCATTAACTTCACTCTTGTCGCTACCTCCTCACTTGTCACTTAATTCGACTAAGAATGAAGAAGGAACTAATTATACTATCCAACACTATCTCTTTTGAAAGGATTGATATTTGGCTGCAAAACTCTAAGTTTCCCCTAATGGGTTGCTGTGTAGGTTCAATTTATGTTTACAAGCCATATATCTAGTTAGGTCCAGTTTAAGGGAATCAATCATTTCATATAAATCACACAATACAAGCCAAAGTAATAAATCAAATCACATCATTAACTCGGAAACAAACACATGCGCATAGTCAACTTTTTTACAAGCACAAACAAATACAATTTCAAGCCTTCGAGTACTATAAATTAGTACTCCGAAATATAATAACGTATTAATCCCAACTTACCTGAACTTTTCGCTTGCTCATTTCGAGTGTGACTTATACGTGCTATCACTGCTAAACCCTATAATACAAATGTTGTTTTAATACGTATATAACTATCTTATATAAACTTTACTCCGTAGTAGTTTTATGTTATTTTTAGTTTAGGGTTTAATATACCTAATTATTTGAGGTTTTTAAGTCTTTTACAATTATTTTTAATTTAGGTTGACTTCTGATTCAGTTTTTTAAGTCGGTTTCTAAATTAGGTTTTTGACTCAATTTTCGATTAGAGATTTTATATGTAATTACATTATTTTCAGTTATCCTAAATATCATACTTAACCCTTAACCAGTATTTTAATTTGTACGGTATACCCCTTTATCCTAATTTAACTACTAAATTTACTCCCGCTATGAGAAAATCTTACATTTTTCATATAATTATCCTAATTTAAATTTCCTACCAAATTTATTACATATTTCTATTATTATTATAATATTAATTTTAACATAATATTTTCCTACTCATCAATTTCTTATATTTACATATTATACATTATTACCTAATATGTACATAATATACACATATAATGTTCCCATCACTTCAAATATCATCTCCCAAAATCAAATAACATTTCAAAATATTTGAATTCGCCCTAAATCAGAATTTATACCTAATTCTCCTAAATTACAAAATTAACTTAAAATATACCATTTACTTACATATTTAGTACATATTATGCATAATACATACAACTAATCCCTCAAACTCCAATAAAACTACGGAAAATATATTATAATCAATAAATTATGATTGTTATATTATGATTATGAAAAGTACTAAGATAGTTATATCTATATATATAAATATATTATTCTCCAATATACCGATTTTAGGTTTGATTTTGCTAAAAATTAGCTTAAATTAGATAAATGACCAAATAAAATTACAAAATCATAACTAAGCTTTAGGAGTCTATACAAATCAAGTTTATTAAGGAATTTAATTATAAAACTATTATTTCTTCCATATGAAAAACAAGGTAAATTCAATAAAATAATTTTAATGAATACTAAAAGTATAGTTTATCAAAAATTATTTTTATGTAAATTAAATATATTTTATGTAGAATATATACAACAAAAATTAGCTAGAGATAACATTATTTAATATTTTTTAAAATTCATACAAAACTCATTGGAATCAAACCTATTCTTAAGGAACCTATATAAGAACTTATAATTTTAAAAATATGATTTAATATTCTAATTCTACATGGAAAAATGCTAAGGGAAATCAAATTTCATATTTTTCCATGATTATTTGATATTTTTATTAAATTAAACAAATTTAGAAGGGAAATCAGAACTCACCAATCGATAAGCTTCCAACCACCAGCGGTGGCTCCACCGTCGTCTACAACTCTAGACGTAAAGTCCACTATCTGGTGGTGGTGGTCGTTTCTCTTCAGGTGGTCGTCAGATGTGGGTTCCCTTTATAAGCCTTTAATGCACATCATTTTATCTAATTTTACTAAAATTAGTTTTTCCTCTCTTCTCTCTTCTCCCTAGTTTTTCTTAAGTTCCAAACTAACCAAAATGATATTTGAATGGGTTGCTCTGAATTTATAGTATTGTTAGGTATTTTTCCTTTAATTTTCCACTTAACAAGTACCCCTTATCCTCTTCTAATTTACTTTCTATTTGGCTTAATTTTAATTGGTTGATTTTCTTTCTTCATTCCTAACATGCACGCACCTATTTTAGATAATTCCATAATTTTCTTGATTTTTATTTAATTATTTATGAATTTTCTTCAATTATTTAGTGTTATTTTAACATATTTAGAGTATTTTAAATAGTTTCTCGTATTTTTACCTACACTTAAATGCATATATGGTACAAATAAATACTCCTAAATATTATTTATGTTATTTTATGATTTTTAGTATGTATATAATTTATTTCTGTCGATTTGTTAGTTATTAAAACTTGTTTTACACGTTTTTGATAAATAACGAGAAATTTGCATATAATTCAATATTATAATAATTAATTGTTTTATTATTTATTTTCCTAAATCGAAACTTACAGGATCTCTTTTATTACTATGCCTAATTTCGTCGTAAAATTTGGGTTAGATCGGATAATTTACTTGATTTCCCTAAATTCTACAAACTAAACCTCGAATACTTGATTACGGGACTTATACTGTTGTCATAGGTTGTTTTACACAAACGACCATAGCTAATCTTCTTTAAAGTAAACAGTCCATTTGAAGATAATATAATCTTGATAGCAGAAATCTTAAAACTTGTATTAAAAGTCAATTAACTCAAGTGTTACTTTTAATATCGTTAGTTTAGTTGTCTAATAAATATACACTCTTATATCATAAGGTGGGTGAACAAATGCAAATACCTTATTAGTCTAATTCGTCATTAGATTTATATTCTCACTTCTTAGGATCCATCAGTCCTTAGCTTTGGGGTAGTTAATGCCACTTCCTAGTCTATACTTGCAATAACAACTATAACAATGTATACAACCAACCACTCACTAAGTTGGGATGGAAACATAAGACTATACGTCAAGTATAGACAAGGTTATCAAACAGTTAGTTAATGCAATGCAACAATAAAATGCCATAAGTCTGTTGTAAGATTAGAGAAATTGCATCCGCTCTAATTTGGGTTGAGAAGTTTTAGCATACATGCAATAGTTCACAACTAAATCTAAACTTGTGCAATTGAGACACCACTCATCCTACAACTACCTTTGAATCACTACCTTCACCCTTGGCATGGCCTTTTCTCTTGTCACTTAATTCAACTAAGGATGAAGAAGAGATCATTATGCTCCAACACTATCCTTTTTGTAAGTCCCAAAACTAGCAATCCGAGGTTTCGATCGGTTGAAAAACCCGATCGAGCCTAAATTATAAAGTAAAACTAGAAATATTAGGAAAATGATCCCGTAAGTTTAAATTTAAGAAAATAAGCAATAAAATAAAAGAATATAAAAATTCCAAATTTTAAGTATATAACTCGTTATTTATCGAAAATGAGGAAAATGCGTAAAATGCATTTCGATAATTAACAAATCGGTTGAGATAAATTATATGTATACTAAAAATCATAAAATAACCTAAATAATATTTAGAAATATTTATTTGTACTATATATGAATTTACATGTAGGTATAAATACGCATAATTACTTAAAATACGCGAAATGTGCTAAAATTATACTAAATAATTAAAGAAAATTCATAATTAATTAAGAAAAAATCAATAAAAATTAGGAAAAATCAAGAATGATCCAAATCAGGTCGTGGCAGGTCAGAATTCACAAAATAAAAATTAACCAATTAAAATTAGACAACACAAAAGCCAAAAATCAAGGAAATTAGGCAAAGTTATGTGTAATTAATGTACAATAATTACACTAAAACTCTATAAATAGCAAGAAAAATTCAGAAGCTCATTTGGACAGTTAGAAATCAGAAAAAATTAGGGAGAGGCGAAAATTGAGAGAAAAACCAAAAGAAAAAAAAAAAGAAAAGGAAAACTGTGCAATTAGGGCCATAAAGGAGAACCTAGACCTGACGGGCAGCTGGGAGTGGACGGCCACCACCACTACACGGTGGTGGCAGCGCCCAGGCCGGCCGACAAGGCCACAACGGCCGGCGGTGGCCGGAGTCACTCAGATTGGTGAGTTTGATTTCCAACCCGATTCTTGTGTAATTTTGTAAAAATAGTAAATAGTTTTATAAAATTATGAAACTTGTTATCTAAGGTTTTATTATATGTAGATTTAGGAAAAAATAGTGATTTAGTTTAATCACGTCTAAAAATATAGGGTCCTTAAGAAATTGTGCAAAATCGTGATTAGAATGGAAAATAAATAGGCTTAGGAGTGTAGTTTGGAGCTCAATTTTTTTCTGTAGGATGCTTATATGATATAGAATAGTGTTATGAAGTCATTTTTTTAAAATTAATTTTTGAAATTTTTAAGTTAATTTTTAGCCCTAAAATGATGGAAAAATTGGGTAATTTGGGGTTAATTAAGTGATTAAGATATTAATTACGTGATTAAGATATTAATTACTGATTTAGATAGTAATTAGATGTTTAGGGATGTTAATCTATGATGTGGAACCCTAATCCTAACCTTTGGAGTATTAAGTATGGTTAATTTAGGAAATTAAGTAATTAACATAAGAAATTAGTAATATGTGAAATTGTAAATTAATAAATCTAAAAAATTAGGGTTATTTAGATAATATTAGAGTAAAAATCAGAATTAAGATTAAATTTTAAGTAATTATATAAAAAAAATAAAGATTTTCTCACATCGGGGATAAATCCGATACCCTAATTAGGATTAGCGTGTACCGAATAGCTTAGAATACTAAATTAAGACCAAATAGGATATTTGAATACTCGAGCTTAATATAATTAATTTCACATTAGGATTCGAGCATGTTTAGGACTCAGAAATCGAACTAAAACCTAATTTAGAAATTGATGCGGAAACTGAACCCGAACCTAACCCTAAATCTAGAATAATTGTAAAAGACTTAAGATCTAGATAATTAGGTATATTAAACCCTAAACAAAACATAACAATAAGCGTTATAGGATAAAATGAACCTATAATCGTTATATGAAAAACTGAAACCACGTTTGTGTTATAGGGATGATCGGCGATGGCCTGAGTAAATCGGACCTCAAGTGAGTAAGCGAGCGAAGAGTTGAGGTAAGTTGGGATTAATACAATGCTGTAGTTTGGGCGGCTTGAGATTATGCTTGGTTGTGCTTGTTAGATAGTTAGATGTGTGCATGTACTTGATTATGGGTGATGTTATGATTCTATTTGTTGCTCTAGCATGTATTGTATGATTTATATGAAATGACTGATCACCCTAAACTGGATTTAATAAAATATACGACCAGTTATCATAATCGGACATGCATGGCAACCCGTTAGGGGAACTTAGAACTCTCCGGCCAAATACTGACCCCTTCGAAAAGTATAGTGCAGGATTACAAAATGGTCCTTTCTTCATCCTTAGTCGAACTAAGTGACAAGAGAGGAGGTCGCTGTGAGGGTGAAGACAATGGTTCGAAGGTAGTTGTGGGAGGAGCGAGGTCTCCATTACACAAGCCTGGGTTTGGTTGTGAGCTGTTGCATTAATGGCAACTCCTCAACTCGGATTAGAGCGAGCGTAATTTCTCTAATCTCACGACGGGCCGGACAACGTCGTGCGATGGCATTTGCTTATACATGCATTGCACCTAATAAGTTGATTGAAAACCTTGTTGTATTTATGGTATAGTTTTAAGTCCTCCATCCTAACTTACTGAGCTGTGGTTGCTCATATCCCTATAGACTTTGTGCAGGTGCTAGCTAAGAAGCGGCAACAACTACTCTAAAGCTAACAACTGCTGGATCCTGGGGAGTGAGGAAAAACATTGAAGAATCAACACATATTTTATTACTTTTTATTTCTGAATAATGTATAACTAGGAAATATGTTACGGAGAATTATTATAAACTTTAATTTCAATAATTAAATTATAGTGTATATAAGGACCATATACCACGGGACATATTTTAATAAAAATAATATTTTTCCTAAAAACTAAATACAAAAAATTCCAGAATAACAAGTTTCATAATTTTCTAAGAATATTTACTATTTTTACAAAATTACACAAAATCGGTTTGGAAATCGAACTCACCGATTTGAGTGGCTCTGACCACCGTCGGTGGCCATGGGTGTATCGGCCCACCTAGGCGCTGCCACCACCGTGTTAGTGGTGGTGACCGTCCACTCCCAGCTGTTCGTCGGGTCTAGGTTCTCCTTTGTGGCCTTAATTGCACAATTTTCCTTTCCTTTTTTTTTCTTTGGTTTTTTTCTTGAATTTTCAAAGCTCTCTATTTTTTTTGCTCTCCAAACTGCCCAAATGAGCTTGTGAAAAATTTATGGTATTTATAAAGCGTTGTGATAATTAAAGTGAGTGTAGTCTATAACTCAGGTTCTGATTGGCCCCCTAATATACTATTACTAGCCTTGTTTTCGATTTTGTGTTTTTTTTTTTTAATAAGGTTCTGATTCGATGGTACTATATACTTTAGCATAAACACTCTTAAGTTTGATTCTTAATCAGACTAGAAGCTTATTCCATATACTAGTTCTGCTTCCATTTGAATCAAACTCACTTGACGCCTTCATTTGAACATTTTACATATAGCATGTATATACTCCCCAAATCCATAATATCCAAATCTGACACTCTAAACACCACCAAAACTTATCACTTAACATTATTTAATGTTATGTAATATTAGATTTCACCCCATATTAGGATCCAAACCAATTACTTGAAAAGTTACAAAATATATATCTATAAAGAAACGGTTTAATAGGATTTTAGTTCCAAAACTATATCAATAGGGTTTTCGAAAATAAAAGCAAAATCGGTTTAGATTTAACGATTTGTTAAGAGCAATATATTTATGTGTTTATTAAAATAATATTTTCCTAAAAAAATATATAAAAAATATGTCAAAATAAATTTTTTCATAATTTTTGGAATTGATTTACTATTTTTAGCAAATTAATGAAAATTGGGGATAAATTGTAGACCTTCAAGTGATAGCGACCTCTCATCCCCAAGTCTTTGTTTGGCACTAATCCCTTGATTTAGCCTTAATTACTATGAATTTTGTTAAAGTTTTTTAAAGTCTCTCTTAAGCTTTCTTAACTTCCTTCTATTTTTCCTAAATTGTTTTTTTTTTCTAAAATGTTTACTAAGAGTACAATATGAAATTTATAGGAGGGTTTTTGTCTGCAAGTGAAAGTGAAGTATGATAAGTATCATCTAACTTTACTTTCCATAAGTTTATGTGTCTTTATCACCTACTTAATCATATTGGTTATTCTAAGAATGTTGAGCATAGCATGTAGAACTACTAAGTATATTTTTCCTATTTTTTAATTAATTTTCTTTAATTGATTTTGTATATTTAATATATATTAGGTATTCTAGGTAATTTCAGGTATTTTTACCTACACCTAAATTCATATATAATATAAATAAATATTTCTAGATATTACTAACGTCAATATATGACATTTAGTGTACATATGTTTTATCTCTAATAACTTGTTGATTATTGCAACTGAATTTATGTGTTTTCGATCAATAACAAGTAAAAAACGTTTATTTTATAAATATAATATTTTACTATTTTATTATTTTATTTTCTTACGTTTAACATTGCGAGGTTATTTTCACTAATATTTATAACTCTAATGTAAAATTTAAAGCTTAATCGAACAATTTATGTCATTGTCCTAAATTTTAGGTTCCACTTCCTGATAGACTAATTTGAGTTTATAGCTTATTTTTTTTTAAGGTCTCACAAGGATAATTTCATCCGAGAGTATTAGCGTTCGAGTATAAATTTAAATAAATAATCAATGTTTCAAGAAATTTAAAATGAAGGTTTAACGTTTGATTAAGATATTTAAATAAGAGACTTGATTAACTTGTTATTACAACATTGTTAAGTGAAGCTAATATTGTAGTTATCCACCACATGGAGCATGACACAACGTTGATCTAGCAATGATGTTACCATGAAATTGCAAATAAAAATGAAAAAAAAAAGTATATAAATTTTTTAAAAACATAAAATTTTTTGAAAAATAATAAAAAATGAAATTAAAAAAATGGAAAAGAAGTCAACATGCTTAATTATATATACTTATATATATTTTAATATATAATTATATATAGAGGTTAATCTATTCAATTGTATATAATATATATATCCATGTATATTAATGTAAATAAAAAATTTTGAAAAGAAAAGATTGTAAAAAATAAAATATAAATAATAAAACTATATATTATATAATTATATATGTTAAAGTATTTGATTAAAAATAAAAAAATAGAAATGAAAAAGCACATAAAATTTAAAAAAAGATCTTTCAATTACTCTAAAGCCAGGAAGTAATTAGCAATCATTAGGGGGGGTTATGTGACCCCTCAAATATGGCCGCCAGCTATTTTTAGATCTTAGAGCGGTTGGAATTTTTTTTTTTAATTTTATGTATTCAATACTATGTTATTTTTAATATTATGTTATTTTTAAAATATTTTACCTTTTTTGTTTTTTATTTATTTACTTCATTTTTTATAATTTTATTTAATTATTTTTTATTTTTTTACATTTTATTTATAATAATGTTACCTTATTAATGATTCGTTAGAACATGACACGTTAATGCAACTTAATGGTGTTATAGTAGCAAATTAATCAAATACTATATTGGAATCACTTCTTCAAATGTTGATATTTTATTTTGATATTTTTTTTAAATATTAATTTTTTATTTGAACTTATCTTCAAAAGTCGATACTCTTTAATATAATTCTCTCTATTATTTTCTTGCACTTAATGATATAAATTTATTTGAATGTTGTTAAAAGAAATTTTTATAAACTAAAATATGTAAAGATTTATAGTTAAAAAAAATCATTTGGTTTTAATTATATATTATGTTTATGATATTTCAAATGAAAGTAAAAGAAAAAAAAATGAAAATAGAGAGGAATGAGTAAAATATTTTTGTTTTAATTTTTTATAGGAAAAGAGTAAAAATTATTGCAAAATTAACATAAAGTTAAAAATATCCTGACGCATAAAGTTAAAAGGATAAAATGAGTGCATTTTAATTTATAAAATTAGCAAAGTTACCAGAGAGAAAATGCCCCTTGTAGTACTTAGAGAAAACCTAAAAAATTAGCTTAAGAAAAGGGACCTAAAAAAATTTGTGTAAGAGTGGTTTACTTTACAGTTAAAATCATCCTTCTTTGCTGCTGCAGTACCAAAGCTAGAGCTCCAATTCCGGTGAGTCTCTCTGTTGACGCCAAAAGAATATCCTGGTCACAAGTGCAATAATATTGTGTTTTGTTTTTTGTTTCTTTTTATGTGTTTTGATCTTCCTTCATCTTCGTCCATTTTGGGCTCCGTTTCGATTTCCCTTTTGTATTTAAACTATTATCATTAGTTTTAAGTGTGTCTGGAAATGTTTTTCCTGCATGTTAATGCCTTCTTTCTGCATTGGTTTCTATATGTTTGCTGAAATGACTGGGTGTAAATTATCTTTAATCGGGTTGGGGTTTGAATTTGAGTTTCTACACATTTGTTTGGACTTCGGAGAGAATCCAAACCTAATCGTTCTCTGTGCGTGCACTTGCGCGAGTGAGAGATAGGTTGGCCTGATGAAGTTCTGGTCAAATTTGAGTTCTGCGTTGTGCATATTCATATGAAGAGAAAACAGATTTAACCAGTGTCGACCTTGAGCTCCAAGTAATTGAGTGGAGCTCTAAATCATCACTATGGTTTCTCAACTTAACTCTGTGACATCCTCACAGTGAAGACGACTTTAATTTGATACCAGGATTGAAGGTTTTGTTAATACACTTTAATTTGATACTCTTTGATCGGTTTAAGATTCATCAAGTTTCAAAACGCTTATTTGAAAGCAGGAAAAAATATACTGTCAATTCTTTTAAAACAAAAGAATTTGGCTATAAATTCATTTTGGCATCGTCAGCCAGGTTACATACTTGGAAAGCTAGACAGGGTTCTTCTTCTTCAGGTCATTCTTTATGCATTTCAATTCCTTTATAAGAATTTGGCTTTAAATTTGGAACCAGAAATTACACTTTGTTTTTGTTGCATAGGAATTTTGGTTCATGCCATTTCATGCGTGGTATTGTCTGTTTGTATGTAAATAGGAAAAGGCTCATAAGATGAAATTTTCCAAAGTGGTTTGTTCTTTTTCTGCTTTCATTTTCCTTGGAAGTTTTGGAAGAAATTTAGTTGTCTCAGGTTGTGGATAACCATTTTCTTTCTGAGTTTGGAATTTATTTCTAGTAGATAAGGTTGTTGATGTCAAGATAGAACCCTTTTTTCTTTATTATTATTATTATTTTTTGAATTAGATGATTACAAAAGAATATATTTTCTTGGAAATTGTAGAATAGAGGCAATTCAACATCATATGATTCACTAGTCTTTATTACATAAGGGCAGAAGAGGGTTGGATGATAGCATGTGATTCTTCTTTGGTGAAAAATCAATATGCAGTCTAATTACTTGGCTTCCCAACCCCCATCGTCCTTCCCATCATTGCGATGTTGGTTTTATGCTAAATTCCAATCCATCCTGCACTTCCTTGTAACTCCTCCAAATCCCTAACTGCTACTTACTTATTAATATAACATTACTGCCTTTGATCGCTTGTTGAAATTTTCTTGATTTTCAGTTCAATAATCCCTTCACCTCTTGGGAGGTAATCCTCCCTCCCTCTCCATGTGTGTGTCTGTATGTTACCTGTTTGCGATTGCTTGTCAAAGAAATGGAACTAATTTATTTGTCTGTTATACAATGAAACAGAGGAGACAGAGACAGAGACATTTTGTAGGTTTGGTTAGGGTTGGAATGGCATGGTGTTGCTTTAACAAGGAGGCTAAGGTGGCCATTGGGATCATGAAACACGCTCCATTTGCATCATTAAACTACAGTCTTAGTTATAGTTGTAGCACCTTATGTAAAGATGCCATTTATGTTGTTGATAAAATTAAAACAAAGACCCCAGGACTAGTGGAAACCCTTAGCGGTGTATTATCATCAAGCCGGAGAATATCCTATCATCATCACAACATCAATGTCAATGCCGGAAGTGAGGCTGAGCTGAGTAGGGACTTCTTTATTCGGTTATGGGCAGTTGATGATTACAAAACAATGACAACTCTTCCTCATCAGAAAAGCAGAAGGGTTGATACAAATAGAAAAGCCAAGTACTACTCAAAAAGTGAATTCTCTGTGAGTCTGAAGCAACCACCTCCGACCGAATCAGTTACTGGATTTCTCCAACCGACTTCTTCACTTGAGGTCTCAACTCAACCTCAACTCAGCTACTTGGACCATAATATGCTCCTTGTAATCTCTGTAATTTTTTCTTCTTTCCAAATTTTGTTTCAGGCCCAAGTTGCTCCTCTACTTGCAAGATCAAATTTGCTCATCGCAAGGGATATAGAGTGGGCTAACCTTGTTTTTGGTTTTGAGCAGGTTTTCTTTTCTTTTTTTCTTCTAGTAGCACCTCTCTCTCTTTCTTTTTTCATTCCCCCAACACACCCCCAACCCCACACCCCCCCCCCCCCAACCAAAAAAAAAAAAAAATAGAAGTTATGATATGATAGTTAATGAAAATGGAGCCTTTTTTTTAATATATTTCGAATTGCTGAATTCTGCATTATAGCTACCATTTTTTTTTTTTTTTGCAAAGCAGCAACTTTGGTAGTATTAAAATTACCATCCATGATATGACTCTCTAAATGTGTAGTGGTTGTGCAGTATGTGGTGGTCTACATGTGTGCTGTGATGTGTTTTATTTTGTATAGTGTAGGCTGTAGGGGGAGTGTGTTCTAGTGTTGTATTTGGTTGAATGGTGTAAGTGTCCAGAAGCTTCTCTTAGTTAGTTACTGCTATAAATAGAGGGCGTTAGTTAGTAAAGATAGTCATTCTATTGAGTCAAGTTTAGTGAGTTGGAGTGAGCAACTTGCTCATGTGTGAGCTTTTAGCTCATGGACCTTCTTCTTAGAGGGTATTAGGGTTTTTAACTCAGTTTTCTTCTACAAAATCAATAAAAATCTCTATTTTACTATACTGAAATTCCATTTTTCATATCAATCTGCTCTGCATTTGAACGTGTACATTGTCTTCTGCTTCCATATTTGTTTCCAACTTTTTATTGCTTCCTTTAATACATCATTATTAAAGAAAAAAAAAAATTCTTTCAATTTTATTTTCATCAGAGGTTCTTTGTGTGTGGGTATTGTCCTTCTATGACTCACTTTTGGAAAAAAGTTCTCTTTTAATCTTCAAACTTAATTAACCAGAAAAATAAATTAATAAATAAATTATAACCAAAACAACCTTCACTTTTTCCTTTCCTTGCAGGAGAATCGTTATGCTATTATGGATGTCTGCTACCCTCAAGCGGTAAGTTAATTACACACAAATGTTTACCGTGTTGGCGTGTTACTTTATCTTACGTGGCCTACAAAGGCTGGCATTCCTTGACTTTTTCTTATTGTATATTAGCCTGTAGGTTTTATTCGCGAGCAGAGTAATGTGATTGCAAGACAGGTACCCAAACTCTGCCATGCATATCTAGCTAGCAAATGATTGACTTGTTCTTTATAGAGTTGGGGGATGTGGGAGGGGTTTATTACCTATTAAGTAACTTCATATTCTCGTTTTTTCTTCTGTTTCTATCTAGTTTCTTCGAACGAGGCGGCCTTTTGTTGCTTCCATAACCGATGCCCTGGGTAATGTGCTTTTCACGGTATGTATCTTAGATTTTCAAGCTGCTTTTGTGACATGATATAGATATTTTCTGTGTGGTTCTTATCCAATTAGTACTTCCATGCGCAGGTTCGCCGGCCCTTTTGGTGGATAACAAGCTCAATTTATGCAGAGATTGATGGTAAGGTATTGTGCTAATCTCCCTGCCAGGTTTGCCATGACACTTTTTCTATCCTATCAGAATTATATTCACAATTTTTATGTTTGTGTGTCTGTCAACACTCTAGGAAGTGGGTGTGGTTCACCGACATTGGCATCTTTGGCGGAGGATATATGATTTGTACTTGGGGTAATTTAAAGCTAATATCTCATGTTTCTGTCTAATCTTATAGTTCTACATCACTAAATAAGATTCCTTATTTCTTGCATCTGGAACTTGATGAGCTTATTATTTCTTTATTTATCTTTACTTAAACTATACATCAAAATACTGTTAGCCATAGGGCCTAGTGGTGGTATTCTTTGTTCTTTTAATCATTTTCTAGAAATTACATGTCAAAACTCAAAACCTCTTAAAAGCCTTTAAATGTCATAGTGTGTGCTTGGTGGACATGTGTTCATCTTCCCACCTCTTTCCTTTTCCTCTTGATGCGGTCCTGCTAATAATAACATCAAATCAGTTGGATCTTTTGGGTAATTCAAATCAGTTAATTTTAACAGACATGATTAATGTGGGACATATCTACATTGAGTCCTTATTTTGCATTTACCCTTTAGTTGCTCAATGTGAGTGCAGTTGAAAACGGCCATGCTGCAGAAACATAAATATATAAGAAGACGGATTAGTTAATTTGAAATTTGATGGCTCAACAGTTATTAGTATAATTCCTTCTATTTATATCCCTATCTAACATGAGATAATTACAAGTATGACCTTATACATATAATGCTCATTCCTCAGTATGTATTACTTCAAAAATATTCTAGCTAGCTGGAGTTAATGTATCATCTGTTCTGCTATTGGAAAATACACTCCCCTATATGGAACAGGAAGAGACTCTAACTCAGTTAGCTGATCATCTCAATTTGCAAACATTGAAGTTATTTTATCGTGCATTGCCTTCTCCTTATCAGTCAAATAGTTAGTGTCAATTTATTCATTTGCAAATGTGAGATCCAACTCCCAGGAAAGTCCATCAAGCTCACTAGTCCATAACTATGTTTAAAAACTATGTGTCTAAACACAACTCTTCTACAGCAGCCCATTTTTTTTGCTTTTCAAGGGGAAAGAGTAGCTTTGAAAGGTAAGCAGTATCCACACATAGAAAGGAATTGATTTTCTCGGTAGCATGTGTATATCTGATGATAAGATTACATTTGGAATCTTTCAGAATTCACATAAAGTAAAATTTTTATGAGATTTAAACCTACAGAAATTAAGAACCACAATATTCCAATAATTTCACAATAGAAAAATAAGAAACTGCGTGAATGGATTTGCTGCATAGATATTAGATGATCGGTTATAAAAAGTGGTTGAATTGGCAACCAATTTGTGAATATCTCTAGGATCATGAAAAATTTTTCTTTTACTTGATAGCAACTTCATACAAATTCACAGTTGCATCAATGTTTGCATAACTAGTACACCTGCCTCATCTATCACATCTAATCCATGCCAACTTTGATAAATGCAGTATGTATTTTAATCTTCGTGTGTGAGCTGTAAATGGATTAAGATAATTAATTGATGTTGGTAGATTTAGCACTAGTTAAGTTAGTAGTTAAAGCTTTAGATTGGTAGAATTGATACTATAGAGTTGTTAGGGTTGGTATAGTTATAATTTGTTATAGGATTGGGTTTATTTCTTGTTTGTGGTCTAGCAAGATTCAAATCGTCTCTATTAATGTCCTTGCCTTTGTTACCTTTTGACCTTTCTTCCTAGCTTCACTATTTTGTTAGTAATGAATAGGGCTCCTTGGGAGAGAACCCTGGATCTCATATAACAATGATTTGATAAAACTTGGTTCCTTCATTCACATAAATACACAAGTACATAGTGAGTAATTACCTTTTGCATGTTTTGGGAAAAGTAGCAGTAACATAGGAAACTACCTAGTTGTGAATATCCCACAACTTGACCAACAACTGCTGCCTATAATTGAACAACAATCATATGCATCTGCAACTTATACAACCGAAATTAACACAACAATTAGAGCTAAAAACATGTGAACAGAAAATACTAGTCATGTCCCCAATACACATTTTTGAATGGATCTGAGGAAACTGCTGTCACCCCAATAAATACTTAGAGCGAATGGTCTAAAGTCATTCATAAACATGTGTTCTCTGTTAAGCAGTGCCTCTAGTATCATGACCAGTCACCAATATGGAGATTGGAAGGACTGGAGCAATAGACTTGTTAATCCAAGAGGGAAATGCTTTAATTCATACTGCTCTTCAACTTGCATGCCAACTACAAGTACTGCAAAGTAACAGCTGGAAGGTCGTTTTACTTACGGAAGGGGAACAATGGAGATGTATAATTGAGAACTGGAGGATTATGATGTAGTTGAGGTGCAAGTAACAGTTATGCTATAGGAAAACTAATAGGTGCAAGAGGAGCCATAGTTGGCTATTTGAATGGATTCTGCCAGCACGAATCCAACTGGTGCTGGTTTAAAAACTTCTCTGTATTCCCACTTCAGAAGGAAAAATTTTAATCACTACAAATACCATGGCTGTGTCTATTACTGTCAGAATAGTATATCCAGGATGAACATTATAATCTCAGTGGAGTGCTGTACAAGGACTGCAAGGTCATAAGAGGTTAAAAGAGGCAGGAAGCAATCAAGAGAAAACATTTGATAATGGTGGATCCAAAGCAAAATACTGTGCAGACAATTTGAGTGAACAGTTAATCTTGGTTCTTTTGTGTGGAGATTGCTAACAAGGGGTAATTGTTTAAACCTAAAGATAGTTCCAGACTACCTTAAGGCCTTACCCAAGAAAACTTCTTTATATAATGATGGATTAGACTGGACAGTATTGTTGATATAAAGTCCATGCAGGCCATTAGATTAATTATGAAAATTAGTTGGTCATAGATCCAAAACGAACATGATTCCTAAATTGAGGTGTTTGAATTCTTGCACAATAGTTTCAACCTTGTTTATGATATCTAGATTAGGGCCTTCGATTGATATTTTCGTTGGTGAACATGTGAGGCAGTACTAAAATATACAATATAGAAGCCTATAATCCTATATTTTCATGCTTTTGGAAAATTTGGTAGGGGGATCTAAATTTAATGGGTTCTTTTAAAGAAGGGGGAAATTACAATGCTCGATGAAGCTAGTGAGATAATGAAATTATAGATTTGTTAATGTACATAATATCTCCAGATTTAATTTTCTCTAGATTGCAAGTAGTCGGAATAAACATAGAAGCAAGGGTGTGGTCTAAAGAGGAGCTTTGATGACAGACTATTGTGATGGGGTTGAGCCACATAGAGATAATAGTGAAAATACACTACCCTCAAAACTTTTATTAGAGAAGGTGCTCCAGCAGTCACAATGAACCAACAAAGTAATGATGACATGGCAATGCATTATAAGGATGATGGTCAAGGTGTAACTAACCAAAGGATGATATTTTGTTACGGTCCTATGAACTGGACGTCATTGTGATGATGGATGGTTAATTTGACATTATAGCTCTGGATGACCTCTTATTTTTATTTATATATGCCAGAGATAATTTTGAAGTACATCATATATATTGTAATTTTCTAGTCCACCAGTAGTAGTCAAATAATCAAACCAATTGGTGACTAATGGACCTTCTTATCCATTTTCCCAAATGTTCCTAGCTAGTGATGAATTAGTATTCATTCTCTGTCTTATTGACTATCATTCCCTTCCAAAATTCTTGTGAGGTTTAAAATCACTTGTGATCTCTTTTATCCACTTTCACTATCATTTGGGGTTATCACATATATGTCATGGCAGTTTCTTATCCAGAAAATATTGGATCTTGCTGTCTTGTGACTGATATGGTTGCACATTCTTTCCTCACGATCTATAGTCGAGAATGCGAGTTTAACTATATAATGCTTCATACCATTGAAAGTAGATATTGTATCAATGATGAATATATTTTTCTCAAACCCTGTGCTAAAGGCCTCCTCTTTTCATTTTTGAGGTTTGTTGCAATGCTTGTAGGAATAAGCAATTCGCAGTGGTCGAAAATCCTGGTTTTTGGAATTGGACTTTTACATTAAAAGACATAGACGGAAAAGTCTTGGGAGAAATAGATCGTGACTGGAGGGGTTTCGGTTTTGAGGTTCTCTGTTTCCTCCTCTTTATATTATGGGTTTTTTTATATTACCTTTACTTGATCAATTATTTTAAAGAATGATAATTGTCAAGTTCCATGTATATTGGACTGATTTTTATCTTTAGGAATATTGCTCAAGAAAGTAGCTTAACAATCATGTAAATTTTAAATTATATTTAGCTATGTTGATCAATAAGGAGCAACCAGTGTAGTTGGAATGCATGTGCATATTTACTGTTGACAAATTTTTTTCCCCCTAAGCTATTAAAAAGCCTACCATAGTTGGTTGAGTGAATCAAATTTTTGCTAGGAAGAAGGGAAAAAGCAACAGGTATTATCAAAATCAGTTCTTAGCAACTTACAGGATGGTAACAAGTGCTTATATGATTTTTACAGTTTTCTCATCTTGGGTATGAGGAGGTTAACTACTTTAGCTTTCAAAACTTAGTGCTATTATGATGGATGTTGCTTTTGCATCCGTTCCAGAGACAAAAATAATACGGCTTGTCTTAAGACCCTGTTCTCTTTATAGGAATAAAAGCATCAAGGAAAAATGCGGTAGAGAAGATGCTGTGTTTATGAAATCATATATGGGGTTTTGTCTCTGTGAAGTCCAATGCAGCCCAAAGTTTATTGAGATTACGTTGGGGGTTGTGTTATTTTTTACTTTATTCCATTTTGTGCTGCTGCTTTCTTGCTAGATCTTTATTTTCGAATTGCAAAAGGTTCAGTTTATCTGGTACTGGTACCGGTATGATTAATTTGCATTTTGCAAGGTTAACACTCAAGGAGTTATACTTAGCCCAAAGTAAAATGAAATAATATAAAAATTCAAGGATTCAAATGGATCTGCTCAGTGAAACTGTAATGCTATGCCATCCGTACAGAGCTGGTGCCACAATCACGCTGGGGCTTCTCTTTGAAGGCTCAAGAAGGCTTGTTCCGGATGGCCCGACTCCACCCCACGATTCTGCTTTTGTGTTAATTGCATAAGAGCCCTTCTTAGTTCTTAGATTGTGTTAGCTAAGATCTCAATGATTTTTGGGTTGAATCGCTCCTAAGAGATTCTTTGTTTTTTTCATCTTCATGCGAGCAGCTCTTCACAGATGCTGGTCAGTATGTGATCCGCTTTGGGAGCACTGATCCTACATCAAAGACAGGACCTGCTAGTAAGGTGAGGACTGATTGCCAATCGAGTCTGTTTATCCGTGAGTTTTTGGTTCTTCTGCTCACGTTGTTTTCCGTTTGCAGATTCAGGAGTTGGGAGTGGCCCGGCCTCTTACCCTCTCTGAGAGAGCAGTGGCTGTCGCTCTTGCTATCTCACTCGACAATGATTATTTCTCTCGGCATGGCGGATGGTATGCTGCCTCTTATTACCCGTTAAAACATCGCATAGGATTTTTCTGTGTTTATTAGCCATTGGAAAACTGATTACGTTTTCCCACTGTCCATTTTTTACCCTCGTGTTTTGTCAGGGGAATTCCGTTCATTGCAGTGACGGAGTAGTAGGTTATCATTTGCCTTGAAGTAGCAACCACCCACCCACTGTGCCTCTTTTCTTGTTGTGGAAGTTTTCTGTCTCCGCTGGACATTGTGAACGCGAACTGCAAAGTTATCCCCAATCCGTGCTTCCATGCACTCAGCAGGAATATTAGGCAACGTGCTTCTAAGGCATCTATTTCCTTGTGGTGACTTTTGGGGGTTTTACCTGTAACCTGGAGATGTGCCTATCTAGGCCCCCAATTTCTCTATTTGCTGAAAAAACCATACTAATACTACTCGATTGCGCAAAGGGCATGGCTGATGTAAATTCATGTGACTTTACCTTTTAAGGAGGAATGGATAATACATTTTTCATTTTTTCGCTTTTTCAACTCCAAAACTCTCTCTTTTTAGCCTAATATCCCTTTCCCTTATTATGAATAGTTTAACAATAATAATGATGTAAGTGCCTCTTGCATCTAGACTAGAGCAGAGTGTATTATCCGAGCTGTAATTATCTCCAGATGTAATAGTGAGAGCTTTATTTACTCTTTTAACAAATTTTTACCTCTTGCCTTTGCTATTGCCGTTACCATTTCACTACTTTTTGATTTTTAACGTAGCGATCATCTACAGCATAGCACTCGATCACTAGTTGCTTGCAAGGGCCAGTACTTAAAAAAAGTAATAATATAATATATTCGGAATCCCATAGCATGTGAAGTGAGGATCAACCTTTTCCTTTTCTTTTTCTTTTTCTTTTCGAAATTTTTATCGGTTATGTCCAGCCCAGAAGTAACCTTCGCCTTGCTCTACTCCAAATATCCCAGGTGTATGAGGGACCTTCACAAATATTAATATGCTATGCCGACAATACATTGATCTACAACAGCAAACACTTACATACCATATACATAAATTTACAAAATACATAAAACTTTATGATGCTCACCGTTTTATTTCTATTGAGCTTTTGGCTAATTTTGCTCTATATATAAATCGAAGCAATCAGATAAATTGGCGGTTGTGCTAATAAAAAGGAACAGAAAAGGGATTCTGACCTGACATGACAAATCTCTCCCCTTTTGCTTGCTGGTTGGTATTCAACACTATCATAGCAGAGGAAAAAAAAAAAAAAAGCTTCATAATGTAGTATATATATATATATATATATATATATATCTATGATAGCCCTTTCTCTGTACCACTACTACTACTCATCCGAACCATTTTGATTACTGCTTTTGATGGCGGTCTATTTATTTTCTCAAGCAACCTACTAAATGCTAATTTTACAGGTATGCATGCCACTGTAGGCGGTCCACTAGAACCAGGCTTAATTATTCCGTCCATCCTACAGTCAGCATCATACATAGACCTGTTACTGAAATTCTGTTCAACAGCAATCGAGGACAGGGTTCTTATCTTCTGGCTCGATGACATGTTATTCATTCTTTTCGTCAGCTTCTTCGACGATTTCCTGTTCGTCCGAGGAGGATGAACATTGGCAATGCCCTTCCTCACCAGCAAACCTTTTCGACCGAAACTCCCCGAACCAACATTGCTCAATGATTTCCTCTCTTGTTGAGAATAAGAGGCTGCAATATCCTCGTCTACATCGTATGCTGCCGATGACTGTGATCGCGGGGCTCGGAAATTAGTTGTCCTCCTGGCGGTCCTCCATGCCGGCGCCAGTGCCCTAGCCTCGTTATTATTGTCAATCATCTCGTTGCCACTATCGTTATTAGATGGGAAGAGATGTCCAGATGAGCCGTCTTCCACAGCTTCAATCCGGAGCGAATGCCCAATGATCGAATTGCCAGTTAATTTGCTCGTTGTAGAAACGATCGGGACCCTTTCTTTCGGATAGCTCACCTGGACCTTCAGATCCACTTCAACCAATGTGGGTCTCCTCCTCCCATCAGGATGTCGACCGGTATAAACGGGATTGTAGCGCTCTCCTTCCCATGCAAAGTCCACGGCATCAGCCACGCCATAGCTGCGAAAGCCACGTCCTCTATAAACGGATGTTGAAGTGGCTGCGTAATCAAGGTCAAGATCAATGCAATGAAAGTCAAGATCCTTATCATCAGCTTCGACGTCATAAAGGCTGTCGTTCAAGCCATAATGGCATCCAGATATCCAATCAGATGCGCTTTGCCCAAGTTTGATTCCTCTTCCATTAGAATGTACTCCATTGGTGGGTCCAAAAGCACCTCTTTCACGTATGGTATCGATAGGTCTTCTTGAAAGATTACGGACATTCCTCTTTCCTTTCATAGGCCACATGGACATGGCTTCATTAGCAGAAATAGCATCATGAGGAGAAAGGTGGGACGTGTCGGCAGAATGTGGTGAGTCATCAGGCTCGTCACTACTCATGCTTCCGTGTTCTCCCCTTCCATGAACTCCCAGTCCACCGAATTCCATTTCTAAAAATTAGCACCACATAGTAAGAAAAACACAGAGTAACCAATATGCACCCATGGCTACCATATACATATAGAAAATCAAAATCCACTAGGTGGAGTGGAAAAAGTCAGACCTGAAATGGAAGTTGTCTCTTCATCTTCATCCAATTCCTCCTCCGTCTCTGAAGAATCAGATTCAGATTCTGATGACTCAAGCTCAAATGGAACGCGTCCACCACCTTTAAGGAATCTAGAGGCATTTTCCTCGACTAGTGGAGCATTGCAGTTACTCTCCCCTAAAGCAGCAGGAGAAATCTCCATCCTGCCATGAGGAAGTTCCTTTTCATCCATTGAACCACTATGATCCTCAGGAAAATACACACATCTACTCCTCTTTGCTCGGTGAACAACTGCCACCTCCTCGCTACCTGAAAAAAAGAGGCAGAAATTTTAGAGAATGGGAAGCACTTAGGTTTCATCGCTAAAAGCAGGAAATATGATAAGAAAACAAAAGAATATACTACACCCAATCGGATCATCACAAAAGTCTATAGAGAGTAACTCTACCATCAGAATGACTTGTGCTTCTGATGCTAAGATCATGGTCAAGAACGGGATGAGGCAGACTATTTGCCGGGGGCTTCCTGACTGCATCGGGCACGGCACAAGATGCATGCCTCCGCTTTGAAGAAGCAATCTTGAGCCCAAAATCTTGCAAGCCTCTCATACGGGGTATGCCCTCGGGAATATCATCTTCCCAGTTCAGTTCCTTTTCATCTTTTGGTTTTTGAAGGCTAGAAAGGTTGTCCATGCTGCCATCCCTACTGAAGGCATCCACCCTCCCTGTAAACTCCACCACAGTCACATTCCCCAGCTGTGCATCACCATTTATATGAACCAGAGAATCTGATGTTGCTTCTAAACCTTTGTCCACTACGACAGTGGAAGAGTCAACGGCTGAGGCCCTGATGCTGGAACGGGGGGGTGTATCAAGTTTGGATTGGGTCTGAAATAGTTGCTGCTTCTCAAGTTCAAGAGCATGAAGAATGGCATCTTCACGACGGGCATATTTCTCCCTCTTTTTCATAGGCATGGATTGGGAGGCTTCTGCACGTTGAATACAGTCATCGAAATCACCGCAGCGAAAGGGCTTCACCCGCTTGGATTTTTCCAAGTTGTACCAGTCCCTGAGTCGCCATATTACAATAACATTGTTGATAAAAAGCCTAACGAATTAAAAACATATCTGTTTATTATATAATGCAAAATACATATCAACTCCGCTCTTTCCGCAACAATAAGAAAGTCTACTTCTCAGCCCCGTTAAACTCCCTCTTTTTAAGATTAAAAACAGAAAGGAAAAATATTCAATCCGAATCATTGCAATCTCATTCAATCTATCCCATGTATTCCAACTCCGACAAGTAGCCGTATAAATTCAATTAAAGAGATGCATAGAGAGGGAGAGAGAACACTGACACACTGGCATCTTCTCTTCCGAGAAGCTTAACAGGAGTGCCGGCTCGAGGAGAAGTGAGATGAGCAGCGGAGAGGTCTTCAGGACCTAAAATCTTGCCGGGCCACCACGATCCGTTCCTTCTTCGAACCCACACGATTGATCCTTTGGTTACACCGCTTTCACCACTTTGATCCATCTTTCTTCTTCTTTAACTCCTTCTCCTTCATTCCAATTGCAATTCGATTTTAAGAAATTAAGGTCAGGATGATTTTTCTTTTCATTTGGGGATTTTTCTTGTGAATTTGCCAAGCCTAGGGTTTGTATTCTGTTTCAATTTCGATTTGGTGTGTTCCAAATTCGATTTTGCACTTCCCACACGTGTATTGGGTTTGGATTGCTTCAATGGGCTGGACTGTTTTTGACAATTTTTCAACTGAGCCACCCATAACTATTAAAAGGAACGGTCCCCTCTTATTATATTTCATAAATTATCGCCTAGCTGTATAAAAATTTTCACCATTTCTTCACGACTTCCCCTTTTAATTTGTTTTATTTTTAAATAATTCCCGTAAGCATTATATTTATATTGTTCTTCCTAATTTTCTTTTTTCTTGTTCCCCTTCTTTAGGTATAGAGGAACTACTTTAGGATTCACATTTTTTATCACCAACTTTTTCCATGCATATTGATGGAGACGAATTCAATAGTGATATGATTGGGAGCTAAATTTCTCTATTTGAAGAATTCTATTATTTATTAATTTTATATGGCATTTGTGTCAATTTATCCTTTTAGAAATTACTCTCTGATTGCCTTTTTAAACTTTTATAATGAAAAAAAAATCGAGATATCCCATTCCACCCAAAAAGGAAAGAAAAGAAAAAAACCAAACTTATCGTGTCTTACTTAATATTCGCTTAAGTTTGATTTGACAATAATTAAATCGATTTTAAACTACTCGAGTCAAATTTGTTGAATTATTTTAACAAGTCATGCTCAAACTATTGAATACTTTGTCGAGTCAAGCTCGATCTTAATCATATTTACCTTAAATGAAGTTTAAGTCAACCTTAATTGTCGTTCGAATTCAAAACAAGTTTCAATTAAAAGAAATATATTTTTTTAGATAATGTCATGCCCTAAATTAGGAATTTATAATGGCTTCGCTGTATAAATCAATATAAGTTAAAAACTAGTCACCTTAATCGCAAATATAAGCATATTTTACATTAAGCATTTACCATTCCTTAGTTTTGAGTCGTCCAATTCAATCTTTATTTAACATCAACCTATGGTGTAACTTACAAAAATAACTTTTGAAAAGGGAATAGCTTGAAAAGAAAACGAGTTTTTATAAATAATTTAAAAAAAACTGCATAATAAGACTTTATAAGAGTCCGCAGGTTTACAGAACAAAGTTATAGCAATAATAGTTGAAAACTAGAGAGTTATATGAAGAGATCCTATTAGTTTTCCTAAAGGTTAGTAAAGTTATTAAACAAAATAAGAATCCAGCCAATTAGTCTTGAATCTTACTCCTCGACCCCGTTATCTATATTTTTGGGACTTTGAGTAGTATAGGTGTATCTACCGAGAAACTTGTAAGATAATTATAAGGGAATAAGCGTCAACTTGCTTAGTAAGTGAGATAAAGATAGTAGTACATATTCGACACAAAGCAACCATGGTTTTTAAGCAAGGTTAATTAGATGTTATGCATATTTAAGCAAATGTCATTGCACAACATTGACTAGTTATCATGAGATCAAATAAATTACGTTCGCTCTAATTCGGGTTTTGAAGACGTGTAATTCGCGAATTGGAACCAAATCGGGGTTGGTGCAATGGAAGAGTACGTTCCGCCCGAGACTACTTTCGAATTACGGTTCTCAATCTTGTTATAACCTCCTTTTCTATCACTTTGTTTAACTAAGGGTAAAGAAATGATCATTTCTGCTATGCTCATTGAATGTGTAAGCTCCAAAGTTAAGTCAATTAACCATAGGATTGAACTTAGAACATAAGGTTTTGGACGATCGGTTAAACAATTCGATCAAACCCCAAATTATAAACTAACGAGAGAAATATTAGTAAAACTGACCCCACAAACTTGAATTTAAGAAAATAAGTAATAAAATAGGAGACTATAAAATTTTCAAATTTTAAGCATAATAAGTACTAATTACTAAAAATGCGAAAACTGTAATCTAATAACTAGTAAATTAGTAGAGATAGATTATATGTATACTAAAAATTTTAGAATGACCAAAATAATAATTAGGAATGTTCACGTATATCCTACATGTATTTACGTGTAGATAAAAATACAAGAAATTACCTAAATTGGCAAAAAACTAAGTAAATAATTAAAGAAAATTATAAAATAATTATGGAAAAATCAGAGGAGGATAAGATTAATCAAAATCAGGTTATGGCAAGTCCAAAGCTGCAAAAGAAAAATTAGCCAATAAAAATTTGACAACCTAAAAGCCAAAAATTAAGGAAAATGGACAAAGTCTTGTCAAAT
Organism: Lumnitzera racemosa; assembly: GCA_024138005.1. Lineage (NCBI taxonomy): Eukaryota > Viridiplantae > Streptophyta > Magnoliopsida > Myrtales > Combretaceae > Lumnitzera > Lumnitzera racemosa. The sequence goes on from JAMXBC010000004.1 coordinate 112,634,131, forward strand.
TAATGCATATTAATTACAAAAAATGCCTATAAATAACAGGAAAAATCCAGCAACTCATTTGGCCAGATAAAAATCAGAGAAAATTAGAGAGAGGCAAAAATTGAGAGAAAAATTCAGTTTAGAAAAAAATTAGAAAAAACTGTGCAATTAGGGCCTTTAACGGGAACCTCTACCAGACGAGTAGCTGGGAGTAGACAGCCACCACCACCATACGGTGGTGGCAGCGCCCAGGCCGGACGACAAGTCTACGGCGGCCAGAGCCACCCAGATCGGTGAGTCCAATTTCCAGCCCGATTTTGTGTAATTTTGTAAAAATAGTAAATATCATTAGAAAATTATGAATTTTGTTATTCTGAGATATTTTTATATATAGTTTGTAAGAAAAATATTATTTTGATGAAAACATGTCCCGTAATATAGGGTCCTTAAGAAATCATGCAAAATTGAGCACATTTCGGTTTAGAAATAAATGACCTTAGGAATGTAGTTTGGAGCTCAATTTTTTTCTGTAGGATGCTCATGTGATATAAAATAGTGCTATAAAGCCATTTTTTATAATTAATTTTCGAAATTTTTAAGTTAACTTTTAGCCTTAAAATGATGGAAAAATTAGGTAGTTTAGAGTTAATTAGGTGATTAGGATATTAATTACTGATTTAGATAGTAATTAGATGTTTAGGGATGTTAATCTATGATGTGAAAACCTAATCCTAGTCTATAGAGTGTTAAGTGTAAGTAATGAAGGTGTTATGTGGTAAATGTAGAAAATTAGGAATATGTAGAATTAAAAATTAATAAATATGAAAAAATTAGGTTTAATTAGATAATAAAATAATGAAAATCAGAACATAACAAATCTGAAACAAAATTCAATTTTAGGTAATTATATGAAAAATGTAAAAATTTCTCATAACATGAGTAAATTCGGTACACTAATACGGATTTAAGTATACCGGATGGAATAAAATGCTGACTAGGGGTAATAATCGTATTTAGGAGATCGGGAAGTAATGTGATTAATTTCACATTATGGGTTGAAACGGATTTCTAGGGTTGGAATCTAAAACATTACTTAGAAATCAAACTAAAAACCTAATTTAGAAATCGATGCGAAAACCGAACCTAAACCTAACCCCAAACCTAAAATAATTATAAAAGACTTAATACCTAGATAATTAGGCATATTAAACCTTAAACAAAACCTAACAATAAGCGTTATCGGATAAAATGAACTTATAATATTATATGAAATACTGAAACCACGTTCGTATTATAGGGATGATCGGCGATGGCCTGAACAAATCGGACCTCGAGTGAGTGAGCGAGGAGTTGAGGTAAGTTAGGATTAATACGATGCTGTATCTTGGAGGCTTAAGATTATGCTTGGTTGTGCTTGTTAGATAGTTGAATGTGTGTATGTGTGCATGTGTTTGATTATGGGTGATGCTATGATTTTGTTTGTTGCTCTGGCACATATTATATGATTTGTATGAAAGAATTGATCACCCTCAACTGGACTTAATCAAATATCCGACCAATAATCATAATTGGACATGCATGGCAACCCGTTAGGGGAACTTAGGACTTTCCGGCCAAATACCGACCCTTTCGGAAGGGATAGCGCAGGATTGGAAAATGGTCCCTTCTTCATCCTCAGTCGAACTAAGTGACAGGAGAAGAGGTCGCGGCGAGGGTGAAAACAGTGGTTCGAAGGTAGTCGCGGGAGGAATAAGGTCTCCATTACATAAGCCTGAGTTTGGTCGTGAGCTGTTGCATTAACGGCAACTCCTCAACCCGGATTAGAGCGGGCGCAATTTCTCTAATCTCACGACTGGCTGGACAACGTCGTGCGATGGCATTTGCTTGCACATGCATTGCACCTAATAAGTGATTGAAAACCTTGTTGTGTGTATGGTATAGTTTTAAGTCCTCCATCCTAACTTACTGAGCTGTGGTTGCTCACATCCCTATAGATGTCGTGCAGGTGCTAGCTAAGAAGCGGCAACAACTACTCTAAAGCTAACAACTATTGGATCCTGGGGAGTGAGGAAAAACATTGAAGAATCAACACATATGTTATTACTTTTCATTTCTGAATAATGTAATAACTGAATCATAGTGATTATATATAAATTTTCTCACTTTCTTAGGTAAATGAATTATTTAAATTATAAACTGTTTACTTTAAAACGGGTTAGTCGTGGACGCCTTGTGTAGATCGGGTCTAAGATAGCGGTTGTAAGGCCAACTTCTATCTTACGATGGTTCACACAGCGGGGCTGTTACGACTCTGTCGCTTCGGGGCGTGACAGAATGGTCCGTATTTAGCTTGAAAACCCTAATCATTTTTTCTTAGTGAGTTGTGATGGAAGTCCGGTTAGTGGTTAAGTTGAGTTTGTGTTAAATTGCTTTTGGGAGTGATCAAACAATTTCAAACAATTTAATCCAGCAACATTATAAAGCATAAGATCACTGTAATTAGCAAATATTATTCAAGCACATACGTTGCTTATAAACAGGTAACTATCTTACCATATCAATCAAGACATTTCCCAAAGTCTCCAAGTATCATTAAATAATACCTTAAAGTGTAGTAAAGCAATAATCCTACTTACCTGGACTTATGACGTTCGATAGTCCTGATAGTTGATCTCGTCTGCTTTCATTTTTCTTTTTAAAATAATCAATACAATCATTTTAGTCTTATTAAATATAAAGTTAGATTAAGTTCATTTTAATGATTTAAATGTAGTTATGACTTATCTCTAAGATTATCTTAGTTACATCTTTAATCTAATCAACCCTTTGAAGTTATTTCCACTAAACATTTCACACTAACCAACCCTTGAATCAAGTTTTGAAGTTATTCTGACTACATTTCCATTAGGGTATAGTTAATTCCTTCGTACCATCCAACTTTCTAATAAACTTTTTGTACTAAATATTAAGTCCCTCTCTTTACAGACCAACTCTCTAAAGCTGTTTCCAAAGTGATTTCATCTAAGATTTTTAAATTAACTAATATTCTAGTCAACTCTCAGAACTCAATACTAACACCCTTCTTTTACCAAAGAACTCCTTAAGCAAAACTCCTACATATTTAGAGTTAAAATCCTTTCATTCACTAACCTTTTGGATAAGTTTTTAAAGTCATTTTAACCATATTTATTTTACCAACTACTATCCTAATTAAGACTCCAATATGATTATAATCTAGATCCTTGCACTAACTAATATTCTAATGAAGTATTGGAACAAAGAATTTAAGTTATTCTTTTACCAAACCAACCATCTGAACATGTCTCTAAAATCTTTATAACCATGCTTCTTTTGTTAAATAGCTTCTCAAACAAGGCCCTAATAGAGTTATAATTACAATCTTTTACCATCTATCATTCTGATTAAATATCTAAACCAAGAATTGAGTCCTCATTTCTACTAGTTTAACCATTTAAAGAACTCTTTGAACATAATCAATTTATGTATTTACTTCTAGCGACTCACCTCAACATCTTATTTCAGTTTACAAGTGTGATAAAACATGATCGTACGATAGATTCTTCATACTCATAATCACTTTATCATCCATTTTTCCAAATCTACATACCTTCACCTTGACACATATAAGCTATAACCGATGATTTGTGCATACATTGAATTTTATTCAATCCAACTAACTCTAAATCATTTCCTATAATAGATACATCTTATATGAACTCCAACCACTGGTATAACTTGATTTCCTTAAAGCCAATTACATAAAAACTCTCAAAAATAGCATTTTTCACCAAATTTAGAGACTAATAAATTACTAAAAACTATAGAAAATATTTTTGGCCAAAAACTCTTAATAAGATTCAAACATGCAGAATAAGAAAGTTCTAGAAAAATTTTGGTTTTGAAACAATAACAATAGGTTTATTCAAATAGGCTTCAAAAATTGCTTGATTTCTTAAAAAAAGTACTAAATCCACTTAAAAATTTTATAAATTGATATTTCCATAAAAAAATATATGTAAAAATAATTTAAAATCATTTTTTAAAGTAATTTAATATTTTTAAGTAATATGAGAAAATCAAATGAAAATCAGAGCTCATTGGAAACACCACCTTTTAGCTACCATCCATTAACCCCTTCTTTGTCAGCACCACTTGGCGTTGCCAACATTTTTGTGGTAATTCACTTTTAGCACCTCTCCAAACATGTATTCTTTAATTCTTCTTAGTGTATACAGTTTTGATTCTAAATTTTTTCAAAATTATTTCTTCATGATCTACTCCATTTTATATTTTTCCTAAGCTCCCTAAAGCTTATTTAAAGTTTTAGAGAAAAGGAGTGACAATTCCTAAGCTTCTGAGGTGAGAAATGAATTTCTCTTTGCTAATTTTGGCTTAAATACCCTAAGTCCTAAGCATATTATGTGTCATTTGAGGTTTATTACTTAACCAATATTTGTCTAGTAATTTGCCACACCTAAGATCCATGCAATCCAAGTTGTTTAGGATGTTTATATTAATTTTTAGTATTTTTCTTATTAATCCTTAGTTAATTATGTATATTTTCAGGTATTTTGAAACATTTTCGGGTATATAATTATATATAATAATTACACTCAAGGTACACATACTATTTTTAAAAAATATTTTGTGCTACTTTATAATTTTATCTCTGAAGTTCAGTTAATTTATGTGTTTACGGTAAATAGATTACAATATAATATAATTTAGTAAAATTAACTATTTTTAGCTATAATAATACTATTTTATTATATTTCTATACTTTAAGATTTAGACGTGTCATCGTCAATCGCTAAGACATACTCGTGGAGTACCGTTCTAATAGCTTTATTTTCGCGTATACTATAAATTATTTGCCCAAGATGATTATGTCAATTTACAGGGCTTACAGATAAATCTTTTCGAACAAGTTTAATCAAATTGAATCAATGTCAAAATTCTAAATTTGATTGAATTTAGGTTGGAGTTCAAGCTTAGAGTTATATCATTTTGTCTAACTTGAAGAATCCTTCGATCAAATGGAGAATTTCAATTTGATAAAATCTAAATGAAACTAAAAGTGTTAAAGACAAAACCCAACAAAAGCTTAGATTAGAGGTTTTGCGAAGTAATCTTGTTTCTCTATTTTCTTTAAGTATTTTTTTAATAAAGGAGAAATGCTAAGTATTTATAGATTCCTGAGTAAGATAGCATCCGTTCGATCATTTAGGTGATTAACAGATGAGATAAAACCTATTCAATTCATAATTATTCAAAATGAGCTAGCCAATGGACCATGGGCCTTGAGCACAAGGTTAGTAGCTTTCCTTATAAGTCCATAAGCCTACCTAAGAAAGATTGGAAGCGGGTGGATTGATCCAATAATCTCTCTTCTGAGCCTACTAAGCTAAATCTCCCTGAACCATCTCAATCTATGGACCAGACTCCTTAGACCTTGTCACCTAACCTAATGAGTTAAGCCTAAATAAACAATGAATTTAACTCAATAACTAATATAATAATTTTCAACCCTCTACATTTTACCCCTGATCAAAAGTCCCTTAAACACATTTAAGGAGGTTTTGAATATTTTTAGAAGTTGTTTCTTCAACTGTTATGTAGACGTACTAAATGTTGACTTTGGTTACTTGATTATTTTCAATATCTACTGAATTGATGCTTCTTTCGAATTACTGATGAGCTGAGCATGATATGTTAATATCTATTTTGCTACAATGGAACATATATTTCGATATGCTTTTGTATCGCACTTTTCCATGATTTATTACTCCTATGACATTAATTTGCCAAACAATCTGCAGTGGCTCCTCATAGTATTTCTTTCTCATTTTACGATAATTGACAGAAAAAAATAAAGCCATCGAAGCATTTAAAAATTTTAGAGCTTCAATAATAATCCATCTAACTATGTTATATATCTTATCCATACTAGTAAACGACGCAGTGTTGTCGTTTCGTTTTGCGGTGTGGTATAGCATTTACATATATATATATAATTTTTTTTAATAGAAGAAGAAAAGTGATTCCAACAAACGCTATTTTTATTAGTTTTCGTGCAACACATCTTCAGTAACTAAGGAGATTTTTTCATATTTGCTCCAAATCTTCTCTTCCCTCTCCATATCCTCCTTAACTGATTTAAATCTGTTATATCTTTATATCCAAAGATAACTCAAATTTTATCAAATCTATTTGCCTTTATGGAATCTTGAAACCAAATCTTCAAAATATATCTTTCGCTCCCTTATTTATGGATCTTCGCTTTATTAACTTCATATTTGATCATATTGGCACCAAAGAACAATAGGTCTTCACTTCCTCTTAATCTTTATTATTATTTATTATTATTATTATTATTTTTAATTCTCGTCGTCAATTCAAGCTTCATTGTGAATGCAATTAGATAAAAATCTTCTTCTCTTTGTACGCATCAACTAGATTTCATCTTTCCTTATTCATATTATGTTTTCTTTTTTTTTTATAGTATTAACATGACAAAACTTTCCCCTCTTCAATTTGTCGCAATCCTTATGACATAAAGATGACCAAAATTTTCACTCACGTGTGTAAACTCTAATAAAAGAGTTTACAACTTCCTTAAACTTTCTTAGAATATCTTTTTTAAGCTTCAGTAATCCCTAGGGGGGTGATTTATTGTTCTATGAAACCAATAGTATTTAGGATTTCTGCTTTCACTCTTCGTAGGCTGGTGCTCAACTTTTGGCAACTTGATAGCTTCATCCTATAGCCAATGGTTGAGGATGGCATCTACCTTGCTCATTAGGCATGAAAATAGAAGAGTTTCTATATCTTCCCCAAGTCTCTTACTAGCATTAAAGTCCCCACTTCTAGTCGAGGACATGAATGCTACTCGTTTGTTAAGCTTGCTACTTTCCTTCCAATGTCTCATAATAGAGTTTCTTGTCCTTCATGCATTTTCAATTAGTGCAGCAAAAGAACACAAGGAAAGGTTCTCTAAGTGTACAATATACTTAGAGAACATCCATTAGATATAGATCTTCTCTAGTTTTCTTTCATCACAAATATCTTGAATGTTTAGAGTGCGTTCTCTAAAAAGCTCTTATAATCCATTAGATCTTCCTCCGGGTTTTGTCATGTTCTTCCCATATCTGTAATCGCGATTCACTCCTAAGTAAAGAAGAGTTTTTTTAGGAAAAGCTTGCACATAGTTCCCCATGAATCAACCGAATCCTGAGGGGAGGTTAACATACCAAGTGTATACTTTCTCTATCAATGATTTAGAGAATTCTCTAAACTTCAGGCCATCATCAAGTTTATAAGGTTCAAAGGTTTCAATAAATTTCAATAGGTCTTCCTTCTCACTTTTCTTCTTACCATTGAACAACATGAATTTAGGACTGGATAGAGTAGCAAACACTTGTGAAGATGAAGAACCATCTAAGCGGACTATTACATTTTCCGTTGCAAGAGTTAGTTATCGCACAGGTTTTGATAAGAGGTTTTCATCTCTCCCTCTTTAATAGAGATTCTTCTCAATAGCTGAAGGAAAGATTAATTGATTTAGTTAAGGTAGTAGCGCTTGGCTATGCAACAACTATAGGATTTGGCAAAACTATAAGTTATTATGCAACGGTGATGGTAGCCATCCTAGTGAGGATGGGTTGGAATATAGTCATGAACTGATTTAAAGTCTTCTTAACTTCCTACATTATCTATACAGGATCTAGATGGGCCTCGGGCACCGAATGATCCTGATTAATATTCTCAAGCGGTAAGAGCGAATTCTGTTTACTAAGCTCAACATTAGTATTGAGCTCTTGGAATGTGGTATTAGACGTACCAATTGTTCACTTCTTAGGAGTTGCCATGTCTTTGCAATTACTCTTTCTCTGTAAAGTTATAAAAATGTAGATGTAGGGGTCTGATTGGAGTAATCACGTACATATTGCATGAGTAATGTGCTACATGTGACTTCAAAGAAGGCAAAATCGTCACCTGAAGGGATGATTAGATTAATTCACGATTTTATGTAGAATAGCTAGAGAGTTAAGTAAAATTGGAACGTGAATTAAAACATAAAAATTTAAGTTTTTACAAACTATGTAAAATAACTTTAAAAAAATTTGGAGATATTTATGATATCTATACAAAACTTGAAATACATGATAAAAATAGAGAAATGAAAATATTAAATTCTTTTTTCATAAAAAATGCTTAATAATATATAATGAAACATGTATGGAAGAAAATATAGTCGAAATTAAACTTTTTTCATTATTTTCTTTTGAAAAAATACCCAATAAACTAAAGAGAATCAAATATCTCAACTCATTATAAATTGAATTATATAGTTTTTTTTTTATAATCTTTGCTATTACAGGTAAAACCTAGATAAATACTATGAACATAAAATGAGGAATTGAGAGAGAGAAAAAAAAAGAAAATAAAATAAAATAAGATAGGGAAGATGATTTAATGTTTTATAATTGATAGCTTATAAAAATTTAATTGTATTTTTTTTTAGCCTATTTAACTTAAATATGATTAATAAATTCGGTTAAAAATGTAAGTTTTTATCGAGTTTACAAGTAGATATGATTAAAAAAGTAAATTTTTGCATGAAAAAGAATTTATACACGAGTTAACTTGGAAAAACTTTCTAAAATCGTAAATTTATAGAATTACGTGAGTAAAATCGCGATTTTAACAACTATGGGTAAAAATAAGGTAGGAAGAAGGAACATATAATCTTAGTGTCTCAAATACACAAATAACAAACAAGACAACCTTAGAAAACCTTAAGCGTTTACCTTATAACTTGAGCAAATGAGATCGATTCTTTACTTGATTTGCTTGTTTGATCTTAGAGAACAAAGATTTTGCAGAGCAATCTTATTTCTCTATTTTCTCTAAGTGTTTTAAATAAAGAGAAAAAATTGAATATTTATAGAGTCTTGGATAAAATAACATCTATCTAATTATGTAGATGATCAATGGATGAAATGAAACTTACTCAATTCATGCTAATGAGCCCAAGGCTACTAGTCATCTTTATAAGCACACGAGCTTGCCAAAAAAAAAAAATTAGAAGCGGATGGACCTATCCAATAATTCCTATTCTAAGCCAACTAAGCCAAATATTTAAGAATCATCCCAATCCATGGATTGAACTTCTTAGCCCTCGCCATCTAGCTCAAGTAATCAATCCTAAATAAACAATGAGCTTAACTCTCAACCTTCTATAATAGCTATACACAATTATGAATAAGTATTGAACGAGTATCAAACGGCCTTTCCAAGGTGATTGTTAATGACCAACCAATGGCCTAAGGTACAAGAAACTTTTCTGTTATATGTATTTATTATTATTATTAGTATTATTTTTCCATAATTTTCATTATGATATGTAACTAATTATATTTAGTGATTTTATTTTCTCCCTCTATTAGTCATGGCAGATAGTGAGTGAACACAGTATGCAAAATATCAAGAAAGGTTGGAAACATGGACATTTGCAGGGAATGAATAAATAAGAGCTGCCTGAACAGACGAAATGAAAGGAAAGGGACTTTTAGACTCAAAATTAAGGGAAGGAAAAAAGAGGAAAACAAACATACCTCATCCCAATGACGGGAAGAGCATATTTATATTATATAGGCTTCGATAAACAAGAAAACCAATTCATGACGACATCAAAATGCCGGTATATAATTGTGGAAACTCCACTCCAACTCCCTCGTTTAAATTCGATTGCAACAATTCTCCCCGATTTTTTTACCGTTGTAAATCATCAGTCACTACTTTTGTCATAAAATGATATTTCTCCGTGGGAGCCTTGGCAAAATGAAGCTTACAAACCATAAGATATGCCAGGCTAAGAAGATTAAAGAACCCTAGGTGTGGGTGTGTGTCGCCAGCATTTTTTACGTCCCTTTTTGTTAGGAGTGTGAGAGACGTCCTAGAATCATATATATTAGATAAATCAGTGTAATAACTTTGATGCAACCAAATTTGAAGGCCTTGGACCCTTACCACTCATTTTGTGAAATGTGATATGAATCATATAATTACATAAATCAGAACCCCCGTGTTCTACTTCTACCACAGCCAAAAAGGAAAAACAAGAAGCCATGTTTGCTTATGATCGAATTAGCCGATTAGAATCCAAAACTACCATCTAAACGTCATACCTATTAAAAATACTCACAGTCTGACTTCAACCACATCACCATCTTTAAGCTCCGTACTGGGCAACACTAACTGCCCATTGACCAGAACAAGCTTTCCTTCAGATCCTACCCTCCTAGCAGCATCTGCAGCAGTGCTGCCAGTTTGCAACCTCATTATGTCACCATGAGGCCAACAAACAACTACCACCTCACCGAGGATGATGTGGTCCTTATTGCCATAAGGTTTTCCACCTAGCTTCGACTGGCTAGCTATTGCTCCATTGCGCAGCTGTTCTTCCCACTGAAGCATTGTCCTAAGCAGTTGCACCTAGGATTTGCCATCATTAGAAAAAAAAAAATAAATAAAAAAAATTTGATATTCATCAGATGAACCAGCACAGAACTCAGAAAGAGACCCATTTCTTGAGCATATGTGGAATTCCATCTGGAGATATATCCTAAGATGAAGGTTCAAATATACAAGAGAAAAATTCAATGCATGTATACGACTTTGCTAACTGGGAAGCTGTCATGCTAACAGCTACCTCTAAACACATGAATCACCCATATACCTAGTGAGAATAGTTTGCATTATATAGGTAATTCCAAAAGGTTCCCATAGTGGGATTTAGATCTGAGGCCTCATGTTTTAGGCCTTAATCGTAAGACACACTTAAATTGTCTTAGGCCTCGTACAAGATACAAGTACTGTTGTATTCTTGGTATATTGTTACTTCCAGCCAATAAAAAGCTTCTTTTTGGTAAAATGTCGGATTAAAACAAAGCTTTTCATTATTGGGTTCATGGCAAGGAGGTATGGGAGAGACTGGAAACCTCCAGACAGAGGACGCAACAAGACTGATGATATGCATTACATATTAATAAGTTGTCTAGCTTCCTGGCCAAACAAAAATAGGATGAGAAGTTGAGATAACATTTCCATCTATTACACATACTATCCCATCTCATTATGATCTATAATAACTGATGGAAAATAGAGCTACATCCTGACTAGTGATGAAAACAAACCTTGTTATTGATGCCATTTTCCTTGGAAGTTGAAGTAACATAGGCTGTATTTGGCTTAGATTTAAGAGAGTCGATTTGTTTTCCTTCAAAAACTGCAGAAACAATCGACCAATACACGAATTCTTCTTGCTCTGTCAAATCAATAATCTGGATGAAAGTGGGCAGCAAACGCTCAAATTGATCTTCCTGGATGAATTGAAGATAAAACCTTATTATTTTGTCACAACTTAATCATAAATGCTCTGCTATATATGCAAGAAAGCGTGACTTGAATAAGACACCAAGTCTAAACCAATACAACAGTACTAAAGATCCTAAGGTTCAGATAAATAAAAATGGACTGATCCCAAGGATAGTAACTATGTATTAATTTAGGACATGCGATAGGTTGCCAAAGGTTATATTCCAAAAAGTGTAAAATTATCCCAGGTCAAGGTAACCATAAACCACTTTTTAATCGACACACCAAAGTTTGGCTCCGATCTACAACCTGAGGTTTTATTTGGTATGAGTACATGAATTCTGATGTCGAATTCTCGATCATGCTTGGCCAAATAGATACCAGTTTTCTGTAATGATAGAGTTGGACATATTTTCCCTAGTTGTAATCATGTTCCACCACTTTATTCTTTTCCTGCTTGCAGCTTAATCCCAAAGCCACAATTAGAACGCATGCCTCCATAGGTTCAAGCAGCAGCCAGATCCCCTACTTCCCTACATAAGTAAATACTCCTGCAGAGAGACAGGAGATGCAACTGCTTGAAAGTCGCAGCGTACCCACATACCTTGTGATACATGCCATCTCGGCACAGCGTGTACTTCTCCAGGCACGTGCACCAATCTCCATGTCCAGGTTCACACCACCACTCGTCAGACACCTAAGACTTCAGGGTAGTCAACTTTGAGACCAAAATGAGCAAATGTCACATTAAACTCTCAACGAAAGTTTAACCATTCCTTTTGCATTCAGGTCAAATTTTGAGACTAAATAAAGAATAAGAAACAGGTTTACATAGAGAATTGGCAAGACAGTTAAGAATCAAAACCTTCTTGTATAGCTTAGCATAAGCTTCCCAGCGCTTTGTCTGGAATGGAGATCTTCTTTCAGCTACTGCTTCAGAAGCTGCCAGTCCAAAGCTTACTGCAACGAGTAACTCTCTTCCACCTTTATCCACTCTGCCCATTGTGTAGAAATGATGAGGAAAAAAAAAACAGAGACAGATAGCATGTATGCTATATGCATTAATATCTACCTAATTATAACAGCAGCAAGCAAGTGACTTCCTTCCACTCTAAGAACTGGATGGCCAGCTTTCAAGGAACCATACTTCTGAAACAAATTATCTTCTATTGACTCTTGATCATCCATTTCTTTTGAGAAGTACGTGGGTTCAGATTCCTCCATGCAGCTTACAGATGGCAACCAACTGCCAGTTTCCTTGTAAAGCCAGTGAGCAGCAAGTCCATGTTCAGCATATTCATGCATTTTCTGCAACATTAGCAATTTACAGCTGCAAACTCAATATAAATGAATAAGCAATGTCAACTTCATATAAGCTGGAAGAATGTGGCACCTGCGTTCTTATCTGAACTTCCAAGGGTGAACTGTCAGGACCTAGTACAGCAGTATGCAGAGACTGCATTTATCAGGGAAGCAATGTTACTATTGAAGCAGAAGACTTCAGAAGCAAACATAAGATTCATGCACCCAAAATCATTTAGGTAAGGTCCAAACTAGGACTTATGGCTGGTCTTTACCTGATAGCCACTGGGCTTTGGATTAACAATATAATCATCAAATTCACCGTCAATGGGGGTCCAAAACCTGCTAAAGATGGAATGTGAGCTAAGCTGTCACATTATTAGAAAGCATATTTTGGAGTCATTCACGATAACTCACTATTATATTTCAAAACATAGAATGCGAAAAAGAGAAGCCCTTCAATTAATTACTAGCGATCAACGAAGACCTAAAAGCAGTCATGTTAAATGTAGTAATCCTGCCATTCCCCATGCTAGTGATGGTGGCTTCATTCAGTCCTAGAGTCAATCAAGAGGTTAAACTTGATTTATCTTTCCAATTTCGACAAAATTCTCACTTGTAGTTACTGAATCATGATTCACCAACCAAGATAAAGTCTAGTTGAGCAGCAAGAATACTTCAGCTAAGAAGGCGTTTCTTCTAAATGTCTATTCTTTCACATCAACCATGGCATGAGATGTTTATCATAGAATTCATCTTTTTCACTCACTGTCAAAAAGGAAAGAAGAGTGTAGCATACTATTCTATGTGATGAATGTGCAAATAGTGTAGCTAGTTCTCAACTTTGTAATTGAAGGTTAAATATTCAGCTATGGATGTCAGCAGGTGAACTACGTTTTTAATGAATGCACGGATAATCCACTGAATTGAACAATATATGTACACATGCACAAGGGTTTCGAGAAAGTTATTGCGTGTGTATTACATGCTTGCACAAAGGGAAAACATTCTTCAAGTGATATACCTGTGCACTATATCAAGAAGACTGTAGCAACACTGAATTGCAGGTCCATGTAGACTTCCACTTTTGTCTCCGACTATAACTCTTAATGCACGGGCATCATATACTTTGTCTATGCTAACATCTTTCCGCTTCATCTATAAGAACTAAAAGACAAATGTAAGACTGTAATATGGAAATTTATGACTTCCCGTCCAAATTTCTCTTACAATTACGGCAAAAGCAAAGACAACAGTTATTAAAGCTAGACACACAATCAACAGATCAAAAAAAATTTTAATGTTCATACATACTTTTTTTTTTAACCCCCATATTTATTATCTGCAAATCCCATGAAGTAGCAATTATGTAAGATCTACACTGTCAAAAGTTAACCACTTAACTTCAACATGCTACACATTATTTTTTCAACATCTCTAACTTCTTGATGCAATAATTAATAATAATAATAATATGAGAAAAAGAAATGACTTGGTTCCAAGATAGAAAATTTCTGAAAAGCTGTGGTCAAATCGACAAATCAATTCATGAGGAAAATACTCAACTTTTGGAAACAAGCTTGACTTTAGTATTCATCAATGTTTTAGATGCACCTAAACAGGAAAAACCAGATCCGATCAAAAAATCAATCGTACTTTGCAGTAGATGCTATATAAACTTTTTAGCCGGCTGGATAGTGTCACTTCCATGCCTGGAACATATCTGCAAGCATTGTTAATGATGAAAGGCAAAATGAGCAGAAAATCCAAGAGCATGGTGGAGCCAGGGCAACTGTGCACGGTAGATGATTTCTATAAAATTTAGAGAAAAGAGAATGATAGTTAATAAATGCAATACATACGAAATCGATATAAACAATTCGCGCTCAAGTGCTTCCTCACATGCAACCAAAGAAGCCAAAGCAACTCCAGCATCTTGGATAACCTTAGATTTCATATGTTTCTCTGAATTTTTCCCAATATCATGAATAAACTTGCTTCTTTTTCTCCGATCTAACAAGATATCAAAAGGAACTACAGCTTCCAAAAGATCCTGAAAGTAAGAAGAAATGACAGAAATAAAAAATTGTATAAATAATTATCATATACACAAAGCACTGAAAGGAAGCAAAAGCAACAAGCAAACACTGCACTTTGATATATCAATATATTTGCATTGGTAGAAAATACTGACTTTCCATATGCTTATCCTTCATTCACAAGGAAAAGACAAAACTGCAATAATATGTTACCAACCATCAACTGGGGTTTTTGAAAAGGTTTAGATAAATGAGCTCAACTTACCCAGAGATTTTTAAATCCAGAAGCACCTAAATTTCTATACAGAGTGCAGTTACCTTCATGTTTTTCATGTCATCTTCCATAGTCACAGTTTCCACATAGTCAAGAGATGAGTTTTCCTGAGAAGATGATGAAAAGCTCATTCTTGCAAAACTTCTTCTAGAATTTCCTGATTTGCTGCTTGTGCTCCACATGGAAGCCAAATCAGAGCGCATCTGACGAAAGACTTGAGGCTGCAATTGCATATATGACAAGTATGTGGGATTATATATAAATCCAAAAATTGGTGTGGATAGACAAGTAATATATTTTTGGTAAAATTACAAAAAAATCACAACCTACATTTTTGTGTTTTTGCAATCAGCTAATCTGTATTTTTCCTTTAAACAAACGCATAACCTATGTTCTTCTCCATTGTACGACATCAGGTACTCCATAAAAACAACGGACTCTATATCCCTCTCCTTTAGTCTAATACATGGCATCGTTGACTATTGTTTGAAATAAAAGAGGGATTTATATTGTTTGATCTAAGATTTCATGAGAGTCTATGCATGAATTATTTCTTTTAGTCAAGTACATGTCATGTAAGATTTTAATAGAGCACTTCACAATTATATAATGGAGAAGAACATAGGTCATGAGCGAAAAGAATACAAGTCATGAGTCAAAAGAAAATATACAAATCAGTTTATTGTAAAAAGCCAAAATGCAGGTCATATTTGTTTTATATTTTTCCCTAAATAAAATCTGAATCATGAAATGCAGATTTCAAGTGCATTAGCGTCTGTTACATGATACACATGTAATATCTATTTAACCCATTACATAATATACCATGAAAGATAAAGTTACTGAAATTATCAAACATTTCCCTCAAGCCAAGGTAACAAGTGCAAAAGAACCATCACAATGAAATAGCAGCATGTGCTTTCATCATCTTAGGCAAATTAAGGGCACACTGAAATGCATAAAAAGCACAAGGCATTGTAATAATGTTGAGAAAATACTTGACATGGACCTTGCCTTTGTGCTATTAATCATTAATTCGCAGTCAACTCCTACTTGACGTTTCTTGGCAATTAAAATTTGTTCATTGATGATTCCCATGCTAACATTTTACTCAAATATAGCCAATACAGAATGAACAGTTTCAAGGATTCATTCTCCTACATGGAGATTACTGGTCCACCATATGTTTCCATATATTTACAGATTGTTTAGAAAAGCCAAAGGCTAAGAGACAGACCTGAAGAACCGCAAAGCACAGATCTTCAAGTTCGGATTTCATAGCCCACAGACCCAATCTGGCGGCAAGAGAGCACCATATAACTAAGGTCTCCTGAGCAATAGCTTGAGCCTTTGCCAGCGGAAGAGCATAACTGCAGGGGGAAAGAAGTTAAAAGATTGCAGCTGCTATGCTTGCTTTAAAAACGTGAAGGTCAAACAATAAAATAATAAAGCATGAGTTAAAGATACAGGAAACCAGGTCGCTGTCCTAATTCATTCACTCAACAATAGATTCACTGTTAAAAGTCACTCCATGGTTACAAATCAAACACAATGGAAATCCCAAATGAATACATGGTCCTCATATTGTGGAGACGATCAGCAAGCTTGATCAGCACCACCCGTGGGTCATCCACCATGCCCAAGAGCATTACGCGTAGATTATTTGCCTGGCAGATAAACAGAGAATATCTGACAATTGGGAATTGCAGCCATGTATTGTTATTTTAAAAGAAATTTCAGGATCAATTCAGTGGTATTGGGTATTAGAGTGAGACAGCATGGAAAGACCCAATCCACATATGGAGAAAGGCAAAATAGGAAGGAACATAATAAATACAAAGACAAAAGAGCTTTCTCTTTGCAAATACAAAATGCATGTTGAAAGTATCACCACAGCATACTTTCTTTTTACACTCTTTATAGGCTGTTCAGATCAATGCAAAACATGGAAGATAATTATTTGCATACCTCATCTTGACCCAAATTACCCTGACCAATGTTTACCCTGCGGTGTCTCCTGAGTAACTGAAAAGGAAATAACTATCAAGTATCAATGATACCAAAAGCACCAATATGCCAAGCTGAAGACAGGCAGAGAGCATAACAAAATCATAAATACAAGAGGAATAGTAGTAGAAGCAAGCACCTGATTGATAAAACTTAACCTGGAGACACCAGCAACCAACTTGGCGACATCATCATCAAATTCTTGTTGAATAGAGCGCAAAGTTTCAGAGGTATCGTCAACAACATCATGGAGAATCCCAGCAACAACGGTGTCAATGGCCTGCAGTTAGAAAAGTTGAAGATGATGCAGGCACATGGAACAAGAACAAAGAAAAAACATCGTAGAAAATGTTTTTCAAAATTTCTTCCATATCTACTATGATCAAAGCTTTAGGATTGTTAGTTGTATCTAAATAATTTCAATATGCTGAGATACTTGTAACTTTTACTGGTAAATGGTGATGAAAGACCATGGAAAAATACCACTGGATAATGAGAACGAGTATCATTTTCTTCATTTATTTATTGATATTTTCCATGATGATTAACACCATCACCGGTCATCAACTGCCACCCCCATCACTTACATCACTAAATGCTACTAAAACTTGTGATTTTCCACAAAACAAAATCAGTCACATACAGGAACATACTAACTAATAGATATGTACGTATGAAAAAGGAAAGAAGAGGGGAGCATTATTTTTGTTATCAATAGAAGGACGATACGCTTTTGCCAGAAGAAGGGACGAGGATAGCCAAAATCCGAGCAGTGTGGATGCAGTGAGTCAAATAAGGGTCGCCCGTTTTGCGAAACTGCCCATCGTGAGCTTTCTTGGCAAATGCAATGGCCTTGCGCACCTGTCTTTGCCATTAAAAGAGGAAATTGTGATTCTTAGAGTTAGTGAAATGCAGATTAAGTTTGTTGGATTTGTGGAAAACGTTTAGTTTGTTTATATTAAATAGTATCATAATATAGTTTTTTAAGCGGTTATGGTTAGGAAAATGGAAATTGAAAATGAAGGAAATAACTTCTATATTAAATCAATTTTCACATTTTTCATTCATAATTTTTTTTTTTCCCCGGTGAATTTCAACCATGATATATATAAGTCTAATGTTATTTTCCATCACCAGTTACTTACTGGTAGTGCTACAAAGCAGATGTATTTGGAGGCTCTTGAAATTAAATTTCTATACTAATATTTGATAATGCTACAGTTTACTAATCATAAAAGAAAGAAGCAAAAAGGGAAGAAACCTTAGGTTCGTTAAAAATGGGATGTCCAGAGACGTCCACTCCCTCCAGTATAAGAGTATCTGTTAAAATTTTTATTCAAAATATTAAAAATGAAATATAATTTAGGGTGATCGATATAATGAGGGAAGGATAGGAGTTAAAAAGAAGGGAATTTACGAGGGAGTTGGAGCTCGTCCAGAGACTTAGGCCATAAGAAATCAACTTTGGTGGAGAGACAGGCACCAGAGGCAATGGCGACGGCGGTGACGGCGACCTGAGTGATGGCAGAAGTGACGGCACCGGGAAGGTGGAGGGGGAGGGAGGTGGAGGAAGCCTTAGCAGCAGCAGCGATGAGGTTAGCTGAAGGGATGTCTAAAACGCAGCGGAAAGTGTTGTTGAATTTGTATTTGTATTTATTATAAGGAGGAAAGTAGTGATGGAAAGAGGAAGGTAGGACTGGAATTGGAAGCTTCAATTTGTGGTTAAACTTATGAAGAAACATGGTGGTGGTGGTGGTGTTGGCTTTGTGGAGAGGAGGACATGAGTACATTTGTAATTTGATGCTCTCCAGTTCTCAATTCGTCTTCACCACCATCATTTATTATTATTATTATTTTTTGTCTTTTTGTTTATTCTTATTGCATTTGCACACGTAACCAGCCAGGTACCATAAAAAAGAAATAAAATAAATAAATATATCTAATAAGCAACCGAACAATAATAAATATCAATTTTAAAAGACATTAATCAGTTTGCTGACGTTGAGAGTCGAACTCAAGACTTTCCGCTCAATAAACGGATGAGCTAACCAACTGAGCTACGACATCCTCATTTTTAACGGTAGTAATTAAACATAATTTTCCAAAAAAGAACAGCAGATAAATTAACCACGGCACCTTGACACGAGGGCTTCGGCATCACAGCACAACGCCCCAATGAAAAATAATTGTTTTGGATTTGTCTTCTTGAAAATGGCATGTCCAAATAAATTTGTTTTTTTTTTTTTTATAAAGATATGCTAAAAAAAAATGTTATATAATACATAGTTATATCTTAATAAATTAATATCAATATATTATTATGAATAAAAATATCAAAAGTATTTTATTCAAGCATAAAAGTATAAAATACAATTATTTATAATACGCGTCATTATAACTTTTTTAGTTGATTTTTAACAAGTCTTTACATTCTTATTACTTTCTAAATTCTTTTCCTTTTTAAAATATGAGCTTGAGAAGATTAACTCAAAAAAATACATTCCAATTTTAAAATAGCAGGTCATTTTTTATATAAAATATTAGGATTTTCTCTTTAATTAGAAAAAAATCTTCTTTTTTTTTGTAAGAGGACTTTTTTCTACATATCAAATAAAGAAAGACAAAGAAAATGTTTTTGAAAATTAAATTTCATGAAATAAATCAAACTTAAAGTTGCTTTATTGTGGAGATAACAAAAATGATAGCCACTCTACTTTCATATTTTTTTATTAATATTTTCATTTTAGTATTTCAATTTTCATGTTGGTATAACTATCATTATCATAAAATGGAATAATAATAGCCTTTACCATTACATTGTTCATATTCTAATTTACTTGAATTGCAATGTGTTATCCACAATAAAAGACTTTAATCAATCAAAGACACTACTAAGATAGACTAAGAAAGATCCACCATAAACAGAAGCCAAAGATGGTAGATGACAGGGAAAAAAAAAAGAGAGAGAGAGAATAAATCAATGACAAGAATCGAAAGAATAAACGACAGAATCTTAAAAAGAAAAAGAACAACCACGGTAAACAGGGCCTAAGCTTGAAAGAGACATTACCATTCTTCTTTTTTTTTTTTAATCATCAAATAAAAATCCAACGTGCATAATTGCAGTAAAAGAGATAAAGATGAAATTCAATTTTTATATGTCGGAAAAAAAAAATAAAAACAAGTGATAATTATCGTTGTTGTGGCCATCATGGTCATTATAATGATAATGATGATTGTGTGAAAAAATGGCACATACATTTTTTACCAAATCCTATCCTATGCTGACAAAGTCGCACTTGTCAACTCTTAGTCTGCATCATGCAATAAGTGCATGTTAAGTGCTCTCTTTCCCAACTCGAGTTAATATAACCTCTATTATATAATAATTAAAGCGATATATAACTCAAAAATTTTAAGACCGCCTAACTTCTTGATATGATATCCTATTTTTTTACTTACATGCACATAGAAAACTAAATAATTTAAGATAATTTTAAAGTTAAAAGAAAAAAACCAATAAATAAGGGAAATAAATTAATAATATACAAAATTAATTATAATCAAAATATTCATTAACTACAACTAATGAGAATCCGCTATTGTTTACATTGTTTGCATAAGTAGACACCCATATTCCAAGTATCTATATCAAGTTAGAGTTATACTTTCTAATATGCATCTAGCTATGTAAACTGTGAGATCTATATGCCATTCCTTGATAGGATACCAAAGTAGGTCATATACATAAGGACTAAAGTAGGCTCGACATGTATGACTCTCTCGCCCATGTGTACATCATGATCTCTAGCTCACTTCTTAAATGTAATAGTAGGAGTCTAAATCTAAGCGCTAAAGCCCTCTTTGAACGATGTGTGAAACTAAAATTAAGGTGTTGTAGCAGATGCAAAGGGTAAGTAATGTTGAGGTGACAAATCATCTCAAATCTCTAAACTGGCTTATTTGCGTCCTCACCTTCTATTTCGTCTACATCTTACTCCTCGACGTCACCTTTCATGCTGTGTCTCATGTGATGGTGAGTCCTCCTGCTCAATATCCAAATTGAACACGAGTAGATCACCTAAATGGATGCCTCTAAGTTGCTAGATGATGCTATCCACTTCCAGTTACTCTGCTATAATATCTAATATAGGCTCATTGATGAACACACGAATCCGATATTACGCGTAACGAAAGAGGTAGGTCCAAGCTACAAGATAACTTTAAAGGTAAATGATAGTTGAAGGTTGAGTAGAGGGTTCCCATACACCGACAAAGGATATGACGCACTAACATCTCATACAAACTCAAGTTACACTTGATATGACGTATAAATATGGTCGGAAGTCACTCGCTACTGGTCTACACTCGAATGGGCTAGATAAGAGTAGCTCAAGAGTAAGAAAGACACTTAGCTCAAGAGTAAAAAAGGTTAGTGTATTCGTTTGTATTATGATATTATTATTAACTTCTACAATATGATGGTATTCATATTTTCCCATCAGGGTAAATCCTAAGTTACAGAAATTACAAAAGAATTGTCCTTATTTGCTAAAAACAAAAGAGAATAATTTACAAGGAAAATATGAAATCATGCAAAAGAAGGAACACAAACGTCTTTTATTAGAAAGGACAGTACGTATGTTAGTAAAGGACAATGCGAGCATGTTTTTACTGTGATTCTGACAGTATTGTGGTCCGAGTAAGGGTAGGCCTTTGTTTATGCCTCTTCGGCATCAGAAGGAGCAGGACTGTGGTTAGTTTAAAGACGGCTCACATTAGATTGGCTTTGGATGGTTGGCTCCTGACGATTTTACTCAGTCTCGACACAGTGGGGATTATTACATTTAGATTTGGCGCTATGACTATAGTTTCGTGGAGAGTTCGGCTCGGCATGCTAGTTGGTCACCTCGATAACACCTTGGATAGTATGGAGAGTAAAGTAGCTCGGTAGATTGGACTGGGGCAAGTATTGCTCCTCAGCGTTTAGCTCACCTCGGATAGCTCGACAAACCACTTGAGAGAGCCCTCGAGCTCGAGAACATGTAATCGGTCATTAATCCCTATTGATATCCTCGTAGGACATTTAAGGAAGCTAATGATGCGGATTATGGATAAGAACAGACAAGGTCGGTTACAGGAATGGGTTTAAGCTTGTCGAAAGTTAAAAAAAAAAAGGTGATAGGAAAACGCACAAAATAACAAAAATGAATGAAAAGTAAGCAAAACCCACGAACAGCTCCAAAGGATATAATACACCAATAGAACTTTTGAGGACTCACAGCATAGCTTGATATGACGTACGAGTTAGTCCGATGAGGTTACTTGCTACCTAACCTTACTTAAGGGTTAAGATAAAAGTAAAATAAGAATAAACAAATAATGTTTATAAAAGGAAAATATCCAATGTATTAATGATAATTTGATTCATCGACAACTATATGTACAGTGGGTATTTATACCCAAGAATTTAAGACAACTTACCCAAAAATAAAAATGACAAAAGAGTATCGTCTTAAAGAAGTAATGTGCAAAGATTATAAAGTGTAAAAATGAATATTCAAGAAAAATAATAATTAGTGTAGCGGATTCTTCATGTGGCCCTAGACACGTGGCAGTAATGCATTGGTGATGCTGTTAAAAGATGTAGACAAAACAGTGCGATCCAGTTGGGTAGCCAAGCAAGAGTGCCAAGTAGGTGTAGACTCATCCGAACAAGGGTAGTTGAGGATTTATGTAAGGTAGGTTTCTTGGCTTCTAGATCTTAATAATGTCGAGTAAGTGCTTGGTTCTGGTAGGACTGAGTAAAAGCGTAAAGTTTGGTTATTATTAGGGCATTCTTCCAATCGGCACATAATTTCTAAAAGATGTACAGTTTCTCAATATGACATAGGGAGTTAATCAGCAACAAGGAATAACTCGACCTTGACAAAAGTTGACTAGAGCAGAAGGATTTGCCTCGGTAGTCCCTCCAGTCCTCAGGCTCGATTGTAGATTAAAGGCCTAATATTCTGATTCCTATCATTCCCTCCAAGTTAATTCAAATTTGGGATCAAATCCAATTGGTCTTCGAATCAAATCTAATTGGTCTTCATTTAGTCCTCCGTCAATGTGATACAAACTGAGGTTGCCAATTTTGAAGGTGTTCAACACCTCATAATCTTCAGTAAGCTCCAATCTGTAAGCGTTGTCATTGATCTTTTGAATGATTCTAAAGGGTTCTTCAGCCCGTGCAAGCAGTTTGTTCCTCCTCTTACTCGAAAACCTTTCCTTGCTCAAGTGTAGCTATATTAGGTTTTTACGCTAAAACTGTTTCATCGTACTACCCTTGGCCTTCTCTTGCATTCTTTAAATAGCTTTGTCGATCTGCCGAGTAACTTTGTCACAAATATATTGTAGGGACTGTGCTCCGGCTTTCGCATTAGGGTCTTCTTGGCTAAATACGAGCACAAGGGTATAATCGAGGGGTAATTCAGGATTAAAACCACAGATAACTTTGAAGGAGGTCCACTTGATGATGTTATGCACTATTTGGTTGTAAGCGAATTCAATTATGGGTAAACAGACGTCCTCATCAACCAAGTTCTTGCCCACTATTACTTGGAGTAGTAATCCTAATGTTCGATTAACTACTTCTGTTTGGCCATTAATTTGTAAGTGATGAGAAGTACTGAATAGTAATTTGGTCCCCATCTAGCATCATAAGGATCTCTAGAATGGCTCAAGAACTTTGGTTTTCTATCTGATATTACACTTCTCGGCATGTCATATAGTTGAACAATCTCTTGCAAGAAAAGAGAAGCAATAGCCGAAGCATCATTAGTCTTAGAATAGAGCACAAAGTGTGCCATCTTATTGAATCTATCCACAACAACCATTATGGAATCTTTACCTTAGGCAGTTTTTGGTAATTCTATAACAAAATCCATGCTCAACTCGATCCATGGTCTAGTCAAGACAGGCAGAGGCATTGCTTTCCCTTGTTCAACTCGATACTTAGCCTTCTTACATACAACACAACCCTCCACAATTCAGTAAACATATTACCTCATTCTCGGCTAAAACAATCATTTGCTCAGCAACTCATATGTTCTTCTCTCTCTAAAATGCTTAGAAAGTCCTTTACTATAGGCTTCCTTGATCAATAACTCTTTTAGTAAACTTTTCAATACGCACAATTTCCTTCCTCGGAATAAGTGCCCATATTTTATATGATACCCGTCTACTGTCTTTCCATTGGCACAACGCCCAAGTATGGGTCCAAAGTGTGGATCTTGAGAATATTGCTCTTTGATAATCGTAAACCCAAATAATTTAATCTGTAGTTTAGTTAAGAGTGCATGTCTTCTTAAAAGAGCATCTATAACCATGTTGCTCCTCCCTTATTTGTATTTTATCACAAAATTGAATCCCTTAAGGAATTCAACCCGTCTCACCTGCCGCTTCGATAACTTAACTTGACTTCAGAGATATCTTAAGGATCAAGGTCAAAATAGATGACGAACTCTCTCAGTAATAAATAATGATACCATTCTTAAAGAGCTCAGATAAGAGCCAAGAGTTTTTTGTCATACACAAAGGAGTTCAATTGAGGTCCCTTGAGCTTCTCATTGTAGTAAGCAATTGGTTGGCCTTCCTACATTAGAATGGCGCCTACACCAATGCCTAATGTATCACATTCCAGCTTAAATATTTTCTCGAAGTTAGGTAAGGTTAGTACAGGTGCTGAAATAAGTCTTTCCTTCACCTCGGCAAAGCTTTTCTCCTCCTTTTCTCCCTATCTAAATTTGCTATTCTTCTTCATCAACTCAATGAGGGGTGCAGCTAAGGTGTTGAAATTCCTTATAAACTTTTTGTAAAAGGATGCTAGTCTATAGAAACTTCTCACTTAGGCATAAGTAGTTGGAGTCGGCTATTTGACGATTGCTTGGATCTTCTCATCATCTACTTGTAAGCCTCTTCCACTAACTATATATCCTAGGAAAACCACTTCCTCCTGGTAAAAGCAACCTTTCTTTAGATTGCCGAATAACATCCCGACTTGATAGAAATCAACATGGTATAGAGATGTCCACAGTAACTTAACATGTCAACATTATACATTAGGATGTCATTAAAGCGCACCATGACACACCTTCCTATTAGATTTCTTAGCACATAGTTCGTCAGTCACATGAAAGTGCTCAAGGCATTCGATAAGCTAAATAGCATATCTATCCACTCATAAAGTTTATGTTGAGTTTTGAATGTAGTCTTCTACCCATCTCCTAACCTCATGCGAATTTGACGATAGCCAAATTTCATATCTATCTTGCTGAAGACTTTAGCTCTACTTAATTCATCTAGCATGTACTTGTATTTGATCGAGATCTTATTTATGGCTCGGCTGTCGACACACATCCATTAAGTATCATCCTTTTTCAATACTAGGAGTGCTAAAACAACATAAAGGTGGAGACTCTACCTTACGTAACCCTTTTCCAGTAATTCATTAACATACCTTTGAAGCTTAACAGCTTGTTCGGGATTCATCCAATAAGCTGATTTGTTCGATAAGGCGACACCAAGTATCAATTCAATGCAATGCTCTATACCTCGAATAGGGGGTAACTCCTTAGGCAACTGTTCAAGAAACAAATTGGCATATTAATTCAACGACTCTCTTACTTCCAGGGGTAATTCACCCCATTCCCTCAACTTTAATAATCCCCTAACTAACATAAAAGTTGGTATGTCAACTTTAATTACCTCTTAGAGCTCGGCTTTGCTTATCATCAGAGTCTTCAATCTTTGAGCAAGTTTTGCTTGTAATTTACTAACTTGACTTAGCAGCATAGGATTTAGCACAATCTTCTTCCTATCCTTCTCGAACACATAAGTGTTTCTATATCTATCATGAATAACTCTTTTGTTATTAACCCACAATTGGCCTAATAACACGTGTATTGTACACATGGGTAGCATGTCGCAAAGAATCTCGTTGGAGTAATTTCCAACTAAGATCAATAGTAATACTTACCGAGTGACATGTAGCACTCTTTTCTCACTCAACCAATGCAACTTATATGGATTTAGATGCGCAATAGTAGGCAACTTCAACTTCATAATTAGATAAACTAATACTACATTGATGTAACTACTACTATCCATGATTAGTACACACAACTGGTCATTCACCTTATAGGTAATATGGAATAAGTTCTCCTTCTGCTCCTTGTGCGAAGGTTCCAAACTCATTATACGTCAAACAACTAGGATCGACTGATCCAAGTCATCGGCAAACACATTCTCTTCAATTAATTCATTCTCCTATATGGCCTCTTTCTCAAGAATACCCTCTTCTTTAGGGTTATCATCAGTACTATTTACTTCAAGCTTCGAGGCATCTCCCTTAATGACTATAGTCTTTTGGTTCGAACATTGGGCGACCATATGTCCAAACCCTTGGCATTTGAAATATTTGATCTGATTTGTCTTCCTTCCAAATCCCTGTCCTTTTTCGTATATCTGGATTGATACATCACTATTAGGTCAACCCTTCTATTCAACTTAAACACCTACCTTCCTGTTCGGCTTAATGCTTGACTAAGCTCGGTGAATTCCCTAACCAAGTCGGCTTGGATGACCGATCCAACTTACTAGAGGTCAGGTCGACATTCTGCTTCTTTTTTGCCTTTTTACTCGTTGAGCTATTTGTATGGCCTCATCTATTGTGGTAAATTATTAAAGTTTCATAATGTCCTGAATGTCACTCCTCAATCCAATAAGGAACTGAAAGACTATTCATATCGGTAGTTCCAATAAGCCACGCAATCAAGTGTTTAAGGTTTGATCCGTAGAATTTAGGGCAATTGAGTAAGTTATCCGATCGAACCTAAATTTTACAAAGAAGTTAGGGATATTAGTAAAAGTAATCCTATGAGTTTGGATTTAGAAAAATAAATAATAAAATAATTAATTATTATAACATTAAATTATATGTATATTATCCATTATTTATTAGAAACGCATAAAATAAGTTTCGATAACTAACAAATCGATAGAGATAAATTATATACACATTAAAAATCATAAAATAACTTAAATAATATTTATGAGTATTTATTTGTACTATATATGTAATTATATATAGGTAAAAATATGCAAAATTATTTAAAATATCTAAAATATATTAAAATAATACTAAATAATTAAAGAAAATTCATAAATAATGAAGAAAAAATCAAGAAAAATAATAAAAAGTGTGGAGATTTCTGGAATTGGGGCGTAGTAAGCTGAAAATTAAAGAAGAAAATCGACCAATAATAATTAGCTAAATATAAAGTGGAAATGAAAGAGGATAGGAGGCACTTGGTAACCAATAATTGCAAGAAAAACCCTAAACCTCTTCTATAAATACCTAACCTTCTTCCAAAATTCATTTTAATTAGTTTAGAGTTCAGAAAAATTTATGAAGAGATGAGAAGAGAGGAAAAACCAATTTTAGTAAAATTAGACAAAATAGTGTGTATTTAAGGCTTATAAAGAGATCTTACATCCAACAACCACTTAGAGAGGAACAACCAACGCTAAAAGACAGTGGACCCTACGGCTAGAGTTATAAATAATGGTGGAGCCATTGCTGGTGGCTTGAAGCTTATCGATTAATGAGTTCTGATTTCCCTTCCAAATTTATTTAATTTAGTAAAAATATCAAATCTACATGAAAAATTACGAAATTTGGTTTCCTTTGGCAATTTTTGCATGTAGAATTAGAATATGAAACTAGTTTTTAAAATTAGAAGTGCTTATATAGATTCCTTAAGAATAAGCTTGATTCTAACGAATTTTATATGAATTTTAAAAAATAGTAAACAATGTTATTTTGAGCTAATTTTTTGTTTAAATATTCCTTATATGATATATTTAATTTAAATAAAAATGATTTTTGATAAAATACACGTTTGGTATTTATTAAAATTATTTTGTTGAATTTGTCATGTTTTCATATAAAAGAAATAATAGGTTTTTAGTTAAATTCCTTTATGAATTTGATTTGTAACAACTTTTAAAGCTTAGTTATGATTTTGGGAATATTTAATTTGAATCTTATAATTATATTTGGTCATTTATCTAATTTAAGCTAATCTTTAGCAAAATCAAACCTAAATTTAATATACCAAAAAATAATATATATTAAAATATCTTAGTACTTTTCATGATCATAATATAATAACCATAATTTACTAAGTGTAATATATTTTCCATGGCTTTAGTGGAGTTTGAGGCATTAGTTATATGTATTAAGCATAATATGTACTAAATATGTAGGTAAATGGTATATTTTAGATTAATTTTATGATTTAGGATTAATTTGGTTTATATTCTAATTTAGGATGAATTTAGATGTCTTGGAATGTTAGTTGATGATGAGAGATGTAAATTATGTTATTGAAGAGGTTAGATGTATGCTTTATGTGTAAATTAAGTAGTAATATGTGAAATAGGAAGATTAAATAAGTGAAGAATATTAAGTTAAATTGATAATATTATAATAAGAGGAGATATTATAAATCTGGTTTGAAAGGTAAATTTGAGAAATTATGCGAAAATGTAGTTTATTCTTACATTGTGATTGATTTGGTAGTTAAATTAGGAATGTATTGTACCATACTGATTGAAATACTGATTGAGAGTTAAAACATAGATTTAGGATACCTAAACATAGTTAAATGAATTTTACATTTTAGTTTGGAAACAATTCCTAGGTGTCACTCCTCAGTTCTTGCCGGTAGTTGATTAAGGTCTACACATACTGAGCTTGCAAAACAATGTACAGAAGGGGCGTCGGGGGGTTACCTAGTGTAACCACTTCAATACTTAAGTCAGCAATATACTTTTTGTAGAATAGAATACTAAGTGTGTAGTCTTAGAATGGAAAGTTTGTAAAGAGCATTACCTTTGGGTAAATGTTTGATATTTATAGCGGAGTAGAGTTGGCTGTTGGAGATTAGTTAATGAGAGAGATCTTCTTCTGCAAGTGTAGGAGAGTGAAGCTGTTATGTCCCTAATATTTGGGATGTGACTGTTTTATCATTATCTTATAGTTTATGATCGTTATAGTTTTTCATAAACTTGGATCACTAAGGGCCAGGCCCGAGGCCTACAGAAGCCAGCTTAGGGAAGCAAGGCTTGGTGGATCTAGTCGAGCTTAAGAGGTCCCTACCTAAAGTACCCTGTCAACACTAGGGTTCACAAATAAAACAAGGGTTAATGTCATAATTAGTACCTCAACTTTATCAATTTTTTCAATTTACTACCTAAACTTGTAATTAGTTAATTTAATACCTAATTAAACTTTTCCTTGTCGCTTTTGGTACCTGGCCTGACTTTGCTTAACATTATTAGTTGACGTGGACAATCCAACCAATATATGGATGATACGTGTGAAAAAAAAAAATGAAGAAACCCATCCATCAAAACCCTAAAGCACCATCTTCTCCAATCCTCTCTTTCTCTCTCTCTTCCATTTAGGTTTTCCTTTTTCATAATACTCGACTCAATTCCAAACCATGAACCCCTTAAGGAAGAGCAAAAATACAAAGAAATTAGATATGAAGAAACCAATTACCGATACAAAGAAGAATAACAAGATGAAGAAATTGATTATGATGATGAAGAAGAGAAAGAAGATGAAGAGGATGAAGAAACTGAATATGAAGATGACAAAACCGATTGTGATGATGAAGAAGAAGAATAAGAAATAGATGATGAAACCCATGATGGCATAATGGAACAATAAAACATATTGTTTAACATACACCAACCACTCTCCAGCACTAAGGTTTCTTGTAGCGACAACATTGTTGACCTAAGATCCTTAAGTTCTGCTCTAATAGTGACTCCTGAAGAAGACAATGAATAACAGGGGAGGTAAGATCAAGAATTGTCACCATCAAGTGGTATTTTGTTGAATCACATAAGTGGAATTGAAGTGAAATTGATGGATTGTTTTGCCTTAGTTATATGGAATTTGAGCGAAATTGATGGGACACAACTGCAATTCATTATTGCTGGGTACGATGTTCTTAGATATGACAATGCTTTGGGGTTTTGACGGATGGGTTTCTCTGTTGCTTAATCCCACACATTCTAGGTTAGGAATGTGTTGCTTCTTTTTTCTTTTCAATCTTACTCGCATTTTTTTTCCCATTACTATTCCAACTGGACTTCTACGTGGCAACTGGAGTGGCATATGAAGTGTTTGATATATTGATTTTTACAAATGTTATCTATATATTGGTTAGGTCGTCCACGTCAACTAACGATATGAAGCAGAATTGGGCTAAGTACCAAAAGTGATAAGGTAAAGTTTAATTAGGTATTAAATTGACTAATTATAAGTTTAAGTAGTAAATTAAAAAAATTAGTAAAGTTGAGGTACTAATTGCAACATTAACCCTAAAAACAATAATTAGAAGCTAAAACAAAACTGAATTCAAAAATTGATTCAAAAGTAGAAACAAAATTAAAGTTAATATAGATATATTAAATAGTAAGTCAAAAACCTAAATAAAAAATTAGATTATATTCGTCAGATAAACCGTAAGGAAAGATTTAAAAGCATTTAAAAAACTTATAAATAAAGGGTAATAAAAAGGTAAATTAGAACATAATTCAGAAGCTAAATCGAAATTGGAATAAGAAGCAAATTGAAAACCTAACTAAACAAGAGAAGTAATCCCAAGAGATCTAAACCTAAATCACTAAATACAGTAAGACCCTCAACTAAAAATAGTCATAATCTATACTATAAAATAAAACCTATCTATAATAGTTATATGAGGACTAAAACAACCTTTGTATTATAAAGATTATCAGCGATGACTTATGTGAGTTACGCCTTGAGTGAGTAAGTGGAGAGTTTAGGTAAATTAAGATTAATACATTACTGTATTTCGGATTACAAATTTGTAGTACTTAAAAATTTGAAATTTTACTTAATTGTGCTTGTTAGGTAGTTGACTATATGCATATGCTTGTTTCTGAGTTTGATAATATGATTCTAATCGCAGTCCCGAATTGTATTTGTGTGAATTGTCGAAATGATTGAATATCTTAAACTAGATCTAATTAAATATATGACTTGAAATTTTAAATCGAATATGCATAGCAACCCATTAAGGGAAACTTAGGATTCTTCAGCCAAATACCAACTCCTTCGAAAGAGATAACGCTGAATAATATAATCGGCCCATTCTTCATCCTTAGTCGAACTAAGTGACAGGTAAGGAGATGCTAGCAAGGGTGAAGTTAATGGTTCAAAGGTAGTCGCGCGAGGAACGATATCTCCATTGCATAAGCCTAGGTTTGGTTGTAAGCAATTGTATTAACAGAAACTCCTCGACCTAGATTAAAGCAGATTTAATTTCTCTAATCCTGCAATAGGCTAAACAACGTCGTGTGATAGTATTTGCTTGAACATGCATCGCATCTAACTAATTTGGTTGATAACTCTACTTGTATTTGATGTATAGTTTTAAGTCTCCATACCAACTTATTAAGCTATGATTACTTATATCCCTATAAATGTAGTTGAAGGTGCCAGTTAGGAAGTAGCCTATATTTACCCTGAAACTAGTAATTGTTGGATCCTAGGGAGTGAGGAAATACATCTGAAGAACAAATATATCTTTAAGGTCATAGCTTTTATTTAGAATCTATCATTTTCAAATAATGTATTACTTAAGAAGTATAGGACAATGAAACCCTACAAACTTTATTTATAATACTTAAATCCTAATGTATATATATATATATATTTTTTCATACTTTCTTAGGTAAATAATTTATTTAATTTATGAACTGTTTACTTCAAAGTGGGTTAGCTGTGAACACCTTGCGTAAATCAAGTCTAAGATAACAATTGTATGGTCAACTTTTATCTTAGAATGGTTTTCACGGTAGGACTATTACAACTCTACCGCTTCAAAACGTGACAGTTCCTCTACTTCACAGCTAATTATAAGCATTTGGAACTCTTAGACATACCCGTCAATAGTTCAGCCTCCTTATCTCAACTTCTGAAGCCAAGTAAAAGTGTCATACAGATAAGTATCCAACATAAATCTGTTTTTGGGTATTCCCTTCATCTCAGGCTAAGTATTAATCTCTTTGTATCATTTTCGTCTTCTCATAATCTGGAAATTCTTTCACCACATGGTAACATATCAAGAGAACTCAACGATAGCGGTTTTCACTTTCTTGTAATCTTCATATTGGTAATAATAAAAAACATGTTCTACCTTCTCCCCCCAATCCAAGTAATCATCCGCACTTCTAAACCCATTGAAGCTCAAAATCTGAAGCTTCACATGGTCAGACGCTCAGGGTGCTTGAGCTCATTCTTCTTCCTCATACTCTTCCTTTTCCCCATTCTCTTCATCTAAATCTCTCAAGTCAATCCTTCTTCTCACTCATCCACTTACTCCTCCACCTTGAATTTATCGAGTTGAGTTCTAGCCTCTAGTAGGTCGAGCAGCCGGTAAGGTGTTATGCATGGCTATAATAGGACTATAAGCCAACACATGAACAACTCGAGTCAAATCTACAAGGAAGTTAGCCATCTCATCACTATTGTCATCCCCAACATAAGCAATAACACTTGGGTTTGTCATTTTCTTCGAAAGGTTCAAATCTCAAACTCCTCAATTTTGTGCTACAACTAACATTATCTCTCAAAATCACACGACATACATACCTTTTAAACCAGAAGCTTAATAACCAGCAAACACAATAGTACTACAATACAAACAAAACACTCACTCTAATACCAAGATGATGTAGACCATAGCCAAGAATAGACAAGACCAATCATAGGGATGAGTCTAAGTTTGTTGAAAGCTCGAAAAAAAAGGTGATGGGAAAACATACGAATGGACTTAAATGAATGAAAAGTAAGCAAAACTTACGAACAGTTCCAAAGGATATGATGAACCAGTGGAACTTTCAAAGACTCACGATATAGCTCGATATGATACACGAGTTGGTCCGGTAAGGTTATTCGCCACTTAGCCTTGCTCAAGGGTTAGGATAAAAGCGAAATAAGAGTAAGCAAACAATGTTTATGAAAAGAAAATATCCGGTGTATTAATGATAATCTGATTCATCTGTGACTACATGTACAGTAGGTATTTATACTCGAGAATTTACGGCAACTTGCCCAAAAATAGAAAAGACAAAAAAGGTTGTTACAAAGAAGTAATGTATAAAGAATACAAAGGGTAAAAACGAATATTCAAGGAAAATAATGATTATTGTAACAGATTCTTCATATAGCTCCGAATACGTAGCAACAATGCATTAGTAACACCATTAGAAGATGCAGACAAAACCATACAATCTAGTTAAGTGGCCAAGCAAGGGTGTTGAGTAGGCGTGGACTCATCCGAACAAGGGTGGTTGAGGATCTGTGCAGGTAAGGTCTCTTGGTAGTAATAATGCTGAGTAAGTGCTTGGTTCGAGTAGGACCAAGCAAGAATGCAAAGTTTGGCTATTATTAGGGCATTCTTCCAGTTGGTACATAATTTCCGAAAGATGTGTTGTTGCTCAACATGGTGTAGAGACTTGATTAGCAACAGGGAGTAACTCGGCCTTGATAAGAGTCGACTGGAGCAAAAGAATTCGCCTTGTTAGTCCCTCCAATCCTCAGGCTTGACTACAGGTTAAAGACCCAGTATTCTAATTCCTATTGGCCAATTTATGATGGATGTGTACCGTGTATACCCAAGAAGCTTTAGATTTGCAGATATATCGACGAGTAACCTATTGTTATTAAAGCAGATAGTCTAGAGCTATATCTAATGGTGGTCGTATCTAAATAATCTTGTTACGACTATTCACCTACTACTTTAGCGAAGTTGCATCGGCAATGGCCTAGTTTGTCTCTGTTGCAAACCATGATCAAGAACAAACAAGGTCGATCACTAGATGGGTTTAAGTTTGTAGAGAGCTCAAAAAGGATTAATGGGGAAAGGCACGAAAGGGTTAAAGTGAAGAATGAAAACAGTAAGCAAAAACCGACAAACAGCTCCAAAGGATATGATGTACCAATAGAACTTCTGAGGGCTCACGACACCATTCGATATGACATATGAATTGGTCCAATGAGGTTACTCATCACCTAATCTTACTTAAGGGAAAAGATAAGAGTGATGCCGAGAGTAAACAAACAATATTTACGTAAGGAAGAAAGTACTCAAGTATATTGAAGGCAATCTGATAAATTACAGCTACAAGTATAAATGTATTTATACCCTCAAGTTAGGGTAACTTGCCCAAAAGGGAAAAGACAAAAAGAACATTTCCTAAAGAACAAATGTACACGATACAAAAAGAGTAAAAATGAATATACAAGGAAAATAATCATTGATACTACAGATTCTACATATGATACTGTACGTGGCGATGTTGCATTGGTAAGGTTGTTAGGAGATGTAAATAAAAAAAATATAGACAGATGGGCTTATCCCAGTAGGGATGGCTGAGTTAGTCTAAATTCTCTCTCTCGTCTTCTCGGTAAGGAAGATACTAAGTGATTGGTCAACTTAGCACTAGAGAGTAATCATCAACTCGACATACCATAAAATAATGGGTGATCATACAACATGATATTAAAGGTGACTTGGTTAAGAAGTACTCAACCTTGGTAGGGATTCGTTGGAACAGAAGGATTCGTCGTGCCAGCCCCTCTAGTCCTCAGGCTTGGCTGAAGGTCAGAGGTCCAATAACTTGATTCCCATCATTCCCTCCGGGTTATTTTGGATTTGGGATCAAATCTGAATAATGTTTGTTTAGCTCTCTGTCGGGGTGATATGGATTGAGGTCGGCAATGTTAAAGGCATAAAAAACCCTTTAGTCCTCAAGTAATTCTAACCTATAGGCGTTGTTACTGATTTTCTGGAGGATTTTAAAAGGTCTTTCTGCTCTTGTAGATAATTTGTTCTTCCTTTTGTTTGAGAACCATTCCTTGCTATGGTGTAGCCATACCAAGTCTTATGGCTAAAATTGTTTGGTTGACTTACCCTTGGTCGTTTCTTACATTCTTCTGGCAGGTTGGTTGATGTGCTAAGTGACCTTATCATAGATGTGTTAAAGAGATTGTACTCTGGCTGAGGTGATAGGGTCTTCTTATGCGGGTGTTGGTACAGAAGCGTGGTCAAGGGGAAACTTGGGATTGAATCCATAGACTACTTCAAAGGGGGTCTGCTTAATAGTGTCATGTACGGTTTAGTTATAAGCAAACTTAACCATTAGCAGGCAGACGTCCCAATCAGACAAGTTCTTGCCTACTACAACTCGGGGTAATAATCCTAAAGTACAATTAACCACTTCTGTTTGGCCGTCAGTTTGAGGGTGACATGAGGTACTGAAGAGTAATTTAGTTCCCAGCCAACACCACAGGGTTTTCCAGAAATGACTCAAGAACTTCGAGTCTCTATTGAAGGCTACACTTCTTGGCACACTTTATATCCGCATAATCTCCTATAAGAAAAGAGAAGTAATAGCCGAAGCATCATTAATTTTGGTGCGAAGCACGAAGTGTGCCATCTTACTGTACTGATTTACGATAACCATTATAGAATCTTTGCCTCGAGCAGTTCTCAACAATCCGAGAATAAAGTTCCTACTCAATTCAGTCCATAGTCTCGTCGAAACAGGTAGGGGCATTGCTTTCCCTTGTTTGGCTTGGTACCTGGCCTTTTTGCACACAGTATAGCTTTCGACAACTCTGTACACATCTCTTTGCATTCTCGGCTAAAAGAATTGGCTACTTACTAGTTCACAGGTCCTCTTCTCTCAAAAGTATCCGAAGAGTCCTCCTCTCTCCAAAGTGTTCGAAGAGTTTTCCATTGTGGA
This sequence comes from Lumnitzera racemosa, assembly GCA_024138005.1. NCBI lineage: Eukaryota > Viridiplantae > Streptophyta > Magnoliopsida > Myrtales > Combretaceae > Lumnitzera > Lumnitzera racemosa. The sequence goes on from JAMXBC010000004.1 coordinate 112,670,029, forward strand.
CTTCCCTAATTAATATTTCCCATAAGGAACAAGTCGGTACGTAAAGTTTTCCTCTTCAGAACAGGTAACCATCCTCTACATAAGATTGGTCTACTGTCCTCCCATCCATGCATCGCAAAATTATTGATCCAAAGTGTGAATTCTCGGAGTATTGTTTTTTTTATACTCGTAAAACCAAACAGTTCGGTCTGCAGTTCTAATAAGAGCACGTGCTTCCTCGAAAGAGCATATGCAACTACGTTACTCTTTCCTTACTTGTATGTTATCACAAAATTAAATCCCTCAAGGAATTCAACCTATCTTACCTATCGCTTCAACAACTTGGTTTGACTTTGGAGGTACCTCAGTGATTCATGGTTAGTATATATGACAAATTCTATTGGTAGTAAGTAATGTTGCCACACTTGCATTGCTCAAATCAATACTAAAAGTTCATTGTTATATATGGAGTAATTCAGTTGTGGTCCTTGGAACTTCTCACTATAGAAGGCAATTGGTCAGCCTTCCTATATCAGGACAACGCCTATTCCAACACTCGATATGTCGTATTCCAGCTCAAAAATTTTGTCAAAATCAGGTGGTATTGACACCGGGGTGGAGGTCAATCTTTCTTTTAATTTGCCAAAACTCTTCTCCTCCCTTTCTCCCCATCATAAGTCAGTGTTCTTTGTTAGCTCGGTAAGTGGCGTAGTGATGGTGCTGAAATTCCTAATAAACCTTCTATAAAATGAAGTCAGTCCATGGAAATTTCTTACATCGGCATAAGTAGTAAGAGTCGGCCACTCGACAATTACTTGATCTTCTCATTATCGACTCGTAACCCTCTTCTACTAACTACATACCCCAATAATACCACTTCCTCTTGGCAAACGCAACATTTTTTCAAGTTGCCAAATAGTCTCTTGACATGAAGGATATCTAGGATTGTTCTGACATGTTTACAGTAACTCGACATGTCAACACTGTAGACCAGGATCTCGTTAAAGTACACCACAACACACTTTCCTATAGGACGTCTCAGTACATGATTCACAAGTCTCATAAAAGTGCTCGGGGCATTCGATAAGCCAAAAGGCATGACCATCCACTTGTAAAGTCCATGTGAAGTCTTGAACACAATCTTCTACTTGTCTCTTAGTCTCATGCGGATTTGATGGTAACCGGATTTAAGATTAATCTTGCTAAAAATCTTGACTCCACTCAGCTCATTTAACATGTCTTCTAACCCCGGGATTGAATACTTGTATTTAATCGTGATTTTGTTCACGACTCGGCTGTTAACACACATCCACTAGGTTCCATCCTTCTTCAGTACTAGAAATACAGGCACAACATAAGGGCTGAGACTCTCTTACATAGCCTCTCTCTAGCAACTCATTAACTTGACATTGGAGTTTAGAAGCTTGCTCGGGATTCATCCAATAAGCTGGCTTATTTGACAGTACAACACCAGCTACTAAGTCAATGAAGTGCTCTATGCCTCCTTCATTTCCAATTGTTGCTTGACTAATAATAGGATCGACTCGTCAGCATTGATGGCCTATCAGAGCTCAACTCTATTCATCATCAGAGCTTTCTTCGATCTATGAGCAAGTTTTGTCTAAAACTTATTAACTTCTCTCGGTAGTATCAGATTGAGTGTGATCTTTTGATCATCCTTCTCGAACATATACGTGTTTTTGTAGCTATTATGCATGACTCTCCTATCAAACAACCATGGCTTACCTAGCAACACGTAGAAAGCGTACATAGGCAATACGTCGTAGAGGATCTGGTCAGAGTAATTCCCTATAGTGATCGGCGGTAATATTTGCGAAGTGACATGTAATGCTCCTTTCTTACTGAACCATTGTAACTTGTACAACCTGGGATATGCAATAGTTGGCAGCTTCAGTTTGGAAACAAGATCAGTTGATACCACATTAGTGTAACTTCCACTATCCACAATGAGAGCACACATCTGATTATTTACCTTATAGGTAGTATGAAAAAAATTTTCTCTCTGCTCCTCCTCTCGTGAGGGTTCTACGATCATCATGTGTCGAACAACCATGAGTAACTAGTCTAAGTCCTCAGGAAACACGTCATCCTTAATCAATTCTTTCTCAATATTTTATTTTTTGGCTGGAACCTCCTTCTCTTCGTGCTCCTCATTCGTATTCTTTACTTCTAACTTTGGGATATCTCCTTTAATGACCATCGTCCCGTCGGTTTGGGTACTAAACAGCCATATGTTCGAACCCTTGGCATTTAAAGCACTTGATCTAGCTTATCTTTCTACCAGACCCTTGCCCCTTCTCATAAGTTCAGGTCGGCACTTCACTATCGATTCGATTGTTTTGCTCGGCTCTGACATCAACTCTTCTGTTTAGCTCGATATTAGACTGAGCTCAATGACTTGCCTTAACTGATTGGTAATCGGCATTCTAGTCGTTACTCGGCTCCTTCTTTACCTCTGGGCAATCCTAACAACTTCATCTATTTTATCAAATCGTTATAGCTTCATAATATGTTAACTATCTCCTCAGTAACAAATCTTGAGACTGTTCAAGCTGGTGGTTCCCCTGCTTCGCAACGCATCATAAGCATTTGAAATTCTTGAACATATTTGTCAACAATTAGGCCTTCTTGTCTCAGTTCCTCAAAGTTGAATGAAAGTATCTTAGAGATATATTTCCTACACGAATTTGTTTCTAAACACTCTCTTCATCTCAAGCCAGGTGTTAATCTCTCGGTACCCCTTTCTTCTTCTCATGGCCTGAAAATTCTTCCATCACATGGCGGCATATCCGAAGAATTCAACCGCTGTAGTCCTCACTTTCTCATAATCCTAATATTAATAGTAATCAAACACACGATCCACCTTCTCTTTCCAATCCAGATACTAGTTAGCATTCCTAGATCCATTGAAACTTGGAATCTAAAGCTTTACATGGTTGGATGCTCTCGGGACTTGTACACATTCCTCTTCAAAATACTCTTCTTCCTCTTCATCAAACTCTCTCAAGTCTATCATTCACCTTACTCGTCTACTAACTCCTCCACCTCAAACTAGTTGAGCTAAGTTCTAACCTCTAACGGGTTGAGTAACTTGTGGAGTCTTTTATGTGACCTTAGTAGGTCGGCAAGACAATGCATGAATAGTTCGAGTCAAATCTACCAATATGTTAGCTATCTCATCAAGTCTCTCGTCAATGCTTCTAGGAGTTCCTTAAGATTATCATCTATGGTGGACAACTCCACTGTCATTACCAACACTAACATTTATACTTGGGTTTGTTATTTTTCCTCACAGATTCAAAATTCAAACAAACACTTTAGAAAGTGAATAACTAATAACACAGTAACCAAATGAACACAGTATCTGACTCTATTTTACACATACAAAACAAAGCACAACAGAACTTCAAGAATAACTAACTATAGTTCACACAAAACTTTCGCTCTGATACCAAGATGTTATGAACCGTGACCAAGAACCCGACAAGGCCGATCGCTGGATGGGTCTAAGCTTACAGAAAGCTTGAAAAGGGTTAATGAGAAAAGGTACGAAAGGGTGAAAGTGAAGAATGAAAACAGTAAGCAAAAACCCACAAATAGTTCCAAAGGATATGACGCACCAATGAAACTTTCGAGGACTTACGTAACAATTAATATGACGTACGAATTGGTCCAATAAGGTTATTTGCCACTTAACCTTGCTTAAGAGAAAGGATACAAGAAATGTCGAGAGTAAATAAATAGTATTTACACAAGGAATAAAGTGCTCAAGTATATTGAAGGTAATTTGATCTGTTACAATTACAAGTATAAGGGTATTTATACCTATAGATTAAGGCAACTTGCCCAAAAGGAAAAAGACAATAAGGACATTTCCTAAAGAAGCAATGTATACGACATACAAGGGTAAAAATGAATATACAAGGAAAATAATCACTAGTGCTATGGATTCTACATATGATATTGTACACGTGGCGATGTTGCATTGGCGAGGTCGTTAAGAGATGTGAACAAAAAGTACAAACAAATGGGTTTGTCCAAGTAGGGATGGCTTAGTTAGTCCGGATTCTCTATCTCTCGGCTTTTCGGTAAGTATGATGCTGAGTGATAAGTCGGCTTAGCTCTAGAGAGTACTCATCAACTCGACATACCACAAAATAATGGGCGATCATACGACATGGCATTAAAGGTGACTTAGTAAGGAAGTATTCGGCCTCGGCAGAGGTTAGTTAGAACATAAGGATTCGTCATGCCAGCCTCTCTAGTCTTCGAGCTCGACTGCAGGTTAGAGATCCCGTAGCTTGATTCCCATCACTCTCAACTGAAATTGTTTGGCTGACTTACCCTTGGTCTTTTTTCGCACTCTTCTAACAGCTTGGTCAATATATTAAGTGACCTTATCGTAGATGTGCTGAAGAGATTATACTCTGGCCGAGGCATCTAGGTCCTCTTGCGTAGGTGCTAATACAAAGGCATGGTTAAAGGAAAACTCGGGATCGAATCCATAGACCACTTCAAAGGGAGTCTGCTTAGTGGTGTCATTTATGGTTTGGTTATAGGCGAACTTGACTACTGGTAGGCAAACGTCCCAATCGGTTAAGTTCTTGCCTATTGCAGTTCGGAGCAATAAACCCAAAATACGATTAACCACCTCTGTCGAAGACTATACTTCTCAGCATGCCATGTACCCGCACCATCGTTAGTTTTGATACAGAGCATGAAGTGTGTCATATTACTAAACCAATCCACGACAATCATTACAGAATCTTTACCTCGGGCAGTTCGCGGCAATCTAAGAATAAAGTTCATGCTTAATTTAGTCTATGGCATCGTCAGAATAGGTAGGGGCATTGCTTTCCCTTATTCGGCTTAGTACTTGGCCTTTTTGCACATAACACAGCTTTCAACAACTTAGTGCACATCTCTTTGCATTCTCGGCTAAAAGAATTAGTCATTCAATAGTTCACAGGTCCTCCTCTCTCTAAAGTATTTGGAGTCCTCTGTTATGGGCTTCCCTGATTAATAATTCCTATAGGGAATAAGTCGGTACATGTTACGCCCCGAAATCGCAGAGTCGCAACAGTCCCGCCGTGTAAACCATTCTATGATAGTAACTGGCCTTACAGTGCCTACTATAGACATGACCTACACAAGGCGTCGACGACTCCTCGTTTTGAAGTAAACAGTCCGATTAACAATTAAACTACAATTATGATAAATAGTACAAATTTCTAATAACATGTACAATATTATATATATATATATGTTCACAGAGCTTTCCAGGAAGCTTTACATCACATAACAGTTTACTAGATTACAGAATAACTACCAATCTTTCATTCTTAATTACATGGTCACTCTAGTTAAACACTATACTAAGTAACTTGATCCTTACACCCCTGGCTTCCAACAGATTAACCTCTGGGTAATTGTAGGGCGGCATAGTGCTTTGAGTGTTCAAAAATCAGAACCTGCAAAAGGATCTATAAGGGTATGAGCAACTACAGCCCAGTAAGTTGAATTGAAGACTCATGAATGCATACAAGCACAAACAGGGTTATCAAACAATTATTTTCATGCAATGCAACAATCAAGTGTCATCGTACAACATAATTCGGTCCGTTGTGAAATCAGAGAAATTTCACCCACTCCAATCCGGGTTGAGGAGTTCCATGTTATGCAGCAGCTCACAACCAAACCCAAGCTTGTGCAATGGAGATCTCGCTCCTCCCGTGACTACCTTCGAACCATTGACTTCACCCTCGCCGCGACCTCCTCTCCTGTCACTTAGTTTGACTAAGGATGAAGAAGGGACCATTTTGCAATCATGTGCAATCCCTTACGAAGAGATCGGTATTTGGTTGGAGAATCCTATAATTCCCTAATGGGTTGCAATGCATGACATTATTTATTATTCGGGGTCGACTGATATTAAATTCCGTTTAGGGTGTTCAAACAATTTCATACCAATTCAATCAGTCACAAAATCACTCACAATACAAATTCAGCACGAATCCAAATACATCAAACACATGCGTAAACTACTTACAATCACAATCATATACAAGTCTAAATCTCCGAGTACTACAAAACTAGTACTTTATTATAATAAGCAATAACCCAACTTACTTGGATTTGCTCGATCGCTTGATCCCTTAATCGCAAGCTGATTTTATCTCTGGATGTCCTATAATACAAATAGGTCTTTTTAGTACTTAAAATTTACGGTTTCATATTCTAAGTTATATTTTAATTCATTTTTGTTTGTGTATGCCCATTACGTCCTAATGATTCGTGTATTCTATTTCGGTGTTCAAATCCTAAATGAGATTTTAAACTTTGATTTCTAAGCCCGAAATATGCTCGAATCCTAATGTGAAATTAATCACATTAAGCTCGAGTGTTCAAATATCCTATTGGGTCGTAATTTGATATTCTAATCTATTTGGTACACGCTAACCCTAATCGCGGTATCGGATTTATTCCCGATGTGTAAAAATCTTACATTTTGAGACTTTTTCTTAAGATTAATTGCTATTTTCAGATTTATTATTTTTCTAATTTCTATTATAATATTATCTAAATAACTCTATTTTTTTAGATTTATTAATTTACAATATCACATATTACTAATTTCTTATATTACTTACCTAATTTCCCTAATTAACCATACTTTATACCTAAAGGTTAGGATTAGGATTCCACTTCATAGATTAACATCCTTAAACATATGATTAATATCCTAATCAGTAATTAACATCCTAATCACCTAATTAACCTTAAATAAACCCAATTTTTCCATCATTATAAGGCTAAAAATTAACTTAAAAATTTCTAAAATTAATTTTAAAAAAATGGCTTCATAGCACTGTTCTACATCATATGAGCATCCTACAGAAAAATTTTGAACTCCAAACTACACCTCTAAGCATATTTATTTTCCGGTTTAGTCATGCTCGGTTTTGAGCAATTTGTTAGGGACCCTATAATTACAGATTTAATTAAACTAAATCACTATTTTTCCCTTAATCTACATACAATAAAACCTTAGAATAACAAGTTTCATAATTTTCTGGCAAAATAACTAATTTTACAAAATTATTCAAAATCGGGTCATTGAAGAAACTAACTGGTCCAAAGCTTTCTGGCCGTTCAAGCATGGTCCAAGGTTTTCGACCGGTCCAGGTGGTGGTTCTAGTGTAGGGTGGTGGTGGTGGTTCGGTCCCAGGTGGTGGTGAGTGGTGGGTTTAGCTCACGTGCCCAATCTGCACAATTTTCCTTTTTTTTTTGAATTTTCTCTCGATTTTTTCAGTGCTCCGATTTTTTTCAAATACTAAACTAACCAAATGACTTCTGAAAATTTTTTCCTTATTTATAGACATTTTTTGTAATTAATATGCATTAATTTGACAAGATTTTACCTATTTTCCTAAGTTTTTGGCTTTTAAGTTGTCTCATTTTTATTGGCTAATTTGTTTTTTTGCAGCTTTGGCCTGCCACGACCTGATCTTACTTCATCTTATCCTCTTCTATTTTTTCTAATTTTTTTATAATTATTTTGTAATTTTCTTTAATTATTTGCTTAGTTTTTGGCCAATTTAGGTAATTACGCGTATTTTTATCTACACGTAAATACATGTGGTGTACACGTGAACATTCCTAATTATTATTTTGGTCATTCTAAAATTTTTAGTATACATATAATCTATCTCTAGTAATTTATTAGTTATTTCATTACACTTTTCGCATTTTCGGTAATTAATACCTATTATGCTTAAAATTTAAAAATTTTATAGTCTCCTATTTTATTACTTATATTCTTAAATTCAAGTTTATAGGGTCAGTTTTACTAATATTCCTCTCAATAGTTTATAATTTGGGTTTGATCGGATCCTTTAACCGATCGCCCTAAACCTTGGGTTCTAAGTTCAACCCTACGGTTACTTGGCTTGGCTTTAGGGCTTACAGTATGCACAGTTTTCCCCCTCAGTATAGGTAGCCATCCTCCACATAATACTTGTCCATTGTTCTCCCATCCACCCATTGCAAAATCATTGATCCAAAGCGTAGATTCTCGGAGTACTGTTTTTTGATACTCGCAAACCTAAACAACCTATTCTGCAGTTCTAACAAAAACGCATGTCTTCTTGGAAGGGCATATGCAACCATGTTACTCGTTCCATGCTTATATTTAATTACAAAATTGAATCCTTCGAGGAATTCAACCTATCTTGCTTGCCTCTTCAACAACTTAGTCTGGCTTTAGAGGTCCTTCAATAATTCGTGGTTAGTATATATGACAAATTTTCTTAGTGGTAAATAATGTTACCATCCTTGCGTTGCTCAAATCAACTCCAAAAGTTTCTTGTCATACGTAGAGTAGTTCAGCTGCGATCCTTGGAGTTTCTCATTGTAGAAGACAATTGGTTGGCCTTCCTACATCATGACAGTGCCTATTCCAATGCCTAATGTGTCACATTCGAGCTCAAGAATTTTGTTGAAATTAGGTAATACGGGCTAAAGGTCAATCTATCTTTTACGTCAATAAAACTTCTCTCATCCATTTCTCCCCATCGGAAGTCGATGTTTTTCTTTGTTAGCCAGGTGATGGTGCTGAAATTCCTAATAAACTTTCTATAAAACGAAACCAGTCTGTGGAAACTTCTTACATCAACACAAGTAATAGGAGTCGACCACTCGGCAATTGCTTTGATCTTCTCATCATCGACTCGTAAGCCTCCTCTACTAACCACATACCCTAAGAATACTACTTTCTCCTGATAGAAGTAACCTTTCTTTAAATTGCTAAATAGTCTCTTGGTACAAAGGATATCTAAGATTGCTTTAAGATGTTCACAGTAACTCAGCATGTCGCCATTATAGACTAGGATACCGTCAAAATACACTATGATACACTTCTCAATGAGATATCTCAGCACATGGTTCATTAATCTCATGAAAGTGTTCGGGGCATTCGACAAGCCAAAGAGCATGACCATCCACTCATAAAGGCCATGTTGAGTCTTGAACGCAATCTTCTATTCATCACCTGGCCTTATGCGGATTTGATGGTAGCCAGATTTAAGATCAATCTTACTAAGAATCTTGGCTCTACTCAGTTCATCCATCATGTCTTCTAACTTCGAGATCAGATAATTTGATCATGATTTTATTTACTGCTCGGCTATCTATACACATCCGCCAAGTTACATCCTTCTTTCACACTAAAAGTGCAAGTACGGCACGAGGGCTGAGACTCTCTTACATAACCTCTCTCCAGCAATTCATTGACTTGTCATTGGAGTTCAGAAGCCTACTCAGGATTCATTCGATAAGCTAGCTTATTCGGTAATGCAACACCAAGTACTAAGTCAATACAGTACTCTATTCCTCGAGTTAGGGGCAACCCTTTAGGTAACTATTCTAGGAACAAGTTGGCATATTCATCTAGCAGCTGCTTGATTTCTTAGGGAGGCTCACCATGATCCTTCATCTGCAATAGTCGCCTAACCAGCAATAGGATCGGCTTGTCAGCATTGATGGCCTATTGGAGCTCAACTCTACTCATCACTAAAGCCTTCTTCAATCCACAATCAAGTTTTGTCTGCAACTTGTTAACTTCTCTCGACGGCATCAGATTCAACGTAATCTTTTGATTATCCTTCTTGAATATATACGTGTTCTTGTCACCGTCGTATATATCTCTCCTATAAAACAACCACGGCCTACCTAATAATACGTGGGAAGTATACATAGGCAATATGTCATAGAGGATATGATCAAAGTAATTCCTTATAGTAATCGACAGTAGTATTTACCAAGTAACATGTAATACTCCTTTCTCATTGAACCAAAGCAACCTATACGGCGTGGGATATGCAACAGTTAGTAGCTTCAGTTTGGAAACAAGATCAGCCAATACCATATTGGTGCAACTTCCATTATCCATAATAAGAGTACACATCTGATCATTCACTTTACAAGTGGTATGAAACAAATTCTCTCTCTACTCCTCATCTTGTGAGGGTTCTATACTCAGTGTACATTGGACAACCATGAGTAACTAGTTTAAGTCCTCGGGAAACACGTCCTCCTCAATTGGTTCTTTTTCGGCTGGAACGTCCTCCTCCCTGGGCTTCTCGTCTGTATTCTCTACTTCTAACTTTGAGATATCTCCCTTAATGACCATCATTCGTTAGTTTGGGTATTGAGCAGCCATATGTCCGAACCTTGCACTGGTTAGTCTTCCTACCAAACCCTTGCCCCTTCTCATACGTTTGAGTCAATACTACACCTTCAGGTCAATCTTTCTGCTCAGCTCTTATGTCAATCTTTCTGCTCAACTCTTACATCAATCTTTCTACTTAGCTCTATACTCAACCGAGCTTGGTGACTTACTTGACCAGGTCGACTAGTTAGCATTTTGGTCGTTACTTTGCTCCTTCTTTGCCTCTCTACTTGCTAGACAATCCTAATAGCTTTATCTATCGTGTCTAATTGTTGGAGCTCTATAATGTCTCTAATGTCTCCTCTCAATCCGGTAACAAATCTTAAGACTATTCGAGCTAATGGTTCTTCCACTCCATAATGCATCATAAGCATTTGAAATTCTTGAACATACTCGTCAACAATTCGGCTTCTTAGTCTCTGCGTCTGAAGCCGAATGAAAGTATCTTGGAGGTATGTTTTCAGTAGAATATGTTTCTGAGCACTCTCTTCATCTCAGGCCAAGTGTTAATCTCTCAACACCCTTCTCTTCTTTTCATGGCCTGAAAATTGTTCCATCACATAGTGGCATATTCAAATAATTCAACAGCAGTAGTCCTCACTTTCTCATAATCCTTATATTGATAGTAATCAAACACATAATCCACCTTCTCTTCCCAATCTAGATACTTATCAGCAGTCCTAGATCCATTGAAACTCAGAATCCGAAGTTTCATATGGTCAGATGCTTTGTAAACTCATATACGCTTCTCTTCAAAATACTCTTCTTCCTCCTCATCAAGCTCTCTTAGGTTTATCATTCACCTTACTCGTTCGTCAACTCCTTCACCTTGAGCTGCGTTTTGACCTCTAATAGGTTGAGCAGCTTGTGGAGTGTGATGTGGGACTTTAGTGGGTCGACAGGACAACATATGAACAGCTTAGGTCAATCTATTAAGAGGTTAGCTACCTCATCAAGTCTCTCGTTAATGCTTTTGGGAGTTTCCTGAGATTATCGTTTATGACAACTCTACTGTCATCACTAGTATTAACATTCATTCTTAGGTCTATCATTTTTCTTCACAGATTCAAAATTCAAACAAACACTTGAGAAAGTGAACAGCTAATAACACAGTAGTCAAATGAATAAAATAACTGACTCTGTTTCACATACGCAAAACAGAACTTCAAGAAGAATTAACTATAGTTCATACAAAACTTCTACTCCGATATCAAAATATTGCGAACCGTGACCGAGAATAGATAAGGCCGGTTACTGAATAAGTCCAAGCTTGCAGAAAACTTGAAAAAGGGTTAACGGAGAAAGGTATGAAAGGGTGACAGTAAAGAATGAAAACAATAAGTAAAAACCCATGAACAGTTCCAGAGGATATGACGTACCAATGGAACTTCTAAGGATTCACAGCACAATTCGATATGACGCACGAATTGGTCCAATGAGGTTACTTGCCGCCTCACCTTATTTAAGGGAAAAGATAAGAGTGATGCTGAGAATAAACAAACAATGTTTACGCAAGGAAGAGAGTACTCAAGTGTATTGAAGGTAATCTAATAAATTATAACTACAAGTATAAGGGTATTTATACCAGCAAGTAAGAGCAACTTACCAAAAGGGAAATGACAAAAAAGACATTTCCTAAAGAAGCAATATATACGATACAAAATGGGTAAAAATGAATATATAAGGAAAACAAGTATTGGTACTATAGATTCTACATATGATACTATATACGTAGTGATACTGCATTGGCAAGGTTATTAGGAGATACGAATTGAAAAAGTACATATAGATGGGCTTATCCAAGTAAGGATGGCTGAGTCAGTCCAAATTCTCTATCTTTCGTCTTCTCGGTAAGGATGATGTTGAGTAATTGGTAGGCTCGGCGCTAGAGAGTAATCATCAACTCAGCATACCATAGAATAATGGGTAGTCATACGACACCACATTAAAGGGACTCGATAAGGAAGTACTCGGCCTCGACAGGATTTGGTTGGAGCAAAAGGATTTATCGTGCCAGCCCCTCTAATTCTCGGGCTCAACTACGAATCAGAGGTCCGGTAGCTTAATTCCCATCAATCTCTATCCAGCCCTTTAAGTCTGCATCATGCAATACTCATGAGGTGTCCGAATAAGTAGGAATCTCTCTAATCCTGCTAAACTATCAAATCACGTGATCTGCATAATAAAACTACACAATGTGAAAGCTTATAAGCAGGATCAGTACTACCCAAATATCACTCCTGTCTCGATAATACATAGGGAGCTTGGAATGTCCTCTTGTGTGTAAGGGATTCAAACCACCTAAAAACACATTTGATGGACTAGATTTTCTTTTCAGACTCTACAACTACAAAGTTATGATGGATCAAAATATGATACATCTTCATAGCCATGACCAAATAGTCTTTTTTCTGAAACCACTTAGTTACCTTGATTTCATCGCTAAAGCTTTACTCACCACCATTCATGCTCTCCTCGAACAATACAAGTATATTACACACACTTGCCATGTGCAATGGTACGGTATCTGAACTTCTAACTACATCCATATCTAAAGTCAACCTATGCCTCCAATCGTTTCTCCTGCTCTACTCTTGAGCTTCTTCTATAAACTGAAGCTACCCTTCGCTTCCATAATGTCATCATTAGAATCTTCAACACTATCCTCACAAGCTTATTCATTCTCTACACTTGTATCCTTATTGGATTCGCTTGTGATGAAAATGTTAGCTTAACGAGGCATGCGACTGTTGCTTAGTTTTTCAGTAAGTCAAACCAATTGAGATTCATGAACTTGGGTTTCAACTTAATACCAAACATTACTCTTGTATCCTCATAAACCATACTTAGGTATTGTAGGGATGTTGATTTCACGAACTTTAACATTCATCTTTGCTAAACCACTAACTCTACCATGTCATTGGGAGGATGCCAATAGTTATTGGACATCATAGTCGTTGTTTATAAGCACAGCACAGAACAAATCCCTTCTAACTCCTACAAGAGGATACTTGTGGATCAACTCAACCTAGTAAGTCGTCATGTCAACTTGAAGATGATTGCATATTAAACCTACCAATTGATCTTAAATGGTACTAATTGGAACACTGACTACTGTTATAGGGTGTCTGTCGTAGCACACCCCATCCTTCCCTTCTATAATGTTTCATTTGGTATAATAAACTACCCTTACATTATCCATTCTTCCCCTATTTGCTACAAAAACTTCACAAAATGCACAACGCCAATAAAAACCATGTGTTCTATTTTAAAAAAACGTACTCATGGATAACAGTAACACAACAATTACATTGTAATTTAAATGCACATGCCCATAACAAAAGTTTTACTACTTAGCATTACAACACCTTATATAACGGTTGAATCGACATTTAAATTAAATAAAATGAAAAATTGAAATAATTTAAGTTTTGCTACATTGCACGTTACATTACACATTCATACACTAACGGTCTATTTATTTCACCGTATAGAATAAACACGTAATAGAATTGGGATTCATTATTAATTGAATAAGGTTATAATTGGTATTACATTGTTTTCATGGAAAAAAAATACACATAATAAACATTGAATATAATCAAAATGACTATTTTACCCTCGTTTTTAAATCATCTTTCTAACCTTAACCTACAATTATCTTCCTCTTCTTCTCACATAAATTTGTTAATCCAAGTCACCTAAATAAGGTATATTCCTCCTCTCTTTAATACTAACACCAATATTACCTTGGTTTTAAAATCAACACAAATCTCCTTGTTTTAAGGCGTCTAGCTCCTAAAGCTTTAAGAGGCACTGACTTTTGAACCCACACCACATTTGCAAAACTTCACTCGTATTGGTTAGTTCAACAATAGTATAGTTATAGACCTGATATTGATTATGTGTCCAACACAATGTTTTCAAGGATAATAAAGAAGATACATGTAAAATCTACAAAGTATAAAGTGTAAGTTGGTTCCAAGGTGCCATATGATAGGTTTAGGATACACAAATTTAAAAACCCATACCTATAGTGTAAGATATAGGTAGTATCGAGCCCCAAAGCAGTAAAGTCGTAACAGTCTTATCGTATAAAGTATTCTAGAATAGAAGCCGACATTACAACTGTTATCTTAAACTTGATTTACATAAGGTATCAACGACTAACCTACTTTAAAGTAAATAGTTCATAAATTAAACTTATTAATTACCTACGAAAATATGAAAAATTACTTACTAAGATTTAAATAATCCGAGTACCGTTTACAAAATTTAGGAACCTAATCTTACTTTAATTAAGAAATACATTGATATTAAAAGATTTAAAGTTAAGACTCAAACTTCAAGAGTATAACCGATCTGTAGTTCTATATCTCCACTACCTAGGATTTAACGATAGCTAGCTTCAGGATAGTTATAATGCCATTTCTAAGCTAACACCTGCAATAATATCTATAGGAATATGAATAACTAACTACTTAGTAAGTTAGGACGAAGACCTAAAACTATACATTAAACAAAAAAAAGATAATCAACCAAATTAGTTAGATGCAATGCATGTAGTAAGTAAATATCATTGCATGACGATATCTGATCCATCGTGAGATTAGAGAAATTACACCCCCTCGAATCCAAGTTGAGGAGTTTAGCACATATCTCAATAGCTTAGGACCAAACCTAGGCTTATGTAGTAGAGATACCACTTCTTCTATGATTACTTTCGAACCATTGATTTCACCCTTACCACAACCTCCTATCTGGTCACTTAATTTAACTAAGGATGAAAAAAAGACCAATCATACCATATAGTGTTATCTTCTTGGAAGGGATTGGTATTTAACAGGAGAATCCTAAATGTTTCTCCCAATGGGTTACTATGTAAGTCCATTTTAGATTTACAAGTCATATATTTGTTTAGATCTAGTTTAAGGTATTTAAGCATTTCATACAAATCACACAGCTTTTAATCCAGACATCAAACTAGAATCATATAATCAAATCCAAAAACACGTACACATAAGTATTTACACAATCATCTACTCTAACAAACACAATCAAGTATAATCCCAAGCCTCCGAATACTGTAAAACAATACTTCAAAATATAGTAAAGTATCGATCTCAACTTACTTGGACTTCCTGTTTACTCACTCAAGATGCGACTCACACAAGCCGTTGTCGATAATCCCTATAATAAAAAGATTGTTTTATTTTTCATATAACTACTATAGATAAGATAGGTTTTATTCTGTAATTTAAATTATGATTATTTTTAATTTATGATCTTATTGTGTTTATTGATTTAAGTCTAAGTCTCTTATAATTATTCCTATTTTAAGGTAGCTTTTGTTTCAACTTCTTATTTGTAGTTTTATTCACAAGCCTTAAATTGACCATTAATCCATCCTTTGAGTTTTATTCAACCATGTTACAGGTATAAAAGTTTCTGAATTATACACTAATTATATTCCTATTCACTCTATACACTTAAATGAATATAGTGTTTGATTAGTTTTCATTTAACTTCCCAGTTTGCTAGTTCTTCCCTAGGTTCTGACTTAGTTTCTAATTCGACTTCTAACTATGGTCTTATTATGTAAATCTTAGGAATTCCTTTTGAATCAATATAAAAAATTAATCCAACTATATTTAGGTATTATAAATCTCCTATTTAGCTCTTAACAAATATTTTGGTCAGTACAGTATACTATATTCCTTATTTAACTATTGAATTTACTCTCGATATGAGAAAAAATTATATTTTTCATATAATTATCTAAATTTATATTTTATATCAGATTTATTATTATTATTATTATTATTATTATTATTATTATTATTATTATTATTATTATTATTATTATTATTATTATTATTATTATTATTATTATTATTATTATTATTACCTATGATTTTCTACTCATTAATTTCCTATATATAGACATATTATGTGTTATTACATAATTCACACCTAAATCACTTATCTAACATTTCTAATACTATAAATATCATCTTTAATCACCCAATAATATATCAAAATATCTAATTATTCCTTAGATCAGAATTTATACCTATTTAATCATCAAATCACAAAATTAGCTTAATTATATACTTTTACCCATTATTCATTTATTATTATTACCTAATATGCATAATATACATAATTAAAATTCCAAACTCTACAAATACCATCATACATCAACAAATTGCATCTCAAGACTCCTAATTACATGCTAAATATGCTAAATCAGTATTTTCATCAATCTTTCATTAAATTACTAAATTAAGACCAAAATCACTATTTTATGTATCATTTTGAGACCTAAAAATTGTCTAAAATTTTCAAAAATAAATTTAAGAAAAATCTCTTTATAGCACGTTTTAAATATTCTAAATAGTCTACACAAAAATTTTGAGCTCAAAATTACACCATTAAGGTTATTTATTTCGATATTGAAAACTAATTCAAGTTTAATAATTTCCTAAGAGCAGTATATCCTAAGTCCTAATTTTATTAAATTGATATTTTTTTTTCCTAAATCTACATATAAAAATATTCTAGAATACCAAATTTCATAAATTTTCATACATATTTTATATTTTTACTAAATTAAAAAATTTTCTGAACAAAAATCAGAATTCACAATTGAAGGACATGCAACCACTAGTAGTAGCTCCACCTTTGTCAGCACCACCAAGTGGTGGATTTACTGTCAAGTGTTGGTAGCAACCTTCCCTCTTCAGGTGGTTGTCGAGTTTAGGTTTTTCTTATATGCCCTAATTGCACTATAATTTGTTAATTTTCCTAAAAATATTCTTTCCTCTCTTCGTATTTTTTTCTATACTCTAAACTGACCAAAACGATTTTTGGTAAGTGTTCTCTCAATTTATAGTAGTATTTAGGGGTATTCTTGGTTTATTTGTTGCCAATTGTCCCCCTTTCTTTTCCTTTTTCACTTTCTATTTGACAATTTTCTTTTTATTAAATTTCCATCTTCCATTCCCAACCTTCCACACCCGAAATTTATAAATTTCTACATCTTGCACAATTTTCCTTCATTTTTATTAATTTTTCATAATTAATTTTATTATTATTTTAAATAATTTTGAGTATTTTTACCTATACATAAATACATTTATAGTACACATAAATACTCTTAAATATTATTTAAATTATTTTATAATTTTTAGTGTACATATAATTTATTTCTATCGTTTCGTTAATTATTAGAACTCATTTTACGTATTTTTGATAAATAATGTGTAATATACATATAATTTAATATTATAATATGTTATTATTTATTTTCTTAAATCTAAACACACGGAATCACTTTTATTAATATTCATAGTTTCATCATAAAATTTGAACTCAATTGAACAACTTAATCAACCACACTAAATTTTATGAACCAAACCTTGAACACCTAATTGTAAGGCCTTATAAGTTATCTACCTTATATTTGCATATCCCCATTTTACTTAAATATAAAGGGTTTTGTGGTAATTGAATTGTTATTAATAATTTTTAAGGGGGTATGGAGTCAAATAAACAAATAAGGCTTGATAAAATAGAAGATATAAAAATATATCATTAAAAATCAAATGACATATGTTACAATTTTAAAAATATTATCTAAAAACTCTTATTTTAAATACATTTCACATGATGATTTTATAGTATTTTCCTTACATCTTTGTTTTTTTTTTAAGATAATAATTAATTGAGTAAAATTTGATTTCAAGAATACATTCTCGGATTAAAAACGAAGAAAAGGAATCACGTTTCACTCAATTTAAAGTCCAAATGAATGAGTTATGAAGTTATACAAACAATAGGAGAAAGTGGCAATTTTTTGTCAAAAAGTTACACAATCTAGAACACAACTATGTCTTCAAGCTGTATCCATGTAAGATAATTTTTTTACCAAAGTTGGTAAGTTACATAACCTAAGGACACAACTATGTCCTAAGCTGTATCTAGTGAGAAAAAAAAAAAAGAAACTTCATAATATATTATATAAGGATTTATGAGGGTTTTACACATAACTTTTGACATTCAAAAAGAGAAGAAACTTGAAGAGGAGGAAAAAAAAGGTGGAAGCAACACCCAACTTCAAGATTGAAAAGATTTTTTATCAACAAAAGGGATTTTTCATGTTTTATTTCTTGATTTTATTATAATTCGTTTTTAATTTCATCATGATAGCTTAAAATTATAGTATTTAGGATTATGGAACCTAAAGTTTTATGTGACTATTAGATTTATTGATAATTTTCAATAAAGTTTCTATATTTCTTGATTCAATTATGTGTTTTAATTGCTAATTGATATTTATAGGGTATTAATCTAAAATGTTATGTATGATGATTGAGAAATCATATGAATAATGGGATCTTGACATAATTGAAGAGAATTGCATGTGTACTTAGAGATAAAATACATGCTTTTTCCGGAAAGTTGTTCTTTTATGTGAGAATTCATTATACATTAATGTGATTCTAAATTATATTACTAAGTAAAGAGATTCTAGTAAATAATTTAGGATTAGAGTTAATATGCTTGAGAAAGGTATTAACTTTAGTTGTCATTTCTTCAGGTCAAGAATAATAGAGATGGAATTAGATATGTTTTTTAGCAGTCACATGTTAAACACTAGGGGAAACGATTCCTAAATAAGTTATTTGCCTTCTTGAAGTCATTCTTAATTTTATCGCTTCCTAAATTGCTTAGTCAAGTCTCATAATTAGATTAGTTTATTAATTTCTGTATTTTTAATTCATTTATTCCATTACAATTTTCCGATTACATAATAGAGTTAAGGTTAGTATTAGTACTCGAGGTCTCTGAGAGATCGACTTGAACTCATCCGCTATATTAAAACTAATAGGTGCACTTACCTTGTATCATTATCAAATATATATTCTGAAATCATTTGGCTTAACAAAAATTATATAAAGAAGTGCTTATGGCTAAAGATAATGTAGCTTCATCCATTCTTCCTAAAGACCAAAGTGGTTAAGAAAAAAAAAACAAAAGAATGGAACGATAAAACATGTGGAGTTACATTGGGAAGCAAAATTTGTAGAATTGGACTTTCTACATTTCGATTAAAACTCTTCATCCATTTTAGAAGCCCTATACATCAAACTAAATCAAATCGAAGTCAAATCAAATTGGACCAAACTATAAAATAGGAATTTTTTATATTTCATTTCAATTCGCGATTCGGTTAGAAGAGAGTTTAAATGGCTTAGGTTTAGTTTAAAAAGGTTAAACCAAACCACATATTACTAAAAAGAAAAAAAAGTAAGCAACATTTTTAGTTTAAAACCTATAACATTTTAGTATTTATTTAGCTTTTGCTTTTTGTTTTTCATCTCTCTTAATCTCCATATAATTTATTCATTTTTTCCATTGCCATCTCTTACCTCCAATGGACCTGTGCATCTCCACTATGACTTAAGATGTAATAACATTTTAACATATATTATTGGCTTTAATACTTACCACAATTCTGACATGAACATTTAGTTGAAAATGATGATGATTATTAATATTATCATCAAGAATTAAATACTTAGTTGCACCCTTAGTGGTCCATTAGCTACTAATGGTGGTGAACCTATAAAAACGCCTTCGTATCGTAGCCAATGAAAGTCCTCCGATACTTAAGTTAGGGAGAAGAATATAAGGAATTGAATTAATGAGAATGCAAGCAAAGACAAATTGAGCTAAAAGAGAATGCAAGCAAAGACAAATTAAGGGAAGTCTCGGAATTGAATCTATTTACTTGGAGTTTTACCTCTAATTAATAAGAAAGGAAGTTAACATGTTTAGCCATGTAGGGCATAAACATTGGCCTGGGCACAATCTAAAGTGAAGATGTTGTCAGTAAGAGAAAGGACACGCACCTTTTTGTCGATTAATAAATCTCGAGAAGAGAGCTTATCACATCGGAGTGAGTAGCTGCTATAGCTTGACGACTAGATCCCTAAGTTGTATGTTAGGACTTCATAGAGCATCTAATAAAGAGAGAGATGCAGAAGAAGGAAAACTTGGCTCCGTTAAGTAATGCACCGTACAAAGGGTATCTTAGACAAGGGGTTGGATCTCATCCTAGTGGTCGGATGGCAAGCCATCGGATTATGGTAGGCTTTCTTAATGATTGAAGCTCAAATTAAGAGGGCTTAGGAGGCTCAAGATTCCCTTGAGGAACTCATGAGCTCTTTAGCTGTCTAGATCTAGAGAAAGACTTGAGAGATGGTAAGTGTTTTGAGGATATTTGGACTCTCACTCATATCTTGTTATTGTGAGCAACGTCAATATATCAGTTTAAGATAGTTTGTATACATAGCAAAGAAATCATTTAGTAAAGATGAAAGATATACTTAGGATTATTGATTTGGGTCTAATAATAGACTTTGACTCTTTAGAGCCTCAAGTGAAAAGATGAGTATCATTGGATCGATTCAATCAAACCATTTTAAATGTTGTTAGCTTGGACTCAGCTTGAGCCATTATAATACCTACACGCAATTATATCGACTGGACGTTTACAAACTTCAGTAAATGTCCTTCAAATTAAAACGAATGACTATATGACGGCGGAAGTGGAACCCACTGCTTCCTGTGATAGGAGGCCATTCCCGTGAAAGTTTTTCAAACCACAGCAAGGTACTACGAAATAGCTAGAAAGATCAAAGACAGGTTGTGCGGCCAACTTGAAAGATAACAAAGGATTGATAGAGTCATTATTTAATATTGAAGCTGCGAACCGAAGGTTTTGAATCATTTTTATGTTAAAAAAAAAAAAAAAAAAAAAAAAAACCGAGCCATCCTTCTATATTTAAAAAATTATGAAGTGAACTGAACCATAAGAAGTAAAACGAAAATAAAAATTGCTTTTCAAACAAATAAGATACGAAAATCTGAATGTCCAAAATGAGGAATTTATTGGTTCATGTAATAAATTAGAAATAAATAAATAAATTTTGTCCTAACTAAAATTCTACCAAAATATGTAACCGATTTCACGTCGTCTTGTTCTCATCGTGAATTTCGAGATCTTAAATCACCTAAAATAAAAGCTTCAATATTGGAGAGGCATATCAGCAGTTCTGATTTTTGCCACATATTTGTCTGAAAGACCAAAAAAATAAAATAAAAACGGATGTTATTAAAATTCAAAATGTGAGATTCATAATTCCAACTACGGAACTTAAACGAGACCGAACTATTCTTTTTCCTCCAAATAAGGTTAAGACTCAGACTTAGAAAATAAATAAATGTAAATATTAAATTGGGGTTGATTTAAAAGGGATGTACCGTAACAAACAAAACCGCTGCTCCGTTAAAGCAAAACTATTGTTTTCTCGTTGCCGTCCCTCCGTTTCTATTGCATTTGCCGCTGAGGAGGATGAGCATGGGAAGAGAGGATTTGCATGGCCGTATGGTTTGTTTTCCATTCCAGTTTTACTTTACCCATTAGCTTTAGCCAGGTTAAATAACCCCACGTTAATTAGTAAAGTTTGTGGAACCATATCAAGAGGAAAAAATGTTGCCACTAAACAAAGAATAAAAGAAAGCTTTAACTTAACTACATTTGACTTTCGAGATAACTAACTATTTTGCGAGCTCTCTATTTGTGTGTTCAACACACCCAACCCTCCCTCAGCCACAGGAGAAATGTATCACTACTGTTACATTTACAAAATATCTGGTGTCCCACCAGACTCAATGGCCTTCATCCTGAGCACCGTCCACCGGGGATACAACAGCCTTTCCCTTACAATCATGTGATCCTGTTGAAGCATCGGAACCGTCTGGCCTCTCCAGAGGCTGGAGTTGTTTCTGTAATGCCTGTAGAGTAAGAGTCAAGACTCGGGTCTGAGTGAACCCCCGGTAAAACAAACTAAAATAAGGAATTCAGAAATTTCTTTCCTGACATTACCCTACAAGTATTGGGTTAATCACCAGATTTTTTCTAGATATGATCTAGAAGAGTAAAAAATAAATAAATAAATAAATAAAACTGGACATCACATTAGAATTGCAAAGGAAACACGTTTCACTCCCTAAGATAATACCGTCATTAAAAATGGAGTCCATTTTTATGTGGGTTCAAAATCAACCGTATCCTGCACACACTGGTGGGTCAATGGACCACCCAGAACACATAATCACCAGTTGCAGTAAGTTTGTAAACTGACCACTACTTATAGAAATAAGCAAATTCACCAAGATTAGTCTTATCAGACGTTGAAGATGTGAACTGATGATAATGTGACTAGAATCCTTAGCTGACTTTATATTCCATTGCGAAGAAAATGAGCTGGAACGAACCAAGAGCAGATCCACAATTCAGTTTTGTATAGTCAGTAGACTACATGCTTAAACGACACACACAAAGTTATCCAGCCATTTACGTGTTCAAACAATTTGTTAATCAATGGCCTCACTGAATACCGTTGTATTTGATCAAGAAAATTTGAAAAATGAAAATTAAGACTTCAGCAAAAGCACTGATCTTCCTGACAAACAAGGAATAATGATTCAATACTTGTATTAATCAATCAGAATATGGTTTTGCCTTGCCAAAGCAAAAGGAAGATATTTATACCCTAAGCCAAAAAATAAATTGCTAAAAGATTACAAATCTTTTGGTTGTTACATATCGTTATAAACGATCTTTGCATCAGGTTTGAAGCTAGAGTTACCCTATCAGTCCTTTAAGCCATATGTGAGATATCATTATAGAAAAGCTGGAATTCCACCTTATGTCAAGACCTACAGGCTAAGGGACAGCCAAGCTTGAAGAATTTCCAAAGGAGCAGTGTTACCACAAACAATCACAAATACAGACCAGGTAGTTAATGCCCAAGTTTTCTTTCCTTGGGTTCCAATCTTGACTAGGCCTTTATAGCCCTGGCCTGTAAATGGACACGGAGAAAGAAAGGCAAGCTTCATAATTACTTATGAAGCATTCCTGAAGACAGTCGAAAAGATTTTTCTATTATATTAACCAAAATACAATGCCGGTAGCAATAGGCTTTAAATCCAATAGATTGACCCATTAGCTAGCCTAGGTAGCTAATTTTGGTTTTGACACCACATATCATATGATTTAATTCCATAAGCCACTCCATTATGATTTAAAGTTCAAGAACTTTGTCTCTAACACAAGTGTCAAAGATTGTACCTCAATCTGCTGTTGAAGAACCCTCTTCTGAGCTTCGAATGGAGACTGAGATAATTCGTGCCCACAGCCAGGGTATGCAAAAGGGACAAAAGCACCTTGTGCAAGTTGAGGAAGAGACATATCAGAAAGACCCCCACCCAAAGGAAACTGTTGCGTATGCCTGATAGAAGGTTGGTCTCCATTGGAAGATTCAGGCAAATGACCATGGACCTGAGGATGAAATGCATACCCGGGAGACCTGCAAAAAGGAAATAAGACCACAATCTCTTCATTCATGTATCCTTACTTTTATTGGAGTTTATGCTGACAAGAAAATGTCACTCTTCATTTGTGATTTCTAATTTCACTAGCATTCAGGTATAGAATGGTCACATGTAAGATAGAACACCCAGGGAACCAGGTGCCTTTTAGCTCGCATTTAATCTGAGAAAATTCATTTGGAGGCTAATTCATAAAAGAAACCCCTAAGGCTATGATAAAACAGTAGTTCAGGCAATTCCATGGATACTATGATGATAAATTAGCGAAAAATAAAGCACATACCATACTATTGTATTTGCAGAAGGATAAACAAAAGATTTCTCATATATAGATGCAGCTGCAGCAGCAGCTTGAAGTCTAGCTTGATGCCCACTGAGACTACTCCCTGCTGCCTCAGCTGAGCCATGAGAGTCCGTATTTGTGCTACCGGATCCTGCGGTTCCAACAAGGTTCAACCATCCATCAAAATAAATAAACATGGGAACCAAATTTCATCCCCCAAAATTAATGTGTTCCTATGTGAAAGGAACTAAGAGATATTGATAGAATAATGAGTATAATAGTATTGTAATGTAAAGAGCAAAATAGTAAATACATACTTTAGCAGTATATAAATACATAGCAGGAAGTGAGAGAGAGTTAGTTAGTGAATTTGTTAGAATCGTGTGCTTAGGAAGATTGATGGTTTGGTAGTCTCACTCTAATTGTAAAAGTTCTTTGCTTTACAATTGATATTGAGTGTTTTGAGATTTATCAAGTGATCTTCTACTCTCTATTGTGCAATTTTCTATCAAATAACAAAAGACTAAACCCACGGATTGTATCACTATGACTATCGGTTCAATAAAGGAGCCGATAAGAGATTATGACACTAATAATGAACTGCAAGTTCAATCTATGAAGAGTTGTGAAAGGCTACATCATCACTGATATAAATACCTTGCTGGGAACCTGATTGTTGCCCATGTTGTGCTCCACCAGCAGTTCCTCCATTTTCAGGGGGAACAACAAGGGCCCTACAGGTAGGACACGTATGCTGCCGCTCTAACCATGATCGTAGGCAATGCACATGGAAAAGATGTCCACAGATTAGTTTCTTTGCCGTTGTCATCTCTTCCCGACATATAATACATGTGGCGTCGCTTCTGCATATCCATAGTAAAAAATTGAAAACTTCAGCATCCAGTAATATAGAAAGCAGCTTTTAAAGGTAAGATATTTACACAGTAAGCTCTTCAGGTGTTGCATCAGGAAATCGGTCATTCATATTTGAAGTGATCTTCCGGTACCGAATATAATCTGCAACACGAATTTTGAAGTTTCTAAATGTCTCGTACAACTCCCGGATCAAGTGAAGAGGGACACCATAATTCCTATCAAAACCAAATCCCAGTTAGTCCACAGGTAGGAGTCAGGACTTGGGAGGTACAAAGAACAAACCTAAATTATGCAAAAGAGAAATTAAGCATATTATGCAATCTCATCCAATTGTGAATGAAGAAGTACAAACTTTTTATTGTATTAAGCACAGGATTTGATTTGCAACAGCATCAGAAGCCTTACTGAGTTGACAATTGCATCATAGTACACTCATATGCATGCACACACATAAACATGCATGCATGTCTGTATGTTTGTATGCATGTATATACATTCGTACATATGTATGCATGTATGTGCGTATATGAATGCACAAGAAGGGGATTTTACATAGTCGGTATATAGGTTCTTCCCGAACCTTAGTGCAATGATCACATCAAATTTCAGAAGAAATTTCTGGCATGTTATAAAAACATGAAACTGAGAAAAGAATAGTAGAGCACCCATCTGGGTACCTCACCTCCTTTAAGTATTTCCTTCCTCCTACAGGCAGATAGTTAGCAACCAATGGCCATAAGGACAAATGGTCGGAACCATTTCTTAGTCCATGCAGTTAATTTCTAAAATGATTGCATCCCAAGCATATTAGGTTCTCCAGTGGACTTAAAGATAACGTATTCCAAATAAGCAAAGTATCTTCTACTCTTTACTGTAGTCCATTCACAAAACAGAAATGCATAGGTAGGCTAAAGAGGAAGAAAAATCTGAAAAAGAAAAGTGATACTTACATGAATATGACTAGGAAGAAGCAGAGATACATGGAGAGGTGCAGCAAGTCACGGATAAGCTCCAAGTAAAAGGTATAAACAGCTTTTCTTTCCCATTGGCCTTCCATGAGCATGTCGCTTACATAGAAAACATATTTGACAAATGTAGAAACTGTGGTTGTTGCCAGTATCATATACCTGAGAGGTGCAAAAAGTGTATAAGACTGAACTGCAATCAAGGTAAAAAAGCAATCGCATAAGATGTATGAAGAGGAGAGAGAGAGACTCACTCAAAAGCAAAGAAGAGGGAGACAGAAGCCTGGCGTGTCTGTAGGAGGTACTTAACGGAAGAGTAGAGGAATAGGGAGTCAACGAGGAGGAGGAATCCCATGAAGGAAACGATCCTGAGGTGGGACAAGAGGGGGACAGAAGGGGTGGTTTCGATATACTCAACCCTCTTCTGAGATAACCAGTGCAAAGCCTTGATGAGGAGGAGAGCGGTGACCATAGCGAGGAAGCTGACGGAGAAGTCCTGCCTGAAAATGGTAATGGCGAAGAGGATCTCCATGACCTCTCTCCAGGACTGGTCGTTGAGGCGCTCCACCTCGGCTTCGCGGAGAGTACCAAGGAAGAGCCGCTTAGTGAGTTGCCAGAGGATGCACATGAAGACCAGACCCATGTTTAGAAGAAGGACCAAACTTATCTTGGAGGTGGATAGATGCACCATGGCCGGATAGAACTGCCCTCTACTGCTAAATGCATGGTATAACACTGCTACAGTCGCTATTAAACTCAGCCCTGCGTATGTCTGAAGCCGAATCATCTTATTCTTTGCCCCAGCCCCTGCTCGTTTTATTATTAATTAGTTAATTCGTACAGATCAAGATCCACCCCAATTTCACTTGAAAATATTCCAACTTTACCACAAAAAATAAAATAACATAAGCCATTCTAGGGTTCTTGGAAAAGAGTGATCTGATAGTTAATTAATGTGCGAAAAAATCGAAAAGACAGATAGAGAGAGAGAGAAGAGAGACTAACCTTGTAATCTTTCGATGGCGTGGAACGGACTGGACGAACGCAATTGAGTAATTGTATTGATTGTGCACGTATGGATGGCTGTTGATTTGAGTTTTGTGGAAAAATTTTGGGAAGGGGCTTCAGGGGAGAGGATGACGGAGATTGGAGAACAGACTCCGGCGAAGAGGAAGGGATTTATTGACGAACGGGCTTTATTATTAATTCGATACAGAAGCTGCGTCACCTTAATCAACTTCTTCCAATAGCTACCCGCCACATGTTACCACCTATTTTCTAGTCACGTTTACTGAAATTTTATGTTCGGCAAAATATCATTTAATAAAAAAAAAAAAAAGGGTTACGAAAGGAAGTGATACCTGTTAATGAACACTTTCAATGATGGTTAAAGTCGTCGATTAGTTGGTATAATAATCTCATGCAATATTTTCAAAGTTAAATGTATCAAAATCATTTAGGAATCATACTATTAAAATCATTAAATTACTAGTATTGTGAAGTAATAATTAATTTATATACACTCAATCAAATCACTGCCTACAACTCGTTGGTTTTTTATCCTTAAATCATTTATTTATAATCATTAAATTAGAAGTATTGCTCAAAAATGAATCAAATGAGAAGATTCGATTTCTCTTGTAATACCTTATAGCCCACGGCAGTAACTTAACCATTGATATCTAATAAATCTTTCTCACCCCATTTTTTTATTGATTTTTTATTCTCAAAATTGAATATTTTTTCATTGCATGAGAATCCACTTACTCACCCCTCACTTTAAGCAAACATGAGATAACAAGTGCAATCTTTAACTAAGATTTCAAATAACTATCGCGAATTTAAGTTAATTATGCTTCGCCTTTTACTTAGAGAAAGACGAGTACTCTTGTGTCAAATATGAACGGGGCTAAGTAATCTACTTAAGTTGTAGGATATAAAAATGCATAGGTAGAAAAGCATTTCACATTAGATGAAAGCACCGACGAAAGCAATGGTGGAAGAGCCCTTTTGAGAAATTCATTATAATCATTATCATGATTTAGGTTTTATCAACTATGAAAACTTAAAAGAAATATATATATATATATATAGAAAAACAATTGGGATATATAACATTATTATTATTATTGTTATTGAAGATGAAGTATGATGTATTCTTCAATAAATTATGAATTCAAAAATTTAGATACCATTGGTAGTAGTATCAACAACAACATTGGCAATGAAGATCATGATTGCGATTAAAGAGATAGTATGCTTTTGATAATGATAAAGCTATCGATGATTAATAATTTGTTTTATTTATATATATATTTTATAATAATATAAGTTATAGTAAAATACATATCAACATTGCAATGTGTAATTTAAATTTATGCATTAACATAATGATTTATGTTTGGTAATTTATATTATAATTTATTTGCAACTAAAATTTATGTAACATAATGAATTTTAAGTTTTTAATTAAGTATTTTTACGATTCTGAAAAGTTAGTTTACATAAGTTGTTACGCCTCAAAGTCGCAGAATCGCAACAGTCCCGCCGTGTAAACCATTCTATGATAGTAACTGGCCTCACAGTACCTACCATAGACATAACCTATACAAGGCGTCGACGACTCCTCGCTTTGAAATAAACAATCCGATTAACGATTAAACTATAATTATGATAAATAGTGCAAATTTCTAATAACATGTACAATGTTATATATATAAGTCCACAGAGGTTCCTAGGAAGTTTTACATAACATAACAGTTCACTAGACTATAGAATAACTACCAATCTTTTATTCCTAATTACATGGTCATTCTAATTACATACTATACTAAGTAACTTGATCCTCACACCCCTGGCTTCCAACAGACTAACCTCTGGGTAATTGTAAGGCAGCATGGTGCTTTGAGTGTTTAGAAATCAGAACCTGCAAAAGAATCTATAAGGGTATGAGCAACTACAGCTAAGTAAGTTGAATTGGAGACTCATGAATGCATACAAGTATAAACATGGTTATCAAACAATTATTTTCATGCAATGCAACAATTAAGTGTCATCGCACAACCTTGTCCGGTCCGTTATAAAATCAGAGAAATTTCACCCGCTCCAATCCGGGTTGAAGAGTTTCCATGTTATGCAGCAGCTCACAACCAAACCTAGGCTTGTGCAATGGAGACCTCGCTCCTCCCACGACTATCTTCGAACCATTTACTTCACCCTCGCCGCGACCTCCTCTCCTGTCACTTAGTTTGACTAAGGATGAAGAAAGGACCATTTTGCAATCCTGTGCTATCCCTTTCGAAGGGGTCGGTATTTGGTTGAAGAATCCTATGATCCCCTAACGGGTTGCAATGCATGATATTTTTAGTTATTTTGGTCGACTAAGATTAAATTCCGTTTAAGGTGTTCAAACAATTTCATATTAATTCAATCAGTCACAAAATCACTCACAATACAAATTCAGCACGAATTCAGATACATCAAACACATGCGTAAACTACTTACAATCATAATCATATACAAGCCTAAGTCTCCGAGTACTACAAAACTAGTACTCTATTACAATAAGCAATAACCCAACTTACTTGGATTTGCTCGATTGCTCGATCCCTTAATCGCAAACTGATTTTGTCTCGGGGTGTCCTATAATACAAATAGGTCTTTTTAGTACTTAAAATTTACGGTTTCATATACAAAGTTATATTTTAATTCATTTTTGTTCGTGTATGCCCATTACGTCCTAATGATTCGTATACTCTATTTCGGTGTTCAAATCCTAAATGAGATTTTAAACTTTGATTTCTAAACCTGAAATATGCTCGAATCCTAATGTGAAATTAATCACATTAAGCTCGAGTGTCTAAATATCCTATTGGGTCGTAATTTGGTATTCTAAACTATTCGGTACACACTAATCCTAATTGCGGTATCAGATTTATTCCCGATGTGTGAAAATCTTACATTTTGAGACTTTTGCTTAAAATTAATGTTATTTTCAGATTTATTATTTTTATGATTTATATTATAATATTATCTAAATAACTCTATTTTTTTAGATTTGTTAATTTACAATTTCATTATTACTAAATTCTTATATTAATTACCTAATTTCCCAAATTAACCATACTTAATACTCCAAAGGCTAGGATTAGGGTTTCACTTTAGAGATTAACATCCCTAAACATCTAATTAAGATCTGAATCAGTAATTAACATCTTAATCACCTAATTAATCCCAAATCACCCAATTTTGCCATCATTTTAGGGCTAAAAATTAACTTAAAAATTTTGAAAATTAATTTTAAAAAAATGGCTTCATAGCACTGTTCTACATCATATGAGTATCCTACAGAAAAAATTTGAGCTCTAAACTACACTCCTAAGCCTATTTATTTTCAGTTCTAATCATGCTCGGTTTTGAGCAATTTGTTAAAAACCCTATAATTGCAGATTTAATTAAACTAAATCAATATTTTTTTCTAAATCTACATATAATGAAACCTCAGAATAACAAGTTTCATAATTTTCTAGGCAAAATAACTAATTTTACAAAATTATTCAAAATTGGGACATTTAAGAGACTAACCGGTCCAAAGCTTTATGGTCGTCCAAACCCGGTCCAAGGCTGTCCGCCAGCCTAGGCGGTAGGGTTAGAGTGGTATGGTGGTGGCGGCTCGATCCCAGGTGGTGGTGAGTGGTGGGTTTAGCTCACTTACCCAATCTGCACAGTTTTCCCTTTTTTTTATTTTCTGGATTTTCTCTCGATCTTTTCAGTGTTCCTATTTTTTCCAAATGCTAAACTGACCAAATGACTTTTGGAAATTTTTTCCTTATTTATAGACATTTTTTGTAATTAATATACATTAATTTAATAAAACTTTGCCCATTTTCCTTGATTTTTAGCTTTTAGGTTGTCAAATTTTTATTAGCTAATTTTTCTTTTGCAGATTTGGACCTGCCACGACCTGATCTTGATTCATCTAGGTTCCTCTGATTTTTTAATAATTAATTTATAATTTTCCTTAATTATTTACTTAGTTTTTGGCCAATTTAGGTAATTTCGCGTATTTTTATCTACACGTAAATACATGTGGGGTATATGTGAACATTCCTAATTATTATTTTGGTCATTCTAAAATTTTTAGTATACATATAATCTATCTTTAGTAATTTATTAGTTATTTCATTACACTTTTCGCATTTTCGGTAATTAATACTTATTATGCTTAAAATTTAAAAATTTTATAGTCTCCTATTTTATTACTTATTTTCTTAAATTCAAGTTTACGGAGTCAGTTTTACTAATATTCCTCTCAATAGTTTATAATTTGGGTTTGATCGGATCCTTTAATCGATCGCCCTAAATCTTGGGTTCTAAGTTCAATCGTACGGTTACTTGGCTTGGCTTGGCTTGGCTTGGTTTAGCTTAGCTTTAGGGCTTACATAAATCTTATTTGGTGATTGACAACCTTTGAATCTTCCTCATTAATCCTCTCTCCTTTACTAAAAGATTAAAAAAGTTACAATTTTCGACACAATAAAATATGCCATGCCATCAACCATGAGGATCTAAAGAAGTCACGTTTCTTATATGGACCCCATAAAATCCCTTGGAAAGAGCTTCTTACAAAGGACTTTGTCCTCACTAATATCTTCGGGGCATGTGGAAAAATGCTTAAATGAATAAGATCGTTGAGAGCATGAATAGAATAAAAACTATCTCCTTTTCTATTATAGAAAATGAAGCAACTAAGGCTAATTAGAGAAATATCCTTTAATAGTGAAAGTTCTTAAACCCTACATTAGCTCAAAACTAATGTAAAGTGAGATGAACAAGTTATATAGTAGACTATCATCATGTAATCCAGTCCATGTCAGGTTAACCTTCTAAATAGTATCTTTTAATAACAAAGAAGATATGTCATTGTTTGTGGATGTATATTGTACTACCATTAAGAAATGGCTGCCCAACTACAAAGCATCCAAGGCGACTATGGTTGTTAGGGTTTGCATTAGTCATAATGCATTAATGCGATCGATGCATCTATTGAGGAAATAATAAGACTGAGCTTGATGTAACCATTTAATAGAAGAAGATAATATCTAAAAAATTGGTGCAAAAGGATAAGGAAATTGGCAATCATAATGAAGAGAAGTATTATGAGTGGATTAAAGTTAGAACGAAAACATAACCATTTTGGCCAGAAAAGAAAACGTAATCATGAGAGGAAAAAAAAAATCCAACACAATCCTAAGCAAATGGAAGTAAAGAGTTTGCACTTGGATTAGTCAAGGAAAAAATTAAAAATAAGTGTTAAAAACAATTAAGCCAAACCAAACATGCTTGAAAAAATTGATTTTTTTTCGAAAATGCCATTCTCATAAGAAGAACATCAATACATAAAATGCCCCTTAGAGAAATAATGCTTTGGTGAAATCCTTTTTTCTTTTTATCTTTTCACAATCACAAACAAATCCAACTATTCAAAAAGTAGAAATCATATCTCAATCAAGTAAGACGTAAGGGATTATGGAGCTTAGATTAAATATTGAGATCTTTTTTAAAGTGTTTGGCATATAGATAAACAATGACATAAAGAGTTTAATAGATATACACAGTACATTACATACATTAAAAGGTGGTAGTGAAAGTAATCGATAATAACATGGTGCATGATGTATATAGTTACTAAGAGAACAAGTGCTGGTCTTGATACAAATTGGCTCAAACTAAACTATGTCCACTAGAATCAATCTGAAGTCTAATATCAATGGTACTTTTAGGATATGTTGTAATAACCTAATGGGTGTTTTCTTGACAAAAATTACTTTTAAAGCTCTAAATTGGATTAATTCGATAATTTAGATTTGATGCAATTGTTTATGGTCATCTATTTATGTAGGCAAAAAATCTTAAAACTACAATAGAGTCAAGCTTTGAATGTCCACAAGAGTAAGAACTTAAGTAGCAAATTGCCTTGCTTGTGCCACATTTTCCTTAGACTCCTTTAGATCAAGCTTTGCAACGAAACTAATTAACCTAATATGATAAGGTAACTTGAACTCCTCCTTAAGCTCGATGATTTTTATACTGCGTTTTTCTTTATTTGATTTAAACCAAAGCATATATCCATTTAGTTTAAACCCTCGGCTAAAATTAAAAAAACCCGGTTTCTTAATTATTTTCTCTTAAAAAAAAAGTTAAAGTAGCCAGCTGGTAAAATTGGGAAAAGATTATTAAATTAGAACCAATTAGGCGAATCGATTCTAATTTAGCCGTTAACTTATATTTTGAAAAATTAAAAAAAAATTCAGGAAACCATATTTTCTTAAGTTCGTAGCTATCCTATTAAACCAAAAATGGGTACCATTCTAATATTCTAAATTTAAATTTATTTTTCAAATCACCTATCTAAAATATAGCAATAGAAAGCACATTTATTCTATAAAAAATATATATATTTTTACAAAGGAATTTTTTTTTATATATTTTAAGTTGCTTTAAAGGTATATATGTACTCGTTAATCAAGATTAAACCATCATAGTTCATTTCAAATAATTTAGTGGGTTAGTTAATTTTAAACTTGAAAACGATCGAATTTACGTTTTAGTTATTTTATATTTTCTTTAAAAAAATTATAGGAGAAGATTCTTAATTTGACGTCGTTTTCATTTTAAAAATCCTACTAGTCTAACTTTGGAAAAGAGTTAGTTATTTTCATTTTGAGAAAAATAGTATTTCTAAGAGAGAAAACAAAATTTATTTTTATTTTTAAAAAGACAATCTTAGAAAAGAGTTTGTCATGGAAAAATTCTAAAAAAAAAAACTTAACCCTAAAAAAAATAAAAGCCTTAACAAACAATTAGTAAAATAAAATAAATAAAGAATGAGTACATACTTAGTTAGGTTAGGTTGGATCCGAATCTTCCAAAGAGGTTGAACTTGAATACCTATATATGCTAAATCCTAAATGTGATTCTAACCAATCTTTTCATCAAAATGAACGGGAAACATAATTTTTTTGTGTTTCTAATTAAATTTGGGGATGAAGGGGGGTAAGAGTGATGCCTCAAGTTATTGTGACCATTTTTGGATTGTTCGGAATTTAGAGGTGATGGTAGATAAAGAAGATGGTAGCTCTTGGTAGAGTGGCTAAGGGATTTTTGGGCACGAAGGAGTATAGTGTTTAGGGACACCACAAACACGACTTTGATGGTATTTTTCAATGTGGAAGGCTATTTATTTGTAAAGAGAGAAACTCCTCGTTTGAGAGAGAGTAAGCTTCAATTGTGCATGTTTTTGTAAGTTTTATATTGTAATCTATGCATAAAGTGAATTATGACATCCTATTTATGCCTGTAGAAGGCCAATAGTGGGATTATTTCTTTTTTAATTCTAGAATGCTCAATTTACCGGTTATGAAAAAAAAGGAAGTAGAAGATGGGGGCGCACACATGCGGGGTACATTCTATGTGCCCCTACTCGCTTGTGAAACTT
Organism: Lumnitzera racemosa; assembly: GCA_024138005.1. Lineage (NCBI taxonomy): Eukaryota > Viridiplantae > Streptophyta > Magnoliopsida > Myrtales > Combretaceae > Lumnitzera > Lumnitzera racemosa. The sequence goes on from JAMXBC010000004.1 coordinate 112,704,342, forward strand.
ATGCACTTACATAAGAAAAAAAAAAATGCAATTGCTGAGTGCCTACATGCTTAAGACTTACAAACAATTTTGAGGGCTTCAATCTTAATGCATTAATTATGTGGACCAAGTTCTTCACCTAATCCAATTTGTCTCTATTTTTTTTTCATAAAATAAAATTAAAAAATAATAAAAATAACACCACATATAGGCCCAATTCGAATTGTATGAATCATGTATGTGCTAAAAATATATATTTTTTTAAATACACCTAAAATTAAAGATAAAAATAAAGTAAACAATAAAATAAATAAATAAGTAATTAAATAAAAGAAAAGCCTTTTGGAATTTGTTCTAATGGCACTAAAAATTGAGACAAGAACTAAAATTTCGAGGGAAAAAATTAGGGTATGTGTCTACTTATTTTAGTGGACACCCCAATTTCTTATTGTAGTAATTGAATTATATATTCCCATCGAAAAAAGAAAGCTAGCAACATTTCTTCTATAAACCAAACATCTTACGAATAATATTAATAGCAACCAATTCCTAATAAAAATTCATCAAAATACCTACCATCATAATAAGCCGGAAAGTCGAACTCTAGTGCTTAGCAATTTTGAAATGCACATGAAGTATTTTGATAAAACACTTAGTACATATATTATAGACATATTTTATGATATACATATATAATATGTTATCATACAATATAGATAACATACAAAAGATAATATTTAATCGATAATATATAGTAGAAATTTCATCCTTTCTTATTCACTTTGATATAAGTAATATTGATGATTTCTAAAACAACACGATAAAATATGATCCTTAAATGATTTGGAACATAATCGAATTGACAAAATATAAAAATAGATTCGAAGCTTGTTATTAAAGAAATAAGGTCACAACGTATTTAACTTCATATACTTTTTAGGTAGGTTTGAATATGACACAAGGTCAATTGCATTTCAAAGTATAATAACTTTAGTAGGTAACCTTACCATCGCCCTCAATATGCTATTAGCATCAAGTTATTGCCTTATCACCGCGATCTCCAATGCTACACACAACCAACACAACTATAACCTATTGTATTTTTTTTTGTTAAAATGAAATGCATGAAACTAAAGAGCTTCTTAGAAAGAAAAAATATCTCGGTAAAATCAATACATCTATTCCAGAATGTCAATTGTATAATGTATTAAAATCAATCCTTTTTATTTAACAATTTAGTAAAATTCCTTAGTATTTAGTAACCTAAAGATTACATAAATGTTATGTGCTTAAAACCCTCTTTCACCAATTAGTGCTAACCAATTTATGACGGATGTTAGTGCTTTCTTAATACGTCAATCCTTGGGTTTCTACAATTATGAAGTAATTAAATCGCTAAAATGAGAAAGCATAATCTTTTTTATATGTATCTTAGGCACCATATCTTTGGGTTTTGTTTTTCTTTTCCCCTAGTGAAATCATATCATTCACGGATGAAACCAAAATCTTAATACATCATAGGTAACAAAACCAAAACAACAACAGCTTTAACCTAACATTAACCCCACAAATCTAACCAAATATTATCCTAAATCATATAACATCACATGATTACTTCCCAAAAGAGAACATTTTTATTAGCAGCTTCTTAGAATGATCTGCCAGGGAAAGTTCCTCATTCCGGTTTGAACCTTCCTCTTTAAGGAGATCTGTACAACATCTTATAAATAATACATTCATTAAATCTACCAATAAGATTCATACAGAATCAATCATAAGATCAACAACTTTATTAATGATCAAGTTCATAATATCACAATATCTAAGTTTACTTTATCTATTTAGATCTGGTCATCTTGCTCAACTCTAAAGTTTAGCTTCAAAATGAAGAGGTCGAGACAATCGTTTTTTAAACCCACCCCCCCCCCCCCCCCCCCCCCAAAAAAAAAAATGCATCTCCTCCTGTCTTTATAAATTCTTCCTATCGCCACACAATTCTTATCTTCACAGACCGTTGCATCACAATTGAATTTCTTTTAGTAGCCCTTCAAAGCTTACCAGTGATAACTGTGCCCTCCACTTTCCTGCATCCTCTTTCAATAAACAAGAAGCTGCCTACTAATCAATTTCTTGGATCTTTACTTAATCAATCCATTCTTAATTCACCACTGATCGTTTTATTTATTTCATCCTAAATACTCCAAATGATGAAAAAGGAAGTTCATTGCCTATGGTCTTCTCTATCATATCCCGAAACGGTAAAGTTGTAACAGTCTCACTATACAAACCATTATAGGTTAGAAGCTGACCTCACAGTCACTATCTTAGACCTAACTTATACAAGACATTTGTGATTAACTCGCTTTGCAATAAACAATTCACAAATAAAATACATTATTTACTTACAAAATATGAAAATACATACTAAGAATTAAATATCCCGAGTAATGTTTACAAGAATTAGTAACCTAATCTTAATTTACTTATATGACACATAACTTGATATTAAAAGATTTATAGGCCCAATACTTCAAGAGCCAGTTGATTCTCAGTTTTATATTCTCACTCCCTAAGATTCAGTAGTTGTTAGCTTTGAGAAAATTATAAAATCGCTTCCTAGCTAGTGGCTGCAACAACATTTATAGGAATGTGTATTACATTTCGAAGCTGCAGAGTCATAATAATCCCATCGTGTAAACTAACCTATAATAGTAACCGACCTCGTAATCACTATCATATATATGGTTTACACAAAGCATCCATGACTCATTGCTTTGAAATAAACAACTTAATTAAATTTTATATAAAAAGCCAAAAACTTTAAGTCATATATATAATTATACTCATATTGTCTTATAATCTCGGGAAATTATACATACTACAGTAGTCTAATGAAGTATATATTATAAGACCAGTACATAAACCTAATAGTACTAACAAAACACTAACGGACTCAACTACATAGTTAATTGATACTCACCCCCCCATAACACTTCAAAAAGAAATTGGCCTTTAGATAATTATATCATTACAAATCAATCAATAGCTGCAAAAAAAAAATCTATAAAGGTATGAATAACCAACAGCTCAACAAGTTAGGTTAGATGTCACGCCCCGAAGCGGCAGAATCGTAACAGCCCTGCCATGTAAACCATCCTAAGATAGAAGTTAGCCTTGCAACCGCTATCTTAGACCTGATCTACACAAGGCGTGCACGACTAACCCGCTTTGAAGTAAATAGTTTGTAATTTAAATAATTCATTTACCTAAGAAAGTAAGAAAAGTTATATATAATCACTATGATTTAGTTATTACATTATTCAAAAATAAAAAGTAATAACATATGTGTTGATTCTTCAATGCTTTTCCTCACTCCCCAGGATCCAGCAGTTGCTAGCTTCAGAGTAGTTGTTGCCGCTTCTTAGCCAGCACCTGCACGACGTCTATAGGGATGTGAGCAACCACAGCTCAGTAAGTTAGGATGGAGGACTTAAAACTATACCATATACACAACAAGGTTTTCAATCACTAATTAGGTGTAATGCATGTGCAAGCAAATGCCATCGCATGACATTGTACAACCCATCGTGAGATTGGAGAAATTGCGCCCGCTCTAATCCAGATTGAGGAGTTGCCGTTAATGCAACAGCTCACAACCAAACCCAGGCTTGTGTAATGGAGACATTGCTCCTCCCGTGACTACCTTCGAACCACTGTCTTCACCCTCGCCGTAACCTCCTCTCCTGTCACTTAGTTCGACTGAGGATAAAGAAGGGACCATTTTGCAATCTTGCGCTATCCCTTTCAAAGGGGTCGGTATTTGGCCGGAGAGTCTTAAGTTCCCCTAACGGGTTGCCATGCATGTCTGATTATGATTACTAGTCAAATATTTGATTAAATCCAGCTTAGGGTAATCAATCATTTCATGCAAATCATACAATACATGCTAAAGCAACAAACAGAATCATAGCATCACCCATAATCAAGCACATGCACACATCCAACTATCTAACAAGCACAACCAAGAGTAATTTCAAGCCTCCCAAAATACAGCATTGTATTAATCCCAACTTACCTCGACTCCTCGCTCACTCATTCGAGGTCCGATTTGCTCAGGCCATCGCCGATCATCCCTATAACACAAACGTGGTATCGGTTTTTTTTTTTCATATAACTATTATAGGTTCATTTTATCCTATAACGCTTATTGTTATGTTTTATTTAGGGTTTAAGATAGCTAATTATCTAGGTTTTAAGTCTTTTACAATTATTCTAAGTTTAGGATTAGGTTCGGGTTCGGTTTCTGCATCGATTTCTAAATTAGATTCTAGTTCGATTTTCTAAGTAGCGTTTTATATTCTAACCCTAGAAATTCATTTTAACCCATAATGTGAAATTAATCACATTATTTTTCGATCTCCTAAATACCATCATTAACTCTAATCAGTATTTTATTTCACCCGGTACACTTATATGCTTATTAGTGTACCGAATTCACTCCTAATGTGAGAAATTTTTACATTTTTCATATAATTACATAAATTCAAATTTCCTATCAGATTTATTGTACATTTTTATTATTATCACAATATCAATTTTTATTATAATATTTCCTATTTATTATATTTCCAATAATTACCTATTATGTATTATTACCTTTTATGTATATATTACACTTCTAATATTTATATCACTCTAATTATCATCTCTAAACATCAATTATCATTTCAAAATGTCTAAATTCATCCTAAATCAGATTTTACTCCTAATTACCCTAATTTACAAAAATAATTTAAAATGTACTATTTTTCCATATTACTTATTTACTACATAATTAACCTAATAATTACATCTAACACCCTAAATGCTACAAGTATCATTCTCTATCAGATTTCAACATCCCTAAACATCTACTTATTCACTAAGTAGGTAATTAATAATTTAATTACTTAATTAACCTTAAATTACCCATTTTATGCCTCATTTTAATGCCTAAAAATTATCTAAAATTTTCAAAAATTAATTTTTGAAAACGGGCTTAATAGAACTGTTCTATATCATCTAAGTAATCTACACAAAAATTTTGGGCTTGAAACTACACTTCTAAGGTCATTTATTTTTAAACCGAAACATGCTCGGTTTTGCATGATTTCTTAAGGACCATATATTACGGGGCATATTTTCATCAAAATAATATTTTTCTACAAACTACATACAAAAATATCTCGTAATAACAAAATTCATAATTTTCTAATAATATTTACTATTTTTAAAAAATTACACAAGAATCGGGCTGGAAATTAGACTCACCGATCTGGGTGGCTCTAGCTACCGCCGTTCGCCGTGTCCTTGTCAGCCGGCATGGGCGCTGCCACCACCGTGTGGTGGTGGTGGCCGTCTACTTCCAGTTGCTCATCTGGTGGGGGTTCCCTTTAAAAGCCCTAACTGCACAGTTTTTCTTATTTTTTTTAACTTGAATTTTTCTCTCAATTTTCGCCTCTCTCTATTTTTCTTACTTTCCAAACTGCCCAAATGAGCCCTGTGATTTTTCCTGCTATTTATAGGGATTTAGGGGATTTCTTGTGCATTAAATGGGACAAGACAATTGCCTTATCCCTTAATTTTTTACTTTTATGTCGTCTTAATTTAATTGGCCGAATTTTTTCTTATTTTTCCTAGCTGCCACGACCCAATTCTGGATTATTCATGATTTTTCCTAATTTTTGTTTATTTTTTCTTAATTAATTATGAATTTTCTTTAGGTATTTAGTATTATTTTAGCATATTTCGAGTATTTTATGTAATTAAACGTATTTATACATACATGTAAATTCATATATAATACAAATAAGTATTCATAAATATTATTTAGGTCATTTCACGATTTTTAGTATACATATAATTTATCTCTAGCGATTCGTCAATTATCGAAATGCATTTTACGCATTTTCGATAAATGATGCGTTATATACTTAAAATTTGAAATTTTTATAGTCTTCTATTTTATTACTTATTTTCTTAAATTCAAGTTTACGGGGTCATTTTTACTAATATTTCTCTCAATAGTTTATAATTTGGAGTTTGATCGGATTCCTTAACCGATCGTCCAAAACTTAAGTTCTAAGTTCAATCCTACGGTCAATTAGTTTAACTTTGGGGCTTACATTAGAGACTTATGAATACATAACAAACACAAACAGGGTTTTCAAACAATTAATTATATGCAATGCAATAAGCAAATATCATCACATAATGTGGTTCGGTCAATTGTGAAATCAGAGTAATTTCATTCGCTCTAATCTAGGTTGAAAAGTTTTCATGTTTATGCAATAACTTACAACCAAACCCAAGTTTGTACAATGGAGGTACTACTCCCCTCATGACTATTTTTTGAACCATTGTCCTTATCTTTACCGCAACTTCCTCTCCTATCACTTAATTTTACTAAGGATAAAGAAAAGATCATTATACTATCTAATACTATCTTTTTCGAAGGTGTCGGTATTTAGTTGAAAAACTCTAATAATCCCTAAAAGGTTACAATGAATGTCTAATTAGGGTATTTAGATTGGTTATAATTAAGTTCGGTTTAGGATAATCAAACAATCTTACACCACTCAATTTGCAACAATCACTAAAACACAACACAGATTTTCAACAGGAAATCAATTACACATAAGCACATGCATATATAACTACGTGCAAGCACAATCACGTACAATCCTAAGCATCCAAGTATTTTAAAATAGTACTTCATAATACAATAAAGTATTAAACCTAACTTACTTGAAGTCCTTAATAAGCTCACTTGACTTATCGTATGTCACTCGTTTTCGTATGTCCTATAATATAAATACTCTTTTAGTATTTATATCCTTGTGATATATAAACTTTATATCATGATCTAACTCAATTTTCCATATATATGTGTATATATATTATTTATTATTGATTCATTCTAAGTTACTTTTGAAATCGATCTCCAAATCGATTCTAATCAGTTTTTTGCTACGAATGTTATATGTAAATCTTAAGATCTTGTTTTGATATATAATGTGAAATTAATCACATTATGCTTGAGTATCTTAAATATCACTTTTAGTTCCTAACTAGTATTCTAACCTATATGATATAACCTAATCCTTATTCATGTATTGAATTTACTCTTGATATGAGAAAATCTTATATTTTTTTATATAAGTACCTAAATTTAAGTTTCTTACCATATTTATTATATATTACTATTATTATTATATTATCAATTTTAAGCTAATATTTTATATTTATTATAAATCCAATTTCACATATTATTAATTTTTACATATTCACTACATATTGTACCTAATAATTACATCTAACAATCCAAATGTTACAATTATCATACCACATCAGAAATTAATATCCTAAAACACCTAATTACATACTAAATCAATAATCACCTATTTTAGGCCTTAAAACGATGTATAAAATAGGTGATTTTGAGCTAATTAAGTAATTAAATAAATTTTTAAAATTCAATTCTAAAAAATCTCTTAATAATACTGTTCTACATCATCTAAATAATCTATAAAAAAAATTTGAGCTTATAACTACACTTTTAAGATCATTTATTTTTAAATCAAATAAAACTCAAATTCATAGGATTTCTTAAGCATAGTATATTTTCAATTATAATTTCATCAAACTATTTTTTTTTTCCTAAATCTACATACTTAAAAAACCCAGAATATCAAAATTCATAATTTTCTAAACATATTTAATATTTTTACAAAATTAAGCAAAATCAAATTAAAATTTAACTCACCCGACCGATGGAATTTCGGCCACCAATGGTGGTCCTATAGGTGTCGGCAGCCTTAGGCAATGGGGATAGAGTGTGGTAGTGGAAGCAGTAGTTCAATTTCAGGTAGTTATGAGTCGTGGGTTTACTCTATAAGTCTTAATTGTATAGATTTTTTTCTAAATATATTAAACTTTCACTTTTTGATTTCTCTCAAATTTTCCTTAATTCCTAACTAACTAAATGAACTCCAATTGAAGGTTGGGATATTTATAGGGCTGCCTTGCTTTTTTTTTTTTCAATTTTTAGTTGACAAATGACCTTATCCTCTTTTAATTTTACTTTCTATTTGCTCTATTCTAATTGGTTAATTTTTTTCTTCTTAACCCTATATGCTAGGACTTGATTTTGGGCAAATCCTTACTTTCTTTGATTTTTCTTAATTTTTTCTTGATTTTTTTTTTTTGTAATTTTCTCTAATTATTTAATATTAATTTAGTATATTTGGGCAATCCATAATTTTACCTATACATAAATACATATATAGTATAAATAAATACTCCTAAATATTATTTATGTTATTTTATGTTTTTTAGTGTGCATATAATTTATTTCTAGTAACTCGTTAATTATCGAAACTCATTTTACGCATTTCTAATAAACAACGAGTAATAAGCTTATAATTTAATATTTTAATATTCTATTATTTTATTACTTATTTTTTTAAATTCAAACTTATGGGTTCATCTTTACTAATACTTCTAGCTTTGACGTATAATTTAGGCTCATCGAACGCTTTGATGTATATCCAATCGTCCTAAATTTTACATATTGAATCCGAACTTCCAATTGCTAAGCTTTCAATGTAAGCAACTAACTACCTAGTAAGTTGGGATAGAGACTTAAAACTATACATCTAGGACAAACAAAGTTATCGACCAAATTAATTAAATACCATGCATATATAAGCAAATGACATTGTATGACGTTATCTGGTTTGTAGTAAGATTAAATAAATTACACTTACTCTAATCTAGGTTGAGGAGTTTAGCATATATTTCAACAACTCAAGATCAAACCCAAGCTTGTGCAGTGGAGACACCACTCATCCCGCAACTATCCTCGAACCATTAACTTTACCCTTACTAAGATTTCTTCTTCTGTCACTTAGCTCAACTAAGGATAAAGAAGGAATCGACTATACTATCAAATGCTATCCCTTTCCAAAGAGTCTGTATTTGGCTAAAGAATCCCAAATGTTTCCCTTACTGGGTTACTGTGTAGATCTGTTTTAGACTTTGTAGTCATATATTCAGTTAAATCTAGTTTACGGTGTTCAACCATTTCACACAAATTATACAATTACAATCCAGAACATCAAACTAGAATCATGCAATTAAACCTAAAAACACACACACGCAGATATGTGCGTAGTCAACTATTTAATAAACGCAACCAAGTATAATCTCAAGCCTCAAAGTACTATAAAACAGTATTCCAAAATACTGTAATGTATTGACCCCAACTTACCTGAAATTCTCAATTTGCTAACTCAATTTGTTGTAGGTTGACTTGTCTCCGCTTGTCCTATAATTTAAATACTCTTTTAGTATTTATATCCTTATAACACACAGGCTTTAAATTATAAATTTACTATATTATCCAAGTTATATATATGTATTATTTATTATCAATCTATTCTTTGCTAACTTCTGATTCAAGTCCTCAATCCATTTTCGATTTATGTTCTAATTTAGTTTTTTAATATGGTTTTATACGTGAGCCCTAAGAATTCATTTTGAATCATTATGTGAAGTCAATAATATTATACTTGAATATCATAAATATAATATTTACCTTTAACCAATATTCTTGTTTGTACGATTTACCATATTCCTAATTTAACTATCGAATTTATTTTCGATATGAAAAAAATTTACATTTTTTATATAATTACCTAAATTTAAATTTCATATAAGATTTATTGTATATTATTATATTATTATAAATTTTAACCCGATATTTTCTCCTTATTACATTTTCAATTTCACATATTATTCCTATTTACATATTTATCACATAATGTATATAATTTCTACGTCAACACTTCAAACACCACTAATATCATACTACCTCAGAAATTGACATCCTAAAATACCAAATTATACACCAAATCAATATTTTCATCAATTTATCATTAAATTACCAAAATAAGCCTAAAATCATTCTTTTAAGTATCATCTCAAAGCTTAAAAATTATCCAAATTTTTCAAAAATTAATTTAAAAAAAATCTCTTTATAGCATTGTTTTACACACTTTAAATAGTTTATACAAAAAATTTTAAGCTCAAAACTATACTATTAAGATCATTTAATACCAAACAAAAAACAAGCTTAAGTTTTGAGATTTCTTAAGTACGGTATATATTAAGACCAAATTTCATCAAATTGATATTTTTTCCCTAAATCTACATACATAAATACCTTAGAATACAAAATTTCTTATTTTTCTAGATACATTTAATATTTTTAATAATTTAAACAAAATTGGAAGGAAAATAGGTACTCACTATTTGATCAACTTCTAACTACCAGTTGAAAGGAATTAGGTTACTTGGCCTTTGGTTCGTGTAAGCCCCAAAGTTAAGCCAATTAACCTTAGGATTGAACTTAGAACTTAAGGTTTTGGACGATCGATTAAGGAATCTGATCAAACCCCAAATTATAAACTAACGAGAGAAATATTAGTAAAACTGACCCCGTAAACTTGAATTTAAGAAAATAAGTAATAAAATAGGAGACTATAAAATTTTCAAATTTTAAGCATAATAAGTACTAATTACTGAAAATGCGAAAAGCGTAATCTAATAACTAATACATTAGTAGAGATAGATTATATGTATACTAAAAATTTTAGAATGACCAAAATAATAATTAGGAATGTTCACGTATACCCTACATGTATGTACGTGTAGATAAAAATACGCAAAATTACTTGAATTGGCCAAAAACTAAGTAACTAATTAAAGAAAATTATAAAATAATTATGGAAAAATAAAAAAATATCAGAAGAGGATAAGATTAATCAAAATTAGGTTGTGGCAAGTCCAAACCTGCAAAAGAAAAATTAGCCAATAAAATTTGACAACCTAAAAGCAAAAAATTAAGGAAAACGGACAAAGTCTTGTCAAATTAATGCATATTAATTACAGAAAATGCCTATAAATAGCAGGAAAAATCCAGGAATTCATTTGGACAGTTAGAAATCAGAAAAAATTAGAGAGAGGTAAAAATTGAGAGGAAAATTCGGTTTAGAAAAAAATTAGAAAAAACTATACAGTTAGGGCCTTTAACGGGAACCCCAACCAGACGAGCAGCTGGGAGTGGACGGCCACCACCACCATATGATGGTGGCAGCACCCAGGCTGGACGACAAGGCCACGGCGGCCGGCAGTGGCCGGAGCCACCCAGATCGGTGAGCCCGATATCCAGTCTGATTTTGTGTAATTTTGTAAAAATAGTAAATATTATTATAAAATTATGAATTTTGTTATTTTGGGATATTTTTGTATGTGGTTTTTAGGAAAAATATTAGTTTGATGAACACACGCCCCGTAATATATGGTCCTTAAGAAATGATGCAAAACCGAGCATATTTCGGTTTAGAAATAAATGGCCTTAGGAGTGTAGTTTGGAGCTCAATTTTTTTCTGTAGGATGCTCATATGATATAGAATAGTGCTATGAATCCATTTTTTAAAAATTAATTTTTGAAATTTTTAAGTTAATTTTTAGTTCTAAAATGATGGAAAAATTGGGTAATTTGGAGTTAATTAGGTGATTAGGATATTAATTACTGATTTAGATAGTAATTAGATTTTTAGGGATGTTAATCTCTGATGTGGAAACCTAATCCTAGTCTATGGAGTGTTAAGTATAAGTAATGAAGGTGTTATGTGGTAAATGTAGAAAACTAGGAATATGTAGAATTAAAAATTAATAAATATGAAAAAATTAGGTTTAATTAGATGATAAAATAATGAAAATCAGAACATAAAAAATCTGAAACAAAATTCAATTTTAGGTAATTATATGAAAAATGTAAAAATTTCTCACAATATGAGTAAATTCGGTACACTAATATGGATTTAAGTGTACCGGATGGAATAAAATGTTGACTAGGGGTAGTGATTGTATTTAGGGTATCTGGAAATATTGTAGTTAGTTTCACATTATGAGTTGAAACAAATTTCTAGGGTCCGGGTACAAAACAGTACCTAGAAATCGAACTAGAATCTAATTTAGAAATCGATGCGGAACCCAAACCTAGAATAATTATAAAAGACTTAAGACTTAGATAATTAGATATATTAAACCCTAAACAACACATAACAATAAGCGTTATAGGATAAAACAAACTTATAATAGTTATATGAAAAATTGAAACCACATTTGTGTTATAGGGATGATCGGCGATGGCCTGAGTAAATCGAACCTCGAATGAGTGAGCGAGGAGTCGAGGTAAGTTGGGATTAATATGATGTTGTATTTTGGAGGCTTAAGATTATACTTGGTTGTGCTTGTTAGATAGTTGGATGTGTGCATGTGCTTGATTATGAGTAATGCTATGATTCTGTTTGTTACTCTAGCATGTATTGTATGATTTGCATGAAATGATTGAACACCTTAAACTGGACTTAAGCAAATATATTACCAGTAATCATAATCGGAAATGCATGGCAACCCGTTAGGGGAACTTAGGACTCTCCGGCCAAATACCGACCCCTTCGAAAGGGATAGCAAAAGATTGCAAAATGGTCCGTTCTTTATCCTCAGTTGAACTAAGTGACAGGAGAGGAGGTCGCGGCAAGGGTGAAGACAGTGGTTCGAAGGTAGTCGCGCGAGGAGCAAGGTCTCCATTACACAAGCCTGGGTTTGGTCGTGAGCTGTTGTATTAACGGTAACTCCTCAACTCGGATTAGAGCGGCGCAATTTCTCTAATCTCACGACGGGCCGGATAACGTCTTGCGATGGCATTTGCTTGTACATGCATGGCACTTAATAAGTGATTGAAAACCTTGTTGTGTGTATGGTATAGTTTTAAGTCTTCCATCTTAATTTACTGAGCAGTGGTTGCTCATATCCCTATAGACGTCGTGCAGGTGCTGGCTAAAAAGCGGCACCAACTACTCTGAAGCTAGCAACTGTTGGATCCTGGGGAGTGAGGAAAAACATTGAAGAATCAACACATATGTTATTACTTTTCATTTCTGAATTATATATAACTTTTCTCACTTTCTTAGGTAAATGAATTATTTAAATTACAAACTGTTTACTTCAAAGCGTGTTAGTCATGGACGCCTTGTGTAGATCAAGTCTAAGATAGTAGTTGTAAGCCCAACTTCTATCTTAAGATGGTTTACACGGCGGGGCTGTTATGAATCTGCCGCTTCGAGGCGTGACAGTTCGTAGCCGAGCCCAAGGATTGGAAGGTTTGGCAAGATGGATTCTTTTGCTTCAGCCGACTCCTATCGAAGCCGAGTATTTTTTTGCTAAGTCACTTTGTATGTCGAGCTGAATGACTGCTCATCTCTTTAAAGAGTGCCAAGTTATAAACTACTAAGAGAACAACCAAACCTTTAACAATTACTCACTTGTGCCCAAGCTGACCAATGACCCGACATCTCCCTTGCTGATAAGTTGAGAGAGAGAGAGTGATAGGGATCAAGGACTGATTATATGCTCCTGAGCTCAAAGGCTCTCTTAGGTAGTCCACCAAGCTATTCAAGGTGAGTTAAGTACCGAGGAGCAATATTTGCCCCAGTTTGATCTGTAGAGCTACTCTACTCTCCATGTCATCTAAGGCGTTACTAAGGTAACTAACTGATGTACCAAACCAAACCCTTTGTTGTACACTAGTCTAAGTGCCAAATCTGAATATAGTAATCTCCATAGTGTCGAAATGGGGCTAAAAACTGTCAAGAGTCGACCACCCAAAGCCAACCCTACTGTGAGCTGTCCCTGAACTACCCCTTGTCTAGCCCTAGTAGTTAGGGTGTTGAACTTCTGACATCGAATAGACATAAATAGAGGCTCACTTCTACTCGAGTCACAATATTATCAAAATCGCAAAGTAAAAACGTACACGTGTTGTCTTTTCTAACAAATGATGTTCACTGCGTAGGTTCTCATGCTTTCCCTGTAAATTATTTTTCTTTTATTTAGCAAATAAGGATTTATTTTTGTAATTATCTGTAATGTAGAACTTACCGTAACAGGGTGCGAAAAATAATCACATAATGTAACAGCCGCAGAACATACAGAAGAATAAACTGAACTTTTTACTCTCTCTTAAGCTAAGTGTCCTCTTGCTTACTCTTGAGCTACTTATATCTAGCCCATTCGAGCGTGGATTAGTGGCGAGTGACCTTTAGTTATACTTATACGTCATATCAAGTGTGACCTAAGCTTGTGTGAGGCATTGGTACGTCGTATCCATAATCGATACACAAGAACCCCCTGCTCATCCTCAATTATTGTTTACTTTTCAAGCCATCTTACGGCTTGGACCCATCTCTTTGGTTATGTGTGATATTGGGTTGTATGTTCATCTATGAGTTCGTATCATCTTGGTATTAGAGCTTGGCTATGTTTGAAGTTGGAAACTATTACTATATTCCTCTAATAGTTTGTCACTGCTCTTGTGCAACAGTAGTTCTATTGTTAGCTTTGAAGTTAGTAGTTGGGAAGTGTTCTATACTATGTTTTCCCCTATTTGCGATACGCTAAAATAGAGTATGGTAGACTGGTTGTTTGTTATGCAATTGTTATTGTGAGGTAACTAACAATGTCAGATTCAAGTGTTCAAGGAATTATGGGAAACTAAGAAAGTGGTACTCGACATAGCTAAGGGCAAGAAGGAAGCTTCTCACCTCAGTTAGTAGGTGACTGCTTGGATAGGCTTACCGACTTGGTAACTAATTTGGTGACTGTTATCCAGGAAGACAAGCAACGAACTGCTTGGATAGGCTTACTCTTGAGTTACTTTTATTTAGCTCATTCGAGCATAGACTAATGGCGAATGACCTCTGGCCATACTTGTACGTCATATCAAGTGTGACTTGAGCTCATATGAAGCATTGGTATATCATATCCATCGTCGGTGTATGGGAACCCCTTGCTTACCTTCGACTATCATTTACTTTTCAAGTCATCTTGGGGCTTGGACTTATCCCTTTGGTTACGCATGATATTGAGTTCTTATGTTCATCCATAAGTCTGTATCCGTAGTAATCAAGTTCATCAAGAGAGATATCTTGGCTTCATACGAGGCTCCAAAAACAATCATCATAAAAAATGGCACTAATCTTAACATTAAGCTTATATCAGAGTTATGCCGATAGTTCAGGATCATTCACAGAAACTCTACACCTTGTTGACTGTAGATGGATGGAGTCATTGAAGCAGCCAATAAAAACCTCAAAAGAATCATTGAAAAAATGGCTGTTACATATAAGGACTGGCATCAGATGTTGCTATTCGCACTTATGGTTCATTGGACTTCCATTAGAACGTCGATTGGGGCAATACCTTACTCTTAGGTATACAGCATTGAAGCGATGTTACTAGTAAAGGTTGAGATCTTATTTGTCAAAGTACTATCAGAAACCCAATCGGATGAAGCTAATTGGGTAAAGAAATGCATCGAGCAATTGAATCCGATTGATGAGAGAAGATTAATAGCCTTCTGTCATAATCAGTGTTATCAACAAAAAATGGCTTAAGCTTTCAATAAAAGAGTACGACCTCGATTCTTCAAAGAAGGTGATATGGTATTAAGAAAGTCTCTCCCTAATGAACCAGATTCAAGAGGAAAATTCACTCCCAACTACAGAGGCCCTTATATCGTAAAGTAAGTGTTATTAGGAGGTGCTTTAATTTTTTCTCAAATGGATGGTTCGGAATCGAGAGGCCCTATAAATGCTGACTCTGTAAAGTTGTATTACCTATGAAAATCAATGGAAATTTCTATTTAGAATACGAAAATGCCAATTGTTTAGAATGTTATTGTAGTCCAATTTTCATCCTCTACAAGCAAGGTTGGTATCCTTAATAGTTGTTAGCATCAAAATCGTCTCCATGCCTTTCTCTTGCTCCATCAAAAGGTCTAGCTCCCTTACCCTATTTAATTAAACCCATACATAAAAAACATGAGAGAAGTTGAAAAGTAAGATATAGAACATTAGTAATTAACAAAACTCTTCAAAATACTTTATTATGGATTGATCCCCCTTGATGGGGAGTTTTATTAACTATTTTTTAGGGAATGTGAAACCTAGAAGGGCAATCACCTCACGGCAAATATTTACTAATTAGAGATAAGAGAAATCAACTGAAAAGAAAGTAGAGGGCATTTTGTATCAGGTTGATTTTTGTGACCCCCTAAAAAAGGCAAGGGAGTTTTAGGTCTAAAGTCAGTCGCTTGGTTTTTATAGGACTTTGCAAAGAAAGATTTGGCAATTTGGACGCTATCGGCAAAACCAGGTAAGTACTTCCATGCGACGCTAGTACATTGGTTTTTGAACATTACATTTAGACTAAATCTCCTTAGATAATAAACGGTATTTGTGATTCTTTCTCCTAACAATCTTTTAGGTAGATTTTTAGGCATTTAACCTTTATACCATTTTTTGGGCTCGCCAACTCATAAAGCACTATCCCGCCTTTGATCCATTCATCCTTTTCTCACTAGCTCCTAGAGCGTTATCTCGTTGGTTATCTACTCTTTTAAGGTTCTAGTTAGCTTATGGAGTACTATCTCGATTTACCACCTTAAGGATTAATGAGCCCATAAGGCAATCTTCTTCACTAATTTCCTTTAGCAAGCCTATAAGGTACTTCTCTTTACCAATTTTTTTAACAAGCCCATAAAGTGCTTCTCGTTTCCAATCTCTCTTTAGGGTTTTAGCTAGCCTATAAGGCACTTCCCTTCATGATTTTCTCTTTAGGGTCTTAGGAAGCTCATAAGGTGCTTCCCATTTCCAATTTCTCTTTTAGGGCCTTTAATCAATTTCTTTCAAGCTAGCCCATAAAACGCTTCTCTTCATCAATTTCTCTCAAGTAAGAGATGCTTTTCTTCACTAAGTTCTTAGTGAGCCTATAGGGTACTTCCCTTTACCAATTTCTCTTAAGTGAGCCCATAGACCACTTCCTTCCATCACTGATTCCTTTTAGCAAGCCCACAGGGTACTTTTTCTAAGCCAATTTAAGGTTGATAGTCCCTTAAAAACGCTCCCGCTTAGGTTAATGAGTTCAGAAGAGCATGACTAGGTGAATTTAAATCAATTCCATTTAGGGCTGGCAGTCGCCTAGAGATGCTTCCGCTTAAGTTAGTAAGCTTAGAAGAGCATGATCAAGTTTTTCCAAATCAATTCTAATTTAAAGTTATTAATCCCTTAAAGACGCTCTTGCCTAAGTACAACTAGGTTTTCCAAATCAATTCACATTTAGGGTTGCTAGTTCCCTAGAGACGCTCCCACTTAGGTTAGTGAGTTCAGAAGAACACAACTAGGTTTTCTAAATCGATTCACATTCCTGGAGACGCTTCCACTTAAGTTAGTGACCTCAAAAGAGCACGACCAGGTTTTAATTTCTCAACCAACTCTTAAAGCGCCTCCTCTCTCTTCCACCTTTCACCAAATCCTTAGTATACCAAACCTAGGTTAGTTAGCTAGTTATAGCGTTTCTTAAGACAAATTCTACCCTTAAGGAAAAAATGGTATCTCTTTTATCTTTATGATAAAGTTTTGCTCAAACTCCACTATAAATAAAAGCAACTGTAGACACCCCGTTTTTTCCCCATTTATTTTTAGGATAAGGTAAATGATCCTAATTTAAGGAAAAAACAAAAAAAAAATAAGAAATTTAGAAGAAATTCAAAAAATGAAAAAAACCAATAAATAAGAAATTTAGACGAAAATATAAAAAAATATAAAATTGTAAAATAAAAATAATAATAATAGGAAATTTAGAGAAAATAAAAAAAAAATAGGAATAAAAAAGATTTCAATAAATTAAAGTAGAATAGAAAAATTTAATAATTTTACTACATTTTAGGTTTTAAAATAGTAAAGAGAATTTTGGACCTAGGCTTAGATTAAGTATAGCTTAGGCTGACCAAGTCCTAATTGCACATATAGACAAGACACAGGCCAACGGCCTAACAGAGCTACACACTGACTTAACTTTGGATTTGGCTTGGAGGTCAGGAGTTCGAATCTTACAATAGGCATGACAATTCCTTTTACATCTTCTTTCTTTTTAATTATAAAATAAAAATAAAAAAAAATGAGGGAAGAGAGGGGGGAAGAGGGGATGGATCGAGCTAGGTTTTAAAACCTTGTTCATGTGTTTGCCGAATAGGGCACCAGGGGGTACATTGATGTACACCCTTTTACTTTGTAACCTATACATATAATGCACTCGCGTATGGTACATGCCTTGCACGTGACCACACATAGCGATTCATCTCCCCTGTTGATTCCTCCTCAATTTCCAGTTTCTTCTTTCTTTTTTCCAAGCATGGAGAGTTGTTTTCAAGGACATTTATGGGCATTTCTCGCACATTAGCACTTCATTTTTTTATGAAATCACGTACTAAGCACGTCTTAGTTTTGAATTAAACTCAAAACCTGTCCAAATTTAGTTGTTTATGTAGTTAAAATTGAGCTTCAAAATTAGAAAAAAAAAACAATTTATGGGTTAAAAACCATTTAATTCGAATCTTCGAATTAATAGATTTCTGGACCTTCTATACATGTTAATCTTCAATCAGTATAAAAAGGGGGTCATAGAGTACCTTTTGATCATAAGCTCTCTCTCTCTTTATACCACCATCGCCTCTCTCTCTCTCACTCTTTTTGATTCTCTTTCCTTAGCCATTCTCAAAGCGTACTGCCACTACCATGAGAGTTCCCACGATGCCAGCTTCATAGCCTAACCCTATTTTCACTCCACTATGACCTTAACTGCAACCACCAACACATATCCCAAACTCCATTGATGCCCTTCGCTCTAACAACCACCAAGATGACTCCCAAACACTATGGCACTCGCTTTACCCCCCCTAACTTCAATTTAAAACCCACAAAAATCCCTTTCCTTGCTCGGTTGGACTCTTAAAAGTGCTTGAATTGAGCTCTGTGGTGGCTGCGTTGCTAAATCTTCTCCTCCCCTCCAACCCGACCTAGGAATTGCAACCCAACCTAGTCCACTATAACCTCAAGTCCAAGATTCGTGTGCACAAATCTTCTTGGTCCGACCTATCCTCCTTTTGTTTTGTTGTTTTGTATTTTTTTTTTCTTTATTTATTTTCTAACCATCTCATATTGTAGTTATAAATAATCATAAAAAAAAAAGAAAGAAAAAGAAAAAAATTAAAAAGAAGAAAAGAATTCAAGGAAAAAGAAAAGAAAAAAAGGAAGAAGTTTATTTATTTATCTTGATATTTTAATAAAGAAATAAATAATAAAAAAGGATTTTACCACTTAGAAAAATAAAATTTCTATGTAAACAATATCAATTTAGGGCCCTTTATATTTTTTTCAATAAAATCTGAACTTACTTAAAACGTAAACTCGGCTTTCCTTTTAAGATTAAATTAACTCACTTGCCTAAAATTTTTGAAAGAACTACATATATTTTATCTCGAATAGTGAGTACGTAGGTACCTTTGGGGTGATATAAAAAGCAAAAAAACCTATTTTTCCATTTTTAGTTTAAATTATTTAATTTGTTAACCAATGATTGAGTTTTGCTTTATAAGATAGTTTTTAAAAGGCAATTTTTAGGGATTAAGACTAAATTTGAAAAGTTGTTGATATCTGTTAAGGGTTTAAAAATTAGTTCCTAGACCCAAAATCTTTGGTTTTTGAACTTTTTTTTTTTAAAATAGTTTTCTAAAAGGACCAATGGTTAGTTTAAATCGATTCATCCAATTGATATAGCCTAACTTTTTTTTTTTTCTCGACTCCAGTTGAGTGGCGACTCCAAAGGATTTTCAAAATACATTTAAAAACTGAGTTTTTCTTAACTCCTAGTCGAGGGTATATATTAAATGAGTTAAGATTTAATATTGATCAAGTCAAGGAAAATATTTTAAAAACTGGGAAAAATCAAGCTCAATAGCCCAGACACCCCTTTTAGCTCATCCATTTTTATTTTGCTGCCTTTTGAATCCATTACAAAGATTGAAGAACAACACACTCATAGTAGTTTTCCTCACATTATCCTTAGTTGGCAATCCATTGTGTAAGATTCTCTAAAGCAAGAAATGTATCTTTGGAATGGTAAGCAACTTTCATATCCAGCTCCACTCTTTAAAATCCATTCTTATCTTTTTAACAAGAAAGTGAAAGCCATCTCCAAAGTTACTTATCTACTTAGATCATGTAACAACTTCTCCTATAAAACATCTTCTTCCCTTTCATTAGTTCCTTGATCCAAAATTATTCAAACATTACCCAAAAAAGCTCTTATCCTTTCATCTAAAGGAAAGCCAATACAATCTTCCTTTTATTCCCCCACTCCCATCTATGCATTAGCGAGTGATAAACTCTCTGAATTAACATTGGTAATTTGTGTTATCGTATTGTGTCTCGTTTCTATGTCTAAACAGGTTTATATCCGAAAAACCTAAACCTGTAATCTAGTGTATCTCATGTCTAAGTTAAATCTGTTTATATTAGGGCTGACAATTCTTACTACCATATTATATCTCATTTATCTTAGACTTAATAATGTTATCATGTAAAAAGTTATAATAAAATCTATAAAATATTTATAAAAACAAATGGAAAAGAACAATGATAATATTGAAAATTTACAAAGACAAATGATATTGTAAAGCAAAATTTTACCAAATATAGAAAATCCAAAAATTTTAAACTATATGATATCGTTGATAACTCGGATTTTAAACATATTTCATAAGGTGATTTTATAGTATTTTCCTCACATTTTTGTTTTTCTTTGAAGAAATTGATACTTAATTGAGTAAAATTTTGATTTCTAGGTTTGAACGCATTCTAGGATCGACAACGAAGAAAAGGAATCAAGTTTCACTCAAATCGGAGTTCAAATGAAGAAGTTATGAAGTTTTGAAGTTGTGCAGAAATTTTTGCCTTAGAGTAGAAAGTTACACGACCTGGCGACACGGCTATGTCCCAGGCCGTGTCTGATGACGAAAACAAAATCCTTATAATACACATATAAAAGGATATCTTAGGGTTTCAAAAGACAGGAGAGACATTACAGAAACGGAGAGACACAAGATAAGAGAAAGAGACTTAAGGAAAACATCAAGAAAGAGGCGAAAACAACATCAACTTCAAGATTAGAGAGATTGTTCATCAATCAAAGGAGTTTTCATGTTTTATTTTACGTTTTTTATTAAACTCGTTTTTAGATTCATTATGATAGCTTAGAATTCGTATATTTAGGATTATAGAACCTAGGGTTTCATGTGATTATTGGATTGAATTATAAATTTCAATAAAGTTTCTATCTTTATTTGATTCAATTATGTCGTTTAATTATTGGTTGATATTTCTAGAATATCAATATACGATATTATGCATGTTGATTGAGAAATTGCATGTATAATTAGATCTTTATATAATTGAAGAGGATTACATGTATACTTAGAGATAAGATACATGTTTCTTTTGGAAAGTTAATTATTTGTATGGGAATTCATTATACATTAATGCAATTCTAAAGTATATTACTAAGTGAAGAGATTCCGGTAAATAATTTAGGATTAGGGTTAATATGCTTGAGAAAGGTATTAACTTTAGTTGTGAATCCCTCCAGTCAAGAATAATAGAAACCGAATTAAATATATTTTAAGCGATCACATGATTAACTCTTGGGGAAATAATTCCTAAATACGTTATTACTTTCTTGAAGTCGTTCTTAATTTTATCGCTTTTTCAATTGCTTAATCAAGTCTTATAAATAAGTTAGTTTGTTAATTTTAGTATTTTTAGTTAATTCAAACTTTTATTATTTTCCGGTTAGATAATAAAGCTAAGGTTGATATTAGTACTTGAAGTCTCTGAGGGATCGACTCGGATTCACATCCGCTATATTAAAACTGATAGGTGCACTTGCCTCATATTAATCGTTAAATTTAGTGAAATCATGAATTAAATAGATATTGATATTATCATTAGTATTAATTTTCAAATTTATTATATTGTTTCTCATATTTTTAAGAGAGATTGTTAAATAATCTACACATAAGTTATAATTTTTCCTTATATAAACTACGATGTAGTAAGAAGAATATGTAACATTACTAAATTTAAGTTAAATAATAAGATTAAGTAGAATTGTGATTTAAATGGATATTAGTATTATTATTAGTGTAATTTCAAATTTTATTACATTATTTATAAGATTTTAAAAGGATAAAGTTAAAAGAATCCATATAGGAGTTCGTAATTTTTTGCGTATTTAAGCTACAATATAACGACAAGAATATATAGCGAAAAATATTCTATACCTTTAATTAAGATTTTTGACTTACAAAGAAATAATTTGTATAACAAAATCCAAATATGAAAGAGTATATAGCGTTGCTCATATCTGTACTTGGATTTGAAAGCTTGACTCGAACCCGAACATGAATTTAACTGTGTTTACACGGGTTTAACTCATTTGTGTCTCGTGTCAAATATTTTTATATACTAACCCATTTAAATTGTGTTGTGTCATGTTTGAATCCATTGTATCTAAATTCTAAATTGCCAGCTCCATTCTAAATTTGTAGTCAATTAACCAAGAAGCATTCTTATCAAACCATTCTCATTCCATCTTGAGTACTAGAAAGTTACATGTTTCTCTCACCTTATCTTAATCACCGAGTTCTCTTCCCTTATAGTTTCACGATATGCCACATGTAATGTATCACATATTACGCCCTAAAGTAGTAAAGTCATAACAATCTTGCCTTGAAATGGTAAAATTATAACAATCCTGCCATATAAACCATTATAGGATAGTAGTCATCCTTATAGCTGCTATCTTATACCTAATTTACACAAGACATCTACTACTAATTCGCTTTAAAGGAAATAGTCCACAAATAAAAAATATTAATTTCTTGCAAAAGTATGAAAAACATAAACTAGGATTCAATATCCTAAGTAATGTTTACATGATTTAGTAATCTAATCTTACTTAAGTAATACATAATTCGATATTAAAAGATTTGAAGATAAGACCCGAAACTTCAAAAGTGTAACTAATCATCAATTTTATATCCTCACTCCACGGATCCAACATTTGCTAACTTTAAGGTAGTTATGATGCCACTTCTTAGCTAGTTCTACAATAATATCTATAGGAATATAAGTAATCAAACACTCAGTATGTTGAGATAGAGACATAAGATTATACATTAAGCATAAGCATGGTTATTAGCCAATTATTTAAATGCAATGTAACAAACAAATGCTATCGCACAACGCTATTTGATCCATTGTGAGATTATCGAAATTACACCTGCTTTAATTTATGTCGAGGAGTTTAGTGTACATTCAATAAATTATGACTAAATCCAAGCTTATGCAATTGAGACACTATTCATTCCGTGACTACCTTTAAACCATTGCCTTCATTCTTATCATAACCTTTTCTTCTGTCACTTAGTTCGACTAAGGATGAAAAATGGACCATTATGCTCCAGCGCTATCCCTTTAAAAGGTGTCGGTATTTGGTTAGAGAATCTTAAATGTCCCCTAATGGGTTGTAATGCATGTCTGGTTAAGATTACACATCCTACATGATTAAGCCTAGTTTAAGGCAATCAACCAATGCACGTACTTTCAAACAATTGTAGTATAGGGCAGCAAACCAGAATCATATAACAAACTCATAAATACATATGCACATGCATGTGCATAGCTATGCTACTTAACAAACACATCCAAGTATAATCTTAAGCCTTTATGTACTATAATATAACACTCTGAAATATAGTTATGTAACGATCCTAAACTTGTCTGCTTAATAAACTCATCTAAGTATAATCTTAAACCTTTAAGTACTATAATACAAAACTTTGAAATATAGTTACATATTGATTCTAAACTTGTCTGGGCTATTCGTTTACTTACTTAAAGTGTGACTCATGACAGGCCTTTGCCAATAGTCCTTATAATACAAATGTCATTTTAGTATTTATATAACTACAATATATAGGATTTACTCTATAACTTTTATTATTATCTTTAGTTTAGGGTTTTACCATATCTAATTATTCAAATTTTAAGTCTCTTATAATTAGTTTTGTATTTTACTAATTTCTCATTCAGCTTTTGATTTAGTCTTCAATTCAGCCTTTGATTTAAGTTTTAATTCAACTTCTGATTTCATTTTCTTCATAAATCTTAGAAATTCTTTCTAACCTATTTCATAGAGTTTATCTGACTTTCATTCAAGTGAAAACTATATCTAATTCAATTTTTGTTTAATTCTTTAGTATACTAGTATGCACCTTGATTTTGATTTAGCTCCTGAATTAGCTTATAATTTAGCGTCTGATTACAATTTCATACATAAGTCCTAGAAACTCTCTCCGATCCATTCTATGAAATTCAACTAACTATATTTTAAGTATATCAAGTCTCTTATTCAGTTTCTAGTGAATCCCTTAGTTCATCCTATATGCTATGTTCTTGATCGAGCTTTTGATTTTGCTTCTAATCTAAGGGTACTCTATATTTTAGTATAATTCCTATAATTTTACTTACAACCAGAATCATAGTTCCCTTAATTTATATCAACACACCTTACTACATTTATCTCCATATTTCACACATTATGCATTTATTAATATTATACTCATAATATCTACATTCAATACTCTAAACACTACAAATATCTTCCCCTCAACATCATTTAATAGTTTAAGATATTAAAATACACCTTAAATCATAATCTTAATAGATTTCTTGAAAAATCTTTAAATATATTTAATCAATTAGTCATTTAGTAGGGTTTTTAAGGCATAAAAATTAGATAAAAATATGAAAAAAAATTTTCATCAAAAAATTTACACAATAATTCAATATACACAATAGGTGTTTCGCAAAAAAATTTTGAAGTTAAAACAACATCAATAGGGCTTTTGAAAAAGAAAGCGAAATTAGTTTAAGTTTTAGTAATTTATTTAGGGCGATATATTTTGTGACTCAATTTAAACAAAACAACATTTTTCCTAAAAGCAACATATAAAAATATATTAGAGTACAATTTTCCAGAATTTTCTAAGGAAGTTTGATATTTTAACTAACTTTTACAAAATTCAAAGTGTAAATTGAACTCACCAATTGATTGACCTCTAGCCACTGTGGTTGCCTCACCTTTGTCTGATGCTCCAGGCAATGGCTCAGCTATCACGTGATGGTGGCCGTTTGCTCTTAGGTCTTGGTTTGGTTGGTGTACTCCAATTTAACCTTAATTGCACTATATTTTGTTAAATTTTCTAAAATATTCTCTCTCCACTCTTTTTAACTCTCTCTATTTTTCCTAGCAAGCTAAACATCTAAATTGAATTATAGAGTGGAGTTTTGTATTTGTAAGGGAAGGTTAGAGTTAGTTGAGGATTCTCTTAAGGCTATGTGTCCTTACTTGACTACTTTTTCACCACTTATGCATGTAAGTCTTATAATTCTTTTAACTAAATCACACTTTTGAGATTGCCACACCTCACTTTAGCATATTATAGTAATATACATCATTTTTTGAATTTTATCAATTTTTCTATATTTATTTAATATTATTAAGTATATATTAGTTGTTTTAAGAAAGTTTAGATATTTATACCTATATGTAACTACTTATATAATACAAATAAATACTCTTAAAAACTATTTAAGTTATTTTACAATTTTTAGTATACATATAATTTATCTTTAATAATTTATTAATTATCTGAATTTCGTTTCTCGCGTTTTTTATAAATAACGAATAAAATACATTTATTCTATAAATATAATATTTTGCTATTTTATTATTTTATTTTCTTAAATCTAACCTTAAGGGATCGCTTCTATTAATATTTCTAGTTTTATCGTAAAATTCGGGCTTGATAGGACAATTTACACATTTGTTTTAAATTTTATGTATCGGTTTCAAATCAAATGATTGTGAATTGATAAATAATTTTTTTACAAGGTCTCATATCACATGTTGATGAGAATCAGGCTACATAACCACCGACCTGCAGTCAAGCTGGAGGACTAGAGGGACTGGCAAGATGAATCCTTATGTACTAGCTGACTCATACTGTTATGCCCCGAAGTCGTAGAGTCGCAACAGTCCCGCCGTGTAAACCATTCTATGATAGTAACTGGCTTCACAGTGCTTACCATAGACATGACCAACACAAGGCGTCGACGACTCCTCGCTTTGAAGTAAACAGTCTGATTAACAATTAAACTACAATTATGATAAATAGTGCAAATTTCTAATAACATGTATAATTATATATATAAGTCCACAGAGCTTCCCAGGAAGTTTTACATAAACATAACAGTTCACTAGATTACATAATAACTATCAGTCTTTCATCCCTAATTACATGGTCACTCTAATTACACATTATACTAAGTAACTTGATCCTCACACCCCTGGCTTCAAACGGACTAACCTCTAGGTAATTAGAGGGCGGTATAGTACTTGAAGTATTCAGAAATCAGAATCTGCAAAAGGATCTATAAGGGTATGAGTAATTAAAGCTCAGTAAGTTGAATTAGAGACTCATGAATGCATACAAGCACAAACGGGGTTATCAAGCAATTATTTTCATGCAATGTAACAATCAAGTGTCATCGCACAACGTAGCCCGGTCCGTTTTGAAATCAGAGAAATTTCACTCGCTCCAATCCGGATTGAGGAGTTTCCATGTTATGCAGTAGCTCACAACCAAACTCAAACTTGTGCAATGGAGACCTTGCTCCTCCCGCAATTACCTTCGAACCATTGACTTCACCCCCGCAATCCTGCGCTATCCCTTTTGAAGGGGTCAATATTAGGGTTGAATAAAATTAAATTCCATTTAGGGTGTTCAAACAATTTCATACCAATTCAATTAGTCACAAAATCACTCACATTACAAATTCAGCATGAATTCAGATACATTAAACACATGCATAAACTACTTACAATCACAATCATATACAAGCCTCAGTCTCCGAGTACTACAAAATTAGTACTCAATTATAATAAGCAATAACCCAACTTACTTGGAATTGCTCGATCGCTCGATCCCTTAATCGCAAGCTGATGTGTCTCTGGGTATCCTATAATACAAATAGGTCTTTTTAGTACTTATAATTTATGGTTTCATATTCTAAATTATATTCTAACTCATTTTTTTCGTGTATACCAATTACGTCCTAATGATTCGTTGTACTCTATTTCGGGGTTCGAATCTTAAATTAGATTTTAAATCTTGATTCCTAAGCCTTAAATATATTTGAATCCTAATGCGGAATTAATCATATTAAGCTCGAGTGTCCAAATATTCTATTGGGTCTTAATTTGATATTCTAAATTATTTGGTACGCACTAACCTTAATTGAGGTATCGAATTTATTCCCGATGTGTGAAAATCTTACATTTTGAGACATTTACTTAAAATTAAATGTTATTTTAGATTTATTATTTTTCTTATTTCTATTATAATATTATCTAAATAATCCTAATTTTTTAGATTTATTAATTTACAATTTCACATATTACTAATTTCTTATATTAATTACCTAATTTCCTAAATTAACCATACTTAATACTCCAAAGGCTAGGATTAGGGTTCCACCTCAGAGATTAACATCCCTAAACATCTAATTAATATCTTAATCACCTAATTAACCCTAAATCACCCAATTTTTCCATCATTTTAGGGCTAAAAATTAACTTAAAAATTTCGAAAATTAATTTTAAAAAAATGGCTTCATAGTACTATTCTATATCATATGAGCATCATACAGAAAAAAATTGAGCTCCAAACTACACTCCTAAACCTATTTATTTTCCGTTTTAATCATGCTCGGTTTTGAACGATTTGTTAAGAATCCTATATTTTCAGACATAATTAAACTAAATAAATATTTTTTCCTAAATCTACATACAATAAAACCTTAGAATAACAAGTTTTATAATTTTCTGGGCAAAATAACTAATTTTATAAAATTATTCAAAATCGAAAAATTTAAGAGACTAACTGGTTTGAAGCTTTCTGGCCGTCCAAACTCGGTCCAAGGTTGTCGGCTGGCCTAGAAGGTGAGGTTAGAGTGGTGTGGTGGTGGCGGCTCGGTCCCAGGTAGTAGTGAGGTGTGGGTCTCTCTCACTACTCGAATTTGTACAGTTTCCTTTTCTTTTCTTTTCTTTTTTTTTTTCTAGATTTTCTCTCGATTTTTTCAGTTTTCCTATTTTTCCCTAATGCTAAACTGTCCAAATGACTTCTGAAAATTTTTTCCTTATTTATAGACGATTTTTATAATTATTATGTATTAATTAGATAAGACTTTGCCCAATTTCCTTGATTTTTGGCTTTTATGTTGTCTAATTTTAATTAGTTGATTTTTCTTTCATAGATCTTGACCTGCCACGGCTTGATTTGGATTATTCTAACCTCTTTTGATTTTTTTCTGATTTTTTTCATAATTAATTTATAATTTTCTTTAATTATTTACTTAGTTTTTTACCAATTTAGGTAATTTCGTGTATTTTTATCTATACGTAAATACATGTGAGGTACATGTGAACATTCCTAATTATTATTTTAGTTATTCTAAAATTTTTAGTATACATATAATCTATCTCTAGTAATTTATTAATTATTCGATTACACTTTTCGTCTTTTCGGTAATTAGTACTTATTATGCTTAAAATTTGAAATTTTTATAGTCTCCTATTTTATTACTTATTTTCTTAAATTCAAGTTTACTGGGTCATTTTTACTAATATTTCTCTCCATAGTTTATAATTTGAGTTTGATCGGATCCATTAACCGATCGCCCTAAACCTTGTGTTCTAAGTTCAAGCCTACGGTCACTTGGCTTAACTTTAAGCTTTACACATACGGAGGCCAAGTATCTCCTTGTCGACCTATTTTACCTGTTAAGTTGAGTGACCACCTATTTCTCGCATGTTGTGTGTCGAGAAGCGGAAGGTCGGGACAACAACCCATCTTCATATAAAGACAAACCTGGCCAATTACTTACTCGGTCGCACCCTTGCTAATATGCTAAGAGAAAGAGTCCAAACTGATCAAGCCATCCTTACTCAAACAAGCAAGCTATTCGTACTTTTTATTCACATATTCTAACGAAATCACCACATGTACAATATTATATATAGAATTAATTGCACTAATGATTACTTTCCTCGTATATTCATTTTTACCTCTTTTGTATCTTGTACATTACTCACTTAGAAAATACCCTTTTTGTTTTTACCCCTTTTGTTTTTCCCCTTTTAGGTAAGTTGCCCTAACTTAGGGGTATAAATATCCTTATGTTTGAAGCTATAAATGAGTTAATTATTATTAATATACTTGAGTACTTCTTTTTTTGCGTAAACACTGCTTATTTACTCTCAACATCGCTTTCGTCCTAATTCTTGAGTAAGGTTAGGTGACGAGTAACTTCATCGGATTGATTTGTGCGTCATATCGAATTGTACTGTGAGTTTTCGAAAGTTTCATTAATATGTCATATTCTCTGGAGTTGTTCGTGGGTTTTGCTTACTTTTTTATTCGCATTTGTTCTTTCGCACCTTCCCCATCACTTTCTTTTTGAGCTTTCCGAAAGTTTTAACCCATTTAGCGATTAGTCTTGTTCGTTCTTAGTCATAGTTAGCAACAAAATATATAGTATTCTTGATAAATTCGATGTTTATTTTTTTTAGAGCAATTTCAATAGAGTAGCATCATTTGTTAAAAGCTTACTAATGTTTAGAATGTTTTAAATAGGGAGGAGGAGGCTCATATATATAGAATTTGACCCCCTATTTCTATTAAATGAAGCTAAAATAGGGTAGCCAGATGAGCTGTTAGATTGATTACTCATGATTGACGGTTTAGTTTGAAGCTTCCTTATTTTTGGGTCAGTGGGCTTTAGGTTTAAACTTGGGCCAAATCTTATACGTAGGTTTTCTTAAATTTGTAAAAGGCGCAACTTAAGTGTAATATAAGAAAACTTATCTTATATATAAGAACCCATTAGCTTACTTAAGCCTTTTTAAGGCTTATTGAAGCTAAATGTGATCCAAATAAACTTATAAAGATCTTTTTCAAATCTATTTTTCATGTGCAAGGTAATCGAATAAAGTCAAGAGTGGAAAAGTTGGTTGAGTAATTTTAGTTTGAGCCCATCGAGTCATTTTTCCCTAAAACAACTCAGAATAGATTTAATTTTGTAAATTTTATCGTTAGCTCATTAAACTAATTCATGGCTATAAGTAAGATTAAAAGTCTTATCATCAAAACAACCTCTCCACCCTTTAGATCTAATTATAGAAATCACCCCAGTAACTTAGTTGCTAATAATAGGTTATTAAACGCGATCCCCCGATGTTTTGTATATTACCATATTTACCGATGTTATTGGGATGCAATGGTGAGTAGCTTTGATTTTTAAAAAGATTAGATTGATTTGTTGTTATTTTATACTCCACGTCATTTTGTGTGAATACATAATCACTTGGGTTGCTCAAATTAGACATGTTAAATCCTTATTCAAATTAGATATGTTAAATTCTTGAGTTTTTTTACAGTAACGTCGCGTAACATCATAATAACTAGCATTAAAGGTCTTTCATTATTTTCCTAATTCCTTAGTTCACATTGGAGGTCTTTCGTCATTTATTTATTTATAATCAGGATATTCCAAACGGACAAATATTTTGGGTAAGTGAGCGAACTCCATAATTTTTCAAATTAACAAAAAAAAAAAAAAAAAAAAGGATGTGGACGGGTTGGCGATAGTATCAGAATATGGATATGGGCCCAAACTAGAGCAAAAGGCCAACTTGAGTATCGCAACTCACTTCTTGTTTGTATCGTAGTTGCAGAGTCGTCCCTCCCACTTCCAGCGGGTCGTTCGAGTTGTGTTTGTGTTGGAGAAATTAGGGTTTAGGGTTTGGGGGAGATGGCGAAATTCAACGTGGTGCAGAAGCAAAAGAGAGTGGCTATAGCCGAAAGGAAGCGAGCAATGCATGGCGACCCTTCGACGAGGAAGCTCAAGAACAAGCGTCCGTCCCTCTCTATTTCCGGGAAGCGCAAGAGAAAGCTCTTCAAGAAGCAGCAAAGGGAACAGAAGGAGAAAGAGGCCTTGGCTTTGGCTATGCCTACGCCTTTGCAAGTTGACATCGACATGGCTGTCGCTGATACCCAAACTCAACCCAATAACATCAAATTCAATGTCAAGAAGACGAAACCCCTCAAACTCAGACGGCTTAAGCGCCAAGGCTAGTAACAGTATCTCTTTCCTTTCCTTTCCTTTCATTTTGATTTCTTTCGATTCAATCATAAAAGATTTGTATTTGTATTTTTTTTTTTTTTTTTTTTTTTTTGCGTATCTCAATACTTACAGGGAGGGGCAGAAGGAACAAGACTTCCCGTCCAACTGCTCAACCTGACTCTATGATAGAGTAGTAATCAATAAATAGGTTTCAGTTTGTAAATGTTTGTCTTGTCTTTAGCCACCGTGGCAAATTCAATTCGCTCTATCTCGGTGTCTTTATGCCAATATTTCTGTTGCATTCATGTTAAGGTGTTAAGAGTGCTTTCGTTTTGATCTTACTAAACTAGACTCGATCTTTCCACATGGAATGGAATGGATGGCAAAGTTGAGTCCCTCGATAGTTTAATATTATATATATGTATATATAGATCTTATGCATTCAATGTTTAGAAGCCTCTCTATTCAGTCACATGGTAATTAGTGAGCAACGCAACCAAAAAGAGTATATACAAAGTTCATGAATGCAGATTTCGTTTAACTGCACGGTGTTGATGTTCCTGCTGAAAGGATAATTTCATTGTCCTAGAAGTGAACAGAAGAGCTGAACTTTTGAGGTCTCAAGTGGAAATTTGGAAAGATATGAAGGTTGTTGCCCAACAACTACAAGGGCTCGGCTCAGGTTTTCTCACTAAATTCTTCCATGAAGCTGTCGGTTGTTGCCTTGCCTTCAACAAGGGGGTCGTCTTTGATCTGATCAAGATTTTAAGTTTTTTTTTTTTTTTTGGCCTTAAATGCTCTCTCGTGGTAAAAGCTCCAAGAATTAAGAAGAGTCTTGAAAAGGGTCTCTTCTCTTGAGAATCTCGGTGCTTTTTGCCCTTTGCTTTGTGAACTTACTCGTCTGTGCTCCATTTAGATCTGATACGCTTTAAGTACCGTATCAAGTTTCAGTTTTAGCGAAGTCATCCTTGTCCATTTGACAGTGCAATTAATTGAGTCTTCAATAGTTAAAGAATTAAGATACAAAATAAATCAGCAATTTAGAACTTGAATGCCGAAATTTGTTGGTTGCCATGGCCACAATTTATTTTTATTTTTATTTTTATATTTATATATAATTGCCCAGTCATTTCAGGCCAACATACAGAGTCTATGCCAAAGCTCGAGGGGAGATGATTAAAGTCCCGAGATGCTGGAGGAATAAAAACCCTTCAAAATTGGATTAAATTGAGTCGAAGGCTTTACACTCAGGCAAGTGGGAGAGTCTTTTGTGGTTGGTCACTCACTCGAGGGATATGATCCTGAGAAAAAATACTCAACCAAAAATAAAGAAGACAGGTATAAGGGATCTGTATTCTGTCCCTCCGAGTCTACCAACCGACACCAAACTTCTATTCAAGTTCCCACAGAAAAAAAAAAAAAAAAAGGGTAATAGAAAAACATGTATTGAAATTTGAAGAGAATGTTGTTTGCGAGAAATCATTAAATGTTTACGCACCAACGCATCCTATTCGCTAAAAATTGTTTCACTAAATTTCGGACGACTACCCTGATAAGGCTACATGTCTTCTTGGAGGAGTTAGGCGAAGTCGGGGAGAGGGTCCGGTCCATATGAGGCTACAAATGGCTGGCTGTTGAGTTGCTTGCCATGTCGCCTGAATCGATGGAATGGTGCAACACATTATCCTCATGGCCACCTCGGCCATGCGTTTATCACACCCCGCCTCCTCTTATCTTTGGCTCGAGGGTGAGGCTCTGTTTTGGCTCCTCATGTAACCGGCTCTGGGTGAACTTCGGGGAATGATATAATCTCTGCCATATGCCTCTATGAAACGGATACCTCCATTTGCAAGAGTAATTGTAGCTGGCGAATCAGGCACTAAACGGATGCCACAACTCATATCAACTTGCACGAAGATACAGAAGTAAAAAGAGTTAGTCGGCGTTAGGATATTACACAAGTATTGGCATTCTACTTACCCAAGTGTCCAAGTACAACACTAATATGGTTGATATATAGGTGAATGATTCACTTAATCTGAGTAGACTCCTCCATTCAAATTAACACTTCCATTCGATAATGTAAACTTCCACAATCATCAAATCATGTGAAAACCAGAATCAAGACCCACCTACATTCATGAATCACACCAATCACATCTACAAACCTAAATCGCTTAGTTCCTTCGATTTCTTTCAAATCTAAACCCATTTGACAAATCCAACACTTAATTCTATTAGAGATCACACCAAGTTAACATCGAATATCATAAAATCAATAAGAATGCACCCATGCGCTCCTTGACCCCCATGACATCAATTCAAAACTCATATTCCATTACTCGGACTTTCATTTCTTCAATTAAACGTCAAATTGTACATACCCATTAATATATTAACATCATAAATTCATTTACACAAAATCGGCACAATCAAATGCCCAATCTACATGCTCACGCCACCATCAAGCATCCAAATACCCATTATATTTCTCGATTATCAATTCCTATCCAATAAATGCTTAAAACACCAAATAAATCATTTATCTCTTAGCAGACCTTCAAATTATCACTTGCACTTCACTTGAAATACCTCAATTCTCCAAAATTACTCGAGATTCTCTTCAAAACCTAAATTCACCTTGTGCATGGTTCAAGTTTGAATCAAAAACTAGCTCGATGGTTTGGAGACCTATGCCAAACCTGTGCCAATGGACGATTCTAGAAGGAAAAAAAAAAAAAACTTTATATTTGAACGATATTGAAAAATTAAACTACTTTTGTGTGAATTAAGAAAAATTATTTTACATTCACGACACTGCGTCATGTTTGGTATGCAAAAATAGACAAAAAATGCAATCATCGTTCCACGTTCCATTCTTTTTTCATGTTTGGAAGCAGTTTTTAAAAGGTAGAATGATAATTCCTTAGAATTGACAATTCTAACATCAAGGAAGGATTCGATTTCATCTTTAAAGTGATGAAATTGCAAATCTGTTCCACCAATATTAATTATTATTAATTGAAAATTACTTATTAAAAAATTTCAATCTAATTATGACATTTAATAATAAACGGCATTTTGATAAATACTAGTATACATGCAGTCCGTTCCATTGGCATTTCAAAACGTATGACAAAGATTATCATTTCAATCGTCTCATTCCATTTCATTCGATTCCGTTCTTGTATGTCAAACGTGATATTAATGAGTTATTATTAACAACACAAGTAATAAATCTCATTCCTTAATAATGGAGGACTAGTTTTTATATTTTATGTTTTTTTGTATCCTCTATATTTTTATTCCACATTGCTAATGCTACCTCTAGATTTTTCTCTATATTACTAATGCTACAATTAGGAAAGAGATGGGGAACAAAAATTTAAAAGAAAAAGAAAAAAAGAGAGATAGAAAAGGAACTCAGAGCAATTAATGAACTCTTTCCTTGACAGATATAATGGCGAGTTAAGATTAATCCTCATCATTCATTGATACCACATAGAAGAGGAAGACTTATATGGTCCAAGTTTTTATCAATTAATTTTCGAATGGATGAGCATGGTCAAAATTGAGATTTTGCATCTTAGAAGGAGGGTTTCTTGGCATGATTTTATTATATATAGATGAAAGCAAGTGTATGCAAAAAGGTTTTACGGAGTCGAATGGGACGGTTGGATTAGAGACATAAAAAGACCAATAAATCCATAAAATGCATTATTTGATTAGATTTAGGGAGGTGAAGCAGATTGCGCCCACCCACGTTTACAGAGCAAGATTGTTTCTAATAATACACGGTGGGTGTGGGAGAGTGTTTTCTCTCCTCTTGCTTTCAAGACTTACGTTTGTTTGCGACTTTTAACTCTCCCTTCATTTACAATACAAGACTTGCGTTTGTTTATTGCACGCTATTCCCCACTTTTAAGAATATATACGATTTATCAGATATAATGATGAAATAACTCTGGTAAATTGAGTTTTGGATTTCATCAGGTAAACACGCCAGTTTAGTTTGAAAGAAAAAGTAGAATTGGTTAAATGATAG
This sequence comes from Lumnitzera racemosa, assembly GCA_024138005.1. Lineage (NCBI taxonomy): Eukaryota > Viridiplantae > Streptophyta > Magnoliopsida > Myrtales > Combretaceae > Lumnitzera > Lumnitzera racemosa. The sequence goes on from JAMXBC010000004.1 coordinate 112,739,679, forward strand.
AATAAGAGTTGCAGATGATGATGGAATCGAATAGTTGAAATATTATTGAGATCACGAACAGTTGCCAACTCCATACCATTAATCACAAGCTGTTGATAAATAAAATACACATGATCTCTCTCTCTCTCTCTCTCTCTGATTTATTGCTAAGAATTTAAAAATAGTTTTGATGACAATCCTTTTACACCACTAAGGTGGTATACTTATACCTCCTCTTTTTTGCAGCTTCGTCCTCCATCTCCAATCATTACCTCGATTAATCTGCTTAAATTAAATGCTTGGGGGGTGGAACTTTGATTTATCCAACAAAACAGTGGCTCTCTCATTCACACAAAATGAAATGCACAAATAAAACCAAATAAATTTACAATAATAATAACAATAATAATAGAGTTTTAAGGTGATTGTGATTGTGATGAAGATGATAACTTGGCTCTTAGATCCTTCCGCAGTATCTTCCCCGATGGAGATTTGGGAATCGCATGAACAAAGTATACCTTGTGCAGTTTCTTATAGAACACCACCTATATATATATATATATATATATATTCATTAATCAACCTCATAGCAAAATATCAACATTATTAACGAACCCAACACCCCTTATATATATATATGCAGTAAAAAAAAAATAAAAATGATTTACCTGCTTAGCTATGAAATCTTTGACGGTTTCTTCTGTCAGTTCAAAACCATTTGATCTAACCACAAAAGCAACCGGTACTTCTCCCGCAACTTCATCTTTTTGCCTGTTAATTTTTTTTTTTTTTTAAAATAAATTCTCTAATAGTGATAGAGAGTTTAGAGGAATAGGATTAGACAGAGAAACTTACGGGACAACAGCAGCATCTGCAATAGAAGGGTGGCTTATTAGCAGGGCTTCGAGTTCTGCAGGTGGCACCTGAGAAGAAAAGAAAAGCACAAAAAAGAAGAGATCAGACAATTAATGGGGGTTTGTTTAGCGATAGAAGCTTGACGTACAATTTTGGAAGGAATATGCATGCCTGGAAGCCTTTGAATTTGATGATCTCTTTGACTCTATCTACAATAAAGATTTCCTCATCCTCATCGACGTAGCCTATGTCCCCAGTGTGTAGCCAACCCTCCACATCGATGGTATGTGCAGTAGCAGCCTCATCGTTTAGGTATCCTGTGTATGTTGTTATCAAGATCAGGGTTTTTAACTTTTAACTGAGTTGAGTGTGTGTGTATATATATAGTTAGTTAGTTAGTTAATTAGTTAGGTATAGTTACGTACCTTTCATAATCTGTTGGCCACGGATGCAAATCTCGCCGGGCTGGTTGTAGCCGAGAGAGGAGCCTGTTTCAGGGTCCATAACCTTAAGCTCAGCATTCCTGACGACGGTCCCACAGGAACCGGACTTAGTTGGGTAGGGCTGCTTTGCAAACCCTAGGCACATTGACAGCACTGGTCCTGCTTCCGTCATTCCATATCCCTTTTCACCAAATTATTATTATTATTAACAGCGAAAGAAAAGGAGAAGGAGTAGGAATGGAATGGAATGGAATGGAATAAATAGGATAGGACAGTATGAGATCTGTCATGCTCATCATCCCCCAACACAAAACTACACCGCAGCACTATCACGGGTATTAATGGCCGAAATGTTAGATGCCAAAATGGCAAGATTTTTCGGCTTCTCAATCAATTGTTGAATTATGTTTTCAAACCTTATCAATGAGCCTCCTTTTTAATTATTATTATGTAACAAAACCTGGAGAAATATTAATATCACACCTACTTTTATCGGTCGGTATTTTATCCCTTTTCATATCACTATATAACAATTCCTTTATATATTAAAAAAATAAAAAACATATACATATATAATTTTACGAGTTTTTTAACCCCAACGAAAATATACCTTCTTATGCTTTTCATTAAAATAACTAACAACCTTTTATGTAGTTTAATGTAAAATTAAGCTCTTAGTTTTTTTAAAGGCTTTTTCAAATCATGCATTATTTCATGGAGAAAACCATCCAATAGTTAAATAAAACTTCAATATATTATATATTTTTCTTTGATATAATTAAATCATGTTATATCCTATTATTATGACATGAGAACATATAAGGTGGATATATTAATAGTGATATATTTATGAAAACATCATTATTTCCAAGTAGTAGTAACTATTACTAGTAGCTTGTTCCGACCCAACATGCAAAAGAGAATGGAAGTGTTCCCAGTCCTAATTGGGTAAAAAAAAAATCCATTTTGAGAAGCCCAAATTAGAGCCCTTCCTTATCATATGACACGATCGGTCATACGAGTAATGGGGATGATCAGATCAGGAGCATACACTTCGACGTATGTAAGTTGTCTTTCTTCCTAATCTAAATGCCATTCACGTTAGAGGTGGTGATTTATATTTAATTACAGAAATCAATTTATTCACTGAATTGAGAATATTATATATATAGTTAAAAATTAGGAAATATTATTTTTTTTCCAAAACACATATAACTTTACGGGAAAAAGAAAAACAAGACAAACAAAATTTTCTCTTTTGATTTGATACTCAAAAAAAAAAAAAAAAACAAGAAGAAAATCTAAGGAATCGAGATTTTATTTTAGACAGATGACTTCACTCATCACGTTAATGGTAATTAATTATTTGTAGTGAATGAAACGAAACTAACAATTTGAACAAATGCATAATCAATAGGAATAGTAGGAGAATTAATTGTACCTGTCCCAGGATTGCTTGAGGAAGACGTCCCCTGAGAGCATCCTGGAGCTCCTTCCCCAGCGGAGCTGCCCCTGACAATACGAACCGGATGGAGGACAGGTCAAACGCCTCCACCAGTGGGTTCTTGGCGAGTGCCAGGACCAGCGGAGGGACCACTGCCGCCACCGAGACACGTTGTGCCTGGATGAGCTGAAGCAGGGATCCGATCTCGAACTTGTGCATCAGCAGCACCGCAGAGCCAGCTCGTAGGGAGCAGAGGAGGACACTGTTGAGGGAGTAGATGTGGAAGAGCGGCAGTACGCAGAGAACGACGTCGTCTGTCTTTAGGTAAAGGTTTGGGTTGTCTCCATCCACCTGCTGAGCAATGCTGGTGATGAGGCTCTTGTGAGTCAGCACCACTCCCTTGGGGAGCCCTGTGGTACCTGATGAGAAGGGCAGAGCCACGGGATCGTCGGGGGAGATGGGCACATCGATGGCGGCGCCAGCATCCGTCTCAGAAAGGACCGAGAAATGCAAGCAGTTGTCAGGTGGATCATCCACGGTGACGACTTTAAAATCCTCGCCCATGATGAGAGACGACTGGGAGTCATCACCACCATCAACATCACCATCATGATGACTACTACTACTAGTAGTAGTCATGAGAAGCAGCTTGTCCACATGCTGTGCTTGAGTGATCAACAGCTTGGCTTTACAAGCCTTGAGCTGCTTGAATATCTCTCCGGGGGTGTAGAAAGGATTAGCAGTGGTGGTGATGGCTCCCAGCATGGATGCCCCCATGAACGCAAATACAAACTCGGCGCAGTTGTGGAGGAGTGTCATGATGACGTCCCCCTTCTTGATTCCCAAGTTGGCCAAACCGGCGGCGGTCTGTCGACAGGCAAGGTGTGTCTCGGCATAGGTATAGGTCTTGCCTGTAAGGCCGACGATGAGGCAAGGCCGGTCTGCGAATTGGGATAGGTTTTGGAAGCAGTAGGTGTGGAGGGGGAGGTGAGTGGCGATGGGGATATCAGGGAGCTTGGAACGGAATATCGTATGAGGATTAGTATTAGTATTATTAGTATTTGGATTAGTAGTCTCTGGAGGATTATTAGTTACCACTTGGGGTCCCTGGGATTGAGTTTCTATGGATATCATTGCCTTTTTTGTTGTTGTTGTTGGTGGTGGTAGCGGCTTGGTTCACTGATTCAGTTGTGCGTTGATTGAAAGAAAAAATGAAAAAGAAAGAAAGAAAGAAAGAAAGAAAGAAGGAAAGAATTGGGTTGTAGGGAGTATGATTAAAAATTGAAAGTATGGTTGTAAATGGAACAATATGTGATGATGATGATGATGATGATGATGATGTAGTAGCAGTAGAAAATCGGTGAATGAGGAAGGGAAATATATTGAAGAGGAGGATTGGGGAAGGAAATCTCAAAGGTTGAATGTGAGAGAGAGAGAGAGAGCATGAAAAGGGGTGGGAATGGGTTTGGGGTAGGTGTAGTTTGTAGATGAATGGGCGTGAGAAGTTGGTAGATTTTAAAGCAGATGAAATATGACATGCCTCCATCTCCCCTTCAAAACCGACTAATAAGTTTCCCCCAACCCCCCACCCCCTTACTTCTTGCTCTACTCCACTCTACTCACCTTACCCCAAACCCCATCTATTCAAAATAATAATAATAATAATAATAATTTAATACTATCTATCTACCACCACCTTCATATGATCCACCGGATAAATCACCTACCTCTCATTTCCTCTCCCATTGTCCCAACCCAACCACCCCAACTCTCTCCTTTCTCTTATGTCCCACTCTATCATATCTAATTCTTCAATTCATTTTTCATTCTAGAGATATAGTCAAATTAAATCAAGTCGAACCGAACTAATACAGTATTAAACTCGAACTTACGCTTAACTTAAGTTTGATCGAGTTCTTTATTTTTAGGTCAAATTCAACTCATAGACATATTTATGTCGTATTCGAGTACAACTCAATTAGATAAATTAAACTTATATTTTCTATAAATTTTCCCTAAGCAACTTGTACTAACTTGTATTTAAAAAATAAAACACGAAACTTGATTATATTTGTAGATTTAACAAGCTTAGTATTTTAAATCTCAGCTCAAGCCGAAACTCGACTTGATTGTCATTGGATCAAATTCACATGAAATTCAAGTTGAATTAGAATAGTTTGTAAATTAACTTGATTTATTTATACAACTTGTCCGACACAAAAGCAGTCATCATAATGGGCTATAGCTTTGTTAATCTTGTCTTGCTTACATTGTTTGTTCCCATTGGCATTGGACTATTTACTTCTACATATTAACGATAACAACATATGTTTATACGACTTAAATAAGGTAGAAAAGCTATTTCCTTTTCCAAGATCATTACTATGTTTCATCTGTGGAATAATCTACCATATATAGGGATTTACATCATTGCAGTATAGATATTGCGATTCCTATTTGATATGTGCGCTGTTATAAGCTACAGTATTCCCCTTTTTGGGGTTGATCTGCATGCATAATGGTGAATGTTTTATTAAATACCTTTAATTTTCTTCTTAATTTGAATAAATAATCTTAAGCCTTTTTCCTTGCATATTTTCATACTTTACCCCTAAAACCACAATCAAGCCATAAACTAGGATAAAAGTGCATTGGTATCACTAAAAATATTCGTAGACTATTACACATATCACCTTGGCAGATACTGGGAGGTTATAGGGGCTTCAGCCTCCCAGGTTCCGAAAAAAATTAATTATTTAAAATTGTTCTTAAAATAAATAGTATGCACTATATTTATATTTTGTAGTGTAAATATTATCGTATAATTAAATATGGTTAAATGATTAAGTTTGCACTTTTACATCCATAAGGTCATGGGGTTCAATTCCTACTTAGAGTAGTATTTTACTTTCTTTTTTTTTTAGTTGTATTTATTATTTATCATAAATAGCTTTCATTATCTTTTCGTTTTTATTATTTTATTTATAATAACTAATAAAATTAAATTTCACTAATAAAAATTGATAATTAATTAAATAAATTTTTATTGAATACTATTTATTCGCTAGTAACTCAACCATAAATAGTAAACACATTGTCATTATTAAGAAATTATTAAATATTATTCATTATATCATGTTATCATTTTCATTATACTCGTAATTATTTTTATAAATACTTCTTGCAAATGTTTTTTCTTATTAATAAAATTTACATGAGTTTTGTGCATTGATTTTATTTTAATTGATATATATGCTGCAAAAGAAAAATATAAAGTTAATCTTCTAACCTTTTATAAGGTAATCAATTCATAAAAAGGTTTAGATTTTTTTATTAAATATTAAATCGTATTCCTAGGTGCACTTTTTCAATAAAATCCCTTTGTGTGCGTATATAAGAGGGTTTGAAATTATAATAATTCTAATATGAATTTGAATAATGTGATATTTTTTAATTTAGTTACAGCCTATATAGACATTCTTACATACATACATATGTAAATATAAATATATATTATTGGAGCTTTAAGTATTATATATATAGACATTTTTTTTCTTTTTGTCTTTTCCCCCTTCTTGGACCAAATTAATCATTTGGAGTTTCAGTATTATAAAAAAGGGTGCACAAATATATATATATATATATATAAATATATATTCAACTACCTTACACATTACAACTGCATGGGATATTACATAAAGAAAGTGCACAAACAAAATTTAAGAGACTCCTAGGATAATAATATCCCTTACGTAACTCAACAACTCCAGCACTTAATCTACAGGTATTAATGATTTATATGTATTTTTCTTTCTTTTGGGTGGCCAAATATATACGTATTAAGTCAAGACAAGTCAAGTGAAATACAAAGAAAAAAAAAAAAGATAGAAGGAGAGAAGAGCCGTTTCACATAAGAGTTATTAGTGATAAACCAATGTTTTGGAAGGTGTGCGGCTGCAATTCAAACAAGAAAACACGCTACCGTGTCCAGTCTCATGTGCATTAAAATTTTCAACAAACCACCGTCATCATCACGTCATGATCCTGTGGCTTTTATATATATTATTCTACCTACCTAGCTAGATATTTATATTTATATTTATATATATGTCGCAGATAATCATAATCATCACGGTTAATTTTTTTATTACCTTTTTGGTTGCCCATAAAATGATAAACAAAAATTGATATAAATATTAACCCAACTCTAAACCGAAATTATTATTTTAATTAATAGGTAAATAAAAGTAATACTTTCTAGGTGTATCTGAAAATGATAGCTAGCAAGAACTGTCAATTAGTATGGCATTCGGCTCATGTTATCGATTCATACATAATTTTTCAATGATATGATAAAATGGTAAGAAGATGAAGAAGAAGAAAGAAAAAAATAAAAAATAAAAATCATAAAGAATTAAAAGAAACTAATAATAACGTTTTTCAAATTTTATCGTCATTTAAATAGTTGTGGATTTTTTCCCAACTTTTTTTTTTTCTTCTCTTCACTATTTAATAATAATCGGTTTTATTCGTTATGAGTCCTTTCAATGATTCATTGAGAAGGTAAATAAATAGCTCCAGGTCCCTTTTCTTTCTCAATCAAATTTATTGAATTGCATCCACCAACAAACACAATAACCATGTAATGTACTCTCTTTCGACTTTCTCTACCAAATCCTAAGTTTTCATAATTACAGCCGGTTTATTCATATTATAAGGTAAAGTAAAAGCGCCGAGAAAAGCCTGTTTAGATGTCCTTTCACCTACGAGTATATGTATATGTATTATTACATTAAATCAAATAATACAACTATATATATATATATATATCCGCTTTGACTATGTTATATATGTTGTCATTTTGATTTGCTGTCTCTTAGTATTAGTAATTGATGGGCCATAGACAGCCAATGGACATACATACACTCTACGTGAATTAAGTTTCTTTTTCTTATTTCTTGTAATATTCATTTTGTGGTTGTGCCTATTCGATACTTCACTTGCGTCCATTATATATATATATATAAAAGAATGCAGCAATACGTTTGAGAATTTGAGAGAGACGGATTTCCCTTATTCCTACCTATACTCAATTCACTTTTAAAATATTTAATAAAACTCCATCTATCATTCTAAAGGGATATATATCCAAAATCATTCTGTATCCCACCATTAAGCTAATCAAACTTAATTAAAGCATATATCCTAAAAACTAAAATGGATTTGAATAAAAATAAACAGAAAATTCATTTGAAATTACTTATGATAATAAAGAAACTATTAGAGTTACTTGAAATCCTCAAAAATATAATGTTATTGACTTTCTATCCTTTATGTACCGCATTTAAGCACCCTATATGATTTTTAAGTTGGAAATTCTCTAATGATCTTTCAAATCTTGTGAATGGAAATCATCTATGGATATAAGTTGGTTTTAGTATCATATTTTCAAAAACTAATTCTTTTACCAATAAATTCATTTGATTATCCGTTAAATCAAAACTGTTCATCTTATCTTAGAAACAGATGAAGATTGATTTCAATAAATCAATATTTTATTTCATTTTTTTTTGTTAATTTAACGGTTTTTATTTTCCTATATATCCATGTTTACTTTCAAAACTCTCAAGGTAGATTCTTAGGTCAACTATAGTAGATGCGCGCATGTCAATCTTGTTTATTTATAATGGGATGAAGTAATTCACATATACATACCTCATTATTATTACTAACATCCGTAGTGGCTAACATAGTCCAACCCTAACCCTAACTCCAACTTTGGTCATAAGAAGGTTTATTTCTATTGATAGGGTTCTTTAGACATGAATTTCTCAGATCCATCTAGATTTGATACGCCCCACTACTTAAGGCTTCCTACCTTGAGCTTAAGCCTTAGGCCCAACCTGACTAAACCCAAGAAACTCTTTAACGGTTAGAAAAAGATGGATAAAGATAAGAAACTAAGTCAACAATTACCTACAGTATATGTAGGATACGTTGGACATTATGAACTCACTTTCTTATATTTGCAGGAAAAGATCTCTCCTATTAACTACCCCCTAACTATCGATGTTACCTCACTGTAAATAATAGTTCACTATCTAATGGTAAAGCTATTTACACTTTGCATACTAAAGCTTGCACATTACTCTTAAGTATCTCTTACTATTCATAATACGCTGTTGACTTAAGTATCGGAGTTTTCATACCGAATAGGACCCCAACATCCCTTCATAGTGTTTTATTTTGCAAACTTACCATGTACAAAGCCCAATTTCTATTAACAAATACCTTGAGACGACAATTCCTATTATCGACATTAATGGATAAATCTTACTTTTGTATATGTTTTTTTTTAAATTTGTTAAAATTATGATTTTATCTATATAATTCTATAAGTTGAGGATTTTAAAAAAGTTCTCTTAATTAATTCAGGTATAAAATCGTTTTCGTTTAAAAACTTACTTTTTTTTTACTAATTTTACATGTCAAACTCGGTAGAAACTTATATTTTTAATCGAATTTACCGATTCTATATATACGAATTGAACAGATTAGAAAGAAACTACATATATATAATTAAATCATTTTCTCTATCATATTCTTTTCTTTTCTTTTTTTCCTTTTTCTCTCTCTGTTTAGTCCCTTGTTTAATATTCATAGCACTCTTTTTAAGATTTAGCTCTAATAGAAAACTTTATAAAGCAAACTATATATTGAAGTTTATATCATTAAAAATTCAAAATGTTGAAATATTTGGTTCTTTTTAATTTATCACTTTTTCAAAAGAAAATAATGGGAAAAAAATGGTTTAGTTTTGACTATACTTGTCCTTCTTTGGTAAATGTTAAGTTATAGATTGAGATTCTTTTTTAAAAAAAAGAACTTAATATCTTTATTTGGATCATGTATCTTAAGGTTTTTTTTCTTTTTCTTTTTCAAACTACTATAAACATATTCCTAATATCTTGAAAATTGTTTTACATTGTAGAAGTTTCTACATTTCAATTCTATAGATTCTCTGATAATTAGATGTAATTCTAATTGTGTCTGTTAAGAATTATAACGTGTACTTAACACTATGTCAAAATCTCCTGTCTCGTTCTTTTCTTTTCTTTTTTTTTTTTTTATGATGATATATAAACTTTCTGAATGTTAAAATGTAGAAACTAGAACAAGTTATGAACTCGGTAGAGTTCACATCTTAAAAATGAAAGTAAATTAATTAATCAGGCAGGAGCAAATATATATTTTAAATGAAATGAGAAAATTATTATTATTGTAATCGTTGGACACTTCAAATATATTCAAGAAATATCACCTCCTACCGTGGTTTTTTTTCTTTCTAATCCACGATGCACGATACGCTAATATTAGCATGACATCTTGTCACACTAACATTTAGAAGAGTTATTACACGACACCTTTCCAGCACTATTATCGTAGATTGTTTTTATACTTATACCATTATAAAAATATTGTTCAAATATTTACATGAAAATAATTTAAAATAGTAAAAATAATCACTTTTAATATTTCAAGATTATACCGATAATATGACAGGAAGGAAAAGCTTGCTTGTCAATGGCTGACATTTATTGTGCTTATACATCAATGGGCAAATAATAGTTAATGTCATAGAAAATTTTTTAAATTGAAAAGAAATGACAATATGGTAATAAACCAACGTAAAGTCAAAGCAAGGTAGAAATAAGATAATTTGAAAATAACACCAAAAGAACAAATAAACATAAGCCAACAAACACAAAAAAGAATAAAGACGTAACCAACGGCAAGCAGAAATTACCTACTTTCCAAGGACTTAGTACCAGTGAAATACCAAAGGGAGAAAAAATAATAATAATAATACATAAATGAGAGAAAAATTCTATGGAACGATCGATTAAAAATAATTATACGGTATTTCTACAATCACATCCGACATTGATGAACTATCGACGCACTTCATCTTTGCTTTTGAATTTCATTTTTAAATGAGAGGTGATTTACCGAATTATGCTCGCTTTTTAATGATCATACTATTGTAAAGAGATTAGGAGGGTGCAGAGGAGTACCAGAATGACTCGGAGAGATCTCATTTTCGAGCTAACATAAATAAAAATAAGGAGGAAAATAAAAAATAAAAGAACATAAAATTCTACTACCATCGAAAAGTCTCCTCCTACGCTTACAAGTGTAGTTATCAGAAAAAGTGGTGTATTAATAAGATCCAAAATAAAGGGTCCTACTTGGACTGGAGGGACACTACACACTAGAGGAGGAGGATCTGTTAATAGCGAAGCAAAACTCTTTTCTTTTATATATATATATATATATATATATATATATATATATATAACAAGTGTGAACATTTTATAAAGCCCTCCTTAAAAACAAAACAACCAAACCAACAAAGAAAAAAAAAAATCAAAATGAAAGGCACATCACTTGCCTCTCCTCTTTTTCTCTCAATATTCCTGATTGCACATTTTTAAAAATAAACTTTAAAAAAATAATAATAATATTGAAAAATACTACCAATCTACAAACGATCGACTCCATTTTTTGCTAGTCCTTAAAAGAAAAAAAAAAACATCAGAGTAGTCATTAATCACATAAACATAAACAACAAATTAAATAAATGGCAGTCTACTCGGTTCTATATAACTCTTTACTTCCCCAACCCCCAAATCACCTGATCAGCATCTTGGAACAAAATTCATGTGGGCCACAGGATACACAAACAAGAGCCCAACACATTTTTGTTTCATCCAAAACCGAATTAATAACCCTCCCTATTTGAAAAGAATTACGTAAAAAGAGTCTTTAGTCTTTTTGTCTGTCATGGAAACTGGAAGGAACCTCCAATCTGTGTTGTGCCGGATGGGGGATTGATAGCCACCCATAGCAGAGATATTGTGATCGCGATCAAACCTGACCAAACAAATACAATGGTAGGCGTCCTTCCTCGTCTCCCCATTAGCCCCTTGGCGAATGGGTACAAGTGAGCCAACACCCAAAAACTGAAGAAAACCCCTCCTATCAACCGACTCCACTGCGGTATCACACTGTAGATGGTACGACTCACACCGACTGCTATTGCTATCAGATTCGTCATCATGATCGTAATCGGTGGTATCATCAGCGACGTCCACCTCACCACGTAGAGATCGGCAAACTCATCATCTACATCATCGCTAGCCGATTTTGAAGTCAATGTGAACGAAATTTCTATGCCGGCGACGACCTTCAGTAGTCCTTGAAGTACAGCTGCAAGGTGCGCGCTTGTGCCTCCTATCAGCCAGAACTGTTCGTTCCTCCACCACTCTTCCAGCTCAATACCCGACCACTTGATCTCAAGCACAGCAAGCATACACAGAGTCAAAGTGATGGTCAGGAGGTAGGTGAGAAACGTCACGTTCAGGGTTTGGACGATAAACTGGCCAGAAAACAGCGAGAGTGCTGGTAGAAAGCAGTAGACTATGAGGAATACGGAGGTGAAGGGGTAGATCCCGACATTAAGGTAAGCTACTCGCTGCAGAAATTTCATCTTAGGGCTAGCCAGGAGGGCATTATTTCGAGAGAAGAATATTTCCACTGAACCAGTGGCCCAGCGAAGGACCTGGTGGAGCCTATCGGTAAGATTAATTGGAGCAGTTCCTCTGAAGGCATCCCGCTTGGTCACACAGTAAACCGACTTCCAGCCTCTATTATGCATACGATAACCAGTAACAACATCTTCCGTGACAGACCCATAAATCCACCCAACACGTTGTCCCCACTCTGTCTTGTCCTCGTACCAACAGGAAATGACACTGATTGCTTCAGCAACCGTGGATGCATCTAGTAGATCCCTGGGAATCGTAAGAGCACCGGGTGGACGTCCATTCTTCACCGCAGGGTGATCTTTGAGGGGACGACCTTGAAATTCTGCTACCGGAATCGAATCTATAAGCAAAGTCGAGTTACCAAACTTCTTTGGAAGCAGGGAGAAATTCATCTCTTCATCATCAGAATCACCCATCCTTAAGGCCCTTTTCTCCTCTGAGGTACTAGTAAGTTTTTTTCGGCGTGGAAAGCAGCAGCTGCAGCAACCAGGATGGTGCTCTTTTGATCGAGGTGGGTCAAACCCATAGAGGGCGATCCTTCGAAAGAGGCATCCGGTTCCAACATAGACAGGGCCTTGAAGCCCATCGAGTGCTCTCATATTCACATCGAAGAAGACGGTATTGTGGTTGGCATATCGATCGGACGGGTCAATACCTTCAAACCTCTGAGGGAACTGCACATAACAAATTCGATCTCCTCCTCTATCCATCATGAAGCACATGCCCTCTCTAAGTGCTTGGGAGTTGTAGATGTAGTGATCACAGTCAAGGTTGAGAATAAACGGCCCATTAGACATGATAGCTGAAGCTCGAACTAAAGCATTCATGGCCCCCGCTTTCTTGTTATGATCATAGCCTGGTCGCTTTTCACGGGACACATAAACCAACAAGGGAAGGCGGATATCGACATTGGTAAGATCTATTGGCTTATTATCATCTGGAACACCCAACAGCGGGGTTTCACTGGGGGGCTTCAACATCACCTGCACAGTTTTAAATAAATTTAACTTAAACTGGACCACCAATGCCATCAGTCTTCTAGTCGTTAATGCATTACTCTTTGTTTCAGAAGATAAAATTCCACGCTCAACCAAAAATCAATGGAGGAGGAATGGGTTGGAAGACCCATTGCAGTGAAATGATACCTGAATTATCCCAGCATGGTCACCCCTGGAGTGCTCTGAGCTAGGATTTAACCAAGTTCCCGGCCAATGAGTTCCATCTGCCATCCATGTTGCTTTTGGAATTTTCACACTCTCCACAGGTGCATCATCCATGTTCTGTCGCTGAAGCTTCATTGCCTTGATTTCTTCACGTGCATGATAGGCATCAGACCGGCGACGGATAGAGTCAGGCAAGCCATTGATGCGAACTTTGAACTCATCATATTCACGTTTCACCCGTCTACGATCTTTGACGAAATCTGCTTTCACTTTGTTTTTGTACGGATCCCTCTTCAGACTGAAATAAGATTCCGGATTTCTAGGCTCGATATCATGCTTCCGGCAAAATGGAACCCAGATATTTGCAAAACTTGCTGCTTCTGCCATGGCCTCAAATGTTAGCAGGGCACCTCCATCATCAGAAACATAGCAAGCTAGCTTTTCAACAGGATAATCAGCAGCTAAAATGGACAGTATAGTGTTCGCAGTGACAAGAGGGGGCTCCTTCTCAGGATCCGCAGTGGAGACGAAGACATCTATCCCGGGTAGATCAGACCTTCCCGTTGGATTGTCAGGGCCAGCAGTTTCAAACTTCTCTTTCAAGACATTGAGATCTGCTGAACGATTTACAGGGCAGAGCTTGGGGAGTTGGTCAAGAAGCCAGGAGAAAGCAAACCATATCTCACAGACTACCGACATGCCCCATAACCACACAGCATCAGTGTTTGGATGGCTGACTCTCCATTGCAGGAACAACCCAAGAACAGCCATCCGAACAAAAATGAGAAGCCTGATGCAGGAAGAAGAGAAGGAAAAACAAAATGAGTTGAATAACCATATCAAACTTGAAGAATAACCACTAAGCGATGATTTTTTTACTCTATTGAAGTATGGATTATCTATAAAGATATAAAGCTTGAACAGATGGTATGATTTTGTTCCAGTGAGTCAAAGGTGTCTTCCTCCAGAACATAAGATAAAGAAATAATCATAAAAATGCAAATAACTAGCCCAGGCAGAACCAAGTTTTGTGGCGTTTGTAATCCAGCGGTACTTGTCAATTCGTGTATGTGTGCATTTACTTTGTCTAAACCAAGAGCTTCTTCATTAAGCAGCATTGACTATCGGGTGAACAGCTATCGGTTCAAACAAGAGCAAAACCATGATATTCACAGCAACAACAAACAACAGATACAAGGATGAAAAGTACCGATATGGGCTGAGAACAGCAGCTGGGATCTTTAGCTTCCTCGTGAGTGGTCTCCATGGCTTGTTCATCAATTCAGAGGGCTCGACCACCTCACCATCCTTTTCACTCCCAAAGCCACCATCCTTTGGCCATATAGCATTTCCATATCCATATGTCCCCCTAGTTTCAAAGAGCCATCTGCTGTGGTCAAAGTCACCGGTTTGGCTCCTCATGAGCATAGAATTTTTGGATTTCATCATCGAGAGCCTTCTCTCCATCCTGGACATAGGTGGGGGGAGTGGAAGTGGCTTCCCATTGTCAGCAGCTATTTCATCCAAATCAGTGTTCTTGTAAGGTTCCTTGCATCCAGGGCAAATGCCACCACCTGTCTTTACTGCATCGATATAGCAGTCGCGACATATCTTGAAATCGCATTCACAGGGCAAGATATCAATGCCTCGCTCGTCGCTCATGACCTTGGCATCACAACCAGGAATCGCACAAGACGATCCCTTCGCACCGGCCATCTGAGGGTGGCTGGCTTCGGATTCGAAGACCTTGTCCATGAGATGGGCACGGGTGACGCTATTGAATCCACCTGTAAAGAGGGAATTGGAGACATACTGCTCCTCAACTTTCTGGGAGATGGAGGGATCCATGGGCTGGTTATCAGGGGTAGGGGGTATTTGGACAGTATAGTTGACAAAATCAGTACTGCCAAGCTCGCTGTCGAGATCATCTCTGGAGTAACTGACGTATCGACCGGATGAAGTTCTGCGGCCAAAAGTGACGGTGGGAGGTACAGGTTGCTTGTTTGAATCGGTGCCATCTGAGCTCGTTGACAAGGATAACCGGCTTGCCTTGAAGGATCTCGATGATGCCATTTTGTTTGTTTGGTTAGATCCTGCAAGCAAAGCATAAGACTTGTATGATACAAACCTTCGACCCCACAAAAGCCTAGGTATATAGTCGAACAATCGTCTCATTCGAATAATCAAGAACGAGATTCGTGTCCAGACAAAGTGAAAGATGTTTGCTTTAATTACACTAGAACAAGAATTATGTGGGAATAGAAGTGAAACCAAAGGAAAAGATCTTTGCCTTTTGATTGTATCAAGCAGAGTAATGCTCAGTAACATAGAATGCAGTACAGTAGATAATGATGGATGATGCAACCAGTCGGATGAGGTCCAAAGGTTTCAATGGCATATAAAGTCAAAACCCCAAAAACTCAGAGAAAAAGGAGATCTGTACCGTACCTGTGTAGTGTATGTGTAGGTGATGATTAAAAGGAGTGAGCAGATCTGAGAAGAGAGAAGATCAAGCCCCACAGTCTTCTTCTTCCATAACCATCATCATCATACCCAAAAAGAAAGAAGAAGAAGAAGAAGAAGAAGAAGAAGAAGAGGAAGAAGAAGACTCTTTTAGATCAGATGCAGACCCACAAATGGAGTGAATGGTGGTGATGAAATACTGCTACTTCAAGAATGAAAGGGGGATTCACGATTTATTCGTGTTTTTATTTATTATATTTTTTAATAAAAAACTTGGAAAATGGGGAAGTAATGGATTATCTCTTCTCCGATTGTAGTATTAGAATATATATATATATATATATATAAAGAATATAGTAAAATATTACTGAAAGGCTGGCTGGAGTCTGGATGGTATGACTGCACAGGTGAGGCGACGGAGTCCACTCCTGGTTTTTCCTTACAAATATTCAAATATTCAGTTCACTACACTAACGGACAGCGGCTTCTTAGAACAACATTACTACTACATAGAAACACAAACGAACGCACAACTTCAAATTTTGAACTGGTCTGGTCGTTTCTAGCCTACTGCTCCTGCACCCACGATGTTTGAATTAATAAAATTAATAACATAGAAGGGAAGGGATTAACAAATGGCAAAAATGTTTTGCCGTCTCCGCTCTTTCTTTTCTTTACTCTCTCTCTCTCTCTCTTTTCTTTTCTTTTTTTTTTTTTTTCCTCGTTTACATTTTAAAAATTGCGTTTGCCTTTTCATATGAAAAATGAACAGTTGATGATATTTAAATCGCTTATATAAAAAGAGCATAAATTTAATATCATGGTAAAATTATTTTTTTTTTATTTGATGACGAATAGAGTAGTTTTGAATAAAATTATTAATTAATGTTGTGTTTTGAAAAAATTCACCGTGTCAAAGTCCAGGTTTGGTGGAAAAGGAGTTTATAGTAAAATTAGTAGGGAAGTAGAATCCCATAAATCACGATGATATTTGTCAACTTAAAATACTACATTCGACAGTAGGACAAGAAACACGGTTTATCGTATTGACTGAGATGAGATTGAACCAGCCGACTCGACCGGGCTAATATAAACACCGACTAACGGCGTCACTTTGGATTGGATGTCTTCTCTTCTCGCCGTCAGTTTCAATTTCCGTTTTTCTTTTAAATATATATTTTATCAAATACATTATGATTAGGCGTGTCAGTAATCAGTCTCATCGGATTCTCCTTTTTTGCTTTTACAGCCTTTTACAATTTCAAGACCAGGTCCCAGATTGCATTCAGTATCCTGTTTATTCACTATTCAAAATCAAATTACGCTTACACACATCACCACATCATAATATTATATATCGGATAAATCCTAAATCTATTATTTTTATATCTATTCCATGTGCAATTTATTTTTCCACCTTCTAAGTTAAGTTTTTAAACCTTAAAATTTTATTAATACCATTTTGATTTAGTAGCATTAAAACTATTTTTAAAATTGGACAAACCAAAACGATTCTCCCCCTCTTTTAAAATTCATCAATTTATTTTATCATTTTACCCATAATAAATCAATAAATTATAAATACATTATACTACATTTGTTTTATGTACTACTTCTTAGAGGTGTGTGTAATTCAATCGTACTCTATACTTTATAATAGTTTGCTTGATCGAAAAGTTTTGAATAAATATTTAGGATTACACAAATTAAAATAGGCTTTAAGTACGATTTTTTAAAACATACTCTCACATAATAAACTATAAATAAGACATTTTAATACATATACCCTAAAAGACATAGAACACACATTTCAAAACAAGTTGCACTAACCCTTTAAAAATTATTAAACAATAATAATATATTTCTATCTTTTATGTTGTACCTATAAGAATAAAAAGGAAATAAACATATCAACTGTAGCCAAACTCATTATCCAGTTTCTATAAAAAACAATAAAAAATTTTCCTATTTCATTTCTTCCCCTTCCCTTTTATCTCATTTTTATGTTTCTATTTTCCTTATTTCTCCTTCATTTCTAACCTTACTTAACTGCAATAAGCATGAGAAAACTATACTGTCCATTTTACAATTCCTTTTATATTTACGACAATCTTTATTTTGGAGTGAGATGGTCGAAGTCCAACCATATTTAATATAAAAAATTACCCCCATCCTTAACCCTGTCCGTTATTCTTTTCCCTCTTGTACACTCAATAAACTGTACAGTAAAATATAACATTTACCAAAATATATATATATATATATATATTGTTTACAAAAGAAGAAAATGAATAATCCTTTTTATATTTAGAAAATCCTACTAGGCTTGTTTACTGAACATCTCTAGTATACCCATTAAGCTGTGAAGTCCGATAATTCTTTTCTTTTTTTTTTTTTCATTTTTCTTATTTCATGTCAAACCCTGCCTTCAGTAGAGATTGCTTGACTAAAAATTAAGAAGAATATTTAAAAAAATGTCTTAGAATCGCCACTAGTTAAGAAATAGAAAGGTAAAAATGGTTAAAATTACATGGGTGGAATAATTTCAACCGAAAGCACTGATGTTTAGAAATTAGACGCCCTGGAACCATAAAATTTGAAGCTTAAAAGGAAACTACAAAGTAAAAGTTTTCAATATAAAAGGGGTATTCATGATCCTAATTTGACAAATTTATTTGTAAATAAATATAAAGAGAAAACAAAACTATTTTATTTTTCAAAAAGACAAATGAAGGATATTGATACGATTGAGAAACCTAGTCATGTGATTTTTAGATAGATCGTTGTCTAGGGTTTTGAAAATAGAATATTTTTGTGTTTTTGTATTTATGAATAATAAAATTACATAGGATATGGATAAATTAGTTTAATTCATAAGACAAAAGCTGCCACAACCAAACTAATATGAACTAGGGTTTTGTTTAATTCTTATAGATAAGTTTGTGGCCGTCATAATTGGAATTTTTGTTTGATTTAATTCGATAAGTCATTGATGCAACCAATCAAATCTAACAAGAAGGCATTTTGTTTGATCACCACAATTGTTACGAGGAATTAATAAGCTCAGGAAAAAAAGAATAACAAGTATCTCATAAGTTTTTTTTTTTTTTCGAAATCACTCATTCACTAACTTAAAAATAATTTCTTATAACTATTTATATTGAAATCCTGAAAACCCTAGGGAAATTAGGTAATTAACTACAAATAGACAAATTAAAGTGCAAAAGTCTAAATAATGTTAGAACAAATAAAATAATATACAGATCCCTAATATTCTAAAACAATGGAATAGTAATAAATCTTTATCAGTAATTGTAGCTAAGGAATTTGATCCCTATTAGATGTTCTTTTTTGTTTTTGATGGTTGATCCAGAGAATGTTTAGTTATTTGCTATTTAAGATTAAGCTATCGTAATCGTAAATAATTTTTGGGAAAATCTCTGGTAGGTTAGTTTGTTCAATATATCTTTGTTTTAAAGTTTTTTTTTTTTCTTTAAGAAAGACCCTAATTTAAATGCCATAAATTTCTTAGAAAAACCTAAAGGTTTGATTTTTGAGGAAAAAATAACCATTCTTATTCCTTTATCGCTTTGAAAACCCTAAGTTTAAAGAAAATTATTTTATTATAACCCTAATTTAAAGAAAAAACTTTTATATATATATATATATATATATCTTCTATATTACAAAGCCATTATCCTCTCTATTAACCTTCACATTTTTCAATCACAATTATACCACAATTATACCACTAAATTTATTGAATCATATGTTAGAATGATCCAATTTAAAAATATCTACGGGTAAAATGGAAAACTTTTCTAACAACAAATTTAATCTATTCTCTCATGCAATAGGTGAGTCGTTTCTTATATATAAACTATTGTGACTTTCTCTCTCCAATTGGGAGTGGTTATCCAAATAAAAATTGAAAATAGTTCCCTTTTGAAAAAAAAAAATCTTATGGGCTCATATTGAGAAAAACATATTCGTAATTCTTGTTTCTTTTTATCTATCATGATGCAAAATTGTAAGTCTTTTCTCTCTACGCTTTCTTGCTTTTTATTTAATAAAAGCAATGTTTTTTATTTCTTGACTCTTTTTCTATGGTGGCTATGCCACTTCGCAGCATTTGTGCATATGAATAGTGAAAGACCATGAACCTAACCAAAGTTTATCAACTTGAATTTACTTTGTGTTTACAAGTTCTTTTTTTTTTTTTTTTATAATGAATAAGTCAATTTTATATTGTTGTGGTATTGTAAATTTTGTTTGATATACTATATCGTTTAAATAAAACACAAAGGTTATAGATTCACAATTCAATAAAGAATCCAAGATGTTTAATCAGTTTTATTTTCTTAGCAGAATTTCTTCAAGGAAATTTTTTTTTTTTTTTTTTTTATAGAATGAGATTTTTTCCTCTTTTGGCTAGAGATGAGATGTGGTTTAATTAATGTTCTATGCATTTTATTTAGTTTTTTTCCTAGATTTTTTTTTTTGGGTGTGATTTGAAGAATTAATAGATAAACACTAGTCTTAGAATAAGTTCATGTTACTCGTCATATTGAGGAGAAGGGAAAGCTAGACCAATAAAAGAGAATTTTCTTCATTAGGGTGTTGATTGGATGAGCAATGAAATATATTTTACTGTGATAACATGAGTTATGACCAATAAATTATAGGAAGGAAATATATAGATTACTAGATGGATTAAAATTTTTTGAACTTTTAATTGTAATTCTTTTAAATTCTCAAAATTTTGGAGTTCGAGACTTAAAGCTTCAACGTTACAGAAGTGATAACAATATATGAGATCCTTAAACTCTTCCTTTAATTTGATTATTTTCTTTCTTCTACAAATTGTTAATGTCATGTTTCTTTGTATTCTTCCACTATCTTACCATAATTGTGTCTTTTTTTTCTTCTTTTTTACATGTTTATTATGTATTTTATTTTTTTTCCTTAATTATGATACTACTGATGTTTACGAAATTATTCAACTATTTTACATTTATTTTTTATAGTTTATATCCATTATCTTAGACACAAATCCTACAGTTGAATGTCATGACGTATATCTATAATAAAATCCAACCCTTCTTATTCCCATAATTCTTTGTATAGTAAGTTTGTTTTACTTGATATGTAATATATATGTGGTTATTTTATACCTTAGGTTAAATGATTTTGTAATCTATATATAACTATGTCTACGAGTAGGTTTTTATCTTTTATTTACACTTCAATCAACTACCTCTAAAATATATTAAGAAAAACTGTAGGATTCTTTTTCTCCTTTCCACTCATACCAAATTTATTGTTTAGAATCTTTATATTTCTTAATAGGGAATTCTACAAAATCATTCTCTTTCTCACTTCTATTTATAAAACATTTATTGTCTCGAATTTTTTTACTTCTTAATAAAGACATTTTATTAAAAGTAAGTAAATGCATGTAAAGATATACTCGGCTGTCTAATTATTTTTTTTTTTTCATTATGAAATTTAATGAATAGATAAATTACCATTATTCTATTATATGTTTTATACACAAGTATAGTAGAAAATTTATGTGAAAAATTAATTCATAAAATAATTTTTTTTTTTTTATTTATCAATTCGTGGCTCAACAACCACATGCAAATGCAACTAAAGCCCTAACCTTGCAATATTAATCCTGCTCATATAAACATAAGGTATTTAATTATACGTGCATCAATAATCTAATCATGCAAAATATCGGTAAGTTATATAATGCAGTCTTATCCTAAATCATTTTCACACTTATGGAATATACTAATCATGCAATCAACAAGTTTTTTTTTTTTTTTTCTTTTGAAATAAAATAAAATAAAATATGCATGGTTAATATGATAAAGTAAAATAAAAACAAGCACATTCTGAAAACATCATCTTCTTTTTTTATTTTTTATTTTTTTTTTCATTATTAGACCCTTACAGACGTCGGTGTGTGCGTGAAGAGGCGGTGATTCGACAAATTTTGGTGGTTGCCGTGTGTTGTGGCTAGGAGTGCGTTAACAAACCCTAGAGGGTGGGGTGGGGTGGGGAAGGTGTCAATTGCTGGTAAAGACGTGAGGAGGTTAGGGTTTGAGCCGTGTATGTATCGTAAGCCCGACTCCCGAATTTATGCGATTGAAATCAGCTCGAATTCGAATTCGTGTTGATTTTTAACGAGCTTTCTTGAATTTATTTTTATTTAGGCTTTTTTTTTTTTAATTGATTCTGGTGGTGTTGAATGAATTTTTAGGTTTGTTTGGTTGAACAAAAGGAAGCTTTTACATTAGCAGCTTTTCAAGAAAATTTTTTATCTTCGATTAGATAGATTGGGCATTTACTGGTTGAACTCTATTCATCTCTCTCTCATGTCCAATACTAACCATTTTGTGAGCCAAGTTTGTTGAAGTTATTAGCTGAAGTTACTAGATTTAGTATAAAAAAATTATAACAGAGGGATGAACATTTAATGGGAGAGTCTAAATAGGAGATCAATGTTCTGAATAGTTTAAATAAAATATCAATGTTTCATATAATAGTTCAAATAAGATATCAATATTTCGAGAAACTTAAATAAGGAATTAATATTTTCAAACAATTTATGGATAGCATTTTCATTGTAATCTTACAATAAATAGATCCATTATTTAAACCGCTTGTAAATGTTGGTCCCCTATTTAAACCATTTAAAAGTTGATCTATTATCTAAACTTACCTCCAAACACTAATCCCCTCCATTATAGTTCTCCCAATTTAGTATTTCTAAAGTTTAAGAAATAAGGATTAATTTTCTAAAATTCAAATTCAGAGAAGGAAGCCATTTTGTAAAGATTAAGGAACAAAGCGAATGACTGATTAATGAAGATAAGATCTAAGTCAAGAAAATCAAGTACTAGTCATTGCATCCAAACAACATATAAAAGGAAGGCAATCAAATTGTAAAGACACTTTTGGTAACTCAAAACTCTCTATTTTGTGAAAATTCTTAACTTTTAGAAGTCAGACACTAAGTTTGAATTTGGGCTAAAGATCAATACTTAGCTTTTTTTAAAAAAATTTTAGCAAAATTGTTAGGCTCTAAGAGGTTGACTAAGCAATCATGATTCTCATGTTGTCTACTCTAATTATTCTATCAGGTTGCTCTGTTGTTTTCCTCTGTTGTATTCTGTTCTACCTAGCTTTTTTGTACTATATTTGCTTAGCCAGGTTAGCTCGACTTGGCCAGTTCAGGTTAACTCAGCCAAATTTATACATTAATAAAAAACTCTTTAAGTCTTTTCTCTTAAATAATTCTCTCTTACTAACTCTTATCAATATTTTTAGCAAGAATTGTAGCGGGCAACCCTATCACTCGGACTAGTGAATCACATCAGGCGAGTTGTAAGCCATATAGGATTAGGTAGTGCGTCATATTTGACTAAATAGCTCACGGATTCACTAAAACCCTCGCTAAACCAATTCTATTTTCATTCCTTCAGCCAGATTAAACCCAAGCTTATGACTTGCCTTATCTGCTCTTAGCTCGATACGTATCAAAAATGTTTTTAGACTTAATTTTATTTCTCTTTGATTTTTTATTACGCATATTATGAGTTAAAGTGTTTGAGTAAGTAATAGGAGTTAAATTACATCTCTATAAAATTGTAGATAATTGTACATAGGGCTAGATAAGCAATGTAGCAGTTGATTAAAGTCAAGGTTAGCAAATACGTTAACTTTAATCATTTCATTATTGAATACTGAATAGTAGATTAATGGAACAACTATAGTAAGGAAGCCTGGTCCCTAACAATAGAGCTGGAAGAGAACAATAAGTACAAGGTCAAAGTTTTTTAAATCTTACGCACTATATTTGTTATTAATCATTTGTGTAAAGTTAAACTTGTAAACTATTATCTCACTCCAATTATAGGTATTAAAAAGGGATCTTGAAATTCGGAAAAAGTTTTTAAAGTACGATTTTTAATCAAGATATCAATTCATCCCTCTTTTGATATCCTGCATGTGACCTACACTTGAAAAACAAACTTAATATAATTAAATGAAAATGTATCAATAAAGAAACCTACCAAATAGATATATTGAGATACTATTGATTGCATTTGACTAAGTTTAAAATAGAAATTTTTCATTTCATAATACAAAAATTTTTAATATGATTTAAAGGAGATCTTAAAATCCCATTCGTGTTTTTAAAGGGGCTGATTTAGCCTTCCATATCACTCTTCATTCTCAATCCGTTATATCTAGACCATTAAAAATATAATTTTTTCAATTATTTAAATTTAATAAATATAAAATAAAAGGTGAGCTAGAGAGCTGGTGTTGTTTTGTCAAAAACATAGATGTAACTATAGAAAAATCATATAATTTAAAGTTATTTGCAATGGAAATGGTAAGGTTCCCTTTAATCTTCAAAAACCTGAAGTATGAAGCTAGTGGTAAAATTACACTTAAATCTAAGCAAAATATCAATAATAAGAAAACTTAAACCTACAAGTTATATTCAAAATAGAAAATATATTAAGTATAATCATTAATTCCTTAAAATTTCTAATTAAAATCACATCAAACTAAAATTTTCAAAAAAAGGGAACAAAACAAAACAAACATGCATAAATTCAAATTAAATTCAATAACCAAAAAGAGTATTATATATTCAATAATGAGAGAATTACAACAAAAGTGATTAACTTTTAGGGGCAAGTTCAAATAAAATATTAATATTTTGAAAAGTTCAAATAAAGTATTAATATTTTATAAAGTGGTTTAAATGAACGATCAATGTTTCGAAAACTTAAAATAATATATTAACATTTCATAAAATAGTTCAAAGAATTTTGTGGATTCATTATTATAAATCATTGATTTAAATTGTTTCGGGAAACATTGATATGTTATTTGAACTTTTCGAAACGCTAATCTCTTATTTGAATTTTTTGAAACATTGATCCATTAAATAAACTTACCCCTAAATGTTGATTCTTTCCATTGTAATTTTACCTTAAAAGATTAACCATGAAAGGCATTAGGTAAAGTTAATAGTAAGTGATTGCAAATGAAATATTATTTTAGGGAAAATGATAACGGAAGGGATGAACATTTGCGGTTTAATTCAAATAAGGGATTAACATTTTTAAAAGTTCAAATAAGAGATGAACGTTTTATAAAGTGGTTAAAATAAGGGATAAACGTTTCGAAAAGTTCAAGTGAGAGATCAACGTTTCACAAAGCAGTTCAAACGAGAGATTCATAATAGCACCACTTTATGAAACGTTAATTCCTTATTTGAACTTTTCGAAACATTTATTTCTTATTTTAACCACTTTATGAAACATCCATCCCTTATTTGAACTTTTTAAAACGTTGATCATCTATTTGAACTAAACCTCAAACATTCATCCATTCCGTTGTAATTCTCCCTATTATTTTAAGACAATCTTTATCTTCCCAAATTTCTTCAATCTTCACCTTTATTACCAACTCTCTATGCTTAGATGTGCCTTTGTCAATATGTCTTTACTTTCCCTAGTAAATCTATAAACTTACCTCAATAGAATTATGAACGAAAAATTAAAGAAAAGAATTTGTTAAAATAAGATCAATGTAATGAAATTAGGTTTAAAGTTTGAAAAACCAACGGAGTCAACATGTGGAATTAATAAATAATGAGAGACAAAATTCTTAACTAAAACATTAATAAAAGAATAATATAGAAGACATACTTGTCTTGTGATGGAAAATAAAACATATATCCACAGTTAAAGAAGACAAAAAGTAGAATTAGTATCAATGTTATGATAAGTTATTTTAGATGCCAAACTTATCCAAGCACAGATCAACCTTATGTCAGCCCGAGCTAAGCTTACCAAGGGCACTTGGCTACTTTTCTTAGCCTCTATAACATCTTCACTTTGATGGGCAATCTGACCATATAAAGCTCAACTGAATTCCAAAGAAGTTAGTACAAGCTCTTACTCGAATAAGGAAAGTCATCGGAATTCTCTTCAATAAAGCTTTTAGCAAATCGAAATTGTATCTTAGCTTAAGGTTCACCTTCCTTACATAGTACACTTCACAACCACGATTTGACATCTTAAAAGTTGAAATCCTATATTCTCTATTGTGTTCTTCATATACATCCTTTTTCCAACAAATTAAATAGCTTTATTGACATAAGCATTAGAGTGACCATACTAAAATTACTTTCGTTGCCAATTCTTAACTTAGTATGTTTTTTTGCAGGCTTTATCATCGAAATCTTACCATCAACATTTGGTGATGTATGTGGAAAAAGATAGCATTATGTGCATCAACCTTAAAAATTTGTAAACATAAATAAATAATACAAATGCATTTCTATGTGAAATGTACAAATACGAAATCAGAACTGCTACTGTGTACTTAAGAGTAACTTCCTTCTCTCTCTTTCTCAATAGATAAATAGGATGATGAGTCACATACTAACATTATCATCCTTTTAACGAAAAGATAAGCACAATCCAATGAAGAAATCTAAAGTGTAAAATTTTAAAATTGGATATTTACTTACTCCTCGACAAAGCATTTGGACAATTTTCATCTATCTTTACTGTTTTAAGAAAATTAGAAGAAGAAAGGATGTATACGATAGAAGTGAAAAATGCTAA
Source organism: Lumnitzera racemosa (assembly GCA_024138005.1). NCBI lineage: Eukaryota > Viridiplantae > Streptophyta > Magnoliopsida > Myrtales > Combretaceae > Lumnitzera > Lumnitzera racemosa. Next base: position 112,766,301 of record JAMXBC010000004.1, read on the forward strand.
AGTTAATGTGTAAGCAACCAAATGCAAAGAAAATTGTTTCTAATGAAAGAGTATTTCTTGCTTATTTTCATTTTAGATATACAGCTTTGTAATAGGAGATGGAAGTAATAAAACCATCATGTAGTTAAAGATATATTTTAAGGTAAATGGAGAAGAAAGCTTCTTTATTGATTTAAATATTATAAATAAATATAAATAAGGTATAGAATTAAAGCATATGATAGATAGGTGGAGAGGGATGATTCTTTATTGCCTTAGATATACTTATAATTATTGTTTTAGAGCATTTTATCATTTTTTTAAAGATTTTGTTAAAATTAATTTATATATCATCATTAAAGACCTCTCTCTCTCTCCTAGGTTTTTTGCTTTAAAAATATATAATGGCAGCAATCATTGCATTTTGGCCATCTTCTAAATTCAACCGATATAACCACTATTTGCATTATATGATTATTATAATAAGAAGATGTCTCTATTCATAACTAAAGATTTGCAATCATTTTTTTATGAATAAATAAAGTTACGTTAGAGTTATTTTCTTAGATTTAGGTTTTTTTATTTTTCTATTTTGTTTATCATCCTAATTAGTGATTTTCCTTAGTTAAAGTTTTAAGTTTTATTTTGTGATTATCCAAGAAATTTTTTCTAAGTCAATATCACCTATCTTTATTTAAAAATTATGTTCATTTTTAGATTTATCTTTCGATCCCCACTTCTTTTGATATTATTTCTCAACACTATGTGTACTTGTATTTTCATATGTTTCAATGAATGAAATTTAATTTTACGGCAAAAAAAAAATAAGAATCATCTATTCGTACGAATGAGATCAAATAATAAATCAATTATATTTCAAAATAATAATAACAATGATTTATTTAATATGATATAAAGAAATTTCAATATTATTATTTGTTCAAAAAGTATATAAATGTGGTAGCATGAAATGGATGTAATTTATCATCCATTCAATTAAGAATTGAAGAATCTAACTTATCTAATTAGATAGTGGATTGGGTTTTTAAGTTTCGTAGATATTTAGAATTGAAAGTAGAAAATGGCAGAGCTAATAGCAAAACACTAAATGCATTGATTATCATTGCAACAAAGGAATAAGTAAACTACTTAAATCACTTTATGGTGGTGTATTTAGATAGTATAACGATGTCACATTTCGAAACGGTAAAGTTGTAACAATCCCATCATGCAAATTATTATAGGATAAAAGCTGACCTTATAGCCGCTATCTTAAACCTGATTTATACAAGATATCCACGACTAATCCGTTTTGAAGTAAATAATTTATAAAATAAGCAAATTATTTATCTAAGAAGTATAAATATATATATATGCTAAGATTCAAATATTACAATTAATGTTTACAAGATTTCATTGTATTATATTGCCTAAGTAATACTTTATTAGACAATGAAAGATTCTAAAGTGATGGCTATAACCTTAGAAATATATGTATTCTTGAGATATATTTCCTCACTCCCTAGAATCCAGCAATTACTAGTTTCAAGGTAAATATAGGCCACTTTCTAACTAACACCTGTAATAACATCTATATCATCAAATCCAGAAATAAGTACATATAAGTATGCGCACAGTCAACTATCTAGCAAACACAACTAAGCACAATTTTAAGCCTTCGAGTATTATAAATTAGTACTTCATAATATAGTAACATATTTATCTCAATTTACTTAGACTCCCTGCTTACTCACCTAAGGTGCAAGTTGCATAGGTTATCATTGAAAATCCCTATAATATAAAGGTTGTTTTACTTCTCATATAACTACTATAGATAGGTTTTATTCTATAGTATAGATTATGATTATCTTTAGTTTAGGGTCTTACTATATTCAATGATTTAGGTCTAAGTCTCTTCGGATTAGTTCTCTTGTTCAGTTAGGTTTTGAATTTGCTTTTTATTCCGATTTCGATTCAGCTTCGAAATTAGGTTCTAATTTACCTTTTTATTACCCTTTGTTTGTATTTTTTTAAATGCCTTTTAATCTTTCTTTATGATTAATTTGACAAGTATAATCTAATCTTTGGTTTAGATTTTTGACTTACCATTTGATATACCTATATTAACTTTAATTATATTTCAACTTCTGAATGAGTTTCTGATTTAGAAATTGTCCGCATTTTAACATACCACTCATACATATGTATATGTATATATATAAGCTTTAAATCTTTAGTTTTTAGTTTAAAATTATAATTTTACTCAATTATTTAAGTTTTGTATTTTCTATGACTAAACAAGTTTCTAGTTCAATTTCTAAATTAGTTTCTCAATTAAGTTCTGTTTTAGCTTCTGGTTACTGTTTTTATTTGTAAACTTTAGGAATTCCTTTTGAATCATTATGTGAAATTGATTTAATTATACTTAGGAATCCTAAATCTCCGTTTTAGTTTCTAGCTAATATTTTAGTCAGTATGGTACATTATATTCTTAATTTAATTACTGTGTTTATTCTTGATATGAGTATAACCCACATTTTTCACATAATTTTCTAAACTTATATGTCATGTCAGATTTATTATATATTATTATTATCATATTATAAATTTTTGCCACATTATTTTCTATTTATTAATTTCCTCTATTTGCATATTACCTATTATTACTCAATATGTACATAATATGCATAAGTGACATTTCCAACACTTCAAATACTATCTCTCATCACTAACTAACATTCCAAAACACCTAATTACACCATAAATTAGAATATAAACCAAACTAACCTTAAATCATAAAATTAACTTAATTATTTACTTTTACCCATTATTCATTTATTATTATTACCTAATATGCATAATATACACAATTAACAGTCCAACTCCCTAATTATCATCTTAAATCAGTAATTAACATCTAAGGATATCTATTTACATACTAAATCAAAATTTTCTATAAATTAACCTTACATTACAGAATTAAGCCCACTAATTACCTTTCATGCATGAATTTGGGATCTAAAAATTAAATAAAAATTTAGAAAATTAATTTTAAGAAAAAACCTTCATAGCACTATAATATGTGTCCTAAATAGTATACAAAAAAATTTTGAAGTTAAAACTACACTATTATGATTATTTAAATCAGTATTGAAAACTTGTTTGGGTTGAAGGATTTCTTATGCACTATATATCTAGAGACTTAATTTTATCAATCTAACATTTTTTCCTAAATCTAAATATAAAAATACTTCAGAATAACAAATTTTATAATTTTCCATAATCATTTGATATTTTTATTATATTAAACAAAATCAAAAGAAAATTTAGACTTTTTAGCATTACCAGCTCTGACCACCCTAGCCTTATCAGCTGGTCTAGGCACTGCCACCACCATTCAATGGTGGTAGTCATTCATTCCCAGGTTGTCGTCGAGTGTTGTTTCCTTTCTAATGCCCTATTTGCACTATATTTTGTTATTTTTTTTAAACACCCTATCCTCTCTTCTTGTTCTCTCCCTAATTCGTCTGACTTCCCAACAAAGCAAAATGAATTCTAAAAGAGGGTCCTCTAATTTATAGGGTTATTTAGTTAGGTTAAGGAATTAATTGTGCCATTTGTTCACTTTTTCATATTTTTATTGATTTTTATTTAATTAATTAGTATTATTTTAACATATTTCAAGTATTTTAAGTAATTTCGCATATTTTATCTACATATAAATACGTATATGGTACAATTAAATACTTCGAAATATTATTTATGTTAATTTATGATTTTAAGTGTGCATATAATTTATCTCTATCGATTCGTTAATTATCGAAACTCGTTTTACGCGTTTTCAATAAATAATGAGTAATTATACTTATAATTCAATATTATAATATTTTATTACTTATTTTTCTTAAATCAAACCCCATGGAATCATTTTTACTAATATTTCTAGTTTTGTTATAAAATTTAGACTCGATCGGATAATTTATTCGATCGCCCTAAATTTCATGTACCAACTCTTGAACATCTGATTATGAAGCTCACAAATGATTTCAATGGCATAATGTAGGAACATATGCAACACCTTTGACTGGTAATATAAACCTTATTGAAGAATGGGCTATTTGCAAAGAAAGAAAATTGTGTTTTTACTCATGAAGATGTATCTTTCTTAAGGTATGAGATAAAACAAGATAAGTTTTACATAGATGGTGGGAATGCTCTTATAATAAGGGATTAGCAAAAACCCACTAAATAACAAAGTTAAGATCCCTGTTAGGTTTAGTGAACTATTATAGGAAATTTATCTAATGATACTAGATGATAGCAATATCCCTTACCAATTTACTAAAGAAGAAGGCTTATTGAGATTGTAATGTAAGTCATCGAAAGGCTTTTATGTTAAAACTATCAATCACCAAAGAGCCAATCGTAGCATATCTTAACTCCTACCAAACCTATTAAGGAATATATTGGTGCTACTCACTTAGCCACTAGTGATATTTTAATGTAAAATAAACATTCAAAAACTTATGAGGGTTAGAAGCTAAATGAGATAAAACGATGGTACTTAAGGCATGAAGAAAGAGATGACAACAGTGGTGCAGTATCTCTAGGTTAGAGGCATTATCATTAGTTAAAAAGTTTATGCTAAGGATAGATACCATTGCCATTAGTTACTTCTGAAGCTACTTCTAAACCTAGAAGAAGCTCCCACTAAAGCAAGCCTGATGGCAAGTCTTTGATAAGCATAAAGGACTGACATTTAGAACCTAATCTAAGCATTGAGACATGTATTAAGTGCTTGTAGAGTTTGTGAAAAGGATTGGTTGAGTAGTAGGTAGGATAACTGGTTATTAAGGTGTTGTTATTTGAAGATTGGTTACTTAATACCTTAAATTATATCACAGTTAGAGTTTTGGAGGTTAGAAGTGATGGTGGTAAAGTTGGCTACCTATTGGAGATAACGGGTTTTGAAAGTTCAATATATAAACAAAAGGTTTGGATTATTCTGGAATGCTTTGGAGCTTTTGTAATGCTTCAATGATTAGAAGCCATAGACCTTTAAACATTTATAAAAGGTCTAGAACTTTTTGATGCATGATTTGGACCATCTAAGGCCAAGAGTCAAGGTATGAAGATTTTATAGGGACGATCCAAACCTTTCTAAAAATGTTCAAGACCATCCATTGTTAAGTGCAAAGAATCTATAGAATTCTTCAAAAAGATTTAAACCTTTTTCAAAAGAGTCTAAGCATCTGACAGTAGAATTTTATATACGTGCCATTTTGATTCTAAAGTGTTATATTTTATTTCTTTTCCTTCTTATGTCCTAAAGTCATTATGATATAATTTTTATTATTACTTAGTCTTATTCATGAGTTACCAAACTTTAAGGTCATTGTGAAAGTGATGACTTATCAAATTTAAAATGTTATATTATAAGATGCAAGTATATATACTTAGAAACTCTTACTTTTATGTAGTTAATGAATTTTTATGTGTTATATCACTTTTCCACTATTCACCAAGTCAGAGAGAGAAACACCTTCTTAAGAGAAACTTCTACCCTCTTATCACTAATTCAAGTGTGGCGATTTTGTGTTATGTCTGATTCTTATCATTTAATTATCCAATGGGTTATGTTGAATCAAACGGCTACTTTTACTTGTGGCATAAGTGGCTTATCATTTAAGAGAGACCATCTTCAAGGACATTCTCTAGCCATCGACTCATCATGTTTTTTATCCTAAGCATTCTGCACAAATAAGTCACCTACTAACCAACATCGTATTTTACATCATTTAATATCAAAGGCTTTGTTCATGTTCTTTCATTTTCAATTTTGGTTTTTTATATTCCATTATCATGCTTAGTAAAAGCAAACGCTCTTATGGGAATTCCCCCTCACTATGTTATTATAGAAATTCACTGTTGTTAATTGTGTGCCTTAATCCTAGTTTTTGTTATAATTAATTATTTAACACTTGTTCTTGTGTCATTTTTTGTTGAACTTAGTAGTATCACTACGTGTCAAGAGAGTATTGATAATGCTAATCCACTTAACAATCAAAATACACCCACAACGCCATCTATATTATCACTTTGAAGAGAGTTAATTACATTGCCCTTACAGAGGAGTGACTATTTCGATTATCAACCCTGACCAGCAATCTCTCCTTAATGTTCAAGGCTCTCTAAGACTACCCTTCTCTATGCCTTTAAACCTTAAGGCTTTTCCATCATAAATTAGCATAGTCAACAAACTTTATAGAAGCTAGTTTAACTTGGAAATTTCATTTGTTTTTGTGAACTCAAAGATCCTTTCTACCTTTTAAACCCAATCTAAATATTGCCTAAGTAAGTTAGTTCCTTTAAATATGGGAATCTAAATCTTAGGCATATTTATGGTACTTCTTTGGTTCTCATCTACTCAAGGCATATCAACAGGATCTTTTAAGCCAAAAACTGGGTTTTTTTTTTTTACATATTGGGTATACATCATTATCCATTACCATAAGTTATTTAATAGGTTGCAACCTTTTAGGCAAGTCCCCCACCCCCCCCCCCCCCTATTATGTGTTTGAATTCCAAACCTTGTTGATTAGGTAGAAAATTAGAGAATTAAAGGAGCAGTCTATAGCCTTCTTAGGTAGCCTGCATTGAGAAATTGCTGATACTATTGACTTATAACTTTATTCTTAGATGACACCATTTAATTGGCTCTTAAGGTTGAAAAATAAGGGGAAAAGGTAATGCCACCTCTTTCCCATCAACTAATAGATCCTAGAATTCCTAAACCCTTTAAATTAATGACTTCTAAACCATCACATTAAAGAACACCATACCAAAGCCATTATCTGTAGGACGAAAGCGAACAATAGAGATTACGTGTTTTAAATGCCAAGGATTTGTGCACATTGTATCTCCATGTCTTAATAGCAAAATGATGTTCATCTTCGAACTTAATTATGAGGAGGAGAGTGAAGGAGAGGAAAACATAATGTACTAGCTACATCTGAGATACATGATCTATGTCCATAGTTTGAAAATCAAGAGGAAAACCCTTTAGATTTAAGGCCAAATCTAACAGAAGATAGGGGGAATGATATGCATCAAGGGCTAGTTACTAGATTTCGGTCAAAGATATTGAGAGGTATGTCGATTGCTTGTAGAGTCGAGTACTTAGAAATTCTTATTTTTACACAGTCAATGAATGTTTATATGTTTTATGTCACTTTTCCACTAGGATTTCACTAAGTGAGAGGGAGAAACACCTACTTAAGCAACTAAAACACATCTCTTATCACTTAATCAAGTCTAGTGATTTGTGTTCTACTCGATTCTTAACAATTCGATTGTCTAATAAGCTGCAGTGAATTAAACAACTACTTCCACTTATAATTTAGGAAAGACTATCTTCAAGGACATTCCATAAAAGCTCTAATCATTGATCATCATATTTTCGTTCTAAGCATTCTATACACATGAGTTGCCCATTAATCAAAGGTTATGTTTACATTACTCCTCTTAGTAGAGTTTGATTTTGATCTAGACACACATTAGGTAAGATTTTTGTCATTGTTGATGCATTGAGTTGGAAGGTGAAGTTAGATCGAAGAATAACTTCCTTGATCAAATTTAAGAGGGGACGTAGAAAGATGAACCAGTTAAGGCCTTACTAATCCAACATAAATGGGTAAAGATAAGGAGATTCTATGAAGAAGATGGCTTTTTTTTTCCCTACCAAATGATATTGAATTTATTTGCCTTGCTTATTTACCTTAAGAAAGGAGGTAATGAAAGAATATCATGATTTTAACAAGGAAAAACACTAAACCCATGTCTTAATGGAAGAAAGATAATCTTTGCCTCATTAGAGGTAGGACATAAAGAGCTATTTTATAACTTATTTCGTATATTAACAACACAAAATGAAGTAAAGAGCAATTCCGAGATTATTGCAACCTCTCCCCATTCTAGTGCGACCATTAGGGAGTCCCTGCATGGATTTTATTATAAGCCTACCAAAGCTCAAGGGTTATGGTACTATGGTGGTGATATTTGACATATTCTCAAAATATGTAACTTTTATCTAGTAACTAAAGAGTGCCCAGTTAACAAAGCAACCTCATTATTCTTAAGGCACATAGTGAAGTAATGGGGCCTATCAAGGAACATTGCAAGTGATCAGAATGAAAAATTCACGAGAAATTTTTGTATAGAGTTGTTTAAGCTTCCAGGGTTAGAGTTGAACTAATCTATCAATCTTCATCCTCAAATAGATGGCGAAATGGAGCGGGTTAATGCCTCAATGGATCTATATTTGAGACACCTTTTTAGAACAAATCAACGAGACTAGGCTATGTTGATAGATATGGTATAGTTCTCCTTTAACCAATAAGATAATGATTCTATGAGGTTAGAGCCAATTTATGATTATTCTAGGTAGACCATCCCTAGCTCCCACCATGGAGACAACTAGATATATTGGGATCAATCCACCAACATACAAGTTTGCAAAAAGAGTAGTAAAAGAACAGGGACTTAGCTCATACTAAAGGTTAACTTCACAAAGTATTACTACAAAGGGATGAAAGCCTTTTTTAGATGTGCACATCAACCTAAGCTACATGATCAAGAGTTGAGCAAAGGGTTAACTATCCAGTTTGAAGTGGAAACTATCAAAAGATTGAAGAAAGATGCTAAGAATTAGAAGAATCCTACATATTGCAAGTATCATGCTACCCTCTGTTCGGTCACCAAGGTCTACTAGCTACTGGAAACAAATCAAGATTACAGTTTAAACAACTCCTATCTAATTGTATCACTTATACCATCTGAGCACTATCCCACTTTTAATACTCGTTCAACTGGTCTTCACTTCCATCTGACCTACTCAAATAGTTCAATTTATAGGTTTCCAATGATTCCCATTCAATCGATTCAAGCCTCCGTCCTAATGGCCCTTTATAACAAATTATCAAAATGATGATTTTTTGTTTATTTCCATCTAATTAAACTTTATTTAGTTACCTTAATGGTCTTAGATGAATTGTTAGGGCTTTAAGTAAGGTTTTAGTAGTTTTCATGACATGGGCATATACTTTGAATTTTCCATGAACTTCTATGTTATCGAATGATCTTTGATTCTTTTACTTTCAATGCTTTTATCAATCATTAATTTGATTGTAGCAAATATTCTCTTAGGATTTAGTGAGTAATATATTTATATCTTATTTAAACCTATAATTAGTTTAGTTCTGCAGGTGACATCACATATTATTCTAATTACAAAACTAGTTTATACTTAAAATTTATGCTATATATAGCTCCATTTACATGTTATCCTCATTTTCAAAAACCTTAAAAATATGCATAGCATACAACTCCTACTTGTTGGCTTTGTTTTGTTGTGATTTCAAAATTAATTTTCTAATTGTGGATTGTACTAGCTAAGTCCTTACAAGTTAAAGCTACCATCATGCAATTTTACTTGGTGTTACGTATGAGTAGGCTCAAACCATACAATGGAGGCAAGGAAGAACCAATTAGGTGGAATCTTAAAGGACCTACCCGATGTTTAATACTTAAATGCTAAGGAAGTAGAGAAGAATAATGGCAAATCGACATGTGAGAGTTCAACCATTAGGGTATAAGTACGTTATTGTTTAGAACAGATTACCCAAAAACGAGGAATTGCCAAGGCATTATGGCAGTACCAAGGTAAGTTGTAGGAAACTATAATAGGTGGGTTAGATAAGAGTATGTAAATGTAATTAATATATTGATATGCGTGGACATATTATAATCATCGGATTGAATTAATCTCAACCTTTTATCTAAGTAAAATCTCATGTATATGTAGGGATAATTTACCTTAGTTGCATTCCAAATATTGAGCAAATGGGGGCTACATCCACAACATCTCTCTTTATTTCTCCTCTCTAGAATACTAATGCTTGTGTGTATGAGTAAGGGTGAATGACCCTGAGACCCTTTATGTGTCCCGAATGTATTAAGTGCTGTATGAAAGTATATTGAGAATAATCTTCCCTAACACGTAAAAATCTAAACAAATAACATTCTACCATATGCCTCGAACAAACTTACTAAATTTTAATCATTTTGAGTCCCAAAAGGCAATCGATACTAATGCTAGAAAGCTACAATATCGATGTTGGACCTAGGGAACTGAACAAAACTGCCGACCACCATCGAAGAAGGACCTTATCTACCGATTATGTATATACGTGCTTTCTCCGCCTCAGGAAACCATGTTTGTTTTTATTATTAGAAAGAAAAAGTCTATAAATGTTGGTTTAAGCCTAGTCGTGTACTGCCCACCACACCTAGGCAGACCTATTTAGTTTATTTCTATTTGGTTTCACTACTCCATTTATTTATCGAATGAATGGGTATTTTATTGTTCAAGGAATTTTTTTATTTATTTATAAAAAAGAGAGAGAGAGAGAGAGAGAGAAAGGAAGCAAAGAACTAAACTTTAGGTAATCATATGTGTCGTATTATTTTTATCGCCAACCAATTTATTTGGACAAAAGGGGAAACAGACCAATAAAAACACGTAGTTGGACGGCAAGGCAATTAGATGGATGAGTTGATTTGATGATGGAAACGGGAACGTGTCGGTGGCGTCAACGTCAGAATAAGTAACTCAACATCATCTCCTCCTACTTATGATTGGTCTTCGCTGTTCTTTTTACTACCTATGGCTACACTACACTGCACCTACCAGTGAGAGATAAAGAGCATTAAGAGGAGGACGTGCTTGCTTCTTCCATTTTGGTGTATGATTAATGAGAGAGCTTGCCAGATCTTCATATATAGATAAGATATGGAAGCAGTAATGATGGTGACGATGGTTTTGGTGGTGTTGGGAATGGTGAGGCCATCGACGGAGCTGAGGAGTAGTCATCCGTTGCACCAAGTAGTAGACAAAGTCAACGAGGATGGAGGACCATACATAGGTCTTGTTATGGCATATCCAACGGAGGAGCTTGTGCTGGTGGAGTCTGGTGTGTTCCTCCCCAACCACAATATCCCTTGGCTAGACTTGGCCGGTACGTATTTGTTAACGACTAGACCAAGACCTCCTAGGCTACTACTACTACTATTACTATTACTATTACTGCTGCTTCCTTTCCAATTCCTGATTTGCTTGCTTTTTAGCAACTAATTACGATAAGCACCCTATAAGGTTTGGTTTGGATCTCCAATCTGATTACCAGGAAGACGATTCAACATCGGCAAGATACGAAACGTCGATGTGATCCACGTGATGACCGGAGAACGGACGGTAGGTAGCTCACTGCTTTTGACTCAAAAAAAAAAAAAAAAAAAAAAAAAAAGGTGGGGGGAGGAATTCAAACTCTCTTGAATCTCTGCTTCATCTGCTATGTGTACTAGGTGTAGAAAGAGCCATAAGCACACTCACTTCCGCATTTGAAATTGCAAAAAAAAAAAAAAAATTGTGCTTGATTCACGTATGCTACAAATTTTGCCCCTTTTAGGTAAATGCAGGTATAACCGTGCAAATCCTTATCGACACATTCGACGTCCTAGGAATCGTGCATTATGGAATTGCTGGAAGTACAGATGATTCTTTGTCCATTGGAGATGTCAGTGTGCCAATGTATGTCGCCTTCACAGGCTCGTGGAAGTGGATGGTACTAGTGCGCTATCTTCCCTTGTAGTTGTAGGAACAGGTACTACTACTTTTATCGTCTTTTTTTAATACAGGAATTCAAGTCAGAGACAGGACAGTTACCAGAGCTAAAGTTTGGGGCATTCAATTTGCCCAGCAAAGGAGAGAATCTGCTAGCTAAGGTAGAGTTCACGCCGGTGGAGCTCTACTCCAACGGTAGCCCCATGGAAGAGAGTTTCTGGCTTCCCGTAGAACCGAAGTGGCTCAAAATGGCATACCGACTTAAAGTGCGTTTCCTAATTTTGCATTCTCACTGTCCAACTCTCTTTCCCTATTTCCTGGGGACTCAATATATGAGCACCCTTACTGCAGGATTTAGACTTGCAGCAGTGTGTAAACGAGACATATTGCCTCCCAGAACCACCGCAGGTTGTTTGTGGGCTAAGAGGCGCTACTGCTGATATATACGTCCATAATTCAGCTTATGCAGAGTTCCTTTTTGAAACATTCAATATCTCAACGGTTGATGAAGAATCTGCGGCCATCGTCATGGTTTGCACGACTGCTTTATTCCCAGACATGCCATTACTCTTGCAAGCTTACAGCAGTTAACTAACGCTCTTGTCTATATGCAGACGACATTGTCAAATGGAGTTCCCTCCATTGTGTTTCGTGGCATATCGGACACCGCAGGCAGGGTAGATAAGCTGTTATCCACTAGCTTAACTTCTTTTGCTGCAGCTAATGCCCTTCAAGTCGCAATCGAGTTTATTGGACTCTTCAGTAATGGCAAACAGCAAACTGACCAGGGGTCGACCTTGGCTTTCCCACGCTGAATATACATCCATCAGCAAGACGATCGAGGTGCTCCGCAACCTGATTATTCAGAACTCCACTTCGTTGCTTTGAGGTAAACGCCAACATTCCAAACAATCGTATTCCTAGCTCTCCCCGCTTCAGTCCCTCATAATCCAACTCCCCTTGCAAATTCTTTCACCAGATCACAGAAGGGCCCTTAGCAAGAGAAAAAACTGGTCTGAAAAAAAAAAAAAAAAAACAGTATGGATAAATGTTCGTTCAAGTGGACAAACCCTGTACTAAAGTTTTTTTTTTTTTATTGGCAAAACCCATATTACCGAGGGGTTGGGATTTTATTAATCATAAAATAATTTTTACAAAGAAGAGGGGGGCTTATACCTGACCTCTTGATTACAATACTTGATCTGCTTGAAAAATTTAAATAAGGATGTACTACATCCCTTACAATGCATTATCAGCAGAAATTAAACAAAGGAGTACTACTCCCCTTACATTGACAGATAAATATAGAAAACTAAGCTAAACATTAATAGTTTCTTGAAAGATACAAACCATCACAATCTCGTTTCAAAATTATTTTCAACTCGGGAGGCAAGCATGCAAAACAAAGTAAGGTAAAGTCCTCCTACATCTCCCGAGCTTCCTTAGCTAACCAGTCTGCAGCGGCATTCTTTTCTCTCAGTATGTGTGATACCTGTGCTTTGGTCTCTTTAATCATCTTTCTTGGCCGTGAGATATCATTCAAAACATCCTATTGTGTTATTTCTGAGGACAACCATCTTGACACAGTAAGTGAGTCTGTCTCAACACTTATATTTGTTAAATTGAATTTCCTACACAGCTCGAGACCTTTCATTAGCACTTTAAGCTCAATAATATCAATCGACTTGGAGTTCATTTTGAATCCAAATCCCCATAAAAACTTACCTTTAGAGTCTCATAAGATGCCACCCCCTCCCCCTTTACCATTGGAGTAACTCTTATCAACATTCAACTTAACATAATTAGTTGGGGGCACCCCAGAAAGTAAATTTACGAGTTACTTTATTTTTAGAATTGGTAATGCTCTTAAAGAGCACTTCGTCATCCTTGATTTGTTTCAATGATAGAAAACATGCCTTACCAAACATAATTAAATCATTAATAATGTCATTAACAAGCACATTTGTATTTTTGCTTTGATTTCTATGTTTACGATTATTTCTTTCACCCCAACTATGCCACAATGTAATAAAGGGAACAAATGTCCTGATATGATTTGAAACATTACCACTCTTATTTTTCCAAAATTTTAACATTACATCGATGTGTGTAATATTAGGAAAAGGTAAAATTCCAAAAAACTTACCAAGACCATTCCAAACATCCTTTGCAAAACTACAGTTTAAAAGTAGATGACTAGCAGACTCACATTCTATTAGACAATTCACACATTAAGAAGCCATTGATCTTCCCCATGCATATTGTTTATCATTAGTAGGTATAAAAAGTCTCACTGTCCTCCACATGAAAAAAGAGATTTTAATGGGAATAAATTTGTTCCAAAAAAGACAGCAACTAAGAGATTCAGTATTCCTCTTTCTAACCAAGTTCCAAGCATTTAACACTGAGAATATACCATTAGAGGACTCTTTCCAGATGACAGTATCTTTTGCTTCATTATTAAGGGATAAGGTCAGCATTTCTTCTCTGTATTCACTGGGGAGAATTCTCTGTAATAAATCCATGTCCCAGTTATTATTAACCCAAAGATCCTCGACTAAAATCTTGGGAGAAATAATGGGAACCAATTGAAAGAGGTGACCTCGAGGGTGCCATTGGTCAAACCAAAAGCTTATTTCACCTCTCTCTAAACCATGATAAATATGTTTTTCACCTATATCCCTAGCTCTAATAATTCTCTTCAATAGGGGAGAAGAATCCTTAGAAGCTACAATTTAATTTGGATGCTTCCCTCTCAAATATTTTGAATCAATGAAATCAGAGAAGATTGTCTTTTCATTCCTAAATTTCCACCAAAGTTTAATTTCCATAGCATGTGAGAACTCACTCATGGATCTAATTCCAATTCCACCTTCACTCGAGGGGAAACATAATTTCCCCTATGATGTCCAATGAGTCGCTTTAGATTCATTTGAATCCCTCCATAGAAAACTAGCAAACATGCTCTCTAATTTTTTAATAGCCCACTTGGGGGATTTGAAAGCTTGGAAAAGATATAGTGGGAGTGATGTTAACACACTTTTTATGAGACAGATTCTACCCCCAGCAGAAAGCTACAGGGAGGTCCAGTGACTAATTTTGTGTGAAATTTTTTCAAAAATAGCATCAAATACTTGACGTTTTTTAGGATTAATCACAAGAGGACATCCTAGATAAACCAAAGGAAGAGATTGAGTATTCATTCCAGTTATTTTTTTAAGTTTTCTTTTGCTGCCTGGTTTTATTTTGTCTGGAGTGAGGATGGAGCTCTTATGGATATTGATCTTTTGGCCTAAGACCCTTTCATACTATTTAAGGAAATTTAGTACCTTAGAAACAAAAGGAGAAGCACCATTCAAAAAAAGAATGCAATCATCAGCAAAACTGAGGTGAGAAATTTACAGGGGGAGGGATGTCTTATACCTTATAGAACTGAATCTGTTAAACAAAAAGTTTAGTCCCCTGGATAAATACTCTGCTACAATGATAAAAAGCGAGGGAGAAAGAGGGTCTCCTTGCCTAAGGCCTTCTATGATAAAAAACAAGGGAGAAAGAGGGTCTCCTTGCCTAAGGCCTCTAGAAGACTGAAAACCAACTGTTACACAAACTTCAAATGGAATCTAACACTGTCAAGCATAGAGAAGAGAAAGACCCAATCTATCTTGTCATATGCTTTTTTCCATATCTAGTTTCATGATGATGTTACCACCCCTAACTTTTCTATTTAGGTCATACAAAAGCTCTTGAGCCAATAGAATATTATCAAGAATATTTCTACCTTTAACAAAACCTGATTGATTAGGTGAAATTATTTTAGGGAGAATACCACTTAACCTATTGCAGAGAATTTTTGAAAAGATTTTAGAAGATGTGTTGCGTAGACTAATCGGCCGGAAATCTTTCCAATGGGTGGGATTTGTTGATTTCGGAATTAAAACAATAGTGGTTGCTGTATAGAATCTAGGAAGAGGGAAACCATCATAGAATTCTAATATAGCTTCATAAAAGTCCTTACCAATAATCTTCCAACAATGTTTGTAAAACATCCCACCAAAACCATCCGATCCAGGTTCAGAATCAATTTCTAGATCCTTTATGACTTTAGAGACTTCTTCAACCCGGCAATCAACATATTATTATCCTCTTCACTAATCATCTTCGGCACCCAGCTAGGACATTGAAATGATTCAACTTCAAAATCTTTTGTTAACAAGTTCTTGAAAAAGTTTTCCCACTTACCATTATTGTCCTTTATTTTAGAGATTGTGTTTTTAACCCTCCTTTCTTTAACTACAACATGAAAATACTTTATGTTTTTATCAACATCACTCAACCACCTAACCTTTGATCTTTGTTTCCAAAACATGTCTTCTTGTTCAATCAATTCCAACAAATCTTTTTAGCTTTTTGCAGTTTTATATATAAACCTTCCTGGTCATCCAGCATATACAATTTTTCTAGTTCATTTACTAATTCCTCGGCCTCCTTTACTTTTTTGTGAATGTTGCCAAACACCTCCTTATTCCACTTCACAAGGGAATGTTTGAGTCTTTGTATTTTTATTTGAAATTTGACTAGACCTTTATAGTTGCAATCAGCATTCCAAGAGGACTCATACTTGAGTCATTACTACACTAATAAAGTTAAAAGAACATGTCATTGGACAAAAAGAAAATGCAAAATTATATGGAAAGATGGCAGCAATCGGATGTTTTCTAGGCCATTGAAGCTTTTTTACTTTTTCTAGACCCATTGAAACTTGAGCCCTCTACTGCTTCACCTCCACGTCGACAATGCAGATGTTTCCTAACCGAGGCTCATACCTGAGTCACTACTACACTAATAACAGTATGAACTTTTATTTCCCTTTGCAGATTTTGTGTTAGCTTCCTTGATGATAAAGGAAAGCCAATTCCTATCACTACCAACACCTGAGATTAGAAGGAATAGGAACATACATACAGGAAGATTCTAAAGAACCATCATCTGTGTAGCTCCTAATGACTTGGATGTTTGGTGGTATGACTTTCACAAGGTGTGTAACATGTCTGTACCTGGTGAGTCTCCACAGAGTGGCAAGAAATAGAAAAAAGTATCTCATGTTTTTCTTTCCTGTCCATCCCCTGCCGAAACCTTCTCTTGTGCCTTCTGCCCCACTTCTCCTGCTCTCTTGGCAACCTTGTTGTAAGCACTTGTAACCCATGAAGCCCCTGTCAGCACATACCGGTTCTTCATAATGGCGGATCCAGCACTGCTTGCTGTTTGCTCAGCAGCAACAATGGCAGATTTCGTCTTTTCAGACACCTGAAACTTTTCGTCCACTTCTCTAACTTTTTCGTTCATCATGGTTGTTCCAGCACTTATCTTCTCACTAAGACCAATCTTTTGGTCTACAGAAGCGACTGTTGCAGTGGCAGTTGAAGTAAACTGATGCTTCTCATCAAAGGCCCTTGCTCTGTTTAGGGCATCTTTGCCCAAGATGAACCCTTTAGCCAACATGCTGCTAACAACATCCTCTGCCTTCTGGACAGCAGATCCAACACCATTGTTGCTGACCTTTTTCTCCTAAACAAACAGACAGAAACCGAGTTAAATACCGCATAGTGAAAATTCTCAATACTTTTACCTAGCCTGCAGTTCTAATGGTACCATCGACTCCATAGCAGCAGCTGGCAGCTCATAATCAGGGGCTAGAGCAACAATAATAGGCTGATTAACAATTGTCCCACCCTGCAGCGAGGAAAAAATATAAGGAAGGAAAGAGTCAACTGTGCATTCCTCAAAGTTTTATGAAATAAAAACCAAAAACAAGATTTCACAAGGGCAGGAGAAAAGTCCTCAAGAAAAGTTTTGAATACTTGGCAAAACATTATGCTGCTGGATGCAGTAACTTCATTCAAACCTGGATAGAACTGGCTGGTGCCAGCCCGGTACATACTGTACATATAGACTCATATGGACAGTTAAAATTCATGCAACTTTCATTTTTAAGGTCAACTCTTCTCCAGGGACTGGGATGAACTATTATAGCAAATTTCTTGAAAGAGTAAAGCATGAACGGTTTAATTTGAGGACCCAAACTCCCGCACAAACTCAGAAATTGAAATGAAAAAGGAAGCACAAGTTTGAGTACTCTATTGCAATTATCCTAATAGTGAGATGTTGAAGATTGAGCACAGACCGAAAGGAGTGCTGCTGTCTCTGCCCCTTGGACATCTTTGAAAGTAACATATGCAATTTGGTGATCTCCCTCATCACTGCAAGAGACAAGAATAACCTTATTCCGATTGAAATCCAAAAAATGTAATATGTTCAACTTCCCAGTAAGCAGCACTGGTTTCAATGGCATTATCAGAAAGAAAGTAAATGCATAGTTCGCAAAAATCATACAACAAGGAAAGAATCGGTAACCTAACAATTGGTTTTATACTAACCTGCACATTTCAATGTGTTCGATTTCACCAGAAAAGGAAAAGAATTCCCTGAGATCACGTTCGGATGCTCCTGAGGAAATGTTGCTGACCCCCACTGTTCTTACCTTTGGATGCATTTTTGGGCGAGAAAAAGAAACGATCAGTTTGCCACATAGATAAAAGAAAAAAAAAAAAAAATCCAGGTCTCAATGGGGTAAAACCTAAACAGAGTCTTCTTCACAAGGCCATTGGTTTTCAAAAGACAAAAGAAACTATATTCTGCCATAACTTAGAAAGGTCAATTTGAGTTTTCATAATTCACAACCACGAAACCAAAATAAAACAGAATTTCTCGTTATCGACAACGGGAGGAAAGGAGGTTCTGCTAGTTAGTCGCAAAATTATGGTTTTGATCATCATTTGAGTTGTAACCAAAGTATTTGAAATTGCAAAAAAGAAGTTCAAAATCAATATGTTTGAAACACATCAATTACCGGTCTAGCATTTCTTCCCTCTCAGCCTAAAAGAATCTGATTATGTTCGGTTTGCAAGAAATGAAAAGTAGGAAGGAAATCGATAGCCATAAAAAAGCAAGATCCGATTCCAAGGGAATCCATAGGATTCTATTTCTTTTTAAACCTTTCACTAGAACTCCATCTCCCTAAATATACTCGTCATCTGCCATCGATCTGCGGACAGCAAGGCCAATGAAGATCCAATTTCTGGTTAGCATCATCGCACGCACCAGTACAGCCACGGTACCGCAACTGCCATGATCAAGGATTATGTTTACATCGTTCCGACGAATTTTTTATTAAACAATGGATTGAAGATCCAATTCCAAGGGGTCAGGATTCGTGGGATTACGGCAAGTTGTCCATCAGTATGTATTTGCGATGAATTGGACATCCGATATCATTGCGTCATAGTATTAGACAGAGACAAAGACCAACCATTATGGTACTACGCCGCAGAACATAAAAATCGAAAGGATAAAAAAACCAAAAATGAAAATAGACAGACAAGCATCAAAACACAAAGAGAGAGAGAGAATTTTGTGAACTTACCGCCATGAGAATTTTAAGAAAGACTTAGACGGAATTCGCTCTTTTTTGGCTTGTGGGTTGGGTGTGTGTACGGGTGTGCATGTTCGTGCCGATCTTCCCTGTTTCTGTTTATATTCTATCTAGCAGGGAACAAAGACACCTAAGCACACTTCAACAACTGTACTGTACGTGGCGAAAATCGAGCATTTATTGCTTGCCGAAGTTGTTTGGACGTAGCGCAATACATTTTCATCTATCTTTTTAAAAAATTTATATAATTATAAATTATATAAAAAATATTATATCACATCTTAATATTTATATCTATATCATATCTTAAAAATATAACATGATAATTGATATACAAATATTAAAATGCGATATAATATTAATATTTTGATAATATTTTTTGTATAATTTATAATTATATAATATTTATTAATTTTAATGATAAATACATAAATTTTTACCCACTTACAAAAACATATTATTCATATACAAAGGATAAATAAGTAATTCCATAACGAGTTATTTATTTATTATTTTTAAATATGGTTGCAGTATCTAATAATAATCATTTATATGAAACTTTTAAAAATAGTGCTTCAAAATGTAACATTATATATCAAGTGTTGTGTCATTTTATATCGACCATTTTATACGATAATTGGTACAGGTAGATATTTCATATTATGTTCTTAAAAATAAATTCAAAAAAAGGAGCTTGGGTGAAAAATATTACACCTCTAGTATGGGAAAAGCACGTTTTTGAAATGTACCTTCAACTTGTTTGAAAATAAGAAGAAAGGTGCTTTTCAGATAGATGCCTTCTTTTTTAACATATTAAAGAAGAAGGGCTTTGTACATACCTATTACACAATAATCAATAAGTGTAGTAGGTGTCTATACATATAAATGAGTTTAACTTAACAAAATTCAAGTAAAAATAAAATAACAACCTAAATAGTTACACTTTATTTCAGTCTCGAATAAGCATCTCTAAACTCCACCACGTTTTGCCCATCTAATCATTTATCCTCATATACACCTATAGTAAGGCAACCGAAAAGTGGTAATCAAATGTGCGAGTGTAACACATCTAAAGCAAATAAAAAAAATTAAGAAGCATTCTTATATGTAAATGTACATACAAAAAATGTCATGTTCATAATTTATACAAAATAAAATAATATATAAAGCTACTCCCTTCTTCTCGTACTTATAGTGAATACATAAGCTACCTTAAAAGCTAACTCTTGTAGATTCATTTTCATTGGTAGTGGGTAGAGCCTATAAATGTTATGTCTGAATGTCCTCAAGAGGTGGCTCAGGAAACATTGGTAGAGTAACTATTGGAGCTTAGGAGGAACTTTCACCTTAAGGACTCATAGAGTGCCTCCTTCTTACAACGTTTGGTTCTAGAAGCAAAAGTTCCTCGTTTAGCCAAGGGATGTAGATGTTGGAGGACTGTTTTAATTGTACTATACCCGCTTCATCTGGCTAAGGCACAGGTAGAAGAGCAGCATGACTCAAATGAGCTAGATTACAACCCACCTGATCCACCTAGCCGTGATAGCAACGTGAGGATTATTCCGATTGCATTGTAACCCCTTCATCTAGTCAAGGTGCAAGTAGAATAGTAGCATGACTCAAATGAGCTGGCCCTTCATCCCCATGCTGCTACTGTGCCTAGGTGGATCAAGTGGGTCGTAGTTGAGCTAGCCCGCCATCCTCATGTTGCCACAGCGCTTAGGTAGATCAGGTGGGTCATAGTCGAGCTCGTTTGAGTCATGCTACTCTTTTACCTATGCCTCGACCAGATGAAGGGCGTACAATGCAATCGAAGTAGTCTTCCAACATCTGCACCCTCAATTGACATATATTCGAGCAATGATATAGTTGGCCTTGTCCATTGATATCCAGATTTGCTAGAACTCTGCTACTTATAAAATGAAGGAGCATTAGCACAAGTTGGTGTAAGACAATTAAAACATGAATAATAGGTGACATATATATGTACTTACCAATCTCCCAACCAGAGATCCATCACAATTAATGTAACGGCATGTAATGGTTTGATACCATTGCCTATAGCCGCGTTTGATGCCTTTAGGACCCTTTACATGTAGCATACAAGCATGTTTGTCATTCTATAAGCCGATATAGCCCACATAGTAGCTCATCTAGTCAACGTCAGTATGACCCTTCAAGTCAATGCAATGTAGACGCGTTGCCTCATCCATGTCACAACTTGTAGGTGTTTCAATACACCTTAGTCACATGTATAGGGTGGTGTATAGTATCCCACTCCATATTCCATCGAGCAGCTAAAGGTTGGTTACTATCAATTATTATACCATGCTAACTAAAAGGGGCAATATTTGGGAATCTGTCCCAAGCCCAGACTTGAAGGAGGATGATTGCCCTTCCCATCTCATGCATTATGTCCCTCCAAGCTAGGTATAGCTATCTGTACAACTAAGTTAGGCATGTTAATCCTCAACTGTACTAGTCGGCTCGTCTAAAGTCCTCTAAAAGTGGAAGGAACATGAGATATACCATGATTCCTAACTTGTTTGCGAAGACGTACTTTCCTAAGACCTGCAGGATGTAGGCCTAAGTATGTCTCTTAACCTACTCCCCGTTAGCCCTACACAACAAGAACCTAAAATGCCTTTGTAACTAAGTTAACTTAACATGTCTTCCTTGATGCTCTTTGCCCTCAGGCATGACACCAAGATAAGTTATGGATATTTGAGACCATATATAATATGTGCTACCGGTAACTAACAAGCCATCCATTTGGAGGCCAAACTAAACCTCAATATCCTACAGGTTAATGTTGTACTCCCCATGAGCCATGTGAAACGTGTACCTCTCTTGTCTCTAGTACTCAACGAGCATTATGAATCAAGTGCTAGTCTAGCTAGATATATGGAAAGTGACTTAGCCCTATGAATCTAGCTTGCTTCATGTAGGGCTCCATATGAGGGTTCAATTCAATCCCATTCACATCCTGGTCATGACATAGCTCGCATTCCCGACGTTACTCTACAAGTGTCGCAATCAGCTACAAAAGACATGCCATTATAAAGTAATGATAACATTACAATTGTAAGGAGAAACAATTGTTAGTAGCTCATATGTCTTGCCTAAACCCGTTATAACTTATACTTATCCCATCCGCTGAGAACCAATCCGTCAATGGCTCCGAGCTCCATTTATCCTGTAATATTTGAAACAATAAAAAGTTAGACATTGGGATCATTAAGAGAAGCGATAAATAGCAATAACAATTGAGCAATAGCATGACATGTGTATCGATTTTATCATTATTCGTTAAATTACCCTAATAATTCCTCTGTGGACATGTTCTTCTGTTGTGTCCTTATCTCTTACAAAAGGTACGTGTTGTTTTGTCTGGATATCCTCTCACGCCCATCTTTATGTGGAACTGTTTTGAGCAGGGCTTGTCCTTCTTATGCTCAAGCAATGGATTAGGACACAACTATTGCGTGTAAGTAAAGGATCCTATATATCTATCATTTGTTGTAGATACACAAATGGTTATTGAAATCGATCATTTACACATGATTACCTCCTTTCATCCCGTTGCCTATATGCTTACTACCCCATCACAACCTCGTACAACTTGTTATATTTGTAAACCCTACAATTTTAAGTGATATTTGATTATTCCCAAAGATCAACCAAACTAAGAATAAAGTTTAATTTAAAAGTTATATTCATTAACTTCATAACTATAATTCAATTTGAGAGTTCTAAAGTCGATATCAATCCTAAAAATCATTCTAAACCTTAAGTAAAGTAAAATCATAACTCAAATAGTTAAAAACCCTAAGGTGGAATAACAAGTCATATTAAAACCCTAAATCATAGGATGAGCTAGAAATACTTAAAATTATCGGGACTCCAAACAAATGATTGAAAACTTCAACCTAACCAAGTTTAATTTGACTTGAAAATTTTATAACCTACCTTGAGAAGTAAATTTAAGAGGGGAAATATTTAAAAAACTAAACCTTAAAAGAACCACATGAATAAGATAACTTAAGAATTACATGTGTGAGGCTTATAATCAACTACCCTTATCCAATTTCCTTTTCAATTTGAATTTAATTAACCAAAACCAATGGTAAGAACTTAGTTGACTTATCATTTGATAACTTCCATAAGTTTGAAATAAGGCAATTCCCTTTATCTCCATATAAGTTATACTACCTATAGATAAGTGATCTAACTAACCAATTTATTTAATTAAAAAAAATCAACTTGATGTAACAAGCTTCTGTTATGCCCCGAACAAGAAGAGTTATAACAGTCCCACCGTGTAAACTAATTTAAGATAGAAACTGACTTCACAGCTGCTATTGTAGACACAATTTACACAAAGCGTACAACTTAACCAGCTTGAAACGTCTGTTCTGTCATCTGTTAATATCCAAACCTGTGGTAGAGCTTATACAAAATACTTGTTCTATACAATCTGTTGTTTAGTACCACAACAGTAATTATACAAACATTTCACATCCAAGGGTAAAGTTTACAATCAGAGTTTATTAAAAACCAAAGGTTTACGATTTATATACAATAAGTTAGAAAACTAGTGGGCTCCCAGGGAATTCCCATTTAGTTTTCTTCAAAACTTAAAGACAAGACAAAAGCTCAGGTTCAGTTAAATTCCACAATCCTCACTTTCCCACACAGCAGCACACTAACCTGAGAACGGTGGTACCTGAACATCTTTGCCTTCACTCAGCACCTGCAAAAGGGTCTGTAGGGGTGTGAGCACAACTAGCTAAATAAGTGGGGCGGAGTCAGAAGAGTACTTTACAGTCACAAATAAGGTTAATAATTATGATGAAATGCAATACAATCACTCAAATGAAAACATCGCATAGTGTTAACCGGTCCACTGTGAGGTTAAAGAAATTTCATCCGCTCCAACCCGGATTGAGGAGTTTCATCGTGACTCAAGTCAGACCAAACCCGGGCTTGTGCAATGGGCAACACCCCCTCCCATGACCGCCTTCGAACCACGGCCCCCAACTTTGCCGCGACCTCCTCACCTATCACTTAGTTCGACTAAGGATGGGGAAAGGACCATTTCAGCTATCCCCATCGAAGGAAGTCGGTATTTGGCCTAACACTCTTATTCGTTTCCCCTAATGGGTGATTATGCATGACCAATTATACTTTAGTCGAATAACCGTTAGTGTTAATCAGGAGGTGACCAACAAGTTCACACAATACAGAATCCATGCAAATATGCAGAACAACACACCAAGGAGTTGAACTCCTGTCACAACAAAGTATCATTCACACACATAGCATACGCATAATCATCTAACTACAAACACAACCAGAAGTACTCTTGGGTCTCCGGATACTTTTAAATAGTACCCAAACAGCGGCGAAGCTACCATCCCAACTTACTTGTTTAGATGTTCGCTATTTCTGACTTGAATTGTCAACCGTCTTTGGAAGGTCCTAATTACACAAAAGGTCCAAATTTAGTTTTCGTAATAATTACGAAAATATTAGGGTTTAATCTAAAATGGTTATATATATATATATTATTTTCATAATATACAGTCATGTTATTACTATATATTGAATTAAATTATTAATTATTGATACTGTACCTCATATATACTATTACGTATTATATATCGTTTTGATCGTATCGAAACGTACTTCTTATTTATTAATTCACGTTTTGATTCCGGTAAGGTTACCGAAATGTGTATATTCTTAAATATGATATAGTTATAGGCTAGATTACTTAAGGTTATCCGATTTCAACAAAATTAGTGTTATTGAGCTCGTATAGACCTAACGACACGTTTTACGAATCCTGTTTCTAGAGATGGATTTTAACGGGTAGTTTGAATTTTTAATGCAATTATACATAATTATATAAAAACAGTCATATTATGTGTAATTTACATATTTAACTTATATTCTATCCAATTTGTCCTTATATTGTAACAATATAAGTATTATTCAGTTCTAATACACCTAAAGTGTATCCCGATTAGAAAATATTAATAATTATAATATAAATTTCCATTAATCCCATCTGATCAGCAATCCTTTATATAGCTTTTGGTTAATTCGTTTTAGCCTATTAATATTACAAATACACCCCAACTTATAATTTAAGCTATTTTATTGATAAATTCGTAATAAATAGTTCAGGTTACCAAATAATTCCCCGAAAATTTTTATGGACTTCTAAAAATATAGGGAATTCAGTTATCACTTGGTCTCGAGTTTCCGACCTATTGCCTATATTTTCATATTGACAATTTTACCCCTAAATTTGATAAATTATCCAATTATAATTCTTTTAGCATCTAATTAATTTCAATCTGACTCATTACTATTATTATTCATAATAGATCAGTACATATCCATTTCATCAATTAATTTCATAATTTCCTATTAAATTCATAATTTCAGCCTATTTTCGAGCTAATTTCAGGCCTAAAAATTCAATAAATATTTAAATTATTCAAATAAAAATTTGGGCTACGTAGCAATTACCTATATATCATACACATCATACACAAAAATTTTCAGCTAGAAACAACATCATATAGTACATTTATTTCATAAATATATATTCGGATGAATTACAAATTTATTAATAAAGTATATTAAATATTACGAATTTTTCAAAAATAAAAAATCACATGAAAGCATGTTTAAAATAACCTAAGTACAATTTTTTTCATAATTTTCTGGGCGAATTTACTAATTTTTAAAAATTCTTGAAAAACAGAACAAGAATTTGACCTTGTTGTTCTTGGGTGCTCCGGTGGCCGTGGGGTGGTGGGTGGTTGTCGGAACGCCTAGATGCTGGGGGTACTCCTTGGTGGTGGAGTGGCGTAATAGCAGATCAAAGGGAACCTTAAGAACTAGCCTTATTCCGCAATTGTTCTGTTTTTCTCTTCTTTTTTTATTTTCTACGATTTTTTCTTGATTTTTCTTTCTGTTGTTTTTGGTTCCAAACTGTCAAATGTTGTTATTCTGCTGCTGGGATAATTTTTATAGAGCTCTTTCACCGCCTATGATTTTTCTTTATTTTTTTTTTCCTTTTGCTTTCACTTTTATTTAAGCATGAGGTGTCTAAATGTTAAGATTTTACTTTTGAATCAGTACCTCACTTTTCTTTTTGTCCTGCCACGCCTCCTTCCAGCAATCTCATTGTTATTTAATTAATTTTTCTTTTTCTTTTATTAAATAATTACTTAAATATAGATATTATATGTTAGAATTAATTATTTAATTAATATACAAGTTTATACCCTTTGTAAATAACATGTGAAATATATAACTTTACTCACATAATTAAGTTTCTAGCATATCTTTTATTTTTAGGATACATTTTAAAGTCAATTTCATAAATTCAACACAATAAATATATAATTACACTATTTAAGGTTAATTTACGGGTATAATTATTATTTATACTGGGTATACTCGAAAAATTACGTGTATTTTTTATAGTAAATTATCCTACATTATCTCATTTATAGCTCAATTAACTAATCTCTAAGTTCTCGTTGCAATCTAAGTTCAATTTTAGGAGTTCTGAACATTTTAGTGCTTTATTAAATCTTCCAATTTCTAAGGGCAAAATTGGGGTTTCGGATCATTATTACTAAAATCTAACTTCACTGTAATATCTCGACTAACTTTTTCATTCTAGTCGCAAAGTTTGGGCTCAATTGGATAAGTTACCCTAAAAGCCCTAAATCTGAGCTCGGTTGTCCTAAACTCAATTTTGGGAGCTTACAATTTCCATGCCTAAAAGGATACACACCATACTGGTTAGAGAGGGAAAGGACTATGGCTTACTTCTCATCTATCTATTCAATCCATTGGCATGTCGAACATGTCATATTTAGGAAATTTTAGTAAGGTAAGTAATCTCATCAAATCCTTTGATTTAAGGACAAGATTAAGGGCAATAAAACCCTTGAATAGAACCGGCTACCCCATGCCATTTACACCTTCTTTTGCTTTCAAATTTTAAAGTCACTTACACACTAAAGCTAACAAAGAAAAACTCTCCCAAATACACTACTTAAACTGTCCACTTCACACACACATTACATGCCGCTTCACAATCTTTTGTGCCCTGCTATAACCACTTTAGAAAATCCCATAAGATCGCTCTCTACTTCGCTAGCTAGGGGGAAATTTAGATATTCAAAAACTACTACATCCATAAGAGTAAAAAGGGAGCAAAGGAATACTAAAGAAAAGGGAAGTGAAAGCAAGGACTAAGGAAAGTTTAAGAGACTAAACCAGCACCAAACATCTAGTAAAGTGCATTTTTCTTTTAGATATCTTTAGAACAATATATGTAAAGTTCCATTTTATGCCTATATAGACGTACAATGTACCTTGGAAATTCTTTTTCTTAGGTCAAGTGTTAGCTACTTAAAGATTCTTCACCAGTACTAAGATATGAGTAGCATAGGCTTATTTTGCTTTTAGTCACATATAGTATACCCTTGCATTTGAGAAAACTATAGAAATTAAGCTCTTGTAAGTTCCCTAATATGCTCGACGCAAGATGTTCAAGACTTGCTTAAGTGTTATTTTTACTTATATTAAGTTTCACATACTTTAAATTAACCTCAATGTTACGCCCCAAAGTCGCAGAGTCGCAACAGTCCCGCCGTGTAAACCATTTTATGATAGTAACTGGCCTCACAATGCCTATCATAGACATGACCTACACAAGGCGTCGACGACTCCTCGCTTTGAAGTAAACAGTCCGATTAACAATTAAACTACGAATAGGATAAATAGTTCAAATTTCTAACAACATGTACAATATTATATATATATATATAAGTCCACAAAGCTTCCCAGGAAGTTTTACATAACATAACAGTTTACTAGATTACAGAATAACTACCAGTCTTTCATTCTTAATTACATGGTCACTCTAATTAAACACTATACTAAGTAACTTGATCCTTACACCCCTGGCTTCCAACAGACTAACCTCTAGGTAATTGTAGGGCGACATAGTGTTTTGAGTGTTCAGAAATCAGAACCTGCAAAAGGATCTATAAGGGTATGAGCAACTACAGCTCAGTAAGTTGAATTGGAGACTTATGAATGTATACAAGCACAAATAGGGTTATCAAACAATTATTTTCATGAAATGTAACAATCAAGTGTCATTGCACAACGTAATCCGGTCCGTTGTGAAATCAGAGAAATTTTACCCGCTCCAATCCGGGTTGAGGAGTTCAATGTTATGCAGCAGCTCACAACCAAACCTAGGCTTGTGCAATGGAGACCTCGCTTATCCCGTGACTACCTTCAAACCATTGACTTCACCCTTGCCACGACCTCCTCTCCTATCACTTAGTTCGACTAAGGATGAAGAAGGGACCATTTTGCAATCCTGCGCTATCCCTTTCGAAGGGGTCGGTATTTGGTTGGAGAATCCTATAATCCCCTAACGGGTTGTAATGCATGACATTATTTATTATTTGGGATCGACTGATATTAAATTCCATTTAGGGTATTCAAACAATTTCATACCAACTTAATCAGTTACAAAATCACCTACAATACAATTTCAGTACGAATTTAGATACATCAAACACATGCATAAACTACTTACAATCACAATTATATACAAGCCTAAGTCTCCGAGTACTATAAAACTAGTACTCTATTACAATAAGCAATAACCCAACTTACTTGGATTTGCTCGATCGCTTGATCCCTTAATCGCAAGCCGATTTTATCTCTGGATGTCCTATAATACAAATAGGTCTTTTTAGTACTTAAAATTTACGGTTTCATATTCTAAGTTATATTTTAATTCATTTTTGTCCGTATATGACCATTACGTCCTAATGATTCGTGTACTCTATTTTTGTGTCCAAATCTTAAATGAGGTTTTAAACTTTGATTTCTAAGCCTAAAATATGCCTGAATCCTAATGTGAAATTAATCACATTAAGCTCGAGTGTCCAAATATCCTAATGGGTCGTAATTTGGTATTCTAATCTATTTGGTACACGCTAACCCTAATCGCGGTATCGGATTTACTCCCGATATGTAAAAATCTTACATTTTGAGACTTTTTCTTAAGATTAATTGTTATTTTCAGATTTATTATTTTTCTGATTTCTATTATATTATTATCTAAATAACTCTATTTTTTTGGATTTATTAATTTACATTATCACATACTACTAATTTCTTATATTACTTACCTAATTTCCCTAATTAACCATACTTAATACCTAAAGGCTAGGATTAGGGTTCCACTTCAAAGATTAACATCCTTAAACATATAATTAATATCCTAATCGGTAATTAACATCCTAATCACCTAATTAACCCTAAATCACCCAATTTTCCCATCATTATAAGGCTAAAAATTAACTTAAAAATTTCAAAAATTAATTTTAAAAAAATGGCATCATAGCACTGTTCTACATCATATGAGCATCCTACAGAAAAATTTTATACTCCAAACTACATTTCTAAGCATATTTATTTTCCGGTTTAGTCATGCTCGGTTTTGAGTAATTTGTTAGGGACCCTATAATTATAGATTTAATTAAACTAAATCATTATTTTTCCCTTAATCTACATACAATAAAACCTCAGAATAACAAGTTTCATAATTTTCTGGACAAAATAACTAATTTTATAAAATTATTCAAAATCGGGTCATTAAAGAGACTAACCGGTCCAAAGCTTTCTAGCCGTCCAAGCCCGGTCTAAGGTTGTCGGCCGGTCCAGGCGGTGATTCTAGTGTAGGGTGGTGGTGGTGGTTCGGTCCCAGGTGGTGGTGAGTGGTGGGTTTAGCTTACTTGCCTAATCTGCACAGTTTTCTTTTCTTTTTTCTTTTTTTTTTTTTGATTTTCTCTCGATTTTTTCAGTGTTTTGATTTTTCTCAAATCCTAAACTAACAAAATGACTTCTGGAATTTTTTCCCCTATTTATAGACAATTGTAGAAATTAATGTGCATTAATTTGATGGGATTTTACCCCAATTCCTTGATTTTTGGCTTTTTGTTTGTCAAATTCTTATTGGTTATTTTTTTTTCTTACTGACCACGACTTGATCTTGTTGCAGCTTATCCTCTTCTGATTTTTTCTGATTTTTCTATAATTATTTTGTATTTTTCTTTAATTATTTGCTTAGTTTTTGGCTAATTTAGGTAATTACGCCTATTTTTATCTACATGTAAATACATGTAGGGTACACGTGAACATTCCTAAATATTATTTTGGTCATTCTTAAATTTTTAGTATACATATAATCTATCTCTAGTAATTTATTAGTTGTTTCATTACACTTTTCGCATTTTCTGTAATTAATACCTATTATGCTTAAAATTTAAAAATTTTATAGTCTCCTATTTTATTACTTATTTTCTTAAATTCAAGTTTATGGGGTCAGTTTTACTAATATTCCTCTCAATAGTTTATAATTTGGGTTTGATCGGATCCTTTAACCGATCGCCCTAAACCTTGGGTTCTAAGTTCAACCCTACATTACTTGGCTTAGCTTTAGGGCTTACACTTAAGTAAAGGAATCATATGAAGCTTAAATGAAGAAATCAACACCTAAGGACCTAAACCAAAGTATAGTTCCTAAGATCTATGCATGTTCTATAAATTCCACCTAATATCATGTTAAAATAATTTACTTAAAAAGAATAAGTCGAGTAAAGATTGAAATACAAGTAGTGTAAGTCTTTGATTTAATATTTAAGCTTAAGAAAATAATAAATTAATTAGGAAAAAAATGAAACTAGGAGCTATCGATCCTACCCGACTAGATCTGTAATATGAGAATCATCCACTTAAAAACATTAGAAAATGAAGTAAACAAAGTGAAAATATCAACTAAGACTAGTAGGTTGAGGTTAGAAATCAAAACTCTCAATTGGGCCTCATAAAAATTTCTAACCAGCATTAAACTTATGAAATATAGGTTATAAGATCTATAAGAAGTCCATATTAAATTCTCCAAGCCCAACAAAGTGATAAGCATTGATTAGTACATAAAATAAGCTCATTTTGACCATATAACCTACTTAGAAATCCAAAAAGTATAAGTTAGCAACAAGACCCTAAATAATGAATGAAAACTTATCATAATAAATGTATTTAAGCCTAAAATGAAGCCCCAAGCGAAGCCCTAAATATTTTACAAGGTAGTAAAAAGCACAACAACAATTTTAAGCCTAAAAGAAGACTTAAACCTTAAGAATGCTACTATTCTAACCAGTAGGAAAAGTTGTGAGCCTCATATCCCAAATCTAACCTTACTATGCGAAAGTATACTATAAAACGGTGGAAATCGACTATAAAATCATAAAAATTGGAGTTAAAATGAGAAAGCTATACATGATTAAAGATTTAGTACAAATAGGGAAAAATTTAAGACCAAGTTAAGAATATGACTTGATAAAACTTTAAGTTGACATTTTAATATATATCAAATTCTCACAATACCATATTTACGATGTTTAGGGGACTTTACTTTTGGAGATGATCTACCCTTGAATTACTACGATTGAGCAGCTATAGCAGAGTAAGTGACTCTCGATAACTTCATACTTGATTTTACTTGTAGTATATTTGCATTAAATTGATATTACAACTTAGATGCACGAGTGATATGTGGAAATGCATGTTTATGGTTTGTGATTGATTGTATGACATAATAATAATAATAAACTATCATAATCGTTTGTGTATATGGATTATGTACCGTTGTTATGGTATGAAATTGCTTGGCCACTGAATAAATTAACTTAAGTAATTATCCAACTATGAAATAAAATAAGTCATACACAATACTTCTTACATCATAATTATATTGACAGCTACCTCATGCAGAAGGTAAAAAGAGACATACAAGAGCAAGGGCTCCTAAAGAGATTAGATTAAGCATCTATATACCATGTTGTTATTGAGTTCCTTTCCTAGCCAACCGGCTT
Organism: Lumnitzera racemosa; assembly: GCA_024138005.1. Lineage (NCBI taxonomy): Eukaryota > Viridiplantae > Streptophyta > Magnoliopsida > Myrtales > Combretaceae > Lumnitzera > Lumnitzera racemosa. The sequence continues at coordinate 112,798,447 of JAMXBC010000004.1, forward strand.
ACTAGGTGCCAGGGGACTCTAACCATCGGTAAAGGATTAAGTCTTATAACTTCTACTTAGGGTGTACGATGTGAACTGCAAGGGCCACCACACCACTGGACTTGGGAATTTTGAAAAAAAAAAAAAAAGAGATTTTATTTCTTGTGAAATCAAAGTATATTTATATATATATAAGATCTACAATCAAGTATTCGGAGTTCGGTTTGTAAAATTTAGGGTAATCAAGCAAATCGTCTAATCGAGCCTAAATTTTATAACGAAGTTAAGGATATTAGTAAAAACAATCCCATAAATTTAGATTTAGGAAAATAAAGAATCAAATAATTAATTATTATAATATTGAACTATATGTAAATTTCTTATTATTTATCAAAAACACGTAAAACGAGTTCTGATAACTAACAAATCAATAAAGATAAATTATATACACATTAAAAATCATAAAATAACATCAATAATATTTAGGAGTATTTAATTGTACTGTATATGAATTTACATGTAAGTAAAAATACTTAAAATACGAGAAATATGCCAAAATAATACTAATTAATTAAAGAAAATTCATAAATAATTAAGAAAAAATCATGAAAAATATGGAAACATAAAGAAATGTCTAGAATTGGGGTGTAGCAAGTAGAAATTTAAAGAAAAAAATCAACCAATAAAATTTAGCTAAAGAAAAAGCAAATTAAAAGAAGAGATAAGGCAAATATCACTTTATTTTAATGAATTTATATCTAGAAATATACTGTCATTAAGAAATTTAGCAAACACGAGCTTTCTTCGAATTAGAAATAAACGACCTTTAGAGTATAGTTTTAGGCTCAAAATTTTTGTATTGACTGCTTAAGGTTACAAAGTAATGCTATAAAACCCTTTCTCAAAAATTAATTTTGAAATTTTTTAGGCCTCAAAATAATGCAAAATGGGTATTTTTTGGCTAGTTAGGTAATTAAATAGATAATTACCGATTTAGTGCATAATTATATATTTTAGAATGTTGAAATCTGATGAAGCATGATATTTGCAGCATTCAGGGTATTAGATATAATTATTAAGGTATTATATAGTGAATATGTAATAGGTAAAAAGGGTAAATTCTAAGTTAATTTTTTAATTTAGGGTAATTAGGTATAAATTCTTATTGTAGATGAATTTAGATATTTTGAAATATTAGTTGATGTTGAGGAATAATATTTGAGGTGATGAGAATATTAGATGTATACATTATGGACATATTAAGTGATAATGTGTAATATGTAAGTATAAGAAATTAATAAGTAGGAAAGTATTAGGTTAATATTGATATTATACTAATAATAGAAATATGTAATAAATCTAGTAGGAAACTTAAATTAGGGTGATTATATGAAAAATGTAAAATTTTCTCACCGCGAAAGTAAATTTGGTAGTTAAATTAGGATTAAGATGTACCGCACAGATTAAAACATTAGTTAGAGACAAAAAACAATATTTAAGATATCTTAAAATAATGTGATTAATTTCATATTATGGGTTAAAAGATTTTCTAGGGTTTATGAGTAAAATCCCTAATCGAAAACTGAGTTAAAAACTTAATTTAGAAACCGACTTCAAAACTGAATTAGAACTTAACCTAAATTAGGAATAGCTTTAAAGGACTTAAAAACCTAAATAATTAAGTATACTAAAAACTTTAAACTAAAGATAACATAAAAGAACTATATAGTTGGGATTAATATGTTACTGTACATTAGAGTACTAATTTGTAGTACTCAGAGGCTTGAGATTATACTTTGTTGTAATTGATAGATAGTTGACTATACACGTGCCTGGATGTGTTTGTTTCCAATTTACTACTCTAGTTGGTATTTGTGTGATTTGTTTAAAATGATTGAATACCTTAAATCGGATTTAATTAAATATATGACTTGAAATTCTCATAAATGCATAGCAACCTATTAGGGGAAACTTAAGGTTCTTTGGCCAAATACCGACCCCTTCGAAAAGGATAGCATTAAATAGTATAATTGGTCTCTTCTTCATCCTTAGTCAAACTAAGTGACAGGTGAGGAGGTTGTGACGAGGGTGAAGTCAATGATTTGAAGGCAGTAATGGGAAGAGCGGTGTCTCCATTACACAAGCTTAAGTTTAGTCATGAATTATTGCATTAAATGGAAACTTCTCAATTCGGATGAGAGTAGATGTAATTTCTTTAATCTCATAACGGGTTGGACAACATTGTGCGATGGCATTTTCTTATATATACGCTGTATCTAACTAATTTGGTTGATAACCCTATTTGTGTTTGATGTATAGTTTTAAATCTCTATCCCAACTTACTAAGCAATTGGTTACTTTCATCTCTATAGATGTTATTGCATGCGCTAACTAAGAAGCGGCCATACAAATACTCTAAAGTTAGTAATTTACTAAATCCTAAGGAGTAAGGATATAAACCTAAGGAGTAATTATAATCTAAAGTTTGGATTTTATATTTAAAGTTTTTAGTAATAATTTATGTATTTCTCAAGTAGATTATAATCAGGCTACTAAATCTTATAATATGCTTAAATTATTTTAGTATAAATATGTATTTTTTATAATTTCATAAGTAAATAACATATTTACTTATGAACTATTTACTTCAAAGTGGGTTAGTCGTATATGCCTTCTATAAATTAGGTTTAAGATAACAGTTGTATAGACTACTTCTATCTTAGAATGGTTTGTACGGCAAGATTGTTACGACTCTGCTATTTTGAAGTGTAACGATATATATATATATATATATATATATAAGGTATGAAAATAAGACGATTTTAGCAATTAGGAGCAAATTATTTAAAAACACAGGTGCTAGAATTCGACTATTGGTTTGTGTTAGTTAATAATCTCCAACCCCATCTAAAAAGGGCGAAATTTTGAGTTGCAATCAATGTCTAAGCCACTGCATATGTCACGCCCCGAAGCGACAGAGTCGTAACAGCCCTGCCGTGTAAACTATCATAAGATAAAAGTTGGCTTTACAACCGCTATCTTAGACCTAATTTACACAAGGCGTCCACGACTAACCCGCTTTAAAGTAAACAGTTTGTAATTTAAATAAATCATTTACCTAAGAAGGTGGGAAAATTTATATATATTCACTATAATTCAGTTATTACATTATTCAGAAATGAAAAGTAATAACATATGTGTTGATTCTTGAATGTTTTTCCTCACTCCCCAGGATCCAGCAGTTACTAGCTTCAGAGTAGTTGTTTGCTGCTTTTTAGCCAGCACCTACACGACGTCTATAGGGATGTGAGCAACCATAGCTCAATAAGTTAGGATGGATGACTTAAAACTATACCACAAACACAACAAGGTTTTCAATCAACTTATTAGGTGCAATGCATGTACAAGCAAATGCCATCGCACGACGTTGTCCGACCAGTCGTGAGATTAGAGAAATTATGCCCGCTCTAATTCGGGTTGAGGAGTTGCCATTAATGCAACAGCTCATGACCAAACCCAGGCTTATGCAATGGAGACCTCGCTCCTCCCGCGACTACCTTCGAACCACTAACTTCACCCTCGTCGCGACCTCTTCTCCTGTCACTTAGTTCGGCTAAGGATAAAGAAGGGACCAATTGCGATCCTACGCTATCCCTTTTGAAGGGATCGGTATTTGGCCGGAGAGTCCTAAGTTCCCCTAACGGGTTGCCATACATGTCTGATTATGATTACTGGTCGTATATTTGATTAAGTCTAGTTTAGGGTGATCAATCATTTCATACAAATCATTCAATACATACCAGAGCAACAAACAGAATCATAACATCACCCATAATCAAGCACATACACACATCCAACTATCTAATAAACACAACCAAGCATAATCTTAAGCCTCCAAAATACAGCATCATATTAATCCCAACTTACCTCGACTCCTCGCTCACTCACTCGAGGTTCGATTTGCTTAAGCCATCGCTGATCATCTCTATAACACAAACGCAGTTTCAGTTTTTTATATAACTATTATAGGTTCATTTTATCCTATAACGCTTATTGTTATGTTTTGTTTAGGGTTTAATATGCCTAATTATCTAGGCCTTAAGTCTTTTACAATTATTCTAGGTTTAGGGTTAGGTTCGGGTTCGGTTTTCGCATCGATTTCTAAATTAGGTTTTAGTTCGATTTCTAAGTAGTGTTTTATACTCCAATCTTAGAAATTTGTTTCAACCCATAATGTGAAATTAATCACATTACTTCCCGATCTCCTAAATACCATCATTACCCCTAGTCAGTATTTATTTTACCCGGTACACTTAAATCCGTATTAATGTACCAAATTCACTCCTAATGTGAGAAATTTTTACATTTTTCATAATTAAATAAATTCAAGTTTCTTATCAAATTTATTGTACATTTTTATTATTATCAAAATATCAATTTTTATTGTAATATTTTCTATTTATTATATTATAATAATTACATATTATGTATTATTACCTTTTATGTATATAATATACTTTTAATATTTCTATCACTATAATTATTGTCTCTAAACACCAATTATCATTTCAAAATGTCTAAATTCATCCTAAATCAGATTTTACTCCTAATTACCCTAATTTCCAAAATTAACTTAAAATTTACTATTTTTTCTTACTACTCATTTACTATAAAATTAACCTAATAATTACATTTAATACCCTAAATGCTACAAGTATCATACTTCATCAAATTTCAACATCCTAAAACATGTACTTATTCACTAAATCAGTAATTAACCATCTAAGTACTTTATTAACCCTAAATTACCCATTTTATGCCTTATTTTAAGGCCTAAAAATTATCTAAAAATTTAGAAAATTAATTTTTGAAAACGGGCTTCATAGCACTGTTCTATATCATCTAAGTGGCCTACACAAAAATTTTAGGCTCAAAACTACACTCTTAAGGTCATTTATTTCTAAATAGAACCATGCTCGGTTTTGCACGATTTCTTAAGGACCCTATATCATGAGAAATATTTTCATCAAAATAATATTTTTCCTAAAAACTACATACAAAAATATTCTAGAATAACAAGTTTCATAATTTTCTAAGAATATTTACTATTTTTTCAAAATTACACAAAATCGGGCTGGAAATCGAACTCATCGATTTGGGTGGCTCCGGCAACCATCAGTGGCCATGAATGTGTCGGTCCACCTGGGCGTTGCCACTACTGTGTGGTGGTGGTAGCCATCCACTCTTAGCTGCCCGTCGGGTCTAGGTTCTCTTTTGTGGTCTTAACTGCACAATTTTCCTTTTCTTTTCTTTTTTTTTTCTAAATTTTCTCTCAAATTTTCGAGTCTCTCTATTTTTCTCTAATGCTAAACTTTCCAAATGAGTTCTGAAAATTTTTCCCCTATTTATAGACAATTTTTGTAATTATTATGTATTAATTAGACATGACTTTACCAAATTTCCTTGATTTCTGACTTTTGTGTTGTCTAATTTTAATTGGTTAATTTTTATTTTGCAGATCTTGACCTGCCATGACCTGATTTGGATCATTCCTGATTTTTCTTGATATTTTATTAATTAATTATGAATTTTATTTTAGTATTTAGTATTATTTTAGCGCATTTCGCGTATTTTAAGTAATTACGCGTATTTATACCTACATGTAAATTCATATATAGTACAAATAAATATTCCTAAATATTATTTAGGTTATTTTATAATTTTTAGTATACATATAATTTATCTCTAACGATTCGTTAAGTACCGGAATACATTTTACGCATTTTCGATAAATAACGAGTTATATATTTAAAATTTGAAAAATTTGTAGTCTCCTATTTTATTATTTATTTTCTTAAATTCAAACTTACGGGATCAGTTTACTAATATTTCTATCTTTACTTTATAATTTAGGCTCGATCGGGTCTTTCAACCGATCGAAACTTCAAATTGCTAGTTTTAGAGCTTACAGCATATATTGTTTGGCATACTTTGTATTACATGCATTCCTATGGTTGTTAATAATACATATTGTTTGTAAGGCATGTTAGAAGGATTAACTCACCAAACATAAGCTTGCACCCCTCTAGATTTCTTTTGATGTAAGGATACCTCTTTGCCGAGTCAAGCCTCGAAGTGCTTGAGGTTACTCTTGTACTGGGACGGGACTGTAAGATATGTGGAGCAAAAAAAGGGAATCATTAGTGTTAGATGGGACTTTTACAATTTTCTTGTATTTGAGTAGTTGGACTATCGGTAGTTGTTTAGATTATGTATTTTGTTACTCTTGTATTGGGAATATTATGTTTTATACTTTTAATTTGATGATATATCTAATTATTTAGTAAAAATAATTATTGTGCTATGATACTATTTATCTATATGACTGATAGTAACTAAGAGTAAAGGATGTATTTTGTTACTCTTGTATTGGGAGCGTTATGTTTTATACTTTTAATTTGATGATATATCTAATTATTTAGTAAAAATAATTACTGTGCTATAATACTATCCGTCTATATGACTGATAGTAACCAGGATTGGAGGAAGCTTTGTGCGTTGTATGAAAGGCTAATGATCAACAAGAGAGTTGATTGTCGACCTTTGTACGATGGACGATGATTTACTACAATGAAGATACTATCCACGAAATGATAATATCTGTTGAGCCACACCACACAATAAGAGCTAGCTCGCTGCACCTATTCCTCCAACATATCTACAACGTATTTCATGAAGGGTCAATAGAACCCACTCTAATGCCACATCGTATCTCTTGTCTCGAGATAATATATAATTATAGAAGATCTTCCCCCCTAGTGCTGTAACGGGCAACTCCAGCACTTTTAAAAACCCTATTAGAAGCTTCTACAAGGCTTAATGTTATATATTCGAATCAGTAGCCCCTATAAGCTACCTCAACTTTTTCTTACATACCCTCAATCTCAACTTGCATCCAGCTTTATGCCTTGAACAAATGACTTAACACTTGCTCTTTTTAGATTCCACTGATCTGAAGTCTGCATGATGCTTAATGTGATAGTACTTTATGGCTCTCAACAATTCATTCTTCTAATTGAATCTCATATCTTGTATAAGCCTTTGCTGGCTTGTATGTTGCTAAACTCTTTGTTAACGTACCTTTCAAATTGCACGTAGCCAAAGTCTCTACCCCTGTTGAAGAATGATATCACATCCTTAATAGCAGATCCAATCATCTGAACATCAAAAAGTTGACTTGGTGCTTATGTGGCCTTCATTGAGCTTGAGCTAAAGGCATAATAGTATCTAGGTAACATCTCCGACGTATAGGAATGACTACCACCCATCATAGGAATAATTGGAAATGGCAGACGCATATCAATTTCGGCACTAGCGTAGCTGTCGTCATTGTCATCGTCTTCATTCCTAGCGATCTCATAATCATCATCCAACCCTCCCATTCATTGAATCGCTTGGTCATGTGAAACTTTCTTTTCAAATACCGATCTAACTACCTTGTCAACTGTAGTGTTGTTGTCCCATATAGGGGCGAACATAGGTAGTAGGTCATATCATATTCAACTAGCTCATTAAATTGAGTTGGAGGCACATGTGCCGCATTAACTACAGGGGTTCCTTCCGATTTTATGATCTTTACATATAATTGGTGAATGTGAGTTTGCTGAAATGCTTCGACCATCTCAAATAAGTTTTCCATATAATCATTGTCTTTGATTACAATCAAGAAGGAAGGCACAACTTCAAAATAAGCATTGGAATTTTAGTATAATATCTCAAACTCACATTCACTTGAATCAATCGCAACACCCTAATAAACCCTTTCTAACAATTCTGAAAAGTTCGCATTTGTTGTCACTTTTAACATCTTTACCGAGTCCTAATCGTACTTAGGCTCAAATTTTCCTTCACAATATTTCCATCGACATAAACTATAAATTTCACCATACCTACTGTTACGCCTCGAAGTGGTTAAGTCGTAACAATCCTGCTGTATAAATCATTCTAAGACAAAAATTGATTATACAGTTGCTACCTTAAACCTAATTTACACATGGCGTCCACGACTAACTCGCTTTGAAATAAACAATTCATAATTTAAACATGATATCTACTTATGAACTTAAGAAAAATATATATTTCTATTAAAATAATCTAAGTATATTTACAAGATTTAACTACTTAATCATAATCTACTTGAGTAATTCGTAATCTAATACTAAAAGCTTTAAATATAACCCTAAACTTGAGAGTGTATTTGTCACGCCTCGAAGTGGTAGAGTCATAATAGTCCCGCCGTGTAAACTGTTATAAGATAGAAGTTAGCCTTACAACCGTTATCCTAGACCTGATCTACATAAGACATCCACGACTAACCCGCTTTGAAGTAAATAATTTGTAATTTAAATAAATCATTTACCTAAGAAAGTGAGAAAATATATATATATACTATAATTCAGTCATTATGATTAACGTTTATAATATTTCACCATAATATATGTCCTAGTTATTATATTATTAAACAATGAAAAATTCTAAAATAAAAGCTTAGACCTTAAAAATATATGTTTGTTATTCAAATGTTTTTCCTCACTCCCTAGGATTCGACAATTACTAACTTCAGAGTAGTTGTTAGTCGTTTCTTAGCCAGTATCTACACGACGTCTTTAGGGATGTGAGCAACTACAGCTCAATAAGTTAGGATGAGAGACTTAAAACTATACTATAAACATAATAAGGTTATCAACCAACTTATTGGGTACAATGTATGTTCAAGAAAATACCATTGTACGATGTTGTCAGACCTTTGGTGAGATTTGAGAAATTGCGCCCACTCTAATCCGGGTTAAGGAGTTGCCGTTAATACAACAACTCACGATCAAACCCAAGCTTGTGTAATGGAAACACCACTCCTCCCACGACTATCTTCGAACCATTAACTTTATCTTCACTGCGACCTTCTCTCCTGTTACTTAGTTCGACTAAGGATGAAGAAGGGATCATTATGCAATCCAACGTTATTCCTTTCGAAGGAGTTGGCATTTGGCCGGAGAATCCTAGGTTCCTTTTAATGGGTTACCATGCAGGTCTAATTATGATTACAGGTCGTATATTTGATTAGGTCCAGTTTAGGGCGATCAATTATTTTATACAAATCATACAATATAAGCCAGAACAACAAACAAAATCATAGCATCACTTATAATTAAGCATTTGTACATAACCAACTATCTAACAAGCACAACTAAATATAATCTCAAGCCTAAAAAATACAACAACATATTAATCCCAACTTATCTAGACTCCTCGCTCACTCACTCGAGGTCCAACTTACTTAGGATATCGCCGATCATCCCTATAACACAAACGTAGTTTCAGTTTTTTTATGTAATTATTATAGTTTGGTTTTATCTTATAACGCTTATTGTTATGTTTTGTTTAGGGTTTAATATATTCAGTTATCTAGGTTCTCAAATCTTTTACAATTATCCTAGGTTTGGGGTTAGGTTCGGGTTTAGTTTCCGTATGATCTCTAAATTATGTTCTAGTTTGATTTCTAAGTACTGTTTTATACCCGAATCCTAGAAGTTCGTTTCAACTCATAATGTGAAATTAATCACATTACTTCCAGATATCCTAAATACCATCATTACCCCTTCCACTTGGTATACTTAAATCCTTATTAGTGTACCGAATTTACTCCTAATATGAAAATTTTTTACATTTTTCATATAATTACATAAATTTAAGTTTTCGATCGGATTTATTATATATCTCTATTATTTTTTATAATATCAATTTTTATCCTAATATTTTTTATTTATTATATTTTCAATAATTGCATATTATGTACTGTTACTTATCATGTACATAATACACATCTAATATTTCTATCACTTTAATTACCATCTCTCAACATCAATTATCACTTCAAAATTTCTAAATTTATCCTAAATCAGATTTTACACCTAATTACCCTAATTTACAAAATTAACTCAGAATTTACTATTTTTCTCTATTATTTATTTATTACATAACTAACCTAATAATTACATCTAACACCGTAAATGCTACAAGTATCATACTTCATCAGATTTCGACATCCTAAAGTATATAATTATTCACTAAATTAGTGATTAACTATTTAATTACTTAATTTACCCCAAATTACCCATTTTATACCTCATTTTAAGGCCTCAAAATTTAAAAAATTAATTTTTGAAAACGGGCTTCATAGAACTATTCTATATTATCTAAGTAGTCTACATGAAAATTTTGGGTTCAAAACTATACTTTTAAGGTCATTTATTTCTAAACCGAAACATACCCAATTTTGCATAATTTCTTAAGGACCATATATCATGGGAGATATTTTTATCAAAATAATATTTTTCATAAAAACTAAATATAAAAATATTCTATAATAATAAGTTTCATAATTTTCTAAGAATATTTAATGTTTTTAAAAAATTAAACAAAATCGAGCTAGAAATCGAACTCATTGATTTGGGTGGGTTTGGCTACCGTTGGTGGCCATGGGTGTATCAACCCACCTGGACACTGCCACCATTATGTGGTAGTAGTGGTCATCCACTCCTAACTGTTCATCAGGTCTGGGTTTTCTATAGAAGCCCCGATTGTACAGAGTTTTTGTGATTTTTTTTTAAATCCCTAATTTACTCTCAATTTTGTCTCTCTCTATTTTTGTAAACTTCCTGACATCCAAAATGAGCTTCTAAAAAATTTGGAGTATTTATAAAGCTTTAGGGAAATTATTGTGCATTAATTTGATTAGACAATTGCCTTATCTTCTTCTAATTTAATTGGCTAATTTTTTTCTTATTTTCCCCGGCTGCCATGACCCAAATCTAGATCATTCCTTGTTTTTTATGATTTTTATTTATTTTTTCTTAATTAATTATGAATTTTTTTAATTATTTAGTATTATTTTAGCACATTTCGCGTATTTTAAGTAATTACGTGTATTTCTACCTATATGTAAATTCATGTATAGTATAAATAAATATTCCTAAATATTGTTTAGGTCATTTTATAATTTAATTCTATAATTTTTAGTATATATATAATTTATTTCTAGCGATTCATTAATTATTGGAATGGATTTTACGCATTTTCGATAAATAATGAGTTATATACTTAAAATTAGAAATTTTTATATTCTTTTATTTTATTGCTTATTTTCTTAAATTCGAACTTACGAAATTAATTTTACTAATATTTCTGGTTTTACTTATAATTTAAGCTTGATTGGATCTTTCAGCCAATTGAAACCTTGAGTGACTTGTTGCGGGGCTTACAGTATTCAATCTTTAGTTTATATTTTTACTCCCTAGGATTCTACAGTTGTTAGCTTCGAGGTAATTATAAGTCGTTCTTAGTTAGCACTTGCAGCAAAGGCTATAGGGATATGAGTAACCGCTGGAGACTTAAACCATACAACAAACACAAATATGGTTATCAATCAAATGCCAGTGTATAACGTTATCCGACCCATCGTAAAATTAGAGAAATTGCACCCGTTCTAATCAGGTTGAGAAGTTTCCGTTATTGCAACAACTTAAGACTAAACCCAAGTTTGTGCAATGGAGACACCGCTCTTCTTGCAACTACCTTCGAACCATTGACTTCACCGTTGTCGCAACCTCCTTTCTTGTCACTTAGTTTGACTAAGGATGAAGAAGAAACCAATTATGTCATTCAATGCTATCTTTTTCAAATGGGTTGGTATTGGACTAGAGAATCATAATAATCCCTTAATAGGTTGTTATACATGTTTAATTTATGATTACAAGTCATATGTTTGATTAAATTCAGTTAAAGGTGATTAATCATTCTATACAAATCATATAAATATAAGTCAAACAGCAAATCAACATCATAATTAGCAGCTTAGAATAAGTACATACATATAATCAACTATCTAATAAGCACAATCAAGTACAATTCAAGCCTCCAAGTACTACAAATTAGTAATCCGAAATACAGCAATATATTAGTCCTAACTTACTTAGATTCTTCGCTTGCTCACTCGATGTTTGACTCGCTCAGGCCATCGCCTATCATCCCTATAATATAAACATGGTTTTACTTTTCCATATAACTATTATATGTTGGTTTTATCCTATAACGCTTATTGTTAACTTTTGCTTAAGGTTTGATATACCTAATTATCTAGGTTTTTAAGTCTTTTACAATTCTTCTTGAATCATGTTAAGTTCTGTTTCAGTTTTTGTATCGATTTCTAAATTAAGTTTTTAACTCAGTTTTTTGTTAGAGATTTACACGTACATCCTAAGAAATCATTCTAACTCATAATGTGAAATTGATCGCATTATCTTTGGATATCCTAAATATCATTTTTAGTTTTTAACTAATGTTCTAGTCCATGTGGTATACCCGAATCTTAATTTAATTACTGAGTTTACTTCAAATGTGAGAAAATTTTATATTTTTTCATATAATTACCCTAATTTAAGTTTTCTATCAGATTTATTATATATATTCCTTTATTATTATAATATCAATTTTTGTTCTAATATTTTCTATTTATTATATTTCCAATTTTTCGTATTATGTATTATTACTTATTATGTACATAATACAAATCTAATATTTCTATTATTCAAAATATCATCTCCCAACATTAATCAACATCTTAAAATATGTAAATTCATCCTAAATAAGATTTTACACTTAATTACCCTAAATTACAAAATTAACTTAAAATATATAATTTTTACTTATTATATATATTATATAATACCCTAATAATTGCATCTAACACCCTATATGCTATAAATATCATACTTAATTAGATTTAAACATCCTAAAACATAAAATTATATACTAAATCAGTAATTAGCCATTGAATTACTTAGTTAACAAAAAATAACTCATTTTATACATCATTTTAAGGCATAAAAATTATCTAAAAAATTTTGAAAATTCATTTTTAAAAAAGGCCTTTGTGGCATTACTTTATATCATCTAAGTAGTTTATTCAAAAATTTTGAGTCCAAAACTATACTTCTAAGCTTCTTTATTTCTACGCTGAACAAAGTTCAAGTTTGTACGGTTTCTTAAGGACAGTATAATTCTAAATATAAAATCATCAAACTAAATTTTTTTTCCTAAATCTACATACCATAAAACACCATAATAATAAATTTCATAATTTTTTAAATAAAATTAATAATTTTAATAAATTTTATAAAATTAAGCTAGGATCGAACTCACTTGGCCGTCGAGATTCCAGCCACTAGTGGCTACCCTAGGGGTGTCGGCCAAGTTGGACAGTGGTGGTGTCGTGGTGTGGTGGTGGCCGTTCGTTTTCAGGTGGCCGTCGGGTATTGGTTTTCTTCTAAAGCCCGAATTGCACATATTTTTCCTAATTTTTATAAGAAAACCCTAACTCTTTCTTTTTGGTACTCTCTCAATTTTTCTAGATTCTTAATTGCCTAAATGAACTTCTGCAAGATTTTGGATATTTGTAGGGCCTTAGGATATTTTTTATGCATTAATTTGACTAGACATGAGCATTATCTTCTTCCAAATTTGCTTTTTGTTTGACTTAATTTAATTAGTTGATTTTTTCCTTTCTTCTCCCAGTTGCCATGACCTACTTTTGGACTTTTCCTTAATTTTCTATAAATTTCTTGATTTTTTTCCTAATTAATGATGAATTTTATTTAGCTAATTAACCTTATTTTAACATATTTCGTGTATTTTAAGTAATTATGTATATTTTTACTTACATGTGAATTCATATATAGTAAAAATAAATACTTCTAAATATTATTTAAGTTATTTTATGATTTTTAGTATGTATATAATTTATTTTTAGTGATTCGTTAGTTATCGGAATACATTTTATTTATTTTCAATAAATAACGAGTAATATACTTAAAATCTAGAAATTTTATATTCTTTTATTTAATTAATTATTTTCTTAAATTCAAACTTACGTGAACGCTTTTACTAATATTTCTAACTTTATTTGATAATTTAGGCTCGATTAAATCCTTTAGTCGATCACTCTTAATTTTACGAGCCAAACTCTGAGTAGCCAATTGTGGGTTTTATACTTGTCATTTTCGACCTATCTACATCAATATGAGCATCTCGGTTAGCATGTTATGGTCCGTGTACCATAATTTTCTTATTTGTGCAATTCTTATTTCTAACTCATACAAAATATTTCTTCATTCTAAAATTTATATATTACCAACCACCTATTGTGTGATATCTTACACGATTAAATGTTAACAACATAGTGAGTATAATATGTGCCATTGTGTGATTAAAAAAAAAAAAAACTAGCTACGCGTTTCAATGATGTCTAATACATAGAAAAACAATTACAGCATGAGGAAACCACCAATTCACATGAATATGCACTATACCATCCACTACCTCCATTGTAGCATTTCATCAGAAACTTTATATATGATGTTTAACATGCTATAATTTGAACTTCATAATAAGTAATACATGTTCCGATTTGTAACATACGATCAAATCACCTAACCAAGCTTTTTAAACATCATATTAATACATAACAACAACATCAAAACAGGGATATTACAATTTCAATAAAAATGAAACCTTAGCATTGATTTTATCTAATTCACATGTATGCAAATGATTTGTGTAAAAAAAAAATTTAATCAGGAAATGGAGTTGTTTACCTTCGATTCCTAGTAACAAAATCGCAAAAAAAGAGGTTAGGAGTGTTGGATTGGAGAGGAAAGTCAATTTTCGGCTAAGAGAGAAGTTGGGGTATCTTGTCATGTGTTTGGATTGCATTTTTGAAAAAAATGCATGAAGAGGACTTATAATGTAGTGAAGACGCTTTTAGGGAAAGCGTCGCTTTCTTTATCTTTATAAAGAAGAAAGTGCCTTCTAAGTGTGCTTTCTTCTTTAAGCTTAAAAAAAAGGCGCTTTTGTTTACATTTTTTTTTTTAAAAAGAAGGTGTTTTTAAGAAATGCGTCTTTCGTACCCTTTAGGCATAATCTCTTTTACTTAAGCCCTTTTTTTGAAAATTTTTTTCTCCCTTTAGGTGTGTTCCTCTACTTAGCACAAGTAGACTAAGGATTTCAAAGAAGTAGACTCCATAGTTAAGTACCATCCTTAATTAAACCCTTGTACTGCTAATACTTGTGATATTACTACTTGTATTGGTATTAAGAAAAATAATGATCCCAATAGAACCATAAAAACAATGAGTAAAATACCAATAAATGAGAGTTCCTTGAAAGGGTTATGATTGGTGATGGTTAAATGATGGTGATAATAAACTCAAGATTGAGACAATAAAAAAAAATTTGGAAGGGGTAAGAAGGGATGGCATTTGGCAATCATGATGGATAGACCCATAGAGTACAAAAACTGAATGCAGAGGTTAAGAATTTTAAGAGTGGGGAGAGGAAATGATAGAAAAGTAGGGTTTAAGTAAGAAAAGAAACAAGGGGCAAATGATAGAGCGGAAAAAAAAGAAGAAAAATTGAGCTATACTATAAAGTTACAAAATTTAATAAATAAGATTATTTTAGAATTTATAAATATTTTATATCAATATGTAATAATGGTCTATAATAGAATAGAATGGAACGAGACATATCTTAATTAAATGAAAGTAAATGTTCTCTTAGCTATTGAATATCATAGTTAAATTGAATGTTAAATAAATATTTTTTTTATTGATGATAATTAATCGAGGAGAGTGAAATTGCATTTTTACCTTTTTAAAGGTGAAATCACCATTTCCAACAAGGAAAGAAAATGAAATTAGTTCATTTTCCCATATCAAACATTGCATTAATGTCTTTTTTTTTTTAATCCTAACTGTTGATTACACGTCATAATATTTTAAATTAATAATCTTAATTGAATTTAAATAAAGTATGTTTAAATATCAAAATCTAATAAGAAATAGCTTATCCCTATCATATTTTCTCAAAGTTAACACAAGCAAATAAAAAACTTGTGCGAGGCATAAAATCAAAAGCATACTTTATATGTTTTATTATAATACGTATCTTTGAAAGTTTTCACCTTCTAATATTTTATCTTTTTGGTCTTACAATGGTTTATAGTGTAATTATCGTATTAAAGTAAATACATTATGCACTTTCTAAATAAAAGGGTTTTAGTGTTAAGATCGTTGTAGTTTAATGATTTTAATATTGTTCTCCTATCGGGATAGATTAACGTAATCCCTACTCCCATAGTTGGAAAAAAATAAAATATATAAATAGCAAGCTTTGGTCAATAGATAAAGTAATTGAATGACTCTTTTTAATACACAATGCTTGTGCCAATAATATAATTAAAAAAAACAATACCATAAAGATGATTAAACTTATAATTCTATTTAAAATTACTAAAAGGTTATCAAGTTGAAACGTATAATCGTGATGTAGAAACAAAAGTTTTTATAACTCATGTAAACTAATATTTAAAAACCGTGACTATATTTATAAAGTTATAAAAAACTTATAATACATAAGATAAATAAAGAAGTTCAAATTTTGGTTACAATATAAATTATGGTGTAAATAATTAAGCATAAATCATTATATAAATACATAAAACTAAAATATAAATATTAATATCGATATAAATTATATTATAACATAAATCACTATGACAAGAGAACCGATCGGCAATAAGCTCAACTTTTCCTGCCGAAATCACAACCAAATTACATGGAAAGAAATCTCATCCAGTAAACGAACTGCAGCGGAAACACTTACCTATGCATTGGAAGACCGCATCATAACACATTACCGAATTTGGTTTCGTACCAACTGTCATTTTCGTTACGAGAAATATTAACTAAATTATCTATTTATTGGTATCTTATTTTTTAATAGAAAAAAGAAAAATCTTGGGAACTCATTGCGGATTTGATGCACCTTAAAAAAATGAAAAAAAAGGTGAAATAAAAAGGATTATATTTTAAATATAAAATATGAAAAAATAATGCTAAATTTGCAAAGATTAATAAAAGGGATATATATTTCATGAAAGTCAATTTAGGTTAATATATAAATCGTGGAATATGGAAGCAAAATACTGAAATATTTGGCACAACTCATTAGTTATGTACGCAATAGTTTAGCTTCGATGTCAAAGCTCTAAAATTAATTTTTTCTCGATATATCCTGAGAAGACAAAACCCTAATAAACCCTCCTACTCACTTGAAAAAAGGAGAAAGACGGTGAATTGATTTCCCTCTGGACTGACAGAAGACTATACCGCTGTGTGACGGGGCGCTGGGGGGCATCAGGCATGGCGTACCAGTCACTGAAGAAGAACTATCGTTGCGCTCCTGCACTGCAACAATTCTACGCCGGCGGCCCTTTTGCTGTCTCATCCGACGCTTCTTTTCTTGCTTGTAGCTGCGGAGAATCCATTAAAATCGTGGATTCCTCAACCGCCTCTATAATCTCCACCATCGACTGCGACTCCGACAACATTACTGCTCTCTCTCTCTCCCCTAACGATAAGTTGCTCTTTTCTGCCGGCCACAGCCGTCAAATCAGGATTTGGGATTTGTCTACTCTCAAGTGTTTGCGCTCTTGGAAGGTATGTACCCATATAAGTAGATATAGATTATATGGTTGGATAATAAATTAAATGCATGTCCTTTCAGGGTCATGATGGACCAGTTATGAGCATGGCCTGCCATGCCTCCGGAGGATTGCTTGCAACCGGTGGAGCTGATAGGAAGGTTCTTGTGTGGGACGTGGACGGTGGCTTTTGTACTCATTACTTCAAAGGACATCTTGGCGTTGTTACTACCCTTGTGTTCCATCCGTCTGTAGACAAGTCTCTTGTAAGTTTTTACCCTTTATTGACAAATGAAAATAAATTTGAATTCACACGAGATTGATTGAAAACGAGACGCCTTTCTTTGTTGTGTTCCGTTCTACTTTGGCATCAATAGCTTTTCTCCGCAAGTGATGATGGATCTGTGCGAGTATGGGATCTCATGGCTAAAAAATGTGTTTCCACACTCCAAGGACACGATTCAGCCGTAACCTCTCTGGCATTTTCCGAGGATGGACGGACATTGCTTGCAGCTGGAAGAGATAAGGCATGCTTTGCTCGCAGTTGTTTTTTTTTTTAACTTTTGATTATGCTAGACCGAGATTTAGTTGCATCTTCCAATACTTATATGAAAGACATTTCAGGTTGTGTCTTTGTGGGACCTCCACCAGTATTCCTGCAAAAAGGCTATACCCACGTATGAGGTGGTTGAAGCTATATGTGTAATACCTGCTGGAACCCCTTTTGCAGAATACATAGGTTTTGACGATCAGCTCAATGTGAACAAGGGAAGTGTGTCTCCTGGAGTCCTTTTTCTTACAGTTGGGGAACGTGGGATTGTACAGATATGGAAATCTGAAGGGTAAAACTGATGATTTTACTACTCCTTATCTTTATAGTAGTATTTCATGTCATGTATCACACGATATGCCCTGATAGTAAATAATAATTATTTAATACATGTTAACTTGGCAGTTCTCTTTGCCTCTTCAAACAAAAATCCTCTGATGTTACTCTTGGCAAAGATGTGGATGAATCAAGGAGTGGTTTCATTGCTGCAATCATCCTACCATCTAATCAGGGTTTGCTATGTGCAACTGCTGATAAACAGTTTCTTTTTTACCACCCTGAGAAAACACCTGAAGACAGGCTGGAATTAGTATTACACAGAAGACTTGTGGGTTATAATGAGGAAATAGTGGATATGAAATTTTTGGGAGAAGAGGAGCAATTTCTTGCTGTGGCAACAAATCTTGAGCAGGTTAGCTTTTGGGTCTGTAGGACATTTTTGTGCTCTCATGGCTTGTGAAAATCTCCTAAAATCACTTTATATTATTCTTTTGCTTATCTATATGGTGATGCATAGCTACTCTTAGGTTTCTTTTTTCATTTCCTTCATGGTTTGTTTTTGCTTTACATGTAGTTCTGGTCATATAACTATAAGAATCTCGGGTGTTGCTAGGCAATGGTTCTCTTCTCTCAAATAAGCAACTTGATGAGAAAAAATGGGTTTGTGGTTGACAAGAAGAAGTGAAACAATATTACGTGAGACCAGAACAATTAGTGTAATCAATAACTTTATGTTTGTGTATGAATATATATACGTGGTTTTGCGTAATGAACTATATCTTCATCATGCTAAATGTCTTTTATGGTACCCTCATTATGGAGTATCCGTATTTTATCTTTCTAACTTGCTTTGTATGATCTCAAGGCAATTAGTCTTCAAATGTTTAGTTAACAATTTTGGAAGTCCATTCTGTTATTTCATTTGAAAAATTTCTAATAATGGTGCTTTGTGAAAGTTGTCATTGAAAAATGCTCCCAAAAAATCCAATGCCCCATTCTCTCACAAAGTACTAGAGCTTGCCCTTGTTCAAGGAATTTGTTTAGCGATCAACTTCCTAGTGTAGCTTTATGCTCTCATCTCTTGACCATCTTGCTGTGTATGTTTGCCATTTACACTTTCAAGACATCATTTCATCGGCAAACTCACTATACAATATTTAACATTCTACTTTTGTCACCAACCCATTTAAATTCACTCATAGTGAAGAAACCAAGGCAAAGAGCCTTGGGAAATAGTTCTCGCAATAGCAAGAGCTCTAAATCCTCTAGCATTCATAAAAAGAAGTGGCAGAAATGCAAGCGCTAGTTCTCTTAAATAAGCAACCCATCTTCATTTTTGTGAATAATTATGAACATAGGGTAATGGAATGTGGAGGTCTTAGTGACCCAATCAAAGCTAAGAATATTTGCCCCTGTTGTGGGCAGAATGGAATTTCACTAATTGTTTTTTTGGAAACAAAGGTAAACTTGGCAAACGAAAGTTCTATCTAGCATCAAGTTAATCCTCGTTGGAATTTTGTTGTAAACTCGGTTGCAAAGAAGAGGATATGGATTGGTTGGGATTCTAGAGAGTGGGATGTGCATGTGATCCGTAAGCATACCCAATTTTCCCATTGCATGGTTCCTTTTTTTTGGGTAATGATTGCATGGTTACTGACCTGAGGAAGAATACCAGCTTTGCAGTTGCTCTTGTTTATGGTGGTAACAATGACTCGCTTGAACTCATCTTTGGAGTGAGATCTTAACTTTTTCCCCTGGTCTTGCAAATGACCCTTGGCTGGTTCTTGGAGATTTTACATCTCAAAATTAACGGATGGAGGGAGTGGTGGTAGAGAAAGACTAAATGCAGGTATGATTGAGTTCCAAAACATACTTGATATGGTTGAATTAGAGGACCACAAATATATGGGTGATTTCTTCTCTTGGAGCAACAAGCAACTAGATAATCCCTTTCGTTGTAAGCTTGAGAGTGTGTCGGTCAACTACCGCTGGCTGCTCAAATTCCTTAGAAGTTAGGCGGTTTTTTAAGAACTCTTGCTCTCGGACCACTCTCTGGGTATACTTCAGATGAATCTTGGCCAGCATCAGAAGATTATTCCCTTTAAATTTTTCAACCTCTGGACTAAAAATGAATCTTTTAGGCATATACTGGCCAAAAATTGGCAGCTGAAGTTAAAGGCTCCACAATGTTTAGAGTGGTCTCCAAACTTAAACTCCTTAAAGGAGAACTTAGATAACTCAACGCCAATGAATACTCTGAAATCCAATCAAGAGTTAATCTAGTTAAGGACCACTTACTTACTATACAGTCCTCTATTATGGCGTCAGGGGATATGACTTTAATTGGTGTGGAGCTCCCAGATCCGAGCTTACAAAAGTACTACATGCTAAGAGGAGCTGCAGAGAGTTTTCTTAAGCATAAATCCTGTGGCTAAAGTTGGATGATAAGAATACATCTTATTTTCAGAAATATATAATGAGCCACCATAACCGTAGTGCCATTCACAACCCTATAGCATATGATGGAACATAGATAAAAGGTGACAGAAATTCACGGAGCAACAGTGGATTTCTTTAAAGAACTCTTTGACAACCAGGGGTTGTTCCCTGCTATTGATGATGTGCGATGTGCCACATCTTGTTGCCTAGAAATTATATGAAGACCAAATCAGCCTTCTTCATGCTCCTTTCTCCTTTGAAGAGATAAAATCTTCTTTTATCTTTTAAGCCAGTGGAAAAGCTCCCAACTGGATGGCTTTTCTGCAAAATCTTTTATAGAAGCATGGGATATGGTTTGAGATGATATGGTGGCACTGTGGCAGCTGTCTAAGAATTTCTATTATCAGGCCACATCCTGAAGGAAGTGAACAACACAATACTTTCTCTTGTTCCAAAAGTTGAAAATCCTTAGAAATCGGCTGACTTCCATCCAATAGCTTGCTGTGATATCATTTGCAATGCCATTCCTAAGGTATTGGCATTCCATCCTTAGTTGGGAAAAGAGCAAGTGGCTTTCATCCTGGATAGGAGAATCATGGATAATGTTCTTGTTGCCCAAGAGTTGATGGCTGGATATCACATTGATAGAGGTCCCCCATGTTGTGTCTTGAAGGTAGATATCCGAGAAGCCTATGATACCATTTATTGTAACTTTCTCATTGAGGTATTACATTATATGAAATTTCTCTCTCATTTCTGTAATCTACTAAAAAATGTATCTCAATGGCCATTGTCTCCATCAACATCAAAGGAGAGTTAGTGGGGTTCTTCCCAAACAAGAGAGCCTAATACAAGGGGACCCCATCTCCTCTTACCTCTGTCCTGGGGATGGAGCCCTTACCTCTTTGTCCTCTGGATGGAGTTCCTTTCAAGTATGTTGAGGAACCTACACTCTCATCTGAATTTTTCTTTTCATTAGTGTTGTAATGTTGAAAGAATCACCCACCTGTGTTCTGCAAATGATCCTCTTATCTTTTGTAAAGGAAACAAAGATTCTATTGAGCTTGTTCAGTAGGTTTTACTCTGCTTCCAGGCCATTCTGGGTCTAAAAGCTAACTATGGGAAGAGTCTCATCTGTTTTTGCGACATCAACCAGCATATTAGGGGTCAACTCTCAAGCCTAATGCACTTCCAGCGAGGCCAGTATGGTTTCTAGGAGTCCCTATTATATAAACCAAGCTTAAGAAAGCTGATTGTGATTCATTACAAGAGAAGATCCTTGCACACATCAATTCTTGGACTTCCAAGTTCCTCTCCTTGCGCGCATCAATGGAATGCCATGGAACAGGAGGAGGTAAGCATATCTGATGGTGAGCTCTTTACTTTGCTTATCCTTCCATACAAGCTTACCATTGACAGCTTGATTAGTTGAGATTGAGTCTAGTCCTTCACTAATATGTGATCAAACCTCTCTATCCAGCCATTCCCATTGTGATCCATTGATGAAAGAGCAGAGGAGGGTTTCCTTTAGCTTGCCCACCACCATAGAGATTCTTTCTCCAAGCCCATCAACCAAAGGACGATGCCACGGGTCATACAAAACAATATTAGATTTCATTCCCCACTTGCCATCTCAAAAGATGAAGAGCTTGCTAACAGAATGCCAAAGGCCCAAGACCAAGAGGCATTGTTTAGGGATTTTTACAGAAAATCTGCCCCTTCAACACCTTAGAGCAAACCCACCTAGGCCATAATGAATCCCTTTGGTCCGTAGATAGGGTCCATATGTGTTTCAGTTGAGCAACTTGGTTCCATAAGTGCAAGTCTACGATACCAAAACTCCCTCAATCGTTTTAACCTTGGTCTCTCATCCTTCATGTTTCACCACCAATTTTAATGCTGTCTTTTATCTTTAACTTTCTATCATTGCTATGTGAACCCAAAACTTCTAGTGTATGCTGCATAATTAACTTTTTCTAGGAGTGATTTTGCCATCCTTACAAGCCTTTCGATCTCCTTTGACAAGTTAAAAAAAGCTGATTTATGACACATTAGATCAACCTTTTAAAAGTGACCAAGTGTTTACTCTGCTTAAAGAACGTATTGCTACTATAAGTCAATGTGCTTTTGCAAAGTCTAAAATAGTTCTTCATCATGTGTTCATTAAATCACCTCTTTTTTAAATACTATCACCTTGAAAGGTTCCTTTGATTGGCTCCCGTGTTCCTTCCACAATTGGTTTCATTGGCCTTATCCTAGCATAGTTAAGGTGCATATACACTAAAATCATCCTTCCCTTAACCAATTTGAGAGAAATAATTCTATTGACTTTACTAACTAATTCTTATTACATGGTTTACGACCGCCGCTTAAAGCCTAGGTACTTTGACACTCCATCTCTCTTCCATGCCCATTTGTTCTTTTCCAAATGCATAATATGACCCATCTTCTAATTTTTGTGTCCGCCTCTATTGCCTTAACAGGAAGAATTCCAGTATCCAATGTTCCAAACCTAAATATGGCCATATTTTCTATGATTCTTAGTCACTTTGAAAGGCATATCATAGAAAATATGGTCAAATAGGCACAAACAAGGGAAACTCAGATATAGTTTATATATATATAATATTTTGGTAATTGATGTAATGTGTAATATACAATTATTCTCACTAGCTGAAGTGTCTAAGAAAGCCAATCATAGAAAATGTGGCCATTTTAGAATTTTTGATGGCACATGGCAGTCAATTAACATTTTTTTTTTGGGGGGGGGGGGATGACGTAGCATTAGTATGTGAGAATTATTCAATCTGTAACACTAGATTCGAGTTCTGAAGGAGATGTAGTGATGTTCACCTACTTGATGTTGGATGGCACGACATATTCCTTCCAGGAACGACCTAGCCTTAGTGCACATCTCTCCCAGATCCATATTCAGATAATCAATAAATGTATTATGTAGTCTGTCAAACCTAATCAGAATCTCCTTTTACTTGGTCTTGGGACCGGTTAGTTACTTGGAAGAGCTTAATTACAGCCCAATGGTAAAATATCTTGTTTATGTGACACCCTCCTCCCAACAAAACAAATACGTCTATAACATGTTTGTCTGATTTTCTTTTGATTAGGAAGAAACAATTTTCTACTAAAGTTATTTTATATGCTCCTTTTAGTATTTGTAAATGCTTTTGCTTGTAAATTTGGACAGCTATGATTCTCCCAACCATTTTTTCTTATAATTTTTGTGATACCTATCTCAAATTATTGTAGGTACATGTATATGAAGTTGGCTCTATGTCATGTTCCTATGTGTTGGCCAGCCATACAGAGATAGTTTTGTGCTTAGACACCTGCACAACCAGTTCTGGACAAGTTCTTATTGTTACAGGAAGCAAAGACAACACTGTAAGTTTCTTGTTCCATGTATTTAAATTGAAAAAAAAAGAGGAATGCTCTTTTCTGTGTTCTTGGAGCAGCTAGATTCCAAGCATGATTAATCTTATGCTGATGCATTGTCCTCAGTAATTACAAGTCAATACTAGCCAAAAAGAATTATTAAGATAATCTATGGTATGAAGCGGAGTATTGATTTTGTTGAATTTGGGAAAAATGTAGATTATAAACCCTAATTTGAAAGGAAAATAATATGCTCCTGCTTAATCACCCAAAAAAATGAAAATGCTCCTACTTTGAAGCTTATCAACTCATAATGCGTCTTTTTTTTTTTTTTTTGTGGAATAAAATAGATAGGAAATGGAAAAGCTATTGCTTGGGAAATGACTATTACTAGGATACTAGAAATTTATATTTCAATGTTAACTTCGTGAAATTTTTATTGTAAGGAATGCTTATTTTAGTATTTTCACCTCATTAATTATAGCATTAAATTACAAATATAACTAGAATGGCAATATACCTCCTATTTTGTCATTTTGAAAATAATCAAATGTTTTTTTTATTAATCTTATTAATTGGGGGATAATTGCCATCACTTAAATTTTTATTTTTGTGGATTCCATCTTACAGAATGCTGTAATAGTTGTTTCTTGTAGAGAAGAAATCGGAAAGTCGTCAGAAATAAAAGATTGCAAACCAATTTACCAGTAAAGAAGGTAATAGAAAGTATATCTGGAAGTTAATAAAGAAGGTAATAGAAAGTATTTCCGGAAGCTATTTTATTTTCTCTCTATTACCTCTTAGTAAACAGGTTGTAAGAGAGAGGGTAAATGCCCATATGAATCAGAACTATTAGTAAACACACCATCTATAAGACTTATTCCTCCATTTGCTACATAGCAACATCCTACGAGAGAAGATTTCAACTTCTTGATGCATTATATTATGTATGGAATGCATAACAGTGCCACCCCCAAAAATTTGACCTGTCCTCAAGGTGATCCAGTAAGTTACCTGCCTCTTGAACTAGCAATCAACACCTTAAAACATCTAATGGAAGTTCTTCCTTCCACAGGATAAAGAACCTCAATTTTTCTCATCCCTCTATCTTCATAATAGTTGTTTCTGCAAACTCATCTCCAATGCAATGGTAGACAATGCACTGCTTATACACTGAAACAACATTCCATGATTTGTTAAGGATTATATGGCTGGCATTTTAGAGTCCAATCTTTTTGCATCTAAGTGTCTTGACTCTTGATACAGACATCGGTGCAGACCTCTTCCATCACAGACAAACAGATTATTGAAGGAATAATTTTGCATAGATTGACGAACAAAAGAAGAGGATTAACAATAAACATTCAACTCCTCCTCCTCGTAACCTTTAATCCTCCCTCTGTACAAAGAACAATCACTAATTCACAACGATATATGGCTTTGTGGGCACAATAGCATATCAATAAATTGTGGGTTAATTAAGCTAGTAGCATTGTGCGCTAAGTGGCAAGGTGAACAACCACTAATGAAGAAGTCGGATTCACAGGAAAGTGCGATGTGGACACAACACCCCTGCCACTCGATTCAGAAGTGACACCTTCTTTATGTGAAATCTGTAACACTGTAGTTGAACCCAATTGATGTTGTGACTTAGCCTTGACTCAATGTGATAGGGACTTGATACTCTGTGTCTGGTCTAGAGACTGAATCTGACAGTTTAGGCTTTGTACAGTGATGCTTGTTTGGTCACTTTCAGCAAAGTACATCAATGAACCACTCACAGGATTCAAGATCAATTTTGGTGATTTGTTCTAATCTGGTCTAGAGACTGAATCTGAAGGTTTAGGGCCTTGTACATGCTCGTTTTCTGGTAAGTACATCAATGAACCACTCACAGGAGTCAAGATTGATTTCAGTGATTTATCCAACTGCTCTTCATCAGAAGCTAACTCCAGCTTCTACCTTTTGGTCCTCTATTCTGATTATTCGTCTATCTTATTCTTCATCATATGCCTAATCTCCTCAAGCAAAGCAAGTTGATTATGAGTTTCTGTAAATCTCATCTGAAAGTTCCTTCACAAGTTTCTCCAGAATATACATACATGCTTTCATCCCTGTCATGAATTGTTCCCAGTTCTTCGGCAATTGATCCAGCAAGTCATATTGATTGTTAGGAATCAAAATCTTGACTTTATTGCATTTTTTTTTTAAGAATTTTACTGAATTTGGTGAGAATCTGACTTATGAATCCTATCTTGGGAAGTTAAATAAATACTGGAGCAAATATGTGCTGCTTCTTCAGAGCTCACAGCTCCTATCTCCCTACTAAGGGAATTGATAAATGCCAAAATGAAACCAAACTATGTAACCTTTTAACATAGCAACATCCTATTTGTCAAGATTCCTACTTCTTGAAACACTACACTCATGCTAATACTAACTATATCAAGTATATAACCTACATTTTCTGGTTCTGAGAACCTCAGCGATTAGCTTAACCTCATTGAATGTAGCAGAAGGCCTATCTGCTTATGAGTAGAACTACTCTAGTCACTGTTAGAAATGTAATAGGTTAATTGGAATCCTTTTCTTGGTTGGTTGTCTGCTTAATGTAATGAGAAGGGTTCTACTTAGATAACAATGCTCTAGTCTGAATTTTGTATAGTTACCTAGTATTGGCAACTCGTTTGGTTTACATATTTAACGCAATTACATACAATTATCCCCAAGAAAAGAAAAGAAAAATGGTGCTTTGACAGCTAAAAGATGAGATTGTCTACAAAAACCATTATTTTTTAAATAAATAATTTACATAACAGATTTTTAAATGGCTGGTTCGTGAGTTATTTATATGCTTTCTGGAATCGTATGGTTGTACCGCATGATTGTTTGGTTCAGCAACCTCGCCTACTCATCTTAGCAGAAGAAATTATTTTATTGAGACCTTGCTCTCATTTTCAGTGGAATTCTGCTGTTTGTGTCAAAGTTACATGAGAAAGCTACTGTTGTAGAGATGTCAGGAGTCCCTGCATACTCCCTCTCTTTTTGTCCTGATTGAAATTATTCTGATATTTTTTTCATTGCTGACCTCATCCTCATTGTAGGTTAGGTTGTGGGATGCTGGAAGCAGATGTTGTCTTGGAGTTGGAAGAGGCCACATGGGAGCTGTTGGAGCAGTTGCCTTCTCTAAGAAAAAGAAGAATTTTTTCATCAGCGGTAGCAGGTGAACATTTGGTCACTTGTTATTATTGTGTCTGTAAGTGGTTTTTATTTTTATTTTTTTGCTTTCACAAACATTGCTCACAATGCTCTTTTGTAGTTATGACTTAAACTTAGTAGATGGTACAATGGGGTTTAATTGCATCATTTTTACGATTACGGGGGCCATACTGTAGCTCACTTAACTGTTGTGCTCTAAAGACATGTCTGTGCTAGTTTCTATGATGCACTAATTATATTTCTTATATATTCTCCTGCATGTAGATGATAGTTGATGTCTAATAGTGTAGATTTTTACTTTTTAAAAACGATATGGAGATTCTTTTACTTCTTATCTGGGCTTCTCCTGCATGTAGATGATAGTTGATGTCTAATAGTGTAGATTTTTACTTTTTAAAAACGATATGGAGATTCTTTTACTTCTTATCTGGGCTTTTCTCTTTTTGTTGTCCTCTTACTTAAAGTTTTGCCTAATCTTTCTATATTACGTGAAGCTGTGCCATTTGTGGCTTTTTGGTGGAAGTAAACCTTTGACAAATGATGGCGGCAGCTACCCTTTGATTTTCTCACTATGTTAAGTTCATCTTTCGGACTAATTATGGCAGCAGCAGTGCATGAAGTTGCATCTCTCTTATTGTTTGTCAGTAGTCGATCTAACAGCACGGTGCAATCCATTCAATGATAGTGAGATCATCCTTTTTTTCTTTAATTAGTGATCGCACCCTTAAGATGTGGAGCTGGGATAGCATCTCTGGAGATGGTGAACAGCCCATGAATTTGAAGGCAAAAGCAGTTGTTGCCGCTCATGATAAGGATATAAATTCACTTGCTATTGCACCAAATGATAGTTTGGCTTGTTCTGGTTCTCAGGTTAGCATATTGCCAGAGACTTCTGCATCACCTTCCTGAAGGCTGAAGTGTCTTCATTTGAGAGATTGTTCTGCTCTTATTGAATATCCAAATTTCTATTGTTCTCTGATTTGGTTTTAGGACCGAACAGCTTGTGTGTGGAGGCTTCCTGACCTAGTATCGGTGGTCATACTTAAAGGCCATAAAAGGGGAATATGGTCTGTTGAGTTTTCTCCTGTTGATCAATGTGTCATAACAGCTTCTGGTGATAAAACAATAAAAATATGGGCTATATCTGATGGGTCCTGTTTGAAGACATTCGAAGGGCATACATCAAGTGTATTGAGGGCATCATTTCTCACTCGTGGCACTCAGTTTGTCTCTTGTGGTAGCCAAATCTGGCAATCTCTTTTTGTTTTCCCCATCTTTATTATCTTGGTAATATTTTAAGTATCCACAATTAAATGGGAGACCCTTTCAGGTGCTGATGGTCTGGTAAAACTGTGGACTGTTAGAACAAGTGAATGCATTGCCACATATGATCAGCATGATGATAAGGTAATTTTTTGGTGTGCTTTGGCTGATTAATTAGCTTGGAGATACTGATTTTCATTTTGGGGAAATTGACTGGTTGTATATCTGTTACTATACTCACTAAGTACTGCGATTTATGATTGGCTTTCTAGTTATTGATTCTTGATGCAGTCTGAAGACATCTTCGTATATCCTTCTTCTGATTGGTTTCTGGTGGGTAGGTTTGGGCATTGGCTGTTGGGAAAAAGACTGAAATGCTTGCAACTGGTGGGAGTGACGCTATCGTCAACATCTGGTACGATTCGACAGCTCTTGATAAAGAGGAAGCATTCCATAAGGAGGTGGGTTCCTTTGCATCTTTATTCTCTATATCTTGCTCTTGAGGTATATACACAATCTATACTGCAGCATGGAATTAGAAATTATTACCCAAAAAGGCATGGAATATGAAAATTGCAAAACTTCAGAACATGAGTGTGTATGTTATCAAACTTGATTTCTGATGAAGGCACCCGAAATTGCTTTTGTGTCAGATGTTGACACCGGTGCAGTCAGTCACCTTGCAGATTAGGTCGGTAGGATTATATTTACTGGGTTTCTGGTTGTATTTTTGTTCCCATTTCTGTCATTGTTTAATTACCTGCTCATGCAGTTAAAATGTCGTATTACATGTTCTCTGTTTGCATTTAAATGAATTAAATTTGAATGAATAATTTGTGTTTTTCTCACAAGAATTTGTCATGGTTAGTTTTGTAAAATTTGTTAATGTTAAATATACGTGTATCTGAAAAAATCTGATGCTTACGTAGGAGGGGGGAGTTCTCCAACGTCAAGAGTTAGAAAATGCTTTGCTGGATGCTAATTATACTAAAGCAATTAGAATTGCATTGCAACTCCACCAGCCTCATAAGCTGTTTGAGTTATTTGTGGAAATTTGCAGGTCAGTTTGTTTTTAATTCTTTATTTTGGTGTAGACATGGCATTTATTTGACTGTTGTGTTACAGGAATAAAGAAGCCAGAAATCATATAGAGAGTGTCCTTTCGTCTCTTGGAAAGGAAGAAGTATGTCAGCTCTTTGAATATATTCGAGAATGGAATACAAAGCCAAAGCTGTGCCATGTTGCCCAATCTGTGCTTTTCCTAATCTTTAAATTACTTCCACCAACAGAGATCATCAAGGTAGTTTCCTTTTCCGTTGATTATAGTTTGATTGCTCTACTCCTTACAGAATTTTGTAGTGTTATTAGTCTAGCTAAAAATTAAAATTTTATGATGGGTAATGGCAAGAAAAAACCTTGTTTACAATGGGGATTTGTTTTATTCAATAGGATAGGTTAGGGTGATATCCAGTACCAAAAAGGGAGCAAAATAGGGAGCTAGGTGTTTTTGTTTAGAGCCCCTTGGAATTGAAACCAATTGATTTTTAAAAATAAATAAATAAAATAAGTTTGACACCAATATTCTTCTAATAATTTGCCATCCAAATGGTTGATAATTCCATCGCAGAGTGATACTTTTGGCATGTTTTCATGAATAGCTTTTTACCTTAAAATGACATAAAATAAAGCATTATCCCTCGTGAAATGAGTTTCCTATCTGGGAACTTTTCTTGACAATGGCGATCATCACATGTCTAGCCAATATTCGGAACAATTGGCAGCTTAGAAAATCATGGGGACAATTGCCATGATTGCACCCAATCAATTGGATCACACTAATTAGTGACCGTCATCCTGTATCCGGTCAACAAGGAAAAAGAAAAAACATATATTAGAATGATGTTTTGAATTTGATCACAAGGGTTATCCACCCATAGAAAATAGGCCTATGAATTTGGTCATTGGTATTTGGTGGAGAGAGTTGACAGAAACGGCTGTGAGTCATTAACCTCCTACGCATTCGAAGAACTAGATAAAATGCTGATATTGCTTGCATAGTTGGAGAGTAAGAAGGGTAAGTAATATACAATGCTTCTGGTCTTGTTTTAGTAAGAGTTTTACAGAAAAAGGAAATACAGAGATTGAATTGCTATTATTTCTCTTCTCCACCAAAAGGATTAAAAAGAAAGGACTAGAACAAGTTGCTATCTTTTCCCTTTGATATCCAGATGAATGGGATCAGAGAGCTACTTGAAGGTCTGATACCATACTCTGAGAGACACTTCAGCAGGATAGACAGACTTGTAAGAAGCACTTTTTTGTTGGATTACACTTTGAATGGAATGTCTGTTATCGAGCCTGAAGCTGGCATGACCAACAATGGTGATGCTCATTCAAGGTTTGATATGAAGAATACCACCATAAACTCCCAGATGGATACTAAACAAAAATTTCAGACACAGGAAAAATCTGCATCGAAGAAGCGAAAAGCGCAGAAATCCAAAGGTATTTCTACAAAAAAGGTTAAGGAACCAGCTTGTACAGAAGCAACGATTGTCTCCTTACAGACTTAAACATGGGAAGATGAGATGGTAGCTATGCTCCATGCATAGATAGGTATTTTCTGGGATGGTATCGAGAAAATCAGAATATAATTTTATTTTTTAAATTGTAATTTACAACAGTTTCATGTATATTAGTTTCATTTGTTATTTCTTTCATCATATATTTGCTGGTATGCTGGATGCATGGTAGTGCACTTCCCTTTTCCCTTTACTAGTAAGGGGGTCCCATTGTTCCTAAGCCGTCCCTTTTTTTTTTTTTTTTGGTTAAAATTAATTTTATACTGCTTCGACTAAAGTTCTCTTTGATTATTTCTAAATTATTATTATTTTTTTCAAAAAAAAAGAAAAAAGAAAAAGGAAGAGAGATCGTTGCGGCAGTCAAGTTTATGTATGTTTAATCATATACGTAACTGCATATATTCACAGGTATAAATATTCATCGAAGTAGGTTCGATATAGCTCAAGATAGGATTTACCTAATTTATTTACTCGCTGTAAGTTGAAACATGGAATTTTAAGTTCATCATAATAGATTCCAATACAACAAATGAAGTAATGAAGGCTTCTGAAGTTAATGCTGATTTGTTTTAAGATATTGTCAAAGAATCGATACGATTCTGGTCCAATGGATATTAATTAATGAAAATGACGCTGTGTTATATGAAATAATTTAATTGTATATGGTATCATAGTTACGATCCTAACAATTTTTTTTTTTAACCGTGGTAAGAAAAGTAATTATATTAAACATAATTAAAATATAAACAAGGTAGAGGATCGTTGCAACTTAAGAGGTCTGGTTCATAATTACACTCCTCCTGAATCAAATTACACGGTTCAGTATCGGAGCTAGTTGGGGTTTTCTCCTCAAAAAAGTGATATTTCTTTCTCTTGCTATCCATGCCTTTCTTCATCGATTGGTTTGCTACTTTGTTCTCATCCCTTGATACTCCATAAAACAACACATTGTTAAATTCTATAGCTAGTCGTTTGCAGCATGCTACCATTGTAGAGCACATGTTTACGACCACTTGCTTGCAATAGCTAAGGAAGAGCTAATCTCCACTATGAAATTATTGGTGGAGTGTTGCTTCACTAGCTCCAGACTTGCCTATAGTTCTGTTTCTAGTGGAGATGGGCTCGCTAATACCCCCTAACACTTTCCTATTATGGTTTTTGAGGATATTTCCAATTCCCGCTTCGGTACCAGATTTCGAGACTGCTTCATCACAATTGAGCTTCACTCATCCTCTTTCGAGTTTCCTCCATTTGGCTTCGACAATTCTCGGACTGCTCTTCTATTTGTCCTTTCTCAGCTTTGTCCACCATCCATTGGCTTCTGCTCTTAGTTATATTCATCCAGTCCTCCCTTTGATTATTGTGGAAGGTTCTTCTATTTCTTTCTATCCAAATACCCATAGGTAGAACATAAATAATCTTGCCTTAGGTGTTTGGATCACTTTTTAGTTAGGTTTCTTCATTCTGACATTTCTCTTCACCCATTCAAGTACAGCATTTGCATTAACTTCTCTAGGTGGGATGTTTGGAAATCTTTTGCTAGTCCAAAACTGTCTCGAAGAGTTGTAGGCTTGACTCTTTTTCTCTTAGAAGGCACATCTAGTGTCTTCTTGCATGCCTCTCTTTTCTAAATTATCCTTGGTCGGTAGTCTATTGTTACATTAGGAATTTAATCTTTGGTATTATTGGAGACTCCTAAATCCACCTCATTTTCTTTAATCATCTTTATATACACTAATTTAGAGGATACCCCTCCATTAATCTCATAGGGCCATATCGATTCCCTTTACTTGCTATCGTCTACTTCAATACTTAGATTACCTAATTTGCTGGCTATGTTATCAGCTATTGGGTAGGTTAGTACCTCTTCCCTCCAAAATCCTCTATTATCTCATGTTTTTGCTACAGTGATTTGATCTGCTTCTCTTGCTCTAGGCCCTTACAACCATTGGCTTACTTTTCTTGATGATGACCAATTGTCTTTCCAAAACTTGGTGTCTTTTCCATTGTGGGACCTGACTTCCAAATTCTTTGCTAGCCAATCCATCATCTTTCCTAATTTCTTGTTGAAGTCAGTTCCTTTCCTTGTTTTCCCTCCTCATGCAACTCTTTTTACTTTCTCCATAGGAGTTTTATCCATAAGAGATCTTTCCTTTCAATACACTAAGCTAGCTTCACAAAGTTGGCATTATTTCTGATTTTTATGTCAAATAGTCTTAATCCCCCTTCTTCCTTGGTCTTTTTAAGTATCTCCCAAGTCACCTAATGAATTTTTCTCCTTACTTCTACTTCCCCCCCATATAGTCTCTATTGATCTTTTCTACCCCATTAGTGATTTTTGCAGGTAAGGGGATCACTTAGGCATAGTAGTTGCAGACATTTTCTAATGTAGATGTAGTTAAAATTTTTCTTCTTGCCATTCTTAACAAACTTGCCTTCTACCATGCTAGTTTTCTTCTAGTTTTCTCTAGGATAAGGTTTAGATCTTGTGACTTTAGCTCACCTCCCTCCTTAATTGGTATTCTTAGGTATTTCCCTAAGTTGGCATTGGGTTTTATGCCAAAGATATTATAGATTTCATTCTTTAAGTCTCTATTGGTGTTCCTAAAAAAGATTACACATAATTTGTCATAGTTGACCTTTTGTCCTAAAACTTCTTCAAAGACATTCATTACCTTTTTTATCACTGTGCTGTTTGCTATTGAGGCCTCTCCTATAATGACTAAGTCATCTCCAACGAATAAATGGAAGAACTACAAAGTCATTACCCTTGGCTTCACAAGGTTCTAAATTAGGATGACTCCCCGAATTATTATTTGCTTAAATGTTTGACAAATTGAGCTCCTAACTATATCCCAGTACTCCTTAAAGAAGTTTGCATGAAGCCTATCTATTCCTGGTGTTTTATAATTATTAATACTCCATAGGGCTTCCTTAATTTCTGGGTTTGTGACCTTCCTTCCTAATGCTCTAATGGCTTCCTAAGGAAAACTTTCGCTCTCTATTAACCAGTTTGTTCCCCTTAAGCTACTTAAGGCCTTTTTTTGATGTAAATAGCTTAGTATAGTGGATATTGATAATTTGTTCTAGACTCTCTTTACTAGATATCAAATTCCTTACTTTAGCAAAAGGGCCTATTATTCGAGATTTGGATCTTCTTGCTAAGGTGCTTAGGTGAAAGAATCTTGTGTCTCTTTCACCCTCTAATAGCCATTTTGTTCTTACCTTAGTTGCCCAAAGTCTCTTTTCTTGTTTTAGCACCACTCCTAACTCTTTTTATAAGTAGGTTTCTATAAGTATTTTCTCTTGTGTAAGGAGGTTTATTAGTTCCTCTCTTACCTTCTGGGTTGCCTTTTCTATCCTTTTCTTTTTAACATGAATGAGGTAAAAAACTTCTTTGTTCTACTTCTTAAGGTTTTCAGCAAAGTTATCTAAGTCATCTGGAACACTTATAGGCCCTTCCCTCCAGTTGTGTTTCACAAAGGGTTTAAAGTTAGGGTGTTCAAGCCAGAAGAGCTTAAAGCAAAAGGGTCTTTTATCTTTTGGTCCCCCCAAGTATCTAATAACAGTGGACAGTGATTTGATTGTGAGTAAGTTAGATGAAAAACTTCAATCTTTAAGTATCTAGCTCTCTGGCTAAGATTTGCCTAAGCCCCATCAATCCTAGATTGAACTAATTGATTTAGGCGCTTGGTTTGCCTGGTTTAGCAGTACATAGGTCATATAAATCTTAGGTCACTTAGATTGCATGCATTCATGCAATCTTGATAATAGTTTGCTCTAAATTGGTTAATATTTCTTCTTCACCACTACCCTCCACTATAAAGGATTTCGTTAACATTATCTATAAGCATCTAAGGTCCATTCACAACTCTTGACATTTGTTTTAGCTCCTCCTATAGTTGAGTTCTAGTGTAAAATTAGGATTTGCATATACTGTAGAAAAAAACCATGATCGAGGGAGGTTATTGACGTAGACTTTCACTAGGAATCTAGAGATTTGTCTTTCTAGGATATGAACATTTGCTACATTCCACATGATTGTTATAACTCCACTATACCTTATAGTTTCATCATAAGGCATTTTGTCAAACCGTAGCTGCCCTAGTAGATGACCTACTCATCATTACAAGATGATCTGCTCCTCTTGTACTTGTAACGATGAGCAAGATATGGGGTTATGGTCCCTAATCAATCCTTGAATAGAATTCGTCTTAATGTTAAACCCTGCGCCTCTTGCACTCCAGGCTAGAACTTTGAATGTGGTTAATGCATCTACAGACTTCACAAATATTGTTTAGTCCTTCATATTGGATTCTATATGTTATCTTATTTATAATAACTGTATGCTTTAGGGGTTTATTTACATCTATTTGCACATAAATTGGTGCAAATCTTCCTTTCTCAAGCACATACTATAAGCATAGTATCTTAGTACAAGTCTTATTTTCTCCCCAATTCTTTTTATCACTATAGCTGAGTAAAACTCCATAAGTAGTCCTTCAATATGGAACCATAATGCAATCTCATTAAATCTTATTATGCCTGGCCTAAAGTTTGGTTCCTACCCTTTTAGAGTTAGGTATGCTTATTGATGAACTAGGGGCCATTGTAGATTACTTAGTTATAATCCTCCATATTCATAAAACATAGTAGATAGTATCCTCATCTAGCATGAATCATTCTATAGTAATTTAGAGTTTTCCACATTCTCCTTAATTTATATCCTGGATTTATCCCCATTACTTTAACTATTAATGTATTTTCCAAGGAGCATGTAAGATCTATCTTTCAATTTTTTAAAAGGAAACATAGGAAGCATCCAATTCCGCATTCTCATTTAGTTCATTTTCCTCTTCTAGGGAATTATCCTCATCTTCTTGCATTGTATCCTACAACCTACTGCCTTTAAAGTAGTATTTTTCATAAGCTCTTGGAATGTTAGTGAATAGAGTATCTTGAAAGGATAATTTATTAGTCCTTTGTTGCATGTTGTTTTCATTTTTCCTAGTTTCCCTTGGCCAAGGATTATATAGACGCAAATCTTTTCTTATTTTTGTAAGATCGATCACTTTCTTCATCTTTGGAGTTTTGAGAGAGTCTCATGGTTTTGTATATGTTCTTTTCCAGGATAAATCTATGATAGATAATTAGGGCCCTAACAAACTTAGTTACCATAGTCAAACCTTAAAGGAATTTTAAGTAGCATATTGTCGCTAAATCACCATTACCTATTGCAGCCATCATTGGAAGCTCTATCAACACTGACACAAATAGAACATTTCACCATTATCAACCCTACTTAATCCTCAAATCCCTCACTCCTACCCATCATTGCTTGCTAGATCCACACCTACCGATTCCAACCCGACTTGTGCTTCTTTGGTGAGCCACGATGGCTCTTGGCCACACTCCCACCATTGTAGTATAGTACTTGCTATCAACCTCCCTCTACTCACACCAACTAGATGTGCTTAAATCAAACATGGACTAACAAAACCAACCTATATCTAATCGCACGGATCAACTTCAATGAGTCTCATGAGATTTGACTCGTTAAAGAGAACTATTTTTTTTTTCTTTACAAGAATCGCATCATTGGTGCAATTGAGGATCCTATAATATAAAGAAGAGGTTAAAAGAGCACTCTCATATCTTATTTGTTTTACTGTTTAATTAAAGCGAATCAATGACTTTTTTTTTTTTTATTTTTTCACTTCTGGACTTGGAAGGTCTAAAGGAATGACTAAGTGAAGCCACCTTCCCCAGCTCTTCCACCGTGCCGTTTGAGTGCTATGGCCAAATTGGGGAGTCGAAAATTTTCACTGTTGCAGTGTGCGTGTTGTTATGTGCTGTGTATATTATATTTTATTTTATTTTTGTAAATGAATAAACAGGTGGTGATACAGTACACGTGTGGTAGAAGGTGTGATGTAAAATAAGAGCTCTCGCTTTACTCGAGAGAGGAGGAGTCGGAGAACAGCATTCTCTCGTAAATAAGTCTTTTTTGAGTCTTTCCATATAAAGCAAAGTCTAGCCAGAGTTAAATCACTGCTTGATAAAAACACCATGCCAAGCATGCCGCGCTTCCTGCATACGTAGCAAGACGTATATACAGTACATAGCATATATAAGGGAATTTCACTTCCCATCGAATAAACCACCATTGAATACATAGCATAGCCCTGCTTCCTTCATATATACACACACACACAGTATTACATATCTCCTCCTAAAGGCACAAATGGACAGCAAGACGTTAAGTATTGGATGCAATTAACCTCAAATGACATTTTCTCATGCCTCCAGGAAAATTAAGCACTAAGCGTCATAGAGACGACGGAGTATAATTTAAATTTGCAAACTTTAGTAGGATTCACAGGTTGAAAAAGGACCTCCGTACTTGATCTCACAGTCAGCTCTTTCCACTCTGAACCTGAACCCCCCTCACTTCGATAATCACGCAAAGAATACAATACCTGGAGTCTTGAAGGTGCTGAAAAATAAACAAGGGAACCACAGCACAATTAGTAAGGGAGAAGATAAACCTGCTTATTGGACAGACACCAACAATACCCACTCAACTAAATTGCCTTCATAACCACGCGTCTGTAGCTCACTTGTTTCTAGTTGTCATTCATATGACATTTGTATTACAGAATTGGTGGTGAAGCGTATTCCCATTGCATTAGCAGCATGTAACCAAGACAGTGGAAACTAGAAAGCAGACAAAACCAAATCGGTCTAGATTTGACTGTTTAATTTTGACAATTCAATTCCTCTCTCTTCCCATGCTTTCTTATTACGATTTCCATGTAGAAGCACAAAAACATTCTTCAATCTTTAACCGGATTTAACTAAACCTAAAACCTTCAGGATTTGGCATTAGTTGCTGATGTCACTCTTCAGAAGCTTATTCAAGTCCATCACTTCGGTATATTGACATTCAAAAACCAATGGTTTGAAAGTTGATGAGAGTGTCAAAAGAGACATGCGATTGTCATTAAATAATTTTCATCTGAATGCATCCATCCATAGGACATGCATCCAGAGATGGATGTCACAAATGAATCTGAAGTTATTTAGTTTTGGCAGCATATTTTCTTCCTCCCCCCAACACCCCACCCCACCCCCCACCCTGGGCCAACCCCTTCTCCTCTCCCCTCCCTTCCCTTCAAAAGGTCTATCAATCATGCCTGCACCACATGTACATAGTATTTCTTATGATGAACACAAATGAATCTTAAGTCCTTTCAGCAACATATTTTTTTTACAACCCACCCACCCCTCTTGATAAGGCACTTTTCATGAATCATAGTGGACAAAAGCTCTTGAAAGGATTAGGGAAAAAGTCTAATAATCATGCCTGCATTTGAATGGCCCACATGTACAAAGCATTTTTAAGAGTATGCACAATGCGATAAGTTGTCAAATTACCTAAACCAAACATGCTTGTCTTCTGAATAACTAAGCGACTGACTTTTGATCTTCTGACATTTCTCAGAGCCTGTGTATCTTCTGACTTACCCCTGAACTCCAAAAATTCTCCCAATACATATTTATTTCCTTTAAGCTCCAATCTACAAATTGATAGCAAAAATAGTTACATCTTTGTCTTAAATTGCATGCTACCGACACATAGAAAAGTAAAAATCAAATATGAAGAATGGACAAAACAAACCTATCCCAAACTGGAGCTGTGCTGAGACTAAAATTAAGCTGCTGCTGCAAAGACTCCTGCATTTCTTTCTTCCCAAATTGGAAAGCACCCTTAATCCAACCAGACAATGCAGTTCGGGGCTCTAGTTTCGACTTTGCCCATTGTTCATAGGTTATTACCTCAGCTGGAAAACAGCTGGAGTTAATAGTACTGCAAAAAGGGGAAAAAAAGATAAGTGATTAAGAGAAATAATGCAAGACAAAGGAAAATCTCAAGGTCCAATGTCCTTGCAGCATACGATGAAAAAATACTACTACAGCAATACAAGAAATGTATGGATATACAGTAAATATTGAAAAATATCATATTAAGAAAGATCCAGCTAAAATTATCTAAAGATTGACATGGTAAAAATGCATAAAATACATGGTATTTCACAAAGAAAACGCACTTCATTTAGGCACCTAAGGTGTTTTAATGAAAATACCTAGCTTACATGTGCTTTCTTCGTTCTTTGTTGTTCTAGTGAAAAAACACATAATAAATGAGTTTTCTTTAGAAACAGACAAAATGTGCTTAGCTCAATGGTAAAGGGTAATGATATACTCAAGGATGACTAGGTTCCAATCTTGCCGATGTTTGCACGCCAGCAATCATAAAATAAGTAAAAAGGATTTTTTTATTTCGTATGTTCTGATAGGAACAGCAAGTTGGCAATGAGCTTCGTTTGCTCATGTTGAACTGGATTATGAGCTATATGGGTTGCAGACTTTTCGTGGCAATATAGTTTCATAGGGCCATTCCCCTTAATCTTCAAATCTTAAATTCAACCTTTGCTCTTCACCGAGTCACATCTTATTTTTCACACCTCTAAGTCACAAGATTCCCATGAAGAAAGATGCAACATCCTTATATCGGTAGTAGATTCAGCAAAATCAGCATCAATGTATGCCTCAAATACCAACCCTCCATTTCTTTTGAACTGAATACCCTTACATGGTGTTCCCTTTGGATATTGTAGTACTCTTTCAACTGCTTGAAGACGAACTCTCTTCAGACTATGCATAAATTGACTAGTTACACATACTGCATAAGCTACATCCGATAGTGTGCGAGACAGATAAACGAGTCTTCCTACTAATAATTGATACATCTCTCTGTCTACTGTAGCATCCTCCTCTACCTTTCCAGGCTTAACAATCAGGTCAATAGAAGTGCTTGCTTAGTCATCGAACTATCTAATGTTGACACGTAGTTAAAAGGAATTGGAGGTACTCAATAAAATTCAGTCCTTGCTGAATGAACTAAAGAGTGATTAAATGTTCCATCAAAGCAGAGGAGGGTTAAACGCATACCAAAATTTGGGATTGGAAAGTACTACTTTGCAGGAAATATATCCTTGAGGTAGAGAGACCCCTCTTTGCTCGAGGTATGCTTCAAGAATGGAAACTTGTTTCTTAGCATCTAAAAACTGAAATGGAACCCAACGTATTAGACATTGACATTATTGTGTCGTAGCGACGTACTAGTAAAGGGAAAGCTAATAGCCGCAAAATACTTACAGGATCGGGATACCGTTGGGGTTTGCGTTTACCATCAGAAGAGCAAACCCAGGAGCCATCACGATCAATGGAGGCGAAACCCGAGAAGTTCTTTACCGAGAACACAACAGCTTCCCTGCATAATCGCTATTATCATTAATTAAAGAGATGAAAAGTGTACATTCTTAGAGATTATATTGGAAAAAAGAGTGCAGAAGTGAAGGTTGAAAGTACCCTTTGGTGAGAAGAACAATGTCGATATTCTGTCTGGTGGCTGTATCTGCATCTGGAATTCGAAGACCCACGTATGCCTTCCCTCCATACATTTTTTCCAGTCTACATAATACAGACGGTTTATTAAGAAGAAGAAGGAAATAAAGAGTGGGAATGGATGGAATAAAACCCTAAAATCCAATTGGGAAAAAAAGAAAAGAAAAGTGAACCTTGTAGCAACAGAGAAAAGAGCGGTGGAATCGGAGGCTTCAAGATCGAGGAGGTCATCATCGTAGAAGAAACGCCGGAAAAGTCGATAGATAACCAAACCACATAGGAATTCCACCCACATCCTCGCTTCTCAAATTTAGTTAAGTTTAGTTTTAGTTTTAGTGGTAGCTTTCAAGGGTTTTAAATTTAAAATCAGATCCAATCAAATAGGGTTCCTGTTTCTGTTTATAAGTCCACGCGCATTTTCGATTCTTTCATTCTTAACTACTAAGAGTCGCACAAAGATACTTGCCTTGCTCGTAATTCATTCATATGACCATAGACGTTATTCTTTCTCAAAATGGAAAACAAATATTGTGTTTTTTTACTTCATTTTTACAATTAAGTATTAAATTTCAAAAGCATAATTTGGCATCAAAATTTGATCAATTTTTTTTTTTTTATAAATTAATTTTGCTCATTTTTACATAAAAATACCTAAACATAATTAGCTGACATGCTATAAATGGCTAAAAAAAATTTGTATGTTTAAACTTTATCTATCTATAATACCCAATATCAACATTTTCTTCTAAACTTTTACCTCACTGATTTTAACTTACTTTATTTGTATTCCACCCCTCATCAGTTTTTCAATAACTATTAATAGATAACAACTCTAAATTTCATTAACCTTTCAATAACTACTTGTATAAATTTATCCACTCACTATATCTGTCCATATGTTCACCCATATTCTTTGTTCAATTGTTTTCTCATCTAAATATTTTGATTTGTGTTTCTTTCTTCTTCTTCTTCTTTTTTTTTTTTTTTTTTTTTTCCTTTTTTGACTCCCTGCATAGCTACAATTTTCTGTAAGATTTATAATAAATGATGAGGGAAAAAGAACACAACTTAGCAAGTGACGTCTCCGATTTTTGGCTTATATTACAGTATTTCTTCCTGTAGTTTATTTTATTTTATTGTATCCATATAAACGTAGTCTTAAATTCTTTTTCAAAAAGGTATAAATATGAAAAGGAAAAGCAAATTTGCAGTCAAGAAACTATAGACACTGATTGTCACCGCAAGACCTAATTGAAAATAAAATTTTATGTGAAAGTTTTATAATTTACGATAGATCGAAAAAATAGAAAAAAAAAATTATAAAAGTTGTAAATATATTTTACTAGATAATTTTCTCAACTAATTCTTGGCGAGACGAGACGATGATTTGACCGCAAAAATTCTCATATAGATAATTGGTCTTCTTAGAGCAGCAATGGCCACCACTTTCATTCCTCATCTACTATTTTTTCATTCTTCAATAGTTGAGAAAACTCCCCAGTACAAACTCACATTTCACCAAAATTAGCCATAGAAAGTATCATATCAAAATCCAAAAGTTCAATGCA
Source organism: Lumnitzera racemosa (assembly GCA_024138005.1). Classification (NCBI taxonomy): domain Eukaryota; kingdom Viridiplantae; phylum Streptophyta; class Magnoliopsida; order Myrtales; family Combretaceae; genus Lumnitzera; species Lumnitzera racemosa. Next base: position 112,840,786 of record JAMXBC010000004.1, read on the forward strand.
AAATACATCCTGAAATCAACCTGATCGCTTCTCATGATCCAAAATTTAACTAACATATTCTCCTAAAAAACTTTACAACATAAGAAAACTTCCGACACTAAATATTGAACAAACAATTAAGTCTAGAAGTTGAATTGAATTGTGGCTTTCTTTTTAATGTAACAATGATCTTCCAATTATCAACAAGAATATCGATCTTTGTTGTTGCTTCCGCACAATCCAATATCTATAACACAACCAAAAATGAAAATCAAACATGTCTAATGTTAGAAAACTAAAAAGGAACAAACATTCGAAGCCTCATGTCTAATGTAAAGAGTCACCTTGTATTGTCTTGTGTACTTATTACTTCCTTATTACTATCGCAGCCCAATTTTTACTAAATTCAACAATCAATATATCTTATGAAGTCGCTAAACACTTGATTCTCACAAAATGATAAGCCGACCTCAAGTTTAAATTATTCCTTCATATATTGAGACATTCGGCCCCCCTTGTATGAATTCTATAAAGAGTATATCTATAGAAAATAACGAATTACTTACCCAAAAATTTGTTGGGGCATTTGATCTCTGTGATGTTATTTATCTTTTGATTGATTATTAGTTTTATATTTATTCCTTTCTATTTTTGTAATTTCCAATTTTGCTGATGTGGATTGTTGATTTTTATTTTTTAGGTGGATGGCTAAGTGGGAATGAGGAAATGTGATTAGGAAATTATAATTTACAAAAAAAAAAAAACACATCTCATTAAATAATTGGGTGATCGTGCTAACCTATTGATAGAGTTAAGTGGGATGATGGAGGAATACATGGCAATAAGAAAACTTTCAATCGGGTGTATAAGAAGATAACTTGAAAGTCTAAATATACGATTGGAAAAAAATAACAAAGTAATTGAACTCATTTAAGGAATAAGGGAGAAATGGAATAGACATTCGCTAAGTAAATAGCCACTTAAAGTACTGGATATAAGGCCTATACAAAATATGAAAATTTTAGGGAGAAATTACTTAATAAAAAAGAACTACCATGTTTTCATTCTTTTGCAAATAGGTGACTTGGTCTTTTCTCTTTTCTTTTAACAAAAAGGTGACCTATGTTTTGAAACTAAATATCAATGACATAAGTCAACATCTTATTGGTCTATATTAAATACTTTAATAAAACAATATTATTAAACTAATTTAGTTAAATAATATATTAATAATAGTTTCAAAAATTGCAAGAAACCAAAGAAAAGAGAAGAAATTCCAAGAACCACATCAAAGAAGAAAAAGAAGTAAACTTGAAGATAAACCAAATGAAGCTAAAAGAGCAGGACCAATAAAAAAAAAAAAAATGTTGGTGAATGTTAAAGGTTAAAACAATAAAATATAAAAAATAAGGAGAGACCTACGTTCGACTAAGCAAAAAAAAATGGAGAATCAGATGGCAAAAAAGAACAGAACAAAAGAGATTGAAGAGAAAAGCAATTTAACAAACAAAAAGACCGAGAAACCCCCCCCCTCCAAGTCAGACTTTGTGCAGAACAGCTATTTTTTTTTCGAATCGAAATACAAAGCATGGAAGAATATAAATAGATGCAAAATCAAGAAGAAACCAAACTAAAACTCTCAAATAAAACGGCTAGAAAAATATTTAGAATAATTTGTAGAGATGCAAAAACCAAATAAAAGATAACTTACCTTTTAATCTCGGCTGGAATGCGACAATGTGAAGAAAAAACTTTCAAACATGATAAAAACTCCATGAAAATACAAGAGTCCACCAATACTATAAAATCGTTTGGAAAGAAGACGAAAGAGAGGTTAAATGAAGCTTTCTTGAACATTTTACAAGACTGTACACATTAAAAAGAGTGGTATAGCAACATTAGACCCACATCAATTTGATCGAGTAATCATAGATGAGCCAAACGCATGGCTAATTCGACTTATTGAAGTAAAGGATGTATAGGAAGCAGTTTTTCAGCATGGAAGCTTGAAGCCTCCGATTGCCGATGGCTTCGGTGGTATATCCCATAAATCATGTTGGTGTTATGTCTCAAAATTATATTAGAAAAATTATAGTTTTAGTTTTCTTTTAGCATGTGTAATTTGATAGTATTTTTTATATTAGTAACAATTGGTTAGTTGGTTAGATATTAATTTTATATTAGGTATTAGTTGAGAGTATAAATAGCTTGTATATAATTGTAACAAAATCATTCAATCATTTTTAATAAAACTCAAAAGTTTTCTTTGAATTCTTTTATGAATATTATTTTCATCTTGAAAAGAGAAAATTAGGAGACTACCTCCTCTTGAATAGAGCAAATTTCATTTTTTTACCAAAAGAAACAAATAAAATATTTTACGACGTCCCCAACAGGTTTGCTTCAACCATTATCTATACCACAATAAGTTTTTTAAGATATTTCTATGGATTTTATAACAGCATTACCTTAATCACATGAGTATTATGTTATCTTAGTTGTGGTGGATCGTTTTACAAAATATTGTCATTTGGGACTTTTACTAGCAACATATACAGCTACTTTGGTGGCTAAATTGTTTGTGGATCTTGTAATCAAACTACATTGGATTTCGACATCTATAGTGATTGATAGAGACAGGATCTCTATAAGCCTTTTTTGACAAGAATTGTTTAAACTGAGTGGGACAAAATTGAGGATGAGCTTAGTTAGCTTATCATCCTTAAACAGATGGCCAATCAAAAGTGCTGAATAGGTTTGCAAAACAATATCTTTGATCTTTTGTAATGGAGTCACCAAAATATTGGACTAAATTCTTGCTTTGGGCTGAATTTTATTTCAATTTTAGTTTTCATACTTGTTCCCAAATGACACAGTTCAAGACATTGTATGGTCGAGACCTATCCAACATCCCAAATTATGTGAAGGGATTGAGTAAAGTGGAGGCTGTAGACCAAGAGTTATTGGATTGAGATGAGATTCTTAGATTGTTGAAGCTCAATTTATCTGAAGCTCAACAGAGAATGAAGACCCTAATAAATTAGAAAAGAACAAAGAAGTTATTATCAATAGGAGATTTCGCGTATATCAAGCTACAACTGTATTGCCAAATTTCGTTAGCGAAGAGGTTGTCTTTTAAGCTTGCTAGAAGATGCTTTGGGCCCTATAAAGTGATATAGAAGATTGGTCCAATAGCTTATAAGTTGGAGTGGCCTGAAAATTCCAAAATACATCCTATATTTCACATATCCATTTTAAAGAAAGTCAAGGATAAGGATTGGCAACAAGTTCCTTTACCTATTGATTCGTACAAAACAGTACCACCCGAAGATGCCATATGGGTAGATTTCTTAAAGTTTATAGAGGATTATCTGACATTTGACCTTAAGGGTAAGGTCAATTTTCAAAAAAGAGGGGAAAATGTTATGAACAATAGTGGACATGAGTAGGGAAACAGAAGATAACGTGAACAGAGGAATAAAAGACAACCGAAATATTTGATTGACTATCATACATAAAAAAAAAACCCGGTAGGAGTCATTAGTATATAACATAAGTATACAATAGTAGTACTATAGATTTACAAGGGTAGTTATATAGTCAATTATATAAACAAACTTGTAAGATAGAAAACCTAACTGCATGTGGGAATCATATAAAAAGAGAAAAAATAGAAATAGAAGGATACTAATCCTCTTTTATAGAAATCATTTGTATGATTTTCTTGGATATTTTCTAGTATCTCGAAAGTCCAGTAACCCTTCCTTTTCATATCACCGGAGTACCTCACATAAACAAACATAAACAAGTTAGTTCCCATCTTTTAGAAGAATATCTATAGAAGTGGTCTCGTTAGATAGATCATTTCAAGATCTATAGATTACTAGAGTCACATCTATTAAAGAAGTTAGACATTGGGTTATTTTTCAAACCTTAGTTTCTAAAAAGCAGAGAGAAAAAGATTGACAAAAGAAAGAAGAAGAAGAAGTTACGCACCTGTTTTGAATATAAAAAGAAGATTCGAGAGTGACGGAGGGTTATTGAAATATTTGACTTTGTGTTTTATGTTAGTGGGCTGGGCTTCCTTGCTAGCCTAATTTGGTCACTTATTAGATCCTTCATTTGTGAGGTTATAAGGAGCAACATGCAGTTGGATATGTTTTCTTCCCACTTTAATGAAACCGATGTTGTCTTAAGTCCCTAATGTCAACGTACCAAAAGATATAACAAATTTTCATCTGATTAGTTTATGTAATTTTTCATAGAAAATTATTTCCAAGATCTTATCAAATAGGTTACAACCTCTCTTAGATGGTACAATCTCCCCTTATCAAAATGTCTTCATTTCATATTGTTTGATTCAAAAAAAAAAAAAAAAAATTGTTAATGGCTCATAAGGTTTTTCACATTTTTGTGGTTAAGTTAGATATGACATAGGTTTATAATAAGGTAGAGTGTGTTTTTTCAAAGGATATTATACATAAAATGGATTTTTCTAGCATATAGATCAATTGGATCATGAATTATGCTAGATCAATCTCCTATAATTTAATGGTGAATGGTAACACGTAAGATTTATATAACATAGAAGAGGTTCAAGTCAAGGTGATCCATTGTTGTCATATTTGTTTATCTTAGTAGCGAGCCGTTTGTCTATGATGATACGTAAAGCAAGCTACCAAAGAGTCTAAAAGGAGTAACAGTAAGAGATTCACAAGCTACCAAGAAATCTTAAAAGGAGTAAAAGTAAGAGATTCAATCGTTGTGCTAATCCACTTATTTTTTACAGATGATTTCCTTTCCTTCCTAAAGGTTAGTAAGCAAAATCTTCAAAGGCTAAACAGTATTTTAGAAAATATATTATGAAATGTTGAGTCAAAAATTTTCAAAAAATCTCCTCAATGGAATGTAGTAATGTGATTAGCATAGACCCCTCAAAGTTGTCCTAGAAGATGTTTAGGCTTGCCTGTTAGTTGGAGGAAGTTTAAGAGTCAAGTTTTAACCTTTGTGAAGGATAGATTGCAAGGTTAGAAAAGGAATCTTTTGTCACATGGGGGGAAGATAAGTTATGATAAGGGTGGTGGCTTTTACTATCCCTACATATTCCATGAGTTTATTCAAACTCATTTTTAGCGGATGGATTGGCACGGTCGAGGGAAAGAAGTAGGGATTACACTGTTAAAAGCTGCAATCATGGCACAGTATCTAGGAAAGTGCATGATGGTAACTTTGGTGTTAGTTCATCTTATGGAATTGATAGGAAGGTTTAAAAAGTCATTCATTCTCAGCCAAAATAAAAGCATCATTTATGGTGTTTGCGCAATAACTACTTGGCTACTAATCACAATTTGGGTTGCAGGAAAATTGTACCTGTTGAGAGCCCCAAGCATCTGTCAATTTAATGTTAATGGGTGCAAGCGACATGGTATGCAATTTTTTGACTACATCAAGAGTTGATCTTTGGCCGGAGCAGAGGTTGCATTTTCAAGGCCTATCAAGTGAAATGGTGAAAAAGCTTTTATCAGATGAAGCGACGACATTATGGCTTATTTGGTAGCAACAATTTCTGTATCTTCAACAAAGAAAAGCCAATTCCTACATCAGTTGTGGCAATCATCAGGAAAGAATTGGTAGCGAGAACCCACTCAAGGGAAAGAGAATGCAGAGAAAAATCGAACAATTCTGAGCAACAAGTAATCTATCAGGGAAGTGCAAACGTTGAAAGGATTCAAGCAGAGTACATCTTGGAAGGCTCCGGCATCTAATGACATTAAGGTAAACTGTGATGCTTCAACGGATTTTCAAAGTAACAAAAGTGGGCCTTGGACTTGCTCGCAGATTTGGACGAGGAGAGTTTTTGGAAGCTGCTGCTTGGAAGTACATTTGATAGACCATTAAGTGGCTGAGGCATTGGCAATTAGGGAGGTTTTGATTTGAATATTGCTTTAGCAAGAGGATGGATGCATGTTGAAGTTGAAACAGATCGTAAACCAAATGTGGAAGCGATTGCAAAACCAACAAAGAGAGCTTGGAAATTCTCTAGATATTTTATAGCTTAGGTCCTTATTTGCAGGTTAGTTCTATTTCTATAGTTAATCATGAAGCAGATGCGTGTGTTACATAGGTTGCAACCTATGCTAAATATGAGCTATAGCTTTTGAATCAATCAAGCACCATCCCATCTAGCAAGTTGTACCTTCTAGACCTGCAAATGATTGATGTTATTTGCATTTCAATGAATGAATTTTATTTTAGGGGAAAAAAGCCAAGAAAGAAAAGTGAATTATAATAGTGAAAGAAGTCCAGGAACAATGGTCAAATTTTCCTTTTCGGCAAAAGCCTAATAGGCTCATACATCATGTAACTTTACACCTAGTTTCACTTGTCGTTGATCGAGTGCATAGACCGTTCCTCTCTATCATTTATAGTTGGATGCAGCTCAATATACTAACATAGCACATAAATTGATTAATAACGTGTAAGAAGTGAAAATATAAATATTAGTTTTTAAAAACTAAATACTGTTATAAACACTCACACGTTATTCATCAATCTACATAATGCATTAATACCATTTAATCATGCATTAATACCATTTAATCTTTTTTTTTTTCTCTAAGGAATAGGTCACAGTACCAATTCCCAGCTTACAAAACTTAAAATCTCCAAAATCAGCAACACGTGAAAAAATTTTACAATTAACACCTCAAAAGTTGGGGGAAAGGAAACAAAAGGGATTTTTTTTTTTTTTTTCCCCTCCTCCAACGACTGGAATTGGCAGCATCAGTCGAATGAGGATAAATCACAACAGGTGATAAAAACCAAAACTATAAATATATCTATGCAACCACAAGAATGAGCATCATATGAATGAGAATTTCTTATAATAAGCCCACAAGAGAAGTGACTTAGTATATATGTTAATTGCCAACCGGAAGTATACCATTCTCCACAGGGAAACCTAATCTGTTTCTGATATTTATGCTATTCTCCCATAGTCTCTTCTTCCACGAGATGTTGGCAGTGTGCTTGAAAAAGCTTCGTTGGCCCTACGCCCTACATCAAATGCTTACTTCGTTAGAAAACTTTGTCAGCCCGTTCTACCTTTAGAGGAGGCACTCCTTGCAATTAAACAAAATACAGCTCCTTTTTTTTTTTTTTCTTTTTGGTAATTCCAGAAAATACAACTCAAAAGTAGCTCCAAAGTCAGGAAGTACCCCATGGCACACCATTGATGATTGAGCCACTTCCAGAAGAATGTGGAACCCCACTAAAGCTAGGATTTGGATTCTGGAGTTTGCTATGATTCCAATCACCCCCTCGACCGGAAATAGCTCTGCCATGATTGAACCTTTGTGGAGGTGGAGGTTGCTGTCCCAAGCGACTTAAGGAATTGTAGGAGAATTGAGGGATAGCATGAACCGATTTTGACACAGCACGATTGCTTCCACAATGTTGGTCATCAGAAGAAAATTTGCCTGCATCTACATGTGAATATGCTTGCACAGGACCCTGTTGTCTGAAGCAAAAAAGGGCAAATAAACAAAAGGACTATTGGGATTGGTGAAAAGGATTGAGGGACAGAATATTTCACTTTCTTAAACTGCTTTCTGAGTTATCCAGAACCATCAAATTTTGTATATGATTATGGGTATATCTATAGAGATTTCACACTAAGCATGGGGCAAAGGGTTCCACATGACATATGCCATCCATCGATCAATCACAGAGATTACCTCTGAATGGATGTACTGGAGCTTGTTTGTGAGACATTGTTAGATTTTCTGGTTCCAACAAATGAATCTGCAGAACTTAGCTGCATCACTTTGCCAAACTCAGCTGCAATGTGGCTCACATCTGATCCATCTTCTTGAAGAAGAAGCTCATCACTAGGCCAAAAGCAAATGATGCATATCAATCACCAACTAGAGGCAAGGAAATAATTTCAGCCAAGAAAAAAAAAAAATTGCAACCTATGATTGAAGATGCTATAACAAGACAATAATAATATATGTGCAGGAATGCATTTTTATGCTAGTACAAGGCTAAGAACCTTGCCCAAGAAAGCAAAATAAAATTTCCAAGTTAACAATCAAAGTCTGTTTTTGTGTCATACTGTGTAATTCCTTTTTGGAGGTATCATTTTCTCTCTCATGGGAGGTAATGAAAAGAATCATAGAAGATTTACAAGTAATGGACAGCCTACAAATTTTCAAGTTAACAATCAAAGTCTGTTTTTATGTTGTACCGTGTAATTCCTTCTTGGAGGTATCATTTTCTCTCTCATGGGAGGTAATGAAAAGAATCATAGAAGATTTACAAGTAATGGATGACCTACAAATTACCAAAGAAAACCACACAGAGAGAGAGAGAGAGAGAGAGAGAGAGAAGAAAAGAAAACAGATTTCTGATTCGGATCTGTGTTTCCTTTTCCCCTTGTTAAAATGGTAAAATATCTCATGTGATTTCTTGGAGTTGTAATATGTGATGCGCTTTGCCAGTGTGTGCTAATCAATCTAACTACCTTCAACTACACATCCACTGAGTTAAGCTACATGGCCAATTACCTGTAATTAGGATCCCAATCTCCAGGATCGGGCAATGATGAACTATCTGCAGTCATGTCATTGATCATTCCCCCTTTTTGATGGTGTTGTCTGTTAGAGCTATGCCGTAGGCATCCTGACATGTTTTGCATAGCAGAAAAACCTGAAGGAGGAACTCCAGAGCCTTGCTGTTGTTTCCAGCTAAGCAAAGGTGAACTATTTGGTATGTGACAGTTGCCCTCTGCTTGGCCAGAGTTGCCTCCTTCACTAAGATAACCTTGCCAATGAAAAGACGAAGGATTTTCTTGACTGTGTGAGCTTGATGAATATCCATGCCCCTTTCTTCTATTCATGTGGCCAAAGCCAGCCGTCTTTCCCAAGGGTGATCCTTGCAAACTACCTCTTGCTGGAGAAGTGGGGCCATAATGTCCAGGGGAACCCACTGAAAGTTGATTATAGGAGTTTGGTGGAGTGAATTGAGATGGACTTTTTCCCAGAGGCAAAGGTGCAAAATTTCCACCTGACGGACTTGCTCCAAGTCCATTTCCATGGGAAAACTGCATAATCCTCCTCCTTGCATCGGGACTGCTTCCAAGAATTCTAGCACTACTTTGTGCATGTATATTCATTGTGGATGGACCGGCAGGTGAAAAATATGCAAACATATTGGTAGTGTCCCCATAGCTCCCATAGCTGTTACTAAGCACACCATTGTCGTTATAACTCCCATGGCTGCCTAAACTACCATAACTACCAGCATGTGTATATGGAATGGCCTGAAAATTTGGGCTGCCATGTAAGGATAGCCTGTTTCTGCTTGTGACCTGGACAAGAGTGATTATTTGGGCATATATGCTTATCAGACCACATGATTTATGCAAATATAACATGACAACTCTCAGTGGCCAAAAGTTTAGCTAATGGCTTTTGAAAGGGTGGAAACCTCACATTTGGAGAAAGACCTGCAGCAAACCAATGCCCTCCTCCAGGGTGATGGTCCACTTTGATATTTTGACCAAACACCTGCAGTCGGAGACAGGAAACAAGAAAGTTAAAAGACTAGTTAGAAAGGGATTTTTATGGAATTGGCTGCTTTAGAATGCAGGATTTGCACAATAATGACTTTCAAACAAGACGAGAATTTTATTGTGTACACAATTTTCAGTTATACTACTTGCTACAATGATTCGAATTCAATTTAAAAGTATGAAAACTATTGGGATTAGCTACTCTGATGGCCAACATATACCTTCAGAATTGGTTAACCTGGTATGAATTACCCAAAAACCTTTATAGGCATTTAAGAGAAATCATTCTATTCATCATTCGTTGGTCATAACCCCTTTTACCAAGGGTAAACTGCATAATGAACCCCATGATGAGATATCACAGCATCCTGTCCAAGTAACTAGACCTACCATACTCTGGCTTTTGCTTGTGTGGAGCTACATGTCAACCCACAGTAAACCTTCTAATCCATTTTGCTACATAGCTGGGCTCAATCTGCATTCAAAGAGATATGGTGGTGATGCAGATCGTTTTGGCCATTGACCTGGATCTTGATTAATCAACAACTCTCAACAAATTGCGTTTAGGGTTCTTATGTAATTGAAAAATAAATGGCTATTTCTATGGTATCTGTGTAATCAAATGACAAGAAAAGTGAAGAATATGGACAAATCTTAGGAGTTATTACAAACTATTCTCAAAACAAACTGGGGGTGATTGAATCGACAATTTATATGATGCAAAGATGTCAAGATGATTGGGTTGTCAATAGAATCCAATCTGATTCAGGGAATTCTAAATGAAATGGTTTGCCACAATGGACAATCAATCAATTGATAAGAACTCAGGAATAAAGAAAACTGGAAATTTCAATATTCATTAGAAAGAAACACAAGGTCTCTTGATATTCACTCAGTAGGGATAATGTCATAAGCTATCAACAGAAAACTAGACCAGGCCTATTTATGGCTTTTAAGAAAATAAACCCTAATTAATAACAAGAAAGGAAACCCACTAAAATAAAAATAATATTAAACAAATATATATAATAACCTAATTAACTAAATAAAATTATAAAGAATATAACATATAGTATAAAAGACTCAAACTAAACCAAAGCTCCTCAAAAACTCAGCCTAAAGGTGGTTGTACTTAGACCGGTCAACTGGATGCTCGGTTGACCCCGCTTCCAATCTTCTTTTGGCCATCCATTTGGACAGCCTTGATTTGATCAATCTAACCTGTTCCAACCCTTTGTGATTCTAGCACTGCAAAGCCCCATCTAAAAACGTTTAGGACCCCAATCCCCATAAGGTGGACTCAACAGTCATGATATTAAGGGAAAGGTAACTTTTCTGGTACTAGGTTGCCTGTGTAATTTAGTCAAGTGCAGGGACTACATTGTAATCTCCTAACAAGACCAGGCAACAATTATGGACATTGTAAAGTAAATGGCCCAAAAGATGTATTCATACTATCAGACCAGCCAACGAGAATTCTGATGTCACCCTAGTGATTGGTGAAAATTCAAGTCACTTGTAATTGAGAATGGACATATTGCTATCAGATTACTGCAGGTTCAACTAAATAAGCTTATCAGTCATAGCTTACCATGCGGGGGGTCTCTCGAGGAGGTTGGTAAGGGCATGTAAAAGGTTCCCCTGTGACAAATGGGTGTCTGGAAGCCTGCAAAAATAGAAGCTCACATAATCAGCTGGCAAAGGAATTTTAAGAACAATGTTTTTTAATGGAAATTTTAAGAATAACTTTAGCATGAGTGCCAGCTAAAATAACTATCGTTTTTTTCCTTCACAAGCAAATTTTAAAATTAATCTACATGGGAAGAAACATGACCTGATAAGGAGACCACCGTTTTGCCGGATCAAACTCAACAAGTCCTCTCAGGAAATCAACTAAGGCTAGGCGACACTGAGTCTCTGTTGCATGACCATGAAAAAAGATAAATTCTTTTGAAGTTCCATAACTGGAAGCAAAAATATAAGATTGCTAACCTTTGATAATATCATCTTTTGACAAGTGCTTTCGGTAAGGGTAATTTGCAACAATAGCTTCAAGGTTCATATGATTGAAATATTCTTTTCCAATTGGTGGTTTCTTCAACTCCCTCTATAAGAAAGAAATAAAAAATGTAGCAGTAAAAATAAACAGAAAACAAATAAAAGGAGATAATAGCCATATAGGTATAGAAAGGCTTACAGCTTCATATTCTTCATCAGAGAGAGCTTGATAAACACTTTTACGACCGACAGAGGCTTCACAATTTTCCAGATTATGGATGTTGCCAATGCACTTAAAAAACTTATTCGTATTTCTTGCCTCTTTCAATATATAATCAGGTGGTTGCCCTCTGCATATTTTAGACATTCAGATAGCAATGCAATGCAACTAGAAGAAATCACAACTAACTGACTGGTGCTAAATATACAAAACATTTGTCTTTTTACTTGGCCCATACAAGAATGTGTGCACACTTCCCACTCATCAACGATTTTATTATAACTCTACAGGTGCTGATGTCCTACATGACCACAGAGCTGCTAAGGTGGCAATCTGTTGAGGATCCAGCTCCTGCAATTATATATTTTATCTTGGTTTATATAATGAAAGTTCCAATTGCAGCTGCTTGTTCCGATGGTCAAAGGTGCAGATACTAATGGGACCCAGTGAAACCCGTCAAGCTATAATTTTACATATCTAACAGGCTTTAGGTAATTACCAATCACTTGGATAGATCATTTGATGGAAACAGTGTTTTTTTTTTCCCGTGTGTGTGTAGAGGATATGGATTGTTTCATTTATCATACATAAGCCAAAAGTTGTTGCTAGGTCACTACATAATGCTAAGGAGCGTTAGAAGTCATCTTGTTTTCTACGTGGCACCAGAGCAATCATCTTAGGCTTTTCCATTTCATTTTTGTTTCTGCATTTCTTGGCAGCCTTTTAAGTTTGTTAGACCCAGACCAGCCACAAGGAGAAAGGAGGATGGAGGCTTGGGATGCGAGCTCAACCAATTGACCCGCAACCAGTGCCTAGCCCAGGCCAGTTACACCTTTGAGACTGCATCTGAACATTGACCCAGGTACGCAGCTGGTAGAAATGTGACCTGCGTGGCCTGGCCAAGTTTGACAGGTTAACTTGGACAACTTTTTCTCATGCTTAATTGTGCAAACAATTATGCTGACATTTTACTTTTTAGAAAAAGCATTAATAACTAGAAAGAAATTAAAATAACATAAAAATCCTGTTTTCATGTACAAACTTGCAATAGGTGATGCAAGTAGACATCATATTGTATTTATGTTTTGATCTATGTTCTTAAAATCGAACATAATATGTAGTTATATGCATTTTCTATTTATGATATATATGATGTAAAATTAATTGACATTTGGATATAAATGGAGTTGTGGACATGTAATTTGATTCTTTAATAATCTAGAACTTAAACCAAAGTAACATTTTCATATATTTATGGGTCCAATTTTTACCTAATCCGACCCATTGAACCCCTTGATCAACCCTTAAACTCGTTTAGGTTAAAGTCCTGTCAAGGTCCAAGTCCTGTTAAGGTCCGACAATAATTGCCAACTTTGTCCCCTCTGCCTGAATTGCCAATCTCATCTTTCTACGATTGAAGGTTCATTGTCAATTGGATTCTTTGTTCTCTCCAACCCTTGTTCCTATCAAAACCATTTTTTGGCTTCTAAAAACATTGATTCCAATAGAGTGAAGAGCTCGACAATGATCAGCAAATTACGACAGCATAGGACGGACTGATAGGAGCCTTGAGATCCACAAAACAGATTCACAAAGCAGTTCAGTAGAGAAGAACTTGGGTTTACAGTGCACTTAATGTAAGAGGCGTCCATAATCAACACACCAAAGACAATTGCTTTAAGCTCCCTGGGAAGGTTCAAATCCTCTGATTGTTGCTGGTCAAGGAAGTGAAGACTCAAACCAACTCTTTCACTACAAAATACCCTTCATGAATGTAAGTGTCAAGTCAATTTCATCAATTCAACAGCTTACTAAAAATTTCTGTAGTTAAGTAATATATATATTTTTTTGCCTCACTTGTAGAGTTTTGTAGAACTTTAGTTCAGAAACATCGATTGAATTTGCTAAATACAAATTCGCTTCACTAACTTGATACATCAACTGTAACCAAGAAGAGTAAAGGTCACACAGCACTTGCATAGTCCTCTCAAGGTGCTTGCTCCAATAATACCAAGTAAATATTAAAATTGTATGCCTTATTTTCTGCTCAGTTGCACTCCCTTTAATATGCTTTCAAGAATGGTTCCTTGCTTTTCAATAACCAAAATAAACCATGTATTTTTTCCAATTAGTAACAGACAAGCATACCAACCTTTTTCTTTGATCCATACTGATGATTGGTATTCTCTTCAACATTTTCATCCATCATTGCTCAAAAATGGTCATTTTATTTACTAATGGTGCTCTAGAACAGCATGGTTGTATCTCATGAAAGAAAACTTTGAAGTAAGCACTGTACTTGTGACCTTCCTTAAGATGCTAAAAAGCACAATTTGGGGATTCTTACAAAAGGGTTTAAAAGGGATAGTGCTCAGACTATTTCCATCAGATACTCAAATGATTTCTTTCAAAAGAAAGGCTTATCCATGACTCTTGTATAGACACAACTCAGCAAAATGAGGTGCTTGGAGAAAAAAGAATGACACATACTTACTGCTATCAAGGTGCTATTAATTCACTAGCATGCCAGAAACATTTTCAAGGAGAAGCCTTTCCGATGGGAAGCTCCATAAAACTTTAAATGATGCTTTCTCAGGTAATTGAGAAAAGAAGCCCCATTGAAACAGTGTCCAACACCATCCTCATTTTTGTTTCTGCAGCAACCTTTCTCCCCAGATTTTTGGTTGAATAGCATGTATTCATGGTCATGAACAACATTGAGAGAAGCTTTAATCGTGAGCCTTGACGTGTGCTTTCCTAGGATAATATGATCTAAAGAGGTATAAGTGCTACCATCCCTATTCCCTCAGGGAAAATATATACTTCTATTGCTGTCACCTTTCTTTAGGATGAACCAGTTTCTTTCCTTTCCTAATAGCGGAAAATTTGAATATGTGAAAAAATAGAATAAAACTTACACAGAAAATACAAGAGGTGAGACAATTTATAGGTACCATAAACAGCATGGTAAAAGATAGTATGTAGTAAAAAACAACCCTTTAAACCAATCACACATAGCCGAGCTAAAAGACTACAGGGACTCACCTAAAGAATACTATCTTGAAGCCTCATCTAAGACAGAAATTCCTACCCCAACTTTTATGTTTTCCACTATTGTCAATCTAATTATCGAGTTGTCACGTAGTTAGACCTATCAAACAATTGTGCCATGACATAACATCTGAGCAAACAGCCTCTAAAGACTATCCAAGCTCTCGAGTCACCCACCAACATCTGACCCCAGCCCAAATGAAGTACTCTTTAACAAATGACTGATCGAGTTCCGACCTAATTCAGATCAGGTCGACCCTTAAATGCAAGATTTCTCTTTTCTTTATTTCATCCAATTTGTACTATAATTCAGAACAATCAGCCACCATGTGACACGCGTCTTTTAATACAATTTTCCAGAAAAATTCTTTACTTTTCTACATAGGATATACTTTGCCTCTTTTATCCTTTTTAGTATGCTTTATATATCCAATTTATAGAATACCCTTTTGTCTTTTCATATATATAAAGTAACCCTAATATGATGAATATATAAACCCGCACTTAATGTACGGAGATAGTAACTTCATTATCAGAATTTATACAATTTTCCCTTTGAGTAACCCTAGGGTTCTCATTACCCTTTAACTCATATATATTTCCTTTAGTAATAAGTAATAGTGAGCAACTCTTTAGTTCGAATTAATTAATCATATCTGACGAAATATAGGTCGAGTAAGATTAATTGGTATGTCATATCCAGCTAGTAATTACTCGAACTTTGCTACCTTTTGTTTATTTCCTTTTGTTTTTTTTTTTGTAATGGTGCCTTTTCACATATACGATCCTGAAGACGCATTAGTATGTTACACCAACCCATCATTTATTCAACTAATACATTAATTTATGTTTGTCTATGAACATAATTAATATTCCTAGAAAACTTATATATCTTAACTAAGGGAACACATGTTTGATTTCCTAGCCCCCCTCCCCTCTTTTCAGCTAAGAAATAGATATCTATCATTCCTAATTTGGATAAAATTTCAATAAATTATTGCTTGGCTAGAGCCTTAGTCAACATATTAGCTTCTTGGATTTGTATAGGGATGTATTCAAGCTTGATTCCACCACTCTCAATCTCAATCTTTGTAAAGTTTATATTGATTCAAACATGCTTCATCCGGTCATGTTGAACCGAGTTCTTTATTATATTTTATGGCAAACTTACTATCGTAAGACAACACTATTGAATCCCATCTTACTTTCAAATTCATCAATAAGTTTTGCAACCATATAATCTCTCATAAACCTTGTGCAGTAACCCAAAATTTAGCATCAATGCTACTTCTTGCCAACTATAGACTATATCTTACTCTTCTAGGTAACTAAGTTACACCATACTTTGGTACAAAAACTGGTTATAGACTTGCAATCACAAATGCAACCAAATCATGACACTTAAGACTTTTTCATAAAGACTCATTTACCTAGTGTACCTTTCAAATATCTCAATATATGATGAACAGCACCTAAATGGTGCTTAGTAAGTGTGTCTATGAAGTGACTTATATTACTAATAGAAAATGTAACATCTGGCCGTAACAAGGACAAATAGATTAATTGTCTAATCAATCTCTAATACTATTCATTATTTTCTTTTGATTAGTTCTTCTAATCGTATGGAAGGGGAGTATGTAGAGGCTTGCATTCAAGCTTTCTTGTCTCTTTTAAAAGATCTAAAATATGTTTTCTTTGATTAATAAAAATTTCTTCTTGGTTCGAGTGATTTCCATGCCAAGAAAGTATTTTAAATCATTCAGTTTCTTTGTCTCAAATCTTTCTTTGATCTTCCCTCTCAAATTAGTCATGTCAATTATGTCATCTCTTCTAATAATGATGTCATCCACGTATACAATAAGAATAAATTTCAAATCAACTTCCCCTACTTGACTCTATAGCACAACATGTTTATATCGATTTTATCTATCAGAGTTCATAATATTGAATGCCTTACCTTGATGCCACTTGAGAAGAGGTGGATAAAGTGGATGGAAAGAAATGGCTCCTAAAAGATTCCATGAGGGAATAAAATATCACAAGTATACCGGTATACAACAAGATCCACGAAGATGCCCGTAAGTTTCTATGACTCAATCAACCATATTGATGCAGAACCAAATGAAGAAAAAGAAATTCAAAAAGCACAAGAAAAAGTTTTACCCCAGTATCTTGATCATTCGCTGCAGAAGATCAAATTCTGATGCTCCTGGAAACAATGGCAATCCCAAGAACAATTCCGCAACTATGCACCCAAAGGACCACATGTCAATGGCAGTTGTATATCTAAAATGGAGTTAAGGCAATTATTTATTTGACTGTATCACTTCTATAAGAACAGCTGTTTCATCATATATAATAAAATGGAAGCATGCATTGTCAATACTCCAGTGACATATGTCCACAAAGAAATCTCCTATATCAGCCATATGGTTCTATCCATTTCCTCAAAAAAAAAGCCAGCATCTTTGTTGAACGCTTATCTTCTACCATTATCCTTCTCTACAAGTCATAGGTCTAAGCAAAAGGAGGCTTAAAAAAAAAAAAAGAACAATAATCAAGCAGTAAATGAGCTTAATATTAGATTTTTTTTTTTTTTTTTTTTTTGGGGGGGGGGGGTGGTTTGCGGGCAGTGGGGGGGTTGGGGTGGGTGGTGTGGTGTGCAAGAAGCTTGAATAAATCCATGATACGCATGGTTGATGGATCATGGCACTTCATTTGTTACTGGGCATGAGCGAGCTACTCCTGATTGACATATTTGAATCTTCAACTAACTAAAAGGTCATCATCCTGATCTTCATTTCATCAGCAGGTAAAACTGCAATTCTTTGTATCAAATCAAAATAAATCATTTTGATGGGAACAGATGGGACAAGCAAGCAATAATTCAAGTTGCCACACCAAAAATATGAATGATGACAGGAAACCTGAAAACACCGAAACCCCCTGGAGAGGCTCCCATAGAGCAAATAAAAAAAATCAATCAATAATTGATGAGGAGTTTTTAATTCATCCATGAGGATACTGATACCCCAAAAGAACTTCCGGAGATCTATAATAACGGCTCTGCATAAGTAGAAGGGCTTTAGTGTCTGTTGAGATAATGAGAACAGTAAAGATTATGTGAGCTTTAGATTGACAAGAACCTGAATATACGAATAGACAGTGCGGTCTTCCATGCATGCTGATCCAAAGTCAATGATTTTTATTTCTGCTGGCTTCATGCTGTATTTCCAGACAAAGCACGCAAGTCTGATTTAGATACCATGCAACTTACTGACAAAAATTCAACAACCAAAAACATCTCACCTTGTACAGAGGAGTATGTTTTCTGGCTTCAGATCGCAGTGGATTATGCCTGCGCCTTTTAATAGAGCCAATCCTTGCAAAATCTATTTGCATGTTAGTTAATATGAGACTAATAACAACCTATCTGGCCAACCAAGAATAAAGACCAGAGTGATAAATTATCCAGCTATAGTATTCAATACCTGTTTCGAGAACAGCTGAACTATGCTCAGTGATAATCCTCTAAATTGGTTTATCTTAATAAGCTCATAACTGCAAGACCACAAAGCGTCAGTATTACTCCTCACTAGTACCTAAATTGTAAGTATGAAGATTTTGAAGAAGCAGCTTATATATAAAGGAGGTGACGTGTTCCACATCCTTTTACAGGTCTTCCTCAATACTTGTCGTGATAAGCAAAGACTTACAGATTTGTGTCAAGGAGCTCAAAACAAATGCACAAGTGACGTTGGTATACAAAGTGATCGTATATGCGGACAATATGATGTTTGTCCTCAGGGTCATATTTCTTATTTAACTGCAAGAAAGAACATGCAGCATGAGCAATGGAGAATGGCAAACCAGTAACTCCAACATAGGACCTTCTCATGGTGCAAAGAAAACTGCTTTACCGTTTTCAATATCGAAACCTCAACCAGTGCCTGTTGATGGTACGCAGGTAAATTTTTAATAATCTTCACTGCTACATAATCACAAACTTCTGGAACCCAGCATTTTGCAACTTGCCCAAACGTACCATGTCCAAGAACATCTTTGACTATGTACCTGCATAAGGCATTTAATTGAAACATGTAAATAAAATTCCCAGCATTATAAAATATTTTTGCCACAAAGAAGCTTTTCTTCAAAATTTGATGAAAAAAGGTATATGAAAATTTTTAACTGCAATAGCTGGGAAATGATAGCATATGAATTGAGCAAAAACATTATGAGCTGTTTAGATGCCTCTGGAAAAATAAATCCAGCTATGAACCACAAAGGGTTGCCCTAGTGTTTATAGCCTAGCAACGAACCTTTGCTGAGTATCCGGGTTGACCAACACACAATTCACGGTCAAAATGAGATCAGAATTTGCATTATCATAGCCATCATTGAGGACACCAACTGATGGACTGGTCAAATACCGCTTTGGATTTAGCTCTTCAGAATACTTGAACTGCGGATTGCATGCATGATATGTTTCTACTATGTCTCTTGTCAATTTTGTCACCAACTGCAAAAGAAAGAATTTCACAATAAGCCAAAATTCAAACTGATTTGGTTCCTTCTATATGAAGCTCATTAATCCCATGAACACTATAGAATGTAATTATCTTTATCATGGTAATGCTAATTAAAATTCTGCAATAAAAGGACAGTTTTCACTAGGATCATACAATATGTGCAAAGACCGCACTAGATGCAGATTCATGGGAAAGTCTAGTGTTACGATGGTCCTCCTTTAGCCATGAAATCTAAAGGAATCGGCAAAACTGAAACTAACCCAAAGCCCAAGATGTAGGGGATTGAAGAACATCCAACTTCAGCAATGAAAAGTAGAGCCCCTGAAAATCGTTATGACCATTACCAAAATAAGGCAGAATATGCTCTTTGAATGAAGAATGCCGAGGCAATACTTTTTCTGGGGTAATTACTTAAAGGCAATGCAGTTGCAGTCCAGATAAGCAAGACAGAAAAAGGTTGTAACCAAAACCTATCTATTTGACACAGAAATGGAAAGGACCAGTTATACTAGGTCTCATTATGTCTTGACCATATATGAATAGCAAATAGGTTTTCCAAGTGAACAAACCCCAACACCCCCCACCCCCCAATCCCCCCCTCGCAAAACCCCCTCCTTTCCCCACCCAGCCCCAAAACTTAACCCCCGACCTCCCAAAAATAAAGAAAGGGAAGAAACGAAGAGAGAAAGAAAAAAGGTGGCCCATACCAAGCAGTTCGACCAGGAAAGAGTGATAGTCTAATCCAGTCGACTCAGGGGTGGAAATATTTGAAAAACTAGTCAAACATGGCTCAACTAGCAAAAAAGGTAAAAACCAAAATTTATATCATTATTTAGGTTCAGTTGACTGCAGCAATCAGTAACAAGGCATCCAACCAATCCAACAATCGGTCCAATTTCGACAACCTTGTAGCAACCAAAAATTTGCTTGTGTAGCTCAAATAATGAAATTGAAACTGTTAAAGGTGTAGCTTGGATATAAAAATATAGAATACAGCAATGAATATGGAACACCATGTTGACTGCTCGTCCTTTCATATTAGGAGCTTAGAAGTGACCACAAACACCCCCATATAGCTCAAAAACCAAACACCATCTCCTCCCTTCTATTGAGACTTGAAGACCTGCTGTTGGCAAGTGTAGAGTTGGAAGCCAGTTAAAAAGTTTCATTAATCACAGAGAAGGCTAATGAGATGACAGCAGAGTTCGTGAAGAGTCCTAATGAACATATGAGAAAGTTAGCATTTCTCCACCTGACCCACTTAACCAAAGGTAGTAGAGATTCAAAAACAGCATTATCAAAAGGAGCGGCAAAGGGGTATGTCTAAAGTGATATCATTGTGATTGCCCAATAAGACTTGTTTCCCCTAATAGTTGTGAGCACAACCATGAAGAGGTTTCTTGCGCCCAGTAGACATCCAAGTAAGGGGAGAAGGAATTTTTGGGCAGGCAAGGCAGCACATCAGTACATTGACAAAAGCACGATATTTACTACTTCCCACCACTTAACATCTATCAATTTTAATTTTATCTAAGTGATTCACTAGTCTATACGGATGATCGGAAGAATGATTGCATCATCGACCTTAAGCAAAAGGAGTTCCAAGGGATGACTTACAGGTCTTCTCACGACGACTCGCAAATTATTGGCAGCGTGGGGCCGAGAGTAGGGAGAGAACGCAAGCTGGGCAGGACACCAAGGTTTGGAGGACGAGGCTTCACTCTCACCTGCATTGCTCTTGCTTTTGCTCTTGCTCTTGCTCTTGCTAGGGTTGACATCATCCATCACCGAGAGACCAACAATATTCAAGCTTCCACCCCAATCCCATCCATTGATTTTCTTTCAAATAATAATACCAATGAATTATATTCGGAGAAATTCACAAAAAAAAAAAAAAAAAAAAAAATCAGTCAGCGATCCAAGACTGACTGCAATTGCATGAACCAAACACGATCACAATCACCATCACCCACCGATTTCAATCCCATATTTGCTCATGCATCAATCTCTAGATTCTACTATACTCGATCAAAATCGGAACTGGACCATGCAAACTAAACCACGAATTGAAGAGATCGATATAAGGATCACTAGGGCAGGATAAGATCTAGCTAATTGAAACCTCGACTGAAACACAATAATCGGAACAAGAAATCGCAGGATTAAAAGGGAAAAGAAAAATCCGGACGATAGAAGACAAAACACGGTCGGGTCGGGGATAGACGATAGAGTGTTGATGTTGAAGACAGCCACCGTCTCTTTCCCCCAAAAAATAAAAAATATTACAACCCTCTAAAACCAAGTTTTAAAACTTTCCAAATGATATATAATTCTAACATTATTAATAATATGGCATGTCAAGTACGGTTAAGGATAATTGGAAAAATACATATAATATATATTATATACATATTAGAAATATAGGCTATAGTCTATTAATGCCAACACAGCTGCATTGTGTGTGCAAGAAATACAAAAAATGTTAGGATTCAATAATATAGAAAAATATCAATAATATATATTAGTAAAATTAAAATTGTAATAAAGTTTTCAAAGAAAAAGATTGGTTAATTAAAAAGTATAATAAATTTTTTAAATAATAACAATATTGAGTAATTAAAATAATTGATAAATAAAAAAAAGCAACTATATAAGTAAATATAATAGAAAATGGTAACTTTATAACTTGATGGATTTTGTCCATAATGAATGATGATTAAGAAGTTTATGAGATGGGTTTGAATTCTTTTAATAAATATGACCAAAAAATATTTAGTGGTTAAAAATTACAAAATATCAAATTATTAGCTATAAACCGTTAAAAAGGTTTTTCCTTTATTATAATATATATATGTATATATATATTAGTAGATAGAGCATCCGTGATATGTGTATGATTTTAAAAATATTTAACTTTTAATTCTTATATGTTTTCCACTTATAATGAAGAAAAGAGTCTTTAATTTAGCAAAATCCTCCAAGTTCACTTATTTTTTGAAATCTACAATTTCTCATCATAGAAATTTTAAATTGTACATAAAAAAACCTAACTTTTAAATACCAAAATTCTAAATGACTTACTTTTCAAATAGATAAAGAACCTTATAAATATATAGTCATTGAAAACTATTATCCGTTTAGATTAATTTACTTTCTTGGCAAATAACTATTGCATTGTCTTATAAAACAAAAAAAATTCATGTTTATTGTCCAAATTAAAAAATATACATAATTACAAATTGTATAAAAAAATATTATCAAAAGACTAATACTAATATATTTGAACTTATGTCTTATATGCGATATTAGTATTTTTACATATCTCGTATTTTCAAGATACAGCATTACTTTTGGTTATTAATACTATATCATATTTTTCAAGATACGATATATATATGCAAATGCTGATATTACATTTTTAAAATGTGATATAACATTACAATTTTAATAATATTTTTTATATAATTTATAATTTGATAATTTTTTAAAAATGTCAATAGACATGTATTGTATTCCATAAAACATATAGCAAGTCCCGAAACTTAGTGGAACCTTTTTTTTTTTAAATGTAAAGCAAGACAGATAACTACCATGTTGTCTTATAAAACATGTGGCAAACCATGAGACTTAGTGGAACTTTTAAGAAACATTGAAAATGATTAATTAGACATATAAAATCCCTTTTTATAATTAATTATACATTTCAATTCTCATGATACTTATTGGTAATTTTTAATATTAAAATTTTCGAATTAAATGTCTAAAAATCACCCTTTGTCTCTTTTTTTTTTTTCGTTAACTACAATGAAAATATCAATATCAATATTAATACCATTAGGTTAGAAAGTTATTGGCCAAAATCACCCTTTGTTGTTTGTATTTAATAATATGTTTCTATTTGTACCATGATTCCATTAATAATTCAACATTCAATTCATTAATTTATAGCGTACTTACGTTTGTCATTAATTAATATAATATGTTTTAATTTGCATTAATATGGATTCCCTTTTTTAAAATTAAAGCCTAATGGCTTTATTTGGTGTCTTGCATATTCTTTTTTTTTTTAGGTAGAAAGGATAATGTATTAAACTTGAAAACACAAAAGCACAAAAGTCCATATAACAACTAGCAATTCAATTTATGTTTATAACATATGGAGTATTCTCCCTCATGCTTAAGTTTTGGGAAATAAAAACTTGAGAACAACTATTTGACATGAACATAGAAAAGTAAAAAGGAATAGTATCAGTAAAACTAAAAGAACCCGAAGTTTAAATTCCACGCTTGGCCAGATAGTTTGCGACTTCTTCCTTTCATAGGGACATGTTGTATAGTTTCCTCCTCATTTTTACAAAAGGGACATAGATGCTAAAATGAAGTCCTTTCTTTTGCATATTTTCTCTTGTAGCTAGCCCGTTATGTAGAATTCTCCAGTATTTTGGGGTAAGTAAGGAGTTTCCATGTCCACTTACATAATTCATTACTCTCCTGAGGATGATATTCTTTATGCATTTGGAATTGAGTTGACTTCATTGTGAGTTCCCATCAAATTGATATGGCCACCTTTCAACATCAGAATCTATGTTATTTTCCCATATTATTTCCCATTATTGATTCTTCTTATGATGTTATCCTTAACTAAAAAGTTGCATATTAATATTAATGTTGATGCCCCCTGTTTAGATGCTAAATTAAATTTACCAATATAATCAAATTTATAATATATAAACACATTGTTCAATTAGTTACAACTACATATTTGAAATATGTTATAAATAGGGATAAAATGGTATAACTATACAAATACATGTAGAATGTGATTAAAATGAAAAACACTACTATCATTTACAATCAACTTAAATGCAAAAAATTACGATAATGTTGTATTAAAAAAATATTCAAATAAAAACTTCATATGATATACTGAAAGAGCTAGGATTATTCTTTTTATCATCCATTTCCTATTGTGTTATTTATTTATTTAATAGACACAAACTTGAAGACAATAATTTTAATTGATCTCATGTCCATCAAAGATATATGGATTTTTATCCTTTGATGGTTAAAGTTTTAAAAGGAAGGACTTCCATTAAAGAAAATTTGATAAAATAATTCTAGGCAATTTATAGTATGGAAAAATATATATTAGAAAATTTCAAAATGCTATATATTGACAATAAGCAACATGCAAATAAATTTGAAAATTTATATATAATACATCAAAATTTACCAATATTAATACTTTTTAAAAAGATAGCATATTTTCTTTTTCTTTTTCTTTTTTAATGAAACAAAAACCAAATCAACATGTATAAATAATAAGTAATATTAACTTGTATAGATTGTAACCTGTTATAGTGTTGGGACCAATCATCATGCGAATGGTTGTTTTT
Source organism: Lumnitzera racemosa (assembly GCA_024138005.1). Lineage (NCBI taxonomy): Eukaryota > Viridiplantae > Streptophyta > Magnoliopsida > Myrtales > Combretaceae > Lumnitzera > Lumnitzera racemosa. The sequence continues at coordinate 112,865,536 of JAMXBC010000004.1, forward strand.
GTAGCATATGTAGCCTATTTGTCTATAGCATTAAATATGCTTAAAACTTATTTTTTGCCTATTTTATCCAATCTTGTTTTTTTTTACTACCAATGTGCTATGAACCATCCTTTTTTAGGATAAGCAAAGTACACATAACATAAGGACCCATGCTATTCCTTACATATCTTTGTGCTATGAGCTTATCCACTTGCTTTTTCAATTCGACAACTTACTCAAGGTTCATCCTATTTGCAATTCTATTTAACATTTTGACACAGGGCTATAAATCAATACAATGCTTAACTCCTCAAACTAGGGGCAATCCTTTCGATAGTTTTTCAAGAAATAGGTCAGATAATTCATCTATCAGACTCTTAACTTCTTCTAGTATATCAATTAAGTCTCTTAACTCCAATAAACTTTTGATCAGTAAAAATATATGCTTATTGGCTTTCTCAACAGCTCGTAGCTCTCATTTAGTCATCACTAAAGCTTTCTTGTCACTAACTTGAGTGATAAAGTTATGGGTTGTAACATAATCTTCCTGCCATCCTTGGTGAAGACATAAGTCTTCTTATATCTGTCATGTATAATACATTGGCCAAACACCTAAGATTTACCTAATAGCAAGTGTGAAGCTCCTATGGGAACGACATCACAAACCATCTCATCCTTATTGATGTTCCTAATAGAGAACAACATAATTACCTGTTCGATCACATGCAAAGTACCTTTATCATGTAATCAATGCAGCTTGTAAGGTTGGGGATTCTTAAAGGTCAATAAACCCAACTTTTGTGTAAGGGATAGAGTTACTATATTTATGCAACTTCCCCCATATATTATGATCATACATAATCGTCCTTTAATTGTATACTTTGTGTGGAATAGGTTCTTTTGTTAGTCTTCCTTTAAGTTCGGCATTGAGTTCAACACTCTTTTTAATACCACAGTCATTATCTATCCCTAGTTAGCATAGACACATGTGTCTTCTTCATTCTCCATTTCAGTTCTTCGAGCTTCCTTTTACTCTTTCTCAAGCTTACTCTCATCTATGCTATCTACTGAGTCACCTCACATAACCATTGCACACTAGTTAGGACACTAGGTAGCCATATGTCTATAATTTAAGCACTTAAAGTACTTAATCTCTCTTATATTTAGGATTATAAATAAACAAAGTTGTTGACGAGCTTGGCTCATTTAAGGCTCGGTAAGGCTCAAACTTGATTAGTAAATGAGCTAAGCTTGAATTCAAGATAAAGTGTACTTATCTAAACAAGCCGAACTCGAGCTTCAATTTCAAGCTTGATAAAAAAGCTTGGCTCGAGCTTAAGTTCGTTAACTTTTAAATGAGCTAAGCCTGAGCCTTTAGAAGCTCAACTCGTTTGCAGCCTTGTATTGCATCAAAAGAGCTGTCCCTTTTGGAACTTCCTTTCTATTGACTTATCAATAGTTTATCCTTTCAAGTTAGCTCAACCTTCAACAGGTTGATCACTCCCTTTGTTTACTCAGGTAGACCTTTGATGCCATGACTGATTAGCTCGACGAGGGGGAACAGCTTGAGAACTAGTTAGATAAGGTCGTAATGGGGCATTTCTTCTTTGTTTCAAGACCTTCTGAGCAATCATGATGGCTTATTCTAATGATTAGAATCTCTGTACATCTACCAAGTTATGTATGTCATATTTAAGTTTTGAAATGAACCTAGACATAATACAAGCTTTAGGTTTATTGAGATCAACTCGGATCATTAACATTTGAAAATTTTTGACATAGTTATACACAATTTGGTTTCCTTGACTAAGTTCTTGCAACTTAGCAAACGTATCTTGCTAGTACGACTCGACAATAAACCTTCCTCACAACAACCTCTTTATGTCCTCTTAAGTGTGTACACCCTGTTGGCTGTCTCTCGCTTAGGCTACGTTTAAATTTTTCCACCATATGGCTTTGTATCCAAAAAACTCAATTGCGATAATCAAACCTTTACTTCTTTAGCATATCCATAACAATCAAATACTATCTAGACTTTCTCTTCCTATTTCAAAATATTCATTCGTGTTTCCATTGCTTGTGAAGGTCGGAATTTGGACCTTGGTACTGTCAAGTCCTTGAAGAGCTCGATATCCTTACTCTTCAACCTTAAAATGTTCTTCATCCTCATCCTTAACCTCCTCATCCACCTCTTCAATATCACTTATCATAAGTCTTCGTCATGTAGGCCTTTCTATGACTCCTCTGGCTTAAACATTTCTAGCTTGCAAATTAGCTTAATGTTGTAGCCATGACCTCGATTACACATACCATTAGCTTGGACTTGTTGCAGCTCATCTTAGGATGGTGGCCTAGTGTCTCTCATAGCAGTCACCAAACTGTCTAACAAGTCAGTGAGTCTATTGAGCTTGTCCTTAGCTGACCTTAAGGTATAGCTACCTTAGTTACTTTAGCCAATCTGAGCACGACTTTCACTATCTCTAATAGTTCCATGAACACTAGAATTTGATATTTTTCACTAATAAGCATTGCCTTTTCAATTTAAATAACCTACAGTATTCACACAAAAATCTACTTCAATCCTTACTTCTAACACTCTTTCGGAATTACACATACTCCAACTACTACTCCAAACACCATAATAAGCTTATGCACCTCGATAATTCAACAACTACAGGTAATATGACTTGCTCTTGTTTTCACAATTGAAAACAAGGGTGAATAGAGCATGGCAACTACTACAAAAAACAATTAACCCACTTTATACATCAACCACAAAACCACTTTATGTCACTCAAACAAATACTATACTCATTCCGCCACTCATTCAAATAAGATATATGTTCATAGTAACATTGCAGTAGTTACGGATAAGACAATAGCTACTAACAGCAAACACGAACAAGAACTTCATTGTGCTTCATATACTCCTTTATTGGAACTATACTCTGATACAAGTGAAGCTGATGTATCTCTAATACTAAGACACATTGAGGTTATGCTACAATAAGTAGGAACAAATAGAGTAAGAGAGACTAGTAAACCCAACGGCTACTAGCTGGATATTACACACCAACTAATCCTACATAGCTTAATTTGTCACCTTGATGTTACAAATAAAGTGAAGGTTAAGGTTGCTTGTTACTATTCCTTACTAAAGAGAATAGATGAAACTTAGAAAAGGAGAAAATACTCTCAAAGGAAAGTTTTCTCATTTACTATGCAAAGTGATGATTGACTGCGTATTACAAAGAGGACCTTATATACTTGGCGTTATTAGGATTATCTTCTAAAGGAAATGATAAGAAAGGATACGAATATTGGTGTTGTTTAATGAGATTCTTAGTATATACAAAAAAGGGTGGAATGGACAAATATGCAAAAAGATTTTGCTAGAGAATGTTCTCAAATCATGTACTAGATGGACATGTGTTGACTTGCAAGTGGGTAATCTAACAAAGGAGAAAAGAAAAGATACCCAATTGCCTTTTGGAGATAAAAGAAGTCTTCAACACGGGATTCCTCAAAATCTAAGGAAATAGCTTGGAAGAAAACAAGAACTAATGTTTTAGATCTGTTAACCTAATCTAGATCGGGTTAGCGTTCGGTAATTGGAGTCATGGTTCCATAAGGTTGAGTGATAGAGTAGGTTACCTTAGGGATTAGATTGGAGCTCATCTACTTAGGAGTTTTTAGCTCGAGGGTTGCTTTGATCGTAACCATATCTTAGTACTTTGGTTAGCTGGAGTACATAAGGCCTTAGATGTTTGGGAAATCCTTTTCCTTAATTGACTCTTGAGTTAATATATGTCGAGCTAGTGTTTATAGTCCCCTAGCTTAGCTCCTAGTGATTGGGTAGCAGAGTTAATCCTTATCACATAGATAAGTTTAGTCAATTTTTACTGATATATGGAGTGATTCATTCTGTAATAGTTTATATGTGGGAATAACTTATCACTAGATTGGTGATAATTGCCAATTAAGTAAAAGATTGTTAGCTTTAAGGGTATTAAATGATTGCTACACAACCCAGAATATTTATTAAATTATAAGTTTTATTCTATAGGAGTATAATTTAGTTAAGAAAATTTTCTTAATCGGATTTTATATTGCTAGTGCAAACGTTGTCTTGATTGGGGATATAAAAAGGCCTTTGTCAACTACCAAAACTAGGACTTTGAGTTTGAAATGTACATGGAGATCAACTTAAGTTTGTAAACTACCAAAAATAGAAATATAAACATGACATTTGCAAGATGACCTTTTTGCTTGTATCTTTTATTTAAGAAACGTTATGAAACTACAAGATTGAAAATAATGCTATATTACAAGGATGGATACAAGTAACATGTTTTATACAGGTGTTGATTTTCTTATAGGCAAGGACTTGGGAATCACATGAGATATTCCTCTATCAATATATAGATAAATATGATGTGATTGGTATGAATGATGTGTGAATACTAAAACATTAATTGAAGATATATTGTTAAAGATTACATGACTCTAATTCAACAAGGAATAATTTCCTAGATAATAGTTTAGAAACTTACATTCCATGTTGAGTTTTGATATTGAAAAATATGACTAAGTGATACACATGAGATATATCTCCAAAAGTACTTATATAAGAAGATATACTAATCAAAGATGTTGTGGAAATATAAAAAAAGGAAAATCTTACTCAGAGAATTTAATCGAGATTAAATTAGGTACCACTTGCAAATCATATGCAATGGAGTATAGAATAAACAAGCATATACCATAGGGAGATATTGAATTGATGAAGTCGTTAGAAACTTACGAAAATAATTGGGAAATGTAAATTCATTTTTAAGTACTTCTGTACTTAAGGAAATGATAAAGTGTTAACTTCAATAAATATACCATAGGTTGAATAGTGGAAAATTGAAGTATATATCTAAGCAATAGAGATGTTATTACAACATTTATTGATTGAAGAGGATAACTTTAAGAGGATACAATAAAGAGTAACATTAGGAGGTTTGATTTTAGGAAATCCCTTGCCATCTTGAATTTGTTAAGGTGATACGATACTTAAGACGAAACAGGATAAGTTGACTTAAATCAAAGATTGAATAGTTTAAATTAAGCTAAAATGAGAATATTTAGGATTAGTGAGTAATGGAAGGAGATGTACATAACTCTAACTAAATAGATAGAAGTTAGATTATGACAAGACGTATGATGAAAGAGTTTTGAAGGATCAATAGTGCAATAAATTATGAGATAAACTTGAGGAAGGTATTACCAAGGTAACACGAAGAATGAGATGAAGAAATAGAAAGGAATAGACAAAGACTAAAACAGATATTGAAGATAAACCCTTTCTTAAATAGGATTAAGATATGAATTTAACTAAGAAAGTAAATGATATGTGTTCTAAGTTAGGAAAAACAAAAAAAAACTCCCTATCATAAAACTTCTAATTATCACTTGTGTACAGATAAGAATAGTAATACATGTATTGCAAATATGAGAGACATTTATGAAAGGTAACATTGTTGGAAGTAGGAGTGAAGGATAGAGTTAAGTTAGAACTAAAGACTTAGATTAATCTGTACATGAGAAAAGATAAGTTATAACAACGAACAATTTGGATAAAAGTAAACTTTATTAAGGAGATAGATTAAAGAAATAACCAGAAACTCAATAAATTGAGTATATAGCAAAAGAAAAATCCTCAAAAGATTATGAGAATCATAAATTGGAAACAGTATAAGGAGGATTTAGCAAACACATTGTCAAGCCTATTTTTTCACCTCTCGATTTTTATGATTAAGTCTTCTTTAAACCGATCAGTATTAAACTCTTACCCGTTTAATACTGACTCTTATTTAGTATTCAAAGAAAACCGATTTTTATTTTGAAAATGTATTAGAGCCGCTACTTAACTGAAGTAGGGAAAAACAGTTAAGTTATAACTAATTAAGTGGATTGATTATAATTTAGCCACTAATATGTGAACTAATTTTTGAAATAGTTTTTGAAAATTAGAGATTTAGATTTGAGGGTTAGAAATTTTAAACTTTTATGGGTACCATTAACTTTCTGAATTTAATTTTAACCTTAAAAATCACATTTCAAATCTATGAAATAGACTTAAATATTAGTTACTCTTATTGGATAACTGAAGTAATCTAAATTTGAAAAAAAAAGGGAAAAATAGATTTTTTTTTATTTTTACCGTCACCTCATAAGTGTCTACGTACTCGCTATTTAGGATTAGATGTATATAGTTCTTTTTGTAAAACTTTAGTATATTGGTGTTGTTTTAGTTTTGAAAATCCATCGAATTTACGTTTTTAATTCAATTCAGTTTATTTGAGAAAAATTTCCAAAAAAGGGTAATAAATCAGAACTCTGTATTTTTGAAAAATTCTAAAATGTCCTAAATTTGAATACCGATTGGTTTATTTTTTTTATTTAGAAAAATGTTTTTTTAAATGATAAGACAATTATTCAATCACCAACCTAGTTATTTTTATTTTATTTATTTTTCCTTTTTTACTTTTTTTTTTATCTATTTCCATTATACAAAAAATAAATAAATAAATAAATAAACTATTTTTTCTTCTTTCTCTTCCCTTTTTTCTTCTCTTTTTCTCTTTTTTTTTCCTTACATTTACAATTGGAAAGTAAAGTGAGTAAGTAAAATAAATAAATATAAAAAAAATGCGGATTGAAATTGGTTCAAACTAGTGAGAAGTGCGGGTCGAATCTTGGGTTGGGTTCGGATTAAGCCCTACTGGATTTGGGTTGGGCTTCCAATGTCATCAACAACAATGTCAATAGAGGGCGGTTTAAGGTGATTCAAGTAGAATTTTTTGTAGGTGAGCAGTATTTTGTATGTATTTTATTGGAGATCGTAGGGATAGGGAGGTTGTTGTGGTCGTTAGGGGTGGTTTAAGTAGTGTTAGTGAGTAATAATCGGCAATGGTTGATGGAAGTGTTTGAATGGTAGCTTACTAGGTTTGAGTGAGCGGTTGAGGTTAGGTTTTGAAGTATGGAGAGCTTGGCTATGGGTTTAGTTCGGGTTGACGAGGGTCAGAGGTGGTAGCTCGAGAAGGGGGAGTTCGGTGGTTAAGGTTTGGTAGCGGTGGTCCGGCAAGGTAGTTTGGAAGCTTGAGTTATGGGGAGTAATCTTAAGGTGGTGGTGTAGCTCGAAATGGAGTGAAGAGAGAGAGCTAAGGAGAGAGAAAGAATGGTAAGGGAGTGATTGTGGATGAATTAGTTGCTCGTGGTTAGTTGTGGATAATTATCTGTATCCTTAAACCCTCTATTTATACACCAATTCACCTAGCAAACAAGGAAAGTAGAAGTCGAACTTGAATGAAAATGTTAGAAAATTTATTAATTTATTTTTAAAATTTTGGAGCTCGATTTGAATGCTCATTTGATTGAATTTGGACGTGTTATTAGGTTCAATTCAGAGTGGGCTATGTGGTAAACAAAATCAAAGCAAGGAATTACACGTGTGTATGTGAAATTTGTGTAAAAATTGGAGTTGAAGTGAAGGGGCCGGGTCTGTTCTTGATTAGGAAAGTGTAAAAAACCTAGAGAGAATGAGGGAAAAAGAGAGAAAGAGAAGGAAAAGGAGGGGAAAAAGGGGTTAGCATTAGCACGCCCTGAAACGGTAGAGCCGTAACAGCCCCGCTGTGTAAACCATTCTAAGATAGAAGTTGGCCTTACAACCACCATCCTAGACCTAATCTACTCAAGACGTCTACGACTAACCTGCTTTGAAGTAAACAGTTTGTAATTTAAATAAATCATTTACCTAAAAAAGTGAGAATATATATATATGCACTATAATTCAGTTATTACAATTAGCATTTACAATATTTCACTGTAATATATTTCCTGGTTATTATATTATTAAAAAATGACAAATTCTAAAATAAAAGCTTAGACCTTAAAAATATATGTTTGTTCTTCAAATGTTTTTTCTCACTCCCCAAGATTCAGCAGTTGCTAGCTTCAGAGTAGTTGTAAGCTACTTTTTAGCTGACACCTGCACGACGTCTATAGAGATATGAGTAACTATAGCTTAGTAAGTTAGGATTGAGGACTTAAAACCATACCATAAACATAACAAGGTTATCAATCAACTTATTAGGTGCAATGCATGTTCAAGCAAATGCCATCGCATGACGTTGTCGGGCCCGTCGTAAGATTAGAGAAATTACGCCCGCTCTAATTTGGGTTAAGGAGTTGTCGTTAATACAATAGCTTACGACCAAACCCAGGCTTGTGCAATAGAGACACCGCAACCTCCTCTCCTATCACTTAGTTCGACTAAGGATGAAGAAGGGACCATTATGTAATCCTGTGCTATCCCTTTTGAAGGGGTCGGTATTTGGCCGGAGAATCCTAGGTTTCCCCTAATGGGTTGCTATGTAAGTCCAATTATGATTATGAGTCGTATAGTTGATTGGGTCCAGTTTAGGGTGATCAATTATTTCATATAAATTATACAATATAAGCCAGAACAACAAACAGAATCATAGCATCACTTATAATCAAGCACATGTATATAACCAACTATTTAACAAGCACAACCAAGCATAATCTCAAGCTTCCAAAATACAGTAATGTATTAATCCCAACTTACCTGGACTCCTCGCTCACTCAATGTCCAACTCGCTCAGGCCATTGTCAATCATCCCTATAATACAAACGTGGTTTCAGTTTTTCATATAACTATTATAAGTTGCTTTTTCCTATAACGCTTATTGTTATATTTTGTTTAGGGTTTAATATATCCAATTATCTAGGTTCTCAAATCTTTTACAATTATCTTAGGTTTGGAGTTAGGTTCGGGTTTAGTTTTCACATTGATTTCTAAATTAGGTTCTAGTTTGATTTCTAAGTATTGTTTTATACCCAGAACTCTAGAAACTTGTTTTAACTCATAATGTGAAATTAATCACCTTACTTCCAGATATCTTAAATACCATAACTACCTCTAGTTAGTATTTTATTATATCTAGTACACTTAAATCCTTAATAATGTATCGAATTTACTTTTGATGTAAGAAATTTTTACATTTTTCATATAATTACATAAATTAAAGTTTCCTATCAGATTTATTGTATATTTTTATTATTATCATAATATCAATTTTTATTCTAATATCTTCTATTTATTATATTTCTAATAATTGTGTATTATGTACTAATACTTATTATGTACATAATACACATATAATATTTTTATCACTCTAATTACCATCTCCCAATATCAATTATCATTTTAAAATGTCTAAATTCATCCTAAATCAGATTTTACACTTAATTACCTTAATTTACAAAATTAACTTAAAATATACTATTTTTCCTTATTACTTATTTACTACATAATTAACCTAATAATTACATTTAACACCCTAAATGTTACAAGTATCATACTTCATCAGATTTCAACATCCTAAAACATATAATTATTTACTAAATCAGTAATTAACCATTTAATTACTTAATTAACCCTAAATTATCCATTTTATACCTCATTTTAAGGCCTAAAAATTATCTAAAAATTTCAAAAATTAATTTTTGAAAACGGGATTCATAGCACTATTCAATATCATCTAAGTAGTCTACAAAAAAATTTTAAGCTAAAAAAGACACTTCTAAGGTTACTTATTTTTAAACTGAAACATGCTTGGTTTTGCATGATTTCTTAAGGACTATATATCACAGGACATATTTTTATCAAAATAATATTTTTCTTAAAAATTACATACAAAAATGTTTCATAATAAAAAAATTCATAATTTTATAACAATATTTACTATTTTTACCAAATTACACAAAATCGGGCTAAAAATCGAATTCATCGATTTGGGTGGCTCCAGCTACCATCGATGGCCATAGGTGTATCGGCCCACCTAGGCGTTGCCACCACCATATGGTGGTGGCGGTCGTCCACTCCTAACTGTTCGTCAGATCTGGGTTGTTCTTATATACCCTAATTGCACAGATTTTTGCTAAATTTTTGTAAAACCCTAATTTTCTCTCAATTTTGCCTCTCTCTCTATTTTTCTAAACTTCTTGACATCTAAAATGAGCTTCTAAAAAATTTGAAGTATTTATGGAGTTTTAGGGAAATTATTGTGCATTAATTTGATTAGACAATTGCCTTATCTTTTTCCATTTTGACTTTTGTGTTGTTCTAATTTAATTGACTAATTTTTTTTTTTAGTTTCCCCAGTTACCACGACCCAATTCTAGATCATTCCTTATTTTTATGATTTTTATTTAATTTTTATTAATTAATTATGAATTTTATTTAATTATTTATTATTATTTTAGTACATTTTGTGTATTTTAACTAATTATACGTATTTTTACATACATGTAAATTTATATATAGTACAAGTAAATATTCCTAAATATTACTTAAGTTATTTTATGATTTTTAATATATATATATATAAAGTATCTTTAGCTATTCGTTAATTATCGGAATGCATTTTACGCATTTTCGATAAATAACGAGTTATATATTTAAAATTTAGACTTTTTATATTCTTTTATTTTATTGCTTATTTTCTTAAATTCAAATTTACGAGATTATTTTATTAATATTTCTAATTTTACTTACAATTTAGGCTTGATCGGATTTTTCAGCCGATTAAAACTTTGAATGATTGGTTGTGGGGCTTATAGACATAGCGCCTCATCATCCGCGTGGTCTAATGATTACGTGCCACGTGTTATTACATGCCACGTGTTATTACATGCCACGTGTTATTACATGCCACGTGTTATTACATGCCACGTATCATTACATGCCACATGGCAGCTGACATGACATGCCACGTGGCTCAACTTAGCATTAACCAATCCAATGTTGCCACGTATCAGGATACATGGCATAATGAGATCCTGATATGTGGTAGTTTTTGATATAGTAGTTAAAAAATAAAAAGGCCCTTTAGCTTTTGTTAGATTCAAACCCCTAACCTCATGCTCATACTTAATGTTAAGTCTAAATGTTTATCTATTAGGCCGTTAACCTATGCTTTATCGATATGTGTAATTAAATTGCATATATAGATCAAGTTAGCTTAGGTTAGATTCAAATCTATGCCGAGGCCCAACTTTTAAACTTATTTTAAAATAAAAAAAAATTACCCTATTCAATTGTTTTTTTCTAAATTCCGTAAAGTTTTTCAATTTTTTCTGTTTTTGGTGACTTTTCAATTTTCTAAATTTCTCATATTTTGGTTTTTTTTTTTTTTCTAAATTTCCTATTTTTTGTTTTTTTTTTCTAAGTTTCTCATTTTTTTGTACTTTTTCTTGTTTTTGTATTCTTCTAAAATTCTTATTTTTTCTACATATCTTTTTTTTTTTTTTGTATTTTTGCTAATTTAAGACCTATTGAGGAAGAAAAAAAATACAATAAAATAAAATTAAAAAGGGGTAAAAATTGGGTGTCTACACATATAAGGTTATGATTAAGAAAAGATTGGTTAAACTATGCTTAGAGAATGAAAATGAGATAATGATAAAAGAATTTTATAGTAGGGCAATGTGAAAAGATGTGTAAAGTAAATCGATGTAAATCATGCAGTTAAGAGAATATTACCTTGGAATAATAGGTAAAGTTGTACACTTCATTTTCACAACAAAAATAAAAGTAGAGATAAACCAATGTATGGGATTAGAAATTTGATAGTTGCACAAGAAGTATTTGGGTGTATACAAATATGCAAGAAGAGGATAGTAAATATATGATTCTTATCTATTTCCTACTATATCCTTTATTTGTTACAGGTCTTATGCCACTTCTAGAAACCTTATGTCCTTGAGTTAAATTACTCCTCTCGTGTCAGTTAAAAAGTTGAAAACTGGTCTAGTACTTGTCCATCCTAAATCATGTCAGTTTTGTCAATTGAATCATATTTGTTTATCAAATCAGTTGTTATTTCATTCAAGTACAAACTTGTAAAAGGATTGAGATTTGCCAACCTCAACTGTACAATTGTATGTGCCAATATATGAAATGTCAAGCTCTTAATTATGAAGATAGTATGGATTTAAGGATGAATCTAACTAAAGTGATGACAGTAAGTAAGCAATATATCAATATATTGGATCAATTGGTTGCATAAATTAATAGGACGTGATAAGGAGTAAATATATGAGTTAAGATATACCTTAGTTTTTTGAACCAAGTTGGAGGATGTTTGAAAAGAAATTTAAATATATTAAAGATTAAAGGATAAATCATAATCATTGTACTTGAGTATGACAAACTTGAAGATTTAGAGATTACCAAAGTATGCTACATAGTGATAGTATGTAAGTTCATAAAGAATGTAACCATAATAATAGGATTAAAACAATGGAACTATAGTAAAACTACATATTAAAGAAACTATTTGTACGAATACTAAATAAGTGATTTTTCAAAAATTAAGAGATAAAAAATGTATGGTACGTGAAAGTCCTACATAGAGATAGTCTTAAATTGAATTGATTGACAATAATGATTTTAAACTTATAAGAAGGTTACACAAGTAAAAGAGCAACTTATTCAGGTACTTGATAAACAAATTCACGAAATCGAGATGTGATTATGTAGAGATAAGGATAATGATAGATCATCTTATCTTAATAGAGATATATGAATGGATATTGAAGCTTATTGCTGTTAAGTATGTAAGATGGACAATTGAAGTTTTAAGGATAAAACTTTTTTGAAGGGGGGTGAAAATATAAGCCCTTAGTTTCTCGTAGTTGTTCGAGTGGATATTTAGGGTATTAATGAAACTAACTTGATCAACTTAGAAATGAACGAGTAGGCTAGAGATATTAGTTGAGGAGACCCTGTAGACTTAGATATTAGAAATATAATGAAATAAAAATAATATTGCCAAAGTAGTAAAATCTAACTCTATTATATATTATTTATTGGAGTCATGTTGAATAAGCTCTAATAGTTGATAAATATTTGGAGATAAATTAGATATGCAATAAAAATATTATGTGACATAAAATAACATGTTGAGTAATTATGTATTCCTATGTGTAAGTTTTAAGCATAAATGTAAACCCATAAGTAATTAAAATAGCCAAAAAATAGCATTTGAGGCCAAATTAAGTTAAATAAATTTGTGAATGACACTTAGCGAGTAATGGAGGCAACTGGAATTAAGGGTAATAGGCAGGTGGATGCTATAAGACAAGTGTAATGTATAAAGAGTAGATAAACATGTAATATATATACTAAAAATCAAAGAAGAGAGAGAAATTAAGTAATTTTATCATCAAATTCCCTTTCGAAAAATTGGAAAACACTCTGCCACATTTCATTCACACAATTAAGGATTTAGGAAAAATTAAAGTAAATGGAAGTGATTAAAGGGGAAAATTAAGCAAAAATATTGAAAATCATATATAATCTGAGCTGATGGGAGTGCATGGAATAAGGGTAGTGCTAAGAGCAAGTAGCCACCACTAAGCGATAGTAGGGCCACCGTTTAGGCTAGTCGACACACTTGGACTAGCCAGTGGTGGTCAGAGTTTCATTTTCTAGTAAGGCTCTAATTTCTACCCGATTTGCATAAACTATTAAAAATATTAAAAGTTTTAGAAAAATTAATCCCTAAATATTTTTTTTGTATAGAATTTAGGAAAAATATTATATTATAAAAATTTAATAGTTACGGTATACGTGCTTAAGAAATCGATAAAACTGAACATTTTTAGGTATTGAAATAAATAGGTTAATGATACAGTTTGTACTTCGAAATTTTTATATTAACTATTCTATAGTTATACTGAATTACTACGAAGAGAATTTTCATAAAACTATTTTTTATAATTCTTATGAAATTTTGAGCCTTAAATTATAGTTAAAATAGTATATTTGGACATAAATAAGTGTAATTTTCTTAAGAACCTCAAAGGGATTATAAGCTCCACTGGTTATTGATGTATGTTATGGTGTATGGGTGTTGTTGAAAAGGGTTCTATTGAGTAAAGTTAACAAAATTTAGTTTAATCTACTTATATGAATAGTAGGATAATGTGAGAATTGAAGAAATTGATAAAGGGTCAAGTGTTACATAAAGAAATTTGATGTAATGATGCTATGAAGTATGGGTTAGAGTGCTATTTTAGTTAGTTTTGATCTGAACTAGAAGTAAATAGACTAAGGGATTGATTACAAAGGAATTGGGTGAAGGTAAATGATAACTCAAAGGATTTTTTATAAGTGTAAATTTTATATATTTTATCTTAACTTTGTATTATATTAATGTGTATATTTTTATACTTTTGATAGGAAATTTTGGAAAATATACACACAAGTTAATTTAAATATAATATTATATAAAGAAATAAATCGTGAGCAATTTTCAAAGCATTCGATTTGAAGAGATGAAGCCTAAAATGCCTAAAGCCCATATTTATTCCCCATGAGAATTTTCAAGAAGCTTATCACTATGTAAATTGCTGAATCAACGAATTGAAAATTTACACGCTACAAATTAAAATTTGAAGCTCACATATCGAGTTCACTAAAGCCATGTTCCAACTCTTCAAATGTCTAGTTGTCCATATTTCAACATCATGCAATTAGAAAGACCTAAAAGTAATTAAATGTGAATTGTGCTCGGGCAATTCCAACGTTTAAATTGAAATCCACAAAGTCGGTTGAAGGGATATTTTTAATATTACTATAGTTTTCTGATTGTGAAAGCGGGGAGAATCTTTTCAAAAGGCATGGGATATATATATATATATATATATATATGCTGCAATTTCGGAAAGCAAGGGATATAATTTCCAGATATTCATGCCACATGCCAAAAAAAGGAGATTTCGGACGTTGCATGCTGGAGGAGATTTAGAGTTGCAAACAAATCCAATCTCTGTGGCTTAAGGGGGAGAATTCAATAATCATTAATTTATTTTAGTTTTCCAAAGCCGCAAAAGGAAAAAAAAAAGGAGAGATCCATTATTCCGAAACGAGGGAGGATTCTTTGAGGTATATATCTTCTTTAACTTTTGAAGCCGTAAGAAGAGGAAAAAAAGAAAATTCTCTTTTAAGCCAAACAATAGATCCTGGAAGTCTTTTGTCCATTTTTGAATCGTGTAGTCGCACGAGGAAGAAAAAGGAAAAAATGATCTCAATTTCCTAACTGTATGCAGGAGAACGAAGACAAATTTCTAGGGTTTATAATAACAACACAAAAGATTCAAGAAAGATTGGATTGAAAATCAGATTTGCACTTCAACAATTATAACTAGGTTTCCTAATCTTTTTTATTTTTAAGATCTATTATGTTTCTTGAATTCTTTTGTGTGATCTTTATTTTTGCTATGAAATAAATTAGATTTAATGAGATTTTGATATGACTTTATGATTTAATTGATACATGACTTTATTATATCTTATTAATTAATTAATTGGATTTTTAATTATTCGATTTCATGATACGTGATTCTAGTGTTTTCATGACTAAAACTTGAAAAACTTAAAAGGGAATGAATAATTTATATAAAATTGGAATAGAATTGGTTCAATTGTTAATATGGAAATATGTACTTTGAGTTAGTTTTAGTATTTATGTTCGTAATACAATTAGTATTAATTTTTATGACACATAAATATGCGTGAATCTTTATATTAATCAGGATAATAAATTTTATGAGAATAAATTTACTATATGATAGAAAATTATAGATAAACTAATCGAAAAAGATGTTTTTACTATAATTGTGGTGATATCAACTCGAAAGAGAAGTGGATTCTTATCAATCAAATTAAAAATCAATCAATTAATTTTATCATATTTTACGGATATGTGTTGATTTGTCAAATGATAGCTTTGTTAAGATCCCATGCTATTATTAGTGAATTATTTCTTTGTGATGTTATTATTTTAATTTTTTAGTTCATTCGTATTCACAATCAATTAGTTCTTTCTATTTTAATTCATTTTATCATTTTGTTTCGATTGCCTAGCTAAGAAAAGAATTAAAATAATTTAATACTTAATTTTTAGTCTCTGAGATTAACCTAGTTTCACCAGTATTTTTACTACAGTATACGACCTCGTTCACTTGTTGGAGTGATTTATTGAAAAATTATTTTTAAAAGAAATAGTATACATCAATTTAAGAAATGAGTTTTAAACTATATTGATACTTAGAGAGTAAGTCAGAAGCTAAACCTATGAATAAAATGTGAAAACAGCGGATTTAGAAACTTGGACAGAGGATAATTTCTTAAAAACTCTATAAGATAACAGATTCAGATGGTATCTCAGAGGAAGTACGGATAAATATTCTACTGGATATTGATATAAAGGTTTAGTTAGAGGCAAAATTTGAAGAGAAATATAGACAGTGAAGGCTTAGAGGCTAAGTTAGAGGATGGACTCTTAATGAACTTAAAGTTGATTAAGTTCACAGGATAGATCAGAGGATATCCTGTCAAAAGATCTAAAGTTAAGTAGACTACATGATCGATTCATAAGGTGCTTTAAACGGTATTTTAAGTGAAAATATACAAGTGTGAGCACTCAGAAGTTGTTCTAAAAGGTTATTTATAAGAAATTTTGAGTGGTTGGCAAACTCATAGGGTGATTCAGAGGATAATTTTGTTAAAATTTTTAACTTTAATATGGCTTAGAGAATAATTTAAATGCTTTTCAATTTTGGAACTTCATGAGTAATTTAGCTCAGAAAGTAGCTAAGAAGGTATTTATAGAAAATCTCGAGGATTTACTAACCTTAGAGATTGAGGCAAAGGATGAATTTGTAGTGGACTTTAATACCTAAGTAGTGTAGAGGATATCTCAAAAGCTTATTCAATAAATATTTCAAGAATACCTTAACTCAAGGATAGCTTATAAGGTAACATAAACTTATGTTACTATTTTAAGTTTCTAATACTTAGGACGTAGGCTAATCAACCAATAACTAATCAAGCTAACTCTATGATAAATGAGTAAATTAGTAATATTTCCTAAATTATATTCAGAGTAAAGTACTACATTGGGATAAACATCAAAGGATCACCTGCAAGGACTATTGAACAACCAAATTGGCGAGCGATTGAGTTCCGGGTGAGTGGGATTAATACTTCACTATACTTTAGAGTATTGCTTAAGAATACTTGGAGACTTTAGTATGTACCTTTCTTGTGATTGCAAGTGATTAGCTTGTGTATGTGCAGTGCATGTGTTTGAATATTGTACTATTATTATGGACTGCTGAATTATATGTATTAGTTATTTTATGACGTTACCTACTGTGGATTGTATGAAATTTCTTAATTATCCTAAAAGTAATGTAACACAAACTCGACCTAACTACTGACCTAACTTGCATCACAACCTATTAGGGAAAACGATTAGAATTCTCGGCTTAAATTCATACCTTTTGATTAGGATAGTAGAAATGGTTCTTTTCCCACTCTTAGTTGAACTAAGTAATTAGAGAGGAGGTTATAGTAAGGTTAAGGACCATAGTTTGAAGGTAGTCTCGGGTGTAGCATGTTTCTCTATTGTACAAGCTCCAGTTTGGTGTTCGATTCATGAAGTACGCGGCGTGAAACTCTTCAAAACTTAGATTAGAGTGGGTACAATTTTTTTGATCTCACGACAATCGGTCAACGTTGTGCAATGGTATATACTTGAACATGTATCATATCTAATTGACCTTACTTGAAAACTTTGGTTGCTTGATGATTGACACGTGTTATTGTCTCCATCCCACTTATTGCACTTATTAAGCACATTGTTGCTCACTTCACTACAGCTATTTTGCAAGTTTCTTGTAGACTCTCCAATATTGTAAGTTCCAGATGACTAGAGAGCAGGGTCAGAAAGTGAGATTCAAGACCTATAGACTATGTTCTTATTTATTTGTCGAATTTACTCATTTGTACAGAAACTAATAAGGTTTCTATTAGTAGCCCTTTAGTTTTTATTTATGAATACTGTTATTATGCTCTAATACCCTGTGATCTTTTGTAACCCTTTATTAATTACTCTATTTTCTTAAATCAAGTTACTTTTAGAACTTCTCTTAAAATTGAGATTTTATACTTTGAATGATTTGTAAAGCTTGATTTCTCAATTATCTAAGTTATAAGTTTATTTTATAAAGCTATTTTGTAGTGTTATATCATAGGTTATTATCTATTAAACCTAGAATTAGATGGCTTAAAGTGAAGCAGTGGTAAACACTTTGTATAAATTATACCTATATTAGCGGCTAAAGTGGCTAGCTTTTAATTTAGGTTGATTTATACGACAGAGGTTGTTATGACTTTTTAGTTTGGGGTGTGACAATTGTCCCCTACCAAACATTGTTACTCATTTGTAAGTTAACAATTGTTGGCTTAGGAATTAAAATGACAAAAGTTTTAGGAACCACAAATGGAGCTTCAACACTACATGACCATTAACTTCAAGTTCCCCGATAATGTCGCCATAAAAGATTCAAACATTTTGAATTGGTGGAAGACAAATAGAAAGAACTACCCCATCCCATTACACATTACTCGTTAATTTCTCTCCGCTCTAGCATTGATGGTGGTTGTTAAACAAGCATTTAGTGTGGCATTCCTCATCCTTAACAATCAGTGAGCCTCCTTTTTTGTCGTTAGTGTAGAAGTAAGCGCATGCATTAAAGATTAGTACGCGGTGGCATGTAGAGAACAAGAGCCATGTGGTATGTCAACAGAGGAGGACAAATATTTTAGTGATTGGAACAAATTGGATGGAGGCTTAAGTTTAAGCGTAGAATCTACTCCTTATCACACACAAATGTAAGGTTAGATAAATTAACCATTCTTTTTGTCTCAATTAAAAATGTTTTGTTATTTAGAAAAATGTTTTCATAATTAGTATTGGGGTGTGGGTATGGATGTTAGTGTCACATGCGTACTGCATGTGAAGTCACATTATACGTTATTAGGGAAATGACTTGAGTAATTCTTGTAGGATGATCAGGAGATAAGTGTAGAAAGTAACACATATGGTGATAAGAGATGGCATCAAACTCCAAGATTAATGAAGAACAAGGTGGTGTTTTTGAGGTGTTTAAGTATTTAATCTTTGAGACAAGGTTCTAACAGGGTAACGGTATTAATCGAGTTTTTTTCTTATCCAAATGAGGATGTGAATGGGATATTTATAGGAAATAATAATTGATCACATTCATCAGATCATGATGATAATTCATGGTTAAGATTAAAGCCCCTTATTAATGGATCTTAAGTGGGCTATTTTCATGGGTTTAGGCTTACATAAAGACTTTATTTATTATTTTAGTATGAGTTAAACCAAGAAAGGTTGGATCGGACAGACTGATCCAATGAACCCTACTCCAAGCTTACCATACCAAATCTCCCTTGATTATCATGATAGTTTATGAGCTGGGCTCATCGGGCCATCACTTTAGCCCGAAGAATCAAATCCAATTAATACTTAATCGATGGGTTTGAAGCTTAATATTACATTTGGCTCTGTACATTTTACCTCCTGACCAAAGTCTTTTGGACAAGTTCAAGGGGTTTGGGCATCAAATGAGTCTTTTAAATGACTCAGGCACATGTGTACTATTAAATAACTGCATTGCTACTAAATTAATTTGAGAATTGTCTTGATGCACGGGTTCGTAGCACTTCTTATTTATGTGTCATACCTCAACTAGATTATGTTATATGTTGCCCCTAAGGCAACACTTTGAAATAAGTCTTCTTTAAGTTGTCTCTTCTTAAGCTAAATTGTTTCTTTGATTCGATCTATAAGAGTTATTGGTTCTCTTGAGTTGAATATATACGCTAAGTTCACATTAGCGATTTCATTGGGTCGACTCTATGTATCAATATCGCCTTGATCTTCTTCTTATATAAAGGCATTCTTCTTATAAGGTCTTCACATATCATGTAACGCTTTGTATTAACCAATTTTAGTTGTTGTCCTATGACTAGTAAGCACGGTGGTCCTGATAGCCGGTTAGCTGGTAAGGGTTAAGGGGACAGCATCCCTTGCAGGGTTTCAAGGACAACGCCCTAGAAGCAGAACGAATTTTCATATCTCTATTTAGAAAACTCCTTTGAAAATGCATCATCCTTAGTTGTTGTACTTGATTTGGTTCAATCCTTAACCAAGGCATTATTTACCCATGGATCAAGTATCAAACTTGGAATACATTCCCCAAAGATTGTAATTGTCGTCAGTCATTAACTTTGAGGCTTCATTTGAATGCATCCAATGTTATAGGCTTTTGGATAGTTATGTGACACATAATGGCCAAAACAATAATCTCCCTTTCATTCATATCCAATACTTTTAGCCAGAGAGGAGATGGTATCTATATTCCTTTATTCTCCCACCATTATTGATAGTTTGACAGCTGGCTCTTCATTTTTTCTTTTTATTTTTCCATTATGCAGTCGTATAGCTAACTTTTTTTTGTTTCATTATAATTATCATCAACTCCACTCCCTCAGCCTTCACAAACCTCTCCTTATTCTCCACTAGCATTAACAAACAGCATAAACAATCAAACAAATTCTCCAACATCTCCTCCTCTTCTGAAGTCTTTAGGTCCTTAGACTTATACATAACCACTGCTTGAATACTACATCTATGCCATTCATTTGCCCTAGCTTGTTGTAAATATTCGTGTTGTTCTGCAACAGAATCGCCAACATCTCGGATGCATACTGCTTATTGCTATTGAACTCCTTAACTTTAATATTCACTAACAACTACCTCAATAACTTTGTCCTTTAGCAAACCAACTCCACCATTATAGGTTTCACTTCAATCAAATTCTCAATAGTCACAAGAGTATTATACGCCGCGGCCATTTCGTTGAGATCATTTTTGAACAATCTTTACAAATTCTACACTAAGAGCTCAAGCACGTTGTTCTCCCTAAGCAAATCAACTAAAACCCTAACCGATTCGTCATTATCTTCCAACTCGTCTTTGTCCGTTAAGTCCTAGAGAAGATTGACAACGTCGATCGTGATTCGGTGTTATTGTGAGAAAGAAGATCGAGAATAGAAGGGATGGAGTTGAAATTAACAAGGTCGAGATAGAGTTTGGGGGCTTTGGCAAGGATTTTAAGCTTTTAGAGCTCTTCATAGAGATCAAGCTTAGAATCAGTGAAGTGTTCAGGTTAGTTAGTTTACTTGAGACGGGCTTTGATGTTTTCTTTGAGTCGACATTCGAAGGAGAGAACTAGCTTCTTGAGGGCTTTGAGGTTGAGGACATGGACAGTAGACTGGGATTTTCCACGACTTTGAGAAGGGAGAGGTTGATTTCATTGTTGGTAACGCTATTAGAGAACTCGGAGTAGTCTCGTTTGCGCTTGAGATTGGAGACTTCCATAGACTTGAGCTGTAGAAACCCTAATAGCTACTGCTCTTTTTATTTGATTTTTTTGGAAAAGATGAAGAGCACTGGGGAAGTTCTTGAGTACTATGTTTGTGCTTGGACTTGGTAGTGCTTTCTTTTTTATGCAATGAGTAATCAAATAATTTTCATCACTTGATGTCTCTAATTCTTGTAACTTTTGTATTCATACCATTATGTATGTCTTCATAGAAAATAGTTTTATGTCCTCTTCCTCTACCTTTTCGATGTACAATTGGTATGTTATATTTCTCCATCTTTGTAGGTAGCATAATCAACATTTGAGAATTTGGTTTAAAGAGGATTTCTTTACCGCTTGGACTATAGTTGCTTACAACCGAAGGTTAAAAGTTTACGATAGTGACTTAAGGACCACATTTTGAGCTAACAACAGTCAACAAATTAGTACGGTTTAAAGAGGCTAGACTCTTTACCGCTTGGATCGTGATTGTTTGATAATTGAGGGTCAAGAGTTTGCGGTCATGACTTGAGTACCGATCTTCATCAACGGGTGATAACAAAGAGGTATAATACGTAGGTCGTATGTAGCCTCCTTTTGTAAGCCCCACAAAGCTAATTGCAACTTATAACATCAATTGAATGCAAGTTCCGAATCATAGGGGCATGTATACACGAGCACACATGAGGTGATCACCAGCCTTACACATGAGGTGAACTAAAAGGGCATGACGTTTATACGTGAAAGTAGAACACAAACAATAATAAAACATGACACTTGAATACGGTGGGAGTCTTAAGCATAATGTAATCTCTAATCGTGATGTAAATCTTTGAAGATGGCACGATGGAGCCTTGAACATGATGCAATGCGAGCCTTGAACATGATGCGATGCAAGCATAAGCTTAGAATGTAAACTTGACATAGGAATTGAACATGAGCTTCGAACCCCCTTTAACATGTGTAGTTGTGAGCTAAATCATGTGAAATGGACATGAAGCCTCTAAGTGAGCATAACATATAAATTGAATATAGACCCTGAACATAGGTACGTGAGAGTTGAGAGCGAGTCTACGACTTAAGCACATACAATCTATTTATAAGCCTTCAATATGAATACATAACAGTTGAACACATCAATTTAGTACAACCCCTTTGGTATGAATACATGCAGGGTTCTAACATGAGCACTGCTAAACCTTTGATATGAGTACGTATGAGTTGTGTATATGAATTGAAATGACATCCTTGGTAGGTGAACAAAATATGAGTCTTGTCATATGAGTCAAACATGATCTTTGACACATGAGTCCTGATTATGATATGATGCGAGACTTAAACTCGATGTGAGACCTAAACTCGATGTGAGGCCTAAACGCAATGTGAAGTCTAAACATGATATTAGGCTTGAATGCGATACAAGCATTGAACACGATATGAGGTATGCATATCATGTGGGCCTAAACACCTTATAACCCCTGAACACAACATGAGACTTGAGTATGCTATAGGTCTTAGCATTATGGGATAGGTATGGTGCTTGAAAGTGAGCGTAAATGAGTTCAACATATGAGTTGAGCATGAGTCCTCTAATATGAACATGGGTGAGCCAAATCTTCGAGTTAAACATAAGTTCTTAATGAAGCTTTATTCCTTATATTGCCTTTGTTATTTTTCCTTCAATTTCCCATTTGTATAGTTATACAATTTCCATCTTATTTGCACTTTACTTTACTAACTTATTTACTTTTCTTGGTTTTCACACGTAGTCAACCCTTCCTCCCCTAAGTGGTAGCAACTACATATACGCATTGCTACTACTTTCAAGAATCAATCGAAAGAGGCAACATGGTATTATATGTAAGTAGTCTCAGGTAATGAATAGCTCCAGTAATGTCATCCTTTATATCGAGCAAAGGAGATGTTACAAACTAGTGTAACATATAGAATATTTAAAGTATTCATGCATCGAGTGCTACATATGCATTAAGCCTTGTATGTATGTGCACTTCGAGCATCGCGAGCGCACATGCATCAAGCCTCATAAACACATACACATTGAATACCGTACATAAGGAGTATCGTATAAAGAAAATACTATAAGTAATGAACATCATTACATGAGAATAACCTCTTCATATACCACATTCATTTACAATTTTCTTCCCCTAATTATTGACATGCAGAGAAGGGGCAAGTCGATAAGTCTTGATTAACCTCATTCCCTTATGACACCATCGAGGACCCATGTTGTGTTATAATATGCTAGCCTTGAAAAGTTATTATATTGCTTATGGTAGGCATTTACTTAAGCCCTGTTTCATATGATCTTCTTGATCACTTAGTTGTAAATTTTATATCTCCTTATAAGTACAGGTTGTACTTGAATATGTAGAATCAATAGCAATGAAATTCATTGACTGGCTTTCATGCTCTTTTATCTCCTTGATACTTTCGTCAACTTTTGTGAATGTATCTTATCATTATGCATTTGAGGGCAATAGCTCTTTACTTAGCCGGTAGTATATTAAACACCAATGTAGTAGAGCAGCTTTGATCTTCTTAATGATTTGTAATGTCTTGACAAATAGTGAGAAGTACATCTTAAGGACTTTACGTGCTTAAGAGCAATGCCTCATCTAAGCAGCATCATTGTCTAGTATAAAGTAGTAAAATTGCTTCATTATCTCTTTTCTTCTTAAAAATGACACCATGTGGTAGAGAGCAAAGGCTTGACCTAGTCATACTATAAGCAACCATGACCTTCAAATTTTGGATTGACATAACTTCGAGACTACTCAGACCCTTTGATCTAAGAGGCTTCTTGTACAATAGATATAATTATAAGATTACTTAGACTCGATGATCTAAGGGGGTTTCTTTTAAGATACGCATAGTTATGAGATTGCTTAAACTTAATGATCTAAGGGATCTCACATATTAAAGCAAGATTTTTGCTTATTATTGATAATATATAAAAGATCCATTTTAAGAAGTGTTCAATTGTGCATATGCAGTGATAGTAGCATTGATTAGCTAGGATCAATAATTTTTTTCTCATTACTCAAGGGGGTATTTCTTACTACTTGACTATGTAGCATGGCTTACCAGGATGTTACTTAGGTTTGAATGCCAATGTGTTAAAGTGCTCATTAATGGGATTGTTGCTATTACTTGATGGTAAAAAACATAGAGATTAGATAGCATGAAAGCTATACATGATTACCATGGCGTATGTACGCCTGGGAGCTAATGCTCTTGCCAGTTTGCAACATATGAGCTGAGCTCATCATTGTGCGCTTAGGAGACCAAGCTCTTACTAGCTAGCAACAATGTGTAGTCTATATATTATATTCATTATCACTTTCTTTTATTTGATTGAGGGGTTTAGTTTCCCCTATTCGAACATAAATCGTTTTGTGAAATTAACTTTGTGCCCTAAGGAGACTAGTCTCTTAATTTGCAGCAACAATAGTAATAAAATGAAGATACCTAAACACTTATTACATTCTTATTAGAAAATATCAGGATGGGAAAATGAGCTTTCATTGATGAGAAGCAATCATCACTGCACCTACATATAAAATCAAAATAAAAACTGGGATAAAACCAGTGAGAATACATCCTAGCTACCAATAGTTTTCATACTTCTTAACTTATAATGTGTCTTTTACCTTTATAATATCATTGGTTTACTTTTGTTTCTTCATTCCCTTATGACAACCATGCATTCTCTTTTTCTTAAATGCTTAAGTCTTAGCTTCTTCTTCTATAGGTAGTTGTACCTTGGTGGGTTATATTAAAATTGTTTCCCTTTCATTTACATGCTTGTCAAAGAATGTTGCTTCAGTGAAGTGGAACTCATTATGTGTAAATGGATTCTTTGTTGCAAGAATAAAGATGTCTTACTCATTCCAGTAACCCTTCATGCATTGATGACATGTTGAAGGTATCATGTTATGATTATGCAGCCATGTCCTTCCTATAAGGAGATGGTAAGATATAAGCGCATCGATCACATGGAACTACGTGAGGCTGTGGAGGAGTCTAATATCAAAGTTTACTTCAACACGCCCCATTATCTTCATAGAAGACTCGTAGAAGCAATTTAGTGTGATTGGTTGTCTTACTAAGTTTCGAATATTTATCTTTACAGCTTTAAAAGTTGACATTGGCATAACATTAAGTGAAGATCCATTATTGATAAATATCCTCTCGATAGAATGACAATTGAGTATGCTTTTCATATATAGAGGGCGATTATAGTTAGGATTCACTGTACAAATGTTAGCATTAGTAAATGTAATTGCACCCTCTTTCACTAAAGTGATTCTCTATGTGGGACATGCTATAATATGTTTCCTATATTGGCCTTGTGAGATCTTCATGAGTGTAGCTGCTACTTCGAGTTATGCATCCTCATCAAAGTTAAGTAAATCAAAGAAATTTATAACATTGGTAGTCTTCAACAAAGCAAGAGGAGCATTGTCATCTCCATTTCTCTTGATCTCAAGTTCTTCATGCTTTACTTCATGCACCTTAATTGGTTGTACATTCATACTTTTTGTCTTTGTGCAATTGTGAGTGATAACATTCACAACACCACATTGGGTGTTATGAGTTGGAAGTGGGTTGTTCTCGACATCATTATCCTCGATAATCAATTCTCCATTTTGAACTCGCTTAGTAAATATCTTCTTTAAAGCTTAACAATCTTTCGTAGGATGGCCTACACTCTTGTGAAATCTACAATACTTAGGGTCACTTTTCTCTTCATTTGTTAGTAAACGCTCAACCTTTGGGAGTTTGATATTCTCATCACGTACCATTGGTTAAGGAGTGTGTGCATTTTTCCCATTGAGTATGGATATGCCAAAGATGGTTTAGTACTTATAGGCTTCTCACTTCTAGATTTTTTGCTCCTCTCGGATCCTCCTCTTGAATTAAGTTCATTGATGGAGTGCGCTTATTAAATCTCACGTTTTCACTTCTTTGTCATGTTACTGAATTGTTGGTTCTTTACATGTTCTCAACCAACATAGCAAAAGAAACCAACGAGAGGTTCTCAAGATATACGGCATACTCAGTAAATATCCCTTGGATGTAAGTCTTGACTAACTTTCTTTCATCACAAACGTCTTGTATATCCGATGAACGCTCTTTGAAGCACTCAATGTAATCCATGAGATCTTCCTTAGGCTTTTGGCGGATTCTCCTCATGTCAGTAAAGGCGACTCTTTCTTCAGTAGAGAAGAACATCTCTGAGAACATCTTGCACATGTTTCCCAATGAATCGACTGACCCTAGGGGAAGGTAGACATACCAAGTGTATGCCTTCTCAGTGAGTGACTTAGAAAATTCCTTCAATTTCAAATCATCATCTAAACCATATACTTCCAGTGTCTCGATGAATTTCAAAAAATGTTTCTTGGTACTTCCTTTCTTGCCATTAAATAACATGAACTTTAGGCTTACATAGTCCTTAGGGTATGACTTCGTAGTAATGTGTTGGTGATACAGAAGCTTCAAATTTGGTACCCCAATCATAGACTTTTCTTGTATCTCCTTCAAATACATGTCTGAATCTTTTTTTGTCACAAATGAACCTCTCTAAGTGGATGCTTTTGCCCTTAGTGACATCGTAGGGGCGGGATGCCTGGGCATAAGGTTTATGGGTATATAGGTTGTGGGCATGGGATTCATTGGTGTTAATTACACAGAGTCAGCAATCGTAATACGTGGTGTAGTATGTAAAGATGATGAGCCTCTAATTTGAACTCCTTGGTTCCTTACTTTAGGTAATGAATCTTGTATAACTGTAGATTCCATAGTAGGAAGTTGTTCTCTAACCTTAGGAGCGATATGCTCGTTGACAACAGGAGGGTTGGGTGGGGTGTATTTTTGCACCACGTTAGAAGGATTTGAGGAAGTTACTCCTTATTACATAGTAGCAAAGACAGCCAAAGTAGGCGTACATTGAGTGAATATTGCCATGAGTTCACTTAGGTTTTAATTAGTTTCTTGCAGCTTGCACGTCAATTGCACATTATTAAGGATACCTTCATATGTGACATCACCTTGATTGGTGTCTCCAGTTGAAGGTGGATTTTAGTCACTAGT
The DNA here is from genome assembly GCA_024138005.1 of Lumnitzera racemosa. Taxonomy (NCBI): domain Eukaryota; kingdom Viridiplantae; phylum Streptophyta; class Magnoliopsida; order Myrtales; family Combretaceae; genus Lumnitzera; species Lumnitzera racemosa. The sequence goes on from JAMXBC010000004.1 coordinate 112,893,013, forward strand.
TATAATAGCAACATTTTGCTCTTGATTAATTCCATTAGTAGGATTAGGTTGTCTTCGTCTCAAAGGTACTATGATGTGAGTATTGAGTCCTTCCTTTCTATTAGAGTCGCCAAAAAAATGCGGGGGGTGTAAATATTGATGCAAGTGTCACGTGCATATTGTGTGCGAAGTTGCACTATACGTGATTAAGGAAATGACTTAAGTGACTTATACGGGATGATCAGAAGAGAAGTGTAGGGAGGAAGAATAGGCGATCTTAGTAAGGTTCTAATATGTATGGTGATAGGTGAAGGAGCGCGATATCATCAAATTCTAAGGTTAATGAAGAACGAGTTAGTATTTTTAAGGTGTTTAACTATTTGATTTTTGAGACAAAGTTCCGGTAGAGTAACGGCATTAATTGGGGTTTTTTCTCTTATCCAAATGAGGAAATGAATTGGGTATTTATAGAAAATAATATTTGATCACATTCGTCAGATTATGATGGTAATTCATGGTTAAGATTGAAGCCCCTTATTAATGGATTTTAACTGGACTATTTTCAAGGGTTTAGGCCTAAATAAATGCTTTATTTATTATTTTGAAATGTTGGCTCCTCAAGCCCATCATGTCAAATTTCCCTTAATTATTCTGATAATATATACGCTTGGCTCCTCAAGCCTTGTTACCTTAGCCCGGGAATTCAAATCTATTTAATATTTAATAAATGAGCTTGAAGTCCAATATTATATTTGACCCTCTATAATTAGTAAAAAAAGAAAAAGAAAAAGTAAAATAGTATTTTTTTTCTAAAGTTAAGGCTTCACTCTTAGGTTTTTTTAACTCAACACCCAATAAAAGGTTTTTTTTTTTCCTTAAAAAAGTTAAATGAATAATCACTTAAACTTTGCATTTTTTTTTTGTAATTTAAAATTAATAAAAAAACTAAAGGTTTATTAAAAAATATACTGAACTATGGTGGACTGATTTCAGCTAGCGGATATGTAAGCATCTTTTAGGTGACCTTAAAAATAACAAAAAATTTTTTTTCCTATTACCATTAATTTCTTCATATATGAATTATTTTTTTTTTCTAAACATTATAATTTATATTTTTATTTGATCACTGAACTTTGAGGAATCAAATTTTGTATTCTATAAATACAGCCACATTACTTTAGTTTTTTGTTTGGATAAGGTGTTCTGAAAAAGAAAATTTTCGTAATTTATAAGTTTAGTCACATTGGTTATTGTTGTTCAATTTTGCAATATAATGTAGTGGTGGCATTGCAATTCTTCCCTATAATATGGTGTATTGGTGGAATTTTCAATTAGATTATATTTTTAATATTTTCTACTTCTAACTTGGATGCTTGATCCAAACGAATTATTTTGGATCCTAAAGACAAATTATTGGAAAAATAAAATTTTAGCTCATAAGAGATGAAAATAAGGTAACAAATAGAAAGTAAACAAGGAAAATTCTAAAAAAAAAGAGGAAAATTCTTTAAAAAATAAGGTTTACTATCCACATGAACCCGCTTAAATTGTCAGTTCACTTAAATTGGCTTAGGATTGCACACCCAAGGATCGATCCTTATTCAAGTTTAGATTGACTTGTGAACTGACGGTTCAGGGTTAATTCGTCTTTGTGGACATGTCTATTAACAACTATTAACTTATCTATGCGCTGCCATCATAATAATGAGGGTGCTTATGTAATCTCTTAGCTCAACCATAGTATGATTGATTCTAATGCTCTAATATATCCTTTGCAAGAATTCATTATAGTCGACATCCTTTTTTATTTTCGATATCGGGATTAAATCCTATTGTATTTTGGCTATCCTAATAGTTCTAAAAGTGTATAAGATAAATCCATAAAACTCGCCATTTTCAACCTATTATAGCATGCAACAAAATGATTATTAGGAATAATTACCTATAGCATTATTACATTAACTAATATTATAGTGCACATTATTATATTGAAATAACACATTAAATTACTTTAACCACATGTTATTAAAGGTATAAGGAAAAGGTGAAAAAAAAAACTAAAATGTTATATTCTTGAGTTAGATTTAATTGCTACTGTTTATATTCTAGTTAACTCTAATTTACATTATTGGTCTACTTAACATGATTAGTTACTATGGTGGCTGCCTACAGTTTTAATGGCAGTCAAATGACCTCCTACAGGTGACTATTGACCATCCCCTCTAAATAGCGGTTTGCTACCCATTTTAAAAATATAGCTTGTGACACTTACTAAAAACTATGGGTGGTCCCCCATAGCCCTAAAGGCGTTGCACGAATCTCTTAAGATTGTGGTGACCATCTCAATTTTTAATTGTACTAAGTAGATAAAGGTATTGATTGAAGTTATTCAAGGACTTGATGGTGATGGTCAAATCTTTAATTAAGTATATGATTAGATAAGTTGAAACTTAAAGTATATAATTGTAAAAAGTGGTAAAATTAAGATATAAATTATGATATTATCCCATGTACTCATACTTGCAATTGCATTACCATACATGGATTATTAATAAAATAAGATGTATGATGTAATGAAACATAGAGAGAAAAATAAAGCATGAAAAAGGAATTATAGCTTAGTTACATTTATAATGGTGGCTAAAGAGAAATTGCATACATTTTATGGAAATTCAATTAAATTCTTAATTTAAAGTCGAAGGAAAATGCAAATAACTTTTATAAACTTTGATTAGGGTATGGGTTGATCTTCTAAAATTTTTAAGTATGATTTTTAATTTCTTAAATTTTAATAAATTTACAAACAACTATCATAACTTAAGAATAACCTTTTAAATTTTGATTTTGATATGCAAATATCTTATAACTTTATTAAAATGTATTTTAGGACTCCTTAAACTTTGGTTATAATATGATTTTTTTAATTAAAAAAATATACTTTATATTGTTAATTTATTAAAGTTTAAAGGATGAAAGATCATGGAGTTAATCTACATGTAAATTAAAATTTAAAAGAATTATTCGTGATTTTCATTTAAAGTTGCGGAACGGATGTAATAATTTGTGAGAGTTTACGATAAGAGGGTGCTTTTGAGAAAGCTTGCTGGCTAAACGAGTGAGAAGGACGGATGTTAACATAAAACGAAGTAATACATGCGTTTTTAGTGCACAAAGTAGAGAAGGCGCGTGTACCTTTAGCACAAATGAAGGGCATGCATTTGTACTACCCAAACCATGTTATGGTGAAAAGGAGTGAGGTAAAATAGATTATGTTCGCCGCGGGGGTGTGTGGGGAAGCACACATCACAATATCATAAAATAGGCAAAGCCTCTCAAACTCCCAATGACATACCGATAGTGATAGTGATATCGACAACGAGGCTCCTTCTCTCTCTCTCTCTCTCTCTCTCTCTCTCTCTCTCTCTCTCATACACACACTGTTTGGAACGATGCTGGTGGCGATGGTGCAGCAACGGCCTCCGCTACGGCTGCTGCAGCTTCACTCACAAACGTCGTCTTTCTATAGGTCCTGGTTTTATCATCCATCAGTGTCACGGATCCTTCCTCTTCCTCCTCCTCCTCCTCCTTCCCCTCCTGCTTCTTCGTTAAATTATCATCCGCTTCTTCTGCTTCGCCGACCCAGCTCATTCCCTGCTTTCAATTCCACTCATGCCGAGGTACTTCCCCATTCTAAATCCCTCATTTTAATCATTTTTACTGCATCCCCACCATTACCAACCCTACCCTCTTCCGTTTACAATAAAATAACACGCAACCTCCATATCAACATTATAATTAAATTAATATTTAGGAGGTCTCTTCTTTGAAAAATTTACAGGGGCCGTCGGACAACCAGAGCTTTGAGGAGTGGGATTCCTTGACGGCAAATTTTTCTGCGGCGGCGAACATTCCATTTCTCTTACTGCAGCTACCTCAGATCATTCTAAATGCTCGCAATCTCTTGGCAGGAGACAAGTCTGCACTTTTCGCAGTTCCATGGCTGGTATTCTTAAAATTTTGTTTTATTGGCTGTCGTCCTTGTGACCATTTTCGTTTGATGATGTTTTTGTTGTTTTTGAACAGGGAATGCTTACTGGATTACTCGGGAATCTTTCATTGTTATCCTACTTTGCAAAGAAGAGGGAAAAAGAAGCAGTGGTTGTGCAGACATTGGGGGTCATATCCACTTATGTAGTGATAGCTCAGCTTGCAATTGCTGGAGCTATGCCTTCCTTCCACTTCTTGACCACATCGTTGGTAGTAGCATCCGGTCTTATCCTCAATTTTATCAACTATTTTTTCACGCTTAATCCCAATATCTGGCGCTTTTGGGAAGATTTCATCACTATAGGCGGCCTAACAGTCCTCCCTCAAGTAATCTCCTCTCTCTCTCTCTCTCTCTCTCTCTCTCTCTCTCTCTGTTACTCCTCTAAAGGGCCTCGATCTTCGCTAGTCCTTTCTCATACAAACTTACATACAGGTTATGTGGTCTACCTTTGTCCCTTACATTCCACACAGTATTTTGCCAGGAGCAGTATCATTCATCATAGCCGTGGCAGCTGTTGCTTTCGTGAGTTATCCTGTCTTTTTCTTTTAAATGGGTATTGTACTTAATTTTGAGCAGATATTATGCTACAAGTAGATCACCGAGTTCTAATCATGAGAAATAATTCTTGCCATTGATTGACTATTGTTGGACCGTTAATGTGTACATTGAGGATCCTTCAATCTCATAGCTCTAATCTCATAATAATATCGGTAGGATATGTCCATTGATTTTCTAGCCCACATAGTGCCATGTAGGTGATTAAACACAAACCCCCGCCCCCCCCCCCCCCCCCCCCCCCCCCCGCCCCCCAAAATAAAGAAAAAAAAAAAAGAAGAAGAAAAAAGTTTGCCAATAATTTGTTGGACTGAGCTCTTATTACTTTATCATTACCTAACAGCTACTTTCCATATGAAATCCTCATGCTGCCAAATTTTGCAGGCACGTATGGGCAAACTCTCAGAACAGGGTACTAAATTTGTAGGAGCTATTTCTGGATGGACAGCTACGCTTCTTTTCATGTGGATGCCAGTCTCTCAAATGGTGATGCAATTGAAGATTCTTTTGGCATCTTTTAGACTATTTGTGATGTTACTTGACAGAGATATGTATATACTATTCAGTGGACAAATTTTCTGAATCCAAATAATATCAAAGGTTTATCAGCATCATCAATGTTGCTTGCCATGATTGGGAACGGACTCATGATTCCACGAGCCCTATTTATTCGTGATTTTATGTGGTAATGCCCTATTTCCCCAATGGCAATATTTGTTTACCCTAAATGTTACATATTAATTCTTTAAATATAGTTTGCCAATAATTCTTGGATCACGTGCCTTACCCAAAATATTGTTGGATCAAGTGTAAGTGGTACTCTTAAACAAGACACTATTATGCAACTCATGTAAAAGTTTAACATTGCAGATAGGAGAGATTTTTTGTATGATACTCTACAAGATTCTGCATGACATTTAGACAGATATTGACTGAGGTCCACATGGACATTTTGAGACTTCATTTTAACCTTTCTGCTGTAATACCATTGGAAGGTTGGAAAAAACATATAAGATAAATGATGGATAAATTGGTTTCTGCATCTGATTCTTTAGCTATTGTATATCTCACCATATAAAGATTAGAAAAGGGAACATGTGGAAATACACTCTTTCTTATTGGGTTTAATGAATTATTTACTTACCCCCACCCCACCCAAAGAAAAAGAGTTTTGGAAAGAACTCAAGATGTGTAGCCTATTCTTCACTTGTCCTTTGCTTTTGGATGAATAGAAAGTTAAAAATATTAATGGTCTTGTTGCAGGTTTATGGGTTCAACATGGGGATCTATCTTTTATGGATATGCAAACATTGTGTGCATGTACTGGTGAGTGTCTAATAATTTCTCCTTCTGCCTAGACTATGCCTGCGATTTATATTTTTTCCGTCTTAGTCTCTCTTTACTTATTCTGTTTTCAGTTTTCAATCCATCAGCAAGGAACTGTTCCTGACAGCAACAGCTGGTCTAATCTCATGGATAGGTTAGTGCCTTCTACCTTCTCCCCTCTTCTGCTGCTGCTTCATGCCTTTATCAAATTCTATTCTAATGAGATATTCCTTACCCATTTGCTAAAGCAAAATTATTTTGTTGAAATATGATTTGACATGGTTGCTTTACTGCTAAGAATATGCTTGCAGTGAGCTGTTTGCTAAGAATGTTCTATTGCAAGGGTATAATTCTTATGTGTTTAAGTGTAGAAGGCCAGAGAGGTGAGCCCTTTTCTTGGGTGAATGGGTTCTTTAAAAATTTTCAGATTTTCCCTAGTTAGTCCTCTTGTTGTTTGATCAAAAACATTTTCAAACTCACTTGAAACTTGTTTGTAGTGAAATCAGTCTTCAAGATTTGGAAGATAATTCTCTAATTGAGTGAATTTTTTCGATCATCTTTATTGTATCGATATCCAAATTATGTGTCGAAGAACATATTGTGGATCTATAATCTAAGAATTCTCGACAATATGATAGACCATTTATCAATTCTAAAGAAATTGTTATTAAGAAGTTAGTAATTAGGGTTTCAAGAATGGAATGAAGACTAACAATGGCAACTTTTACTTCAAGGATCTTTCAAATTTGAACAGGAATGCTGCTAAATGCCTTCTCTCTCCTGTTCCCACATTGTTTTTTTCCCCTATAACCAGCGAACTTTTGCATTTCTTATTTACAATTAGTCCCTCCTACTCTCGTTTATACTATTACTTCTTTGTTGTTCGATAAAATATCTCTTACAAATGATACTGTTGATTATCAACCACAGCAACTGGAGTTCTCCTTGTATTGTTAAGTGTTAACCTACTATTTCACTTTTCAGTTCCCACTAATTTATACTTGGACTGATGCATGCGTGTATTTGGAAATGCTGCTTTGAGTCTAAACAATTTCTAGAAAAATGTATGCAATCTTTGGAAATCTTTGGATTTAGTTGAAAGTACTTGATTTTATTCACAAATAAGTTTAACTAATGAGTTGTCAAAATCAGTTGTCGAATAATCGATGGATAAGACTAAAAAAAAATGCTTATAGTAAGCTTGGGTGCTGTATCAAAAGAGAGAGTACTAGTTCATGCAAAACAAAGATAAAGGACCGATCCCTGTCACAAAGAAAATAAAAATTTTCTTATGTTAATACTTGCTATGTGCGAATGAATTTGGAATGAAATTGTGATCTTAGGTTCTATTTTTTTTCCTTATTTTTGGAAGTACTTTAGAATGTGGAATCGCAATTTTTTAAAATTATGAATTTTGGTTTTAAGAGGTAATTCGATTTTGCTTTTGATAGGGCAAAATCATGATTCTATTATGCCCTTAACAATTATTATTATTTAAAATTATTTATTTAACTTTTATTCCAATAACGACATTCAATAATTAAGGGTTTTTTTTTTTTTTTTTTTACAAATACTACCTTATATACATCCCATTCCATTCTATAGACATTTCCCAACATTACAAGGGATTTATCATTTCATTTCTTTCTATTCCGATCCAAAGCACTTCCGCATACCGGATATGACATAACTTGATCTTCAATACTATTTATTACCAACTCATGTAGATCACTCTCTCTTTAGTTATTTTCCTTTCCTAAGCAGCATATTGTGACATAGAATACTTTTCTGTTTCCCGTCACTAGAATGAAAAATGGCACTTGGCTTTGAACGAAATAGCCAGTTACTTTCCATGATCCCATCCTGCCTACTTTGTGTACTACTGGAGGAGGGGGGTAATTTCTGCTTGAGGACATTTTCTCTTGTAAAAAGATGTACCTATCCCATTGAATCTTGCTAAGCTTGAACAAGCATAGGCAATAGTATGTTCATTTGTTTTCTTGTTTTTTGAATAATTCATTTTTCTTCTTTTAGTCTGCTTGACCAGAGGTGCAAGTGCTCGGTCGTCACTCATATGTCTGATGGACATCTGCTTTCAGCTAACTTTGGAGGTTCTTTTGAACAAAATTAGAAAAAGAAAATTAAGAATTTAATTGTATGGACCCATTATCTCCCACTTGGTATATTGGAAATAATGACCGGAACCATGCAAATATTGATTGATTGGGATATTTTCATCTGTTGATTCCAAATTCCTTTATTTTTTTTTTCCCCCTCGATCTCCTTCATTTGCTTTGTTTTGTCGCCACTGAACCATTTTGCTATTGATAGGAATCGCTTTGTGGAGAGACACTGCAGCATATGGCTACACCTCACCTTTGACATCTATGAAAGATTTGATATTTGGATCTTGAGCATGTGTATCTGGGATTATTATTCAAATTGTATAATATTTTCATATCTTGTGCTTGGTAAGCTATATTTGTTAGAATATCATTTTATAAATGGAGGCTCAAGACAAGCTAAATCTATGAATGAATGAGAATGAAATCATTAATACAGATAAAAAATTAAGTAGAAATTGTTGCTTATACCCAACTTATTGATTATATTAAAAGAAAAAAAAAAGAAAGAAAATTGGTTGCAATAAAACCCATTTTGGCAATAAACATCTATACACCTATCGTAGGAAAAAGAGAGAGGATACTTGACGAAACTTGAATAATTATTTACTTATCCTCGAAAAGAAAAGAAGATTTGATTGCCTTTGTTGGATGTAGTTCTGGGTTTGATGAATGAAATTCAAAGCAAAGCACAAGACAGAACAGCTTTATAGCTTGACGTTCAGGCTTCCTATGTTTCGTGATAGAATGTTGTTACGTATCATGAATGCTGATAGTTATGCACTATGTGGTGTTAGTTGGAAACAGATGAGCCAACCAATATGTTGATGAGGTGGTGATGGTGATGGCTTTGGCAACTATTGTGAGGGAGGAGGTGGTTGTGTTTATGGTGGCTGTGGTAATATCTTCTCATTATATTTAGAGAGGAGGTAGTGGCCACGATGGTGGGCCTTTGTTGGCAACAATAGAGTGGATACTTGTGTGATATGATTTAGGATTCCAATTACAGACAAGATTGAATTTTTAGTAAGAATTATAGTAAAGACATAAACTTCAAGAAGAATTAGGGTTTAGGAGAAACGATTTGGAAATATTCATAGCTTGATATGTCTTGTTTGAGAGTTAATTCCAACTCCTTATCTAAGCAAGCCATCTTCATGTCGAAGAAGTAGGATTGTGTCCGACGAGCTTGTTTTGCAAGCCATTCGGCACCAACATTCTTCTCCCTTCTTATGTAGCTGACCTAACCTTTAATTTCGTTAATAAAAGCTTTTGTTTATGAGATATCATTCTATAGGTCTCATATGATAATAGTTGTAGATAACCATTGAGACACCACTGAAGAGTCTACTTTGATTAGAAATGTGGAATAATTATATTGCTTGTACAGTTTAAGACCCTGCACAAGTATTGGTAGATCAATGGAGTCAATGGAATTGTTTATGGAGTAGGGTTTAGAGTGTTGAGTTTTTAGTTTTGGGTTCGAGGTTCGGAATTTCGAGGTTTTGGGGTTTAGCTTTTTATCTTTACTTTTATTTTAGTAGCAAACCTCGTATACGAAGGAAGAGGAAGGGGAGGAAAGGAGGAAGAGGAGGAGGAGGAAAGGAAGTAGGGGTGAGGGGAAAGGGATGAGGGCATAGACCTAACTAGTCAAGATTATAAAGCATCTGTACTTACAAAAAACATAAATAAGGGAGCATTAGGCCACTTACAAAAAGAACCCATAAAAAAAAAAAAAGAGGAGAAGAGAAGGGGAGTATTACACGCTAAACATTACCTAGTCCAAAACCATAAAGATAAATAGAATGAAGAATAAAATACAAACAAGAACCAAAGTGCTGTAATCTTAAAACTTTTTTTTAGCCTAGTGTTGTCTGCATTAGTATTTTCTCAAATTCTTTGTCAAGTTGTAATGGCTTCATCCAAAAGTAATTCGATTGATTTTTCTTAGCCTTCTTTGCCAATCAATTAGCTGCTATATTTTTCTTTCTCTAAATGTGTTCGACCTGGCTTTTGATTTGATTTAGTGAAGTCTTTGCTTATGAGATGTTATTCCAAATATCTAACTTGGTGATATTCGTTTTGAACACCGCCTTAGAATTTGCCTTAACCAAAACTTATAAAATTGAATAGTTTGCAATATTCAAGACCCTTAATTAAGGGTGTTAGTTTAATAGAATGAATTCATGCATGGTTAGAGGAAAATTTAAACCATTAGATTACATCATCATTATAATCCTTAAGAATACCATTGCGACCACCATCTTTGCCTTATTCCAAATCGATACATTGCGTTAAGGACAAATAAGGTTCGCCGTATCTAAGCGATGGGTTTAAGCTTACAAAAAGCTCGAAATAAGGGTAGAATGTGCGAAAATAAGCAAAACCTATGAATGAATCTTAATGCACTAAGGAACTTCGTAGACTTATGAATTAGCTCGATGTAACGTATAAGTTAGTTTAATGAGGTCATTTACTATCTAGCCTTACTTAAGGGTTAGGATAAAAGCAAGTAAGAAAGAAAGAAATGCTCACGAAGAGAAAACTTAGTATATTCGATAATGTTAAGATGATTGTGGTTATAGAATATAAGGGTATTTAAACTCGAAAATCTAGGGCAACTTACTAAAAATAGGAAAAAGATAAAAAGAATATTATCCTAAATAAACATCATACAAGGAATGTAAAAAAGGTACAAAAGAGATATCAAATAATAGAAGATTTGTGCAATAGTCTCCATCATGTGAGAAGTTTGGATATACGACTGGCAGATATTAGCAAGCTTTTGGTAGAAACAGATAATGTAGTATGGGCAGTTAGTAGGTGCTGTGTTGAGCTGACTTGCGAGCTATCTTAGGATGGGCTCAGCTTAAATGTTGTCCAGACAGCTTGGAATAAGGTCGGCCAAGCTGATAGGTGAGTAAGTCGTACTATTTACTAAGCATTCCTTAGGTTGGCATTTAGGGATCAATGATGGGTACGGGAGAGTTCGGATCAGTAGTAGTAATAGATTAGCAGTCAGAAGTAGTTTAACTTCCTTTTGTGTAGGTTGGGAAGAAAAGATACGCCTAATTAAACTCTTGAAGCTTTGGGCATGGGTTCGAGTCAGGTATCCTATAGTCCGATTCCTATCATTCCTTCTTAGTTAATTTAGATTTGGGATTAAATCCGATTGGTTTTCCTATTGTGCCTCTTCAGGTGGTATGGGATGAGATCAGCAATATTGAATACATTAGAGACTCTAAAGTCTTCAAGTCATTCTATTCGATAGGCATTATTATTAATCTTTTGGAGTATCTCGAATGGTCATTTAATTTAGGGGGGTAACTTCTTATCTTGTCTACTCGAGAATCTCTCTTTACTCTAGTGTATCCATACCAGGTCAATAGGCTGAAATTGTTTCACCTTCCTTCCTTTTTCCTTTACCTCCATCTTTTTGGCAGTTCGGCTAATTTATTGGGCAACTTTTCGGTAGATCTGTTGGAAGGATTGAGCTTTGGCTCTTGCTTTTAGGTTTTCTTGGTTTGATGATGACATTAGGGCATGATTAAGTGAGGGCTCCAGATTGAAGCCATAGACAACCTCTGATCGTATATGTTTAGTGGTGTTATGTACTGTCCTATTGTAAATAAATTTTACCATGGGTAGATAGACATCTTAGTTGGTTAAGTTCTTTCCTACTATAGCTCGGAGTAGCAAACCTAAAGTGCAGTTAACAATCTTCATTTGACTATTAGTCTGGAGGTGATAGAAAGTGTTGAAAAGCATTTTGGTTTCCATCTAACGTTAGAGAGTTCTCCAAAAATGACTTAAGAACTTTAGGTCGCGATCTAACACCACACTCTTTGACACTCTATGTAAGCGGGTGATCTCTTGTGAAAAGAGAAAAGTAATAGCTGAAGTATCGTTAGTTTTAGTATAGGGTACAAAGTTTGCCATCTTATTAAACCTATTTACGATGACTATTAATGAGTCTTTGCCTTGGGCAGTTCAGGATAAACTGAAGACAAAGTTCATGCTTAAATCAACTCGTGGTTTGGTTAGGATAGGTAAAGGCATAACCTTCCCTTGCTTAGCTCTACTTTTTGCTCTTTTGTAGATTGTGCAACTTTCAACCATACAGTGTACATAGCACTTCATCTTAGGCTGGAATAATCTTGCATTCAATATTTGGTAGGTCCTTCTTTCTCAAAAATATCTAGAAAGTCTACTAGAGTGAGTTTTTCTTACTAGCAATTCTCTTAGAGAATAGGTTGGTACGCATAACTTGTCACTTCGGAATAAATATCTTCCCTCTACATAGTACCCATCTATTGTCCTTCTTTCTTACTAGCAATTCTCTTAGAGAATAGGTTGGTATGCATAACTTGTCACTTCGGAATAAATATCTTCCCTCTACATGGTACCCATCTATTGTCCTTCTTTCTTCATAGTGTCTATATATGGGACTAAAATGAAGATCTTAAGGAAATTGTTCTTTGTTGCTTGCAAATCCTAACAACCTTGTTTGTAACTTGGTAAGAAGAATATGTCTTCATGATAAGGCATTGACAATGGATCTTGAAGACAAGGTTGAAAAACAGTCAAGGGAACCGAAATGACCAAGAAAATGAAATATTCGATTTTCTCCAAATATGAAAATTTACAGGATTTAGATGATATGGGATGAAAATTTGAGGATTTAGATGTTATGGGATGCCAAATCAATGCAAAACGATTGTTTAGAGCTTCAAATCGGGTTGCCAAAGCTTAGGATAGGTCGGCAACCGCCTAAGAGGAAGTAACGGAGCACAAGGGAAATGTAAAGAGAAGGGAGAGTTTCTCCGTCAATTTTTTTTTTTTTTTTTGGGTGCCAAATGGTTTGGTTTGGTCTGGTCTAGTTTAGGGTTTAGGATTTGGGGCTTGAGGTTTAGGGTTTAGGGCTTGGGGTTTATTAGGGTTTAGGGTTAGGGTTTGGGTTTTTTTTTTTTTTAGGGAATTTGTCTTAATACATATATTTAAAACATTGAATTTCCTGCAAAGATCGAGACTTTTCATTAGTGTCTTTAATTCAATAATTTCAATAGGTTTGTTGTTCGTTTTAAATCTAAAACCCCATATAAAGTTACCTTTAGAATCTCTGAAAATACCGCCTCTACCCCATTTACCATTGGAGAAACTCCTATCAACATTTAGTTTAACAGTATCAAGAGGTTTGTGTGTGGGGGGAGGTTACAACTTGCTTTTTTTTTTTTTTTTCTAGAAATGGAGATGTTCTTGAAAAGCATCTCGTCATCCTTGAGTTGTCGCATGGAAAGAGGGTAAGCCTTATTGAACATAAATAGATCATTAATAATAACATTGACAAGCACATGTGCATTTTTACTTTGATTTCTATGTTTACTATTTATGCTAAAGGGTAATGGAAGGAACAAAAATCCTAATATGATTTGAAATATTACCACTCTTACTCTTTCAGAATTTTAACATCACATCAATTTGTGAAATAATAGGAAGAGGTAAAATGCCAAAATACCTAGCAAGACCATTCCAAACATCCGTTGCATAACTACAACTTAAAAGGACATGAATAGCAGACTTACATTCTTTAAAACAATTCATACATTGGGAAGCCATGGATCTTCCCCATGTACATTGTTTATCATCCAAAGGAATAAATAATCTAACTACCCTCTACATGAAAAAGGAGATTTTGATAGGCAGAAACTTGTTCCAAAAGAGAGAACAATTATATGACTCATTAGACATCTTCCTTTCAAGATTCCAAGCATTAGATACTGAAAACATACCATCAGGGGAACCTTTCAAAATGACAATATCCTTTACACCACTATTAAGAGATAAGGTCAGCATCTCTTCTATATACTTAAAAGGGTGAATTCTTTGAAGTAAATCCATATTCTAGCTATTATTAACCCAAAGATCCTTCATTAAAATTCGAGGGAAAGAAATTGGAACCAATTGAAAGAGGTGACCATGAGAATGCCATTGATAAAACCAGAAGCTTACATCACCTCTCCCTAACCTCAAGTGAATGTATTTTTCAAACATATCCCTAGATTTAATAATTCTTTTCCATAAAGGAGAAGAATCCTTAGAAGCTACAATTTCATTAGGATGCTTTCCTTTTAAATATTTTGAACTGATGAAATTAGAGAAAATTGTCTTTTCATTCCTAAATTTCCACCAAATTTTAAACTCACGAGCTTTTAAGAAATCATTCATAAATCTAATCCCAATCCTACCTTCATTCGAGGGGAAACATAATTTTCTCCATGAAGCCTAATGAGTCGCTTTAGACTCAGATGAATCCCTCCAAAGAAAATTAGCGAACATGCTTTCCAGTTTTTTAATGGCCCAATTAGGGGGTTTAAAAGCTTGGAAGAGATATAAGGGAAGTGATATTAACACACTTTTTATGAAGCAAATCCTACCTCCAGTAGATAGCCATAGAGAGGACCAATGATTAATCTTATGGGAAACTTTTTCAAAAATAGTATTAAAAACTTGACGTTTCTTAGGGCTAATCAAAAGAGGACGACCCAAGTAAACAAGAAGAGGTGAGTGAATATTCATTCTAGAGATGGTTTTAAGCTTTCTTTTGATACCAGGTTTTATTTTGTCGGGAATAAGAATAGAGCTCTTATGATTATTGATCTTTTGACTCGAGACCCTCTCATACTGCTGTAGAAAACCTAACACCTTTGCAACAGAAGGAGAAGCACCATTAAGAAAAAGGATACAATCATCAGCAAAACTAAGATGAGAAATCCATAAAGGAGAGGATGTCCTATATCTGATAGAACCATATCTATTAAACAAAAAATCCAATCCCCTAGATAAGTATTCTGCTGCAATGACAAAGAGGGAAGGGGAGAGGGGGTCTCCTTGCCTTAAACCACTAGAAGACGGGAAAAAACCAGAACATTGACCATTAACAAGAACTGAGAACCGACTGTTACACATAATTCTCTTAATCATATAAGTGAATTTTCAATAGAAACCAATACTATCAAGCATAGAAAAAAGAAAAACCCAATCAATCTTATCATATGCTTTTTCCATGTCAAGTTTCATGATGATATTACCACCCCTAACTTTGCGATTCAAATCATACAATAGCTCTTGAGCCAAAAGAATGTTATCAAGGATATTCCTGCCTTTAACAAAGCTAGATTGATTAGGGGAAATGATTTTAGGGAGAATAATACTTAACCTATTACTGAGAAGTTTTGAAAAGATTTTTGAAGATGTATTACATAAGCTAATAGGCCGAAAATCCTTCCAATGGGTAGGATTAGAAGATTTAGGAATTAAAACAATGGTAGCTGCAGTATAAAACCTAGGAAGAGGTAAACCATCATAAGACTTTAGTATAGTTTCATAGAAATCCTTACCAATAATCTTCCAGCAGAATTTGTAGAATAGTCTACCAAAGCCATCCGGCCCAGGCTCAAAATCAATCTCAAGATCATTGATGCTATTAGAAACTTCTTCAAAGGATAGGACAACAGTTAATATGTTATTATCCTCTTCAGTAATTGTTTTCGACACCCAACTAGGATACTGAAATGAATCAACTTCAAAATCTTTAGTTAACAAGTCCTGAAAAAAATTGACAGCAGATGGACCAAGATCATCCCCCTCGATCTAAGAGCCATTGTCTTTTATTTTAGAGATTGTGTTTTTAACTCTTCTTTCTTTAACTACAGCATGAAAATACTTTGTGTTCTTATCACCATCATTTAACCACCTCACCTTTGATCTTTGTTTCGAAAACATATCCTCCCGTTCGATCAATTCCATTAATTTCTTTTAGCTTTTTGCTAATTTATGTTAGAACCATCCTGACCGTTTAGCATATAAGTCTTTTCAAGATGGTTTACAAGATCTTTTGCCTCTTTTACTTTTTTATGTATGTTTCCAAATACCTCATTTACTTTTTTAGGGTTTAGGGTTTGGGGTGTTTTTTTTTTTTAATTGGCAATACCTGCGGATTGGGGGGTTGCTAGCCCCAATTTTATTAATAATAGAAATAATTTTACAAGGAAGAGGGGGGCGTATTCCTGACCTCTTGATTACAATACTTGAACCTGCATGTATAAATAAATAAGGATGTACTACATCCCTTACAATTCAAAATCAGCGGGAAATAAACAAGGGAGTACTACTCCCCTTACATAGGAAATGGAAAAATAAAAAACAATATATTAATTGTTTCTTGATAGAGACACACCATCACTATTACGTTTCAAGATGCTTTTCAACTCAGAAGACAAGATTAAAAAATCAAGTAAAGTGAAATCCTCTTGAGTCTCCCGAGCTTCCTTAGCTAACCAGTCCGCAGCAATATTCTTTTCTCTCAATATATGGTGAACCTGTGCTTTGGTATCTTTTATCATCTTTCTTGCCCATGAGATATCATTCCAAACATTGCAATGCGTCACTTCTGAAGACAACCATCTTGACATAATAAGAGAATCTGTCTCAATACATATATTTGAAACATTGAGTTTCCTGCATAGCTCGAGACCTTTCATTAGTGCCTTTAACTCAATAATTTCAATAGGTTTGGAATTCATTTTGAATCCAAAACCCCATAAGAAATTACCTTTAAAATCTCTTAAAATACCGTACCTTCCCCCTTTACCATTGGAAAAACTCCCATCAACATTCAGTTTAACAGTATTGGGGGGGGTGGGGGGGGGGGGGGGGGGGGGGTGATGGTGGGTGGGTGGGGGGCAGCAACCCATGAAACTAACTTACAAGTTGCTTTGTTTCTAGAAATGGAGATGCTCTTGAAAAACACCTCATCATCCTTGATTTGTCGCATAGAGAGAGGGCAAGCCTTACCGAACATAAATAGATCATTAATAATATCATTGATAAGCACATATGCATTTTTACTTCTATTTCTATGTTTACGATTATTCCTTTCACCCCAGATATGACACAGGGTAATGGAGGGAACAAAAATCTTGATATGATTTGAAATATTACCATTGTTGCTCTTCCGGAATTTTAACATCACATCAATTTGTGAGATCTTAGGAATAGGTTGCCAAAATACCTAGCAAGACCATTCCAAACGTCCCTTGCATAATTATAACTTAAAAGGACATGACTAGCAGACTCACATTCTTTAAAACAATTCATACATTGGGAAGCCATTGATCTTCCATATGTACTTTGTTTATCATTAGTAGGAATAAATAATTTGATTGCCCTCCACATGAAAAAGGAGATTTTAATAGGCAAAAACTTGTTCCAAAAGAGAGAACAATTAAATGATTCATTAGACATCTTCCTAACTGGATTCTAACCATTAGACACTGAGAATATACCATTAGGGGAACCTTTCCAAATGACAGTATCCTTTACTTCACTATTAAGAAATAAGGTCATCATCTCTTCTATATACTCAAGAGGGAGAATTCTTTGTAATAAATCTATGTTCCAGTTATTATTAACCCAAAGCTCCTTCACTAAAATCCTAGGGAAAGAAATTAGAACCAATTGAAAGAGATGACCATGAGAATGCCATTGATCAAACTAGAAACTTACATCACCTCGCCCTAAACCAAAATGAATATATTTTTCACACATGTCCTTAGATCTAATAATTCTTTTCCATAGAGGAGAAGAATCCTTAGAAGCTACAATTTCATTAGGATGCTTTCCTTTCAAGTATTTTAAGCTAATGAAGTCAGAGAAAATTGTCTTTTCATTCCTAAATTTCTACCAAATTTTAAACTCCATAGCTTTTGAGAAATTATTCATAGATCTAATCCCAATTCCACCTTCATTTGAGGGGAAACATAATTTCCCCCATGAAGCCCAATGAGTCGCTTTAGATTCAGATGAATCCTTCCAAAGAAAACTAGCGAATATGCTTTCCGGTTTTTTAATGGCCCATTTAGGGGGTTTAAAAGCTTGGAAGAGATATAAGGGAAGTGATGTTAACACACTTTTTATGAGGCAAATCCTACCTCCAGCAGATAGCCATAGAGAGGACCAATGATTAATCTTATGGGAAACTTTTTCAAAAATAGTATTAAAAACTTGACGTTTCTTAGGGCCAATCAAAAGAGGACGACCCAAGTAAACAAGAGGAGGTGAGTGAATATTCATTCTAGAGATGGTTTTAAGCTTTCTTTTGACACTAGGTTTTATTTTGTAGGGATAAGAATGGAGCTCTTATGGTTATTGATCTTTTAACCCGAGACCCTTTCATACTGCTGTAGAAAGCCTAATACCTTTGCAACAGAAGGAGAAGCACCATTAAGAAAAAGAATACAGTCATTAGCAAAACTAAGATGAGAAATACACAGAGGAGAGAATGTCCTATATCTGTTAGAACCAAATCTATTAAACAAAAAATCTAATCACCTAGATAAATATTTTGCTGCAATGACAAAGAGTAAAGGGGAAAGAGGGTCTCCTTGCCTAAGACCCCTAGAAGACTGGAAAAAACCAAAACATTGACCATTAACAAGGACTCAAAACCAACTGTTACACAAGATTCTCTTAACCATATAAGTGAATTTCCAATGGAAACCAATACTATTAAGCATAGAGAAAAGGAAAACCTAATCAATCCTATCATATGCTTTTTCTATGTCTAGTTTCATGATGATATTACTACCCCTAACTTTGCGATTTAAATCATATAAAAGCTCTTGAGCCAGTAGAATGTTATCAAGGATATTCCTACCTTTAACAAAGCCAGATTGATTAGGGGAAATGATTTTAGGGATAATAACACTTAACTTATTATTGAGAAGTTTTGAAAAGATTTTTGAAGATGTATTACATAAGCTAATAGGCCGGAAATCCTTCCAATGGGTAGGATTAGAAGATTTAGGAATTAAAACAATGGTAGCTGCAGTATAAAACCTAGGAAGAGGTAAACTGTCATAAAACTCTAGTATAGCTTCATAGAAATCCTTACCAATAATCTTCTAGCAGAATTTGTAGAATAGTCCACCAAAGCCATCTGGCCCAGGCTCAGAATCAATCTCAAGATCATTGATGACATTAGAAACTTCTTCAAAGGATGGGATAGCAGTTAACATGTTATTATCCTCTTCACTAATCATTTTCGACACCCAATTAGGACACTGAAATGAATCAACTTCAAAATCTTTAGTTAACAAGTCCTTAAAAAAATTGACAGCAAATGGACTAAGATCATCCCCCTCGATCCAAGAGCCATTGTTATCTTTTATTTTAGAGATTGTGTTTTTAACTCTCATCTCTTTAACTATAGCATGAAAATACTTTGTGTTCTTATTACCATCATTTAACTACCTAAACTTTGATCTTTGTTTCTAAAACATGTCCTCATGTTCGATCAATTCCATTAATTCTCTTTTAGATTTTTGCAAATTTATGTAAGAGCCATCCTGACCGTCTAGCATGTAAGACTTCTCAAGATCATTTATAAGATCTTCAGCCTCTTTAACTTTTTTATGTATGTTTCCAAATACATCTTTATTCTACTTCATAAGAGAATTTTTAAGTCTTTGCAGCTTTAGTTGAAATTTAATAAGACCTTTAAAATTGCAATCAGCATTCCAAGAAGATTCGATGAGTTCTATAAAGGAATGATGCTTGGTCTACATATTTTGAAATCTAAATTTAGATCCCTTTTTTTTTGGATTTATTCAAAAACTCCACAAGAAGAGGAGCGTGATCAGAACATGTGTTGTTAAGATGGGAGATGTTGAAGAAATCAAATTTGGAAGTCCATTCAGCATTAATCAGTGCCCTATCTAACCGAACATGAATTTTATTCCTCGACCAAGTAAATGGATTACCAGAATATCCAACATTAGATAAATGACAATTAGCAATAAACCCATTAAAATCTTGCATCGAACCAGCATCATTTTTCGCACAGCCTTTCCTTTCATGAGGGGAAAGGACAGCATTGAAATCACTTAAAACCATCCAAGGACCATCAATCTGATCAGCAAGGGACTTTAATCCTCCCGACAGATCCTTATGACCTATCTTTGAACATTTTGCATACACTACAGAAATGTGGTAGGGAGAAGAACAGGAATTTGAACAACACGACAAATGAAGGAACTGCTCAACATCAATCAAACAATTACAAATCAAACTGTCATGCTAAAAAATCCAAATCTTCAAGTTTGAATTAGATATGAAGTTTTTAAAGTTTAAGGATTTTGCCACCTTTTCTATGTTTCAACTCGAAGTCATAGGCTCACTAATCATTATCATTTGCAATTTATGAATAATAGAGAGTTTATGAAGACGTTTGAAAGATTTACCATTAACTAAACCTCTAATATTCCAGAACATGCACTTCATGATGAACTGTCAGGAGGGGCAAGAATCGATTCACTTGCCTTGTGGTGATTAGGAGAGGGAGGAAATGAATGTGTACCTTTATCCTTAGCAAGGGAAGGATTTGGAATGCTTACAAAAAGATCATCCTTTGATTTTCCTTTCATGACTTTTGGAGTAGGATCATAGTCAGAATCATATTCGGCTTCTGAAGTTTCATTCGATTCATTTAAATCAACTTCCTTGATTTGTCCCTTGAATGATCCATTGCTTAGAATGTCATTTGAGACACCATTTATGGAACAAAAATAATCATTTGGGAGAGAGGAATTACCTTTGTTTTGCAACTCCTTGAAGTTAACTTCAGGTCCTAAAGGACTGTTTAATGATGCAATAGAGAGATCATTAGTGTTTTATTCCTTATTAATTTGTGTAGTAGAATTAGGATGCTCCACAGAAGCACCTACAGCGACATGAACAACTGTATCAGTTGCACTATCATTTACCGGACAACAATCATTCTCATGAGTAGTATCAGTTTTGGAGCCTTATCCCAACTTATCAGCTGCATTATCAATAGCAGAACAATTTTTGAGAGAAGTATCTGTTTTCGAGCATTGTCCCACATCAATAGTAGATTTACCTTTCCTATGAACCTCAGTAATGACTTTAGGGACATAAATTTGTTTAGGCTTATTCAATTTTTCCGTCTTAGGTTGAGTGTTTACATCCTTCACTAATCCTATTTTCAGAAGTTCCTTATTTTTTCCTTTATGAAAAGCTCAATTAACAGTACATTTATCAATGGAATGACCCATTTTGAAGCAACTAGAGCAGTAAGATGGAAGATTTTCAAAAACAACATGTTGATAGAATCCATCCCTTTCAGTACCAATCCAAATCCATTCCTTACATTTTTTAGATACATCAACTTCAACTAGAATCCGGGCAACTGATGGCCTAGATAAATTTGCAGTAGGTTCATCAAGTTTTAATGGTATCCCAAAAGCCGAAGCTAAAGCAACCAACATTGATTTTTCACAAAAATGAATAGGGAGATTAGGGAAAGCAACCCATATCGGAGCAATGGAACTTTCCTTGTTAAAGTGAGCATAAGGAGACCATTTAACCACTCTCATCAAGGATGAATTAATCATCCACATTCTCTTTTCCTAAATCTTAGTGTAGTCCTCTTGAAGAGTTAGATGGATAAGAATTTGTCTTTGATTGATGAGACCAACCTCCACATGACCTTTAAGACCTTTAGCAACAAAAAATTCTCCAATTTCCTGCATAGAAGGTCTAGAATATGAGAAAGAACCAATCAAAGCAAATCTAAGAGGAAGACAAAGATTGTCAATTTCCTCTTCATTAAGAATGATAGTCGATTCTCCTTTGAAAGTTGTGGCTTTTTTGATTCCTAGAATAGCTCCTTGTTGAGGAACACTAGACCCAACCACTTGAGCAAAGGATTTCTTGAAGCTACGAGGAGAAACAGCAGATCCTCCATCCAGCTTCAACATATCTACAATTTCTTTATCATTAGAATTGGACATGATGGGAAGAAAGATCAGACATAAACAACAATCCTATCTCAACACAATTTAATACAATAATATTTAATAACAACATGTGATATAAGAAGGAAATCAATCTAAATAATCTCAAACAATCTAATACAGCCGAGACAGGATGCAATAGTAATAGAATTGTTGAACAGCATGCAATTTTGCATTGACAGATCTTTGATGTAGCAGTAGGGACGACAGACTCCCAGATCTGCAAACAAACAGTAGAAGCCAAGGAGGGGCGAAATAATGATTACACAGAAAACACCTAAATAAATTCAAGATAAGCAATAAATACTAAGATCTGACTAAGAGAAGAAAGAGCAAAGTTAATAAGCAGAAGAAACAGTGGAAGATGAAGCGTCCTAGATCTGCGACGTAAATCAGATGAAGATTCCAATAGAAATAATTATCAGCCATTACAAGTCTATGGAATAGTGATCGCAACTAGACTTTAGGGTTTAGGGTTTAAGGTTTAGGATTTAGGGGTTAGGGCTTAGGGTTTAGGATTTAGGGGTTAGGGCTTAAGGCTTAGGGTTTGGGGTTTGGGGTTTAGGGTTTAGGGTTTAGGGTTTTTTTTTTTTTAATTAGCAATATTTGGGCCTTGGGGGGAGGGGGGGGTGTTGCCAGCCCCAATTTTATTAATAATAAAATAATTTTTACAAGGAAGAGGGGGGCATATACTTGACTTCTTGATTACAATACCTGAGCCTGCATGTAAAAATAAATACGGATGTACTACATCTCTTACAATTCAAAATTAGCAGGAAATAAACAAGGGAGTACTACTCCCCTTACATAGGAATTGAAAAATCAAAACTAATATATTAATTGTTTCTTGATGGAGACGTGTCACGGGCGGATTCCGTCGCTCGACCCCGTGCGGCACTTAGCGCTCCTGACCTCACTAAGGAAGGCTAAGTCAGCCTGTAATACACTCACAAGATTAGAGAGAGAAAGTAGAGAGAGAAACTCTGCTAGTATACTGTATTCACTCAAATAACTTGTATGTTACATCTGAGGGGAATACCCCTATATATACAGAAAGCCTTTACAATCTAATGGTCCAGATCGATTCGATCTAATGGTTACAATTGATTCCCAACTACTACATTTACCTACCTTCACCAACTACTATACAATCTTCTGGACTTCTCTAGAACCTTCTAGAATTTTTCATCATCTAGAAGCTTTTGGTGGGCTTGGGCTTTTGTCTTTGGGCTTTAGGAACCTCCTAAGAATGGCCCACTTCGAGAGGTCCGTAACATTCTCCCCCATTCAATCCGGTGACGCCCTCGTCGCTCCTTCCTCGTGGAATTGTCGAATCTTGTCTTTAAATTGCCACAGTGCTTCGGCTGGTTCCCAACTGGCCTCACTCTCTGGTCTTCCCTTCCACATTACCATATACTCATGTCTGGGAGTTTGTCCTTGTCTCTTCACATGTCTATCAGCTATGATCCCTTCGACTTCCTTATCAAATGAATCCCGTACTCCTATTGGGGCCCTTTGTGATATAGTTCTTATAGGGTCTTCCTCATCTTTGTAGAATGGTTTTAGCATGCTCACATGGAAAACCGGGTGGAATTTCAGTTTAGGAGGAAGTTCCAATTTATAAGATACTTGCCCTACTCGTTTCACAATTGGGAATGGACCCTCGTATCGCCTCATTAGACCTTTATGTAGTTGGCCCTTCGTACGTTGTATCAAATGTAACTTAACAAGCACTTGGTCACCTACCTGGTATTCCATCGGCCTCCGCTTCTTGTCTGCAATCTTCTTCATTCTCTTGATAGCTCGGCTTAAGTAGGTCCAGGCTAAGTCATGATTTTCCTGCCATTCCCTTGCGAATTTATATGCGGGAGGGCTGGACCCTGTATATCCTATTGCCACTGTATGAGGAGTTAAGGGTTGCCTTCCCAGGACAATCTCGAAAGGACTCTGTCCGATGGACTCATTCTTCTGTAGATTAAACGAAAATTGTGCCACGTCTAACAACTTGGTCCAATTATGTTGGTTAGCCCCTACAAAATGCCTTAAGTATAACTCCACTAAGGCATTCACTCGCTCCGTCTGACCATCCGTCTGGGGATGCAGACTAGTTGAAAAGTTCAACTCAGATCCCAGAAGTTTGAACAGCTCTGTCCAAAATCTCCCTGTAAATCGCCCATCTCGATCACTCACAATGTTTCTGGGTAGGCCCCAATACTTTACTATATGTTTCAAGAACAACCGGGCCGCTTCATCTGCTGGGCACTCCTTTGTTGCTGGAACAAAAGTCGCGTATTTTGAGAACCTGTCTACCACCACCATAATTGTACTGTACCCTTCCGATCGGGGTAAACTCACAATGAAGTCCATGGAAACACTTTCCCAGGGCCGTTCAGGAATGGGAAGAGGCTCTAGTAGTCCTGGAGTTGCCTTGTGTTCAACTTTGTCTTGTTGGCACACGAGACAAGTTCGGACATAGCTTTCAATATCTTCCCTCATGTGTGGCCAAAAATACCTTTCTTCCACTAATGCTTGGGTACGGTGCATTCCTGGATGACCTGCCCATTTAGAATCATGACACTCCTTAAGTATCTCCCTTCTCAGATTCAAGGAATGGGGCACATAAATTCGTTGCCCTTTTGTATATATTAGTCCATTCTCTTGCCAAAATCTCCTTGTCTTCCCTTCTTGACATTGAATCCATAGAGCTTTAGCTTGCTTATCACTCTCCATCCCCTCTTGAATTCTATCAATGAGGTTGCTTTCAGGTTTGCTGATGGCTGCCAACTCGACCCTCCGACTCAAAGCATCCGCCACCACATTAGTCTTACCTGACTTATGTTCAAGGTCGAAATCAAATTCTGCCAGAAAAACCTGCCATCGGGCTTGCTTGGGCGAGAGCTTTTTTTGAGTCTGAAAATAGCTGGTGGCCATATTATCAGTCTTGACCACAAACTTTCTCCCTAATAAGTAGTGCCTCCATACCCGAAGACAGTGTACTATCGCCGTCATCTCCTTTTCATGCACTGGATATCGTTTCTCTGTATCATTCAACTTTCGGCTCTCAAATGCTACGGGGTGTCCTTCCTGCATTAAAACCCCTCCAATAGCAAAATCACTAGCATCAGTACATACCTCAAAGGGTTTGCTAAAGTTGGGAAGGAGAAGGACCGGCTCCTTCGTGATTGCCATTTTCAAGGTCTCTAGGGCCCGCCTTCTTTCTGTACTCCAAACCCAAGGGGTATCCTTTTTTAGTAAGTCCGTCAAAGGACTAGCTATCTTCGAATAGCCCTTAATGAATCTTCTGTAGTAATTTACTAAGCCAAGGAAGGATCTCAGCTCAGTAGGCTTGGTGGGTTCCTTCCAGTCCCAGATGGCCCGTACCTTTCCTTCATCCATTCTAATCTTTCCTCTCCCCACTATGTGACCAAGGAATGTCACCTCTTCTTGCGCAAAGGCACATTTCTCTATTTTTACATACAGATCATTCCTCCTCAAAGCTAAGAATACTGAACGAAGGTGATCTATATGTTCCTCCAACGTCTTACTATAAATCATGATATCATCCAAGTATACTACTACAAATTGATCAAGAAAAGGCGCTAGAACACGATTCATAAGTGTGCAAAAAGTAGCCGGGGCATTAGTAAGGCCAAACGGCATGACTAGGAATTCAAAAGCACCATACCTTGTAACACAAGTAGTCTTGGATTCATCTCCTTCTGCAATCCTCACTTGGTGATATCCCGAGCGTAAATCCAATTTGGAGAAGTATCTAGCTTCTCCCAACCTGTCGAATAGATCCGATACCAATGGAATGGGATACTTATTCTTTATCGTGACCTTATTTAAGGCTCGATAATCAATACACATCCGGAGTGATCCATCTTGTTTCTTCTGAAAAAGTACGGGAGCTCCAAAAGGTGCCTTTGAAGGCCTAATGAAACCTGCTTCTAGTAATTCCTTCAATTGTCGCCTCAATTCTTCTAATTCTGGAGGTGACATCCTATATGGGACGGCGGCGGGCGGCCTGGATCCGGGTTCCAATTCTATCACATGGTCTACCTCCCTTCTTGGTGGTAACTTCCTAGGCAGCATTGGTGGCATTATATCCTTAAATTCTCCCAATATTTCCCCCACTTGAGGTGGAACACTTCCTTGACCACTAGTCTCTTCCCTAACTTTTAAGGCAGCCAAGTAAGTGACTTCATTCTTCTTGAGTCCCTTTTTCAATTGCATCGCTGATAAGAATTTGGTGGCTTGGCCTACCTTTCTTACTACAGGAACCACGCATTGCGAATTGTGATCAAGTACACAAATGCAGTTAGCTCGTGGTACGATAAGCGCATCAATGCGATCTAAGAACTCCATCCCAATCACGAACTCAAAATCATCCATTGGCACTACTTCAACTGTCTCCTTTCCCTGCCAACCCCCAATACGGAGCTCTATCCCCCTGGCTACTCCAATAGTGGGAACTTCTTTTGAGTTAACTGTTTTGAGCCATGTTTTGGTCTCCTCCACTTTTAGCCCCAACTCCTTGGCTGCCATATCAGAAATAAAGAGATGAGATGCTCCTGTATCTATGAGGGCATTGAGTTTCTTACCTGCTACCGATACTTCGGTATACATCAATCCTTTTCTTTCATTGACTTGAGACTTCATCGCACTGAGTAGACGAACTGACCCTAACTGGGCCTCATCCCCATCATCTGAGCTTTCACCTGCTACCAATGCCGCCAATCTCTCTTTCTTCGGACACTCCCTGGCATAATGGGGTCCATTACAGAAATAACATTTCAACTCACGGGGTTTCCATCTTTCCCCATCTCTCCCTTCACGAGTTCTTCCTCGATCGTTATCTCTTTCTTCGGCTTTGTTTTTTCCTTTAGAAGAACTCCCACTCTTTTCCCTTTCAACTCCCCCTTTCCATCTTCCTCCTGTGGTCTTAGGATCAGTCTTCCGAAATTCCATTAGGCCTTCAGCAACTGCTATAGCCTTGGAAATGTCTTCCACTCCCCTTCGCTCCAGTTCTAATTTAGCCCAAGGCTTTAAGCCATCCACAAACATCACCAAAGCATTTTCTTGGTTGAGGTCTGGGATCTCCAACATCAACTCCGAAAATTCCTTTACATATTGCTTTATGTCACCCTTATGGGTTAGGTGACGCAATTTCACTTTTGCTTCCTTAGCAGCATTTTAGGGGGAGAATTGACCCTTCAACTCTTGTACAAAGCTATCCCAGGTGTTGATATCAGCCGCCCTCCTGTACCACCATACCATGGCTGAGTCTTTCAGATACATGGCAGCAGTACGTACCTTTCCAGCATCATCTAAGATTCCCACAGCATTAAAGTATTGTTCCACTCCCCATAAGAAGTTATCTACTTCTCGAGCAGACCGCATCCCGCCAAAGTGCTCTGGTCTTGGAATATCGACCCTATGGCCGGTCTGGAGAGTCATTCCATTTGCAATAGCGATTCGGCAGGCCGCCAATTGCGTCTTGAGATCTTTAATCTCTTGATGCATGGCCACTACCACTGCATCAGTCTTAGCTTCATAAGCTTCTTCCTTAGTTTCTAAGGCCGTAACTCGGGCTTGGAGAGCATCACCCTTCTCTCCAATAACATTTCCATGCTGCCTAAGCTCTTCTACAGCTCGATTCAGTGCTCCCTGCAATTCGCCTCGGAGTTCTTCCTCCATTTCCACAAAACTGCCTTGAGACTCATCAAATTGTTCCTTAGCTTCAGCAATGCTCAACTCTGCCTTATCCATCCTATTAAGGAGAGAGTTCAGAAGGTCCCGAGACCTAGCCCTTTGCCTGGTAACACGGCGATCGTCATGGTCAGCCAACTCCTCGACCATTGAAGCGTTGTTGTCTCCTCCAAATGACATCTTCTCCACAAGCAATTCCCTTTTCAGGCTCTGATACCACTTGTCATGGGCGGATTCCGTCGCTCGACCCCGTGCGGCACTTAGCGCTCCTGACCTCACTAAGGAAGGCTAAGTCAGCCTGTAATACACTCACAAGATTAGAGAGAGAAAGTAGAGAGAGAAACTCTGCTAGTATACTGTATTCACTCAAATAACTTGTGTGTTACATCTGAGGGGAATACCCCTATATATACAGAAAGCCTTTACAATCTAATGGTCCAGATCGATTCGATCTAATGGTTACAATTGATTCCCAACTACTACATTTACCTACCTTCACCAACTATTATACAATCTTCTGGACTTCTCTAGAACCTTCTAGAACTTTTCATCATCTAGAAGCTTTTGGTGGGCTTGGGCTTTTGTCTTTGGGCTTTAGGAACCTCCTAAGAATGGCCCACTTCGAGAGGTCCGTAACAGACGCACCATCACAATCACGTTTCAAGATGCTTTTCAACTCAGAAGACAAAATAGAAAAATCAAGTAAAGTGAAATCCTCTTGAGTCTCCCGAGCTTCCTTAGCTAACCAGTCCGTAGCAGTATTCTTTTCTCTCAATATGTGATGAACTTGGGCATTGTTATCTTTTATTATCTTTCTTACCCATGAGATATCGTTCCAAACATCTCATCGCGTCACTTTTGAGGACAACTATCTTGATACAGTAAGTGAATATGTCTCAATGCATATATTTGAAACATTTAATTTCCTGCACAATTCGAGACCTTTCATTAGTGCCTTTAACTCAATAATTTCAATAGGTTTGGAATTCGTTTTGAATCTAAAACCCCATAGAAAATTACCTTTAAGGTCTCTCAAGATGCCCCCCCTCCCCCTTTACCATTGGAGTAACTCCCGTCAACATTCAGTTTAATGGTATTAAGATGGGAGGCAACCCATGAAACAAACTTACGAGTTGCTTTGTTTCTAGAAATGGTGATGCTCTTGAAGAGCACCTCATCATCCTTGATTTGTCGCATTGATAAAGGGCAAGCCTTACTGAACATAAATAAATCATTAATAATGTCATTGATAAGCACATATGCATTTTTACTTCGATTTCTATGTTTACGATTATTCCTTTCACCCTAGATATGCCACAGGGTAATGGAGGGAACAAAAATCCTGATATGATTTGAAATATTACCACTCTTGTTCTTCCAAAATGTTAACATTACATCAATGTGTGAGATATTAGGAATAGGTAAAATTCTAAAAAAACTTAGCAAGACCATTCCAAACATCCTTTGCATAACTACAACTTAAAAGGACATGACTAGTAGACTCACATTCTTTAAGACAATTTGCACATTAGGAAGCCATTGATCTTCCCCATGTATATTGTTTATCATCAGTAGGAATAAAAGATCTAACTGCCCTCCACATAAAAAGGAGATTTTAATAGGTAGAAATTTGTTCCAAAAGATCAAGTAGTTAAATGATTCATTAGACATCTTCCTGACCAAATTCTAAGCATTAGACACTGAGAATATACCATTAAGAGAACCTTTCCAGATGACATTATCTTTTACTTCATTATTAAGAAATAAGGTCATCATCTCTTCTCTATAATCAAGAGGGAGAATTCTCTGTAATAAATCCATGTTCCAGCTATTATTAACCCAAAGGTCCTTCGCTAAAATCTTGGGGAAAGTAATTGGAACCAATTGAAAGAGATGACCACGAGAATGCCATTGATCAAACCGGAAGCTTACATCACTTCATTTTTAACGTTCTATTAAGGTGGGAGACATTGAAGAAATCAAATTTGGAAGTCTATTCAGCATTAATTAGTACCTTATCCAACCTAACATGAATTTTATTCCTTGACCAAGTGAATGGATTACCAGAAAATCCAGCATCAAATTTGTGACAATTAGCAATAAACCCATTAAAATCTTGCATTGAACCAGCATCATTTTTCACATAGCCTTTCCTTTCATGGGGGGAAAGAACAGCATTGAAATCACCTAAGACCATCTAGGTACTATCAATCTGACCAGTAAGGGACTCTATTCCTCCCCACAGATCCTTACGACCTGTCCTTGAACATTTTACATACACAACAGTAATATGGAAGGGAGTAGAGCAAGAATTTAAATAGCACGACAAATGGAGGAATTGCTTAGCATCAAATAGACAACGACAAACTAAACTGTCAGGCCAAAAAATCCAAATTTTCAAGTTTGAATTAGATATGAAGTTTTTAAAATTTAAGGATTTTGCCACCTTTTCTATGTTGCAACTTGAAGTCATAGGCTCACTAATCATTATCATTTGCAGTTTATGAATTATAGAGAGTTTATGAAGACGTTTCAATGACCTACCATTAACTAAACCTCTAATATTCCAGAACATGCACTTCATGATAAACTAGCAGGAGGGGCGAAAATTGATTCACTTGCCCCATGGTGATTAGGAGAAGGAGGAAATGAATGTGTACCTTTGTCCTGTGCAAGAGAATGAGTTGGAATGCTTACAAAAAAATCATCCTTTGATTTTCCTTTCATGATTTTTGGAGTAGGATCATAGTCAGAATCATATTCGGCTTTTAAAGTTTCATTTGATTCATCCAACTCCACTTCCTTGAATTGTTCCTCGAATGATCCATTGCTTGGAATGTCATCTGAAACACCATTTGTTAAGCAAGGGATATCATCTAGGGGAGAGGGATTACCTTTGTTTTGCAACTCCATGAAATTAACATTAGATCCCAATGGAACGACTATTGATGCAGTAGCGGAACCATTAGGATTTTGTTCCTTGTTAATTTGTGTATCCGAAACAGGATGCTTCAAGGAAGCACCACCCTCCACATGAACAAACGGATCTGCTGCATTATCGTTTATGGGACAGCAACCATTCTCATGAGAAATATCAGTTTTGGAGCCTTGTCCTACCTTATCAGCTGCACTATCAATAATAGAACAATTTTCAAGAGATAAATCTATTTTCGAGCATTGACCCACATCAATAGTAGGTTTACCTTTTCCATGAGCCTCAGAAATAATTTTAGGGACATAAATTTGTTTAGGCTTATTCAATTTTTTCGCCCTAGGTTGAAAGTTTACATCCTTCACTAATGCTGTTTTCAAAGGTTCCTTGTTTTTTCCTTTATGAAAAGTTGAATTAGTAGTACATTTCTCTATGGAATGACCCATTTTGAAGCAACCTGAGTAGTAAAATGGAAGATTTTCAAAAACAACATGTTGATAGTATCCATCTCTTTCAGTACCAAAATCCAAGCAACTAATGGTCTAGATAAATTTGCAGTAGGTTCATTAAGTTTTAATGGTGTCCCAAAAGCCAAAGCTAAAGCAAACAACATCGATTTTTCATAAAAGCGAATGGGGAGATTAGGGAAAGCAACCCATACTGGGGTAATGGAGCTTTCCTTGTTAAAATGAGCACAAGGAGACCACTTTACCACTCTCATCAAGGATGAGTTGATCATCTACATTCTCCTTTCCCAAATCCTAGTATAGTCCTCTTGTAAAGTTGGTTGGATAAGAATTTGTCTTTGATTGATGAGACCAACCTCCACATGACCTTTAAAACCCCTAGCAACAAAAAACTCTCTGATTTCCTACACAGAAGGTCTAGAATATGAAAAAGAACCAATCAAAGCAAATTTGAGAGGAAGAGAAAGATTTTCAATTTCCTCTTCATTAAGAATGACAGCCGGTTCTCCTTTGAAAATTGTGGCCCTTTTCAGTCCTAGAACAGCTCCTTATTGAGGAACACTGGACCCAACTACTTCTGCAAAGGATTTCTTGAAACTACGAGGAGAAGCAGCTGGTCCTCCATCCATCTTTGACATATTTGAAATTTCTTTAGCATTAGAATCCGACATGGTATAAAGAAAGAACGGACATATACAACAGTCTAATCTTAATAGATATTGCTACAATATTATTCAATAACAGTACGTAATATAAAAAAGAAACAATCTAATTAATCTCAAAAGTCCAACACAGCCAAGACAAGCTGCAGCAGCCAAAGAACCGTTGAGCAGCAGGGTCGAAAAGCTCTTAGATTTGCAAACAACCAGCAGAAGCCAAGAAAGGACGAGATAATCATGCGAGAAACTCCTTAATATAATTAAGATAAGTAATAAATACTCAGATTTGATTCAGAGAGAAAAACGCGGAATTAATAAGAAGAAAAATCATCGGAAGTTGAAACGTCGTGTATCAGCAAGGTAAATCGGATGAAGATTCCGTTGGAAATGATTATCAACCGTTACAAATATTTGTAAAAATGATCGCAACAAGGCATTAAGGTTGAAAAACCGTCTAAGAAAACGAAAAGTTCGAGCTTTTGGAAAATTTCGGAACGTGTAGATTTCCGGTTTAGGGTTTAGTGTTTAGGATTTGGGGGTTTGGGGTTTAGGGTTTTGAGGGTTCAGGGTTTTTGGGTTTTGGGTTTAGGGTTTAGGTTTTTTTTTTTTTTAATTGGCAAAACTTGGATTATCGGGGGGGGGGGGTGGGGTGGGGTGGGGTTGCCAGCCCTTATTTTATTAATCATAAAATAATTTTTACAAAGAAGAGAGGGACATGTACTTGACCTCTTGATTACAATACTCGAACTTGCTTGTAAACATAAATAAGGATGTACTACATCCTTTACAGTTTAATATTAGCAGAAAATAAACAAGAGAGTACTACTCCCCTTACATTGGAAAGGAATAAAATCTAAATAAATATATTAATAGCTTTTAGATAGATACAAACCATCATAATCTCGTTTTAAGATGCTTTTCAACTCAGGAGGCAAACAAGAAAAACGAAGTAAGGTGAAATCCTCCTGCGTCTCCTGAGCTTCCTTAGCTAACCAGTCCGCAGCAGTATTCTTTTCTCTCAATATGTGTAGTACCTGTGCTCTGATCTCTTTTATCATCTTTCTTGCCTATGAGATATCATTCTAAACATCCCATCGTGTTACTTCTGAGGACAACCATCGTGACATAATAAGGGAATCTATCTCAATATTTATATTTGAAACATTGAATTTCCTGCATAGCTCGAGACCTTTCGTTAGCGCCTTTAACTCAATAATACCAATGGACTTAAAGTTTGTTTAAATCCAAATCTCCATAGAAAATTGCCTTTAGAGTCTCGCAAGATGCCCCCCCCCCTCCCCTTTTACCATTGGAGTAACTCCCATCAACATTCAGCTTAACATAATTACGAGGGGGGGCAACCCAGGAAACGAATTCACGAGTTACTTTATTTCTAGAAGTGGAGATGCTCTTAAAGAGCACTTCATCATCCTTGATTTGAGCACTTCATCATCCTTGATTTATCTCAATGATAGAGGATAAGCCTTACCAAACATAAGTAAATCGTTAATAATATCATTTATAAGCACATGTGCATTTTTGCTTCGATTTCTATGTTTATGGTTATTCCTTTCACCCTAAATATGCTACAGTGTAATAGAGGGAACAAATATCTTGATATGATTTGAAACATTACCACTCTTCTTTTTCCAAAATTTTAACATTACATCAATGTGTGAAATATTAGGGAAAGGTAAAATTCCAAAAAACTTACCAAGACCATTCCAAACATCCTTTGCAAAACTACAACTTAAAAGGACATGACTAACAGACTTACATTCTTTTAGACAATTCACACATTGGGAAGCCATTGATCTTCCCCATACAAATTGTTTATCATCAGTAGGAATAAAAGATCTAACTGCCCTCCACATGAAAAAGGAGATTTTAATAGGTAGAAATTTGTTCCAAAAAAGAGAGCAACTAAAAGATTCATTAGACTTCTTCTTAACCAAGTTCTAAGCATTTGACATTGAAAATATACCATTAGAGGAACCTTTCCAAATGACTGTATCTTTTACTTCATTATTAAGGGATAAGGTCAGCATCTCTTCTCTATATTCACTGGGGAGAATTCTCTATAGTAAATCCATGTTCCAGTTATTATTATCCTAAAGATCTTTCACTAAAATCCTCGAAAAAGTAATAGGAACCAGTTGAAAGAGGTGACCACGAGGATGCCATTGATCAAACCAGAAACTTACATCACCTCTCCCCAACCTATAATGAATATGTCTTTCACCTATGTCCCTAGCTCTAAGAATTCTTTTCCATAGGGGAAAAGAGTCCTTAGAAACTGCAATTTCATTTGGATGCTTCCCTCTCAAATATTTTGAGCTAATGAAATCAGAGAAGATTGTCTTTTCATTCCTATATTTCCACCAAATTTTAATTTCCATAGCTTGTGAGAAGTCATTTATAGATCTAACTCCAATTCCACCTTCATTCGAAGGGAGGCATAATTTCCCCCATGATGCCTAATAAGTCAATTTGGATTTAGATGAATCCCCCATAGAAAACTAGCGAACATGCTTTCTAGTTTTTTAATGGCCCACTTGGGAGGTTTGAAAGCTTGGAAGAGATATAGTGGGAGTGATGTTAACACACTTTTTATGAGACAAATCCTGCCTCCAGCAGAAAGCCATAGAGAGGTCCAATGATTAATCTTGTGAGAAACTTTTTCAAAAATAATATTAAAGACTTGATGTTTTTTAGGACCAATCACAATAGGATAACCTAAATAAACCAGAGGAGGAGAGTGAATATTCATTCTAGAGATTGTTTTGAGTTTTCTTTTGCTACCTGGTTTTATTTTGTCTGGAATAAGGATAGATATAACGACCCAACAGTATAATTGTCATGATAGGTCTCCGTGTACCGTATAAAGGTCTATTATCAACCCTCTTGCTGATCATAGGCCTTTCATACGACACACAAGGCTCCTTCCACTCCACGTTACCACTAGACCCGTAGA
Organism: Lumnitzera racemosa; assembly: GCA_024138005.1. Classification (NCBI taxonomy): domain Eukaryota; kingdom Viridiplantae; phylum Streptophyta; class Magnoliopsida; order Myrtales; family Combretaceae; genus Lumnitzera; species Lumnitzera racemosa. The sequence continues at coordinate 112,927,662 of JAMXBC010000004.1, forward strand.
CAAGTAATATAGAGCAATTTAACTAAAATTACTTCTATGTTATAAATTAACTAATTGTGTGGGCTCGTGAGACCCACACCAAAACAATATTACAAACAAATGCAGTTCATAACGGAACTGCATAAAATCTAAGTTATGCATAAATATATAAAAGTATCTAAATATCTATAATCTATTACAAAATGTCCTCTTCGCTCTCTGATCGCTCCAACCTGTCTCTACTTGAGACTTACCATGGGCATGCCTCGGCCCGGATTGACCAAGAGGTTCTCCTGCACCAACAAAAATCTATAGGGGTGTAAGCTTACGCTTAGTGAGATAAATGCCCTCATCAGTACCATACGACAACAATTTATTAAATGCACAATCATATGAATGCATGAACAAACAGTATGCCAAACAACGCATGCAGTGACCTAGGAACTGTATACGACTCAGAATTTCGCCCCCTGAAGTCGGGGTTTGGAGATAATTAACCGACCTAAACCAAAATCCGGGTTCTAGACCTTGGGTTTTATTTCATCTGCACTATCGTGCTCATACCAAAACAAAACTCTACATATATATATATATATATATATATACTTCCTTTACCAAAATCAAATCGTATCATTTAAAAATCCCAAGTCTAGTGGTGTGGTGGCCCTCGCAGTCCACAAATGCACGCCCTAAGCAGAAGCCACAAGACTCGGCCCCTCACTGACGGTTGGCGTCTCCCAGCACCTAGTAAGCCCATCAGCTTAAGACAGAGACTCAATATATATGATGGCATAGCTAGTGCTTAATCCTGCAGGAAACTCGTATTCCTGTGAGTCCCTTCCCATCTTCTGCGTGAAGCGGCAGTCGGTGTTACCCGTATGCAATATGGGGAATGCATGATTCATTTTGAATTCTTAATCATATAAGTGATTAACTTGATTTTTAGGGTGATCAATCAATTTCATTTCATACAATTCATATGTATATATTCATACAAACAATTCCCATTATTATATATAATTAACAAGTCATCACATTCATCCATAAATTCATATACATGCATCTCCCATATCTCACAAGCATTCAAATTTATAAACATAAGATTAGGTGCATCTACTTTACAAGCACAATCAAGTAAAGAGTCATTGGGAATTTACTCACTCTGCCATGTGGTTTAATTAAAGTAATTTGGAGGCAAGTCGTCTCCGTAAACAGTGTCCTCTAATTATTGAAATAATTTTTATAAGGAATTGAAGCAAACTTAAGAAACTATGTAAATTTTCCTTAAGTTATATTCTTAAGAAACGTGGTAAGGTTAGATTTTCGAAATGAGGTATGCAATTCTGTCTATGGGTTAGAAAAGTAGCGTTCCTCATGTGTTGGAGTATTTTTGGGCCTTGTTTGGTAAATAGGCTTTTGATAACTTGAGGAATCCTTTGGGCTTGGTCTTTAGATTTTATCCTAAGCTTAAAATACTCCTTGAGATCAGATTTACAACTTTGATTTATATTCCTAAGGCTAATAACCATTTCTTGGGCCCTTTAGTGGGCTTAAGTTGTCAAATGGGCTTGTTTTGGTTCAAACTAAAGTTAATGACTTTGGTGGGCTTATGGGGCCTTAGGTGAATTTCTTATGGGCTTCAAAACAACCTCTCTTGGTACTTTAAGATGCTGATCAGATTTTTATTGAAGGCCCATCTTAAAGTTCTAGGCTTATTTTGGGAGTTTTAAGCTCGGTTTTGAGTTTTAGGCTTTATATGCTTACTATACTTGCTTTAGTTAATCTTTTTATTTTGTTCTTTCACTTTTATCATATTTTTAGGCCTCATTTTCCTACGTTCCAGATCTGTTCATGATGGTCCTAAGGGGTCCTTACTTGGTTTTTCAACTTGTTTCATCATTTCCTTAAGTTTAGGTGGTAGATTATGCACTTAACTACTTGTGTACAAATCTTAACTTAAGTTTCCTTCCATCAAATGATCCTTTAACTCATGTTCCACATAAAGAAATAAAATATCTTATACTTAATCCAACTCCCATATCATAGCTCATGTCATACAAAGTTGGTTTCTTCATAAAACTTCATGTGATGGATTTTTCCTTAACTTAAGTCTAGATTTGAGTATATTTAACTTAATGGAAACAAAATCAACATTCAAATGACTATGGAACCTTTACGTCCAGCATGCTTATCCTCCGTTAAAGTTCTCATTTCAAGATTTTCTTAGCTTAAAATCTTCCATTCAAAGCATTAAATAAATGTCTTCATAAAATACCAACTTTACATGCTCATATTTCAACTTCATGTAAGGGTTTCATGGTTTGTTTTTTAAAACGATTTTTGGTGTTCTAACAACTTAAACCTTACTCATATCTTCAAGAAATCCAAGTCTCCTAACATAAATACTAATCCACACATCACAAGAAACACTTACTCGTCCTTAACGCAAAGTTTGGTGGTTGTGTACTAAGGTTCCCCTCAAGCCTTTAACTTTGCTTCCTCTTTTTTGCTCCCTTTTGAAACCTGAATCTTTTGTTCTTTTGGTATGCGGTTTATGGAAGATTCTAATGGTCTTAAAAGGTCTTAAATGGTGAAAGAAAATGATACAAGAATAAGGGAAAATAATGCCGTGAGTGAAGCTTCAAAATGGAAAAATTTGATTTTGTGGGGTAAGGTTGTTTCTCCTTTTTATGTTTGTTTCAAAGGAGAAAAAGATGAAGTGAAAGTGAAATTGAAAGGGAGAGAAATGGTGGAGAGTGTGGCCGGTTGGAAATGGAGAGAGAAGGAGTGTTTAAATGTCTTGGAAGTGTTGCCTTGTAGCTTATATAAAGTCAATAATTGCAACTCTTGATGATGTAAGCATTAAGGTGTGAATAGTGATGTGTAAGAAGAAGTGATTGATGGGTGAATGACAAGTGCATGGCCCCCCTTTCTCCCCTTTTTAGATCTGCCATTGGAAGTCTTTTTATGTCATGGAGTGGTTTTGTCTCCTTTATTAAAGTTAAGCTTATGAATTCTTGTGAAAAATTGTCCATATGTAGTATAAGTGAAGAGGTGATAAGGAAATTGTCTTATCACTAGATTTTGATAAGTTATCAATTGATAAATGATTCCAACTCTCAATTGATAAGTTATCTAAGGTGATTGGTTGGTCTATTTATTTATGTGTAAGGCTTATACATGAAGATAAGGGCATAGCCTTATAGAAAATTGTTTTAGGATTTTTATCTTACATTGTTTTGTGTTTTATGATTTGATTTTTTGTAGAATTGTGAATTTTTCTAAAGTTGAATGAAATTATTCAAATTAAATTATCGATTAATTATTTAGGGTTAAAATTCCTTAATGGTTTTAAGGTTTAGGGTTTTAAGTAGCTTTAGAGCTCGTAGTTCTTTAAGCTCGGATTTTATCGACAATTGGCTTTTGAATTGTAAAAATTTAATTCGTTTCTAAATATAAACTTAAGTTTTTAGTTTAGTTGATCTTTAGGAACGTTCGAAGGGTACTCTTAATCGAGTCGTAGGCCCACTAAAAGTAGGGTTTACAATAGAGCTCTTATGGATATTGATCTTTTGACCCGATATCCTTTCATACTGCTTAAGAAATCCTAACACCTTAGAAACAGAAGGAGAAGCATCATTCAAAAATAGAATGTAGTCATCAGCAAAATTGAGATGAGAAATCCACAGAGGAGAGGACGTCCTATACTTAATAAAATCAAATCTATTAAACAGAAAGTCTGGTCCCCTAGATAAATATTCTACTGCAACGACAAAGAGTGAGGGGGATAGAGGATCTCCTTGCCTAAGGCCCCTGGAGGACTGAAAGTATCCAGAACATTGACCATTAACTAATACTGAAAATCAACTGTTACACAAAATTCTCTTAACTATATAAGTAAATTTCCAATAGAAGCCAATACTGTCAAGCATAGAGAAAAGGAAAACCCAATCTATCCTGTCATATGCTTTTTCTATATCTAGTTTCATGATGATGTTACCTCCCTTAACTTTTCGGTTTAAATCATACAAAAGCTCTTGGGCCAATAAAATGTTATCAAGGATATTCCTGCCTTTAATAAAACCCGATTGATTAGGTGAAATTATTTTAGGGAGAATAACACTTAACTTATTGCAGAGAATTTTTGAGAAGATTTTAGAAGATGTGTTGCATAGACTAATAGGCCGAAAATCTTTCCAATGGGTGAGATTCTTTGATTTCGGAATTAAAACAATGGTGGCTGTAGTATAAAACCAAGGAAGAGGAAAACCATCATAGAATTCTACTATAGCTTCATAAAAATCCTTACCAATAATCTTCCAGCAATGTTTGCAAAACATCTTACCAAAGCCATCAGGTCCAAGCTTAGAATCAATTTCTAGGTCATTTATGACTTTAAAAACTTCTTCAAAGGTTGGGGTGGCAGTCAGCATATTATTATCCTCTTCACTAATCATTTTCGACACCTAGCTAGGACATTGAAATGAATCAACTTCAAAATCTTTTGTTAACAAGTTCTTGAAAAAATTTTCAGCAGATGGACCAAGTTCATCTCCCTTTACCTAATTACCATTGTTGTCTTTTATTTTGGAGATTGTGTTTTTAACTCTCCTTTCTTTAACTGCAGCATGAAAATACTTTGTGTTTTTGTCACCATCATTTAACTACCTAACCTTTGATCTTTGTTTCCAAAACATGTCTCCTTGTTCAATCAATTCCAATAATTCTTTTTTAGCTTTTTGCAGTTTTATATAGGATCCTTCTTGACCATCCAGCATATACGACTTTTCTAGTTCATTTACTAGTTCCTCGGCTTCCTTTACTTTTTTGTGTATGTTTCCAAACACCTACTTATTCCACTTCATAAGAGAATGTTTGAGTCTTTGTATCTTTATTTGAAATTTAATTAGACCTTTACAATTGCAATCAGCATTCCAAGAGGATTCAACAAATCTATGAAAGAATGATGCCTTGTCCACATGTTTTGAAATCGAAATTTACTTCCCCCTTGTTGTTGATTTATTTGAAAAGTCCACAAGAAGAGAAGCGTGATCAGAACATGTTTTGTTAAGATGGGAAACACTGAAAATCTCAAATTTGGAAGTCCATTCAGCATTAATCAGTACTTTATCCAACCTAACATGAATTTTATTTCTTAACCAGGTGAAAGGATTACCAATAAATCCAGCATCAGATAAATGACAGCTAGCAATACATCCATTGAAGTCTAGGCTCGAACCAGCATCATTTTTCACATAACCTTTCCTTTCATGTGGTGACAGAACAGTATTGAAACCACCTAAGACCATCCAAGGACAATCAATCTGACCAGCAATAGACTCTAGTCCTCCCTAAAGGTCCTTACGACCTGACCTTGAACATTTTGCATATACCACTGTAATTTGAAAAGAAGTAGAGTTAGTTTTTAAGCAGCACGACAAGTGGATAAATTGTTCAGCATCTAATAAGCAATTACATACCAGACTATCATGCCAAAAAATCCATATTTTCGAGTTTGAGTTAGATATGAAGTTTTTAAAATTTAAGGATTTCGCTACCTTTTCTATGTTGCAGCTTGAAGTCATAGGTTCACTGATCATTACCATTTGCAGCTTATTTATAATAGAGAGTTTATGTAGTCGTTTCAAAGATCTACCATTAGCTAAACCTCTAATATTCCAGTACATGCACTTCATGGTGGATCAGTAGTAGGGGTAAAAATTGTTTTACTTACCCCTCGATGTTTAGGAGATGAAGGAGATGAATGTGTACCTTTATCCTTTGCAAGAGAATGAGTTGAAATGCTTACAAAAAGCTCATCCTTTGATTTTCCTTTCAGCACCTTTAGAGTTGGATCATAATCAGAGTCATATTCAGCTTCTGAAGATTCATCCGAATCATCCAACTAAACTTCGTTAACTTGTCCCTCGAATGATCCATTGCTTGGAATGTCGTCTGAAACACCATTTATTGAACAATGAATATCATCTGAGAGACAGGGGTTACCTTTATTCTGCAGCTCCACTGAACTGACTTTAGGATCCAAAGGAGCATCTCCTAATGCAGTGGCGAGATCACCGGAAGGCTGTTCCTTATTACTTTTTGTAGCAGAATCAGGAGGCAACATAGAAACATTACCCTCCACATGAATAACTTGATCTGCTGCACTATCATTGGCAGGACAGTATTCATTCTCATGAGCAGTATCGGTAATGGATTCTTGTTCCACCTTATCAGTTGCAGTATTAATAATAGGAACATTTTCTAGATCAAGATCTGTTTTCGAACATTGACCCACTTCAAGAGTAGATTTACCTTTTCCCTAAGCCTTAGTAACAATTTTAGGAACATAAATTTGTTTAGGCTTATTCAGTTTTTCCTTTTTAGATTGCAAGTTTACATCCTTCTCTAATTCTGTTTTCGAAGGTTCCTTGTTTTTTCCTTTGTGAAAAGCTGAATTAGCAGTGCATTTCTCTATGGGATGCCCCATTTTATAGCAACCTGAGCTGTAAAATGGGATGTTTTCAAAGACAACATGTTGATAGTATCCATCATAGTATCCATCCCTTTCAGTGCCAATCCAAATCCGTTCATTACATTTTTTCGATACATCAACTTTAACCAAAATCCTAGCCACTGATGGCCTAGATAAATTTGCAGTAGGTTCATCAAGTTTTAAGGGTGTACAGAAGGCAGATGCTAAAGCAAATAACATCAATTTTTCATAATAGTGGATTGGTAGATTAGGGAAAGCAATCCATACCGGGGCAATTGGGCTTTCCTTGTTGAAATGAGTACTAGGAGACCACTTTGCTACTTTCATCAGAGAAGAGTTAATCATCCACGTTCTGCTTTCCTAAATCCTAGTGTAGTCCTCTTGTATAGATGGTTGGATGAGAATTTGCCTTTGGTTGATGAGACCAAAGTCCACATGACCTTTAAATCCCCGAGCAATAAAAAATTCCCTGATTTCCTGCATAGAGGGTCTAGAGTATGAGAAAGAACCGATCAAGGAAAATCTGAGGGGAAGACAAAGCTTGTCGACTTCCTCATCATTAAGGATTACAGCTGGTTCTCATTTGAAAGTAGTGGCCTTTTTCATTCTTAGGATAGTTCCTTGTTGAGTAACAGTAGAACCAACTACTTCTACAAAGGATTTCTTAAAACTGCGTGGAGAAACAGCAGCTCCTTCATCCATCTTTGGCATATCTGTAATTTCTTTAGCATTAGCATTCAACATAATATAGAGACAGGGCGGACAAATGCAGTAGTCCAATCTTAACAGATTTTGTGGCGGAACTAAACAAAATCAGCATATAATGCAAATAACAAACAATCTAATTGAGCTCTATTAAGTTATCAAAGCCAAAATAAATTGTAGTAAAAAACAAACTGGAGAGCAATAGATGTTTCAAACAGCAGCAGGGACGAGTCGCTCCTAGATTTGTAGACAACAACAGAATTCAATAGTTGGCAAAAGAAATTACACATGAAACACCTGATAAAACTCAAAATAAACACTAACGACACAAGCCTGAACCACGAAACAAGTTATTAAATAGCAGAAAAAGTAGGGAGAGGATGCATCGTTTAACAGCATCTCTTCAATGTAATAGTAAGCACAACAACTCACAGATCTGTAAAGAATCAGCAGAAGCCAAGGAAGGATAAGATAATCTTTCAGTAAATGCCTAATTAATGACAAAAGAGCAATAAATACTTAGATTTACCACAGAGACAAAACAGAGAATCAAAATAAAATCAGAATCGCCAGAAGTTGAAACATCGTTTTTGGATTGTTGAGATTCTACAGAGAAAATCGCCGAAAGATTCCACCAGAATTAATTAGCAGCCGTTACGAATGTGAGGAGTTGGTCGCGACAAGTCATTTAAGTTGAAAAACCGTCCAGAAAGTCGAATCGAGCAAGAAGAAGAAAAGTTTGAACTTTTCGATCATTTAGGAGATTTCAGATTTTGCAAAAATGAGTTGTAGATTTGAATGATTTGTTGAATGCGAGTCCAAATCCGTGTAAGGCGAGTGATTAGGGCCTTGGAACGGGTTGCCAAAGCCTAGAATAGGCCGGCAACCCCTAAGCAAAAGTGAGCGAGTGCAAGGGATTGTAAAGAGAAGTGAGAGCGTCTCTCTCTAGAGTTTTTTCGCGGTGTCGAATGGTTTGGTTTAGGGTTTAGGGTTTAGGGCTTAAGGTTTAGGGTTTTAGGGTGTCAGGGTTTAAGGGTTAAGGGTTTTTAGGGGTTTAGGGTTTAGGGTTCAGGGTTTTAGGGTTTAGGGGTCCAAGGTTTAGGGGTTTAGGGTTTAGGGTTCAGGGTTTTAGCGTTCAGGGTTTTAGGGGTTCAGGGAAGAGGGTTGAGGGTTTAGAGGTTTAGGGGATTATTAGGGTTTAGGGTTTATTAGGGTTTAGGGTTTTAAGGTTTTAGGGTTTAAGGGTTTAGGGTTAAGGGTTTTAGGGTTTAGGGTTTAGGGCTTTAGGGGTTTGGGGTTAGGGGTTTAGGGTTTAGGGGTTTAGGGTTTAGGGGTTAGGGTTTAGGGTTTAGGGCTTAGGGCTTAAGGGTTTAGGGTTTAGGGTTTTAGGGTTTAGGGTTTTTTTTAATTGGCAAAACCCGAGTACCGGGGGGTGTGGGGGGGTCACCAGCCCCAGTTTTATTAATAATTAAGTATTTACAATGAAGAGGGGGGCTATACCTGACCTTTTTGTTACACAACTTGACCTGCATGAAAATATAAATAAGGATGTACTACATCCCTTACATTATTATGTTTGCAGTAATTAAACAAGGGAGTATTACTCCCCTTACAATGAGATTGATTTATAGAAAAAAACTTAACTAAGCACTAAAACTATTACAATGCTTCAAACCATCTAAGTCTTTTTTGAGAATTATTTTCAATTCGGGAGACAAGCCATCAAAGTGGAGCAATGTGATATCCTCTTGCCTCCCCCGAGCATCCTTAGCTATCCAATCCGTAGCCGCATTCTTTTCTCTTAGGATGTGTGTTACCTGTGCCTTGACTTCTTTGATCTTCTTTCTTGCCCATGAAATATCATTCCAGACATCCCACCTTGTTACTTTTGAAGACAGCCATTTTGACACAACCAGGGAGTCTGTCTCAATGCATATGTTCTTTACATTGTACTTCCTACATAACTTTAGACCTTTTTTAAGAGCATGGAGTTCAATAATATCAATGGACTTAGATTCAGTTTTGAAACCAAATCCCCATAAGAACTTACCTTTGGAATCTCTTAAGATACCACCTCCCCCCCCCCTTTGCCATTGGCAAGACTGCCATCAACATTAAGTTTAACCATATTGGGGGGAGGAGCATCCCAGGTAGTGAGTTTACGAATTGTTTTATTCCTATGATAGGTTATGTTGTTAAACAGTAATTCATCATCCTTGATTTGTTTCATAGATAGCGGGAATGCTTTCCCAAACAATAATAGATCATTGATAATATCATTAATTATTAAATTTGCATTTTTCCTTGCATTTCTGTGTTTTCGATTATTTCTTTCTCCCCAGATGTGCCACAAAGTAATTGCTGGCACAAATGTTCTAATATGATTTGAAATATTTCCACTCTTACTTTTCCAAAATTTTAGCATTACATCTATGTGATTAATATTAGGAAAAGGTAAAATACCAAAGAACTTACCTATACCGTTCCAAACATCCCTTGCGAAATTACATTTTAAGAATACATGGCTAGCAGACTCAGAATCTGATAGACAGTTCATACATTGAGAAGCCAATGCTTTTCCCCATACGCGTTGTTTGTCATCTGTAGGAATGAAGGCCCTGACAGTTCTCCACATGAAGAATGAAATCTTAGTTGGGATAAATTTATTCCAGAACTGAGAGCAGATAGTCGATTCATTGTCTCTCCTTCTGATCATGTTCCAGGCATTAGAGACTGAGAATAAACCATTTGGAGACTCTTTACAAATCATTGTGTCCTTCTCCCCTTAGGTAATGGATAAGGACAACATCTCTTCTCTATATTCACTGGGGAGAATTCTTCCTATTAAGTCCATATCCCATTTATTATTACTCCAAAGGTCTTTGCTTAAAATTATTGGATATGTTATTGTTGTCAGTTGATATAGATGGCCTCGTAGGTGCCATTGATCATACCAAAAAATTATTTCACCCTTCCCCAAACCATGGTATATATGTTTCTCCCCTAACTCCCTAGCCCTTAGAATCCTTTTCCAGAGGGGAGAAGAATCTAAGGAAGATACCATTTCGTTTGGGTGTTTCCCTTTAAGATATTTAGAGCTGATGAACTCTGTGAAAATAGACTTTTCATTCCTTAGTTTCCACCAAAGTTTAATTTCCAATGCTTGTGAAAACTCTCTCATGGATCTCATTCCTATTCCACCTTCACTCGTGGGAAGACATAATTTTCCCCAAGAGGCCCAATGTGTCGATTTGGATTCATTCGAGTCTCCCCAAAGAAAACTAGCAAACATGCTCTCTAGTTTTTTAATAGCCCATATGGGAGGTTTAAAGGCTTGAAATAGGAATAAAGGAAGTAAAGTTAGTACACTTTTTATTAGACAGATTCTACCCCCAGCAGATAACTACAGAGAGGACCAATGATTAATTTTATTTGCAGCTTTTTCGAAGATGGCATAAAAAACTTGTCGTTTTTTGGAACCAACAACCAACGGACATCCAAGATATAATAAAGGTGGCCTTTGAGTTTTCATCCCAGTAATTGTTTTGATCTTCCTTTTGTTAGATGGATTTAGTTTATCAGGTATTAGAATCGAGCTCTTCTGGATATTGATCTTTTGACCCGAGACTCTTTCATAGTGTTTAAGGAATGATAGAACTTTTTTGACAGAAGGAGTTGCACCATTCAAGAAAAGTATACAATCATCAGCAAAGCTGAGATGGGAAATCCACTGATGAGAAGATGTCCTGAACCTAAAAGAACTGAATCTGTTAAAGAGAGAGTCTAGACCCCTTGATAGATACTCTGCAGCAATGATAAAGAGTGAGGGGGAAAGGGGATCCCCTTGCCTTAGACCCCTAGTGGATTGAAAGAAACCTGAGCACCTCCCATTGACTAGGACTGAACACCAACTATTGCACAGGATCCTCTTAACCATGTATGTAAAATTCCAGTGGAATCCTATATTATCCATCATAGAAAAGAGAAAGACCCAATCCATCCTATCATATGCTTTTTCCATATCTAGTTTCATGATAATGTTACCGCCCCTGACTTTTCTATTTAAGTCATATAGTAGTTCTTGTGCCAGGAGTATATTATCGAGAATGTTCCTTCCTTTAACGAAGCCTGATTGATTAGGGGTAATAATTCTAGAGAGGATATCACTTAGTCTGCTACTTAAAATTTTTGAAAAGATTTTGGATGATGTGTTACAGAGACTGATTGGCCGGAAATCTTTCCATTGAGTAGGAGTATTAGATTTCGGGATTAAGACTATAGTAGCTGCTGTGTAGAACCTTGGAAGGGGGAAGCCATCGAAAAATTCTAACACTGCATCATAAAAGTCCTTTCCAACAATCTCCCAGCAGTGTTTGTAAAACTTCCCCCCGAAACCATCTGGCCCAGGTTCCGAGTCAGTTTCCAGTTCCTTTATCACTTTAGTTACCTCTTCAAATGTAGGGATAGAAACCAACTGCTCATTTTCCTCCTCACTAATGATCTTGGACATCCAGCTGGGGCATTGAAAGGATTCTACTTCATGATCTTTTGATAACAGGTTCTTGTAGAAATTTGCAGTAGAAGGACCGAGATCCTCCCCGTCGATCCAAGAACCACTGTCATCCTTTATTTTCGTAATTGCATTCTTGACTCTCCTTTCTTTAACAACAGCATGGTAATATTTTGTGTTTTTGTCCCCATCATTCAACCACTTAACTTTAACTCTTTGTTTCCAAAAAATATCTTCTTGTTCAATCAGTTCCAGGAGTTCCTTTTTAGCTTTCTGTAATTTTATATATGATTCTTCCTTTCCATCAAGCATATTCATCTTTTTCTAATTCATTAACGTGTTCTTCAGCCTCCTTGACTTTTTTGTGAATGTTGCTGAACACCTCTTTATTCCACTTAGTAAGGGAATGTTTTAGTCTTTGTAATTTCATTTGGAATCTAATTAGTCCTTCATAGTTGCAGTCGGCATTCCATGAATTCTCAACTAAATTGAGGAAGGAATGGTGCCTCGTCCACATATTTTGGAATCTGAATTTGCAACCCCTTGCTGTAACTTTGTTTGATGATTCCAAAAGGAGAGGCGCATGGTCAGAGCAAGTTCTATTAAGGTGAGTTACTTTGAAGCTTTCAAATTTGACAGTCCATTCATTGTTAACAAGGGCTCTGTCTAGCCTAACATGGATTTTTTTCCTAGACCAAGTGAATGGGCAGCCTCTAAACCCAGCATCAGCTAGTTGACATTTGGTAATGCAGTTCTTAAAGTCTAAGCTTGAGCCCTCATCATTTTTTGAGCAGCCTTTTCTCTCGTGTGGTGATAAGACAGCATTGAAATCCCCTATGACTAACCACGGACAATTAATTTGCTCAGATATGGACTCCAAGCCATCCCACAGATCCTTGCGACCTGTTCTAGAGCATTTTGCATAGACCGCCGTGATTTGAAAAAAATTAGAGTTGTTTAGTCGGCATGACAGATGGACAAATTGTTCATCATCACCTAAGCAGTTACATTCCAGGTTATTATGCCAAAAAATCCAGATTTTCGAATTTGAATTGGATTTGAAGTTTTTAAAGTTTAATAATTTCGCTACCTTTTCTATGTTGCAACTAGAAGTCATGGGTTCACTAATCATAACTAGCTGCAATTTATTTATTATGATCAATTTGTGTAATCGTTTCAAAGACCTACCATTAGCTAGGCCCCTTATGTTCCAGTACATATAATTCATGGAGAATCAGTAAGTGAGGTAAAATTAATTTCACCTACCTCTCGGTGACTAGGAGATGAAGGAGCAGAGTATGCACCTTTGTCCTTTGCTATGGCAGCGGATGAGTGACTTACATGCAAGTCGTCCTTTGCTTTTCCTTTCAGGACTTTTAGGGTGGGGTCATAGTCTGAATCATATTCAGCATTGGAGAATTCATCAGTGTCTACCAGCTCACCGTCCTTGCCTTGGTCTTTGAATGAGCCATTGCTTGGGATATCATCTGAAATGCCATTTAATGAACATTGATAATCATTTAATAGGCAAGAGTTACCTTTGTCTTGAGCTTCCCGAGAATCGAAGCTAGGAGCGAGTGGAACTCCTCCCTCAATATCAGTCTCTTCTACAAGATTTACCGCACTGGTTATATTGTTTGGATTAGAATCAGTCATGGCAGCATTGACCTCTTCCTGAGGAAGCCGATCTGCAGTATTAACACCCTCTCCAGCAGGAGCAGAAGAAGGCTCTTTTTCATCCCTGACACTCACTTCGGCTTTCTCAGATTCTTGGTTCGTTTTAGAGCATTGTCCCACTTCAAAAGTTTCTCCTTTTCCCTGCGTCTCAGTAGAAAGCTTAGATACATATATCAGTTTAGATTTACCTTGTTTTTCCTTCTTAGTTTCCTCCTTACCTGCATTGGGTATTGCAGTTTCCTTGTTCTTACCTTTGTTAGCACCTGCAATAGTATTACATCGCTCTATGGTGTGTCCCATTTCGTAACAACCTAAACAATAATAAGGAGAGTTTTCGAAAACCACTTGCTGAAAATATCCTTCCTTTTTCGTACCAATCCATATTCTTTCATTAAGTTTTTTTGAAACATCCACTTCAACCAGTATTCTAGCCACAGATGGCCTAGTTAAGTTAGTTGTAGGTTCGTCTAGTTTCAGTGGAGTCCCAAAAGCTGATGCTAAAGCAAAAAGCATGGATTTGTCATAATAATGAATTGGGAGATTAGGGAAAGCGATCCATACCGGAGCAATGGGGCTTTCCTTGTTAAAACGTGCGCTCGGAGACCACTTGATCACCCTCATCAGAGATGATTTAATCATCTAGGTCCTCCTCTCCCAGATTCTTGTGTAATCCTCTTGCAATTTTGGCCGAATTAGGATTAGTTTCTGATTAATGAGTCCGAAATCGACTGACCCTTTAAGTCCCCTATCAACAAAAAACTCCCTGATTTCCTGCATTGAAGGCCTTAAATATGAAAATGAACCAATTAAGGCATATCTTAGTGGAGAGCACAGCTTATCTATTTCCTCCTCATTGAGCAAAACTGCTGGTTCCCCTTTAAGCATGGTAGCCTTCTTCACGCCTAAAATGGTTCCTTGCTGAGGAGTAGGAGAACCCACCACCTCAGCGAAAGACTTCTTAATGCTGTGGGGGGAGCCAACATCCTCTTTAGCCTCTTCCATATCTGTTGTTTTAGTGGCCGCCATGGATTTAGGGAAGGAACTGAATCCAGACAGATGTAAAAGGATACCAGTCGTCTAGCAGCAGCAAAATGCAACCCGACAGCAAAATGCAGCTCGACAGTGAAAAAACCAGAGAAAATGTAGACACACAGATGATATGCACCAGTCACAAAAGTAGAATAGAAAATGTAACAGAAAACTTCAGCATTTCGAGATTAATGGACACTTAATGCTACAATAAAGGAAAGGCCGAAAATCAAACCGTTCCAATGACAATGAAGTGCCACACCCTTCAACTGCTTAGAACCTGTGATTGATTCTTAAACGGAAAGAGTAATCACTTATGAGTGCTTAGTTAATGAGAATAATACCCCAAGTTAGACAGTGTAATCCCTTCCAGAATGCACAGCAGTAAACGTAAAAGTCTGGAAAATGAATCGACACTTCCTTATTGCCGAAGATCTGCAGAAAATAGAAATAAATCTACCAGAAGAAATTAATAACGAGGTAGATGGATAACATTAATCACTTCAAGTCATTAAAACTCATCAACAACGTTTGAGGAATCGAAACGGGCCAGACAGTTGAAAAATCAAATTTTTTGAAAGTTCGAAAATTTCCAGATTTGATTCGAATGGAACAGATGTTGGGTGAAATGGTCAATGCTGGTTTAGATTCTTGTTAGGCGAGTGAAAAATGCTTAGTTTCGAGTTGCCCGAACATCGGAGGGGTAGGCGAACCCGAATCGCACAAGAAAGGGCGCTCCGTGTTTTTAGAGAGAAGGGAGAGCGTCTCTTTCTAGAATTTTTCCGTGTGCCGCCGAATAGTTTAGGGTGGTTTAGGGTTTAGGGTTTAGGGTTTAGAGTTTAGGGCTTAGGGTTTAGGGGTTAGGGTTTAGGGGTTAGGGGTTTAGGGGTTAGGGGTTTGGGGGTTTAGGGTTTTAGGGTTTAGGGTTTAGGGTTTAGGGTTTTAGGGTTTAGGGTTTTTTTTTATTTGGCAATACCCGAGTACCGGGGGGGTGTGGGGGGGATCGCCAGCCCCAATTTTATTAATAATTAAATATGTACAATGAAGAGGGGGGCTATACCTGACCTCTTTGTTACACTTGTGACCTGCAAGAAAATATAAATAAGGATGTACTACATCCCTTACATTGTTATGTTTGCAGAAATTTAAACAAGGGAGTACTACTCCCCTTACAATCACATTGAACTAATCACTATAATACTACTTCAATGCTGTAAACCATCTACGTCTCTTCTGAGGATTATCTTCAGTTCGGGAGACAAGCTTTCAAAGTGGAGCAATGTGAAGTCCTCTTGCCTCCCCCTAGCCTCCTTGGCTATCCAATCTGCTGCAGCATTCTTTTCTCTTGGGATGTGTGTTACCTATGCCTTAACTTCTTTGATCATCTTCCTTGCCCATGAAATGTCATTCCAGACATCCCACCTTGTTACTTCTGAGTACAGCCATTTTGACACCACAAGAGAGTCTGTCTCGATGCATAGGTTCTTTACATTATACTTCCTGCAAAACTCTAGACCTTTTTTAAGAGCAAGTAATTCAATTATGTCAATGGATTTGGATTCAGTTTTGAATCCAAAACCCCATAAGAACTTACCTTTAGAGTCTCTTAGGATGCCACCTCTCCCCCCCCTCCCCCCCCCTTGCCCTTGGCGAAGCTGCCATCAACATTAAGTTTAACCTCATTGGGGATGGGAGCATACCAAGAAGTGAGTGTACGGGTTGTTTTGTTCCTAGGATAGGTTATGTTCTTAAAAAGTAATTCATCATCTTTGATTTGTTTCATAGATAGAGGACATGCTTTCCCGAACAATATTAGATCATTGATAATACCCTTAATTATTACATTTGCATTTTTCCTTGAGTTTCTGTGTTTTCTGTTATTTCTTTCACCCCAGATGTGCCACAAAATAATTGCAGGCACAAATGTCCTAATGTGATTAGAGATGTTTCCACTCTTACTTTTCCAGTATTTTAGCATTACATCTATGTGATTAATGTTAGGAAAAGGTAAAATACCAAAGTACTTACCTATGCCGTTCCAAACATCCCTTGCTAAACCACATTTTAAGAATACATGATTAGCAGATTCCGATTCTGATAGGCAATTGACACATTGAGAGGCCATCGCTCTTCCCCATGCTCGTTGTTTGTCATCTGTAGGGACAAATGACCTGATCGTTCTCCACATGAAAAATGAAATCTTGGTTGGGATAAATTTGTTCCAGAACTGAGAGCATATAGCCGATTCATTTTCTCTCCTTCTGATCATGTTCCAGGCATTAGATACTGAGAATAGACCATTTGGAGACTCTTTCCAAATCACTGTGTCCTCCTTCTCTTGGGAAATGGCTAAGGACATCATTTCTTCTTTGTATTCACTGGGGAGAATCCTTCCTATTGATTCCAAATCCCATTTATTGTTTCTCCAAAGGTCTTTGACTAAAATTCTTGGATATGTTACTGTTGTCTGTTGATATAGGTGGCCTCGTGGGTGCCATTGATCATACTAAAAACTTATTTCACCCCTCCCCAAGCCAAAATATACGTGTTTCTCCCCTAAATCCCTAGCCCTTAGGATCCTTTTCCATAGGGGAGAAGAGTCTGATGAAATAACCATTTCATTTGGATGTTTCCCTTTAAGGTATTTAGAGCTGATGAACTCTGTGAAAATAGATTTTTCTTTCCTTAATTTCCACCAGAGTTTAATTTCCATAGCTTGTGAAAACTCTCTCATAGATCTGATTCCTATTCCACCTTCATTCGTAGGTAGACATAATTTTCCCTAAGAGGCCCAGTGTGTCGATTTGGATTCATTTGAGTCTCCTTAAAGAAAACTAGCAAACATGCTCTCTAGTTTTTTAATAGCCCATACGGGAGGTTTGAAGGCTTGGAAAAGGAAAAGAGGAAGAGAAGTTAGTACACTTTTAATTAGACAGATTCTACCCCCTGCAGATAACCACAGGGAAGACCAATGATTAATTTTATTTGCTGTTTTTTCAAAGATGACATCAAAAACTTGTCGTTTCTTGGGACCAACAACCAACGGACATCCAAGATATAATAACGGTGGCCTTTGAGTTTTCATCCCAGTAATTGTTCTGATCTTCCTTTTAATAGTTGGATTTAATTTATCTGGGATTAGAATTGAGCTCTTCAGGGTATTGATCTTTTGGCCCGAGACTCTTTCATAGTGTTTAAGGAATGTTAGAACTTTTCTGACAGAAGGAGTTGCACTATTCAAGAAAAGGATGCAATCATCAGCAAAGCTTAGATGAGAAATCCATTGATTAGAAGATGTCCTGAATCTTAAGGAGCTGAATCTGTTAAAAAGTGAGTCCAAACCCCTTGATAAATATTTTGCAGCAATGATAAAGAGAGAGGGGGAAATAGGATCTCCTTGCCTTAGACCCCTAGTCGATTGAAAGAAGCCTGAGCACCTCCCATTGACTAGGACTGAACACCAACTATTACACAGGATCCTCTTAATCATATATGTAAACTTCCAGTGAAATCCTAAGTTGTCCATCATCGAAAAGAGAAATACCCAATCCATCCTATCATATGCTTTTTCCATATTTAGTTTCATAATAATGTTGCCGCCCCTGACTTTTCTATTTAAGTCATACAGTAGTTCTTGGGCCAGCAGAATATTGTCTAGGATGTTCCTTCCTTTAACGAAGCCTGATTGATTAGGGGAAATAATTCTGGATAGGATATCACTTAATCTGTTAAGATTTTTGAGAAGATCTTGGATGATGTGTTACAAAGACTGATTGGTCTGAAATCTTTCCATTGTGTTGGTGAATTAGTTTTCGGGATTAAAACTATAGTAGTTGCAGTGTAGAATCTTAGAAGTGGGGCACCATCGAAAAATTCCAATACTGCATCATAAAAGTCCTTTCCAACAATCTCCCAGCAGTGTTTGTAAAATTTTTCCCTGAAACCATCTGGCCTAGGTTCCGAGTCAGTTTCCAGATCCTTTATAACTTTCGTTACCTCTTCATATGTAGGGATAGTTATCAACTGCTCATTTTCTTCCTCCCTAATGGTCTTAGTCACCCAGTTGGGGCAGTGAAAGGCTTCTACTTCATGATCTTTTGATAGTAAGTTCTTAAAGAAATTTGCAGCAGAAGGACCGAGATCTTCCCCTTCTATCCACGTATTACTGTTTTCCTTTATTTTCTTGATTGCATTCTTGACTCTTCTTTCTTTAACAACAGCATGGTAGTATTTTGTGTTTTTGTCCCCATCACTCAACCACTTAACTTTAGCTCTTTGTTTCCAAAAAATATCTTCTTGTTCAATCAGTTCCATGAGATCCTTTTTAGCTTTCTGTAGTTTTATATATGATTCTTCCTTTCCATCTAGCATATTCATCTTTTCTAATTCATCTACTTGTTCTTCAGCCTCTTTAACTTTTTTATGAATGTTCCCAAACACCTCTTTGTTCCACTTATTAAGGCAGTATTTTAGCCTTTGTAATTTCATTTGGAATCTAATTAAACCTTGAAAGTTGCAGTCAG
This sequence comes from Lumnitzera racemosa, assembly GCA_024138005.1. Taxonomy (NCBI): domain Eukaryota; kingdom Viridiplantae; phylum Streptophyta; class Magnoliopsida; order Myrtales; family Combretaceae; genus Lumnitzera; species Lumnitzera racemosa. The sequence continues at coordinate 112,946,581 of JAMXBC010000004.1, forward strand.
CATTCCATGAATTCTCAACTATACTGATGAAGGAATGGTGCCTCGTCCACATATTTTGGAAACGGAATTTACAGCCCCTTGCTGTGATTTTGTATGATGATTCCAAAAGAAGAGGTGCATGGTCAGAGCAAGTTCTGTTAAGATGAGTTACTTTGAAACTTTCAAATTTGTCAGTCCATTCATTGTTAATAAGGGCTCTATCTAATCTGACATGAACTTTTCTCCTAGACCAAGTGAATGGACAGCCTCTAAACCTAGCATCAGCTAGTCGACAGCTGGAAATACAGTTCTTAAAGTCTAAGCTCGAACCTTCATCATTTTTTGAACAACCTTTTCTCTCGTGTGGTGATAGGACAGCATTGAAATCCCCTATGACTAGCCACGGATAGTTAATTTGTTCAGATATTGATTTCAAACCATCCCATAGATCCTTGTGACCTGTTCTAGAACATTTAGCATAGACTGCCGTGATTTGATAGAAGTTGGAGTTGTTTAAGCGGCATGACAGATGGATATATTGTTCATCCTCACCTAAGCACTTACATTCCAGATTGTCATGCCAAAAAATCCAGATTTTCAAATTTGGGTTGGATTTGAAGTTCTTAAAATTTAATAATTTTGCCACTATTTCTATGTTACAACTAAAACTCATGGGTTCACTAATCATAACTAGTTGCAATTTTTTAATTATGATCAATTTGTGTAATCTTTTCAAAGACCTACCATTAACTAGGCCCCTTATGTTCCAGTACATGTAATTCATGGAAAATTAGTGAATGAGGTAAAATTAATTTCACCTACCTCTCGGTGACTCGGAGAAGGAGGAGCAGAGTGTGCACCTTTGTCCTTTGCTATGCCAGCCGATGAGAGACTAACCTGTAGGTCGTCCTTTGCTTTTCCTTTCAGGACTTTTGGAGTGGGATCATAGTCTGAATCATATTCAGCCTCTGATGATTCATCAATGTCTACCAGCTCATCGTCCTTGCCACGGTCTTCGAATGAGCCATTGCTCGGTATATCATCTAAAATGCCATTTAAGGAACATTGATAATCATTTATTAGGCAGGAATTACCTTTATCTTGAGTTTCCCGAGTGTCAAAGCTGGGAGTGGTAGGATCTCCTCCCTCAATATCAGACTCTTCTACGGGAGTTACCGCACTGGGTGTTTTTTCTGGATCAGAAACATTCACTGCTGCATTGGCCTCGCATTGGGGGAGCTGATTTGTAGTGAAAGTACCATCTCCAGTAGGAACTTGTTCATCCCTGACACTCACTTTATCTTTATCAGGTTCTTGGTTCGTTTTGGAGCATTGCCCCTCTTCAATTGTTTTTCTTTTTCCCTGCATCTCAGTAGTAAGCTTAGGCACATATATTAGTTTCGATTTACCTTGTTTTTCTTTCTTAGTTTCCTCCTTACCGGCGTTAGGTATTGCAGTATCCTTGTTCTTACCTTTGTTACCTCCTGCAATAGTATTACACCGCTCTATGGTGTGTCCCATTTTGTAACAACCTGAACAATAATAAGGAGAATTTTCGAAAACTACTTGCTGGAAGTGTCCTTCCTTTTTCTGTACCAATCCATATTCTTTCATTGCATTTTTTTGACACATCCACTTCAACCAGAATTCTAGCCACCGAAGGCCTAGTTAGATTAGCTGTAGGTTCATCTAATTTCAGTGGAGTTCCAAAAGCTGATGCTAAAGCAAAGAGCATGAATTTGTCAAAATAATGAATTGGGAGATTAGGGAATGCAATTCATACCGGAGCAATGGGGCTTTCCTTGTTAAAATTGTGTACTTGGAGACCACTTAATCACCCTCATCAGAGATGATTTAATCATCCAGGTCCTTCTCTCCCAAATTCTTGTATAATCCTCTTGTAAGGTTGGTCTAATTAGGATTAGTTTCTGATTGATGAGTCCAAACTCGACCGAACCTTTAAGGCCCCTAGCAACAAAGAATTCCCTGATCTCCTGCATTGAAGGCCTTGAATATGAAAATGAGCCAATTAGAGCAAATCTCAGTGGAGAGCACAGCTTGTCTATTTCCTCCTCATTGAGCAAAACTGCTGGTTCCCCTTTAAGCATGGTAGCCTTCTTCACACCTAAGATGGTTCCTTGCTGAGGAATAGAAGATCCCACCACCTCAGCAAAGGATTTCTTAAAGCTTCGGGGAGAGCCGACATCCTCTTTAGCTTCTTCTGTTGTTTTGGTGGCCGCCATGGATTCAGTGAAGACTGAATCCAGACAGATGAAAGGGTACCGGCCTTCCAATAATATTAGCAGTATTCTAATCGACTAAAATGCAGCACGCTAATAAAAGGAAGAGTAAAAGTATAGACACAGATGTAGCGCACCAGGCACCAAATTAGGAAAAGAAATGCAACAGTTAACAAAAGCCAACACGAAATTAATATGCCCTTAATGACTCCATAATTGAAAGGTCGAAAATCAAACCGTTCCAGAGTCGATGAAGCGCTACACTCTTCAACTGCTTAGGTTCGGTAGATGAATCATAAGCAGAATGAGTAGAAATTAACGTGCTTAATTAATGAGATTAACCCCACAAGAAGGACAGTCTAATCTCTTCCAGATTGCACAGCAGCAGGAGAAGTTCGAGGGTCGGAAGCTGAAGCGTCACTTTCGTGCTGTCGAGAATCTGCAGAAAATTGATATGAATCTAACAAAAGTAATTAATGATGATGCAAATGTATATCATTAAACACTTCTGGTCATTAAAACTCATCAGCAACGCTCGGGAAATTGAAGGGTTCAGAAAGTCGAAAAATCGGATTCTTCGAAAGAACGGAAATCTCCAGATTTGAATCGAATGGATCAGATGTTGGGTAGAATGGTATTTGCAGGTTTAGGGTTTAGGGTTTTAGGGTTCGGGGTTCAGGGTTCAGGGTTCAGGATTGAGGGTTGAGGGTTCGGGGTTCGGGGTTGAGGGTTGAGGGTTGAGGGTTGAGGGGTGAGGGTTGAGCGTTGGGGGTTAGGGGTTGGGGGTTGGGGTTTGGGTTAGGGTGCGGCTCGGGGTTCGCGGTTCGGGGTTCGGGGTTCGGGGTTCAGGGTTCTGGGTTCAGGGTTCAGGGTTCAGGGTTCAGGGTTCAGGGTTCAGGGTTCAGGGTTCAGGGTTCAGGGTTCAGGGTTCAGGGTTCAGGGTTTTAGGGGTTCAGGGTTCAGGGTTCAGGGTTCAGGGTTCAGGGTTCAGGGTTCAGGGTTCAGGGTTCCGGGTTCCGGGTTCGGGGTTCAAGGTTCGGGGTTCGGGGTTCGGGGTTCGGGGTTCGGGGTTCGGGGTTCGGGGTTCGGGGTGAGGGGTTGAGGGGTTGAGGGGTTGAGGGGTTGAGGGTTGAGGGTTGAGGGTTGAGGGTTGAGGGTTGAGGGTTGAGGGTTGAGGGTTGAGGGTTGAGGGGTTAGGGGTTAGGGGTTAGGGTTTAGGGTTTAGGGTATAGGGTATTAGGGTTTTAGGGTTTAGGGTTTAGGGTTTAGGGTTTAGGGTTT